>BRKX01000002.1:17302500-22302500 GCA_026008535.1 Perilla frutescens
AAAAAATATTTGAAGGTGAATAGAAAGTTGGGGGTTGTGCACCAGAATTTTATCCTTGATTGTGTAAGAGCAAATGTGGGGCCGATGCGATGTTTTTAAATTTCTAAAGAAGTTGTTGGTGGTTACTCAAATGTTGGTGCAACTGGGGATGATTTCAAAAACTTTTCACGTGATTTGCGAGCTTATATCTCTGGGTGTGATGCTCAAACCGTATTGAATAAGATGTTTTTGAAGGAGTCTTGTTCATCGTTTTTTTTTTTACTATTTGGTTGATAAGGATGATAATTTATCAAGTATTTTATGGGCTGATCCTACTGCAAGACACAATTACTCAATATTTGGCAATGTTCTTTCATTCGACTGTACATACAAAACAAATAGGTACGCAAATTGTTTGTTTTTCTTTTTTAGGTTTGTCTTTAATAATATTTCGTAGAACCTGTATTTATTATTTACATTATTACTTTAAATTATATGCTCATATTATTCATTAACAAGATAATCATATTTAGCAGTATCTTCTGGGATGCTGGTTGATAATTCAGACTGCCTTTGTTAGCAATATTTTATTGCACTGTTAGCAATATTGTGTACTCATGTTAGCTTTGAATTTTGTCTGAAAATATTTATATCAAGTGTGTTATGTGGTTTAAATTTTCACTTTCATATATATTTATTTTTTAAACTACTGTGTTATGTCAGGTATGAAATGATATTTGCTCCATTCACTGGTAAGGATAATCATAGGAAAATTATGACGTTTGGAGCTGCCTTATTGTCGGCCAAAAATCACGAGTCATATGAATAGTTATTTGAGAAGTTCAAAGAGTGTATGCGACGTCATCCTGGTATAATTATTACAAATCAAGATCCTGCCATGAAGATAGCAGTCCAACATGTTTTTCCTGATACCAGACATCGTCTTTGTATGTTGCATATAATGCTAAAGGTCCCGGAGAGGCTTCCTGCACATTTGAAGAAGGATGAATCTTTTAAAAAGAGATTCAACGCCCTAGTTTGGTCAGACTTCATTGAACCTGATGTTTTTCATGCAAAATGGGGTGATATCATTGCAGAGTATGGGCTTGCTGAGGAGAGTTGGCTTTGATCGATGTTTTCCATACGGTAATTTTAGATTCTTGCTTAGTTTATAGATCATCCAATAAGTGGAATATGTAGAACTACTTCTATTTCAGAGAGTATGAATAGTTTCTTCAACAACTATCTCAATTATGATGCTAATCTTGTGGAGTTTATGATGCATTTTGATAGTGCAATGGATGCACAACGAAATGCATATGATCTTCAAAACAGTATAGATCATTCAACTCTTCCTAACACTAGTACTTCTTGGAAATTCGAGCATCATGCTGCTACTATATACACCACGAAGATGTTTGTGAAGGTTCAAGAAGAGATTGAGAGAGCATGTTATCATTGTAATGTTGTGAGAATTGAACTTGGCGACTCGTCTACTATATATGATGTTGAGGATGGGAGTGACCAAACCTTTACTGTATCGTTTAACAAGATTGAAGATACTGTAGTATGTACATGTAAGAAGTTTGTGAGGGAAGGGTTACTGTGTTGCCATATTTTTGTTTTACTTAAGCAGTTTAAGTGGGACGAGATACCTAAAAAGTATGTAGTCTCACGATGGACTAGAGTAGCACATTTAAATCCTTTGGATGGTGTTGGGGATCCATTGTTAGAACAGTTGGTTCATTTGAATGATAGAAAAAATATAACCAACCAGATGATATATGATTTCTATAGGTGTATAGCTGCAGTTGAAGACGACATAGACAAGATGCATATTTTGCTGAGAGGGATGAAAGAACTAAAAGATGTGTTGGTTTCTGGTGATGCACAAAGTATATTTGCTTCTTTGACAAAGAGCAAGTTGTTTAAGCTATTCTATAGTTGCACCCGCCCGTATGAAGTAGTTGTTAATCCACCAATACATGTGAAGACTAAAGGTAGTGGCAATCGTATACCATCTCGTGTGGAGAAGTCAATCAGAGTAGCAAACAAGTCCTTGAGATTGTGTAGCAACTGTCAAGAAAAGGCACGTCATGATGCTAGGAACTGTTCACTATCAAAACGGTCTTGATTTGTTGAGATGTTAATAGTTGATCTCACAAATGTTATTTTACATTTCAAATAATAGACAAGTTTATTTACTATTTTATGACAAGATTGAAGATACTGCAGTATGTACCCAAAGGAAGACTTGCCATCGGTGCCACTCTAATTTTCTAATACAACTCATTAATATGCTACTTATATAAACAAGGTTACTTTCATGAATAATAGATGCACTTTAAAATTAGTATCATATTCACATAATTGCTAGTACACTCATAAACGACCGGCTAGCAGACTTATTAAATTTTGCAATCACATTGGGATTTTTTTGTTAAGAATATACATAAAGTTTCTAATAATAGCTAACAGACGCATGAACATTTCCAAAACATAAAAGTCATATAAATTGTAATGTACACCTAAATTTGCTAAAATATCAATACATTTTTTTGCTAAAATCTTATTTATAATCGCTCTCTGTCACATATATCTTCACAAATTTGCTATCAATTTCAGATAATTATATACCTTTTACATCTTTTCGTTACTTGCTCTTTATAACGTAATCACCTAGATGGCTCCCACCTAAATAAACAGACATTCAACAATAGGAAACATAAATTAACAAATTAACAAATATCCAAACCAACAAGATATGATAAACTCAAAGAAATATTTTTTGCTAACCGGCGCCTAGATATTTGCTAACAACAAATCTTTATTTGCTAAAACCATCCAATATATTTGCAAACAATATACTTTTGGATTCTCTAATAATAAATAAACAGGAGTTCACCACCAATAGAAAATTGAAGGTAACCAAAAACACCTTCCTCAAGCCAACATAGAGCTAAACGGGAAAAAAAAAAAAACATTGCAACCATTAGAATAGTTTTCACCAGACACAAATACGAATCTGCTACTACTCATGTCTTACATAAATTCTAACATAGTTAGTTATGTTTGCTATAATCAAATATGTATTTGCTAACTGGTTCCTAAATATTTGCTAACAACAAATCTTTAGTTGCTAACGCAATCCAATATATTTGCAACCATTATACTTTTGGATTCTCTAATAATAAATAAACAGGAGGTCACCACCAATATAAAATTCAAGGTAATAAAAAACACCTTCTAGAAACCAACCAAGAGCCAAGCGGGAAAAAAAAACCATTGCTACCATTAAAATATTTTTTGCCAAACACAAATGTGAATTTTCTACTACTCACATCCTACATAAATGCTAATATGTATATATATATATATATATATATATATATTTGCTAACTGGTTCATAAGTATCTAGTTACTATAAATTTGCAAACGGAATATACAATCTAAAACATAATGTCAAAATCAAACAAAATATTATTGCTATCAACTTCATAAATATTTGCTAACATCATAACTAAATTTGTTAATAATAACATCCGTACATCCGTACACACTGTTTGTATTTAAGCAAAGGAAATTTAAACAAGATATAAATTTTTAACAAAAACGTGCTCGCAACAAACAGGGGTCGCAAAAGACTAATAATGAAACACATTTGATATCCACGTTTTCCACATCTTTACTGTTTATGGACGGTCCCCTACATAGTTGTTGTCGGTTTTAAACTTTTCAAAAATGGCGGCATCATTTAGCATAAAAACCACAACAAACAGACAATCCAAACACCCACCAACATCCAAATATTTATTTATCCCCCATTTCATTGATAATTTTACCATTATCAATTTCCATTACAAATTAAAAAATGTTGAAAACAGTGTAAAAGCCCAAAAAAACTCAAAAAAACCAGCAAACCGATAGAACCAAAAATCAAAAAATTAGCAAGCAAAAAAAATTTCAACAATGAAGTATACCATGGTACTTTTTTGCCCAAAAATTACAACTTCCATCATATAAACCAACTTAAATTGAGGGAAAAATGGTGTAAACCATACATGGAGTAGTTCTTGTTGATTGTCTTCCCGTTATTTTCACCTATAATCGTCCTTCAATTTGCAATCCACTAAAATCGCGGCGCCGATGAAGTAATGAACGGGATTCTGGAAAAATGGGGTGGAGGATGTCGTTGCCTAATTAATTTTCGCATATAACTAAACCCTAGAATATATTTTGCAAAATGATTTGAAATCTACAGGATATTCGAGATATTGGTAGGGTTTGTTGCCATAATTACACGGCTACAAATCAGGGACGTGTTTTAGCATTATTTTTACCACCCTTTTTTACCCCTAAATATTCAGAAATATTAATAAAAAGGAAAATAATTGCAAATTGATCCCTGGATATCAAATTTAATCTTAGCCGTTGATTTGGTCAAAATCTATGGTTAATATTTGTTCCTATTTCCTACATGGGATAGTGATATAGATAATTATTTTTGTACGTAGAATTATAAATTATATTATTCATATCTAAAAAATTATAAAATTATTAGTAATATGAAAATGATAACATATATTTTCAGTATTTCATTTTACTTATTTAATTTGAATCAAATACTAAAATGAGAATCATGATAATTTCTATGTTTATGTTCCAAACACAAGATAAATAATCTACTAGGATTCATTTTCCTCAAAATCACATTCCTAGAAATCATATTCCCAAATAATATTACTTTCCTGTCAACCAAACGGTGACCTTAGTAAATATTATACTCATAATGAACCAATCATATTGAACAAAACAATTGTAAACAAACCATATTCACATATATATACGTAGTTCAAAAATACATAATTTCCATAAAATTGATAAAGTTTTCTACATTCTTGGATTAAATGATTAGTTGTGCTCTAGTCATGATATTGAGAGATGGAATGGACTGAGTAAATTGAAAATTCATCTACATTCTTAGAATAAAGTTAACAATAATGATCATTTGTGCCTTAGCCATGATATTGGGAGATTGAATGGTTTGGAAGCTATCTATAGCAAAACCTAAGTAAATTAATATTTGTTAAAATAATAAACTCTTTAAGATAATATTTTTCTCCAATTCCTTAATTTTTCTCCAATAGAAATTAATAAGATAATATAATTTTAGAAAATCACAATATAAATATATGGTCAATTCATTACCATAAATTAATAACTCGTCAAAACTACAAGTATAATTAAGTTATTTTAATGAAATATGATTCTAGTGTTATTTTTTTCTTAAAAATACTATCGTATTAATGGTTTCCAATGGTACTACTGTATTAACTTTCAAATGAAATTTTTCATCAAGCTACAATTATAAATCTTTTTGAGTGCATGTGGAATGATCTATTTGTACTCACATAATATTTTACATATTTCATATGTCATTATTGATTTTGATACATCTTTTAAATGATAAGTTATTGTTGAATAAAATTTTAAGAGTTTTGCTATGTTGTTTATATAGTGTAATCTATCACAATTCACACAATGAATATTTTTAGTAAAAATACAATGAATATTATTGAATTAGTAAGAAATAATGAATATTACTTATTAATTTTTACTAATAACATGTGATATGATTTTATTTTAATATTAATTTAATAAATATTATATATAAATTAGTAAAATATAATGAGTTTTGATGTAATTAAAATTCAATTTCATTAAATCATGAAAAACATTATAAAATAATAAATTTGCCCATCTCATGGTCCCAGCCTAATTTATCTATAGAAATTTTACTATAGTTGGATTTATTTTGCAGTAAAATATAATTGCCTAGTGTATGATCATGGTTTGAACCTTCTAATACAATTATCAGTCTAGACCTCACTTATAGCAAGCTCTAGAATAGATGGGGTTAGAGATGGTCAAGATCGGTACAATCATCAAGCGCCACAACAACATGATGGTAACGATGATAATGGTGACAATCCGCCAAACAGGGGTTGTTATTTCTAAAATCCTCAGGCTAACCCTTCTCATGGTCAGAGAAGAAGAGTTGAGCCGTATGTACATCAACCTGCACAACCTCAGGTGAATGATGAGGTCAACGTGCCGTACCCGGATCATCAACCTATACAACATTCGGTGAATGATGAGGTCGATGTACTGCAGCCGGATGATAATTCTTTGGAGAATCGTGAAGCAACAATGACCCTAATTTGTCTAAGTCTAAGGACAAAGTTCTTCTTGTGGACGACGTGGATAACGGCGATGTGGGTAACGATTTTTTTTTAGTTAGAGAATTTTATGAACTTTTTAGGTTAAACATTTTTCAACAAGTTTTCTCGATTAGTAAGCTTCATGATTGTAAGTTTTTCATGATTGATACCAAGATTTATCCAATAGATTTGTGTGTGATTTTTGTGATAATTTTAGATTTTCGGATTTGGGAGATGATTTTTGGGAAAAGCATTCATTCATTCAAAATGTTATGGAGGATACAACTTGTGCTGAACTTCTACAATACACCACTACTATTTATACTACTAGATAGGTTAATGTAGTATTCTTCCCCGGCAAACTAGATTAACTAATACGTATAAATTATATCTAACACAATAATTAAAATACTAACTAGCACATTAACTACATTTCTCTCCCTTAGTGTGCTTCTTCATCACTCCAAGAAGTTCTCTTAACTTGAAAATTTTCTCCTTCGAAAGTGCTTTGGTGAAGATGTCCGACACTTGATCTTCGGACTTACAAAACATGAGTTGAACTTCACCTACTTCAATGACTTCTTGAATGAAATGGTTCCTGATGTTGATATGTCTCTTGCGACTATGAAAAACTTAATTCTTGCTCATGGCAATTGCCGACTTGAGTCTTGAATCAATTTAGCAATAGCATACTCTCAAAGATTGCTTGAGCTCATATAATGATTTCTTCAACCGATAAACTTTTTCTTCGGCTCTTTAATCACAAAGTTTTGTAGTTTCTCCACATAAATCTCCTTGGTTAGTTCACCATTTAAAAGGTTGATTTGATGCCAAGTGCAATAAACATCTGAAATGTGTCAAGACGTGAAACCGGTGAAAAAATTTCATCGTAATCAAGTTCGGGTTGTTATGTGTACCTTTTCTCCCACAAGTCTTATGTTGTTTCTTTGGAATGATCCATCTTCATTTACTTTAACTTTGTAGACCCATTTCACTCAAATAATTTCTTTATTGTTAGGCCTTTCAACCAACTCCCAAGTTTTGTTTTTCTCAATGACTTCGATATTTTCTTGCATAGCTTTTTTTCCATGCTTCTTTCTTTATTGATTATTCAAAGTTTTCAGGTTCAATAATGCAAAATTTTCATCTTGAATACACATCTTCCAAGGCTTTCATTTTTCAATTCGAATTTGATGTTGATCAAGATGCACTTGCTCCCAAACTAGAACTTGGACTTGAACTACTCGGGTCACTCGAGAAATCTACACATTCATCGTCATTTTCTTCCTCTTATTTTGATGGAACTTGTTTGTACTCATCAAAAAATGATGCATTCTTCTTGACTTTTATTTGTTTCTCAATTCGAAGGTACATTTTCATCAAAGATCACATCTCACATCTCGGCTTGTGAGCACTTTTTTCACATCTTGGCTTGTGATCACTTTTCATCATAATTAGATTCTATTGCAGTTGCTCGAAGGTTTGCATGATGGAAATGGACGAGAATTAATATTTTACAAGGTCATTAATAGTATGGATAAAGTAATTTCTTTTATGAAGTCAAGGATGCAAAAAAGTCTTGTAGTGGGTTGTTAAGCAATAACTTCCATGGCTTTAGGTGCGTGTTGCTCTAATGCTCAGTGTGAGTCCGGTAAACAACTAGCAATGGTTGATAATTCGACCAAGTAATATCTAAATAACAAATCAAGTAACAACAATTTCATATCTTGGTACAAACTAGTAAAATCACAGTTCCAAATTTCATCTTTTGCAAATGGCATAAACTTCAATTAGATATCCTACTTTAAATAGTACACATGAGCTTAAATCAACACCTAAAAAAGATCCAATATTTTACGTCCAATTTCATCAAACCACAATAAATTCACGTCGTATAAACCAAATCCTACAATAATAGGGGGAAAAAAGGTAGCCTAACAAATCCATAGGACATATCACAAACAACATCAGAATTGAAAATGAACAGAGACCACCTACTAAACAATTCGATGAATTTAACGAATCAATATTGTCCTTCAAATTGGGATGTATGGGTAGCAAATGGGCATTAAATTTTTTTAGTGACACAGTTTTTAATTTTTAAATGCACATTGACGAAAACCCAATGTTTAAAAACTTAAATACCTATTCCTAAAAAATAATATAATAATAAAATAAAAATAACAACTACCTGATTAAAAATCAGTAGAAAAACACACACCAATTTATACCTCAACCTCCTAAATATAGTCATCACTTAGACATTATTTAAAAAATATTAGCTATTTTCCATTTATTTTCTAGGTTTTTTGAATAAGATTTTCCATTACATTAATGAGCATTTGTTGATTAGGCCATCGATCACTCCAAACAAACGAACCGAAAGCACACTCATTCTTTGTAGCTCTGCTTCTCTCCTACCAATGCGGCCGGTAGTGAAGCAAGCAAGGGAGATTCTCCAATGAAGATTGATGCAGATACATGGATGGTGAAGTCGGGAACTTCCATGTCCTACCCTCATATAAGCAGGGGTATCCGCTCGTCTCAAGGCCATACACCCCAGTTGGAGTAGTGCTGCTCTAATGACTTCTTGATGAGATCGAAATAAGCACTGAGGATTTGAATCCGGAGTTGTAGCTGAGAGGTCCAGTGATGAGATTAAGAGCCAAGAAGCTGCAAGGTTACTTCCGGTGCTATGTTGGAAAGAAGTTGGAAGATGATGGAACTGATTTCAAGTAGTCCAAGTTGGTGACTTTATTAAGCATCAAGGAGCTCGATTGAAGCCATGGCAAAGTCGTTCCTTGCTGATTTAATTAGTTATTTTATTTTATTTCCAATCTATTATTTCAGTTGTGGTTTTATTTATTTAGCAGGCCCAATTATCACAATCTATTTAAGTGATATTAGACTACTCCAGTAGTAGTTTTAATTAGTCTAGTTCGAATTTTAGGCCCAAGACACTTTAATTTTCTCAGACTTGATTGAATGAAAAACATAGCTTTTACGCTATTCTCTTGTCTCACACAACATCGGTTCTTCTGGTAGAGTTTGGTTCTGGCGATTCCAGACTTGAAATCTTTTGTATCGTTCATGATATCTCGTAGTATCCAGGTTAGACATCCATTGAAGATTGCTCCATAAGCGCGTTCTGAGTTCTCGTCGATTCGGGGTTCGTTTCGGGTAAGATTCGCTTCTATCTTTCATTTCCATCGTTCCACTTCATTCCAGCCACCATCACACCTCCACACACCTTCCAAATCATCCATCATCATCACCATACACGTTCCATTAGCCACCAAGTCCAGATTCAATCCATACAAGCCCTAGGACCATTTTTAAGCCGAAAACAGTCTGAAATTTGACCACCAAGCCATCTCCCAATTTACTTGTGTGTTTTTGCTGAATTTTGGATATATTGTTCATGAGTTCTGATTGTACCTTTTGCTAAAATTTGAGCTTAATCCGAGTTGTTCAGCATCAGTTTTTGTTCGCGTCTTTTCTAGGGATTTTAGGCTTTAATTTGGGATTTTTGCTATTTAATTCTTGTTCGAATTTAACTGAGTATTTAGTACAGTTTATTTGATCATATTTAAGTGTTATTACAGTAGATATCTTAGATTGAATCCTTCTATATAGTTGACGTTGTTTCGATCTTTGCTTCCGCCTTATTGCTGGTCGTATCATAATTTTGGTACCAGAGCCACGTCGACTTTGGTTGGTCATGGTTCAATCCAAATTCATGTGTGATACAGTAGGGGCAAAAAAGATCGATCATTGTTTAAAAAAAAACAATTCGTACAAAAAAAAGACAGAAAATAAAAAAAAACAAATCGATATAAAAAAAAGAAGTTAATCGAGCCCTATTGTGTTCACCGTGTTTCTTGAGAATTTTGAATTCATTCTTGAAGTTCTTGGTTGATCTTGTTTGCTCTTGTTGAGTTGGGTAGCTAGTAGTCTTGGTTTCATCGAGTCATGTCGCGATTTGCCGTTCTTTGTCGTATAGCGATTAGGGACGTCACTTTGCAGTTTCTTGTGTTATTGGGGAGTCATATTTTTCGGTCCTATTGCTGGAGAAGAGAGGGAGGATCGAAAATTTTGTGTCTAGTGTTATAGGAGTTGGCTTATTTGTTTCCTACTAGGATTGAGATTTGTTTCCTAGTTGGTTTTGATTTTTATTTCTTTGTTGAGCTCGTATTCACACTAGGTACAATCTAGCTCCATAATTCAGCACATATCCACCCATATTCCTAGCATTATTCTCTCCATTGCCTCCCACACTTATCCACTGAAAATTCATCCACCGATCACTCCGCAGCCAAAAATCAGTTTTCTGCCAAATTTGCTCCAGAACTCCGATTTTCGCCCATAATACCATTGCGAAAACGGAACGATGTGGTGATCAAATATCATGGCTTTGCCTTGGTATAATTGTACTTTTGGCCAAATTCAGCCATCTTCAAGGTCAAATTGTCCAGTGAAGTTTTCTAGTTTTTCCTGTTTCTTCAAATTTTTCTACCTTTTCACCCCTACAGCCGACCTTTACCCTTTATAACCTACTTAGTGGTGTTTTGTGTACCCAGTGGTACTTTGGGAGTCAACTTCGAGCTCTTGACTAGATCTGGAGGAGTCAGTAGCAATTCTACTACTGGAATTCGAGTTCTACTATGAGTCGCTGGAGTTCGAGCTTTATTTAGAGTTTATACACTTTGAGTGCTATACAGGAGAGTCAAAAAAAAAGTGAGGTCCTTTTCTTTTGTTTATTTGTTTTGCAGGTATAAATGGAATCCAGAGAAGGATATCAATCGAATGATAAGAAGCCCGCATCACCTAGTACTCCTACAGACGCGGCTTCACCAATGCCACAGCCGTGGGATGCCCAATACCACCATCAAGAACTGGAGCATAAGCTGGATAGTTGTAGCGCCTCGGTCTCGAAAGACCATGGAAATAGACGCTACGGGGGTTGGAATTAAGAAGCGAGAAAGAAAGGGGTAACCTGATTAACAAAATCTTAACAGAAGACTCAGAATAATCAAACATGTTGTATAATAATATTTACCTATTCATAACACCAAGATCAGAGCTCTTAGTGTTTAACAAAAGGATATTACAAGTGCGGAGACTTCATTATCAACAGAATACTTAACAAAAAGAGACAATGGGAAAATACGTAAACAACAAAAGCCCATTTCTCAGCATCGTCACATCCACGCGCCAGCCTACTAACCTGAAAAATATTTGAAAATATTTGGGTTGAGTACTAGTGCACTCAGTGGGCAAGTTTTTACAATTCAAGTTATGCAAATCATTTTGTTAAAGTAATCTATCTGTGTTCATGCAGGTAGTGAAGCTTAGGAGGTTTTAAAATTGAAAGCAACCTAAGTTCACCAAAATATTTTATCGTGAAGCGCTTTAGAATATAACCAGTCATCGCCCGCAACCCGTACTACATCACCAACGCGTAAAGTTGAGTATGGTCATAGTATACCCAATGAGTATAACCAATAAGTGTTTCATTTTAGTCTCACCGACAAGGAGTAGGGCATGACGAATAATGCATGCAACTGTAGCTACTCACATTGACACAGCGCTGGTGTGTGAGACTCCGACAACATACAGTAGTACGTAAATATTTAACACAGATAGTCACATATGCAATTTTAGCAAAGCAGAGCTTAATAACTCGAAAGATACAATTTGCAAAGATATAGTAGCCCACCTGGATAAAAATCTGTAACACAGATAAACTTTCAGATATACTTCGTACTCTACATTCCCGCACTTAAATTTATGTATTTAGTTTTGCTTTTAAAGTTGTTTCGGCAAGAAGACTATCTCAGGCCTATGCCCACAAGAAGTAGGAAGTTGTTTAATGCTGAACGTTGGAGTTGAGTCAGTTGTTTATTCAATTCTGTAATTTAATTTCTATATATTATGTCTTTAATTTCTGTATTTTCAATTCAGTCTAGCATGAGTAGCTAGATTTTTATTTTCGGAATTTGAATGATAGATGATGGTTAAGACAAATTCTGAAACTCGTGAGGCCTTATGGGCATATTACTACAAGAATGGGTTTCTATCGATTTTTGTTCTTGTTCCAAGTGAGCGTCAGTTTAATATGACTAATGTGGCTGATCACTCTTTAGTTGTAGAGGACACACCAGGGTTAATTTGATTAGTGCATTGTGATTGTGTGTTGATCCAAATGGTAATTGTAAAATCAGTGGGTTGTTGTAGGCACAAGAGGAATCTGTGAACACAATAAACTTGGATTCGTCTAGGGCACAAGGCTGCTTATTCATTTACATCTCTTAGGAGAATCGGGAGGTGGGTGATAGGTTAGAGGTTGAATCGATGAGGAATCACTTTTAAATCTATTCTGAACGGATGAATGAGGAGATGTTGTAATACCCCAGAGTTATGAATAAGGATTAAAGAATTCTTAAGTGTAATTAAGAAGTTAAGGAAGAGATTTTATTAAGGTTTAAGGAAAGTTAAATGTAAGTCACGACTTTAGGGGTCATTTTTCTTGAAATCGTCTTTTCGAAAATTTTGATCCTAACTCTATTATAACTGATTTTGGTCTTATTAGAAAGGTTTCGATCTAAGGAGTGTGTCGGTATGTAACACCCCGGTCCCAAAAGGGGTAATAAATGAAGGACATGGGTGTCACTAAAAAGGAATAAGGTTTTGGATGAAGAATATGTTATACTTTCCGGAAATTTAGGCAGCATAATCTGATACGACCCGGACTATTAATCTAGGACGAATCTAGAGATGTAGCGGAAGACTTAGGATACGAAACACATCAACTTAATGAAGGGCTTCAATCCGACTCGATAAACAATGGAAATTAGACAATCTAGACAACTAAAATACCTAGAAGAATGACACGAATTATGTAACACAATACCAACGATAACAAGGGCTGAAAAGGGACGAATATGGGTTGGAAATAGGGTATGTTAGGATATGATAGAGTATGATTGAACTTACGGTATAAACGAACGCATGTAGAACTCGGACTTGGGGGGCTGCCGTGAAAGTGGATGTTGATGGCTGAATGGAGGACGTCGAATAGGTGATGGACGAGTGGTGTTGTTGTGGTGATTCACAACCCGATAGCCTCCTTGAATCTCGAATGTATCTAAGGTTGAAATCTCCAAGTTGTTCCTCGTTAGCGAATACCGGTTAATCCCTCAAGTGGATTAAGCAATACCCTTGAATAATACTTGTAGTTGCTAGCTCCAAGAATGAATATTTTCGTGTGAAAAGTATTCAAAAGACGAAATAGATTTGAGACACAAATTGAATGCAAAGAAATTTAATTCAACAATGTCTAAAAGTAATAACATAACACATGACCCCTATTTATACTACATAAGGGCCGAAAATTAGAGCCTAAAGAGGTCCGAAAATCTGATAAAAAACAAAGCCTAATTGGACTAGGAAATTGCCTAAACTAGAATTCTATTCAAGGTAGAATTATGCCTCAAATATAATTCTAGTCAAACCTATGACTCTTGAATAAAAAGGACCGAAAATTGTGACCAAATAATTAAATAAAATCTGATCTATTATAGTCCAAAATTAAATAAAATAAATACTATAGTCTAGATAAAAATCAACCCCATAATTAAATAACTATAGGACCGATTTTATTTCTCTTGCACACATGCGCACGTCAATCCTCCATGCACACGTGCACTCTTCATCTCTTCAAGATTAATTCTCCATGGTGTGTTCTTGGCCTTCAATGGTTAATAAATTAACCAACTTGGACTCGCCTCTTCCGGCTTCTTCATCTCCAATCTCGAGCTTTCTTCGAATCATCACTTGCAAGTAAGCTTGCAACTTCTTAGCACTTGATCTTGTGATTGGTCCTCGAAATTGCAACTCCGGATCTTGATCTTCATTGTTGCTCGCTTCATCATAATCTCTGTAACTAGAGCAAATCCCTGTTTAATAACGGTTTATAAGAGTGCATTTTGAGATGACAGGACATTCAATAATCCGTACAGAGACAGAATAAAGTGATAAACAGATACCAACAAGTAATGATCTATTTATCAGAGTTGACTAAGAATGTCCTATTCATAAGATAGAGTCAAAAGCATGTAAGACCCATTCATAGGTCGACAAAAAAGTAAATAGATACCAACATGCGATTTAATGGGACCCTCTTCATAGGTTAAAGCGAATAAAGGAACAGTTGGTATTTCAATAAAAAGGGCTTCATCCCTTAAGCAAGTATTTATTTAGAATAGGCATCATTGTACTAGTAGTTTTTGGACATGCTATAATCAAGTTCAAATTTCAAATACTAAATAAGATTATCAGAGTATTCATCAAAAAACATAGCAGAAGTAATTTATTCAGATAACCAGATAAGCGGCATCTCAGTCAACCCCGCCATCAGCTCACATCACCAGCCTCAGCATCTCAACCTGAAAATATTTTGAAAATAGTTGGGTATGAGTACTAATGCACTCAGTGGGTAAGTTTCGAACTTAATTTACAATAAGAAATATCCAAAAATAATACACAGCATATAAGAAGCAAGTTGCAAAAGCCCTTCCCATATCTGAAAACCTTTTCTTCTCCTTCGAAATCCATCTTGCTCAGTCTGTCATCTACTGCACTATATAGCATATTGCTGGTAGGAAAAGGGGGGGTTACCTCGCTAATCTGAGGAGAGTATACAAGCGGTTACCTAGCATTGACCCTAAGTGTGCTAGGGTCACCTAGCAGTGACTCCTTATAATGACATCCGGTCATAGTGTATGTGTGAGGTTACCTCACAGTGACACCTTTAATGAATCATCACAACTGTAAGGGTGTATAGTCCTGCTTATATTAATAATTACTTGCACTACAAAATCCAAGATTCTAGCACAAGCCTATCTCAGCTAAGTTCAACATCATCTAATAATACCTCATAAAACTTAGTAATTAAATCATAGCTTAATCATGCTTATACAACTATTCTACAAGTATTCTCATATCCTAGTCACAGTATCCCAATAATATTCCAGTAATATTCTAACAATATTTCAACAGTATCTTAATAATATCCTATTCCATAGCGTAAAAATATTCTATAATTTCTCCTATAACAGCAACGTTAAACAGGTAGAGCATAAAATATTTATTTGGATATTTCTAAGGTATCTATCATGCTTCTGAAGAGTTATTACTCTTAAATTGTATTTATTCTTTAAAATAAACCCACCTTGTTGAAGAGCAAGCGGCGGCACGATAGCTTTCGGGTTTGCTTCCTTCCTTCCAACGGGCTCCACGGGTCCTATAATGATGGTGCATGCCTTAGAAACACTACTATAATTTTCAGAATTTATATACTATATTTTGAGTATTTATCTATATATATTTATTATTATTCCATTCAAAAATAGATTGCGCAACTCTAATGACCTCGTATAAACTTGACACACAAGGATGAAAATTCCAAAATAATATTCTTGATGTATTGGAATAAAAATATTTGACAGATGTCTCTTTCCAAAATTTGCCATTTTACTCAATTAACATCGAATTTCCACCACGACACTTTTTAACCGTTCAAAAATTACGAAAATATTTTGGGATGATCCTACACATGCCAAGACTATATTTTGAAAGTTTTAGAATTTTTCAATAACACATGCTTCCAGAATAAAAATAACTGTCTACTTTTAAAAATCGAGATTCATTGAAACTCGTCGAAAAATTATGAAACTTGGACCGAAACGAGCTTCTGGAAGGTGGCAACTAGCGGTGGGCGACGACCCCAGTGGCGATGATGATTTCCAACAGCGGCACTGGCGGCCGGTGACTGGTGGCTGCCCCCTGCTGGCAGTCCCTCCTCCCCGGCTCCTTCTCGACTCGATTCGTACCTCAAAACTCCACTCGAACCTCGACTCCGCTCAAGAACTCTTAAGAACACTCAAGAACGCTCGCCTATGCTCGAATACGCTTCGAGTTTTCTAATTTAAATTAACATAACTTTGAGGGGTGAAGAATAATGAATGGGGGCTACCCCTTTTATAGGAAAAGCTTGGGGGGGTCGAGTATCAATTTTTCAGATATAAAATACTGATAAAGTTAGTTCAAACACGATTACCTTTGCAAAAACACTATTCACAAGTTGCTTTATTGCAAAGAAAGTTCATTTGACCTCATACACGAAAAGTAAGGATACCGGGAGATTCCTTGATTTATTTCCTATCAAGTCGACCAAAAACAGTCAGCTAATATGGTCGTTCGATATATGAATGAAGAAAGATTCCCTTTTCTGGCTATCTGTAAATCACTATTCACGACGCTCCGAACACTACCGTTTGTGCGTTTGACCTCAGATTAAAAATCTGAGAACACCGACGGATTCATTGGCTTGTTTCCTATCAAGGAACCTTGCCGAACAATTTCTTGGGATAATGATCGGAATTTCATAAAAGATCGAAATTAAAAATGAGTCAAAAATCATTATTAATCCTTTTTACTTTTTTTAACCGTCGGGAATTTGATTAACCTCGGATTAAAATTCCAGGAGTACCGAAGGATTCCTCGGGTCGACCCCTTTCAACGGAGTCTAATATCGACCATAACTCGAATTTTATGTGATTGTATTTTCAAGAAAACGACACCTAGAGTTGCGTCTAACATCGGTTTTACTTTATTTAGCTCCAATATAATTCTTTAGTCCTCTAAATATAAATAGAAAACTTCTTTATCTGAAATTCAAAAATACGGGGTGTTACACGGTATTTTTGGAATTTTAATCTGAGGTCATTTGAGGTCCCGGTGATGAAAAAGGTATTAAGAAAGAAATGAATAGTAATTTCCGCGTATGTTCTTGTTTTGAGAAATTTATGAAATCATCCTCATTGATCCGAGACTTGTTCTGTCAAGCCTATTTTATGGAAAATGACCCAAGGAATCTATTCGCGTTCACGGATTGCCAATCCGAGGACTGAGGTCAATCGAACACTCAGGAGCAAAATCTGTCAGCCTGATTGAATAGTAAAAGTAATTTTTAAAAATAGAATTTTTTCTCATTTATCTTCAGACGACCTCTTCTTCATCTCGAGCCAGGTTCATTCAATAGTACTCGAGCCAACGAGTCTTCCAGTATTTTTGGATTTCGTGTCTGAGGTCGTTTGGATCTCGACATCGAATAAAGTAACTTTTAACCGATTCCGGAACTATTTTAGCAGTATTTTTCTACTACAGAAGCTTCTTGGGGAAGTCAACAATATCCCCAATAAATAGAGCTCTCCCCCGCCATTTTTTCACACCATTTCATCTTTCCTCATCCATTCTAGAAAAGAGAAAGTGAGAGAGAAGTTGAGAAAGCTTCGAGTCAAGCGATGAGCATTCTTCGTGAGTGTTCCTCCGAGGCGATGAACGGACTGGCGAGGAAGGGAGGCAGTGGAGAAAGGTACTATCGGACGGCCAGTGGCCGGACCGACCTTAGGCTTATGTCAGAGGGCAAGGGCGCCGTCGGGAAGCAGTATGCGGCTCTACCGCAGCTGCAACCCATCGAGATGCTGCCGCTAGGCACCTTCTTTCGATGTACTCGACTCCATCCATTCTTTTTCGTCGATCCCAGTTTCCAGTTCCTCTTTGTATTTTAATTTCGTATTTTATTCCATTCTTGTTATTGTTATTGTTTTTCGATTCCCATCATTATTTATCATTGATATCATTTAAATTATGTTCTATTCTGTTCAAATTCAGTTTAAGTTTCAAATTTGAAGTAATTTCTAATTGTTCGGAGGAGTTGATAGCATTGTGTCATTATAATGTCGATTTTAAGTGTTCAAGAATGCTTGTTTTTTAAGTGTTGGTGAATATCAATCTTAGTTAAAAATCATTTTTGGATCAAAATCAGAACCACAACTGAGCAGAGAGGCCAGCGACCGCGGGGGACCCAGTCGGCGATGGAGCACCCTCTCGGCCAAGGCTACCCCGCGGGTGCGGAGTGCCCCACCGGCGCAGGATACCCTTGCCCTTCCGGCGCTGGGTGTCTCATTTTCAAGTCTGTTTTCGGGAATTATGGGTTTTTAAAATCCATCCAACCTTTAATTCTCGTATTTTATTAAAGTTCTAAAGGCGTGCAATCTGTAATCAAGTCTTAGTTAAGGGTAGAAGGGTTTAATTTCAATTTAATTTTCCGTTAGAACTTAGGATCTTTAAATAGATCGCTAAGTCAATAATCGGCTTTTGTAAGAAAAAACGAACCCCGTGGAGACCCGGGAAAGGATTTACAACTGGTTGCTTCATCCTCCACTTCGTGATTGAGATGGGTAATTCTATACTCATCTATTGTTTGAGCTAATAAGCTCTAGAAGCATGATAGGGCAATATGAAATATCCAATTAAATGTTTTGCTCTGCCTGATTGATCTCTATGCAAAGGAAGGAAGAAAGCTATATTGAAGGATTATTGTTAATTGAGCTCTTAAGCATGTTTAGATATGTTATGAATGCTTAGCATGAGATATTAAGATTTGCTTATTCATTGCAATAAGTTTATATATACATGATCATGATCATGAGATTGAAGTTGTTATTTTGCTAAAGATTGTATAAATGAGTAATGCCTTCTAGGGTAGTATTAAAATCCCTTGTAGGCTTTGAAATCATACTTGATTTAAAGGATTAGTCCTAGATGTTGTATTCTAGGCCTGATTATGCTAGCAAAGGTAAAAAAGGAAGGATTGTATTATTTGATCCCTTATAAGCTATGAGATCACGTTGATGATTGAAGGATTAGTCCTAGATGTTTTGCTCTAGGCTTTGATTATGCTAGCAAAGTTAAGGAAGGAAGGATTGTATCATTTGATTAAGCAGGATTATGAGCTCAAAGGATTGTGATTTTATATTACCAGGATGTGATCTTTGATCACTAAGGGAGTCACTGGGTAACCCCCTCGCATACTCGAGTCACTGCTGGGTAGCCCCCTCGCATACTCAGTAAGGTATTTGAGGTAACCCCTCTCTTATCCTAAGGCATGCTTAAAGGTGCAATAGACATCAGGTTTGAGCCAGAAAGGGCCCAAAGGAAAGGAAAATGTTTTGCGGATATAGAGAGGGCTTTTGAGTTTTGCTCTCCATATAGCGCCAGTTGTGATTGGATATTTCTAAAGATTATTAAAGAGTTTTATTAAAACCCACTGAGTACATTAGTGCTCACGCCCTCTTTTTCAAATATATTTCAGGTTAAGATGCTGAGAATGTTGGTAGCTGTGGATGTAGGTTGGCTGTCGGGATCTTATTTTGCTATTAAGTATTTAAACCCCACTATGAATCATGCTACTCTAATAATTCCTAGTTATAACTCATAAACTTGTTATCCTTATTTGAATCCCTATAAATATCTTTTGAGATATGATCGAATAGGATTATATATATTTATGCCTATCTAAGTTATATCAATGTTCTTTGATTCATGTGTTACTTCCTGCCTATAAAGAGGCTTGAGCATGATTGGTTCTGTTTAATTGATTTAACCTGTGAATAGGTCTATTACTTTTTGGTATCTGCTTAAGTAGCCTTATCCTATTGGTTACACTTTGAAGTCCTTCTAGATCGAGTTATTTCATTAGTCATTGCATATCTTTTGAAAGCACTTCCCTATTTGAGAATCTTCTTCACTAATATTCCGCTTGAATCAATAATCTCCTTCATTAACACCTTGTCCCCATTAATTAATCTCACTCTTGGGACCGGGCTGTTACAGACGTAGTAAGGAATCAAATCTCCATAACTGGGTAACTTAATCATGTAGGAAGATCGGTGTGCCATGATCGAGTGAATAAAATCTAAACTTGATTCTAGTTCAAATTCCGAAAAGTTTTATTATTTGATATTTTCTTTTAGTTTATTTTTGCAGATTTACATTCTAGTAAAGTGACAACACAATCTAAACCCCCTTTGTGATTGGTGACTCAAAAGTAAAATTGCATTGGCTCTTTGTGGATCGATCCTTACTCATAGCTAGCTACGCTCGCTGTGGGCACATGAGAAATAAGTTTATTTTGAGCGTGAAATGACCGCATGCCAGGTTTTTTCGAATTATGCCCAATAGGATCTAATTGGATGTTCATTAATTCAATCAACATGTATATCATATTTCATGTATGAATTTAATAAACAAACATGTTGAACAAACATGTAAGAAAAATGATTCTAATGCAGAGGAAAATTTGAAATTGATTCATCGACTTACATAACATAGTAGGATTGCACACAAAATTAAAGGTCTAACCTCATTATTGGAGAAGAAACAATCGAACACTGACCTTCTACGATGATGTTCGAAAATCTCCACGACAGTAGTAACACTCCTTGATCTTCTACTGTATTTTCGTACCTTGTTTAGATGCAGGGTGGGGTGCAGACCACTAAACTGTGTGGATAACCTAGGAAATCAAGAGAGCAAGAGAGGGGCTAATTTCATTTGTGTTATTTTTGTTCCCCCTCCCTTATTAATAAGGAGGGGGACGAAAATTTAGTCTACAAACCCTAAGGACGTGATTGGTATGGTGGAATGGAATGTAATAGAATGATTATTCCTATGTCCATTCCCATTCCGGTGATTAGTATGGTTCAAAATCGGGAATCACGATTCCGGATGGAATTTCTATTCCCAAAGGAAGAGGAATAATCATTCCACCCCCTATGGGATTAGCTATTTCTAATGACCGAAAAAATTAATATATGATATATTTATATATAATCACGTCTTATAATATTATTTTATCATATTCGAAAAAATAAACTAAAAATCAAATTGAATAATTTATTATTATTATTATTATTTAATTATTTTTATATTATTTATTTATTTTCAAAAAATAATTTTAAAATATATGTTAAAATTAAATTTTGATAGCTTTTATAATTTTGTTGAAGAAAAATGAATGTGATACCGAAATAAATATAACATAAAAATATATTATAATACAATATAAAATATTTATGTATTTGATATAATTTAATATATTCAAATGAAAAATTGAAATGTTTATTTATTTTTCTATGAAGTAAAAATATTTTTATTAAATTATGCAAATTATTATGCATAGATTAATTAAATATTTTAGAATAATGTTTTTCAAAAAAAATAAATAAATTATAACTTGCTAAAAAAATTAGAAAAAAAAATCACATACTAAAAAAGAAAAATGACGTTTAGATGTATAAAAAATAAATTAAGGCATATGTTGATATTTATTAGCTACTACATACACTTTATTCAATCATAATAAAATTTGAAAGTACTTAAAATATTCATTAATTATATAAGATAAAAAAAACTGATATTTCATTCTGTTCTTCATTCCGTAGACATACCAATCATAAGAATCGTCATTCCATTCAAACCACCCTCATTCTATTCCTAAGTTTATTCCATTCATACCTAGGTGTTAATTGGACTACAGTAGGGATCTAGAAGAATATTAAATTGGCTCACTAATTTATTTAATTTCTAATATCCATGACATGGATACAAAAAAATAAACTAAGTATTATTTTTATTCCACTAAAGAAATAATATTGATTTACCAATTTAATATATATTTGCGTATATGCTTTCTTCTTTAGTTCAGCCATTTCCCATGTTTAAGATATAATGTCCATTAATTAATTATGTAAGCTCTGATAGTTATATAGATTTAATTAATATCTTCATTCCTAGAGCAGTACCACTTAAGATTTATCATATACAGAATAAATTTCACTTACAGGGTTTCACATACACTGTGACTGCAATTAATATTTAATTTATATCGTCAAAACATTGTAGATTGTATACAAACACAAGCTTTCCATTATACAAGCCTAACAATTTTAATTGTGGTCCAATGTCATATGAACATTGTTTAATGAATAGATAATGAACTACGACAACTAAATGATTCATCACTTTTGAGTTTTTATACATTTTTTATGATTTATTTTATTTTATGTGAACTAGAAAAAATATTGAATATATTATAAATTTATATTTTATAAGGATTTGAATTTCCATTTGTCAAAATATAAACAATCATAATTTTGTAAAATGATAAAAAAAATATTACTTGATGATCGCAAATGCATAGTACCATGGTGATGCAATCCTCACCGACAGATCGGTGATGATGGAAATCCACTCCTTAGACGTATCAGGTTATAAAGAATAAAACAGAATTCCTGGATCCGAATCTAACAACACGGACGCATTATAGATATTTAAAATTTTACAATCCTACTATAATTGGAAACAAGAACCCCAGAATATAGATGAAGATGCCACAAACAGATGTGATAAATCTATTTGATAATTCAAGGATTGAACTCACAATTTAACAAAAGTCTCCGCAGAGAAATCTCAAATCAATAATATCAAAAGTTATCTAATAAAATCTAGTACAAGCCTTTGTATAGGTGGGCAAATAAAACAAACTCTAACTAGGAATTAAATTATAAAAGGAAATAATAAAAGTCTAAAATTCCACCGAATCTGCAAGTACGCGTACGAGGTACGAGACAAGGTTGGTCGCTCCTCGGGTCGTGCCTTCAATCTCGCCGATTAGTGCGGGCGTGTCACTCACACCTGTAGGTCGTGCCTCAACCAAATTGAAACACCGTTCAGTATCGGAATGCGAGGCAGCCTTGCACTCACTCCACTTGGGACAAGTGTTGAGCTCACACTCGTTGTCTCGCTTTGCACCTTCTTGAACTCTCGAACTTGATTATCGGCACCCCACCTAAGCTCGTATTATTTTTCTCCTCTTGAAAAAGATTTATCCTCAAATTCGAACCTCCTAGATCAAACAATAGCACAAACTGGTCATGAAAACTCTCAGCACAAGCTGCACAAGACACCTCTTCAAGATCATCCAGCCTGTGTCAAACGGTTGCAACTTCAACACCATACAATGCCCGGATATAGGATTCAAGAATAAATCTGGTGGTACTTCTTGATGGAACTAAGGATCCTTTGGATGTGCGTTGATTGAATAAAATATTTTGATCAAAACGATCCCATATCCCATTGCATGCTAAAACCGAATCTAAATCTCATGCACAGCGGAAAATTGAGTTTATCGGATTACCTTGCAATCGGATAAAATATTGAGATGTAGATGATTAAAGCTATAACTCATTTGATCTTCATATAATCCACTTCATGATCTTATGATGTATGTCCCAACCTTGATCCAGACGTCATCTGGACGACGATCCTCTAAACCTTGTAAAAGCTTGGAGACGAGGAACCCGTCATCTTAATTTTTGAAAATTCTATCTTTTTTTAGGAGAGAAATTTCGAAATTTTATGCATGGTGATGGGTGTTTTCTTTTCCCTTTCATAAGGTTATATATAGGGCTACAACAGAGATCTAGAAGAAAATTAAGGTTGGGCCTTCAACAGGCCTTAAGTTCTCATGTCTAGCCTAAACATAATTTATGTCCATTAATATTAATTCAATCCACTAAAGAATTAATATTGCACTACCACCCTAATTCCATATTTATGGATATGGTTTCTTCAATTCAATTAATTTCCCATGCTTAAGATATTGAACGCCCATTAATTAATCGAGTATACTGACAACTCAATTTAATTAATTGCTTATCCATGAGCCGTACCACTCAACCTTTATTAACATGTTGGATTAAAATTAATTCACTTGCAATATTTAACATGATAATCATTTTTGAGCTCCTCAGGGGATATTATCAACTCAGCGCACCAAGACACGCTTTCCTTCTATAATTAGTAACACATCATGTATAGAAATGTCACTACCCAATAAATCGGGCTTATAGATTTTTTAATTAAAATCTCATCTATTGATAGTCAAAGTAATGTACATTAAAATATACATGTCTACTATTATATAATGATTAAGAATTATGAGTATTTGAGATTTATATTCTTATGTGCTGTCAGTCCATAAAAATTATCTCGATGCGATTCAGTTCAATACGCTACAAAAGTGCACTAGTATGATTCTATAGCCAAGATAAACTAATTCTAAATCATACTACAACTATACCAATGGTTCGTCTGACTCCATCTAGGTTGTGAACACTTTTCATACTTTATAAGAAAGTGATAATATGATCTTCTGTGAGCATTCCTGATGTAACCCAGACAATTAATCTAAGTTAAATCTAGAGGAAATGTAGTGGAAGACTTAAGGACTCGAACACGTCAGATTTAGGAAGGACTCAACCCGACGAATTGTACTAATCAAATGACTAATCTATAGAAAATAAGACTCAAATAAAAACTGAAATTGACTCGATATTTTAGACACTTAGAATTATGACACAACTAAGACAAAACATAAAACCAAATAAATAAGAAAGGAACACGGCTAGGGCAGATTGTTAGGGTTGGCGGGTTTGTGGTGGAATTATGGCTAGGGTTTATGGACGATGAAGGCGGAATGAACTTACATGATACGAAGATGATGAACGAACGTTGATGAAGGTGCGGCAGCTTTGTGAGTGATTTGTATCTTGTTGAACCCGTAGAACTTGAATCCACGAACGCGATGATTGATATTCCTCGATTGGTAGCGATTCCCCCGTGAACTTGTAGAACTCGAAAGAACCTTCAATAAAACCTTAGATTTGCTGGATCTAAAGAGTATTGCTTTTGAACCAAAAAGAATAAAAGTTTGAAAGGTGATCAACCGATGGATCATAAGACAATTGAAAATAAACTTCATATATTAATCAACGTCTAAACTGAAAATAACATAATATTTTCCTATATATACTAGAATTAAGGGATGAAAATTCTAGGCTAATCTAAGTCCATCATGGACGAAAATAACTAGGGAAAAACAAGAGTTCTACCGTGTATAAAATTCTAAACAAGGTAATCCAAAAAAAGACCAAAAATTAAATAAATAAAAATCTAATCTAGATAAATTAATTCCCACTGGACTTGGGCGTCATAATTAACGTGTAGGACCTATTGTTGGGCTGAAATCCACATGCCAATTAATTAGCTTGGTCTTCTTGGGTTTGATCTTCAATTGTCAACAAATCAACAATTTTCAAGCTCACAATTTTCGAACTGGACTTGAATTCTTCTTCATCTTCAATGGACAACATAGCAATCCATTTGTGGCTGCCATGATGCATTTCTTCTTCTTCCTTGGTTGGCATGGTCTCATTCTCTTCATTCTCCCCCTGCTGAAAAGAATTCGTCCTCGAATTCAGGACTTTATCACGGTCGAACTGAACTGCAGGAAAAGGAAGCAAGTTAGTACATTTAAGTGTTGACAAATGCTTATTCTTACCAACTAAATTAGGTCCTCGTCTAGGCCATTCAACAAGCGTCTCTTGCTTGCATGATGGGACTCGTATCTTTTTCTTCTTCGTCTCTTCGGTGCTCGTGCAGAACTTAATCACAACCTTGAATTCATCACTTTGTGGCTGCACATCACTAAGTAAAGAAAACATGTTAGTAGCACTGTTCTCATAAGTAATTGGTACAAGAGACAAACCTGGATTGATTGCTTTGTCGATCCTTTTGACAGAAAGTAGGAGGCTGCGACTGTGATCTTCATTTACAGCCGATTCCACTACTTTAGCATGAGGTAAAGGATCATTACAGGGCTGAATGGAAAAGGTAAAGGCGGCAGTAAGGGGCTGATTGGTGGCGGTCTTGGCCGAATGCCCGGGGGCGGCTTTCTTCACGGCGGCAATGGCTGCATGTTTCTCCTTCTCTTCTTTGAACCTCTTTTGCATGACTTGTTGGTCCTCAACAACTGCTTTAGAAGACAATGGCTTCAAAACTATCTTTCGACCATTGACTTCAACGGTGTAAGTGTTCAGATGCCCGTCGTGTACAACATGACGATCAAACTGCCACGATCGATCTAAAAGAATGTGTGTTGTATCCATCGGGATAACATCATACAAAACAGTATCAGAATAATTACCAATTGAAAAATTGACACTTACTTGACAAACAACTCGAATTTCACCTCTATCTGTGAGCTACTGTAGTCGGTATGGCTTTGGATACTTCTTCGGCTTCAAGTTGGGTTTGTTGACTGCATATTGACTAATGGCGTTGATCACACTACCACTGTCAATGATCATGAAGCAAGTCTTATCTTGAATTGAAGCATGGGTGTAGAAAATGCTCTCTCTTTGGTGTTCTTGCTCTTCATCTTGGAGAATGCTTAAACTTCAGATTATGACAAGACTGACAGCTGATAATCCGGTTCAATGTCTTCAGTCTCGACTTCATCCTTGGTTTTCTCCTTGGTGGCATCGTCTTGCTGCTCCAACTCTTCCTCACTGGCTGATTCTAATTCATTGTTGTCGGAAAGGAATAGAACATGCCGGTTTGGACATTAGGCTTAAAAGTGGCCCTATCCTTGGCATTTGTGGCACTGAACATCATGGGCTCATGGAGGGGCTGCATTAGGTGGCTGTGTGGGCTGTGTTGGCTGTGTAGGAGGCAGCCTAGGCTGTGCGGGTGGTGTAGACTCGGGTCTACAGCTTGGTTGTTGTGCAGAATGGTCGGAACATCGAACGGGCTGGCTGGACTGTCCTTGGGGACATGTGGGATCAATGGAACTTGCAGATGGCGTAGCTTGGCTCCATGAGGGGCATGTAGGGGCTGTGGTGTGGTTGGAACGTCAGCGGCCATCTATGAATTGTCGTTTGACTATCGATGCGTAGTGCACCATCTCTTCTATACTTGTGAAGTTCTTGAGTTCAACTTCACATGCGATGTCGGGATTCATGCCTTCAATGTATTGGATGATGGTAGCATTTAAGGTCTTTTGTTTCCCAACTCAGTTTAGGGTGGTCTCAAGCTCCTTGTGGTATTCTTCAACTGATCGTGTGCCTTGCTTGATCCGATTGAGCTTCTTTTCGAGCTCTCTCTCATAGCGCATAGGAATGAACTGGCCACACATCAATCCTTTCATCTCTTTCCAAGTATCGATGAGAGGGTATCTTTTGCGCCGGTGTCGCTCCTGCTGCATCTCCCACCTTGAGGCTGCGTAGTCTCTGAACTCTAGGCTCGCTAACTGGACCTTTTTGATCTCTGGAAAGTCATAGCACATGAAAATCTGATCTACCTTACATTCCCAATCCCAAGTAAAGATCAGGATCGTAAAGGTCTTGAAACTCTGGAATGCTCATCTTGATGTTATTGAGCAAGCTGTTAGGATCTGCATGTCAAGCTGCATGTCTGTAGGGCTGACGTGGTTGGTCACGGCTCTGATATGGATCGTACTTTGCCTCGAATTCCTCTACAAAGTATCCATAATCTTCTTCAGCACCACGATCATAAGGATCGTTAAACTGCACTTGAAGTTGGTGATGCTAAGCTTGAGGTGCTCTAGCATTCGCTCTGGCAGCTCGACTGCAAGAACTTCTGGCTGACGAACTGCTTCAGGCTGATGAGCTACTACAGGATGTCGAGCTGCTCCTTCTGGCTGGGCAGGGTGGCCTTGAACAGGTAGTGGTACAGAAATTCGAGTAGCAATAAGCTCGAGTTGTGCCATCATAAATTTGGCATCGAGGTGTAGGACCCGTAGAACTTGAATCCACGAACGCGATGATTGATACTCCTCGATTGGTAGCGATTCCCCCATGAACTTGTAGAACTTGAAAGAACCTTCAATAAAACCTTAGATTTGCTCGATCTAAAGAGTATTGCTTTTGAACCAAAAACAATAAAAGTTTGAAAGGTGATCAACCGATGGATCGTGATACAATTGAAAATAAACTTCAAATATTAATCAACGTCTAAACTGAAAATAACATAATGTTTTCCTATATATACTAGACTTAAGGGATGAAAATTCTAGGCTAATCTAAGTCCATCATGGACGAAAATAACTAAGGAAAAACAAGAGTTCTGCCTTGTATAAAATTCTAAACAAGGTAATTCTAGAAAAGACCAAAAATTTAATAAATAAAAATCTAATCTAGATAAATTAATTCCAACTGGACTTGGGCTTCATAATTAACATATAGGACCTATTGTTGGGTTGAAATCCACACGCCAATTAATTAGTTTGGTCTTCTTGGGCTTGATCTTCAATTGTCAACAAATCGACAATTTTCGAGCTGACAATTTTCGAACTGGACTTGAATTCTTCTTCATCTTCAATGGACAACATAGCAATCCATTTGGGGCTGCCATGATGCATTTCCTCTTCTTCCTTGGTTGGCATGGTCTCATTCTCATCAATTCCACACACCATATTATCTACAATATTAAGTATAGGGCAATTTGCATTATATATTATACAAAATAAATGCAAAATATGTGAAAGTTACTCTTATTCATAATTTAGGGAAATAATTATATACATAAAATACATGCTTTTAGTATACAATCCAACACTTCTATGTCTGGTGGTACATATTCGCCAACCTGTAAGGAAAGGACATCTAAAGAAACGTGTTGATGACAAATGTTAGAAATCATCTGATCCACCATATTCTCTTGTATAAGCTCTATTTGTGCTACAACCACTTCCAAATGAATGGCACCCTTCTTTTTAGAACATAGTTGTATAATCTTTAGGAACTGATGCTTCTACAACTAACACCTCTAGATTGCAGTCTTCTACAATGTCTTGGCATGTGTAAACAACTATCAACTCATCAATAGATGCATTAACTAAAATTGGTACCTCTGGAATAGAATATTCATTGGTGGACACGAACACAGTTGGTAACTCCGCATTAGACTCTACTTCAACCACCTCCTCCTTCCTCAACTCATTTCCTGTGTAAGTGTGAAGGCACTCAAATCCAAATCCCATGTGGAAGACTTCAGCTGTGTATTATCACTCCACCTCTTAAACCGATTATCCATATTGATTGCCCTTTGCAATATGTCCTCCAACTTCTCATAGCGCACAATGCTATTCTTTCTTGGATATCTATACGTAGGCCTGCTAGAAATCTATCCATCTTATCCTCTGGATATTCCTCCATCGTAGCCTGTTTCATAGATTCCTTCAATTCCTTGAAGTATTATTCTACGTTATTTCTTTCTTGCCTTAAATTCTGCAGATTCTTTTCCAGCTCTCGATAGTAATGGTACATGTCGTCTTCTCATCAGCATTTGTATTTCACTCCATGTTTCTATCAGTGGCTTCCTATTATGTCATCTAATGAATGTAAATTGATTCCACCATGTGACAGCATAATCACAATTCCCGAGAGTTGCTACCTTGACCTTCTTCCTCTCGAGGGTAGTTATGACAGTCAAACATCAACTCTATCTTGTTTTCCCATATCTTCGACCTCCAACTATAGAATATATGTCTTCTTCTTCTTCAAACTCCTCCAAGGCGGATTCGTAGTAATCATCTCTCTCTACCTTCTCTTCCGCCTCTATCACCTCTGTTCACACGAGGAGCTGGTACAACTTGTTCCTGATTTGATTGCTCCTTTGTAGAGATAAGTTTGTATACATCTTCAATCTCTTTCTTCATCGTCTTGCCCATCTCTTTTCGTAATACATCCAGCATGTATTTCATGTTAAAGTTCTTAACCGGTTCATCTCCAGAACCTCCACTGTTAGACATTTTAACTCCTTTTTTTTACTCAAATACAGATAATAGTATAAACTCAAAGAAACAAAACAAAGTAAACGAGATGCAAAACTGAGAAAAAAATAGTAGAATTCTAAACAATATTCTATTCCCTCAACCTCACGTGTTTACGTTCGAGTATCACTCAATGACTCTTTTCACTCTATTACTCTCACACTCACCGCCTTTTACCACTAAATTTTCTAAAAAAAACATAAGAATTCACGATCGACACTGATGAAACCAAAATGACCTATCTGAACAACACCACAATTTACCGAAAAATTTTACCAAAAATTTTGAAAGTTTCTGAAAAAATTTAGACTTCTCCACAAACAATATATAAGCTGACGGGAATCCAAATAACCAATCAAAATGTAACGAAAATGCTAAAAAATTTCCCACCAAAAAACTCTATTTTTGCTGATTTACTCTAGGACGTATCGGTTACAAGGGATAAAACAGAATTCCTCAACCCGAATCTCACAATACAGACGAACTATAGATATTTGAAAACCACAACCATACTATGATTGGAAACAAGAACATCAGAATATAGGTGAAGACGCTGCAAACAGGGGCGATAAATATGTTTGATAAGTCTGGGATTGAAGTCACGGTTCAACAAAAGTCTCCACAGAGAAACCTCAAATCAATAATATCAAAAGTTGTCTAATAAAATCCAGTACAAGCCCTTATATAGGTAGGCAAATAAAACAAACCCTAACTAGAAATTAAATCATAAAAGGAAATAATAAAAGTCGAAAATTCGATCAAATCCATGGACACATACGTGGTGCGAGACGAGGTCAGTTAGGGCTGCAAGTCATACCTCGACCAAATTGAAACACCGTTCAGTATCAGAGCGTGGGTCACTCCCTACACTCGCGTCACTTGGTGCGGGTGTTAAGCTCGCGCTCATTGTCTCACGGTGCACCTTCTCAAACTCTCGAACTTAATCATCGGCACTCCACTTAGGCTCGTAAATCGTCACATGGGAGAGGGTAAGAATGACTAATCTCATATTTATGAAATGAGGATTCCTAGAAAAATGGTGATTTCTAATCATACAATTAGAGAAGTCATAGATATAATAATGAAGATTGTAATGATAATTCTATTCATGCATACCAGTCACGAACTTCAGATCCAAATATACAATACTCGCACGGCCAACAAATAATCTGAATAAATCGTAACTTACTTTTATCAAATGTACGCATAGTATTTTTAAAGTACATTATAAATAGTTTATATATGGAAGAGAATGAGCTATGGCAACTACAAACTTGATACCATGTTTATATTATAATTTATAGTGTTTGAAATAATTAAGTTAGAGAAAAATTAAAGTTGAGGCTTCAGATGTGGAGTCGTGTAATTTGACTTTTCAAATTGTAACATCTTTTAAATTATATTTAACATAATATCAAAAGAAACACATAGTTAAAAAAAAAAAAGCCTGGCGTAGACTTTAAGGTGGCCTGCAATCCATTAATTTATTTCGAACAGTGAAATTATAGTATAATAAAGAAAGCATATACCAACCTCAAGTCCCAATACCACGAAGCAGGGCAGAAGCCTCCTAATTTGACTAAACTTACATATATTACGACCTGATTGGTATGGTGAAATGTAATGAAATAGAATGATCATTTTTATATTAATTCTTATTTTGATGATTGGTATAATTTAAAATTGAGAATCATCATTCTTAATGAAATCCCTATTTTCAAAAGAAGAGGAGTAGTCATTCCATCCACCCCATAAGTTTAGCTATTCTCAATGCCCAAAAAAATTAATATATGATATATTTATATATAATCATGTCTTATAATATTATTTTATCCTATTTAGAAAATAAATCAAAAATAAAATTAAATAACTTATTGTTATTATTATTATTTTCAAAATATAATTTAAAAATATATGTTACAATCAAATTTTGATAGCTTTTATAGTTTTGTTGAAGAAAAATGAAAGTGATGCTGAAATAAATATAATATAAAAAATGTTATAATACAATATAAAATATTTATGTATTTGATATAATTTAATATATTCAAATGAAAAATTGAAATGTTAAAGTAGTTTTCTATGAAGTACAAATATTTTTATTAACTTATACAAATTATTATATATTGATTAATTAAATATTTTAGAATAAAGTTTTATAATAAAATAAATAAATTATAATTTGCTAAAAAAATTAGAAACAATCATATACTAAGAAAGAAAAATGGCGTTTAGAAATATAAACAATAAATTAAAGCGTGTTGATATTTATTAGCTACTACGTACATACACTTTATTCAACTATAAGAAAATTTAAAATTACATAAAATATTCATTATATAAGATTAAAAAACTAATATTTCATTATGTTCTTCATTCCGTAGACATATCAATCATAAAAATCGACATTCCATTCAGATCCTCATTCAATTCCTAAGTTCATTTCATTCATATCTAATTTCATTCTATCATACCAATCACCTCCTTAGTGTTATGCTCCTACTACTAGGATTTTTCACGTAATTATTAATGTATGAATGAAATAATAAATACAAATAAAAAATGATTTCTATATACATGAGTTTATGTGCAATCACATTTTAGTAAACATAATGAGTTCATTAATGTGTATATATATAAAGGGTTGACACCATATTGTATATTTGTATTCCAGATTATTAATATTTTTTCAATTCTATCACATCGTTTAATAAATTACCATTCAATGCCTAGTTTTTTTATTTTTTTGAATTCTTACTCGCGACCTAATTTACGACGATAATCTGTGGTGTTATAATTGGAAGCTTGTGTTATTTTCGTATAGAGTAAGAAAATTATGTGGAAATGTTAACACCTAATCATTTAACTAACCACATCACAAATCTATCGCATGAAATTAAGTCGTGAGATAGAATTGGAAAAAACTGAAAGAATTAAGTACAAAATAATGCTTTATTAAAGGTTGAGGTAGAATTTAAAACGAGTCAATAATTTGGGATTGAAGTGATATTATATTTTTTGATGGTACGAACTACGAACTACGAACTAAGAATAAAATTCTCAATATGTAGCATTATTTTGTTAGCCAGACACTCTCGTAATTAATCAAGTAAATTCTAAATCGTGAGAAAAATATTTCTTCAAAAAAGAAAAAAAAACTATATCTATCTATAATTTGTAACTTAAATTAGACACGAACGTCATATATATTTAAATAAAGATTTTTTTTTTGGGACGCAGTATATTTACTATTTAGCATTACTTTGAAGTTTTGCACCTTTCTTTTTATATCTTTTGTTTTATTTCAGTATTTTTCTTTTTTCTGTTTTTTCAAGTTTCAATTTTTCACTTATTTTTTACTGACTAGGGTCAATTATTCTGCTTTAAATTAGTTTTATTTACGTTACGACATTTCAGAAAAAAATTGTTCTTGTTTACTAAGTCAGCTTTGATTTTGTTGTGTGAACTGAGTCAGACTCATAAAAATATTGTTCTTAAAAGAAAATATTGTAAAATATAGCATATAGTTCTAGAACATTAAAGAACTGCACAAATATATAAGAATTTCCTTAAAAAAAATCAAAATAGTCTTATCATATTATCAAAAATTCTATTTTACCTGTTAGCAAAGTCCGGATAATAAGAAAAATACAGTTTAACAGGTTATAAATTACTCCATAATAATTTTATAGAGATTTTACTATATCCAAATGTTTAGAATGATAATTACATCTTCCTTTTTATTTTTATCTATGAAGTACTGCAAATCATAGCAAGGCTACATCAATGTAAATGGACAAGCCAAAATACCAAATTATTTCAATTAAACTACTACCTGCATGATCCAACTATAATTTCTTCCACTAGTAAATTTGATTTCATTTTATATTATGAAGTATGAAAAATGGCCAATTTCGCTTAGCCCTACACATACGCATAGGATACCATCAAAAGAGGCATTAGCAATCTTTTGACCACATCTAGAATTTGAGATTATAAAATTGTTATTTTCTTGATGAGGGTCGCCCTCAATCTTGGCCCATGTGGGGCAGCTCCAACATCTAGAAATTTATATATTTTAATAAGGTCAAGGTCACATCAATTTTATAAAAATACAACAAACAAGGAATATAAATCTTTCTCAATCTTTAATAAAATATTATAGAAAGAGGAAAATTAGAATAAAGGATGCTTAATTAGTCATATTGCACTCCAATCAAACAAACACAATTACTTGTGATTTCTGACTTTTATTAGGCATCCCACCTGCGTCATATGTGCTGATTGGTCAACCCTACTTCTCCAATAACTCATCTAATCCACACATTCCTACATTTTATGCTGTCCAAGCTTTTAATCTCAATTTAACATATAGTATCTTAATCTTAACATAAAGATATGAATTCAAATCTTTTAAATACCATCAGGTCGGGTGTATGAGTAAAAAAAAAAGATTGATACAATCACAATATTCATATTCTTAAACCAATAAATACTCTGAATATTTAAAATTTCAATTTATCGATACATATTTCAAGCAGATGAAATCTATCTTCAAACAGACGCATAGCTCGTACACTGTACATGAAAGTACTAAATTTCAAATTTTATATATAAATATAGAGCATGTAGTAGGTTCTTGATTGTGCAAAATTGGTTAAGTACATGTTATGACTCTTGATTATAAAATCGTCAGTTGTTAGTGTGAAAAATTATTAGAAATAATTGAGAGGTGATCAAGTATAATTTACAAAATTAAACACACACCCATACAATATTTGATATTCTAGGCTTCTCATTCACATAAACTGATTGATTTTTTTTACTATGATTAGTAAAATTATTGAAAAAATAATTAAATAAATAAACTTTTTAATATACTCATATTTATTTTTTGACAATGAATTAATGCATAATAGATAATAAAACATATTAAATATAACATCAAAAAAATGAAAAACAAACTTACACGAACGGGTGAGACTATTTGTTTTGAGACAAGAAAAACAAAAAGAATTATGCCGTAGGCGTATAGATGCTGAAAAAATTAAATTGAATTTTCGGAAAACAACTAGATCTTGAGTGGAAAATTGAAGCACGACCAACTGTTGCACTCCAGCATTTAATAATAACAATTAATCACCCTAAAAAGTCCAAGTTCTATAATTATCATCTTAGTAGGCTCCACCTCTACCCACCATTAGTTATCCTTCCAAAATAATGGTTTAATTTGTCAACCGTCCCACACACGACACGTTTTTATTAAAATAATTCCACCAATTCTTTAATTACTAATTTTTCACATTGACTAACTACTACACATTATTATTTTCAAACATCAGTCCCTTGGAGAAAACAAATTTTAATTGAAAGATGTAAAAGTGGGCATCAAATAAAAAGAACCCACCACCCAAAAATCCAAATAATAAAAAAGAGTACAAAACACACAATGGAAATCATCATCAAAAAAACATTATATATTTGGCAATTTGCAAGAACAAGAAGAAGAAAAAGCCCACTACTTCAACTTTCCATGATTCAATTCCCACCAAATCCACAATTTGCTCTCTTTTTCTCCCTTTTTTCTTAAAAAAAAAACAAATTCTTTCCACGCAGAATCAACAGATTTTTCAACGGGTGTGATAAAGAAATCAATAGAAAAGAGTCGAAAAATCAAACAAAATGGGACCATCCCAATTTTGGACTCATCTAGAGAGCTCGCATCCACCGTTGACCATCTTTTTCCACGCATTCGACGGTGGTGATGACACAGACTTTCTTCTTCTTCTTCTTCCTTTTTTTTCTCCCTAATTGTTGTGACGAGAAATCTGGGCCGTCTGATGATGGGACTTAATTCGTTATGATTTTGATCAAGATGATTCAAGAACTACTGCAGGTGCTTCTGTATTAGAAATGGCGTGATTGTGCTCTCCTTCATATGTTACAATTAGCATTGTCGGGTCGTCCAAAGCCCGCTCCACATGCTTTCGGGCCGGGCACCCTCTTACGCTGCTACATTTGTAATAACCCCTGAAAAATCACCCATTCACAATCACATTAAATTTAAACATTTTTCTCAACCAAACCTAATCTAGATGATTCTATTTCTAGAGGAGTTCCTATAAATTCATCAGAATTTGTACTAATATATAAAGATAAATACTTTCCAAATCGAGGGAAGAAATTAAATAGTCCAAAAATAGCATTTTTAATGTGGGTTTTGAATTTTAATTGAAAATTAGTGATGAGGTGGTTTATTCAAAATTAAGAACTTGAAATACAGTATGCATTTCAAATTTAATATGAATAATATAAAAAGAAAAGAAAAGGAGAATTACCTAGGATGAGGGGAACCCTTGATAGGCTTTTGACCATATTTTCTCCAAGAGTAATCATCTGGTGGAATATCAGCCATCTTCATACTTATCGCAGGAACTCTCACTACTCTCTTCAATCTTGACTTCCTGTTTAATTATATTTAAATTAAAATTTAATCGAAAATTAATAATCACCTCGTTAATGAATTGATTCGAAATTTTATTTTATTTTATTTTATTTTTCCTAGTACAGATATGAATGATTTTACGTTTCGTTTCGTCGTAGACTCGTAGTTGACTTAATTTGCATATATAAATTTTCCTCACCTTTTCTTGGGGCAGTGACAACGAGACGACGCGCCGCCGCACTTGGCGTTGGAGTCATCCATGGAGCTGCACTTCCTCTTAAACGACGACGTCGACAGCGGAGGCCGGCCGGCGGATGAGACCTGCGAAAGATTCGTGATCTGAAATCCCGACGACATCGACGGCTGCAGGCTGTCGGTGTCCCCGGTCAAAGAGGAGATGAAGGAAGTCGCCGGCGACGCGAAGTTGATGGTGGTCGACGACTCCTTTCGCTCGATTGAGCCGTTCTTCACCAGATGCTGGTGGTGGTGCGGCAGCGGCAGAGGCGGCAGCCGCTGAATCGGCGTGGGACAGTAGATTCTTGAACCGGGGGCGTTGTCGTCGGTTTTTGGAGTTTGGGTTGAAGGACCGGGTTCGGTCTTCGGCTGAGGCGGAGGGGAATTGGCGGAGACCGGGCCGCGGCGGAACCGGGCGTGACCGGTCCGGGGAGTCCGGTCGAGGAGAGAGATGAACTTCTTGAATTTGTTGACGGCGACATCGGCCACCGCCTGGTAATCGGCGGCAGTAATTTGGTCAGATGTTTGGAGTTTGGAGGGTGGTTGTTCTTGGAAATTTTGCTGGTGGGAGTGAGAAAGTAATCTCATAAGGTTCTCGACGCTCTGTAGGCCGGCGGCAGCCGCTTCTTGGGCGGCGCTCACTTCCATTTTGGTCGTGAAATTGTAGCCCGGCATCAACTCTACTGCCATCTCGCACAAATCATTCAGTAGGAAATAATTCTAAAAATAAGGGGAAGAGAGAGAGAGAATAGAGAAGAGGGAGAGATTTTAGAAAAGAAAAATTGAAAAGAGGGGAGAGGGGATAAAATAGGGGGGGATAGAGAGAGAGAGAGTCAAACTGATGATGCTCTTTCTCTATCTTTAATGGTATTGTCGATTGTGGCCTGCTTGCCGTCAAAGGCAAGAGCCAATGATGGAATTCCACGTACGCATCTAGAGAGAGAAAGTGAGCGATGGCATTGACCATCTTTAATTTATGGTGGTGGGCACGGGTTAACGGGTGAACCAGTGGTGGAATTGATGATAGTGGGCTTTAAAAGTCAAAAGGGTAGTAATGAGCCGTTGGATTAGAGAAAGGGTAAAATCGGGAATATGATTAATGCCAGTGAGGTAGAGTTGACCTTTTAACAGCTTTAAATACAAAAGTCCATTTGGAGGGGTTAGGGATCGGACCCCACAACCATCTGGCTTTACCGGGAACCGGATGCTCTTTTTCTTTTTTTCTTTTTTTTCTTTTTTATGTTTTTCAAAGTTTTCAAATTTAATGAAGAAAGGTAAAAGGTTCATGGAAGGAGGGTCACAACTCACAACTCACAAGCGATTCTTTTCTTTGAAGAGAATGAATTGTTGTTTTGTTCTCCAATTTTGAGGATCTTTTGACTTGTAACTTTTTTATTAGTAATTATTATTATTATTATTCAATCAAGGAGAAGATAATGTGTGTGTGTGTGTGTGAAAGATTGTGTGATCTTGTTTGGCTTTCTCTAATTTTAAATCATTGACTATAAAAATATTGATGAAGTTGTCAACTAGCTAAATGTATCAATCAGTGATTCCTAATGTTTTGCGAGTTTATTTCTTTCTTTTAACAGTGATTAGAACTTGATTTCAGGTTAATTAGGCTGAATTTGGTAGAACATTAGGAATGAATACAAGAGCCGTGCCGATTACAAGAAGATCAAGATTCAAGATACAAACTGCTATAACGAGTTAAATAAGAATTTTGAATTTATTATATTATATCATCTTATTTCAGATACGATTTCGCATAACAAATTTGCTCGCATGAGGTCCATCGCAATTCAAGTAATTTGAATTTATTTTTGCGTAAGTTATACCTAATATCCAAACATTTACAACTTATACTACTACTAATAATAATGATTAATGCATCAATCTATATTTAATAGTAATTTTATCCCAATATTTCATTTGAATCTTAATTCTACCCCTTGCAAGTATTTTTTTCTAACATAAAGTTAGTCATCACGTCGGAAAAAACGTAAATAAGAAAAAATCATATAATCCAAAATAATGCGGATCCTGAAAGTCCAGCAAAATCTAATCGCCAAACCTCCCTGTGTCATGTGGGTCTTGAAAGTCCATTAATTTTTTTACAAAACAACGAACAATTTTGAGTAAGCTTTAACATCTTATATGGGAAAACCAACAAGATTTATTGTCTGCGTATTTTCTGGTATGGTGACTCTATTTTCAGTTGTCGGAAAAACATTACAGAAGGTAAAATTGTGGCAAAAGTGAAATATTGGGGATAAAATTATTATTAAATATAAATAGAAACGCCGGGTATAAATATAATTTAACCTTTATTTTATTATATATCTGTGTTTATGGTTAATAGAATTGAAGTTCTTTTGTGGATTGATGAAAAAATGAAGATAATGCGTGCAGTCTAATACTTAATTTCCTCTGTTATGAATGAGGTCATATCTGTTGACCCACACCATCTCAAAACAACAATTTTCAACAAATGCATCAAGATTTAGATCCTCTTCATTTTTCCTTCCTTTTGACTTTGTATATCATGCTCTCGAAGAAAATAATTCTATATATTTGGTCTTTACGTATATGTAACATATATGTCTAGAACAAATTAGTTTCCCTTTTATGGGAATCAATTGTAGTCATGGATTTAGTAGTAACGTCAAAGTAAACTTTGGTATATTTGGATTTCTTCTAACATACTATAGTACGTATATTTTCGAAATAAGTTCTACTAATTTGCTCCGAATGTTATCACTTATTTACCGTACTTAAAGCATATTGATCTCCTAAATATATCCTGATCTATAAGGGTTTGTTTGCTAGCTGATATGAGATAAGGTCTGATATATATGTTTGATTGTGATATTTTAAACTATATAAGATATTAATACTCCCTCCATTTCGTTTGAATTGTTGTTTTAGGAGTTTATTTTGTGTCAAAATATTTGCTGTTTTATATATTTTCACATCCAAATATATGGAGAGATAAAATTTTGCCAACTTTTTAGGAAAATATAAGAAAATAAGATTTTATTTGATATAGAAGGAAGATATATTTTAATCTAAAAAATTAATTATTAATTTTAGATTAAAATCATTATGAAAAGGGGGGAGTATTATGTTTGCTTGAATTGTTAAAATATCTACGATATATATATATATATATATATATATTAAAATTAATTGTTGGTTAAATGTATTAAAACTTCCCATAAAATTACAAATCATAAAATATCATTTAATTAGTTATCATATATTGTGTAAGTGTTCTATAATAGAAATTTAATTAATGAGTGGAAGAATATTTAGTCCAGTGTTTTTAATAATTATCTATGATATTACATATCGCATCCCTATTGTGAGAGCTGTAATCAAACACAGATGGTTAAAAGATTTCAGGTTATTGCCTATTCATGAGCTTTGATGTTACAAACAAATATAATATCATAGTGTCATATATATATATATATATATATATATAGGGGTTGGATATTCTAAGGATAAGTGGTGGTGTGAAAATTAGGGACAAATCTCATCCCTACAAATATGCAAGATTGATGGTCAAGATTAAATGGTAGTTTTCGAAATTTTATTATAAATTACATAAGGGGAATTTGTGTAAAATAGCATCATTATTTCATATGGAATCATATCTTATTTTTGGCGCTAGATACGGAAGTTGATATCTCCTACTGCATTAAAACTTGTATCCCTACAAAACCGGGAGACACAAAATCGGAGAAGAAATCTATTTTGTATATGAAATGATTTTTCGCCCCCAAAATCACAAACCCTAGGGCAAACCCCACGACTCGGCGAAAAACCGACAAGGACTCCGGCGACCATCCGATTAGGTGAGCGGTGGCTTTCTCCTGAGCGGCGACGAGTCGATTATAGGAGGCTGCGTTGGTTTTCGATCGCGGTGGATACTCGATATAAGTACCAGAGGGAGAAAAAATGGATCGACATAAATCCGGTAAGTTTGAAGATTTTAATCGACGTTGAGGAGTCTTGTTCGATGAGTGAAGAATTATTGTGGATCGGAAATAAAATTGAATGATTCCGAATGGGTGAAGAGTTGTTCATGATTTTGGTTGGGATATTTTTGGGAAAATATTAAAAATCTCTGGATGAATGGGTTAATTGTTGTGGTGTCTGATTTGTGGTTGACTGATTTTGGTCTGTGTGATTTTTTATTTTTTGGAAGAACATGGGTTTATATTTTTTGGAAGAACATGGGTTTATCTTGAATTAGTAGTGTGAATGATATTCTGGGTAATGTGCATAACTATGTATTTTCTGCAAAAAAAATAAATCCTTCTCGAACCCTTATTAAGTCAAAGTCGTGCTATCCATGTTAAGTCCTAGCTAAGGGAATATTAGTTGAGTATTATTTAATATCATGTTATTAGAAATCTTCGAAGGAGACCGCTAAGTCGATGACTCGACTTTTGTAGGAGGGATCGAACCTCGGAGGAATTCTAAAGGAAACCACCAGCTCGTTGCCTCGTCTTCCGTCCCGTAATCAAGGTGGGTAAATCTATACTCATCTAAAGTTTGAGCTAATAAGCTCTAGAAGCATGTTAGGGCAAATGAGATATCCAATAAAGTATTTTTGCTCAGCCTGATTGATCTCTGTACAATGAAGGAAGAAAGGAAGATATTATGTTTTACTTGAGCTCTCAAGCATGTTTACAAATGATAGAACTACTAAAATATTGTTTATGCTTAGCATGCGATGTTTAGAATTATCTTTAGCTCCGATTCGTACTTGTTTACGTTCTTCACCTGTAATTTAATGTTTATGCTTGTTAAGCTCGCAGAATTAAGAGTTAAGGTTTGCCTTATTAGGGTAGCATTAAACCCTTTGTAGGCCGAGATCATGTAGTATTAAAGGATTAGCATTAGACATTGTTCTAAGCTTGGTATTGCTAGCAAAGATAAGAAATGAAGGAACTTAGCTTTTCACTTAAGCAGGATATGAGCTCGGAACTATTAAGGGAGTCACTGTTGGGCTTTTCCCTCGCAAACTCGTTCGGATATTTGAGGTAACCCCTCTTCTATCCTATGGCATACCTAAGGGTACAGTTGACGTCAGGTTTGAGCCAAGATGGGCCCAAAGGAAAAGAAAAGATTTTACGGATATGGAGAGGGCTTTAGCGTTTTGCTCTCCATATACCGTCAGTTGATTATTGGATATCTTGAAGTTTATTAAAGTGTTTTACTAAAACCCACTGAGATGCTATGGATGTTGGTAGCTGTGGATGTGGGTTGGCTGCCAAGACTGTTTTGCTATTATCTAATATTTCCTTGAAATCCCACTATGTGATCTGCTACTCTGATACACTCTTTCTAATTCCGTTTTAAGTCTTATTATGATTACCAAGACTATATGAATAATCTCCCAGACATAATTATTCGAGTACAAGATGCATACTAAGTTCTACTTCTACTACCCGAGTATGATTTCCTTTCGTCTAATCAATGGACTTGCATGTATTATTAACTATTGTCATCTAAGCTGATTGGTATCCGTCTATCCATTTTATTAACCGTTTAACAAAAGTAAATCTGAGTATCCCCATCTAATCCCCAAAGGCATATCTCGACTGTAAAACCATCCTATTAATCTTCCATTTTACCTCATTAACCCTTTAATGACACCCTGTCCCCATTCATAAACCTCTATCTCGGGACCGGGCTGTTACAGTTGGTATCAGAGCCAGGTTTGCAAAACTGTAGGCCTGTCTTTGTTTGAATTGAGTTAAGTATATATGTATGCATAAGTTGTTCCTTGATAAGTGAAAGCAGCAACCCACAGCTCGCCATCACCCTCGTATCTTCAACCAAAAATCAAGGTATGATAGTATAGAAATTCTGGATTTTGGATTTTGATTTTTGGAATACAGGAAAGGAAAAGATTTGAGCAAGCATACCTGTTTTATGGATAAGAGAAAAACCGTGAGAATGAAATTCCAAGTAAAAGGTGTTCGGGTAAGACGATCTCTGAGAATGAAAAGTTTGTGAAAAAAGATTTCTCGACCCCAAAAGGTTTACATTTGTACTCAAAAATTTTGACTCAACGAAAAGGTAAACTTATATGTTAAAGACCATGGGCACCGAAACTTTTTCTTATAAAAACGTCAACTGCTTCAAAAAGGAACTATGCATGCAAGATAAAAATCTAGACGATAGTATGATCTCAGGAGAACCTTAGGTCTCCCTTTTATAATCTAGACTAATTAAACTATTCTCTTCTAGATGGTTAAGCGCCGTATGACTGCTAGGAAGAGCGTGCCTCTTTTCCGCCCGGTTCAAGAAAGAGTTGAAAGGTTCAGACAAGAAACTTGGGACGGTAACGAACAATTGTTGTCCTTCATGGCAAGGTACCTAGAAAGGTGGGCCTGGGCTAATGGTTACGGAGGAGAGCCTGGGAGTGTATCTGACTTGGAGACCTGCATTCGCATGTGCGAGCACGCACCGCCCGCTTGGAGACCTACAATGTACCGCATCTTGCAAAGCACTATCACCCATGATCCCGTAACATATGCTGAAATCGGAAATCTGACGGAGTTCTCCTCAGCCTTAATGGCTCGTTGGGTGACGGAGTATGGCCACGTGCAAGCTTTAGCCGAGCAGCAAGCGACCGAGCAAAACCCCTCTCTCGTGGTAGAGCTAGAACTACAACAGGCGACTCTCAATAGTCCCCCTGGATTCCAAGCACCCCGTCCTCAACATGAAGGAGCCTCAGGAGCGGGACCCTCAAATGTCCGAGTCGTGAACCACCCCGAGTCCCTGTTTTCTTGCACTCCTCAAATGAACCAGTGGACCCCTGCGTACGCTTCTCAGAGTCTGGGGCAATGTATGTCCCATCAGTACTCCGAATGAAATGTTCACATGAGAACGTTCAAGTTCAGCGTGCCCGAGACAGTTGAAGATGAGAAAGAAGAGGCAGTGAATTTTCCAACAGACTGCCCCATTTCGATGTAACTAATAACTTATTCTATGAATCGATGCTAAAAGTCCTCTTAATGAGGCAATTTTCCCATTATGTGTGAATGAAGTTTAAATTACCGCCTTATTTGATCTAATAAGATCTTATCGAAAGGCATCCTGCAAATGTGCGAATTCAATCAAGTGTCGCTAATATCTAGTTCTTTAGGATGCCGCCCCGAAGACGTCAAGCTGAGAATAAAGATGAGAACGAACCCGAGCAAGCTCCAAACCCCGGACCAAGAGCCGAAAGTGTGTTTCTCAAACACAACCCTCCATCGTTTAATGGTTTAGGAGATCCAATGGACGCTGAAAAATGGGTTCGCTCCTTAGAACGAATTTTCGATTTCATAGCCTGTTCAGAAGAGGAGAAGTTAAGTTGTGCTCTTTTATGTTGACGGATGATGCGGACTACTGGTGGGAGTCCGTTCGAAGGACCATAACCCCAGATCAATGGGAAGATTTCAAGCATGATCCGTATTAGAAGTACATCCCGGATTGTTACCGAGAGGCAAAAGAGATGGAGTTCTGGAACCTAAAGCAAGGAAACAAGACAGTGTCAAAATATGATAGAGAATTCAACCAATTGTTAAGACAAGCTCCACATCTAGTGGACACAGACGGGAAGAAAGCATGCAAGTTCAAGAAAGGACTCAGATCCGAGATTGACATAGCCCTCGCCGGGCAAGAAGACATGTCCTATGCCCGAACTTTAGCCAAAGCCTTGAGCATAGAGGCCATCCTCCCTCGAGAGAAAATCCAACCCCCTCAACCCTCTAGCGACTCAAAAGGAAAAAGGAAGTGGGAAGGAGGAAGAAGAGATGACAGAGGGAAGAAACCCCACTGGCAAAACCGAGAGTCAGGGGTGCCTCGAAGTTACCCTGGCAACGCCCCTAGCTTTAGGCCGTGTCAAAGGTGCGGAAGAAGCATCCTAGAGTCTACCGAGCAAATCTAACTGGGTGCTACAACTGCGGTAAGGAGGGGCACTTCAAGAGAGAATGCCCTAAGGGAAACAACAGACGATCTCAAACACCACAACAACCTATGTGCCCGCAGCCGCTTTAGCAACTCCCCGGAAACCAGCCAAGGCTGCAGCAGGGAGGACCTCAGGGCCAAAGACCAGGGATGAACCCAAGACCGAACCAAGGACGAGATCAAAGGTCCAACCAAGGGCAGAGGCTGCCTCAGCCAGCTCGTACTTATGCTCTCAATCAGCAGCAAGCTGCTAAGGCCCCAGGTAATCTAGCAGGTATGATTACGCTCCTCGAGACGCCAGTTTTAACTCTCTTCGATATTGGAGCATCGCATTCGTTTATAGCTGAGTCTGTTTGTAAGAAACTGAAGATAAAACCCGAGAATGCTGAGAATGCTCTTGAGATAAGTATCCCCTCTGGAAAGAAAATGATGTCTAGGAAGATCTGCTCTAACCTAGAATTGAACATAGAAGGGGAAAACTTTAAGTCAAATCTTTATGTGATAAAGATTCAGGACTTTGACATAATCCTAGGAATGGATTGGTTAGCCTCAGCTTATGCTTCTATAAGCTGTCTTGAGAAGGAAGTAGTGTTTCGACCACCCGGGAAACCCGAGGTGAAAATTTACGGATCAAGGCTGGGAACCAAAATCCCAGTGATATCCGCCCTGAAGTCCACTAAGATGATAAGGAAGAAGAACTGCCAAGCCTTTTTAGTTAATCTGTTAAGGAAGGAGGAATGAGAGCTTTTCATCGAAGACATTCCGGTCGTAAGGGAATATCCCGACATATTTCCAAAGGAGCTACCAAGACTGCCTCCGGACAAGCAAGTGGAATTCACTATCAAATTGGAACCAGGAGTCGCCCTAGTTTTGAAAGCCCCCTACAGAATGGCGCCTAAGGAGTTGCAAGAACTCAAGGTTTAACTGCAAGAGTTGCTAGACCTAGGTTTTATCCAACCTAGTGTGTCGCCTTGGGGAGCTCCAATCTTGTTTGTAAAGAAGAAGGATGGTACATTGAGAATGTGCATCGACTATAGAGAGCTCAATAAGCTAACCATCAAGAATTGATACCCTCTCCCAAGAATAGATGATCTCTTCGATCAGCTCAAGGGAGCAAGTGTCTTCTCCAAGATAGACCTAAGATCTGGGTACCATCAGCTGAAGATTCGAAAGGAAGATGTCCCTAAGACCGCTTTTAGAACTCGCTATGGGCATTACGAATTTGTGGTAATGCCATTCGGATTGACCAATGCTCCAGCAGTGTTCATGGATTTAATGAACCGAGTTTTTCACCCGTATCTAGATACATTTGTTCTAGTTTTCATAGATGACATTCTTATCTATTCCAAGGATGAAGAAGAACATCAGGAGCACCTAAGAGTAGTTCTGGAGACATTAAGAAGAGAAATGCTTTATGCCAAATTTAGTAAGTGTGAGTTTTGGCTCAAAGAGGTTACGTTTTTAGGTCATATAGTCTCGGTAGAAGGAATCAAAGTAGATCCAACCAAGATCGAAGCTGTAAGCAACTGGAAGTCTCCAAGAAGTGTGAACGAAATAAGAAGTTTTTTAGGACTCGCTGGATACTATCGCAAATTCATCGAAGGATTCTCGACTATATCCAAACCTATAACGCGATTGTTAAAGAAGGACTCCAAGTTCAAATGGATGCCGGAGTGTGAGGAAAGTTTTCAAACTTTGAAGAAGATGCTAACCACAGCCCCTGTATTAGCTATTCCGGAAGAGAATGAAGACTTCGTGGTTTACGCAGACGCATCAAGGAAAGGATTAGGATGCGTACTAATGCAGAGAGGAAAGGTGATCGCTTATACTTCCAGACAACTTAAGAATCATGAGCAGAACTACCCGACGCATGACTTAGAGCTAGCAGCTGTCATTCATGCACTGAAGATCTGGAGGCACTACCTCTACGGAGCCAAGTGTGAGATCTTCTCAGATCACAAGAGCTTAAAGTATTTCTTCGAGCAAAAGGATCTTAACATGAGGCAAAGAAGATGGCTAGAACTCGTGAAAGATTATGACTGCATGATTCACTACCACCCAGACAAGGCAAATGTGGTAGCAAATGCCCTAAGTAGGAAGGAGAAGGCAGAGTTAGAACTCATCTTAGCTAAGGAGGATCTTCGCAAGGAATTCGAAAAGTTAAGGATTGAGGTGTTAACACCACCCAAGACTATTCAAGCTCAAGTTGCCATGATAGTCGCTCAGCCCGACCTAAGGTAAAGGATAATTGAAGCCCAGAGAGGAGATGAGTTTCTCGAAAAGAAAAGGTTAGAAGCACGATCTGATAGCTCGCAAGATTTCACGAAAACCGCCGATAACGCTCTCTTATTCAAAGGAAGACTGTGCGTGCCATGCAAAGAAGAACTAAAAGAGGAAATCATGTACGAAGCACATGACACGCCATATACAGCACATCCCGGAAGCACCAAAATGTACCAAGACCTCAAGAGAAATTTCTGGTGGAACAACATGAAGAGAGAAATAGCCACCTTCGTGGAAAGGTGTTTAAACTGCCAACAAGTGAAAGCTTTGCATTAAAAACCTTCTGGTTTTCTTCAACCCTTGGAAATTCCTGAATGGAAGTGGGAACATATCAATATGGACTTTGTCGTAGGATTGCCAAAGTCTAAGCGAGGGAATACCGCTATCTGGGTAATCGTTGATCAATTAACTAAATCGGCACATTTTGTTGCTGTTAAGTTGACAGACGGGCTAGAACAATTAGCCCAGTTGTATGTTAAGGAAGTTGTGCATCTGCACGGAGTGCCGGTCTCGATTACATCAGACCGTGATTCAAGATTTACATCAAGATTCTGGAGGAGCCTACAAAATGCAATGGGATCAAAGCTCAATTTCAGCACGGCATTCCATCCTCAAACGGATGGCCAGTCCGAAAGGACTATCCAGATTCTGGAAGACATGCTTAGAGGAGTCGTGATCGATCAAGGAGGCAGTTGGGAGGAGTTACTGCCTTTGGTAGAATTTGCCTACAACAACAGCTATCAATCATCGATTGGCATGGCCCCTTATGAAGCCCCTTACGGAAAGAAGTGTAGATCGCCCATGTATTGGGACGAAGTTGGAGAAAAAAGGATACTTGGACCCGAGATGGTCCAGGAAGCTGTCCAGAAGATCGAGCTTATTCGTCAACACATCAAAGAAGCTCAGGATAGACAAAAGGCTTATGCGGATGAGAGAAGGACGGAACTCAATTTCGATGTTGGAGATAAAGTGTTTTTGAAGGTGTCTCCATCAAAAGGAATAATTTGTTTTGGCAAACGAAGCAAATTAAGGCCCAGATTTATCGGACCTTTTGAGATCTTAGAAAAGGTGAATGAAGTAGCCTATAGGTTGGCATTACCACCCAACCTGAGTAGCGTGCATGATGTTTTTTACGTTTCCATATTACGAAAATACGTGTTCGATCCAAAGCACGTGATTAGCAAAGAAGAGATAGTCCTGAATGAGGACTTAGCCTATGAAGAAAAAAGCCCCAAGCCATCGTGGATCGAAAGATCCAGAAGCTGAGAAATAAGGAGATCGATCTAGTAAAAGTAATCTGGAACCACCATGGTTCAGAGGAAGCAACTTAGGAGCTTGAATCCGAACTGCTCAAGAAGTACCCTGATATCGCTTATCATGGTTAGTAAATTTCGGGAAGAAATTTTTTTTTAGGGGGGTAGGATGTAATACACCAGATTTTTGAATAAGGTTTAGAGAATTGTTAATATTAGTTAATTAATTAAATAAGGAATTTAATTAAGGTTAGCTATGGATGGATGTCAGTCATGACTTTTGAAGTCAGTTTTCGTAAAGATCGTCTTTTCAGAAAATATAATCTTAATTCTTTTATCGCCATTTATGGTCTCTTTAGAAAGGTTTTGACTCAAGGAGTACAACGGTATTTTCAGATTTCAAATCTGAGGTCATTTGAGTTCCCGGTGATGGAAAACATATTTGAAAAGGGAAATGAATAGTAACTTTTGCGTGCGTTCGTGTTTTGAGAAATTTACGAAATCCTCCTCATTTATTCAAGTTCAGTTCTGTCAGGCCCCTCTTATGGGAAATGACTCAAGGATTCCGTTGGCGTTCACAGATTTTCATTCTGAAGCCAATCGAACGCTCGGGAGCCGAATCTGTCAGTCTGAGTGAATAGTAAAAAGTAATTCCAAAAAGGGAATCTTTGCTCGTCTTTCTTCTGACGACCCCGTCTCCTTCACGAATCAAGTTGGTTCACTAGTGTTCGAGCCAACGAGTCTCCCAGTATTTTTAGATTTCGTGTCTGAAGTCATTTGGACCTCGACATCGAATAAAGCAGCTTTTAACCGAACCCGGGGTAGCTTTTGCAGTATTCCCGCACAGCAATAGCTTCCAAGGGAAGCCAAAGCTTTTCCTATAAATAGGGGACCACCCCTTTGTCATTCCTTGCTCATTTTACTTTCACTTCACTTCTAAATCGAGAGGGTGAAAAGCTTTGAAAGCCGAGAAGGTTCTGTCGAAATAAAAAGCGTTCTTCGTGAGTATTCTTCAAGACGACGAGCGGAGTGGTGCGGAAGGAATGCGGCGAGAGAATGTGCTAGGGACGCCATTGAAATCGTAGCAGGCGGCTCTGCCGCCGTTGCTACTCGACGAGATGCCGAGCTAACCACATTCCTTCGACGCACCTGACCCCGTCCATTCTTGTTCGTCGGTCTCGATTCCATTTCTTTTTCGTCTTTAAATTCCGCATTTACTTTACGTTCTTCGCGTTCTTCATTATTGCTCGTCTAAAAGTTACATTTCGATCTTTTTAAAATTCCAAGTTAATAACGTTTATGTTATATTCCTCGTTCTACTTCCGTATTATTATTCTAAGAAGATTAGCCTCGTTTATTTCGTTAAATTCCGTTTGAGCCACATTTAACGATTTTGTCGTTATTCTATTTTTTTTAAAAAAGAGATTATCGTGTTTATGCCGTTGTAATGCCAAAATTCTTTTTAAGTTAAAAGCATGTTGTTGCATGTTAAATTCAAGTACGTTGTTTTTATAAAAATTCGGGTTAATTGTTCTTCGTGTTCGTCGAAGAAATCAACGAACACGAAGAACAGTTGAAGAACACATTGAAGAAACCCAGTTGAAGAAAGAAAAAAGAGAGAGAGAGAGAAGAGCCCCGCGGGGGGGGGGGGGGGGTGCGCCTCCGCGCCACACCTCCCTCGGCCGCGCCCAGCCCGCCGGGGCAAGGCAGCCCCGCGGCCACCCCCCTTCTCTGTGTTGTTTCATTCGCCGTTCTTTTCAGCTATTTCCGTACCCCTTTTTTTGATCTTTTCGTGTCTTCTAAATTATGTTACTTTCGAGCCATATTCAAGTTTAAATTATGGTAAGGTATTCAAGTTAATTTCAATTTATTTCGAATAAGATATTCAAGTTATTTCCGTCTAAGAATTTAGAGATCAAGTCGAGAAGTTCCTTAAATAAAATAAATCCTTCTCGAACCCTTATTAAGTCAAAGTCGTGCTATCCATGTTAAGTCCTAGCTAAGGGAATATTATTTGAGTATTATTTAATATCATGTTATTAGAAATCTTCGAAGGAGACCGCTAAGTCGATGATTCGACTTTTGTAGGAGGGATCGAACCTCGGAGGAATTCTAAAGGAAACCACCAGCTCGTTGCCTCGTCTTCCGTCCCGTAATCAAGGTGGGTAAATCTATACTCATCTAAAGTTTGAGCTAATAAGCTCTAGAAGCATGTTAGGGCAAATGAGATATCCAATAAAGTATTTTTGCTCAGCCTGATTGATCTCTGTACAAGGAAGGAAGAAAGGAAGATATTATGTTTTACTTGAGCTCTCAAGCATGTTTACAAATGATAGAACTACTAAAATATTGTTTATGCTTAGCATGCAATGTTTAGAATTATCTTTAGCTCCGATTCGTACTTGTTTACGTTCTTCACCTGTAATTTAATGTTTATGCTTGTTAAGCTCGCAGAATTAAGAGTTAAGGTTTGCCTTGTTAGGGTAGCATTAAACCCTTTGTAGGCCGAGATCAAGTAGTATTAAAGGATTAGCATTAGACATTGTTCTAAGCTTGGTATTGCTAGCAAAGATAAGAAATGAAGGAACTTAGCTTTTCACTTAAGCAGGATATGAGCTCGGAACTATTAAGGGAGTCACTGTTGGGCTTTTCCCTCGCAAACTCGTTCGGATATTTGAGGTAACCCCTCTTCTATCCTATGGCATACCTAAGGGTACAGTTGACGTCAGGTTTGAGCCAAGATGGGCCCAAAGGAAAAGAAAAGATTTTACGGATATGGAGAGGGCTTTAGCGTTTTGCTCTCCATATACCGTCAGTTGATTATTGGATATCTTGAAGTTTATTAAAGTGTTTTACTAAAACCCACTGAGTACATCAGTGCTCATGCCCACTCTTTTTCAAATGTTTTCAGGTTGAGATGTTGTGGATGTTGGTGGCTGTGGATGTGGGTTGGCTGCCAAGACTGTTTTGCTATTATCTAATATTTCCTTGAAATCCCACTATGTGATCTGCTACTCTGATACACTCTTTCTAATTCCGTTTTAAGTCTTATTATGATTATCAAGACTATATGAATAATCTCCCAGACATAATTATTCGAGTACAAGATGCATACTAAGTTCTACTTCTACTACCCGAGTATGATTTCCTTTCGTCTAATCAATGGACTTGCATGTATTATTAACTATTGTCATCTAAGCTGATTGGTATCCGTCTATCCATTTTATTAACCGTCTAACAAAAGTAAATCTGAGTATCCCCATTTAATCCCCAAAGGCATATCTCGACTGTAAAACCATCCTATTAATCTTCCATTTTACCTCATTAACCCTTTAATGACACTTTGTCCCCATTCATAAACCTCTATCTCGGGACCGGGCTGTTACAGTATCCATTAAGTAAACGCTTTGTAATATCGACACCCTAAATAAAAGAATATTAATGAACCACAAATAATGTACGGAAATAAAAAACTGAATACCCAAACAGTATAATAAAAAACAACACAAGTAAAAAAATCAAAAAATTAAAAAAAAAAAGAAAAAATGCAACATGGGCAAAAAAACTAGAACTATATCATGTTTTTTCCTGGACAATTCCTCGAATCATGGTGGCCTTTTACTCCGCAAGCCCTGCATTCGGCTTGCTCATCTTTTCCACTGTGGAATATATACCTTTGACGTTCCACCAGATGACATTTCGACAATACCTTGACTGGGGTGAATCAGTCCTGAGAAAAAAAACCGTACAACTATTCAATGCTACTACTCGTATTTTCAATGCTTTTAATGACATAAAAACATGCTACAATAACACTAAGATGAATTAACAGAAGGGAACACGAACTAGTTATAATCCTGCAATATAAAATGCTGTAAACACAAAATATACCATGCTTAAATACCAAATTCATAAATGCTACATCCCACCACTAAAAAATAAATACATTCTGCACGTAGAAGATACTACTATTGAACAATCTATCAATCAATTTGAAGCATATGGAATAAAGAATTGATACAGTATATTTAAAAATCGAAAAAAAGAAAGTAAACAGCCCAAGAACCTGAATCTTCCATTGTCACTTGAACGATTGAAATTAAAAAAGAAAACCGCGCAAAATCATCAAAAGCCTAATCACCAGCAACGCATAAATTACTATAATTTGCATATATTTAATCTACCAGATCAGACGCCTATGAACGAGAAAATAAAGAAGAATACGTTCTGCAACAAAAAAAAAGGAAGATATGGACGGTTATTACGATAATCAAGATACGCAATATCTATCCATAATTAAAAATCGTGAGATATGGACGGTTATTATTTGCAAAGATATGGAAATCTACATATTAATAACAAATATACAACATTACCCTTACTTTACAAAAAAAAACAAAAAAAACGTAACTTCATAAATTAAAAAACCAAATCTTGGAATTAAATCTAACCGTCCACATCATCATATCCAAAGGCTAAAATTTGTCCCTATTTTTCACACCAAGGCCCTATCCCTATTTGATCTATATCCTATATATATATATATATATATATATATATATATAGGGGTGGGGTTATATAAAAATAACCCCTTGTGTGAGAAATGAGAACACATCTCACACCACACATCCATAAAAAATCAAAGGTCCAGATTTGATGAAAAAGGCGGTGGCAATTTTGTAATATCTGAAAAGTTTTTCGCGCGGGGGTATTACTGTAATTTGGTAATTCTTATAAAAATCGCGGAGGATTTGATAACAGATCGTTATGCTAACGAAGTATTATCATAATGCTAACGAAGTATTATCATAATGCTAACGAATCATTATAGTTATGCTAATTAAAGTTTTCAAATATTGTTGCCGAAAAAAATATTCTAAAAATTAATTATAAACCTAATTCGATTTAATAAACCCTAATTAAATGGAAAAAATCATAATTGGATGAAATAAACCTAATTAGATGAAATAAACATTGATTGGATGTGGTAAACCCTAAATGAGTTGAAAGAAATCATAATAATAATAATATATTTGTACTACGTTAGCATTATAGTTTTGGTTCGTCAGCATTGCGAATACACTATGTTAGCATATGACAATACTCTATCAACATACGTTATAAATTATAATTGGATAAGATAAACCAAAATAATCAATTAAGAACTATAAACAAAAAATTAAATTTCAAAAGAATAATGATAATTAGATGGAATAAACCATAATCGAGATTAAATAAACCATAATTGAGATTTAATAAACCCTAATAAATTTATACTATGTTAGCATTATGATAATTCTTTGTTAGCACATCGAATATATTATGTTAGCATATGACAAATGCTTCATTAGTATACGTTCATATGTTATCATAATGCTGACGAAGAATTATTATATGCTAACGAAAGTATTTACAACCTGGGCACGCGTAAAAAAATTTCTTTTTTATTTTTTGTTCATATTTTTTCATCTAAACATAGCCTTTCGACATCTTAAATGAAAGATCATGAAGAGAGCTTTAATTTAATATATTTTTTGTGTGCATTGGATTAAAAACGAGCAAGTTATGGTCGGTTAAAGTTTTTAAGATTTTTTTTTTAATTGCTGACATCATCAATTTTAATGGATTTGGACGAAAATAGCCCCCCTTCCTTATTTTTTGCCCTACTATTTATGAAATTGCCACCTTAAATCTCAACCATTGGATCATTAAATTGGATGGTGTAAGATGTGTTCTCATTTCTCACACCAACAAGGTGTTCTCATATGATCCACATCCTATATATATATATATATATATATATATATCATCCTGTCTAGCAAAGAAGCTCTAACTTTATATAATACATCTAAAAATATGATAACCGTCTCAATAAATTTACACTTTCTGAAAATATAAATGTTTATATTAATTTATAGAATACATATATAAGTATATAGATGAATTAACACACAAAATACTACACACACACTAGAGTATCTCCCATGCACTACACAAATGGGATATATGTATAATTTTATTTGTTAGAAATTATAATTATTAAAAATTAAGAAAAATATCATAACAAAACAAAATTAATTTATAAATATAGTGAAATTTAGAAAATTTTCGTGTTATTCATTTTTTTTCTATTTAAATATAGCATACATTCGTGATTATCGGTCATTGAAATTAAGCTCAACAAAAAAAGGGTGAAAATGATTATTTAATCTTAATTTTGAAATTCATTAATTGCTACCCTTCACCAATTCTTATTTCCAAAGAAATCGGGTGAAACTTTTGCTAGAGTTGTTGACAATTAATAATCAAATATTAGATTAACTTAATATTAAAAAAATAGTTTCTTAAACCATAAATGACTTTAGGCGGAAAAACTATTTTTTGAAATCAATCTTGTTATTAAATAAATATATATATATATATAGGAGTTGGTTCAAATAAAAACTTATCTTGGTGTGAAAATTGCGGACTGTGCTTCTTTAGTGTATTTTTAGTGCTTTTATTTATGTATTTTGATGCTAATTTTTTTTTATTTTTTTTAATGCTTTTCTTATTGTATTTTGGTGCTAGATGTTTTTAGCACCAAAATACAGTAACAAAAGCACTAAAAGTACACTAAAGAAGCACAGTCCGCACGTTTTCACACCAAGATAAGTTTTTATTATAACCAACCCCTATATATATATATATTTATTTAATAACAAAGTGGGGGAATAGAAATATATTTGTTCTCCAGAATGCCAAAAAATTATTCGTTTGCTTCTTTGAATATAATTTTAGTACCCTTTTAAAAAAAATTAGTAGGCTAAAAATGAAGAAGTTGGGGCTAAAAAAGGAATTAAAACGGGTATAAGTCACAAATTCTAGGTGTCATTTTATACAAATAAATTCTGCTTGCATATCAGGTTATTTCAAGGGTAGAGTTTTTTTAGTAGATTTGATATGAAATATTTTCAAATTTCAGTGTTTGAGTTCAAACGATTCCCGGATGCAACTTTTAGTCAAAAAGTTATTTTTCAAGGATTTAAATATATCATTTCAAACTATATCAACCTAAATTTTTGAATATCTATTAATAGGTGACTCAAGAGTTCATTTTAGTCACACTTTCGAAATGAGATGATGAAGCCATGAGCAACAATGAAGATCAAGATCCGGAGTTGCAATTTCGATGACCAATTACTCGATCAAGAGCTAAGAAGCTTCAAGCATATTTGCAAGTCTTGATTCGAAGAAAGCTCGAGGTTGGAGGTGAAGACGTTGAGAAAGGCAGCTCCAATATAGTTAACCTATTAACTATTGAACATCAAGATCACACCATGGAGAATTAAAATTGAAGAGTTGAAGATCAAGAGTTCAAGTGCACGTGTGCATGTGCATGTAATGGCCGTGCATGTGTGTGCGATTTTGTGGAAGAATTCGGCCCTATATGATTTAATTATGGGGTTGATTTTATTTAAACTATAGTGTTATTTTTATTTAATTTTGGACTATAGTAGATCAGATTTTATTTAATTAAATTGGTGCAATTTTCGGTCATGGTCATAGTATTGACTAGAATTATATTTAAGGCATGTTCCTACCTTGAATAGAATTCTAGTTTAGGGAATTTCCTAGTCCAATTAGACTTGATTTTTTGGACCAGATTTTCGGCCCTCATAGCTTAATGTTTTTAGCCATATAGTTAGTATAAATAGGTGTTTTATGTTTCATTGATACTTTAGACATTATTGAAGTATTTTGCTATTTGCATACAATTGTGTCTCAATCCTTTAATCGTTTGTTATTTTAGATACAAAATAATATTCTTAGAGCTAGCAACTTTAAGTCTTACTCAAGGGTATTGCTTAATCCACTTGAGGGATTAACCAGTATTCGCTATCGAAGAACAACTTGGAGATTTCAACCTTGGATACGTTCGAGATTCAAGGAGGCTTTGGGTTGTGATTCACCACAACATCACCACTCGTCCAACATACACTCGACGTTAGCCATCATCCATCCAACGTCCATCTTCACGGCAGCCACAAGTTCAATCGTTCCTCGTCCGTTCGTCCTATCCGTAAGTTGTTTAATCCTTATCATATCCTACCTTCTCCAAGCCCTTCTTCACAATCTGTCACACACGAATTCCCATCCAATTTCCAGCCATAAAACCGTCCCTTTGCAGCCCTTATCCTTTTGATTGTGTTACATAATTCGTGTCATTTTCTACGTGTTCTAGTCGTCTAGATTGTCGTAATTTCGTTATTTATTGAGTCGGATTGAAGTCCTTCATTAAGTTGACGTGTTTCTTATCCTAAGTCTTCCGCTACATCATTTTTATCATCCTAGATCGTTTGTCCGGGTCGTATCATATTTTGGCATCAGAGCCAGGTCAGCTCTGCTGGCCGTGGTTCAATCCGACGTGTCAATTTTATCCTACGTATCATCGTACGTGTCTTTTATTTTATTACATGTCATCGAGTTGTAATAGCATAGCTATCTTATAAAAAAAGAGAAAAAGAATCGGTACAAAAAAAACCGATAAAAAAAAACGATACAAAAAAAGAAGAGTACCGAACAGTTAAAAAAAAAGAGGTATATTCATTGTGTTTCCTTTTAAGTCTTATTTTAATTTTGGTACCTTCCTTTTAGTACTTTTCTATAGTTGGTATTTTCCTTCTAAGTCAAGTTCTATAGTTGGTACTTTACAATAGAGTTTTATTTTATTTTTGGAACTTTCCTTCCAAGTTTATTTCATAGTTGGTAATTTCTATTTGAGTTATAATTTCTTTTTGGTTATTTCCTTTTAGAGTCTAGTTCAATTAGGATATTTAGATTGTGTCACAATTGTGTAACACTTTCCAAATTACCTAATCTTTCTTTCCTTTTCCTTCCTACGTCTTTCCTTCTACCTTTGGGGATCCATCTAACCCTAAGCTACCTTACCCCACTCGACCTACCCTATCCCACACGCCACCTAGGCCACATAACCCCCACTCTTTTGCCACATCATTCCATACGCCACCTACACAACCATACTCCATATCATCCGTTGATCCTAGTTAGCAATACTCGTCTAACCTTCGTGCAATTAATCCGTACTCTTGATATTTGACAAAGAGTGCTATCTCTCACCCTTCCAAATACACGACACACATACTACACCATACACTTTGAGTGCAAACACGAGAGGTAAAATCAAGAGTGAAAATAAACGAGTGAACGTGAGATTGTGAGGATCCTTCCTTGTTTTCCTTTATGTTTGTTCGTTTTGTAGGTACCATGGATAAAGGCAAGAACGAAGCCACTCTTGGATACCCCCTATGGACGAGTCATTCTCGCCCGTTTCACCAAATGAACCATCATACACTTCCAAAGCTGATTAGGATCCAAAGTACCAATTTGACGCCATGGCATAGTTTTTCTTGCGTCAAAATCAACATATGAAAGATGAGTTCGGGAACCAAGTAGCTGAGTTAGTCGATCAAATCAAGAAACTCACAGTTCAATCGGCTACGACTCAAACAGTCCAGCAACCACAGCAGAGAGGCGCATCGAGGCAGCCCGTTTTTCAAGAACATCGAAGACATGATGCATTCGAACCCGAGTTTGATGCAGCAGATGGTTATGAAGCTGACTTCATACCACCTAGACAGGATGATCACCATGATTGTCCTAGGCCACTTGTCAGGTAAGCAATTCGATATGAGAGGCTCAGATATGGAGATGGAGACGATTTGCTCAACAACATCAAAATGAGCATTTCGGAGCTTGAAGGTCTACATGATCCTGATCTTTACTTTGATTGGGAGCGCAAAGTAGACAAGATATTCACCTGCTATGACTTTCCGGAGATCAAGAAGGTCCAGTTAGCAGCATTAAAGTTTAGAGACTATGTAGCCTCATGGTGGGAAATGCAGCAAGAGAGGCAACGCAGAGAGAGATATCCGCCTGTTGATACATGGGAAGAAATGAAAGGCTTCTTGAGAGGTTAATTCATACCCATGCATTATGAGAAAGAGCTTGAGAAGAAGCTCAACCAGATCAAGCAAGGCACCCGTTCGATTGAAGAATACCACAAAGAGTTGAAGACCGCCTTGAACCGAGTCAGTAAGAGAGAGTCCTTAAATTCTACCATCATCAGGTACATTGAGGGCATGAATCCCGACATAGCATGTGAAGTTGAGCTCAGAGACTTCACGAGTGTAGATGACATGGTGCACTACGCATCCATTGTGGAAAGGCAGCTTCGAGAAGGCCAACGTCGATCTCATCACATTGCAGCCCCTACTCGGCCATCTTGGAACAAAGGTACGCCTTCTACATTATCTTCTACTCCTTCTTCAGATTCTACTCGACCTCGAGGCCCATCCGGACCACCTGAATAGTGTTTTGACTGTTCTATACCACCACCGAGCCGTAGAACCGATCCTACACCTGCAACTCCAGTCCAGCTGAATTTCACACAGCCAAATCAGCCCAATACGGTGCCAACTTCAGCCCTTAGTTGAGCCAGAGATGTTCAGTGCCATAAATGCCAAGGTTGGGGCCATTTTCAGAACCAGTGCCTGAACCGACGAGTTTTAATCATCACGGAGCAGAATGAACTCGAATCAGCCAGTGAAGATGAAGAACTCTCCAAGGCCGACGCCAATACTGAAGGAGACGCCCAAATCGAGTTTGAAGAAGAGGAACCCGAGATTCCTCATGTCAGTTTGGTTTCTATCTGCAGTCTGAACATAAATCGAGAAGAAGAGCAACAATCACAACGAGAGAACATCTTCTACACCAGAGTTGCTATTTAAGACAAGACTTGCGCGATGATCATAGACAGTGGTAGTGTCATCAATGCCGTGAGCCAGTATGCAGTCGACAAGCTTGGATTTACCACAGTGAAGCATCCAAAGCCATACCGTTTGCAATGGCTTACAGATCGAGGCACAGTTCGCGTGACTGGTCAGGTACATGTATCTTTTTCCATAGGTCGTTATTCTGACACTGTATTATACGATGTTATTCCTATGGATACAACACATATACTTTTAGGTAGACCGTGGTAATTCGATAGACAAGCTGTACACGACGGACTCGTGAACACTTACACAGTCAAAAGAGATGGCCGAACCACCATCTTAAAGCCGTTAACACCCAAAGCCGTTCAAGAAGAGCAAGAGATAATGCGAGCAAGGTTCAAAGTGGAGCAAGAGAAGGCCGCAGCCACCGCCGTTCGATCCGCCGCCGCGGACAGCCCTTTTTTGGTCGTGACCTCTTCACCGCCGACTTCCTCCTCTCCCATTGCCAATACAGTCCCTTCATCATCTCATTCAAGTCCCATTGATCATGGAAAAGGCATGAATGAAACCCCTTTATCACAAGAGAAAAATCGGTCTTTGTTTTGTACAATTAAAAGCGTTGAAAAGGCTATTAAAGCTGGTTTGCCTTTAATTCTTTTAACTTGTAAGAACAATGCTACTAACGATGTTTCTTTGCCTAGTGTTGTGTATCCCCTTATGAAGGAGTTTGAGGATGTCTTTTCGGATGATATTCCAAGTGGATTACCTCCAGTTCGTGGGATCGAGCACCAGATTTATTTCATGCCCGGAGCCATCTTGTCGAACCGTCCAGCTTACCGCACTTTGCCTGAAGATACAAAGGAGATCGACCATCAAGTTAAGGAGCTGTTGGAGAAGAAGCAAATCCGAGAGTCGATGAGCCCATGTGCAGTTCCAGTGATTCTAGTGCCTAAGAAGAACAATGAATGGAGAATGTGCATGGATTGCAGAGCCATCAACAAGATCACAGTTAAGTATCGTTTTCCCATTCCTAGACTTGATGATATGCTAGATGAACTAAGTGGATTGAAAATTTTTTGTAAGATTGATTTGAGATCTGGTTACTTTCAAGTTCGTATGCATGAGGGTGATGAATGGAAAACTGCTTTCAAGACTAAGCATGGATTGTATGAATGGTTGGTAATGCCTTTTGGTCTCACAAATGCACCGAGCACATTTATGAGATTGATGAGCCATGTTTTACGTAATGTTATTGGGAAATATGTTGTTGTTTATTTTGATGATATCCTGATATACAGTCACAGTGCACAGACGCACCTAGATCACCTTAGGCGCGTATTTATGCTTTTGAGAGATGCTCGTTTATATGGAAACATGTCTAAGTGTTCTTTTTGCTTGAATGAAGTAGTATTCTTAGGCTTTATTGTGAGTTCTAGAGGTATTGAGGTTGATCATTCCAAAATCAAGGAGATTGAGGAATGGCCAATGCCCAAAACCGCGTCTGAAGTTCGATCCTTTCACGGCATTGCCGGATTTTATCGTCGCTTTGTGCGCGATTTCTCTAGCATTGCCACACCTCTTATTGTCACGATCCCAAATTAATATCTGATTAATATGAAGTGTGACTGGCACAACTCGATCCCAATGAAGGATGGATCAAGGCGTGGACCGGAAATAATTAAATAAAGGAATGAATTCCAAGATCGATATTTGCTGTGAACTCAAATTATGAACTGACTTTCATTTCTCAAAATATAACTGAATAAATATAGATACCTTAGAATAACAAAAAGGTATCAGCGAGTTCAAGACATACTGAAGACTTGACTCGATTAGACTTAATTAGCAGAAGCAACATAGCATAACAAAATACAGGAAATATTCTGAGTCCTGTACAAAACAACTTTCTTTCTCAGCACTTCACCCTGCACCATCAACACTCAACCTGCACATTTAAAAACAAACATGCAGGGCTGAGTACAAGTATACTCAGTGAACACATTGCCAAAAATATCATAATATATCTGATATTATGAACATTTCTTAAAACTGGTTTTATTGTCATGCATCCAAGTAAACACACAGGGGTTTTATCTGAAAAGGCCCTATGTTTTACTAAATCATTTTCTGTCTTTACGCGCGCTTTTCTGTTGTATGATCATCCATATCCCAACTGAGTGCCAAGGAATAGCTCCGCTTAAGCCTTTTCCGCACACGTTGAGGAATAGCTCCGCTAAAGCCTTTTCCACGAATACATATCTGAACTAAACTCTGAGGAATAGCTCCGCTCAGCCTTTTCCAAGGACGTTTAGCATCATCGATGTCTTAGTCAGGAATAGCTCCGCTCAGCCTTTCCCTCTTCCTAATATCACCGACCCAAGTGTACACTAACCTCGGTTAACATGCTAAGTTAGCATGAGGCCCAATCGATTTAAGAGTTAGAAAGCCCCTTGCGAGCTATCTAAATACGGATAAGGATATCATACAAAACAAAATATTTTAGCATGACAATCATTTATTTGCATCAGAAATAATTAACTGCAGATGAGTAAAAACTTAAATCATTATTTGGACTAAGAGTCCGTTGAAAAGAAAGCCTACCTTTCACTGAGATTTTAACACTTGAACTGCAGCAAAAGTTCCTCCTCGCACTTTATCTTGCACTGGACAGCTCGCCTTCATAGAGTTAACATAAATTTTGAGTACGTTGAACCAAATACGTTGTTTGGACTTAACATGAAATTGAAGGCCTATTAGGGTCTAGTATCCGTTCTAAATTTTCTTTTGCTTAAGGATTAATCTCGACCCTAGTTTTTAACCATCTAAAGACATACATCGACATCATTTAAGGTGTCAAAAATACCTCAACATCCATCGCAAGTTGATTCTAAAAACAAGATCAACATTAAGCTTAGATTGAACAACATTCTGCACAACGATAAACTTTGCAGAATTTTCTATTTTGACTCGCTAGGGTGCAGGGGACAAGCCATACACCGTTGGAAAGCTACGGAAGTCTAGTTTACGGCTAAATTTACGGTTACTCAAGACGATAACTAACGAAAAAGTTATGACCGTTTTACTAGAAGGTGGCAGAATTGCCAGAATTTCCGAAATCAAACTCGTGACCTGACTTTGAAGATTTTTCACGTTCGATTCAGGAAAATTTACGGACTGAGCTATATACCATTAGAAAGCCATGGAAGTCTAAAATTTTTACAAATTTACAGTGGCTTAATATGATAACAAATGAAACGGATATACCCATTTTACTAAAAGGTGGCAGAACTGCCATGACTTCATGAAAACCGAAACATGACCCAAATTTGCCGATTTTTCATAATTTATTCAGAACGAATTACAGAATGAGACCTATACCATTAGAAAGACACTTAAGTCTAGTTTCCGGAAAAATTTATGGTGACTCGAGATGATAACTAACGGAAAAGTTATACCCGATTCACTGGAAGGTGGCAGAACTGCCACGAATTTCCGAAACAGAACATATGACCTGACTTTACCAATTTTTCACAATCTACTAAGGAAGAACTAGAGACTAAGACCTATACTATTGGAAAGCCACTTAAGTCTAGTTTCTGGAAAAATTTACGGTGACTCAATACGACATCTAACGAGGGAGTTATGCTCGTTTTACCGAAGTGTGGCAAAACTGCCGACCCGCACGCGCGAATGCGCGAACTCAAACCAAACTTCACAACCGCCATGAATTCGACACACAAGCTTTCTGGTGCGTCGTTTTTCACCAAAAATAAATGTCCCGACAATCAGTCGGTAAGCCTTACTGCAGAGTACAGCGGCGAGCAGGATCGTCTCCCAATGGACTGGTGAGAATTACTCCTTATTTCCAATCTGTATATCCAAACTTGAAACGGGGGTTTTGAGATTTTTAAACTGAATTTAATGAAAGTAATAATAAATATAAATTAAATAAACAAATACACAGAGAACGAATTCTAACAGTATTAAAGAGATATCCCGGATTCCAACTAACTCCACTCTAGCTCAATTAACCAATCCTTGATGCAAAGATTAATTTAATCAACTCATGCAAACCAGTTATAGTCGCCGAAGACACTTACTGACACGACCTAATTTCTCCATAACTTCTCGATAACCAGGAAGACACTTCACCAATTATTTCTCTAATCGACTGACAACCGTAAGAGACACTCTATAGGTTTAATGAGCCGACAACATTTAATTCTAGAGAAACCCGATTCAAATCTAACTGACTCTGACACAGGACAATTGAGACTCGACTGTTATTCCCCTGGCTCTGAAGAACCGTTTTACCACTAATTAAACTTAAACCACAATTACGGATGGCCGGTTTAATTGGCTGCTAATTAATTCTGGATTACTAAATATTTGCAACTACCTAGCAAAACCAAAACAATTAAACGACACTAAAATTAAGAATAACAGATACATGCGATCGATTAAATGATAAAGCAGTTAGATCTCACGATTTAGTCGGCTAGAGCTTCGTTAAGTTGTCACCCGAGATATGATTGAACTTAGCTGGAACTCATAATTAAACTTGATCGCATAGAATTATTGAAAGCTTGAACACGATGAAGTAGAAAAGAAAGAAATATGAAACTGAATAAAATCACGTCTCTGGTCTCGCATGTGTTCTAGATTCTGAATTGTTCTCTCTTGTCAATTAAAAGTAAAATAGATCCTAATATATCTAATATCCATAAAAGAGTTTATCTTAACTAGGAAACAAAATCTATAGCTATCTAAACTAGGTAAGTTGACAAAAAAGACTCCTTAGGGTTGTGGACTTCTTTGTAGCCGCCTCCAAGTAATTCCCGAGCTGTAATTCACGTCTGGGCCCACTGGAAATCTCAAAACGCATGGATCGGCCCAGTTCCAATCATCAAAGCCCACGAACTGCGCCCAGAATTTGTTAGCTCCTGCAGTATGCCCTTACTGGCTGCGACTTCAAATCTCTTCACATCAAAATGCGCAGCTTTAGTCTAGAATCTCGACTCTTTCTTCACTATGAGGCTAGCTACCTGCATTCAACTCAAAAGACACTTCTTCCCACAAAATAGAGCAATAGAGTAATTACATAGCAATAATAGACATGAAATAGACCCCCAAAACCTAGGAAAATATAGTCCAATCACTTTCAATTCATCAAAACATATATCAAAACTCAACTAAACATGCTTGTTCATAAACAACTCATTTCTAAATCATCAAACATCATTTGAACTACCAAAATCCACACATGTACTTTTTAAGCTTAAATATATCGATATTTTTCGAAGATACCTTTAAACAACAACGGAGAGAAGCTTTAGGAGGTTGAAGATGGTTGGGTCGAGCTTTGATTATGGATGCAACTTCTACTCTCCTTCTCTCTTGCTTCTAAAACAATGGAGGTGCATGTTCTTGGTGCCCCCCCTCTAAAGCTTTCCACAAGATGAAGATGGAATGAAGAAGAAGAAGAAGAAGAAGAAGAAGCTGCTGCGTTTTTTTCTCTTTCCCTCTCGAAAATTTCTTGCGCTCGAAAAAGATATGAAATGGTGAATTGTAGCTCAACTTTCTCTCTCTCTTTCTTTGGTTCGAAAATGGCAAGGGAATGGGGCATTTATCTTTAGCAATCATATATAGATAGATTTTCCCACAAGCTTTGATTAATAGAGGTAAGGTGATGGGAGTGGTATAGAGTAGGCACGTGGCATAGGGGCATGGGAGAGGTGAGGGGAATGGCAATGGCCTCCCTTTATTGGGAGTTGACTAAAAAATACTGGGTTTAAATACCGATTGTTCGGTTATCGTGATATTTTTCATCTCCGAAAAAATTCCGAACTTATCCAAGCTTGATGAAATAATTCACTTATTTTAAAACAATAGTTTATTTGAAATTATTGATTTTTAAAACACCACTTTGAAATACTGATTTTAATTTCTCGACCATTAAAACATCCGAACTAGAGAATATCTAATTCTCTCGGATTTTAAATCACCCTGTTTAAATTATCTGAATTTAAACACTAATGACTGGAGAATATCTGATTCTCTCAGTTCTGAAAATATTTATCGGAATATCTAATTCACGATAAACACACACCGTAAATTTAAAAGAATAGGAATTGAATTTATCTGAAATTACAATTCCAGCTTTCCATAACTAAAAAGAGGATTAAACCCTAACTGGAATAATTAATTCACCTTTGGGAATTAATTGATCTTGAATTCCATGGAACTTAACGGATACTTTCGACCCTAATCTGACTGGAAATTACTATACTAAATAGTAATTGCAACAGTTTACTGCAATTAAGCAGTAATTAATTTACGGGGTATTACACTTACTGAGCTAAGTAAGAAGGATCGCAAGTTTGAATGGGGTAAACAACTAGAGCATGCATTTAGTACTTTGAAGTCTTTATTGTGTTATGCTCCTATTTTATGTTTACTGGATTTTTTCAAAACTTTTGAGATCGAGTGTGATGCCTCCGGGATAGGTATTGGTGCTGTTTTGATGCAGAAAAAATAGTCCGTAGCTTACTTCAGTGAAAAGCTCAACGGCGCCGCACATAAGTATTCGACGTACAACAAAGAGCTATACGCTTTGAAGCGTGCATTGGACACATGGCAGCACTATTTGTGGCCCAAATAGTTCATCATTCACACGGATCATGAGAGCTTGAAGCATTTGAAGGGTCAAAGCAACTTGAACAAGCGGCATGCGAGATGGGTCGAGTTCATCGAGTCATTTCCATACGTCATCAAGTACAAGAAAGGATAAGACAATGTCGCCGCCGACCGTAACACCCGGCACAAGAGAGACGTCTTCCAGCCCGGTGATCGTGTTTGGATTCATCTGAGTCCCGGCCGATTTCCCAATCTGAGAAAGTCGGAATTGTCACCAAGAGGAGATGGTCCTTTCACCGTCCTAAGCCGTGTCAATGACAATGCATACCGCATTGATCTACCCGGTGAGTATAAATGTTCTTCAACGTTTAATGTTGTTGATTTATCTCCCTTTGATGCAGATGAATTCGATCAAGATGATGGTCTAAATTCAAGGACGAATTCTTTTCAGCAGGGGGGAATGATGAAGCCATGAGCAACAATGAAGATCAAGACTTGGAGTTGCAATTTCGAGGACCAATTACTCGATCAAGAGCTAAGAAGCTTCAAGCATACTTGCAAGTGTTGATTCGAAGAAAGCTCGAGGTTGGAGATGAAGACGTCGAGAAAGGCAGCTCCAAGATAGTTAACCTATTAACTATTGAAGATCAAGATCACACCATAGAGAATTAAAATTGAAGAGTTGAAGATCAAGAGTTCAAGTGCACATGTGCATGTGCATGTAATTAGGGATGGAAATAGGCCAGGCTACCCGATAGGAGCCTACGGCCTGGCTTACATCGGGCCTGGCCTGGCCTGGCCTGGTTAGTAATGAGGTCTGTCTAAGGCTTCATAAGTGGCCCGTGTAATAAATAGGCCTAGGCTTGGGCTTTGAAGAAAGCCCGTTAAGTTCAATAGGCCGGCCTGTTTAATTAGATAATACATTTATAATTATCAAATATATATTATAATATGTATATATTTTAAAATTAAATATAATTTTCCCCCTAAAACAATTAAGTTCGGTATTATTTTTATATTTTAAAATAAAATACAAATAAATTTGTACTAACTAAAATATCTAACCCTAAAAACACATCACAATTTCAACTGTTGCCGCTCCATCTCTCTCTCTCACCCTCATTTCAGCACTTTGATTTATCGGATTCGATTTAAAAGTTAAAAAGTGGAGTTCAAGTTGAAATAATAGTTCGCCGGTTGGAGGGGACTTGCCAGCGGCGAGATGAGTGCGTCTAGATGGAAGATCGGAAACAAGGTTTGCAGCGATTGTACGGCGTCCGAAGGCCGCTGCGTATATGATTTAAATTCTTGTTTCTACTCTCTTGTGTAGTGTGTGCAATATTTATAATCATTAATTAATTAGGTAGAATAAGAGATTATTATTGCAGTAGCTAGCATTTTACTAGTTAGATACTTAGATTAGATGGCCAAATAGGAGGAATGGTATGAGATGGGAAGAAAGAATTCTGGGCTGTCAATGGGCTTCATAGCTAGCTTTTACCCATTTTATATAAGAGGCTAACTAAATGATCTTCTTTATGTCTGATTTTATCAAATAAGCTTAATTCCTCATTTCTAAAATCGATCTAGGTTGGATAGTTGTATACATCTCAATTTTTGATGACTCTAGTCTTGTTTTAATCCCATCAAATACACATTTCTAATCTTTTTTTAAGGAGTTTCAACAAGATGAAGGTATGATTTGAAGATTTATGTTTTGTTTTTTGATGGTTGGTAGCTGTGACGTTTCTTAATATTAAAGAATTTACATAATATTTGTAGTTTGATTTCTCTTTGTCATTCACTCAGTTGATAGTATTTGAAGCTTATGTACTTACTTTTGTTGGTTTTTCATTAAACAACACACATTTGTTATTATTTTTTGATAAGTTACATTGGTAAATTTGTTAATGTCGATTTTAGTTTAAAAAATATAATTTTCTTATATACAGGCCTAATAGGCTTTTAAAAGGCTTGAGGCCTGGCTCGTTTTGTTAAAAAGGTCAGGCCCAGGCCTATATAAAGGCCTTCAAGAATTAACAGGCCAGGCTTGGGCCTAAGTTAAATATGGCAGGCCCAGGTTGTCTAGTTCAAAGCCCGGCCTGGTCTGGCCTACTTCCATCTCTACATGTAATGGCCGTGCATGTGTGTGCGATTTTGTGGAAGAATTCGGCTCTGTATGATTTAATTATGGGGTTGATTTTATTTAGAATATAGTGTTATTTTTATTTAATTTTGGACTATAGTAGATCAGATTTTATTTAATTAAATTGGTGCAATTTTCGGTCATGGTCATAGTATTGACTAGAATTATATTTAAGGCATGTTCCTACCTTGAATAGAATTCTAGTTTAGGGAATTTCCTAGTCCAATTAGACTTGATTTTTTGGACCAGATTTTCGGCCCTCATAGCTTAATGTTTTTAGCCATATAGTTAGTATAAATATGTGTTTTATGTTTCATTGATACTTTAGACATTATTGAAGTATTTTGCTATTTGCATACAATTGTGTCTCAATCCTTTAATCGTTTGTTATTTTAGATACAAAATAATATTCTTAGAGCTAGCAACTTTAAGTCTTACTCAAGGGTATTGCTTAATCCACTTGAGGGATTAACCAGTATTCGCTATCGAAGAACAACTTGGAGATTTCAACCTTGGATACGTTCGAGATTCAAGGAGGCTTTGGGTTGTGATTCACCACAACATCACCACTCGTCCAACATACACTCGACGTTAGCCATCATCCATCCAACGTCCATCTTCACGGCAGCTACAAGTTCAATCGTTCCTCGTCCGTTCGTCCTATCCGTAAGTTATTTAATCCTTATCATATCCTACCTTCTCCAAGCCCTTCTTCACAATCAGTCACACACGAATTCCCATCCAATTTCCAGCCATAAAACCGTCCCTTTGCAGCCCTTATCCTTTTGATTGTGTTACATAATTCGTGTCATTTTCTACGTGTTCTAGTCGTCTAGATTGTCATAATTTCGTTATTTATTGAGTCGGATTGAAGCCCTTCATTAAGTTGACGTGTTTCGTATCCTAAGTCTTCCGCTACGTCGTTTTTATCGTCCTAGATCGTTTGTCCGGGTCATATCACGAGAAAACTGAACAGGTGAGACAAGCCTAAGCGGGGACGAGAGGGAGGGAACAACATTTGCGGCTGTCGAACGACGCCTCTCCTTCAAGTTAAATGTTCTCTATTTTCTCAGATATGCTATAGATCTAATTGCGTAGAACCACCGCCACTACCATCACCGAGCACCAGCTCTATGGCATCCTGATAAAAAAGTTCATGTTTTAAAATTGCTCCATGACATTGGATTTGTTTAGATGCCATGTATGTTTTTGTGATTTTGTCTAGGGTGGATATTTTCATAACTCTGATTATTTTATTAAATATTCTTTATGTTAAAAAAATTATATTGTGCTCGTTTCAAGTTCGAAATATGTGATATTCTCATACTTGTTAGAGTATATATTTTGAATTCTACCTCTTTAAGTTTCGTAATTTTCTGATACCTGAAAATACTCATAAACAAATTTAATAAAAGTAGAGATAGGGGTATGTGGCTAATTAACCACCACCTATCTCCGATATTTCGAGTTGGTTTCCATCGTTATAATGCTCATGGATAAACGTGTACAAAATGACATTACGAACATGATTCAGAGAAACGGTTGCAAAATGCACACTCCCCCTTGAAACATGTGTAAAATACACACATTTATGTATATAGCATTTCAATTTAATTGTTTTTTTTTTCATTTGAAAAACAAATGAGTACAATCCCAACTTTTAAATATGAACAAGCTTCCATATTTCAATTCCATATAAATTTCCACTATTCGATAAGAATAATAACTATCGTGTGCAAGATTCTAAATCAATTCCTCACGCACTATTTATTATGTAATTAACCGCAATTAACATAGGTCACTGCAATATAGATAATAAATCAGCGCAAAAATTCATGTGCATAAGATGTATATGAGACGGTCAACGCGTTGACCCGATCAAAGCATTGACCAAAAAATTGTGAAAATTGGTGATACTTTTTAGGGATACAATTGATACTTTTTTTAATTTCGAATGATACTTTTTAGTGTGTCAATTGATACTGATCTTAACAGTTTTTTTCTTTATTTTTTTATTCTGCTCAATACTTTTTATTGATACAAATGATACTTTTTAGCCTTTGAAATGATATTTTTCAGTATTATGAATGGTACTAATTTTGACGGATTTTTTGGTCAAAGCATTGACCGGGTCAACACGCGTTGACCGTCTCATGTACATCTTATGTACAAGAGACTTGCCCATAAATCAGATATCGTATCCACAGTGACTGTAATTTCGATCACACTAAGTACTAAGCTAATAAATTTCTATCATTGAGGCTACCTATTTTCGAGTTGAATCAATCCTAGGTAAACAATTAAAATTAAACTACTAAATTCAATTATCAAATCAAATGCAAATCAAACAAGATTAAAAATGGAACTATCAATTAAATAAAATAATTAATCCTAGAGAATGCATATACATGAATCCATTATATATTAATCTAATTCCATCAACTTTTAATTTAATCCAATTATCAGTGGAGGATCAGAATTCTAATTGCCTATCTCAGTCAGGTCTCAAGGTAAAAGTAGATTAACAATTTATTTATTACTTTAGTCTCTAGATTAATTATTAACTCCCAATAGATCAACGAATTCAAAACCTCATACAGATCACAAGTACGTGTATCAAATCATTCAATTTAATCCCACTAATTAATTATCTCCGCCATGACTCAAATTAATTAGCCAGCATACAATGACTATGGCCTTAATCATGCATGAGAAATCTAAACTTGAATGTTTGAACCATATAATTGGAAGGAAAATTGATGAAAAATTAAATCAATACATAATTTCATACATGCTACAAACCTTAGAATTAATTATACGAACTACTCACACATAATGAAATCTAAAAGAAAGAAAGAATAGAGAAATATAATTAAATAACAAAGGTTAGATAAACCGTAGAGAAATTCAATGCATAAACTTCAATCTTGAATCTTCATGTCTTGCCACTATGAAATCTAAAATAAAACTGAAAAATAATAAATAAAAGCTCCCAAATTTCGTCCTAAACGACCCTATATATAGTAAGTACTAAAAACCCGCCCCAAAAGGTAAGTTCATGGGCTAAAAATATACAAAATATTACTTCTCGGACAACCCGGCGATCGGTAAAGAAGAATCCGGCCCCGGTGGCTTAATCCGGCGATCTGGGGACTGCTCGGCGGATTTCACTGGATAAACTTGCCTAGCTATTGTGAAGAAACCGGCGATCGGCGGATTTACTCAACAATCGGTGATTTGGTCGCCAGTTTCCGGCGCACTCCATTGTTTTGCTCCGTTCTCGCTCGTTTCTCATTCGATTGACCCGATTCAAATTAGAGACTGACCTTAACTCAATCATCTATCTTTCTAGCTTATCTTCCAACTAAATTGGATCTCAAAAGTATCCGATTTTTTTATCTCAAACTTCAACAAAAAGAGCAAAATATAAGATTGCACAAGAAAAGGCGAAAATATGATCAAACACTCACTAGAGGGAAGAAAATATGATCACATTAAATTTAAACATTTTTCTCAACCAAACCTAATCTATATGATTCTATTTCTAGAGGAGTTCCGATAAATTCATCAGAATTTGTACTAATATACAAAGATAAATATTTTCCAAATCGAGGGAAGAAATTAAATAAGTCCAAAAATAGCATTTTTAATGTGGGTTTTGAAATTTAATGGTAAATTAGTGATGAGGTGGTTTATTCAAAATTAAGAACTTGAAATAAAGTATACATTTCAAATTTAATATGAATAATATAAAAATAAAAGAAAAGGAGAATTACCTAGTATGAGGGAACCCTTGATAGGCTTTTGACCATATTTTCTCCAGGAGTAATCATCTCGTGGAATATCAGCCATCTTCATATTTATTACACAAGAAAAGGCGAAAATATGATCAAACACTTAATCATGCATGCATTAACCATTAAATACCATTTAAATAAACACTTATATGCATATAAAAACCATATTTATTAATTCCCACTATTCCATATGAGCATGGTTCGTGTACATACACGAACTGTGTTCAACATGAAAATGGTTCATATAAAATGTGTTTAAAACTAAACACGATTCATATAAATCATGTTAGAAAATCTGACGCAAATGAGAGTCAATAGTTTAGAGCACAGGGTTCCATCAGTTTTCATCAAGGGTATTATTAAACGTAACATTTGGAAAAATAGTATCTAAATTTATTATACATCAAGAAAATTCATAAAATTAGGAGCCAATTATTTTAGATTATTTAATTATGGGCATAGATAGACATACCGTAACAGCAAAAAAAGTTTTGAAATTACTTGAGCATCTAAGTTTAACTTGGAGTGCTTACTATCAAAGTGAACGTCGATTAGATCATTATGACATCAAAATCATCCAAATCAAAATTCATTTAATCTTTCTACGAACTTTAATTTATTTGATAATTTGAATCCAAAAATATTTTAAATTAGCCCAATAATTATATTAATTTAAAATCCTATTATTTGGTCTATTGGTTCAAGCCAATTCTAATTATTAAATTATTGACGTATGAGTATTTATTTATAAGTCTAGTAATTTGGATCATTTTTGAACTTGCACCAATTAATTTCTGAGTTGAAATCCTCTATTGCACATTTGGTATCGCATTTTCTGTTGCACACTCAATTATTTTATTTTTCAATTTTTTTCATCAATTGATATTTCTTATGATTTAGTTTCATTTTACACTTATTAATTAGGATTCATCATACCCAATTAGAACATATTATAATTTTTTATATTTAATTTTCAATTTTAAGTTATTAATTGATTAATTGAAAAATTAAATGCTAAAAAATTATTTAAACTTTAATTGGGTAGAATGAACCTTAAAATATAAGTATAAAATTAAATCAAAATATAAACAATCGAAATAAAAAAAAATAAAAATTTAAAAATTCAAATATTACTATAAAGAATGTAATATCAAATGTGGAATAGACGGTTTTGTAAGTTAATATCTACATTTGGGAATTAATTAAAAGGGGTTAGTGGACTAGTATACTAGACGTGTAGATGTATGCATCAATGTACATGTATTTGGGGTTTGCTTAGGAAGGGGGAAAAAAAAGACGAAACGGGAGGAAAGAGAGAAGAGGTGAGTTTCTTAACAACCAAGCCTTCTTTCGATTTAAATTCTGGTCAACTCGACCGTTCAAATTTCACAATTTTTATGTTGTTGTTACATCTGGTTACAAGTTGAAATTTTTTGTTACATTTTTTTGTATTTCACTTCATATTTCATTATAAAATAATATTTATTATAAAATAAAAATTTATTATACACAAGTAATCATAATCAACATTTATCAATAAAAAATGAATTAAAAAATTATAAAACATAATTTTTTTAAAAAATAAATCATAATAATGAATTATTAATTCGAAATAAAAAATTAAATATTAAAAAATAATTATTTTAGAGGTCAAAAAATCTCTACAATTAATCGTTTTTCGAGTTCGGGCTCCGGCGATCTACAAGACAAAGAAAACACGTGAAGCCGAAGGATCATCAGGGGGTTGACGATCGAACGAACTTCGATGCTCAAGTCAGAATCGAGTTAATAAAAGATCAAAGCGATTAAATTACGGAATTATAAGAGTTATATTGCAAAAGAGAGGGGGGTCAAGCTTCGCTGTTATGGAGCCTTATGCGTGGCTAATTTTTGGAGTTGTCTGATGAGTGATGAATGTTTTATGATTTTATCGATATCGTGAGTGTTGCCAGTGTATTGTGTGTATTATTGCCCCCTCCCCCCATATATATATATATATATATATATATATATATATATAGGAAGGTTTAACCAATTTTCACTTTTTAAGAGATCCTTTCTATCCCCTTTAGGGTTTTGACGAAGTCTCACTTATCTTTAACGGATATGTTTGACTTGGTCTTTTCCTTGAGTCCGTTTGACCATGAACTCTTGCTTCTAGACCTCTGGACTTCGAGGATTAAGGTATCGACCTTGAGACATGGATCTCGGGAGGTGGACTTCGAGGCATGGACCTCGCGATACTTTGTCATGAGGCATCGACCCTATATGGTTCTTTAATCCTTTAAATAGGCGTGGGTCTAGTTTTGGGGCCTATGCAAAAATATGGCCTCTACAGTTAGCTCCTCATTACTTGATTCTTATATTTCAAGGATCGGGTAATGAATTTCGAAGTTATTTCGACTTATCTCCACATTTTAGATTCCGCATTCTCATTTAGATTCAAACTAATGCCTGAAGACGATTCCGCATCTCTCCAGCCACCAGCTGAAGAGATGTTCCAACTGAAGAGAAGAACTGAAGGACATACCAGTTCTAGGCCGCCACCAGCTGAAGAGATGTTCCAGCTGAAGAGGAGAACTGAAGGACATACCAGTTCTAGACCGTCACCAGCTGAAGAGATGTTCCAGCTGAAGAGAACTGAAGGACATGCAAGTTCTAGTCCAATACCGGCTAAAGAAATGTTCCAGTCGAAGGAAGATCCCAACTGAAGGAAATACCAGCTGAAAGAGAAGAACTGAAGGACATGCCAGTTCTAGATCATTCCCGACTGAAGCAATACCAGTTGAAGAACACATCAGTTTGAACTGATGAACATGCCAGCTCATGATGACATCAACTGAAGAAGACTGCCAGCCGAAAAAAGGATGATTTCGAGCTAAAGGAAATACCAGCTTAAGATATTCCAGCTGAAGAAAATACCAACTGAAGAAATGTACCAGTCTAAGATCCATGCTGAAGGAAATGCCAGCTCAGGATATTCCAGTTGAAGGAGCATACCAACTGAACAGAAGACCAAGGTACAAGCTGAAGGAAAATACCAACTCAAAGGATACCGGCTGAAGAATGAAGTTCCAGCTGACGAAGTACCAATTCGAAGGACACCAGCTGAAGATGCATCAGTTTTGAAGTCCAATTGATAAAGCGCCAGCAACCAAACTGAAGACCAGTCCATGAAAGTTCAAGCTGAAGGGTCACAAGTCCAAAATACCAGCGGAAGAACTCTGGTTCAAACTGCCAGCTGAAGCAAAGTAAACTGAAGCTCAGAAGGTATCAAACCCTAGCCCATAACTGCCAGCTGAAGAAAACCAAATTAAAGCTCAGAAGGTATCAAACCTTAGCTCATAAATGCCAGTTGAAGCAAAGCCAACTGGAGCTCAAAAGGCATCAAGCCCAAGCCCAAAAATGCCAGCTGAAGATTATCTCAACTGAAGCTTTCCAAACTGCCAAGGGACGAGTAGAACTGACAGACAAAGGAACTGAAGATTCCAACTGCCAGACAAAGCTCAGAACTGAAGATCAAGATAGGAGCCGTAACTGAAATTCAGATAAGCCAAAGAAGATTTTGAAGTTAATGCAACCGAGATCTTGGAACAAAAGCTCGTCAGAAGAGCAAAGGAAACTCAACGACCTTATTAAATGAAAGCCTCTCAACTGGCTTTATCATTTATGATCACACAGTGATGACTAGTGGTCACCATTCATCCATCTTTAAAAGATGTGCTACCCCAGAGAAGACCGTAGGACTTTTGAGAATTTTGGAAAGCACTTTAGTTAAAACTTTCCGTGAAGACGTTCGCCAAAGCACTAAAGCCTCACGCTTAAAAAACTCAGAAGAATCAAAAGTTCCAACTGATGAGAAGGAGCCTTAACGCTCATCGAGCTAGCTGTTGAACATTTTCAGCAAGAGCTATTCTCTCAGTCACAGCGCTTCAGTGATCAACTATCCCAGCTCAGACGCAAACGCGCAAATGAGCAACCCATTTGATACTAGTTTCAAGACTATACTCTTGAAGATCGAGCGAGATCTAAAATAGTGAAAAGACGGGCAATAACACCTTATTTCTCCAGCGAGCAGTTGGAGATCGCAAGTGTGAGCTGTCGACCTACCGGTTGAGGAAGTTGAGTGCGCAGCTTTCGGGACAACAGTTGTCTTCACTGTGTAACTGTAATAAATGAACTTTACACTTGCATAGTGAATTGCCCTTCTACGGAAGGAAGATGGGGCGTAGAAGTTGAGCTTCGAACCTCTATAAATTGCTTGTGTGCTCTGCTTTAATTTTCAATCCATTTGCATGTTTTTAACTGCACACTCCAAGCACACATAGCACTCCGAGCTAGTAGATCTTTTTAACTGATTTCTACAAAGCACGGATAATATTGCGAGTCAAAACGGGCCTTGAATATTCCGCATCTAAGTTCAGTTTTGTAATCAGTTTATTCACCCTCCCTCTAAATTTATTCTGACTCATCCTGGGACCAACAAGTGGTATCAGAGCGGTTGATTCTAAAGATCAGCCGTTTCTGCAGATCAACTGAATCAGATCTAGTTATCTGTGCTAATCTGTAAGCTATGAGAAAGCATAAGCTACCTATCTTTTCAGTTGAAAACTACGATAACTGGAACAGGAGAATGTGGGCGCATCTCTGCTCAATCCACGGGAATATGTGGGAAGTTATCGAGGATGATCCAATTATAATTATGATGGACAATAAAGACCACGTTGCTGATGTCAATCAATCAGCAAGGATCCCGAAGCCAACTTATCTTCTCACGGGTGAAGAAAAGAAGTTGAAGAACCTAGAGTTCGTGACCCAAGCCAAATTGTTCCAAACTCTAGATGAAGATCGCATGAAGGACACAAAGAATTGCAGAACTGCCAGGAGATATGGGACTTACTTGCAGATCTGTGCAAAGAGTCTGAAGCCATCAAAGGAAATAAGCTCCAGTTAGTAGTCGACAAATATGAGTCCTTCAAGATGCACTCAGATGAGACCATCTCCAGCCTTGAAACACGATTTCTTGGCATCATCAGTGAGATGAACAATCTGGGAAGAACATATCCCAATAGTGAGATGAACCCCAAAATTTTGGACAACCTCACTGAGGAATGGGATATGAAGGTGATTACTAAAAAAGAGTCAAGAGACTTGACCAGCATCACTCCAAGAGAACTCTTTGGTTCTCTTAAGGATCACGAGTATAGCCTAAACCGAAAAAGAGAAGAATCCATATTATCAGCCCAGGATGCAGCCTTCTACTGTGAAAGAAATCGGTTTAGAGAAACTCGAGGAAGAAATGTCTTCCGGCCTAGAATTTCTCAAGCCAGAGAACAACCAAGCGGCTCACTGATCGCAGAAGAGAAGCAGCGGAGAAGAAGGAGAACCTGACTGAAGATATCAATGATCAAATCTAGTCAGTTGCCAAGCTACTAGAAAAGCTCAAGCTGATCAGAGATCAACCATCAGTTATGCTTCAAACTGATGATGAGCCCAGAGGCGAGAGAAACTAACCTCCTGTTGAACAACATAGGGTAGCCAACAGAATATAGGAGAATGCTTCCATTGCCACAAGTAAGGACACTACAGATATGAGTGTCCAGAGCTCCCTGAAGACAAAAAGGCTAAGGTGAAGAGAAGCTTTTTCAAAAGAAAAGCTATGATGGCCAACACAGAGAACGCCGTCCTGGATGACTCAGATTATCCATCAAGAATCGACTCCGACGGCTACAACTCTGAAGAAGAGGCATTGTTCTGCCTCATGACTGACAACGAAGAAGAGATTAGCACAAGCGACTCCTTAACCTCTTTTTATCACATTCATAAATCTTCCATTACTAGCAATGAAATAAATAAGTAATTAAGAATGCTAGAAGACCAGTGAGCTGTTATTTCAAGCATGCATTTACAACTAAGAGAAGAAAATGATGACCTAAGAGATGAGGTCAAAAGACTGAGAAGTGATCATGACCGAACTGAATCACTTGAAGCTCAGTCAACTAAATGTGAGAAGTTGCAGCTCAATTTTGATGATCTAAGAGTTGAGAATGAGAGGCTCTGGCAGGAGATCCAAGAGAGAGAGAAGATTTCTCTCAAATTCAGAAAGGGATCTCAAACTCTTGATGAAATTCTAAGCCATCAAAGAGTTGAAATTGGTAGTACAGGGTTAGGATACAACAGGTACACTGCCTCGGAGAAAGGAAAGGCAGTTATCCAAACCAGTCAAGAAGGAACCCTTCCTGGTCTTGTCAGACATGCACCAACCCAACTAGTTGAAGAGATCGAAGGTGGGGGAACTGAAGACATCTCTACAAATCCGCCTAAGAAGTCCAACCAATCATCCCAACTGAAAGACGCAGTCCAACCATTAGTTCGGTAGAGAAAGCCATCTCAAAGAATGCCACGAGTTCAAAATAGGCAGTTCGCCTATCAGCAAAGGCCACCAGCTTAGCAAAGGCATCCAACCTATCAACAGAGTTCGTCAGTTCAGCCAAGACCTCCAGCTCATCAGAGGTTGTGCCTGTAGAAGAGCAAGGAAAGGCAACATAGGAGAAAGAGGAGACTGAGAAAGAAGGTGAGAATGTTGTTGATAATGAAGAAGAAGAAGAAGAAGAAGAAGAAGAAGAAGAAGAAGAAGAAGAAGAAGACTTTGAGATCAACATCAATCAGAGGAGTTGGAATCAACGGTGTCACAAACACTATGTTTGTTTATCAAGAGCTCTACATTGCTCTTGTTATAAGTGGTTAATTGTCATTCATCTTTATGGCAATTCATAAATCACTTTAGTATTTGGTTTTTCTAAGTACATTTTTATTGTTCTGGACAACATTCATCACAATGTACGTGGACGTGATTTGAACTTCCTGAAGATAGATTAAAGCAAGGAGTTTGGATTCAACTGAGAAGAAGACTGTTTTGCATCGTGCCACAATAGAGATTGTTCAATATGATGCGTATTGCCAGCTAGCTTGAGTGATAGCCTGAAGACAATATGTGAACATACAAAAGATTCCGCTGTGCTACCTTATGTGAAGATTCAAGATCAACAATGTACATTGCAAAGTACATGGATGTCTGCATTGAAGAGAAGACTCAAAGATCAACAATGTTCATTATAACATTCGTGAATGTTTACATGAACATCTTTTGTCCAGATTATTCTTCCAAACATCGATGGAGCTGTTCAAGTTTACAACCAAGAGAAGATTCAGAGATCTATTCAGAAACTGCCAAGAAGAGTCCAAGACTAAAGACAAAGGTAGAGTTCTATACATAGAAGAATTCCTAACATGGTTCGAGTTTGATATCGGTTCTAAACAAGAAAAGTTTCATTGTTTATTTCTGAATTAAATTAAGACTTATGTTCTCTTGTTTAAGCTATCTTTTTTCATCTATAAATAGCCAGGGGTTCAGACATATTAGAAGAGTAGCGAACACACCGAATAGAAGAACTACAGAGATAATTTTCAAAGTGCTCTAACTGTTTTGAGCCACATAGTTTCGGTAGTATCTTAGACTAGAGATTAGTGTTTGTTTGGTGTTTATTTGTGGTGTTTTGTTGCATAATTTTGCATGTTTCATTTGTATTTTCTAGTATTTTGTTCTAGTTTATCTCTAGGTTTTGTGTGATTTTATTCTCTACTGCTCTTATAGTGGAATAAGCCAAGTTTTGGAAAACTTGAGCTTTTGTGCGCAATATTTCGATTTTTAGGTAATAAGGTGGCACGGAGCGAAGATAGGCCGGAAGAGAGGAACCCAGACCGGAAGAGATAAGCCCGGAGGAACAAACCAAGGGTCCCGCGGCCGCGCAAGGTCCCGCGGCCGCGCACCATGAAGGCTAGGGAACCCCCGCGGCCGCGCGAGGCCCGCGGTCACGCGAGGGTGCTCTCGGCGGAGACACCCCGTGGGCGCAGAGCGCCCCGCGGGCGCGCGCATGCCAAGCCCTCCGCGGGCGCGCAACCTGCCATGTTTCACCCGATCATCGCCATTTCACACTCGTCTCTCCCCTCCTCTCCTAGATTGAACATCCCCTTCTTCCTCCATCTAGTGGCATGTTGGAAACTAAATTCTTGAGCCACCCTAATCTAAGCAATAGGGGATAGGGATTAATTTCCCCTAAGCTCATTTGTGGACTTTTTCTCCCCCCAAATCCCTCTAGCATTTAATGCTCCCTCACCATCACCATACCACCACCTTTTCTCTCTCCCTCTCTCTTACGATCTCTACTCTCTCTCTCTTATGAATTTATATTTTGGGGATCAAAAGGGGGACATCATCATATATTCCACTCTCAACACACCATCCATTCTCACCATTCCCTCCATTCTCTCCATTCTCTCTCTCTTTCACACACACTACACACACTAATCTCTACACCATTTTCCTTCACCATTTCCACCATCACCACATCCACAAGAGGGAAGAGGAGATAAGGAAAAAGAAGGGAGCCAAGCCAAGCAAGGAGAAGAGAAGACGAGAAGGTCAATGACGAGCCATTCGCGGAAGCTAAGCTCGGAGGATGTTCATCTTGTATTTTTCTTTGTATTTCTTGGATGTTTGTGGGGATTTGTCCCAAAACTCTTGAAGAATACTTAATATTGTAGAAGTTTGAGTTATTTGCATTTGATTTATGAGATGACTTTCTTCTATGGTATTTACGTTGTTTCGAGCATGTTTAGTGGCTAATCTCTCTATTAGGGGGTAGAGGATCGATGTGGTTTTGATATATGCTTGTTCTTGTTGATTGTTGTTGTTGGAATCGTGCTTTTTCATGTTTAGGTACTTGATCACTACTTGAACATTGATATGATTTAGAGGAGTCTTAATTGTGAATCTAAATCCAGAAATTGGTTCCTTCGACGTTAGGTGCATGGGGTTCCTAAGCCTAATATATTAATCTTGCTTGTATGATATAGCTAAGAGAGGTTAAACTGATAGACGGTGACAGGAATTGAAGTTAAACTAATTGGAAGGGTCTATCATATTTGTGAGATTAGCATTATCAACTTGACTTAAGCATAGTGATAAAACCATTGAGAGAATCTACACCCTAATACCTTAATCAAACTTATTTCCTCTAATCTCAATTTACTTTGTGTATTTGCATTTCATTGTCTTGCATTATTATTTATTTCAAATTCCTAGCTCAATCATCATCAAACCCCCGTGTTAGAATGTTTAGATTTTATTTTAGTTTTTTTGTCGAAAGCATGTGTAGTCTTTAGATAATTCTTTCACATAAAGTCTTCCTTGAGAGATCGACTCGGGTTAAGCTTATGGCTTCTACAATTGACCCCGTCCAATTGCGGGTGTGGTCCTAAGTGGTATCTAGTGAGCATAAACCGGAAATTATAAGTATAAATTTGGACCGCGAAATAGTGTTCTAATCATTGTGTATTGAAACACACTTGTTCATACACTGTGAAAAGGATTCTCGGGAGAGATTTCCTGTGGGAACTAGATATGTTAGATATCTAGGTTATGAGGGGATCTCACGATTCAATTCAGTGAAAGAGGGTGTACGGGTAGAAAGGGTAGTGAGTGACGGAAGGTCAGCGCGTGTAAAATCCTTAGTAAATGTGACACTGGAGTAGTGAATTATTTTTCACAGACCTGACAAGTCCCTTTGATGTAGATCAATTGATCGAACAGGGTTACCAAACCTCTGTGCTTTATTTTCAATGTTAAAGCATTCATGAAAGATCTCCTGGCTTGATGGCATAAAAAGGTTCATGGAAAGGACTTCGATGATGAGTATGATGTAAGCTCACAAGTGGGATTAAATGATGTTGAGATAAACGATGTTGCTAGACCAAGTGCATTAGCCAAAATACTAGAAGATGAATTGACTAATTCTGATATCTTTGTTTAAAAGTTTATGTCTTTAAATAAAATTGATCACTTTAGAATAATAAAATAAATTGTTATCATCTGTGTTTTCCAAATTTTTGTTCAGCTCAACTAATTGATTTGTTAATGGGATTAATGAACTTCTTCTCAATAAAGTGACACGAGCACAGATGGTAACCACTAGAAACATTGAAAAATGTTATCTTTTCTCTCCTCAAAATTCCGCTGCCTTCATTAATCATGCAACCATCGTCTCCGCCTTCACAGCCAATTCTAGCATCTCTCCCACGTCGAATGATTTCTCATGAACATTGGATAACAATAATTCTAATATATCCTCAGTTTAGAAAAATCTCATGATATTCACAAGTCTGTAATGAACCCCAGTTCATCGACATGGTTTCTCCCTCATCACTTCCCTTGAAGCATGGTGCTTCTTATACTTCTGCAGTCAGTGCCTCTATTAATGATAAATATCTCGATGTTTTTACAACTTCCATGTGTCGTATACAGCCTGTGAAGAGGGGGATTTTAATTCTGTTACAATTCCCAACGATCTTTATCAATCTTAATTAGGAAAATTCCAATTTTCTTTACTTGGTCATTTGATTATGCTCAAGGGTGACAAGCCTTGGTCTGCAACTGATTTGAAACCTAGACTGCAGAAGCTTTGGGATACTTCAAAGGATTGGCACTTGATTTCAATTGGAAATGAGTTTTTTTACTTTACAATTCTCCTGTACTGCTGATCAATTTAAGGTGTGGCAATTACAATTGTGGAATTTACGTCTAAGATTTTTGAAAATCGGAAATTGGGTTCCGGATTTTACCCCATATAAATTTAATTCAACTTTAGCGCAAGTATGGGTTCATCTTTATAATTTTCAAATTGAATATTGACATGCTGAAGTTTTGGTGGGAATTGTGCGCTCTGTTGGTACGCTGTTGAAGATTGATGGTAATTCCATGCATGGAATTGTTGGTCATTATGCTCGAGTTTTGGTTGAAGTTGATATGGCTTTGAATTTGTAGTCGTCGGTCATGATAAACAGATGAGATGCCTCATTTTTTGTTGATTTGTACTATAAGAGTCTCCTCTTGTTCTGCAATCATTGTCATATTGTGCGTCATTCCACAAGTAAATGTCAGAATTCGAAGTCCCAGGTGAAGAAGTCTTTGAAGCTTGGTGTTGGGGGTTCTATTGATATCACGACAGGGGCTCCTAACAAGAAAGTGGAGTCTGAGCCTACTACAAAGGACTGGGTGGTTAAAACTTTTGGTGGTAGAAAGATGCATAAAGCTGACATTGGAGGTCGTGAAGGAGCTTTTGGGAAGGCTGTTCTTATTTTTTCTGGTTGGGAAAATGTCCAAGTCCCGATTGCAAATACATTTGATGCTTTGATGGAAATTACTCATCCTATTGAACAGGAGTCTCCTAGGGTTTGCATGAATCATGAGCAGTTACAGTCTGATAAGAAGGATGCAGTGGATGCTGTTGATCAAAATGAAGGACTGTTGCAGACTGATGTTGGAGGGTTTAATGAGGGAAAAGTGAGGTCTGATAAGGGAAATTCTTTGCAGATACCCTTTCAGATAGTTACAAAGGAGAATGAGGATCTACAGTCTCCATGAGTCGTGAAGCATGAGAATCAGCCTGATGTGTAGTCTGATTGAGCTATAGAGTATGTTCATAAAGGCTCGGATGTTGTGAGGGGGACTGGTGTTGGTCAGTATTATGATAGTAGTGTCCACGAACTCTAGGTTGACACTTTGGCTGCTGATTCTAAACGTGATAGGCATGCTCAGGTTACTGGTGGTGAGGGGTCTGCGAGGCTTCAGTCTAATGCTTCTAAGTTTTAATTGGGAGCTGTTGATGTACAGTATGATGCGTCTATAATGGATACTCAAATTCTTGAGTATGTGGGTATGTAATCTGGTGGTGCTAATGTTGAGAGAATGCAACTAATTTTGGATGCTGCTTTAGTGAGTACAGAGAGGATGGTTGTTGCTGCCTCTGAGCAAGTAGGAAGTGGATTCATTAGCTGCTTTTGATCATGCAAAGGGAAGGTCAGCTATGTTGGTTGATGGTTTAACAAAAAAATGAGATCCTGCTGTAGCTCCCAATCGTACTTATGCTAAGCAGTAAAAGCCTTTTGCTGCGAAACTGAGATGTTCTGGTCACTTAAAGCCCCCGGGAGAGAGAGTGTGCAATAATCTCATGAAGGGGAAGACTTGGCTCCAGTTATGTTGGCAGAGCCAAACACGGCTTTGTTAAAGAACATGGATTTGACTACTGGTTTAAACAAAAATATGACCCAAGCAGGGAATGTCATTCCTCCGCGTTTTTAACAATTTTTCGTAATTGGGAACTCTTGGCGGTTTCTTGCTTTGGATTTTTATTCTTGTGGTCAAGTAGTGCATTTTTGTTTGGTTTCATTATATGACTTTAGCTGTTTGACAGGATTTTTGTGGTCTTGATTTTTTCGATTTTCTTAAAGGAGTACTCTTTCTCCCACATAGGTTTTCCTAGTTTGGGTTTTCCATATGGGTTTTATAGAGGTCTCGGTCCCTAAAGTTATCATCATGTGATATCCGGTACTTTTACGTTTAAAATTCTTTTCCTTTTCTTTTATTTTATACAATTCATTAAGGATTTGTTAATGGGATTATGGCCAAAACCCGCAGTTCATAGTCATATAGTAATGCTACTTACTTAGTGAGCATCCACAATATGTTAGAAATGAAAGACCAAGCCTTGCTCAGGAGTTGGCTCACGCACTGAAGGGAGTGCTTCCTCGCCAATGAAGTAGAGAAGGTTTCGTTGTCTCCCAATTCTATCATATGGGGCTGCCCAGATTGAAAGAGAATGAAGAGCCACTTGTCATGGAAGAGTGGATCTTTAAATTGGAGCGTATTTTTTGAACATTTGGAGTGCATTGATGCAGAAAAAGTATCCCATGACATTTTCCAGTTAGATGAGAATGCGGGTCATTGGTGGTAGACACAAGTCTAGCTCATGATACAAGAACATCATCGGAACTTAACTTGGAACAATTTCAAGGGGCTGGTAATAAGAAAGTTTTTCCTAAGGGCTTACCGCAAGTAAAAAGAGACAGAGTTGATGAATCTCGAGCAAGAAACTATGACTATCCTTGACTATGAGAGAAAGTTTAACAAGTTATCCCGTTATGCTACACATCTGGTGGACATGGAGGAAAAGAAAATCTGAAGGTTCGAGTATGGGTTGAGATTTGAGATTGGAGGGATTCTTGTAGCTCAATAGACAACAATAACATTTTCTGAAATAGTGGAATGAGCTCAGGCAGTTGCTACATGCCTGAACTTGGAAGGCCCAACATTTAAGCAGCTAAACGCCCCTATGAAAAGGCATTGTGATTACCACAATAAGGGAATGAGTTTCGAACCTGATAAAAGACTCAGAGCTATTGAGAACAATAATGCTAGGCCACTACCTGAAAATAACACCAGACCAACAACAGTTAAGCCTTTATGCTCACAATGCCAAAAATATCACAAACCGCCTAGCTACTTCGAGAAGAATGTCTGTTATCGTTGTTACCAGCCAGGACATGGAGCCTTTAACTGTCTCAGGTAGAATGAAAGAAATATCTCTAGGGGAGGAACTGCACATGCTTTTACTATGGCCGAGGAAGAGAAACAGAATGAGTCCGGAACTATGTTAGGTATATTTCTAGTTCTTGCAGTACCTACTTTAGTACTTTTTAATAAAGGCGATTTGTATTCTTTTATATCTAAAATATTTTATGAGAAAAATAATGTGAAATATCATGAAAAAATTGACCTTTTATGGATAAGCATTCCGTCGGGTGAGAAGGTGAAAACCATTTGTGTAGCTATGGGAGTCAAAATGGAAATAAAAAAATTTGGAGACAAATCTGTTCATGTTGGAAATACAGGACTTTGATATGATCCTCGGTATAGATTAGTTGAATCATAACCATGTGGTCATTAAATGTCGTGATGAGGAGGTGGTGTTCCAAGGAAAATGAGGAGAGAAGTTTCTTTTTGGGAAAGTAAAGTGAAGCCAGCAACATGTATTGCGTCAGCAATGAAAGAGGTCAATTTATTAAAAAGATAGGCTATCAACCATTTCATGGTCAATGTGGTAAGCACGACATCAACACAACCAAAAATGGAGGATATACCAGTAGTTAGAGAATGTCCAGATGTATTTCCGGATGACATAATCGGCATTCTGTCAAAGAGACAAGTCGAGTTCACCATTAATCTGGTACCCGGAGCAGCATCATTGTCCAAACCATGAGAATATGTATTGATTATCGTGTGCTCAACAAACTCACTATAAAGAACAAGTATCCGCTGCCGAGAGTTGATGATTTATTCGATCAGTTAAAAAGAGTTGGCGTATTCTCAAAGATCAATTTGAGATCGGGATATCATCAGTTGAGAGTCAAAGATGATATTTTAAAAATAGATTTTCAGACGAGATATGAGCATTATGAGTTCACATTAATGCCTGTTAGGTTGTCCAACGTGCTAGCAGTGTTTATAGATTTGATGCACCGAGTTTTCCACCAGTACCTAGATCAGTTTGTCATTGTATTCATAGATGATATTCTGATTTATTCAAAGGCTCGAAGTCAGCACAAAGAACATCTTCGGATCGTGTTGGAAACATTGCGAAAGGAGAAATTATATGCAAAGTTTAAGAAATGCGAGTTTCGGATAGATCGAGTTAGATTTTTCGATCATGTGGTGACATCAGAATGGATTGAAGTAGATCCAACAAAAGTGAAAACAATGAAAAACTGAAAGATGTCGAAAACTGCAGGGGAGATTTATCGAATGATTCTCGGAGATAGTACGCCATTTGACCTAGTTGACTAGAAAATGAGCAAAATTTAAGTGGAATGAGAAATGCGATGAAAGCTTCCAATAGCTGAAGCTATGACTTATAATGGCACCAGTGTTTACTATCCAGATGGCACAGAGGGCTTTGTTATACACAGTGATGCATCCAAACAAGGATTGTGATGTATGTTAATGCTGCATGGAAAAGTTATCACTTATGCATCGAGGTAATTGATGGTACATGAACAAAATTATCCGATGCATGACTTGGAACTTGCAGTTGTAGTGCATGCTTTGAAGATATGGCGTCATTACTTATATGGAGAAAAGAGTGAGATTTACTCTGATCATAAGAGTCTTAAGTATCTATTTACCCAGAAGGAGCTCAACATAATACAGAGAAGTTGGTTAGAACTTGTTAAGTATTATGACTGCACTATCCATTACCACCCGGGTAAAGCCAATGTTGTAGCAGATGCCCTAAGCAGAAAAGGCAGCATGGCAGCAATCCATGTGAAGCAGTTAACTCAAGAGTTCTCAAAGTTAGGAATTGAGATGGTTCTGATAGCAGGTGACACTACATCAATTTTGGTGACACTAACAGTCCAATCTCTGCTGAAGGATAAAATAAATGATACACAAAAGAGTGATCGATTTTTGTGTAAGATCAAGGAAAGTGTTCTAAAAGGCAAGATCAAAAGTTTCGTTATAGCTGCGGATGGAGCGCTCACTTATGAAAGACGGTTGTGTGTGCCGAAGAATGATGAGCTAAGAAAAGGGATCTTGGAAGAAGCTCATACTACTCGTTACTCTGTCCATCCAGAAGTATAAAAATGTACCAAGATTTGAAGAGGTATTTTTGGTGGAAAAATATGAAGAGGTCAATGGAAATTTTGTCGAGAGATGTATGACATGTCAATTGGTGAATGCGGAACACTAACGGCCAACAGGTCTTTTGAACCCACTTGAAATTTCGGAATGAAAGTAGGAAAACATCTCAATGGACTTTGCAACAGGATTGCCAAGGACCGTGAAAGACAATCATGAAATTTGGGTGATTGTGGATCGACTCACAAAGTCAGCTCATTTTCTGCCAGTCAATATGACACACAATATGCATAGACTTGCACAGTTATACATGGATGAAATAGTGAGGTTGCATGGAGTACCTATTTCTATTGTGTCTGATCGTGACCCATTGTTTACATCCAAGTATTAGAGGAGTCTATAAGGAGCTATGGGAACAAAATTGAGGTTTATCACGGCTTATCACCCGCAAACTGACGGATAGTCAGAATGGACGATCCATGTGTTGGAGGACATATTGTGGGCATGTATGATGGACTTTGGAGATAGTTAGGAGAAACATTTGTCACTAGTGGAGTTCACTTACAATAACAGTTTCCAGGCGACTATTGGGATGGCTCCTTATGAAGTCTTGTATGGGAGAAAGTGTTGATCACCGTTGCATTGGGATGAAATTGGAGAAAAAGAATTTTAGGTCCCAAGATAATAGAAAGAACAGTTGTTGTTATTAGTAAGATACGTGAACGTATCAAAGTTGCTCAAGTTAGGCAAAAGTCATATGTCGATTTAAAGAGAAGAAATATACATTACAGTGTAGGTGATAAGGTATCTGTCAAAATAGACCCGATGAAAGGAGTTGTCAATTTCGGAGTGAAGGAAAAGTTGAGGCCTCATTATATCGAGCCATTTTAAATCTTGGAAAGAGTTGGAGAAGTGGCTTACAGGCTGCTCTACCACCGAGTCTGACAACAGTACATGATGGTTTTCATATTTCGACATTGAGACTGTACATGCATAGCCCGTAATATTGTGAACCACAACAACTTGGAGTTAAGAAAATATCTATCTTATGAGGATTATTCGGTGGCAGTGTTGGATAGAAAATACAGTGGAGTTGACATGGCAAAGAAGATGACACATGGAAAAAAAGAGGATGATGTAATAGCTTAGTATCCATAGTTTATGGGACAAGGTGAGTAAATTTCGGGGATGAAATTTTTTTAAGAGGGAGAGAATGTAGTGACCCGAAACTTTTTATTAAAATGCTACTTTCTAACTTATGCATGTTATACTATTTTTGGTTGCGTTCTTATAAATCGCGTCTATATCATTATTATTATTTTACGATTATCATCATTGTTAATGTTGCTGTTGTTGTTATTATTAGTCGGTAAATATTATTTTTTATTTCATTCCAAAAACTTAAACTCTATCTTTAATTGTGTATTCAATATTTATTTTCAACTTAAAGCCCAAATGATTATTTATGGTTTTTAAAAGCCAAGTATTTTAATTCAAGCCCAATATCAAAGTAGTTGAGTCCAAAATTAGTATTTTTTTAGCCCAAGATGTTGCCCAACAATCTGTCTTCTTCCTCTTGCGAATTTGCAGACTTCAGAACAATCTAGATAAATGAAACGGAAATCTTTTGGAATCATGGAGCCTCTCCACTATCCGTCATTAATCCGAATTTATTTCCAACCTTAAATTCCGAACCTTTCATTGACATTTCTGACACTACAAAAGGGAGGGCTAGATGATTCATTCAAAGTACACCGAAAACAAAATCAATCTCTCTTCTAAGCGTCTTTAGAGCAGTAGAGTTTTTTTTCCCTTTTGAGGTATTTTCCTGTTTTACTTTTGCATCTTCATAATGGGTTGTGCAATCGATGGGGGATAGTTGTTCTCGTTGGTGTTGGAAGGGGCCGCTGCGGAGGAAAAAAAAAATAGAGAGAAATAGAGGGAGAAAGGGGAAGAGAGAAGAAAAGACCTTGGCTTTCATTTCTGGGTTGCTATTGTTGCCGTGAGCTTCGGGTTAAAGAAAAAAAAAAGATTTGATTATATTGGAGATGGTGAGATAGTCGAGAGTGAGAGAGGTTAGGAGAGAGCAAATTGTTATTTCTATTATTTTAATTGTGTGGCCAAAAAAAGGTTGAGAGTGGGTTGGATTAGGGGCGTCAAGTTATGATTTTTTTTTTTTTTTTAATCATACCTTATACTTTACTAGTTTACCTTAATTTACGATATGATAAAAATCATACCGTTCTTGTACCTTTAGATCCGGTATACCTTAGTTTGGTATATCTTAAGTTCGGTATGACACATAATGCATACCTTTATTTCGGTATACCTTGTCGTACCTTATTTCGGTATACCTTACTATAATCATATTTCGGTTTGTACCATACCGACATTTCATGGTATATCGAAATTATCGTTATATTAAATGTTTATGATGAACATATACTAAATATTATAGTATTGTATATCATATCTCATTTTATTTTTAATTTTCTCAATAATTCATCATAACTTTTAGTCTAAAGATTAAAGAAGAATATAAGATTATTATTATTTATTACATTAAATTTCACATTGTTCAGTTTTTAGTTAGGAGTTTTGTATTTAATTATATGAAAATAGAATATTTTCCTAAATGTTTATGATGAACATATACTAAGTATTGTAGCATTGTATATCATATCTCATCTTATTTTAATTTTTTAATAATTCATCATAAGTTTTAGTTTGAATATTAAATAAAAATATAAGATTATTATATATTACATTTGATTTCATATTGTTCGATTTTTAGTCAGGAGTTTTGCATAAAATATATGAAATATAACATTTTCCTAAATGTTTATGCTGACATACTAAATATTATAACATTGTATAACATATTTCATTTTATATATTTTAATTTTTTTATAATTCATCATAACTTTTACTCTAAAGATTAAAGAAGAATATAACATTATTATTTATTACATCTTATTCCACATGTTGTTCAATTTTTAATTAGGAATTTTGTATTAAATTATATGAAATATAATATTTTTGTAAACGTTTTATGTTGAACATGCTAAGTATTATAGCATGTTATAATTTTAATTTTTTAATAATTCATCATAATTTTTACTCTAAAGATTAAAGAATAATACAATATTATTATTTATTACATCTGATTTCGCATTGTTCAATTTTTAGGTAGGAGTTTTATATTAACTTATATGAAATATAATACTTTCCTAAACTTTTATGATGAACATATTAAATATTATAATATTATATATAATATCTCATTTTAGTATATTTTTCTATTCATCGTAAATTTAAGTCTAAAATTTAAAAAATAAATAAAAGATTATCAATAACATTTGTTTTCAAATTGATAAATTTGAAGTTATAATTTAAGTATTAAATTATATGAAATTTAACAATTTTTAAAACTTTCATAATAAACATACTAAGGTCAAAATATTATATTATTGATGAGATTTACTTTAAAATGTTTAAACCATTCATCATAACTTTTAGTTTATACATTGAAAAATAATATAATTATTATTAATTACATTTGATTTCACATTGTTTGATTTTTAATTATAATTTAATTATTAAATTATATTAAATATTATATGTTTCTGAACTTTTACGATGAACAAACTACGTATTATTTTTTATAAACATATCTCATTTCCTTTTAATCGTTTCAATCATTCTTGTTAATTTTTAGTTTTAAAAATCGAAGAATAATAAAAGATTATTATGCATTACATAATTTAATTTATCTTTTATTCTATTGAAATAATTTTAATTTATATCTTATAATTTACGTATACATCATTTTATTTTAATTTTTATTGATTATTCATTTTAAATTTTAATTTTATTGATTGAAAAAAATAAGATTATTATTTATTACATTTTAATTTCAAATAGTTCATTTTTATCTATAATTTAGGTATTAAATTAAATATCAAAACATAACTTTTATGATAAACTTACTAAATATTGTATTATAGACATGCAATATATATATATATATATATATATATTAAATTTGAAGTATGGTATATATCGATCTGTCGATATATACCTTCATACCGTACCACGGTATATCCCAAAGTGAATGTATATACCGGTACAACGGTATATACCTTCACTTCGGCATATATCGCGGTATGGTATGACGGTATATACCTTAACATCGGTATATACCTCCACTTCGGTATATACCGTGGTACGATATATATCAATATATGATGGTATACTGAACTTTCAGTATATGTCGGTATACCTTAATTTTTAAAAATTCATACATTTACCTTACCGTAAAATTACGGTAAAGTATGATACCTTACCGAAAAATCGGTATATCGTAAATATCGGTATCTTTGATATTTTTCTGGTATGGTATGGACGATATTCCGGTATGACGTTATTTTTTGCCAGCCCTAGGTTGGATTAGAATTTATTAAATTAATGGGGTAGGTTAGTTAAATTATTCTATTGGGCCGAGAAGGGTTAGATATTTGGGCCACATTTATGCATATTTACCTTTATTTATTTATCTATTTTATTTTATGTTAATGTTTATATATTTAATTTATTAATAGGTGGCATGTTGAACTAACTAGATTTTTCAACGTCAAGTTCCAAGTCAAGGTGGGGTTGCGATGTGCTGCACATTGTTTTTTTATCCTTATTATGCTTTTATGCAGATTCACAATTATTAATCTACAGGTTGTAACAATTATTGGCCGACGGGCTGCATATGTCCCGATATATTAGCTAGGAGCTACCCACAGTATAATTTGATATAATTGTATAACTTGAATAAATGCGTTCACCACTAAATCAATAGTAGTCACCCCAAAATATTATTTATTTCAGGTTGATGCCGGACGATGTGCGTGCGTGGCAAGATGATGGTTATAAGAAAATAAATTAATTTATATTTTATTATTTCCGCTTAAAATCTCCGAATAAATATTTTACTATTATTAAATAAAGTGAAGTTATTATTATTATTATTATTATTATTATTATTATTATTATTATTATTATTATTATTATTATTATTATTATTATTTAGGGCGTGATAGTTTCTATGTTTCTAGAGACGGTTGATCTAAAAATTAAAGGCCCGTTTTGTCAATGAGAGTTATCTACACTAGGCCCATGCTTTAGTAAACATTGGGCCTAGAAAATGTAAGTAATGGCATGTACATTGATTGATGTCTAGCAGGCTAGCACTATTCGTGGACCGTGGTTGTTAATTTGAGTCACAGAACCGTAAAGATAATATTCAATTATTCATGTTTAAAAATAAAGAGTTATTTGTCTTAAAAAAATCATAATACTTTGGGTCATTCTGTAATTTTAATATGAACTTATAATTTTTGCAAATAAAACATCACATTTAATCATTTTTTGCAATCATAAAATCTCAAATTTTCACCAATTCAAATTACCCATATGAGAGGTATGTTTATATAATTTTTTAATATAGTTGCACATGTACAATATAAGCGTTTAAATATGGTTAGAAACATTGAACTAAAATGGCCATAAAAAAGTGTAGTTATAAAAATAATTAAGGTTAAGTTTTATTTGCACCAATTATAAGATCATTTTGTAATTATGACCTAAATGTTGTGATTTTTATGGAAACAAAATAAAAGGAAGACCTGCATGATTGAAGTTGGAACTTGGGATGGCGGACAGTACATAGGGGTCATCACCATGCCGGTTGAACTTTTTTCTTGACTCATGAGTTTCATTGTCCTGCACACCTTAATCTAGACATCTTTATGAATAATGTATGTGTGGAAGTTACGTCATTAATTTTTTTTCTTGGTTTAATTTAATTACATAATTATTAATTAGGATTCATTATTTCATCCAATTAAGATTTATAATTATTTTTTAAAATTTAATTTTCATATTTATAGTTTAATTGATTTTTAGAGTTAATTCTATTATTCCATAATTAATTAGGGTATATAATTTTTTTAATATTTCAATTCTTAGAAATAAATGGTAATTATGATTAGTTATGTTATAATAAATTTATTTATATAATTAAAAGTTGTCATGTGGCGGCCACATAGATGGTATAGGCTAACAAGACTCTTTAACTCCATTTATAATTATGACATGACCTTATTTATAAGTGTTGTACATAAAGGGCTCGTTTGCTAGACAGGATAAGATAACATATGATACCTATGACTAGGATGTCTTTGATATATTAGGTATCAATATGATGTTTGCTTGAATGTATTAAAATATTTATAAAATATATACATACATAATCTACTGTTTGGTTGGAAGTATTAAATTTCTCATATAATTACAATTCCAAAAATACTCTCTTATATTAGGCAGGAGAGAATTTATTATTGGACATAAATTAATATGGAGTGGGGCAATTTAGATCAAAAATTATAATAATGATCTTATGCATTACATATCCCACCTAGGAGGTAGGATACAGAATCCTACTGAATCCTGCAAATCTTTGTTAGAAATACTGGGCCCTTATTTAATAAAGAGTTTTGAGTTTTGAACCAAACAACTTATTAAGGTGTCGTAGATATCTATCACTCTCTTATCACCCCTAGCAAACGAGCCCAAAATATCATCTATGGTTACTATTATAATCATAACATGCCCAAATTTTTTCGATAAATTTAGTTCAACATGACTAATCAAATTTAAACGTGTACGCTCCACGTATGCAAGCATGTTAAAAAAATGAATGTAGCCTATATGGATATGAATTTTGGTATTTAATTGGTGAAAAAAATGGATTTGTTGGGATTGCAAAAAGTATAAATGTGTTGTTTTATTTATAACAATTACAAGGTCATACTATAATTGCAAAATGACCTAATAGTTGTGATTTTTTAATGTAAATAACCCTTAATATTTAATGAAGAAAATCTAAATTTCGATTTAATTTGGCTTAAAATTTAATTAATATGTGATTTGATGCAATTAGTGATTATTTTTAAAATTAATTTTATCAATATTTTTTAGTGCACAAAACACATTTCTTAACTTAAATAGCTTTAGAGTATCATGATACATGAAACTAAGAATGTATATAGGTAAAATGCATACTTGGGTCACTGTACTATTAAGATTTTATGAATTGGATCTTGTATTTTATTAGTTGTGTAAAGTCAAGTTCTTGAACTTATATTTTTGTTAAAACAAGGTCCCTACGTCATGAATTGGATTATTATATTGTTAATTCTGACAAAATATATTATCGGTGCTATTTATAGTTTACTAATAAGATATTAATAGTTACAAATAGGTGATTTTACTATGCTAGGATTTTTTCTAAAAGAAAAAAAATTTGAACACATGCATTTGATTTTGCCCAACTGAAATATGGGGACCCAATTCTACTAACATTTATAGTACAAAGACACAAATATTTTTTTTCTATCATGCATATATCGTATAAAATATATAATTGATTATCTTCATCTTTGAATTCTTCAAATTTGATATTTATCATTGATATTTTTTATATATTGTTAGTATTACATATACTTATTGGTTGGTGTGTATATATATTGTCTTAAATGACAAAAAAACTCATGTTCGTGAGACCTCTTTTATTCATGAAATTTTGAGACTTTTATTGTATTAAATTTGCTCACTGTTTGTGAGCGTATATATTTTGTTATGTTATATATAACGTAGAGCTGAATCAAATCATATATTTTTTATACTGGTCATTACGGATGATGTTTTTAGTCACTATATATTGAGGAAAGGGGCACTCTCCCATACAATTTATGCATATCAGACAGGCGCGTGTGCGTGACGCGCCCGTCAATTTTTTTTTTTCTGGACTGATTTTTCAGTTTTTTTTTTCAATTTTCAATTTTTCTTTTTGTTTTCTTATCAAAATTTTATATCCAAAAATAAAGTTAGTGAATCCTAAAATTCATATGAATTGATTTAATTTATTTGAAATCAATATGAATTTATATCCTAAAATGGAATTAATAAGCCTTTAAAAACACAAAATAAACCCCTAAAAATACCCCCAAAAAAAACCTAAAAAACACAAAATAAACCCCTAAAAACACCCCAAAAGAAACCCTAAAAAATACCAAATAAACCCCTAAACACACCCTAAAATAACCCCTAAAAACCTCCCAAAAAACCCTAAAAAAACACAAAATAAACCCTAAAAACACCCAAAAAAAAAATTCTAAACCCTTAAAAACCCCCCAAAAAACCCTAAAAAAAATTTAAAAAAACAATAAACCCTAAACCCCAAACCCCTAAGCTCTAAACATTAATTGAGATGAAATAAATCATAATTTGAATTAAAGAAACTCGTATAGGACAAGTTGCAGGCCCAATAATTTTATACTTCGAAATGATACTATTTAGTGTTCAGAATGATACTATTTCTGATGATTTTTTTTACGGGGTAGGTTGGGTCAGGGTTCACCCGTGCGTTGACCCATGTGACCCGTCCCGTCTGATAGGTCTGATTTCGTGAATTTTAATTTTCAAAGTCTGATAGGAGTTTTTGCTCTTGAGGCGCCATAACTCCTGTACATCTTATGCATGGGCCAACCCATCAGACGATCCGATCTGACCTGACCCGACCCGACCCGCGTGCTCCGCAAAAAAAAAAGGTAAAATGCAGTACCAATCATTACACTAAAAGGTATCATTTTAAGTTCAAAATGTATCAATTGTATATTAAAAAGTAATTGTTCTGCTACTTATCTTTTATCAGTTTATGTAGTTCCAATTGTGATTTTTTCGATTCCAATTAATGTTTAGAGTTTAGGAGGGGGGTTAGGTTTTTTTAGGGTTCATGATTTTTAGGCTTCATAGTTTTTTAGGATTTTTTAGGGTGTTTTAAGTATTTTTTTAGGGGTTTTTGTTGTGTTTTTTTAGGGTTTATGTTTTTTTGTCAATTACCATCTATGTTTATTTCGAAAAATTATATTCATTGTCGAGCGTAATGCACGTGCCCATGCGTTAGCGTCGGGCTAGTGCATTGCACGAGTCACTGAATTAAAAAAATCATTCACTTTAATTTTAGGGTCCATTAAATCAATTTTAAGATATATATTTATATTTACTTTAAAAAATTAAATTAATTCATTTCAATTTTTAGGGTTCACTAATTGTATTTTACGGTATACAATTTGAGGGGAAAAACAGAAAAAAACAGAAAAATCTAAAATAAATAAAAAAATTGAAAAAAAAAATTTAGCGTGAGGTACACATTCCTAAAAATGTTTTTTTTTTGTTCTGGGCCGATCCGGGTTCATGGGCCGACCCATCTGATGGGTCGGCCATCAGAATCCTGCACATGAGAGTAGCCCTATTATAATAAACTTATCCTCATAATAATAAATTCAATATATATATATATACACATATATATATAGGGGTTGGATCAGAAATACACCATTCTCTAGTGTAGGAATTAGGAACTCATCTTATACCATTCACCTAGATGATCTAATGGCTGAGATTAAATATCAAAGTCAAGGCAAAAAAAAGGAGACGGGGGTATAGTTGTCCAATTCCCATAAAAAAGCTGATGTCACCACTTTTTAAAAAATATCTTAAAAACTTTGAACGATCATAACTCACTCGTTTCAAATCGGATCAACGCAAATAATATACCAAATTAAAGATCTTTTCATGCTCTTTAATTCAAGATTAGTCATGGATATGTTTGTTCAAATAAATATAGACGAAAAATACAAAATATACATTTTTACTCGTGTCCAGCGCGAAAATGCTTTTGTTAGCTTTTAAATAATGGTTCTCAGCATTATGATAAGTTGATAACATATGCTAATGAAGCATTTGTTATATGCTAACATATTGCATTCATTATGCTGATAAATGATTATCATAATGTTAACATAGTACACATACTTATATTGTTATTATGATTTATTACATTTCAATTAGGACTTATAATTATTTTTTATGATTTAGTTTTTATATTTTAGTTACTAATTGATTATTATATATTGCTTATTTCATCCAATTAGAATATATTAGTTAGGATTTTCTTCATCCATTTATGGTATACCTTATGCTAACGATGAGTTGTCATATGCTAATATAGTTTATTCGTAGTGCTGATAAAATAATATCATTATGCTAATGTTGTATATTTATATTGCTATTATAGTTTATTCCATCCAATTAGGATTTATAATTAATTTTTAGAATTTAATTCTATTTTTTAGATCATTGGAATTTATTATATTTTAATTATGGTTTATTTCATCCCATTAGAATTTATAATTACTCTTTAGAATTTAATTTTTCGTTAACAATATGAGAAAAACTTTTATTAGCATAACGATAACACTTTGTTAGCATGATGATAATACTTCGTTAGAATGACGATATGTTATCAAATATCCTGCGTGATTTTTATAAGAATTATCAAATTACGTTAATACCCCCGCGCAATTTTTTTTCAAATATTACAGAATTGCCACCACCCCTCTAAGCCATAGATCTTTATTGATTGTATGGTGTGAGATGAGTTCCTAGTTCTCACAATAAGGTTGGTTTGCATTATAACCACACACACACACACACACACACACACACACGGACACACACACACACACACACACACATATATATATATATATATATATATACAGAGAGAGAGAGAGAGAGAGATGGAGAGTGGTTCCAAAAGGAACCATACTGTTGAAGTTGGCCCAATTGTATTTCTCGGCCCAGTTCCTAATTAAATACCTACCCGGCCCAAGCCCTAAACCCCTAACCCTACCCGACGGTCCATCTCCCTCATTACTACTCTTAATTGAAGCCGCTGCTTCTCGATGCTCTAGAAGCCTCTATAATCTGAGATGGATCCGCCTCCTTCGATACATCTCACAGTACAGTTCTATCTAGCATCTTTTCTCTCTCTTTCTGGATCTCCTCAGCTTGCTCCCACGGTTTCTCTTGCCAGAATCTTGAGTTGTGATTCCTGTTGGGCATATGAGTGTTGGGAGAAGCTTCTGTTGAGGGAGAAAAGATTGATCATCGCCACCCCCTTCAAAATCTAGCCGCCGCTTCCCCTTCCTCTTTCCCCTGGTCTGGGTACCTCCTGTCGCCGGAGTTGCCATCGCCGCCGTTCGTGGGAAAATCTAAGCCAACCTGTGCCTAGGGCACAATTTTCCCACCAATTGATACTCTAATTAACTCTATCTCTGGCTGTTCTACTCTCTGCTTTGAATACTTGCCATCTGTCGGGATCTAACTTGCTCTTTTTCTTTGTATCTACAGTTGAAGTCCCATCGCTCCAAGCCTGTGAAGAAGATCTGTAGATCCTCCTGATCTACACCTCTGAGGCTCTGCACAAGTCAAGGAACAAAGTTAAAGCCCCTGCTGTGAACCTTCTCCACGGCTATTCTCTCTGTAAATCTCTGTAATAGCTAGAATAGCTTTCTTCCTTTCTTTTCTGGGCCACAGCTACTTGAGTAGCAAGTGTGTGAGGCCGCTAGAGTAAGGGAACCAAGTAGTGCAAGCCCTGGCTAGGCGATACCACAACACATACTCTGAGCCTGGTTTGTCTAGCCGGGGGCACTCTCCTTATCTCCATCTCACACACCCCGCCGCCGGTAAGGGCCGCGCCTCTCTTGCCCCCGTCGGGCTCCTAAAAACAGTAAGTCCGACCCCTCCCCTGCCTGGGAGGGTCGGCTCTGGTATTAACCCTAAACCCTAATCTCCTCTATGTGGTATTTGTTGATCCTGTGTTTTCTTGCTTCCGCTCATAACTCTGTCGATCCCTTGGCATTCCAAGCTTTTTCCAAAATCTAGCTTACGGTCGGGACCGTCTGGATTCCCCTGTGGGTCTCCTCAAAGTGGGTTGCCCCGATAGCTAATTTTGGTAAGGGATTCTCAGTTGAAAAAGGGGGTTTTCTGGGTTGATTTGGTGTTAATTGTCTGTCCTTTTTGTTGCTCTAAGTATTCTACATTCCTGTTAGGAAGTGTGTATTGCTGTTGTTGTGATTCCTGGAAGGAATCTGATCTGGAACTCTGTTTACAGAGTTGCTGTGGTTAGACTTAATGTCTCTAAGTCTTGTTGGTAGGCTAGTTGGGTTTTGGGATTGACCTGAGTGAACCCCTGCTCCACAGATCAATCTGTGCTGAGAACTGGGATAGCCTCAGCTCTAGATTCCCCTTGTGCACCCTTCTTTGGGCCTGTGGAGTGTTTTTTCTCCTGTTCTGAAGAGATTTGGTGTTTTCCCTGATATCTTTGTGGTGGAATTTGGCTATTTGGTGAATTTCTGTGATCTCTGTGAAATTATGTGAAAATGAACAATCTAAGTGCTGTCCCTTTCAATGGAAAGGATGATTTTGGTGATTGGCAAACTAGGGTTGAGTGTATTTTAACTAAAGAAAATCTGCAAGATGCCATATTTGAAAGGATTGATGAAAATGAAGCAGATAAAACCCTTGTTAAATTAAATGCTGGTGCAAGAGCTACAATTCTATTAAACCTGAGCAGTGCTGTTGTTAGGCAAGTTTCTCATCATAGATGTGCCAAAGATCTGTGGGATGCCTTGACTGCTTTGTTTGTGGCTAAATCTGAAGAGTCTGCATATTCTTTACAAAACCAAATAATGACTTTTCAAATGGATCCAACAAAAGATATTGATTCAAACATGCATGATTTTAATAAACTTCTGAAAGACCTAAAACTGGCTGGGGATGATACACTTGAAAAATATGCTCCTCAGATCCTTCTTGGTGCTATTCCTGAAGTTTTTTCAGAAGTTAAATCAACCTTAAAATATGGGGGGTCCAAAGTTACTTGTGACATGATTGTTTCTGGGCTTAAATCAAAAGAGAATGAGTTAAAAAAGCTCCAGTCCAAACCCCTACAAAATGAGATTCTTTATGTCAACAGAAATAATCACAAAACTTTTAGACCCAATCCTGAAAATCCAAGTGATATTGTTGCTGAGAGGCATAGGAGGGAATACAACCGAGCTCATAACCTCCCCAGCAACACCAGAACCCACAACCTTTGTGAGATCTACTCCCAACATCCCAGAAATCATAGCCAAGCACAAAGTTCTGGCCCTTTCCCTATCTCCTCTGAGTTTAACCCTCCTAGAAACCAAAACTTTCCTCAAAACTCAGACTTCAAAACTAAAAAGAATTGTTGGAACTGTGGGAAGCCTGGGCATTACTCAAACATATGTAAACAGCCAAAAAGGGGCAGGGGATTTGGGAACAATCAAGCCAATAATGTCATGTATTATGATCACTCTGAGCATAATGATATTCATGAAATTGGTGAACTATACATGGTGCATTCTGATGTACAATTCATAAACTTTACAAATGCTGTGTCTGATAATGTGCATGAATCTGAGTGGCTCATAGATTCAGGCTGTACCTTTCATGTCACTCCACACAAGCACATTTTTCAAAACCTACAACTTATAAATTCTGGTGCTGTTGCTTTGGCTGATGGTCAGCAATGTGAAATCATTGGAAGGGGTGATGTATGTCTTAAGTTTGAAAATGAAAGCCTGATTACCCTGCATGATGTCAGATATGTTCCAAAATTGAAATTTAATCTATTATCTGTTTCCAAACTTGCTGATCAACAACTGTTTGGCTCTATGAATCATAAGTATTTCCAATTCAGAATGAATTCTATGTTATGTTTTGAAGCCCCCAGAAAAGGAGACTTGTATGCTGTTCATGCTTACTCTATGCCTGTTCAAACTGCTAATGTGGTGCAACATGATAAAACATCTTTATGGTATGCAAGATTAGGTCATATGAGTAATAAGGGCCTAGAAATCCTTAGAAAGTCAGGTGCATTCAAACATGATAAAGTAACTAACATGACATTCTGTGAGCCATGTCTGATGGGAAAGCAACACAAGTTGCCCTTCCCTGTGTCTGGCCCTTATCCTAAAGCTCAACTAAGTTCTGATATTCTTGATTATATCCATGCTGATGTGTGGGGGCCTTCAAAGGTCCCAACTCATGGTGGTAATGTGTTTTTCTTGTCAATTATGGATGACTTTTCAAGAAAAACTTGGGTGTTCTTAATGAAACATAAATCTGAAGTTTTTGAAAAATTTTCTAAATGGTCCATTGCAATTCAAAACCAAACAAATAAGAGCATCAAGTGTCTAAGAACTGATAATGGTCTAGAATTCTGCAATCAACTTATGGATAATTGGTGCACTGATCTTGGGATCAAGAGGCACAAGTCTGTGCCTTACAACCCCCAGCAAAATGGGGTTGTTGAGATGATGAACAGAACTCTCCTGGAGAGAGTTAGAAGCCTCCTGGCTGGCTCAGGCCTTGGGGAGAAATTTTGGGGAGAAGCCCTTATGACTTCTTGTTATCTGGTTAACAGATCTCCCTCAGTCCCTTTACAGGGAAAACTCCCAGAATCTGTGTTCTATAATAAACCAATTTGCCTGTCAAATCTGAGAGTGTTTGGATGCAGTGCTTATGTTCATCAAAAACTCAGTAAAATTGAACCAAGGGCGAGAAAATGCATTTTTCTAGGATATCCTGATGGTGTTAAAGGCTACAGACTATGGGATAAAACTCTGCCTGGATTCAAAACTTGCATCAGTAGGGATGTGTCATTTAATGAAACTGACTTCCCATTCTTGAATGAATCCTCACTATCTGCTGCTCCATGTGAGGTGGAGAAACTTGAATCTCCTATGTTTTTTCCTGTCTTGCCTAAGGTGGACCCTTCACCTCCAGAATTTCCTGAGTGCAATATTTCTAATGATCATGTGCATGATAATATTAGCCCTTCTGATTCTGCATCTAATCATGAATCTGAATCTGACAAGCATGTGCATGTGAATGTCTCTGAATCTGAAACCGAATCTGAACATGAACAAACTGTTGAGCATGAACCTGAGCCTGTAAACCTTGATAACTATAAACTGTCAAGAGATAGGCCTAGGAGAACAATTAAGGCTCCCACTAGGTATGATGGATGTAATTTGTCAATGTATGCCTTCAATGTGTTCAATAATGTTGATTCCTCTGAGCCTAAAACTTATAAGGAAGCCATCACATGTGCTGAATCTGATAAATGGAAAGAAGCTATGAAAAGTGAAATGAACTCTTTGCTTGATAACAAAACTTGGATACTTGTGGAAAAACCTGATGCATGCTCCCTTATTGAATGTAAATGGCTATTTAAATTAAAACAGGAGGTTGATCATGTTAGATACAAGGCAAGGCTTGTTGCAAAAGGCTTTACCCAAAAAGAAGGCATAGACTATACATAAATCTTTGCTCCTGTGGTTAAATTTACTACTGTTAGGATAATGCTTGCCTTGACTGCTCATTTTGACTGGGAATTGAAACAAATGGATGTGACAACTGCTTTCTTGCATGGTGAATTGGAAAATAATATCTACATGAAACAACCAGAAGTTTTTGAAGATAAATCACATCCTGATCATGTTTGTTTGCTTAAAAAGTCTTTGTATGGATTAAAACAGTCTCCCAGACAATGGAATATTAAGTTTGATACATGCATGAGAAACCTGAATTTTTCTAGATCTCAATTTGATCACTGTTTGTATTATATGAAGACCTCTGTGCCTATGTTTTTATTGCTGTATGTTGATGATATGCTTCTGATAAGTTCCTGCCTGAAAACATTGAAGCATGTTCAAACCTGCCTGAGTGAAAACTTCAACATGAAAGATTTGGGGAATGCAAGGAAAATCCTAAGTATGAATATTGACAGAAACAGAAGCACACACACACTGTTACTTCATCAATCCTCTTATGTTGAACAAGTGCTTAAAAGATTTGATATGGATTTGTGTAAACCTGTGAATGTCCCACTTGCATCCCATTTTCAATTGAGTAAAGATCAGTGTCCCAGAAGTGACACTGACCTGAGTGATATGTCAGGAGTTCCCTATGCTAATGCTCTGGGCTCTGTTATGTACCTCATGATCAGCACCAGGCCTGATATAGCCTATGTTGTATCCTGTTTAAGTAGGTACATGGCAAACCCTGGGCTGCCCCATTGGGAAGCTCTTAAGTGGTTGCTTAGGTATCTTATGTCCACAGCTTCTCAAGGTCTAATTTTCTCAAAATATTCTGAAGGTGTCAAATGCATTGGCTATGTAGACTCTAACTATGCCAATGATAGGGATCAAAGAAAGTCTACAACATCATATGTGTTCACTTTATGTGGTTCATGTATAAGTTGGAAATCACAGTTACAAAGTATAGTTGCCTTGTCCTCCACAGAGTCTGAGTACATTGCAGCTACAGAAGCTGTAAAAGAAGCTATATGGTTGAATGATGTGTTAACTGAAATTAAGTTCATTGATGATAGACCATTACTTTATTCTGACAGCCAATCTGATATCCAACTTTGTAAGAACCCAGTCTTTCATGACAGAACAAAGCATATTGATGTGAGATATCATTTCATAAGAGACATAGTTGAGAAAGGAGAAGTATTATTGGATAAGATCCTATCTGAATTCAATCCAGCAGATATGGGCACTAAGTGCCTACCAGTTGCAAAGCTGGAAGCCTGCAAAAAGTACCTGAATATGGACTTAGGTTGAACCAATGATGGTGATACTTTGAGTTATCCTGACCTGAAGTCAGGGTAACAACTGAGCCCCTTGGGCAGTGTACATACAGGTTATTTCCTTTTGGTGCAAAAGCTAGGTTGATTCAAGTTAAATGAAGGTCAATGATCTTGTGAGACCCGAGACTTGTATCTATGATTTGGGTTGGTCTCTTGTGTTGAGACTGGACTGAATACGCATAGTATTCCTTCCTCCCTCTCTTAGTCTGTCTTTGTGATAAACTTAAGAGTAAAAATCATAAGGCAATGATGATATTCCTTTGTTTTGTTTTTGGGCAGAAAGCTCCATGGTGACAGGAAATACCAATAGGGCCAAAGGTGGAAATGTTGAAGTTGGCCCAATTGTATTTCTCGGCCCAGTTCCTAATTAAATACCTATCCGGCCCAAGCCCTAAACCCCTAACCCTACCCGACGGTCCATCTCCCTCATTACTACTCTTAATTGAAGCCGCTGCTTGTCAATGCTCTAGAAGCCTCTATAATCTGAGATGGATCCGCCTCCTTCGATACATCTCACAGTACAGTTCTATCTAGCATCTTTTCTCTCTCTTTCTGGATCTCCTCAGCTTGCTCCCACGGTTTCTCTTGCCGGAATCTTGAGTTGTGATTCCTGTTGGGCATATGAGTGTTGGGAGAAGCTTCTGTTGAGGGAGAAAAGATCGATCATCGCCACCCCCTTCAAAATCTAGCCGCCGCTTCCCCTTCCCCTTTCCCCTGGTCTGGGTACCTCCTGTCGCCGGAGTTGCCATCGCCACCGTTCGTGGGAAAATCTGAGCCAACCTGTGCCTAGGGCATAATTTTCCCACCAATTGATACTCTGATTAACTCTATCTCTGGCTGTTCTACTCTCTGCTTTGAATACTTGCCATCTGTCGGGATCTAACTTGCTCTTTTTCTTTGTATCCACAGTTGAAGTCCCATCGCTCCAAGCCTGTGAAGAAGATCTGTAGATCCTCCTGATCTACACCTCTGAGGCTCTGCAGTAGTCGAGGAACAAAGTTAAATCCCCTGCTGTGAACCTTCTCCACGGCTATTCTCTCTGTAAATCTCTGTAATAGCTAGAATAGCTTTCTTCCTTTCTTTTCTGGGCCACAGCTACTTGAGTAGCAAGTGTGTGAGGCCGCTAGAGTAAGGGAACCAAGTAGTGCAAGCCCTGGCTAGGCGATACCACAACACATACTCTGTGTGAGAACCGAGAACCAATCCCTATCATCCAATAATCTCTACATCAATGGCCCAGATTTAAAAATTGAGACGGTGACATAATTGTAATAAAGTCAAAATTCGGTGCCCCTGAATCTTAGTATAGGTAAAATCAGAAATTTTGAAAATATATGAATACTCAGAATTTATGTGTATATTTTTCAATTTAGGGTTTTAGCATTCTCATTTCCTATTTTAGCATTGTCATGGATTTTTTTACCATTCTCATGACTTATTTTAGCGTGACTCTTTTTAGCATTAGCATAAAATAATTGTCATCGGCATTGTAAAAAAACCATGAACAAACACTGTTACATGTTGTTAAATATCAATATAGTGCAACCACTATTAGCATTGCAATCTCTCATTTTTAGCATTAATATAAGTTCATAACCTTTTATTAGCATTGTGATTAAAAACTTGTCATGGTCATTATAAACCAACAAATGTAATTTTTGGTACTAGCATCATTGTTAACTGTATTTGCATCATCATATCTTATTTTAGTATTATCATTAAATTATAAAATATAATCATGTTAATAACTAAATTTAATGCATTATCATTAAAGTAAATGACTTATTAGCAGTATAAAGAACTATATTAGCAGTACAAACACTCTTATTAGCATTATCAAACTCTTTATTAGCAATGCAAACAAGAATATCAACTATGTGTATAACATTACAAAAAAGAATATTAGTAGCATTAATAACAAATTAGTATGAGAAGTACAAAAAAAAATTATATCTACTTCTTCCCGCAGTTCCTAGAATCATGACTGCACTTTTTGTTACACTTCTTGAGGGTCCTTAATTAAAGGTTTCTTTTTTACATTCGGCGTTCGCATCTTCTTTTGATTTTATACGACTTCCATTACCTTTAGTCTTCACAAAGTCAGGTGGATGCACCTCAACTTCACTAGGTGCAGACAACCCATAAAATTCAGAAAATAATCCATACAGTGATTGAATTTCTGAGAACCCAGGAATAAGATTCAGCATCCTCACCGACATTAAAGCAGTCCCAAAGGTAACAAATCTCCCATGATTGTCCTTTCCAATAAAGGGTGCAAAAATCATTGAATACCTGCCAACATATAAAAGATCACAAATCTCTGTTATTATAATGTCTTGTTATCATTAACAAAAGACTATAAATGCTAACATTGTCACCTACAAAATATTCAAACATCAACTACCAATGCTAAAAAAGAAAATGAAAGTGCTAAAACTTCAACTATCAATGCTAAGACTTCATATGGCAATGCTAAAATCACAGAATATAATGACAATCTAAATAATAAGTAGACTAACATGTTAGTCCTATATGTTGCATCAAATGATACAACATACCCAAATAATGAAAAGTTCCTTCTTGATATTGGATCAGCCAAAACGGACATCTCAACTGATCATTCTTGTTAACTTCACAATCTAAATGTTTTCATAGGTCCAATGTTTGCCCTTGCATAGTTCAGAATAAAACTTTGATGTGAACGGTCTATATTCCTATTCATATTCATAAACTCTTTGTCTGTATCCAAAATAAAAGAATGTGATTGTCTTTCTTCAAATAGTCCAACAGTATACCCATCAGAACCAATATACTTCAACCCTATCCTAGCCATACAACAAGTCCTCTTAGACACACGACGTCTTTTTTTCTTCGATGTTTTACCAAAATCAACCAATGTGTTCTTAAGTCCCTCGCGGTTACACACAACATACTTCCAAACTATAGTACCATATTAGACCTCTTTGTATGTAATACCCCATAATTTTATTATCTAAATTTAATTAGAAATATATATATATATATATATCTAATAATTAGAATAAGTGAAATATCCAAAACTTTTTAGTATTAAAAGAGTAGTCTATGCTATCCTTAAGAGTAAGTTAGAAAAAAAAAACACCTTTGTAGATCCCCTTTTTAAGTAAAATGTGTTGGTTAAGTGTGCTAGAAATACCTCAGGAACTTCTTGTATTTTTATTCGGAATCCTAAATTCAAACTCAATTCAATTAATTATAATTTATTAATTGAGTGCAAATAAATGTAGCATGAGTTTTATACGTTCATTCAAAGGATAAAATATACAAAATTATTTATATATATATTGGATAAAAATAATATATATATATATATATATATCTACACATAACTGGTATATTTATATGGATTATATTTGTTGTAATCTATTACCTTCCATACGTGTCATCACATAAAATAACCAAGGTGATGTGTCTTAAGTAGAAACAACCAAGTGGTGAGTCATACTTTATCAAATTACTAAGTATAAAAACAAGGTAGCAATTGGTTAGCTAGGCTTTCAGCTACGATTTGCAAAGAAAAGGAATTCTACATTATATATATAAACACTATAATAATTAAATTGCATCCAAGCTCGAGGTAAATGTCTATTCGGCGATTTATTTTACTTAAAGCACTTCAAGTACTCATACACCGATGCAATAACTCATATTTCATCCAAGCTCGAGGTAAATGTTTAGAATTAAAAAGTGTAGGAAGTTATTTTAATTTGTTTGTAATTTTGTACCAACATAATAGAGTTATATTTCCGATACATATATATATATATGTATGTATGTATGTATATCTTATCATTTGTATATAATCACCAAACACTATTGATTTGGCATGTCATATATCTAATTAATCTAAAGTGCACACTAAATTTATTTCCTTTCATTGATTAAAAACTATCTGTCTAATTTCGTAAATGAATGTTATATTTCTTTTAGTTAAGGCAATTAGATTTAATTATGTACCAAAAGTAATTAGTGAATTAAAGTTTATATCTACAAAAAATTATTATTTTAAAAGTCTAAACAAATAATAGGGTTGAACAAATAAATATTAAAAGGAAGCTAGGGGTTGAGTTTTAATATGAACCCTTCAGTTAAACTAAGCAAAGACTGGTTGTTGTAGGGCTAGAAGAAATAGCAGAATTTGAGCAGAACAAATCAGGAATTTGAGAGTTTATCTTCTATCCAGGTGGGCTATTACATCTTTATAAATTGTATCTTTCGAGCTAATAAGCTCTGCTTGTTAAAATTACATATGTGACTATTTGTGTTAAATATTTACGTGCTGCTGTATGTTATCGGAGTCTCATATACCAGCGCTGTGTCAATGTGAGTAGCTACAGTATGCATGTATTATTCGTCATGCCCTACTCCTTATCGAGATGACTAAAATGAAACACTTATTGGTTACTCTTATTGGCCATACTCAACTTTACGCGTTGGTGATGTAGAAGGATTGCGGGCAATGACTGGTTATACTCTTAAGCGTTTCACGATAAAATGTTTTGGTGAACTTAGGTTGCTTCCAACTTTTAAACCGCATAAGCTTCACTACCTGCATGGAAACAGATAGATTACTTTTACAAAATGATTTGCATAACTCAAATTGTGAGAACTTGCCCACTGAGTGCTTAGTACTCAACCCAAATCTTTTCAAATATTTTCAGGTAAGTAGGCTGGAGCGTGGAGGTGACGAGGCTGAGATATGAGCTATTGTAATTTACATATTTTTCCGTTGTCTCTTTTTGTTAGTATTGTGTTAAGAATTGAGCTTCTCACTTATGATATTCTTTTGCTAAATGCTAAAAACTCTGATCTTGGTATTTTGTTGATATGATTCTGCTTCTCTGATTCTGAACATTTGTTGACTTCTCAAGTAAACATGTCTCATGTGCTTAACTATATAATTATTCTAAGGGGAGGAAGCCCCGTCTTTCGTTATGTCTATTTGATCATTCATTTTGGCCTATGAAAGGGCTTCATTTGTTCAGCATATTGGTGTCTGTTTCTTTTGTCGACCTATGAATGAGTCTATTGATTGTTGGTATCTAGTTATTTTTTTCTGTTTGGCTTATGAAAGGGCTTATTGAATTGTTATAACTTCCATTCTTCTCTTATAAGCCGTTATAAACGGGGATTCGCTCTAGTTACAGAGGTCATGCTATCCGATTTTCCGGAAGTCATAACCTATCTTTGGCATACTCGGTTGTTAAATTTTATTCCAAACATTAATCCTTTTTAGATTATCACCCCGTCATTAATTAAATTACCCTATTTCTTTCCCATATCTTAATTCCACCCCCGTGTCATCTATTTCCACGGTCTTTTGAGACCGAGGCGCTACATTGTAGTAGACAAACGAATATCAAATCCACATGATGAAGCATAAACCTTGTAAAAGGTTATACCAGCATCCAAAGTAAGAAAAATTTTGCCCAATATAGGCTTCAAAGATGGCTCACAGTTGGATGTGTAAAATTCAGAAAACCCAGAAGAAAATTCCAAAGTGGAGCCAACACAGTTTTCACATTAAAAAAATATACAGGTAATCACGTTAATGTTAAAAAAAAAATTCTTCGATCATGCTAAAACTGGTCACAGTAGTTCTAAAACTAATCTACAGTAGTGCTAAAATCTGTAATAGTAGTTTTTAAGGTAATATTCTTTACCTTGACATTTATAATTTACTTTTTTGTTGAATTGATTTAATTGTATAAGCTATTGGAGTATAACATTGCAAAAGATGCAGTATTTTGTTTATATTGCTATATTTTATCATTGGGGGCGTAGAGAAAAAAGGCATGATGCTTTTGTATCTGAATGGTTTAAATCTTGGTGCAAGACTAAAGATTGAGAGATTATGTTGGTAATCATAAAAGTTTTCATAATACACGTAGATTGACATGCCAAGATTTGATGAACCAAGGCCAACACACTGAAGTATCTCTTTCTAAAGTATCAAATAAATCTAAGATTGATTATCATTGTAGATTGAGTGCATCAATTGTTTGTTTGCGCTATGCAGGGGTCAGTTTTTTGAGAAAATGATGAGTCGAATGAATCTCTAAATTAAGGAAACTTTATTGAGCTTTTGAAAGTTATTGTTTCTTGTAATGAAGAAATACATAATGTTGTACTAACAAATGCTCCTTACAACGTTAAACTTACATCTCCAGATATCCAGAAAGATATTATAAATGTTGTTGCTATTGAGACCACAAAAGCTATAATTTTAGATATTAGAAATGAATTTTTCTCTATATTAGTGGATGAGTATCTGGATGTTTCTATCAAAGAACAAATGGGAGTTGTTCTTCGTTATATGAATAAGGTTATATGTGTCATTGGACATTTTCTTGGTCTTGTGCATATTAGTGATACAACAACAACTTCACTTGAGAAGGGTATTGATTCTTTATTCTCTACGTATGACTTAAGCATTTCTAGTTTGAGGGGTCTAGAATATGATACGCAAGCAACATGAGAGATGAATTCAATGATAAAAGTTTGATACCTAAGAGAAATTCTAATGCTTATTATGTTAATTGTTTTGCTCATCAACTCCAACTCTCAATTGTTGTGGTTACTAAAAAGCATACAATTGTTGGATTTTTTTTAATACCGTTATATTATGTTTATCAAATGTGGTTGGAGGTTCTTGTAAGCACAGAGATATGCTTTGAGAGAAGCAAGTGGAGAAGATCATTCAAGGGATTGCAAGTGATGAAATTAAGACCGGCAGAGGGTTGAATCAAGAAATGTCATCGAAGCGGCCTTGGGATACTCATTGGAGTTCTTATTATGGTACTCTAATCAACATAATGCATTTATTTTCTTCTATTGTGGATGTTCTTGAGTATGTTGGGAAGAATGGTAATGATGACGCAGAAAGAATAGAATCTCTTGATTTGTTAGAAGTTATTAATCACTTTGAGTTTGTTTTTGTGTTACATCTTACGAGACAAATATTAGGGATCACACATGAACTATCTTAAATGCTATAGAGAAAAGATCAAGATATTGCTAATGCAATGAATCTTATTAATGTAGCAAAAACTCGTTTGCAAGCAATGAGAGATGACAGTTGGGATACTTTAGCAAGTGATGTTTCCATATTTTGTAGCAAAAATGAGATAGTTATGCTAGATATGGAAGATGAATATGTAGCTCGAGGGAAGACGCAGACACGGGATTTAGAAAATGCCAGTTCTCCATCATTATGTTGAGTTATTTTATTCTGCGATTGATATGCAAACTCTGGAGTTAAATCAACGTGTTGATGAAATAAACACATAATTACTTTTATGCATGACATGCTTCGATCCTAGAAATTCTTTTTCTGCATTTGATAGCAAGAAACTACTTCGACTGGCAAAGTTTTACCTATCTTAATTTTTTGAAGTTGTTCGGTATGAACTTGAAAGTCAATTTGAGAATTTAATTATCGGTATGCGCCTAGATGAAAACTTCTCAGAAGTATCAGAGATTAAAGGTCTTGGTCAAAAGATGGTTTCTACAAGAAAGCATGAAATTTTTCCATTGGTTTATTTGTTAGTTAAATTGCCCTTAATTTTACTAGTTGATATTGCTACAGTGGAAAGAGCTTTCTCAACAATGAACATCATGAAAAGTTCTCCTCGCAATCGTAAGGGAGATAAACTATTGAATGATTGTTTAATTAGTACCTTACATTGAAAATTGTATTTGTAAATGTTACTAATAAAACTAATATATAGTGATTTCAGAATATATAAGAGAAATGTTATGAGGTGGTCATGTTTAACTTTGGATTTCAGACAATGTGATGTAATTTTAAGAATATTAGAATTATATTAGTTTAAAATTTTATCTTTTTATTGTTTTCTTTATGAATTTTTATATTATGAATTCGGGTCTCTCTAAGCAATATTTCTGACTCTGTCATTGGCAACCAATATACATACATCCATATAATTATAATAAATAAATATACACACATATAAATAGGTGGTGGCTAATAGATGGACCCCACTTTTCCAGTCAATCCAACTTTTTAACTTTTTTAACCGCATTCACCCAATCCCTAATTGTAGATTGTTTATCGATTTGACTTGATTTTCAAAATTGATTTGTGGTTGCTTTGAATTGTATTACCAATTCATATATTTTTTTATTGCTTTGTTTTTGTTATACACTTTATTTTTTTTTTTTGATTTAGAGAATGGTACATATGGGTGGCAAATTCGGTCCAACCCGCTTTTCAGGTCGGGATGGGCCAAAAAATTTAAGTCCGAAATAGAGAGTGGCCAGATGGGATGGGCCATTTGCCTTAAAAAACTATAAAAATACACTAGGCCGGCAGATGGCCCTGCCCAACCCGTTTTTTCAGGCGGCCCGAGCCTCTAAAATATAGGCACAAACATTTTCAGGCAAGGCCAGACCGACCGGCTCGAATTGCCACCCCTAATCGTACATAACATATTATAGAACAAGTACGTCTTTTAGGCAAACATATATATATATATATATATATATATATATATATATATATATAATGGGGCCGCTTGGTTCAAATTCAAGAATGACAAACATAATGTGTATCATTGAAGAGTCAATCATAATGATAATGATGATTGCATTGTTGCTAGCTGCTTGGTTCAAATTATGAAATAATAATAATAATAATAATAATAATAATAATAATAATAATAATAATAATAATAATAATAATAATAATAATAATAATAATAAAGAGTAAGGAACTTAAAAAATGGCATTTTTTTAATTTTGTTTGTTGTCTCTTTGTTGATTGAAGATTGTGGTAGTGAATAGTTATTGTCGAGAATGAATGAACTAGATGGGTAGTTAATCAATCTAAGAGAATGATTAATTTATTATGATTCACATTCCTTGATTTGTACCAAACATAAGTAATGAGAATGAATCATCTTATCCAACCCTTACCAAACATCCTCTTCGTATTTTGTATATGAATTCTTTGAACAATATTTCCCGACGGAAGAAAACGATATAACAACATTAATGTGACCAATCAGTTCGAATTATATCCGATTAAATTTAATTTGGTTATAAAAATTTATAAGTTCCACCATTAAGTTTTATATGCATTTTTTTTATTATAATTGGCTGATTTTACTTGCACATATTTTATTATTGATTTAGTTAATAAAGATGTGTACTTAAATGGTTTTATTCGTGTTTGTTTTTCTTTTTACATAACTCTCTTTCCTTTCAAAGATTTTTTCCAGTGAATTCATTTTGAGAATTTTTAATGAGTCCTGACACATCTTAATCTTATCTTAATCTTAATCTTAATAAAAGCAAATAGTTATACCATTTATAGTAACTCGGTTTTTCCCGCCTAAAACACTTGCCGAAAATGGAATTCTAATATCCAATAATTATTTTAATTAATTAGTTAATTAATAAATTATTTTATGCAACACATTTAATATGTTTGAAAGTTTGAGCAAAATACGATCTTAATTAATTAGTCAAGATTATAGATTTCAAATCATTTAATTAGTTACATTCATGTTTCGGCTGAGATTGTCAAATTTGTGTTAATATAATATATTCATATTTTTTTTAGCAAATACTATATTCATTTTTAAATACAATCAAAGACATATAGTTTGTATAGATTTGGTATTTACCTTAATAAATAAAGATTTTTAGATAGATAAAATATATAATAAAATACATATAAATATATACATATTCTATAGAAACCTATATATAAATTCTTTTCCATGATGTTGGCATAAATGAAAACTTGCCACCTCAAAAGCAACTCCAGGTCAGCATAAAGACACAAGGAGGCTCAACTTTGAATCTCGTCTTTGGAGCACCTGCTCCTCATTAATGGTTCTAAAGCTTGAGTACAATTTGTTGTATTACAAGACATTTTTCTCTTACTTTTCAGATTAGTAATGAGCTGGTTTTAGTAGCTGTTAGTTTAACTTCTTGTGAGTTAGAAATCTTATCTGTTGGCATTCACAGCTCTATAAATAGAGCATATCTGTAAAACTTCTTGGTATTCTGTGCAATTCACAAAGCTTTCAAATATCCAATCCTTTACTTCTTTAAATGGCTTTCTTTATTTATGCTTTCTCAACATGGTATCAGAGTTGGTAGAAATACCAGTCTCTGATACTCTCTTCCCCACATCAGATTTTTCATAGATCTTAGCCATGGAAGAAACACCAAAATCTCAAGCTTCAGAAATATCAAAAGATCAAGCTTCATTCAGCTCTGTCTCGAGCATCACTACCCCTATACTACCACAAAATCATCCTATCTCCATCAAACTCACTGAGACAAATTTCCTTATATGGAAACAGCAAGTATTGACTACAGTCAAAGGCTACGGCCTAGAATCATTTCTGAAGGGAGATCAAGCCTTTCCTGATGAGTTTATTTATGAAAAAGATTCTCCGATTCCACGCTTGAATCCAGAATTTCTGGCTTGGCATCGTCAAGACCAACTACTCTCTACTTGGATTCAATCCTCTCTATCTGAAGGAGTCATGGTCCTTATAGTTGGATTAAACACTACCAAGGAAATCTGGAGTGCTTTAGAGACCAACTTCTCAAGCCAATCTCGAGCCAAGCTAATGCAGTACAAACTGCAACTCCAAACCCTCAAGAAGGATAACCTCTCCATGAGAAAATATTTGAACAAAGTAAAGTTGTGCTGTGATATGCTGGGCTCTGCAGGATATAAAGTCTCAGAAGAAGATCAAATTCTACATGTCCTCTCTGGTTTAGGGAGTAAATATGACTCAGTAATGGTCACTATCACCTCTAAATGTGAAAATTAGTCTATTGGTGATGTTCAAGCTCTTTTGTTGAGCTTCGAATCAAGGTTAGAATCTTTTAGAGGCACTGTCATCAACACTGATGGATCTCAACCCTCTGCCAACATCTTTACTCACTCTTCCAATCAAAGGAATGGTCCATTTGCTGGTCAAAGAAACAGAGATAGGGGAAATAATCACTACCATAGAGGAGGAAGAGGTGGTAGAGGAAGAGGGAGATCTCAAGGCAATAGAACAAGTTGTCAAGTCTGCAAGAAGCCTGGGCACACTGCAGACAGATGTTGGCACATATTTGACCATAGTTACGTGGCACAAAACCAACCTCCACAACCACCTCAACAACAACCAAATCAGCAAGGTAACTTCACCAACAATCCTACTCTTAATGTAGCACACATGTCTGCTGCAAATACTCAGTCTGAGTACAACTATGATGGGTCTTGGTATCCTAATTCTGGAGCTACACACCATGTGTCTCATGATCTGTCAAATTTCAACACTACTTCTGAATATCATGGCAATAGTCGGCTACAAATGGGGAACGGAATGGGTGTTGACATTGCTAATATTGGTAACTCATCTCTTAAATCTCACTTCCATTCCAAAAATTTCTTTCTCAATAATCTTCTCCATGTGCCTGATATTACCAAAAATCTCTTAAGTGTCTCTCAGTTTTCTAAAGATAATCATGTGTTCTTTGAGTTTCACCCCACTTTTTGTCTTGTTAAAGATCAATTCACCAAGGAAGTTCTTCTCAAGGGCATTCTTAGAGGAGGTCTCTATCAGTTCACCTTGCACAAGTCCAGCCAGTCTCAGTTTTCTTCCGCTTCAAGTCATCTTAGTTGTTTTCAACCTTCTACTTTTCCTGTTGTTAGTGCAGTTTCTTTAGGAGCTCATAGCATAGATCTTTGGCATCAAATATTAGGACATTGTGCTTATGATATTGTAGAGAGAGCTCTTAAAAACTGTAATGTTGTTTTCAATTCCAAGAAATCTACTGGCTTGTGTCAATCCTGCTCTTTTGCAAAGTCGCATAAATTGCCTTACTCTCATTCTGATTCTGAACATAGCAAACCTCTAGCACTTGTTCACAGTGATCTCTGGGGTCCTGCTCCCATGACATCCTCTAATGGATTCTCTTACTACATCAGCTTCATTGATCATAGTAGCCGATACACTTGGATATATTTGTTGAAAACCAAAGCTGAAGTGCACAATGTTTTCCAACACTTTAAAAATCTTGTTGAAACTCAATTAAATCTTAAAATTAAGTGCATCCAATCTGATTGGGGAGGAGAGTACAGAGGATTAACCACTTATCTTCAAGAAAATGGGGTATCACATAGAGTATCATGCCCTTATACTCCACAACAAAATGGACTTGCTGAGAGGAAACACAGACACATTGTAGAAATGGGATTATCTTTGCTTGCTCAATCTGGCCTACCTATGAATCATTGGGATGATGCTTTCACTACCTCCACTTTCTTCATTAACATGCTGCCCTCTAAGGTACTGAAATTCTGCACTCCTCTTGAAAAACTTTACAAGATCAAACCCGATTACTCTCACCTTAGAGTTTTTGGGTGTCTCTGCTACCCTCATTTGCGACCTTATAACCAACATAAACTTCAATTTAGATCCTCTCCTGTCACTTTCTTAGGCTACAGTAGCAAGCATAAAGGATATAAAGTTTTACTTTCCACAGGGAAGATAGTTATTTCGAGAGATGTTGTGTTTGATGAGGAAAGATTTCCCTATCTTAGCAAAAATCAGTCTCCCTCTACTGTGACCAATTCCATTCCTTTCTCTTCTATTTCATTGGCTTCACCTCATCCAAACACTCATTCCCCCAGTTCTACTGCTCAAACATTTTCTAGTAATGATCCGTTCTCTAGCTTGAGATCTCCTGCTCCTTCGAGTCCATCCAGTCACAGTCAACATTCTCCTTCTTTCTCTTTTTCTGGCTCTCATGCACAGTCCCATGATGAAAGCAATGTCTCACCTGACCTTTCCAGAAAACAACCTGATCTGTCATCCATTCATCCTATGATTACAAGAGCTAAGGCTGGTATATTCAAGCCTAAGATTTTCAACATTGATAGTCCAGAATTTGAACCAAGGTCTATTTCCGAAGCCTTGGAAAGTGTTGTGTGGAAGCAGGCCATGAAGGAGGAATATGATGCTTTGCTCAGAAACAATACATGGTGCTTGACCTCCCTTCCAGCAGGAAAAAATCTTGTAGGGAGCAAATGGATTTTTAAAGTGAAAAGACATGCAGATGGTACTGTCTCTAGGTACAAGACACGGTTAGTTGCTCAAGGTTTTTCCCAAGAACCTGGTTTCGACTTCAATGAAACTTTCAGCCCGGTGGTTAAACTTACCACCATAAGGATTATATTGAGTTTAGCTCTGGCATCAGGATGGATTGTTAATCATATAGATGTCAACAATGCCTTTCTAAATGGGAACCTGGAAGAAGAAATTTACATGAAGCAACCCCCTGGTTTTGAAGTTCCCTCAAGTTCTCCACAAGTCTGCAGGTTGAGAAAATCCATCTACGGGTTGAAGCAAGCATCCAGATCATGGTTCCTCACCATCAAATCCATTCTTCTCCACCTTGGCTTCAAACAATCCAAAGCTGACAACTCTCTTTTCATCAGGATCCAAGGTCCCTCTACTTTATATCTGCTCATCTATGTTGATGACATCTTGGTTACAGGTAATTCTCAAACTGAAGTTCAGTCTCTGATACACAAGCTAAGTAATCACTTTTCCCTCAAGGATCTTGGAGAAGTGCATCACTTCTTAGGAATTGAAATTGCTAAAACAACACAAGGTCTGCATCTCAGCCAAAGGAAGTACATCAAGGATGTATTGGCTAAAGTTAATATGGAAGGAGCTAAGGGTAGTACAACACCTATGGTCTCTTCAGTTCAACTGTCCAAATATCAAGGAAACTCTACTGTTGATGGAAAGTTGTACAGGAGCACAATAGGGGCGCTTCAATATATCACAATTACTAGGCCAGAAATCTCTTTTAGTGTTAACAAAGTGAGCCAATTTATGGCTTCACCTTTGGACACTCATTAGAAAGCAGTCAAGAGAATTTTGAGGTACTTGGCTGGATCTGTTGACCATGGTCTCAGCATCTACAAATCATCTTCTTTTCATCTAACTGGATTCTCTTATTTGGATTGGGCAGCAGACCTTGATGATAGAAGGTCAGTCTCTGGATATTGTGTGTTTCTTGGAAAGAATCTAGTTTCTTGGTGCTCAAAGAAACAAAAAGTGATATCTCGGTCTAGTACAGAAGTAGAGTATAGGAGCTTGGCCCAACTAGCTTCTGAAATCACATGGATAACAACACTTCTTGGAGAGCTGTGTATTTCTGTTCCTAGCACTCCAAAGCTCTGGGCTGACAACCTTGGTGCAATAGCTCTAGCATCGAATCCTGTGATGCATGCTAGAACTAAGCACATCGAAATTGATTTACACTTCATAAGAGACAAGGTAGATGCTGGGCTCCTTCATGTTCAACATGTTCTGTCGCATGACCAAGTTGCTGATATCTTAACAAAGCCCTTAAGCCAGCAATTCTTCACCCGACTCAAGAATCATCTTGGCATCACTTCTTTGTCCGCGCTCGAATTGAGGGGAGATGTTGGCATAAATGAAAACTTGCCACCTCAAAAGCAACTCCAGGTCAGCATAAAGACACAAGGAGGCTCAACTTTGAATCCTGTCTTTGGAGCACCTGCTCCTCATTAATAGTTCTAAAGCTTGAGTACAATTTGTTGTATTACAAGACATTTTTCTCTTGCTTTTCAGATTAGTACTGAGCTGGTTTTAGTAGCTATTAGTTTAACTTCTTGTGAGTTAGAAATCTTATCTGTTGGCATTCACAGCTCTATAAATAGAGCATATCTGTAAAACTTCTTGGTATTTTGTGCAATTCACAAAGCTTTCAAATATCCAATCCTTTACTTCTTTAAATGGCTTTCTTTATTTATGCTTTCTCAACACATGATTATATATATATATATATATATTGAGTGATTAAATATTAATTACATTTAATTGATAATAATTCAATACTAATACAATTGCAAGGCCTGCATATATGGTATAAACAATCTTACGTGATTCAATATTAATTACGTTTTATGTAGCATTCAAATTTGTTATATTTCTATAATTAAAAAGCAAATGACACGTTTATACACTTCCCTTCATCAACCTACACAGATATAACACATATATAGAGTATGATATCCAATAACATCAAATCCTAATTTTCTATAATTACGCTAATCAATTAGGTTATCTAATTTATGAATAATTGAATCAAATATGGAACATAAAGAAACAAACACTATATATAATGGTGTGGCCTCTGGGCTTGTGGCATATGTAATTTTCATAGATATATGAAGATTGAGGCCGGAAAATGAATGCTTGAAAGAAGGAGACGATGTGGTTGTCGAGCCACAACATGTGTTGTGCTAGAGGTTATAGGACATGTTGAATGAGAATGTAGATGCGTATGAAAAAAATTGTAACTAGGTGAAATATGCATTGTTGTCTAATGTGTACTAGGATTCAAATCTACATCGGAGAAACTGGCAATGTGTAGCTTTTTTTTTTTGGATCAGTTTTAATCAATATTCAATTTCATATGTATATGGATTCCAATTTTTCCGTATTTTTTAATGAAACCAAATTATATATTATAATCAAAATTGTAAAGTACATACTTTTATCATGGACATCTCAATTTCTTTTCATTTTTTCATACATTGTGCAAGTCTCCTCTATATCTCTCTACACGGTATCAATCAATTAAAGCAGTAAAAGTGACAACATTTTTGTGGAATCCTTATGTTATCAACCACCATCATCTCAAATGTCTTCCCTTAAAAGCATGTCTAATTGCAATACATGAGCCTAATGAATCAAGCTAGATTTACAAAATGTTTCGCTTGGTTATATGTATTGTTTAATCATGCAATTTATTTGGTTAAAGTTTATTGTGCACGCTCAATTTTAAATATTGATAAAATAGTTTGTGATAAATAAATATACATGTTTAATATATTTTCTGAAAAAAACTGGGACAATATTTTTATCATAATTAAATCTATATAATATTTATATATGAAAAAAAATAAAGAAATTGATGACATCAAAATGCTAAATTCAATTTTTTTGTTACTTATTCTAATATAGCAAAGCAACTGATCGAACTTCAAATAAATAAATCTTGAGTAAAAAAATTATATATTGCATATATATACAAAAATACAATATAAATGCATTTTTGGAATGATTATTGTAGCGCCCCGATCCCGAAAGATCGTGGAAATGGACGCCACGGGGGTTGGAATTAAGAAGCGGGAAAGAAAGGGGTAATTTAATTAACGACGGGGTGATAATCTAAAAAGGATTAATGTTTGGAATAAATTTTAACAACCGAGTATGCCAAAAATAGGTTATGCCTTCTGGAAAATTAGACAGCATAACCTCTGTAACTAGAGCGAATCCCCGTTTATAATGGCTTATAAGAGAAGAATGGAAGCTGTAACAATTCAATAAGCCCTTTCATAGGCCAAACGGAAACAAATAACCAGATACCAACAATTAATAAACCCATTAATAGGTTGACAAAAGAAACAGACACCAATATGCTGAACAAATGAAGCCCTTCCATAAGCCAAAATAAATGATCAAATAGACATAACGAAAGACGGGCTTCCTCCCCTTGGAATAATTATATAGCTAAGCATATGATACATGATAACTAGAAAGTCAACAAATGTTTAGAATCAGAGAAGCAGAATCATATCAATAAAATACCAAGATCAGGGTTCTTAGCATTTAGCAAAATAATATCATAAGTGCGAAAGCTCAATTCTTAACAGAATACTAACAAAAAGGGACAACGGAAAAATATGTAAATCATAATAGCCTATATCTCAGCCTCGTCACCTCCACGCTCCAGCCTACTGACCTGAAAATGTTTGAAAAGATTTGGGCTGAGTACTAATGCACTCAGTGGGCAAGTTCTCACAATTTAAGTTATGCAAATCATTTTGTAAAAGTAATCTATCTGTGTCCATGCAGGTTGTGAAGCTTAGGAGGTTTAAAAGTTGGAAGCAACCTAAGTTCACCAAAACATTTTATCGTGAAGCGCTTAAGAGTATAACCCGTCACTGCCCGTAATCCAAACTATATCACCAGCGCATAACGTTGAGTATGGCCATAGTATACCCAAAGATTATAACCAATAAGTGTTTCATTTTAGTCTCACCGACAAGGAGTAGGGCAGGACAAATAATGCATGCATACTGTAGCTACTCACATTGACACAGCGCTGGTATATGAGACTCCGACAACATACAGTAGCACGTAAATATTTAACACAGATAGTCACATATGTAGTTTTAGCAAAACAGAGCTTAATAACTCGAAAGATACAATTTGCAAAGATAGTATAGTATAACCCACCTTTCTTGGGATTCTGAAAAGCTAACTCCTGAAGAATCAACCCTGATACTCTTTCTCTAGCTCAGCTGGTACTCTAGAAGGTAAACTTTAACTTAGGATAAACGTTATATTTCCAAAAATTAATCTACTATAAGCGGAGCTATAATTAATTCTATTCTATTCTAAAATAGATTGCGCGACTCTAGAGACCTTGAATAAATTCCAAAACGTTATTCTTGTTTTATTGGGATCAACTGATTTGACAGAGGTCTCTTTCCAAAACTTGTCATTTATCCAAAGTTTACCAGATCTACGCCACGACACTTTTTAACCGCTCGAAAATTACGAAAATATTCAGGGATGATACTATACATGCCAAGAGTAAAGAATGAGAATTTTAGAATTTTCAATAACACATGCTCTCGGAAATAAAATAACTGCTTAAATTAAATAATCGATATTATTCAAAACTCATCCGAAAATTACGAAATTCGACGGGAGCATAGGAAATATTATTTCGAGTAACTTTCAAGAAGAAACTTTTCCGATTTGACGACCCAAAATGGGTGAAACGGAATAAAAACCGAAACTGATCGGTAAAAATATTCACAGATTTTAGCTGAAAATGTATCAGTCTCGATCGAGCTCGATACTCGTTGGATTTTCGCTCAAAAGTATAATTTTTGATAGTACAAAAAATAAGGAATTTAATGGTGTAATCAGATCAAAGATCGGACGGATAGAACATAAATTCGAACTGGGCAGATTTATAATATAATATTCGGATCCGGATTTCAAACGACAAGAAATCAAAAATCCATTTCGGTTAACTACAAGATCCAAATGATCAAAGACTATTTATAAAAAGAAGATTTCTAATACGACTATCCAGGAAGAGTAGATCTGAGATTTACATAAAATGAAAATGGGAAAAAATACCGAAAACTCACAACATCAAAAATTAGAATCGGTAGAATTAAAGATAATCGAAATATAAGCATATTTAGAACTTGAAATTTCTAAATTCATCGGTCCGAATAACCAGAATCGGAGAAAGTACCTTCTCCGAGGAATTGGCGGCGGTCACGATGATTTTCCATCGTGATCATCATTCGTGTCATTATTTCAATCATGTATTCGTGATCTATGTGTTGACACCTTCAAAATGACTATTTCAGAATTGAAATAGGAAACTAGAGTCGTACATTCTTTGGAAGCTGCTCGGCGTTTCGATTTTGAAAATGAATGAAAAATGAAACCTTAAACTCCTATTTATAGAGGAAAAATAAATAGGATAATAACGAATAAAAGAAAGAGGATAATGATGGAAAAAGAATAGGATAATTACGAATAAGATAATCTTTTGAAAAAGAAATTGGATAATGACGGATGTGCATTTTTCTATTAAATTTATTATTTTTCAACTTAAAGGTGTGCCAAGAGTTCATTTGAACTCGAAATTTGAAATTTCAAAGGTTCGCACGATTCTTGAAACATTTTCTATCAACTCGAGAAAAATATCATAACATATTTTTAAGGTAATTTTTAACCAAATTAGATTTAACAGATTTCTCTGGCTGCGATTTTTCTTTATTTGAGTCATTTAAGGACCCAACTTATTTTCTAAATTACCAGAGGGTAACATAAGTTGAATAAAATCTTCTAAAATATTTCGGGGTATTACAATTATATAATTTTTTTTATCACAAATTGGCATAAAATTAAGTGAGCTAGATATTAATAAGATCAATGCAATCTTTGGAATATACTTTAATGTTTTACTATGATTAATATTTACATATGTAATATAATATAATTAACCGTTTATAATTTTTTTATTATTAAACCTGTAGCCGCTACGGAGGTGCGCACTGAATAAATCTCGCCCTGTGTAATAGCCTGCAAACCACGCACAGAGGAGGAATTAATAATCTATAATTAAGATGGTTTACTTAGTCAAAGTTACCTTCCTAGGACATTATATTGCGTCATATTGGTTCATGACATATTGTGTGGCGTCAATCATTTCATGCTTAAGGTAATTAAATACATCCGGCCAATAATCACACGAAAGTATCATTTTATTTTGAATTTACCAATATAATAATCAAGTCAATCATTTTTATAATCTAACCAATAATCACATCAATAATAATTTTATAGTTACGTTAATAGTTAACTAATAAATGAAAGTATATATGTTTGTATTAGAATATATATACTATTAAATTAAATTTTCGATTATATATATATATATACATATTGTTGAGAATTTTCTTTATTATATATTTTTTTTTAAAAAGTAGATTCTTCTTTATTTATGAGTATTATCGGTAATAAATTTAATTGATTGAATTTCAAAATCATGCATATTGGAGTCATTTCCTCGATAAATAGGATGTGATGATTTTTTTTTTGTATTATCAAATAGTTTTACTGATATTGTTCTCTCTTTTTTTTCCTGTGGCACGAGTCCAAATTTTTTTCAACTTCGTAACACTAATCAAAATTTTAAGAAAAATGCAACATTTTTAATCTAATGTTTTAATTACATGTAATTTAGTTGGTATTCTTCCTATGTGTAAAGGTGAGAGATCTGAGTACGAATCCTAATTTCTCCCCCCCCCCCCCAACTAAAAAAAATACTAATATAATTTTTGCATCTCTGTAATAATAAGCAAATTTTGGTGTGAATATCTATTAGGATTCATCTTCGGAGCATCATATTAGCATAGCCATGAAGATCCAATGATCCATTCGAGATTTCAAGGATTTGGATTTGAATACGAGATAGTCAAATCTCTTAATGATGATTTCTTCTACAAAATCTCATCAAGGAGACAAAGTTGTCAATTAATAAGATGATTGAAAATAATCTTATGAATGTTGTTATTTTGCACCACTATTTTTTTAATATATACCACATTTACTATATACACCATCTCTTTAAATAAAAATTTAGTATTTTTTTATTTATACACCACACATTTTCCCCCTTTTACCCTTTAGTTTAATAAATAGTTTTAAAAAATGAGGAATTGATAAACAAGTCTCGACAATTTGGTCAACTTTGAATTATTATTCACATCCTATGTTTTCAAATTACTTTCTTTATGAATCAGTTACAAAAAATATCATTCCATGATGTTCGAGTATATCTTTTAGGACAATATTCTCAAGGAAGATTAGTTGCATCTATTCGGAGACAAAATATGGTGCTACTAACAACACCAAGATTAGATGATGTTCTATTGAGAATAATGAAGATGCAGAGTTACAACACCGAGCTTAATGTTTAGTGTATTTGATGTTGAATATTGATTTTTAATGTATGTGTTTATTTTTAAGATTATTGTTTAGTATATTTGGGTATTGGATATTGGTCTTTAGTGTATTTTTATGTAGTTGGTAGAGGTTTTGTTAAAAAGAAAAATGGTTTATGAATGTCTTTCTGGGAAAAAATTAAATAATCAAACCCACTTAATATTGTTCGAATTATTTTTTTTTCTAAACTTAGCTTCATGCCGTTTGATTTTTTTTTTCGAATTTGCTTAGTTCCTTCGAAAATATAATTTTGAAACTCCATTAGCTAGGTAATTTGAAAAATAATTTCGAAGGTAATGAAATCCTTTGGAAAAAATATTTTCAAAAATATTGCCTGGTAATTCAACAAAAATTGTGTGTCTTGAAAACTTGTCTACATCTAGATGAGAAATACAAGTGAAAGTGGTTTTTTTTTTTATTTAATTAAAATTTTATTTAAATATATTATTTATTATTTAATTAAATTTAATAGTGATGTATATAGAAACATTCTAATCTTATTTATAATGTGCCTTTTTATTATTTCACGAGTTATTCATTTTTATGTTTGTGATTACTGCATATTATTATTTCTTAGTGTAATGTTCTTGAAAATTAAGTATAATTGGACTTTATTTGATCTCTATTATGTAGTTAATTTTTTTTATAATGCTCTACTTTGATTTTATTGGAATGAATGTGTTATGTAACACAATTATATTTTGCATCTTTGAAATGCTTAATAAAGAAATCTAAGTATTTGAGTTTAAATATTTTTATTGTGAATAGTTTGTTGTGTTTTGTATTGAATATAAATAGTTATTTTTAATTTTCATTATTTTTTTTGAAAAATAACATTTAATTGTTAAGGATTACAATATAAACAAATTTGGTTTATTTTTCTGCAAAATAATTACAACATTTTTCAATTTGAGGTTCGATTATTGGGTACTACTATTCATGGATCGATAACTTGAACAATATTTCTTTTTCTTTTTCTTTTTTTGAGAAAATAACTTAACAAATATAAAACTCACTACTTTATATTGTTGTTTAAGTTTTTTATCATATCGATTTTTTTTTGGAAGAGTATCACATTAACTTTTAAATTTATATACCATTAGTGATGGTAGTTATGTACAATACCAACAACCTTAATATTCCAAACTTAAAAATATAAGGGTACATACAAAATTTATTTATTTATTTACATTATAAACTTTAAAACAACTTATAATTACATCTTATTTATAATAGTTCCCCACCTAATTAACAAAAAAAAAACATCCTATTTATATTAGTTCAATATATAAAATTGGTTTTCTACTTATAATAAATTGTTATACTACACACACATAAAAAATATGCCTTATTTTTGTAAAAAAAATTTTATATAATTTCATTATTGCATTTATATTTTTTTTGTATCTATTTAAAGTTTTTTGGTATAAACATTCAATTTATTTTAATATTTTCTTTGCATTTCGTTGTTGAAATGACTACATGTTTTTGGTAGATTTTTGGCCCATTGAACAAATAACTTATTTCCACACATTTGCTGGTGAATTAACGCAATTAATTTTATGTTTTAATAAAAAAAATATTAATTATTTTTTAGAATAAAGTAATTATAATATGTTGAGCTTTAGAATATATGTATGAGAAATTTATTATCCATTACACATATATGTTATTTTTCAAAGATGTGTTATTTTTAATTTGTTGTTGATTATTTTATTAAATTAATTATGCTATTTATATCAATTATAATACATTTAACTATGGTAAAAATAATATTATATTACATTTATTATATGAATCGTAATACACTATTTATATGAACTTTAATACGGTTAATTACAATATGTTTTATCAGTTCAAAATTTTTGACAAGCTTTATTTTAATGCAATGCTCGAGAAAAAAAATAGTTTTTTTTTTTTAATTTTGTTAAGTTTATGATATTTTTAGAAACTGGCCAAATTTCAAGACACAAGTTTATATTTGGCCAAAAAGTATATTTGAATATATGTACTTTTAAATTTTTTTGAATTGGGTCCGTTAAAGTAACAAGTTCTTGGATACCGTGGAGAATTCTCGAGCCTTGAGAATAACAAATTACTAGGGTCCAATTAAAAAAAATTAGGGACCCAATTATGCCTTTTGCCCATAGATGCTATAAATATTTTGTATAATTTGTAGAATTTGACAATGATATTTTCAATTGTAAATTAATGAACAACATGATATACAAAGAAATATTATATTCCAAGTTCCATTATGGACATCTAAATTGTGAAGATCACTTTTATAAATGGGAGACATCTCGAATTCAAGATCCACCGCTCCCTTCCCCTACTAAAAAAATAGAAGTACTCTAATCTTTTTTAAAAGATTTTATTTTCTTTGTCATAATATTATATCCAAACATAAATATATTAAAAATTATATGTTGTCTCATTATGCAATCATTATCATATTAAATTACTCAATATTACAAAATTTAAAATAAAATATGTTATCTTGTGTATCGCACAGGTGATATACTAGTATAGTTTTTGCCTAGTGAATTTCTTGAGCAGCTAGGTTCTTGTATTTGGTTTTTCAAAATAAATAAATAAACTATATTATCACATTTGGCTTATAATATTTGGCAGAATCTAATACTACTAAACCGGTGATGGCCTGCAAATTTAAATAACGACTAGATCTTGGAGGCTGGTGTTCGTTTTTTTTCGTATTCTTTTAATTTAAATTAAGTATTAATTGCCCATGCAATATATATATAGACACACACTGTGAGGTTTAAGGACCAAATCTCTCATTCAGTTGATATCAAATTCAGAACTGATCGCCTTATTTAAAATTCTAGTTGATAGAGATAGAAATATCATTTTAATTTAGTTTAACATATATCTTTGACGTAATTAAGAATTAATATCATAAATCATTGTGAGAGGACATACTGTTATACCTCTAATGTACAACAGGGCGCATGCAATATATTGAGAGCATGATTTTTTCAATGTTAGAAATAATAATTTCAATATTATAAATTATAATCTTTTTCAATCCAAAAGATGTAACTTTTTCTGTTTTTTTAGTAGTATTTTTGAGTAAAATAAATGTGAGATATTTTTTCAGTATTAGAATTTATAAGTTATATTTTTTTAAGAAAAATAAACATACGATACATAAGAATTTGGATAACAACAAACATTGTAATTTGTATACTTTACAATGAGATCAGAAATAATGATTCGTCTTTTAGTATGAAAAAATTAAGACTTGGCGCACATACATGTCGATTATTCCTCCAGTAAACTACCGAATCTTCAAGCACCATCATACCAATGTGACGGATCTAATTTCTGATTTTCCTTGCCTTGATTAATACCGATACAGTTTGGCGATAATTCTGATTAGTAAGAAAATAACACAAGAAAATAATAATAATAATAATAATAATAATAATAATAATAATAATAATAATAATAATAATAATAATAATAATAATAATAATAGACACAGTTATATGAGATCGTCTAACATATGTGATATCTCTTACGTTAGACAGATGTCTATTTGACCCATAAGGTGGTCCCCACTATTTTCTTTTTCTTTTTTTTGGTGGTTCCACTTTCCTTCTCCATCCTCTTTTCATTTTTTAATTTTTTTTTTCACTTTTTAATTTTTTCATTTTTTTATAAATATATATTTACTCTTTTTTTAATTAATTTATTTTTTTGAAATAAATATATACTCTAAAATGAAATTTGTGAACTCTAAAATTGAATTGAATTAATTTAATTTTTGTCAACGACGTCTCGCTCAATACATTTGCCCGACGCTAACGTGTGTGGGCTTATTCACCGCCGGCCTTGATATAAAATGAAGATTTAAAAAAATGAAAAAAGAAAAGAAACAAGGGTTGTCACATGATTCATAGGTAATGATATTTCGTTCATTGCTAGTAATACTTTACTTCATATATGGTGGCATTCGTTGTCTGGAGTATCAACAAACATATTCCAACAAAAAAAGAAATAAATGAATCCACTAAATTAAAACCCCATATCATGATTTATGCATAAAATAATTCATTTATTTTCTTCTGAAAATTACTTACTAACTTTTCAATTGATGGACAAATTAATTACCAACATTTTTTCTCTATAAAAATTTACATACAAATACATTAGAGAATTTTTGGTCCATTTGAGATGGTCTGATGGTGGAGTGATCTAAATTTGGGTTTCGAGTTCAAATTTTTCAATTTTTCAAATATGATTAATAATTATTACATATGAATGGGTTTATCTAGTGCAGATCAAAATACTGTTAGGTTTACCATCGTCATCAAAGAAGTATACGAGATGTAATAAAATATATATGTAACATATTAGTGTAACAAAAGGATCTGCAGACCCATCTGAGATAATAGTTCCTGAATTTGAACACGAAATTTGAGGGTTTTAGTAACTTATTTTATCCCCAAAATTTCACAGAATTACGTTGTACATCAATTTATTTAATTGAATGCTCATCTTTGTAAAATAAATCAAATGCATCATTCATTTGATGTTTCTCTGCACACGCCTTTGATTGATCGGCGCAATCATTCTCCACAGCAGGTGATCAGCTCTTTGATTTAAATTAGTTAAAATAAAATTAAAAGAAAATCAAAATATAATTTTTTGGGGTGGTCTCCTGTGCGCCACACGCCCGGCTTTTTCTTTTTTTGCTTTTTTCTGTTTTCTTTTTCTAGCTCACGGTTTTTTTCCTTTTTTTTTCTGTTTTTATTTCTTTTTTTCTTAAAAAAACACAAATAAACCCCTAACCCCCTCCCAAAAAAAATCATAAAAAACACAAAATAAACCCCTAAAAACATTTCCCAAAAATCATAAGAAAAAACACAAAATAAATCCCTAAAAACGCCCAAAAAAATCCTAAAAAAACAAAATAAACCCCTAAAAACACCCCCCAATAAAACTCTAAGAAATACAAAATAAACCCCTAAAAACACAAAATAAACTAAAAAAAAACCCTAAAAAATACAAAAAAATACGAAATGGTACTATTTAGTGTTCAAATTGGTATTATGGATGACGATTTTTTTTTAGTACGGATTAGAAGCGGGTCAGCCCGGGTCGGAACGGATCCGTCTAATGGGCCGATCCATGCACCTTATCCACAGAAGTTTTGACGTAATTTTTTTAATATGGAAATTAAACATCAACAGCTGTGAAGTAATTCAACAATTACAAGGAATATTTCCAAAATTTGCTGAAAATACGGACAATGTCTTCTATTCCAACTTTGTATTTATTAAAAACTCAGTTATTTTCTATTAAAAGCTATTAAATACATACGATGTGGATGGAGTAGTCTATATGTTGCATTTTCGCGTGCATTTCTTATTGCACAATCAACTTTTTTAGTTTTTCTTTATGTTTTTTTCTTCAATTTCAATTTTTTGTCATTTACTTTAATTTTATACTTTATTTGAGTTTTATCCATCCCAGTTAGGGTTTAATTATTATGATTTGTTAGTATTTAATTTTTCAAATAATCAATTAATAATTAAAAATTAAAAATTGAATACTAAAAAATATAATATATCATAAATGAGTAAAATGAACCCTTTTAGCAAAAGAAATTGGAATTAGATAAATAATAAAGAAAAAATTAAAAAAATAATTATGAAATAGAAAATGCAACACGAAAATGCAATAAACCATTTTACCTCCACACACCAGGATGCAATATCTACAACATAAAATATAAGATTGGAAAATATATATATGATCTCATCGTCTCTTCATGTATTAATTATATTCTTCCCGAAATATTGCCGTTTACATGGCAATTACCAACCACAATAACTCCAACAATTAAGCTTATAAAAATATAATTAATATAGTAGTTAATCACAGTCGTTTTAGATTAAAAAAAAGATTTAATCACGGCGTTTCAATCTCGTTTTCCACGGATACAAAAACAAAAACAGTAAATAGACCGAGTCGAGTCAATACAAGACCCAGTGCTTATCGTCCAACTTGACTCGTAACCCGTTGAGTCGAGCGAACGAGTGGACGGCTTTACGAACACCGTCCCATGCATAATCATGGCCGAAAAGCACTCCTCCCGGCCTCAATATCTTGTAAGCATTGTTGATATCAGCCCAAGCGGAGTGAAAATCATGGGCGGCGTCGACTTCGATGAGATCGCCGTAGACACCCCACTCGCAGAGTCCACTCAGCGCCGTGTTGGTCGAGAACGGCAGGAACAGGATCGACTCAGTCGCGTTGGACTTGTCGACGTTGTGCATGAACTGGTATAGTAGCATGCTGTCGCCGTTGAGCATCTTCATGCTCTTATCCTGATCGTAGTAGCCCGGCCATCCGCGGAAGTCGTCGATGCAGATGATTAGGGTTTGCAAGCCCATGCCCTGAGTCAACTCGGCCATGTGAGTCGCCGACGCGCCGAGGAACGTCCCCACCTCGATGATCACCCTCGGCTGCACCTGCTCGATGAGGTGGCGGAAGACGGCGGCGTTGGAGTCCCACCCTTTGTTCCATCGCTTCCAGAGGAGGGGGGCGACCTGCGGCGGGGGGAAGCCTTTCCACGGCGACTCGCCGCCGAAGACCTTGTGGAGAAGGGTTTGGCGGACGCTTAACGAGGTGAGCGGGTCTGAACACTGAGTCGGGAAGGTGTTGTGGTATTCGAGGTCGGCGATGTCTTCGGAGAAATGGGGTTGGACGACTTGTGAGTGGGAGAGGTAGCCGACGGTGAAGGAGAGGATGAGGAGGATAATGCAGGCACGTGGCTGGGAGAGGGTGTTGTAGGCCAGCGCCGCTAGCTTTCGGAATTGGTTGCGGTGGCGGGGGTGGCTGGTGTGGCCGTGGTACGGCGGCGGTGAAGGTAGTTGTGATTCTTTGTCTTGGGCGTTCATGGCTGGTTTTTTGGTGTACGTGTGAAGGAAATATTAATTTTCTTGATGATTTTTGGGGAGAGATAATTAAGGTGAGTGTGTGTTGGTGGATGAGCGAAATCGTAGTGAAAATATGGTGAGGGAGGAATAATGAATAAATGTATGAGGAGTTTATATTAATATATATATAATGAGTTAGGAGTGAGGACCGGTCGGCCTTCTCCTACGTACGTTCAAAACGAGGTCAAATATTATGATCTTTTACATCATTGTTTGTATGGGTAAGTGCTAATGATACATCATTTTCCACTACAAGAAATTTAATTTCTAGTTACCAAAATCAAGTGACGACGGAATCAAAAAATGGTCATTAATTGTATAATTTCTGTTATTTTAATGAGGGTATAAAAAAGCATCATTAAAAATATATATTTTAGTGATCAAATTGTGTATCCCCTCAAAAGTAGACTAAAATTCTATCATTATTCATTTAATAAAAAAAAAAACTCCCCTCATTAATTAGTAAGTATTTACGCCAAATTTTCCCACTAATTAATTAGTCATATTTTTTTACACTTAAAAAAGATAGTCCATCAAATTAAATTGGGCCTTTTACATTGATAAAGGGTCAATCTTTTTATTAAGGTAAATTAAAAAAAAAGAACTTCATAAATTTTGTGGAAAAAAATCGCCTCAATCAAACTTATTCTTTCGTGAATTCCATAAAAAGTCGCCTGAATTGGACACAAATAGCTCTCAATCTGAGTATTTTAATTTGGTGAATTCCATCAAGACTTGGCCAAATTAAACTCTTATATATTCTATACGTTCCCTTCCTGAAGCTGCTTAGTAATTCTGCTTGGCTACGCTTCCAGCTTTGGAAGCTCCAACGCCGATGCCGATGTCCTTTCCTCAGGTTCTATATTTTGCTTGGTTTTCAGGTATTTCACGTTTATTTATACCAATAAAAATTCAGACGATTCATGAACTTGATATTCCACTCCTGTTTTGAGCCAACAATTTTTTACAATTAACTATAAACCTGTGTACGGCTCCATCTCCATCTTAGTTGCTTTGATTTTATGGAACAAATTCAATTCTTCTATATGAGAGTATAGATAATCTTTCAAATTTTTTTTTTTTTTTTTTCTGAAAATCTAGCTAGCAGATTAATTATATAGGAAGCTTAGTAAAAATACTTAAATATGAATCTAGTTGGTTTCTATGATTGTTATAGGACATTTTGTTTTTATGTTGAAAGTTCCTATATTGAAGTCAATAATGTCTAGGACTATACAAGGATATCATATTAGAATTGATTTTGCCTGTTTAAAAGAATTATTTCGAATAGTCTATACCATGATATATATTATGTTATAACCGCACTCTGGGATTACTCAAATGGTGGCATTGATTTTGCCTCTCACCCTTTTCGATATTATAGATTTAATTGTAACACAAATTCCGAGTATTTATATTAATAAACACCAAAAAATTATACAAAGAAAATATTTTGGATTGAAATTACAATTTGTGGTTCGATTCTCTATTTGATCTTCTGATTCTTCTCTTCAGGATTTTGTTCATCGTTGTTCTTCAAGATCTTCAAGTTGTTCTTACTCTTCGATTTTCAGGAATCCGATGCTGGGAGGTTTATAACGTCGATTCAAAGGATTTTCATCTTGATTCCGAATCAAACGTAGTTTTTGGGATGATTTGTTGAAGAACGCTTTGAATCTTCAAGTTGTTCTTGAGGATTTGAGGTTGATAACGCCGATTGGAGGGCCGAGCACCTTGGATCCGGATCGAACGTCGAGTTTGGGATGATTTCTGGGGAAGAACGCGAAGAACGCCTTGAATCTCCAACTTGAATGCCTTGAAGATTGAAGAGAGCTTTCTCCGATGAATCCTTCTCCAAACTTGAGCTCTTGAACTTGTTGTGGTTTCCTTAGGCCAAGCCCTCTATTTATAGGCAAATGAGGGTGCATTTAGGGCTTAGGTGGCGACGTCTCATTGGTGCATTTGTTAGGGCTTGTGTGGCTTAATTTTATTGGTTCCTTGCCATTTGTGATCACATACATCAATATGTTGATTCCATGCATGAGCTTGACACTTATCAATCGCTTATTGGTCGAGAATTTCCACATATTAAATATCAAATTATTATTTATTTTATTTAGGAATTTGATCAAATAAAATTCCTAAAATATAAATAAATAATTTAATTTGGTATTTAATTATTTTAATTTCCATGCGGCATCATTTGATTGGTGATAAAATTTTAATTGCTTACAAATGCCCCCATGAGACGAGTTCATGAGCAAGTTGCCTTGAAGGTGGACGAGTCTCATATCCCAAAATTTTGTTAGATAGTTTTAACTCATATCTGGGAGTTCTTGAGTCCAATTTAAAATTTGCTAGATAGTTTATACTCGTACCTAGGAGTTCTTGAATTTGTTTTGAAATTTACTAGATAGTTTATACTCGTATCTAGGAGTTCTTCACTTTGATTAAATTTTGCTAGATAGTTTATACTCGTATCTAGGAGTTCTTGAATTTGTTTTGAAATTTACTAGATAGTTTATACTCGTATCTAGGAGTTCTTCAATTCTTTTTTTTTTTAAATTGCTAGATAGTTTATACTCGTGTCTAGGAGTTCTTCATTTCGATTTAAAATTTATTAGATAGTTTATACTCGTATCTAGGAGTTCTTGAATTTGTTTTGAAATTTACTAGATAGTTTATACTCGTATCTAAGAGTTCTTGAATTTGTTTTGAAATTTACTAGATAGTTTATACTCGTATCTAGGAGATCTTGTTTGAATAAATTGGGCCGCAAAAGCCTAATTATGACTTATGATCTTGGGCTGAAGTTCATTCATTAAAATGAGCCCAAAATACATTTTTTTAACGGCCCAATCATAACATTTGTCAATTCATATCTTTTCCAAATGAACTGATTATATTGGGCCCAAATTCTATTTTAAAATGGAACCCATCGGCCCATTCCATCTATTTTCCTCACAAGGGACGAGAGGTCATTTTTGGTAATGCATTAAAAGAGTACAAGCTTTGTCTGAGCTCCTCAGTTTGCAAAAGGACGACTTCATTCACTGTAGCTCCTTTTTTTTTCTTTTATATATATATATATACACACACATATATATATATATATATACATATATTGGTCTTTGTACATGCAACTCATTTAATGTCCCCTGGCACAAATGTTTCAAAGATCAATTCTCCTTTTGTTTGTATACACGAGCAAGCACCATAATAGGCTAAAAAAACTTGTTACTTTCTTGGCTTCGTCTCCCCTTTTTTAAATGGGATTTGGGAACATCTTGCCTCATTTAATGCTTCTGCATGTTTCTTCGTGTGTGTGTATATATATATATATATATATACATATATATTTAAAATCTATCGCTGCTGCATGCATTCTTCACAGTAGGGTTTTGTTTGGTATCCCAATCCTAGCCATGAGGAAAAAGGTCCTGAACTGATTTCGGGAGCACCTACAGCATCATGGCACAGTTTCTGCAAAAGTGGATTGTTTGTTATTTCTTTTCAGTGTATTAATTGATCTGCCCCAAATACAATATCTGTGAATATGTCCTTGTGTTGTATTCATAACAGCTTATATACCAGCCCCTCTCCACACTTGGGCTCTATAAATACCGAACACATTTCCAAGCTTTCCTCTTCAAGCTATATGTTTTTTTTTTTATTGAGACAAACCTAGTAGAGATTCATTCCTTCCTCCATTCTGCCTATCAGTCTTTGAAGAATTTGCTTCCCCCTTTTGTTTTATTCCTGCCTGTAAGGAGGGGCTGTGACTTACTACACCGAAGCTTCCATTTCCGATCTTCCGACGATGGTGAGCTTTTCTTACTCTCCTTTTGTCATTTTGTTCTTCTTATGCTTGATTCTCCAGTGGTTATCTTAAACTTCGTTCATCTTGCCGTCGATTTACAGCCGTATACCGGCCGTGTTGAGGGAGAACGAGACGTCCGAAGCTCTTTGTTGGAGTAGTTCTTGCAAGTTTGGACGAAGGCTTGTTGCTCGTGTGAGTTTTATCCCTCTCTTCCCACTTTTTTTTTCTTTCTTTTGTAGCTTTAGGTGAAAACTGCAGCTATTTCTCTCTTTTTTTTTTCCTTCTTGTTTTTTTTTTAAAAAAATGTGAGCATCCGGAATGAATCGACGTAGTCACAGTAGTATTCCCCTATGCATACACGTTCTTCTTCAACTGCTCAATCCATAGACAGTGCTTTTCAATCTTTGCTAAAAATTTCTGCTGTCGTATACCCTGCCTCACAGTTGCATGCTTTCCCCTTTTTTGCTTGTGTGTCACCCAAACCCATATCCTGTATTTGATGCTCAAGCACCCCTGTAACTATATTTCTGTTTGATAATAATTTTGCTGGGAGAATTTGAACTCTCTTGGAACAGAATTTTGAATCTCCGGGTAAACTTATATTGCTCTCCACATTTTCTTGCTGTTTTTGTTTCACTGTAATGAGCGATCTGTGATTTTACTTTTGCCTGTTGTTGAGCTAGCCTTTTTTGTTCCTCATAAATCGCCTCTTGCTTCTTAGTTTTTTTTAGCATGTGCTTGTAAAACTCTAAATTCCGCATTTTTTTTGCTAACTCCTGCTGCTTCGTTTCTAGTCGATCGACCATCTGCATGACTCACCCAGCCCATTCACCGGTCCAGTATAATCAACTGTCCCACCCAGTTTCTTCGTAATCTTCGATTTCAGAGGAATAGATGCAGACTTGACAAGCGAATTTTCCAATTTTGAGGCTGTAAGTTTTCATCTTCTTCTTTGCCATGCATTTCTTTTTTACTGCTTTTCAACTTGTACTTCTCAAGATACAAAGGGCGAAAGTGGCCTTCCCGTGTTCTTATCAATATAGACCTCCAATATCTTATTCAACTCCATCGCCATATCATAAAGACATTTCTGGAACAAAGCGTAAGTTTGCAGACACACCCTAAATAAGCAAATACAGCGACACAAACAGCAGCTCACACTGGTGATTCGACGAAGAGTGGCAGAGCCTTCTCTGTTTCGTAGTGAAATCAACATTCACCAAATTTACAAACACACGTGAGATGGATTCTATCAGACCCTTGGTGATCATGGCCCAAAGCAATCTTGTGTCCAGATCATCTTGGAGTTCTTGCGGAAGCACATATGACTTCTACGCCGCTCCTACTTCGAATAGCAAGGCTACTGAGCTTTTCAGCAAATCTACCGAGCTGAACAATTTTCACGCCGCCCCTACCTGCAACGAATAGGACGAGGGCTTCATCGTAGCGGAGAACTCGAGATTCAACACATGTAGCGACAGACAGCGGCGGCACAACAGTTTGTGAGAATTAGTGAGAGAGGACCGGGAATTCGTGGCAGCATCCCGGAAGAGCGTCGATATAATTCCAGTAGACTCGAGGAGAGCGAGGGATCCGTGCGACGGAGATAGATCGACGGCGGCGCCGGCGACGAAGGAGAAGGAGCACGCGAAGAGTTTGAGGCCGACGGCTTGGTTGACGGAGTGGTTTCCGCTGAAGACGGAGGACTTTTGCGGCGAGGGGGGTCTGACGGACGTGGAGACCGGATTGACGGCTAAAGAGGACGAAGCAGGGACGAAGGAATCATCGGTCGTCGGCTTCTCAACGTCGGTGGTCTAAACCGAAAGTTCACAGATTTTTTTGGTCGAACTTCTTCTTTCAAAGCCATCAAATCTCATCTCTCTGCAACGCGAAAACAATCACCAAAGTCAGCAAAATCGTCGGCGGAGGAACTGGATGCGTTCGGCCTACTGCGACGACGCCGGCTTGAGGAAGTGCTTGATCTTATCATTGTAAACGTCGACAACCATCAACCTGTGCGGCGTCTTCTCCAATAGTTTCTCGCAGAGATGAGAGTTGATGAAACCGCCGGCGCCGATCATGCGTATCATGAGCAGCTTAATCGGATTTCCGTCCAAATCTAGTAGCCATTTTCCGATTCCAATCCCGAAGTCATCTCAAATTTTTGAGGCTGTCGTTCAGATTTGGAAATACAGAGAATTTCGGCAGTGAGATTTTGGGAAATGGGGGATTCGCGAGAGAGAGAAAGAAGAAGGATTAAAAATTTGGGCTTAAAAATTTTGGGCCTTTTCTTTCCTTCTCTTTTTGGGCTTTCTCTTTTTTTTTTGGGCTTTAATCTACCCTTTTTATTTGGGCTTTTATGTATGTTTTGGGTTCTAACCTCTCTCCCTCCTTTTTGCAGGAATTTATATATGATTGAACTTGCTCGTAAATTTGATCGAGACGTCCAAATTGGTGCCAGAGGATTTGAGGAATTTTTTTTTTTTGATTCGAGGGTAGAGTTCTTTTTTTTGCATATTTCATACCTTAATTCATTCTTTTTTGGTGTATTTCCAGGTATGGTTTATTTCCAAGACACAAGTATCTCCGAGAAGCAAAACTCAGTGATCGCGGATGATGACAAGCAACCCGCAAAGAGAAGAATTGATTTGTAATCCCATACATGAAGATTTTAGCTTTGTCGAGATGGAGATTTTGACTTCAACATGGAGACTTCATTTCCATTAAGCCAAAGATGTCAGCTATCACTAGACAATGGTTTCCACTTCAATAAGAGCATGACTTTATTTCAACTTCTGCGTGGAGAAGATTTCAACTTGAGTTGCTTGAAGCCTACAGGTGGAACTTGAAGATTGAGTCGACTTGCACTTGAAGCTTGAAGACGGACTTGAAGATGGAGCTGGCTTGGATAAACTTGAAGCTTGAAGACGGAAGAGACTTGCATACTTGAAGTTTGAAGATGGAACTTGAAGATACTTGAAGATGGAGCTGACTTGCATATTTGAAGCTTGAAGATGGAAGAGACTTGCATACTTAAAGCTTGAAGATGGAACTCGAAGATATTTGAAGATGGAGCTGTGATGGCGGAATCATTAAGAAGGTGCTCCTTGAATTAGGTAAATAAAAGGCGGATCTACTTGACGCTACACCCAATTTCTCCATATCGTCATTGTTCCTTTAGTTGATGTTCTGTATGAATGTTTATGAAATGATGCTGCTTTTGTGATTTTTCTGAATCTCTGAATTGCTTGTCATTCTTTTTGTGATTTTAGTTGCTTGTCATCAGAACCCTTCAACTCCCAAAGTAAAAGACAAATCATGACTGAACTTAGATTATATCTAAGCTGCCTACGTACCCATAAGAGGGATCAAGTCAAAACGTAGTTCAAGTTATCAATTTGTTTTGAAAGGGGGTGTCGTACACAGTTTATACTCATGCGGGCCAGGAGTGACTATTTATTTAACCACTATATAGACAAAGTGGAGTAATAAAAAATTTAACCACATAAATTTTACCATTTTGGTGGGATAAATAACAGTTTAGCCACGTAAATTTAACTTTTGGTGGTTACCGTGCACAGTTTATACTCATGCGGGTCAGGAGTAACATGAAGTTTAGGCTCGTGCGTCATGGAGATCTGAAGATTTCTTGGAGATTTTAGACAGTTTTGGCTCATATCAAGGAGCTATGAAGATTTCTTAGAGAATTTAGACAGTTTTGGCTCATATCAAAAAGATTATGAAGACAGTTTATACTCATATCAAGGAGCCTATGAAAGCAGTTTATGCTCATATCAAGGAGCCATGAAGATTTCTCGAAGAGTTTAGATAGTTTTGGCTCATATCAAGGAGCTTATGGAGACAGTTTATGCTCGTATCAAGGAGCTATGAAGATTTCTTAGAGAATTTAGATAGTTTTGGCTCATATCGAGGAGCTTATGGAGACAGTTTATGCTCGTATCAAGGAACCAACTTCTTTCTTAGTTCAGGGATAGAGATTTGCGGCGACATCACCTTCTTCAAGTGATATCTTTCCTTGTTGTACCAGCTGCATAACTTTGTCTTTGAAGATGAAGCAGTCTTGTATAGGATGTCCGACCAAACGATGGTACTTGCAGTATTTTGGATCATCAAATCGTCCTGCTTCTTCAGGTCGCTTCATTTCTGGCAATTTGATGAGTTCTTTTTTGCACAAATCCTCAAAGATTCCAGGGACATCTGAATCTAAAAATGGATATTCTCTTTGTTGCATCTCTCTTAGAGTCAATTTTCTTTGCTCTTTTTTTTGAGGAATATTTTTTTCAACATCCTTCCTTAAGAATTTGACGGGCACTGCTTTCACTACCATAGATCCTTCATTTAAGGTCATGTCAAAAGATTTGCCCCCATTCTCAAGTTCTTCTCTTTCCTTGAATTCATGAGGTTCTTGGATTGGTGGTCCTTTGACCCCGCTTGCTGCCATGCTCAACTCCATGTCATGAGCTCTAGTAGCCAAATCTTCAAAGGTTTTCGGCTGAATTCCTTTCAAAATGTATTGAAGGTCCCATTGCATTCCTTGAATGCATATTTCAATCTCAGAAGTCTCAGACAGGCGGTCTTTGCAATTGAGGCACAAATTTCTCCATCTATTGATGTAGTCAATGACAGGTTCTTCTTCCCATTGGCGAGTGTTTGTAAGCTCCACCATGCTGACTGTTCTTCTTGTACTATAGAAGCAATTAAGGAATTCATTTTTCGATTGTCCCCAACTATCGATCCAGTTTGGCTCTAAGTCCGTGTACTAGTCAAACGCATTTCTTTTGAGTGAACAGACAAATTGCTTCACTAGGTAGTCACCAAAGGTTCCAGCATTGTTGCAAGTCTCTACAAAGTGGACGACGTGCTGTCTGGGATTGCCCTTGCCATCAAACTGTGTAAATTTTAGTGGTTGGTAACCTAGCGGCATCTTCAAGTTATCGATCCTTTGAGTATATGGCTTGGAGTAAGTCGAAGATGACTTGGAGCTTCCATCAAATTTGCTTTTGATGGTCCCTTCGATGAACTCCCTTAGCAGATCTATTTGAATGAAACCATCGGATGAGACTTGGATCCCTTTAGCTGCAACTCTTCCTTCTTCATCCGTCTACTGTTTTAAGGATGCCTCATCGCCATTATCATCATTCTCTTTGCTATTTGCATGACTCGTTTCTCCCTTATCCTTCCGGAGTCTTGAGATTTCCTCATCTTGGTTTTGTATGTGCTTTTGCATTTCTTCAACGAGCTTAGTTAGGTTGGCAAATTGATCTTCTACAGTGGAGTCAATCGCCATCATGATAGCTTCCTCAAGTGAGTAGCTTGCTTGTGACGGAAAGTCACTTTTCAATTGTTTGTTGTTTCCTTTGATGTTGGCAATATGAAGCTCTTCTTCCTCAATGGTAGCCATCTTCAAAGCTTCTAGTGTTTGTTTTTTCATGTTTCGTGCAGTCACTTCAACACTTTTCATAGTGGAATCAGGAGTGATCGAGATGTTAGACATCTTTGAATTTGAAACTTGATGAAGAGAAGAGATGAGAAGTAGAGAAGGTCCCACTGGGCGTGCCAGAATTTGTAACACAAATTCCGAGTATTTATATTAATAAACACTGGAAAATTGTACAAAGAAAATATTTTAGATTGAAATTACAATTTGTGGTTCGATTCTCTATTTGATCTTCTGATTCTTCTCTTCAGGATTTTGTTCATCATTGTTCTTCAAGATCTTCAAGTTGTTCTTACTCTTCGATCTTCAGGAATCCGATGCTGGGAGGTTTATAACGTCGATTCGAAGGATTTTCATCTTGATTCCGAATCAAACGTAGTTTTTGGGATGATTTGTTGAAGAACGCTTTGAATCTTCAAGTTGTTCTTGAGGATTTGAGGTTGATAACGTCGATTGGAGGGCCGAGCACCTTGGATCCGGATCGAACGTCGAGTTTGGGATGATTTCTGGGGAAGAACGCGAAGAACGCCTTGAATCTCCAACTTGAATGCCTTGAAGATTGAAGAGAGCTTTCTCCGATGAATCCTTCTCCAAACTTGAGCTCTTGAACTTGTTGTGGTTTTCTTAGGCCAAGCCCTCTATTTATAGGCAAATGAGGGTGCATTTAGGGCTTAGGTGGCGACGTCTCATTGGTGCATTTGTTAGGGCTTGTGTGGCTTAATTTTATTGGTTCCTTGCCATTTGTGATCACATACATCAATATGTTGATTCCATGCATGAGCTTGACACTTGTCAATCGCTTATTGGTCGAGAATTTCCACATATTAAATATCAAATTATTATTTATTTTATTTAGGAATTTGATCAAATAAAATTCCTAAAATATAAATAAATAATTTAATTTGGTATTTAATTATTTTAATTTCTATGCGGCATCATTTGATTGGTGATAAAATTTTAATTGCTTACATTAATATTATGCTACCTGCCTATCTGTATAGGATTTGGAGTGCAATCTATGTAATAAGTTGCATGATAATTATGAGATTAAGAATGAGAAAAAGATAAATATGGGAGAGAAGAATTTAGAAAGAGCTTATAATTAATGAATTTTTTGTTTACTTTGCCTTTACGCAACTCCTAGTTTTAACCGTTACAAAATGGGAGCGCTACATTAAAAAGTGTTAATATAGGAAATTAGCCATTTCTATTTAGTAATTATGTAATTAGTCACTTTTTAAAAAAATAATATTATTAGTCATTTAGAAAGAAAAGGTACAATAATACCCTTATTATAATTATTTAATTACTTTAATTTTAAAAATACTACCTCCGTCCCAATAGCAAGATCCCCCTTCTATTAAAATAGAGAAAGTAAATAATAAAAAGGAGGACCTTGGGAGAGAGAGAATAATATTTAATAAAAAAATCCAACTCTCAATCCTCCCCCAACCCTCCCCGTCTCCCTCTCTCACGGTGCCCCCTCCCCACCATGGCTCCCCTTCTCTCTCTATCTCTCTCTCCCTCCCTCCCCTCTCTCTCTCTCTCTCTCTCTCACACACACACACACATCCAATTGCCGCCTCCTCTCTTTTTTCCACCTCCCCCATTTTAAACCTATTGAAATTTTATATTTGCAATGTTTTGAGATTTGGTGATAAAGACGATCGAATATGGTTAGTCGTGTAATATTTTATTTATATTTTCTCATGAATCGATGAATGGATTCAGTAACTCGTGCATATGTTCAATTTTGAATTGGTGCATGAGTGAAAATCCTATTCGTATATTTACATGATTTTGCACTGATACACGAGTGGAAATCCTCGTGTATTTGTGCATCTATACTATTTTGTACTAGTGCACGAGTGAATGCACTCGTGTGTTCATGCATCTGTTAAAAATTGAACATGCGTACACGAGTGATTCCACTTGTTCACTTGTGCACCAATTTAAAAATGAACAATTACACGATTTCACAAATTGGTTCAGTCATGAAATCGTGTAACGGTCTACAAATGAATTGATACACGAGTGAGCGTAATGATATATTCGTGCATCATTTAAAAAATGCATTGCTACACGAATACATTAATAAATTTATTCATGTAGTGGCTTATTTTTAAACTGCTATAAGAATGAACAATAATTTTCGTGTATCAATCGAATCAACTTCAATACTCGTGTAGTTGTTAACAAATGAACAACTATACGAATAAACTCCAATACTCGTGTACATTTTTTCATGCATTTAAAAGAAAGATTAAAAATAATTAAATATCTACATCGATAAATAAAGTACAAATACATGAATATGACACATTGATGTCATAAAAACACAATAAAATGTCAACAAAACTTCAAAAAATTTTGAATTTCGCAATGAATCCCTAATTTTCGAAATTGCATCAAATAATGTATTGATGATACGAGGATGTGAGAGAGAGAGAGAGAGAGAGAGAATCATAGAAAGTGAAAGAACGTAGAACGCAATGAAGGAGAGAGAGAGAATCAGAGAAAGTGAAAGAACGCTACAGGAGAGATAATTAGATCTGTTTTCCTAATTTTATGGATATATGAATATATGAGAGAGAAAATTAGATATTTGTTCCTGATAACATTGATATGAATATATGAATAATTGTAACGCCCCGTATCTTCAGAGTATTTTATTTAGAGCTTAATTGCCATTAAGAGATTAATGGAAAAGACTAGGGCTTCATAGCAGTTAAAACGAATAAAGTCGCGACGTTAGATGACGTTATTCGGAAATCGTCTTCTTGAGATTTTATGTTTGACACCGGAAGATAGTCAACCTTGATCTTTTCTAAAACGTAACGACCCAAAGGAAACTGCCGGTATTTTCTGGAATTTCAATCTGACATCTACAGGAGTCCTGGAGTTGAAAATTTGTTAAAGATAAATCTGTGAATAGTGTTTTTCCGTAAAAACGTGATTTTCAGAAATTAACGAAATCTTGTGTGTTGACTCGGGTCTTGTTTCGCCAAGCCGTCTCTATAGAAAATCGCTCAAGGAATCCGCTGGCGTTCTCGAATTTTCAATCAGAGATCAATCGAATGCTCGGAAATTTTATATCTCGCTTATAATGTATAGTAAATTTATTTTTTTTAAAAGGGAATCTTTCTTTGTTTTTCTTCAATCGACTTCCTCGTTTTTCCTAGATGGGTTGGTTCAATAGTACTAAAGTCAACGGGGCTCCCGGTATTTTTGAATTTTGTGTTGAAGGTCATTTGGACCTCGCCATTAAATAAAACAACTTTTAATCGAATCCGAAAATAATTTTATCAATATTTTATATCCGGATCTCATACCGGATATTTTTAACTTTTTCCCCTTTATATATAAGCTGATCCCCTCAACCTTATCTTTCCATCACCGCCCCCATATCCCCAAATCTAATCTAATTAAAAATAGAGATGAGAGAGAGAGAGTTGAGGGGGCGAGAGAGAGATATGGGAGAGAGTGAGAGAGAGTGGGAGAGAAAGGGAGAGAGAGGAGGGAGGAGCCACCTCCACCACCGCACTGCTGCCGCCCCGACACCGCCGTTACAGTAGCCGGAAAGTCATCGGAGCCGCCCCCATCGCCAGAAAAAGCACCAAAACAGCAGCCACTTTGCGCGGCTTCGTCTCGGTCCGTTTCTCATCCTTTTAAGCTGAAATTTTAGTATGCCGTGTATTTAAGTGTGTTCTACATTTCGTATGTTGAACACTTTTTCATCCGGTGGCCGGAAATCGGCCAAAACGCCGGAAAACGTGAATAGTAGCCGACGCCAAAATGTTCACGTTTTTGCCCCGTTTCACCCATTTTGGGTAGTCAAATCGAAAAAGTTTCTTCTCAAAAGTTGCTCCAAATATTGTTTCCTATAAGCCTGCCAAGTTTTGTGATCTTGTTGCGAGTTTTGAATAATTTCGATTATTTAAAGTAGACAATTATTTTTATACCGGGAGCATGTGTTATTGAAAAATTCTAAAATTCTCATTCTTTAGTCTTGGCATGTATAGTATCATCCCTGAATATTTTCATAATTTCCGAGCGGTTAAAAAGTGTTGTGATGTAGATCTGGTAAAATTTGGATAAATGACAAGTTTTGGAAATAGATCTCTATTAAATCAGTTGATCCCAGTAAAGCAAGAATAAAGTTTTGAAATTTATTTCCTGCTTCATCGAAATTATTCGAGGTCTCTAGAGTCACGCAATCTATTTTTAAATAGAATAGAATTAATAATAGTTCCGTTTATAGTAGATTAATTCTCGAAAATATAGGGATTATCCTAAGTTGAAGTTTATCTTTTGTAGTACCAACTGAGCTAGAGAAAGGGTATCAGGGTTGATTCTTCAGAAGTTAGCTTTTCAGAATCCCAAAAAAGGTGGATTACTATTGTAACGCCCCAATTCCGGAAATCTGAGGCGCTACACAAAATTAAATAAAATTCCTATTTTCATAACCATTTTACCTTTAAAAAGAAAACATTTTTATGAAAATTTCTTTAGAAATAAAATCCACCAATCATCGTTCTAGAAGACTTTTCAAACAATCAATTACAAACATATTCCACAAACGGCTAGTCAATGTTGAAAGTCTAATTTTTGAACAAGTCAAAAATTACGGTGGAACATGTATGATTTTAATATTCGTAAATATTCAAAATATTCAGTGGAAGCATAATATATTAAAATATTGACCAGAGACAATATTCAACATTCAAAATATAATTTTGAATAGTCTAAAACTTATAGAACCTATATGTCCACATCAGCTGCCTGCATCACCTTGTACCTGAAAAAAAAAATTTAGAAAATGTGGGCTGAGTGCCATAAAACACTCAGTGGGTTATCGTGTTCGTCCAAACACAAACAAGGATTTTTAATATAAAAATCCAACAGTGCAATATTTAAAAATCATGTTCTTGCGCTTAAGAATATTTATTCAAAAGCCAATAATCAATATTCATTCAGATGCCCATGCGCTTAAGAATAGTTATTCAGAAGCGAACAATTCAATATCATTCTCATAACAATGCGCTTAAGAATATTTATTCAAAAGCGAACAATTCAGTATTCATTCATATATCAATGCGCTTAAGAATATATTTATTCAAAAGCCAATGCGCTCAATTAACCATGCGTGGATACAGACCCTATGTGATCACATAACTATATCTCAATATATACTTGACAATGCTTGTGTCGGAATTTGTTGCCACAAATACTGAAATTAGACACAGATTCGTAATGTCAAACTTAATGTTAAAGACAGTTAACACAACTTATCTTAACACAAATATGCTGGAAATAAAATGCACAAGAATACACAACATAAATTTTAAATCATACACAACATGTGTATGATTGCCACAGGGCGAAATTATACTATAATGAGTACAAAATTTTCAAGCCGTTAATGTTAGACGCGAAGGCTCTTAACAATACAACAACATTACAAGTTCTAATCTAGTCTATCACTAAAAAGAACTAAAAACATATAAATTGACATCCCGTCAATTTATATACAAACAACAACATACAACTTGACATCCCGTCAGTTCATATGCAAATTATATCATACAAGTTGACATCCCGTCGACCTGTATACAAACAACAACATACAAATTGACATCCCGTCAGTTCATATGCAAAGTACAACATACAGATTGACATCCCGTCAATTCATATGCAAACTAGATCATACAAGTTGACATCCCGTCGACTTGTATAACCACTAAAACAAACAAATTGACATCCCGTCAATTTGTATACAAACTAGTAAAGGTTTCCCAACCTTGCTATCTATCCTAACTTGTACAATCTATTCCGTGAAAGGATTGAACAACAATAAACATTAAGATAGAAGAAGGAACGAAGAACGAAACCTAAACTAAGTTTGTGACCCAAGTTTCTTCAATCTTCACACAGCGGAAAACGGAATGAGCTTGAATAAGTCTTCAAGTGTCGAACACATCCCTTATATGCTTCTTCACTTGAATCCAGCACGGTCCACGATTTCTCTTTCTTGAACATGGGTTGACAGTAATCGCTTCACTCCATGACTTCATCGTTGATGGAAGAAACCGCCTCCAAGGCGTGGTTGATAGCTTCCCCACGTTCATGCTCTTTTTCTAAATATCCAGCAAATATAATTTTCTGAAAAAGAAAAAGAATTAAATAGAGAAACCGCTAGACCTAAAAAATAGGAGATAGAGTTTTAACTTTGTCAAACTCTATTTTAAATAATATATATAATATGTATATATCCAATTATTTGAAATATTAATTTCGTGGATATACACATATATTTTAAGATATATATAAAGTTATTTTATTTATTAAAATAATAAATAAACTAGGAAAGGATAAGATTAGTTACTACTATGTCATAGACAATGTCACAGGAAGTCTGTCTGACATCGAGTGCAACATTGAATCTCAATGTCATACAACACTCAACAATCACCCCCTTAATCTTAGCCTTTCTGCACAAAATATACAATTCAATGTATTTTGTACAATTAGAGTCGCAGCGGAAAATGGAGATCTTAAAATCTCCCTCTTAAGGGTTACTCCCCCTTAATTAGATCATCATAAAATCAATGTTGAACAGAAAGTTCAACACATAATATCAATGTTGAACTCATTGTTCAACACACAATATCAATGTTGAACTCATCGTTCAACACATAATAATCAAGACATATTGATCATTCAATATCTCAAAATAAATTCAATATGCCTAAATTGAATAAGCATATAAAAACAAGAACATAATCATAAATTGCATTCAACAACAAAAACCAAGATATGCATAAAATGCATATAAAAAACCATGTGTCCAGCACATATTAAAAACAGAAAACATAAAACATTGTTTTTAACATAAAACAGTTTTAAAAGTCAGAAGCTTAAACACCAAGCTTCACATCATCTTCCTCTTCCCTTTGGCTGCACCTTTTCTCCCCTTTGCTTTATCAGCAACACTCGGTCCAGCATCTGTGTCTCTAGCATCCGCATAATCACCATCACTTGTCGGAATTTGTTGCCACAAACACTGAAATTAGACACAGATTCGTAATGTCAAACTTAATGTTAAAGACAGTTAACACAACTTATCTTAACACAAATATGCTGGAAATAAAATGCACAAGAATACACAACATAAATTTTAAATCATACACAACATGTGTATGATTGCCACAGGGCGAAATTATACTATAATGAGTACAAAATTTTCAAGCCGTTAATGTTAGACGCGAAGGCTCTTAACACTACAACAACATTACAAGTTCTAATCTAGTCTATCACTAAAAAGAACTAAAAACATATAAATTGACATCCCGTCAATTCATATACAAACAACAACATACAACTTGACATCCCGTCAGTTTATATGCAAATTATATCATACAAGTTGACATCCCGTCGACTTGTATATAAACAGCAACATAGAAATTGACATCTCGTCAGTTCATATGCAAACTACAACATACAGATTGACATCCCGTCAATTCATATGCAAACTACAACATACAGATTGACATCCCGTCAATTCATATGCAAACTAGATCATACAAGTTGACATCCCATCGACTTGTATAACCACTAAAACAAACAAATTGACATCCCGTCAATTTGTATACAAACTAGTAAAGGTTTCACAACCTTGCTATCTATCCTAACTTGTACAATCTATTCCGTGAAAGGATTGAACAACAATAAACATTAAGATAGAAGAAGGAACGAAGAACGAAACCTAAACTAAGTTTGTGACCCAAGCTTTCTTCAATCTTCACACAGCGGAAAACGAAATGAGCTTGAATAAGTCTTCAAGTGTCGAACACATCCCTTATATGCTTCTTCACTTGAATCCAGCACGGTCCACGATTTCTCTTTCTTGAACATGGGTTGACAGTAACCGCTTCACTCCATGACTTCATCGTTGATGGAAGAAACCGCCTCCAAGGCGTGGTTGATAGCTTCCCCACGTTCATGCTCTTTTTCTAAATATCCAGCAAATATAATTTTCTGAAAAAGAAAAAGAATTAAATAGAGAAACTGCTAGACCTAAAAAATAGGAGATAGAGTTTTGACTTTGTCAAACTCTATTTTAAATAATATATCTAATATGTATATATCCAATTATTTGAAATATTAATTTCGTGGATATACACATATATTTTAAGATATAGATAAAGTTATTTTATTTATTAAAATAATAAATAAACTAGGAAAGGATAAGATTAGTTACGACTATGTCATAGACAATGTCACAGGAAGTCTGTCTGACATCGAGTGCAACATTGAATCTCAATGTCATACAGCACTCAACAGCTTGAATTCATCATACAGGTCAAATCATATCCACGAAGAGCGAAAGCTGTCATAATTTCATATATGGACGAAAGCATTTTAAAAATAAATGTTTTAGTTAGCAAAACCCACCTTATAGCTAATATAGCTGGAGCTTTACACGCGTCCTGCAGATCCTAAGTCCGGGTCTCGAGTGGCCTATATAGGAAAAACTACCTATTAGTATCATGCTAAGCCTTAAAACTATATCATAATAAGAATTAAAGGGAAAGCAACATCGAATTTATAATCTAAAAATATATATGAATAGCTTGTAAGGAGAGCTTTCTACCCATATATAGAATGAATAATTTCTCTAGACGAAAAGGTTTGAATCAAGCTGTCAAAATTACAGCCGCTGCATATATCGACGTCCGGAAGAGATTTGGTGCCACTTTCAGCATAAATACGATGGAACAAATAGCGTTTGATCGACGATCCAAGACAAGATACATGTAGCCTGGAACCTGGGGTTTAAAGATTACAAAATTTAAGCAAATCTAATGGACGGATTGACCGAAAATCGCGTCGCAAGAGGGCAGCGGCGCCCCACAACGGAACAACAGCTCTCAACTGTTTTAACTTTCGTTTAACAACTTTCTCAGCACCAAAGCTCACGATTTCTTGTATAAATTAAAGGAACACAATGATATAATTTTTGTGAGTTTTGGTTGAGATTTGGAAGTAGAAATGGCCAATGAAAAGGGGTTTGCTAGCAGAGAGAACGAGAGTGGAGGAGAAAGTTAAGCTCCAGCTCTCTTTTCATCTATTTGAATAGCCGACAACTATCTAACTACTTAATACACATGTAGGGCATGCAACCAATTAGGTGGAGCATATGATGGGCTGGTAAGATGGATTATAGGTCACAAACGATGTTGAATAAGAGAAATAACATGTTGGCTTTAAAATGATTTAATGAATTAAATCTCGTTAAATAATCAAACGATATCTGATTTTAATGTTCTTAGTGTCTATGGATTCATATCGACACGATCTGTGGTTTGGTGAGATCAACGAGTTGATTTCATGCTCGTTCCTAAGCAAGAGTAAAAAAAACGATGTTTGGCCTTAAAATCCACTAATTTGGGCCCTTGTCACTTAAATTCATTTGGACTATATCATGTTTGGCTTAATTAATTTATTTAAACCCAATTCATGATTTTGGGATATTACATCCCTTTCGTCCCGAAATTCACATACCCGTAAACGGTAAATTAGATTACCGCTCCTTAATTTTATCTTCTATTTTCCATGTAGCCTCATATTTCCTATCCCGCTTTACAAAACCTTGACTAACAGTAGCTACTTATTTTGTAATTAGTGAATTTTGCCACTGAGGATCATCTCTTGTACCTCTTGATAAGTAAGGTCTAAGTTTATTTCTATGTATTCCTCATAAATTGCATGACTTAAGTCAAACACATATTTTCGAAGTATCAACACGTAGAACACATCACATATACCATCAAGCATTGGTGGTAAGCATGGCAGATAAACTATTTTTTCCAGTTCTATTGAGAATTTCAAGAGTTTCAATGAGTCGTGGCCTCAGTTTTCTCTCTTGTAGAAATGCATTATTTACTTCGATGGAGTTAGTTTAATAAATACTTTATCCCTAATTTCAAAATGTAAATCCGTCTGGCATTTGTCCCGTATAAGATTTTTTGTCTATCTCTTGTTTCTTTGATCTTTGTTTTTTATTGATAGATTCCTCTGTCGTATCATTTTGGATTTCGGGAATTTTCCTTCTCGAAGTTCATCTTTGTATAGAATTGATCTAAATGTCCAACCTTAAAGCCTTCTAAAATGAATGACGCCACTTTTATTTTCAAAATTATTTATCATAAGTTTCTTTTTATACCGCGAAACATCTTTGTGCTTCTAGAGTGGCCCGTGTAGGACACGTCATGGGTATCACTTGTAATTTTGTGATACGAGCACGACAAGCATCAAATCGGCTCTTCTAAAGCTACCATTAAAAGATCCCAAGATTGTTATGTTGTTCAAAATTAAAGATTGGAGCTCTTCTAAAGCTACCATTAAAAGATCCCAAGATTGTTATGTTGTTCAAAATTAAAGATTGGAGATCAAGGTTTGAAGAATAATATATGAAATATTCGAGCATGATTGGCAACCCATGAAGTGTAATTAAATCAACCCATGTTCGAGATCAAGAGCCCAAGTTTGAAGGCCCAAAGTTGTTGGGTTTATTTTATCCATAGTTAGATTTTTATTATTTTTGGTATTTTTTTATTTATTTTCATTTTTTTTATTTAGGGAATTTCTAGAAGGTCTTATTTCTTAGGTAATTAGAGTTTTAATTATGGAAACTTCTTTCTTAGTTAGAATTCTATTTAAATTTCCTATTTTAATTAAGGTAGGAATCCTAGTTAGATTATAGCTTTATTTTTCTAATTCCTTTAGGATTTTATCTTTAATTTTCGTCCATCCCTCTTCTATATAAAGGGGATCATTGTTACTTTGATATTTAGACCATATTTGATTAAGAAGAATTTACCTTTCAATATTGTCTCAACCCAATATCCTCTTTTGTTTATGTTCAGCCGAAAATACACACTCTTAAGAAGCTTGCAACTTTTTAAGTTTTATCTTTAAATCTTGTTCTAATTCTTTTTGTGGAATTAAGGTTGGATTGCTAACGAAGAGAATTCAAGTAGCGAGACTTTTTGTGTATTGTTTTACACATGGTGTGTCACCCCGAGTTCAATTCATCTATCGAGGAGATTCCAAGTGAAGTACGTTTCGTGGAGTTATCTTCACGGGATTTGCTTTCGTGTGTCAAATCATTCTACAAACATCATCAATGCCAATCCGTCGTCACCAATATTCACCAACCATCCAATGTTCGTATCAACATCATCCACACAAGATCAGATCGTGTTCCACAAGGTTTCCAAGCCGTTCCATCCATTTTGATCCATACGTGCTATTCACATCGAGTTCTACAACAATACCGTAAGTCAGTTCTATTCCCTATCATATCCTATCTACCCCAGCCCTTCTTCACCCATAATCACCCCCCAAATACCCTACATATCATCCTTGTTATTTTCATCCAAGTTCAGCCCTTTGTATTTGGATTTGTGTCTTATTTTGTGTGTCTCAATTTAAGTGTCTTAATTAGGTCTAGTTCTACGCATATAGGTTATTTGAGTCTTTTATTATTTATTTCAGCATATATTCGTTTATTTGAGTCATTAGTTAGATTGAATCCTTCATCAGCTGACGTGTTCGATTCTAGAGTCTTCCACGCGTTTTCTCTCGGTGTTGATCATCGTACCGTGATCATATCATTTTGTACTTCAGTTTTCTTTTCGTTAAGCAACACACATATTTTGTTATCGAATAGCAATGTCGTATCGTTCGTTTCAATATATCGTTATGAAGAGACTACATCAACAACACACTTTCTTTATTGCGCCTCTTGTCGCGATATTTTGCATAATAGTTTTTTTTTTTTCTGTTGACTTCCCATATTGGTATTTTTCTCCATTTTTAACCCGCTTGTAAGATCTAGCTAGGTTCATCTTGGTCCCAATTAGTCTTTTGTCCCTTGGTTTTATGATTATTTCTTTGGTTGTTCATTTGTTCATGCTAGTTTTGTCAATTTTGGATATAATAATCTGACTTTTTGCATCTAAAACATGTATTCTTTCATTTAAGACATTCTGCCTTGTATTCTTTTTTTGTCGTGCTCTTTTTTTTCCTCTTCACTGATTCATATGGACCTTGAGTCCTCTTTAGATCTTCTCTGCTTCAGAATAAATAGTTAGCCACTGGTACAACCATAGAATGTAGGTGTGTCAATGAAATGCCATAATTCGCCCAATATAAATAAAAGTATTCTTGGAGAAGTCGGGATAGTCAATCTCGAGCGTCTGGATTCCATAGATTTACTTGCACTTGGTATTTGATCATTTTCCTCGCCCATTGTGCATATTCATCTAACCAAGTACCTAAATGGAGCTAGGGTTTTCAGCCAAGCCTATTTCCGGAGCTGACTTTCCAGTTTTATCTCATCAATCAACATGAGATATAAGCCATGATAGTTGGAATATTTCTGTTGCTTATTATGTTGAAGCATGCAATGGATGTTTATCATTTTATGTGATGTTTGCATGTTAGATAATGGGATAAAATGAAACCTCAAACATAAATAAATAAGTGGGAGAGATTCATACCAAAGTATGTAGAAATCTCATACGGTCTCCATTAAAATCTGCTTTAATTGAGAAGTGACGGGCATGCGCGTTGACATCGGTCTTCCTCCATATCGGATATGTCATATCACAGATTTCTCTAGAAATTAAATCTCCTAAATTGATAGCTGTAGAACACTATTAGAACAAACTGACTCCTCCATCTGGAGCAGTTAAATTCGAATAGTGATCTTGGTGTGAAGATAATGGTGTGCACACTTAGATGTGATTTATTGATAAACGTCCACACGATCGTGGCTTATCAGTTAGACGATTACATGACCGTGTTTATTATCCGGCTATTAATTTGCTTGTTGTAAGGAAACTCAACTGGAGGCAAATTAAAGGTTTTATAACCTATTTAAAAATGAGATTTATAAAAGTCCACACGATCGTGGCTTATAGAAATCATTTTTAAAGTGTCGGTGGAAAAGTATATAATTTTTATGAGGTTTTCGATTATATACTGTTTATCCTAAAAGTTTTGTGACTGTACTGCATGTTTAATTTTAGTTATTTCATATCATCAATGGCACTCTCCAATCTGTCATCAATCCTCAAAGAAAACAAACTTGTCGGTGAAAACTACAATGACTGGATTCGTAACCTTAACCTAGTTCTTGTTGCTGAGGGACACAAGTTTGTACTTAAAGAGGTTTGTCCTCAAAAGCCAGATGAGGGTTCTGACGAAGCCCAAAATGTTGCATATGATAAGTGGGTTAGATCTAATGAGATAGCGCGCTGTTAAATTCTCACATCTATGTCGAATGTGTTGCAACATCAGCATGAGCCTATGAAAACCGCTTATGATATCATGTACAACCTTAGGGAGCTATTCGGTCATCAAAACCGCTCGGCACGCCATTTAGCAATGAAGAAACTAATGGATGCAAGAATGACTGACTCCACACCTGTTAGGGATCACGTTCTCATGATGATGGGGTATTTATCTGAGATCGAGACCTTGGGTGGAGAGCTGGATGCCGATTCTCAAATCAACATTATTCTTCATAGCTTGTCCTCAAAGTTTGAGCAGTTCAGGCTGAACTTTAACATGATTAAAAGGGATGTCAGCCTGACTGAACTACTCATAGATCTTTAGGTAGCTGAATTGCTCCAAAAGAGCGATCCTCAGGCCCACATAGCTGAAAAAGGGGCGTCTTCTTCTGGTGGAAAAAGAAAGAAGAGAAACGCACCTAAAAAGGCTGCAGATGAGGCGCCTAAGGTGAAGAAGCCAAAGGCAAAGATTCCTCCTGAGGAGTTCAAGTCAAAGAGTAAGTGCTTCAAGTGCGGCCAACCAGGTCACTGGAAGGCGGCGTGTCCTAACAAGAAGAAGAAGAAGAAGAGAGGTACATCTCACACTCTGGTTGTAGAAACATGTTTTGCAACTTATTCTACCCAATCATGGGTAGTAGATACTGGAGCTACTGATCATGTTTGCATGTCTTTACAGGGGTTCCTGGTAAAAAGACAGCTGAGTGAAGATGAGATCACCGTCTACATGGGCAATGCTACGAGAGTGGTGGCTGTTGTAGTGGGAGACATTGTTTTACCTTTCAGTAATGATAGAACTTTGGTTTTGAAAGACTGTTTTTATGTGCCTGGTTTTAAGCGGAACTTGATTTCAGTTTCTAAATTGATTATGGATAGATATTCTGTTTCTTTTGATAACAAAGTAGTTATCTTTAGTGGTAAACATTTTATCTGTTCTGGCACATTGGATGGACACTTATACTTTCTTAAACCAATTGAAAACACTACGCAAAGACAACTGTTGAATACATCGATCATAAACCCTAACAAGAGAAAAGAACCTTCAGACTTGAATCAAACCTATCTTTGGCATCTAAGGCTAGGTCATATTAACCTTAAGAGGATACAAAGTCTTGTAAATGATGGACCATTGTCTTCTTTGGTACTGGAATCGTTTCCTTTGTGTGAATCCTGTTTGGAAAGTAAAATGACCAAGCGTCCTTTCCAGTCAAAAGGAAATAGATCCAAAGAGATATTAGATTTGATTCACTCTGACCTGTGCGGACCTATGTCAGTAGCCTATATTCTTAACTTGGTTCCGTCAAAATCAGTTCCCTCTACGCCCACAGAATTATGGACTGGACGAAAGCCCTGTTTGAACCATATTCGGATTTGGGGTAGCCCAGTACACGTGTTGGACAAGGAAGCTGATAAGTTGGCTCCTCATACTGATGTAAGGCTGTTCATTAGATATCCTAGAGGAATAAAAGGTGGTTTGTTTTATAGTCCTAAGGATCAGAAGATCATTGTCAGCACCAATGCTTGATTCTTAGAGAAAGACTATGTCATAAACCACAAACCAAGGAGTCAAATCATCCTTGAGGAGTTAAGGGGAGGATCGAATCCTACACCAGTTGTACAAGAAGAGAAACTACCAAACACTGCACAACGTGTCACAGAAGTACAGGAACTGCCTCGTCGCAGTGGGAGGGTTGTACGCCAACCTGATAGATTCATTGGTCTGGGAGAGGCTTCAGATTTCCCAGAGGGACTAAATGAATTGGATCTCAGGACCTACGACGAAGCAATTTGAGATAAAGATGCAGATTCTTGGAAAATTGCAATGGAATCTGAGATTGGATCTATGGATCACAATCAAGTCTAGGAGCTCATAGAACCACTAGATGGGATTAAACCCATTGGGTGTAAGTGGATCTACAAGCGCAAGAGAGGAGCTGATGGGAAGGTTGAAACCTTCAAAGCTAGATTGGTGGCGAAATGGTATACTCAGAAAGAAGGGATCGATTATGAGGAAACCTTTTCACCGGTAGTCATGCTTAAGTCAATCTGGATTCTCTTGTCAATTTCCACTCATTTGGATTATGAGATCTGGCAGATGGATGTCAAGATAGGTTTCCTAAATGGAAGTCTTGAAGAAAACATTCACATGAAACAACCAGAGGGATTCATTGCTAAAGGCCAAGAGCACTTGGTGTGTAAGCTTAAGAGATCCATTTATGGACTTAAGCAGGCATCGAGATCTTGGAACATCCGATTTGACGAGGTTATCCAGTCATATGGATTCGTGCAAAGTCCGGATGAGAGCTGTGTGTACAAGAAATGTGATGGCAATCCTCGTACTTTATGTTGATGACATTGTCGCGCGGTCGTTTCGCGCTCAAAAATATATTTATAAACTCCTGTGCCCACAGTGAGCATAGCTAGCCAATGAGTACGGGTCGATCCCACAGAGAGCTGTTGCGATTCTATCTTCAAGTAACCAATCACAAAGGGGGTTTTGGTGTTGTCACTAAACTGAATGTAAATCTGCAAAAGAAACTAAAGAAAAGATCAAATTACAAAAGGTTCTGGCATTTGAATTAGAATTTGGTTTAAACATAAATCAACTCGATCATGGGCACACCGATTTTCATACATGATAAGTCATCTAGTTATGGTGACCGGATTCCTCTCATGCATCTCCTCATCCATCCTTTCATTTTAGGTTTAAAAGTGATTCCTCTTCGATTAAACCCCTAACCAGTTACCCACCTCCCGATTCCTCTAAGAGATGTAAGCAATCAAGCAGCAGTGTGCCCTAGAGGGACCCAGATCTGTTGTATTCAACTGATTCCTCTTGTGCCCACAACACCCCATTAATTCCCTTATTACTATATGAATCGATACACAGTCACGATTCGCCAATTCAATTAATAGTGGTGTGCCCTCTTTACCTAACGAGTGATCAGCCACATTGGGCACTTCAGACACACACTCACGTGGAACAAGGCACAAGAATTAACGGAAACTAATCATGCATTACTATGCCCATTTTGGCTTCACGAGTCCAGATTTATGCTCAAACCAATTTCATCATTCAAACGCCAGAATTAAAGATCCAGCCGAGAAGGCTAGACATAATTAAAACTGAAGAATTTAAAGACATAAAATAAATAAGAACTTACTGAATTAATTTAGCAAAAACTCGACTCCAACGTCGATAAACATGAACATAACCTAAGCCCCGAAGGTTTAAGACCTTTCGGATTGTTTTTGGCTGCCTAAGCAGTGTACGGAAAATAAAATGCAGAAATGTAAAATGTGAAAATGTTTCTGACTATCCAAAGCTTCCTTTTTTCCAGAGACTAAACTTGTTTAAATAGTTACATTTCTGAGTAGAGTTTCCCCCACAGGCGGGGGTCTTCTGCCGAAATTCCGGAACGGCGTGCCCTCGCTGACCTTGACTGGATAAGCTTCAGTTTTAACAAATCCCTATTTTTTAGGGATTGTTCTTATCTCCTTTGATTGCGCTTATCTCTTCGTCTGAGCTTATCTCTTTATTGCAGCACCTTCCAGGAGTCCAACTTAGCTCCATTTCTCATTCGGATATGTAGCTATCTTCCACCAGCTCTCCTTTTAACTGAATCCCGAGTTTCACTGAAATGCCCATTCTGCCCTGTGGTTGAGTCTGTGCGAGTACTGTGGGCACGACATCGTCTGTCAGCTCCATCCGAATCTTATATGCCCACTTCACCGATCGAATGTAGGATGGATACTGAGGACGTCCCCTGTGCCTCTGATGAACATATGTGCGAGATAATCGTGAATATTTGGGCATAAAATGCCCCTTTCGCCAGACTCGACTCTAGAAATGCCCTTTGACCGTAACCTGGTTCTTTTCGACTCAAAACACACTAAAAAGGACATTTATAAGGGATAAAATGCCCATAAAAATACGAAATAAATGGACTTATCACACCCACACGCTTTAAGCATGATTGTCCTCAAGCATGGGGTGCAACGCATCCAGAAAAACAAAAGAAAATAAAAGAGAAAAGAAACAGACTCAAGACACAAGCATGCAAACTGTTACTCAGTGTGGGCACATCAGAAACAATCCAACAAAAATTCCAAAGTTCCAGCATACCTAAAATAGGTGAAAAATGAGTTTTGGCTTGGTGTTCCTCACAGACTCTCTTCACTCAGTGTATACTCTCATTTCGGCTGTAATTATATGCAAATTCGTCCCATAAGTTTGCCAAAGTTCTGCTGTTCATTCTCCAGAAACCATGATGCATTAGTATCAATAGGGCTTTTTAGGCTACAGTTGGGCATTTTAAGTGGGAGGGGTTTTTATTGATTGTACAGACTCCTCCCCAGCTCCTTTCTATTTCCTACCCTCCTGTGCCCTGTTCAGGCTCTGAATCTTTCTTATTTTGGGCATTCTAAATACTTAGAACTCGGGGGATTTTTATTCAGATTTTTTTTCTTTTTCTTCTTTTTTTTTCTTTTCTTTTTCTAATCACTTTTTTTTCTTTTTATTTAATTCTTCCCCCTATCTTTCTGGCCCTTCATATATCTGCCTTCCCGGAAGCAACTCTGTCTTCCCAATTTTTTTTCTTTCAGGTTTTATAATGCCCTGGCTAAGTATAAACCATCCCAAAACAAAATCAACCAGGGCATTTCATAGGCTCAAAAGGGGGTGCAAGGGCTGTGTCATTGGTGGGAGTTATTTATTCAGTGGTTCAGCAAAACATGGCCTATCTCATCTACATATGCATCAATAATTCCCAGAATTAAACACAGAACAGAGGCAAATTCTAGAACATCATTAGCACAGAATTATTCACAGTCATGAATGAAAGAAAAACTGTAAAATTGAAGCATACAACATATGGGCTCAAGTCTCACAGGGCGTGCTAGAACTCGTTCGTCATCCCTATCTTAATTGGGCATGCTGATTTTTCTGTAAAGCAATAAAAATTGGATCATAACGTGAAATGCCCACACAGACTCACAGATAAGCATGCTTTGACTCAACTACCCACCCACACACTTTGCAACTTGCAAAGTGTGGACACAGACTCAAACAACAAGACAACAAAGAAAACAGAACAAATAAAAACAAAAATAAAACCTAATCTAAAGGACAGAAAGAACCAGGTCAGTCGGTTGCAGGCGTTAGGTAAGAGAACCCAACATGCTTGAAATAGGCCTTCAGGGCTGCTTCTATTCGGGTCAGTTTTTCATTGGTCTGGAACTGGGCATTCTCTATCAACTCAAGTCTCCTTGTGATCACTGCGACTGGGTGCTCCCTCTGTGGTGCCTTCCCTGCTGGTGGTTTCTTCGATGTACCTGCCATAGCTAAAAGCATGCTCGAGGAGTCTGCCCCCGGCATAAAGAAAACAGGCTTCCCATCCTCATCATCAACCATATCTTGCATTCTCCTTAGGCAATTAAGATCAAAATACTCACGGGGAAGGGGGGTTAAATCAGTATCATGCAAATCAAGGAGCCTATGTCTAACAGCAAGCTGGGTGATTAACTGGGCACAAGAGATACGATGCCTAAGGTGTGTTTTGATTTCCCGAAAATGTGCAATGGCCACAAAACCAAAATTGATTCTGATTTTGTGCACCATACACCACAAAATGAACAGCTTCTGATTGGTGATTGAATTTGAGCTATCCTTTCGGCTGAAAAAATTGTAAGCCAACACCCTATGGAAGAATCTCAAAGCATCATTGTTTAAACAATATCCCTTTGTGGATCTGCTTTGAAAAACAGACCCATCCCCAATATCTACCTATTTTGCATCGACTCCTTCTGCAGAGTCGGGCACTATAGTCACGGCATCAACATACTCCTCCTCCTGGAGGCCCAAGTATGTCACGATGCCCAGCAACATGTTTAAGTCATCAGCAGACAAAGAATAACTCCTACCCATCATTTTAAAAGATAAAATCCTGGTGGATGTAGCAGGCTTGTTCACAGCTTTGATTTTCAAGTTTTGGACAAAATCACGAGACAACGACGGAAAAATCACACACTCCATATCTAAAAAGCATTCCCAACCAATTGCAGAAAACAAATCCCTTACCTCCTGCTCTATACCAAGAGCTGCAAGCGTCTCACGGTGGACTCCTTTTGAGTTGATGATGTCCCTGACTGGTGGCGGGCCACTGCTGGGCTTACTTGGTGTGGGGCTCCCCACCCCTCTGCCTCTTTTAGGCACAGGGGCTGAAGTGCCCTCTTCAGCCTTCCTCTTCCGTGAAGAGGCCTCTCCAGCCAGCTTGGCTCCGGCTTTCACACTCACTGATTTCCCCACCCTTTGCCTGGGTGAGGAGTCCTCCGAGGGCTCTTCAGAGCCTGCTTGCGTTTGGGAGGGTGCGCTGGGCTCCTGCTGCTCCTTCTTTTCTTCAGTATCCCCTTGCTGGGACACCTCTGGCTCGGTTGGCTCTGGAATGGGCTCTCCAACCTTTCTCTTTCCTTTCGCCTTCTCTAGTGCCCGCTTCTTGATGTCAGCGGGTGCCTCATCCTCCTCTTCAAACAGCGGTACCTTCTCCGGTTGGGCTTCAGCTTCAATGTCTTCAATCTCAGTCAAGTACTTGTCCAAATCACTGTCTTTGTCTCCTTCATCTTCAGCTTCTTCTTTCCCTTCAACTTCCTCTCCTTCTTTTTCGTCTTCCAAGTCCTCGATCTCCACCGACGGCATAGGGGTTGGAGCTTTAACTGGCCTCTTGGCTTTCTTCTCTTCAGCCCCTTTTTTCAGCTTTGGCTCAGGCTCTTCAGTAACCTCTTCTTCCTGCATGCCCTCAGCAGTCGCCTCAACATCTTGCTGCTCCGTTTGAGTTAGAGTAGCGGAGCTTTCTTCCGTCGCCTCGACTTTAGGCGTAGGCTCCTGTTCCGGTGGGGTCTTCTTCGGAAGCTTACTCGAAGCGGCTGCTTCAGACGCAGCCTTCCCCTTGGGTTTTGCAGAGGGTTTCTTCATGACTTTAGTTGGAGAGGGCTCTTCAGAGACAGCGGGGGTCTCGAAATCCAGGCGTGCCTTGGGTCCAGCTTTTGGTGCGACCTTCTTGCCTCTTGTCTTTGCCATTGTTGGATTTTTGAAGGTTTTCAGAAAGTAGGGTTGCGGGAAAATCGAGAGAGAGAAGGTTCTGATTTTTGCAAAAAGCGAGTGAAAGTGATAGTGGAGATTTTGTGGGGTAAGGCTTTTATATTAAGGGGATCACTATTCATGATTTGACTTGTGACTCTCCAAATTCCTTAGGAGTCTCCTGGATCAGTATGCCCTGTGTTAATGGATAAGCCTTATCCTTGAAAAATCGAAACAAATTTTATCTCTCCAGAGTGCCTCACTTCAGAATCCCTATTTCCAAGGGATTTATTTTATCTTCATCTTTCTCTCTCATTATCTAAACCTGCAAACATCATGCTTATCCAAAACAAGCGTAAAATTGCTCCCTAAACGAGTTTAATTAACTGGAAAATTTAAAACATAAATAAAAATGAATTAAGACAAGAAAACACCTGGGTTGCCTCCCAGTAGCGCCGTAGTTATTGTCGTGGGCACGACATCACCCCAGATCAGGCGTAAGTGGGCTCCGTGAGCCAGATTACTGTGACATCTTCATCGGAGTGCCCCAGGTAAGCTTTCACACGGTGGCCATTCACTTTGAAGCGCCCTCCAATATCGGAATTTATCAGCTCAATTACCCCATTCGGGCATTCTGCATACACTTCAAATGGACCAACCCACTTGGTCCTCAGTCCTCCTTCCATAAGCTTGAACCTTGAGTGGTACAATAGTACTTTCTGTCCTGGGCTAAATCTCTTCATTCGAATTACTTGATCGTGGAGCCTTTTCATTTTTTCCTTGTACAGAACCGAATTATCATAGGCCTCCATTCTCATTTCTTCCAGCTCTTGAATTTGAAATTTCCTGAAATGCCCAGCGGCGTCATGATCCACATTCAGCTTCTGAAGTGCCCATCGTGCTTTGTGTTCTAACTCGACTGGCAGATGGCAACACTTTCCAATTAGCATCATGTATGGGGACATCCCAATTGGAGTCTTGAATGCAATTCGGTATGCCCACAGGGCATCTTCTAGATGAACACTCCAATCTTTTCAGTTCGGGGCCACAACCTTCCCAAGAATGGCTTTTATTTCTCGATTTGAGACTTCAGCTTGGCCATTTCCTTGGGGATGGTAAGGTGTGGTGACCCTATGGTGAACCCCATACTTCTTCAACAATCTTTCTAGCGTTTAGTTGCAAAAATGGGTCCCTTGATCACTGATGATGGATCTGGGCACACCAAACCGACTGAAAATGTAGGATTTCAGAAATGCGGCTACTACTCTTGCATCATTGGTAAGAGTAGCCTTTTCTTCTACCTATTTGGACACATAATCAACTGCCAGGATAATGTATTGGTTCCCTCTCGAATTTGGAAAGGGTCCCATAAAATCCACTCCCCAAATGTCAAAAATCTCCACTGGCATTAATGGCGTCATGGGCATTTCATTCCTTCTTGTGATGTTCCCTACCCTCTGGCATTGATCACACTTTCTGCAGACGTTGTGGGCATCCTTGAATATTGTGGGCCAAAAGAACCCACAATCTAAAATTCTTTTCGCTGTTCGGTTTGGTCCGAAATGCCCTCCGCAAGCATAACTGTGACAATGCTTTAGAATTTCATCTATCTCCTCATCAGGGACACATCTTGTAATGATTTGATCAACGCATCTTATCCACAGAATAGGGCAATCCCATGCATAGAACCTGCTCTCATACCTCAGTTTATTTTTCTGGTACCTTGAGTACCCAATAGGCATCTCCCCAGACTCTAGGTAGTTCACTATATCCGCATACCAGGGTGCCAGTGTGCCCCTTGCTGGATACAAATGCTCATCAGGAAAATGATCGGCAATGGGCATTTCGTCACCTTTCTCATTCAGTACCCGGCTCAGATGGTGGGCTACCAAGTTCTGTGCCCCACTCTTATCTTTTATCTCGACATCAAACTCTTGCAAAAGCAGGATCCATCTAATCAGTCTCGGCTTCGTCTCTTTCTTGGTCATCAAGTGCATCAGGGCACCATGATCCGTATAGACAATGCTCTTTGCTCCCAAGAGATAAGATCGAAACTTCTCAAATGCAAACACTACTGCCAATAGCTCCTTTTCAGTAGTGGTATAATTACACTGTGCCCCATTCAGAGTCTTGGAGGCATAGTAAATTACGTGGCTTTCCTTCCCTCTCTTCTGACCCAGTAACGTGCCCACAGCGTAGCCACTGGCGTCACACATAATCTCAAAGGGCATTCCCCAATCTGGTGGTTGAATGACTGGTGCCGTGACCAGTTGCTTCTTCAGAAAATTGAATGCCTTCTTACACTCTTCATCAAATTCAAAGGGAACATCTTGCTGCAATAGGTGAGTGATAAGCTGGGCAATTTTTGCAAAATCCTTAATGAACCTCCTGTAGAATCCAGCGTTCCCTAAGAATCCTCTCACTTGCTTCACTGAAGTGGGGTATGGCAATTTCTCAATTATATCCACTTTAGCTTTATCGACCTCAATGCCCCTTTCAGAAATCACATGTCCCAGTACAATGCCCTCTCTGACCATGAAATGACATTTTTCATAGTTCAATACTAGGCATTTGTCCACACAACGCTGCAACACTTTCTCCAAATTATCTAAGCATCGATCAAAACAGCTCCCGTACACTGTGAAGTCATCCATGAATACTTCAATACAATTCTCTAGCAAATCAGAGAATATGCTCATCATACAACGCTGAAATGTGCCAGGAGCATTGCAGAGGCCAAAGGGCATTCTGCGATAAGCAAACGTCCCGAATGGGCACATGAATGTTGTTTTCTCCTGGTCCTCTTAACTTACTGCAATCTGCATGTATCCTGAGTATCCATCCAAGAAACAAAAGAACTTGTTTCCTGCAAGTCTTTCCAACATCTGGTTAATGAACGGAAGTGGGAAATGATCCTTCCGCATGACCGTGTTCAACTTCCGGTAATCAATGCAAACTCTCCAGCCAGTTTGCAGCCGTGTGGGCACAAGCTCGCCTTTCTCATTTTTCACAAATTGAATGCCCGAATTCTTGGGCACAACATGGATTGGACTGACCCACTTACTATCTGAAATTGGGTAAATAATGCCCTGGTCCAGAAGCTTAATTATCTCTTTTAGCACCACATCCTTCATCACTGGATTGAGCTTTCTTTGTGGGTCACGGACGGGTTTTGCATCATCTTCCAACAAAATTTTATGCATGCAAACCGCTAGGCTAATGCCTTTTATATCTGCCAATGTCCATCCGAGTGCCCCCTTGTACAGTCTCAACAACCTCAAAAGACGGTCCTCATCAGCTTGATTCAATCCCGCACTTATGATTACAGGGAGAGTCTCATCATTCCCTAAATAGGCATATTTCAGATGCCTTGGTAATGCCTTCAACTCCAGCATGGGCGCTTTGATAACAGAAGGCATCAGCTTATCATTGTTCCTCCGAATGGGCACACCATAGTCCACACATCTGTGTGGCATTTCTTCCAATGAATACAGCATCATAATTCCATCCCTTATGTCATCATCCTCGTCCAGGGCATCCTGGTCAATCAGTCCATCCCATAATGCCCACTCCAGCGGTTCTCTGTTGCTCATCATGGATAAAGTAGAACGGTTCGGGGAATGAAATATGTTCACAAAATTACAATTTTCTGTATCCGGGGGGTGCTTCATGGCTTCAAAAATGTTGAACGTCACCTTCTCCCCATCAAACTCACACGTCAGTGTGCCCTTGTCTATATCAATTTTGGTTCGAGCTGTCTTCATGAAAGGCCTTCCCAGTAACAAAACTGAAGATTTTGAAGTTGCTGTGCCCATGTCAAGCACATAAAAATCTGCTGGAAAAATAAGCTCGTCCACCTTGACCAATACATCTTCAATGAGGCCTTCTGGATATACATTGGACCTGTTAGCTAGTTGAATGACCACACGGGTCTCCTTCAAAGGTCCAATCTTTAATTCTTCAAACACCGATAGGGGCATTACATTGATTGATGCTCCCAAATCCAGCATGGCCTTTTCAACTTTTCTGTCTCCAATTATGCAAGGGATCATAAACATCCCTGGATCATCACACTTCTTGGGTAACCTCCTTTGTATCACAGCCGATACATTCTCCCCAACTAGGAACCTTGCATCGTCATTGAATCGCACCTTCCTGGTATAAAGTTCCTTTAGAAACCGGGCATATCGTGGCACTTGCTTAATTGCTTCGATCAGTGGAATGTTGATCTCCACTTTGCTGAATACTTTTAGCATCTCCCTGGTTTCTTCTTCTTTTCTATTCTGTGTCAATCTCCCTGGAAAGGGAGGTTTCCGTCTCTCTGGAGTGGGCATCTTGGCAGATTGCTTCACTTCCGGGATGGGCACAGTATCAGTCTGCTCAGCTTCTTGTGCCTTATCTTCTGTGGGAATTTTTTCTACTTCTTCCTCCAAGGGCACATCATCCTTCTCTTCTCTCAGCCTGACCATCTCCGGAAGCTCTTTTCCACTCCTTAATGCAACTGCATTCACTTGTTCTCTTGGGTTCTCGACCTGGGAAGACAGCTTCCCATTTTTCTCCTCCATCTTGTGCATGGCTTGAGCCAATTGATTGATTTGCTTACTCATATGCGAGAGACCAGCTCGAGTCTCTTGCTTAAACTTCTCATTCTCCTCAGCCATAGCAAACACAAGATCTTCCAGCCTTTGCTTCCTTTTCTCCTCTGGTGGTGGCAATGGGCGTCCAGGATGCCCATCCTCCGGCCTTCTCCATCTGAAATTTTCATGGTCTCTCCAGCCAGGATTATAGGTCTGGGAATGGGGATCATATCTTCTAGAATGCCCATTCTGGCCCCCTATAGCATTCACTTCTTTCATTTTGTCTTGTAGAGTAGGGCATTCATCCGTGAAGTGGGATATGCTTTTACATACCCCACAAGGTCTGGGCTTCCTCGCCATGCTTGCACCGGATAAGATTTTTTCGATCTTGTCGCACAATCTATCAATTATGTTGTCCTGGTCCGGTGCCTTCTCTGTTTCAGTTACAACCTAAATGCCCTCTCCACCAAAGTCTCGGTTGTCTTCAGCCATTTCTGTGAGAATTCTGAATGCTTCAACAGGCTGTTTGTTCAAAATGGATTCTCCACATGAGGCATTTACGATCATCCTTTCATGTGGTCTCAATCCTCCGATGAAATACTGAATCAAATCGTGTTCAGTAATCTGGTACTGTGGGCATTTCACCAGCATCGCCTGGAATCGTCCCTAGTAGTCATAGAAACTTTCGTTAGTTCCCATCTTCAGGCTCCCTATCCTTCTTCTCATTTCTTGCACTCTGGATGCTGGGAAATATTTCTCCAAAAACTTTTGTTGAAGTTGTCTCCATGTGGTCACAGCGTCAGTGGGTAGTGTGTACAGCCAGTCCCGTACCCCATCTTGAAGAGTGAAAGGGAACGATTGCAACCGTACATACTCTTCTCGTCTATGGTCGGATGGTTGAGTTTGGCAAATCATCTCAAAATCTTGCAAATGCCTTTGTGGATCCTCTCCAGGCATTCCGTGGAACTTCGGTAAGATCTGGATAAAGTTTGCGTGAAAATCCCAGTTCTGAGTCACAGCTGGAAGTGTAATGCCCATTGGGCGCAGATTCATGTTGGTCGGGAAGACCAACTGCCTTAAAGTCCTGTTATCATCCGCATTCCCATTCGCGGCATTTCCATTTGCGGCCATGTTGATGTTGTGGCCGTTCTCAAACTGTCCTTCCTCCTCGTGCCCTTCGTCTCCTTGATCTTCTTGGTCGTCTGGTGATGGTGTGGGCTCACGAGGTCTATTTGCTGCTTGGCGTGCCCTCTTCACTGCTGCCCTGTTTTTCCTCGAAGTCTTCTCTATCTCCGGATCGTACAATAGAGTCTCCTCTGAAAAACCCCTGGGCATCAACTTCCAGGCTCACCAATTATAGAAGATAAAATCACTAGAAACCAGCTCCCCGGCAACGGCGCCAATTTTGTCGCGCGGTCGTTTCGCGCTCAAAAATATATTTGTAAACTCCTGTGCCCACAGCGAGCGTAGCTAGCCAATGAGTACGGGTCGATCCCACAGAGAGCTGTTGCGATTCTATCTTCAAGTAACCAATCACAAAGGGGGTTTTGGTGTTGTCACTAAACTAAATGTAAATCTGCAAAAGAAACTAAAGAAAAGATCAAATAACAAAAGGTTCTGGCATTTGAATTAGAATTTGGTTTAAACATAAATCAACTCGATCATGGGCACACCGATTTTCATACATGATAAGTCATCTAGTTATGGTGACCGGATTCCTCTCATGCGTCTCCTCATCCATCCTTTCATTTTAGGTTTAAAAGTGATTCCTCTTCGATTAAACCCCTAACCAGTTACCCACCTCCCGATTCCTCTAAGAGATGTAAGCAAATAAGCAGCAGTGTGCCCTAGACGGACCCAGATCTGTTGTGTTTAACTGATTCCTCTTGTGCCCACAATACCCCATTAATTCCCTTATTACTATATGAATCGACACACAGTCACGACTCGCCAATTCAATTAATAGTGGTGTGCCCTCTTTACCTAACGAGTGATCAGCCACATTGGGCACTTCAGACACACACTCATGTGGAACAAGGCACAAGAATTAACGGAAACTAATCGTGCATTACTATGCCCATTTTGGCCTCACGAGTCCAGATTTATGCTCAAACCAATTTCATCATTCAAACGCCAGAATTAAAGATCTAGCCGAGAAGGCTAGACATAATTAAAACTGAAGAATTTAAAGACATAAAATAAATAAGAACTTACTGAATTAATTTAGCAAAAACTCGACTCCAACGTCGATAAACATGAACATAACCTAAGCCCCGAAGGTTTAAGACCTTTCGGATTGTTTTTGGCTGCCTAAGCAGCGTACGGAAAATAAAATGCAGAAATGTAAAATGTGAAAATGTTTCTGACTATCCAAAGCTTCCTTTTTTCCAGAGACTAAACTTGTTTAAATAGTTACATTTCTGAGTAGAGTTTCCCCCACAGGCGGGGGTCTTCTGCCGAAATTCCGGAACGGCGTGCCCTCGCTGACCTAGACTGGATAAGCTTCAGTTTTAACAAATCCCTATTTTTTAGGGATTGTTCTTATCTCCTTTGATTGCGCTTATCTCTTCGTCTGAGCTTATCTCTTTGTTGCAGCACCTTCCAGGAGTCCAACTTAGCTCCAACTCTCATTCGGATATGTAGCTATCTTCCACCAGCTCTCCTTTCAATTGAATCATGAGTTTCACTGGAATGCCCATTCTGCCTTGTGGTCGAGTCTGTGCGAGTACTGTGGCCACGGCATCGTTTGTCAGCTCCATCCGTATCTGATATGCCCACTTCACCGACCGAATGTGGGATGGATACTGAGGACACCCCCTGTGCCTCTGATGAACATATGTGCGAGATAATCGTGAATATTTGGGCATAAAATGCCCCTTCCGCCAGATTCGACTCTAGAAATGCCCTTTAACCGCAACCTGGTTCTTTTCGACTCAAAACACACTAAAAAGGACATTTATAAGGGATAAAATGCCCATAAAAACACGAAATAAATGGACTTATCAATATCTTGCTTATTGGAAACAGTAAGAAGGAGTTGTCAAACATTAGGGTGTGGTTGTCCAAGCAGTTCGATATGAAGGATCTGGGTGAAGCCGGACATGTCCTTGGCATCAAGATCATTCGAGATCGCCAGAAAAGGATGTTATGTCTGTCCCAGGTGACTTATATCAATACAGTGCTAGCTAGGTTTAGCATTCAAGATTTCAAGAAATGTTTTATACCTTACAGGCATGGAATTCATCTATCCAAGGAAATGTGTCCCCAAACACAGTCTGAGATAGAGAAAATGAAGAAAGTACCATATGCTTCGGCTGTGGGAAGTTTGATGTATGCTATACTATGCACTAGGCCTGGTATATGCTATACCGTAGGCATGGTAAGTAGATATCAGTCTAACCCTGGACAAGGTCACTGGACTGCGGTCAAAAACATTCTCAAGTACCTTAAAAAGACTCGAGACTACATGTTGGTTTTCCGCTCTGATAGTCTAGTACCTTTGGGTTATACGGACTCAGATTTTCAAACCGACAAAGATCATAGTAAGTCTACCTCGGGCTATGTGTTTACATTAGGAGGTGGTGACATTGCATGGAGGAGCATTAAGCAGAAATGCATTGAAAGTCGAGTATGTAGCTGCCTCTGAGGCTGCAAAAGAGGCTGTCTGGCTCCGCGGGTTCCTAGTGGGCTTGGGCGTGGTTCCTTGTTTACCTAAGACTATCACGATATACTGTGATAATTCTAGTGCAGTGGCAAACTCGAAGGAACCCAGAGCTCACAATGCAAGTAAACACATAGAGAGAAAGTACCATCTTATACGAGAAATCATTAAGAGATGAAATGTGGCGGTGGTCAAGATTGCATCGGAGGACAACCTGACTGATCCATTCATGAAGAGCCTGCTGGCTAAGACCTTTGATGGTCACGAGGAGAAAATAGGAGTGAGATGCAGACCTGGTGGCGCAGTTTGAGTCGATAGTTTTGATTGGAGAGTTAGTCTGTTAGTTTTTACACTTGAAAGACATGCTTCAAGTATAAGTGGGAGATTGTTGGTTTTGTATACTAGAATACTTGTCTTTGTATACTTTTCTAATGATATGATGATATGAAATGAAAGTTATTGCAGTTACTATTTGCATTTAGATTATGTTCTATAATTGTTCTATGCAATGTTCCATATACTTATATTGTAGATGATATGGTGTGGAGAGTCACACAGCAAGATCATATCATTAGAACCTTGTAATATATTAAAGATCTCACGGCTTAGATGGTCCTGAACACACCATCGGTACACCGTAGAATAATCTAACAAGTTAGTTGATCTTAACTAACAGATTATTCTAGTACACTTGTTAGTGTATTGAGGAGGATCACGATAGGATACTATTCTCTATCTCTGACCCAGTTACCGAGAGAATAAAGATCCACAGAGTTCGGGTTCTGAACTCATGTGATATTGACGAGCTTGTGTGTGCGTTGTTTATTACTTTGATTTATCAATGAGTGAGAAGTAAAATTTCACCCACTTCCCTATAAAGGGGAAGGGGGATGAAATTTTCACACATTTTTAGATCAGCCCCTCTTTGTCTCTCAAGATATCCACAGAATTCACAAACATATCTAGTTGATTTCAGCCCACTCTTAATCTAGATACAGTCCGGGAATACAACAGAAGATCTTGGAGTAAAATTGTGCAGTGGATGGTTTTTCTGAGAAAAATGAGAAACCATTTTGTGTCCATTCAATAGCAAGATTAGATCTTTAATCTTGTCCACAGACCGTCTGTTAGGAAAAAATATCAAGGAACCCCTAGATTAGGTTTTGATGAAATGTCAAAATTAGTTATGAAAAACTTACTAAAATTCAAGTTGTAGATCGGAGCTGACCAATCCAGGGCATCAAAAAAAAGGAACTCAAGTAAAGTCAAAGTCAACCAATCTGAAGTATGGTCTACAAAGCTGAAGGATACGTCATCCAATCAAAATTCAATTCAACTGAGAAGTCGAACCAGTCAAAACAAACTGACAACTAAGTCAGCTGAGCTGAGGGAGAAAAGAATTGACTGAAGACTGAAGAAACTGATAAAACATCAGTTTAAGCTAGAGACTGAAAATATCCAACTGATGGCCAAACTGAAGCAAACAAGACAGATCAGCTGAAGGCCAGAACTGTAGTCAGCCAGCTTGTGATTAGTCAAACTGACAAGATAGCCAAGAACTTGATATCAGTCGAACTGGAGAAAGACAAGCTCAAAACTGCCAACTGGAGCAATAGCCGAACTCAGCTGACAAGCTCAGAACTGCCAACTGGAGAAATAGCCAAACTCAGCTGACAAGCTCAGAACTGCCAACTGGAGCAATAGCCAAACTCAGCTGACAAGCTCAGAACTGCCAACTGGAGCAATAGCCAAACTTAGCTGACAAACTCACAACTGCCAACTGGAGCAATAGCCGAACTCAGCTGACAAGCTCAGAACTGCCAACTGGAGCAATAGCCGAACTCAGCTGACAAGCTCAGAACTGCCAACTTGAGCAATAGCCAAACTCAGCTGACAAGCTCAGAACTGTCAACTGGAGCAGTAGCCAAACTCAGCTGACAAGCTCAGAACTGCCAACTGGAACTCAAAACTGCCAAGAAAGCTGAAGCCAGAGTACCCTGGAGTTTAGTGCTCAAACTGGCGAATCTTGGAATAAATGCTTCAACAAAGATCCTGGAATTAAATATCTAATGAAGATCGATTGGCAGAGTAACGGCTACTTCAACCAAAAGCTCCAAGCAATCATTAAAAACCATCTTCCATTGATGAGCCAACAGAGCCACCGATCAATGGACAATGGAACTCAACGGTCATAAAATCACTCATCTATAAAAGACGAGTGAATCAGAGTTTAAAATACTCTCGATACTCTGCCGAAAAGAATCCTTCACCTACACAACTTTCGCATATACAAGCAAGAGCTTTTCTTTCTTCCTCCCACTCAAGGTCAAGTTCAGCATTTGATAAAAACTGCGAGAGTCCAACTGAGAACAAGAAATTCACAGAGTCAAGATAATCAGCCAACTGTTGACAATCCAGCCAGGGCAGCCTTCTCAGTTCCAGCTATACAACGATCAACTACTCAGCTCAATTGAAGGAGCACATCAGTTGATACCCCCTGTTCAAGACTAACCTCTTGAAGATCGAAAGAGATCTAAAACCTTATAAAGACGACAATAGCACCTACCTTCCTAGCGAGCAGTTAAGGACTTCAAGTATGAGCCATCGACCCGCTGAGGTAGCGAGCAGTTACCAGGTTCAGCCAACTGTCCTTCATTGTGTAATTTGTAAAGAAACTCAAGTTATATAGTGAAGTTGCCCTTCTGCGGAAGGAAGAGAGGACATAGAAGTTTGAGACTTTGAACCTCTATAAATCTTTTGTGTGCTGTACTGGTTTGTTTATTGCATATCTTTGAACTATACACAATCTCACACAAGCTGCACCCAAACTGCCTTAACTGATCAATAAGGTTGTGCATAGATAAGTTTTACTAAGCGAGTCAAAGGGTCCTGTTATTCCGCATCTAAAGTAAAAGTTTTTGAAGTTCTTAATCAATTTATTCACCCCCCATCTAAACTGATATTGACTCGCCCTGGACCAACAAGTGGTATCAGAGCGGTTGATTCTAAGGATCAGCCATTTCTGCAGATCAACTGAATCAGATCTACTTATCTGTGCTAACATTCCAGCTATGGGAAACCATAAGCTACCTTTATTTTCAGTTGAGAATTATGATAATTGGAGCAGGAGAATGAAGGCGCATCTCTGCTCAATTCATGAGAATATGTGGGAAGTCATCGAAGATGGTCCAATCATCATCATGATGGACAATGATGCTCACATAGTTGATATGAATCAACCGGCAAGGATTCCAAAGCCAACTAATCTTCTCACCAGCAAAGAGAAGAAGCTAAAAAATCTAGAGTTAATTGCTCAAGCCGCATTATTCCAAACTCTAGATGAAGACAGAATGAAGGACACAAAGAACTGCACAACTGCCAAGGAGATATGGGACCTACTAGCAGATCTATGCAAAGAGTCCGAAGCCATCAAAGGAAACAAGCTCCAACTGGCAGTTGACGGATATGAATCCTTCAAAATGCAGCCAGAAGAGTCCATCTCAAGCCTTGAAACCAGATTTCTAGGCATCATCAGTGAGATGAACAACCTCGGGAGGAGTTATCCCAATTCTGAGATGAATTTCAAGATATTGGATAATCTTACTGAAGAATAGGATATGAAAGTGAAGTAAGCTGGCTATGGCATCGATGACTGAACCACCTCAACTTCAAAACAATCAACTACCTAGCCAAGAAAGAGTTAGTTGAGGGGCTTCCCAAGGAAATATACAAGAAAACAGGTGTATGTGGACCATGTCAAAAAGGGAAGCAGGTGAAGTCATCCTTCAAGAATAGGAGTCACCCACCAGGAACAACTGACTGTCTTCAACTGCTACACATGGATTTGTTTGGTCCAGTTAGACCACAAACCCCAAAAGGCAAAAGATTCACTCTTGTAGCGGTTGATGATTACTCAAGATATACATGGGTGGAATTCTTGAGGAGCAAAGATGAAATTTATGACAAGCTAACGACGCTGATCAGAAGGCTACAAACTGAAAAAGAAAGATCAGTTCAAAGGATTCGCTCCGACAATGGAACTGAATTTGTAAATTAGCAAATGATCAGCTTTTTCAACCAGCTTGGAATCACTCATGAACACTCAGCTGCAAGAACTCCATAACAAAACGGTGTAGCCGAACGGCATAACCGGACACTCAAAGAAGCAGCTCGAGCAATGATAACTGATGCCAACATAGTTGAAGGGTACTGGGCTGAAGCAATCAACACAGCTTGCCATACTCAAAATCGAAGTGCCATTATAGCCGCACATGACAAAACACCTTATGAGCTGTACAAGGGTCGTAAGCCTTCTATCTCATATTTTAAAATATTTGGTTGTAAATGTTATATTCACAACAATGGCAAGACTCAATTGAAAGCCTTTAGTGCTAAAGCTGATGAGGGAATATTTCTTGGGTATAACTCTCCTCATGCACAAGCTTACAGAGTGTTCAATAAATGAACTCTTGTTGTGGAAATAACATGTCATGTGATATTTGATGAATTTGCTAATGAGTACAGGAACAAAGAAAGAATAGACACATCAGTTCAAGTACTACCTAGTGAAACTGAGAACTCGCAGGACTATATGGATCACATTGTTCCAGAGCGGCTTGAAGTTTCACTAGAAGAAGGCAATGAAACTGGTACCAAACCAGTTGAGATCAATTTGGTCAATGAAGACACAAATTGTGCTTTGACCATAAACCCCACAACTGAAACAGGGGGAAGAACTGATGAAAATGCCGAACCAACTGATGAAAGAGCAACTGATGACGTCACCACAGAAGAGCCAACTGAAGACCCAGCTGAAGCTATCTTGCCCAAATGGCTCCGAAGCCATCCAACTGACAAGATAGTCGGTGATCCAAGAAGTCGAGTCCAAACCAGAAGTTCAACTGAGCATGCATTATTCACATGTTTCATATCTCAAACTCAACCAGCAAACGTCAAAGAAGCCTTAGAAGATTCAGACTGGATCTTGGCCACGCAAGAAGAACTAAACCAGTTTACAAGAAATGACGTATGGTTCCTTGTTGATAGGCCAAAAACCGAGAAGGTCATTAGTACAAAATGGGTTTTTCGCAACAAACTGGATGAACAAGGAGTGATCACAAGGAACAAGGCTAGACTGGTAGCCAAAGGATACTCACAAAGTGAAGGGATCGACTTTGATGAGACATTCACACCAGTTGCAAGATTAGAACCCATCAGACTGTTCCTAGCCTATGCAGCTCACTTCAATTTCACAGTCTATCAAATAGATGTCAAGAGTGCTTTTCTTCAAGGAATGCTCAAGGAGGACGTGTATGTCGAGCAACCGCCGGGCTTTGAAATTGGTGATCAAGTCTTCAAACTGAAGAAGGCCCTCTGCGGACTGAAACAAGCTCCTAGAGCGTGGTATGAAACTCTCACAACATTCTTGCTGAAAAATGGGTTTCAAAAAGGAGTCATTGATCGAACTCTATTCGGAATAGAATGATCAACTGAGATCTTGATGGTTCAAATTTATGTGGATGACATAATTTTTGGATCGAAAAGTAAAGATCAATGCACACGATTCGTTCAACTGATGCAAAGCGAATTTGAGATGAGCATGATGAGAGAAATGACATTCTTCCTAGGTCTCCAAGTGAAGCAGCTGAAAGATGGGATCTTTATCAGCCAGGCAAAGTACACCAAGGAGTTAGTCAAGAAGTTTAGCGTAAGCAAAGGAAAAACTCTCAAGATTCCCATGAACACATCAGTTCAGCTAACTCTTGATGAAGAAGGAGAATCAGTTAGCCAAACATACTACAGAGGAATCATTGGGTCGCTACTTTACTTAACAGCTAGCCGGCCAGACATCTCTTATTCAGTCGGTCTATGCGCACGGTTTCAAGCTAACCCAAAGAAAATTCATCTTGAAGCAGCAAAGAGAATTATCAAATATCTCAAAGGAACCATAAATCTTGGACTATGGTATCCCAGAGATGACAGTTTGAGTCTAATTGGCTATTCAGACTCAGACTTTGGTGGATGCAAGATCAACAGAAAAAGTACTAGTGGAACATGTCAGTTTCTTGGAAGCAAACTGATATCCTGGTTTAGCAAGAAGCATCACTCAGTTGCCACGTCAACAACTGAAGCAGAATATGTAGCTGCTGGAAGCTGCTGTGCTCAGATACTCTGGATGAAGCAACAGTTGAAGGACTACAAAGTCGAAACTGAAGAAGTACCTATCTACTGTGACAACAATAGTGCAATTGCGATATCTCAGAATCCAGTTCTGCATTCAAGAACTAAGCACATTGACATAAGACATCACTTCATCAGAGATCACATCGAGAAGAAAGACATATGCATCAAATATGTCAACACTGAGAAGCAGATAGCTGACATCTTCACCAAACCACTGCTTGAAGCAAGGTTTATGGAGCTATGCATACAGTTGAGGCTACTTGAGCTAGCATCACAGGATGAAGATGATCAACTGGAAGAAAAAGGTCATGAATTCATTCCAGCTGAAGAGAGGAACTGAACCAAAACGGCGAGAAACTGATCAGTTGGACACATAAGCCATCAGTTTGAAATAAAAGCAAGAAGCTGTAAAGAGAAAAGTAAACTGGAAATGATCAGTTTACCCCATGAGCTCAACTAAATCATCAGTTCATTTGCTCAAACTGATGATCCAGTAAGCTGTGCAGTACATACCAGCTACAAATTGATCAAACTGATGAAGAAATCATAGGAACTGGACTCATCTCAAGAAGAGATATCAGTTCAAAGACCAGCTGAAGGAGAACAACTGAACTGAGAAGCAGCTGAACGAAGGTCCACACAGTCAAGACCAGTTCGGAACTGGTGAGAAGACATCTCAGTTGGAACTGATCAATAGAAAGATCATCAGTTATAGTCGAAGCCAACTGATGACGTTATCAGTTTCAAGCCAAGGAGAAACTGCTAGAGAGAAAAGATAAGTTCAAAAATTTTCAATAGTGGAAACGGTAAAAACACGTGTCACTCCAATATTACCGTTGAACCTTCTGTCTCTCTCCTCATTTATCCCCAACGGATAGAAATGAAAGGCCAATCGACGTGACGATTGAATTAATCCGACCGTTGAACTTGGGCATACGAAGCGTCACAACCGTTGGATGAACCCCATCATATTCTATAAAAGGGATGGTTGAACTCTCATTTTTACTTTTACCGATCTCAAGCTCAGTAAAGAATTAAAGCATTTCTCCTCCTTCAATTCTTGAAACTGTTCTGCAAAACTTACGAAAGTAAAGTGTTCAATCCTGAAATTCAGTCAAAGCCAATTTATCTCTTCTAAACCATTCATCTCAAAAACTCCATGGCTGACAGACGCACACCAGCTATTCGACAAAAGTTCGACTTTAAGAGAACTGGCGAATCTTCACGAGGATTCCAAACGAATCTCTACAGAGATAAGTTCCTGGATCTAGATTCTTATAGAGAAAGGTGCTCAGATTCCCCTCTCTGCAACTCACTGATCACAAAGATAGAGCAAAATGGTTTGAAAAGCTTCACTGAAGAATATCCATCAAAGATCTACCCAGAAGCCGTGGTTGAGTTTTACTTAAACTCAAAAGGTCATAATGACAGAGTAGTAACTGAAGTTCGTGGAGTTGAACTGGTAATAACTCCATAACTGCTAGGAAGATTATTCAAACTGCCAACTACTGGAACACGGTTGCAAGATGTAGAAGTTGATCAAGAGGAAGCCTACCGCCAGTGGAAGCGGGAGGAATGTGCAGATCCTTATAAGAGCAGCACACTCATGTCCTTCTTCCAATAAGAATACAGAGTTCTAGCATCAGTTGCTGCTAGAATGATCACTGGGACGACTGGGAGCCATTCAGAGATATCGGAGCACAAGTATAAAATTTGTGCAGCAATCATCAGATGAATCAACGTAAACTGGGCTCAATACTTCTTTGAGCAAATAAAGAAGTATGTCGATATTGTTGAAAAGCACTGGTCAACAATTGAGTTCCGTCAGAAGATGTGTTATCCAAGCAGAATAAGTAGCATATTGAAAAGCACTCTTAACTCCATATCAGAAGAAACTGACACGTTGGTGATCAGCAAACTGGACTTTATACCAGTAACCAGCAAGAGGCAGCCAGCTGCAAAGTCCATAAACATCAAAAGCAGTCAGCCAACTGCTGCCTTCTCAAAAAGAGCTGAGGAGCCCACAAAAAGAAAAGGCAAAGGAATTGCAGTTGAGATGCCGCAAGAAGACTCTGATTCAGACGACAATCTCCCAATAATTCAAATGTTGGGAAGCACAATTAAAGCTAAGCCACTGCGCCAAGTTCGCTGTGGATCAACCATTGATTCACCTGAAGAAGAGATTCTTACCAGGCCAGTTCAGTTCAAGGAAAGAACTGGCAAGTCGAAGAAGAAGCCCTCAGCAGTTCAACCAAAAGGGAAGAAGAAGAAATCAGGGCCTCCACCCCCTCCAAAACTGCCTCCTCACAATATCAAGGTGTTTGATGTGGCACCAGTCGCAGGAGATGACATAGTGCCTGACAGGGGAATTCTGTCAAAGGACACAGGAGCTGAATTCTTCAGAACTGCATGCCCTCCGATGGGAGAAACTGAAGAGAACATAAGAGCTCTATCGAGAGCTGAAATCGTCAAATGCTGGGCTGACGAACAAGTGCAGAAGTTCATCGCTGAAAATTTTATCGAAGACGTGATTGGCACTGCTGCTCTGTATGCAGCTCTATCAAGGTATGTTTACTGGTACCTTTGGAGACACTGCTTCAACTCCGAAGCCCATTTCCTCCTAACCGCCTTCCACGGGATGAGCTTCTGGAGAAGGGAAGAAAGGTGGATCATGCAGTGGGCTGGACAGGAGTCCCCTGAGCAAAATCCAGTCATCACGTTGAAGAGAATGCTTGCCATTCGAAGAAATCACCCTCACCCAGGACAGCAAACTTTGTTGGACGTAATGAATGACTTACTCAACTGGGCCAACATCAGACTGCCACCTCGGCAAACTCAAGCTGAGCAGCAACAATGGAAAAATCCTTAAGTTCAACAGCATTGGTTGCTCATTGAACTGCTAAAACTCAGGCAGTAACAGCTTCGGGAGGTGCAGAACCAGTTCAACAAAGAAGCTTAAAGCAGTCAACAAGGGGCTGGAACTGCTCCAGCTTACAGTCCAAGGCAAACTTTCATAGCATCTGTAGCTAGGCAGTTAACATTCGAAGCATCTCCTCAACCAGATGACATTATCATCGATCTCCTTGATGATTCCCCTGAGATGCAAACTATTGATGAGCGAACAGCCAGCGATCTGGAATTTGAAGAAATGCTCAAGTCTCTTATGCTGCCAGATCTTCCAAGTAATGAAGAGCCACACGAGCCAACTGAAGAGACTCGACTGCCCGAGGAGCCAACTGAGACTCAAACTACTCCTCCCCAAGAGTCAAATCCAAAGCCAGCTGAGTATGACCAGTCAGCTGAACAGATGGCTCAAGTAGTTGAACAGCCTGCATATCAAGGTACACTGGCAATAACTGTGTACATTGATCCAATTCAAAGAGCTCTTCAAGCTGCCGCTCAAACTGCTACACCAGAGATCTCATCAGAATCAATTTATGATGAGACCATCATTATGGAAGCAAACGAGATATCCCACACAGTTCCTTACGATGAACTTTTTGGAACTGAAGATGGAGAGGAAGCGGACTCAAGAGCAGTTCAGTTCGATGCTCAGCAAAGCAGTTCTACAGTCCAGCTCCTTCCATATTATGTGGAACTGATCAATACCCTGCAGCAACAGGTTAAACTACACACTGAGCAGATCAAGCAGCTGCAAGCCCATCAAAGACTCCAGTCAGCTGAAACTGAGTCAGCAAGCAGCGATGAGGATAAAGAAGAGGACCTCACTGAACCGCTGGCCAAAAGAAGGAAAACTGATCACAAGAAGGACTAAGTGGCTGATCAAGTTAAACCTGATTAGAAAAGCCCTAAGTGTACTTCTTATTAATCAGTTTGTAATTATCTTTTGATATATTTATAAAAGTTTATCCTTTTGATTTCAAAAAAATGTCTAGTTTCACATTTATTTTGAAATTTTGACCGTTGCAAAATAATGACACGTGTCAAAGTCATTAATTACCAACAACCAAAAGAAACCAGAGGCTAGTACCATTCCAACCATCAGATCTATGAGCCTGTCCAAACACTCATAAAAAACCCCTCTCTTTCAAACCTCTAAAAAAAAAGGCCTCCTTCTCCTACAATCTCAAAAACTCTCTCTCTCAAAAGATCTTAAAATTCCTAAATTCTCAGCCAACCTCAAGAATGGCCGAATTATCCAGATCTTCAAATTCCTTTAAGGAACAACTTATGAGAGATAAATTCCTTGATAGGAAGAAATTTCAATTGATTCTAGATGAATCAAACAATCCAATCCCTCTGTCAAATCTTCACAAGACAGGAGTTCTTCACTACCTGGAAACACCACCAAAATTCTTTAGACAAAATTTGGTGAGTGAATTTTTACTTCAAGCAAAATTATCTGCAGATGGAAGGATGATATCATCAGAGATTCAAGGTCGGATGTTATACATCACTGAGAAAACAATTGCTGAAGTGTTCCAACTTCCACAAGAAGGTTCATCCGTTCAAGAGATAAAGGAATCTGTAGAGTCATACTGGAAAGAATGGAAAGCTTCAACCTGCAACAAGCAATTCAGTTTTATAACTGCCAAAACTGACCTCAAAGCCTGAGTATGGAGTTCTACTTGACATAACGAACAAGATGATGTTCGGGGCCATTGGAAGCCTGAGTCAACTCACCCAAGAGAGATACAAGGTCATGATTCACCTTGCTGAAGGGAGACAAACAAACTGGACAGAATTTGTCTTTCAACAATTCAAGCACCAGGTCATCAAGGCCGCAGACTCAAAGAAATCTGGCAAATTTGAGTCCAAGGTAGGACTTGCTCTAAGAATGAGCAAAATGCTTGAAGACCTGCTGAAACTTCCAAGTGATGAATCACTACCAATCCTTATCTCTGACTGGATTTCCAAGAAAGGAACTGCACATCTTCAGTCACTGAAGAAAAAGAGAAAAGCCAAGGCCAAGACGAGCAACCACAGTTCGAGCAACTCAACTGCCAATGCCGTTCATTCTTCAAAATTAAAGAACGGATCACCAGCTGATTTCCAGGTTTGCTCTGATCCAGATGAGCTTATTCCATTCATTGGAATCCCTCATCCAAACTATGGAGCGGACTACTTCAGAGGCACATGCCCTCCTCTCCAGCTGACTGAGGAAAATATTCGCACTTTCTACAGTGGTGAATATGCAGTCAAAGGAGCACAAAAAGAAGTGACCAATCTCCTTCTCACTCACTTTGCTTTTATTGCACAACGTGACCAAGAGTTGTTCAAACAACTCCACCGGTACTTCTACTGGTACAACTGGAGACATTCTATGTCCATCCAGTCTCATTTTCTTCTAACTGCCTTTCATGGCATGAGCTACTGGCAATGAGAAGAAACTTGGAGCATTAAATGGATAGATTCATCAAATCCATTTCCTCCAACCATTGTGCAAGTCTAGCACATCATGAATCACCGGCTTGTTAACAAGATTCCAGCAACCGCCTTATTAGCCGAAATCAAGACCAGCATCATGTCTTAAGGAGTTGGGATTGCAAACCAATCAGTCAACTGCCCAACTGGCTCGCTTTGTCGACAACTGAACTTTGATAATCTATCAAGTCAGTCAGCTGAACCATCATGGCAAACTCCAACTGCCAAAGTCATGGCTTCTCAGAAGAATCCAAGGCATGGTGATCCAAGAGATAGTGATGATGAAGACACTGCCACATCACCAAGTCTCCTATCCAAGAGCTATGTGACTCCACTGCTCTCATCTAGTTCAAAAGGCGCACAGTTGCCTGTTTAAAATGATCAGTTTCGATCATCGCCAAAGGGAACTTAACAGTCCCTCAGTCAAAGGCTGAAAAACTCTTCAGTTGCCATCCAGCTTCACCTTCACCAAGCCAGGAGGACAGCAAGGCCTGAACTGCCAACGAACAAAACTACTTCCAAAGGAAGCAGTGCAGCTAGTCCAGCTAGGCCCTTCAAGAAGCGGAAACTGTCTACAGAAAGCCAAGCAACTGATCAAGACAACTGATCAATTCAGTTGCAGCTTCAACTTCAGCCAGCTCATCAGCAACAATTGAGAACCGAGACTCAACTGATCATCCAACCACCGAGCAATCAATCAGTTGGATTGTATCCCAACAAAATCCGGATAAGTTTTTTTTTAATTTCTCAAAGCTTATTCTAATTGAATTGTTACCGTTGCGATTATGAAATTTCTTATATTATACTCAACGGTTACAATTTGAAAATAGGGTTCTATCTCACAATGTTGCAATTAATATCTCTGCGTTGATGTTAAATCAACTTCTCAAAATTAAAAATAAAAGAAATAAAATTTCAATTGAGATATAAATAGCAAGATCTGCAGAAAATATTTTGCTATTTATGGCAACTACCCCATTTTCAAAATCGCTACTTCTCAGCCACAAGATCATAAAGTTACTTTACCATTAAACGGCTGAGATGCAAGCATCATTAATTCAGCTAATCATCCATCAAATCGGATGGCTGATCAGCTAAGAAAAGCAATCGAGTGTCCTCGATTTCTGCATGCAAAGCTGAATAAATATGTGCAAAGAGATGAAGGCTCCGATCATCTGCAAGCCCTTTCTCTCTCTTGCTTTGATCATCTGCTAGCCTTCTCTCTCTCCTCAAAAACACTTGCATATCTAAACTAAAACAGCATCTTTTGCAGATATGAAGCCCCCATTTCAGATGGTAGATGTCAAATTGCTACAGCGCAAAGTGAAAAAGGATAAGACTCTAAATCTAGAGCTCCTTAATGCACGTCTAGGTGCGGACAACTTTCAAAGAATCTATCCATCATTGAAGGCCACCGGGTTGTTACCCTTCTTGACACTCCTGCCAGTCAAGAACATACCTACTTATGTTGCCGAGTTCTACTACAACGCAATCATCTTTGGCGACAATATCATCTCCACCGTCCAGAATCAAGTGATCACGGTGACCAAAGATACGATAATGTCTACCCTTCACCTCCCCGGCGACGGCCTAAGCATAATGGAACTGACCCTTCCATACAAATATGCACTGTGGGATGCTTGGAAGCTTCCTCACGTACGCCATAATGACTGTTCACACAGGCTGAAGGAGAGTATGCCCAATGATATCATCCAACTCTTAGATATCACCAGCCATATCCTACATGGAAACTTTGAGACGGTCCATCTCTCCGAGCTCAAAGCCCATCTCACAGCCACTCTATACTTCGGATGTAAAGCTGACTGGGCCTCTTTCATCCTTGCTCAACTAAGAGCTAATGTAGAGCGAGCAGCATATGATCCATCAACTGGCTCATTTCGCGAGAAGATCGAGTTTATAGGTTGCATAAGCCATATCATTCAAAGCCAGTTTGATGAGGTCATCCCAACTGGCGAACAACTCGAAAGAAGGGACATGCTCCCAACTATCTACTGCCATCAGATCCCAAAGCGTTCGCGTCCACAAGGGCCTTCCAACTCAGATCATGGAAATGCACCTTTGGAGGCACCCGTCAGCTCATCTGAAGGAAGAGAGCTGATGATTGAGAGCGAACCTCTTTCAAGGCTGAGTGATCAGCCTACAATATCAGCCAGCTCCCAACTTCTACCGTTAGTCCAACGTGAATCCATTGAGGTTGAGTTTGAAGCAGTTCTAGACCATCAGCTCAGAAGCTGCTTCGGTCTCATTAAGGACACAGACTCCTCTTTATTCAAGCAACTGCGGCGGTACCTGCAATACCACATATGGCGCTTCCAACTGGATGAGTCAACAATGTTCCACCTCATCCACACTTGTGGCTCCACCTTCTAGATCAACGAAGGAACATGGAGTAGAAATTAGATGAATCATCGACTCTCTTTGCCACCAACGCTCTCAGAGATAATGGATTCGATAATCAAGTGAATCCAGCTCAGTATACCAGCCGATGCTCCTCTCCCCGACAACGAACCGGCCAACTCCTCATGCACACCTTTCATTGGTGATCCATCCATCCCTTCAACCGATGAGATCTTCAACAACTTGGCCTCGATGAACTTCAGAGAGCAAGAAGTCTCTCTCACCTCTGATCAAGGTCAGTTCATGACAACTGAAGAAGCCTATGCATGGCTCTCCTCACCCATGCAAATTCCTTCAGTTCCCTCAATTCATGATGACAATTTGGCAACTGTCTTCACCTTTCTGCCAAACTTGTCACTACCATCATGCGATCCCTTCCACCTTTTGGATGATGCCAAAAAGGGGGAAGATGGACAGTATGATTATGGATGCTTAACTCTTTGGGATCAGATTCAAAGAGAAATTCATCATGAGGGGAAAGATCAGCTTCAGAGGGAAGCATGGAGAATACAAGGAGCCGCCCAAGAAAGAGGAGAATCGAGCAGAAAGAAAAGAAGCAATTTTCAGGAAGTAGATTAGTAGTATTACCTACTCTTGAAACCATAATATGCTTTAAAGTGAATATATAATACAAGTCTCAATCATGCTTATAATGCTCATGCTTTGATACTTCAAGTTTGAATGCTTTGACATGCTCTGATACTTCAAGTTTGAATGCTTTGATACTTGAATGAAAAATGCTCTAACACGAAAGCATGCCCAAAGTGAAAGATTGAAAGAATGCTCTGAAATTTGAAGTCCAAATTGCTCTAATACTTGAATTTCATGCATATCTTGAATGCTTTGATACTTCAGTGATAGCATGAATGATAAATGCTCTGATACTTGAATGAAAATCATGAATCAAATTTTCTCTCAAACTTGCTCTGAATTTGCTCTGATTTTAAGAATCTGCTTAAGCATTTTCTACACTTGCAGTTTTTCCATCATCATCAACAAAGTTTTGACATCATCAAAAAGGGGGAAATTTTTAGGAAAAACTATCAAGGAACCCCTAGATTAGGTTTTGATGAAATGTCAAAATTAGTTATGAAAAACTAACTAAAATTCAAGTTGTAGATCAGAGCTGACCAATCCAGGGCATAAAAAAAAAGGAACTCAAGTAAAGTCAAAGTCAACAAATCTGAATTATGGTCTACAAAGCTGAAGGATATGTCATCCAGTCAAAATTCAATTCAACTGAGAAGTTGAACCAGTCAAAACAAACTGACAACTAAGTTAGCTGAGCTGAGGGAGAAAAGAATTGACTGAAGACTGAAGAAACTGATAAAACATCAGTTTAAGCTAGAGACTGGAAGTATCCAACTGATGGCCAAACTGAAGCAAACAAGACAGATCAGCTGATGGCCAGAACTGTTGTCAGTCAGCTTGTGATTAGTCAAACTGACAAGATAGCCAAGAACTTGAGATCAGTCGAACTGGAGAAAGACAAGCTCAAAACTGCCAACTAGAACAATAGCCGAACTCAGCTGACAATCTCAGAACTGCCAACTGGAGCAATAGCCAAACTCAGCTGACAAGCTCAAAACTGCCAACTGGAGCAGTAGCCGAACTCAGCTGACAAGCTCAGAACTGCCAACTGGAGCAATAGCCAAACTCAGCTGACAAGCTCAGAACTGCCAACTGGAGCAGTAGCCAAACTTAGCTGACAAGCTCAGAACTGCCAACTGGAGCAATAGCCGAACTCAGCTGACAAGCTCAGAACTGCCAACTAGAGCAATAGCCAAACTCAGCTGACAAGCTCAAAACTGTCAACTGGAGCAATAGCCAAACTCAGCTGACAAGCTCAGAACAGCCAACTGGAACTCAAAATTGCCAAGAAAGTTGAAGCCAGAGTACCCTGAAGTTTAGTTCTCAAACTGGCGAATCTTGGAATAAATGCTTCAACAAAGATCCTGGAATTAAATGTCCAATAAAGATCGATTGGCAGAGTAACAGCTACTTCAACCAAAAGCTCCAAGCAATCATTAAAGACCATCTTCCATTCATGAGCCAACAGAGCCACCGATCAATGGACAATGGAACTCAACGGTCATAAAATCACTCCTCTATAAAAGACAAGTGAATCAGAGTTTAAAATATTCTCGATACTCTGCTGAAAAGAATCCTTCGCCTACACAACTTTCGTATATACAAGCAAGAGCTTTTCTTTCTCCCTCCCACTCAAGCTCAAGTTCAGCATTTGATAGAAACTGCGATAGTCCAACTGAGAAGAAGAAATTCACAGAGTCAAGATAATCAGCCAGCTATTGACAATCCAGCCAGGGCAGCCTTCTCAGTTCCAGCTATACAACGATCAACTACTCAGCTCAATTGAAGGAGCACATCAGTTGATACCCCCTGTTCAAGACTAACCTCTTGAAGATCGAAAGAGATCTAAAACCTTGTAAAGACGACAATAGCACCTACCTTCCTAGCGAGCAGTTAGGGACTTCAAGTGTGAGTCGTTGACCCGCTGAGGTAGCGAGTAGTTATCAGGTTCAGCCAACTGTCCTTCATTGTGTAATTTGTAAAGAAACTCAAGTTATATAGTGAAGTTGCCCTTCTGCAGAAGAAAGAGAGGACGTAGAAGTTTGAGACTTCGAACCTCTATAAATCTCTTGTGTGCTGTACTGGTTTGTTTATTGCATATCTTTGAACTGTACACAATCTCACACAAGCTGCACCCAAACTGCCTTAACTGATCAATAAGGTTGTGCATAGATAAATTTTACTAAGCGAGTCAAAGGGCCCTGTTATTCCGCATCTAAAGTAAAAGTTTTTGAAGTTCTTAATCAGTTTATTCACCCCCCCCTCTAAACTGATATCAACTCGCTCGGGACCAACAAGTAGTATCAGAGCGGTTGATTCTAAGGATCAACCGTTTCTGCAGATCAACTGAATCAGATCTACTTATATGTGCTAACATTCCAGCTATGGGAAACCATAAGCTACCTTTGTTTTCAGTTGATAATTATGATAATTAGAGTAGGAGAATGAAGGCGCATCTCTGCTCAATTCATGAGAATATGTGGGAAGTCATCGAAGATGGTCCAATCATCATCATGATGGACAATGATGCTCACATAGTTGATATCAATCAACCGGCAAGGATTCCAAAGCCAACTAATCTTCTCACCAGTGAAGAGAAGAAGCTAAAAAATCTAGAGTTCGTTGCTCAAGCCGCATTATTCTAAACTCTAGATGAAGACAGAATGAAGGACACAAAGAACTGCACAACTGCCAAGGAGATATGGGACCTACTAGCAGATCTATGCAAAGAGTCCGAAGCCATCAAAGGAAACAAGCTCCAACTGGCAGTCGACAGATATGAATCCTTCAAAATGCAGCCAGAAGAGTCCATCTCAAGCCTTGAAACCAGATTTCTAGGCATCATCAGTGAGATGAACAACCTCGGGAGGAGTTATCCCAATTCTGAGATGAATTTCAAGATATTGGATAATCTCACCGAAGAATGGGATATGAAAGTGATAGCTACAAAGGAATCAAGAAATCTAAATAGCATCACTCCAAGGGAACTATTTGGTTCTCTCAAAGCTCATGAGTACAGTCTAAACCGAAAGAAGAAAGCATCAACATCGTCAGCTCAAGATGCGGCTTTTTACGGTGAAAGAAACCGGTTTAGAGACACTCGAGGAAGGATCAACTTCTGACCTAGGAGCTCACCAGCCAAAGAACATCAAGGCAGATCTTCAACTGAACGAAAAAGAGAAGCAACTGAAAAGAAGGAGAATCTAACTGATGACATCAATGATCAAATCCAATCAGTTACAAGGTTGATAGAAAAGTTGAAGAGAGTTCGGGATAAACAATCAATTCCACCTCAAACTGATGAAATCCCGAAAGATGAGAGAACTCATCAACCAGCTGAACAGTCAGCTGAACCATTCAGGGGTGGCAACCGAAATCTTGGAGAATGTTTTCATTGCCACAAACAAGGACATTACAGATTTGAATGTCCAGAACTCCCTAAAGATAAGAAAGCCAAGGTGAGGAGAAGCTTCTTCAAAAGAAAAGCAATGGTTGCAAATTACAAGAATGTCGTGCTAGACGATTCAGACTATCCATCTGGAATCGATTCTGACGGCTACAGCTCAGATGATGAAGCTCTATTCTGCCTCATGGCTGACAATGATGAAGAGGTTAGTACAGCTGATTCTCAAACCTCTTTTTATCATATAAATGAAGCAATTGTCTCTAGTAATGAACTTGAGATGAAACTTATGATGCTAGAGGACCAATTAGCTTCAATTTCCTGCTTGCATGTTGAACTGAAAGATGAAAATGATGAACTGAGAAATAAAGTTAGAAAACTGAGCATTGATTATGAAAGATTGAATTATCTTGAGTCTCAGTTTATAGAATTTGAGAAATTGAAATTGAGAACTGCTGATCTAGAGGCTGAAAATCAAAAACTCAAGCAAGAGATCCATGAGAGAGAAAAAGTAAATCTGAAGTTCAAAAAGGGATCTCAAACTTTAGATGAGATATTAAGTCATCAAAGAACTGGATCTAGCAGCTCAGGGCTAGGATATAGCAAGTTCACTGTCCTAGAGAAAGGAAAAGCAGTTGCTCAACCCAGTGATAATCTTGGAATGCTCTTATAGAGCCTTGGAAAATTTGAAAATCATTATTGTTGATCGTCCGCTTAAGATCGTCCCCCCAATCGGATGTCACTTCTCCTTCATCTTCAATAATCATATTATGTAAAATAACACAAGCCAACATGATATCTTTTAACTTATCTCTGTGCCAAAAATGACATGGGCCTCTAATCATTGCCCAATGAGCTTGGAGTGCCCCGAATGCTCGTTCAACATCCTTTCTTGCAGCTTCTTGCATTTCTTGAACTTCATTCTCTTTGGATCTTGAGGACACTGAAAGCTCTTAAGAAAAGTTGCCCATTCAGGATAGATTTCGTCTGTTAAATAGTAACCTTGTGTATATTGGTTACCATTAACTGTATAACTAATATTTGGCGCGCATCCTTGTAAAACGTCGTTGAACAATGGAGACAGACTCAACACGTTGATGTCATTATTTGAACTCACACAACCGAAAAAAGCATGCCATATTCATAAATATGCAGATGCAGCCGCTTCAAGCATGATTGTTAGGACTAGGGGTGTAAATGAGTCGAGCTGACTCACGAGCTACTCGAGATCAACTCGGAAAAAACTCGAAATCGACTCGAAGGAAGTCGAACCGAGCTCGAGCTCGAGTTACTCGAGTAGTTATCAAGCTTGATCTCGAGCTCAATTATAGTAGGCTCGACAGGCTCGCGAGCCTAATCGAGCTTGCATTGAATTTACAATGTTACCCTTAATATTTTACTTATTTAAATAATATAACCACTATATAAAGAGGACAAAATAACCTAAATCCCTAATTTTTACATTCTACCATTCTCTCTCTCACCAGCGGCGGATCTGATATCATTTCCATCTCTCATTCTCGCTCTTCTAGCCTCTCTCAAAGGTGACAAACAATCTTGCTTCTTTTCCCTAAGTTCGCTCTTCCTCCCTCCCTTGGCCGACACTGCGACAACCACTGCATTCCTTAAATTTCCGACGGTTCATCGAAGATATTCACTGAGAAATCTATCTCTACAACACTCTTTGAACAGCTCTACCGAGGTCTCTCACTCAAGATCCAGGCGGCTCAAAGCTATTTCAGTCCCAATTTCAAAGTTATCTATTTTTTATACTATAAATTTGAACTTGGCCTTTGAAGTTTTCGAGGAAGATCTGTATCCTCGATCTTCTTTGACTTGGTATGTGGACTTGATAACGTTAATTGGGGGCTGACGACCTTGATTCTGAATTGAACGTTGGATTTGGGGCAATTCTGACGCAGAACGACTTGAATGTTGCTAGAACACCTTGGATATTAGGATTTCATAACATCGTCTGGAGGGTGTGAAAACCTTGATTCCGGATCGGACGCTAGATTTGAGATGACTCCGGTGAAGAACGGCTTGAATTAGGAAAGAACTTCGTAGAGAATTTTTCTCCAACTTCTTGAGCTCTTCAATTTTGACTTCCCGGAGTGATTTTCAACTGATATGGAGGCCTCTATTTATAGTTGTAGGGAGAGAAATCTAGGGCTGATGTGGCACTATCTCATTGGCTGTTGTAAATTGATGTATATCTTTTGAAAAATATTTACTTGTTGCCAAAGACTCTTGATGTTTATAATATAATAATATCTTTATTATTTAAATATTTTATTTAATTTTGGATTTGATATGATTTCAAAACTAAATAAATATATAAAAGTCAATAAAATATTATATATAATATTTGATTTTTCGCCAGCTACAATGATTTTTAAGTGTTGTTAGTTTTTTTATAATTTTCATGATGAAATAACATCCTTCAATCAAACGGCCATAACTTTTTCAACGGTTCATATTTTTTTGAAATTCTTTTTTTTTTTTTTTGAAAAATAGACTTAACTAATTTTTCACTATATATTGTCCATATTTTACTTATTTATGGACACTTTCTTACACTTTTTTTTTTTGGATCAGTAGCTACTATCGAAGATGCGCAATAAGAATTATTATACATTTTTTGTATGAGATAAGAATATATGATATTGTCTCTCACTTACGGTAGTCTAATTGGTGAAGAAAATCAGCTCTCCCATGAAAGATCGAGAATTCGAATCTCATACACTTTTTTTTTTTAATTGAGTCTGCAGATATTTATAGTGAATGAAGATTTTTCTCATAAAAATATAAAATATGAAGATACATTATATAACAATTTAAACTTCAATTATTTTCCAAATTTGGACCAATAATATACTTCCGATTCAGTCTGAACACACAATGTCCTTGGAATCTTTTTGTGGCTTTTATTCATTCAAGTTTAGAAAATAGAACTAAAATAATGTATTTTCATTCGTGATGATCATCTAGATATACCATACATGTGAATTGTGATAGTACCAAGTTAAGGATGACAATAAATAATGAATCCTACGATATCCCATAAAAATTATTCATGATAAATAGGAAAATTATCCACTTAATAAGTGTAGTACGAATACATGTAATTACTCGTATTTTTCATGGGAATGAATGCAAATACGAGTATCTTAGATATATGAGTATGAGTGCGTGTATTTCATGCAGATAGAGCGTGGCTATACTAGTTACTTTCGTCAACAAAAATAAAAATGGACACACTATAACATATTCACCGGTATTTAGATGGCCTTTAATTTTATCTCTATGTATATAAAAAATGAAAATACCACCATTAGATAAAGGCATATTAATTGTAATTTGGGAAATGAAGTTATTTTCAGTAGTTACAAGTGAGTTTATCTTAGCTCTTAAGCATGGTACAACTTCAATAATTTTGTTTTGACCTCAAGAGTTTCCCACTACCTCTTAATAGACTAATCACTTACGATAACCCTTTTTTTTCTTCTAAATCAAATAGATAAATATTTTTCTAAAACCAAAAGTCAATAGCTTATGAGGGAAGTTTGAAGCAACCTAATGCATGCCTTTTTCTCTTCTTTTTTCTTTTTTTGTTTTTTTTTCTCTCTCTCTCTCTCTACTCTCTAGTCCAAATGTAATGTGCGTGCAAACAGATTGTAGATGCAAGTAAACTATATTTAATTATTTATTGATTAAGATTACGAATTGAATACCTACAGGCTACAATTAAGATGAAATTACTCGACAGTTTGTGATATCGAAAATTAAAGATGTAATTTGACACTTTTTAATCATCAAATATTCAAATTTATCCAATGTTAAATATACTCCCTCCGTCCCATTTTGATAGGCTTATTTTCCTTTTTGGTATGTCCCGATATATAGGCATGTTTCTAAATATATTTAGCTAATAAACTAATATATACCCCTATTTAATATGTTCACATCATGCATTAATTCAATGCCAAATAAATAAATAGAGGTATATTGGTAAGTTTCTTGATTAATTGTCTTTTCAAATCCTTTTTCTTAATTTTCATGAAAACTCTCAATCAGCCTATCAAAATGGGACGGAATGGAGTTATAACGACCCATTTTTCAAAATTATCAATACAGTATTTTTTAATATCGTTGTTACGATTAATTCAAATTAAATAATTTATATTTTAGTCATCCCGCCTGCAGAGAAAATTAAAAGATAATATCAGTAGTTCATAATATGAATAAAAGTATTAAAAATATACCATAATTTACGTACGATCGATTGATCAACTAATAATAATGATGATGATGATGAAACAGTTATATCCCACTTAATCATCTCTCAATTCACGTATATATATGTGAGAACTAATTCTTTCTTTCTCACGAGTCTTCCAAAAATAGAGTTTTCCTCTTTAACTTGAAGGAAGAAGAGTCGTCTGTCTCTATCCATTTTATTAAGGTAAAATAATTTACAATTTAAATGCAATTAATCTCTAGTTTATAATTAAATTTTCATGATATATTTACAGTAAAACTCCACTGTTGTCGAGTTTAATTACTGGCATTCAGTAGAATTATCCGTCAAAAACTTTTTGTCGAACCTCTCTGTCAAACTTTGATCAAGGTAATTCTATATTGAATTTAATATTCACTTTTCTGATTTTAATCAAAACACCAAATAGAACTGAAGTTTATTTGTTAGTGACGAAACTGATGATTAAAGATTTTAACTTTGAGGTTTCATTTTCTCACATGTTTACTTTATTATTATAATAGAAAATTATTATTAATACAAATCGTTTAGTATCTGTACTCTCCAAATCAACCTAAAACTCTACACATTATTTGAAAGCTACTATGTCTATTAATCTTTAATATAATAAAAGAAATTTATTTAGTGACTGTGCTAATTTCATAAGGATTAATTATTCACTCTTTAAAACCTATAAAATTATTACGAAAGTTTAATTTACTAAAAATATTTTTATTGCATTCTCTGTTAGGTTTCTACAAGTCTTTTAACAGTTTGCATTGTAAAGTCGAGTCAAAAAGTCTTCAAAGTAAAGATGGGAAATTTTATACGCACGTGTTTATTTATTATCCATTAAGTGTTGAGGTGAAAGTGAAAGTTAAAGTATGTCAGGAACCGTTAATAGGTCCGGGACCGTAAAAGTTATCATTGGGTTGCCCACCGTCCATGTGTATATGCATATATTTATTCAGAGACTGTTGTAAATAGGTTTGAGGTCGTGATAAGTTGTCTTTGGGTTGACTCCCCACTGTTCAAACCATTATTATTACAGTGACAGTTGACATGGCATGAATATCTGAATATGAGTTGCTCATTTAATATGTTTTGGATAATGTGTATTCTCCACTGAGTGTATTCGTTATACTCATCTCCTTATTATATCATTTCATGTTCAAGATCTCGGTGATGATCATGTGGAGATGGATGTGATTTAGTTTTATTTAAATATAAGTTAGTAAACTTATTTCACTACTAAAATTTTAATTGTTATTTATGTTGAGTTGTCTGTTTTCTTACTTTAAAAATACTTTGTAGTTTGAAATACTTGAAATCGCTTTCGCTCTATGTTGTTTGGATTATTATGGTATTTCTTTGAAATGAGTTTATTAAGATATTATTATGGGTTTTAAGTACAGGTTTATTTGTATATTTGAGAAAATACTTTAATTCTCTTTCATGCATTATTTCACATATTAGTTTTTATAAAATTAATAGCATTCTAAGCCTATAAAATTAGGGCGTTACATGAGTACTTCCTTTCCAAAAAAAGCAAAACCCCTAAAATATACACCTTCAATGGTTTGTTCTTTTTTTGTCCCAATATATCAAGTTGATTTCTATATATATTTAGCTCATTTATTAATATATACCACTACAAAAAATTATCTTTAGAGACAATATTATTAGAAACGACATTGTAATAGACTTAAATAATGACATGTCAACTATAATTACTACATGTCATCTCTAATGACATTTTTGTGACAACATTGTTGTCACTTAAAATAATTTTAAATTTATTTGAGATGAACTTTTAGGAACACATGCTCTATTTGAGACGACATGAATATGATGTCATCACAAAAAATATTTTTAAATCACTACAATGTCATCATAAAATTGTCATTAGAGATGATATGTGACATGTCATTTAAGTATATTATAAGTGACGACATTTGTCGTCTCTAATAATATCGCTTTTAAAGATCATTTTTTTGTAGTGTATCCATATTCAATATGTTTATATTAAATATTAATTCATTATCAAATAAAATAAATACGAATATACTAAAAAAATTACTTGTTTAATTAATATTTTTCAATAATTCTTTTAATCCTAATGAAAATTCAATCAATCACCTATACGAGGGAGTACTGTAATTAGACCATGTAATGATTCAATTGGTGAGGTATATACCTCATACTTGCAATATGGTGGGGGTTCAAATTTGTCATATGTACATTCTAGGTCAATATATTAATATATGCAGATCATAACCACATTAATATGCGAATTTTAAAATATGATAATTTAATCATATTCAAAATAGGCATTAATTCTATCATTTTTATGACACTTACTATTCCTTAATGATATTTAAAATGGTGGACTCACTCCCTCTATTTCTGAATAAATATTATTCTAACATTTTAATTTTCAAATGAAATAAATTCTAATAATTAATTAAATTTTAAAATAATAATTATAAATTCTATTTGGAATGAAATAAATTCTAAGAATTGATTATTAATTAAAAATAAACATTAAATTATAAAAGAAATATTAATCATAATTTGGATGAAATAAACGTATAAATAATACGTCTTAATCAAATGTATAATTTTCAATATTAGAAGTAATATTTATGTACCGAAGTATTTAGAACTTGTATATGCTTGAAAACGAATGTAATTTTATATTTTATATCCATATTTCTTCGGATAAACATGAGCATGTGAGGTCTTAAATGAAGTTATATGAAAAAAGTTTTAATTTGATATATTATTTAAAAAACAGATTTAAAACTACAAAATAATGATGGTTTAATTTATTTTTTTTGTGATGTTGATGATACCATGCTGATGTTATTTTATTTAATTTTTTTGTCACCTAAAGCATGTGATAAAATGTTACCTATGCATCTGATATAAACTATTATACAATTAAAAAATAGATTAAATCTCAACTCTTATCTTTTAGATAAATGACATTCATTTTATACGCACATGTCTCTCATTATACAAAAGATTAAATCGTCTTCACACACAAATCAGTTTCTTTCTTTTTTTTTGGGGTAGGTGAATTTCTATAGATCCATCCACCCGTGGAATCGGACATGATATACAACGCTACTCTTTCTTTCTTTTACGATAATCTCCAGTAATTTGTACTATAATACAATATCTCTATCACTAAAATACCACATAATTTATTATTCATTTTCATCGGTGTGCACTATAATTCTACACCAAAATAAAATATTACATGATACTCCCTTTATAATTATTGTTTTATTATTGCTAGCATATAATAACATATACAATTTCATTTAATGGGATATCTATCATCTAAAATTAAAGTCAACCTTTCATAATAATTATTGAAATCAATTTATTTGAATTAATATAAAATAAAAAAAATTATGATTCAGTTAAATATTGCAATAAAAAAACACAGAGTTACATAATACTATGCATATTTTTGTGTTTTATTTCGTATAATTTTATTTATTTTAGTATTTATAATTATGTAGTTTTTATTGTTGGTATAATTTTATCTAATTTAATTAAATTTATCATATATAACAAATTTAAATGTTAATTTACAACATATTATTTAAAATATAAAATAAATTACAATTACAACATATCCAAAATAAAATAATAAAATAATAAATAAAATAACATAAAAAAACCTTATATTATTAAAGAGAGAGTGACGTTGAAAATGGCGTCCCTCTCTCCTCTCCCGCATTTTACAGTAGGGAATGCCGCTGACGTTGGAACCCTTTTTGAACGGCAAAATTATGTTCGGCGTGTCCGTTGGAGAAGCCCTTAAAAGGGTTCACATCGCTGCATAATTTAAAATTAGGCTATGATGATAAATTTAAAAATTAAGACACAAAAGTTTGGAAACTTTAAATGATTTTTTCTAATGAAGATAAAGTAGAAAAATTCTTTTGGAAATGCTATTTCTCGGCGCTCTATTACTTTGATGATCCCTTGCCAAACACATACCGTTCAAAATATACTACTTATATATATATATAAATGAAAATATATTTATCGGTATTTTAAGTTTAACATATACTACATATTACCATATATATAGGCATCCAAACTATACCTTTTTACGTACCCCATTTGTATAATACTCTTTCTGTTTCACAATAAGTGTCATTCTAAATTTCTAACACTTTAATTTTGTTTCACAAAAAATATCATTCTATACAATAGGGGCTCGTTTACTAGACAATATAGTATAAGGTTGAATATGTTTGACACGGGATGATGAGGTCGTACAAGGCAAAGAAGAAGATGATCCGGAGCTGCAGTTTAAAGGTCCAATAACGCGTTTGCGAGCTAAGAAGTTGCAAGCTTATTTACAAGCTTCTATTCGTCGCAAATTTGAGTTGCATGAAGATGAAGTGAAGAGCAGCCCAAGATGGATCACCATGCTATCTATTGATGATGAAGAAGGTAGCATGAAGACGTGAGAAGAAGAATCACGCCATTTGGACGTGTGCATGAAAAGTTATACGCGTTTGCATGGGAAATCGGGAGATGCTGTTTTTCATGCAAAGGTGGTAATATTAATTGTACCATGGGCCACGAAATTATTCATATTAATTCAGCCCATGATCGAGTTCTAAGGTCCAAGATGGTGTGGATTTGCAAGCCCAAGTCCATTGGGATTTATCCTTATCTAGTTAGATTTAGATAGATTTTTGTTATCTTATTTTTGGTATCTTTTGATTTTATCCTAGATTGATTAGGATTAGTATATTTTCGAATTCTCTTAGTTTTAGGACTCTAATTTTCGTCCATATACACTCCTATAAATAGGAGCACCATGTGACATTCATAATTCAGACAATTGCAAGAAATAAAGAGTTATTCTCAATCTGTCTCACGATCCTTCGGTTGATCAAACTTTTATCTACAATTCTATTGTTCTAGCAAATCAATAGTCTTATTTAAGTTCTTCAGGGTATAATTAAGTACTTGGGAGAATTGCTATCCGGAGAATTAGTCGTGCGCGTTCGAGTTGTTTCAACACGGATTCGCCGATCCTGATTTATCCTTCTACCTTTCATCGCCGCCGAGATTCCTTCCACCATTGTCGTTCGCCGTGATTCCAGCCACCACCGCCGAGTTCCAGCCATTCAAGGGTGTCTTTCGTGTCAACAATCGAGTCCTTGTTCGTGTCTACGTATCCTAGTAAGTTCTACACATTTTGAGTCCTTTTCTAGTCGAGTTTGTCGTCTTTTCTCTAGAGTCGTATTGATCCCTTACGCATCCAACATAGTTTCATTCCTAAGCTTCCGCATATTTCGTCCGTGTCATGTCCCATAGGTCCCGGGTCACATCATAAATTGGTATCAAGAGCCACGTCGGTTTCTATCGTTCGTGGTTCAATACGTGTTTTTGTGTTCGTCTTATCATTTTGAGTCTTTTGAGTTGTAATATCTACATATTCATTGAAAAAAAAGAAAAAATGAGCAAAGGGTCGAGCCCTATAGCAAAAAAAAAAACGAAAAAAAAAGTCGCCGAAAAAAAAAAATGAAAATTCAGATTTGTTCTACTTGATTTTGATTTTAATTCCTTGTTTTTAGATTTGTTCCATATATTTAGGGATTTTTAGATTGTGTTCACATTGGTCAAACTTATCCAAATCTCTTCTATCTTATCTGTTAGATTTTCTAATCTTGTTTAGATATCTTTCATCCTAATCCATATCAAATCAAGATCTTTCCATCCTCATCCATATCTAATCATAATCTTCCATCCTTATCCACCATATTTTCGAATTCTATACCCTATAGTGTTCGAATTTTTCATTCTTTACATCCATACACCCGGCTCACCTTATACACCACATAGTCCATACACCCATACACCCGTACACCCATACGCCCGTGGTCCACATATACCATCTAGTTGAATACTCATTCCACACGCCTTCTTCTACTCTTAGCAACCTTCCGGCTTGATTCTATCCGTTGGAGCTTGAAGAAGACCCAGAAGAGCTAGTCAAGAGAAGCTGCTGAAGTTTACGATCCACCCACCCCCATATTTCACTCCACACGTGCACCACACATACTTGAGAGTTAAACACGAGTGGAAAAATCAAGAGTGACATACACGAGCGTTTGTGAGGAATTGTGAGGTTCTACTTTACTTTTTCTTCACGTTTGTTCATTTTGCAAGATAAATGGACCAGCGGGAAGGTATTTTCTACACCCGTTGCTCCATCCAAGACAAAATTTGTTCCATGATTATTGACAGTGGTAGTGTATTTAATGCCATTAGTCAATATGCAGTGGACAAGCTCGGCCTGACACCACAGAAGCATCCCAAGCCCTATAAGTTGCAGCGGCTTACAGTCACAAGTTAGGTAAGTGTCGGATTTACTATTGGTCGATATACTGACACTGTTTTATGTGATGTCATCCCTATGGAGGCAACACACATTCTTCTAGGTCAACCGTGGCAATTCGAGCAAAGAGCAGTGCACGATTGTCACGATAACACTTATTCCTTTACTTGGAATAGACGGACCACCAGACTAATGCCTTTGGCGCCTGAGGACGTCATTGAGGATCTGAAGTGGATGCAAGAAAATTTTAAAGCCGAAAGGGAAAGGAAGGCCGCAACTATCGAGAGCGAATCAATTGCCACTGTCCCTAGCCCTACTTCGACACCATTGGAGTCTTGTTCACAACAAGACATGTCGTCTAACTCCTCCAACGCAGATCACCAGTTGAATTCAGATATGATAAGTGGAGCTACAATTCCGTCCCAGCCCATATGCATTGATCTATCACTTGATGCAGGTAAGTCGGATAATCTGTTAATTTCTCAGAACAGTGCTACTCATGATCTTGTGTTTTCTAGTGATGTGCAGATCGAGAAGAAAGAGTTCGAGATTGAACAGCCTGGAATAGCTACATTTAACCCTGATGGCAGCTCGGAAGAAGTTTCCAACTCTCAAGAGGAGATCAACGAAGAGCTGAAGTTGGAGCATGATGATGTTCGACTTAGAGATCAGCTTGTTATAGATAAGTCGTCCAACACCCACGTTGTTTATCTTAAGGACGTGTTACTTGAAATCGAGAGAGGTAAGTACCGTCTATCCTATTCTAGCATTGATAGGAATTTGTTGTGTATAGTTGAATCCATGTTCCTTTTTAGAATTAATTTAACATTTGGATTTTACTTGAATTGCATGAAAAGATTGGATAGTAGAAAGCCATTGTTTGTTCCAACCAAGTGTAAGATGCGTGCATGGTGCTTGAATTCGTTTAGTTTGTGTTTTTCCATTGATCATTTGAGAGCTATTCATAGTGTTGAACATGCTGGAAATTGTTTAATTGTTTATTATACCATGTTAGATCCATTATATGTTACACATTGGATAGTTGATTGTTTTATTGAGTGCTGTGCTGCATTGTCGAGAAGGTACGTTCTCTTGAACCTAATGCATGCTAAGATGTTGGGATTTGATGCGATTAAAGAGTTGTATTCGAGTGATCCATATTTTGCATCGATTTATGCTGAATGTTGCTCAAAATCTCATGCATTTGATGGCTTTTTCGTGCATAATGGGTTCTTGTTCAAGGGTTCACAGTTGTGCATTCCTAAGTCTTCTATGCGTGAGTTGTTAGTTCTAGAATCGCATGCGGGAGGTTTAATGGGTCACTTTGATGTGTCTAAGACGTTAAACTTGCTGCATGAACATTTCTTTTGGCCACGTATGAAGCATGATGTTGAGAGTGTGTGTAGTAGATGCATACATGTAGAAAGTCGAAATCTACCTCACACCCGTTTGGTTTATACACGCCTCTACCAGCCCCATCTTCACCGTGGATTGATTTATCTATGGATTTCATACTTGGTTTGCCACGGTCTAGGTCTGGTCGAGATTCCATTTTTGTTGTACTTGATAGGTTTTCCAAGATGTCTCATTTCATTGCATGTAGGAAAACCGATGATGCTGTACACATTGCCAACTTGTTCTTTATTCATGTTGTGCGTTTACATGGGATACCTAGAACTATTGTTAGTGATAGGGATTCTAAGTTTCTTGCACATTTTTGGCGTGTACTATGGGGTAAGTTAGGTACCAAACTGTTGTTTTCTACTGCATGTCATCCGCAAACTGATGGACAAACTGAAGTAGTTAATCTCACTTTAGGTACTTTGCTGCGTGCTTTAGTTAAAAACAACTTGAAGTCATGGGAAGATTGTTTGCCATATGCTGAATTTGCTTATAATCGCGTTGTGCATTCATCTACCAACATGTCTCCATTTGAAGTTGTTTATGGTTTTAATCCGCTAACGCCTAATGATCTGTTGCCTTTACCTGTTGAGCATCTAACAAGTGTTAAAGGTACAAGAAAAGCGGAACAAGTTAAGGAGATGCATGAGAAAGTGCGTGCGCGCATTGAAGCCGTTGGCGCACGTAATGTTGTTCAAAAGAATAAACGGCGCAAGCAAGTGATTTTCCAGCCCGGAGATCGCGTTTGGATTCACCTGAGTCCGGGGCGGTTTCCTAACTTGAGAAAGTCGAAACTTATACCAAGAGGAGATGGACCGTTCACTGTGCTGAGTCGAGTCAATGACAATGCATATCGCATTGATTTACCCGGCGAGTATAAGTGTTCATCTACATTCAATGTTGCTGACTTATCTCCCTTTTCTACAGATGATGAGTTCGAGTGCAATGATGACGAGTCCTTGAATTCGAGGACGAATTCTTTTCAGCAGGGGGGGAATGATGAGGTCGTACAAGGCAAAGAAGAAGATGATCTGGAGCTGCAGTTTAAAGGTCCAATAACGCGTTTGCGAGCTAAGAAGTTGCAAGCTTATTTACAAGCTTCTATTCGTCGCAAATTTGAGTTGCATAAAGATGAAGTGAAGAGCAGCCCAAGATGGATCACCATGTTATCTATTGATGATGAAGAAGGTAGCATGAAGACGTGAGAAGAAGAATCACGCCATTTGAACGTGTGCATGAAAAGTTATACGCGTTTGCATGGGAAATCGGGAGATGCTGTTTTTCATGCAAAGGTGGTAATATTAATTGTACCATGGGCCACGAAATTATTCATATTAATTCAACCCATGATCGAGTTCTAAGGTCCAAGATGGTGTGGATTTGCAAGCCCAAGTCCATTGGGATTTATCCTTATCTAGTTAGATTTAGATAGATTTTTGTTATCTTATTTTTGGTATCTTTTGATTTTATCCTAGATTGATTAGGATTAGTATATTTTCGAATTCTCTTAGTTTTAGAACTCTAATTTTCGTCCATATACACTCCTATAAATAGGAGCACCATGTGACATTCATAATTCAGACAATTGCAAGAAATAAAGAGTTATTCTCAATCTGTCTCACGATCCTTCGGTTGATCAAACTTTTATCTACAATTCTATTGTTCTAGCAAATTAATAGTCTTATTTAAGTTCTTCAGGGTATAATTAAGTACTTGGGAGAATTGCTATCCGGAGAATTAGTCGTGCGCGTTCGAGTTGTTTCAACACGGGTTCGTCGATCCTGATTTATCCTTCTACCTTTCATCGCCGCCGAGATTCCTTCCACCATTGTCGTTCGCCGTGATTCCAGCCACCACCGCCGAGTTTCAGCCATTCAAGGGTGTCTTTCGTGTCAACAATCGAGTCCTTGTTCGTGTCTACGTATCCTAGTAAGTTCTACACATTTCGAGTCCTTTTCTAGTCGAGTTTGTCGTCTTTTCTCTAGAGTCGTATTGATCCCTTACGCATCCGACGTAGTTTCGTTCCTAAGCTTCCGCATATTTCGTCCGTGTCGTGTCCCATAGGTTCCGGGTCACATCACGGGATGTGTACCGTATAAGATATCAATATCATGTTTGTTTGGTGTATTAAAATATATGTATTAATAATATATAGTTTGCTTAGACATATTAAATTCTATATAAAATTGCAAGTCCTAAAATATCCTTTAATTAGTTACCATACATTGTGTAAATATTCTATAATAAGATTTTTAATTAATATCTGCAAGGTTATTTTAGTCTACAATTTTTAATAATTATGTATGGTATTATATATCCCACCTGTCGGGTGTGATATGTTATACTAAATAAATGGTTAACATATATTAGGCCCTTGCATAATCATGGACTTTATTATTGCTAGCAAATGTGATATTAGGGTATCATAGGTATCTATTACAACCTTCTAGAGATAAAATTTTCAATTTTTTTCTCATATTTGCCCTCATTTAATGTATTTAAACAACCATATTTAACTCATTTAATGTATTCATATAAGGGTGTATCTAACTAATATCTTTATTAATGTGTGCATTCATCTAAAATGACACTTATTCAGAAACGGACGAAGTATCTAATAACTGAACTAAAAACTACAATTTAAAACCATCATAAACTAATGTTTGTGGGGTGATTTGGAGGGCTAATTATATAATAAGCATGTTTTGTAAATATATCTCCAATTTTAAAAAATATTATACTTTCCACATTTTTGTAAAAATATCCTCAATTTTAATTTTCTGTATCAAATTACTGACAAAACCACAATCAACCCCAACGTTTAAAATCATTTGGAAAATCATATTCCACAATGAAAATTAGAGTACCAATTTATCAAATAGAATCCAACACCAAAAATGAAATCATACGATATTTGTGTAAAAATATGAAAAATTTACGTAATTTTTTATATATTTAAAAGTTTGTAATATTTTTACAAAACATACTCAAGTTTATCACCTACACAAATATATATATATATATATATATATAGGGTTGGGTTCCAGAAGGAACCATACACTAGGTAAGAACCGAGAACCAATTTCAACCATAGATCTTGTCTATTTGGACGGCCAAGATAAGTTCCAAACTTAAAAAAAACGCGGTAGCATAATTGTAATAAACCCGAACTTCACTGCCACTGAAACTCGGCGAGGATAAAATCATAAATCGTATTTTAGCGTTATCATTTTCTATTTTAGCACTCTCATGACTTATTTTAGCACTCTCATGACTCTTTTTTAGCATTGGCATAAAAAAATAGGTCGAACGGAGATATCAAAGGATGTTTGTTGTACCAATTCAGAGCCACATATACCAATCAACGCTACGTCTTTCTAACTATTTTTGTTTTCAGCTGGATTTATTGATTCTTGTTTATCTTCATCAATCTCCATGTATGATTGGCCAGATATACCTGAATGCATTTGTTATAATCTTATAGTTATATGGCCCCAAAAATATAAGATTAATTACCTTCGTATATCCATATATACAAACATTTCAATATTTAAATATGGCAATGACAATTATGAGAGTTTAAAATACAATAAAAAAAATATGGCAATTGTGTGTATAATAATGCAGAGTATGAGACTTCGTTTAAAAGTCATCATTTTAATAAGACTAACTGCACCAATCTATGCACACAACAAGTTTTTCCGTGTCATTTTTAATAGTTTATAAAAAAACCACGAACAAACACAATTATATGTTGATTGTTCAATTATCAATATATGAGTACTTAGAATTTACGAGTATATTTTTCAATTTAGGGTTTTAGCACTGTCATTTTCTATTTTAGCACTGTCATGACCTTTTTTAGCACTGTCATGACCTTTTTAGCATTGTCATAACTTATTTTAGCATGACTCTTTTTTAGCATTAGCATAAAAAAATATCATCGACATTGTAAAAAAACCACGAACAAACACAGTTACATGTTGAATTATCAATATATGAGTACTCATAATTTACGTGTATATTTTTCAATTTAGGGTTTTAGCACTGTCATTTTCTATTTTAGCACTGTCATGGTCTTTTTTAGCACTGCCATGTCCTTTTTTAGCATTGTCATAAATTATTTTAGCCATCAATCTTGATGATGCTATTTCACTATGCAAAAGTGGTGTGCCACGGAGCTTAAAGATCTCAAATCTTTTTTGGCGTTCTGCAAAAACTCATATACTATTTTAAAAATATAGTGAATTTAGAAAATTCCAAATTAACACTTGAGGTTACATGTGTTGGATAGATTAGAATTTGAAGGCGAGAAGCTACAAATCCATCTGCGATACTTGAGCTTGCGTGATTGTGAAGTGGAAGAACTACCACATGTATGTGACCTACCATACTTGCACTTCTTAGATTTAATTTGTGGATGAAATCTCCCAATCTGATTTGGAAGATGACATTTGTGATTGGAGGGAATAAACTAAGACATGATGGATTTGATGAGTTAGTGACGTTGGAAGAGATCAATTGCATCATTAACTAATAGTGCTAAAAAAAGAAATGGAAGTGCTAAAATATAAACTACCAGTGCTAAAATATCAGAATACAAATGCTAAAACTAATATGATTACTTTGCTTAGTAAATTACAATATATGTCTGCCCCTTAACAACAACACCATCACCTGCAGCCATGAATTGAATCAAATTAAATGATGAGATTGAAGGAAAAGTGTGTTTGTGAATAATGAAATGTTAGAGTGTCTAGCTACTTTGAAACTGTTATGATATTGGGGTGCTTATAGCCCATCCATTGTTGCGGCAGCATATGAACATAACCGGAGCTTCCATTACTGCTGCAAAATTCAATACAACATGAAAATCTCCCTACCAAAAACAAACAATTTCATTTCAACATGTCAGAATATACACCTTATATATATGTATATATATATAATTTCAGAAGATACCGATACTAGCTAGCTATACAATATAATTAAAAGAGTTATTATTGTGTGTGTGTGTGTGTGTGTGTGTGTGTACCTCACTGGTGACACCATTACCTGTGAAAGCAACAACACATGCTTCCTTTCCGTCCATTTTAAGGGAGTAAGCAACACCTGCGGCTTGAGGCAGTTGTGTCCTGACATAAACTAAGACTGGATGGATTGAATGAGTTAGTGACGTTGGAAGAGATCAATGGCATCATTAACTAACAGTGCTAAAAAAGGAAATGGTAGTGCTAAAATATAAATTACCAGTGCTAAAATATAAACTACCAATGCTAAAATAACAAAATGCAAATGCTAAAACTAATATGATTAATTTGCTTAGTAAATTACAGTATCACACAATCATCGTGAATTAAAGCATTGAAGTGAGAACAAATCCAATGATGAATAACTCTTAGCATGAGACCTGATGCTATTCTCTGTATTGGAAACGTTTGCCAATCCACCAACAATCAAACCTGCATCCCACATTCAAATCTGAAGAAGAATTCCGATGCCGCACGGCCTGCCGCTCTTTCGCCGGGATTCCCATCTGATCGGCCGGAGATATGGGTAATTCTTCCATGTCGATTCCTCGGGATTTTCTCTACTAATAAATTTGTTTTTTATCCAATATATTTCGGTATTAATTGAATCGACAGTCTTTACCGATTGAATCTCAGTCATCATGTTGATTCTATCAACTCAAATTCAGATAAGATCGTGCGATCCAAATGCAGCAGAGAATCATCCACTTCACTTCATTCTTCCCCAAAACTCAAAACACGTCTGGTTTGCAACTGAACGTAGCTAATTACAGAAATAACCCTAATTCATTAAAAAGTTGATAATATTACGAGATTGCCACCGTAATTTTTCAATCTGGGAATAGATCTTGGTCATTAAAATAAGCGAGATCTGTGGCTGAAATTAGTTCTCAGTTCTCACAGGGGTGTGTGGTTCTCACATGATCCCATCTATATATATATATATATACATATATATATATATATGGAGAGAGAGAGAGAGAGAGAGAGAGAGATGGGATCATGTGAGAACCACACTCTCCTGTGAGAACTGAGAACCAATATCAGCCACAGATCACGCTTAATTTGACGGCCAAGATCTATTCCAAGTTTAAAAAAGCGCGGTGGCATATTTGTAATATTACCGACTTTTTAATGAAGTAAGGGTATTTTTGTAATTTAGGAATTCTATTTATTTTTGGAGTGAATCTTTTCCCGTCTGTAATCCGGTTTGCATTCGAAATCTCTTTCCTTGTACATATCAATTTTCTTTGTGTTTATGTAATCAAAATTTCAGTCGGTTCTCTTTGAATTTTATTTATCTCAATCGGTGTTCACGTGATTTTTGTCTGGAGTTTGTGTTGTTCGCTGTTATTTGATGAAGATGCCGGGTAAAAAAGTTTTTTGCTCTAGTTTTCCTGCGATTTTTTTATCTGTTTGTTTTACACTTGTTCGACAAGGTTGACGAAGCTGATTAAGCTGTTATTTTGAATTTTTCACGATCAGCATCTGTTTTTAGGGCTGCATATTATGTGTTTTTGGTATGAATATGCGCACTTTGTATATCTGTAAATTTATTAGCATCACAGTATGAATTATTAACATTGCGAATTGAGTTATTAGCATTGTGAAAACGATTGAGTATCATAAAAATATCTCGTTAATAGAGTATTTTGCACGATGAATGCAGCTTTGCAATAACAAATGAGTATTATAAAAACATTTTGTTAACAGGTACTTTAACACTACTGTGAACTATTTTAGCACTGTTGTAACCTAGTTTTAGCACTACTGTGAACTATTTTAGCACTGTTGTAAGCTAGTTTTAGCACTACTGTGAATTTTTTGAACATGATCGTAGAATATGTTTTTTACGCATTAATGTTATTAGTTGTGTATATAAATGTTCAGATTGTGTTTCTTCCAATTTGGAGATTTCACCCGTATTTTCTGAATTTTACACACCTGAATGTGAACTATCTTTGAAGCCTGCATTGGGCAAGATTTTCCCTACTTTAGATGATGGTATAACATTTTACAAGGTGCATGCCTTATCATGTGGATTTGATACTCGTTTGATGCAACATATAGGACTAATAGGTTAGTCTGTTTATTATTTAAACTTGCCGTTTTATTAGTTTTAGCATTTGCATTCTGCTATTTTAGCACTGTTAGTTTATATTTTGGCACTTCCATTTCTTTTTTTAGCACTGTTAGTTAATGTTTGAATATTTTTGGTAAGTGATAGTGTTACCAGTTGTAGTCTTTTATTTACGATGAGAAAGACATTATAATAACAGAGACTTGTGATCTTTTATATGTTTGCAGTAATTTAATGAGTTTTGCACCCTTTACAGGAAAGGACAATCATGGGAGGTTTGTCACCTTTGGGGCTGCTTTAATTAAATACAATTAATAATGATGCTAGTACCACAAATCACATTTGTTGGTTTGTAATGACTATGACAAGTTTTTAATCACAATGCTAAATAAAGGGTTATGTTAATGATAAAAATGAGAGATTGCAATGTTAATAGTGGTTGCACTATATTGATAATTCAACATGTAACAGTGTTTGTTCGTGGTTTTTTTACAATGTCGATAATATTTTTTTATGCTAATGCTAAAAAGAGTCATGCTAAAATAAGTCATGACAATGCTAAAAAAGACCATGACAGTGCTAAAATAGGAAATGACAGTGCTAAAACCTTAAATTAAAAAATATACACGTAAATTCTGAGTATTCATATATTGATAATTCAACATGTAACAATGTTTGTTCGTGATTTTTTTACAATGTCATTGACATTTTTTTTATGCTCATGCTAAAAAAAGTCATGTTAAAATAAGTCATGACAATGCTAAAAAGGCCATGAGAGTGCTAAAATAGGAAATGACAGTGCTAAAATCCGAAATTGAAAAATATATACGTAAATTCTGAGTATTCATATATTTTCAAAATTTTCCGATTTTACCCTTATTAAGATTCAGGGGCAGCGAAGTTGGACGTTATTACGAGATTGCCACCACATTTTTAAAAATCTGAAACATATCTTGACCGTTCAAACATACCGAATTTATAGCTCAGATTGATTTTCAATTCTCACCTAAAATGCCGTTTTTTCTGAAACTCAACCCCTATGTATATATATATAGGCCTCCTAGTTTGAGGTGAGCTAACAGAATTAGAATCTTATCCAAACCCAAACGTACTCCAACTAAGAGTTGGATGGAGACCGTTACGATATGTAACAGTCAATTTGTCATAATATATATATATATACATACATATATATCAATTCATTTGGATGTGATCTCAAATTATTTAATTTGACATCCACCTCGTGGTTCACTGGTTCCTAACAAAGTTCTTCCATTAGTTCAGATTATAAGTCAATAATAGGCGAAGCTATTATTTATATTTACATAAACGATTAATTTATATGAAATCATTGCGCTTGTTCTAGACATCACCATCCATCAGTCCCTAAAAGTATATTAGATTAATTGTATTATGTAATCATTTTTCTGATGCTCATCCTCCATTAGTACCAAAGAATGAAATGATATTAATATTTATGTTTGGTAGTCTATGGAATTAAAACATCATGGAATATCATTTTTTAAAAATTTATAAAATGGGTATGTATATTTTTTATTATCATTTTTTTCTTCTAATTGAATAGAGGGCAGTAGAGAAATATAATCAATATAATGTAATTTTTTTTCTTACATTTGCAAACTACATATTTTTCTTTATTAGTGTGTGATTTTTTGTTTTCTATTTTGATTTATTAACCAATTATAATGTATTTTATTTTATTGAAAAACATTATTCTATAGCTTTTAATTCATAATTATATAATAGATTATATAGCTTAATAAAAAAATGACTTCTGTAACAAAATAGTTTATTATTTCAAATTTTCATTTAAATATATTAAATACATAATTAATTTTTTTTATTAATATGTGTGTGTTATATTTATATTGGCACCACTTTCATTTTTCTTCAATTAAATAAAAAATAATAAAATATATATCAAATTTTGATTTTAATATATATCTTATATTATTTTGAAAATAAATTAATAATTGTGAAAAATAGTTATAAGTAATTTAATAAAATTATCAAATTATTTTGTTAAATAATATAAAATAATATTATAAAACGTGATTACATGTAAGTATATCATGTGTTAATTTTTTAATTTAATAGAAATAGCGAAATCCATGGGAATGACAAAAGGACTATTACTTTACTTATGGGGTAGTGCTTTTGATTTCCGAATTATAAACCATATAAATCATAGAAATATAAATAAACATATAAATTATGATTTCTTTTCATTTCACCAAGCCAATCTAATCCGCTTCATAAAATGAATTGGGTTGAAACCACATAAAAATTGGAGGGTCTTGATTAATATTTTCATTCTCAGATCAAAACAAAATATATTTGTTAGGGAAAGGTAAAATTAACCATGTTCATTCTATCCATATATAAAACAACAATGATAATATGAATTTTTAGTTTATTCTCTCCAATGTGTTTTTTGAGTCAAATTTATCGCACATAATTTAATTTTTGGCATGTGATATGTGGATTATTTGCACATAGAGCAAACTATTTCAAAGCACGTTAACGAATGATGACCACATATTTATCTTGGTTAAAATATGTTATCACTATACAATGAATATCTCGTTTCAATCGCGAATTATGCAAGTAATCGTCTTTTAATATGAAATAAGAGATGAATTTTCAATTGCGCGCAGAGAATCTTTTGCATTCTAGCTTTCTCAATAATGGGATCAAAATTATTAAATTAATCAACAAAATTACGACTTGTCCATCTCTGCGACCATACTATCCCTAAAGAATCTTTTGCACATATCTAATTCAGTTATATATTGATTGAATTCTTCAACTTGGCCTCGTTAGGGGATGGTCTTTATTTTCTTTTACTTTCAATTTTGAGATAAATGAATATTATATAAAAAATAGGAGTTGACAAGTTTGTTACGAGACAAAAAAAAAGTGTGTGATTGTCTTACGGTTATAATTCGCGATGGATTAAATATGGATCCAACAATCATACATATTTAATAGTGCATTATTAATTTTGGTAGTGTTTGATTGTACTTGGATCTGAATTTTGACTCATCTTATAAATTTTAATCATAAGACGTACAGTTTCATACAAGATTTCGTCTTGTACTCTTGTTACAAATAGAGAAAAGAAAACAAAAGTGAATGTCTATAGTAAAATTACAAAAAACTTGTGTACAGAGATTGTCTTACGAAAACCCGCAAGACTAGTTAATAATTATAGGTCTTAATTTTTAAGATAAGTCACTAGCTAATTTTAACTTGTAAGAGCGTAGCACAGGGCTCCCCCTCATAAAATAAAATTGGGGCAGACTTGGGTGAGACGTCTCATACATGAGACGGGTCAATACTCACATGCGGGCATCATTATTTATGGGTGAAGTATCATTAACTCACATGTGAGTATCATTATTTATACCCGCATGTGAATATCATTATTTATGGGTGAAGTATCATTAACTCATACGTATTATTATTTATGGGTGAAGTATCATTAACTCACATGTATTGATCAGTCTCATGTACCGTCTCATACAAGTTTTTGTCAATAAAATTTAAGAGAAAAAAAAGTTGCAAGTACTCGTTAGGCAATGATCTTGACCTTATCTAAGATAGTAATAGGAGGAGCTCAATTTAACACTGTTAATTAAAGAAAAAATATCTAATGTCAGATATAGAAATATCAAGACTGTATCTAGATATTATTAAAAACTTAAAATTAAAGCTTTTAGATGATGTGACAATTATTAAAAAATGATCGTAGATTTTCAGATCAATGAACCATACGTGATAATCTGCTGTTCTCATCACATCACATGTAGTCTTTGTCTTTGGGGGATGATGAAGAATGTGTTATGAGCAATTATTAATCCATACACAACCACAGATCATCTTAAGACTATCAATATCAGCAATCACTCTACCCATCCAATCACTTTAATATTTAATTAATTTATCTCTCTTTCACATCATCAATATTCACTCAATCCAACCACATCTATTTTACATGTTTTATCCATGACCACCCAACCACACCACTATATATAATTATTTTATTTTATTTTATTTATAAGATTAAAATATTGTCTGTACTAAAAATAATATTCAAATTGACATGGATTGTGCTTTTTATAAATGGTTGTGATTTTTATGAATAGTTGAGATTTATTCCTTTATGATAAACGGTGGAGATCAGATTGACATGTATTGTGCTTTTTATGAATGGTTGAGATTTACTGTTCGGATAAAATAATCAATTCCAAAAATATTACAAACTAATTAAACGACATTTCATAAAATTAAAAAAAAATCGCACTCATTAAACGATATTTCCTAAAATTACATTATTTTTTTTTATTATTTGGATATATAGAAAACTAGAGAAAAAAATAGATAATTTTAAAATGTGTTGAAATATAGCAAAATTTATGTCTATTTGTAGAGAATAAAAAAAATATGAATTTTGGTATATTTTTTATTTATTTTTATTATATTTTATATAAAAAATATATCAATTTTATATATATTTCACTACAAAATTAATTGGCCAATAGGATGGAGACAATCCTATTGGCCAAAGCAAAAGGTTGGCAGGAGACCGAAGTGGTTGAATTCAGTGGCTGGTCGACCATTTGGTCGTTTGTTTTCATATATTTTTTTTCTTTTGCCAGCTAGGCACGACCACACTTGTGTGGTCGCTGTTATTCATAGTCTAAAAATTGTTTATTGGATTCGATCTCATATAGTTGTTTGCATTATATATATCTTATAGATATTAGGGAAGGGTGAGAGGAAAAGAAAAAAAATGATAAAAATCTTATAGATATGGCAAAAACTTACATGCATCATGATGTAAATAACACTATATGAGACGGGTCAGTCAAACCCTCTTTTGATCCGGTCAACGAGGGTTAACCCGCGCTTTGACCCGGTCAACGCGGGTCAACCCATAAAAAAAACTGTCCAAAGTGAGTACCAACCTTCCTATTAAAAAGTATCACAAAACATTCGAAAAGTACCATCTGTATCATTAAAAAGTAAGGGTCTGCTAATTATTTTAGACTAGTTTATTTAGTTCAAATTCTGATTTTTTTTTTCAGTTTTTATATTGTATATATTGATATTAATCTAAAACAATCATCATTCCAAGAATTTGTAAAGGAAAGCAAAACACGAGTTCGGTAAAATAAAAAGTACCATGTGGTAAGAAGAAAAGTATCAAGTACGATAAAGACAGGTATCAACCTGAGATTAATACTATCATCATTCCAACTACAATAAAAAGTACCATGTGGTAAGAAAAAAGGTATCAAGTATGATAAAAACAGGTATAAAAAAAATTTAAAAATCGCAAAAAAAAGACGGACGCGTGTGCCCCACGCGCCGCCCGTGGGCGCCATGTGGCATGCCCGCGTGTGGCCACGCGCCAGCCTGAAATAGGCGCATGGACGCCATGTTGCACGCAAGTGCACCTCTATAGAAAAAAAAAAGGGTAATTTTAAACACAGCCCCCATATTTCTTTTTATAGCCACGTATTTATTTATAATTAAATAAATTATTTGAAATCTCTTTTATAACCTTCTAATTAATGCAGCCACTTATGTTCTCTACAAAACAAAATAATACCATGGTATCATCCATCCTCCTCTCTCGTCATGATTCTAATTACAATTTATCAATTTTCGGTGTTTCTGTCAAATAAAGTCACCAAGCTGGATTGTCGTCTTCGTCGCCGTCATACACTGACATGAATTTTAATTTTCAAAATGATTATCCCACCTTAATTTCAGATGTTGTTGACGACCCAATTAGCTTTGATTCGGTCGGGACTTCATCTCTTTCGGCAGGATTTGACGAACAAGATAATGTTTCCAGCAGCAGAAGCCTCAACAACATTCTAGTGTCGACTCTAGAGATCGATGTTGTGTAAAATATTCCAGTAAGATTTTCGGTGTCATCTTAGGCAACGTAACAGATGACATCAATGTTATCCACTGTGATTTAAATGTCGTGATATCCAACGACAATAAAGGAGGGAAGAAACTGCTATCTCCTGATAGAGCAGTGATCATAAAATTCCTTGTTCTGTGTTGTTTATAGAAATTTATGTTTCTCTAAATATTATTTTATTATTAATATATTTATGTATTTCATATTTTTTCGTACAGAATATGTCCTTTATTGAAAGACATGATTAGCAAACAAAGCGAATGGAGGATGCGGAGGAGTATGGATTGTGTGGAGCAAATTCAACTTGGTTACTGACGGAAAAAAATTGTGGGAGGGACGGGTGGTTTATATTCATAATGAGAGCCTATGAATATATAGTGGGGTGGTTTGTTTTTTGACGGGGGCTATGAACATAAGAGGTTTTGATGAAAGTATAAAAGGAATTTCAAATTATTTATTTAATTATAAATAAATATGGAGGTTATAAAGAGTAAAATGCAGGTTGTATTTAGAATTTTCTTAAAAAATGATAAAAAAAATTATGTGAGACTGTTTTACGGGTCAAAATTCATAAGATTCGGACCCAAGCACATTGAATTCAAATGGAGGCAGAGAGGTTCGAATTGTTTTTTTCTTTCTTTCTAGCTACCAATTCTTTCCTAGTAAAAAGTTATTCTTGTTACAACACATCCTAATCAAATGAAATGGACAATATATTTATGTATGCTTGGGTGTATCATTCAATAAATTTTAAATTTTAAATTTTAAATTGAAGAACCCAAAACTTTTGCTTCATCACGACTGATGAGATCGAGACAAGCACTAAGAATTTGAACCCGGAGTTGCAGCTGAGAGGTCCAGTGATGAGATTAAGAGCCAAGAAGCTGCAAGGTTACTTCCAGTGCTATGTTCAAAAGAAGCTGGAAGATGGAGCTGAATCCCGACAGCACAAGTTGTTGAATTTGACGAGCATTGGGGAGTGAAGAAGCCGCGGCCTTGTTCGAATTTGATTATCTTAGTTGGCCGTGTGTTTTATATATTTTATTAGTTATTTTATTTATTTTGGACTATTATTTCAGTTGTGGTTTTTATTTATTTAGCAGGCCCAATTATCACAATCTGTTTAAGTGATATTGGACCTAGTAGTACTTTTATTAGCCCAGTTCGAATTCTAGGCCCAAGACACTTTAAATTTCATTTCCTCTAGGTTATTTAATTAATGATTTCGTTCATTGTAAGGTTTAGACACGTTTTGAATGAAATACAGCGCAAAGCTTTTCAACTTGTCTCAAAAACCAATTGTTCTTGCGTAGAGTTTGATCTTGGCGAATTCAAACTTGAAATCAACCATCTCATTCGTGCATCCAGTAGTGTACGGGTTAGGCAGCCACGAAGATTACTTCATAGGCGCGTTTCGAATTCTCATCGATTCGGGGTTCGTTTCGGGTAAGATTCACTTCTACCTTTCGTTTTCATCGTTCCACTTCGTTCCAGCTACCGCCACGCCTCCACACATATTCCATACTCATCCATAACCATCCTAGCATCACCAATTTATCCATAGAGTTGTCCTAGTCTAGAAATAATTTATATAAGTCGTTCGAGCCCTAAATAAGCCCTAGAAGTCAGAAATTTCACCTTTGAGCAAAATCGAAAAGCACTCGTGCGTTTTTGCTGAATTTTTGGTATGTTTTTGATGACTTCAGATTGTACCTTGTATTAAAATTTGAGCTTAATCCGACTTCGATTGCTTAGGTTTTCAGCCGCGTCAATATTAGGATTTTTCGGGATAATTTGTGCTGCTTTTGTGTTAGTTCTTGTTCAATTCGTTTTCTAATTAATTTGTGGGTTTATGACAGTTTATTTGATCATATTTAGGTGTTATTACAGCAGGTATTTTGGGTTGAATCATTGTTACAAGTTGACTTGTGTTTCGATCTTTGCTTCCGCATTGTGTTGGTCGTATCAACGACCTACCCAAAAGGATGTCATAAATCATGGACGAGATCCTCTACTTTGTCTTCTTTATTGCATCTTTTGTGTTGCGTTTTTTATTACATACTTGATTTTTTTTAGGTTTTTTTTTAGTTTTTTCGAGTTCAATTTCTTGTGATTTATTTTAATTTTGCATTTGTTATTTAAGGTGCATTCTACTCAATCAAGTTGTATTATAATTTTTTAATGTTTAACTTTCACTTTTTAGTTATTAATTGATTATTTAAAAATTAAATACTAAAAAAATTATAACAAACCCTAATTGGGTAGAATGAATCATAATTAATAAGTGTAAAAATAAACTCAAGTACAGAAAAATGAAATTGAAGAAAAATAAAATTAAATAACTATAGAAATAGAGTGTGTAAAAGAGAATATAACACAAAAGGTGTCATACACAATTTCGTGTACAAACCATATTAATACCATTATTTTGTCGGGTATAAAATATTGACAATTGCATACTATATAATTACTCTCTGCGTTAAAAATAATGTTTATTGTTAAAAATTCATAACCAGTATTATTATTATTATTTTCAATTTATTCATGTCAACGGAACTCCAAATTTATTGCAATTCCATATATGTCTAATAAATCCAGAGCTAGAATTAATTAAACATATAGTAATTAATATGACATGCATTTATCAGTTGGAAAGATCTCATAATACATTCAAATCGAATTGAGTTTAGTTTCAATTTGAATTGCAACAAATTGACCCTACATTCAAAAGTATTAGTTGGGTTTGTTCGTGATTTTTTTCCCAGTAAAATCATCTTACACGAGTTTTTGTGTTAGTTAAAACTTAAAAGTGTGTTATTGATATTGTAAAAAAATGTGAATGTTTTTTCGTGCAATTTATCCTTGAGTCACTTTATTTATATACATCACCAAACATATTTAGACCCCCCCTCCTTCCTCCCCCAAGATTTAGAGAATTTCTCCTTTTGTTTCTTTGAGAAATAAAAAATGCAGGTTAAGATTGGATTGGAATTTTATATATTTTATTAGCAAATAAACTAAACAACACAATTCGTATAATACCCAAAACTGTAAAGGAGATATTAAGTTATTCACACACACTATATAATAATTTTATCTGAAACATACAATTGAAGGACCTCAATATAAGTTTAATTAGATTAATATATCTTTATGTTAATGCACTTCAATTAATTATAAACATATGATGCATGTTACTGTCACGATAAACATGAAGCATCTTTGGAGTGATGTTGGCCGATATATACATGTGCCAAATCGAAGAAAATAATAGCACCTAATTCAAACATAAATAAAGTACTTTGCATCTTATGTCTAAAATAACTTAATTTTTGCCACAATTCGAAATTTAATATTTAGCTAACACACACGTGGACACATATCAAAACCCTTTTCCCACATTTCAATTTCATGCTGCTTAAGTTTTTTTGTTTTTAATATTTTCTATAGAGTCACCATATTAAGAAATTGTAATAGATGGAGTAGAATATTGAAAAGGGGTGTAAAAGTGTAAAAGACAATGTTCCTGATGATTCTGCAATGTGAAATATAATTGGTATGAGGAATCCCACAATTATCGCCAACAGATCAACGCCACGTGGCCTACTCCTACACGCTAACATCAATACTTATAATTAAGGATTATTTTTCTTTTATATACCGTTTGAGTGTCCCGATGGAACAAAATTAAGGATGCTAAATTGCTATATTTTGTGAAGCGTTAATTGTAAATCATCTCATTCCATCATTTTATATGTTAGATACCACATTTAAATATAATTAATTGTATGTAAAAATTCCTATGCATAAGGTGTATGGGTTGGTCCATCAGACGGGCCCGATCCACACCGACCCGATCCGTCCATGATCCGGAATATAAATACAATTTCTGTCCTAGTTCTCTCATTACCCCCTTTCTCCCGATTGCAATCACAGCCCTCACCCTAGCTACCTTCGCAATCTAGGATCCTTCATCGTTCTCCTACCCCTCTTCGGCGTTCACACTGGCTCCGGTGTTCGGTCCCTCTTTCTCCCCGACTGCAATCACAAACCTAACCCTAGCTGTCTCCTCTTCTCTACCTTCACCCTTTGCGATCTACGATCCTTCACCGTTCTCCCTAACTCTCCCCAGCGTTCACTCTGGCTCCGGCGTTCGGTGGGTTGCGACACTAGAACGAGTGCTCCTTACGGTGTTATCGACTGCGCTTCTCAGGTTTGTGTCTCTCTCTCTATGTCTTTCTCTCCATCGATTTATTCTCCATTTTTTAAAAATCGTTCTTCATCAATTGCAACCTAAACTAATCATTGCTTCTGTATTTTGAGATGTTTCGGGTGAAATCACTTGAAATTAATTGATTAGAATTGGAATATCATCCCTAATTTGTGCTTCAATTTCAAATCTCTGTTTAATTACAGTGCTTTAGATTATTTTTTTCAATTTTTTTAGAAGTTTTTCCCCTTTCTCTGTATTTGATTGTTAAGATGCATATCTATTTAAATGTTAGTACGAATTTTTAGTTGTTTGCCATTTTTAATTAAAAAGAAGTATGTGTGTTTATTATGTTAAGTATTTGTTAAGATGATAATGAGTATCAATTGATGGAGAAACATGTATCAGATTGTGCAGTGATATGTTTAAATGTCTTAATGGTTCAATTATTTTTCATATTTTAGTCTTTGTATTGTTTTTTATTTTAATTTGTATTAATTGAAATTTTAGTTATGACCATTTGTATATGGAGTATCAATGTTACCGATGATTAGTACCAGATGAGATACATTTGAGTATCTGAATTTTAGGACAGATTTGATTTTGTGTTTTTCTGTGCATTTTGACTTGTAAGTATTGAGTATGACATTGGAAACTGAACGGTACCATTTGATTTGTTGATTTGACTGCTTAATTTAAAATTTTATATAATTATTATGAATTATCATGTTAAGTATCATTTACAATGCTTATTAGTACCAATTGAATCGGAAACAAGTATCAAATTTTCCATAATTTTTGTCTGTTATATATTTTGTTAGATGTTATGTTTATGTCTTCAGAATTTAGTCTAGCCTATTTTGCCTCTTTCATTGTCTGAATATGTGTGCATTTGTGTATGGAGTATCAATTTTCATACTGATTAGTACTGATAAGTCCATTTATTTCGTGTTTTTAGGGGCATTTTATCATGTATAAATGTCCTTTTTAGTGTGTTTTGAGTCGAAAAGAACCAGGTTGCGGTCAAAGGGCATTCCAAGAGTCGAGTCTGGCGGAAGGGGCATTTTATGCCCAAATATTCACGATTATCTCGCACATATGTTCATCAGAGGCACAGGGGACGTCCTCAGTATCCATCCCACATTCGGTTAGTGAAGTGGGCATATCAGATACGGATGGAGCTGACAGATGATGCCGTGCCCACAGTACTCGCACAGACTCGACCACAGGTCAGAATGGGCATTCCAGTGAAATTCGGGATTCAGTTGAAGGACAGCTGGTGGAAAGATAACTACATTATCCGCGGGAGAGTTGGAGCTAAGCTGGACTCCTGGAAGGCGCTGCAACAAAAGGATAAGCTCAGACGAGGAGATAAAGCTAAATCTGAGGAGATAAGAGCAATCCCTAAAAAATAGGGATTTGTTGGAGCTGAAGCTTATCCAGTCAAGTCAGCGAGGGCACGCCGTTCCGGATTTTCAGCAGAAGACCCCCGCCTGTGGGGGAGACTCTACTCGGAAATGTAACTACTTAAACAAGTTTAATTTCTGGAAAAAGAGGTTTTTAGACACTCTGAAACACTTTACATTTTCTGCATTTTACTTCCATACGCTGCTTAGGCAGCCAAACAATCCGAAAGGTCTTAAATCTTCGGGACTTAGGTTATGTTTATGTTTATCGACGTTGGAGTCGAGTTTTTGCTTAATTAATCAGTAAGTTTTCGTTTATTTTTATGTATTTAATTTCTGCAAGTTTAATTATGTCTAGCCTTCTCGGCTAGATCTTTAATTCTGGCGTTTGAATGATGAAATTGGATTAAGCATAAATCTGGACTCGTGAGGCCAAAATGGGCATAGTAATGCATGATTAGTTTCCGTTAATTCTTGTGCCTTGTTCCACGTGAGTGTGTGTCTGAAGTGCCCAATGTGGCTGATCACTCGTTAGGTAAAGAGGGGCACATCACTATTAATTGAATTGACGAATCGTGACTGTGTGTCGGTTCATATAGTAATAAGGGAATTAATGGGGTGTTGTGGGCACAAGAGGAATCAGTTGAACACAACAGATCTGGGTCCGTCTAGGGCACACTACTGCTTGTTTGCTTACATCTCTTAGAGGATTCGGGAGGTGGGTAACTGGTTAGGGGTTTAATCGAAGAGGAATCACTTTTAAACCTAAAATGAAAGGATGGATGAGGAGACGCATGAGAGGAATCCGGTCACCATAACTAGATGACCTATCATGTATGAAAATCGGTGTGCCCATGATCGAGTTGTTTTATGTTTAACTAAGATCTAATTCAAATGCCAGAATCTTTTGTTATTTGATAGTTTTCTTTAGTTTCATTTGCAGATTTAATTTCAGTATATTGACAATACCAAAACCCCTTTGTGATTGGTTACTTGAAGATAGAATCGCAACAGCTCTCTATGGGATCGACCCGTACTCATTGGCTAGCTACGCTCGCTGTGGGCACAGGAGTTTATAAATATATTTTTGAGCGCGAAACGACAGCGCGTCAAAATTGGCGCCGTTGCCGGGGAGCTGGTTTCTAGTGATTTTATCTTCCACAATTGGTGAGCCTGGAAGTTGATGCTTAGGGGCTCTTCAGAGGAGACTCTATTGTACGATCCGGAGATAGAGAAGACTTCGAGGAAAAACAGGGCAGCAGTGAAGAGGGCACGCCAAGCAGCAAACAGACCTCGTGAGCCCACACCACCACCAGAAGATCAAGAAGATCAAGGGCACGAGGAGGAAGGACAGTTCGAGAACGGCCACAACATTAACATGGCCGCAAATGAAAATGCCGCGAATGGCAATGCAGATGATAACAGGACTTTAAGGCAGTTGGTCTTCCCGACCAACATGAATCTACGCCCAATGGGCATTACACTCCCAGATGTGACTCAGAACTGGGATATTCACGCAAACTTTATCCAGATCTTGCCGAAGTTCCACAGAATGCCTGGAGAGGATCCATAAAGGCATTTGCAAGATTTTAAGATGGTTTGCCAGACTCAACCATCCGACCATGGACGAGAAGAGTATGTGCGGTTGGTCTCGTTCCCTTTTACTCTTCAAGATGGGGCATGAGACTGGCTGTACACACTACCCACTGGCGCTGTGACCACATGGAGACAACTCCAACAAAAATTTTTGGATAAATATTTCCCAGCATCCAGAGTGCAAGAAATGAGAAGAAGGATAGGGAGCCTGAAGATGGAAACTAACGAAAGTTTCTATGATTATTGGGGAAGATTTCAGGCAATGCTGGCGAAATGCCCACAGCACCAGATTACTGAACATGACTTGATTCAGTATTTCGTCGGAGGATTGAGACCACATGAGAGGACAATCGTGAATGCCTCATGTGGAGGATCCATTTTGAACAAACAGCCTGTTGAAGCATTCAGAATCCTCACGGAAATGGCTGAAGACAACCGAGACTTCAGTGGAGAGGGCATTCGGGTTGTAAGTGAAACAGAGAGGGCACTGGACCAGGATAGCAGAATTGATAGATTGTGCGACAAGATCGAGAAAATCTTATCCGGTGCAAGCATGGCAAGGAAGCCCAGACCCTGTGGGGTATGCAAAAGCATATCTCACTTCACGGATGAATGCCCTACTCTACAAGACGAAATGGAAGAAGTGAATGCTATAGGTGGTCAGAATGGGCATTCCAGAAGATATGATCCTCATTCCCAGACCTATAATCCGGGCTAGAGAGACCATGAAAATTTTAGATGGAGAAGACCGGAGGATGGGCATTCTGGACGCCCATTGCCACCACCCGAAGAGAAAAGGAAGCCAAGTAAGCTGGAAGATCTTGTGTTTGCTATGGCTGAGGAGAATGAGAAGTTTAAGCAAGAGACTCGAGCTGGTCTCTCGCACATGAGCAAGCAGATCAATCAATTGGCTCAAGCCATGCACAAGATGGAGGAAAAAAATGGGAAGCTGCATTCCCAGGTCGAGAATCCAAGAGAACAAGTGAATGCAGTAGCATTAAGGAGTGGAAAAGAGCTTCCAGAGATGGTCAGGCCGAGAGAAGATAAGGATGATGTGCCCTTGGTGGAAGAAGTGGAAAAAATTCCCACAGAGGATGAGGCACAAGAATAGGAGCAGACTGATGGTGTGCCCATCCCGGAAGTAAAGCAATCTGCCAAGATGCCCACTCCAGAAAGACGGAAACCTCCCTTTCCAGGGAGATTGGCACAGAATAGGAAAGAAGAGGAGACCAGGGAAATGCTAAAAGTATTCAGCAAGGTGGAAATCAACATTCCACTGATCGAGGCAATCAAACAAGTGCCACGGTATGCTCGGTTTCTAAAGGAACTTTGTACCAGAAAGGTGCGATTTAATGACGATGCAAGGTTCCTAGTTGGGGAGAATGTATCGGCTGTGATACAAAGGAAGTTACCCAAGAAGTGGGATGATCCAGGGATAAAATTCTAAAGCATTGTCACAATTATGCTTGCGGAGGGCATTTCGGACCAAACCGAACGGCGAGAAGAATTTTGGATTGTGGGTTCTTTTGGCCCACAATATTCAAGGATGCCCACAATGTCTGCAGAAGGTGTGACCAATGCCAGAGGGTAGGGAACATCACAAGATGAAATGAAATGCCCATGACACCAATCATGCCAGTGGAGATTTTTGACATTTGGGGAATGGATTTCATGGGACCCTTTCCAAATTCGAGGGGGAACCAATACATTATCCTCGCAGTTGATTACGTGTCAAAATGGGTAGAAGCAAAGGCTACTCCTACCAATGATGCAAGAGTAGTAGCCGCATTTCTGAAATCCCACATTTTCAGTCGGTTTGGTGTGCCTAGGTCCATCATCAGTGATTAAGGGACCCATTTTTGCAACTAAACGCTGGAGAGATTGTTGAAGAAGTATGGGGTTCACCATAAGGTCACCACACCTTACCATCCCCAAGGAAATGGCCAAGCTGAAGTCTCAAATCGAGAAATTAAAGCAATTCTTGGAAAGGTTGTAGGTCCAAACCGGAAAGATTGGAGTACTCATCTGGAAGATGCCCTGTGGGCATACCGAACTGCATTCAAGACTCCAATTAGGATGTCCCCATACAGGATGGTATTTGGGAAGTGTTTCCATCTGCCAGTCGAGTTAGAACATAAAGCACGATGGGCACTTCAGAAGCTGAATATGGATCCTGACGCCGCTGGGCATTTCAGGAAATTTCAAATTCAAGAGTTGGAAGAAATGAGAATGGAGGCCTATGATAATTCGGTGCTGTACAAGGAAAGAATGAAAAGGCTCCATGATCAAGTGATTCGAAGGAAGAGATTTAGCCCAGGACAGAAAGTACTTTTGTACCATTCAAGGTTCAAGATTATGGGAGGAGGACTGAGGACCAAGTGGGTTGGTCCGTTCGAAGTGTATGCAGAATGCCCGAATGGGGCAATTGAGCTGATAAACCCTGATACTGGAGGGCGCTTCAAGGTGAATGGCCACCGTGTGAAAGCTTACCTGGGGCATTCTGATGAAGATGTCACAGTGATCTGGCTCGCGGAGCCCACTTACGCCTGATCTGGGGTGATGTCGTGCCCACGACAATAACTGGGGCGCTACGGGGAGGCAACCCAGGTGTTTTCTTGCCTTAATTCATTTTTATTTATTTTTAATAAATTTTCCATTTTATTAAACTAGTTTAGGGAGCAATTTTACGCTTGTTTTGGATAAGCATGGTGTTTGCAGGTTTGGATAATAAGAGATAAGGATGAAGATAAAATAAATCCCTTAGAAATAGGGATTCTGAAGTGAGGCACGCTGGAGAGATAAAGTTTGTTCCGATTTTTCAGGGATAAGGCTTATCCATTAATATAGGGCATACTGATCCAGAAGACTCCTAAGGAATTTGGAGAGTCACAAGTCAAATCATGAATAGTAATCCTCTTAATATAAAAGCCTTACCCCACAAAATCTCCACTATCACTTTCACTCGCTTTTTGCAAAAATCAGAACCTTCTCTCTCGATTTTCTTCTGCAACCCTAATTTCTGAAAACCTTCAAACATCCAACAATGGCGAAGACGAGAGGCAAGAAGGTCGCACCAAAGGCTGGACCTAAGGCACGCCTGGACTTCGAGACCCCAGCTGTCTCTGAAGAGCCCTCTCCAACAAAGGTGGTGAAGAAACCCTCTGCAAAACCTAAGGGAAAGGCTGCAGCTGAAACAGCCGCTTTGAGCAAGCCACCCAAGAAGACCCCACCGGAACAGGAGCCTACGCCTGAAGTCGAGACGACGGAAGAAAGCTCCGCTACTCCAACTCAAACGGAGCAGCAAGATACTGAGGCAACTGCTGAGGGCACGCAAGAAGAGGAGGCTACTGAAGAGCCTGAGCCAAAGCCAAAGAAAGGGGCTGAGAAGAAGAAAGCCAAGAAGCCCGTTAAGGCTCCGACTCCTGTGCCGTCGGTGGAGATCGAGGACTTGGAAGACGAAGAAGAAGGAGAGGAAGTTGAAGGGAGAGAAGAGGCTGAAGATGAAGGAGACAGAGACACTGACTTGGACAAATACCTAACTGAGATTGAAGACATTGAGGTTGAGCCCCAACCAGAGAAGGTACCCCTGTTCGAAGAAGAAGAGGCACCCGCTGACATCAAGAAACGGGCACTGGAGAAGGCCAAAGGGAAAAGAAAGGTTGGAGAGCCCATTCCAGAGCCAGCCGAGCCAGAGATGTCCCAGCAATGGGACATTGAAGAAGAGAAGGAGCAGGAGGAGCCCAGTGCACCCTCCCAAATGCAAGCACGCTCTGAAGAGCCCTCGGAGGACTCCTCACCCAGGCGAAGGGTGGGGAAATCTGTTGGAATGAAAGCCGGAGCCAAGCTGGCCGGAGAGGCCTCTTCGCGGAAGAGGAAGGCTGAAGAGGGCACTTCAGCCCCTGTGCCTAAGAGAGGCAGAGGGGTGGGGAGCCCCACACCAAGTAAGCCCAGCAGTGGCCGCCACCAGTCAGGGGCATCATCAACTCTAAAGGAGTCCACCGTGAGACGCTTACAGCTCTTGGTATAGAGCAGGAGGTACGAAATTTATTTTCTGCAATTGGTTGGGAATGCTTTTTAGATATGGAGTGTGTCATTTTTCCATCATTGTCTCGTGATTTTGTCCAAAATTTGAAAATTAAAGCTGTGAACAAGCCTGCCACTTCTACCAGGGTGTTGTCTTTTAAAATGATGGGTAGGAGTTATTCTTTATCTGCTGATGATCTGAACATGTTACTGGGCATCGTGACATATTTGGGCCTCCAGGAGGAGGAGTATGTCGATGCCGTGATTGTAGTGCCCGACTCTGTAGAGGGAGTCGATGCAAAATGGGTCGATATTGGGGATGGATCCGTTTTTCAAAGCGGATCCACAAAGGGATACTGTTTAAATAACGATGCTTTAAGATTCTGCCATAGGGTGTTGGCCTATAACTTTTTCGGCCGCAAGGATAGCTCAAATTCAATCACAAATCAGGAGCTTTTCATTTTGTGGTGCATGGTGCACAAAATCAGAATCAATTTCGGTTCTGTGGCCATTGCACATTTTCGAGAAATCAAAACACACCCTAGGCATTGTATCTCTTGTGCCCAGTTGATCACCCAACCTGCTGTTAGACATAGGCTCCTTAATTTGGATGAAACTGATTTGACCCCCCTTCCCCGTGAATATTTTGATCTTAACTGTCTGAGGAGGATGCAAGATGTGGTTGATGATGAGGATGGGAAGCCTGTTTTCTTTGTACCGGGGGCAGACCCCTCGAGCATGTTTTTAGCTATTGCAGGCACATCGAAGAAACCACTAGCAGGGAAGGCACCACAGAGGGAGCACCCAGTCGCAGTGATCACAAGGAGACTTGAGTTGATAGAGAATGCCCAGTTCCAGACCAATGAAAAATTGACCCGAATAGAAGCAGCCCTGAAGGCCTATTTCAAGCATGTTGGGTTCTCTTACCCAACGTCTGCAACCGACTGACCTGGTTCTTTCTGTCCTTTAGATTAGGTTTTATTTTTGTTTTTATTTGTTCTGTTTTCTTTGTTGTCTTGTTGTTTGAGTCTGTGTCCACACTTTGCAAGTTGCAAAGTGTGTGGGTGGGTAGTTGAGTCAAAGCATGCTTATCTGTGAGTCTGTGTGGGCATTTCACGTTATGATCCAATTTTTATTGCTTTACAGAAAAATCAGCATGCCCAATTAAGATAGGGATGACGAACGAGTTTTAGCATGCCCTGTGAGACTTGAGCCTATATGTTGTATGCTTCAAATTTACAGTTTTCTTTCATTCATGAGTGTGAATAATTCTGTGCTTAAGATGTTCTAGAATTTGCCTCTGTTCTGTGTTTAACTCTTGAAATTATTGATGCACATATAAATGAGATAGGCCATGTTTTGCTGAGCCACTGAAATAAATAACTCCCACCAATGACACAACCTTTGCACCCCCTTTTGAGCCTATGAAATGCCCTGGCCGATTTTGTTCTGGGATGGTTTATACTTAGCTAGGGCATTATAAAACCTGAAAAGAAAAATGGGTAAGACAGAGTTGTTTTCTGGGAAGGCATATATATGAAGGGCCAGAAAAGATAGGGGAAGAAAAAAAGAAAAAAGTAAAAAAAAGTGATTAGAAAAAGAAAAAAAAAAGAAAAAAGAAAAAATAGTCTGAATAAAATTCCCCTGAGTTCTAAGTGTTTAGAATGCCCAAATAAGAAGAATTCAGTGCCTGAACAGGGCACAGGAGGGTAGAGAATAGAAAGGAGCTGGGGAGGGGTCTGTACAATCAATAAAAACCCCTCCCACTTAAAATGCCCAACTGTAGCCTAAAAAGCCCTATTGATACTAATGCATCATGGTTTCTAGAGAATGAACAGCAGAATTTTGGCAAACTTATGGGACGAATTTGCATAGAATTACAGCCGAAATGAGAGTATACACTGAGTGAAGAGAGTCTGTGAGGAACACCTAGCTAAAACTCATTTTTGACCTATTTTAGGTATGCTGGAATTTTCAATTTTTGTTGGATTATTTCTGATGTGCCCACACGGAGTAACAGTTTGCATGCTTGTGTCTTGAGTCTGTTTCTTTTCTCTCTTATTTTCTTTTGTTTTTCTGGATGCATTGCACCCCATGCTTGAGGACAATCATGCTTAAAGTGTGTGGGTGTGATAAGTCCATTTATTTCGTGTTTTTAGGGGCATTTTATCATGTATAAATGTCCTTTTTAGTGTGTTTTGAGTCGAAAAGAACCAGGTTGCGGTCAAAGGGCATTCCAAGAGTCGAGTCTGGCGGAAGGGACATTTTATGCCCAAATATTCACGATTATCTCGCACATATGTTCATCAGAGGCACAGGGGACGTCCTCAGTATCCATCCCACATTCGGTTAGTGAAGTGGGCATATCAGATACGGATGGAGCTGACAGACGATGCCGTGCCCACAGTACTCGCACAGACTCGACCACAGGTCAGAATGGGCATTCCAGTGAAATTCAGGATTCAGTTGAAGGACAGCTGGTGGAAATATAGCTACATTATCCGTGGGAGAGTTGGAGCTAAGCTGGACTCCTGGAAGGCGCTGCAACAAAAGGATAAGCTCAGACGAGGAGATAAAGCTAAATCTGAGGAGATAAGAGCAATCCCTAAAAAATAGGGATTTGTTGGAGCTGAAGCTTATCCAGTCAAGTCAGCGAGGGCACGCCGTTCCGGATTTTCAGCAGAAAACCCCCGCTTGTGGGGGAGACTCTACTCGGAAATGTAACTACTTAAACAAGTTTAATTTCTGGAAAAAGAGGTTTTTAGACACTCTGAAACACTTTACATTTTCTGCATTTTACTTCCGTATGCTGCTTAGGCAGCCAAACAATTCGAAAGGTCTTAAACCTTCGGGACTTAGGTTATGTTTATGTTTATCGACGTTGGAGTCGAGTTTTTGCTTAATTAATCAGTAAGTTTTTGTTTATTTTTATGTATTTAATTTCTGCAAGTTTAATTATGTCTAGCCTTCTCGGCTAGATCTATAATTCTGGCGTTTGAATGATGAAATTGGATTAAGCATAAATCTGGACTCGTGAGGCCAAAATGGGCATAGTAATGCATGATTAGTTTCCGTTAATTCTTGTGCCTTGTTCCACGTGAGTGTGTGTCTGAAGTGCCCAATGTGGCTGATCACTCGTTAGGTAAAGAGGGCACATCACTATTAATTGAATTGGCGAATCATGACTGTGTGTCAGTTCATATAGTAATAAGGGAATTAATGGGGTGTTGTGGACACAAGAGGAATCAGTTGAACACAACAGATCTGGGTCCGTCTAGGGCACACTGCTGCTTGTTTGCTTACATCTCTTAGAGGAATCGGGAGGTGGGTAACTGGTTAGGGGTTTAATCGAAGAGGAATCACTTTTAAACCTAAAATGAAAGGATGGATGGGGAGACGCCTGAGAGGAATCCGGTCACCATAACTAGATGACCTATCATGTATGAAAATCGGTGTGCCCATGATCGAGTTGTTTTATGTTTAACTAAGATCTAATTCAAATGCCAGAATCTTTTGTTATTTGATAGTTTTCTTTAGCTTCTTTTGCAGATTTAATTTCAGTATAGTGACAACATCAAAACCCCTTTGTGATTGGTTACTTGAAGATAGAATCGCAACAGCTCTCTGTGGGATCGACCCGTACTCATTGGCTAGCTACGCTCGCTGTGGGCACATGAGTTTATAAATATATTTTTGAGCGCGAAACGACAGCGCGTCAAGTACCAAATGAGATGATTATAAGTATCAGAGTTAGGTCAGATTTTGTTTTATATTTTTATGTGTGTGCATTTTAATTTTTGTATGGAGTATCAAAATGCTTATAAGTATCAGAGTTAGGTCAGATTTTATTTTATATTTTTATGTGTGTGCATTTTCATTTTTTTGTATAGAGTATCACATGAAAAACTGAATGGTACTATTTGATTTGATTGTATGTATCAAATTTGAACTATTGTGTTGTATAGTATCTTTTTTTTATGTGTGCATGTGTGAGTTCAGTATTAATTAACATGCTGGTTGGTACTAGCTTGATTTGATTTGTATTCCCCTAACTGATTTTCTAACATCATTTTTTTGGTTTGTAGTCCTTTGGTCGAAGGAAGCTTCGAGCCCTGTACTATGCCCGTATTTCCCTTGCTGGAATAAATGATTTAAGATTTGAAGTTTATAAGTAGGTGATTGCATTCATGAACAAGAAGAAGAAGTATTTGAGAATTTTGTATTTATTTTTAGATACTTGTGGTGTTATGACTGGATATTTGATTCATTTGAACAAACACTTTGGTATGTTTTGATTTTGTAGTTTGGATTTATTACATGTGGGGAGTTGGTTATGGTTGAAACATGAAGTTGATTGTGATGTTGGACATGATTGAATGGGTTAAAATTTTATGCTTGTGTTATTTGTTGTATCTATGATAGTGAATAGATATTTTGGATTAATTATTTATTTTGAATCAATGGAATTGTGGTTAGTATTATTTTATTTTAAATTTTGTATCATTTAAGATATTATTTTGTGGAATAAATTTTGTATAAAGTATACAGGTTTATGTTGAATTTTGTCCTTCTAATATAACCAGTATTGAACAAGACCCATGTTTATTTTCAGATACAATCGTAGTATCATTTGTTAAGTTATAAAGTATCAAATATTCAATTAAAAAGTAACCATTTATTCCATGTTAACGTATCATTTGATATTCGTATTCTGATTTCAAGGAAAGATAAATTTATTTTCAGTAATGATAAAACATCATTTATGTAGTTATAAAGTTCATTTAAAAAAAAGGTAACAATAGATCCACAAGAGTATCATTTATTTGGCGTAAATGTATCAATTGAAAAACAAAAACGTATCGTTTAAGAATCAAATGTAATATCAGTTTAAGAAGCAACTTAAAATGCTAACATGTATATGTTTGTGCATGATTTCCAATTCAAGAGTTAATTCACTCTTTTAGCTGCTATCAAACATGGACAACATTTTTCATCACAACTCAAAAAATTAAAATAAAAAACTAGTCTTGGAAAATTTGTAATAAAGTTTCCTTCTTTGGTCATTTTTCACATATAAAAAAAAGCAACTTGAACAACCAGAAAGAGTAGACAAACTAAGAAATCATACAATATGGAGCACATAAAATGATAGTAGTTCATATAAGATAGCAACAATCAAGTGCTCAAATGTGAAACTGCACGACAAAAAAATCACAGACCATAGAAGTAAATTGGCGTTTTAATTCATGGAAAGTAAATTGCTAGGTGGAAAAAGTTCTCTCATACCATTATTTTGGCAGACCTTGCATAGAGGTTGCCTACAACCTTTTCCATATTTGATATCGTCTCCAACGTGGACGGGTAAATCGCGTCAGTTTTGGGATCATCGAATATGATTAGGCATCCAGTGCCCTGGTCTAGAGTCCCTACACACTTTTGCTTTCACCTTCTCCACTAGTTGACTGTACGCCTCCTTCTCTATATGAGATTTACTGTTCAGAATTTGCAAAAACCAACCAATTTTAACTTAATATCAATCAAATTGAATTTGCTATCAAAGATGAAAGCATATTAGCACTAACCCCCTTCCTTCCTTCCAAAGGAAATTGCAAACTCTCCTAAAATAAAACTTCATGTTCACATCTTACTTAAGCAGCTGCATTAATCAGTTACACAAATCAATCAAAGACTAAGCATAATACAAGTGGAAACAAGAATAAAATTTGAAAAAAATTCATAATTATTAGTGAGCTTGTCATATTTCATCTCATAATCATCAACAAAGCCACTCATGAATCTTCAAAAATGTAACACGACATACAAATAAGCACAACAATTCAGCAAAAAACTTCAATGTCGCACAGTTCCCCCAATTAATTCTATTAGATTTCAACTCATAACTATCAACAAAAACCACCACTAAATCTTTAACAAAAATTCCACCAAAATATATCAATTAGGGTAAAAACAGAAACAATAATTCATCAATCTTAACAGCAGAAACGAACATAAATTACAACAAAATACAATAACCACAAAAATTCAAATCAGGAACGATGAAAAATTACCAGTAATTCCAAGACCGCCAACGCCGATGCGAAGAGAAAGAAATAACATCCGACACGATAGTGATGGTGGCGGTGTTCGCAAGAAGTCGTGAGGTCGGCTCTTTTCTCTCGCCTTCGCCTCCCCCCTCTCTCTCTCTCTCTCTCTCGCCTTCATCCTCAGCGCAGTTCTTCTCTCTGTCTCACTCTTTCTCGCGTTCTCATCTTTTTCATTTTTCATTTTTTTTTAAGTTAGGGCTGATTTGGCATAGTGGGCTGGATTCGGGTTAATGGGCCGACCCGCCTGATGGGCCGGCCCATCAGTCTCTTGGACAGGAGACCAACCCTTAATTGTAACATCATGTTTTAATTTATTTGGAATCAAACATTTCCAAATTTTTTATCTAATTAAATATGAAGTTTTTGGTCTATAAGTCATGTTAGCATCCACATCAACACACATTTGTAATAAACAATATCGATTTTGTTATTTTTTCAATATATTTTCTCTTTTAGGAACGAAAAACTATATATATAAAAATGGGTTTCTAAAAAAATGAGATAATAACAAAAACAACGTCGTTTGTTACATGTGTGTGCTCACGTGTCAGCCAATATGGTTTATGGACCAGACACATAATAAGTACTTAGTATGTTTAATCACATTTAAATTAAAAATGTGGTATTGTAATTGACTAAGTTTAAATGTGATGTCTAATTTCTAAAAATGTGGAAACATGGTGATTTATTTTACAATTAACCTTGTTATCCTAAATTGGGGTGAAAAATGAGATAATTTTTCGTTCCAAATTTGACCTTAAATAGTACTCCCTCCATCTCATTCATATAAACGTATTTTCCTTTTTTAAATGATATTCTTTCTATATTTATGTAATTCATTTATTAATATACCCCTATTCAATATGTTGCATTAAACATTAATTCATTGTCAACTAAAATAATACGAGCATATTAAGAAAATTACTCGTTTAATTATCTTTACTAATAATTTTTTAATCATAGTGAAAAATCCAATCAACCTATATGAATAGAATGAAGAGAGCAATATAAAAACTGTAATCACTTTCAAACTTTTAATATGTGATACATGCATAGCCACATAGGGATCTCTATCGCAGTGATCCCACCATCATAAATTTAAGGGTCAATTACCTTAAAAATCATGAAATTTGAATTTAGTTATAATTTTAACATGAACTTTAAAAGTAGGCAATTAAAACATCAACTTTGAATGTCCCGGTGGGGATGGTCTACTGATAGAGTAAGGTTACTTGGAGACCAAAGGTCACAAGTTCGAATCTCCTCAATATCACAAGTCGGGTGTGTGAGTTAAAAAAAACACTAACTTTGAATTTGTGTGTTATTCAACATCTCAAATTTATTATAAAACAAATTGACGTTCAATCTCATATACAATTGTGGCCACTTTGACATCATTTTCAAAAAATGATGGTCGAGTCACGACGGATTCGAAGAGATGGGCAAAATTATATGTTGGATTGAATGTTAATTTATTTTATAAAAATTTAGGGATGTTAAATAACACACAAATTCAAAGTTGATGTTTTAATTGCATACTTCTAAAGTCCATGTTAAATTTGCAATTAAGCTCAAAGTTCATGATTTTTAAGGCAATTAATCCTAAATTTAAGGGTGACAAAAATAAAGTTTAAAATCGGGTTATGAACCGTTATAATGTAAAATTACATTAAATAAAAAATTAAAATTATCTTTGAAATTATCAATTTTAATAATCAATTATATTAATTAAAAATGATAATTAAATATTACAAAATAATTATAAACTCTAATTAGGTAGGCTTATCCCAAAATAATAATTTAAATTAGACTAGACCAAAAAAAGACTAAAATTGAAGAATAAAAAAAAAGAAGAAAAACTAAAATTTTTAAGATTGGGACATAGACACACTATAATTTGGACTATAGAATTCACGAGAAAAAATGTATAGTTGTAACGCCCCAAACTACTCCGTTTGGCCACGTCACTTAGCATACAATTTACTTACTTGCATTTGTGTGCTTATATTAGATTGAGCGGAAGCTAAAGTCAAATAGCATGATAAGGTATGACATCATAATTCTCATTATAATTTTTTTTTCACAATTATAACATGCAACCTATCGGATCTATCCTGTCACACAACATAGTATTAAGTGAAAGCATCGTATAAGCCCAACCACATCAATCATACAATCATCTAACCTATCGGGCTCTTAGGTTTTACACAACCCGCCCATCTAGTACCCTAGTTTAACTGTCATATTTTAGGGGTTCAACGACATATATTTGTACATAGTAGGCTCCTAGATTGAACGACTCGCCTTTAAAACGGTTATACAATATATCAAGTTAAATACATCATAACTACAAAATCGGGCTAGTCCCATCCCCAATGATCATTGATCATAAAACAAAAGAAGAGTGATCAATGAAATATTTGAGTATTTCAAAAAAAAAATGTAAAAGTAAACACAAGCTTGTGGGGGTTCTCTTGTGTTCACAACGCTCCTACCCAACTCTTCAACCTGAAATTCATTAAATGAATGGGGTGAATATTTAACAACATACTCAGTGAGAAAACACTGTAATGTAAAAGTAAACACAAGCTTGTGGGGGTTCTCTTGTGTTCACAACGCTCCTACCCAACTCTTCAACCTGAAATTCATTAAATGAATGGGGTGAATATTTAACAACATACTCAGTGAGAAAACACTGTAAATAGTTATAGATAATTGCACAAGTGAAAATATAGCATATGGAAATTTCTTTACATTGTGGAGACTAGCCTCAACCCCGTAGGGCCCAAACATCATGATGCCCCTGTTAATGAAAGTCTTAACCCTGTTGGGATATCCGCAGGCTTATTATCCCCCAGGGAGGACATTAACAAGTCTATATAGATCCTGCAGGACCTCTTTATCAATTCCGAAGGATCTCTGTATTGCCCCGAAGGGTCTCATTCATATAACCGGTCCGAAGACCCTGCATACTTATACAATCAAAGCACAACAGTAACTATAACTTTACATGTGTTTACAATTTAGAGTAACCCCACCTTATGAGACACTTTCGAAAGCCTCTCTACCTTTGAAATACTTCTTTATCGTGCACAAATCGTCCACCTCGAACCACAATACGTCACCTATCACCTTTAAATCCATTTTTCATTTTAGACGTCGAGTTATATAATTATTCTATAATTTTAACCAAACACATTCTATACGCTACTTTAAGGTTTTCATACATATCCACATACACAACCATGGATATACAAGCTCATACTATGCTTTTTAGACTCCAAATACACATTAAAACTCTTTGAGACATTTAACTGAGCACGTTACGTGCACTCATTTAAACCACATGAACATGACTCAATTTAAATCCTTTAAACTCATAATTTTCATTACATGTACCTCCATCCTAGGGCTATAACATACATGAAAATCAAATCCAAACAACCATCACAACACCTCCAACCAACTACCAACATATCAAGGGAAATTAGGGCAAAATATCCAAATTCTAGCAACAAAGAACCATAGGAATTTCAATATAACTACACATATAGCTTCAATGGAGTAAATAAACCATATGTTCGAGATATCAAAGCAAGATGATCAATAAAATCGAAAATGCTAAGTTTTTGGATACAAACCTTTAATTCAAATCAACAAGAAATGGTGTTTAATCACCAAGAGGAAGATGATATGAGATTACCTTGGTTGATGGGTGATGATGAGAGAATTCACTCCAAGAACTTGAAGATTTTCTTGAGAGAATTTGAAAGAAAAATCACCGAGATAAAAGAAGAAGTGAAAATGAATGAGTGAAGAGAAGTATTTAAAAGATAGAAATCTCGAAGCGAAACGCGACCTAGGGGATCGCGTTCGAGCTGAAGAAAAAATGGCTCTCTGAAGTGGAGACACGCGACTCAAAATGTCGTGTCTCAAGGTCGTGCTGCAGACTGCTCGACACGTGACTTGGAGGAGATCGCGTTTCACAGTCGCGTCTCGGCTTCACTGCGAGGCGCGATTCGATACACTCGCGCTTGATGGTCGCATTTCAGACTCGATCTATTGTTATTTTCAAATACAGTGCGGCTCCCGGATATTTCCAACTCCATTTCTGACCGGCTCAGTGTTAGGGTGTTCAAGGTATGCCAAAAACACAAATTGACTTTAATTACATTCGTTCATTATCATATAACTCGATATTTTAGTAATAAAAATCAACTTAGTATAGTATCACCGTGTATTATGACGTATCGGCTCGAGTGGGACAACCTGCATTAAAACAATGGCATAATATACAAACATACAATCATCTTATCATCATAATTAATATTCAAGGGGGGTGTATTGGATTGGGATTTTAATGGATTTTGTTGGACTTTAAACTGTCCATGGATTTCTATGGATTTTATAAATCCATAGACTCCACATGGAGTCTCCCAAAACTCCACATGGAGTCTTCCAACTCCACGCAGAGTCTGGGGGATTTCGTATGGATTTCAGATCGATTTTGAACGATTTCAATAGATTTCAAATCCATCTCGCCAGCGCTCGTTGGAACACAACGATCGGTGTATCTGGTAAGAAAAATTGAACCCAGCGGCCGCTGGAATTGAGCGGCCTTGATCCCAGCGGCCACTGGCGTGCCATCATCGGCAAGGCCAGCGGCCACTGGGGTCGGGTGACGGTTGGGGTGCCCGATTTTAACTCCTCACCGGCCGCTGGGACACCGCACTCGCTGGGTTTTTCAAATCTATCGAAATCTCGTGTCTGGAGGTCGGAATTCATCCTTTGTAATTTTCACGTGAAATCCAGCTGAAATCCAATGAAGTCAATGACTTTTTAAAGTCCGTGGATTATTGAATACCGCAGAATTTTAAAGGACTTTTAAAAGTCTGAATTGAATACACCAAGATTTCGTTGGACTTTTAAAAGTCTGGATTGAATACACCAAGATTTCATTGGACTTTTAAAAGTCTGGATTGAATACACCAGAATTTCATTGGACTTTTAAAAGTCTGGATTGAATACACCCGGATTTTAAAAGTCCAACGAAATCCAACGAAATCTCAATCCAATACAACCCCTTAATTCAAAATCATTTACCAAAATTATAATTTATAATTTAGCAAAAAGGGTCGAAGTATCACAATAGTCATGGGCAAATTTTGTGATAGATAATGACGAATAAAATTTAATTATTAAAAAATATTTAACAGTGATTAATATTTATTTTCTTTATATTACAAATGACGAATAATATATTCCAAAATTATTAGATAAAAGGTTAAAATTAACAAAAGAACAAAACGAAAATAATAGAGTTTCAAAAGGATTAAGAATGTCTAATATTATAGATATAATTAAAACAATGAGCAATCTCATCTGTTTGAGAACAATATGATTCATATGAGATAACGATTGTTAATGATAAACCATATCAATTAGAACAATGGATTTACCTCATAAAATAACGTAAATAAGAAATGAATGTTCTTTCTATCCTATTTTCAATCTTGTATAGCAATAGACATTAAACGAAGACCAATTTTGTCGAAGTTAAATATAAATTTTTTATTTCCAATGTAAATTGACTTGCAGAACACTATGATTTGAAACACGAGACTTTCAATTCTAAAAAAAAAAATTGACGATATTATAATTACATAATTAATTAATACGTATCGATAATGTTAGAATTTAATGGTTAATTACACATTGGTATTCAATGTTTGCATAATTAATATTTTTAGTACTAAATTAATTTCCCGACGGGCTATATGTCGATGTGGACGGTCGAAAATCTTAAGTAAATTTTCGCTCGATTTCTTAAAATGGCTTGAAAATTAATTACCTGCAGTCCATGTCATTATTTGATTTGCCGGAAAATCTTGTTAGTATTAAAAATATTATTTATACAAACATTGAGTGCTAATATACTACTTGTTAAATTTCCGGATAATAATATACAAATGGTTAAATATTGGATACATATACATAATTAACACAGAATTTAAATAAAAACAAAAATATTTGAAATAGAGGAATTTATTGGGATAAACCCCAGCCCTTTAACACCTAGTTTTCTGCCCAAACTTTAGGATGTTTATGTTCATCCTAGTGACCAATACCGTGAATCCACGTGCCAACCGCCGATTCCTATTTCCTAATAATCGACTTACCATTTTATTTTTATTTTTTTATAATAAGAATTCAAATTATCCAATCACCAATTACCCAATATTTAAAAACTCTTCTCCCCACACAGCAACGTATACGAGTATACAACTTGCAAGAAAGAATCTGCAAATAAATATAAATATAATATTTCATAATAATTATTTCCTAAATTTCCCATAATGTCCCTTCCGTTTTCCTTTATAACCCAGTCCCACACCCCAACTCCTATTCATCTTCCACCCAAAAACAAGGAATCTCATAAAACCTAACCATGGCTACACACTCCCTCCTCTTTCTCTCTCTCTACCTCTCTCTCTTCCTCGCCCAGGCATGGGCTGCCGACATGTCCATCATCTCCTACGACGGAAACCACGGCCTCGTCGAACGCACCGACGACGAGCTGCTGACGATGTACGAGTCGTGGATCGTCAAGCACGGCAAGTCGTACAATGCCCTCGGCGAGAAGGAGAAGAGGTTCCAGATTTTTAAGGACAATCTGAGATACGTCGAGGAGCAGAACGCGGCGCCGGACCGGACCTACAAGCTCGGCATCAACCGCTTCGCCGATCTGACCGTTCAAGAGTATCGGAGAATGTATCTGGGGACTAGGCAGCGCGGCGCGCGCCGCTTGGCCGCCACGAAGAGCGATCGCTATGCGCCTAACGATGGCGACGCCCTGCCGGAATCCGTTGACTGGAGAGCCAAAGGCGCCGTCGCTCCGGTCAAGGATCAAGGCAGCTGTGGTAATTAATTTTATTTGCCTTTCTTTAAATCTTGTGCGGATTATAATTGGAGCTGACTTTTCTGCATACGTATTAATTTATATGTATTGGCGCGTGACAAATATATTTCTGCGGCTTAATGATCGATGTTTTGTCCTATATGTAATCAATTTGTACTAGACAACTCTAAATTTCAGTTATATGTGATCATATATTAGGATCAAAGTATAATTTTCTGATTGTTAAGAGAAAAATATTCCAGTTAGTGTTGTTTGTAGTATGATAGGAAAGAAGGAAATGAGTGAAGAAGATTATAGGTGGGGTGAAGTGATAAAATGATAAATTATTGGTTTACAATAATCAATGGTTTTGGTGGAAAATTTTAGTATTAAAAATATATTGGTTTTATCTTTAAAAAGTTTTTCTTAGATTTTTTATTGCTAAATTCATTGATAAAACGAGACTGCAGCTGTTTTGTCACCTAATGGTAGTTGACAAATGATTATGACCTTTCTATTTGGTGGACCTCAACCAAAAGGCAAATTAATGAATACAACATTTAAAGGTTAAGTGTCTTCTATCATTAAGTTTTCATGTTTGGCTTTTGATCTTCTCCCTCGTAATGATGTTTTGAATTCTGATTGTTGTATTTTCTATATCACAATTCACATGTACGTATGTGACATTTCATGGAGTGTAGAGATGAAATTACTTAGTTACTTAAAACATAACAATTCTTTGAAAGATTCATGTTGAGTTGCTGGAATGATTTGTCCTTTCAGCAGTCAGCATATGAAGGATGATTCTTGATGGTCGCTCATATCTTATCAGTTTATATATCTGGTTTCCAATGCTCGCAAGCAACATCCATAAATCCGTTGTTTATGGCCATTGGGCCACAACAAGATGGCTAACTTGGCTGCATTCTATTTCCTCTCAAGGCTTTCGGAAGATTCCTCTTTATTAAATAATTCGTTGTTGTCAATATCGGTTGATTTGTTTTATTTATTAGATGTGGAAAAGACAAATTTCCTTGTGCAAGATAAATTGGTTGAGTGGTGAAAGTTACAACTAAGGCAATTTTGTTGTCATTTTAATATACAATCAAGAATCTTGACGTGATGCATTCCGTTATAATATTGAAAATTTTATAGGGAGTTGCTGGGCGTTCTCTACAATTGCTGCTGTAGAAGGTATTAACCAGATCAAGACAGGATCTTTGATCTCGCTTTCCGAGCAAGAGCTGGTGGATTGTGATAAGTCCTATAACCAAGGGTGCAATGGTGGTCTTATGGACTATGCATTTCAGTTCATTATCAACAATGGTGGCATTGACACTGAGGAAGATTATCCTTACAAAGGAAAGGATGCCAAATGCGACCAATACAGGGTTAGTTTTTAATTTTGTTTCTTTGAGCAATGGTAGTGTGTCTTTCCTTGAAGAACCAACATCCCTGATAATTGATTTGCAGAAAAACGCCAAAGTTGTGTCCATTGATGGTTATGAAGATGTGCCTGAAAACGACGAGAAGGCACTGCAGAAGGCAGTTGCCCATCAACCCGTAAGCGTTGCCATTGAAGCTGGTGGTAGGGACTTTCAGCTCTATCAATCGGTAAGTTGCTTCTCATCCCTACGATTTAGACAAAATTACAATCTAGGGGATTCTTTCTGTTTCTGATTCCATTGTCTTATTAGAGGCCACATGCTGCATCCCTTTATGTATATTGATATTGGTTTCAGTAGATGATCTCTTATCTGGTCTTCCAAATCTCCTCAGGGAATATTCACCGGAAAATGTGGGACCAACTTGGACCACGGTGTGGTTGCTGTTGGGTATGGTACTGAAAATGGCAAGGATTATTGGATTGTTAGGAACTCCTGGGGCTCAAGCTGGGGAGAGCAGGGGTATCTGAGGATGGAGCGCAATGTGGCAGATAAGACCGGTCTATGTGGAATTGCAGTAGAACCCTCATACCCAACCAAGACAGGCGACAACCCCCCCAACCCTGGTCCATCTCCTCCATCTCCCACTCCAAAGCCCTCTGTTTGTGATGACTACTATGAATGCCCCGAGAGCACCACCTGCTGCTGCATCTATGAATACGGCAGGTACTGCTTCGCATGGGGATGCTGCCCGCTCGAGGGTGCCACTTGCTGCGAGGATCACTACAGTTGCTGCCCTCATGAATACCCCGTCTGCAACATCTATGCCGGCACCTGCTCAGTGGTGAGTACTGTAGTTGCATGCATTTCTGTTTGTGCTTTGGCTTCTTGCTCATGTAATAAACATCCTTATTAATGTGAAACACAGAGCAAGAACAACCCCCTCAGCGTGAAGGCCATGAAGCGGATTCTTGCCAAACCAATTGCCTTTGGTAGAGAAGGCAGAAAGAGCGATCTTTGAGAAATTGTTTGGCATTTGAACGGCAGAGGAGGTTCGGGTTGAAGAAGAAGCCATTGAATCCGGTTACGTTGTTTCGGCAACCTCGTCTGCGAAATCAGAGAGGAAGTGAAGGGCTCTGGTTTGTACATGATTGATTCTCCATTTGCTTCAGATTTGAATCTCAACAACCAAAAGGCAGAGATTATTACTTGTTTTGCGTTGTCTGATTCTTGTACAGTTGGATATTAATTTAAGATTAAGCAGTAAGAAGTGGCTGCTGCTGCTTTGATCAGCAGCAGCTCCAATTACTGCGGGGAATTGTCTTTTGTACCTTTTCATTTCTTACATTGAAAGAAACCCTTTTCTATTTTAAATCATGTATGCAAGTATGTTGCATGTATTTGGTATACATACGCAAGTCTGAAATTCCGATTTACAATTGCCATTTAGATGCCGACGATAAAAAAAAAATCTATGATCTTTGAAGGTATAAGTATTAATTAGGTACTTTTAGATTATAAATGGGAATCTATTCAAAATGTTTTGACCTTTTTTTAAAATCTATTTCATTCAGATGTTTCAAAACAAAATTAATTTTTCAATTTTTGCCCTTCACCGCTAGTGAGATTTTTTGGGGACTCCCGTGATTTTTTTTTACCTCAAATATATAATGATTTGCCGGAGATGGTGTGTTTGAGAAACCTCTTGAACACTGCTTGAGGGAATGTGAGTGAAGTTCTTTTTTTAGGAATGCTTAGCCTCTGAGATTGAATGTGGAATCGGGTTGACATGCTCTTTTTAGACTACTTCTAACGGCAACCAGGTCGGTCGGACCCTGGTTGCCAACTAGGAAATTAAAAAAAATAATAATAAGAAAAAGGGGGAGATTTTGATCGGTCTAGACCCTCCCCCAACCAAAAAATCTCTTGCCAACCAAATGCAAGGGCCAATAAAAATGAAGATGAATGAGTGAAGAGAAGTATTTAGAAGATGAAAATCTCGAAGCGAAACGCGACCTAGGGGGTCGCGTTCAGAGGCCGCGTTCGAGCTGAAGAAAAATGGCTCTCTGAAGGTCGTGCTGCAGAGACTGCTCAACACGCGACTTGGAGGAGATCGTGTTTCACAGTCGTGTCTCAGCTTCACTGCGAGGCGCGATTCGATACACTCGCGCTTGATGGTCACGTTTCAGACTCGATCTATTGTTATTTTCAAATACAGTCCGGCTACCGGATATTTCCAACTCCAGTTCCGACCGCTTCAGCGTTAGGGTGTTGTATGCCAAAAACACAAATTAATTTTAATTACATTCGTTCATTATCATATAACTCGATATTTTAGTAATAAAAATCAACTTAGTATAGTATCACCGTGTGTTATGACGTATCGGCTCGAGTGGGACAACCTGCATTAAAACAATGGCATAATATACAAACATACCATCATCTTATCATCATAATTAATATTCAACAATATTAATTCAAAATCAAATGTCTACGGAATGAAGAACGGAATGAAATATTAAATTTCTTATCTCATATAATGAATATTTTATGAACTTTCAAATTTTCTTATAATTGAATAAAAAGTACGTAGTAGCTAATACATATCAATACATGCCTTAATTTATTTTTTGTATTTCTAAACATCATTTTTCTTTGTTAGTATGTGATTTTTTTCTTATTTTTTAGCGAATTAGTATTTATTTATTTTATAAAAAAAACTTTATTCTAAAATGATGTGATCCGGACGATATGTCTAAGCCAAATATAAAGGAAACATAGCGGAAGACTTAAGGACTCGAAACACGTCAGACGAATGAAGGATTCAACCCGACTAACTAAACTAAATACTCGACTAAAATAAAGAATAAAGCTAGACTCGATTTACTTGGGGAATTTAGACTCAACAACTAGGACAATTAAGACACTTAGAATTATGACTCAACTAAGATAAAATACAATACCAAACAAATAGAATAAAGATATGAGCGATGGAGAATGGATTTTGGGCATGTATGGATTCGGTTAAGGCTAGATGAAGATGGCTCGAGTATGGAACTTACTTGGAAGTAATGAGGCGTTCGAATTGGTGGCTTGTGGATGTGGGTGTTGACGTCGAGTGGTAGATGATAGGTAGAATGGTCTTGGTCTTCAATTGAAGCCCGTCTTCAGTGAGACGAAATGCAATTCCTTCAAACAATTCTGGATAGGTTTTTAGCAACTTCCCCCTAATTCTTGAAAAACTAAAAAGAAGCTATGAAATAAGACTTTAGATTCGCTAGACCTAAAGAATTGTATGTGATCAACCAAAGGATCGAAAAGTGTGATCAACCAAAGGATCGTGAAACAATTGAAAATAAACTTCAAATATTAATCAACGTCTAAATAATAATGAAATAAAGATCACATATATATAGGTAAATGGATCGAAAATTCTAAACCTATTCTAAGTCCAATAGGGACGAAAATAACTAGCTAGAAAAAGAGATCTACTTTAACTAGAATTCTAAATAAGGTAAATCTAGAAAGACCGAAAATAAAGATAATAAAAATCTAATCTAGATAAAAATAAATCCAATTAAACTTGGGCCTTCAATCTTCAATTTGGACTTCAAAATAATCGAATATGGGCTGATTTATGTCCCAAAATTGGCGCCCCAAATTCGATCCAAAATAACTCCATGCATGAAAATTCAAGATCCACTGTTCCCCATGCAAACTTCCATGCACATGTCCAAATTGACTAACTCTTCTTCCTAAGCTCTCGAACAACCTTCCTCATCATTAATGGATGATAGATTCTCCCATCTTGGATGCAGAGGTTGCTCGATCAATTATCTTCTCCAAACACTCGTGATCTTCATGCCTTGATCTTCTTCATATTCAATAGACAATATAGCAATCCATTTGGGGCTGCCATGGTGCATTTCTTGTTCCTTGCTTGGCATGGTCTTATTCTTATCATAAAATATTTAATTAATAAATATATAATAATTTGTATAAGTTAATAAAAATATTTTTACTTCATAGAAAAATAGTTTAACATTTCAATTTTTCATTTGAATATATTAAATTATATCAAATGCATAAATATTTTATATTGTATTATAACATATTTTTAAGTTCTATTTATTTCGACATCACTTTCATTTATCTTCAACAAAATTACAAAAGCTATCAAAATTAGATTTTAGCATATATTTTTAAATTATTTTTTGAAAATAAATAAATAATAAATATAATTATGAAATAATAATAATAAATTATTTAATTTGATTTTCAATTTATTTTTCTAAATATGATAAAATAATATTATAAGACATGATTATGTATAAATATATCACATATTAATTTTTTTGGTCATTGAGAATAGGTAAACCCATAGCGATGGGTAGACTATTCCCCTTTCTTTGGGAATAGAGATTCCATCAGGAATCATGATTCTCGATTTTGAACTATACCAATTGTCGAAATGGGAATAGACAAGGGAATGATCATTCTATTTCATTCCATTCCACCGTACCAATCACGTCTAGTGATCGATCCATCATTTTTTTAAGGACATGTTGGTGGCAGTGTAAAACAGTAACTATTTCCAGGACTGAGAGTCGAGAGAGGTTAGTGAAGGGATGAGCGGTTGACATCAAAGTTGCAATATTTTTTTTCCTTTTTACAATGTATGTTATACAATCAACAATAAAATTTCATTTATCATGTATGAAATTATGTATACATATAGAGTATATCAGTACATGTAAAAATAGTTTACACCTTAATCTTGACTTGAAAACTCATATTTTATAATGATTGAGTGCCTAAATTCCTTATTGCACATCATTAAATAATAAACAAATAAAAATGTATCATAATCTAATATTAACTTTAAAATAAATTAATATAAATATTTACGATCTTAATAGTCGTTTTATAATTCTCAGGGTCTGAAATTTTACATTATAAATATTAGAAAAATCATTTTAATAAAATTATGGAACTTTAAAGTATAAAGTTAAATTTTAGGAAACTATTTTGAAATGTCTTTAAAAAGTGAATTCTCTCTCTCTTTCTCCCGTTTCCAGCCGTAGCCGCCAAATCCATTTTTTTCCATTTTCTGATTTCTTCATCGAGACTATGTCGACGACTTGCTGCTGTTCACCAACCTCTTCGCCGTTGCTGCTGTGCACACACTCCGCCTTTGCTGTCGCCGTTTCTGAACACACCCTCCCTTGTTCATTCACCAGTGGCCGTTGGGGGGTTGTGGCATGCAAAAACCGCCACCCTCCTACAAATATTATGACGATTTTCAAGTTAGGAGGGGCTGTAGCCCCTGGATCCGCAACCGCCGCCAACCAGATATGGATGACGTTGATGATGGAGATGTTAGGAAAAATTAAAGCACATAGGGCATGCAATAATCCAGGTTCATACCCTAAATCCATTAATTCTATGATGGCAAACCGAGATATACTTTATAGCAGAAGCGTACCTGAATCCATAGTTCTTGAATCTCGAATTCTTGATGTGGTATGGCTCTTCCAAACGATCGACACCTTATGATTTTCTGTAGAAAATTCTGTAGAAGGAATACCCTAAAACATTGCTAATTGGGCTTAATTAGGTTTGGCCAAATTAATTAGAGTTATATAATTTAAATGTTAAAGGGTCAATCTAGGCTAAGGGGTTGTATTTGAAAATGGTAGAGCAGCCCAAATTCTAAATAAATGATGCTTTGAGCTTTTTAGCCCAACTTAAATAATTATAAATACATGCACTAATCCAGTTAAGGGGATCACTCTTCTTCTTCTTCTTCAATGTGATTTCTGACAAGGTGGCTGGAGGCAGAGCGCTGCCGTTGGGAAATTTCTATTCTGGTCAATTTTTCCAAAAACTCATTTTTTCAATTCATTTATGCTTTCTAAATATTTTGGAACAAGTTTGGTGAGGAGATGAGGGCCGTAATGGCTGGAAAAAGGCTACCATGGCTGCAAGTCAATATTTTCCGGCGACTTTTTCCGGTGGCCGGATCCAACATGCAATCACACCAACGAACTCCTCTCTTCTTCCTCTATTCCTTTCCTTTGTTTTATTTTAAGATCTATAGTGTTTTGGAGGTCGAAATTCAAGTTTAAACCTAAAGGACCAAAATGTTTGGAAACAACCATAGTTCTTCTATGTATTTTGGTTTCATGTTTATTGGGATTTCTTTTTTATTTCATGGGGAAACTTTTTATGCTAAATTTAGCGTTTAGAGACGGTTTCATGTGTAAAGAACATGGCAGAGAATTAAAAATAAAATTAGTGGTGTGTGTGCTTGAGTGCGGCATATTATTTTAGGAGAAGAGAGATAAAAACTTTGGTCATTTCACTTGTCTCCTCCTAATAGTAGAGAATAGTAGTCTGTTTTGAAAAGGTTAGTATACATATACTTGAGTGTACATGTGTGCTTTGTTTGTAAAAAGATATCCGTAACTCTGTTTAAATTAAAGGCTCCCTTTTTGGATTTTTTTTTTTTGATAATTAAAAGTTGGTGCATGTGTGTGCAGTGACCGATCGAGAGAGAGATAGAATGTTTCATTTTCACAAAATATGCAGGCTGAAAAAAATAGAGAGTATATAGATGGTTGCATTTTCATTTATCTAATTATCTATACGTGCATAGAGAGTGAGAGAGTTAAGATTGACTTTGAAACTATAAAAAGAAATGCATGTATGTGTGCAGATATCATAAAGTGGGAGAGAGAGAATATAATCAATATTACATTGGAATTTGGTTAGTATGCATTGTACAGTAGGAAAGAAAGAAAGAATAATTGGGATTGAATATAATAGGTTTGGTTGAGGGATGGTATAGCCAAGAGTGAGAGAAAGCTACTTTAATTCTTTTTTGTATTTCATATTTCTTTTATTATTATTATCATTATTTTAATTTTCTTATCCCTCAGGTTTTAATATTTTAAATTAGTAAGTAAAATGTTATGAAAATGAATTTTAAAAACTTATTCTAAAACAACTATTAACACTCAATTTAATTATTGAGTAAATTAAATTAAACTCCTAAGGGTCTACTCCAAAAATATTTTATGATCGATTAAAATTACAAACGAATCTATTGGATTATTTTAAATCCATTTAATACTTCAAGTATACCCGTTTCAGCCCAAAAGTTTCAAGAGCTCGTTCCCTAGGACCAAACTTATTTTATGTTATAAACTAAGACCAGCTAATAGGATTTATCATTTTGTAGGCCCAAACCTGAGATCTCAAGCTTAGGAGAATCGTCGGGATATTCGAATAAAGCTTCAGCTATATACTAGCTACAAGGTGTTTTACTAACGAAAACCTTTACGAACATGTTTTAAATACTTTCGTCCATACTTAAATGAATTGAGATTTTGCTCAACATGAATATAATGTTTTCGCTCTTCGTGGATATGATTTGACCTGCATGACGAATTCAGGTATTGTCAATTCTATTGAAATATAGTTATGTGATCGCATAGGGTCTATCTTCGCGCATGATTAATTGAGCACATTGATCTCGAAATGAATATTAAATTGTTTGGCCATATGATATGAAAAATATTTACATGTGCTTGGACGAACATGATAAACATGCGCACGTTTTCTGGCACAGCCCACATTTCTGAAATATTTTTCAGGTACAAGGTGATGGAGGCTACTGACGTGGACATATGATTTTTGTTTATTTTGGACTGTGTCAATAATATGTATTTTGAATTTTGAATATTGACTATGGTCAATATCAAATTATGTTATGTTTCCGCTTACTCTTTTGGATTATTTTAAAATATCTTAAAACTTTATTTTATTCCGCCACTATTTTGGACTTTGAAAATAGTAGACTTTCAACGTTGACTAGTCATGATTTGAACTTGTATGTGATTGGTTGGTTTTAACTATAAGGCAGTTTATTGTATAAATATCTCCTCTAAATATGTAATTTTTGTAAAATTAGGTAATTTATCTTAATCTCTTGTTAGCACCTTGATTTCTCAGAATTGGGGTGTTACAAATACAAATTCTATTTTCTATCTACTGTCTTTTGGGGACCATAACCCTAACTTATAATAATAAATTATCTGGAATTTACAATTCGGTCCCTCAATAAATTACAATTCTATAAATGGTATCCACACATTAAAATTCATGGCAATATTAGTAACCTTTAATCCATAATTATAACCTTAGTAAATCACATTAATTGGATCACTTTAAGACAACCATATATATATATATATATATATATATATATATATTTAATTAACATATATTAGTCCACATAAAAATATTCCAACAATCTTCCACATGGACTACATATGTTACCGAAAAATGTGCAATACCTTATGAGCTCAAATTGTGCAATACCTTATGAGCTCAAACTGTGCTGTCACATAAGGATATCCCAAACAATCTTGTCAATTGATTATACAAGTATAGGACTAAAGAGGTTGTCATCACTATATGCGTGAATGCAGTAATCACATATACAGATACAACCAAATGACATAGATCAATCATGGATATGTAGCATGGAAATTACATGTTATGTGATCTATCATACCTATTTCCAACTGGTCCACTTTATTCTAGAGTGAGATCAAACATAATCAAAATATAGAGTGTAATAAACCAAATAATCGGAATACTCTATATCTATACAGATTTATCCATAAAATACAAAATGTGTCCAAATCAAATTATAGAGCTATAAAACAGTACAGACTCCCACATAACCAATGCATCCTAAAATAAAATCACACCCATATGAGCAGTATGCTCATGAAAGACCTTGTGTGTCAATCCCTTAGTAAGCGAATCCGCAATAATTGAGTCTGTCCCTATATGCTCTATAATTCTCTGTGCACTTTGTACTCTCTTCTTCACAACGAGGAACTTAATGTCAATATGTTTTTATTTACTAGAGCTCCTATTGTTATTGGAATACCTAACTGCTGAGTTATTGTGACAATACAACTTTAGTGGTCTTTCTACATTCTCAAAAATGCGCAGCCTAGTGATAAAATTTCGCAGCCATATTCTATGATTGGATGCTTCAAAACATGCTACAAATTCAGCTGTCATTGTAGACGATGCTACAAGTGTCTTCTTAGCACTTCTCCAAGAAATGTCTCCCCAGCTAATAAGAAAATATAGCCCGAAGTTGATAGTCTACTATCTTGGTATCTAACAAAATCAGAATCAGAATACCCGATGATCTCCAAATGATTTGATTTTCTGTATGTGAGCATGCAATCCTTTATTCTTTGTAAGTACGTCATAACCCGTTTGGCTGCTTTCCAATTATCCATACCGGGGTTACTTAAATATCTATGTTCGGTATTTTAATTTCTCCTAAACTGCAAGTGTACAACGAGGTTTCTAGTATAATGGAGAACAAGGTCGAATTCACAGATACTTAAATTCTAATTACTAGTTATTCTATCTATCCTAACTCTTGTATCTAGACTATCCAAAGTTTAGAGATTTTAACAGATGAGATAAAACAATTAAATAACTCAAAAGACTAAATTCACAGCAGATAAAATTGCAGAGAAGAAATATCAAGAAGAAATGCGTATTCTAGGATTGAACACTCATCAAATAATCCATCTTATTAACTAATCCAATAATTATGCCTATGTTGGGATTTCAATCGCACTAGAGCAACCACTTAGCTATCCAAAATCTCTTCTCAGATGATTAAGAACGTTGATTACACTATAAATAACAATGTCTCCATTTATTATCTAAAATGCAACTCCTAAACGATCTAAAGGTTTGATGCTCTCTCCAGTAATCTCAACTCTCTCGAGTGTTGTTAATTACTAAGTTAATTATTCTGTTCTAGTGTCGAAACTCCTCTCTCGATTTATGAATCAACACAACAAATTACATCAATTAATGGCCAATCAATTGACATAAATAAAGACAACCCAAGAATAATTAAAGTGCAATAAAAATCATAGACATAAAATTGGAATTAATAATAAGATTTCATAAATGAATCATGAGTCAACCCTAGAATACTAAGGTTTAGTTGTTCATAATGAAATAAGCAAAAGAAGTAAAATTCAGGATGTTCATGGTTAGACAAGAATTAAAATAAATAAAACCTGGAAGATTAAATCTGTCTCTAATCTTGACTTGCTTGAAATCCTCTGTCTTGTTCTTCGTTATGCTTCTCTCCATAGCAAACTTCTGCTTCGAACTTAGGGTATGATAATTGATATCTGATTTTCGCCCAAAAAGAATCCTTTTATACCAAGTTAGGAAAAAGCCCAAAAATATAGTGGAAATTAAAAAAAGCCCGCTTCATTTGCAACCAGAGTCACGATCCTCTCACCCGTGAATCAGCCCGTGAATCCACGTGGCATGACGTGGCGCCACGTGGCGTGAAATTCGTGGTCTCCATCTTATTCACGACCGAGGTCGCGGATTTCCTTCTTCTGTACCCCTCCTCTATCGCGACCCTGTAGTGATCTACTCATAGTGATTCGCGACCCTGCAGTCGTGACCGGGTCACGGGTCGGCTTCGTGATTCTCTTCATGGCTTGTTTTCATCCCGTTTTTTCTCAACCAATCTCTTCATGTACTCTCTTAGGACTCCACCTTCACTTCAACCCTTTAAAGCATCCAAAATTGACGAACAAATTTGCAAAATATAACAAGAATGACCAACTCCTAAAAACTCGGGAAACTCGAATAAACTGAGATAAAACACACTAAAACTATACAAAACACGACACAAAAGTATACCAAAAGTAGTGTAAAATCTCAGTTTATCAATCTACCCAACATACCAACAACAAAAACTATGTCAGGTCTTCTACATACTTGAGCGTACATTAGACTCCCAACAGCCGAGGCATAAGGAATCTTCTCTATTTTCTTAATTTCCAGATCACCTTTTGGGCACTGATCAAGACTGAACTTGTCTCCTTTAGCTATAGGGGTACCACATGGTTTGCAGTTCTGCATGCCAAATCTTTGCAACACTTTCTCAATATAGTCTTTTGTGATAATCCAAGAATACCCTAAGAGCAATCTCGATGTATCTGGATTCCCAATACAAAAGAAGCTTCCCCAAGATCTTTCATCTTAAAATTTTTTGATATAAATTTCTTGGTATCGTACAGCATGACAGAGTCATTGGTGGCAAGAAAAATGTTATCCACATACAAAACTAGAAAAATATACTTACTCACACTGAACTTGTGACACACACAACCATTAGCAACATTAGTCTCAAAGCCAAACGAGAATACTACTTGATGAAGCTTGTGGTTCCACTGACGAGAAGTCTACTTGAGCCCATAGATGGATTTCATTAACTTGCAAACCATAGATGGATTTCATTAACTTGCAAACCATAGACTTTGGATCTCCAGACATAATTTTTTGACTGCACCATATAAATTGTCTCATCAATGTCACCATTGAGAAACGCCATTTTTACATCAATCTGATGCAACTCAAGATCAAAATGTGCAACTAATGCCATAATAATTCAAAAAGAGTTTTCGAAGAAATCGGAGAGAAAGTCTCTTTAAAATCAATGTCTTCTCTTTGAGTAAAGTCTTTAGCCACAAGACGAGCCTTATATCTTTCCACATTACCTTTCGAATCCCTTTTGGTTTTCAAAATCAATTTACAACCAATGGGCTTTGCACCTACAGGTAATGGGACAAGATTCCAAACTTGATTATCTTGCATTGGCTTGTACCCCTCATTCATGGCATCAATCCACTTTTGAGAGTTTGGATCATTCATGGCTTGATGAAAATTCATAGGATCATTTTCCATCATTCCACCATTTTCCTCACTTTCTAAGAAATATACTTCATAATAATCCGGAATAGCATTTCTCCTATCTCTCATGGACCTTCTTAATGACATTAGTTCTTGAGGTTGTTGAGGTTGTTCTTTTTGAATTATTGTATCGCCCTGAGTGGGAAGATTTTCAATATTATCTTGTTGAAGTTTCAAATCTACTTCTCAACAAATAACATGAATAGAAGCTTGACAATTGTCAGAAGTAGCAGTAGGAGTCGAGACTGATACATCCTCAAAAATAATATCTCTAACCTTATTTCTCCTCCCAAACTCAACATCCTCAAAGAACACTGCATTTCCCATCTTAAAAATTATTTTTCTAGTGGGATCATAAAATTTAAAACCCCTTGACTTTTTTGAATAATCAATAAAGTAGCTGCTTACTGTTTTGAAGTCTAGTTTATTTTTATTTGGCTATAACCTCAGGTGGACATCCCCAAATGTGAAAGTGCTTCAAACTAGGCTTTCGCTCGTTCTAAAGCTCAAAAGGTATTTTTGCAGCTGCTTTAGTTGGTATTCTCTAGATTCAACATGTAGGGATTCATTATATAAAGCAATAGCATCGAGCACATGGAGATTGTCATAATCACTTAATAAACCAGTACCAACCACATTTGAATTTAAAGAAAGACTGAACTAACAATTCCCAAATAAACAAGAAAAATCATATTTGTCCAATAAGGAAATAGAAACCAAATTCCGTCTAAAAGAAGGTAAAATAAAAGTCTCTTTCAAATCTAAAAAGAAACAATTCTTAATAAAAATCTAAAGTGCTCTATTGCCTCCACTTCCACTGACTTGCCATCTCCCACATAGATGTATATTTCACCATCAATTGGGTTTCGGTAGCTCAGACAACCTTGCATTCCATTGTCCTTATACATTAGTGAGATCAAGTTATCTAAAAGCATACTTATTTCGGTCTTATCATTTTTTACAAAATATTTTTCAATTTCTGCAAGGTACTCTCTGACAGTGGTAATAATTTCCTCAAAGGCAGTGTGTTGAAAGGCTTCTGGAATGCCACGCTTAATGATCATGAGACTAACTCGATTTGAGCGATCCCACTTCTCAAAGTTCTACTTTTCATTTGCAGAACTTACATTCGTCAGAGAAGCGGACTTGTCAACTCTTAGCGAATAGTCCATATCCACGCAACCCAAAATGATTAGAATATTTTCTTTCCAATACTTAAAGTTTAACCCGTTGATCATAGGAATGTTGTTGGTGTTAGCAGAAATAGAAGTAGCAGACATCATAGCTGAATAGAGAACAAAAAATCAAAATTAACTTTCATGCTCACATTAGACTGTATAATCAATATCACTTGCTTGTTCATGATATATTCTTAACTTGTTATATATGATTTTGTTGCACGTGTAGTATAAAATTTGTGAATTATTTTATTTTATAGTTTGTTGCTTATTAATTCTGAGCATGCTGAAGTCTATTTTTGTAGCTTGATTTAAATACATTTGGAGCTTGTGTATATAAATATTATGGGCTTGATTGGTTTGAGGGATTTGGCTATTTTAGGGGGATTGACAAAATTATCTCTTCTTATCACTTGTTTGGAGCTAAAAGCGTACTTGTTTCGATCTTATCGTTTTTCACAAAATGTTTTTCAATTTCTGAAAGGTACTCTCTGGTAGTAGTAATTTCCTCAAAGGCAGTGCCTCAAAAGGCTTATGGAATGCCGCGTTTAATGATCATGAGACTAATGCAATTTGAGCGATCCCACTTCTCGAAGTTCCGCTTTTCATCTGCAGAACTCGTATTCGTCAGAGAAGCGGACTTGTCAACTCTTAGCGAATAGTCCAGATCCACACAACCTAAAATGATTAGAACATTTTCTTTCCATTCCTTAAAGTTTGACCCGTTGAGCATAAGAATGTTTCTGGTGTTAGTAGAAATAGAAGTAGCAGACATCATAGTTGAATAGAGAACAAAAAATCAAAATTAACTTCCATGCTTTATTTAAATATGTTTGGAGCTTGTGTATATAAATATTATGGGCTCGTTTGGTTTGAGGGATTTGGCTAGTTTAGGGGGATTGATAAAATTATCCGGTCTTATCACTTGTTTGGTTTAAAGAATTGGAGCCCGAGATTGATGACGAGCCCGAGCTCCAATAACTCATTTGTGTAATTACTCATCACCCCATCTTTTGGGTGATTAAATTCATCCTTCCAACATGTACTTGTAAAATTACCCATATAACCTCATGTCAAATACAAAATGATTTTTTATGTACATTATTTATTGGATGATAAATAAATAAATTAGAATTTTAATAATTATTATGAAAATATAATATGAATCTGAATACTAATATGTAATTAAAAGATGACTTTTGAAGAAGAAAGTATTTTGATTAATTATTTTTATGTGTTAATTATTTCTCAATATTTGATAAATTATTTTTGTGCATCGATTATTTCGATTTCATGATTTCAAGTATTTTTAAATAAAAGAAATACAACTTTAATAATTATAAATGAATATCTAATATGAAAGGTAATTTATGTATTTGCCAATATTTTACTCATAATCATTCAATCCACAAAGAATATTGACAATCTATCTTAATTCATTAAAATTGCAATCAAGCAATCCAAACACAAGATTATTTTTATCCAAACACTGCAATCCTACTTTATCCTATCAATCTTATCTATCCCATCAACTGAACCAAATGGGGCATGGGTATTATGATTGTATTTTGCACTGGTTGATTATAAATTCTTACCAAGTTAGAATTGATATTGGTAAGTGTATTGTACTATCTTATGTTAATTAATTTGGGAGCATATTTATTATAAATTTGTTGCTGTTTATGGTGGTATTTTATGCTCACTCACATTGCGTTGTTTTACAGGTCTTGTACATTGAAAGATGCTTCCCAACTATCAAAGGGTGGACGTATTCATTGATGAGAGTAAGATAAAACAGTGAGATGAAATCTAGTGGTTTCGATGGTGGATGTTTATGTAAACAACTTTAATTCGAAAAGCAACAAGATGAATTTATTCCACTGTTGAACGAGAAGCCGTGTAATGAGACAGATATGTGGAAGGGAAATAATGGAGAAGTCATGCAAGCCTTTGCAACCAAGTTCATTTCAAAGGAGAAATTGATAGCTGGCACAAGGGTCTAACAAATGTCAATGATGCATGGGGTAACACAACACGTGTTAGAAACTACGAGGTTTAAGAAATTCATTGAAGCTACAAAGTAACTAATCGGCTGCCAGGTTCAAGTGCCAACATCATCTCAGAATATTCACCAAACACAGTTCATGGAAAAAGTTGGTAATGGTGATGATTTCTGGATTGGTGTTATCATAGCAACCGTCGAAGACATCGAAAGGGTAATTTTGAAAATAATGAATTCAATAATAGGTTTCTTCATGCACTAAGTTTTAGCCTTGGTTAACCCAAGTTGGGACGTTGTGGTAGGTATTGCAAAGGATGTTGGATCAAAGAAAGCTAAGGACAATAATACAGTAAGTTCAAATCATAGTGTTACAAGTTATAATGCAATTGTTTTTGTGCTATACAAATAGGTAGAGGAACTCATCCGACGATATAGAAGATGAAGGACATCATGTTGATGAGGAAAAATGCTAGAACAACCATAATCATAGAAGAACAACGACTACATCAGAAACTGGTATGGACGTGTAAGCATTGATTTATGAGTGTAGTTAAAATTATATTTATATCATTATATACAAACATTCCATTTGTAGTTTTTGCTTAGTATGAGTAATTACAATAGAAATTGGTGTTCATTTACAATATATTTGTATATTTGTTTATGGTGTTTCTCTAGTATGTAAATTTTCATTTTTTTGTCTTAAATTAAATGAATTTATTGCCTAGACGCGATAAATTTATTATTAGATATGTTTTTGCACAGGATGGTGGTAGAAAGTCATCTTTGGAAGCTGATCAAGAAAAAAATCATATGGAGAATGATATTGGAATAAGAAAGGGAGTTGAAGAAGAACAAGGGTCAAATACTAAAATGTGTGTATGTTATTAGTAAGTTCATTGAGCGGCATACACGATAAATTTATTGCCAAATATGTTGCTCAATAAATTTACTAATAACATACACACACTTTGGTATTTGTCCCTTGTTCTTCTTCCACTCTTGTTCTTATTCCAATAACATTCTCCACATAAGTTTCTTCTTGTTCAGTTTTCAAATATGGTTTTCTACTACTGTCATGTGCAAAAATATATTTAGCAATAAATTTGTCACATGTGAGCAATAAATTCATTTAATTTAAGACAAAAAATTAAAATTTACCTACTAGAGGATCACCATAAACAAATATACAAATACTTTGTAAACAAACACCAATTTATATTGCAATTACTTCTACTAAGCAAAAATATACAAGAAAGGTTTTTATATGGACCAACAAAGCTATAAAACCAACTTCTGAAAGCTATGATTTCAACTTACTGTATCATTGTCATTAACTATTTTCAATCCAATGTCCCTTGCAATATCCACCATATCATCCCAATCTTGGGTTAACCGAAGGCTAAAACTTGGTGCATCAAAAAAGTTATCCTTGAATTCATTATGCTTCAAGATTGTCATTTTGATGTCTTCAATGATTGCTATGTTGTCAGCATTTAAGAAATCATCATCACCATCATCATCATCGACTTATTCCATGAACTGTGTTTGCTAAATATTCTGAGATGATGTTGGCACTTGAATTTGGCAGCCTACTAGTTGCTTTGCAGCTTCAACGAATTTCTTAAACCTCGCAGTTTCTTACACGTGTTATGGTGCCTCATGCAGCATTGCCATTAATTTAACCATTGTGTCAGCTATCAATTTTGCATTTGAATGAACTTGGTTGCAAAGACTTGCATGGCACCTTCATAATTTTCCTTCCACATATTTGCATCATTTCGCGGCTCCTCTTTCAACAGTGGAATAACATCATCTTGATTTTCTTGCTTTTCAATTTCAAGTTGTTCACATAAACGTCCACAATAGAAACCACTATACTTTATCTCACTATTTTGTCTTACTCTCATCAACGAATATGTCTACCCTTTGAAAGTTTCGAAACATCTTTCAACTTTTATTTTATATTGTGCCACCCTATCTATGTATAAAGCCTGTTAAACAATACAATGTGGGTGAGCATAAAATACTACCATAAATAGCTACAAATTTATAGTAAAAATGCTCCAAGATTAATTAACATAAGCCAATACAATACAATAAATAATCACTGTTATTAATTATATCTTATTAAGAATTTATAATTAACCAGCCTAAAATACAATTAGAGTCCCTATAATATTTATATACACAAGCTCCAAATGTAATTAAATTAACCTATTAAAATATACGTAACACGTTCAAAATTAATAAGCAACAAACTATAAAAATCATTCACAAATTTTATATTACACATGTTGTAATACCCCCAAAACATTATTAATTGGATTTTATTAGGTTTGAGCCAAATTATGTAGATTTATAGAATTTAATTGTTAAAGAGCCAACCTAGTTTAAGTGTGCTGAATTCGAAAATATTAAAAACAGACCCAGTTCTAAAGGAAACAAGCTTTGGGCCTTTTAGCCCAACTTAAATAAATATAAATGCACTTTAATTCATTTTAGAATTCACATTCTCCTCCATTTCAAATGTGTTCTCTATACTTCTTCATCTTTTTCCATTCTTGAGCGATTTCCAGTAAGGTGGCCGGAGGCGGAGCCCCACTGATCGCTGCCACCGGACCACCGTCCGCCATCGTCGGAAAATTCCAAATCCGATAAAAATTTTTAGAATTTATTATTTAGACTCCTCTTTACCTTATAAACACTTTGGAACAAGTTTGGTGGGGGAGAGTAAGGTTGTAATGGCCGAAAAAAGGCCACCATGGCCGCAAGTCGGTGCTTTTCCGGTGATTTTTTCGATGGTTGGATCCAACATGCAAACACACCAACGTTTTCCTCTCTTCTTCCTCTACCATTTTCTCTTATTTTATTTTAGGATCTTTGGTGTTTAGTAGATCAAAACTCGAATTTAAACCCAAAGAACTCTAATGATGAAAAAGCCTTTTAATCCTCTATTTCTATGTGATTTTCATGTTTTTTATAGTTTTTTTACTTCTTCAGAAAACTATTTCATTTAAGTTAGGTGTGGGAGAGTGTTGTTACATGTATACAAAAATTATGAAAAAAAAATAATTAAATCATGCATGTGTGTGCAATAGCCAGTGAGTTAGAGAAGTAAAGCAGTGATGTTTTTATTTGGAATTTTTGGTACTGATAGATTACAAAATTACAGCAGAGAGAGAAATCAATGATTTGGTTTTTGTGCATGTATGAGAGGTGTGGGCGATTATTTTGAGAAAAGAGAGAAATTTTTTAGTTGTTGTATTTGCTTTGATTTTACAGTTGAGAGTGTATTATTTAGTTTTTGAAATTGGTGTTATACACACACACACACACACACACACACACACACACGCCTATGTTTCTCTTATAAACAGAGAGAAGAATGTTGATGGGTTTGTGTTAACTTGGAAGTTGTGCATGTGTACTTGTTGGTTTCCAAAGTAAAAGTAGAAAGAAAGATGCATGAGTACAATAGAGAAATAAAGTATGTGTGCATGTGATCGATTGTTTGAATAGTCTTCTCAAATTGTGATTGGTTGGTTTGAACTATAAAATAATTTATCGTATAAATATTTTCTCTAAATATGTATTTTTTGTAAAATTAGGAAATTTATTTTAATCTTGTGTTAGCACCTTAATTTTCCAGAATTAGGTGTTATACATACATTGAAATCATTTATAACAAGTTAAGAATCTATCATGAATTAGTTTCCAAATAAAAGCACACAAGACTTTAAAGAATGTAACTGAAATATAAATTAAATTATTAAGAATAAGTAAGCATGAAATAAAATTATAATAAGTAAAACATTTGTACTAATTATGCTCCAAACATAAATCACATAAAAGAAACTAAACAAGCAAAGAGTTCATACTAAACATTCTACAAACTAAAAGCAAACAAGCTTTATCATAAACAACCTATTAACCTAAATAATCAATCAACATCAGTGTAACAAGTTGACAATATATAATAAACAAGCATAAGATACAATCATATATATTTCTCGAAAGAATTTCAGTTAATATATAAAAAAATAATTACCATAAGGTACACAAATAACCTAAACAAGTCAAGTAATTAAAATGAACAAGCTACAAAATAAAACACACAAGATTTTCATTAAAAAAAACTACAAAATCGATTGTGCCAAGTTCAAAAATTATTATAAATAACCTCCAAAATAAATCATGAAAGAATGCAAAGAACCTAATCATGAGGAAAAGTATTGAGCCTCCAAAGTAGTTATTCTTGTTCTCACCCATATCACTTTGTGCTCGACATGATTTCTTACTACATATTCACACAAGTCCAAATCAGCCACCGTATCAAATTTGTCCATGTAATACATCAAGTGAGGTGAAACATAAGCATTCACATCATTTTCAATCAAGCATGATGTTAACACAAGTAAGAAATTCTTCTTGAAAACATCTACTATTGGAATATTTTTATGTGAACTAATATATATTAATTAAATGTGTATGATTGTCTTAAAGTGATTCAATTAATGTGATCTAGTAAAGTTATAATTATGGATTAAAGGGTGTTAATAGTGTCATGGAAATTTAATGTGTAGATATCATTTATAAATTTGTAATTTGTTGAGGGACCGAATTGTAAATCTCAGATAACTTATTATTATAAGTTAGGGTTATGGTCCCCAAATGACGGTAGACAGTAAATAGAATCTGTATTCATTCTACAGAATTCTCTACAGCAAACCATAAGGTGCTGATCGTTTGGAAGATCCATACCACATCAAGAATTCGAGATTCAATAATTATGGATTCAGGTACGTTTCTGCTATACAGTATATCTCGATTTGTCATTATAGAGTTAATGAATTTAGAATATGAATCTGAATTATTGCATGCCCTATGTGATTTAATTTTTCCTAACAGGTGGTATCAGAGCTACTCTATGAATGATTCTCTGAGATTTTTGATAATATTGATGTATATTAATTTCAGTTTCGGAATATAAATTTGAGAATTTGTGAATTTGCGAAATCATGGAATTCAGATGATTTGGTTATTTATTTATCTGAATTCAGAATTGCATATAAATTCACACAGATCGAGAACAATTATGATATTTAATTACTTGGCTGATTATTGGTTTTTTATTGTGAGTATGGCATGAATTCATGGTTTTTCATTATAACTAGTAAAATTCACGCCATTAGACATCATCATATTTGGTTTAGATTTTCTCATGTTTAATTGTAATTATGATTACAATTGATGTGCACTTTTATAATTGATTGTTTTTCTTATGTATATGAATCAAGAAATTTTAGTTGAATGTCAGAAGGCCATTGTTTTTATGATTACATGCTTTGACTTGATGACGTTGCGAGAAATAATCAATTTTATTTTCATTCTGCACTACTGGACTCATCTGGAGGATTAAACAAATGATTATTTGCAGCAATGATTGTTATATAATTCAAAATATGCCATCTTCAGTTCTCTTAATTATAAATTAAGAGTCAGTTTTTATTTAGGACAACATTGCCGAATTAAAGTTTAATAGTCAATCAAATTTTAAATTAGTTTGGTGCATCTTATGTTCCTTATTAATTTATCTAATATTTAAAATGGATTTATTAAAACATGAAATCGCCACAATGACCTCTCTATGTAGATTTATTCATGAAAAATATTAGATATTTGTGTGAGTGTATCTTCATGCGGGTATTAGCCGGCCCACAGAAAGGTTAATATTTGGCGGAAATACACAAATACCAGTGGTGATAAATGCGTGACAATTATGAGATTGTCTATGTGAACAATATGTCGGCCCATAGAAAGACTATTATTTGACAGGATTTATTTTCAGTATTTGGTCACCACACATAGGTATCCATTTGCAAATTAATGTTACTGTACACAGACTTAATATTAATGTTGTTTCCGTGCCTCGAGATGTTATAGACTTATTTGAATCATTCTCCAAACGTATTTAAATCAAGCTATAAAAATATACTTAGCATGCTCAGAATTAATAATCAACAAACTATAATGTTAGAGTAAAGGTGGAAGATGCAAACTCAGAACGATATAATAATAATAATCCTCAAACGAGGCCTACGGCAAAGCGGTCCCAAACTCCAGTTTAATTCTGCACAGCAGATTCTACTCCAGAAAATACTATAAATATGAAACCCTAATCACCTAAGGCCCATGCACATCAGGCCCACTCCAGATAAAACATAATTAAAGTCCATAACAAAGAAATATAAAATAAATATAATAAAATTCTATCAATATTTAACTACTGCGCTTCCTGCGTGAATAAACTATCCATGGCCTCTCGCTATCAATTGCCCTGTCGGTGGAAATAGCCTTATCCTCAAGGCTAAAGTAAGGAAATTGACCTCGAATATCTGTAGAATCCATCCAAGTGGCATCATCCATACTCAAACCGCTCCACTTAATCAACACTTGATCAACCATGGTACCTGCACAATTCACATCTCATCGTTCTAGTACAGACTCTGGCAGGAAAGGGGGGTCCCCATCCAACAAATTAGGTGGGAGTGTTGGCTCTGCTTGCTCCGCTCCAATGGCCTTCTTTAATAATGAGACATGAAAAACTGGGTGCACTCGAGAATCTGGTGGCAACTTTAACCGATATGCCACAACTCTAATACGTGCTTCCACTTTGAATGGCCCAAAAAATCAGGGTTCCAACTTTCGATTCCTCATCGTGTACAGCGTTAGTTGTCGATATGGCCTGAACTTTAAGTAAACTAGATCACCAACCTGGAATACCACATCACTACGGTGCTTATTTGCTTCTTTAGCCATTCGAAGTTGGGCTCGTTCAAGATTAGACTAAAGAGTAGCTAACATCTCGTCCTGAGATAGCAAGGTATCGGCCAAAGCCTGCACTCTGATTTCACCAAGTAAGAACTACCGCAGCACCGTAGAAGGGCGGCCATACACTATCTTGAACGGTGTCAGACCTGCTGACGAATGATAACCTATATGAAAACAGTATTCTGCCCATGATAACCATTTACTCAATTGCTTAGGTTGTTCGGATGAAAACAACGCAAGTAGGTTTCCAAGTTCCGATTGAGTACCTCCGTTTGGCCATCAGTCTCTAGGTGGTAAGTGGAACTCATCTTCAAGGTGGTGCCTGCCACACGAAATAATTTCTTCCAAAATGAACTAAGAAAGATGGGATCACGATCTGACACAATTGAACTCGGAATCCCATGAAGGTGCACGATGTCTCTTGTGATCACATCACCGACTGACTTAGCCGTGAATGGATAATGCAAAGCCAAGAAGTGTGTGTATTTAGAAAAACGGTCCACCACCATCAGCACACATCAACCCCAAAGGACTGAGGTAAGCCTGATATGAAATCGAGACTGATTTCATCCCACACCATAGACGGCACGGGCAAGGGTGATAACAAGCCCACAAATGACTTCGTCTCATATTTATTCTTTTAACACACCACACAGGCAACCACAAATTGAGTTACGTGTTTCATCATTCCCGGCCAATACACACTAGATGCCAAACGTCTATAAGTGCGATATGCCCCTGCATGGGCCCTTGAAGGAGTGTCATGGTATTCAGCAATTAATTTTGGAATCCACCATGAGGAGAAAGGAATGACGAGACAACCCTTGTATAATAATGTGACATGCGCCTAAGAGTAATGCTTCAGAGTGACCCGACCACCTTTCAGGTCGGCAATAATCTTAGCTAATCCTGCATCAACCTTGATCTCTCGCTGTAAAACTGACCACTCTACCCAGTGTGACCAAGAAATAACCGTTAACTCTCCTTCCTCATCTCGACAAGAAAGTGCATCTGCAGCTCTGTTTAAGTTGCCCTCCTTGTATACTATAGAGAAATCAAATCCCTGGAGGTTTAGCTTCCCAATTCTGTTGCGTTGGTGTAGTTAAGGGTTGTGATAACAAGTGGCGTGAGCTACGCTGATCGGTTCGTACAAGAAATTATCGACCCAACAGATACAGTCGCTAATGTTGCACTGCTAGCACTAGGGCCATCAGTTCTTTCTCATAAGCTAATTTAGCCAATATATTGACAGATAATCCTCTGTTGAAATAGGCTACTGGTTGACGGTCTCGCATTAATACTGCTCCAATTCCCCACCTGGATGCATCACATTCAATCACAAACTCTCTAGTAGAGTCAGGCATACACCATAGTGGGGCTGAAGTGAGGGCAACCTTTAGAGATTAGAAGGCAGTCTTGGCCTCGTTCTACCAAACCCCGGATCACGAAACTGTTTTCTTCAAGAGAGCCATAAGCGGTGCCGCTATCTACCATAGTCTTTAATGAATCATTGGTAATATCCAGTAAGCCCAAGAAATCCATGTACATCCCGAACTGAAGTCGATGTCGGCCATCGAATAACAGCCAAAATTTTCATCGGGTCCATTCGCACGCTTTGACTGGACACAATATGTCCTAAATACTCCACTTCTTTTCACCTAATGAGACATCTTTTGAGATTAATTATGAGCGCTTGTTGATGGAGCACTTGGAAAACCTATCGTAGCTGCTATATGTGTTCCTCCTAAGTCCGACTATACACCAAGATGTCATCGAAGAACACCAATACAAACTTTCTGAGAAAGGGCTAAAAGATGTCATTCATCAACCCTTGGAATGTTGTCGGCGCATTTGTGAGCCCAAACGGCATAACAAGGAACTCATAGTGGCCAGAATGAGTTCGAAAAGTGGTTTTGGGAATGTCTTCTTGGGCAACCTGAATTTAGTGATAGCCTGCTCTCAAATCTAGTTTGCTGAACCATTGGGCGCCATGTAATTCATCTAACAACTCCTGAATGACTAGAATTAGATACTTATCCGAAATAGTGATTTTGTTAAGTGCCCGATAGTCTACACAAACACACCACAAACCATCTTTCTTCCATACTAAGAGAATCGGATTGGAATACGGACTAGTGCTCGGTTGAATAATCCCTATAGTGATCATTTCTGCCACCAGTCGCTCCATTTCATCTTTTTGAAAATGATTATATCGATATGGACGCATAGAGACCGGAAAAGGTCCTAGTTGTAACTCAATACGATGATCGTTCGTACGGCTTGGTGGTAAGCTGAAAGTTGGTGTACTTACAGATAGAAAAGTAGCCAAAACAACTCCTATCTCTTTTCACTTAGCTATGGATAACTCATCTGATATTCCATAATGTGCTCCGTCGCTGCTGTCCATTAACCATAGTATCCAACATTCATCTTCAGGGTCAAGAGCCAAGAGCTCTTGATAAGAGCACGATCTTTTAACGAGAGTGGGGTTGTGGTCGTCGCTCAATTGTGAAGTCCATAGTAAGATTTTGCCAATTTTCCGTGACGTGGCCCAATTTCGCTAGCCAAGATATTCCTAAAATAATATCCACACTGCTCAAGAGGAACACATAACAAAAGATATGAAATACTTCAGAGTCGAACATGAGAGAAAGCTATTGTATCGAACACGAGTTATGTCTCCTAGCACGACTAAGAAAGCTATTGTAGGCTCGATGACCCAATTTAGCTTTGTCGCTAATTCCTCTGACACAAAGCAGTGGCTAGATCCACTATCGATCATAATCTTAACTCTAAGCTCCCCCACTTTGCCATACAGTTTCATTGTTTGGGGTCCCTCAAGCCCATTCAAAGATAATTCAGATAGTTGCAGGTGTTGTAGGGTGGGATCTTCTTCCAACTCAGTCATGACTGGTGGTAAGTTCCCAATCGGCTCTTCTTCTTCAATGGAATCCTCTTCCTCATTCCCTATCAGAACATGGAGAGTTTTTGGAGGGTAGCGATGGGTAGGTCCGAATTTCAGACCGCATTTAAAACACGTGCCAACATTCTGGTGGATTCCGCGGAGCTGCTGAGTTGGCCGTGGATGATATGGGAAATTATGACTGCTGAGGCTGTGATGTACGACCATTCGATCCATTCGAAGGTGTGAGCCGCTGCGTGTACGAGGGTCGTGGGGAATAGCTTGATGTAGAGTTTGACAATGACGATGGCTGGGCTGCATAGTCAATTTTCCTTACTATTTGCACTGCAGCTGAATAGTCAGTGATAGTGGGATCTTGGATCTGCATGCGAATATTTTTGTTCAAGCCTCCCAAGAAAAATCCCATATATTGATCATCCGACAAGTCGGGAAGTTGAGAAACCCTCCCTTCAAAGGCAGCAATATAATCTTCAAGGGTTCCAAACTGCTTTTTAGTAATTAGAGCCTCAAACCCATTGATAGTTGCTCCGTCTCCAAATCGAATTAACAATTTTTGTGAGAATTGAGACCACTCCAACGTAGGGCAACGACGGAGCAAGAGTTGTATCCAGGACATAGCTGGCCCTGTCATTGCGATAAGGGCTAGTTTTAGCCTTTTCTCCAATGGTGTTTCATAGACCAGAAAATATTGCTCGGCGCGAGCTAACCATGAAAGGGCTTCAGATCCATCGAAGCTTGGCAGATCCATCTTCTGCATCACTTGCATAAGGGTGGAGTATTCTTCCTCCGGACTAGTAACGTGGCTTCCGCCAGATTCGTTATTTTCTTCTGATCTTGTAGGGATAGTGAATTTCTTCAGCAGAGCATCCAACTTTGCATCAGTCTAGGTTTGGGATGTCTGATAATCCGTTTGAAAATTATTGAAAGCAGCGGACAGTTCTTCAACCACCTTCTCTAACTGATCTAACCGAGTCTCTGTACTTCGTGTTGTCACCATATTTTTGTTCCACGTTCACCGCACCAATTTGTTAAAGTAAAGGTGGAAGATGCAAACTCAGAACGAAATAATAATAATAATAATCCTCAAACGAGGCCTACGGCAAAGCCGTCCCAAACTCCAGTTTAATTCTGCACAATAGAATGTACTCCAGAAAATACTATAAATATGAAACCCTAATCACCTAAGGCCCATGCACATCAGGCCCACTCCAGATAAAACATAATTAAAGTCCATAACAAAGAAATATAAAACAAATATAGTAAACTTCTATCAATATTTAACTATTGCGCTTCCTTCGTGAATAAACTATCCATGGCCTCTCGTTATCATATAAAATAAAATCATTCACAAATTTTATACTACACGTGCAATGAAATCATTTATAACAAGTTAAGAATATATCATGAACAAGCTGCCAATTATAAAAAAAACACAAAACTTCAATGAATGTAAATTACTATAATAAACAAGCATGAAATACATTTATATCAGTAAAATTTTGTACTAATTATGCTCCAAACATAAATCACATAAAAAAACTAAACAAGTAAGAGTTCATACTAAACAATCTACAAACTAAAAACACACAAGATTTATAACAAAATACCTCAAAATCATCAATCACCTACATCAATGTAACAAGTTGACAACATCAATGTAACAAGTTGACAATATATAATATCCAAGCATAAAATATAATCATATTACTTGAAAGAATTTCAATTAATATAATTAAAAAATAATTACCATAACGTACACAAGTAAATTAAACAATCAAGTATTTAAAATTAACAATCTACAAAATAAAACACTCAAGATTTTTATTAAAAAAACTACAAAATTAGTTGTACCAAGTTCAGAAATTATTATAAACAAGCTATACAAAGTAAATCATGAAAGAATGCAATGAACTAACTGTGAGAAAACATATCGGGCCTCCAAAATAGTTATTCCTGTTCCTCATCCATATTACTTTGTGCTCGACAAGACTGCATACTACATATTCACACAAGTCCAAATCTGCCACCATATCAAGTTTGTCCTATAATGCATCAAGTGAGGTGAAACATAAGCATTCACGCCATTTTGAATCCAGCACGATGTTAACAAAACTAAGAAATTCTTCTTGAAAGCACCCCCTCCATCCACGTTTGCCATCGTTTTCACTCGAATATCTGACAACATTATTTAGACCCTTTCCTTCCCAAGCTGATTATACAATCTTCCTCATCCTCAAATACATCAGATCGACGCTTAGTCTTTATAATATTTCCACCTCTCGGAATTCCAAACACAAGATGTACATCATTTGCATCCTATGATCCTTCTTCCATTTGAAAGTCTAATCTCTCAGCTATTTGGATTAAAATTATGGAGAGCCTAATATGTCATATGTGCATGAACTAAATGAATATTCAAATTTAAAATATGGCAAAATCCAATTTCTCACACACCCCACGCTTATGCCCATCATCCATGCATGAAATTGCCTTTACCAATTCAAATAGGGTTGCCCTACCTTTCGGTTTTGGGTATGCATCCTCATTACTTGATTTCTCATTTTCATCATCATTTGTCATTATTGTTGCACAACCACTCCCTTGCCAGTTTCCTCTTTCATCTCTGTTCTCCATCTTGCTTCGTTCACATCAATATGATTGTTCGCATTTTCTAATTCCCCTATTTCCTTTTGCTAGACTCTGTAATCATCATAGAATGATAAAAAAAATAGTAGTCAAACTAATAAACAATAATCCCAGAAAGTTAAGCAACACAAACAATATATAAGGTATGAAATTATACTAAAACAAGTCAAATATCTACTCTAATGAACCTCAAAACTCATCCACTATGAATATTGTAATCGTTTTATATAAGTTATTTATCAATACAAATATACCAGCATAATGCCTCACACTAATCAGTTATTTATTCTAACAACTATGCCCCCAAAAAACAAAAAATTCAATCATGCACGATTGATAATCACCCACAAATTTCACTAGTGTAGCTATTGATTTGTCCATATATATTCAGTTAGATATGCTATAAATCAATAATAATCTAGCAACATAATGTATCATACTCAGCCTTTTCATATTTTAATCACCAAAATTATTAAAAAATCATACTTAATAAGCTAAAAGTTAACAGTAATCTAGCAACCTATCAAAACATTAAACGACAAAGAGTAAAGCAAATAATATATAAATTAAAGCATTAAAACATTTTTAATAAGTTATCACATTATACTAAAACAACTAATAAATTATATAACTACTGATTTTGGATGAATATATTATTAAATTAAGGTAAAAAATTCCCCTCAATGAACAAGGTTGCCTTTTTCAAAATTCTTTGTTCTTTCCTAGTTTCTGCAAAAGTTATTGCAATAAAACATACTTTTATGGGCGTGCAATCGGTCCAAACTGAACCGAACCTAGAAATTGAAATGAACCGAAGCCGAAAAATATGGACCAAATCCAAACCGATAAGGATACTGGCCGAGCTGAACCGAAACCAAACTGATCGGTTTAGTTGCGGTCCGTTTTCCCCAAATCAGAATTTCCCAATTTTTTTCCACTAAATTTTATAGCTTTTCTCTTTATTGGTGGTGCAGCCCAGGTGAATTTTGTTGGCTTGTTGGTGGCATCATTGTTTCCTCCTCAGTAGCGCTTTCAACCATATTAAACCTTGCAAAACAAATAACACCACAATAAGTTACTACATATTCAATACAGACAAATTCCACAAAAATAAATAACACCACCATGGTTACCGGAGCCTAAGGATCACTCCCACTGTAACACATATAAATTATAATACATACTATTGCTTCCATGGAAATATAATAATTATTGATTCAGATTACAACTCATACAATTTCCAAAAAAAAAAAATTGATCGTGCTCTTCAATTCATACTGGGGGCAAACTTTGTGTTAATTTTGACATATCTGTTGAATCTAGCTGAACAAAATAATATATCAACGTAATAACAATAACAGTTGTGCTATAATTTGTTGCCTGAAACAATGTGAATTACGGATGTAAATTGCAAAGTTAAAAGTAATGTTGAAGCTAGTGTTACCACATTGCCTTCAACATGCAGCGGAAACGTAAATAGAACTTTGCTCAAAATAAGTTTTAAATCACAGTCCTTACGGTGTGTGATTGCCTCAAGGCAAAATTCACTATCACAAGTGAAATACAAAAACAATGCTGATGTTGTCTCGGTTCACTCCCTTGACAACACTGCATAAAACATACAGGGGACTATTCTAGCTTCACTCGCTCGAACAATCACTGAAAAACAAATCTATCTAAACACACAGATAGATCACAAGCAGTCACTCTAAATCATTGATAAGACGTATTTTACTTGCTTTTATTGTTATCTTTTGGTGCCATTTCTCCTAACTAATTGCCCTATACTTGTGTATTTTGGAAGAATGATGTGTTTGTTGAGTTGTGTAGGGATGTAGTACAAAGTTGGAGAAAAGGGCAAGTTTTTGGTGCAAAAATAATCTAAGTGAAGAAAGAGCAAAATTCGAGTCTGAGTAGATCCGGCCGTAAGGGCTTGCAGCTGGAAAGCTGGAGCGAGTTTCTGGAACCTGGGCTTCTACACGCATCTTGGGCTTGCAAAATATATTTCTCGGCCCAAGTTTAGACCTGGACGCGGGAAGCATCTCGCCCACCGCCTCAAGAGTCCTTCTCTTGCTATGTTTCCTAGTTTAGATTGATTAGGATTTTCTTTCCTTATCTAATGTTTTAATTAAGGATATTATATATAGATTAGGACTTATTTCATTATTATTCAATCTATTCTTCACGAAAAACAGAGCTGGAGACACGTTCCCAGCAGCGTTTATTTTCTTCTTCTTCGTTAGTTTTCATCGTGTTCTGCTACATGATACTTTGGTGGTTCAATTTTGATATGCGATCAAGCTAAGTTCTTCTTATTCCGGTGAAACGGTTCTTCAGAGCCAGGGAGAATAACAATCTTAATTTAACGGTCCTGCGTCAGAGTTTGTTAATTATGAATTGGGTTCCTCTAGACTTTAAGGTTGTCGGCTCATTAAACCTATAGAGCGTCTCTTACGGTTGTCAGTCGATTAGGGAAATAATTGATGAAGCGTCTTCCTGATTATCGAGAAACTATGGAGGAATTAGGCTGCGTCAGTAAGCGTCTTCGGTAGCTATAACTGATTTGTATGTGTTAATTGAATTAATCTTTGCGTCGAGGATCAGTTTAGGTAAGCTAGGGTGGAGTTAATTAAAATCTGGAATATTTCTTCTCATATTTTAAATCCGTTCGTTTTGTTAAATCGTGCATTTATTTTCTATTTATTTATTAATTTCGTTCAGTTTATTATAAGCACAAAAAACCCTCTAAAAAGTTTAGTTATGCAGATTGGAAATATAGAGTAATTCTCGCCGGTCTTTTGGGAGACGATCTCGCTCATCGCTGTACTCTGCAGTAAGGGCTTGCCGACGAAAGTCGGAATATTTATTTTTTGTGAAAAACGATGCACCAAATTTTGGCGCCGTTGCCGGGGATCGGTTTCAAGCAGTGATTACTCTTTTTTTCAGTTTGTTATTTTACTTTGTTTTTCTTTTATTTTTCTAGTGCATGACCCGTTCCTCTGCCGAAAAAGAATTGCTGTTCAATGCAGAGCCAGAGAGAACGTTACACCAGCAAAGGAGAGCTGTTCGGAAATCTAGGAAAACCACCGAACCTGAGCAAGAAACGTCTGGGCTTGATCAACTGTTCGACATGGCCAATAATCCGCCTAACCCGCAAGACCTTGCCGCAGGTGGAGTACGCATCAATGCCAACTTTGCTGATCCTAAGCCCGAACCTGAGCCTCTCATCAAGGAACTCGGCCGCCTTCAGAGCAATAGACCCATCTGCATCGTGCTGCCCCCGATTACCAACAATGCAGAGATCCAACCTGCATTCATCCAAGTGTTACTGAAGTTTGGTGATTTGCCGGGAGAGAGTGCGCACAAGCACTTGTCTGAATTTGACCTCGTCTGCTCCACTCTGAGTCCGCAAGGCTTTACCGCTGATAATCTGAGGTTACTATACGTTGCAGGGAAAAGCGAGAGACTGGCTGTTTGATCTTCCACCTAGGTCGATCACTACCTGGAATGAATTGGAGGAACAATTTCTGCGCAAATTCTTTCCGGAGTCCTGAGCTGCAAACCTAAGAATGGCAATTAGCAGCATCAAACAAAAACCAAATGAGAGTTTAGCCGAGTACTGGGAACAATTCCAGCAGCTTTGTCGCAAGTGCCCAAACCACGGGTTCACGGATTACCAACTGCTAACAAATTACTTTTACCGTGGCATGTCTTTTTTTGATAGGAAAATTGTTGATGCTGCTAGTGGAGGATCTCTCACCAACAAAACCCTCACCAAAGCCAAACAACTCATCATTGACATGGCTTCTGGAGGACAACAGTATGAAGAGGAAGATGAAGGTAGATACCGGCCAGTAAGGGCACTCGGCCGAGATGAAGGGTCGGGAGTGAATGAAAAGATAGATGCTCTTACCTCCCTCGTCCGAAGCCTTGCTGTAGCGCAGACAAGGCCAAACCGCTGCGGAGTCTGTTCCGAGAATGGACACTTCACTGACGAGTGTCCCAATTTGCAACATTCTCCAACCGAGCAAGCATGCTATGGGTCCGGTGATGCACAATATGATCCCCAAATACGGAGAAATTATGATCCGTACTCAAACACATACAACCCAAGTTGGAAGGACCATCTGAACCTCGGCTGGAGGAAGCCGCAGGGCAGTCAGTATGCCCATACTAATCGATCTGCGCCATCTATGAGTGAGATCATGAAGAGTCTCGAGCAGATCACAAGCCTAGTGAACAGTCTAGCGCAGAGCCAAAAGGCCTTTCAGCAGGAGACACAAGCCGTCCTGGGCAGTATGGGCACACAGATCACTCAGCTCGCCACACAAATGAATAAGATGCAGGCGAATCAAGGCAAACTCCCATCCCAAACTGAAATGAATCCAAGAGCGCATGTTTGCGCTGTCACTTTGAGAAGTACGGAGGAGCTAACCGAGTTGGAGGCCAAGAAGGAAGCAAAGAAGCCGGAAGGGCATACTGAAGGGCTGAAAAAAGAATCTGGCGAAAGGAATGAACAACCTGCTATGTCTCTTCTCTTTCAAACTGAGCTGAATCCATGAGGGAACATCAGTGTTGTGACCCTTCGAAGCGGCAAAGAATTGGTTGAGGTTGAAACAAAGAAGAAGAAAGACAACACGCGGTGTGGGCAAACTGCAGAAGCTGAAGACAGACCAAGCACAGAGGGCAAACAATCTGCTGCCCCGTTTGCCCCTACTGAGGTACAAATGCCACCAAAATATTCTAACCCTATTAATGCAGCTCCTTTTCCTTCCAGGTTAACAAGGCACAAGAAAGAGGAGGATGAGAAAGAGATCTTCGAGCTTTTCAAGAAAGTCGAGATCAATCTACCATTGATTGATGCTATCAAGCAAGTCCTGAGATACGCGAAGTTCTTGAAAGAACTATGTTCTAAAAAGATAAGATATGGGAAAGATGCAAAGATCAAGGTGGGTGAGACTGTTTTAGCCGTTATTCAACGGAAATTACCTCAAAAATGCCGAGATCCAGATTCGGAGGAAGAAAGGGCAATCCGCAAGATAGTTCAGTAGCTGTACGCAGCCGAGGAGTTTCCAGCCAGAAAGCGGAAAGGCCGGTTGCCCTTACCGACCAACTCGGAACGAAGGCCCCCGCACTGGAGCTGAAGGGGCAAGAAGCAAGGTTGGTCGAGCTGTTGAAGAAACATAAAGGTGCGAGGATGGAAATGATTCCTTTCGACAGGGGCAAATCTGCTACCCCTGAAATTGCCTTGTGATCGAGTTACACTTGTGTCGAGCCTCAGACATTAAATAAGGGCGCTTCTCGGGAGGCAACCCTAGCTTTTATTGCTTCCTTTCATTTTTCGTATTTCATTTAGTTACTCACTTGTTTTTCTTTAATATAATAAAAAAAAAGTGAGAAAAAAAACAACAAAAAAAAACAATTTAAAAAAAAAAACTCTAGTCCAGTTTTTCGTGCAGGTACCTCTTCTAGCGTTGCCCCTACCCTTGCCAAGCTCCTGGAGTTATTTGCCCCTACTCACTGAGCTGGACCACTGCCATGGACCACCGTCTGTATGCCCCTACTGACCGACTCTCCCCTTGATTGCCAGTTTGCCCTCTCTATCCCTTTGTTTTTATTTTCTTTCGTTCATGTTGTGTTCGTTTTGTTGTCTCTCTTTCCTACACAGTGAGGACACTGTGTTGTCTAAGTGTGGGGGGGGAGGAAGTTGTTTTTGTCTTTGGATTCTTTTCTAAATCAAAAAAAAAACTTTTATGTTTACTTGTTTTTTGTTGAGTATTGGCTGCTTGAGATTGAACAATACAAGGAGGAAGGGTTATAGCATGGATTATCTTGGTTTATTTGATTGATTCTCTTGTGATTGAATTATGCTATTGCTCGTATGTATTCTTGGAAGACGAAATGTGTAACTTGATCAACTTTTGATAAGCTTATAAACGTGAGATGCCTATTGAGCATGAACATTATGTATGAAGCTCAGTTTTTGTTGATGAGTGTGTCGGATTTAATGTTGAATTTCTGATTTGTCTTGTTGCTATGGTCATACTGCTTGTGAGTTTCCTTTTGCATGAAAATGATAAAGGCATATAGGATTAACCATTGCTTTGGCCTGAATAAATTATCCATACCTGACACTATCCCTTAGTGAGCTCGTTTGTGCCTGAATTATTTCTTTCTTGATTAATAGCCACTAAATAATTAAGCCTTAGCCCTTTTTGGCCTGCTCCTATCCCTTGAAAGCATGTGAGTTATATTGGATGGTGTTGAGATGAGTTTGAAATTTACTTGAAAGAATAGTTGGTGTTGGAAATTGAAGAAAACTTGAAAAAAAAACTCCTGTCCTACTCCTAAAAAAAAAAGAAAAAAAAATGGTTCGTATGCCCATACAGGACGTGGAGGAAATAGGGTTGTACCCAATTGAAGTTAAATTTTATTGCCCTGGATAGATTTGAAGACCATCACTTAACTTAGAATTCATGGGATATTTGAGAAGTTGCAGCCGAACTTGGTAAATGTATTCTGATATGCTTACATGCTTTCATCTCATTTAAAGCCCCTTATCCAAATTATCCTACCTAAGCACCCTAGCCTCATTACAACCCATTGTAAAGACATTTTGATTTGTGCATAGTTCTTACTTGCTTGGTAGTGGTTTTGACATATGGGCAAATCTATGTTTGAAGGCATCAAATCACGACTTGAGTGAATTTAAATATGTCCCTACCTTCTTTTGAGAGAAATTGAGCGAACCTTGGTGAGACTGGATTAAGTTGCACGTTTTTTACTTGAATGAAGAGCATGTGTTTATTTCATGAAATAAGAGAAGGGTTAGTGGACTGTGGATGGCTGTGTTTTGATTCTGACTTTGAGTATTTTTCAGTTTAGGGCAGCCGATGCTTGTTTTGTTTTCAAATCTGTCTTTTGTTTTTGTTACTCGAGGACGAGCATGGTTTAAGTGTGGGGGGATTTGATAAGATGTATTTTACTTGCTTTTATTATTATCTTTTGGTGCCATTTTTCCTAATTAATTGCCCTATACTTGTGTATTTTGGAAGAATCATGTGTTTGTTGAGTTGTGTAGGGATGTAGTACAAAGTTGGAGAAAAGGGCAAGTTTTTTGTGCATAAAGAATCTAAGTGAAGAAAGAGCAAAATTCGAGTCTGAGTAGATCCGGCCGCAAGGGCTTGCAGCTGGAAAACTGGAGCGAGTTTCTGGAACCTGGGCTTCTACACGCGTCTTGGGCTTGCAAAATATAATTCTCGGCCCAAGTTTAGACCTGGACGCGGGAAGCATCTCTCCCACCGCCTCAAGAGTCCTTCTCTTGATATGTTTCCTAGTTTAGATTGATTAGGATTTTATTTCCTTATCTAATGTTTTAATTAAGGATATTATATATAGATTAGGACTTATTTCATTATTATTCAATCTATTCTTCACGAAAAACAGAGCTGGAGACACGTTCCCAGCAGCGTTTATTTTCTTCTTCTTCGTTAGTTTTCATCGTGTTCTGCTACATGATACTTTGGTGGTTCAATTTTGATATGCGATCAAGCTAAGTTCTTCTTATTCCGGTGACAACTAACGAAGCCCTGGCCTAGCTAAACTGTGAGATCTATTTGTGCTTTTCTCATTTAATTAATTTCATTCATTTGTTATTCTTTGTATTTCAAGTCGTTAATTGTTTCGATATTGCTAGATAGGTGCACATATTTAGTAATTCGGAATTAATTAGTAGTCAATTAAATCGGCCATTTGTAATTGTGGTTTAAGTTTAATTAGTGGCGAAACGGTTCTTCAGAGCCAGGGAGAATAACAATCTTAATTTAACGGTCCTGCGTCAGAGTCTGTTAATTATGAATTGGGTTCCTCTAGACTTTAAAGTTGTCGGCTCATTAAACCTATAGAGCGTCTCTTACGGTTGTTAGTCGATTAGGGAAATAATTTGTGAAGCGTCTTCCAGATTATCGAGAAACTACGGAGGAATTAGGCTGCGTCAATAAGCGTCTTCGGTAGCTATAACTGATTTGTATGTGTTAATTGAATTAATCTTTGCATCGAGGATCAGTTTAGGTAAGCTAGGGTGGAGTTAATTGAAATCTGGAATATTTCTTCTCATATTTTAAATCCGTTCGTTTTGTCAAATCGTGCATTTATTTTCTATTTATTTATTAATTTCGTTCAGTTTATTAAAATCACAAAAAACCCTCTGAAAATTTTAGTTATGTAGATTGGAAATATTGAGTAATTCTCGCCAGTCCCTTGGGAGACAATCTCGCTCATCGCTGTACTCTGCAGTAAGGGCTTGCCGACGAAAGTCGGAACATTTATTTTTGGTGAAAAACGACGCACCAATCCTAGACTTCTCAAAGTTGACTATCTAACCTACACACACAACTGGAATGAAAGTCTCCAGCTGATTGGGACGCTAGGCAGATGTCGAGGAAGATGTCTTGGATTTCAGAGATGACACTAGATGCAAGATTCAGAGCTTCTCACAAACCATGGTGATAACCTGCTTGCATAAGTGATTTTAAGGTCTAAGGAGACCTTAAATACTTCCTCCATCTCAGCTGGGTAGTTTCTACACGATCCTTGATGAATTAGATGCAAAACTACCGCCTTCCACTACCCTTGCTGAACTGGACTTGAGATAACCGTCCTCTGCACTGCGTGGCACACGTTCTTCAACATCGTGTAACAATGACAGTTACTCCAGCAACCCACGTTCTCTACAACGGTGAGTGTCTAAGACAAAGTGGGGAACATCATGTCCCTTGAAACTCGGAACAGATTCTGACCTAGTCAAAATCAAGTATAATCCACGTTTTAATTCACAATAAAATATCTAATAAATTCCTTAAATCATGGAAAATGATATGTGACAAAAATCACAATTTATTCAGATTAACTTAAAATAAATTAATCCAAAATACTAGGAAAGGATAAGGTTAGAGATCCGAGTGTTATACTCGGTGTGACAAGAATGACGGATAACATTAGATACGACATTGATCGCGATGTTATCAGCGAAGTGATAACATCATCTGGAACACATCATACTCAATAATCTCCCCCTTAAGCTTATCCTTTCTGCACAAAACATAAAGCTCAAAATATACATGATTAGAGCCGCAGCGGAATACGATCAAAAATATTAGAGTTCAAGAACCTCCTGTTAAGGTCTGCTCCCCTTTAAGTTATTATCTATAACATAATATACAACATTAGTGGGTACTATCCCCTATACAATAGTATACAACATGGTTAGTGGGTATTTACCCCTGTACAGAAATAATATTGAGAACATTCTCAACAAACATCACACATTTTAAAAACGTGCGAACACAATCACAATGTTGAGACCATTCCCAACATAAAACGTCACATACTATAAGTTATGTGAAAAACAGAATAACAAAGTTGAAAACATTCTCAACATAAAACATCACACATTAAAATATGCAAACATAATATATAGCAAAATCATCAACTCATGTTGATGATTAAAACAAAAATATCCAAGGATATCCAACCATGGATACCCAACAACAAAAATAATTATGTGTCCAGCACATCAAAAACCAATAAGGACGTAAACACATCCAAAATAAAATTGTGTCCAACACAGAACATAAACTTGAAATAAAATTGTTTTTGATAAAGAAAATTCATATTTTCTTCTTCCCCTTTGCCTTAGCCACGGACTTTCCAGCCTTCTTTCCTTCAGCACCATCATCATCACCAGCGGCGGTATCAGCAGCATCTACTCCCCCTTTTTGTGTAGAAAGTGCACTTCGCAGAGCTTGGCGATGTTCAACCATAGCATTGGTGAGGACTGTGCTTTGATGGATCATAGAATCCATCTGCTTGATAAAAGAATTTAACACCTGCACAGAAAATATCACCAAATGTGAAGATGCACTAGCTAATTCACGTTCAGATCGTGGGGGAGAGAGAGCGGTCTCTATTCCAACATCCTGATCAACATCTCTGGAGGCAGCCGTGGAACTTAGAGCAAGGTTGTAAGGAAGATCCATCACTCGGTCATCATTCCCTTTTGGTTTGACAATTGTGATAGTCGATGTCTCAGTGAGTATCTTCTTCTTGTTTGGCTTCACGCCTTGCTTAACCATAACTGCATAGATGAGGCAGGGAAAATGAAGAATGTTGGTGTTGCTGGTCTTTGTGGCAGCTTTCATCACATAGTCAAATATGTAGTCTCCGAGGCTGAAGGGGATCTTAGTGCCAAGTTTAAAGAGCAGAGATGCTTGATCAACAGTAAGGACTGAAGTGTTAGTGGTAGGTAACCAATTACACACAATAATCTTGTGTAAAACAGAGTATAAAAATGTAAGCTTAGAAGTGGAAATTTTGTTTGTCCACTTGGTTACCAATCCACCAGTTATAGTCGATACAACATCATCAATAAGATCTAGACTAACAACATCATTGTCATTGCCTAGACCCAAGAACTTGTTGATCACCATCGGATTAAACTTATACACATGATCACGCATATAAATTTCCCCATATTTGCTTCTTGTATGGTCACCCATATCCAGAGACACATTGGCATAGAATTCAACAATCACATCAGGCTCAAAAGTCGACAGAGATGAAACAGCTTTCCATAGACCCCTCTCTTTCAAAAACACATCCATGCCATACTTCTTAAAGCTTAAGACATCAATTTGTTTCTCAACGCGCAAAGGACGATTGCACATAATTTTGTATTGAGCCTTAGCATGTTTAGAGTAAAAAATCTTACTAAAAGCAGAAGTAACGTCATGAGGGGAACCTGGTGGATAGACTGGTTCAGAATCTTCAGACTCAGCATCATCTTTGACATTGCCTGACTGAGTAGGGGAGAGAACATCTCGAGCAGTGCTGGAAGAGACAAGATCATGAGAAGAGGTGGGAGAGGTTGCTTTCTTCACATCCTCAGAAGAAACTTCTTTCTTGACAGCTTCAGGAATCTCCGAAGCAGTTTCTTGTTCAACATCCACTTCAACATCCACAGGGACTTTAATGGGAGAGTTCTCGGGAAGATTTTCTTCATCATCAGACTCATCCTGTAAAGACCGCACCAGCTTGGTCTCCATCTTCAAAGTTCTCTTAGCCTTCTTGCTAGTTTCTTCAATCTCTTCCTTTTCAGTGTCTTGAGAACTGTGAAGCCTCTTAGACTTACGAGTTGGCCCGACCTTCTTCTTCTTGCTGGTAATAGCTTGAATGTGCACCCTAAGATCAGGATCTATGGGGTTTTCTTCTTCTCCTAAGAGTACTTGTTGAAGTGGTGTTGGATTTAACACTTGAATTCCTTCGGGAATTTCATCTTCCTTCATCGGAGTATCAGTTTGTTCGGTCGGAGGGGATGAGGGTTTTTCCGACTCAGATTTTGCACCTTCCTCACGCACTCCAGGTGTTACAGTGACTGTGGGGGTTGAAGTTGAAGTTCCAGCAGGAACTGAAGTTGAAGATGGAGTGCCCATGGTTTTCTCCAACATTTGTTTCATCATTTGAAACATAGCAGCTAATTCATTTGGATCCGCCATGAATGTTCTGAAAAAGCTTGAGAGAAAACAGAAGAAAGAGAGATAGACAAGATGAAGGGAAAATGAAACGACTCGGTGGAGAAAGAATGAGTGAGAGATTTGAATTTTAATTCAAGATATGGATGTCAAGATCCCTTAAATCTTGTAACTCCCCAAAACCGTCACGTCAAGAATAAAAAATTCAAAAATTAAAAAAATTAGTGGATAGGGATAAACGAAGGTGTACTTATCACCAAAGTACAAATTAGAGATATTCATGGGCCCTCTAAACAAATCTGTCCTTTTTTTATTTTATTTTTAAATAGAATAATAGATAAATGGAATACACTTACATGACCAATATAATTCTAGGCAAATACTTTATGAATATTAACATTTTTCTACAATCTTAGTAACAACATCAACTACAACATCAACTACAACATAACCAAACAGTGAATAGATCCAACTATAATGCACTTTATAGAATTATGGGTAATTTATTCACAAACATAGAAATGAAATTTCAAGTAGCTGATTTTGTTAAATAGAAGCAGAAACACAATAACTTCATTAGGTCAGCCTTGACTTATATTTAAAAGGAGATGACTAAAATAAATAAATGAAAAACACATATGATAAGCAACTGATGTTGATACAAAGAATTCACATAGAGTTCAACATCAGTAAACAGTGTGAACTAATTAAATAGAACACATTCCAAGAGACTTTCTCAAGGCAGAAAATCTCTCGAAATCAAGGGGCTTGGTAAAAATATCTGCTGTTTGATTCTCAGTGGATATGTATTTGATGTTTATGATCTCCTTTTCCACCAAGTCTCTGATGAAGTGATGTCGAATGTCGATATGCTTAGTGCGTGAATGTTGTACATGGTTCTTGGAAATTTCAATGGTACTAACATTATCACACAGCAGGGTTAGTGATGAACTTGTCATGCCATAGTCTTTCAACATTTGATTCAGCCACACCAACTGAGCACAACAACTAGCAGCTGCAACATATTCCGATTCAGCTGTTGACAAGGAGATACAATTTTGTTTCTTGCTTGACCAAGAAACCATATTGTTCCTCAAAAAGAAGCAACCACCACTTGTGCTCTTTCTATCATCAACATCGCCTGCCCAGTCTGAATCACTGTATCCAATAAGGCTGGTGTTTGTATCTTTACAATACCTGATTCCAAAATTGACTGTTCCAGCAACATATCGAATTATTCTTTTGACAGCTTTCAAGTGAGACTCCTTGGGTTGAGCTTGGTATCTAGCACATACTCCAACGCTGAACATGATGTCAGGTCTGCTAGCGGTCAAGTAGAGCAAGCTTCCAATCATTCCTCTATACATCGTTGGGTCAACATTGACTCCAACATCGTCTTTGCTCAGTTTTTCAGAGGATCCCATTGGTGTCTTCATAGGCTTTGAAGCTTCAAGCCCGAAGCGCTTGATCAAATTTTTGGCATACTTGCTTTGGGATATGAAAATCCCGTCTTTATCTTGCTTAATTTGGAGACCAAGAAAGTAGGCCAATTCGCCGACCATGCTCATCTCAAATGTGATGCACATTGCATCAACAAACTCCCTGAGGAGATTAGAACAAGTAGATCCAAACACAATATCATCAACATAGATTTGTGCAACAGTGATATGTTTGTGGATCCTTTTGATAAACAATGTTTTATCAACCACGCCTCTTGTAAAACCAAAGTCAATTAAAAACTCCGTAAGACGAGCATACCAAGCTCTAGGAGCTTGTTTCAGTCCATACAAGGCTTTGTGTAGTTTCAGCACATGGTTTGGTTTTTCATGACATTCAAAGCCTTTCGGTTGTTCAACATAGGCTTCCTCATTCAAAATGCCATTCAGGAATGCGCTTTTGACATCCATTTGATGCAATGTAAACCCAATGTGGCAAGCAATGGCAAGTAGGAGATGGATAGACTCTATTCTAGCAACAGGAGCGAATGTTTCATCATAGTCTATTCCTTCTACTTGTGTATAACCTTGTGCCACTAGCCTGACTTTGTTTCTAACCACATTCCCAGACTCATCAGTTTTGTTCTTAAATATCCATTTAGTTCCAATTACATTTTTATTTTCAGGCCTTGGAACCAATTACCACACATCATTTTGAATAAACTGAATTAGCTCATCATGCATTGCTTCTATCCAGAATTCATCTTTTAGAGCTTCTTTGACATTTTTAGGTTCAACACTGGATAGAAAGCATGAGATAGACACAAAGTTAATGACTGATGACATGCAAACCTGTTTGACCAATTCAGCAACATCGGCTGAGCTTTTTGTTCTTGTTTTGACTCCTTGAGATCTATCACCGATGATTTGGGAATTTGGGTGATCTCTTTTGATTCTTCTGGGAGGATCACGTCTTGGTTCATACTGAGCAAGTGGAAGATGGTCATCATCGCTTTCAGAGGAGGATTCTGAGTCTGGTGTTCGAGGGGATGTTGAATCATTTGCTGAGGGAGAAGGAACATTGGATTTGACATCAGGACTTCCTGTAGGACTTTTGGCAGTTCCACTCGGCTCCTTATCAGCAACATCTGGTTCATGGAGGAGAAATGATACATCATCTTCCTCAGACTTAGTTGCCAGACTTGCAAGATCATCAAACACAACATTGATAGATTCTTGCACAGCTTTGGTTCTTAGGTTAAGAACACGAAATGCTCTGCTGTTTTAAGCATATCCCAAGAACAATCCTTTATCACTTTTAGAGTCAAACTTCCCAAGGTAGTATCTGTCGTTCAGGATGTAGCAGACACATCCAAACACATGGAAATATTTGAGATTTGACTTTCTTTCTCTTAGAAGCTCATAAGGTGTCTCCTTTCTACCTGGTCGAAGATAGACTCTGTTCCCGATGTGACAAGCTGTGTTGACAGCTTCAGCCCACAGCTTCTTTGAAAGACCTTTAGCCTGTAACATTGCACATGACATTTCCTGCAGAGTTCGATTCTTTCTCTCCACTACTCCATTTTGTTCAGGAGTTTTGGGAGCTGAATACTCATGGAGTATTTCTTTCTTTTCACAAAAGTCATTGAATGCAGCATTCTCAAATTCTCTTCCATGATCTGTTCTGACGCATGCAATGTTGGTGTCATATTGCAAACACATTGTCCGGCAGAATCTTTTGAAGACTTTGAATGTTTCAAATTTTTCTTGTAGAAATTCAACCCAAGTATACCTTGAGAAATCATCAACAATGACAAGGATGAAACTCTTACCACTCATACTCTTTGTATCGACTGGACCCATGATGTCCATGTGTAAGAGTTGGAAACATCTTGTTGTTTGACATCCACCCAGGCTTTTGTGAGGGATTCTAGGCACCACATACAACATCGTGATCAATATTCAGTTTTGGTAGGCCACGGACAGCATCTGACACAATCAGTTTCTTCAAATTTACCATGCTCATGTGACCGAGTTTTTGATGAATCAGTTTTGTTTCATCATTTATAGTCATGTTGCACGTTTCATCTTTGTCAGCATGGTAGCAATTATCAGATGCACGGCTTCCGAACATTATGCATTTGTCGTGTTTGTCAAATACTTCACAAGTATTTTTATCAAACTTGACATGCATACCATCGTCACATAACTGACTGATACTGATCAAGTTGGCCGTCAACCCTTCAATATGTAGGACATTCTGAAGCTTAGGAAAATGTTTGACATTCAATGTACCTTTTCCGATAATGTTTCCTTGAGCTCCTTCTCCATAACTGACTTTGCCTTTGTTTGAAGTGGTGTAATCTTCAAGAAACTCCTTATTGCCGGTCATGTGTCGAGAACATCCACTGTCGAAGTACCATGTTCCGGCAATGTTAGCCTTTAGTGATGTATACACAACATTGCATGTAACCTTCATCTTTTTGGACTTCATCAGATTCTTGTTCTTCGATGTGATCCCTGATGTTGTTCGCCCGGTTGCAACATCATCGTGAAACTTAAAGCAATGTGGTTTGATGTGTCCTGGCTCCTAACAGTAATGGCAGACATATTTTTGAACCTTTGAGCCCTTAGATTTCTTCTGATCATCATCTTCAACATTGCTCCCTGTAGACATGTTTGGGTTGTTCTCCTTTACAAATTTCACAACATTGTGATTTGAGAAAGTCATGGAAACTTTGTTTGAGAATCCCAGTCCAGCTCTGTCTGTTTGTCCCAATGTTAAGGCTTCATTTATGACATTCGTTCCTTGATTCCATTTCTGAAACGTTCTTGAGGTGCTCTCTACTTCCTTCTTTAGTTTAGTGATTTTAGCATCACTCCTGGTGAGTCTAATTTCCAGTTGCACAATCTTCTCTCTAAGACACCGATTTTCTTCCATAAGAAATTTCAGTTCTTTGGATTGAGCGGTCCATTGACTGCAAACTTCATTCACAGCATCACTGAGTTCTTCAAGAGAGGCAGAAGGGCGTTCTTCCTGTGGATTAACCTCTCTGATCTCAGAAGTATGATTAAACTCATCCAGTAGAGTCATTTCATACCAATTAGTAGTGTTGGGAGAGATCTCAGTGACTTCATCTTAACATCTGGGAGAACCTCATCTTCAATTTCACATTCTTCAATGTCCAGACCATCAAGTTCATCAATACCATTCAAGGCATCAATAATCTGATCGTCTTCCTCCATGATATTGATGAACAACACTCTCTGATCTGAATCATTTTCAGTATCAGACTCATCACTGAGAATAGCATTAAAATTATTTCTTTGTCTTCTTCGTGCTGTTGGACATTCATTTAAATAATGTCCATACCCAGAGCATGCTCTACATTGAACTAAAACAATGTCTTTCCCAGTGTCAGCGACTTCCTTCTTGACATTTGATCTTCCAGAATTTGACGTTGATGAAGATGGAGAGTCAAACAGCCGTCGAGGTTTGATATTTGGGGGGCTTTTCTTCATGGAACGAACTAGTGACTTGAACTTCTTTGTCAGTAGTGCAACACTTAGATTCTCTTCCTCATTGATTTCCTGAAAACTGTCAACATCATCATGAACATCAGATGACACAGTTGTTGTCTGGAGAGCAATTCCCTTTGAGGCTGGGTTTGCTTTCTGATTTTGCAGATTCATCTCAAATGTTAGCAAAATGCTGACCGCTTCACTCATACTCATGGTTCCAACATCGTGTGCTTCTTCGATTGCAGAAATTTTCATATTGAATCTTTCAGGAAGAGTTCGAAGCAACTTGCTCACCATGTTCTCATTAGAAATTGGACTTCCAAGAGCGGTAGACTGGTTTGAGATCTCACATAATTTTTCAGCATAAGATGAAATAGTTTCATCTTCAAACATGTGCAAATTTTCAAATTTTGATGTGAGTAACCTCAGTTTGGTCTTCCATACACTGGCAGACCCTTCACAATGTTCCTGAAGAATGGTCTATGCTTGATATGCAGTAACACAATTGTAGATCATCTTGAAACACGGAACACCGACAGAAACAAAAATTGCATTCAGAGCGCGAGCATTAAAATTTGAGATAATTCTCTCATCATTTGTCCATTGAGATTCCGGAGTTAACACAAAATCTCCATTCGGACCTTCCATCCTAGGAGGGCTCCATTCTTCAATAACTGCTATCCATGCTCTTTCATCGATAGATTTGATGTAGATCTTCATTCGAGATTTCCACATGACATAGTTACCACCATTGCTATCTAGAGCAGGAGGACGACATTGATTGATTTAAATATCCATCACAGATTTCAAGCAACAACGGATTGAGTACTTAGTGTGTCAAGTACCGGCTCTTGATGCCACTTGTTAGAATTTGTTGCCTGAAACAATGTGAATTATGGATGTAAATTGCAAAGTTAAAAGTAATGTTGAAGCAAGTGTTACCACATTGCCTTCAACATGCAGTGGAAACGTAAATAGAACTTTGCACAAAACAAGTTTTAAATCACACTCCTTACGGTGTGTGATTACCTCAAGGCGAAATTCACTATCACAAGTGAAATACAAAAACAATGCTGATGTTGTCTCGGTTCACTCCCTTGACAACACTGCATAAAACATACATGGGACTATCCTAGCTTCACTTGCTCGAACAATCACTCAAAAACAAACCTATCTAAACACATAGATAGATTACAATCAGTCACTCTAAATCCTAGACTTCTCAAAGTTGACTATCTAACCTACACACACAACTGGAATGAAAGTCTCCAGCTGATTGGGACGCTAGGCAGATGTCGAGGAAGATGTCTTGGATTTCAGAGATGACACTAGATGCAAGATTCAAAGCTTCTCACAAACCACGGTGATAACCTGCTTGCATAAGTGATTTTAAGGTCTAAGGAGACCTTAAATACTTCCTCCATCTCAGCTGGGTAGTTTCTACACGATCCTTGATGAGTTGGATGCAAAACTACCGCCTTCCACTACCCTTGCTGAACTGGACTTGAGATAACCGTCCTTTGCACTGCGTGGCACACGTTCTTCAACATCGTGGTAACAATGGCAGTTACTCTAGCAACCCACGTTCTCTGCAGCGGTTAGTGTCTAAGATGAAGTGGGGAACATCACGTCCCTTGAAACTCGGAACAGATTCTGACCTAGTCAAAATCAAGCATAATCCACATTTTAATTCACAATAAAATATCTAATAAATCCCTTAAATCGTGGAAAATGATATGTGACAAAAATAACAATTTATTCAGATTAATTTAAAATAAATTAATCCAAAATATTAGGAAAGGATAAGGTTAGAGATCCGAGTGTTATACTCGGTGTGACAAGAATGACGGATAACATTAGATACGACATTGATCGCGATGTTATCAGCGAAGTGATAACATCATCTGGAACATGTCATACTCAACAAGTTGAAGATCAAAATATCAACAACATGAAATAATTTAAATATCGAAATGATATAACCAAATTTATAGAAACCCGAGGCCTGTGGAGATCACAGTTTCCTTAAACCAAATTCGTCCCGTATAGACATTTGATTCTCATGATACAACGGATGAACCAGAACTTTCTCCGGCGAACTAAACACTATGCTCGAACTTGATCAAACGGAGCTAGAACTCGAAACTTGGAGCACAATCTCCAAAACACAAACTAAATCTAGAACTCGAGCCTGCTCAAAAAAAAGAATCGAGAACTAGAGAAAAGAAGAAATGATCTTTGTTTTGTGTGTTTGAAGAAATGAAGTGAGGCACCCTTTTATAGCCTCCAAAGTGAGGCTTTTCACTTGATCACCATTAAATCAAATGGTGTAACTCCACAAAGATGAAAGGTTGCAATTAGTGCAAACCTTTGAGCTCTAGGGATTAGAATCATCTAGATACTAATTTCCCTCAAATTATTTGATATTTTTCCAACAATCCCCCACATGAGGGAAATTGACTAAGATTTTGATCAAGTTCAGTAGTTGAATCCGGCATAGGATAGGTAGGTGTAACCCTTTGAACCTTCCCTTGTAAAATATATCTACTTTACTGGCTCTCAGTAGACGCGATGTCCTTGAACTGGTCTGCCATTTGTGTAAACGATGGTATACCTTACACCGGATTCTCCCTAACATATTTCAGTTCTCATTGTTATGTTCATTCATGGCCCTGAACATACGCCTGGTTCTGTAAGAGGGTTTAAGAATTGAGCCTCACACAATTTCCTTCGAAGCGGCCCCACTTCTCTCTTACATAGGTGATTCTTTCAAATAGCCCGTACTATCTCGCTTGACTTATCGACGTGTAAGAATCATTAAAAGCCAAATGCTTAACCTTCTCCATTCGGGTATCACTTATTAAGGGATAACGACCCCCCACAGTGATCGTACGAGTCTTTTTACAATTAGGTTGTCCCATTGAACCTAGATCTTGGGATCTCTAGTCAACTAGGTTGGGTTTCCATTGTATCAACTATTTTCTAGAGGCTTTAGACCCATTCCTCTGGTCGATTTGGCAACTAACTCCCTGTTTAACCATTTGGTTAACGGATCCACCAAGTTATCTTTTGACTTCACATAGTAAATAGATATAACACCAGTTGAGAGTAGTTGTCTAATGGTATTGTGTCTTCGACGTATATGTCTAGACTTACCATTACATATATAGCTTTGTGCCCTACCAATTGCAGATTAACTATCACAATGTAGACAGATTGCGGGCACTGGCTTCGGCCAACTTGGAATTACTTCTAAGAAATGAAGTAGCCACTCAGCTTCTTCACCACTCTTGTCCAACGCTATAAACTCAGATTCCATGGTAGATCTAGCTATAACAGTTTTCTTAGAAGATTTCTATGATATGGTTGTACCTCCCAAAGTGAATACATATCCACTTGTGGACTTAGAATCCTTCATATCAGATATCCAGTTAGCATCACAATAGCCTTTAACAACAGCTGGATATGTCCCGTAGTGCAGTCCATAATTATGAGTATATCTCAAGTATCTAAGTAGTCTCACTACAGCTTTCCAGTGTGCATCAGCTGGATTACTAGTATATCTACTTAATTTGCTTACTGCATAGGCAATGTTTGGACGTGTACAACTCATTAAGTACATCAGACTTCCTATGACTCTCGAATATTCCACTTGAGAAATACTTTCACCTTTGTTTTTAGATAGATGTTGACTAGTGTCCATTGGGGTTCTAGCAATACTAGAGTCATTCTTGTTAAATTTCTCAAGAATTTTGTCCACATAATGTGACTGACTCAGCACAATTCCTTGTGATGTTCGAAGAATTTTCATTCCAAGTATCACATCAGCTAGACCCATGTCCTTCATGTCAAATCTTGAATTTAACATCTCTTTTGTGGAATTAATCATCTTATCATTGCTCCCAACAATAAGCATGTCATCTACATACAGACATAAAATTACAAATCCACTTTCTGTTTCTTTAACGTAGACACATTTATCACACTGATTAATTTTGAATCCACATCCCATCATAGCATTATCGAATTTCTCATGCCATTGCTTTGGTGCTTGTTTCAAGCCATACAAAGACTTCACCAATTTGCGAACCTTATTCTCTTGCCCAGGAGCAGAGAATCCTTCAGGTTGCTCCATATAGATCTCTTCTTCCAAATCACCATTTAGAAAACCAGTCTTTACATCTATCTGATGTATTTCAAGATTTTTCAAAGTTGTAAAAGCAATAACCATCCTAATGGATGTTATTCTCGTTACTGGAGAATATGTGTCAAAGTAGTCAAGACCTTCTTTCTGTTTGTAACCTTTAATTACAAGTCTAGCTTTGTACTTATCAACAGTTCCATCAGCTTTCATTTTCCTTTTGAAAATCCACTTATAGCCTAATGGTTTACTTCCTGGAGGAAGATCCACTAGCTCCCAAGTATGATTCTGCAAAATGGAATCAATTTCACTTTGAATTGCCTCTTTCCATAGAGGACGGTCCGAAGAATTCATTGCTTCGGAAAAGCTTTGAGGTTCACTTTCAACCATGTAGGTTAAAAAGTCTGGACCATAGGATTTTTCAATCCTGGCTCTTTTACTTCTTCGTGGTTCTACTACCTCTTCGTCATGTTGTTCTTCTTTCACTACTTCTAAAGTCCGTTTAATGGAAGTAGATTCCATTTCACTCTTTCGTGGAAACACATGTTCAAAAAATGAAGCATTTCTCGATTCAATTATAGTATTTTTGTGTATGTCTTCAATTTTAAACTCATGCACAAGAAACCGATAAGCACTACTGTTATGTGCATAACCAATAAATATACAATCAATAGTTTTTGGTCCAATCTTTACCTTTTTAGGTGTAGGTATCGCTACCTTGGCTTAACACCCCCACACTCGCAAGTATTTATAGGATGGTTGCCTTCCAAGCCATAACTCATATGGAATTTTGTTTACTTTCTTGCGGGGTACCTTATTTAAAAGGTAGTTAGCCGTCAAGACAGCTTCTCCCTACATGTTCTGAGGTAATCCAAAATTTAATAGCAACGCATTCATCATTTCTTTCAACGTTCTATTTTTCCGTTCTGCAGTGCCGTTTTGTTGCGGCGAATAAGGTACAGTGGTCTCGTGCCTCATTTCATTTTTAGCACAGAAATTGACAAAAGGTGACTCATACTCACCTCCTCTGTCACTTCGTAACACCTTAATCTTTTTACTTAGTTGATTCTCAACTTCAGTTTTATAGAGAACAAATTTCTCTATTGCTTCATCTTTACTTTTGAGAAGATACACATAGCAAAATCTACTACAATCATCTACAAAAGTAATGAAATACTTGTTTACACCTCGTGTGGGAACTGCCTTTAAATCACACACATTTGTGTGAATTAGGTAAAGTAGTTCACTATTTCTTTCTATAGTTTGGAAGGATAACCGAGTTAATTTGGCTTCAACACAAGTTTCACACTTATGTGTTGAGTCAATATGGAGCATAGGTATGCTTTTCATACTCATTAACCTGCGCAGGGTATTAAAGTTGGCATGTCCTAGTCTACCATGCCACATTATGGAAGACTCAAGCATATAAACGGAACAGTTCACTTTATTATTAATGGCTGACTTAACAGTCATTACATTAAGCTTAAAAAGCCCGTTACATTCATAACCCTTTCCGACAAACACTCCATTCTTGGTCAAAATGACCTTATCAGACTCAAAGACAATGCGAAAGCCATGCTTGCTTAACAATGAACCAGACACAAGATTCTTACGAATCTCTGGGACATACAACACATTGTTGAGAGTCAGCTCCTTTCCTGAGGTCATCTTTAAAACCACCTTTCCAAGGCCTTTCACATCGAATGTAGCGGAGTTCCCCATGAAGAGTTTCTTACCATTCACTTGCTCATCAAGAGAACTGAACAACTCCTTATTTGAACACACATGCCGGGTAGCACCCGTATCAACCCACCATTCCCGAGGGTTTGAACCAACAAGGTTCACCTCGGAGATCACTGCAGCCAGATGCATCTCTTCAACATCCAAGGAGAGGTTTTCCACCATATGTGCTTCTTGGCTCTTCTTCGGCTTTGTACAGTCAAAAGCCCTGTGACCATGCTTGTCACAGTTGAAGCATTTCCCATTGAACTTCTTCTTAAAGTTCTCTTTCTTCGGTCCTAACATCTTTTTACCTGCAAAATTAGATTTCTTATTAGAGTTCTGCCTTGAGCTCTCGCTATGCTCAACCATATTTGCCTTAGCCTCTGGAGGAGTGAACAACCTTTTATCATAGCTCTTGTTATCTTTTTCAATACGAAGCCTAACGACGAGCTCCTCGATAGTCATCTCTTTCTTCTTGTGAGTCAAGTAATTCTTGAAATCTTTCCAACTCGGTGGTAGCTTCGCTATGATAGTAGCCACTTGGAAAGTTTCATTCACCACCATTCCTTCAGAATGAATGTCGTGCAAGATTATTTGAAGTTCTTGCACTTGACTAATCACAGTCTTTGAATCAACCATCTTATAATCGAGAAATCGACTGACAAGAAACTTCTTCGCTCCGGCATCTTCAGTCTTGTATTTCTTTTCCAAGGACTCCCATAGTTCCTTAGCCATCTTGATTGAGCAATACACGTTGTATAGTGTATCTACTAAGTAGTTCATCACATAGTTCTTGCACAGGAAATCCGAGTGATTCCATGCATCAATCGCAGTGACAGCTTGAGCATCAGCATTTGCCCCCAACGTCGGAGGGTCTTCGGTCAAGAACCTCGCAAGGTTCAATGTTGTCAAATAGAACAACATCTTTTGTTGTCACCTTTTGAAATTCAAACCATTAAATTTCTCTGGTTTGTCAGCATGGTTGATAGGAACATTGATAGCACCGATTAAATGTCATCATTTGTTTTTCTTGTTCAAGAGCTTAGTATTATATTTTTCTTGTTTATGAAACCATGCTAAATAGATTTGTCGCGGAGATGTAAGCTGACGAGGATAGATGATGAGAATGCGACCATGCCAACCAAGGAAGAACAAATGCCCCATAGCAACCCCAAATGGATTACTATGTTGTTCATTGAAGATGAAGAAGATTAAAACATGATGAGAGTTTTAGAAGGCAGTTGGTATGGGCATACCGACCATGTGTTGAAGTTGCAGCCTAAGGAGACCCAAGTAATTAATTAGCATGATGTAACCCAGAATCACAATGATACGCAAGCGGAAGACTTCTAAAGGACTCGAACAACGTCAGCGGAATGAAGGAATTCAACCCGACGACTAGACTATGAACTCGACTAAAAATAAGAGCGAAAACTCTATTATAAGATTGGACTTTTAGACTCGATAAATAGACTCTTAAGATACCTAGATAATGACTCAAATAAGAAAAACACAATCACCAAATAAATTGAAAGAACACGGCTAGGCAAATTTAGGACTGGCGGATTTATGGCTGTGCTATGGCTAAGGTTTATGGAACGACGAAGGCGGGATGAACTTACGTGTTTTGATAGAAGATTCATGATGAAGTGATGACGAATTGAACGTTGATGAAGGTACGGCAGCCTTGTGACGTGATTTGTATTAATTCGAACCCGTAGAATCGAATCCACGAACGCGATGTTAATACTCCTCGAATGGTAGCGATTACCCCGTGATCTTGAAGAACTCGAAAGAACCTTGAATTAAAATCTTAGATTTGCTGGATCTAAAGAGTATTGCTTTTGAACCAAAAACAATAAAAGTTTATAGGTGATCAACCGATGGATCTTGAGACAAAGTGAAATAAAACTTCAATATTTAAGCAATGTCTAAACTGAAAATAACATAATGTTTTCCTATATATACTAAACTAATGGACGAAAATAACAAACCTAATCTAAGTCCATTATGGACGAAAATAACTAAGGAAAAACAAGAGTTCTACCTTGTATAAAATTCTAAATAAGGTAATTCTAGAAAAGATCAAAAATTAAATAAATAAAAATCTAATCTAGATAAAATAAATCCAACTGGACTTGGGCTTCATAATTGGCGATTTTAATCATCTTTTGGGTTGATCCAAACACGCCAATTAATTACTTGGGTCTCTTTGGGCTTCAACTTTAACACGTGGTCGGTATGCCCATGCCGACTGCTTTCTAAAACTCTCATCATGTTTTAATCTTCTTCATCTTCAATGCACAACATAGCATTAATCCATTTGAGGTTGCCATGGGACATTTGTTCTTCCTTGATTGGCATGGTCGCATTCTCATCAATAGAAGAGAGGGCATGATATTGATGGCAATGGGAACAGAGGAACTTGTCAAGACTCCATTTTTAGGGTTTGCCAAATGCGATTGAAGTGTGGGATTGAAGACAAGATGGGATAAATTCTTGATCGTCCGATTCTAGTAACCATGTTCGGCCTTGATCATTCCAGAGATGAGGTTGATTTTCTATTTGTTTTATGCTAAAAACTTATATCACACGCTGCAAACTATTTAACGGGTCAAACTGGCTCAAAACCCCTGACATTCGCTGACATTTTTTCTTTAGTTCTTTAGTTCTTTTTTTTTTCAAAACTATCTTTTATTTTAGAGTGTTTCTAAATACACTACCAATTTTTCAATATACACCACTATTTAATTAATTTCATAAATAAAGAATTGCTAATTTACTTAAATGTCCTATAGTATAAAAAAAACTTGTCGTCTTCTTCCCACACCACAGAGCGTCACAACCGGATGAAATCATCTGCAACACTTGGTGCTACGCAATTAGATTTATTAATTTTTCTTCAATTTTTTAATTCAATTTCAATTTATTATGCTTTATTTTAATTTTACACTTATTATTTAGGGTTCATCCAACCCAATTATGGTATATAATTATTTTTATAATAATAAATTTTATTTTCTCATTAATAATTGATTATTTCGTTAAAAAATAATTATATACCCTAATTGGTTAGGACGAACCATAATTAATAAGTATAAAATTAAAACAAAACATAATAAATTGAAATTGAATTAAAAAATTAAAAAAAAATAATAAATTTAATTGTGTAGCACCAAGTGTCGCACAGAGTGTTGCAGATGATTTAATCCCCGTCACAACCGCCACAACCCGGTCACTCTCTTTGTTTTCTTCCAAAACCACACAGTAGCAGATTCTCTCGTCTCTGCAGTTGCAACAATCCTTCTTATTCATAAAATTAACCCTACTGTAATAATTACTTTGATTTCCCGCAATATCATAAAAATCAACCTACTATATTTTCTGATTTAATTTATTTTGATTTCTACGGGACTCTCTTGATTTTAATTTGAGAAAATTAGTTATTGCATGTGCAACTAGTTCGAAAAATAATTTCCGAGTATGTGATTGAGGTTTGAAAAATAATTTTTCGAACATTGGAACTAATTCTTTGACTTCTGCATAGGGATTCAAACCAGTGTTTCAAAGGTTGGATTGAGGTTCAATTATTTTTAAACTATTCTTGGTGGCTTGTAAAATCATTGTTTTTTATTTGTTGCTGACGGAGTGAAACCAGTGTTTCAAAGGTTGGATTGAGGTTCAATTATTTTTAAGCTATTCTTGGTGGCTTGTAAAATCATTGTTTTTTATTTGTTGCTGACGGAGTGAATATGGCGGTGGAGTGGTGGTGACAGAGATGGAGTGGCGATGGCAGCGGCTAAAGGAATCTTAAATTAGAGGTGTTCTTGTGGCAGCGCAATCCACGTTCATGCTTCCATCTTCATATTTCTTTATTCTCTCTCATTAAATTGATTATTAAATTAAGTGTAAAAATGATAAACTAGGTGGTGCATGAATAAAAAATATTGAAAAAAAATTATATTATTAGTGTATGTAAAAAAATTGTGGTGCAAATAGCAACACTCTTTATTTTATACCTAATTATTAATCTCAATTAGAGTTTATATTTAAGTCAAAAAATTAATTATCTAGTGCAGTGTATGTGCCCACGCGTTAGCGTCGTGTACTACGTGAGCCACCGAAGCAAAAAAAATAAATTAATTAATTCACTTTAATTTAGGTTCACTAATTCTATTTTATAATATATATTTATTTTAAAAAAAATATTAACGAGTTCGGTGCACGAGCCCACACATTAGTTTTGGACAAATGTATCGTACCAGACGTGGATGATTCAATTTTAACATTTAATAATTTCATTATTGTTGTATATATTTTGAAAAAAGAAAGAAAGAAAAAGGGAAATCGTATGATGGATGAGATGGTCTCACAGCGTTTTATTTATTTCTGTTGGGCTGGACTTCTAAAGCCCAGATACTATTTCTTGTTAATTCTTGTTTGGGTTGAGCCCGTTTACTACTATTAAAATTTATTAGGATTAATTACACATCAGAACCTAATATTTGTCCATTTTTATCTCTTAAAAAAAGTAACTTATGAGTACTCAATATTTGCATAATTAATATTTTTAGCATTACATCAATTTTAGAACGAGACAAATGTTGGCGTGAACTGCTGTAAATCTTAAGTTGATGATTTTTGCCTGATTTGTTAAAAATTAAAATGACACGGCCGAAAATTGATTTACGGTAGTCCATGCCATTATTTGGTCCGTGGGAAAATTTGGATAATGCTAAATATATTAATTATACAAATGTTTAATATTGATGCGTCCTTTTTAAATCCTAAGATAAAAGTATAAAAACGGACAAATGCAGAATATTGATGTGTAATTAACCCATTTTAAAACCCTACTTTGGTTAATGAGAACATCATCAGAAAATCGTACCAAACTTCTTTTTCTCTCTCGATATTGCTCTCAAATTTCCTTCCATTTCTTGTCTACCGAATTCTAGAAAAATTATCAAAATCAAATACAAATTAAGTTTTTTTGTGTACAAATGTCTTTTCTGCAATGGTACGATATGATCAGGGTGACCTAAATTTTGAGGGTCATGTGCGGATGTTAAAAATGGTGCCCTTAATTTAGTAAAATAAAATTTTCAAATTTCATATAAAATGAGCTTAAAAAAAATACTTGCTCTTCAAATTTAATCTTTTCCGTGTTCAAATTCATAAGAAGTTTGTATTTTTACGAAAATAAATGTTATGCTGGAATGGAATCAAGTGGGAATGAAATGAATTTAGCAATGAAATGATGGTGGAAATGTAATGAAATGAATATTATCACTCATTTGGTTGATTGATGACTTTTGAGTTTTTATATATATTGTTTTTAGTTTTTTCAATTTAATTTATTATAATTTTATTTTACGCTTTCTAGAAAACTATTATATTTATTATAATTTTAGTTTTTTTCATAAAATAATAAGGATTTGAGATTTAATTTGCCAAAATTAAAAAAAAAAACAACAACATAGTTTTGTAAAAAACAAAAAAATATTTTGATAATTGAGAATTTTTAATACCATGGGAGAGGAGATGAATGACTAATCTCATGTTTATATAAATGGGTATTTCTTCGGAAATAGACGTAAGAATCGTGATTATGTTTCAATACACTACAAAAAAAGTCCATTCTAGCGACGGGAACTAACGACGGGGCCGACACGGGTCGCCACTAGCGACGAAAAATCTTGCGACGGGGCTAACGACGGGGTTCCCCGTAGCTAGTTCTAGCGACGGGGAATCCCGTAGTTAGATTTTAAAATTTTAATATATAATTATTTTTATAAATCTAGAGACGGGGGTTCCTGTCGCTACAACTTAGCAACGGGAACCCCCGTAGCTATTTTTTTTTTAATTTTTAATTTTTTTAATTTTTTTATTTATTTTTTAAATTTTATTTTATTATTTTTAAAATAATTAAACATGATTTCAATATATTCTAATACAAATATTCTCCCTATTAAAATTATTTTTATATTTTTATTCATTTATTTTAATTTTTTAAAAAATAATATCGCAACTATACACATTTATTAATATCACATCTTTAAATTTGTATTATTTCCTTATTAAATACAAATCTATACAAATTAGCTTTATTACTATTCTCATAAATAAACTAATTAGTATATTATTATATATTTAAAAATGTATTAAGTTTAACATAATATTTATTATAGTTACTACTACAAGATTAATCAATTATACATTAACAAACTAAAATATACTATGAAAATATATACATAATATCGTATATAATGGATTTTAATTTTTAATTATAAACTATAGTTATTTATTATGTAAGTAAAAATAATTTAATTCATCATGATATTTAGTATGAAACACAAAGTAAGACTATTTAACCACATTTTCACCATGATATATATATATATATATATATAATTTTTTAAATAATTTAATTAAAAACTTCTATAATCTTTCTCCATATTAAATTTATATTAGAGATATAATTTTTGTATGCATGGATACTTAATAAGTATCATCTTAAATTATAGTTCTTATATACATATGTATAATACAATATAATATCAATATTATATATATATATATATATATATATATTTGTGCACAAAAAATCGTATAAGTATATATATTATTTAAACTATCAATATAATATCAATTGAACTTGCCCCAATGGATAAGTGATTGGCCCTCCTTCTAGGAGGTCACAGGTTTGAATCCTCTTAGGTGCATATTATACACAATTATTCTCGGCGGGCTTGGGCGCGACCCTTTCATCGGGTCGAGTCAAAGGGCTCATTCACGGGCCGGGCCAATCAGTGCATATTATACACAATTATTCTCGGCGGGCTTGGGCGCGACCCTTTCATCGGGTCAGGTCAAGGGCTCATTCACGGGCCGGGCCAATCAATAAGTTCAAAATTTTAAATTATAATTTTAGCGACGGATCTAGCGACGGGGTGCCCTGTCGCTATCTAGCGACGGATATAGCGACAGAATCCCTTCGCTATCCGCCAAACTCGTCGCCCAGGCTTCAGACTTAGCGACGAGTTTCCCGTCGCTATATCCGTCGCTAAGCCCTGGCGACGGGCGAGATACCGTCGCGCGTGATTAGCAACGGGATTTTTCCCCTTGCTAGAGGATTTAGCGACGGGGTCGTACCATTATAGTGACGGAAAACCCCATCGCTAGATCGGAATTTTTTTGTAGTGATTTCATTCCACTATGCCAATCATACCCTGAAGGCTACAAAAGAAACAAAATTACTCTAAAAAATACCATTATTTAAAGATGTTCATTCTAACTTTTTTTTTTACCGACGAAACTCACTATTTTTTTTTTTTGAAAATCAATATTTTCTAGCATATCTTTTCCCAACTTGGATGGTATAATTGATTATATTAATTTATTCGTAATGATAGAGGACCCATGCAAATAAATATTTATGTTGGATTAAGAGACTTGTTGTTTTAATATACAAAAATATGTGTTGGAATGTCCAGTGGTCAAAATCTATCAAACAATATAATGTCTAGATTAATGTTCATATTCAATGATATATTTATAATTTTATTGATATTTAATTTTATCGGTTGTTGCTCTTATATTTTTTTATAAATTATATTAAAGAGTTGATCATATATTATAAAAAATGCAAAATAAAATTTTAAGTATTTGAACAAAACAGAGTGTGCCTTGTCGAAGAGTATCAATCACCTAGACATGTTTTTTTCTACAAGATTTTAATTTACATTTTAAACATGTTTTTGTCAAATAAACTAAATGTGTAACTAGCTCAAATCGGCATATTTTGATGATAGTCTTCACAAATCTATGATTATAATTGTTAGTAGAGTATGCTAACAACATGATAAATTAAATATTCATAATATTATCTTTCAATCTTTTTTTTTTCAAGGGTGAAGATTTACATTTTACATATGTTGATTGGATAAAATATTATGTTATAAAAATATTAGGCTAAATATATTTATGGTCTTTTCTATATATTATTTTTTAATTAGCTAATTAAATATATATCAAATTTTAAAATTAAAAATATATTAATACGATTATTTCTACTACAAAAAAAATAAAAAATAGTGCCTCTATAATTTTGATTCCCATGTGCAGCGTACCTCTTGCGTGGACTTTGTGTGCCTCTGGATATCATATTAAAAAAGACTATGATTGAAGTTGGAATCATTTAAGTCAAATTTAATCATTGAATCTTCGAAATCAAATCGGTCAACTGACGCCCTACATAAGAAATACGTTAAATCGTTCCGGTGAAGATGTTCTAGTGATGGAGTGAGGTTGTTTAGAGACCAAAGGTCACGGTTAGAATCTTCTCAATACCACAGGTCAGGTGTGTGAGTAAAAAAAATACGTTAAATCTATCTATCATTATTTATACTATATATAAAAACAGTAAAGATCTAATTTTACCGCTAATGTTTTGGCAATTTTGTAAATAATATTCTGATTTGTGGGCATTCTCTTAAAATAAAAATATTATAATATTATTTTTAAAATATTTAATTAAATTTTGGATATATGCATTCCCACGATCGTAGAAGTTACATCTTGCAAAATTGTAAAGACCCAAAACTTCTACAACAAAATTCAAACCGCGAGACTTATCGTCTTCCTCTCTTCCCTGTCAAAATTCTGAATGCCCAAAAAATTTCTATCAAATTCCATAAAAATTCAAGCAAAACGTAGGCCACAGGTTGATGAGGAGAAGGAGCAACAACGGATTTCAGGGGTGAAAGATGGTGGTGGCGGTTTTCAGGTGAGAATGAGCATCGTGCGACAGAGATTCATACGTCCCTAAATCCTAAGGCTGAAGAATTTAATAACCATAGATGTTTCGCCCTTTTTAAATTAGACTTAAGGTTCTATTTGCAGTTTTATTTCTTTCATTTTGTATTTGGGTTCCAGTTTATGATAGAGATAAAAAAAACATACAATTTGCTATACACAGGTGGTTTTCAATTGATAAATTACTACGAAATGAAAAGGAAAGTGAAGAATCGTGGTTTTGATGGTGAAGCAGAGGAACAAAGAAAATGAATGTGCATTTCTGAGTCAATACCAGGTATGATTACAATTATCCATGTTCTCATTGAATCAAAAACAGAAACTTTACTATGTACCTGGTGTTTATATTGGAGTATTGTTAATTTGTTATCACACCATCTGTTTGATAAAATGAATTTATGACAAGTGTTTCAAGAATCCTGATGCAAAACCAGACTTATTATGCCTTAGCCCATGATACTTCATGGTTATATTTTCGAAAGCCACATTATTCCCCCTAACTAAAGAATGTTTGCATATGCTGCCTCAATGCAGGCATATTTTTTACTTCTGTTAAGTTTCCAGAGGCAAGGAAATATATCTTGAACAAGCGCGAACTTATAAGGTGACAAGATGATTTAACCGTGACACCTTTTTATATTGTTTCCATTTTTGATGTCGAAGTAATGGAACTTAAAATCAGATTAAAAGAGGTAACATAATTTGAAATCTCAATTTTTCCACTGTTGATATGATATTATTTTTTAGCATTGGTTTAAATGTTGAGACAGAGTTTCTTCGTGCTGCGTTTAGCATCTCTTATATCCACTTTTGTTTTGACTGATGTTGTGTTCTTTAATCACGTATCCAACAAACAACCAAAGTTAAGTTGATCCTAATATTTCAATATTGTTGTTTCTTTTGCTTATATTGCTAAGTGCTAGCTATATATATGCTGCTTGATGATCTTAAATGGTTTTATGGAGTTGTGTTATGTATATATCTAGTGAACAATCCATCTTCCTTCTGTAATAGAGAGCATGATATCAAAATTTATTTAATGAAAATCAAACTTTTTAAGGAATCAAACAAATTCACTTACATTTAGTAAGTTTATTTGAGTGGAGGCATTATTTTAGAGAGAAGTCTTCGCACGATGGTTCAACTAATTTTGATGTTCAGTTGCTTCATTCATCGATTTTGTTCTTTATTGCTAATTAAATTTTACCTTTTCAGTTTGGCTTACATTTTAGGCAATTGTTGCTTCTTGCTTCTGGTTTGTTAAACATGATGATATTGTTGAGCAAATCAAGAACATATTTACATAATTGCCAATGGATCCAACAACTTTTCAATTGTTTGCTAAAACACTACTTTTTGTGACCTCAATGCTTTTGTGTTCCATGAATGTAATTATGCTTCAAGTAGTAGCTAGCTATTAATAAATAAACTTATATGTTTGGCATTTTGCTCGAATTAATTTTCAATCCATCCTTTTATTTGTGTATTGTGGTAAGCATTATTATTCTACCTTTCACCAAAAATGGAGCACATTAATTACAATTGGCGAGAGTGAGACTATTGATATAAGAGATTATATGATTTATATTTTATTTTAATCTCTAATAAATCTATACTAATGTATTACAATGGAGTCGTGAATCCCAATATTCTCGCCCATAATTCCCGGACAAAAGCAGTTCCATAATTTTGAATTGATTAATCAATGTCTTGCATCTAATTTTCTTAAACGGTTGATGATAAAACTAATTAGTATCAGTTGCAAATTCAGTTATTTTTAGCGAGGTTGAGTGGGATAGTGATGATGACATGAGTGGTCGATTCCTTCTCGGCTTCAAAACCAGTGTCGCAGATTTATTTTCTCCCCCAACTCTAGCAGCCGCCATTGGAATTCAAGTTGGTCAATTTTATTTTCTGCTTCATCTTTTTTTTCTTCGCTTTGATTCTGAGAAATAATCAGTTACTCTTTATTGTTTATTGTTGGTTTGTTTTGTTAGGGATGTAGTAATGGTGGTTGGAGGATATTTTGTCCGCCCCAGATAATGTCATTGATTAGGGTAAAATTAACCTCTTCATTTTCAGTTCGTTGCTGAGTAATTGGTATGGTTTGTTACTATTTTTTTCGAAGATTAATTTGTATGTTTTTTGCTTCATTTATTTTTATTCTCCTACAGAAAAAAAATTCAGTTCCTCACTTTGTTGTGTGTTTATTTTGTTAGAGATGTATGGAATAGTGGTTAATTGTAACATATTTTATCTGTGGAAATGATATGTCAGATGATAAGTCCAATGAAAACATAGATTAGATAAAAGTAAGAATGCAGAAATTAAAAAAAATGGCAACATGGCATGAATGATTAATTAATTTTATCATTAACTGTGGAGCACTTAAAGTACATGCTAGAATATGAATTTGGCTTCATTTTTTTATGAAAACTAAAAAATCTTATTATCTTAGATTTTTTGTAGCAGAAGCTGTAATTATGATAGCTTTCTCTGGGGGACATCACATTTGCAAAAGTAAAATGTACTGATCTTCTCTTCAAATGGTGCATATGTGTAAGCAATCGCCTGTTATTATTGGAGAAATAAGTTGCTCCTTAGCAGATTTTTTCCCCTATTTCTTGCTTTTGATTAATATGGAACATGTATTTAAGTTTTTTCAACTTTCCACGTGGAAAATATGGAGTTTTGATTGTTTGGTCGTTATATACTACTAGAAAGAAAAAAGTTATTCCAAGTATCGCAACCGCATTTTTGTATTCCTTCAATTCTCTAGATCCTTTATTATCCTCTCAAATAATTAATTATTAAAGCTTTAGATATAGGTCTTTTCCCACAACTTTATCCTACTGCAATTGGATGAGTTCTTAATAGTAAATTTTTAGATATCATGTGTAGATAATCAAATTCAACTACATATATTGCTGTCAATGGAGATCTTCAGGTCCATTTCAGGGATATGATTAAGATTTGTTTCTCTTAACAAGTATCTCAGAATATTTGCCTATTTAATAATATTATAAATATATGCTTATGATATAATAAAGGAACATGGGTATCAATGCTTTCTTGCTACAATGCCTTCGCATTAGATTTTCTATAGGTACAAAGCATTGTTTGTGTGGTATAAGCTTAGAACTATATATATGTATGTATGTATATTCTATTTTAACTTTCAAGAGTTTAAAGTCTCTGTAAAAAGGAAAATACCTTAGCCTTGAAGAAGGTAAAGAACCAAAACATAAATTTTGAGGGGATGATCTGCTCTTTTAGAAAAAATAAAATTATTTGTATGTCCTAATTTCACTTTGTTTTTGTTCATATAGTTTGATGACATTAATTTCATTTGGACGTCATGTTGTAGAAGTGCTACGCTAGCTGCTGCTCAAGCCATGACAATGACAATCTGGATACATGCATGAAGAAAACCGTGTAGAAGACAAATTTCAATTTTTGCAGAACAATATAGAAAGTACATGGTTTGCTTCTTTTACGAGTATTGGAACTGCTTTAGTTTTTTTGCATAAATGATGAGATCAAGAATTTTATAAATTTGTTAATTAGAGTTATATAATAGAAAAATCTTTTGTTTCGATTTTGCTTATATACATAGAAACTTAATTTGGTGTGGAATAATCTTGAATGAGGAATTAGTAGAGAATGAAAACATGGAGTTGATATTTTAGTCATTTTTATTGATTCCATGAGTGCTTGTGAAAAGGGAAAAATGTGAGCAAGAATGGAGGAACTTTAGGTTTGTGTCTCTTTTCAAATTGACAATTAATTTAGTTATTTTTTGTGTTGATAAAAAAATCATTATACTAAGCACAATTGTCTTTTAATGGTCGTTAGTTAGTTGGTTTATACTTTATATTTTCTAGGCCTAATAATATCTGTAATTTTGGGTAATTGCTAATAAGAGTTTTATATTAGAACATCATTTTAGTTAGTCTTGATTGAGCTACCCGTTATGTAAGATCATGTTATAAACATGATACAATGGTATTAATTTTTCTAATTATATATTGTGTATTTATGCTTATAATAAAAAAAATTAAGATTTTTTCTTAGTCACCCCATGTTTCTAATTATGGCTTAATATTTTTTTTAAAAAAAAATATAATAAACTTATGTGTCTATATATAGATATAAAAAGAATATATGCTATTATTTTCTAGATACATATTTTTTCACGACTCTACATTGATTTCTTTTAGTTTTGGTGTTCTCACAATGTCTAATTCCGTATTTGAAAATTTTATAATATAATAAACTAAATCTCATTCGAAATAAATAGTTATTATAAAAATTTCCATATGTGAAATGAGACATTATATCTATCTGTGAACTAAATAATATTATCTCATATTTCGCTAGCCTACAGTTGTCGTACAACGCGCGGGTGAAATACTAATTATATATAATAGCAAAAAATAGTAATGAAACTACAAATTTTGTAGCGTATAGTAACAATATTCATCACCTTTTGTTCTCATAAAAAATATTCATTACCAGGTTCAATTCTGAAATCATCATTTTGACTTAAAAGAGAAAATAAAAATAAATATAGGTCAATATACACACACACATACACACACACACACACATACATACATATATATGTTTGAGAACAAACATCAATTGCATTCAGGGACGGACGTAGAAATTCAGATTTGGGGGGGGGGGGGGGGGGGGCGAAAAACAGTTATAACGTGACACGCTCGCGCGCGCATGCACACACACACACACACGCAACTACTTATCTTAATTAAAATAAAACTATATTTATTTAAAATTTTGGTATCATAAGTTGTATTTGACATTTTTTTATAATTTTAAATTTATCTATGATTGACTCGGCATTAAAAATCTCGACAATTTCTTTCTCAATGTACATTAGGGAGGTAAAATCCTAACTTAAACTTATTGTAAAACTTAAACAAAAATTAGTAAAAAAAATAATTTAAATGCACAATTTGAGCATAATGACACATTATTCTATTATAGATAAATTGTGAAATCATAAAGTATAAATAAAATCATAACATTAAAGTCTTGAAGCATTAATTCTCAAATCCATAAATATAAAAAATATCTAAATTATAATGAAATAAATTTAAACATTAATAAGAATAAATAAGGAAAAATATAAAAATAAAATGAACTTACACAAGTAGTAAAACAATAATATAAACAAGATGGAAATACTTTTAAATTTTTAATAAAATTATTTATCTAGTATTATACCATTTTGGGCCTCTCACTACATCAATTTAAAATTCATATGAACCATACTTAGATATTAATAAATCCAATGTTAATACTTGAGGGACAAAAATATTAATTATACTTATATAATAATTATATAACATATATATATATATATTAATTTTTTTTACAAAATTTGAGGGGGGGCGGCTGCCCCCACCAGCCCCCCTTGGGGCCGTCGTTGATTGCATTCAATATTCTCCCTCAAAAAATGAGAAAAATTAATGTTCTAAGTACAAAAATCACCACAACCCGTACCAAAGTCATTCAATTACTCCATTATATATATATATATATATATTTTATCTGCCAAAAATAATTTTTTCTGCATAAAGACATTTCTAATTTTAGAAACTATTTTTTATTATTAAATTCAATTCACTAAAAAATATTTTATTATTAGTTGTGAATCACTTAGAAAAAACTTCATATGCTTGCATTTGAAATGGGAATTGTTGCACACTGTAAGCAATCAATGCATAATCAATGCATTTTCTTCGTAATTGCAATCAAAATTGAATTTTAAAATTAGGTTTATACAATCATTTTTTTTTGTTGGGCTTAATCTCGATGATTATTAATCACAAATGTATGCAACAATTAATCCAAAAATGAATAATACATAAATTTATATAATTCACAATAATTTAAATTAATTTTATTTTATTATAATAAATTTTTCATAATTATAATTTATAAGTTACAACAAAAATTAATAAATTATACCTGGCATGAGAGAGACTCTAATTTATTATAATATTATCTCCACAAAAAGCTATTATATGATTAGCATTCCCTCCCAGACATAAGCTCTTTGGTTGATTTTGATTTTTTTTTCTTGACGCTATTTTAGACATTGATTCTTTTGTTTTTTGGTTAGTGTTTTTATTTATTTATTTAATTACCCATCGAGTGTCTTGGAGCCTCGGTTTGTTCTGTCATTTTTCTCTTTGGTGTTCTAATAATATTCAGTTTATTTGATATTATTATATTATGTTCAATAGCTAATAGTATATTAATATCTTCAATAAACATGGTTTAATATAATGTATTTACATGTTTTCACACTATTTAATAATATCTCCATTTCATTATGATTGTTATTTTAACTTTTTTATTTTGTGTTAAAATATTTGTTGTTTTATATATTTTCATAAACTCTCCCTCCCAATTTTAAGTCTACCCCAAACTCTAAAAATATATAGAGAGAAAATGTTGTCTTTTTTTTTTTAGAAAAATACAAGTGAATAAGATTTTATGTCATATGTGATGGATGAGTATATTAATTTAAAAAATTAATTGTTAATTTTAGATAAGAAAAAAAAAACAATAATGAAAACGAAATAGAGGAAGTATACATTATGTATCTTGAGAATTCATTTTTATGTACTAAATTCTATCACATCCACATATTGACAACTCAAATTTTCTAAAAATGACACATTGACTACTCACTAAATAATGAATTTGCTCTATAGAACTTAACTTCGAAAACGTCTTTCTTTTAACACATGAGTTTTTAGTGTTTGGGTGTCTCGACTCTCAATGAATGTGATCCTCTATTCCAGATTTGATATTTCAATTCGTATTCCACGATTAAATTTATGAGATTTTCTTCCATTTTTTCATCAATTTTAATTTATTATATTTTAGTTTAATTTTATGATTGTTTTTAAGGTTCACCCCACCCAATTAGGGTTTATAATCATTTTTTAGTATTTTGTTTTCAAAGAAATGATTATTATGGTTGATTATTTTAAAAATATGATTTATAATTTTTAAAATTTCAATTTTTTGTTGAGAGATGTGACCAGGTCGATTATGTTATAATTAATTTTTATTTTTATAATATCTATTATTAAACTTGTTAAATCGATCATGAAATACGGGTTAGAGCACCAAATCTAGAATAGAGGATCCCATCCCGAATCCCAACAGAATGCTATTGAAGTTAATTTGATATACAACTTCCTATCTAAAACATCTCAATCCTCATTATTCCAATATGCACAATTTTATTAGCACTCGAATACTTTTGCCTTCAATCGTTCCTTATTAACATATTTTCAGATTTTTGGGTCCTTTAAACATTTTATTATGGTACAAGTAAAACCTTTTAACTTAGTAATTACCGTGAAAAAGACTAGGATACCATTTAAACGAGGTGATTATTCATCCAACATAATAAAAAGAATCTATTACAAAAAAATATTTTCAGGTTATAAACTACTTACGGAATAATAAAGTTTACCTATTAAAAATAGAGTTAATTATACTTTGGTACCCAACGTACAAAATAAAATTTACCAATTAAAAGTAGGGTTAATTATATTTTAGTACCAAACATTTGGTGTACCTAACACTTTTATTTCAACATTTCAAAAATTGTATATTGATGTCCAACAATTGCATAATCAAATAAATTTGGTGCGGAAAATTTTTGGCATCCCAAATTTGACATGGCTTACCGGAATCAAGATAATTGGTATATAAGCATTACCAACTAGAACACATATCAATCTCCTTAATTCCGACAATCCACATCACTTGAAATTAGGGATGTCGGAAATTTACTCGCGTCCTAAATTTGTTAGATTATGCAAATTACTATTGAATATCAATATGCAATTTTTGAAACATTTGAATTTGTATAGGAGATAAAAATTCTCTAGTCCACATTCTCTATTCTACTGATTGTGTCCCACCATCAAATTTGATATTTTAAAAATATTTATTAATTACAAAAATAACATTTATTATATAACCAATCATAATTAACATTTATTGTTAAAAATTAAAATTTTAAAAAATTACATACCCTAATTTTGGAATAATCAACCCTATAATTCAATTATATTAACTAAAAAATAATAATCATTAGTGTGTATATATATATATATCCTACTTGAGTGGAATAAATCCTAAATAATAATTATAAAATTAAATTAAACCAAAACAAATTTAAGAAAAAGTATTGATGAAAATATTATAAAACTAAAAATGGGATAGAGAAAGTGGGCATTTGAAAGTGCAGTATAATAAAGTGTAATTAACCCTTACAGATATGCATTCAAAATATGTATCTATTTTACGCATTGTGCAGATTGAGGAAAGTACAAATTTGAGGGGTTCCAATTAATTGTGGTACACAGCTCTGGCGATTAGCCGAAAATTATTGATAAACCTCAATATATATTATTGATTATGCTAATCACTTCTAAATAAGGACTGATCTCACTACCAATAAGTAGAAAATCACTATAGAAAAAGTACACATTCTCTTAATAATATCAAGCAAGCAATAATCCAACTCATCAATCAACTGATCAAAATGGCCCAAATCCATTCAATCACCACCTCCACTGGTTAACAAACAGACAAATGAATTAAAGTTGTAGGCTTAAATCTAATCATATGATGTCTCCTAACATCCAAATTATGACACTGATGGCTCAATCTTCATAAACATTCCAAAATGACGACTATTCCTTTCTCCTATTTTTCTATTTTTTTTTTGGAGTTCTGTTTCTACCAAATCTAATTTGGGTTATGCACATATATATATATATTTTTTATAATTTCCAGTTATGAGCATGCATGACTAGTTATTAATGTTGCTGAGATTTTGTGTTAAGGAGAAGAATCACATAAGCTAGGACAACAGCATAATCACTTGGTATTATTGCTCTATAATATGAACAATTTCTTTGCACATGATGAAAGCTACAGACAAAAATAAGGCTAGTAATAACATGGCTACATTCATATCTGAGATATAATGCTTTTCTATGCATCAACATTTGCAACACTTTTTCTGCTCTTCCTATCTTAGAGCCTGACTTAAGGGGCTGTGCTTCTCTTCACCAACTCCGCCTTCTTGCTCGCCTCCGCCTTCCACCTTAACACATTCAAAAGATGCTGCAACACATTCGTCACCCTTCAACTTCTGACTAGCATCGCTCTTTAAGGTGATCCCGTTGTTGTTGAGCAAGATGTTATCGTGATTAAAGCCTTGCGGGGCAAAATATGGAACCGGGACTGAAGGAGATTTGGAGAAAAATGCTCCGAGATTCGAGGGTATGGATGGCAAAAGAGGTGGAATAGACCAGAAGGGTAATGCTTCAGCACTGTAGTTCTGTGTGCTGCTGTTGTATCCTGAGTAGAGGGACTTGTTAGTAGGTGAAATATCGAGTTGCTCATAGTTTTGCCTCTTCAATCCTATCATCTGATTCTTATCATCGATTCCATCTAACATTCCACTCGTTTGCTTAAGTCTTTGGGAGTTGTTGTAGTCGAGCTGTGGATTCTGGATCGGTTGGTATGGCCTTTGTATCGCGTATATGCCTGGTATGGTCTGAAGGTAGCTGAACTTTCTCTGTATGTTTAGCACCATGCTGAGGTCTTCTACAACCTAGAGGAAGCAAGAATCTTGCCTCATTTTTATTTAATTTTTTTTTTTTTGCATTTTATATGAATCACACATTGATTACTTAATGTGAAGAGGAAACAGATGCATACCTTTTCAAATGAGCCAAGTTGGATTGCACCTTCTCGAACTGATATTAATGCAATAGTCTGTCACATATAAAAATTTGATGAAAAATCTGATGCAAAATTTTTAGGAAATGAATTTTCTTACCTCAATGCCTGAGGTGAACTGAGCCTCCCATGCTCTTGGCTGCTGTTGAAACAAACAAGAGATTCAAGAAATTTAGCAGTGAAATCCAACAATGAAGATGAAATGATTTGTGTGGATGATGTTTTCTTACAGGCTCAATGGATACATTCCATGAAGAAATGAAGCTAGGATCATTTTCTGTTGGGCTATCTCTAAACACCCATTTATGGCTGTTGTCTGATGCAACCTTGCCCACCAATCTGCCACGAAAACGATGTTGTAAACTACCATAGTTACACATGAAGAAGCACTGCCTATCAATTGAAAGCAGAAGTTGAGTGTGAATGAATGATCTTTACCCTTCTCCAAAATTGTAGACTTCATGAGACATCTTGAAGAAAATGTCAGCACCAAACCTTCTCCTCCCACATCCATTTCCAGCTCGTTCGCACTCACAAAAATCACAGAAGCCGTCTTCCCACACGAGAATCCTGATCCAGACAACGAATCAAACTTGAAAACAGAAAGAGTTGTGTTGAAATAATGAAGTTGAAAATGAGGCATACAGCAGATTACCAGTTCCTCTTGTTTCCCTTAGCTCGATCAAGCAGGCCGCCTCCATGATCCCACCTGGAAAAGGTCAAAGGACATGTTCACATTGCAGCAAACCTCTAAAAGAACTGAATCAAGAATCAAGAATCAAGAACAGTGACACGAAGCAATGATGCGGAAAGGAGTGCCATCTTTTTTTCCTTTTCTCTAGTGGCATTTCACCACTTTTCTTTGTCCTAACAAGAAAAGCTGCTGCTTACTTTGGAGGTGGATAATTTCTTGGAAGAATCCTCCAAAAAACGGCGTACACCCACTTCGAAGGGGTAGAAGAAGAATCAGAACATGCACATAGACTTCTGAGTGTATGCTGCAGCAAACAGCTGAGCATAGGAAGTCCACCTTCCATTGTTCAATGATGAGAGAGAGAGAGAGAGAGAGAGAGAGAGAGAGAGAGAGAGAAGCACAGACTAATAGAACAAAGACTAGTGCTCGTTGTGCCCGCAATTAAAGGGAAAAAGAGAAATTGTGGTACCAGGCCACAGAGATTTGCAACTCTACTAAATATCATTAGCAATATGTTAAGAGAGTCAATAATTTTGCATTTGCAAATGCTGAACTCCATCACATGCTAGTGTTTTTCTTCCATTTTTTCTTGTGGCGTAGATTATATGTTGTTCTGTCTTCTTGAAAATATTAATCATGGCTTCGCAAGCTAATGCATGCTTAATCCATAAGTGGAACTATTAGTCTAAATATCTATTTCTATGGAAGACATAAATCTACAAGTTTGCAACATTTTGACAGCGACATTTTCCCTCCCCTACTAAAAAAGTTGTGCAATGCATCATCCACCTTTAACTCTGCTAAGGCATTTCCTCACTCTACAAACAAACCAGAAGCTATTTTCTTGCATGACTTCGACTTCAACTTCAACAAGTCTTGATCTCGGATCATACGATACTAGGTTCTGGGTCGACAAAACTGTCGAGAAACATGAAATTACTCAGGCAGGAGGCATCATCTGTCACTCGATCAATCTTGTTCCCGGAACATTCAGTTATAGCAGAATGATGGCATCAAAATTTATGAGAGTATACCACTAACTACCCTGCATCAGTTGCTGCTGGTTACACGACAACGACTTCCTCTTCGATCCTGCCCCCTCGCTCGAGGGGATACAGACATGTATCTTAGGAGCATTACAGAATTGTTGGCTAGATGTAAACATACCAGATAGTACTAGAAAATTATTGTCAGCTGCTGCTCATTGCAATGTTCACTACTTCTCACTAGTACACTGCCAACATTATGCTAGATCAATCAAGACGATTTTGCATTTCAATTTCGATTTTGACATCGTTTTTCTTATTACATTATATAATCAATCTACCTACCATACTCATCAGAAAGCAATTTAGAAAGAAACAAGCTGATGCTGTAGTCCATTTCAATGCCCACTTTTAATCTCATCACTAAAAAAATTGATCAACTTTCTGGGCCAAAAGCTGAGGCAAATCTTGACAGCTTTAATGCAAAAAAAGTGACAATATATTGTGGACCAGAGTTGAGTAAATTCTCAATCAATGCAAATTTAAGTAGGTTAATTAGATTCAACCAACATCCATACATTCAGATTTTTCTAGTATTTCACCCGTGCCAAGAATTTAATGTTTACTAGTTAATCAATTTATCATCAGTTGGAACAGGGCAACAAGTTTTGTCATTTTCTCTCATACCATTACAAGATTCTTCCTGCCGTAAAAAAAGAAAAAAGAAAAAAAAAAGAGAACTATCAATTCAGTACCTAAAAGATGAATACTCTCAATCTAGGATCTCAAAAATCACGAATTTTAATTTCTTTTGTTTTTTAATTAATTATAACAATTTCTTTATTACATTTAATAGATCATTAAAAAAGGAAATTTCATTGAAAATTAATTAAAAAAAAAGGGTTAATTGCGTTAAAAATCATGAACTTTTGATATAGTTGCAAATTTAACACGAACTTTAAAAGTAGGTAATTAAAACATCAATTTTTAACTTGAGTATTATTCACCATCCCTAATATTTTTTCAAAACAAATTGACCTCCGATTCCGCCGCCAACTTGCTCGTCTCTTCAACTCCATCATAACTTGACCATCAATTTTTGAAAAATGACATTAAAGTGATCGAATTTGACACTCACATCAATGGGAAAAAAAATTGAGGATTGTTAAATTTTGCCACGTCAACATATTTTTTAAAAAATTGATGGTCGAATCATGAAGGAGTTGAAGAGACAAGCAAGTTGGCAGCAGAATCGGAGGTTAATTTGTTTTTTAAAAAATTAAGGCTAATAAATATCATCCAAGTTAAAAATTGATGTTTTAATTGCCTACTTTTAAACATCGTGTTAAATTTGCAACTACGTCTAAAGTTCATGATTTTTAAGACAATTAACCCTTAAAAAAAAAAATTAAAATTCGTGATTTTTGAGATCCTGAATTGAGAGGTTTGATCTTTCAGGTCCGGAATCAATAATTCTCCTAAAAAAACCAGTGTCTCCCCTGCTATGTCTGTTGCAAAGTCCAGCGCTTGAAGCAGATGCTTATACTCTCTATTCCCATAATGAGAATAGAAAGGATCCCGAGGGAAAGTAATCTTGGATTCAGAAATTATACCCCCATGATTGTATTATACAAAAAGGGGAGAAGATAAACATGTAGATACAACCACTAACCATACCTTGCTAGTTTTAAAGAATAACAACTCAAATCGTTGTACTCAATTTATTAAAACAACCCCACAAAGGAAATGCAGGATAGAAAGAAAAAAAAGGAAAAGAAAAAAGAACTGTTGGCACTGCATGCGAAACGTACGATAGAGACACTAAAATGGCATGACAATTAATAGAAATCTTAAATGGGCATGGAAAATAAGACATTAGAGAACAAGAAACAGAGTAAACAAAGACAATTTGGAGAGTCGAAATGAGATGAACAATATTCCAAAATATCCACACAGGTAACGTTGGGGTCAGTCGCACGAGAGAGTCCAATAAATGGTTATGGTGGTCCTCCACCCAATCCTTGAGTGAGTGGCACAGAATTATATCTCCAATTATCCACCTACTCATCATCTTATTCCCACAATCTGGATTTACATATATGGCCTCTTATGCCTTCATCAGACCTACAGCAGTTTTAGTTTTCGTCATCCACGAAGGACGCCGTCGAGCATCACACAAAACAGTTACCGGAACACAAGAAACTGTATTCTCAACCTGCTGAACTCAATTTCATGAACAGTCATATTTCATCAAATACATGAAACAAAGTGGAAAATATGAAATCAACTCCTGACTTACCAGGACACAGAAAGGAAAACTTGGAATGCCAAAAGTTCTCTGTATCTAACTAACCATTTCCCCAGCCATTGATGAAAGTATACGAAGAAACATAATAGCACCGACATTGAAGTTTTAGATGCAATTAGGAGGACTCAAGATTTAAGTGTCTTTGATTATTGAAGTTTATATATAATATGGTAAGCCAAGGTGAAATAAATCAATAATGCACCCAAATGGATTGGAGGCTAGTACAGAGACTTGACAACTACGAATTGTAGGGCAGAAGAGAGTGCCACCCCTTTCTACAGAGACATCAATAACATGGCCCTTCCATCCCTCCAATAATAACTTGCCTACTACCTTCCCTTATCTTTTAGGATAGAGAGCTTTCAATGAGGAATTCCTGTTGGTGCTGTCACGCTAATGTTCATTTCTCATCTGTTCCAGGGGCAAAAATTATCGCCCGTCTCTGTCATTCTGGAAAACAATATCCTACGAGTAAGAAACAAGTATTTTCACAACCACACAATAGGAGTTCACTATGTTACCTACAGCTCATATATGCATTTGCATTCTTTTCAACCAGTCACAAGATGCTCCTGGTGCAAGATGAGGAAGATTTTATGTGCCTAGTGCCAGAACAGGAAAGGCCCCTAGAACTTGAAACATTTATGTCATGAAGTGGCATCAACAGCAAGCCAACATACTAGCTGACAATACCAGAGAGATTTATTTTGTTTTATTTTTAGGCTGAAAGGTACTTGTCTGAAAGCCTGCACGGAGCACAGCCAACTGCGATGGTCACAGGAATGAAGCAGACATTTTCTATTTTCTTAGGGAGAAAAGACAGGACCACAACTTGTGCAAGGTGCATAAAAATCATAATATTTCTTAAAATATTTAAAGCCAGGGTAGGGCAAAGAAATGTAATCGACAAGCAGATTTTACATTGCAGAAATCTGACAACCAAAATCCTGGCTGTAGTTAGCTATACCTAGCAGGGGTTGAGACACGAGGCAGCTTAAACACAGGAATATGATCTTCACAAAAGGTCACTAGCCAACAACAGATTTAATTGCTGATGCACATGAATCCTAAAAGGAGTACAGTATACTAGAACATGTGTATCTTCAGAATTCTAATTCCCTAATCTACCTTAGGAATTATGGCCTTCCAGTGTTTGTCTCATCAGCAGGAGCTGCCTTCTTTCCATAACGCTGAAGAAAGAGATTACAAATTTAACATGGGAGGTAAGTAAAGTTCAAAATAAAAACATCAAATTTGGAAGAAAGTAAATAACCATGGATAAACTGAGAACGCACCTGCTTCCCAAATGTGAAAGGAACATACTTATATTTTATCATATGCATTATTTGCCTCCTCATAGTTAAAAAGAACAGAGCCGACCAATAAAACAGAAGAATTGGCCAAAATACAGGCACATCAAAGGCACTGAAGAATGTCAGCAAAAAAGCAATGCAAAAAGCCTTTGCGAGCGAATGCCTACAATAGAGAGAGAGAAAACAAAAGATTAATGCATCCATCCTGTAGAGATCGAGATTAGAAGTGATTATGGTAAAAAAATCAAAAGATAAAAACTTTATTAGAACCACATAGTTTCCGATAGAGTGAAGGACTTGCACAAGAAATTTACAAATTGAACTGAAAAACTGAGTGACCTAGAATACACTATAAAACACGAAAGAGCCATTGCTCACGCTTGCCCAACCACAACTACCGATAATCCTTAACAAAAGAAATCCTAAGCCTACTGAACTTCGAAAAACCTATAAATACTGCTTATCCCTTGGCCAGAAAGGGCCTGCAACCCAATGAACTAGATTAAAAATAAAACATAAATAACTAAGTAAAGGCACGACATCAAAATAAATTTAACAAAAGCAAATAACACTCATTAGCAATCTTCATCTGTCGCCGGCGCCTGTGATAAACCTTTGTGGGCGAAGCTGTAGCAATTACTACCCCCACCTGAAACAACTTCGTCCTCAAGGCTGAACTCATGAAACTGACCTCGAAGAAGGCCGATGTCCACCCATGAAGCATATTCATCATTCAACCCAGACCACTCGACCAATGCGTCGGTCATCACCCCTTCACACCTCATGAAACATTAATACTATCTAAGGGAGGAATCCCGGAGCATCAGCCACACAAATCTTTCAGAAAATAGTGATCGACAGGATGATCACCATCCACAGGTTTCAATAAAGAAACATGAAAGACGGGATGTGACGTAAGGGAAAACCACAAGTGATAAGCCACCATCCTCACTTGCGTTTCTACCTCAAAGGGACCAAGTAACGCAGAGCAAACTTAGCATTCAAATGTCGGAACATTGGGGCCTGGAAATGAGGGTGGAGTTTGAGGAACATTTTATCCCCTACCTAGAACTCTAGTGTCCGGCAATGCTATTTGCTTCCTTCTGCATACGTTCTTGGGCACATTCCAAATGGAAGTGAAGCGGTTAACGGCTGCCAAAGAAGATACAAAATGCTACGTTGATCAGCATGAACGATAAAACGCTACCCCATCAAGTATGGTCGCCAATGTTGCTTTGGCTAAGACAAGTGCCATGAGCGAGCTTTCTCATATGTGAAATTCGCTAAGTTGCGATCAGAGAGTCCCTTAATAAATTAAGCGATGGGTCGTCCTTATTGCATCAACACGACCTCCACACCCTTTATGGGAGAAGCTGTATCAATTTCCTTTAAATTATACTATATTGAAGATGGAAGATAAATACTCACAGCCCAAAAACCCAGTAAGATGGGTATAACTATGTTGGAGATAGAAGATAAAATATTTATGATAGAACATTCTCAAAGTGTGAGCAGAATGAATATTGATTATATCTAGTATCTAGAAAAGCTCGAGGAGGGTAAGCCCAGCATTATCCAGGGTGTTTTCAACAATAATTTCAGGCTTCAGTGGAGATCAAATCCGTTCGAAATTCATTGAGATTTTTTTACTCCAACATGATAAAAAATTATTGTAATATCTGTCATTTTAGATCCTTTCAATTTGGGAGTAACATTTTTATCATATAAGTATCCAGATCCTGCATCATTGGATTCCAGGGTTTACAATCCTCCAAACCTCAAACCATTCCTCTCATTATAGTTTTTCTACTGAATGAGATTACTTTAAATAAAAGTTTAAAATATACTTGTCATTGTTGTCAACTACTCAATCCAGCAACTATACTAGCAAATTACTTAGGGCGGGTGAGGCGGTTGGATATCTGAGCATTATCCACAAAGATAAGATTCTCATATAGAGGTTAATGAAGTCTATGTGACAATAAATCATCACGGAAACACATTATGTAAAACTAAATGACATTATTTTTAATATATAAATACATATAATGCTTCTAATATAGTAGTTTTGACTTTTGAATTAGTGATGTGGAATTTCTAAACTTAACACTGGTATGGATGTTGAAGGCCAGGTTAGAAATGGATTGATAGTGAGTGCCATGGAATAGTAGAAGAAGTCCTCTCTCAACTACTTTTTAGTTTATTTTGCAGAGGTCCCAAAATGCAACCATTCTGCCGATATCTTGGAGAGTAATAGCATATGCTTATCTTATGGTTTCTTACAAGAGAACTAAAATTTTGGGCCAAATGCTTTAAGATAGCAAATGAATAATGCCCATAACTACAACATAAAGCAAGCAAATTATGGCATCTTTTCACAGCATACTTCCAGTTTAGGAAGTAGGAAAGCTTCATCTGCAGGTAGATTGCAAGTTTTGAGCCAAAAATGTCTCCTAATGAAGTTCAAATCAAATTGTAGACTCTAAATTTCACTTGCTTCAGGGAGACGAACCAGCAATTTTATTTACCCACTTTTTCCTACTTTTTGTTTCATAAATAAAAGGTCCGAGCAAGTGGAAACATTAAACAAAAACGAAAACCATGATTCACCCACAGTTAATCAGACAGAATGACATTCGATGCACGTTCCAATGTGCAGAGTTAATGAAGAGTTGTTTCCTACGGCATTAACACATATTTTGAATACAAGTATAAATATGAATAGTTCAACCCAACATTGCATCTAGATGAGCACAAATGCTCAATGAGAACTGACCAATCAAGTTCTCCTATCATTAGGAACCAGCAATCTTTGCTTTACAGATTCTAGAAACCCGTGGACTACTGGAAGAAAAATAGCAGGCTAGAGTTGCCTAAACGCAATAAAAGATGGACTATAAATTATCACGTGAGAGAGATGAAAAAATAAAAAAAAAATTAAAATGACTGACAGGCATCCAGTGACACTTGAAACAGAGCCACTCAGCCACTACAACTCCATAAGCATCACATACACTCAATCAAATACCCAGCTGACTAGTAGTGGGTGTCTAGAGTTCTCCTTCCAATATTTTATATTCCTTCACAAACACAATCTTACTTAAAACTAGAATGTCTAGGATCCCAAACCTTATCACCCAGTAGGGCCAGACGGCCAGTACAACACAGTAAATTATATGTATGACTGATTGGCATGGACTGCCGACTGCCTTTAAATTCCCTTCATCCCCATTAAAATTAGCTAAATGCATCATCTCAACATTATCATTCCTCGAAGAACCTACTCATGCCGCGATTGTTCACTATCTTAAACTTTGGTCCAGGATAGACTCTCACATACCCTAGATCAAAATGCAATGCTAGATAAAGTTCTCCGTAGCTCACAAACAGCACTACACCAGCAATTGCACAAAAAAAAAAAGCATAGATAAATCAACTGCGAAATTGAGAGGCGAAGAAAGATCTCATCTCACCAGAACTTAAACTCGGGGAGGCGGCGGACGAAGGGGCGAAACTCCTCGGAGCCGCGCGTAGGGAGGGCGGGACCGTCGGTGATCCCCTGGATCTCGGGGTCCACCTGGGGCGAGAGGAAGGCGATCAGCAGCTGCAGAATATAGATTCCTAGGCCGTACGTGATGATGTAGAAACCCTCGACTACGTAGACGCGCAACGCGTACACGGAGGCGATCGCCGCCAGGAAGAACCACCGGTACATCACTAGCGGCGTCGATTTGTCCAGGAGATGCTGGTAGCGCCGCCAGACCTCGTGGCTGAGTTGCATGACGGAGGAGGTGCTCGTGTTCTCGTCGGCAACGCCTGCTCCGCCGCCGGTGTTCATTTTCGATTTCTTTTTTGATTTTTTTTTTCCTCTTTTTGGGTATATATTAATATTAATTAGTTTATTTAAATTACTTTTTAGAAAGAGAGTAAATCAATAGTGTCGGCTGAAACGATAAACGACGCAACTGGCATAACTGTTTTCTATTTTTCTTCTTCTTAACGGTTAAAACTGCCAAATTGGGGACGATTTCGTGGGCTTGGGTTAACCTAGTCGAGGCCCAATACTTATATTTTAATTTATAAATGCAGCCCCATTATTTTTACTCCTCAAAACCCCAATATTTATTTATAATTGAAGTAATTTGATTCTCCATTTTACCCCCATATATATATATATATATATATTTTGAGGCATTGAGCTGTTAAAATGGGCTGGTGGATGGGATGGGCCACTGGCTTGGAAAGCCCGCACTTTACTAGACGAGTAAGCCCCTAAGGTGGCGGGATTGAAAAATGAGGTCTTACCCACGCCTGTCTAGGCCCGCGGACTTTGCTTTTTTTTTTTTTTACGGCTTTTAAACTGAGTTTTTTCGGCCCAAATACAAAATAAATAAATAATGCGCACTTCCCTTTTAATTAATTAAGGAAAATTCTAAACGCAACTCACGTTTTTCTCTTTATAGCTTTCATTATTTTATAAAATGTAAATATTAATATGATAAGACATCTTTATCCTTAGCCCCTAACAATTAAAAACCTATCATAGCCTCTTTCTATTTTATAACTAAAATTATGGGGGGAGGGAGGGAGGGAGAGAGAGAGAGAGAGAGAGAAATATTGATTTATCGAAGTCGTGCATGTTCCTAAAATAAAAGATAGAACGAGAAAAAAGAGAGAAAGAGAGAACGAGAATGAGACAGACGATTTTAATTTCAAAGCACAAATAAATATCGTTGTTTCCGAGCACACTAATTATTACAATCGTATAAGTTTGTGTTTTGAAATCATGTAAATTTCTTGAGCACCTCCAATTTTCTTCACTAGATATTCTGAATTTGCGATGGGTTGTTGCAATCAAGTTGCTTGTAAAATATCTAAGATTGTGTGACAAATTAAAATTATGAAATATTTGGTAACCATCTTGTTTCGAACAATCAATATTTTTTTTTAATAAATGATAGTTCTATAGCATACATGTACATTTGGTTGAAGACCAAAAGAACAATTCAAACATGTGTTGCGTCTTAAAAAAAACACACACATTAAGACAGTGTTGGGGGCTCTATTCTTTTAGAAAAAAAAAAGGTTCACGGGGCTACACTAACAAAAAAATAGAAAAGAAAATGTTAAGGGCTATGTTTTGGGGGCTATACAATAACATCATTTTATGTTACCAATACTTCAAAAGGGCAGACAGACTATATTTAAATTGACACACAAAATGATTTCAGTTAATGAAAAGAGGTTAAGAAAATCAAGTATGTTGAAATAAAAAGTACTTACATTAAGTGTCAAATTTCTAGATTTTTCATCAGTAAGGATTCTAAGACCAGTAGGTCTTTATTTTTTTTTATAACCTTTGCAGCTCCAGATGATGTGACTGACTTGTAGCTCCAAATGATGGTTAAGTTATTTGATTACTTTCAGAGAAAATAGAAGATTTCTTCCCGGTACATTTTGCATACATTGACTGACTACTAATCAATGAAATTCATGAACTTTGCAAAATAGATAGTGTTGAATAAAAGTTTCAAAGTTTCAAAACTTTTCAAAACATATAGTGTCCAATTGAGTATATTCGGATACATGTGAGTTCTTGTTATGGTATTTAGCACGATTGTGTCCTATTCCATGACAAGTGGAGCCACTCATCATAACTCCATTTTTTTGCCTAGTATCTCAAGGGAGTGTTGGTTTGAGTGATTATGGTGATTTAGAGGTGATGGATAAAACTATCTAACATTATCACTTATCTGATTCAAAGGATGAGAGCCCGGGATTGATGACGGGCCCGGGCTCCCATCACTCATTTGTGTGATTACACATCACCCCACTTATGGGGTGATTAAATTAATCCCTTTCTCATATACTTGTAAAATTACCAATATAATCCCAGATAAATTTGCCTTTGAATTTGAGGATATTTTCACCATCAATCATTCCAAACAAAACACGTTGAAAATTGGAGGACCTTATCCTCTTCGTGCGCAATGTGAAGTATTTAAAATTGGAGGTAAGATTTCTGTTATACTCTCAAATCTTTCTCCGCATGTTCTGTTAGGAAAAACTATCAAGGAACCTCTAGATCAGGTTTTAATGAGATATCAAAATTAGTTATGAAAAACTGACTAAAGTTCAAGTTGTAGATCGGAGCTGACCAGTCCAGGGCATCAAAAAGGAACTCAAGTAGAGTCAAAGTCAACCAATCTGAAGAATGGTCTACAAGCTGAAGGATACGTAATCCAGTCAAATTCAACTCAGCTAAGGAGTCATACCAGTCAAAACAAGCTGACAACCAAGTCAGCTGAGCTGAGGGAGAAAAGAGTTGACTAAAGACTGAAGAAACTGATAAAGCATCAGTTTAAGCAAGAGACTGGAAGTATCCAACTGATGGTCGGACTGCAGTAGACAAGACAGATCAGCTGAAAGTAATGACTGTAGTCAGTCAGCTTGTGATTAATCAAAACTGACAAGAAAGCTCAAAGAGAAATCAGTCAAGCTGACAAGCTAGCCAAGAACTTGAGATTAGTCGAATTGGAGAAATATAAGCTCAGAACTGCCAACTGGAGCAATAGCCAAACTCAGCTGACAAGCCCAGAAATGCCAACTGGAGCAATAGCTAAACTTAGCTGACAAGCCCAGAGCCACCGATCAATGGACAATGGAACTCAACGGTCATAAAATCACTCCTCTATAAAAGACGAGTGAATCAGAGTTTAAACAACTCTTAGCCAACTCTTCATTCTACGCCTTCACAACCTTCGCATATACAAGCAAGAGCTTTTCTTTCTCCCTCCCACTCAAGCTCAAGTGCGACATTTGATAGAAACTGCGAGAGTCCAACTGAGAAGAAGAATTCACAGAATCAAGATATTCAGCCAGCTGTTGACGATCCAGCCAGGGCAGCCTTCTCAGTTCCAGCTATTCAACGATCAACTACTCAGCTCAATTAAAGGAGCACATCAGTTGATACCCCTTGTTCAAGACTCACCTCTTGAAGATCGAAAGAGATCTAAAACCTTGTAAAGATGACAATAGCACCTACCTTCCTAGCGAGCAGTTAGGGACTTCAAGTGTGAGCCGTCGACCCGCTGAGGTAGCAAGCAGTTACCAGGTTCACCCAACTGTCCTTCATTGTGTAATTTGTAAAGAAACACAAGTTATATAGTGAAGTTGCCCTTCTGCGGAAGGAAGAGAGGACGTAGAAGTTTGAGACTTCGAACCTCTATAAATCGCTTGTGTGCTGTACTATATTGATTATTGCATATCTTTGAACTGCACACAATATCACACAGGCTGCACTCAAACTGTCTTAACTGATCAACAAGTTTGTGCATAGATAAGTTTCATCAAGCGAGTCAAAGGGCCCTGTTATTCCGCATCCGAAGTAAAAGTTTTTGAATCAGTTTATTCACCCCCCTCTAAACTGATACCGACTCGCCCGGGACTCAAACTGTCTTAACTGATCAACAAGTTTGTGCATAGATAAGTTTCATCAAGTGAGTCAAAGGGCCCTGTTATTCCGCATCTGAAGTAAAAGTTTTTGAATCAGTTTATTCACCCCCCTCTAAACTGATACCGACTCGCCCGGGACCAACAAGTGGTATCAGAGCGGTTGATTCTAAGGATCAACCGTTTCTGTAGATCAACTGAATCAGATCTACTTATCTGTGCTAACATTCCAGCTATGGGAAACCATAAGCTACCTTTGTTTTCAGTTGAGAACTATGATAACTGGAGCAGGAGAATGAAGGCGCATCTCTGCTCAATTCATGAGAATATGTGGGAAGTCATCGAAGACAGTCCAATCATCATCATAATGGATAATGATGCTCACATAGTTGATATCAATCAACCGGCAAGGATCCCGAAGCCAACTAATCTTCTCACTAGTGAAGAGAAGAAGTTAAAAAATCTAGAGTTCGTTGCTCAAGCCGCATTATTTCAAACTCTAGATGAAGATCGTATGAAGGATACAAAGAACTGCACAACTGCCAAGGAAATATGGGACCTACTCGCAGATCTTTGCAGAGAGTCTGAAGCCATAAAAGGAAACAAACTCCAACTGGCAGTTGATAGGTATGAATCTTTCAAAATGCAGGCAGAAGAGTCCATCTCAAGCCTTGAAACTAGATTTCTAGGCATCATTAGTGAGATGAACAACCTCATGAGGTATTATCCCAACTCTGAGATGAATTCCAAGATATTGGATAATCTCATTGACGAATGGGATATGAAAGTGATAGCTACAAAGGAGTCAAGAAACCTAAATAACATCACTCCAAGGGAACTATTTGGTTCTTTTAAAGCTCATGAGTACAGTCTAAATAAAAAAAAAGAAGCATCGACATCGTCAGCTCAAGACGCAGCTTTCTACGGTGAAAGGACCAGGTTTAGAGACACTCGAGGAAGAAACAACTTCCGACCTAGGAGCTCACCAACCAAAGAAAACCAAGGCGGATCTTCAACTGAACGAAAAAGAGAAGCAACTGAAAAGAAGGAGAATCTAACTGATGACATCAATGATAAGATCCAATCAGTTACCAAGTTGCTAGAAAAGTTGAAGAGAGCTCGGGATAAGCAATCAGTCTCACCTCAAACTGATGAAATTCTAAAAGTTGAGAAAACCTACCAACCAGCTGAACAGTCAACTGAACCATTCAGAAGTGGCAACCGAAATCTTGGAGAATGTTTTCATTGCCATAAACAAGGACATTACAGGTTTGAATGTCCAGATCTCCCCGAAGACAAGAAAGCCAAAAAGGAGCTTCTTCAAAAGAAAAGCAATGGTCGCAAATCTCGAGAATGCCGTGCTGGATGATTCAGACTATCCTTCTGGAATCGATTCTGACGGCTACAACTCAGATGATGAAGCACTATTCTGCCTTATGGCAGACAATGATGAAGAGGTTAGTACAGCTGATTCTCAAACGTCTTTTTATCATATCAATGAAGCAACTGTCTCTAGTAATGAACTTGATATGAAACTGATGATACTAGAAGACCAATTAGCTTCAATTTCCTGTTTGCATGTTGAACTGAAGGATGAAAATGATGAACTGAGAAACAAAGTTAGGAAATTGAGCATTGATCATGAAAGATTAAATTATCTTGAATCTCAGTTTATAGAATTTGAGAAATTAAAACTGAGAACTGCTGATCTAGAGATTGAAAATCAAAAACTCAAACATGAGATCAATGAGAGAGAAAAAGTATCTCTAAAGTTTAAAAAGGGTTCTCAAACCTTAGATGAGATACTAAATCATCAAAGAACTGGATCTAGCAACTCAGGGCTAGGATATAGCAAGTTCAGTGCCCTAGAAAAGGGTAAAGTAGTTGCTCAACCCAGTGATAAGGGAATCCTAAAAGGATTCACTAGATCTCATGATCAGCTAGCTGAGCCAATCAAAGGAAAAGGAATATTGAGAAATCCCCAGACTCAGCCTAGATAATTTGGTCAGTTCTATCAATCTAAAACACCAGGTCAGCTGAAGCCCAATTCCCAGCTAAGACCATCAGTTCACTCAAGTCAATCCACTCGTTCAAAGCCCCCAGTTCAACAAAGGCCACCAGCTCAATATAGAATGCCGACAAGACAACATGATAGATCAGTTCACTTCAAGAAAGACCAGTTTAGATCTCAAGCCTACCCTGCCAAGCAGTTCAACCAAGGCACTTCTAGGAGAGATCAAAGAAACTCATTTCAACCTTATCATCACTACAATGAGTATCTGGATTCAAGAAATGAACCAAGAACTGATCCTAAAGGGTTTAATCCAGTAAATTGGAAACACACAAGGCATTGGCCTGATAGAAGAACTCAAAAATCTCAGAATAACTGCGTATTAGTTGAATTGTTTTATCCCACTAACTTGCAACGCAGGTATCATTCAACCGACTCAAGAAGAGTTGAAAGAAAGTCGAAACTGATGAAACGATCCAAATCAGTTGACTCTTTGAGTGACCAAAAGCCAAAAGTTTAGCAAGTTTGGATTCCAAAAGGCTTAATGTATCAAAAAGGACCCGATATGAAACGGGTCCCTAAATGCTAATCCTTCTTTGCAGGACAAGAGCATCCTATCTATGAAGAAAACCAAAGACATTTGGTATCTAGATAACGGGTACTCCAAGCACATGACCGGAGACAGAGAAGATCTCGACGGTTATGAAGAAATCAAAGGCCCACTTGTCACATTTGGAGACAATTCCAAAAGCCGAACCATTGGAGAAGGGTTCGTAGTCAAGGGAAAAGTAGTAGTGAATGGAGTCTCCCACGTGGATGGACTGAAGCACAAACTACTAAGCATCAGCCAGCTATGTGACAATGGCTACTCAGTTGACTTCACCAAAAACTCCTGCAACATAAGAGATAAGTCAACTGGAGTAATTCTGCTAACTGGCATCAGGAGAGGCAACATGTACATTGTTGACTGGTCAACCGGCTACTCAGAAGCTTGCTTCTTTTCAAAAGGATCAACTGAAGCAAGCTGGCTATGCATCGTCGACTGAATCACCTCAACTTCAAAACAATCAACTACCTAGCCAAGAAAGAGTTAGTTGAGGGGCTTCCCAAGGAAATATACAAGAAGACAGGTGTATGTGGACCATGTCAAAAAGGGAAGCAGGTGAAGTCATCCTTCAAGAATCTTCCACCAAGAACAACTGATTGCCTTCAATTGCTACACATGGATTTGTTTGGTCCAGTCAGACCTCAAACTCCAAAAGGCAAAAGATTCACTCTTGTAGTAGTTGATGATTACTCAAGATATACATGGGTGGAATTCTTGAGAAGCAAAGATGAAACTTATGACAAGCTAACGGCGCTGATCAGAAGGCTACAAACTGAGAAGGAAAGATTAGTTCAAAGGATTTGCTCCGATAATGGAACTGAACTGTACAAGGGTCGTAAGCCTTCTATCTCATATTTTAAAATATTTAGCTGTAAATGTTATATTCACAACAATGGCAAGACTCAATTGAAAGCTTTTAGTGCTAAAGCTGATGAGGAAATATTTCTTGGGTATAGCTCACCTCATGTACAAGCTTACAGAGTGTTCAATAAACGAACTCTTATTGTGGAAATATTATGTCATGTGGTATTTGATGAATTCGCTAATGAGTACAGGAACAAAGAAAGAATAGACACATCAGTTCAAGTACTACCTAGTGAAACTGAGAACTCGCAGGACTATGTGGATCACATTGTTCCAGAGCGGTTTGAAGTTTTACTAGAAGAAGGCAATGAAACTGGCACAAAACCAGTTGAGAACAACTTGGTCAATGAAGACACAAATCGTACTGAGACCACAAATCCCACAACTGAAACAGGGGGAAGAACTGATGAAAATGCTGAACCAGCTGATGAAAGAGCGACTGATGACGTCACCACAGAAGAGCCAGCTGAGGACCCAACTGAAGCCATCTTGCCCAAATGGCTCCGAAGTCACCCAACTGACAAGATAGTTGGTGATCCAAGCAGTCGAGTTCAAACCAGAAGTTCAACTGAGCATGCATTATTCACATGCTTCATATCTCAAACTGAACCGGAAAATGTCAAAGAAGCCTTAGAAGACTCAGACCGGATCATGACAATGCAAGAAGAACTGAACCAGTTCACAAGAAATGACTTATGGTTTCTTATTGATAGGCCAAAAACCCAAAAGGTCATTGGTACAAAATGGGTCTTTCGCAACAAATTGGATGAACAAGGAGTGATCACAAGGAACAAGGCTAGACTGGTAGCCAAAGGATACTCACAAAGTGAAGGGATCGACTTTGATGAGACATTCACGCCAGTTGCAAGATTGGAAGCCATCAGATTGTTCCTAGCCTATGCAGCGCACTTCAACTTCACAGTCTACCAAATGGATGTCAAGAGTGCTTTTCTTCAAGGAATGCTCAAGGAGGACGTGTATGTCGAGCAACCGTCAGGCTTTGAAATTGGTGATCAAGTCTTCAAACTGAAGAAGGCCCTCTATGGACTAAAGCAAGCTCCTAGAGCGTGGTATGAAACTCTAACAACATTTTTGCTGAAAAATGGGTTTCAAAAGGGAGTCATTGATTGAACTCTATTCCGGATAGAACGATCAACTGAGATCTTAATGGTTCAAATTTAAGTGGATGACATAATTTTTGGATCAAAAAGCAAAGATCTATGCACACGATTCGCTCAACTGATGCAAAGCGAATTTGAGATGAGCATGATGGGAGAAATGACATTCTTCCTAGGACTCCAAGTGAAGCAGCTGAAAGATGGAATCCATATCAGCCAGGCGAAGTACACCAAGGAGCTAGTCAAGAAATTTGGAGTTAGTAAAGGAAAAACTCTCAAGATTCCCATGAACACATCAGTTCAGCTAACTCTTGATGAAGAAGGAAAATCAGTTAGCCAGACATATTACAGAAGAATCATTGGGTCATTACTTTACTTAACAACTAGCCGGCCAGACATCTCTTATTCAGTCGGTCTATGCGCACGGTTTCAAGCCAACCCAAAGAAAAGCCACCTTGAAGCAGCAAAGAGAATTATCAAATATCTCAAAGGAACCATAAATCTTGGACTATGGTATCCCAGAGATGACAGTTTGAGTCTAATTGGCTATTCAGACTCAGACTTTGGTAGATGCAAGATCGACAGAAAAAGCACCAGTGGAACATGTTAGTTTCTTGGAAGCAAACTAATATCCTGGTTTAGCAAGAAGCAGCACTCAGTTGCCATGTCAACAACTGAAGCAGAGTATGTAACTGCTGGAAGCTGCTGTGCTCAAATACTCTAGATGAAGCAACAGTTGAAGGATTACAAAGTTGAAACAGAAGAAGTGCCTATCTACTGTGACAACAATAGTGCAATTGCGATATCTCAGAATCCAGTTCTGCATTCAAGAACTAAGCACATTGACATAAGACATCACTTCATCAGAGATCACATCGAGAAGAAATACATATGCATCAAATATGTCAACACTAAGAAGCAGATAGCTGACATCTTCACCAAACCATTGCCTGAAGCAAGGTTTATGGAGCTATGCATACAGTTGGGACTGCTGGAGCTAGCATCACAGGATGAAGATGATAAACTGGAAGAAAAAGGCCAAGGGACCACTCCAGCTGAAGAGAGAAATTGAATTAAAAAAAAAAGAGAAACTGATCAGTTGGCCACATAAGCCATCAGTTTGAAGTAAAGGCAAGAAGCTGCTGAGAGAAAAGTAAACTGGAGATGATCAGTTTACTCCATCAGTTCAACTAAATCATCAGTTCAGTCGCTCAAACTGATGATCTAGTCAGTTATGCAAAACATACAAGCTGCAAATTGATCAAACTGATGAAGGAGTAATAGGAACTGAAGTCAAATCAAAAAGAGATATCAGTTCAAAGACTAGCTGAAGGAGAACAGCTGAACTGGGAAGCAGCTGAATGAAGGTCTAAGCAGTCAAGACCAGTTCGGAACTGAAGAGAAGACATCCCAGTTTGAACTGATCAACAGAAAGATCATCAGTTTCACTCAAGCCAACTAATGACGTAATCAGTTTTTAAGCCAAGAAGAAACAGCTAGAGAGAGAAGATAAGTTCAAAAGTTTTGATTAGTGGAAACGGTAAAAACACGTGTCATCTCAATGTTACTGTTGAACTCTCTCTCTCTCTCCTCATTTATCCCCAACTGATAGAAATGAAAAGCCAATCGACGGGTCGATTGATCTAATCCGACCGTTGAATTTAGGCATACCAAGCGTCACAACCGTTGGATGGACCTCATCACATTCTATTAAAGGGATGGCTGAACTTTCATTTTCACTTTTACCGATCTCAAACACAGTAAAGAATTAAAGCATCTCTCATCCTTCAATCCTTGAAACTGTTCTGCAAATCTTACGAAAGTAAAATCATTCAGTTCCTAAATTCAGTCAAAGCCACTTTACCCTTTCTGAATCATTTATCCTAAAAACTCCATGGCTGACAGACGCGCACCAACTGTTCGATGAAAGTTTGAATTTAAAAGAACTGTTGAATCTTCACGAGGATTCTAAATGAATCTCTACAGAGATAAGTTCCTGGATATATGGGCTTATAGAGAAAAATGCTTATAGTGAAAAGCTTCACAGAAGAGTACCCATCAAATATTTATCCAGAGCCTATGGTTGAGTTTTACTTAAACTCAAAAGGCTACGATGACAGAATAGAGACTGAAGTTCGTGGAGTCGAACTGATCATAACTCCAGAACTGCTCGAAAGACTGTTCAAACTGCCAACTACTGGAACAAGATTGCAAGATGTTGAAGTGGATCAAGAGGAAGCCTACCGTCAGTGAAAGAGGGAGGAATGTGTAGATCCATACAAGAGCAGTATACTCATGTCTCTTTTTCAAGAAGAATACAGGGTTCTAGCATCAGTTGCTGCTAGAATGATCACTGGAACAACTGGAAGCCACTCAGAAATGTCGGAGCACAAGTACAAAATATGTGCAGCGATCATCAGAAGCATCAACGTCAACTGGGCTCAATGCTTCTTCGAGCAAATAAAGAAGCACGTTGATATTGTGGAGAAGAACTGGTTACCAACTGAGTTCCATCAAAAGATGTGCTATCCAAGCAGAATCAGTATCATATTGGAGAACATTCTTGACTCCATGACAGAGGAAACTGACACGCTGATGATCGGCAAACTGGATTTTATACCAGTAATCAGCAAGAGGCAGCCAGCTGCAAAACCTATAACCATCAAAAGTGGTCAGCCAACTGCTGCTCTCTCAAAGCGAGCTGAGGAGTCAGCAAAAAGGAAAGGCAAGCAGATTGCTGTTGAGATGCCGCAGGAAGACTCCGACTCAGAAGACAACCTCCCAATAAGCCAAATGTTGGGAAGTACAATAAAAGCCAAGCCCCTGCACCAAGTTTGATGTGGATCAACCATTGAGTCACCTGAAGAAGTGATCTCTACCAAGCCAGTTCAGTTCAAGGAAAGAACTGGCAAGTCAAAGAAGAAGGCCGCAGCAGTTCAATCCAAAGGGAAGAAGAAGAAGTCAGGGCCTCCACCTCCTCCTTCACTGCCTCCCCGTAATATCAAGATATTTGATGTTGTACCGGTTGAAGGAGATGACATAGTGCCTTACAGAGAAATTCCCCCAAAGGACTCAGGAGCTGACTTTTTCAGAACTGCTTGCCCTTCGATGGGAGAAACCGAAGAAAACATAAGAGCTCTATCGAGAGCTGACATCATCAAGTGTTGGGCTGATGAACAAGTTCAGAAGTTTATAGTCGAAAACTTCATTGAAGACGTGATCGACATGGCCGCCCTATATACAGCTCTCTCAAGGTATGTCTATTGGTACCTTTGGAGACACTGCTTCAACTCCGAAGCCCATTTTATTTTAACCGCCTTCCACGGAATGAGCTATTGGAGAAGGGAAGAAAGGTGGAGCATGCAGTAGGCTGGATAGGAGACTCCCGAGTAAAATCCAATCATCACCTTGAAGAGGATGCTTGCCATTCGTAGGAATCATCCACTTCCTGATCAGCAGACTCTGTTGGAAGTAATGAATGATCTACTCAACTGGGCCAACATAAGACTGCCACCTATGCAAACTCAAGCTGAGCAGCAACAATGGAAACAACCTCAAGTTCAACAGCATTGGTTACTCAATGAACTGCTAAAACTAAGGCAGCAACAGCGTCGGCAGATGCAGGACCAGTTCAATCAAGAAGCCCAGAGCAATCATCAAAGGGCTGAAACTTCTGCAGCCTAAAACACAAGGCAAACTACCATAACATCTGTGGCCAGGCAATTAACGTTTGAAGCATCTCCACAGCTAGATGACATAATTATTGACCGTCTTGAGGATTCTCCTGAGATGCAGGCAGCAGACGAGCGTACAGCCAGCGATCTGGAATTTGAAGAGCTGCTCAAGTCTCCCATTCTATCAGAGCTCCCAAGTAAGGAAGAGCCACATGAGCCAACTGAGGAGGCTCGACTGCCCGAGGAGCAAACTGAGGCTCAAACTGCTCCTCCCCAAGAGTCAATTCCAAAGGCAGCTGAGCATGATCAGTCAGCTGACCAGATGGCTCAAGCAGCTGAACAATCTGCATATCAAGGTACACTAGCCCTAACTCTGTACATTGATCCTATTCAAAGAGCACTTCAAGCCACCGCTCAAACTGCTGCACCAGAGATCTCATCAGAATCAATCTATGATGAGATAATTATTATGGAGACAGATGAAATTTCCCACATAGTTCCGTGCGAGGAACTTGTTGGAACTGAAGCCGGAGAAGAAGCGGACTCTAAATTTGTCCAGTTCGATGCTCAGCCGAGCAGTTCTACAGTCCAGCTCCCTCCACATTATGTGGAACTGATCGAATCCCTGCAGCAACAGGTTAAACTGTATACTGAGCAAATCAAGCAGCTGCAAGCCCAACAGAGACTCCAGTTAGCTGAAACTGAGTCGGCAAGCAGCGATGAAGATGAAGAAGATAACAGCTCAGAACCGCTGGCCAAGAGGAGAAAAACTGATCACAAGAAGGACTGAGTGGCTGATCAAATTAAACATGATTAGAAAAGCCCTAAGTGTACTTCTTGTTAATCAGTTGTAATTATCTTTTGATCCATATTTATAAAAGTTAATCTTTTTATTTCAAATAAATGTTAAGCTTTACATTTATTTTGAAATTTTGACCGTTGCAAAACAATGACATGTGTCAAGGTCATTAATTGCCAACGACCAAAAGAAATCAGAGGCCAGTACCATTTCAACCATCATATCTATGAGCCTGTCCAAACCCTCATAAAAAGCCTCTCTCTCTCTCAAGCCTCTCAAAAAAGCCTCCTCATCCTAAAATCTCAAAACCTCTCTCTCTCAAAAGATCTTGAATCTCCCAAGAATTCAACCAACCTCTAAGATGGCCGAATTATCCAGATCTTCAAATTCCTTCAAGGAACAACTCATGAGAGATAAATTTCTTGATAGGAAGAAGTTTCAATTGATTCTAAATGAATCAAACAATTCAACACTTCTGTCAAATCTTCACAAAACAGGAGTTCTTCACTACCTGGAAACACCACCAAAATTCTTTAGACAAAATTTGGTGAGTGAATTTTTGCTTCAAGCAAAGTCATCTGCAGATGGGAAGATGATATCACCAGTGATTCAAGAAAGGATGGTACACATCAATGAGAAAACAATTGCTGAAGTGTTCCAACTTCCACAAGAAGGCTCATCAGTTCAAGATCTAAAGGAATCTGCAGAATCACACTAGAGAGAATGGAAAGCTTCAATCTGCAACAAGCAATTCAGTTTTACCACCGCTAAAACTGACCTCAAGCCCGAGTATGGAGCTCTACTTGATATAACGAACAAGATGATGTTCGGGGCAATTGGAAGCCTAAGGCAACTTACTCAAGAGAGATACAAGGTCATGATTCATCTTGCTGAAGGGAGACAAACAAACTGGGCAGAATTTGTCTTTCAACAATTCAAGCATCAAGTCATCTAGGCTATAGACTCAAAGAAATCTGGCAAATTTGAGGTCAAGGTAGGACTTGTTCTAAGGATGAGCAAGATGCTTGAAGACCTACTGAAACTCCCAAGTGATGAATCACTACCAGTTCTAATCTCCGACTGGATCCCTAAGAAAGGAACGACTCATCTTCAGTCACTGAAGAAAAAGCGAAGAGGCAAGGCCAAGATGAGTAACCAAAGTTCGAGAAACTCAACTGCCAATGCCATTTACTCTCCAAAATCAAAGAACGGATCGCTAGTTGATTTCCAAGTTTGCTCTGATCCAGATGAGCTTATTCCATTTGTTGGAATCCCCCACCCAAACTATGGAGCGGACTACTTCAGAGGCACATGCCCTCCGCTCCAGCTGACTGAAGAGAATATTCACACTTTCTACAGTGGTGAATATGCAGTCAAAGGTGCACAAAAGGAAGTGACTAGTCTCCTTCTCACTCACTTTACCTTTGTTGCCCAACATGACCAAGAGTTGTTCAAACAACTTCACCGGTACTTCTACTGGTACAACTGGAGATATTCTATGCCATCCAGTGTCACTTTCTTCTAACTGCCTTTCGTGGCATGAGCTACTGGCAACGAGAAGAAACTTGGAGCATCAAATGGATAGGTTCATCAAATCCATTTCCTCCAACCATTGTGCAAGTCCAGCACATCATGAATCACCGGCTTGTTAACAAGATTCCAGCAACCGCCTTGCTAGCAGAATTCAAATCAAGCATCATGCCTCAAGCAGTTGGGACTGCCGATCAACCAGTCAACTGCCCAACTGGCTCGCTTTGTCGACAACTGAACTTTGATAGTTTATCAAGTCAGTCAGCTGAGCCATCACGACAAACTCCGCCAGTCATCCAACGTAGAGAACCTCATCCTTCACATGCTAAAGTCATAGCGCCTCAGAAGAATCCAAGGCGCACTGATGAGAGCAATAGTGATGATGAAGACACTGCCACATCACCAAGTCTCTTATCTAAAAGCTATGTGACTCCACTGCTCAAAAGGTATGCAACTGCTCGTGAAAAATGATCAGTTTGGGTCACCGCCAAAGGGAACTTCGCACTCCCTTAGTCAAAGGATGAAAAGCTCGTCAGTTTAAATCTAGCTTCACCTTCGCCAAGCCAAGAGGACAGCAAGGCCTGAACCATCAACGCACAAAGATACATCCAAAGGAAGCAGTGCTCCTAGTCCAGCTAGGCCATTCAAGAAGCGGAAACTGTCTACAGAAAAGCCGAGCAACTGATCAAGCCAACTGATCAATTCAATTCAGTTGCAGCTTCAACTGCAGCCAGCTCATCAGTGACGACTGAGCATCAAGACTCAACTGTTCATCCAACCGCCGAGCCATCAATCAGTTAGACTATATCCCTTACTGACTAAGGATAAGTTTTTTTTAAAATTTCAAAAGCTTACCTTAATTATATTGTAACCGTTGTGATTATAAAATCTCTTAAATTATATTTCAACGGTTACAATTTGAAAATAAGGTTCTATATCAAAGTTGCCATTAATATTTCTGCATGGATATTAAAACAACTCTTCAGAAGAAGAAGGAAAATATAATTTTTTAATGAGCTATAAATAGAAAGATCTGTAGAAAATATTTCGCTATTTATGGCAACTACCCCATTTTCAAAATTGCTTCATCTCAGCCACAAGATCAAAAAGTTACTTAACCATTGAACGGCTGAGATACAAGCATCATTAATTCAGCTAATCAACCATCAAATCGGATGGCTGATCAGCTAAGAAAAGCAATCGAGTGCCCTCGATTTCTGCATGCAAAGATGCATAAATATGTGCAAAGAGATGAAGGCTCCGATCATCTGAAAAACTCTCTCACTCTTGCTCGATCATTTGTTAGCCTTCTCTCTCTCATCAAAAACTCTTGTTATCTGAACTGAAAGAGCATCTTTTTGCAGAAATGAAGCCCCCATTTCACATGGTGGATATTAAAGCTCTTGAGCGCAAGATGAGAAATAACAAGTCTCTAAATCTAGAGATGCTCAATGCACGTCTTGGCCCGGATGTCTTTCAAAAGATTTATCGACCATTGGAGGCGACTGGTTTGTTACCCTTCTTGACACTACTACCGGTCAAGAACATACCTTCTTATGTTGCCGAGTTTTACTACAACGCAATCATCAACGGTGACAACATCATCTTCACCGTCTAGAATCAGGTGATCACGGTAACAAAGAAAATGATGATGTCCATCCTTCACCTCCCCGGCAAAGGCCCAGATGTGATGGACCTAAATCTGCCATCCAAATACGCTCTATGGGATACCTGGAAGCTTCTTCACGTGCGCCACAATGACAGTTCGCATAGACTAAAGGAGAGCATGCCAAGTGATATCATCCAACTCCTGGATATCACCGGCCATATCCTACATGGCAACTTCGAGATAGTCCATCTCTCCGAGATCAAATCCCATCTCACAGCCGCTCTATACTTTGGATGCCAAGCCGACTGGGCCTCCTTCATCCTTGCTCAACTGAGAGCTAATATAGAATGTGCGGCATATGATCCGTCAACTAGCACATTCTGAGAAAAGGTCGGGTTTATGAATCGCATAAGCCATATCATTCAAAGCCAGTTTGATGAGATCATATCAACTGTTGAACTACTCGGACGAAGGGACATGCTTCCCACTATCTACTTCCATTAGATCCCGAAGCGTTCCCATCCACAAGGGCCTTCTAACTCAGATCGTGGAAAGGCACCCTTGGAGGCACCCGTCATTTCCTCTGATGAAAGAGAGCTGATGCTTGAGAGCGAACCTCTTTCAAGGCTGAGTGATCAGCCCACAATATCAGCCAGCTCTCAACCTCTTCCTTCAGTCCAACGTGACTCAATTGAGGTTGATTTTGAAGCAGTTCTAGACCACCAGCTCAGAAACTGCTTCAGTCTCATTGAGGACTCCAACTCCTCACTATTTGCGCAACTCAGGCGGTACTTGTAGTACCACATATGGCGCTTCCAACTGGATGAGTTAATAATGTTCCACCTCATCCACACCCATGGCTCTACCTTCTGGATCAACGAAGGTACATGGAGTAGAAACTGGATGAATCATCCACTCTCCTCGCCACCAACGCTCTCCGATATCATGGATTCGATGATCAAATGAATCCAGCTCCAGATACCAGCCGATGCTCTTCTCCCCGACAATGAACCGGCCAAATCCTCATGCACACCCTTCATTGGTGATCCACCTCTTCCAACAACTGATGAGATCTTCAACAACTTAGCCTCCATGAACTTCAGAGAGCAAGACATCTCTGATCAAGGTCAGTTCATGCCAACTGAAGACGCCTATGCATGGCTCTCCTCACCCATGCAAATTCCTTCAGTTCCCCCCATCACTGATGACAATTTGGCAACTGCCTTCACATTCCTGCCAAACTTGTCACTACCATCATACGATCCATTCCACCTTTTAGATGATGCCAAAAAGGGGGAAGAAGGATAGTATGATGATGGATGTTTAACTCTTTGGGATCAGATTCAAAGAGAAATTCATTATGAGGGGGAAGATCAGCTTTAGGGGGAAGCATGGAGATTACAAGGAGCCCAAGAAAGAGGAGAATCGAGCAGAAAGAAAAGGAGCAATTGGAGCAATTTTCAGGAAGTAGATTAGTAGTTTTAACTACTCTTCTTGAAATTTAAATATGCTTTAAAATGAATATATTATACAAGTTTTGATCATGCTTATACTTCAAGCTTGTCATGATTATAATGCTCATACTCTGATATATTATGCTCTGATAACTCAAGATTAAATGTTTTGACATGATATTTTATGCCCTGATACTTCAGATTGAATGCTTTGACACTGAAATGAAAGCATGCACAAAGAGAAAGAATGAAAGAATGCTCATGAAATTTGAAGTCCAAATTGCTCTTGAATTTGACATGCTATAATACTTGAATGTTAGTAAAAAAAAATGACAAATGATCTGATACTTGAATGAAAATCATGAATCAATTTGTCTCTCTACGTGCTCTGAATTTGCTCTGATTTTAAGATTCTACTTAAGCATTTGCTACACTTGCAGTTTTTCCATCATCATGAACAAAGTTTTTGACATCATCAAAAATGGGGAAATTGTTAGGAAAAACTATCAAAGAACCTCTAGATCAAGTTTTGATGAGATGTCAAAATTAGTTATGAAAAACTGACTAAAGTTCAAGTTGTAGATCGGAGCTGACCAGTCCAGGGCATCAAAAAGGAACTCAAGTAGAGTTAAAGTCAACCAATCTGAAGAATGGTCTACAAGCTGAAGGATACGTAATCCAGTCAAATTCAACTCAGCTAAGGAGTCATACCAGTCAAAACAAGCTGACAACCAAGTCAGCTGAGCTGAGGGAGAAAAGAGTTGACTAAAGACTGAAGAAACTGATAAAGCATCAGTTTAAGCAAGAGACTGGAAGTATCCAACTGATGGTTGGACTGCAGTAGACAAGACAGATCAGCTAAAAGTAATGACTGTAGTCAGTTAGTTTGTGATTAATCAAAACTGACAAAAAAGCTCAAAGAGAAATCAGTCAAGCTGACAAGCTAGCCAAGAACTTGAGATCAGTCGAACTGGAGAAATATAAGCTCAGAACTGCCAACTTGAGCAATAGCCAAACTCAGCTGACAAGCCCATAACTGCCAACTAGAGCAACAGCTAAACTCAGCTGACAAGCCCAGAACTGCTAACTGGAGCAGTAGCCAAACTCAGCTGAGAAGCCCAGAACTGCCAACTGGAGCAGTAGCCAAACTCAGCTGACAAGCTCAGAACTGCCAACTGGAGCAACAGCCAAACTCAGCTGACAAGCCCAGAACTGCCAACTGGAGCAATAGCCAATCTCAGCTGATAAGTTCAGAACTACCAACTGGAGCAACAGTCAGACTCAGCTGACAAGCTCGGAACTGCCAGCTGGAAAGATAATCAAACTGAGCTGACAAATCCAGAACTGCCAACTGGAACTCAAAAATACCAAGAAAGCTGAAGCCAGAGAACCCTAGAGTTTGTTGCTCAAAACCGGCGAATCTTGGAATAAATGCTCCTACAAAGATCCTGGAATTTAATGAAGATCGATTGGCAGAGTAACGGCTACTTCAACCAAATGCTCCAAGCGATCATTAAAAGACCACCTGCCATTGATGAGCCAACAGAGCCACCGATCAATGGACAATGGAACTCAACGGTCATAAAATCACTCCTCTATAAAAGATGAGTGAATCAGAGTTTAAACAACTCTAAGGTAACTGTTCATTCTACGCCTTCACAATATTCGCATATACAAGTAAGAGCTTTTCTTTCTCCCTCCCACTCAAGCTCAAGTTCGACATTTGATAGAAACTGCGAGAGTCCAACTGAGAAGAAGAATTCACAGAATCAAGATATTCAGCCAGCTGTTGACGATCCAGCCAGGGCAGCTTTCTCAGTTCCAGCTATTCAACGTTCAACTACTCAGCTCAATTAAAGGAGCACATCAGTTGATACCCCCTGTTCAAGACTCACCTCTTGAAGATCGAAAGAGATCTAAAACCTTGTAAAGACGACAATAGAACCTACCTTCCTAGCGAGCAGTTAGGGACTTCAAGTGTGAGCCGTCGACCCGCTGAGATAGCAAGCAGTTACCAGGTTCACCCAACTGTCCTTCATTGTGTAATTTGTAAAGAAACTCATGTTATATAGTGAAGTTGCCCTTTTGCGGAAGGAAGAGAGGACGTAGAAGTTTGAGACTTCGAACCTCTATAAATCGCTTGTGTACTGTACTATATTGATTATTACATATCTTTGAACTGCACACAATATCACACAAGCTGCACTCAAACTGTCTTAACTGATCAACAAGTTTGTGCATAGATAAGTTTCATCAAGCGAGTCAAAGGGCCCTGTTATTCCGCATCTGAAGTAAAAGTTTTTGAATCAGTTTATTCACCCCCCCTCTAAACTGATACCGACTAGCCCGGGACCAACATGTTCTCTTATTTTACTCTGCCACTCTCAAATATTTCTTCGTCTCTGTTCTTCTTGTTATGCTGCTTCCAAATCTCTTTCCGCCTCAAATATGTTCCTGAAATTATTTTTTGAATTTTATAGCATGCGCGCACACACACACACACGCACAAATGAATGAATGATATTAGTATTTTCTTGTTATCACTCATGCTAGGAGGTTGTATTTATAATTTCCTGTTCTTTCTCCGTTTGCATGATTTTTTTCCTCTTTTGTTGTTCTGCATTTTAGCGTGAAAAATGTTGTGAATTTGAGTACTTTTTTGCATGTGTGGTGAGTGATTATGTGTTTATCAAGAATTTTTTTTTCTAAAATGACGATGTTTATATATGTAGTAAAAATTAATTTTTACAAATGTTTAATTTTATATGTGCACTTTCTGCCTATCTACTTAATTTGATGTGTTTGAGATTATTAGCAGAAGAAAAAAATGGAAAAGATCATTTGTTTATTTGTTTGAGATTGATTGTTAGTGAAAAGTAGCACGTTGTGTGATTGTCATTATTTATGGCAAATCATGTATTTGGCTTCGAGTTCATTCAGAATGAAGATCCGGTGAAGTATTCATAATTCCGATGGCAAAAGGAACAACAAGGTTGAAGATGGGAGTTGAAAATCTTGGTGTTCAGATTAGTGTTCTGTGGGTGTTCATTATGTTAGTGCTAAGCTTTATATTAAGGCCTTGTTTGCTTTGATGGATAAGGGTGGATTAATAAGTTATCCTATGTTTACAAATGGTGGATAACCTAAGGCCCGTGATAAATGAGCTTTATGTGCCTATTTGTGGGATATATATCCCACCTAAAGAGATGAGATATGATTTATCCATCCTCTCATCCTCTAAACTATCTATCCACTTAATTGTAAATCCTTGAAGTAAACAAGCCCTAAGGAGTTTATTAAGTGTTGTACTTTTTACTTATAGTAGTGTTTGATTGTCATGATCTTTATGCCACAAATCAACACTAAGTATTTTATTTTTCCGAGTAATAAACATGATGTAATGGATAACGTTCGCAAAGATGTGTGGAACGTGATCTGAACTTCAATGAAAATAGCTCAAGCATAAAGACAGGATTGAGCTGAAGATGAAGACAGTTGTGCATCGAGATATAATCGAGATTGTTCAACACACTGAGTATTGCCAGCTAGCTTAAGTGAAAGCTAAAAGTCAGTTTGTAAACATACAAATCATTCCGTTGTGCTACCTGAAGTGAAGGTTCAAGATCAACAATGTTCGTGATAAAGTTTGCACAAGGTTTGCATGAGCATCTTCTGTCCAAATTGTTCTTCCAAGATAATTGAACTTGTTTGAAGTATGTCAACCAAAAAGAGATTCAAGATCATTCTAGAAGATGTCTTAATCAGCTTTGAGAGCATGTAATTAAAGATAAGGTACAAGTCTAGAGATGGAAGAGTTCTAACAAGGCAAGTCTGCGGATCAAGGTCTAAATAAGAAAGTTTTCGTATTCTTACCTAAAAGGATCGGAACTTATGATTACCACGTTAAGGCTATATTATGTTCTATTAATAAGCCTGGTATCAGACTTGTTAGTATACACCGAAAGAATTGAACTAGAGATATTCTGCAAGAGCTCTAATTTGAGTCACATAAGTTTCGGTAATCTATTTAGACTAGATTTTAGTGTTCTAATCTTTTTGTATTGAAACAGTTTTCTTACATTGTCAAAGGAGTATCGGGAGAGATTTCTTGTGGAAACTAGATATAGAGAGTTTAGGTTGTGAGGGAATTTCATGATTCAATTCAACGAAAGATGGTGTATATGTAGAAAGGGTATCGAGAGATGGGAGGTTAGTTACCTATAATATTCCAAGTAAATGTTACATCAGAGTAGTGAATTGTTTCTGCGAACGTTATGTAGAATAGATACTTCACATAGGTGCCTGTAATTTCACATTACGTGTTTCATCATTCTACTTCGGAATTCAAAAATTGATTGAAGATTAATTAAATGATGTATCTAGATGGATTCAGGATGGAAAAAATGTTGATGACTTGCCTTGGAAGAGACCTAGAAGCATCTCCAAGATCAACAAGGAAAGACCTATGCTACTAAAAAAGGAAATATGTGCTCAACAAAGAAAGTTCTACTCAAACTAGGATTCCGATTTCAAAAAAGAAATTGACTTCCTTTCAGACGTGAAGTCGGTTTACACCTCTATAAAAGAGATATCAGATTCAGTTTGAGTTGTGGATCAAAAAAAGATTTCAAGAGATATAATTTTAGTGCTCTACGTGTTTTGAGTATAGGTTTTTCGATCCTAGCTAGAGTTGTTCATTTAGATGTTCAACGTGGAGTCTAGCATTCTAATGTTTAGAATCTCTTTCTAACACTTAGATTTTTGTTTGTAATTAAGTAGAAATAGACTCGAGAGAGTTTACTTGTGAGAACTATAAGGATCTAGAGTGTGAGGGTATATTGAACGTCAATTCACAAAAAATGGTGCAAATGGTAGAAAAGGTGTCGAGTGAAGTGAGTTCATCGTATAAGTACCGAAGTACGAATTGGCATTGGATTAGTGGATTGATTCTCACCTGGACATGGTCCTCTATAGTAGGTGTTTACCGAACTAGGTCATTACATCATGAGTTATTTACATACTTTCTATTTCGTTCAATTTACAACAAACTGTCAGTACACCTAATTGAACACCAGTAAAGAACACCACATATCTGAGTGACATCTCCACTTTCAATTGGTGTCATTGCAAGTCATTTTTTAAAGCAAAAAGATTCTGAAGTTGCTAATCTATGTACATGATTGTATATGTAAATGAGTTCTACGCTTGAAAGAAGTTTCATAGAGCATTCCCCAATTTTGGATAGAAACAACTACACTTATTGGAAAGCAAGAATGAAGGCATTCATCAAAGCATCTGATGTCAAATCATGGAAAACTGCGTTAAATGATTGGAGTCCTCCTACCAGACTGGAAGAATCAGGTGAAGTTATTCCAAAACTCGATGCAAGATGGACCAAAGAAGAGAACATAAATGCGAGCCTCAACTCAAGGGTCCTTAACTCCATATTTCCTGTAGTAGATCTGAATACATTCAGCCTTAAATTAATATGTTAAGTTGCCAAAGATACTTGGGATATCTTAGAGACTACCTATGAAGATACCGACGATGTTCGTCTATCAAAGCTATAAAATCTGACCATCGATTTTGAGAAACTTCTCATGTCAGAAGAAAGCATTGATGAGTTCAATGTTAGGTTATGAAAAATCACCAACAAAATCTTTTCTCTTGGAGAGATAATGCCAAAAGAGAAGTTGGTAAGAAAAGTTCTCAGATCCTTACCAAAAAGGTTCGAATACAAAGTTATTACGATTAAGAAGCCAGTGATATCAAATATAAGTGCTTAGATGAGCTGATGAGATCTTTGAGAACATTTGAGATGATTTGGGAGATGATTACGGTACTAAAAGTGGAGAAACATTACTTTCAAAACAGGTGTTCAATCTGGTGTTCATCCAACTGTTGAAGATTTGCTTTAACCATAAGTCTGCTCATGAAAAACTTTAACATGATGATGGAAAATGACAAGAAAAGATCTTTCTAATGGGATAATCAGAATGATCAATCTTCTGAAAATACTTATCAATCAAGAAATAAGAGAAGAGAGATACGCTGCAAAGAATGCAAAGGATTTAGCCATGTTCAAAGTAAGTGTGCTAATACTATCAAGAAGAGAACAAAACAAGTTACAAAATTTCTTCGTGTGATAAAGATTCTGAAGAAAGCGACTGATAAAGAAGATGATGGCTTTGCATTAGTTGCTCATCAAATAGCTTCAAAATGAGTTCAAATAGATGGTCCACTTATTGGAGATCCACCAAATGAAGACATCGTGGTATTTTACAGTGAGATGCACAAAAAGTGGCTCATGGTAGTCACATTTATTGAAGATCTCAATGCCCGTGTTAACATTTTGACAAAAGAGAATGATTAACTTGCTGAAAAAGCTTCTAAACTTGGACTTCATGAGTAGCTTACTACTGGAGCATAAAAGTTTATCAAGGAAGAAAAATATAAAAGAATTCATACAGAAGGTGTTCCTGCCAAGGACACACGCGTTGTTCAGAACACCAGTTATGATCACACTGGAATGTTTACCAACAAAAAATTATCTACCAATTAGAGCGTTGTGATCAGCCATTATTGTGAAGAAAGAGGTCATATGTAACCCGGACAATTTGTACAGGATACGAGACGCGCGGAAGACTTCTAGAATCGAACATGCCAACTAAGGAAGGATTCAACCCTACTCTAAGACTCAACTAAATGAGAATAAACTGAAATTAAAAGAACTCGAACCCAAAGGACAAACGAATCTGGACCTAATTACGATATCTAGACTACAACACAAAAACGATACACAAAATCTAATCAAAAGGGGCTGATATGGGACGAATATTGTGGCTGGAATTTATGTGTATTTAGGATGAGAATTAAGGGTTAAGAATGGCTAGGGAAGATAGGATATGAAAAGGAAAAGGATAACTTACGGTTTAGGGTGTAGAACGCGATTACGTCTATGAAATCGATCTCGAACTCTTGTCGGACAGCTCACGATCGGTCTTGGGGTGAAGGAGGATGTCACGAATGTGGATGGAGGTGTAGGACGTCGATGATGAAGGCTGGATGATGTAGGTGTTGTGAATTACAACCCGATTAATCCCCGGCGTATCTTGTACGACGAAAACGAATCTCCAAGTTGTTCTTCGTAGCGAGTTCACCCTAATTCTTCGTATGAATTAGAACGTTCCCTTGGAATTAAGACTCAAAGTTTACTAGGCTTCAAGAATGATAATTTTCGAGGAAAACAATCAAAAGCTTTAAACGGTTGAGACACAAATTGAATGCAAAAGCAATTTTAATCAATAATGTCTAAAATATCAAAGTAACATGGTTCCCCTATTTATAGGGCCTATTATGCACGAAAATAACTAATAAAAAGGCATAAAAATCTGATCCAAAAGGATCTCTAACTATACTATAGAAATACCTAAACTAGAATTCTATTCAAGGTTGAAAATTGCCTTAAATACAATTCTAGTCAAACCTATACTAAAGGGAACGAAAATTACACTAAAAAATTAATTAAAAACTGATCTAAACTATAGTCTAAAGTAATTAAATAAATACTATAGTCTAGATAAAAATCAACCCTTTAATTAAATTAAATCAAGGGTGAAAACAGCTCCATGCACAAATGCACTTCTTCTTGCTCTCTTCTTCAACTCTTCAAGTTATATTCTCCATGGTATGATCTTGATCTTCATTATTTAATAAATTAACTAAAGTATGGCTGCAATTTTCATCTTCTAATTCCTCAAACTTCTCGCGAATCATTACTTGGAAATAACCTTGTAATTTCTTCGCTCGAAGTCGCGTCATTGGACCTTTGAATTACAGCTCGGGTTCAAGGCCTTCAATGTCTTGCATGGCTTCATCATTCCCCCCCTGCTGAAGAGAATTCGTCCTCGAATTTGGATCAACGTCAAGATCGAACTCATCTGCAACAAACGGAGATAAATCAGCAACATTGAAAGTTGAAGAACATTTATACTCACCGGGAAGATCAATGCGGTAAGAATTGTCGTTTACACGACTCAGAACTGTGAAAGGACCATCTCCATGTGGTGACAACTTGGACTTTCTCAGATTGGGAAACCGTCCGGGACTCAGATGAATCCAAACGCGATCGCCGGGCTGAAATATCACTTGCTTGCGTCGCACGTTTCTGGAGGCGGCCGTTTGCTTCCCTTTATGCTCAATGCGAGCACGCACTCTCTCATGCATCTGCTTAACTTGCTCAGCTCTTCTCAAACCTTTAACACTTGTTAGATGCTCAACAGGTAAATGTAACAAATCAGTAGGCGTTAACGGATTAAATCCATAAACAACCTCAAAAGGAGACATATTAGTAGAAGAATGTACCACACGATTATATGCAAATTCAGCGTAAGGTAAACACTCTTCCCAAGACTTCAGATTATTTTTAATTAAGGACCTAAGTAGTGTGCCTAAAGTGTGATTCACAACCTCAGTTTGACCATCGGTTTGTGGATGACATGCAGTAGAAAACAACAACTTAGTCCCTAATTTTCCCCACAAAACTCGCCAAAAGTGTGCTAAAAACTTGGAATCCCTATCACTAACAATAGTTTTAGGAATACCATGCAATCTAACTACATGCACAAAGAACAGATTGGCAATATGCACAGCATCATCAGTTTTTCTACATGCAATGAAATGCGCCATTTTAGAAAAACGATCAACAACCATAAAAACAGAATCCTTACCCGATCTAGACCTAGGTAATCTTAAGATAAAATCCATAGACAAATCAATCCAAGGTGAACTAGGGGCAGGCAGGTACCTTTGGCAAGTAACACATCTACTACACACATGCTCAACATCTCTTCTTATATGCGGCCAATAAAAATGCTCATGCAACATGCTTAATGTTTTATTCACACCAAAGTGACCCATTAATCCTCCCGCATGCGATTCTAACATAAGTAGCTCACGCATAGAACAACTAGGAATGCATAACTGAGAACCACGAAATAAAAATCCATCATGCACAAAAAACCCATCAAAAGACTTAGATTTTTTTGAACACTTATAAAAAATCGAAGCAAAGAATGGATCACATGCATACAGACTCTTAATCGACTCAAAACCAAGCATTCTAGCATGCATCAAATTCAGCAACGTGTACCGTCTAGATAGGGCATCAGCTACAACATTGTCTTCTCCTTTCTTGTATTTGATGACGTACGGGAAGGACTCGATGAACTCGACCCATCTCGCATACCTCTTGTTCAGATTTTGCTGCCCTTTCAAATGCTTTAAGCTCTCATGGTCCGTGTGAATCACGAACTCCTTTGGCCACAGATAATGCTGCCACGTCTCCAATGATCTCTTCAATGCGTACAACTCTTTATCATAGGTAGAATAACGCAGAGCTGCACCATTCAATTTCTCACTGAAGTAGGCAACTGGACGCCGTTCCTGCATCAAAACAGCACCAATACCTATCCCGGAGGCATCACATTCAATCTCAAAATCCTTATCAAAATCAGGTAAACACAAAACAGGTGCATGACATAAAAGATGCTTCAAACGTGTAAATGCTTCATGCTATGCTTTACCCCACTCAAACTTACGATCCTTCTTACTTAGCTCAGTAAGAGGCGCGGCAATGCTAGAGAAATCGCGCACAAAACGATGATAAAATCCGGCAAGGCCGTGAAAGGATCGAACCTCCGTGGCTGACTTGGGTGTTGGCCATTCTTCAATCGCTTTGATTTTAGAACGGTCAACCTCAATACCACGTACACTCACAACAAAACCAAGAAATACAACCTCATGTAAACAAAAAGAGCATTTAGACAGATTTCCATACAACTTGGCTGATCTCAGAATATCAAAAACACACCTAAGATATGCTAGGTGCGCCTGTGCATTGTGACTGTAAATCAGGATATCATCAAAGTACACAACTACAAATTTCCCAATCACATCACGCAAAACATGGTTCATTAATCTCATAAAAGTGCTCGGTGTATTAGTGAGACCAAAAGGCATAACTAACCACTCATATAAATCATGCTTAGTCTTAAAAGCTGTTTTCCACTCATCCCCTTCATGCATTCTAACTTGAAAATAACCAGAACGCAAATCAATTTTGGAAAAGACTTTAGAACCGGATAATTTATCAAGCATATCATCTAATCTAGGAATAGGGAATCGATACTTCACTGTTATTTTGTTGATGGCGCGGCAGTCCATGCACATTCTCCACTCGTTGTTCTTTTTCGACACTAGAATGACTGGAACTGCGCAGGGGCTCATCGACTCTCGAATCTGCTTCTTCTCAAGTAACTCTTTCACTTGTCTATCGATTTCCTTGGTCTCTTCAGGGGACGTCCGGTATGCTGGTCGATTTGGCAAGACGGCGCCGAGCTGGAAATCAATTTGGTGCTCGATCCCACGAACTGGAGGTAATCCACTTGGAATCTCTTCTGGGAACACATCCGCGAACTCCTCCATAAGTGGCTGCACAACACTAGGCAAAGAAACATCATTAACAGCACTGCTCTTATAAGATAGAAGAACAAAAGGTAAACCTGCTTTTAATGCTTTCTCTACGCCTTTCACTGAAATAAACAGGCTGCGGTTTTGATCTTTCTTTGCAGCTGATCCAGACGAATTCCCATGCACAAGGGAATCATTGGAGGATGGTTTAGGGGCTGAAGAAGTAGTAGTGGCGGCCTTCTTGGGGGTCTCAGTCGATTGGGTACCGTTGGCGGCAATCCGGGCTGCGGCGGCGGCCACTTTTGCTCTCTCAGCTCTAAACCTCTCTTGCATAATTCTCTGATCTTCTGCAACGGCTTTAGGGGACAGCGGCTTGAGTGTAGTAGTCCGTCTATCTCTCTTCACGATGTACGTGTTTGCGAAGCCATCAGAATCGTCTGTCTGTCAAACTGCCATGGTCTACCTAACAATATGTGTGCTGCATCCATAGGAATAACATCGCAAATAACAGAGTCAGAAAATCGACCAATAGAGAATGAGACACTTACCTGAGCCGTTACTTTGATCTCTCCTCGATCCGTAAGCCACTGCAACTTGTATGGCTTCGAATGCTTGATGGTGGTCAGCGCCAATTTGTCAACTGCATACTGGCTCATGGCATTGATCACACTCCCACTGTCTATTATCATCGAGCAGGTCTAGTCTTTGATAGTAACACGTGTGAAAAAAATGTTCTCACGTTGATCCGACTGCTCTTCTTCACGATTGATGCTCAGACTGCGTATAGACACAAGACTAACATGAGGAAGCTCGGGTTCCTCTTCATCCGAATCGACTGGAGGCATCTCTAGCTCTTTCTTGGCGTCAACTATGGGCTGGTCCTCGTCCTCACTAGCTGACTCGATCTCATTCTGTTCGGTAATGAACAGAACACGCCGGTTCGGACACTGGTTTTGAAAGTGGCCCCAACCTTGGCACTTATTGCACTGGATGTCTCTAGCTCGATTCTGATTGGCACTAGGTGCTGGGCTGGGTGGATTTGGTCATGTATAGGCTGGCCTGGATGGTGGTGCCGGTGTAGACTCGGGTCTACGACTGGACTGCGGTGTAGAACGGTCGAAACGCCGCTCGGGCGGTCTGGACTGACCTCGGGGTCGAGTAGGCTCAGTATAAGGGGTAGAAGATGATGTGGGATTCGTACCTTTGTTCCATGGGGGTCAAACAGGGGCTGAACTGTGGTGCGATCTCCGTCTTCCCTCTCTGAGCTGTTTCTCCACAATTGATGCGTAGTGCACCATCTCTTCTATACTTGTGAAGTTCTTGAGTTCAACTTCACATGCGATGTCAGGATTCATGCCTTCAATGTACCGAATGATGGTAGCATTTAAGGTCTCTTGTTTCCCAACTCTATTCAGGGCAGTCTCAAGTTCCTTGTGGTATTCTTCAACTGATCGAGTACCTTGCTTAATCCGGGTGAGCTTCTTCTCGAGCTCTCTCTCATAATATACAGGAATGAACCTGCCACGCAGCAATCCTTTCATCTCTTCCCAAGTATCGACGGGTGGATATCTCTCACGTCGGCATCGATCCTGCTGCATCTCCCACCATGAGGCTGCGTAGCCTCGAAACTCTAATGATGCTAACTTGACCTTCTTCTGCTCAGGAAAGTCATAGCAGTCGAAGATCTTCTCAACCTTACGTTCCCAATCCAAGTACAGATCAGGATCGTGAAGGCCTTCAAACTCTGGGATGCTTGTTTTGATGTTGTTCAACAAGCTGTCGGGATCTGCACGTCGGGGTGCTTGTCTGTAGGGCAGACGTGGTCGGTCACGTCTCTAATATGGATCATACTCAGCCTCTAACTCCTTTGCATAGTAACCATAGTCTTCTTCAGCATCACGATCATAATGATCATTAAACTGCACTTGAGGTTGGCGTCGCTGAGCTTGTGGTGCTCCAGCATTCGCCCTGGCTGGCTCATGAACTTCTGGCTGACGAGCTGCTTCAGGCTGATGAACTATTTCTGGCTGTTGCACAGGTTGTCCTTGAACTGGTGGTGGTACAGGAATTCGAGCAGCAATAAGCTCGAGTTGTGCCATCATCTTGGCCAACGAACTATCTAGCTTATGCTCCAGTTCTTGATGGTGGAACTGGGCATCCCATGGTTGTGGCATCGATGAAGCCGCGTCTGTATAAGAACTAGGTGAAGCGGGTGCCTTATCACGTGTTTTGTTATACCCATCTCTGGATTCCATGCGTACCTGCAAACAATGAACAAACGTGAAAGGAAAAGAGGGTGTAGGACCTCACAATTCCTCACAATCACTCGTGTTTTCTCTCTGTATTTTACCCCTCGTGTATGCTCTCAAGTATGTAGTGGTGCTCGTGTGAGAGGTGTGAATATGGTGGTGTTAATCGACTCTTCCGTTGCTTGAAATCGGCTTCTCTCGAACTTCTGGAGGCGATTTCACCTTGAAGCTGATGGAATTTGGCCTAAAAATCCCTTATGTCACGGCTGTGAGTTTGGTTTGTCTCGTCGAGACGTTTTTGGAATGGTATGGTGGAGAAAAATCGGAGTTCGGAAGCAGAAATAGTAAGGAGAAGATGGAAAACCGGAAAACTGAGTGTGTTAGGGTAAAAGGTAGGAGAGAAATGAAGAAAGAAGGAAAGAAAAGGATTTGGATATGTGTACCACTAGTGTGACACAATCTAAATGCCTTAATTAGACTAGACTCTAAATGGAAGCTACCAAATTAAAATGTAATTCAATTGGAAATTACTAACTAAAGAGCAATACTATAAGGAAAGATCCCAAAAACTAGAATAAAGCTCACAAGGGAGTTACCAACTATGACTAGAACTAAAAAAGGGAAGAACTAAAATAAAGGCTAACTCAAAAAGGTAATTCAAAAATCAAATTGGATTTTTTTTTTCCTTTTTTTTTATCCGATTTTTTTTTATTCGGTCTCTCTCTTTTTTTTTGACCGTAACCCTTTTTTCTTTTTTTTTTAACTTTCGGTTTTTTTTAACCGATCTTTTTTTTTTCAATGAACACTAACTATTACAACTCAATAGACACGTCAACTGACACGTAAACGATAAATGGACACGTAGGATTGAACCACGACCAGCAGAGCTGACGTGGCTCTGATGCCAAATTTATGATGTAACCCGGACAATTTGTACAGGATACGAGACGTGCGGAAGACTCAACTAAACGAGAATAAACTGAAATTAAAAGAACTCGAACCCAAAGGACAAACGAATCTGGACCTAATTACGATATCTAGACTACGACATAAAAACGATACACAAAATCTAATCAAAAGGGCCTGATATGGGACGAATATTGTTGCTGGAATTTATGTGTATTTAGGATGAGAATTAAGGGTTAAGAATAGCTAGGGAAGATAGGATATGAAAAGGAAAAGGATAACTTACGGTTTAGGGTGTAGAACGCGATTACGTCTATGAAATCGATCTCGAACTCTTGTCGGACAGCTCACGATCGGTCTTGGAGTGAAGGAGGATGTCACGAACGTGGATGGAGGTGTAGGACGTCGATGATGAAGGTTGGATGATGAAGGTGTTGTGAATTACAACCCGATTAATCCCCGGCGTATCTTGTACGATGAAAACGAATCTCCAAGTTGTTCTTCGTAGCGAGTTCACCCTAATTCTTCGTATGAATTAGAACGTTCCCTTGGAATTAAGACTCAAAGTTTGCTAGGCTTCAAGAATGGTAATTTTCGAGGAAAACAATCAAAAGCTTTAAACGGTTGAGACACAAATTGAATGCAAAAGCAATTTTAATCAATAATGTCTAAAATATCAAAGTAACATGGTTCCCCTATTTATAGGGCCTATTATGCACGAAAATAACTAATAAAAAGGCCTAAAAATCTGATCCAAAAGGATCTCTAACTATACTATAGAAATACCTAAACTAGAATTCTATTCAAGGTTGGAAATTGCCTTAAATACAATTCTAGTCAAACCTATACTAAAGGGAATGAAAATTACACTAAAAAATTAATTAAAAACTGATCTAAACTATAGTCTAAAGTAATTAAATAAATACTATAGTCTAGATAAAAATCAACCCTTCAATTAAATTAAATCAAGGGCGAAAATAGCTCCATGCACAAATGCACTTCTTCTTGCTCTCTTCTTCAACTCTTCAAGTTATATTCTCCATGGTATGATCTTGATCTTCATTAGTTAATAAATTAACTAAAGTATGGCTGCACTTTTGCATCTTCTAATTCCTCAAACTTCTTGCGAATCATCACTTGGAAATAACCTTGTAATTTCTTCGCTCGAAGTCGCGTCATTGGACCTTTGAATTGCAGCTCGGGTTCAAGGTCTTCAATGCCTTGCATGGCTTCATCAATATTCGACCACTCTACAAAAACTATTTAAGTGATCTCAAAAGGATGAAAAGAAGACATATCCAAAGAAAATTAATCAAGTTATTCAGAAGTAGTGGAATGAAAAAAAATCTTCATTAAAATGTAGGAGGTTAAAAATACTCATCAACACGGTGTTCCTAGTGGTGTTCATGAACAACCGGATGAACATCAACCTGAAGGTCACGCAAAGAGAAATAATTATTCTTAAAATTTGAATGGTGATACTTATTATTCTGAATTCATGCAAAAAGAACTGATGTGGGGTCAAAAAGATTGATGTCATTCAAAATGATGTTCTTTACGGTGTTCTCGAGAAAGAAAGAGAGTGGAAACCAATCACTCCATATTATGTTGCTGCGGTACCTATATCCAATAGGAGATCAAGAAGGGCTGGTGATCAGTTTATAGAAGATCTTTCAAAAATGTGACGTGATATGTTCGGCTACGCAACTCTCTTTTTCGGATTTTGCTTTAAAATATTTTTGGCAAAAATGGGGAGTCTGCACAAGAGATGAGCTATTTTCATCTTCTTATTTTTATTGTGGTGGTGATCCAATCTTCCACATATGTGTGTATGTAATTTCATACACAAAGGAATCAGTGTTCCTTCAGATGTGATGAACAGTAGGAGCTAGTGTTTGTGAACATTGATTGATGGTGTACTTTGAACACCAAAACTGATGAGTCTTTGTTGTTCATTATGGTAAATATGGGGAGAAAGGTTGTCATAAGCTTCAATTGCTTGTGTTTAAAGAACATCCAATTCGGGGGGAGAACATATGGATGTTCATGTAATACCCCAAAAATTTATTACCTATATTTAATTAGGAATGCAAATCTAATAGTTAGAACAATGTAATATCTAAAACTTTTTAGTATTTAAGAAATAGTCTATGCTACCTTAAGAGTGAGCTAGAAGAAAAAGAATAGACCCCTATAGATCTCATTTTTCGGGTGAAGTATGCTCGTTAAGTAGATTAGAGATACCCAAGATATTTTTATATTTTTATTTGGAACCCTAGATATGAACTTAGTTTGATTAATTGGAGTTGATTTATCGAATGCAAATTGATTTAGTGCAATATTTATTTCACAAAAATACATACATATATGTTATATGTTATATATCCTTATATTATTTATTTTTGATTCTTAAAAAATGAAAATAAAATGATGTATAATTACATAAAGCCTAATTATTTTATGTTTATATAATGCATGCATATATACACAATCATAAACCATATAAATGCATATATAGTTGATATATGTATATTTATATATGAATATATATGTACCACTTAGGATTAGGTGTAGGCTTCAAAATAAAACATACACGCGTGTCTAAGCTAGAGTATATAGGGTTATGCATGTGTCCTCAAGTTATAAAGAAAATTGATGACTCTTATTTTTATAATTATATTAAAATATTAACAAATTATATAAATATAGTCTAAAACAAACAATACATTAACTCTTACATTCATAAATCTTATACAAATAAAAATAATTGTATCAGCTTCATAATAAGGGATCCGAGAAGGTGATTTATACTCTTCATTCTTTTCTTTGATTAATTTTATAAATTCGAAAGCATGGTATATATAGAAAAGAAAAGAAAACTCTTTGATGTTGTATTAAAATAATTCCTAAATTTTGTCATAGTATTTATTCATATTCTTAGGAACAAAGAATTTATGGTGCAAGTATGTACAATTAAATATATAGAATTAACATATCCTCCAAAACTTATGAAAATTAGTGGTTAATCACATGCACTAATCTATGGTCTATAAGGTTTGGAGGCAGAACAGTAACACATATATATTTGTGTGTGTATATAAATAAACTGCATTTATATAAATTATTTGACGAAATTAGAAAGATAAGAGTTTCTTTTCTCTTTTCCGTGTCCAAATTCATTTGGTTAATAAAAAAAGTTTGGATATCAAATATTTACTCATATATTTCAAACTCTAATAGATTTTAGAATTTATATGGTAAAATTTGACTAATCAACAATATTGGTATTCTAGAAATATTTCATAATTCATGGTTAATTAAGAAATTTTTACTTAGGAGCTTAGGAATTAAATTTTGATAAGTCTTTTAGTTAAACTAAGCAAAGACTGATTGTTGTAGGACTAGAAGAAGTAGCAGAATTCGAGGATAATCAATCCATGATTTGAAAGCTTATTTATTATCTAGGTGGGCTACTATACTATCTTTGTAAAATTGTATCTTTCGAGTTATTAAGCTCTGTTTTGTTAAAATTACATATGTGACTATCTGCGTTAAATACTTTATGTGCTACTGTATATTATCGGAGTCTCATAAACCAGTGTTGTATCAATGTGAGTAGCTACAGTATGCATGCATTATTCTGTTATGGCCTCTGTTATATTCCGGTGATTTTTGTTCTTCTTTCTAGCTATTTTATGAATATATGTATGGATCTATGTTTGAGTGGACTATTATGGCAAAATATGTAATAAAGGTGAAAGCTTTAACAGAAAAAGAGTTAGAAGTAGGGAGAAGAGAGGAAAGAGATCAGAAAGAGAAACAAGAGGAAGGTAAAGTCGATAATTCTTTTATTACCCTTGCATGGTTTACACAGTACAATTTATACTCTACCATAAAAGTGGCAATTAACCCTAATAGCAACTGGGCCTAATAATTACAATAGTTGGGCTGCTTTTAGGAATTAAAGAGAAAATAAATAAAAAAGGCCCAAGCCCAGATTTCCAACCCGCTCGGTACTTGACCCACTGAAATAAACCAAATCAAAAGGGGATCATCAATTCCAATTAGGGATTTGCCCTAAATATGCAATCTTTACTCCCTTTCTCTACGTCAGCACCCATCTCTCCGCCTAAAATGACTAATCCTCCAAGCTCTCCTTCTTCCTTCATCTCTGTGCACACAACATTGCCGCCCCCATCGGAAGATCCTTGTCCGCAAGGATCAAAAGAGGGGAATTTCTTCCGTATAAATTTTTCATCTTCCCACGAGAGCAGCCTCGAGCCTTCTGCTTCTTCCCACTAGATCAAGAGCTGAGCCACCGAGTCTTTACCTCGACTAATGAAGCAGGAACCCAGCACTGTATAAGGTGAGATGCGAAAAATGCCAACATCTGTGACGTCAGGTAATTTCTATAAATCTGTAGAGTCTTCCCCAATTTCTGCTTAAGTAGTGATACGTGAAATACGGGGTGAACTCGGGATCCTTGGGATAGGTCTAGCTTGTAGGCAACAACTCCTATCTTCTGTAGAATGGTGTAAGGTCCATAGTAGCGTGAAGCGAGTTTGAGGTTCTTCCTCAAGGAGATGGAATTATGTCGGTAGGGTTGTAATTTGAGATACACTGAATCCCCTACCTTAAAGGTCTTGTCTGTGTGATTTTTATCTGCATAGGCCTTCATCATGTTCTGGGAAAATTGTAGGTTAGCCTTGAGTTGTTGCAGCATAAGCTTGCGCTCCATAATGGTATCTTTAACCTCCCCATGGTTGGTGTCTAGATGGGGCCCCATTGCAAGGTGAGGGGGAGCATAGCCGTAGAAGGCTTGAAATGGTTTTGTCTTTATGGCTGTGTGGTAATTGGTATTGTGTGGTAATTGGTATTATACCAATGCTCAGCCAAGGAAAGATATTTGCTCCATAGTTTAGGGCAGTCAGATGTCATGCACCTAAGATAGGTCTCAAGGCATTGATTCACTATCTCGATCTATCCATCAGACTGTGGGTGGTAGGAGGATGAAAAGTTGAGAGTAACCTTCAGCACCTTAAAGAGCTCCCCCAGAAATTACTAGTGAAAACCTTGTCTCTGTCTGAGATAATACTCATTGGTAGACCATGGAGCCTGTACACTTGATTTAGGAATAGTTTAGCTACAGCTTGAGAGGTATATGGGTGTGACAGAGCAATGAAGTGACCAAACTTGGTCATTCTGTCAACAAAATCTAGCTGATTTTGGGAGCCCTTCCACAAAATCCATGGAGATGTTGCTCCAGGGGTGATCTGGAATTAGGAGAGATTGGAGTAGACCCTGTCAGGCCCCTTGATTGGGTTTGTTTAGTGAGCAGGTGTCACAACCTTTAACCAGATGCATAACTGTTGGTTTTGTATACTAAAAGACTTGTCTTTGTATACTTTTCTGATAATATCATGATATGAAATGAAAGTTAATACAGTCACTGTTTGCATTTAGATTATGTTCTATAATTATTCTATGCAATGTTCCATATACTTACATTGTAGATGATATGGTGTAGGGAGTCACACGGTAAGATCATATCATTAGAACCTTGTAATGTATTAAAAGAGCTCACGACTTAGATGGTCCTGGACACACCATCGGTACACCGTAGAATAATCTGACAAGTTAGTTTATCTTGACTAACTGATTATTGTAGTACACTTATCAGTGTTTTGAGCAGGATCACGATAGGATACTATTCTCTGTCTCTGACCCAGTTGTTGAGAGAATAAAGATCCACAGAGTTCGGGTTCTGAACTCATGTGATATTGGCGAGCTTATGTGTGCGTTGATTATTACTTTGATTTATCAATGAGTGAGATCTTTTCGTAGATCAAACTCGATATCTTGGGTAATAACAATGTATACATGATGTCTCGAGCAGTATGCATGAGCACCGTGTCCTGGTGCGCCAGGTTGATGATGTTCTCTTGAGCAAACGCAAGTTCATATTGAAATCCTGCAGGTGGAATTTATTCCTTACATGGTAAAGCTTGTGTGGTACTACTCAAGGTTTTAGATGTTAATTAATTATAACTGTCAGAGGCTGACATAATTAATTAATGAACATTATATCTTAAACACGGGGAATGGCTGGACTAAAGGAGAAAGAATATTCGCAAATATGTATTAAATTGGTAGGTCAGTTTTACTTCTTTAGTGGAATAAAAGTAAAACTTAATTTATTTAATTATATCCTAAGTTTATTGGATATTAGATATTAAATAAATTAGTAGGCCAATTTAATATCCTTCTAGATCCATGTTGTAGCCCAATATGACTGAAAGTGGACTGGATATAGAACTTGAGATAGAGGCCCAGCCCAGTAGGGCTGGAGCATGAAATTTTGCCCCTCCCTATATATAAGGGGAAGGGGGGGATGAAATTTACAAAATAATTATCATAAGAATTCAGCCCCTCTTTGTCTCTCAAAGTTATCCACAGATTTCACAATTCTATCTAGTAGATTTCAGCCCACTCTGAATCTAGATACAGTCCGGGAATACAACAGAAGATCTTGGAGTGGAATTATGCAGTGGCCGTGTGTGACATAAGTGGCGCCATTACAGTGCTCATTCAATATCAAGATTAGATCTTTCATCTTGTCCACAGACCGTCTATCGATTTGTAAGTAGATTCATTTCTATGTCTTCCGCTTTATTAGATTCGAATCTGCTTTGCATGCTTTTTGATTAGACTGTGATAAACATGCATGTTACATAAAATTATGATTTGCATGAACACGGATTAACGAACAACTAAATAGATCCTGTGGTGGTTTAATTCGAAAAAACCCTAATAGTGGTATCAGAGACAGGTTTTGGCACTGTTCTAGCATTAATCCGAGCTTGAATTCGATATATATATTTAAATTTGATGTTAAATTTATAGTTCTTAAATTTTCAGATTTAAATATGCATGTATGTCGATTTTATGGTATTCAAAACTTGGAAGAATTTGAGATATAAAAATCGAAAATTCTAGTTTTGATGTCTATGGAATTTTCGATCACTATGGAATTAAATTTGGGATGATATTTGATGTTCTTCAAATTTTCAGATTTAATTCTCATAAGTTTCGAAAATTTGGAGATCAAATTTTCGAATTTGATGTGTTCTAAATTTCCCTAATTTGTGTCATAATTTTCGATCACTATAGATTAAGCAATGGATGGTTTTTTGATCAAGATCAAAATTTCCAGCTTTCTTTTGGATGTGTTTCGAAAATTATGTAGATTAGAAAAGGAATAGGTAATTTTGATGTATATCTAAAGTTACCTAATTCTAATCTAGATAGGTTTGAAATTAGAATTTTAAATTTGGTAATTTTTGAAGTGGATCAAAATTTCCAGATTTATTATTCTTGTAATTTTTGAAACCTATGCTATATAATTAGGAATTGTTTTTTGATTAATGTCAAAATTTCCAAATGTGAAATATAAGTAATTTTCATTTTTTATTTAATTAATTTGGAGTAGATTTTGATGAAAATTAAATTTCCAGATTTATTAATTAAAGATGGATCGAAAATTTGGGTGTTGGATTAAGATTTGAGATTATTTGATGTATATCTTAATATACCAAATTTTAATCTAGATAGATTTGAAAATAGAATTTTAAATTTGGAAGAATTTGAAGATGATCAAATTTTCAGATTTATTATTTGGATATTTTCGAAAATTGTAGATTAAATATTGGATAAGGTGATTTTGGATATATACAAATATTTATCAAAATCCAATTGTGATAAGAATTTAATTATGGATAGGTTTTGGAAGATTTTGAAGAGGATCAAATCTTCAAACCTTATCCTTAAATATTTAGATTCTTATGGATAATATTTGGATTAGATTTTTAGATATATATCAATATATCCAATTATTATTTAATTAGGGTGGCTTGAAAATATTAAATAAATTTGGTGGATAATTACAAATAATTTTCAGATTTATTTTAGTAATATTTTCAAAAATTACAAGATTAAAATTGGTGGATAATTATTTTAATTTTCAATTTTTATCTTGTGAAAAATATCAAATTAATTAATTTAATTAATTTTAGAATTTGATTATTAATTAATATTCATGCATAGATATCATATGTTATTTTATGTGGATCATATAATAAATGATTGTTCGATTTGTAGACTGTGTTTGTTTGTAGGTTTACCAACTATCATGGCTCTTTTATTTTATGTGATGTATGTTTATGTTGAATGAATGTTGGCCGTATGCCGGTTTTGGCTACGTGTTTTTTTAATCCATGAGAAAATCCATGGATTAGGTCTAGGTTTTATTTTACGTTGTTTTAATGTAATAGATATAAAGCTGTTAGGCCGAGTTTTGAGTTGTAATTTTTATTCTAGCAATAATAGATTTTTCCTTTTGGAATAGATAGTCTGTATTGAATAAAGATCGGAGAACAACTCAAAGAAGGAAAGTAGTTCAGCACCAAGGTTCACCGGTTCACGTCCCGAAACCCTAAATGGAGCTAGGGTTTTCAGAGAGGCGCGGTGAAGGGGGCGGCGGCCAAGCATGTTCCGGAGCTGACTTTCCAGTTTTATCTCATCAATCAACATGAGATATAAGCCATGATAGTTGGATTATTATTATTGCTTATTATGTTGAAGCATGCAATGGATGTTTATCATTTTATGTGATGTTTGCATGTTCGATAATGAGATAAAATGAAACCTCAAACATAAATAACTAAGTGGGAGAGATTCATACCAAAGTATGTAGAAATCTCATACGGTCTCCATTAATATCTGGTTTAATTGAGAAGTGATGGGCATGCGCGTTGACATCGGTCTTCCTCCATATCGGATGTGTCATATCACAGATTTCTCTAGAAATTAAATCTCCTAAATGGATAGCTGTAGAACACTATTAGAACTAACTGACTCCTCCATCTGGAGCGGTTAAATTCGAATAGTGATCTTGGTGCAAAGATAATGGTATGCACACTTAGATGTAATTTATTGATAAATGTCCACACGATCGTGGCTTATCAGTTAGATGATTACATGACCGTGTTTATTATCCGGCTATTAATTTGCTTGTTGTAAGGAAACTCAACTGGAGGCAAATTAATGGTTTAACATATTTAAAAATGAGATTTATAAACGTCCATACGATGGTGGCTTATAGAAATCGTTTTTAAAGTGTCGGTGGAAAAGTATATAATTTTTATGAGGTTTTCGATTATATACTGTTTATCCTAAATAGTTATGTGACTGTACTGCATGTTTTAATTTCAGTTATTTCATATAATCAATGGCACTCTCCAATCTGTCCTCAATCCTCAAAGAAAACAAACTTGTCGGTGAAAACTACAATGACTGGATTCGTAACCTTAACTTGGTACTTGTTGCTGAGGGACACAAGTTTGTACTTGAAGAGGTTTGTCCTCAAACGCTAGATGAGAATTCTGACGAAGCCCAAAAGGTTGCATATGATAACTGGGTTAGGTCTAATGAGATAGCGCGCTGTTACATCTTGGCATCTATGTCAAGTGTGTTGCAACATCAGCATGAGCCTATGAAAATCGCTTATGATATCATGTACAACCTTAGGCAGCTATTCGGTCATCAGAACCGCTCGGCACGTCATTTGGCAATGAAGAAACTAATGGATGCGAGAATGTCTGACTCCACACTTGTTAGGGGTCACGTTCTCATGATGATGGGGTATTTATCTGAGATCGAGACCTTAGGTGGAGAGCTAGATGGCGATTCTCAAATCGACATTGTTCTTCATAGCTTGTCCTCGAAGTTTGAGCAGTTTAGGCTGAATTTTAACAAGATTAAAAGGGATGTCAGCCTGACTGAACTGCTCATAGACCTTCAGGCGGCTGAATTGCTCCAAAAGAGCAGTCCTGAGGCCCACATAGCTTAAAAAGGAGCGTCTTCTTCTAGTGGAAAAAGGAAGAAGAGAAACGTACCTAAGAAGGCTGCAGATGAGGCGCCTAAGGCAAAGAAGCCAAAGGCGAAGATTTCTCCCGAGGAATTCAAGTCGAAGACTAAGTGCTTCAAGTGCGGCCAACCAGGTCACTGGAAGGCGGCGTGTCCTAAGAAGAAGAAGAAGAGAGGTATATTTCACACTCTGATTGCAGAAACATGTTTAGCAACTTGTTCTACCTAGTCATGGGTAGTAGATACTGGAGCTACTGATCATGTTTGCATGTCTTTACAGGGGTTCCTGGTAAAAGACAGCTGAGTGAGAATGAGATCACAATCTACATGGGCAATGCTACGAGAGTGGCGGCTATTGCAGTGGCAGACGTTTTACCTTTCCGTAGTGATAGAACTTTGGTTTTGAAAGATTATCTTTATGTGCCTGGTTTTAGGCGAAACTTAATTTCAGTTTCTAAATTAATTATGGATGGATATTCTGTTTCTTTTGATAACAAAGTAGTTATCTTTAGTGGTAAACATTTTATCTATTCTGGCACATTGGATGGACACTTATACTTTCTTAAACTAATTGAAAACACTACGCAAAGTCAACTATTGAATACATCGATCATAAACCCTAACAAGAGAAAAGAACCTTCAGAATTGAATCAAACCTGTCTTTGGCATCTAAGGCTAGGTCATATTAACCTTAAGAGGATACAAAGGCTTGTAAATGATAGACCATTGTCTTCTTTGGTACTGGAATCATTTCCTTTGTGTGAATCCTGTTTGGAAGGTAAAATGACCAAGCGTCCTTTCCAGTCAAAAAGAAATAGATCCGAAGGGATATTAGATTTGATTCACTCTGACCTGTGCGGCCCTATGTCAGTTCAAGCTCGAGGAGGGTTCGAGTATTTCATCACTCTTATTGATGATTACTCTAGATACGGTTATATCTACCTGTTACGTCGCAAGTCTGAATGCTTTGAGAAATTCAAAGTGTTTAAGGCAGAAGCGGAGAAATGAACAGGCAGAAGTATCAAGTCACTACGTTCTGATCGTGGTGGCGAGTATCTCTCGAGTGAATTTAGGGATTACATGGCAGAGAATGGGATTACCTCCCAGTTGACTGCGCCGGGAACACCACAACAGAATGTGGTGGCGAAAAGAAGGAATCGTACACTGTTAGAGATGGTTAGATTGATGATGAGTTATTCTGAGTTGCCCATTTCGTTCTGGGGATATGCCCTAGAAACAGCAGCCTATATTCTTAACTTGGTTCCGTCAAAATCAGTTTCTTCTACGCCCACATAATTATGGACTGGACGAAAGCCCAGTTTGAACCATATTCGGATTTAGGGTAGCCCTGCACATGTGTTGGATAAGGAAGCTAATAAGCTGGCTCCTCGTACTGATGTAAGGCTATTCATTGGATATCCTAGAGGAACGAAAGGTGGTTTTTTTTATAGTCCTAAGGATCAGAAGATCATTGTTAGCACCAATGCTCGATTCTTAGAGGAAGACTATGTCATAAACCACAAACTAAGGAGTCAAATCATCCTTGAAGAGTTAAGGGGAGGATCAAATCCTACACCAGTTGTGCAAGAAGAGGAATCACCAAACACTGCACAACGTGTCACGGAAGTACATGAACTGCCTTGTCGCAGTGGGAGGGTTGTTCGCCAACCTGATATATTCATTGGTCTGGGAGAGGCTTCAGATTTCCCAGAGGGACTAAATGAATCGGATCCTAGGACCTATGACAAGACAATTAGAGATAAAGATGCGGATTCTTGGAAAACTGCAATGGAATCTGAGATTGGATCTATGGATCACAATCAAGTTTGGGAGCTCATAGAACCACTAGATGGGATTAAACCCATTGGGTGTAAGTGGATCTACAAGCGCAAGAGAGGAGCTGACGGGAAGGTTGAAACCTTCAAAGCTAGATTGGTGGCGAAAGGGTACACTCAGAAAGAAGGGATCGATTATGAGGAAACCTTTTCACCAGTAGCCATGCTTAAGTCAATCCGGATTCTCTTGTCAATTGTCGCTCATTTAGATTATGAGATCTAGCAGATGGATGTCAAGACAGCTTTCCTTAATGGAAGTCTTGAAGAAAACATTCACATGAGACAACCAGAGGGATTTATTACTAAAGGCCAAGAGCACTTGGTGTGCAAGCTTAAGAGATCCATTTATGGACTTAAGCAGGCATTGAGATCTTGGAACTTCCGATTTCATGAGGTTATCCAGTCATATGGATTCGTGCAAAGTCCGGATGAGAGCTGTTTGTACAAGAAATGTGATAGAAATGTGATGTCATTCTTCGTACTTTATGTTGATGACATCTTGCTTATTGGAAACAGTAAGAAGGAGTTATGTATAGGGTGTGGTTGTCCAAGCAATTCGATATGAAGGATCTGGCTGAAGCAGGACCTGTCCTTGTCATCAAGATCATTTGAGATCGCCAGAAAAAGATGTTATGTCTGTCCTAGGCGACTTATATCGATACAGTGCTAGCTAGGTTTAGCATGCAAGATTCCAAGAAAGGTTTTATACCTTACAGTCATAGAATTCATCTATCCAAGGAAATGTGTCCCCAAAAACAGTCTGAGATAGAGGAAATGAAGAAAGTACCATATGCTTCGGCTGTGGAAAGTTTGATGTATGCTATTCTATGCATTAGGCCTGATATATGCTATGTCATAGGCATGGTAAGCAGATATCAGTCTAACCCTGGATAAGGTCACTGGACTGCGGTCAAAATCATTCTCAAGTACCTTAAAAGGACTCGAGACTACATGTTGGTTTTCCGCTCTGATAGTCTAGTACCTTTGGGTTATACGGACTCAGCTTTTCAAATTGACAAAGATCAGAGTAAGTCTACCTCGGGCTATGTGTTTACATTAGGAGGTCGAACCATTGCATGGAGGAGCATTAAGCAGAAATGCATTGCGGATTTCACCATGGAAGCTGAATATGTAGCTGTCTCTGAGGCTGCGAAAGAGGCTGTCTGGCTCCGCGGGTTCCTATTGGGCTTAGGCGTGGTTCCTTATTTGCCTAAGACTATCAGGATATACTGTGATAATTCTGGTGCAGTGGCAAACTCGAAGGAACCCAGAGCTCACAATGCAAGTAAACACATTGAGAGAAAGTACCATCTTATATGAGAAATCGTTAAGAGAGGAGACGTGGCGGTGGTCAAGATTGCATCGGAGGACAACCTGGCTGATCCATTCACGAAGAGCCTGCCGACTAAGACCTTTGATGGTCACGTGGAGAAAATGGGAGTGAGATACAGATCTAGAGGCGCAATTTGAGTCGATAGTTTTGATTGGAGAGTTAGCTAGTTAGTTTTTATGTTGAAAGACATGCTTCAAGTATAAGTGGGAGATTGTTGGTTTTGTATACTAGAAGACTTGTCTTTGTATACTTTTCTGATAATATGATGATATGAAATGAAAGTTATTGCAGTCACTGTTTCCATTTAGATTATCTTCTATAATTGTTCTATGAAATGTTCCATATACTTACATTGTAGATGATATGGTGTACGGAGTCACACGGTAAGATCATATCATTAGAACCTTGTAATGTATTAAAAGAGCTCACGACTTAGATGGTCCTGGACACACCATCGGTACACCGTAGAATAATCTGACAAGTTAGTTTATCTTGACTAACTGATTATTCTAGTACACTAATTAGTGTATTGAGAAGGATCACGATAAGATACTATTCTCTGTCTCTGACCCGATTATTGAGAGAATAAAGATCCATAGAGTTCGGGTTCTGAACTCATGTGATATTGGCGAGCTTATGTGTGCATTGATTATTACTTTGATTTATCAATGAGTGAGATCTTTTCGTAGATCAAACTCGATATCTTGGTTAATAACAATGTATACATGATGTCTCGAGTAGTATGCATGAGCACCGTGTCCTGGTGCGCCAGGTTGATGATGTTCTCTTGAGAAAACGCAAGTTCATATTGAAACCCTGCAGGTGGAATTTATTCCTTACATGGTAGAGCTTGTGTGGTACTACTCAAGGTTTTAGATGTTAATTAATTATAGCTGTCAGAGGCTGACATAATTAATTAATGAACATTATATCTTAAACACGGGGAATGGCCGGACTAAAGGAGAAAGCATATTCGTAAATATGTATTAAATTGGTAGGTCAGTTTTACTTCTTTAGTTGAATAAAAGTAAAACTTAATTTATTTAATTATATCCTAAGTTTATTGGATATTAGATATTAAATAAATTAGTGGACCAATTTAATATCCTTCTAGATCCTTGTTGTAGCCCAATATGACTGAAAGTGGACTGGATATAGAACTTGAGATAGAGGCCCAGCCCAGTAGGGCTGGAGCATGAAATTTCGCCCCTTCCTATATATAAGGGGAAGGGGGGACGAAATTTACAAAATAATTATCATAAGAATTCAACCCCTCTTTGTCTCTCAAAGTTATCCACAGATTTCACAATTCTATCTAGTAGATTTCAGCCCACTCTGAATCTAGATATAGTCCGGGAATACAACAGAAGATCTTGGAGTGGAATTGTGCAGTGGCCATGTGTGACATAAGTGGCACCATTACTATGCTCATTCAACAGCAAGATTAGATCTTTAATCTTGTCCACAGACCGTCTATCGATTTGTAAGTAGGTTCGTTTCTATGTCTTTCGCTTTATTAGATTCGAATCTGCTTTGCATGCTTTTTTATTAGACTATGATAAACATACATGTTACATAAAATTATGATTTGCATGAACACGGATTAACGAACAACCAAATAGATCCTGCAGTGGTTAAAGGTGTCACAACCTTTAACCAGCTGCATAACATCTTGTTTCATATTAGGCCAGTAGAAACTCCTCTTCAAGAGCATGTAAGTTCCATTAACCCCTGAGTGTCCCCCATAGGCTGAACTGTGCATGATCCCTAGGAACTTGTGTCTTATCTCCCCAGATTGGCCCACAACTATTATGTCTTTGTACCTGATGACTCCCCCTGCTAGAGAAAAATTAGGATCAGTATTGGAATTTGAGAGGAGGGAGCTTTGTAGTGGGGAGAAGAAAGTGTCTCCCTTATAGTTGTGTCCTACTTGTTAAGCCCAGTTGGGACAAAGGGTACTAACAGTCAAAGAGTTTGCCTGATCTTCCTGCCTTCTGGAAAGAGCATCAGCAGCTCTATTCTCAGCCCCCTTCTTGTAGCAAATTTCATAATCAAACCCCAGTAGTTTAGTGATCCATTTTTGTTGTAAAGGACTGGTGACCCTCTGATCTAGCAAGTGTTTTAAAGCTTGTTGGTCTGTCCTAATAATAAACTTTTGGCCAGATAGGTAGTGTCTCCATCTCTGAATGGCCATGAGTACTACCAGAAACTCTCTTTCATATATGAAAAGAGCATAGTTTCTAGGGCATATGGCCTTACTCATGAAGGCAAGGGGTCTGCTTCTTTGTATAAGGACTGCCCCAATGCCAACCCCACTGGCACCAGTCTCGAAAATAAAAGGTATGGAGAAATCTGGGAGGGCTAGGACAAGAGCCTGTGTCATGGCTTCTTTGAGGTCTGAAAAAGCCTTATCTGATTCTGGAGTCCACTTGAAACTGTTATTTTTCAATAACATAGTCAGGGGTTTGCTGATGAGGCCATATCCCCTTATGAATTTCCTGTAGTAACCTGTTAGGCCAAGAAACCCACTGAGTTGTTTCACATTCTTGGGAGTAGGCCATTTCAACATGCAATCTATTTTAGCAGGATCAATTGACACACCCTCCTAGTTGATAATGTGGCCTAAGTATTCAATGCTAGGCTGACCAAATACACATTTAGATTTCTTAGCAAATAGGGTATGCTTCTCCAGCAGAGAAAATACTTCTCTGAGATGCATGATATGATCTTCCCAACTTTTGCTATATATAAGTATGTCATCAAAAAAGACTAGGACAAACTTCCTAAAGCACTTACCAAACACTTGATTCATAAGTGATTGGAAGGTAGCAGGGGCATTACACAGGCCAAATGGCATGACAAGAAACTCATAATGGCCTTGGTGAGTACTGAATGTTGTGAGGTATCTGTGTTCTGGCTGCATGAGAATTTGGAAGTAGCCTGACCTTAGGTCTATTTTGGAGAAGACCCTAGACCCATTTAGCTCATCAAGTATGCCATCAATGATAGGAATAGGATATTCATGCTTGATAGTGAGTGAATTTAAGTATGTATAGTCCACACACATCCTCCAGGATCCATCTTTTTTCTTAACTAGCATAACTGGAGAAGAGAAAGGGCTCTTGTTATGCTGAATAATCCCAGTAGCTAGCAGGTCTTGAATGATCTTTTCTATCTCATCCTTATGCTTGTGGATGATCTGTAGGGATATTGATGCCAAGGAGCACTATTGGGTTTGAGGATGATTTGCTGTTCTACTCCTCTTAGAGGGGGTAGCCCCTTAGGTTCTTGAAAGATAGTTGCAAACTCTTCTAACAGCCCTTGCAGCTGGCTGTTTTCCTTATGATCAGGTTTTGCTAGGGTCACCACATAGATCTCCTCCATTTCATGTCTAGCCCTGGTATGCATCATCTTATAGAGTGTGGCACTCTGTAGGAGACTTGTTGGCTAGCAACTTTACCTTCTTGCCCTTGTAGTGGATTGTCACAGTCATCTTTTCATAATCCAATTCAATTAGTGAACATGCCTTTATCCAGTCACCCTCCAAGATAATCTCACAACCCTCTAACTGCAAGAGCCTCAGTGAGTGCTGGAGGCTGTGGCCTTGCAGATCCCATTCAAATTAGCTAGTTTGAGAAGAGCTAATGAGCCTTTGGCCATTGGCTACCTTAATGCATAGGGGTAGAGCTTCCTCAACTGTACAACCCAGTTTCTTTGCAGTTGAGTCCTTGATAAAACTTAAGGTGCTCCCAGTGTCCAATAAGATGAGTAACTGATGGCCTTGGCAAAACCTGTGAACCTGAGAGTAGTGATGCTTGTATCTCCTTTAAGGGCATGCAGAGAAACCATCACCTCCTCAGCAGGTTGTTCTATGTCAGCAGCCTCTTCTGTGTCTCCCTTGGATTCAATATAGTTGAGCTCTTCCTCTTCTTCTGTCATGATCATGTAATTGATCCTAGCATTGTATCTGTGCCCAGGGGTATACTTTTCATCACAGTTATAGTAGAGACCTTGGTTCCTTCTTTCTGACATCTGAGAAGAGGTGAGAAACTTGATTGGTCCCCTTGGAGTCTGGTTTGGGGTGGGTGAAGGTTGTGGCTGAGCCATGGACTTGGTAGGTTGATTCTTCCAGTTGCTGTTGTAGGACATGTTCCCCCCTTTGAGCTTCTTGGTTAGGGCTTCTATAGTGACCATTTGATGTCTTCTTGATTCCACTGCTTTCTCCAGAGTTGTGGGATTGAATATCTTTACGGCAGATCTTAGCTCTTCACTCAACCCACTTAGGAAACTAGCTATGAAGTAGGTTTCAGAATAGACCTTGTTGTCAAATAGCTACATATACTCCCTGAGTTTTTCAAACTTTTCCACATAATTAGGGTAGCTCCCAGTGTGCCTTAATTTGTTAAACTCTACCACAATATTATCTTCCCTCAAGTCTTCAAATCTGGTAGAGACCACCTCTAAGAACTGAGGCCAGGAGAAATTTGAATGTCTAGAACTGTAGAATTGGAACCAAACAGCCGCTTTATCCTCAAAGTTCATAGTAGCTAATACTATTTTCTGCTCATCTGGAATGTTTCGGACCATTTTAAAATAGTCTTTGCATTTCAGCATCCAAACCCTAGTTTGAGACCCATCAAATTTAGGAAAATCCACCTTAGGGACAGGAGCAAAAACATTGTTCCCATGGTGATCTCCTATCTGCCTCTCCCTGATATAGGAAGGTGTTCTGGATTGAGACCCTCCTTCTATAAAATTTTGGGGGCTACCCAGGATTGATGTGCTTTCAGTTTTCTCCTTATCCTTATCTTCTTTAGATAGTTGTATTTGCATTGAAGCTAAGAGATTAGAGAGGTGTTCCAACTTACCCATCATCCCTTCTTGCATACTAGCTACAGATATGATCTGCTCCTTCATTTTTGCTTCTGTTTCTTCATGCTTAAGGTTGTCAGCTTCTAACCATCTCTGTCCTTCTTGCAGCTCCCTCAGCCTGGTGTTCTCAGCCATCTCCAAGGACCGAGTGCTCTGAGTACCAAATGTTATATTCCGGCGATTTTTGTTCTTCTTTCTAGCTATTTTATGAATATATGTATGGATCTATGTTTGAGTGGACTATTATGGAAAAATATGTAATAAAGGTGAAAGCTTTAACAGAAAAAGAGTTAGAAGTAAGGAGAAGAGAGAAAAGAGATCAGAAAGAGAAACGAGAGGAAGGTAAAGTTGATAATTCTTTTCTTACCCTTGCATGGTTTACACAGTACAATTTATACTCTACCATAAAAATGGCAATGAACCCTAACAGAAACTGGGCCTAATAATTACAATAGTTGGGCCGCTTCTAGGAATTAAAGAGAAAATAAATAAAAAAGGCCCAAGCCCAGATTTCCAACCCGCTCGGTACTTAACCCACTGAAATAAACCAAATCAAAAGGGGATCATCAATTCCAATTAGGGATTTGCCCTAAAAATGCAATCTTTACTCCCTTTCTCTACGTCGGCACCCATCTCTCCGCCTAAAATGACTAATCGTCCAAGCTCTCCTTCTTCCTTCATCTCTGTGCACACAACATATTCGTCATGCCCCACTCCTTGTCGGTGAGACTAAAATGAAACACTTATTGGTTACACTCATTGGGTATACTTTGGCCATACTCAACTTTACGCGTTGGTGATATAGTACGGGTTGCGGGCAGTGACTGATTATACTCTTAAGCGTTTCATGATAAAATGTTTTAGTGAACTTAGGTTGCTTTCAATTTTAAAACCTCCTAAGCTTCATTACCTGCATGGACACAGATAGATTACTTTAACAAAATGATTTGCATAACTTGAATTGTAAAAACTTACCCACTGAGTGCATTAATACTCAGCCCAAAAATTTTCAAATATTTTTCAGGTCAGTAAGCTGACGCGTGGATGTGACGATGCTGAGAGATGGGCTTTTGTTATTTACGTATTTTCTTGTTGTCTCTTTTTGTTAAGTATCCTGTTAATAATGGGGCTTCCGCACTTGTAATATTCTTTTGTTAAATGCTAAGAACTCTAGTCTTAGTGTTATAGATAAGTATATCTTATATTATAAAGCATGTTTGGTTGTTCTAATTCTTCTGTTGAGTTCTCATTGATTAGGTTACCCCCTTTCTTTTCCACTTCTTAATTTCAACCTCCGTGGTGTCTATTTTCACGGTCTTTCAGGATCGGGGCACTACAGTTCAACATGAAGATTGTGAACTACTGAGTTTTAGGAGAAACAATACTTTTACCTTTGTTATTTCGAAAACTTAACTCTAAGAATACATTGGTGTGCATCTGAAGATTCTAAAAAACATTTCAACAGGACTGAAGATTATATTTGCCGCTAATAACTCCAAAGGGGAAATTGTTAGTGTAAAAGTAACATGTTGTGTGATTATCATTATTTATGGTAAATAATGTGTTTGGCTTTGAGTTCACTTAGAATGGAGATCTAGTAAAGTAATTCATCATTCTACTTCGGAATTCAAGAGTTAATTAAAGATTAATTAAATGGTGTATCTAGATGGATTTAAGATGTAAAATGCTGATGACTTGCCTTGGAAGAGACTTAGAAAAATCTCCAAGATCAACTAGGATACTAAAGAAGGAAAGAGGTTCTCAACAAAGAAAGTTCGACTCAAATTAGGATTCCGATTATAAAAAAATAAAATTAACTTCCTTTTAGATGTGAAGTCGGTTTACACCTCTATAAAAGAGTGTGAGAGGAACTTGCATGCCAATTCACAAAAGAGGGTGCAAAGGGTAGAAAAGGCGTAAAGTAAAGTGAGTTTATCATGTAAGCACCAAAGTATGAACTTATATTGGATTAATGGATTGATTCTCATGTGGATATGGTCCCCCAGAGTAGGTGTTTACCAAACTAGGTCAACATATCACGAGTTCTTTACATGCTTTCTATTTTGATCAATTTATAACAAATTATCAATATACTTAATTGAACACCAATAAATAAGATCACATATGTGATCGACGTCTCCACTTTCAAAGACTATTGATAGAAGAAAAACAGAAAAGATTATTTGTTTATCTATTTCAGTTTCTTATAATTTGATTTCATTTTGATTACCTAAAAGCACCAATTGGTTCAAAATCACCTGAGTAGTTGATCGATGTATAGCTTGAACTTGAGAAGATTGCTCTGGCTGGACTTTCATCATCTAGCTAATTTCTTGAATCTTTAGGTTCTTCTTCTCAGTTGGGACTTTCACAGCTTTTGACAATGCTTGAAACTTGAGCTGTGTGATCTTGTGACCATTGAGGAGTGATCTTGTGACCGTTGAGTTCCATTGATCTTTGGCTCTGTTGGTTCATCAATGGTAGTTGATCTTTATAGCCGTTGAAGCTTGTTGAAGTAGCTGTTATTTAGCCAATCGATCTCCATTGAGCATTAACTCTAGGATCTTCGTTGAGCATTAACTCCAAGATTCTCCAGTTGGCAGTTCTGAGCTCTAGTTGGCAGTTCTGAGCTTGGCTGCTCAGTTTGGATATCGCTTCAGTTGGCTATCTTTTTGAGCTTCTTTACCAGTTTCAACTGATCACAAACCATTGACTACTTTGTTAGTTCGACTGGTCTTGTTCTGAGCTTCCTTGCCAGTTCAACTGATCACAAACTGTAGTTTAACTAGTTTTATTTTGAGCTTGGTCAGCTGTTGGCTTTTCTTAAGCTTCAAGCTGGCTGACTTTAATTTTGGCCATTAGCAGTTGATTTGTCTTTATGCTTCAGTTTGACTGATGTTAACTCTGTCCATCAGTTGGATGCTTCCAGTCTTCAGTTAGACTGATTTGTTGTCAGTTTCTTCAGTCAGGTTGATTTCTCTTTCAACTCAACTAACCTGGCTTTCAGTTTGATTGTAGTTGGTTCGACTTCTTGAGCTCTAGTTTGGTTGACTCTTGCTTCAGCTGAATTCATTTTGGAGCCTTTGATTGGTCAACTTAGATCTCCAACTTGGATCTACTTCAGTTTTTCAGAAAATATTTTGACATATTTTGACATCTCATCAAAATCTCATCTAGGGATTTACTTGATAGTTTTTTCTAATAATTTTTCCCTTTTTGATGATGTCAAAACTTCGTAATGATGATGGAAAAACTGATTGGAAAAATTGCATCATAGAATACCAAATTTATTTAGACACTCTGAGAACTTAGAGCTTAGTATTAGAGCATATAAAAAAAACTTAAAACTTGGTATCATAGCATAACAACAAACAAAACAGGATCAAAACTTGATATCAGAGCTTAAAACTTGGCATCAGAACTGGTAGATCAGTTGAAGCTTGGTATCCGAGCATAAATAAAACTTAGAAGCACTTTAAAAAAAATTGATTGTCAGAATGAGCATATATCAGAGCATATTAAGATCATATTATCAGGCTTGATATCATAGCATATTAGTCTGATCAACTTAGTATCAGAGCAAATAACAAGACCAAAAAAAATCAAAGCTTGATATTAACAAGAACTGATATTTATCTCATTCAGTTGCTTTTCTTCCCCTTTTAGCTGCTCTTTAGCTCCTTATTTTCTTACTTTATTCTCATTTTTCTCTGACACCATGAATGCCTTAAGCTTCCCCCTGAAACTGAACTTCTCCCTCAAGCAGAGCTTCTCCCTGAAACTGAACTTTCCTTTAGATCTGATCCCAAAGAGTTAAGTTTCCATCATCATACCTTTCATTTTCCCCCTTTTTGGCATCATCCAAAAGGGTAAACTGCTGCAGACCGTATGATGGAACTAGTATACTTGGCATGAGAGAGAATGTGGTGGCCAAGTTATTGTCATAAGCTGGGATAACTGGAGGATTGGGCATAGACGAAGACAATCATACATAAGCTTCCTTAGTTAGTATGAGATGACCAATATCAAGAAGAGGAGAGGGATCTTGATCTCTAAAATTTATGGATGCCAGATTGGTAAAGAGCTCATCATCAGAAGGAACTGGAATGTCTTCAAGAAGTGGTGTAGAAGAGGAGTTAGTTGGCTCGTTGTTTGGAAGAGGAGCTTCAGTTGAAACTTCACATTGAATTCTCTTGATCATAGAATCTATAATCTCTGAAAGATTTGGCGGTGTGCTGAACGGATGATTCATCCAATTTCCTTCTTTTATCTAGAAAGGTGCGCCACGGGTCTCGATGAGATGAAGCAATGTAACTTCATCCACTTGAAATCTTCAGAGATGATACTGAAGATATCTTTTTAGATTTTCAAATAGGGAAGAGTCAATGTCCTCAATCAGACCATAGCAACTTCGTTGCTAGTGATCTAGGGTTTTGTTGAAATCATCTTCAAGAAAGTCCTTTCAGATTGAGGATGGAAGTTATGAGCTGGCTGGTACAGTTTACTGATCACTCATTTAAGTGATGGGCTCGCTCTCAGTCATCGACTACTTTTCTTTGCAGGAACTGGCAGTTTCAGGTAACGGCTTCTTTCCTTGACTAGAGCCATCAGTTTCAGTTGTCAGCTGCTTCTTCTTGCTTGAGCTTGCAGCTTTGCAGCCAGTTTTCCTATTTGTGAAGATGGTTGAGAGTATGTCCCTTATTCCAAGTGTTTCTCCAGTCGTGTTTTGCACTTCAACTTGAGTGAGAATAATGAGGCTGATGCGATTCACAAATCTAACTTTTTCAAAGAAGGTGCCAGTTTTGCGATCAAACTCTACTCGGCGAACATTATATCATAGTTGAGTGAGGATGAATGAGGCCCAGTCAGCTTTACACCCATAATATAAAGCGGCCATTAGGTAGGCTTTGAGATCGGAGAACTGGACTGTCTCAAAGTTGCCATGCAGGATATGACCTACAATGTCCAAAAGTTGGGTAAACTCTGGAGGCAGACTGTCCTTCAGTCTGTGTGAGAAGTCTTGAAGATGTACGTGTGGATGCTTCTAAGTATTCCACAACTTGAACTTGCTGGGAAGAGCCAAATCATAGATTTGAGGTCCTTCGCTAGGAAGGAGGAACATGGTCACCATTGTATCTTTTGTCACTGTGATGACATGGTTGTAGACGGTGGAGATGATGTTCTCACCTACGATCTCTACATTATAGTAAAACTCTGCAACGTGGTTGGGCAAGCTCTTGGGAGGGATGATCTTCAAGAAAGGTAGCAACCTAGTATTTTCCAATGGATGAATAAGCTTGTAATATCTTTCTGGACCCAATCGAGCATGAAGAAGCTCTAGGTCTAGAAACTTGTCCTTCTTCAACTTGTCCACGAGCAGTTTGATATTCATCATATAAAATGGAGATTTCATTTCGGCAAAGAGATGGTTGTATTAGTATTGCAAGATTTTTGGCAATAATGTGTATATGTAAGGAGTGAGATAGAGATTTTGAAATTAATTTGATCCATCATCTTCTTTGCATACATATTCAGCTTTGCATGCACATATCGAGAGCACTCGATTTCTTTTTAGCTGATCAGCTGTCCGATTTGATGGGTAATCAGCTGAATAATTGTTGCATGCATCTCAACTGTTCACATGTTAAGTAGCTTTATGATCATGCGGCTGAGAAATGATCAATTTCAAAAATGGGGTAATTGCCATAAATATCAAAATATTTTCTGCAGATTTTGCTATTTATATCTCACAGATACTCATTACAAAATTGAAATACTCTCTACCTTGAAGACCCTTGACAATTAACCAACTATATTTTATTCTTGCTCTCAATTTAGTACAAATTAGTTTTCTTTTGGAGTGAAAACGCGAAGAAACACAGAAATCAAATGACAATGGAGAAATAGAGTGTTTTTTTTCAAATATTAAAATTTCTGGAATCTAAACTCGAATTTTAACCTTCAAAACATCTTAGAACCTTAAAATAAAATAAGAGAAGGGATAGAGGAAGAAGGGAGGAGTATATTGGTGTGCTTGCATGTTGGATCCGACCACTGAAAAAAAGTCTCCGAAAAAGGTCTCTGGAAAAGGAACGACTTACAGCCATGGTGGCCTTTTTCCGGCCATGACAACCTTCCTCTCCTCATCAAACTTGTTCCAAAGTGTTTGCAAGGTAAATATATGCTTAGATATCGAATTTTAGAAAATTTAACCGAAATTAAATTTTTCCGACAGTGGTCCGGCGGCGCTCCACCTCCAGCTACCATGCCGGAAATCACCCCATACTGGAAGAAAATGGAGAAGTACAGAGCTCACCTTTTGAAATGAGGAAGAAAGTGAATTTTAATTGATTTAAGATGTATATATATATATATATAGGGTTGGGTTCTAGAAGGAACCATACCCCATGTGAGAACCAAGAACCAATCTCAACCATAGATCTCGCCTATTTGGACGGTCAAGATCTGTTCAAAAATTAAAAAAATGCGGTGGCATAATTGTAATAACTCCGAACTTCGCTGCCCCTGAAACTCGGCGAGGGTAAAATCGGAAAATTCAATGTATATGTGATTCACGTGTATATTTTTCAATTTAGGGTTTTAGCACTGTTATTTTCTATTTTAGCACTGTCATGACTTATTTTAGCACTGTCATGGTCTTTTTTAGCATTGTCATGACTTATTTTAGCATGACTCTTATTCCAGCAGATTTTGTTATTTTATTTTGTTCTAATATATCAACTGTGTAGAGTATGGATCGGAAGGTATGGTATCAACCATGATGGATGTTTATATTTAACATTTGCTAGAATTTCATTCAAGCAATTAGCTAGCCTACTATATGGAGCATACATTTGATCTAATACATCAATTTTGCAGAGTATGGGTCCGAAGGTTTGGTATCAACCATGGTGGATGTTTACAGCTATGGGATTTTGTTGATGGAAATGTTTTCGAGGAAAAGGCCAATAGACGAGATGTTTTCTGGAGATTTGAGCTTGAGGAAATGGATGCAAAAATCATTTCCCAACTCTGTGATTGATGTTGTTGATAGCGAGCTGGTAAATATGGATCATCAAAGAAGAAGAGTCAAATATGAAAGCAGCATAATTTTGTTTTTTATTCAATTATGAATTGTTTATAAATATTTTTTTAATATAAAATTTACGGCTATGTATTAATTTTTTAAATTATGTAATTTGTGATTTGATTGTAGATTTATTGTATTAGAATTAGAGTAATAGTTTTAGACTTTAGTATTGATATTTAATATTTTAGCACTAGTATTTTGTATTTTAGCACTAAAATTCCGTATTTTAGCACTTGTAGTATGTACTTTAGCATGTATGGTTTCTACTTTCTTTATTTGATATTTTTAGCATTGATATTTGATATTTTAGCACTAGTGTTTTGTATTTTAGCATTGGTATTCCGTATTTTAGTACTGGTAGTTTCTTTTTTAGCACTAATAGTTTCTACTTTAGCATATATGTTGAAATTCTAAACATACAGTGCTAAAACATATATGCTAAAGTTATATACTAAAATTTAGAATCCCAATTACGAGCTTGTATAGCTAAGACAAATAATACTTCATGATCATCCGTTTTTAGCACTGTAGTTTAGAATTTAACATTGTAAATGTGATTTTCGCGTATATTTTTCAATTTATGATTTTAGCACTGTCATTCCCTATTTTAGCACTGTCATCACTTATTTTAGCATATATTTTTCAAATTATGTATTACATTTTCAACTTGCATATATAATGTCTTATCTTCCAACTTGATAAAGAGCAGAGTCAATAAATATATATTGTGATTTATGAGCGTGCCGACTACCAAGTCATGTTTGATGCTGAAATATATACTAACCATTTGTTTGTTTTTTTTGCTTATAAGAAAATTTACCATGAAAGTGATGTGATGCTGTAATTAAGTTAAAATAAAAAGTTTCTTTATTTTAATATAAGTACTAGTAATTGAGATTTTAGCACTTGCATTTTCTTTTTTAGCACTAGTTGCATAATCATTTTAAATTTCGAGTTTCAGCTATTTTAGCACTTACAAATCCTTTTTTAGCACTTGTCATTCCTTTTTTAGTGCTAGTATTTGAATTATAGATTTGAAATTCTACTTTAGCACTAATGGTTCATACTTTAGCACTAATGGTTCATACTTTAGCACTTACGTTTCCTTATTTAGCACTGCATGTTTTGTTGTATTAATGTATATGTCACATTTCTCCGGACATATATATTCAAAAGTTGAAATGATGGATCTAAACTATTTGTGGGAAAAAAATACCAACAATAATAAAAAAAATAAAAAGAAGTTTGAATGGTTTTGGATCTAAACTCTATGAAATATATGGCATTAAATCTTTTAGCACTTACAAATCATTTTTTAGCACTTGACATTAAATTTTTAGCACTAGTATTTGAATCCTATATTTCAAATTCTACTTTAGCACTGAAAGTTTGAATTTTAGCACTGATGGTTTGTTCTTTAGCACTTACGTTTCCTTGTTTAGCACTCATGTTACACACCTGCTAGAAATATTAAAACGAAAAGAAAAGAAAATAGAACACTATATATATATATATATTTCAGAAATATATGTACTTAGATCAAAATACCTACATTTCATAAACTCCAAGTACATTTAAAAAAATAACTCATAAGTTCAAAAATATAAAATTCACTCTCCATCTTTTATTTTAGTTTAATAATAATAATAATAATAATAATAATAATAATAATAATAATAATAATAATAATAATAATAATAATAATAATAAGTGTATTAATGTGGGGCTGGTAACACTTGATTGGAAACGATCGCCACCCTACATGTGGATGTATATATAAGTTTAACGTGTTAATCCAGTAATATAATATTAGTAGTGATGAAGTTAATTTTTTATTTATAATTTATTATTTTGATAGATCGATATGTAACAGTACTACCACATCAACTATACTATATTGATAAAATCTCATTACCCGGCACTTGATAGTTGATAGCAAAATATACTATTAATGCCTTTAATGATTAGTAGTAATTAGTAGTTGTGCCTTGCAATTAGAATTTGAGGATGTGACCTCTGGAATCTTGAGACCATTAACCCCACCCCCTACAGGACTAATTAACAAGAGTTTAGCTTTAAGTTGGCCATTAATTGCTTTATTATTATTATTATTATTATTATTAAACTAAAATAAAAGATGGATACAAATGATTGGATATTTAGCATCCCGTTTTGTAAACATAGAGATAATATATGAAGTTCAGGGATACACTTATTTTTTTAAGTACATTGTCATGTCATTTGAAGATATAATACTAATATAACATAAAATTTTAAAACTCAATTGAACCAAATGAAGTTTGATGATTCACAGTAGTGCTAAACTAGGTTAAAACAATGCTAAAATAGTTCACAGTAGTGCTAAAATACTGATAGTAAAAAATTCAAAATAACAGCTTAATTAGCTTCGTCAACCTAAGTGCTAAAATAGTTCACAATAGTGCTAAAATAGGTTACAACAGTGCTAAAATAGACCACAGTAGTGCTAAAGTACATTGCAGTGCTAAAATAGTTCACAGTAGTGCTAAAATAAGTTACAACGGTGCTAAAAATAAAACACCCAATCCCACCCTTTTGCCCTCTATATTCTTAATTCCCCATATTTCCATATCTCTCTTCTACTGCAACTTTCATGAAAAATAACAAAATCCTAGTTAGCTTCATGATCAATCATTAATTTTTCTTCCGTTCTTTTCTTGAATCCTAGCTATACAAGCTCAGTCATTTCACATCCTCTCCTCTCCTCTCTCTCTCTCTCTCTCTCTCACACACACACACACACACACTTGTGAATTGTGATGAATCCGATAACTCAAGAAATGTGATCATCAAGCACTGAGATGAACAATTTCACCATCACCACCACCACCACTCCCAATAGCAGCTCAATGATGGGGTCACCATCGGGCTTCTCCTCCTCCTCCTCCTCCACCGCGGCCGCCGCGTCTCCTCCCTAACGACGTTGAGTCTATACGAGAACCAGAAGCGCCGCGACTAGAACACATTCGGACAGTACCTCCGCAACCAGCGGCCACCACTCTTTCTCTCCCGCTGCAGCGGCGCCCATATGCTCGAAATACCTACGGCTCAGCCTGGTGCGTAACTGCGAGGAAGAAAAATGAGGAGATATTGAGAAAGAAGACGAATTGCAGATGGAAGGAGATTCATAATTCTTAAATTACAAAAATAGCCTTGATTCATTAAAAACTCGCTAATATTACAAATATGCCACCGCGTTTTTTGCAATATTGGGACAGATCTTGGTCGTCCAAATCAGAGCAATCTATGGCTGAGATTAGTTCTCGGTTCTCACAGGGGAGTGTGGTTCTCACATGATCCCATCTCTCTCTCTCTATATATATATATTAAATTGGGCTAAAATGCCCAAGGTCAGAAATATCTTAGAACTGGGCCTGCCATATTAATTTGGAATCAGCCCATTTAGGCTAGGTTGGCCCATTACTAATACAATTCTATAAATTCAATTGATTTGGCCCAAACCTAATTAAGTCCAACTAAATGTTTTTAGGGTATTACACATCGTGAGTTTTGTCCCTTGTGAAAACTAGTTTTAGGATTGATAATCAAAAGTTAGAAGCTTTGATTTGGTGATATACAAGTTAGAAAATTATTCAATAGTTTTTTTATGTTATTTGGTTTGCTGAATTATTAGAACGAGCATGTGAGAATGTGGTTTTTTAATTCTAAAATTTTCAATCATGTGCATGTTTATCACTTTTGGTCTAATTAAAGTTGAGGGGCATGATTTGCTCTCTAATTGAGTTTATATGATGGTTGATATAATATTTTTGGCTTCCCAAATTAATAATTTTAGTCCTGACTCGGGTGTTTGAGTTCTTGCAGAGTTACTTTTGATAACTTAATATATCTCTTTTTGTGGATTGTGATATAGAGGTGATTACAATATATTAATGAAAATGATATTATCTCATCTAATATTGAATCGCAGCTTTGATAGCATTTTTCCACAACAATTTATAATTACATAAACAACTTGAAAGGTTTGATCATTTACCTTGGTTTATCCATTTCATAGTTAAGTATGGAACTTAACTATGATCATTTTATGTTGGGCAAATTACAAACTTTGATTAGAGAATGTATAGTGGACACCTTCTAAAGGTCAAACGAAACTGTATATGTCTCTTTTCACTTTGTTGTTTGTATTTTGAGATATTGATGTTTGGCTTATTGTATAGAAAATTGTGGGGGCTAGAGTCTTTCGCCACATTTTCACGTGTATGTCATGATATATTTTATTTGACATAAAATTTATTATTTGAGTCACTAAGATTTTATTGTGTTTGAGGTGGCATCTCATTGGTAGAGATTTGTCTCACCAAGATTCTTAAGTATACAAGTGATTGGAGGAACTTGTGGTTGAGATAGAAAATAACTCTCATGTGTCATAGTGAGAATCTTATTAGTGTTATATGCTTCAAGAGAAATGGATGTGAAGTCACGATGCATGATAATATATATGGTGGAAACCTAATGTAGGTCAAATGTAACTATATTATTTATCATGTTGATATGTGTTGATGTATTATTATATGTGAATAATTCTTATAATATTGATGAAGTAACCATAGCCCTGATTATGGGTGGTCCTTTTGAGATGGACTTTATGGTTCACTATTTTGTTGTGTATTTTCCATAGCTCTTGAATCGGGTGGTCCTATTATGACGTACTTGATGGATTATGATCTCTGAATTCCATAGCCTTTGATTTGGGTGGTCCTATTATGACGGACTTGTTCGATTCATGATATTTGAAGTAAGCCATAGCCCTTGCTTTGGGTTTTCCTATTGAGACGGACATAATGGTTGTGTTATTTTGTTTGTGAGGATGAGCAAATGGCTCTTAATGATTCATTTTATATGCTATTGAGACACACTTTAATGTTGTTGTTTGTGCTATTAAGACGCATAAATCTGGAATCACCTCAGTGAGTATGGAGAACTGGCCCTCTCCTATGTAAGACATTGTCTTACTACAATACTCATGAGAATCTAAGGTTTTTTAGGCTAACTATTGTTATCGCGGAGTTTACTCGATTTATAGGATGGATGCAAGATGTGGGTGTTTTGCTTGAATCCTTTAAGTTCAAGTGTCTGACACACTTTCTAGATTCATGCATTCACTCAGTCAATAAGTATCAATTTAATATCGGAAGATAATTGATATTTATGCATTTCTATTCTTTTCTTTTTTATCTAGTTGCATGCCATTTGTAGGGAATTGTTGGAAATGACAGCAACTATTGGGTCTTGTTTCACTTCTTTCATTTATATCATTATTGGGTTGTCTCTAGTGTGATATAATTTTTCCCTACTTAATTCGTGATTAGTTCTATCGATAGAGGTGAAAAAGTGGCTTTGTGGGAACGTGGAGAAACTGTTCTTCTCTTCTTTTTACTTTCTCCTCAGCAGACTTTGATAGAAATAGAAAATTTAGATCAATCTTCTACCTCTGAATTTTCCTCCTCCAAATTAAGCATTTGATCAAGTAACTCTAGTTCATTTTATCATGAGTGTGCACGAAAATATGAACATTGTGTTAACCTTGGGATCGATCGGCAAGAAGGCTATACACATCGGGTTAGCCGCAATCATTTTTAAGGCAGTAGATTCAACACCACATTGCAGCAATGTGTTCTTGTCATGATCTCTCAAATCTGTTCTGTTTTATGGAACAACAATGGCTATAGATGTGACTCTTTTGTAATTAAGAGAGCTCCAATCACTAGCTCCCATATAAATCTCCGGCAACTCTAAGGCGTTCCGCAGCGGCACGAGCACCTCCTTCCTCAAATGATCCCTTACACGATACGTGTGATGCCACTACAAGAAAATGACAATAGACAACATGAGAAAGACAACGTGCTTTGATGCACGCATTGTCTATTACAAAATAGATGACGTGTCTATGCAACCGCGTTGTCTATAACCACATTTTTTTTCTTTTCTTAATTTTTTCTTTGTAAGAATAAAAACCTGTGCAGTCTATAAAGATATAGACAACGTGCTCTAGTATCATGTTGTCTGTAGCCGCACTTTCCTATATTTTAATCTTATACGTCGTTTTAAAATCATTCATCATAACCCTGAGAGCATCCACTATGGGGGGTGCTTATATCTATGTGGCAAAATAAGTACCAGATTCCACCATAGTGGAACACAACTCAAGGTAGCAAAATAAGGAATGAGTCCCTTGTGCAAGGAGCTGGTTCTTGAATTAAATAGTGGTTCTTGAATTAAATAGTGTAAATGATGCATTATTTGCTATGGTTGAATCAATTGCTACAATAATATGAGCAATTATGTATATATGTAAATATTTAAATTTATTCCAAAATATTTATATTAATATCATGTAGTGGCTGAAGGGAGGATTGGTTGGTGTGTATATATCTATGTACCTTTATATCACATTCTCAATCATTGAGTAGCTTTCTGTTTATAGATTTATCAGTTGCATTGTATATATTATTGTGAATGACTGAATCATGTCCTCTTGTTGCTTCTATATATGAAGTTAGTTCTTCATTTAAAATATGCACTTACTCTTTGATGTGCAGTTTAACCATGACATTAATTGTTGCACTATCATACAACTTATTCTTTTGGTGCTACTGCAAGGTTTGTTCTTGATCATATGTTACTCAATGAACTATTGATACCAAACACAAATGTTGACTGCATTTCTACCTTGTAGCACTTTGGTGGAGAACGAGGTGGGAACAAGGAAACAAAGAGAGCCAAAGTTGGTACGGGCTCTGTCAGCTGCCATGTTTCTAATAGCTAGTTGTATCATTTATGCATGCCAACCCATTCTGGGATATGCATTTGGATCTGCAGAAAATCAGCAAATTGTGTGCTGCTGCTAAAAAAGTGTATAATGCAAAATTATAATTCCTAAAAATATTTGAATATTTATGTGATTCTTAATTATATACTTTCTCACTGTTTAGGACCTTGCTGAGGCCATCAAGCTGTTGGAAATTCAGAGAGAGTTGGATAAAATAAAAATTAATCTTGTGAGTATCGTGACCAACTTTTTCCAGAACTTTCTCTATAAATAATGTTGTTCCAATGTTATCAGCTTATTGATTTTCTTGTAAGAAAGTATTGTATTTTATGTTGTTGTTTTATCAACAGTCACTTGTTTTTCTACTAAATCTATCTGATTATAGTAGTGGATGTGAGTGTGCTTTTTATAGAATCTGTTCCAGAAGGCTGAAGCTATAGTTGAGATACATGATATATATTTTCACTATCTTATAAAAGAATATGTGTGAGCTGTTGGTAGATTTAGTTCTAATTGCATGTTCTGTTTCAAAGCAAGGCTGAATTTTAGCTAATATCTGATTCTTTAATTTATGTCTAGAATCATGTAAAAGATAGCTACTGATGGAACTTATTACTAACCCACAATTGCAAACATCTCTAGTTAGTATATATTATGTTGTGGATGGATTGTAAAGAATAAAGATAATTGTAACAACATTTGTGTCCAAGTAAAATCTGTATCTCTGTTTTAAGGTGTTTTAATTTTTTAACTTGTCATAGAGCCTTTGTTGTGCCAACCTACACAAATTACAAGAGATATAAAATACATTATTAAATAAAGGTAGGTAAAAAAATGAAATCTTGCTGAATCTTTTTTTAACATATCTTCTTAGTTTGTTATAGTATATTGTTTAATGATGTGGATATTATTGGCATAAGAAATCAATTTATCTATTATCGGGAAATGAGAAAGAGCATATTAGAGTCGTATTCTTCATTCGTATTCTTCATTAATTCATATACTGTAATTTTTAATTGTTCTCGGGGTTCAGATCTGCATCATTGGAATTGTGTTTGTGTTTACCTTGTTTGGTGTCAAATTATAGTCAGAGATGCAAACTTACTCCATACTTGTGCAGATCAGTGCAGATCAGTAAGAACTTTAGATCCCTAGTTGAAGCCATTTTTAATATATTGATTGCGATTCAGTTTCACATTATGTTCTACTGATGATGTTCGTGTAAGTTTGATTGCTTAACATTGTTTTCTTTAATATTTTAATGTCTTATGATTTTCTTATGATGAATTTATTCTGTCATATATTTGTTTATTTTATGAAAATTGCAGCATTTAGTGAAGTGTTGATGGAAGTTGAGTCGTTGATTTTTTCTAGAAGGGTGATGCTAAAGTAGCAAATTGAAGAATTATCCATGAAAAATGAAGATGGAATTTTAGCAAATTTTGCAGGAGCTGCGTGCACTTTGTATTTTTTAATCTGTTACATATATTTTACTTAGACAAATTAATTCGATAGAATATTACTTTATTAGACTTGTTACAATATGACTGTTGTCAATGGTGTAATTGACAACGCATTTTTCACGTCATTTTTAACCACCCAACCGTTGTCTATGATGTAATAGACAACGTGTTTCCCTTTAAACTTTAACGGTCCAAAATGACCGAAATAGGTTGAGTATCTGCAGAAAATAGTATTCTGAAAAGATTTGCCGCTTGCTCGAGTCCTTAATGACTCAAAACTCTTTAAAAATATTGATCTAGAACTTACTTCAATAAGTTCCACTTTAAATTTTGGTATAACCAAAAATTTTATTTCATAAAGAAATAATGTTCGATTTTCATTTAAGAAAAATTGACTAACCTTGCCTTGCTCAAAAACTTTTCTCCTTATCCTGAACTTTCGAAAAGTTATACCAAATATAATAAAAAATGCTTTAACTCAATCATACCTTAACTTTGTTGAAGATACGAGGGTGATGGTGAGTTGGGGGTTGCTGATCAATACATTTTAACAATTCAATATTCACATAAGAGTTCAATCAATTACTTCAAGAAGAGACAGGTCTGCAGAGTTGTAAGCTTGCTCTGATACCATCTGTAACAGTCGGGTCCTGAGAATAGGGACGGGGTTGTTGTGTGTAAAAACAACATGAAAATTGAAAATCCAGGGGGTTTAGTCAAGTTGAAGAATTATCATTTTCAACGAATCAAGGAATCAAAGGGTTTATTCAACTCGAAGGAATGTCTAATCATAGATCAATCAAAATTTAAACAGAATCCAATGACTAGCAGATAGAAATTTGACTCTTTAAATAAACAAGACCCCTTTATAGATCACAACAGCTAAGACCCATCAATAGGTCAGAGGCAAATAAATCATAATGTCTTTATCTTCATCTTCATCTTCAACTTCTTGGGGTTCGACTTCCTTGTCTTTTTGGGGCGTACTTCGTGATGCACCTCTATTTTAAGTTATCGTCGCAGTCGTCTCTTTTTCTTAAAGCGGTCGTCTAACTTCATTGTTTCTGCTGGTGATCACCATCGCTTGCAAAGATCGCACGTCTAGACTTAAACTGTAACCTCAGAACTTACTTGCCGACATCCATTAGATCGCTTCCAAACATAACAAGCTGAGAAATTACCTTAGAAATGCGCGTCTAACTTGGAGAGCACTAACAAGCACTACTTGGATTCTACTTCCTATTAGGAACTACCATCTCTTACTCTTCCAAGGATGACTAAAATGAATACTGCTATATACTCTCAGCTCTATTCTAAGATCCACATTCGAGTTCTATGAGTGTAATTAAAGGGTGCCTCAGCGCTGTCTGGCCTTGATGCGGCCTATCTCGTGTTGGGGGTAGGGGATGCCCCGCTCCGTCGAGCGCGCGCAGGCTGCTTCTGGCTGAGGGGACACCTCAGCGACCGCTGGGCCTCCGTGGCGGTGGGATTGGCGGCAGTGGCTCCTCTTCCTCCACTCCTCTCTCTCTCACTCTAAATATATGAATGGGGGATTGAGGGATGAAAAAATCAGCAAAGAGAGGGCTCCATATTTATAGGGAAATATTTGGCTTCCTTTGGAAGCTACTGCAGTAAAAAATACTGCTAAAGAAATTTCGGGTTCGGTTAAAAAGTGCTTTATTCAATGTTTAGGTTCAAATGACCTCATTCACGAAATCTGAAAATACCAGGAGGTTCGTTGGTTCGAGTACTATTGAACTAAATTGACTTGGGGTAAAGAACGAGTCATCTTGAAGGAAAATGAGAAAAGATTCTCTTTCCAAAAATAGATTTTCTATTCCACACAAGAGACAAATAAAATTCCCGAGTGTTCGATTGACCTCAGAATGAAAATCCGAGAATTCCAACAGATTTCCTTGAGAAATTTTCTATAGGGTAGGCTTGAAGAAACAAGGCTCGAGTCAACACAGGAAATTTCGTGAATTTCGGAAAATCACGTCCTTAAGGAAAAACATTATTCCCGCTCTTACTCTATACGCTTCTCATCACCGGGACATCAAACGACCTCGGATTGAAAATCCGAAAGTACCGACACGCTGCTTGGGTTAACGCCTTCCAAACATGACCAAAATCGGTCTTAACTGAGTTGGGATCGAAACTCTCGAAAAGATGATTTCACGTTAATAACCCTTAAAATCGCGGTTAACCACCAAATATCCTTATCTAGGCTCCAATTATTTTCTTTAAATTTTCTAAATAAATTCTGAAAACCCGGGTTGTTACAATTCTGAATTTATATTAACTGGTGAATTTTTTTGCTTAACACGATTGATCTTGTTGCTCAGTATGAGATGTATCGATGCTTTATTTTAACATTATATTTTTTAAATGGGTAGTACCTAGTGAAGTTCATTATTTCGAACGTTTGTTGGTGTTGCTTAATATGATATTAAAAAGTGTTTCGATTAGATTTAATAAATTTTTGAATAAAAATGAATTGGTAGTAGCTAGTGGATTTCACTGTTTCTCATGTTGGTTGTTGATGCTTGGTATTTGATGCATTCGTGTGCTGGTTAGATATTATTGATTTGAAGTAAATTTTTAATTAGTTGTATCTATAGTGAATCTTATTGTTTCGAATTTTTGTTGTTGCCAAAATCGCCAAAATTATTACATACAAAACTATAAATGTACACTAACAAAGTATCAAAATCAATCATAGTAAGCATTTTCCGAAAGTTATACTAGTTTAAATACACAATGATTAATCATATTAAATAAACATCAAAATCAATCATGTTTTTGATACTTGGATGATGTTATGGTTTTCAGTTTAGTTGTGGCAAATCAATTAAATATACAATGCACTGACATAAAATATTAAAAATAATAAAACACAACTTAATTACCAAGCAGTGAAACAAAATAAACATAAAAATCATTACATATCAAGCTATGAATGTACACTAATAAAGCATCACAATATATCATAATAAGCATTTCTTGAAAGTTCTACTATGTTAAATAAAAAAATGATTAATTATAATAAACAAACACCAAAATCAATCATGTTTTTGTACTTGGATTCATGGTTATGGTTTTCAATTTTGTTGTAACAAATCAATTAAACATACAATGTATTAACATAAAATATTAAAAATAATAAAACACAACTTATAGAGAAATGAAACAAAATAAGCACCAAAATCATTATTGATATAAGCTATAAATGTCAACTACGCAAGCACTAAAAATAATCATAATAAGTAATTTTCAAAGTTGTACATTTTGAAATAATCTATGTATATCTACTACACAAGCATAAAAATCAATGATAATAAGCTATGACTTGCTATTAAACCAGATCAACCATAATAAGTTGTACATTACTATCAAACAATTACATAAATCAATCATAATTGAGCTATGAATTTCTACTAAACAAGCACTAAAATAAATCATAATAAGCATTTGTATTTTTCGTATCTAGATGAGGTTGTAATATTCAGTGTTATTGAGTTGTAGTAAATAAATAAAACATAAAAAGTATTTAAATGAAATATTGAAAATAATAAAGCATAACTCAACAAGCAATGAATATATACAACCAATTCAAAATTCCAACAAATAACACATAAAATAACTACTTTATGATTTCACTTGAAAACACCCGAAAATACGAAATAGAAGTAACATTATGATCTAGTTTACTCTCAGTTGGATTTGTTCTTGAAATTGACGAAATAGAAATAACAACAAGAACAAATAGATATAACGAGCCATGTTGGCAAAATCCCCTGGATGAATGTTTATCTCGTAGGTCAGGATGTCTTCACAATATTTGATGTAGAGATATTTTATTTTTCCGACATTCCCATTCTCCAGGTTGTAATTTCAAGATTTCAAGACTTGCCTCATATATGTCACTATTGGTGTATATTCATTGTTATTGGGCTCATCCCTCCATGGCATTTGCAACCTCTCTATACATGCTCATCGTACAACTACTAATTTGACTTTCAATTCCCCAGCCTCCATATAATCACTGAACATGTCTTTGCTGCAACATATTCAAATAAATACATTTAACAAAAATCAAACTATAAATGAAATATAGTTTTAGCATATATCATATACATTTAAAACCATGGACTAAAATTAATTACACATCGATGTATTTGGTTAAAAGCATTGTTTTAGCACTGGCATAACAATAACTTCATTTTGACGAAATAATCATTTCATATTGCAAAAGAAATAAGTAAATAACTTAGTGCAGAAAGAACTTAGTAAATAAATTTTTAATGCTTTCCTTTTACTATATTGGTGCTAAATAACTACTACATATATTATTGAACATTTTCGATACTTTCTTTATACTATGTTAGTGCCGCAATGTTTGTGTTTATGTTATGTATTATTCTCGTATCCTATATTGAATGGAACCACATCTTATTATTAGCAATCAAGGTGCTTTTCTTACTAAACATTGTTGCTAAATAAATTCATTGTCTAATGTTTCTACTTATTTAATATGGTATTCACTAATTATAAAACCTATTCTAGCCTCATTCGTTCTTTCAAAAGATTCACATAAATATAACTTTATTAGTCTTAAAAATCAAGAGTCAAAATCAGAAAAAATTATCGCAAAAATGAAAAAAATTAGTACAATAGATAATAATTCATAATAAGCATCAACACAACCTTATCAAATAAGTCGATGATGTTAAAATTAAATGGGTAGCATTACCTTGTTTCACTCTCAACATATTATGTTTGTGTCGAAGTCGTGCTATTTTTTCAATCACCATCGCCACCACTTACTCGACAACCTCACATCTCAGTCTCCGGGAAAGGTATCAGTGTTGTTGAATGGTGTAATCATTGGAATTTCTTCCACAGTAGCATTGGATGCGATCTATTGGGAGTGAACTTGTTTGGCTTTCTTCAATTTTGAATTCGTCGGCGTTCACTTGGGAGAGAAAATCGATCGCTCTTTTTCTACTTTAGAATGGTGCTAGGGTAGAATTTGAGAAGACGATTTCTATAGATTTTAAATATGGACAAATACAATTAATTTTCATATAAATACATATCTTCTGCCTATTTTACTGTAAACTTCCATATCAAATTATTAATTAAAATGATGTTTTTACTCCTACGTGAATTATTAATTACATTGTATTAGTTTTATCTTATTTTCTAGCATTTAATCTCGTCCATCCATTCTCACTATTTATATGGTTAAGATTTGTTCCTATTTCTCACATAGAGAGTAGTCCTATTATAACAAACTCCTTATATATATATGTGTGTATGTGTGTTTGAGTTCAGGTGAGAAATATTTATTCGTGTGAGAAATGATAATGATGCTTATTTTATTGTAATTTATTGCTTATTTGCTATAATTACATTGCATAATTACTTGTCTAACATATGCAATAAAATTATAGTAACTAAGCACTAACGTAATTAAGCCATGAAATTATAATAATTAAACAGTCAAATATAATAAAATGAGCATCATTCTCATTTCTCACATCAAGATGTTTTTCACCTAAACACAACTCTCTATATATAGACAAACACTTTCATGCACCTGTTGTAAATAGAGCTATTTAAGACGGGTCGGGTCAACCCGTGCTTTGACCCGGTCAACGCGGTCAAACCCGCCCTTTGACCAAGTTTTTTAGGGTATTTTTGGTGTTTTTTAGGGGGGGGGGGTTTTAGAGGTTTATTTTTTGTTTTTTGGGTGGTTTTTTAGAGGTTTATTTTGTATTTTTTAGGGTTTTTTTGGGGTGAAATCGGATAAAAAAATGAAAAAAAAGTAAAAAAAACTGCCAGAAAAAAAAAAGATAAAAAAAGACGGGCGCGTGGGCTGCGCGCATGGCCTCACGCACCGTCTGAAATAGTGCTAAATGCGGCCACTGCAGGGAATACCAACTCATATATATAATATTTTTATTTGGGCTGCCGTTTGAAATCTGGTCGATGATCAGTTCTGTGTTCTAGGTGGTTGGCAGGCCAACATCTTGCCCATCGGTGCATTTAGTTATTGAGTTCTGGGTTCAAATTCTTATCGGAATCGATCAAATGCTCAGACTTATAATTAAATTTCAATGTAATTTACGAAAAAAACAATTAAATTAACTGCCCATTATTTTGAAAAAAGAAATAAGACACATGGATAGAGATGTCAATCGGGCTAACCCGTTCGGTTTCGCGCTAACCCATTTCGGTTTCGTTCCTATTTGGTTCGGGCCTATTCGGTTAAAATTTTCTTCGGACTCAAAATCTTCGGCCCTAATCCTAACCCTTCGGTTTTCGGGTTAGCCCGTCGGGCCAACATGTTTATGATTTTTTTCCACGTGTATAAATTATATCTTGATAATTCTCCTAAATAATTATTATTTCTTATTGTTGAAATAAATTAATACATGAAAAATAAGATAAAATGAAAAGAACATGACAAATACAAAATTTAATTAAGATCAAACTGTATCAAATGAAATAAAACAAAAATAAATGACATGAAAATGACAATAATGTTCAATCATAATTTGTTCTTCCAAAAATAATCATTTTAAACTACACCACAAATCTATTTATAGCTTAATCTTCTATCTAATTTGAAGTACAATCTTCTTCTACTTTAACAATATTTGAAGCCCTTTCAACTTCATGTTTGATTCCATCTTCAAAATATTTATCATTTATTAAAAGAAATAATAATATTATAAATTAAATAAATTAAAACATGATAAATTATAATAACTAGTTAGTCTAAAGAAATATAGGTAGGGATGTCAATCGGGCCAACCCGTTTCGATTTCGGACCTATTCGGTTCGGGCCGAATCGGTTAAAAAAAATTTCGGGCCAAAAATTCGTGGCCCTAACCCACCTTTTTTTTCGATTTTTTCGGGCCGGCCCATCGGTTTCGGGCTAAATTAACATCCCTACACATGGATATCCTCCAAGAGCAAACAAATTTATATATTACATGAGTAGTGTTTTACGATCAAAATTATTAATTTTTTCTTTCATTCTTTCTCTAATGTTAATTTATTAATCTGCTCAAATTTAATTTTACAATTCTTAATTAGGATATATAATTATTTTTCAGTATTTAAATTTCAATTTTTAGTTAATATTGATTATTAGTGTTAATTCATTCATAATGAGGATTAGAAAATATTTTCTTCGTTGAATTTGATCCATTATCTTATAATTATTTTTTATTTTTATAATAATCATTATTAAATCATAAATTTGATAATGAAAAAAAAAACTCTAACACACTGGTATTTATTGGGGTTATGCATTTGGGCCTTTTCTTACACTTGGACTACACTTCTTGGAAGAGTTTGTCAGTGCTGATCTGATCAAGATTGAAGCCTACAAAACAACCTCAGCTCATTTTTGTTACACAAGAAAATCAGATTTATGAAGTCTTTGCAAATAATGCTATGAATCATTCATATAGTAGTAAGAAGTCAGCTGTATGTAAATGTAATGAGAGAGAGAGAGAGAGAGGTCTATAACTATCCATTCAACTTAATTCACGTACATATGACATTGAAAATAGCTGTCATGAATTCGAGGGAGATCCGTTGAATAACATGACACACTGACAAAAAATGTGAGACCTAAACGAAAATTTCCTAAACAGACTTCAATAAAGCCGAGAAAATTCATCAAACATAAACTAAAATATCAGACAAGTGTATTTTTTTTACTGAACTAGCTTAAGACCAACACATTGTGTGGCGATATATATAAGACGATCTTATTTTTTTAGCAATATTAGTCTCCAAAATCTTATTAGATGAATTGTAGAATGATCATATGTAAACTATTTAAACTTTCAAATTAAATTATATAAAAATAATATTTTATGTTTTGCTCAAATTAATATTTTAATCCATTAGAAAATGCATTTTTTTTATTTTAATTTTATAATCTGACAATTTTGAGTAGGAAATTTTTTTCTCGAAAACTATGCACTACTTTATTTTAATATATAGTATAGATATAGGAGTGAAAAAATATATCATTAATGACTGAAGATCGAGATGGTGATTTTTGGAGGCATTCATATGGAGCTTACGTGATATCTAATCTACAACAGCAAAAGCTCATGGATGCGCGAATGCTGATTTCTAGATTCAAAGATATCTCTTTGATATGAAATGATGAAATATATAAAGAGCAAATAAAAGAAACAAAATTAGAGTAAAAGAAATGACATGTTGATAACTAAAAACATCTTATGGTGAAAAACCTTTTGAGTAGGATAAAGAGTACCCCCAGTACTAAAAGAGAGACAAAAAACACAACATAAAAAAGTACTAACATCGATCTCTAACTATTCTTGCACGTACCGGAAAGAGCCCAACTCGATCGAGGAACTCAAACATTATATATCAATTATGAGCTGTGTGAGATGAGGTGGATTTTTGAGGGAGGCAATTATCGTAGGTAGATTGACTAGGCTTCTTAATCTCACCAATGAGAAGCTCTTGAGAGAATTGAGGGTGTCTAGACCTTCTGGCAACTCTCTTAACTTGAGGCAATGTTTTATCTTCAAACTTGAGAGAGAATGATTGTTATAGAGTAACCATTTTGGGAGATATTCGAGACCATATATTCTCTCTATGCTGAGTTCTGTGAGCGACCTCAGTCTCTTCCCGCATATATTTTCCAGAGGCAAGTGGCTATCCATATCACAAATATCCAATTCTTTAAGGCCAGGGAAATGAGAAGGAGCTCTCTTCAGTTTGTTGCACTGATGGATACACAAGTACTCAAGGCGAGGAAATACCCGATCAAATCGTGTTTCATGATCTTCTGCCCACTCTGTCAGGTCGGGCATATCTGTCAGGGTGAGCCTTCTGAGTGCTGGAAAGACAATTTCTGTTACATTGCCGTAGAAGGAAGAATCTATGGCTCTCAAACTGGGCAGTCTCTTAAAATAAAGAGACTCTAGTTGTGGCAAGTGCCCCATCATTGGTATATTTTCACAACTGCAGTTTGATAGTTTTATCTTCTTCAACCAATTAAGTCCTCTCCATTTTCCTTCTGGATCGCATCTTACTGCCATCTTCAAAGTCCATGATGGGAAACATGTGCCTTGGAATCCTTGAATGCTTAAGCTCTTCAGATTTGGGTGTGGTTGAAGACCTTCCAACACATTCTTAGCATTTTCCTCACTTCTTCTGGATGCATCCCATGCAAACTTTAACTTGAATAAATTTGGCTTCTGACTTAGATTTGCTTCCATAGCCTCCTTTTCATCATGCACCTCTTCAAGATTATGGATTCTTAGTTTTCCTTTGAGATTCGGCAAGCTTCCAAGTTGTCCTATTCGACATCCCCGCTTACTCCTTACTCTGAAGTGTGGTAGTATTTGAAGAGAGGTCATTCGTCCGATCTCAGGAGGCAAATCTACACCAGCATCAACATGAAGATGTCTTAAGCTAACCAAGTACGCAAATGTACTCGGCAGCTTCGTCAAGAACTTAAATGGATCTGCTCTGAAAGTCTGCAAGAAACAGAGCTGATCTATCTTGTTTGGCAAACAACTAATCCCGGTGCACGAGATGTTGAGATATCTCAAATGCTTTAGCTTCTTAATGGACTCGGGTAACGTGGTGACACAATCTCCCGTCAGTGTTAAAGCGTGCAACCGTGGGAAGTTCAAGAGCATGCTACCAGTGACAGGGCCATGCTTGTAGAACAATGTACGAACGTATTTTGACCTTTTCATGATAGGATTTGATTCATAGGCAATGTATCGAATTCTAGAAATGCCTTTTGAATCAAAATCATTCAACTTAGAGCCCAAAAGAGAGAATGCTAGATCATGCACAAGATCATGGATGCCACAACGCGTTACATTCCCGTAGCTATCTCTCTCTACCACTTGCAATAAGGAGCTCTGCAGAAGAAGGTCCAACAAATTGTTGCCCAAAATATCTGCATCATTTGATTGATCGGAATGAAGAAACCCTTCTGCCATCCATAGCTCAATCAGCTCTTCCCTTTCGATCCCTTCACCTTTGGGGAAAACCGAACAGTAGGTAAAGCACTTCTTCAGTAATGGTGAAGGCAAATAATTGAAGCTCAATCTCAAAATCTTCTTGATATAACTCTCATCATCCTTCACAAATGAAAGTCTGTCCGTTTCAATTTGTCGCCACTTTTCCCCAGATTTGCCGCGCAGCACTCCCCCAACCACGTTGACAGCTAACGGCAAACCTTGACATCTTTTTGCAATCCTTTTACCAATGGTCTCAAATTCAGATGGGACAAATTCCTCTCTGAAAGATTTTTCTTTGATTATTGACCAGCAATCTTCATCTGATAAGCCCTTTAAGCTATGAACATGAAGCGCCTTCACATCTGAAGCAACCACTGTATTTCGTGTAGTAACAATAATGACATTTCCCGTCGTAGAAGTAACTCCTGACAAGGAATTCATGAAACTTTCCCACATCTGGCCATCTTGATACCAAACATCATCAAGCACAAGAAGATACGTTTTATCCAGCAAGACTTGTTTGAGATTTTTCAGAATTTTTTCCCTCGACTCAAATCCATCAATCTGTGAAGTCAACGTTGTGAGGAATTTCTTAAATACAATAATTGGATCAAAACTTTGAGAAACATGCACCCAGCTACGTGCCCCAAAACGAGACCTTATCTCTCCATCATGGTAGACTTTCCGAGCCAATGTTGTCTTCCCTGATCCACCCATTCCGTCAATCGCAGCGACCGAGAAGACTTGATCAGTTCGGATTTGAGTTATCAGCCTTTTTACTACCGAGACATCATTGTCTCTTCCGAGAAAAGTCGGAACGGCTGCGAATGAATCAGTTTCCAAGCTTGCAGTTGCAGATGCATTTGGATCAGCCGCCGCCTGTGCACCAGCAAATCTCCTTTGAAGCCCAAAACTTTGTGCCTTTTTGTTAATTGACTCCAACTTTTTATTGATGTCTCTAATTTCCCGACCAAATTTTAGACGACTGAAATAATTAGATCTTGAAAAAATTAACTCAGCCTTGTTCTTCACAGTAGATCTACGGAATTGCACGTAGTCGAACTTGTCCAAAACGTGGTCAGTTTCGAACGCCAAATCTTCGAGATTCTCGAACCATCTTTTCACAGCGCTTTCTGTGACTTGCCGCTTCTCGGCCTCGTACAACACCTTCTGAATCATGACGAAGCTACTTTTTAGATTCTTCAGGTCTTCCTCGAAATCAAAAAAGAAGTTGACGTTTTCCGTCGTAACTGAGACCAGCTTTTTAGTTACAACTTGAGCGATTACACTTACGACAGCGCCAGCTATAACATGTTCCATCTGAGCTGAGTAACTGTTGTGTGTTTGAGAATTGTGATTGTGTCCGAGAGAGTGAGAGAGAGAGAGAGAGAGAGAGAGAGAGAACTGTTGTGTGTTTTTAGCTACAACTCGAGCGATTACACCTACGACAGCGCCAGCTATAACATGTTTCTTCTTTTTTTTTTCCCATTGAAATTTGTAATTTCCCGGGACAAAAATTGTCTTAGTCCTTCAAGTTGACTTACAATTACGAACGGCTATTTTAGTCAACAAGTTTACTTTTTACACCACTTAATCGATACACTACATGTTTGATCCAATACACCATATTTATTTACATTGATTGATGAGAATAAGACTATGCCAATCAAAGAAGAAGAAATGCATCATGGCAGCCTCAAATATATTGCTATGTTGTTCATTAAAGATGAAGAAGATTAAAGCATGATGAGAGTTTTAGAAGACAGTCGGTATGGGCATACCGACTAAGTGTTGAAGTTGAAGCATAAGAAGATTAAGGCATGAAAGTGGCGAGTTTGGGCAGCCCATTAAGGAGTCTTACACGTCATCTTGAAGGCCCAAATCCAGTTGGGATTTATTTTATCTATTTTTTATTTTTATTACTTTATTTTTTGGTATTTTTGGATTATTCCTTAAAACAGATTTTTAATTAAGGAAACAATCCTAGTTAGTTTGGAACTTCTAATTTTCGGCCATCACTTGTTATTTGGCCTTAATATTTTCGTCCCCTATGCTTAGTATTTATAGGAGAACCTTATGTTATTTTCAGTTTAGACGTTGATTAATATTAGAAGTTTATTTTCAATTGTCTCACGATCCATCGGTTGATCACCTTTCAAAGTTTTATTATTTTTGGTTCAAAAGCAATACTCTTTAGATCCAACAAGTCTAAGGTTTTAATTCAAGGTTCTTTCGAGTTCATCAAGTTCACAGGGGAATCGCTATCAAATCGAGGAATATCATTCATCGCGTTCGTGGATTCCAATCTACGGGTTCGACAAGGTACAAATCACTTCACCAATCTGCCATCCTTCATAATCGAGCCATCTTCATCCCATAGTCCACCCCAATCGTTCGTACCCTTTATTTATTTATTTAGTTTTGTGTTTTGCTTATTTGAGTCATTATCTAGGTATCATAGGATTCTATTTATTGAGTCTAAATTTCAGTTTGTTAATCGAGTCTTTGTTATTGTTTTAGTCGAGTTTTTAGCCTAGAGAATCAGATTGAATCCTTCTTAATTCTGACGTGTTTTGATTCTAGAAGTCTTCCGCTACGTTCCTCTGGATGTGACCTAGATTCATTGCATGGGTTACATCATTGATGCTCTTCAATCTCAAAATTAATACTTTACTTAATAGAAATAAAATCTAAAAATCAAAAATTAAATTAAAAAGAAAAAATGAAAATCCATTTATTGAACCTATTGAATGGGATCGAAAATTTTGAACACAATCAATAAGTTGGAAACACTTTTTTCGAAGAATTATCCTTTTATCGAAAGATATTTTTCGAAGCTTCATCTTATTTTCGAAAAATATTTTTCGAACACTACTATTAATTGTTGATTGCTGATTGGCGAAAGTGGTGACAGGTTGCTGGTGGTAGTGGCGGGCTGGCTGTTGTGGTGATGGTTAGGCTGGCGGACGTGCAAATGGAGATGGGTGAGGAGAGAGAAAGGGGATGAAAAGATAGATGGCAGAGAAGGAGTAGATGAGGATGGGTGAAGACTGAGGAGAGAGAATGAGAGGATACAGGTGGTGGTGGTGGTGGTCGGCAGTCTGCAGATTTGCGAAGAGAAGAACAGTAGCGAAAAAGAAATGGCTGGAAAGATGTACGTTCCATTCTTTTCTTTTCTTTTTTTAATTTGTAGCTCAAAAAGTAATTTACATGGGTATAAAAATAATTTAGGGCATCTAAGTAAGTTCAAAATTATTACATTTTTACTTTGTTTCATTTGTGATGCACGAGTAAATTTTGCATTGCAAATAATATCACACTGGATTTATGAGGCATTTTTATGTTTGACCATCTAGAGACTAGAATACTGAAAAACTTATTTGATTCAGTAACTTAAAAAAAATGTTATTTTTAACTATTTTGGTCAAAAATGTCATTTTTTATATTTTTTCAAAAAAGTATATTTAAGATATACGCTCAAAAGATTTATAACTCTCTAAAACAGTGTTGGATTTTGTTTTGGAAATCGGACCTATCAGTTCAACCGGTTAAACAATGAATTCATTATGTATTCGATCCAATTATACTTAAATTTTGAATTGTAATTAACCTGAAGCAAACTGGTCAAAACCGCTATAACCTAATTAAAATCGTGAACTGACTCTAAAATTAATTATCTCATAAAAGTGAGGCTAGCAAGATGAGCTATAAACCAGATGATACTAGTGAAACGGTTTAGAAACTTTCATAAGTGAGGCTAGCAGGATGAGTTATAACTTAATTAATACTAGTGGACCGATCTGGAAACTTAAATTTTGTATTGTAATTGACCTGAATCGAATCGGTAAAAAATCTTTATAACCCGAGACTAGAAGGATTTGAACTCACAACAGTCCGGAATTAATTCCTTCATAAGTGAGGCTAGCAGGATTCAAACCCTTATAGCTAGAAGTAAACTGATCAAAACCACCATAACCTGAGATTAAAAGGATTAGAATTCATAATGATCCGTAATTAGTTCCTTCATAAGTGAGGTTATAGAATGAGATGTTATACTAGTGAATGTGCTAGTTAGTTGTGTGTTTTCTATAATTTATCTAAGTTTTATATCTCAATTTGTTCAGTTCTCACTTGTTCTTCTGGTTTTGTATTTTGATTAGTTTTGCAAGATTAGTTTTGTTTTTGATGAAAATAACACCAATGAATAATTGGTAAAGTCTTGAGAGTGTGTGATAAAGATCAAAACTTGAATAAAAGTTGAGAAAATGATAGAGAATAAGCACTTGGGTGATTCACAGCCTCGGTCATGAGAGTAGGAGTCATGAATCAAATCGCGAGCAACCCTCAACACAGACTCTGTAAGTTACGACTGAGAGGGATTTTCTCTTGGCTCATTCATGATCTCATTCACAATTGCTAATATGGTTGTGAATGAAGTGCCATCTTGGTGCCACGTCGGATTCACGAGCTCATTCGCAACGAGTGTGGTCACAAACGAACTCGTGAATCCATTACTGATGTCTGATTTTTGCTATTTTCAGCAATGGTATAAATGGATTTTGGGGGAGGGTGAATTTTGACCTATCACTTGACTTCCCAAAAGGAGGCTTAGAAAGAAGAAGCACGAGATCAAGACTAACTATCCAATTGCCGACCAAATTTCATTCACGGGTTTTATTTGAGTTATTTTGTTTCTTTATCAATGAATTGTTTGTGGATTATTTGATCTGTCGTGATTGGAGAGATGGCTAAAACCCTAGCTTTTTAGGGTTGATTTTGAATTTATTCTAATGTTCTTTTAAGTCATGATATGGATCACTTATGGTTTATTTATGCTATATATATTCTTTGATTAATTGAGTCTTGTTTAATTGGCCATTAGATGATAGAATTACTTTCGGCAAGTCATAAATCGAAAGAGGCATTTTGTCCTTAGAATGAGAGTTGATAACTCGATAGCCAAAATCATTCGATAGACTTATGATCGTTCAAGAGAATAAAGAGTCAATTTTGAACACTTGGGAGTTACATGATAAACATGTTGTGGTCATTAACATACATATGAGAAATCCAAACTAGGTAATCAATTGCTTAATAATAAACAGAAAACATAATTAAATAAATTAAATCATTCAATCTGATACGACCCGGACAAATAATCTAGGACGAACAAAGGACGTAGCGGAAGACTTCTAAGAATTGAAACATGTCAGCAAATGAAGGGCTTCAATCCGACTCTACTAAATGAGCTAATCTAGACAATTAAAACACCTAGATAATGACACGAACTATGCAACACAATACCAAGATAATAAGGGATGAAAATTGGCGTATAGGGGCTGGAATATAGGTGAATGGTCATGTGTGTTGTTGGTGAAGAAAGGCTTGGGTAGATAGGATATGTTAAGGATTAAACGAACTTACGAATTGAATGGAACGAAATAGAAATCTCGATCTTGTGATTGAATGGCGACGGACGTCTTGGGGCTGGATGAATGACGTCGAATATGATGATGGGCGGTTGATGATGTTGAGGTGAATCACAACCCGATAGCCTCCTTGAATCTCGAACGTATCCATGGTTGAAATCTCTAAGTTGATCTTCGATTAGCGAATACCGGTTAATCCCTCAAGTGGATTAAGCAATACCCTTGAATAAGACTTAGATGTGCTAATTCTAAGAATGATAATTTTCTTAATGGAAAACAATCAAAAGAATATAAAGGTTTGAGACACAATTGGATGCAAAAGTAAATTAACTTCAATAATGTCTAAAGTAACAATGAATCAAGAAATCCCTATTTATAAGTCATAAAGGGCTGAAAATAATAGCGTAAGGACCGAAAATTTAAGGTCCAAAAAGAGATCAAACTAGACTAGGAAATTGCCTAAACTAGAATTCTATTCAAGGTAGGAACATGCCTTAAATACAATTCTAGTCAACCTATTCAACATGATCGAAAATTGTGACCAAATAATTAAATAAAATCTGATCTACTATAGTCCAAAATTAAATAAAATAATTACTATAGACTAGATAAAATCAACCCCTTAATTAAATTAACTAGGTCCGATTTCTTCAACACAATCGCACACACATGCACGTGATTACATGCACATACACACGTGCACTTTCACTTCTCATCTTCAACTCTTGAAGTTATGTTCTCCATGGTGTGATCTTGATCTTCAATAGTTAACAAATTAACTATCTTAGAGCTGCTCCTCTCGATTCCTTCATCTTCAATCTCGAGCTTTCTTCTAATCATCACTTGTAAATATACTTGTAGCTTCTTAGCTCTTGATCAAGTAATTGGTCATCGAAATTGCAACTCTGGGTCTTGATCTTCATTTTTTATCATGGCTTCATCATTCCCTCCCTACTGAAAAGAATTCGTCCTCGAATTTGGACCATCGTCTTGATCAAATTCATCTACATCAAAGGGAGATAAATCATCAGCATTAAACATTGAAGAACATTTATACTCACCAGGTAGATCAATGCGATATGCATTGTCATTGACACGGCTCAAAACGGTAAAAGGACCATTTCTTCTTGGTGATAATTTTGACTTCCTCAGATTGGGAAATCGACCGGGACTCAGATAAATCCAAACACGATCACCAAGCTAGAAGACGACTCTTTTGCACCGTGTATTGCGAGTGGCAGCAATTTTGGAGCCCTTGTGTTCGATCCGAGCTCGAACCTTCTCATGCATTTCCTTGATGAAATTAGCTCTCTTCAATCATTTAACACTCGTTAGATGCTCAACGGGTAATGGAATTAAATCATTAGGCGTTAGTGGATTAAATCCATAAACAACCTCAAATGGAGACATGTTAGTAGAAGAATGAATAACACGATTATAAGCAAATTCCGCATAAGGTAAAAACATTCTTCCCATGACTTCACATTATTCTTAATTAAAGACCTAAGCAAAGTACCTAAAGTACGATTCACAACCTCAGTTTGACCATCGGTTTGTGGATGACATGCAGTAGAAAACAACAGCTTAGTCCCTAATTTTCCCCACAAAACGCGCCAAAAATATCCTAAAAATTTAGAATCCCTATCACTAACAATAGTTCTAGGAATGCCATGCAATCTAACAACATGAATAAAGAACAAATTGGCTATATGAACTGCATCATCGGTTTTCCTACATGCAATGAAATGCGCCATCTTAGAAAACTTATCAACAACGACAAATATAGAATCTTTACCTGATCTAGACCTAGGCAAACCGAAAATGAAATCCATAGATAAATCAGTCCAAGGGCTAGATGGAGGAGGTAAAGGCATGTATAATCCAAAAAGATGCGAAGTAGACTTAGACTTATGACAAGTAACACATCTACTACACATGCATTCAACATCACGTTTCATATATGGCCAAAAAAATGCTCATGTAGCAAGGATAATGTCTTATGCACACCAAAATGTCCCATTAATCCTCCCGCATGTGATTCTAACACAAGTAGCTCACGCATAGAACAAGTAGGAATGCACAACCTAGACTCTTTAAATAAGAACCTATCATGCACATAAAATCCATCAAAAGACTTTGCAAATTTCGAACACTTCTCAAATATAAATGAGAAAAAGGGGTCCGACTCATACAAATACTTAATTGATTCAAATCTAAGCATCTTAACATGCATTAGGTTAAGCAACGCGTACATTTATGAGAGTGCGTCGGCGACAACGTTGTCCTCTCATTTCTTGTACTTGATGACGTACGGAAATGACTCGATGAACTCGACCCATCTCGCATATCGCTTGTTCAAGTTGCTTTGACCTTTCAAATGCTTCAAGCTCTCATGATCCGTGTGAATGACGAACTCCTTAGGCCAAAGATAGTGTTGTCATGTATCCAACGCAGGCTTCAAAGCGTATAGCTCTTTGTCGTACGTAGAGTACCTAAGTGCGACGCCATTTAGCTTCTCGCTGAAGTAAGCTACGGGCCATTTTTCCTGTATCAAAACAGCACCAATACCTATCCCGGAGGCATCACACTCGATCTCAAAAGTTTTAGAAAAATCCGGTAAACATAAAATAGAAGCAGAACACAATAAAGACTTCAAAGTATTAAACTCATGCTCTTGTTATTTACCCCATTCAAATTTGCGATCCTTCTTACTTAGCTCAGTAAGAGGCACGGAAATGCTAGAGAAAGCACGCACAAAGCGATGATAAAATCCGGCAACGCCGTGAAAGGATCGAACTTTAGACGCGGTTTTGGGCGTGGCCATTCCTCTATCGCCTTGATTTTGGAATGATCAACCTCAATACCTCTAGAACTCACAACAAATCCTAAGAATACTACTTCATCCAAACAAAAAGAGCACTTGGACATGTTTCCATACAAATGAGCATCTCTCAAAAGCATAAATACACACCTAAGGTGATCTAGGTGCGCCTGTGCACTGTAACTGTATATCAGGATATCATCAAAATAAACAACAACATATTTCCCAATAACATCACGTAAGACATGGTTCATCAATCTCATAAATATGCTCGGTGCATTTGTGAGACCAAAAGGCATAACCAACCATTCATACAAACCATGCTTAGTCTTAAAAGCAGTTTTCCATTCATCTCCTTCATGCATGCGAACTTAAAAATAACCAGATCTCAAATCAATTTCAATCCACTTAGTTCATCTAGCATGTCATCAAGTTTAGGAATGGAAAAACGATACTTATCTGTGATCTTGTTGATGGCTCTGCAATCCATGCACATTCTCCATTCATTGTTCTTCTTGGGCATGAGAATAACTGAAACTGCACATGGGCTCATCGACTCTCGGATTTGCTTCTTCTCCAACAGCTCTTTAACTTGACGGTCCATCTCCTTCATTTCTTCAGGCGAAGTGCGATAGGCTGGTCGGTTCGATAGAATGGCTACGGGCACGAAATCAATCTGGTGCTTGATCTCATGAACTGGAGGTAATCCACTTGGAATCTCATCCAGAAAGACATCATCGAACTCCTTCATAAGGGGCTGCACAACACTAGGCAAAGAAACATCGTTAGTAGCACTGTTCTTACAAGTTAAAAGAACTAAAGACAAACCTGCTTTAATAGCCTTTTCAACTCCTTTAATTATGCAAAACAATGATCGACTTTTCTCTTGAGGTGGTGTGGCTGTACTCACTCCTTTTCCACGATCAAGGGGGTTGGAAAGAGGCAATGAAGGGGCTGTATTGGCCGTGGAAGGTGACGAAGCCGGCGGTGAAGAGCTCTCGGCCGAGGAGGGATTGTCGGTGGCGGAGGTTCGAACGGCGGTGGCTGCGGTCTTCTCTTGCTCTTCTTTGAACCTTGCTCTTATTATCTCTTACTTTTCTTGAACGACTTTAGGGGACAACGACTTAAGGATGGTGGTTCGGCCGTCTCTCTTTACTGTATACGGGTTCATGAGTCTGTCGTGTATAGCTTGCCTATCAAATTGCCATGGTCTCCCTAAAAGTATATGCGCTGCATCCATAGGAATAATATCGCACAATACGGTATCAGAATAACGACCAATGGAAAAAGAAATGCGAACTGTGGCTCGATCTGTAAGCCATTGCAATCTGTATGGCTTTGGATGCTTCACTGTGGTGAATCCTAACTTATCGATAGCATATTGGCTAACTGCATTGATCAAACTACCATTGTCGATGATCATCGCACAAGTCTTGTCTTGAATAGCAACTCTTATGTAGAAGATGTTCTCTCGCTGCGATTGTTGCTCTTCTTCTCGGTTTACATTCAGACTGCGGATGGAAACCAAGCTAATATGAGGAATCTCGGGTTCTTCCTCTTCAAACTCGGTCTAGGAGACATCTATTTTAGGGGTGGCGTCGGCCTTGGCAGGTTCATCATGTTCACTGGCTGATTCGAGTTCGTTCTGCTCCGTGAGAAATAGAACTCGTCAGTTCGGGCACTGGTTCTGAACATGGCCCCAACCTTGGCATTTATTACATTGAACATCTCGGGCTCAACTAGGGGTTGAAGTTGGCACTGCATTAGGCGAATTTGGCCGTGTGAAATTTGGCCTGACTGCAGCTGCAGGTGTAGGATCAGTCTTACAGCTCGATGGTGGTGTAGAACGGTCAAAACGCCACTCAGGTAGTCCGGATTGACCTCGGGGTTGAATAGGATCAATAGAAGGAGTAGAAGATGATGTGGGAGGCGTACCTTTGCTCCAAGATGGTCGAGTAGGGACTGAAGTGTGATGAGATCGACGTCGGCCTTCTCAAAGTTGTCTCTCCACAATTGATGCATAGTGCACCATGTCATCTATACTCATGAAGTCTCTAAGCTCCACTTCGCATGCTATGTCAGGATTCATACCCTCAATGTACCTGATGATGGTAGCATTTAAGGACTCTCTCTTGCCGATTCGGTTCAAGGCGGTCTCCAACTCCTTGTGGTATTCTTCAATAGAACGGTTGCCTTGCTTGATCCGGTTGAGTTTCTTCTCGAGCTCTCTCTCATAATGCACAGGAATGAATCTTCCTCGCATGAAGCCTTTCATTTCTTCCCATGTATCAACAGACGGATATCTCTCTTTGCGTCGTCTCTCTTGCTGCATCTTCCACCATGAGGCTGCATAGCCTCGAAACTCTAATGCTGCTAACTGGACCTTCTTGATCTCCGAAAAGTCGTAGCAGGTGAAAATCTTGTCTACTTTGTGCTCCTAATCTAAGTAAAGATCAGGATCATGTAGACCTTCAAATTTCAGAATGCTCCTTTTGATGTTGTTGAGCAAACCGTCTCCATCTCCATATCTAGGCTTCTCATAATGGATTGCTTGTCTGATAGGAGCTCGAGGTCGATCACGGTGATCGAGGTGGTATGAATTCGGCTTCATAACCACTTGCTGCATCAAACTCGGGTTTGAAGGCGTTATCTCTTTGATCTTCTTGGAAAACGGGCTGTCTCGGGGCGCCTCTCTGCTGGGGTCGCTGGACTGCTTGAGTCATAGTTGACTGAGCTATGAGTTTCTTGATTTGCTCAGTTAGCTCGGTTACTTGATTTCCGAACTCATCCTTCAACTGCTGGTTTTGGTGCATGAAATACTGTGCCATAGTGTCAAACTGGTACTTCGGGTCTCAATCAGATTTGGGCGAATTTGGATCGTCCATAAGAGGGGTTGAAGCAGTGGCTTCGTTCTTGCCTTTGTCCATGGTACCTACAAAATGCACAAACGTAAAAGAAAACAACGAAGGATCCTCACAATCTCACGTTCACTCTTTTGTTTTCACTCTTGATTTTACCTTTCGTGTTTGCACTCAATATATGGTGCACAGTGTGTATGGCGTGTATATGATGTGAAAGGTAGCACTCTTTGTCAAATATCGAGGGTACGGATTAATTGCATGAAGGTTTGATAAGGATTGCTAACTAGGATCAACGGATGATGTGTAGTATGGTTGTGTAAGTGACGTGTACAATGGGGTGTGGGCGACGGGTTTGAGTCACATGAATGGTATGGTGTGTCGAGTAGATGAGGTGTATTAGGGTTAGATGGATCCCTAATGGGTAGAAGGAAAGAAGTAGGAAAGAAAAGGAAAAATGGATTAGGTAATTTGGAAAAGTGTTACACAATTGTGACATAATCTAAATATTCCAATTGGACTAGACTCTAAAAGGAAAAAACTAAAAATAAATTACAACTCAAATAGAAATTACCAACTATGAAATAAAACTTGGAAGGAAAGTTCCAAAAATAAAACAAAACTCAAATGGAAACATAATGAATATACCTCTTTTTTTTTAATTTCGGATTTCTTTTTTTTAACTGATTCTTTTTTTCTGTTCGACTGTTTTTTTATAGGATAGCTATGATATTACAACTCGATAAACACATAAGAAAATAAATGACACGTACGATGACACGTAGGATAAAACTTAACACGTCGGATTGAATCACGACCAGCAGAGCTAACGTGGCTCTGATGCCAAAATATGATACAACTCGGACAAATAATCTAGGATGAACAAAGGACGTAGCGGAAGACTTCTAAGAATCGAAACACATCAGCGAATGAAGGGCTTCAATCCGACTCTACTAAATGAGCTAATCTAGATAATTAAAACATCTAGATAATGACATGAACTATGCAACACAATACCAAGATAATAAGGGATGAAAATTGGCGTATAGGGGCTGGAATATTGGTGAATGGTCGTGTGTGTTGTTGGTGAAGAAAGGCTTGGGTAGATAGGATATGTTAAGGATTAAACGAACTTACCAATTGAATGGAATGAAGTAGGAATCTCGATCTTGTGATTGAATGATGACGGATGTCTTAGGGCTGGATGAATGACATCGAATATGGTGATGAACGGTTGATGATGTTGAGGTGAATCGCAACCCGATAGCCTCCTTGAATCTCGAACGTATGCAAGGTTGAAATCTCCAAGTTGATCTTCGATTAGCGAATACCGATTAATCCCTCAAGTGGACTAAGCAATACCCTTGAATAAGATTTAGATGTGCTAATTCTACGATTGATAATTTTCTTGATGGAAGACAATCAAAAGAATATAAAGGTTTGAGACACAATTAGATGCAAAAGCAAATTAACTTCAATAATGTCTAAAGTAAGAATGAATCAAGAGACCCCTATTTATAAGTCCTAAAGGGCTGAAAATAATAGCATAAGTACTGAAAATTTAAGGTCCAAAAAGAGATCTAACTAGACTAGGAAATTGCCTAAATTAGATTCTATTCAAGGTAGGAACACGCCTTAAATACAATTCTAGTCAACCTATTCAACATGACCGAAAATTGTGACTAAATAATTAAATAAAATCTGATCTACTATAGTCCAAAATTAAATAAAATAATTACTATAGACTAGATAGAATCAACCTCTTAATTAAATTAACTAGGGTCGATTTCTTCAACACAATCGCACACACATGCACACGATTACATGCACATGCACACGTGCACTTTCACTCCTCATCTTCAATTCTTCAAGTTATGTTCTCCATGGTGTGATCTTGATCTTCAATAGTTAACAAATTAACTATCTTGGAGCTGTTCCTCTCGATTCCTTCATCTTCAATCTCGAGCTTTTTTCTAATCATCACTTGTAAATATGCTTGAAGCTTCTTAGCTCTTGATCGAGTAATTAGTCCTCGAAATTGTAACTCCGGGTCTTGATCTTCATTGTTGATCATGGCTTTATCACAATCTATAATAGTTACAAACTGATGAGTGTCTAAATTACACTCTTTTTTATTGCATTTTAATATAAATGCAATAGGTTTTATAAGTAATTATAGTTGTAAATATTGTAAATATGTTTTGATTCCTTGATTTTAAGTGGCCAATACAGGAAGTTATGGGTTTAACATTGCAAATCTAAGTCAATTTGGAGATTCGATCAATAAAGACCGCATAAGATAAGAAAAAGATGAAGAAAACCAAGTGTTGAGCTCAGACGTGACCCCAGAACGCGAGTTCCTTGGCTCACACCTTAAAGCATGACCAAACTCGACCAAAAGCCCGCGTTGCCCAGCTTTCATAGAGGTGACTTTCTTCAGCTGGAACTCGACCGAAGAACATGACCTTATTGAGTCACACCTCAAGCTGTTACCGCACGTGACCCGGAAACACGACCTACCATGGGTGGCGCATCGCTTCATTGTATAGCGCGAGCTTCACACGTAACCAACAACCTGAGTTTGAGCCCCTTTTGAGAGGTGTTTTTCTTTGTCCCAAACTCAACCCTGTGAAACTCAAGGTTCAAAAGTGACTCCTCTGTGGTCGAGTTCCGAGCGAACGGATCTCACTTTTTGACTTTTGACATTCAATTATTAGCCCCTTCATATATCCAATTTGGAGGGCTTTTGAGATCACTTCTTACCCATTCAACAGTTCTAACACTTCTCACTTCCATCTCCCACAACTCTACACAGACAATACAACATAAATAAATACACTCATGAAGAAGGAAGAAGAAGAAAAAGATAGAGCATTCATCCATCTTGAAGATTCAAGCCAAGGGATTGAAGATGAGTTACTTTAATTGGGTTTTATCTTCTCTTTCCTTCTCTTACACTTGTGTATTTAGAACGAGTTTTGTTAATTTCTTCTTTGTTCTTGTCTTGGATATAAATATGGTTGGCTAGAGCCTTAGAGCTCTGGGATGTGGAAAAATAACATGAATCTTGTTCTCACCTAGGGTTTAATCTATGATTGTGTTTTGTCAAGATTTCGATCCCTACTCATTTCGTACATGATGTTGTTTGAATGGTCTTCATTTAACATCAAATATTTGAATCACATGATTTGGTAGATTTTGTGATCATAAAGCATGTGTGGGTTGAATCTATGTATTTGGCTTATTGATTGAATGTCGATTATATGGAAGGAAACTAGACCTCTTTGTGCTTTTGGTAGGTCTGATCTTGGAATGTATTAGGGATAATCATCCTTATCACATACGAATTTAAGAGATATTCGATAGATGCTATTATGATCTTTGTGGTCTTCCTATCGTTGAACGAAGCATGATTGTAGAGTTAACTCTAGTTGTGTTCAAGATGAGCATTGTGTATCCATGTTCTAAAGTCTCGTCTTTAACTTATTATTCAAACCATTTTCTTTGAGTCTTTAATATCTTGCACTAGTGTAGAATTTGGATTCCTTGTTTAAATTAGTTTCTGTTTTTAAGTTTGAGCTCTTGGTTTATGTTTTTGGGATTTTTGGATTGAAATCACTTTCACTTAATTGAAGTCTAGATAATCCATTCATCTATAGTTGTGGTATTTGTAGTTATTTGTTTACATATCTCATTCCCTGTGGACCAACCTCGTTTCATCATATCTATAATATGCTTATACACTTGTAGGCATGACTCGAGTGTAAATGTAAAACTAAAATCAATGAGAGTAAATCTCGCATTACAAACCCTCTAGAATTCCTAGAGTAATTTAGCTAGACATCAATGTAATGAAATAAAACGTAGTTTGAAACATCATAAATAAATATAGATGACATCGATAATCCTCTGTAGCATCCAATCATCTTCTATGATGAACTCTTTCTCCAACATCACGGAATCCTTCTCTCCGATGGTTTGATGTTCTTCCCGAGGGTAGATGGTACCGGTAGCCTACATCATCTTCTTAGAGTGTGTGGACGTGTATCAATGGTGTGAATAGTGTATTAAGAGTGGTTCTAAGTGTGTCGATCCAGAGAGCACTTTTTACACTGGGTCGACACAAGTGAATTGGGTCAAGTCGACCTAGACCTTCAAATTTTGTTCATGAGTGGGTCGACTGAGCCTTTTCGGGTTAACCCGCTCCCTTTTCGAGCTGGGCTTTGGATTCCAACAAGCTTTGATCATTTAATCCAATCCAATAGACTTTAATTAAGTAATTAATTAAGCCCAAGCCTAACTAGATCATCATTTATCTCTCAACAACTTTACTTTATCATTTTTCACCAAATATTCAATATATTAATCACTTTAGCTGCGAAATTAACAAACACATCAAAAACACCAAATGATAGGAATATAAACATAAAACCTAGTAAATGACATAACTTCTCAAGATAAAAGATATCAAATCATGTTTAATATTTATGTAAAATACACAACTGTCACTATCTCTCAGGGCTTGATTTCTATGAGATTGTTTATATCTTATATGAATGCTTGATCACCATTTATACATGATAGTCAATTAATTTGATGTACTCACAGGAGAAGGATTAATTGATAGAAAGATAGAAATTAGGTTATGTGTGCTTGGAAGAACCAACCTAATGAACAAGTATTGCTAGGGTTGAATAAATCTTTGTATGCTAGATTGAGAGTAATGACATGTGTGAAGAACCGACCAAGTGAAATGCATGCTCATTATTTCTATGTTATGGTATGTGCTGTTAACAACAGTCTGATAACAAACTATTAATTTCCCACCATTAATAGATTAAAGACTAAAATCAGGTTGCAGGAATTAATGAATATTAGTAAATGAAATAATAATCCAGTTTTCTTAAAGCCTAGATTTTCCCAATTGATAGTTTAAGTATTTTATCTGTTGCGTTTATTTGTGTTATTTATTTCTCCTTCTACCTGCATATCTAGTGTCTAGATATTAATTAAGTACTTATGTTTGAGAACGTAAAAGTTGTAATCTCTGTGGGATACGATACTCTTGCTCACCTACGTATTACAATAACACCGTGCACTCGTGGTTACTTATTTTTTTAATAAATAGCATGTTAGAGACTGACTGTGCTGATTGTTCTTACAAAAGCTTTACATGTTTTGAGCTATACATAGTTTCAGTCTTGTTTAAGCTAGGTTATAATGTTAGTTTTCGTGTTTGAAATACTTTTCATACACTGTCAAAAGTTTCTTAGAAGAGAATACATGTGGGAGCTAGATATAGAGAGTCTAGGTTGTGAGGGGATCTCACGATTCAATTTTACGAAAGATGGTGTAAGGATAAAAAGGATTTCAAGTGACGGATGGTCAACTACGTGTAATATCCTGAGTAACATTACATCGGAGTGTGAATTGTTTCTCATGAACATGACAAGTCCCCTAGAAGTAGATCTATTGATCAAACTTGATTACCAATCCTTTGTGTTAATTTACATTCTGCTTATATGTTATCTTCTCTATAACGTTCTGTTCTTTATTGTGAACTTTGTTTATAACATTCGTGTATATTATTATGAATGTATGCAGAGTTAATACTTTACATAGGTGTATGTAATTTCATTCTATCCAAAATTTCTTGCTCACAGTCGAAAATTTCTCAAAAGTAAAAATATGTTGAGTGCCAAGTGCCAACTCATCATATTTTTACTCATTGAAGATGCTCTAAGGTAGCGATGATGGTTATTCAAAGTCCGCTTTCCAAATGTCCAGTCCCATGTGAAAACGACAATTCAATGACAATGACATTAATGTTATGAAGAAATGGAGAGAAATTAATATCCATAATAATTTATCAACTCTACCACCATTCAATTTCCAAAACATATGAAAGAAAATTGTAACTTCAGCGAAAACTGAATAACAATATTTATAAATCATACTAATACTATATATATATGTACGTATATATATCACACATATTAGTAACAAATTTAAATTATACAGTATTATCATTATTGAAAATCCATTTGATAAAAAGTTATCAACCGTATGAGTCATACCAGCATAATTTATGTGTCATTTTAGTATCAATTATGTTCCATAATCTCATCAATTATCAACCTATTATTTCAATCGTAATAAATTTCTTTTTGCACAGGAATATAACATTTATAATTAAAATCCAAAATATAATATATAACTTTAATGAATTCATCAATATCCGGAAGTATATGCCCAATTATATATATATATATATATATATATATTAAAATAATGGTACATAAATGAAATTGAAATTTAAAGGCATAAGTGGGGTACGTATTAAGATTGTAAGATATTTATAGAAAATTTAATAATATTTACATATACATTAAGCAAACCTATCTAGACCTTTTTTTTTCGAAATAAAAGTAAAATAAATTAAAAATCATTAGTATAGTACTTGTCAAAATTTTATGGCGAGGATGCAAACGAGGGTGTGAGTTAGCATGGAATCTTTCATTTAATTTGTAGAGCTGTCAGAAGGGGTTAACGAGGTCGGCCAATTCACGGGTCTCAAAAGTCCGTCATTTAACAGGTCTAGACGGGGCGGGTCTATACGGGTTCGGGCCTAAAAACCTCAAACTTAACCTGTTCCTACCGCGGGCTGTGTGTTGGCGGGTCGGCCTGCGGGCCTATTGAAAAACATAAAAAATAAAATTAAATTTATATTTATTTTCGAATCACTAATTTTTATTTTTATACAATGTTATATAGATATGAATGTGGACATTTCAAAATTTAAACTATTATTAACATTGCACCAAATTCAATATTTTCAAATTTTATAGTGTTCGTATATTTTCTTTTTCATCATCAAATTATATTAAAACATATATCTTTTCACAAACACAAATTATCACCATTATTTGATATTTTCAATTTCAATCAAAGTTAATTATCATTAAATTAATTTGCGTTTTCATTATTTTTTCATTTATTTTTCAAAATAAATATTGATTTAAAATTATGAAAAAAAGAGCATAGGCTTGGGGGCTAAGCCCGCCCCGTCAAAGCCCGCCCCCCATTGGGCGGGCCTCCAAAACAGCAACCCAACCCTACGGGCTGACTCGGCAGGCCTAGCCCATTTTGATAGCTCTATTAATTTGTACAACATGGATGCACAAGGGATCTCCGGTGACAAAACCTAGTTACATTCTTTAGGGCGCAATTAATTTTTTCGCCATGTTTTTTATTTATTTTAATTTGTTATGTTGTAGTTTAATATTCCCTCCGGTCACTAATATTTGATGTTTTAGACTTTTGCACTAGAATTAAGAAAATATTAATGGCTCCTAGAAATTCTACTTTTTATTTATAAAATACTCACTTCTAGAAAGTATATTAATGACTCATGAAAATTATGAGAGTCCAATACAAATGGATATAAATTTGACTATCTTGAAAATTTTATCATAAGTTGGCAATTTTTTTACTTTTTTTTTGCAAATGGAGCCAAAAAAATTACAAATATCGAGCCAAATTATGGGAAAATATGGAGCCAATTTATTAGCAAAATATGGAGGCAAACTAAATTATTAGGAATAGTCCATTATAGCTTTATAAATAAGAATGTCAACAACTACCTCGCCATCTTCAATTGGATCATTCGCTACTCTAGAAGAATTTGACCCTTTTTATGTATGGAACATATTCTTGAAATGATCCATTTTATAGAGTAGGATTAATGTTTATTGTATAATTGAATTTAATATATTTTGGAATGTGCATGCTTGGAAGGAGAAGAGAATGGGAAATTGAAACAACCATGCATGAATGAATTAATGAGATGAGAGAGAAACAACCTAAATAATCTAAAACATCAAGTAAATAAAAAAAATGAAAAGGTTAAAACATCAAATATTAAAATCCGGAGGGAGTATTATATACTCATTAATCACGGTTCATTTTACCCAAATAAAATTTATTACTCCCTCCGTCCCATTTTGATAGACTGATTGTGGTTTTTCAAGGGAATTAAGAAAAGTATTGAGAAAGATAATTAATCAAGAAACTTCCTAATATACCCCTATTTATTTATTTGATATTGAATTAATGCCTAATGTGAACATATTAAATATGGGGTATATATTAGTAAATTAGCCAAATATATATAGAAACATGCCTATATATCGGGACATATCAAAAATGAAAACAAGCCTATTAAAATTGGACGGAGGGAGTATAATTTTTTAGTATTTAATTTTTCAAATAATCAATAAATATCTAAAAATTAAAAATTAATTTTTAAGAAGTATTATAAACCTAATATGTATAATAAACCATAATCGACCAGTGTAAAATTAAATTAAAATATAATAAATTGAAATCAAATAAAAAATGAAGAAAAAACTAAAAAAAAAGAAAGTAATTGTGTGACATAAAATGCAATACTAATATATTATAATAAACCCTAATTTGATTGAATGAACTTTAATGAACAAGTATATATAAACTTAAATTAAAACACACCAAATTAAATCAAAGAAAAAAAAAATGTGAAAAAAATTGATGATGCAGTAAAAAATGTCACACACTTTGTTGAATGGGATCTCACTCGGAGAGAGAAAGTCTCCACCGGTTTCAATACATGGTAGACAAGATAAAGGCTGAATTAAATGGACAACGACGACATCTCAGCAACCGTCGATCCACATTGATTTTCAGTCTTCAAAATTTAATTTTTTAGAACAAATTTATCGATTTATCAATAATTTGAGTAGCAAGGTATAATTATTTAACATTCATGAAATTTTTGTGAAAATTTTTATAATTTGGGACATGCTGCTTATGAAGATGTTGTCACTAGAAGAAATCATGAATATTATATTGATTGATTTGTTTTTAAAAACTGTTTACTTTTTTATTTATTTTTTTAGTTGAATTGATTTTTTCTTCTTTGAACGGATAGTTAAGAATATTAAAGGAGACACCCATGCTATAGGAATGCAAGTATAAAAGAGAGACAACGTAACTCAAATTTAAAACTTCACCTCTTAGCTTATTTCCTCAACTTAAAAAATGGACAGGGCTTACCTAGTGCACAATCCCTAGCCACTGTTGGTTATTCTAATAGAGATGCCCATTCAAAACCCGATTTGCCAGTTTTTGACGGTTTTCCAACCGTCAGGACCATCAACCAAAAATATCCGGTCCGGTTTTGATTTGGAGGTAGTGGATTTCACAAACCACTGGTTAGCCGATTTAATCGGCGGTTTGTACTTTTTTTTAAGGTGATCCATGTGATCTCGATCAACGGCTGGAAATGTGCGGCATCGGATTCCTGACGTAGAACCAGCAGTTAGGAAGCACAATTCATCGGTTTGTGCGGTTTGCGCTTCAAATCGCCGGTTCCGACCCTTTTTTTAATTTTTCAAATTCAAATTTTAAATCCCCCTTCCACTCCCCAATTTTCACCTATAAATACCCCCACCTCCTCCACCATTTTCACTTACATCAAACTCTTAATCTCTCTCTCTATTATCTAATTCTCCATTTATTTATCAATATTCAATATCATTCGTATTTCTTACTCTCTCAAGTCTCAATTCTCAAGCTCTCTCTCTATTCTCAAGCTATCTTATGACTTACATTTATCTCTCAAGTTTTTCAATCTTTTCGTACTCTTATCATCAACTAATCATCCTATCTAGTTGATGTAGCCGAGCCGATAAGGGCAAAGGCAAAACTATTGCTAATAGTTATATGGTCCACATCATCGTCTTCATACTCATTCTAGAGTATATATTTATGATAGTTCTGATACGACGTCGACTTGGCAACAACAAATGCATCAAGACTATGATCATGCAGGCGGAGCTGCTGACACTTTTTACAATGATCCAGCATCACAAATTGAAGTTGATGAAGAAGTAGCCAGATGGATTAAATTTCAAGAACTACAATTTTAACAATCTCGTGCTGCCAGTGTTGACCAGTTCAAAACTGAGGAGCTAGAGGAGGAGGTTCCCCATGAATCGAGAGGCTCAATGTTGAAATATGCTCTCTTCACTGTTCATTTCAGAAAGGTGCCAAGGAGGGATGAAGAAATAGTTTTTTATTTATATTGCAACTATTGTCCTAAGCAATACAAATTTTGAATCGGAGGAGGCTACAAAATGTACTGGGCGCACATCACCAACCATCATCAAGTCAAACATGGTCATGCTTAGGCTCAATTGTAACTCAACTTCTAATCGGTAAGCAATGTTAATGTTGAAAGCCAAGGTGAAGGTACGCAATACTCATCTCAACTCTTTAGGTTTGATCTTTCTGTTGCTAGGGAACAAATGTGTTATTTTATTTGTAAAGAATATTTAGCGCTTCAATTTGCTGATAACATGAATTTTGAACGTCGTATGAAAGCTGCTTAGATCCTGCTGCTAGAAGAATACCTAGAATGACCATGACTGGGACTCTAGAAAAATTACATATAAGATATAAGTCCAAATTAAAAAAGTATTGTTAGCAAAATACCTCTTAGGGTTGATATTGGTTCTGATATTTAGTCTGATCAACATATACATCGTCATTATATTGTTGTTACTTTACATTGGATTGATTATTCATGGTTTTTAAATAAATGCTTAATTGTTTTTCATAGATTTAATTGTCAACATAGTACTGCTACTAATATTACTAAGTCTATCATAAAAAATTGCAATCAATTTAAAATGCTAGATAAAATTTTTCCATTGACTTTGATAATGCGAGTGCGAATACGACTAGTATTAGAGAATTAATTCAAACATGTAATCCAACCTTGCATGGTAAATATTTTTCATACTAGATGTATTGCTCATATTTTAAATTTATGTGTTCAAGATGAACTTAGAATATTAAATACTTCAATTCAACCTATTCGAGATGCCGTAGATTATATTCATAGTAGGGTGAGAGTGAGATGTAGGTGGGAAACATTCTGTAGGTAAAATGGTGCATATCCTAAAATATTTAACTTAGATGTACCTCATAGGTAGAATTTTACTGATGAAATGCTTGTTGCAACACTAGAATATCGAGAATTATTAGTTTTTCTTTGCTACAAGTGTTGATTCCTTTATTTTAATATCTTCATATTGGGATGATTGTTATGAATTGATGGAACTTTTACAAGTTTTTTGTAAAACCCCAAATTTTTGGTTATGATTAGAGGATTCTTAATAGTAATTAAATAGTTAAGGAGGAAATTTAAATAAGGTTTAAGTGAAGTCAGATGTTAGTCACGACTTTAGGGGTCAGTTTTCGTGAAATGGTATTTTTGAAAATTTTGATCTTAACTCTGTTTTAGTCAAACTTTGTCTCGTTAGAAAGGTTTTAACTCAAGGAGTGTGTTGGTGTTCCCAGAATTTTATTCTGAAGTCGTTTGAGTTCTCAGTAATGAAAAACGTATTTAATGGGTAAATGAATATTAACTTTTACGTGCGTTCGTGTTTTGAAAAATTTACGAAATCCTCCTCATTTATCCGAGTCTTGTTCTGTCAGGCTCCTCTTATGGGAAATGACTTAAAGGATTCTGTTCGCATTCACAGATTTCCATTCTGAGGTCAATCGGATGCTCGAGAGCAAAATCTGTCAGTCTGAGTGCCTCATTTTTCTTCTAACGACCTCGTCTTCATCCCGAGTCAAGTTGGTTCACTATTATTCGAGCCAATGAGTCTTCCGATATTTTTGAATTTCATGTCTGAGGTCATTTGGACCTCGACATCGAATAAAGCAGCTTTTAACCGAACCCGGGGTAACTTTTCGCACTGGAATGGCTTCTCAAGGAAGCCAAGCTCCTTTCCATAAATAGAAGGCCACCCCTTTCCTTCATTTGCTCATTCATTCCATCCAAATTCACTTCTAAGAGAGTGGGAAAGCTCGTGAGAGCCGAGAAAGTTCTGTAGAAGTAAAAAGCGTTCATCGAAAGTGTTTTGCAAGACGACAAGCGGAGTGGCGTGGAAGGGATGCGGTGAGGGAATGTGCTAGGGGCGCCGTTGGGTCATAGCAAGCGGCTCTGTCGCCATTGCGACTCGATGAGACGCTGAGCTAGCCACCTTCCTTCGACGCACCTAACCCCGTCCATTCTTATTCGTCAGTCTCGATTCTATTTCTTTTATGTCTTTTAATTCCGCATTTACTTTCCGTTCTTCATGTTCTTCGTGTTCGTCATTATTACTCGTTTACTTTCCGTCTAAAGTTGTGTTTCAATTCTTGTTAAAGTTCCAAGTTAATAGCATTTCCGTTATATTGCTCATTTTAATTCTCGTCGTTATGATTCTCGTCTTTATTCCAAAATTAGTCTCGTTTATTCCGTTAAAAGTTCCGTTCAAGTTATATTTAAGATTTCATCGTTATTTTATGTATTCAAGGAGGATTGTTGTGTTTATTCCGTCATAATGTCGATTTCTTTTTAAGTTAAAGCATGTTCGTTTCTATATTTTATTCAAAATGTTAAGCCTTGTTTTCAAGTTTCAAACATCGAAAAATGTAACATCCTAATTTTTATAGACTAATAAAAATACCAGATTCTATTTTAGATCATAATCAACATCAACACATGAGTTTTAAATTAACGTGGAAGCATTTAATCCTTTACATAACATCTATAAATTCATGATAAGAGATAATTAAACTGAAGTCATGAAATAAAAACTTAAGTTATTAAATCCTAAGATACGAAATTTTATATAATAATTAAGCCATATCTGCCACCGCGCCACAGCTCCAACTCCTTAACCTGAAAATGTGTAAACAATAGGGATGAGCTTACACGTTGTAATACCCCAAAAATTTTATTTTCTAAATTTAATTAAGAATATATATCTAATAGTTAGATATCCAAAACTTATTGGTATTAAATATATATATATATATATATATATATATATATATATATAGCATGTGCTAACCATAAGTATAATTTAGGGAAGAGAACGGACTCTTCTAGGTCACATTTTTAGGTGATATGTGCCCATTGAGTGTGTTAGAAATACCCTTAGAATATTCTCATATTTAATTTAGAACCCTAGATATGCACTTAGTTTGATTAAATAGAATTTATTTACTAAGTATAATAGATTTATTGTGACAAATATATATATATATATATTGTATGTATGCATATCATTTATATATAATAATAATAATAATAATAATAATAATACATATATATATATATATATTATTACGTATATATGGTAATTTATATATATACACATATAGTCTATATAATGGTATTGATTAGTGATTAATATAATTAAAAAATATATATATGTATATATATATATATATCTTACATACCCTATCTACGTGCCATGTATTAAATTAAAGTGATATATGTGTCTTTATTATAGAATAGGTAGATTGTGACTCTTAAATGTTTTAAATTAAAATATTAAAAGTGATATGCTAATGCTTCAATTAAACTTGTGTTTCATTAAACTTCAATCTCCCAAATCAACATTGCAGCATAAGTTTCGTTCACAGCAACTAGGGTTCATTTGATTTTCTTTTCCAAGGTATATATATATTTACGCAGATTTCAATTGATGGATTATTATAGCACATAACTCATGAATATATTAATCATATCATATAATTTGGCGGTGAGAAGTTTCTTTTCATTTTTTTTAATTAATGGTTAATTTTATATATGAATTATAATAAAAAAATTAATTTGTGTTCTATAAGTTTTATATGTTGTAGAGAATAGTTATTTAATATGTAACCTTGATTGATTAATTTAAGAGTACATAGCAAGACTAACCTAATTTTCAAAAGTCCCTGACCTGGAAATTTTACATGTTTCATATTTATGACTAATTATTAGTTCTATTCATTATATAGTTATAGTTAATTTATAGGATAATCATATGTAGTGTAAATTTTTAATTAATTTTGTTATGCTTTAATAATTTTAAATTAGCCATATTAAACGATGATATTAACTGGGAAAATTAGTATAGTATAGTAACATAAGCTAAACTAAAAGAAAGCTTAGGGATTGAGTTTTGATAGGAGTTATTTAGTTAAACTAAGCCAATGTTGGTTGTTGTAGGCTCAGAAGAAGTAGCAGGAATAAAGTAGAATCAATCCGGAAATTTGAAACCTTATCTATTATCCAGGTGGGCCATACTATATCTTTCCAAATTGTATCTTTCGAGTTATTAAGCTCTGCTTTGCTAAAATTGCATATGTGACTATCTGTGTTAAAAATTTACGTGCTACTGTATGTTGTCGGAGTCTCATAAACCAGCGCTGTGTCAATGTGAGTAGCTACAGTATGCATGCATTATTTATTCTGCTCTACTCCTTGTCGGTGAGACTAAAATGAAACACTTATTGGTGATACTCTTTGGGTATACTATGGCCATACTCAACGTTATGCGCTGGTGATGTAGTTTGGGTTGCGGGCAGTGACGGGTTATACTCTTAAGCGCTTCACGATAAAATGTTTTGGTGAACTTAGGTTGCTTCCAACTTTTAAACCTCCTAAGCTTCACTACCTGCATGAACACAGATAGATTACTTTAACAAATTGATTTGCATAACATGAATTGTAAAAACTTGCCCACTGAGTGCACTAGTACTCAACCCAAATATTTTTCAAATATTTTTCAGGTTAGTAGGCTGGCGCGTGGATGTGACGATGCTGAGAAATGGGCTTTTGTTGTTTACGTATTTTCTCATTGTTTTTTTTTTGTTAAGTATTCTGTTGATAATGAAGTCTCTGCACTTGTAATATCTTTTTGTTAAACACTAAGAGCTCTGATCTTGGTGTTATGGAATAGGTATATATTATTATACAGCATGTTTGATTATTCTGAGTCTTCTGTTGAGATTTTGTTAATCAGGTTACCCCCTTTCTTTCCTGCTTCTTAATTCCAACCCCCGTGGCGTCTATTTCCATGGTCTTTCGGGACCGGGGCGCTACAGAGTGGTATCAGAGCAGGTTTTGCAACTCTGCAGACCTGTTGGGTCATCTTTCATTTGTGAGTCATAAATTCTTGTGTGATATTATATAAGCCCTCAGCTCGTCACTCACGCAACAACCTAAAAGGTACGCATATTTTTATGCGGATATTAATTTTAAAAGTTACATTAATGTTGAATGTTATGATTCTTTGGAAATGAAAGATTAGGATTCTCCATGTTGATGAGAATTCCTCGAAAGATTGATTTTTATGCTGATCGCATACTCTGATTAACCACGCTTATTGCGTACTCTGTTGCTATTTTAATAGCATACTGGTTTTGAAATATGCCTGTGAGCATATTGGTTTCTGTCTAAAATCTATGTTGATTACATAATTATACGAACTTATTTTTCTATGCCTTGTGCATACTTATGATGTTGGGAATATGCAGAATGCATACTTTGAACTGTGATAGCCGAAAAGTGTTTATATTGTATATTTCGTTTGAAATAAGTACGAGAACTTGAAAGCTTCATAATGTAAGATTAACTTAGCCTATAGTTGCTGAACTTAGGCTGAACTTGTAACCACTTACTAGATTGCTAAGAACATAGTTTGACTGAGGAGGTGTTTCATTTTGATGACTGAACATAAACTTATGGCTCAGAAGAACTGCCACACGTACATCACCATTGATGAGCAGATTACGAGATTGTATACGTATACCAAGAAAGGAATCAATTCGGTGCTCGAGGTCATTGGGAAAATAAATTACTCTACGGGGATCAACATTTGGTCAAAAGAAGTTTTGGGAAATTGAAGTTGTGTTGAAGTTAACCAACAGTTTTCCGTGGTGCTAGAAAGATGGACATATTAAACAATGAAGTATAAAAAAAAATATGTAGCTTAACGATCTATACAGAGATTGAAAATTTTCATGGGTAGATATACTAGACAGTGATGGCTGCTACAAATAGGGTTCAACATCAGAATTATCACTTGAGCGAGATATCGAGGAAGATCGATCACCACCTTTTATCACTACTTATGGAGATGTGATTATAAAGTTTACTCAACAAGCGATAATGAGTCTATGGAAGACTTTGGCACCATCATTTGAAGTTGATGCTGATGCATTTTGCATGCGTTGTGTTTGAACTTTATCATTGGAAGCCGTTGATTAATGAGCAGATGGACGATGTTGTTGGGTCAAGTTTGATAACTTGTTGTTAGATCATCTTGGTACCTTTTGTAGATCTAGAATGTTGTCTTCTCTTGACATGTTTATCCCAATGTCACGTGCAAGAAGAGATCAGAATCTACCACCTTGGGGAGCTAAGGAGATAGCATGTGCTATGAATAGAAAAAAAAAGAAATACTCGAATATTTTTTATAGTGGAACAAGAGATTTTTGTCGACTGATATACCATACCAATCAAGATAGAGATGGAGTCAAACAAGCTAGCTTAGCTATACATACGAGTGATGGTGCATCTATGTAGAATACTTATCTCAGTCATGACGAATCGAGAAACCTAATTCACATCAATATTCAGTCAGAAAACTATGGATACGAAATTGAGCTTCACACGTAAAAAAATGGCAAAATCGAACGAGTGATACAAAATAAGAAATACAGGCTTCAAGGAGTCATCTTAGATGAGAACACAAGTTGGAAAATGTTCTACAATTATCTATAGACAATGAGAAAAGCGCAGTGGAAATACAGAATGCATGATGTGTTACATGTATCGATCCTGATGAAGTATGTGTTTGACCCGGACCATTTGCTCAAGAACGGCGAGTTGATCTTGTGTGTACATATAACATATGATAGGAGCCTCGCTAGATGGAACCGTCAAGATCAAGCAACATAGGAACTTGGAAACAAGGTGTGATGATGTCTTGATGCTATGGGTTGACATAAAACTTTCACGATATAAGTCATTCTGATAGGTGCTCTAAGTGTATTAGTTTTACTTGTTTACCTAGCTTCTGTGCATCCCTGCACACTTTGATCGAGTATTTTGATTGAGCTTTGTAACTTTGATAGTTAAAGAGATGAATCCCTGCTTCTTTTAAGCTATTTCTCATTACCTTAAGTCTCGATCTATGAATGGGTCTTATTTGTTTACCTGTTCATTTCTATAACTTTCAATCGTCCTATGAAGGAGTCTAGTTGTTATTTGTTTGTTCCGTCCTATGAAGAGGACTTAGTTGATTTTCTTTTGGCCTATAAAGAGGTCCATTTTCTTGTTGATATCTGTTTATTTCTTTCTTCATCTATAAATGAGCGTCTTGATTCATTTTAGGTTTTATTTCCTTTTTATAAGCCATTATTATATGGAGATTTGCTTTAGCTACAAAATTTATGCTGCTTGACTTTCCGAAAGGCATAATCTACTCTTATATTTATAGACTTTCTATCATATTATTCTTGATGCCTTTCCATTGATTTATGTCCCCGAATTCATTTCTCTTTTTAATCAATACCCTATCCCTCATTTATTACCTCTTTTCGGGATTGGGTCATTGCGCCAAACAAAGTCGAAGCCATTAATAATTGGTCTCAACCAACAAATCCTTTAGAAGTACATAGTTTTCTCAACCTTATAGGAGACCATCGTAGATTTATTGAAGAATTCTCAAAGATAGCCTCTTCTATAATACAATTATTTAGGAAGGGCGCGGTCTTTAAGTGTACATTAGCTAGTAAACAGAAATTTTCAAGAGTGTAAGAAAAAGTTGACAATGACTCCCGATGTTGACTTAATTCTACTCTTAAAATCATGTCGTCTTCTAAATCTCTCTCGATCACCTATCTTATTTCTCGTGACTAGACATTTCTATGAATCTTTTCCATTCATCATTTAGACGTTTATTGAATCTTGTGCGTCCTAATTATTGAAAGACCATCCTCTTATCCTTAAAATTCTACCATTTTATTCTAAACTCTGAAGTTGATTTCATTTTTAACTAAGAGTCTAAAATCTTTTCATTATCATGCAGTCATTGATTTCATTAAAAATGAAGTTCGCTTGACCTTCCAACATAATTTTATTCATTTTCTATTTCAACCCAATACCATATATTAAAATATATCACGACTTGATTGACACCACTCAATCTTATCTTACTCTGTTTGTCACCACACATGTTAAGGATGGGGGCAGCTGAACATCCTCAACCATGAAAATAATGAGCAAACATAATGAAGCATCACTCATTTATCTTCTCTCTTTATCATCTCGGCCCTCTCCTCCCCAAGAAGCCATGTTTCTTTTAATCTGTTGGGAATGAAACCAGTTGAGAAAAATTCTAAACTTTATACACACATTTCTTTGTCATTGTAGAATAAAATTCATTTTGATGTTGTTTCCATCCGGCGCCCGAAAAGTTGAGAAAATGGGCCTAAGAACCTCAGTGGTGTTGCCAGCCAAGTTGTGTCGCAGTCCCATTGCGACATCTTTTCCTATTGACCCATCCATTTTCTTTCCTCGAGGTTTACGTCATTGTAAACCTAGCACTTCAAGGTTTTCATAACAAGTTTCGAATCATCAATTTGATATCATTTGGTCTATTAAAGACACATCACAAATTGACTCGTCAAAATCTACCACAAAAATCCTTATGTTGCGAGTGCAACTTCAGATGTTGTTTTCCATCGTTTCCTCCAAAGTATGAACTTGATTTTTGGTCTACAACAACTCCTCCTTGTAGTCTTTCAATCTCTTATGTCCGATCTCAGATCAGATATCATTTGATTCTCTGTATCCGAGCAGTAATTTTTCATTTTCAGTTGTTGTAGCTATTGTATTATTGAAACATTTGTTTTATCAAAATTCTTGTCTTCCATACTATGAAAAATTCTACTTTTGATTGAAAATCCATTGAGCATCAACTTCGATCGAGCCCCAAACTTCTTGTTGATCAATATATTCAGTAAACGGTAACAGTTGCCTTTCCGGACAATTTTAGGCTAGGGTGATCGGAATCTTTCTCTGACTCCTTCCGACCATTTGTAAGCTTCTTGACGATGAATGAGTGGCTATTGACCGTGTCTCAATCAGATTTAATTTGAATTTCCTATGATTTTTCGAAGTTGCTGTCCTATTTTAAGTTGTTCCATTTATTTTGTCAGAATTGTTTCAAGTTAATTGAAAAGTATATTAAGAACTTACTATCGAGTCACATTGGGTTTAAAACCCGACTATTGCGCTTTCCTAGTTGAAGTAAAATAAAGCTCTAATTAAATTAAAGTAAATATTAGATTAATTCCGAGAGTGGTTATATTAATCCTGAATCAAGGATTGACCCTTGTAGGACTTGAAAACATATTTATGGTAGAATAATATGGAAAGAGAGATAGTAGCGTTTGTATAGAGTTGTGTAACATGTCATCAAGTGAAATTCGTATATCAACGACCTTCAAGTTTATTGCAGTCGTTGGAAATTCCAGAGTGGTAATGAGGTCATATATTTGTGGTAGGCATAACAAGATCAGTGAAAGGGAACTCAATAGTGTGGGTCATCTTGGATCAATTAAAGAAAGCAGCACATTTCGTGCCAATCAAAACAACAGCGGAGTTAAGAAAATTAGCACAAATTTATGTAAAAGAAATTGTTCGTTTGCACGGAATTCCAATTTCTATCACGTCGGATCGTGATGCTCATGTTAATTATATCAAGATTCTAGAGGAGTTTTCAGAAAGTAAATAGAACGAATCTAAGCTTCAGTACCACTTTCCATTTCCAAACAGATGGCCAGTAAGAGAGAACGATACAAATTTTGGCAGATATGCTCTGTGGGGTTGTGTTGGACAGAAATACCATCTAGGAAGACATTTTATCCTTGGTAGAGTTTATGTATAACTATAGTTACGAATCAACTATAAAGATGGCACCATATGAAGCATTGTATGGATGCAAATGGAGATCACCCCTGTATTAGGATGAGGTTGGAGAAAGAAAAATTTTAGGTCCAGAGATCATATAAACCACTGTTGAGATAATCGATTAAATTTGAGCGAGAATGAAAGAAGCACGAAATAGACAGAAAGTTTATGCAGATAAGCACAGAACGGACCTACAATTCCAAGTTGGTGAAAAAGTCTTCTTAAAAGTATCTCCAACACGAGTGTTGCAAGATTCGGAAAATGAAACAAATTGAAATCAAGATTTATTAGGCCATTCGAAATATTAGAAAGAATTGATGAGGTTTCTATCCAATTAGCTTTACCACCTGACTTGTCACAAGTTCATAATGTGTACCACGTTTCAATGCTCAGGAAATACGTGTTTGACCCAGAACACGTTGTCAAAGAAAGTGAGTTAGTTCTACGTTCCGATATGACGTATGAGGAAAAACCCCATGAAATTCTTGATAGAAAAGTTTAAGTCCTAAGAAACAAGCAAATTCCATTTTTGCTTGTGCAATGGAATCATCATGATCAAACTGAAGCAACGTGGGAACTAGAAAGCAAAATGAGACAGCAATATCCTGAATTATTCGAAGGTACGTGAATTTCGGGACGAAAATCTTTGAAGGGGGGAGGAGTGTAATACCCCAAAAATTTTATTTTCTAAATTTAATTAAGAATATATATCTAATAGTTAGATATCCAAAACTTTTTGGTATTAAAAAAAATAAAAAATATATATATATATATATATAGCATGTGCTAACCATAAGTATAATCTAGGGAAGAGAACAGACTCTTCTAGGTCACATTTTTAGGTGATATGTGCCCAATGAGTGTGTTAGAAATACCCTTAGAATATTCTCATATTTAATTTAGAACCCTAGATATGCACTTAATTTGATTAAATAGAATTTATTTACTAAGTATAATAGATTTATTGTGACAAATATATATATATATATATATTGTATGTATGCATATCATTTATATATTTATATATAATAATAATAATACATATATATATATATATTATTACGTATATATGGTAATTTATATATATACACATATAGTCTATATAATGGTATTGATTAGTGATTAATATAATTAAAAAATATATATATGTATATATATATATATCTTACATACCCTATCTACGTGCCATGTGTTAAATTAAAGTGATATATGTGTCTTTATTATAGAATAGGTAGATTGTGACTCTTAATTGTTTTAAATTAAAATATTAAAAGTGATATGCTAATGCTTCAATTAAACTTGTGTTTCATTAAACTTCAATCTCCCAAATCAACATTGCAGCATAAGTTTCGTTCACAGCAACTAGGGTTCATTTGATTTTCTTTTCCAAGGTATATATATATTTACGCAGATTTCAATTGATGGATTATTATAGCACATAACTCATGAATATATTAATCATATCATATAATTTGGCGGTGAGAAGTTTCTTTTCATTTTTTTTTAATTAATGGTTAATTTTATATATGAATTATAATAAAAAAATTAATTTGTGTTCTATAAGTTTTATATGTTGTAGAGAATAGTTATTTAATATGTAACCTTGATTGATTAATTTAAGAGTACATAGCAAGACTAACCTAATTTTCAAAAGTCCCTGACCTGGAAATTTTACATGTTTCATATTTATGACTAATTATTAGTTCTATTCATTATATAGTTATAGTTAATTTATAGGATAATCATATGTAGTGTAAATTTTTAATTAATTTTGTTATGCTTTAATAATTTTAAATTAGCCATATTAAACGATGATATTAACTGGGAAAATTAGTATAGTATAGTAACATAAGCTAAACTAAAAGAAAGCTTAGGGATTGAGTTTTGATAGGAGTTATTTAGTTAAACTAAGCCAATGTTGGTTGTTGTAGGCTCAGAAGAAGTAGCAGGAATCAAGTAGAATCAATCCGGAAATTTGAAACCTTATCTATTATCCAGGTGGGCCATACTATATCTTTCCAAATTGTATATTTCGAGTTATTAAGCTCTGCTTTGCTAAAATTGCATATGTGACTATCTGTGTTAAAAATTTACGTGCTACTGTATGTTGTCGGAGTCTCATAAACCAGCGCTGTGTCAATGTGAGTAGCTACAGTATGCATGCATTATTTGTCATGCCCTACTCCTTGTCGGTGAGACTAAAATGAAACACTTATTGGTGATACTCTTTGGGTATACTATGGTCATACTCAACGTTATGCGCTGGTGATGTAGTTTGGGTTGCGGGCAGTGACGGGTTATACTCTTAAGCGCTTCACGATAAAATGTTTTGGTGAACTTAGGTTGCTTCCAACTTTTAAACCTCCTAAGCTTCACTACCTGCATGAACACAGATAGATTACTTTAACAAATTGATTTGCATAACATGAATTGTAAAAACTTGCCCACTGAGTGCACTAGTACTCAACCCAAATATTTTTTAAATATTTTTCAGGTTAGTAGGCTGGCGCGTGGATGTGACGATGCTGAGAAATGGGCTTTTGTTGTTTACGTATTTTCTCATTATTTTTTTTTTGTTAAGTATTCTGTTGATAATGAAGTCTCCGCACTTGTAATATCTTTTTGTTAAACACTAAGAGCTCTGATCTTGGTGTTATGGAATATGTATATATTATTATACAGCATGTTTGATTATTCTGAGTCTTCTGTTGAGATTTTGTTAATCAGGTTACCCCCTTTCTTTCCCGCTTCTTAATTCCAACCCCCGTGGCGTCTATTTCCATGGTCTTTCGGGACCGGGGCGCTACACACGTACTCAGTGGAGACCCGTAATAGCATATATTAAAGCAATATATAACCAATTATGATAAATGCACATTTAACTTCAAATGTATAGCACGGTGGCCTAACTAAGGACCCTTGCCGATCCTGGACCCCTCTCCGAGTCCCTGGCTATACATTATCTCAATATATTTGCACTGTGGGCTTTTACCCCACGGATCCTTTCTGATCCCGGACCCCTTACCGAGTCCCTGACTACATAAAATTTCCATTTATATATAATTTGCAAGTAGCATCAAACACAACGAGTCACATATAGCAAAAATATAAGAAATTACGTTCATCAGTTAGAAAATCCCCACCTCAAAACGCTTGAACCTTGATAATCTTGGTAGAATAATTGGTCTTGATTTACTACTTCTCACACATATAATAATATTAAACTTATCTTAATACCATGCCTTAAGAGAACATTTAATAAATAGATCACATAAAAAAATACTTTAATAATATTTAAATTTTGAACTAAGGCTATATATGTATATATCTCATAACTATAGCACAACTTCATCCTTCGATAACATATATACATATTTATTTACACACATACATTAACTACATATATTTTATTTATTTAAAAGATTAACCCAATAACAATAATTAATCAACAACACCATGCGTATATATCCTAATTATGCGCCCACCTTCACTTCATATAATTATATTATTACAACACACAATCAATGTATTTATATTTATACATATATATATATATATATATATATATAGAACAACACATGCACGCACACAGTCAGTGTGTGTATATATATATATATATATATATAACAACACCCACACACACACATATATATATAACAACACAGCACAACACACATGAATACATTTACATATATACATATAATAACTTACGCGCAACACACCAATACATATACATATATCACACAATTAGTATATATATATATATATATATATAATAATAATAATAACACACACACACACAATAATTCATACTATGCGAGACAAAATATATTAATATACTACTCAATTATATATTCATTTACATACAAAATTGTCATCAAATAGTTTATATATATCATAGCAAATTATTATTTAGGGATTAGGCTGACACCTACAAGGTCTATCATGCACACAATTTATAATATTTGCCATCTGTCATCATGAGACAATTTAAATCCAAAACTACTCATGCAAAATATTACATGTCATGTTTTATATACACATACTATACCATTATTTGACAAACAAGAAACATACATGCAAGGATAAAGAAAAATAAACTACAGAATTAGAAAAGAAAGAAGAGTACTGAAATTACAGTTTATGGCTTGATCGATATCAATTGACTAAGGATATGTCGAAGAAAAAGGAAATATTGAATCCACCTCAGGTTCGGTATCTTGAATCTTCTGATCTTAAGAGATCGATGTTGGTACAAAATATTAATGGAACTTCTTGGAAAACATCATGAAAAGCACAAGCAATTAACCATGTGTTGGAGGGGTATATGAGTGAGGCGAACTACCATTTTTGGGGGGTTCTTAAAGGTGAGAATAGTAGAATAATTCAGAGAAGAAAACGAAGTTTTGGCTATATTTGTTGGATTTATGTGTAGTTTCAAGTTTAAGAGATATCCCTAGACTAAAACTGTCGTATTTTGCAGTTGAGATATCCAAGGCATAGTGGAAGAGGAGTTTGTTTCCCTTTTTTTTCTTATCAGTCAAACAAAAGAGAAAGTAAATATATTCTTAACTAATCTATCATTTAGAGAAAAAAAAAGAGAGTAGATAAGTATATTTATTGTATACTTTACACATAATTATACATTAACATATAATATTATCATAAACACTCCAAATAAAAATTATTCACTTATTAATGACAACACTATTTACTATCAATAAGATGCACCATTAATATTTAATAACATAAAATATTTTAGAATAAACTAACATAAAGAATAGTCCCTAATTTTACTAACTAATCTACGATTATTAATATAATTGGAACCATCAATGTAGATATACACTTACTATACCTAATAATCCATATCCTTATAAAATATATAATATTATCAATATATATATATATATTATACAATATTATCACTTTTTGCAAATAATATATTTATTAGTGGCGCAACACTCTAATTAAATAAAATATAATATAATATATTTATGCAAAGGATCTACGATATAATATGGGGTCATTACAAGAAAAGAGAAAGGTGAATGAGTAACGCCTCAACCAACACTTCGATTAAAAATTTCAGAGGTTCTTGAAGGAGCACGGATCGTGCAAGGCTTGCACGGCCCGTGTAGAGTCGTCCAGAACTCTTGGTCCCATTTTGTGAAGGGACTGCACGGACCGTACAAGGCTTGCACAACCCATGTTGGAAGTCTGGGCATTTTTAATTCCCGTCCATTAAATAGCACGGCCCGTGCAGTGCCTCTGCCGCCATGTTTTGTCTTCGATCGTGTTCTAAACTCGAGTCTTTCAAACTCTCATGTTTTCCAAAGGTTCTAAAGTCGTGCAACCTATGTTTAAGTCCTAGTTAAGGATATATAAGTTAGATATTGTTTAATTTCATGTTAGTGGTTAGAATTCTTCGAAGGAGACCGCTAAGTCGATGATTTGACTTTTGTAGGAGGAAGTGAGCCTCATGGGAATTCGGAGAAGGATCATCAGTTCATTGCTTCATCTTCTGCTCCGTGATCAAGGTGGGTAAATCTATACTCATCTAAAAGTTTGTGCTAATAAGGTCTTGAAGCATGTTAGGGAAAATGAGATATCCAATAAAATATTTTGCGCTGCCTGATTGATCTCTATACAAGGAAGGTAGGAAAGGAAAATATTATGTGTTATTTGAGCTCTCGAGCATGTTTAGAAATGCTAGAATTGTTAAGTGTTGATTTTGCTTAGCATGAGATATTAGAATTGTCTTTAGCTGCAATTTGTGTTTGTTTACTTTCATTTCTTCGTATTTGAATGTTGTATTTTGCTAAGCTTCGAATAGTTAAATGACTGCCTTCTAGGGTTAGAGATAAATCCCTCATTAGGCCGAGATCATTCTAAAGTAAAGGAATAGCTCCTAGACGTTGCTCTAGGTTTGGTTTTGCTAGCAAGGATTAAGGAAGGAAAGAACTTAGCATTTCGCTTAAGCAGGAATTGAGCTCAGAGGACTTTGATCTTTTGATCATTAAGTGAGTCACTGCTAGGTTTATTCCCTCACAAACTTGTAAGGATATTCGAGGTAACCCCTCTTGTTTCCTAAGACATGCCTAAGGGTGCAATTGACACCAAGTTTGAGCCAGGATGGGCCTTAAAGAAAAGAAAAGATTTTACGGATATGGAGAGGGCTTTTGCGTTTTGCTCTCCATATACCGTCAGTTGATTATTTGATATCTTGAGGTTTATTAAAGTGTTTTATTAAAACCCACTGAGTATATTAGTGCTCACGCCCCCTCTTTTTCAAATATTTTCAGGTTGAGATGCTGAGGATGTTGATGGCTGTGGATGTGGGTTGGCTGCTAAGATTATTTTTGCTATAGTATAAGTTTCTTTTGAAATCCCATGATGTTTCTGCTACTCTGATACACTTGTATTAATTTATAAGTTCCACTATGTTTATTGAGATTCTAAGAATATTCCCCAGACATGATTATCTATATGTATAAGTGATGCATATTCAGTCTTATTCCTGCTTTTCAAGTATATTTTCCTTTTGCCTATGAAGAGGCTTATTCATGTTGATATCTATTTATTCGCTTTGACCTATGAATGGGTCTATGCTTGTTTGTATTTGATTAGTTAGTCATTTTATTCCGCTAAAGCATGTTTCCTTCTTAATCAAGTAAACCCGAGTATCGTCGCCTATCTTCTAGAGTTTATCATTATTCTTAAAACCATCTTTGTTAATCTTCCATCTTTATTCACTAATCCTTTAATAATATCCTGTCCCTATTTATTAATCCCTATCTCGGGCCTGGACTGTTATAGTTGGTGTCAGAGCCATGTTTGCAACTCTGGAGGCCTGTCTCTTTGTTAGATAAGTCATGTGCTTTTGTGCGTATAGGTTTATTCTGTTCTAAGTCAAAGAAGCAACCCACAACTCACCATCACCCTCGTATCGTCAACCAAAAATCAAGGTATGATAGTATAGAAATTTTGGATTTTGGATTTTGATTTTTGGAATATAGGGAAAGGAAAATATTTTAGCAAGCATACCTATTTTATGGATAGGAGAAAAACCGTGAGAATGAAATTCTAAGTAAAAGGTGTTCGGGCAAGATGATTTCTGAGATGGAAAGTTTATGAAAAGATTTCTTGATCCCAAAAAGGTTTAATTTCATTCTCAAAATTTTTGACTCAACGAAAAGGTAAATATGTATGTTTAAAGACTTTGGGCACCAAAGCTTTTATATAAAAATGTCAACTGCTTTTAAAGGAGCTATGCATGCAAGATAAAAATCTAGACGTTATTAAGACCTCAGGAGAATCTTAGGTATCCCTTTTATGATCTAGACTGATTAAGTTATTCTCTTCTAGATGGTTAAGCGTCGTATGACTGCTAGGAAAAGCGTGTCTCTTTTTTACCCAATTCAAGAAAGAGTTGAAAGGTTCAGAAAGAAAACTTGGGATGATAATGAGTAGTTGATGTCCTTCATGGCGAGGTATCTGGAAAGGTAGGCTTGGGCTAATGGCTATGGAGGAGAACCCGAGAGTGTATCTGACTTAAAGACATGCATCCGTATGTGTGAGCACGCGCCGTCCGCTTGGAGGCCCACAATGTATTGCATCCTGCAAAACACCATCACATGTGATCCCATAACGTATGCTGAAATCGGGAATCTGACGGAGTTCTCCTCAGTCTTGATGGCTCACTGGGTGTTAGAATATGGCCATGTTCATGCTTTAGCCAAGCAGCAAGCAGCCGAGCAAAACCCCTCTCTAGTGGTGAAACTGGAACTGCAAAGGGCAACCCTCAACAGTCCCCCTGGATTCCAAGCAGCGCGTCCCCATGATGAAAGAGCCTCAGGAGCAGGACCCTCAAATGTCCGGATCGTGGATCACACCGAGTCCCTATTTTCCTGCACTCCTCAAATGAACTAGTGGACTCCTGCATTTGCTTCTCAGAGTCTGGGGCAATGTATGTCCCATCAGTGCCCCGAAGGGGACATCAGCACGAGGAAGTTCAAGTTCAGGGTACCAGAGACAGTTGAAGATGAGGAAGAAGAGGAGGACTCGGAGAAGGGAGGCGAGGAGGAAATGGGGTCGCCATGCAAGGAGAAAGGGAAGGCTCTGGCCTATGATTAAGCTATAGTAGGAAGTGTAGGAGGTGTTGTTGTTAGAACACATAGTTATCTGATCTATCTGTCTGTCTGCCTGTTTATCTAATGTGCGTTTAATCCGCTTTAACCTAGAGCCTAATATGTAATATATGCATTAACTTTTCTAGACTCTAATAGTGGTAGTGAATTTTCCAAGAGACTGCCCTATTTCGCTTGTAACCCAGAAACTCCTTTTATTATATCGATGCCAAAGTCCTTATAATGAGGTAATTTTCCCTTTATGCTTGATGTCGTTTAATTTCCGCCTTGCAAGATCTTTCTTGCGTAAATTAAAGACCTTATTGAAAGGCATTTTTGCTTTGTGTGAATTCAATCGAGCATCGCTAATATTTAGTTCTTTACAACACCGCCAAGAAGAAGACAAGCCGAGAACGAAGATGAAAACGAACCTGAGCAAGCCCCAAACTCCGATCCAAGAGCCAAAAATGTGTTTCTTAAACATAACCCTCCGTTTTTAAATTGTTTAGGTGATTCAATGGACGCCGAAAAATGGGTTCGCTCCTTAGAGTGAATTTTCGATTTCATAGCCTATTCGAAAGAAAAGAGGTTAAGTTGCGCTCTTTCCATGCTGATAGATGATGCGGACTACTGGTAGGAGTCCGTTCGAAGGACAATAACCCCTGAGCAATGGGCGGAGTATAGTTGGGAAGATTTCAATCACAACTTATATCCTAAGTACATTCCGGATTGTTATCGAGAGGCAAAGGAGATGGAGTATTGGAACCTAAAGTAAGGAAAGAAAATGGTGTCGGAATACGATAGAGAGTTCAACCAGTTGTTAAGGCATGCTCCACATCTAGTGGATTCAGACGGGAAGAAGACGTGCAAGTTCAAGAAGGGACTTAGGTCTGGGATTAGCATAACCTTTATTGGGTAAGAAGACATGTCTTATACCCGAACCTTAGCTAAAGCCTTAAGCATAGAAGCCATCCTCCCTCGTGAGAGAGTTCAGCCCCCTCAGCCAGCAAATGATCCAAAAGAAAAGAGAAAGTGGGAAGGAGGAATGAGAAATGATAGAGGAAAGAAACCCCACCAGCAAAGCCGAGAGTCAAGGGTACCTCGCAGTCAGCCTGATCCTAACGCTGGTTCTGAGACCATGTTAAAAGTGCGGAAGGATGCACCTTGCAGCCTGTCGAGCAAACCAAACTGGGTGCTACAACTGTGGAGAAGAGGAACACTTCAAGAGGGAGTGTCCTAAAGGAAACAACAGACGATCCCAGATGCCACAACAACCTCTGTACCCATAGCCGCTTAGACAATTCCCTGAAAATTAACCAAGGCTGCAGCAAGGAGGACCTCAAGGATAAAGGCCGGGAATGAATCCAAGGCCGAACCAAGGACGAGATCAAAGGTCCAATCAAGGACAAAAGCCCCCTCAACTGGCTCGTACTTATGCTCTCACTCAGTAGCAAGCTGCAAAGGCCCCAGGTAATCTGGCATGTATGATTACCCTCTTCGATATGCCCATTTTAGCTCTCTTCGATACTGGAGTATCGCATTCATTTATAATTGAGTTTACTTGTAAGAGATTGAAGATAAAACCTAAAAACGCTGAGAATGCTCTTGAGATAAGTATTCCCTCTGGAAGAAAAATGATATCTAGGACGGTCTGCTCTAACCTAGAATTGAACATCGAAGGGAAAACCTTTAAGTTAAATCTTTATGTGATAAAGATTCAGGACTTCGATATAATCCTAGGAATAGATTGGTTAGCCTCAACTTATGCCTCCATAAGCTGCCCTGAGAGGGAAGTAGTGTTTCGACCACTTGAGAAACCCGATGTGAAGATCTACGGATCAAGGCTGGCAACTAAAGTACCATTGATATCTGCTTTGAAGGCCGCAAAGATGATGAGGAAGAGTAACTGTCAAGGGTTCTTGGTTAGTTTGACGAAGAAAGAGGAAAGAGAGCTATCAATCAAAGACGTTTCAGTCATAAGAGAATACCCCGGCGTATTTCCGAAGGAGCTGCTAGGACTACTTCCAGATAGACAAGTGGATCGAGTTCACCATCAAGTTGGAACCAGGAGCCGCTCCAGTCTCGAAAGCCATCTACAGAATGGCGCCAAAGGAGTTACAAGAACTTAAGGTTCAACTGCAAGAGTTATTAGACCTAGTTTTATCCAACCTAGTGTGTCGCCTTGGGGAGCCCCAATCTTGTTCATAAAGAAGAAGGACGGCACATTTAGAATGTGCATCGACTATAGAGAGTTGAACAAGTTGATCGTCAAGAATCGATACCCTATCCCAAGAATAGACGATCTCTTTGATCAGCTTAAGGAAGCAAGTATTTTATCTAAGATACACTTAAGGTCTGGATATCACCAGCTGATGATTCAAAAAGAAGATATTCCTAAAACCACTTTTAGGACTCGCTATGGTCATTATGAGTTTGTAGTAATGCCATTTGGTTTGGCCAATGCCCCAGCAGTGTTCATGGATTTGATGAACCGAATATTTCACCCGTATTTGGATAAGTTTGTGTTAGTTTTTATAGACGATATCCTCATCTATTCAAAGGATGAAGAGGAACACCAAGAGCACCTAAGAGTGGTGCTGGAGACGTTAAGAAGAGAAAGGCTTTACGCTAAGTTTAGTAAGTGTGAGTTTTGGCTCAAGGAGGTGATGTTTCTAGGTCATATAGTGTCGGTAGAAGGAATCCAGGTGGATCCATTCCAAAAAGGAATGAAGATTTCATAGCTTACGCAACTGCGTTAATGAAAGGAATAGGATGTGTGTTGATGCAAAGAGGAAAGGTGATTGCTTATGCTTCGAGGCAGCTTAAGAATCACGAGCAGAACTATCCCATACATGACCTAGAGTTAGCAGCAGTTGTTCATGCGTTAAAGATATGAAGGCACTATCTCTACAGAGCTAAGTGTGAGATCTTCTCAGATCACAAGAGCCTGAAGTACTTCTTCGAGCAAAAGGATCTTAACATGAGGCAAAGAAGATGGTTAGAACTTGTCAAGGGTTATGACTGCACGATTCACTACCGCCCAGGAAAGGCGAATGTGGTAGTTGATGCCCTAAGTAGGAAAGAGAAGTCAGAGTTAGGACTTGTTCAAGTCTAGGAGGATCTCTGCAAGGAATTCGAGAAGTTGAAAATCGAGGTACTAACACCATATGAAACCGTTCAAGCCCAAATCGCCACGATAGTTGCTCAGCCCGAGCTAAAGCAAATGATAGTTGAAGCATAGAGAGGAGATGAGTTCCTCGAGAAGAAAGACTAGAAGAAAAATCTGATAACTCACAAAACTTCGCGGAAGCCGCCGACAACGCGCTTTTATTCAAAGAAAGACTTTGTGTGCCAAGCAAGAAAGAGCTGAAAGAGGAAATTATGTGTGAGGCACATGACACGCTATATGAAGCACATCCCGAAATCACCAAGATGTATTAAGATCTCAAGAGAAACTTTTGGTGGAATAACATGAAGAGAGAGATACCCGTCTTCGTAGAAAGGTGTTTGAACTGTCAGCAAGTGAAAGCCTTACATCAAAAACCCTCTGGTCTGCTTCAAGCTTTAGAAATCCCTGAATGGAAGTGGGATCATATCAATATGGACTTTATGGTAGGATTATCAAAGTCTAAGTGGGGTAATACCGCTATTTGGGTAGTCATTGATCGTTTATCAAAAGCCACGCATTTTATTGCCGTTAAGATAATAGATGGGCTAGATTGTGCATTTGCACGGATTGCCGGTCTCAATTACATCAGATCATGATACGAGATTTACGTCGAGATTCTAGAAGAGTCTACAAGAAGCCATGGGATCAAAGCTCAACTTTACCATGGTCTTTCATCCTTAGATAGATGGCCAGTCCGAGAGGACTATCCAGATTCTAGAAGATTTGCTTAGAGGAGTAGTCATCGATCAAGGAAGCAGCTGGGAGGAGCTACTGCCATTGGTAGAGATTGCGTACAACAATAGCTACCAATCATCGATTGGCATGGACCCTTATGAAGCCCTGTATGGAAAGAAGTGTAGATCGCCCTTATATTAGGATGAGGTTGGAGAAAGAAGAATACTGGGGCCTGAAATGGTCTAAGAAGCAATCCAGAAGATCGAGTTAATTCGTTAACGAATCAAGGAAGCTCAGATAGACAGAAGGCTTACGTAGATCAAAGAAAGATGGATTTCAGCTTTGACGTTGAAGATAAAGTATTCTTGAAGGTATCTCCGTCTAGAGGAGTGGTTCGTTTTGGCAAACGAAACAAGCTAGGCCCAGATTTATTGGACCTTTTGAGATTTTAGAGAAGGTGAATGAAGTAGCCTACAGATTGGCCTTACAACCCAACCTAAGTGATGTTCATGACGTCTTTCATGTCTCAATATTGAGAAAGTACGTGTTTTATCCAAAGCACATGATTAGAAAGGAAGAGATAGTCCTAAATGAGGACTTCGTGTATGAAGAAAAGCCCCAGGCCATTGTGGATCGAAAGATCCAGAAGTTGAGGAACAAGGAGATCAGTCTTGTAAAAGGAATCTGGAACCTTCAGGATTCAAAGGAGGGAACCTGGGAGCTAGAATCGGAGCTACTCAAGGAGTATTCTGATGTCCCTTATCATGGTTAGTAAATTTCAGGATGAAATTTCTTTAAGGGGGTAGGATGTAAAACCCCAAATTTTTGGTTATGATTAGATGATTCTTAATAGTAATTAAATAGTTAAGGAAGAAATTTAAATAAGGTTTAAGTGAAGCCAGATGTCAGTCACAACTTTAGAGGTTAGTTTTCATGAAATCGTATTTTCAGAAATTTTGATCATAACTCTGTTTTGGTCAAACTTGGTCTCGTTAGAAAGGTTTTAACTCAAGGAGTGTGTTGGTGTTCCTAGAATTTTATTCTGAAGTCGTTTGAGTTCTCAATGATGAAAAACATATTCAATGGGTAAATGAATAGTAACTTTTGCGTGCGTTCGTGTTTTGAGAAATTTACGAAATCCTTCTCATTTATTCGAGTATTGTTCTGTCAGGCCCTTCTTATGGGAAATGACTCAAGGATTCCGTTCACATTTACGGATTTCTATTCTTAGGTCAATCGGACGTTCGGGAGCAAAATCTGTCAGTCTGAGTGCATAGTAAAAAGTAATTCCAAAAAAGGAATCTTGGCACATTTTTCTTCTAATGACCTCGTCTTCATCCCGAGTCAAGTTGGTTCACTAATATTTCAGCCAACAAGTCTCCTGATATTTTCAAATTTTATGTCTGAGGTAATTTGGATCTCAACATCGAATAAAACAGTTTTTAATCGAACCCGGGATAAATTTTGTAGTGTTTTCACACTGGAATGGCTTCTCAAGGAAGCCAAGCTCCCTTCTATAAATAGAAGGCCACCCCTTGCCTTCACTTGCTCATTCATTCCATCCAAATTCACTTCCAAGATAGTGGGAAAACTCATGAGAGCTGAGAAAGTTCTATCGAAATAAAAAACGTTCTTTGTGAGTGTTCTGCTAGACGACGAGTGGAGTAGCGTAGAAGGAATGCGGTGAGAGAATGTGCTAGGGACGATGTTGGGTCGTAACAGGTGGCTCTGCCGTTGTTTTGACTCGATGAGACGCCGGGCTACCCACCTTTCTTCAATGTACCTAACCCCGTCCATTCTTATTCGCCGGTCTCGATTCCATTTCTTTTCCGTCTTTTAATTCCGCATTTACTTTCCGTACTTCATATTCTTCGTGTTCTTCATTATTACTCATTTACTTTCTGTCTAAAGTTGTCTTTAGATTCTTGTTGAAGTTCTAAGTTAATAGCGTTTCCATTATATTGTTCATTTTAATTCTCGTCATTATGATTCTCGTCTTTATTCCTCGTATTTAGTCTCATTTATTCCGTTAAAAGTTCCATTCAAGTTATATTTAAGATTTCATCATTATTTTATGTATTCAAGGAGGATTGTCGTGTTAATTCCATTATAATGCCGATTTCTTTTTAAGTTAAAGCATGTTCATTTCTATATTTTATTCAAAGTGTTAAGCCTTGTTTTCAAGTTTAAAACATCGAAGAAAAGGAGAGGAGAACGAGTAATGCCTCGATCAACACTTTGATCGAAAATTTTGGAGGTTCGTGAAGGAGCACGGACCGTGCAAGGCTTAGACGGCCCGTGCAGAGTCGTCCAGAACTCTCGATCCCATTTTGTGAAGGGACTGCACGGACTGTGCAAGGCTTGCATAGCCCGTGTCGGAAGTCTGGGCCATTTAATTCTCGCCTATTAAATAGCAGGGCCCGTGCTATGCTTGCACGTCCTGTGCAGTGCCTCTGCCGCCATGTTTTGTCTTTAATCATGTTCTAAACTCGAGTCTTTCAAACCCTCGTGTTTTCCAAAGGTTTTAAAGTCGTGCAACCTATGTTTAAGTCCTAGTTAAGGATATATAAGTTAGATATTGTTTAATTTCATGTTAGTAGTTAGAATTCTTCAAAGGAGGCCACTAAGTCGATGATTCAACTTTTGTAGGTGCAAGTGAGCCTCGTGGAAATTCAGAGAAGGATCATCAGCTCGTTGCTTCATCTTTTGATCCGTGATCGAGGTGGGTATATCTATACTCATCTAAAAGTTTGAGCGAATAAACTCTAGAAGCATATTAGGGCAAATGATATATCCAATAAAAATTTTTGCTTTGCCTGATTTATCTCTGTACAAGGAATGAAGGAAAGGAAAATATTATGTGTTATTTGAGCTCTCGAGCATGTTTAGAAATTCTAGAATTGTTAAGTGTTGATTTTGCTTAGCATGAGATATTATAATTGTCTTTAGTTGCAATTCGTGTTTATTTACGTTTATTTTTTCGTATTTGAATGTTGTATTGCTAAGCTTCGAATAGTTAAAGGATTGCCTTTTAGGGTTAGAGATAAATCTCTCATTAGGCCGAGATCATGCTAAAGTAAAGGAATAGCTCCTAGACGTTGCTCTAGGTTTGGTTTTGCTAGCAAGGATTAAGGAAGGAAGGAACTTAGCATTTTGCTTAAGCAGGAATTGAGCTCAGACGACTTTGATCTTTTGATCGTTAAGTGAGTCACTGCTAGGTTTATTCTCTCGCAAACTGATAAGGATATTCAAGGTAACCCCTCTTATGTCCTAAGGCATGTCTAAGGGTGCAGTTGACATCAGGTTTGAGCCAAAATGGGCCCAAAAGAAAAGAAAAGGTTTTACGGATATGGAGAGGGCTTTTGCGTTTTGCTCTCCATATACTGTCAATTGATTATTGGATATCTTGAGGTTTATTAAAGTGTTTTATTAAAACCCACTGAGTGCATTAGTACTCACGCCCCCTCTTCAAATGTTTTCAGGTTGAGATGCTGAGGATGTTGGTGGCTGTGGATGTGGGTTGGCTGCCAAGATTATTTTTGCTATAATATAAGTTTCTTTTGAAATTCTATGATGTTTCTGCTACTCTGATACACTCTTATTAATTTCTAAGTTCCATTATGTTTATCCAGATTCTAAGAATATTCCCTAGACATGATTATCTATATATATAAGTGATGCATATTTAGACTTATTCCTGTTTCTCAAGTATATTTTCCTTTCACATATGAAGAGGCTTATTCATGTTGATATCTGTTTGTTTGCTCTGACCTATGAATGGGTCTATGCTTGTTGGTATTTGATTAGTTAGTCATTTTATTCCACTAAAGCATGTTTTCTTCTTAATCTAGTAAACATGAGTATCGTCGCCTATCTTCTAGAGTTTATCATTATTCTTAAAACCATCTTTATTAATCTTCTATCTTTATTCGCTAATCCCTTAATAACACCCCGTCCCCATTCGTTAATCCCTATCTCGGGACCGGGCTGTTACATTTTTCAATATGCAACAAAAAGATTTATTCGGTGTTTATTATCCTACTATTTGCAAATTTATGTATCACTGTTGTTTAATTACTGTTAAATTCAATTCTTGTAATCATAAACCAGATTTGTAGGAGATGATTCAAGCCATGAAACAAACATGGCTGAAATATTTTGATCATATTCCTAATATTTTTTTGGTTGCTAAAATCTTAGATCCTTCTTTTAAACTTGTTGGTACTAACAATATGATTGATATGTATTACAAGTTTTTATCTACTATGTGTTTTTTAGGTGCTGATGGTATCAATTTACATTCACCAACTGCTGAAGATATTAAATTTGATATTTCTGAATCTTTACAGTCACTTTATAGAGAATATGAGCAAAAATATAGTGTACTCTACCTCATCAAATGGGTCGTTCTTCAAGTTCTAGTAGTAGTTTTTCATTAGGATTAAATACTTCATATGGTAGTGTTTTAGAAGAATTTCAATTTTTTTTCCGAAGTAGAGGAAGTTTGAGGCGTAGTCAAAATAAATTAGAAATATATTTACATGATCCCGTTGTGCCAGATCTTAATAATGCAGGTCCCAATAATTTTGATGTTTTCAAATGGTGATCTCGAAATTAAGAGCAGTATTATTTGCTTGTAATTATTGCAAGGGAGATTTTTAGAGTCCCAACATCAACAGTTGTGGTCGAACAAGCCTTCAGTGAATCTGATTATATGTTAGACGAAAAGAGATCAGACTTGACACAGGATCACTTTGAAGCACAAATGATGCTGAAGGACGAATTGAAAGTGGATCTAAGAGAGCAAGAGAACCGCTGGGATGAATTGATGAATGGTCCATGAAATAGCACACCCGTGTGATAAGTATTTGTCTGCACAATGTTCATAGAAAAGTTGTTGAACATTATATATATGTTCATAATAAAGTCAAAGAATGTTATTGTGAACGTTTATACTGTTTGCAGAAAGTAAAGCATGCATAGGTTTGGTAATCCTGTTCGATTAATTGATCTACATCAGGGGGACTTGTCAAGTCTATGAAAAATAATTCAATACTCCGGTGTCACATTTACTAAGAATTTTACATGTAGCTGACCTCCCGTCACTCACTACCCTTTCTACCCGTACATCCTCTTTTGTTGAATTGAATTGTGAGATTCCCTCATAATCTAGATGTCTAACCTATCTAGTTCTCATAGGAAATCTCTCCTGAGACTCTTTTTGACAGTGTATGAACAATTGTCTTTCAATACATGATGGCTAGAAAACTAATCTATAGTCTATGACATAACCGTAACTAAGTGACTCAAAACAGATAGAGCTCTTAAAATAATAATGTGCAGTCTTCTGTTCGGTGTGTTCTGTGCTTGCTAACATATTTGTATCCCAAACTATTTATATATGAGAAGAGATAACCTCAACATGGGAACAGAAGTCCTAATTTGATTTAGAAATAAACAAGGAAACTTTCCTTATCTAGAACCGATATCAAACTTGAACCATGTTAGGAACTCTTCCATGAAGAGAACTCTGCGTTTGACTTCAGTCTTGAACTCTTCTTGGTAGCTTCTGGATAGATCTCTGAATCTTCTCTTAGTTGTAGACTTTAAACAACTTCATCGATCTTTGGAAGAATAATCTGGACAAAGGATGTTCATGTAAACATTCAAGAACGTTACAATGAACATTGTTGATTGTTAAGTCTTTTCTTCAGATGCAGACATTCATGTACTTTGCAATGTACATTATTGATCTTGAATCTTCACATTAGGTAGCACAACCGAATTTTTTATATGTTCACAGACTATCTTCAGGCTATCACTCAAGCTAGCTGACAGTACACAACATGTTGAACAATCTCTATTATGGCTCGATGTATAATAGTGTAACGCCCCAGTACCGAAAAGGGTAATAATTAAAGGACAAGGGTGTAGCTAAAAAGGAATAAAGTTTTGGATGAAGAATAGGTTATACTTTATGGAAATTTGTGCAGCATAACCTCTGTAACTAGAGTAAATCCCCATTTACTAATGGCTTATAAGAGTGCATTTTGAGATGACATGATATTCAACAATCCTTACATGGACATAATAAGTGATAAACAGATACCAACCAATAATGATCTATCTACCAGAGTTGACTAGGAATGTCCTATTCATAGGACGAAGTCAAAAACATGTAAGACCCATTCATAGGTCGATAGAAAAGTAAGCAGATTCCAATATGCAATTTAGTGGGACCTCTTCATAGGTCAAAGCAAATAAAAAATAGTTTGTATTTCAATAAACAGGGCTTCATCCCTTAAGCCAACATTTACTTAGAATAGGCATCATTGTATTGGTAGTTTTTGAACATGCTATAATCAAGTTCTAATTTTAAATATTAAATACGATTATCAGAGTATTCAGTAGAAAATATAGTGGAAGTAATTTATTTAGATAACTAGATAGGCGGTATCTCAGTCAACCCCTCCATCAGCTCACATCACCAACCTCAACATCTCAATGTTTCACGATCTAAATTTAATATTTATAATTCCACTTTATGCTCAACAAGACAACTACTTAGGACCACACCAGCAATTGGACGGGGTCAATCGTAGACATGATAAACTTAACCCGAGTCGATCTCTCAAGGAAGGCTTAGTTTCGAGAAATTGTCAATAGGCTATGCATTCATCACAATAGAACAATTAAAATAAACTCTAAACATTCTAAACACGAGGTTGATGATGATTTATACTACAAATTAAAATAGACAATTAAACAATACAATAAAATGCAAACAACACAAATTAAAACAAGATATGAGGAGATAAGATAAATTAAGGTATTAGGGTGTAGATTCTCTTAATGGTTTCTCACTATACTTTGTTCAAGTTGGTAATGCTAATCTCACACATATGATAGACCCTCTCAATCGGTTTAACTTCAATTACTGTCACCGTCTATCCATTAAACCTTTTTTTAGCTATATCATACAAGTAAGATTAACATATTATGCTTAGGAACCCCATCCACCTAACGTTGAAGGAACCAAATTCGGGATTTAGAATCACAATCAAGTTTCCTCTAAATCCTAGTCATGCTCAAGTAGTGATCAAGTACTCTCACATAATAGCTACGATTCCAACAACAACAACCAACAAGAATAAGCATAGATCAAAAATCAAATCGATCCTCTACCCCCTAATAGAGAGATTAGCCACTAAACATGCTCAAAACAACACAAATATCATAGAAGGAAGTCATCTCATAAATCAAATGGAAATAGCACAAACTTCTACCATATTAGATATCCTTCAAGAGTTTGGGACAAACCCCCACAAAACATCCAAGAAATACAAAGAAAATACAAGGGAAACCTCCTCACGAGCGTAGCTTCCACGGATGGCTCGAGGTTGGTTTCTTCTCATCTCCTCCTCCTCTTCCTTAGCTTGGTTCTTTCTTTTTTCCTTTTCTCATTTTCTCTTTTGTGATGGTGTTGATGGTGAAAATGGTGAAATAGTGGTGGTGATGATGCAGAGAGAAAAATAGAATGTGAAGAAGATCAAGTACAAATGCAGATAATGTGAATGATGATCCCTCTTTTTGTGATCCTCAAATCGATAGGTATAGAGGGTAAATGAATCAAGTGGTGAGGAGAGAGAGAAAAGGTGATGGGAGTGATGGTAATGGAACCATTAATTCAAAAGATTTTAGGAGATTTGGGAAGCCCAAAAAGTCTAAAGATAGGGAATTAGGGAGATGATACCCCTATTTTCTACAAAATATCTATTCAGTGAATTAAAGATCATAGCTTAGAGAGGAAGAATGGAGTCAAGTGGGGTTGGATTTGACAACGTGGTGAAAACTGGACCGAAGAAGAAGGGAAAAATACCCCGCGCGCCGGCGGGGTGTAGCGTTAGGGGACGGTTAAGCGCCACCGGGCACCGCAGTGAGAGGTGCCGCGGGGCTGCACGAGCTCGGCGGGGGCGCCGCGACGGGGATCTGCTAGGCACAAGGTGGGCGCGGCGGCACTGGGGTGCGCGGCGGTGCAATGGTGCTCTCGGCCTTGAGCTCGTCCGCCCGCGCACCTCCGCCCCCCCGCGCGGGTGCTTTTTCTCATTTTTTCTTCGAAATCTTCGAGCCTTCAATTTAACCAATTGAGCTCAATTATTCGACTTTCCACTTGCCACCTAATTGCTGTAAAATACCTATTTTTAAAATTAAAAACTCAAGTTTTGCAACACTTGACATAATCCACCATTTAGAGCAGTAAATACAAATAAATATATAAAATCACCACATAACAACATAACAATCTATAAAATAATTTATAAATCATAACAAAATAACTATAATAAAATAACACATTTAAACTGTAAACAACTCCCCCACACTTAGCCTTTTGCTTGTCCTCAAGCAAACAAGAAATTAAAAATATAAATCAAGAAGGAAAAATTTGCAAAGCAATCAAATATTTCGATCAAGCTTCATGGTTCCCACAAAAGCATTCATCATCCAAGAAAATGAGCACAAAATCCCATCAAGTGAGATGCCCGTCCTTTCAAGATTAAGAAGATCACGTTAGACTCCATTCTATCCAATTATCTCCCCACAATCACTTCCAAATTTATTCACAAGAAAACAAAATTTTTCAATCAGCAAAAGAGATGACAATCATAGGACAAAGATCATTAGGCTTAATCATCGAAATTAATCGAGTTTCCTAATGTGGTTTTCTATACTCATCATGCAAAATACTAGGAGCATTTTCCACACATGAGAGGAGTAGAATCCGGAATGCAATTCCGATTATTTATATAAAGTTTTGGGGTGTGGATCAAACATTCACAAGGTGAAAACGATAGGGAGGAAATCCCTAGTGTCCTTGTGTGGTTTCCCATACTCGTAGTTGAGTAAATCAACTAGAGGAGTAGAGATCCTCAATGCCCCTTTTTCTTTTCTTTTCTCTTTATTTTTTTTTATCATATATACAAATAAATATACACGAGGAAAGAAGATATGTGGATAATTATCAAGAATAAGGCTAACAATGCTTCCTAATCTTTCGAGGCCAAGACTCTCAACAAAATTTATCAATTATGAACACCTTAAAAGACAATTCATGCTTACGAGTGAAACCACGATAACATTTCATTTTTCATGATTAATTCGAAAATAATTCCTTGAATATTCATATTCCAATTTCAAATTTCGCAATTAGACAAAAACATCATGCTAAGTGAGGGAATCACAAAATAAAAAATACAAGACATAATAAGAGAAATAAAAACAAATGCAACATAATAGATCACAAACTAACAAGATAAAACATAATCCATCATACAAAATCCAATGTCGTCAAAACATAACAAGATAAAATAAAAACAAGCCCATAAATCTCCCACACTTAAACCATGCATTGTCCTCAATGTATGAAAAACAATGCTCGATAGAAGTAAAAGGGAAAAGAGCACAATACACGAATGTAGAAGCCCGGCAATGTGCGTCGGTGCCTACAAAACAACAGTCAAGTACACAAATGAAAAAGATGAACAACATAACACAAAAACAACGCACATGAACCATTGACACTAAAAACATGAAATAGATAAAAAACTTTACTACTCCAGTGATGGATAAGGTGGTGGATTCTGTGGCGTGAAAGATGAGGCAAGAGTCCATGCATCCCAGCTCGCTTGGAGGGCTTGAATTTGCTCGTCGTGTCTATCTACTCGAGAGTAGAGGCCCCGAACATCTTGATGCACTGCACCGAGCTCCTCGTGTATGGATTGGAAAGAGGCATCAATCTGTTTCTGCTGCTGTATCATGTTGGCCAGGTGCTCTTGCCTATATGTGGACATAGAATCCTGGAATTGATTGCCAAATGTGTGCATGGTGTCGGTAATGGATTGCTGGAATTGGCCCATTGTGGTGTCCATGTACTCTTGGAACGAGCTCCAGTCATGGCTCGACATTTGGTACCCCATATTTGGAGGCTTTGGATATTGATAGTCCGGCTGCTGGCCGTCTGCCCTTCCCCTTTCTCACTCTTCGGCGTCGTCGGCATCCTCGTTACCTGCTTCATTGGGCTCATTTGATGTGCCATGGCGTGGTACAGATGAGAAGCCGTCTCCTCCAGTGAGCTGCATTGTGCCATGCTAGATTTGCTTCAATTTGGACACACGTGTCCGCTTGGAGATGATTTCCGCTCGTTTGTAGATGATTTCCGCTCGTTTGAGCTCATCTTTGTTGATCGTGTAGGTATCGATCCTTTTGTAACCATTGGGCGCAGGAGCATCCTTAGCAAGTGCCTCTATCTTAACCGCAAGAGCAAAATGAACGCACCAAAAGAAGGGTGTTGATTTTTCCGTTTGCGCGCCTCATTGATTGCGGCCTAAAGAAAAGTGGTCGGGCAAACCTTGCTGTTCTTCTTGGCGCACCAAAGAAGGTAAACCTCCATTGAGTTGACCTTGTTTGCTTGTTCTTTGCCAGACATATTGCAGGCCAAGAATTTGTGCACAATTGAGAAGGCCGGGTCTTGGATATATTTGCTTGGCACCCCTTTGTAACCCAATTCCGGAATCCCGAGATTTCATACCATGCATTTTCAGTGTTAAAGTCGGATGGCCGTTGTTTGATTCCAGTTGTTGGAAAATCAAAATAATCTCTCATATCAAGCAATGTGACCTCATATCTCTCTCCAAACATCTGAAAATAACATTTCTTCCCCTCCTCCTCATCATATTCAAAAGATGTCAAAAACTCAAGCACCACATTATCATAGACATAAAATTGCATTTGAGCAAATGTCTCCAAATTCAACACCTTAAGATAATTCATGATTTGCTCTTCAAGACCCAAGGTCGTCATCAACTTTCAATCAATGTATCTAGGACTAGAAATATCAAGCGCACGGAGGGTGATATAGCGATTATCTTTTTCCGGGTTGATAATGAGAAATGGAGCTCCAAATTGCTGAGAAAGGTCCAACAGCTCCCTTGTTGAGCTTGTGGGAGCCTTTCCTTTGTCCTTGCCTTTGTCTTGGCTCTTGCCTCCAAGAAATTTGGGGAGTTTCATCTTTGGAGCCATATTTTACAGTGGAGAGCAAGGTGGAGAGGAGAAGTTACAGCAAAAATTGAGGAGCTTGGAATGCAGGCTCGGCGGCGGGCTGGGTGCGCGGCGGCATGGGAGGGGGGCGCACGGCCATGGCAGGCTGTTGTGAAGAAAGGAGTGTTGAACATGTTGTGAAATTGTGCAGAATTTGGAGAGGAAATTTTTGGGAAAAATGTAAGAAGCGGCGCGAGTGGTGAGAAATTAGGGATTTGGAGGAAAGGGGCCTTTTATAGTGAGGGGAAAAATCTGTGCTTTTGGAAGGGAGTGGCTCCGCAGGGGGGGTTGAATGGTGAGAGGGCGCCGCGGTCTAGGTACGCGGCGGGGGGGGTGGAAGGCTGGGGGCGCCGCGGGGCGCTTGGGTGCGGCGGCGCTGAGGGGCTCTCGGCTTTTCAGTAACCCGCCCGCACAGTGCAATTTCTTCACTTCGCCTATTTCCTTAGTTTCCTCCAATTCTTGCTCTGTTTATGCCTCTGTTTTCCACCCCTGCAAAGTTCATTCTAAAAAAAAATTTACACTCCAAAATTAGATGAAACAGGTCGAAATAAAATTAATGAAAAGAGAATAGAACAATAAAAATCATGGGTTGCCTCCCATGCAGCGCTCATTTTAATATCTCGAGCTAGACGAAGCTTTCGGAGAATTAATTGGAATTGACAAGCTTCAATTCCTCCACATTGGCTTCTTGAGAAAATCCTTCAAAGTATGGCTTAACCGGGTGACCATTCACTTGGAACGTAATGTTGGTTCCCGGATTTTTCAATGTGAGAACTCCGTAGGGGAATACTTCTTTAATGATGAATGGTCCACTCCATCGTGACTTGAGTTTTCCGGGAAAGAGCCTCAAACGAGTGTTGAAGAGGTGAACCTTCATGCCCGGAGTGAGCTCCTTCTTGACAATGCGCCTATCGTGAAGCCGCTTCACTTTGTCCTTGTAGATCTTCGCATTGTCATAGGCTTCGTTCCTTAATTCATCGAGCTCGGACAATTATAATGCTCGTTCCTTTCCTGCACTCGTTAGATCAAAATTCACCGCTTTAATGGCCCAATAGGCCTTGTGCTCGATCTCAACGGGGAGATGGCATGCTTTTCCATAAACGAGGCGGTACGGGCTCATTCCTAGAATAGTCTTGAAAGCCGTCCGGTATGCCCAAAGTGCATCCGTTAGCCTTGTCGACCAATCCTTCCTCGTCACATTCATTGTCTTCTTCAAAATGTTTTCAATTTGTTTGTTGCTCGTATCTACTTGACCGGAAGTTTGAGGGTGATATGGAGTCACCACCTTGTGAGTCACTCCATTCTTTTTCATCAATTTCTCAAAGAGTTTGTTGGTGAAGTGCGTTCGACCATCGCTTATGATTGCTCGAGGAAATCCAAACCTACTTAAAATGTGCTCTTGCACAAACTTAATAACCACATTAGCATCACAAGACCTAGTGGGGATAGCCTCAACCCACTTAGACACGTAATTAACGGCTAATAGGATATATTTAAAACCAAATGAGTTAGGAAATGGTCCCATAAAATCAATACCCCAAACATCAAAAATTTCAACAACTAGATTGATATTTAGAGGCATCTCATTTCTCCTCCCGATATTACCAAGTCTTTGGCATTTATCACAAGAACTGGAATAGGTATGAGCATCCTTAAAAATGGAAGGCCAATACAAACCGGATTGCAAGATCTTTCTAGCCGTCTTTTGCCCTCCAAAGTGGCCACCACAATGAGAAGAATGACAAAAGGCTAGAACATCGGTTTGCTCCTCCTCGTCTTTTTCCAAATGAAAAAGGTATGGATCGTCCCAAAAGTAGTACCTACACATTGCCAAAAATCTTTTCCTTTCTTGAAAGGAGAGGTTAGGTCTCATTTTGTCACAAGCAAGATAATTGACAATGTCGGCATACCAAGGAGAGGAATTAAGCTCAAGAGCATGCTCATATGGAAATGTATCACAATCAACTTCTTTTTCATGCAATAATTCAAAATTTTCATCAACGGGGAGGTGAGAAAGATGATCTGCTACCACATTTTCACATCTCTTCCTATCCTTGATTTCAACATCAAATTCTTGCACAAGCAAAATCCACCTAATGAGTCTAGGTTTAGCTTGGGGCTTGGTCAACAAATGCCTTAGAGCCCCATGATCACTATGCACAATAACCTTAGAACCTAAGATGTAGGATTTAAATTTATCTAAGGAAAACACAACGGCAAGCAATTTTTTTTCGGTAGTGGTGTAATTTAATTGAGCACTATTCAATGTGAGGCTAGCATAATAAATGACACGAAGAATTTTATCAATCCGTTGACCTAAAACGGTGCCCATGGTGGAATTTGATGCATCACACATTATTTCAAAAGGTAAAGACCAATTAGGGGGAATAACAATGGGTGCGGTGATCAATTTCTCCTTAAGAGTGTTAACAACATGTAAACATTTATCATCAAACTCAAAAGGAACATCTTGAGCAAGTAAATGGCATAGAGGTTGGCTAATTTTTGAGAAGTCTATTATGAATCGACGGTAAAAACCGGCATGGCCTATAAACTTCTAATTCCTTTCACATTAACGGGTGGAGGTAATTTTTCAATCACATCTACCTTAGCCTTATCTACGCTCATTCCTTCTTTAGAAACCATGCCCAAGGACTATGCCACTATTAACCATAAAATGACTCTTTTCCCAACCAAGAGTTAGAATACTTTCTATACATCTCTTCAAAACAAGTTCTAACTTCTCTAAACAATCAGAAAATGAAGATCCAAAGACCGAAAAATCATCCATGAATACCTCAATGAAATCTCCAATCATTTCGGAGAAGATAGAAAACATGCACCTTTGAAACGTGCCCGGTGCATTGCATAGTCCGAATGGCATCATCCTACAAGCAAATGTGCCAAAGGGGCACGTGAAGGCGGTCTTGGCTTGGTCCTCGGGTGCGATAGCAACCTGAAAATACCCCGATAAACCGTCAAGAAAATAATAAAAGCTATGACCGGCAAGCTTATCAAGTATTTGATTAATGAAAGGAAGGGGAAAATGGTCTTTTCTAGTGGCGGCATTGAGCTTTTGGTAGTCAATTCACATTCTCCACTCGGTGGTGGTTCGAGAAGCCGCATGCTCTCCTTTGTCATTTTCTACTACCGTTATCCCTCCTTTCTTTGGTACCACATGGACCGGGCTCACCCATTCACTATCGGCTATGGGATAGATGATCCCTTCCGCTAGGAGCTTGAGAATCTCCTTTTTCACAACTTCCATCAACACGGGGTTGAGCCTCCTTTGTCCTTCACGAACCGGCTTAGCCCCTTCCTCAAGGATGATGTGATGCATGCATGTTGAGGGGCTAATGCCTTTGATATCAGAAAGATTCCACCCAATGGCTTGCTTGTTCCTCTTTAGCACGGCTACTAAGAGGTCTTCTTCATCTTTTTATAGCCCGGAAAAGATGATCACGGGCTTCTTTTCTTCTTCATCGAGATAGACGTATTTGAGGTGAGATGGAAGCTCCTTGAGCTCAAGTTCGGGAGTAGGCTTCACTTCCTCTTCGGTTGAGGCCATGACTTCCATTAAGCTCATTCCTTCTCCTAGCAAAATATCCATCTCTTCGGCATTCAACTCGTCTCCCCCACACTTGAGGTAAGCTTCTTCCAGAGCAAGTTCCTCGGACAAGGCTTCACTCCTCTAATGGGATCCTATTTCCTACAAGAAAACCTCCTTGGCCAAGGCATCAATAGTGTCAATGTAAGAACAATTTTCCTCAAATGAAGAGATGAGAATAGCCTTGTTTTCATGTATGGAAAATGACACGGTTTCTCCTAACACCGACATTTTTAAAGTTTCATTTTTAACATCAATTAAGGTGTTTGTTGTAGCCATAAAAGGTCTACCTAGGAGAAGTGTGTGCTCTTTACCCGTTTTTTTTACATCCACCGGGATAATCAAACCACCAACTTTAACTAGAATGTCCTCTATGATTCCCCTAGGATATCTCACGGACCTATCTGCTAATTGTAGACACATTCTAGTTGGTTTCAATTCACCTAACTCTAATTGTTTATAAATAGAGTAAGGCATCAAATTAATCCCGGCTCCTAGATCTAGCATACCACATGCTTCTTTACCATTCCCCAAGGTAATTTTAAGAGTAAAACTACCTGGATCGCGGAGCTTTGGTGGGAGTTGATGTTGTAGGATTGCACTTGCCACTTCGGACATTTCAATCTTCTCATCCTCCACAAACTTCCTCTTCTTGGAAGCAAGTTCCTTGAAGAAGTTGACATAGACCGGCACATTTCGAATAACTTCAAGGAGTGGAAGGTTGACATTCACCTTTGATAAAAGCTTGTAGAACTCTTGGAATTGGGTGTCTGGCTTCTCATTCCTCAACCGGCTTGGATACGGGATTGGAGAATCGTAGGGATTAGTAGCCTTGTGGAGTATGGGCTTCTTCACTTCTCCACTTTTCGTTTCGGGCTCCTTTTGTTGTTGTTGAGGAGCCTCCTCTTCTTTTTCAACTTCTTCGGTTGGGCTCAGTTTTCCAACCTTATGATCGATCACCTTGCCTCCTTTAAGCACGGTGATGGCTTGAGCTTGCTTCGGTTGGCTTGGCAACTTGTCCGGCTTGGCTTACTTGGCTAACTCTCCAACAGTCCCCGCTATTTGGCCCATTTGAGTCTCAATTCTCTTCACGGAAGCCTCAACGGATTCAAATCTTTGTTAGGTGGCTTGAATGAAGGATTGCAAGGTGTCTTGCAATGTCGGCCTCGGTGGTTGGTTTGGTTGGGACGGATATTGTTGTGGCCTCGGATAAGGTGGAGCTTGGCCACCTCTGGCTTGTTGAGGTGGTGGTGGTTGTTGTGACGGTTGAGGTGGTTGTTGAGGTTGTCTCGAAGAGAAATTTGGATGATTTCTCCACCCCGAATTGTATGATTGAGAGTATGGATTGTACGGTTGTCGGGGTTGAATGCCTTGAAGAGCATTCACTTGCTCTTGAAGAGCAAGGAAGTGCCCTTCTTCACTAAGATCTGGCTCGGTCATCTTTTGACACAAATTGGCCCTGTGTCCATACTCTCAAATCCCACAAGTTTCCACGGTCATCGCTTGTTGGGGTAGTCTCTCGGAGGTTCGAAGCATCTCTACTTGCCTTGTCAACTCGGCAAGTTGTTTCGTCACATCATAACTAGGGTTGGCTTCATTGATGGAAGCTCTCTTCCTCCTAGTACTCTTTTGTTGAGAAGTCGTAGCCATCGTCTCATAGATGTTTGAAACTTCTTCGGCGGTCCGACCTCCAATGTATCCTCCCAATGCATTGTCCACCATATATTGGAAATTTTGTGAAAGCCCGTCGTAGAAGAATTGGTTGAGCAACTCGGGTGCGAGATGATGGTGAGGGCATTATTCTTGGAGACCTCTAAATCGATCCCAAGCTTCATGAAACGATTCACCCGGAGATTGGTTAAAAGTAACAATTTGAGCTCTCAAATCTTGGGTCTTTTCATTGGAATAGTACTTGGCCATGAACTTCTCATAGACGGCATTCCAATTGGCCAATAAATTGACCGGAAGAGACATGAACCATGTCTTGGCTCGATCCTTCAAGGTGTAAGGAAAATACCTCATCTTCAATTGATCTTTGTTCAAACCTTGTAGAGGAAAGGTTTAAACAACGACATAGAACTCCCGGATGAAGTTCAAAGCATCTTCGGCCGACATCCCGTAGAATGAGGGAAGTTGGCTAAAATGAATGTTCTTCAACTCATAGTTCCCTCCGGCTTCACCAAGAACTATGCAAGAAGTCGACACCCCAATCACGGGACGAGCAAAGTCTCTCATATTCCTAGCCGCATTGGCATTGGCATTGTTGGGGTTGTTGAGGGGGTTATCGTCCATCTCTCTTTCCCACTCGAACACGTTGAATCTTCTTGCTCGATGGATATTATCAAACACGGGGGGCTAATCTCCGATTGAGACTTCATCTCCCTAGCATACACAACCAAAAACAAAATGATATCACACGTAACTTGCGGAAAGAGATATGAAACTAGATGACAACACATAGAAGTAAACTCGAAACCAAATTTACACAAACAACACAAACACTTAAACAATGACAAGTTCACAATTTCAAAACAACACAAAAGCAAGTATAGCACCAAAAGACAATTACTTTAAAAAGCCCTACCCGGCAACGGCGCCAAATTTGTTTCACGATCCAAATTTACTATTTATAATTCTGATTTATGCTCAACAAGACAACTACTTAGGACCGCACCCTTAATTGGACGGGGTCAATCGTAGACATGATAAACTTAACCCGAGTCGATCTCTCAAGGAAGGATTAGTTTCGAGAAATTTTCAATAGGCTATGCATGCATCACAATAGAACAATTAAAATAAACTCTAAACATTCTAAACATGAGGTTGATGATGATTTATACTAAGAATTAAAATAGACTATTAAACAAGACAATAAAATGCAAACAACACAAATTAAAACAAGATATGAGGAGATAAGATAGATTAAGGTATTAGGGTGTAGATTCTCTCAATGGTTTCTTACTATACTTTGTTCAAGTTGGTAATGTTAATCTCACACATACGATAGACCCTCTCAATCGGTTTAACTTCAATTACTGTCACCGTCTATCCATTAAACCTTTTTTAGCTGTATCATACAAGTAAGATTAACATATTAGTCTTAGGAACCCCATCCACCTAACATCGAAGGAACAAAATTCAGGATTTAGAATCACAATCAAGTTTCCTCTAAATCCTAGTCATGCTCAAGTAGTGATCAAGTACTCTCACATAATAGGTACGATTCCAACAACAACAACCAACAAGAATAAGCATAAATCAAAAATCAAATCGATCCTCTACCCCCTAATAGAGTGATTAGCCACAAAACATGCTCAAAATAATACAAATATCATAGAAGGAAGTCATCTCATAAATCAAATGTAAATAACACACACTTCTACCATATTAGATATCCTTCAAGAGTTTGGGACAAACCCCCACAAAACATCCAAGAAATACAAAGAAAATACAAGGGAAACCTCCTCATGAGCGTAGTTTCCGCAGATGGCTTGAGGTTGGTTTCTTCTCGTCTCCTCCTCTTCTTCCTTAGCTTGGTTCCCTCTTTCTTACTTTTCTCCTTTTCTCTTTTGTGATGGAGTTGATGGTGAAAATGGTGAAATAGTGGTGGTGATGGTGCAGAGAGAAAAATGGAATGTGAAGAAGATGAAGTGCGGATGCAGATAATATGAATGATGATCCCCCTTTTGTGATCCTCAAATCGATAGATATACAGGGGAGATGAAGCAAGTGGTGAAGAGAGAGAGAAAAGATGATGGGAGTGATGGTAAGGGAACCATTAATTCAAAAGATTTTAGGAGATTTGGGAAGTCCAAAAGTCTAAAGCTAGGGAATTAGGGAGATGATACCCCTATTTTCTACAAAATATCTGTTCAGTGAATTAAAGATCATAGCTTAGAGAGGAAGAATGGAGTCGAGTGGGGTTGGATTTGACGACGTGGTGAAAACTGGACCGAAGAAGAAGGGAAAAATACCCCACGCGCCGGCGGGGTGTAGCGCCAGAGGACAGTTAAGCACTGCCGGGCACCGTAATGAGAGGCGTCGCGGAGCTGCACGAGCTCGGCGGGGGCGCCGCGGTGCTGGGCACAAGGGGGCGCCATGGTACAGGGGTGCGCGGCGGCGCAATGGTGCTCTCGGCCTTGAGCTCGCCCACCCGCGCACCCCCGCCCTCCCGCGCGGGTGCTTTTTCTCATTTTTTCTTCAAAATCTTCAAGCCTTCCATTTAACCAATCGAGCTCAATTATTCGACTTCTCACTTGCCACCTAATTGCCATAAAATACCTACTTTTATAATTAAAAGCTCAAGTTTTGCAACACTTGGCACAATCCACCATTTAGAGCATTAAATACAAATAAATATATAAAATCACAACATAACAACATAACAATCTATAAAATAATTTACAAATCATAATAAAATAACTATAATAAAATAACACATTTAAACACTAAACACTCAACTTGAAAACATTTTGAAAAGAATTAGGTGTGAGTACTAATGCACTCAGTGGGTAAGTTTCGAACTCAATTTTACAATATGAAATATCCAAAAATAATACACAGTATATAGGAAGAAATTCACAAAAGCCCTTCCCATATCTGCAAACCTTTTCTTCTCATTTGGGATCCATCTTACTCAGTCTGTCTTCTACTCACTATATAACATGTTACTGGTAGGAAAAGGAAGGGGTTACCTCGCTAATCTGAGGAGAGCATACCAGGGATTACCTAATATTTACCCTGAGTGTGCTAGGGTTCACCTAGGAGTGACTCCTTATAGTGACATCCGATCACCGTGTATGTGCGGGGTTACCTCACAGTGATACCTTTAGTGATAATCATCACAGTTGCAAGGGATTACAGTCCTGCCTATGTTTAACAATTACTTGCACTACAAAAATCCAAGATTCTAGTACAAGCCTATCTTAGCTAAGTTCAACATCATCTTATAATATCTCATAAAAATTAACAATTAAATCATAGTTTAATCATGCTTATATAACTATTCCACAAGTATGCTCATATTCTAGTCACAATAACCCAACAAGTATTCTAATAGTATGCTAACAATATTTCAACAGTATCTCAGTAATATCCTATTCCATAGAATAAAAATATTCTATAATTCCTCCTATAACAATGACATTTAACAGATAGAGCATAAAATATTTATTTAGATATTTCTAAGTTATCTATCATGCTTCTAAAGAGTTATTACTCTTAAATTGTATTTATTCTTTAAAAATAAACCCACCTTGCTGACAAGCAACAACGGCACGATAGGTTTCGGGTTTGCTTCATTCCTTCCAACGGGCTCCATGGGTCCTACAATGTTGGTGCATGCCCTAGAACAACTACTATAATTTTCAGAATTTATCTACTATATTTGGAGCATTTATCTATATTTATTTATTATTATTTCATTTAAAAATAGATTTCATAACTCTAACGATCTCGTATAAACTCGACACACAAGGATGAAAATTCAAAAGTAATATTCTTGATTTAATGGAACAAAAAGATTTGATAGAAGTCTCTTTCCAAAATTTCCCATTTTACTCAATTAACATCGAATTTCCACCACGACACTTTTTAATCGTTTAAAAAGTACGAAAATATTTCGAGATGATCCGACACATGCCAAGACTATAATTTGAAAGTTTTAGAATTTTTTGATAACACATGCTTCCAAAATAAAAACATCTATCTACTTTTAAAAATCGAGATTAATCAAAACTCATCTAAAAATTACAAAACTCAGCAGATTTATAGAAAATAATGTTTCGAGCAACTTTCTAGTTCAACCTTTTTCAATTCAACGAGCGAAAATGGGTGAAAATGTTGAAAAAAAGAATCTGACCGGTAAATGATACCATGCGATTTCGCCAGTTTCCGGCCATCGGATGGAAACGTGTTCCCATACGAAATGTATAGCACACTTAAATACATGACATATTAAAATTTCAGATTAAAAGAATGAGAAATGGACCGAAATGAGCTCCTGGAAGGTAGCAGCTGACGGCAGGTGGCGACCCCAGCGACGACGGTGATTTCAGACGACAACGGCGGCGATTTCCAGTGACGGTGCTGGTGGCTGCTCCCTTCCAGTAGTCCCTCTTTCTCGGTTCCTTCCTGACTCGATTCGTACCTGAAAACTCGACTCAAACCTCGATTCTGCTCAAGAACGCTCAAGAACACTCAAGAACGCTCGTCTATACTCGAATACGCTTCGAGTTTTCTAATTTAGTTGTTAACACAACTTTGAGGGGTGAAGAATAATGAATGGGGGTTGCCCAATTTATAGGCAAAGCTTTGGTGGTCGGGTATCGATTTTTCGGATATAAAATATTGATAAAGTTAGTTCGAACACGATTACTTTTTCAAAAACACTATTCACAAGATGCTTTATTGCAAGTAAAGTTCATTTGACCTCGTACACAAAAGGTAAGGACATCGGGAGATTCCTTGATTTATTTCCTATCAATCTCGACCTTCCTCTCACAGTAGTCGATGCCTACTAGAGCTACAGAGATACTCCTTGATCTTCTACTGTATTCCCGATACCCATTTAGATGTAGAGTGGGCTACAAGCTATTAAACTGTATGGATAACCTAAGGGAATTAAGAGAGCAATAGAGGGGCTGATTTCACTCACCATTATACACGCCTCCCCACTCTAATTAATAGAGAGGGGGGACAAAAATAGGGATCCCAACTTAATGGGTTTGGGCCTCTCCTCTTATTCCATTCCTTCAATCCATTAAGGTATTATTTAGGCTACAGTAGGGATTTAGAAGAATATTAAATTGACCCACTAATTTATTTAATATCTAATATCCAACACTAGGGTATAATTAAATAAATTAAGTATTATTTTTATTATACTGAAGAAATAACACTGACCTATCAATTTAATACATTTTTACTCAATGCTTTCTTCTTTAGTCCAGCCATTCCCCATGTTTAAGATATAATATCCATTAATTAATTATATAAGTTCTGACAGCTATAATTAATTAATACTTCAATTCCTAGAGCAGTACCACACAAGCTTTACAATGTACAAAATAAATTCCACCTGCAGGGTTTCATATGTACTTGTGTTTACTCAAGGGGACATCATCAACCTAGCGCACCAGGACATGGTGACCATACACAGTGCACGACCCATCATGTATGTATATGTTACTACTCAAGATATCGAGATTATTGACCCTATCAACAGTCTCACTCATTGATAAATCAAAGTAGTAGACATAGCACACATATGTCCGCCACTATGCATGTCTTAAGAACCCGAACTATATGGATCTTTATTCTCTCCTTTTTAGTGTTAGATCAGAGAACAATATCCTATCGCGTAATTATTTGTTAATGTATGTTTATTTAATGTTGAATGTATGCTGGTTTGGCTACTAGATTTTTTATCCATGAGAAAATCCATAGTTTAGGTCTAGGCAATTTACTTATTACATTGGTTTAATATATAGAAAAAATATTTGTTAGAAATAGAAGATGATTTTCGAAAATCATCTTAGTTTTGAGTTGTATTTTATTTTCCTTTATTATTCTAAGATATATTAGAATTTTCTTTTGGAATAGATTTTTTATATAGAATAAGGAAAGGAGATCAACTCAAAGATGGAAAATAGAACAACTTTAAATAAGGAAGGACATCCCGAACATGTCCCGAAACCCTAGAGAAGCTAGGTTGCGGCGAGATGTAAGGAGAGGCGGTGGTGAGGGAGTCCGGGTTTCCAAAGCTGATTTTCCAAGATTATCTCATTAACAACATGAGATATAAGCCATGATAGTTGGTCTCACTTATGATGCTTATTATGTTGCTTTGCATGCAATGGTTTTAATCCGTTTATATGGTGAGTTGCATGTTTTAAATAGGATAAGATGAAACCTCAAGTTTAAATAACTAAGTGGGAAAGATACATACCAAAGTATGTGGAAATTTAAAAACAATCTCCATTAATCTAGTTTAATTGAAAAGTGACGGGCAACCTCCCTACGGAGTGGTCATGTTACTGGATTCTCTAGATATTAAACTTCTTAAAACATAACTGTAGAATATTATTATTATAATAAATCAATTCTACTACTAGAGGGAGGAATTCAAAATAATGTTCTTAGGGTGAACATAATGGTTACTACACTTAGATGTAATGTATTAATAAACGTCCACCCTACGTGGCTTATTAATTAGATGATTACATGATCGGGATTATATCCGACTATTAATTTACTTGTCATAAGGAAGCTTGACTGGAGGTAAATTAATTAGATGATTACATGATCGGTATTATATCTGACTATTAATTTACTTGTCATGAGGAAGCTTGACTGGAGGTAAATTAAAAGTTAGGTAAACCTCTTTAAAAATGAATTTTATAGACGTCTACCCTACGTGGCTTATTAATTAGATGATTACATGATCGGGATTATATCCGACTATTAATTTACTTGTCATAAGGAAGCTTGACTGGAGGTAAATTAAAAGTTAGGTAAACCTCTTTAAAAATGAATTTTATAGACGTCTACCCTACGTGGATTATAAGAAACATTTTTAAAATATCGGTGGATGTGCATATAATTTCTTTTGAGGTTTTCGAATTACATGTCCTTTTATCTTAAATATTGTGATTGTACTGCATGTTTATTTTCAGTTACTTCTATATCATCATGGCACTCTCCAACTTGTCCTCGATTTTCAAAGAAAAGAAACTAGTTGGTGAAAACTATAAAGATTGTATTCAAAATCTAAATATTGTCGTTACTGCTGAACGCTTTAAGTCTGTACCTGATGTGGAATGTCCACAAAAGTCGGATGAGCATTCTAGTGAAGAGCAGAGAGCGACTTATGGTAAGTGAGTTAGAGCTGATGAGATTGCACATTGCTACATGTTGGCTTCTATGTCAAGTGTGTTGCAACATCAACATCAGTCCATGAAAACCGCTTATGACATAATGTTTAATCTCAAGGAGCTTTTTGGATACCGAAATCGCTCGGCACGACACTTGGCTATGAGAAATCTAATAAGCACTAAGATGTCAAATTCTACACTGATAAGGGATCATGTTCTCCAAATGATGGGCTACTTATCGGAGATTGAGACCCTAGGTGACGATTTGGACGCTGAGTCCCAAATTGACATTGTGCTTCACAGTCTATCCCCAAAGTTTGAACAGTTCAGGCTGAACTTTAACATGATAAAGAAGGATGTAACTTTATCAGAACTGTTCATGGATCTCTAGGCAGCCGAGCATCTCCAAAAAGGAAGCTCAAAGGCGAACCCAACTAGGGTGTCTTCTTCTGGTGTTAAGAAAAAGATATACGCACCTAAGAAAGCTGCAAAGGAGGCGCCTAAAGACCCTAAGGATAAGAAGGGCAAAGCCAAGGTTCCTTTAAAAGACTTCAAATCGAAGTCAAAGTGTTTCAAGTGCAGTCAGCAGGGACATTGAAAGTCTGCATGTCCCAACAAGACGAAGAGGAAGGGTACGTCTCACTCTTTTATTGTAGAAACATGTTTAGCCATTTGTTCTGCCCAGTCTTGGGTAGTTCGACGACGTTATCCAGTCATATGGATTCATTCAAAGCCCGGATGAGAGCTGTGTACAAGAAGAGTGACAGAAATATGGTGGCATTCATAGTATTGTATGTTGATGATATCTTACTTATTGGAAACAATAAGAAGGCCTTATCAAATATAAGGATGTGGTTGTCCAAGCAGTTCGATATGAAGGATTTGAGAGAAGTTGGAGACAACCTTTGTATAAAGATCATTTGAGATCGCCAGAAGAGGATGCTGTGCCTATCCCAGTGTAATATCCCAAATTTTTTAGTATTAAAATAATAGCCTATGATTTCCTTAAGGGTATGCTAGGGAAGAAAATAGACCCTTCAAAAATTATTTTTAAGTGTTGTTGAATAGGTTAGTGATACCCGGAATATTCTCATATTTTTATTCAGAACCCTATAAACCTTTTCTGATATAATTATATCCGGACTTTAAGAATTATATATATGTGTATATTAATTAAATATATAGTATTTATATAGGGGTAATCTATATATATATATATGTATATAGTTAATATAACATAAAAAATTATAATAATATTAATAACAATAAAATAAAAGAATGTTAAGAATATAAGATATATATATATATATATATATATATATTTAGTGTAGTATTTATAACATGTGTTTAATTAGTTCATTTAATTGGATTAAACCTGATAATGAACTTAAATTTATTATTGGTATATCATCACTTATTACTTTAAAATGTGTACCCAAGTCTTTAATAGAGTTAAATAATAAATTTACTGGTTAGCGAAATATATGTTAACATGTAGAATAAATGTGTAAAATAATTAAGTAGTCTTACATTGGAATTTAAAAATTTAACTCTAACTCTTGAATGTTTTGGCGACAATATGTTAAAACACAAGTACAACATATTAATTTAAGCTAAATAATAAACAATCTAATTTGTTATTTCATAGTTTATAGATATGGGGAAAATTATTATTTTATAATATTAAGTGATAATCAATATCAAATGTATACATATATAAAATATTGAAGTTTAATAGAAACTTTAATTGGAATGGATCTTAGGAATTGAGTTTTCATAGGATCCTTATAGCAAAACTAAGCCGAGATTGGTTATTGAAGGCTCAGAAGAGATAGCAGAATCCGAGCAGAACCAACCCAGAGTTTAAAAGCCTTTCTGAGAGACAAATCTTTTATCAGGTGGATTTTCATTATATAAAAATGTATTTCGGGTTATTAAGCCCTGATATTTATAAAATGAATGTGATTGAATATCTAACTCATGACTGTATTTGATGTGCTCTCCCGACTCATGTAAGTCTTACTACTGTTTTTGGTGACGAAACTACAATGGTTCACGATATTGAGCCCCAAGCAAATAGGGCAGTGTCCAACCTTAAGCAGCCGGGTTGTGTACATGAACCGACTCACCGTAAGCGTTCTAGGGGAGAGTGGTGCGCAATGATGGAATGAAAATGATTTAGTATACATGGAATTTACAAATTTTTAGTTTTAAAAGCTTTCCATGATATGCTTAAAATATGATCGGATATTCTGTTTTATAAAATGATTGTGAATGTTTTTCTCAAAAGTACCCACTGAGTGCATTAGTACTCACGCCCAAAATCTTTTCAAATATTTTCAGGATGAGCTGGGAGATGGTGGACGGCTGTGCTAAGGCTGAAGGGCTATCTTTCGATGTATATGTTTCTTTTATGGAGTCTAACTGAGATCATGCTTTCTTTTGAATTTGAATAAATGCACTATGTTCTTTTCCACCTACTCTGATTATTGTTACGGAATGTTCAGTTTTTTTGAATCTACTTTCTGCTCCTGACAAGCGAAAGCCTGGCATTTATTTACTTTCTTATTCAGGTAGACACAAGCTTGGCTTTACATTATTTTCCATATCAAGGCAAAAGCCTGGCTTTATATTGCTTGCATAACAGGCGACAGCCTGGCATCTCTTTACTTCATGTATTTGGAGAGACATCAGCATGGCCTTTCTCATATCTAATCTATTAACAGTTAAACTTTGAACTGTTATTATTTACATTGAAGTTTCCCTTTATTATTCTTTCATGGGTTCATCCCAAGAGTCATGGTATCTGGTTTGAGTTATTTTAGACGCTTTAAAAGTGTGGATTAATTCAGTTATAGAAGTTATGTTGCCCATATTTTTGGGACACTAACCCTAGTTCTTTGATTGCTTCGGTTCAACAACCCCTTCCCCCTTCCCCCAAGTAGCACACCGATCCCCTGCTCTTATTCCAGCATCGAGGCGTTACACCTAGGCAACCTATATCGATACAGTGCTAGTTAGGTTTAATATGCAAGATTCCAAGAAAGGTTTTATACCTTTCAGGCATGGAATTCATCTATCCAAAGAGATGTGTCCTCTAACATAGGTTGAGATAGATGAGATGAAAGGGGTTTAATATAATTCGGCTGTTGGAAGCCTCATGTATGCTATGTTATACACTAGGCCTGATATATGCTATGCGGTTGTTATGGTAAGCAAATATTAGTCTAATCCTGAAAAAGGACACTGAAATGCAGTAAAGAATATTCTCAAGTATCTGCAGAGGACTAAAGATTATATATTGGTATAATGCGCTGATAGTCTCATTCATTTGGGTTATATAGACTCAGATTTCTAGTCCGATAAAGATCAGAGTAAATCTACATCGGGCTATGTGTTTACCTTGGGAGGCGGAGCCATTGCGTGGAGGAGTATCAAGCAAAAATACATAGCTGACTCCACCATAGAAGCTGAATATGTAGCTGCCTCTGAGGCTGCAAAAGAAATTATCTCGCTCTGGAGCTTCTTGTTGGACTTGAGCACGGTTCCTAATTTGCCTAAGGGCATCATGATATACTGTGATAACTCTGGTGCAATGGCAAATTCGAAGGAACCCAGAGCCCATAAAGCAACTAAACACATAGAGAGAAACTACCATCTTATACAAGAAATCATTAAGAGAGGAGATGTCGTAGTGGTCAAGATTGCATTAGAGGATAACGTGGTTGATCCATTCATGAAGAGCCTGACGACTAAGACCTTTGATAGTCACATAGAGAAAATGGAAGTGCGATGCAGACCTGGGATTGAGTTTTGAGATTTATTTAGAGAAAGTAGATAGCTGACATCTTCATAAAACCTTTGTCAGAGGCAAGATTCGTGGAGCTATATATCCAACTTGGATTATTGGAACTAGTTTCAGAAGATGAAGATGATCAACTGAATGAGAGAGTGTAGAAAGAAACTCCAACTGATGAAAATAATATAGGAGAAGCAACAAACTAAGCCCAAGGCACATCAGCATTAGCTCGTCAGAGATATTAATGGCAACTTGCGAGAGATGAATCCATTTTCAACTTGTAGCCGTTGGATATAATATTGAGAAATTAATGATCATAACGGTAATAATTATTAAAAAATAAGCTTAATGAACAGTGTGAGTGAAAAGTTTATCCTGATTCAGTTAGGATACAATCTAACTAGTTAGTTTGATGTGAACTAATGAGGCAGTTGTTGGTTGATCAGTTTGATCTTTCGTCAGTTGCTATATTGAACTGACTATGGTTTCAACTGAACTGAATCAATCAGTTTGTTTTATCAGTTGCTTGGCCTTTCTTGAGTCAGTTTCCTCTTATTGAGTGGTCAAACTGGACTTGCTTTACTACTTTCTTTTGAGCAGTTTGATCTCTTCCCCTTTGACGCAGATCCAGTTGTTTTCTTTGGCAGTTCGGGCCAAGCTTTCCTCACGGTTTGGTGGAGTTGCTGAAGAGCGACTGATGAGCTTCTCAACTTTTGTTAAGGAACTGCAAAATTCCTTTGTGAGGTGATCTGAACTGATCAATATTGAGAGTCAGTTGAGCTGCCTTTGAGCTTGACTTGAGTAGAGGAGTGACATAGCTCTTGGATATGAGACTTGGTGATGTGGGAATGTCTTCATTATCACTTTCTCCTTCATTATTATGCTCTTGATTCTTCTTAGGTGCCACGACTTGAGTATGTGATAGATTTGATTTTATCCTTTCAGTTGCAGTTTCAGTTCATCGGGATAGCTCAGCTGACTGAATTGATAGATTATCAAAGTTCAGTCTTCAACGATGGGAGGGTTAGGATTGTATACTGAAAGCTTGTCTTTGTATACTATTAACAATGTTTTTTGACGATATAGATTGAATATTATTGCAGTCACTGTTTGTGCATTTATTTAATGTTATATATAAACATGTTTCCTTATACTTGCATTGTAGATGATATGATATGGGTAAACACACGGTAGAGATCATATCATCAGATTCCTTACAAAGTATTAAAAAGCTCGCGGTTTAGATGATCCTTAACCAATTATTGTACACCGCAGAATAATCTGATAGTTAGTTTATCTTGACTAACTGATTATTCCGATACATTATCATGTGTATTGAGGGGGATCACGATAGGATAATGTTCTCTCATCTGACCCTAAAAAGCATAGAATAAAGATCCACAGAGTTTGGGTTCTTAAGCCATGCACAGTGGCGGATATATGTGTGTTATGTCTACTGCTTTGATTTATCAATGAGTGAGATTCTTGATAGGGTCAATAATCTCGATATCTTGGGCAGTAACATATACATATATGATGGGTCATGCACGGTTTATGGTCACCATGTCTTGGTGTGTCAGGTTGATGATATCCCCTTGAGTAAACACAAGTACGTGTGAAACCCTGCAGGTGGAATTTATTCAGTACATGATAAAGCTTGTGTGGTACTGCTCTAGGAGTAGAAGTATTAATTAATTATAGCTGTCAGAGCTTACATAATTAATTAATGGACATTATATCTTAAACATAGGAATGACTGGACTAAAGAAGAAAGCATTGAGTAAAAATGTATTATTTGGTAGGTCATTGTTATTTCTTTAGTGGAATAAAAATAACACTTAATATATTTAATTATATCCTAATGTTGGACATTAGATATTAAATAAATTAGTGGGCCAATTTATTATTCTTCTAATCCCTACTGTAGCTCAAATAATACCTTAATGGATTGAGGGAATGGAATATGAGGAGAGGCCCAAATCCATGAAGTTGACAGCCCTAATTTCATCCCCCCTCTCTATTAATTAGAGAAGGGATGCGCGTATAACAGTGTGTGAAATCAGCCCATCTATTGCTCTCTTAATTCCCTTAGGTTATCCAAATAGTTTAGTAGATTGTAGCCCGCTCTACATCTAAACGGGTATCGGAAATACAATAGAAGATCAAGAAGTATCTCTACAGCTCTAGTAGATGTCGACTACTATGAGATTGATATGTTCAACATGTATGTTTTGATTGCATCACACATAAAATCATGATTTGTATGCTAGTAGAATTATCGATTAGCCGATTAGATCCTGTGGGGCGTAATTCGAAAAAACCCCAATAACTGGTATCAGAGCAGGTATTGGCCGAATTCGAGGAATTAATTCTATGCGTGTTTTGAAAATTTCATTAAGTTTGATGATAAATTTATGTGCTAAATTTTTAGATTTAATGATTGAAGTTTTAAAGCATGTAGTAATTAAAATTGGTTGAATTTTTAACGTGTTTCGAAAATTCTTGTTTTAATTGCATAATGTATTTTCGCCTAGCATGAAATATGGATATGGAATGGTATTTGATGTTCTTCATAAATTTCTAGATTTATTTCATGTAGTGTTCGAAAATTTGGTCCTCAAATTTTCAAAAATATTGTGTTCAATTTGTCCCTTAATTTGATCCATAATTTTCGATGGCTTTAGTGTTGGAATTTGAATAGAATTTTGATGTTATCAAAATTTTCATACCAATACTAAGGGGGGGGGGGGTCGAAAATTTGGAGGTTAAAATTAGTTTATGGTAATTTTTTTGGTGTATGTCAAAAGTTACCTAATTTTAATCAAATTAGGTTTCAAAATAGAATTTTAATTTTTGTAAGTTTTTGAAGAGGATCAAAACTACCATTATTTTCATTCTTGTTATTTTGTTACCTAATAATATAATTTGGATAGTATTTTTACTAGTATCAAAATTCTAAATTGGTTAATTAATTAAGGGAGGAGCGAAAATCACTAGGGTATTTATTTGGAGGATTATTTTGATTTATTTCAAAATTTTCAGATTTATTTTCCTAGTGTATTTTGAAAATATAAGGTGTGATTTGGTGGATAATTCTGATCAATTTTCAAATCTTATCTTATGGTAATTTTTAAATTAAATTAAGATATACTTTGGTAGATAATTTTAATTAATTTTCAAAGTCAATCTTAAGGGATAAAATTCAAAATTAAGATATTATTTGGTAGATAATTTTGACTAATTTTCAAATAGGAATCTTATGGATATATTCGAAATAGTTGATTTTATTTGGTGGATAATTGTAATTAATTTTCAAATTTAATCAAGTAGTAATTTTCGATATTCGTTAATTAATTTAAAGTAATATTTTGAAAATTGAGCATGCATGGATATCCTGTGATATATTATTCCAACATTTAATTGTGATAGTTGTATCTGTAGATGATTTATTTTGCAGGTCATACCAACTATCATTGCATTTAAATTATTTGTTATGTGATGTTTATTTAATGTTGAATGTTTGGTGGCCGTATGCCGGTTTGGCTAAGAGATTTTTAATCCATGAGAAAATCCATACATTAGGTCTAGGCAATTTATTTATTACATTGGTTTAATGTAATAGGAAAATAAATTGTTAGAAATAGAAAATGATTTTCGAAAATCATCTTAGTTTTAAGTTTTATTTTATTTTCCTTTATTATTCTAGATATATTAGAATTTTCTCTTGGATTAGTTTTTTAATATAGACTAAGAAACTGAGATCAACTCAAAGATGGAAAATGGAGTAGATTTAAATAAGGAAGGACATCCTGAACACGTCTCGAAATCCTATAGGAGCTAGGGTTTCGGCGAGATGCAAGGAGAGGTGGCGGTGAGGGAGTCCGGGTTTCCAAAGTTGATTTTCCAAGTTTATCTCACTAACAACATGAGATAAGCATGATAGTTGGTCCCACTTATTGTGCTTATTATGTTGTTTTGCATGCAATGATTTTAATCCGTTTATGTGATGAATTGCATGTTTAAATAGGATAAGATGAAACATCAAGTATAAATAACTAAATGGGAGAGATATATACCAAATTATGTGAAAATCTCAAAACGGTCTCCATTAATCTAGTTTAATTGAGAAGTGATTGGCAACCTCCCTACGGAGGGGTCATATTACTGGATTCTCTAGATATTAAACTTCTTAAAAGATAACTGTAGAATATTATTATAATAAATCAACTCTACTACTAGAGGGAGGAATTCAAAATAATGTTCTTGGGGTGAAGATAATGGTAATCACACTTAGATGTAATGTATTAATAAACGTCCACTCTATGTGGCTTATTAATTAGATAATTATATGACCAGGATTATATCCAACTATTAATTTACTTATCATAAGGAAGCTTGACTGGAGGTGTAAACTGTTTAAAAATGAATTTTATAAATGTCCACCCTACGTGGCTTATAAGAAATATTTTTAAAATATTGGTGGATATGCGTATATTTTCTTTTGAGCTTTTTGAATTATATGTTCTTTTATCCTAAAGAATGTGACTATGATGCATGTTTATTTTTAGTTACTTCTATACCATCATGGCACTCTCCTACTTGTTCTTGATTCTCAAAGAAAACAAACTAGTTGGTGAAAACTATAAAGACTAGATTTAAAATTTGAATATTGTCCTTACTGCTGAAAACTTTAAGTTTGTAATTGATGAGGAATGTCCACAATAGTGAGATGAGCATTCTAGTGAAGAGTAAAAGATGGCTTATGGTAAGTGGGTTAGAGCTGATGAGATGGCACGTTGCTACATGCTTGCCTTTATGTCAAGTGTGTTGCAACATCAACCTCAGTCTATGAAAACTGCTTATGACATAATGCTTAATCTCAAGAAACTCTTCGGATACCAGAATTGCTCGGCACGACACTCGGCCATGAGAAATCTGATGAGCACTAAGATGTCAGAGTCTACACCGGTATGGGATCACGTTCTCCAGATAATGGGTTATCTATCAGAGATCGAGACCCTAGGTGGCGATTTGGACACTGAGTCCCAAATTGACATTGTGCTTCACAGTCTGTCACCGAAGTTTGAGCAGTTCAAGCTGAACTTTAACATGATAAAAAAGGATGTAACTTTATCAGAATTTCTTATGGATCTTCAGGCCGCAGAGCATATCCAAAAAAGAAGGTCGAAGGTGCAACTAGCTAGGGCGTCTTCTTCTGGTGTTAAGAAAAAGAGATATACACCTAAGAAAGCTGCAAAGGAGGCACCTAAAGACCCTAAGGATAAGAAGGACAAAGCCAAGATTCCCTCAAAAGACTTCAAATCGAAGTCAAAGTGTTTCAAGTACAGTCAACAGGGACATTAGAAGTCTGTGTGTCCTAACAAGAAGAAGAGGAAGGGTACGTATCACTCTTTTATTGTAGAAACATGTTTAGTTAATTGTTCTACTTGGTCTTGGGTAGTGGATACTTGAGCTACTAATCATGTTTGCACATCCTTACAGGGGCTCCTGGTGAAAAGGTAGCTGAGTGATGGTGAGATTACCATCTACATGGACAATGCTACGAAAGTGGTGGCTATTGCAGTAGGAGACGTTACTTTACCTTTCAATAGTGATATGATTCTTGTTTTGAAGGATTGTCTTTATGTGCCTGATTTTAGGTGGAACTTGATTTCTGTTTCTAAATTATTTTTGAATGGATATTATGTTTCCTTTGATAGCAATGTTGTTATCACAAGTGGTAAATGTTTTATCTATTCTGGCACATTGGATGGACATCTTTACATACTTAATCCTATGCAAAACACTACACAAGCGCAATTATTGAATACATCGAGCATAAACCCTAATAAAAGAAAAGAACCTTCAGAACTGAATCAAACCTATCTTTGGCATCTAAGGCTCAGTCATATTAACCTTAAAAGGATATAAAGGATAATAAATGATGGACCATTATCTTCTTTGGTCTTGGAAACATTTTCTTTGTGTGAATCCTGTTTAGAAGGCAAAATAACTAAGCGACCCTTTCATCTAAAGGGAATAGATCCAAAAATGTATTCGATTTGATTCACTCTGACTTATGTGGCCCTATGTCAGTTCAGGCTCGAGGAGGGTATGAGTATTTCATCACGTTCATTGATGATTACTCAAGGTATGGATACATTTACCTATTATGTCGCAAGTCTGAGTGTTTTGAGACATTTAAAACATCCAGAGCAGAAGTGGAGAAACAAATAGGCAAAAGTATCAAGACACTGCATTCTGATCATGTTGATGAGTACCTCTCAGGTGAATTTAGGGACTACTTAGCAGAGAATGGGATTACATCTGAGTTGACTACGTTTGGTATTCCAAGAAGAAATAGAACTTTATTGGAGATGGTTAGATTGATGATGAGCTACTCAGAATTACCTATTTTATTTTGGGGATATGCCCTAGAAACAACAGCCGATATTCTTAACATGGTTTTTTCCAAATCTGTTCCTCGTACGCCCTTAGAACTATGGAGTGGTCGAAAGCCCAGTCTAGGTCACACTCGGATTTGGGACAATCCAGCACATGTGCTAGATAAGGAAGCTGATAAGTTGGCGCCACTTTCAGAAGTGAGTCTGTTCGTTGGGTATCTAAAAGGAACGAGAGGTGGTTTATTTTATAGTCCTAAGGATCAGAAGGTCATTGTCAACACCAATTCCCGATTCTTAAAGGAAGACTATGTAATAAATCACAAACCTAAGAGCGTGATCGTTCTTGAGGAGCTTCGAAGTAGGAACGTGAATCCTACACCATCTGTACAAGAAAAGGAACCACCAATAACTGCATAACGGGTCACGAAACTATGGAAAATGCTTCATCGTAGTGGGAGGGTTGTTCATTAACCTGACAAATTCATTAGTTTGGGAGAATCTTCGAATTTTCCAGAAGGATAGAATGAATTGGACCCTAAGACCTATGAAGATGCAGTACAAGACAACGATGTAAATTCTTGGAAAATTGCAATGGAATCTAAGATTGGATCTATGGATCACAATCAAGTATGAGAGCTTGTAGAACCACTAAATGGGGTAAAACCCATTGGATACAAGTGGGTCTACAAGCAAAAGAAAGGATCTGATGGGAAGGTTGCAATCTTCAAAGCTAGATTGGTGGCGAAAGGCTATACTCAGAAAGGAAGGATCGATTATAAAGAAACCTTTTCACTGGTTGCCATGCTTAAGTCGATCCAGATTCTCTTGTTTATTACCGCTCATCTAGATTATGAGATTTGGCAAATAGATGTCAAGACAGCTTTCCTAAATGGAAGTCTTGAAGAAAATATCCATATGAAGCAACTAGAGGGGTTCATTGCTAAAGGCCAAGAGCACCTAGTGTGCAAGCTTAAGAGATCAATTTATAGACTTAAGCAAGCATCGCGGTCTTAGAACATCCGATTCGATGAGGTTATCCAGTCATATGGATTTTTCCAAAGCCTGGATAAGAGCTGTGTGTATAAGAAGAGTGACGGAAATGTGGTGGCATTTCTAGTACTGTATGTTGATGATATCTTGCTTATTGGAAACAATAAGAAGGTCTTATCAAACATAACGGTGTGACTATCCAAGCAATTTGATATGAAGAATTTGAGAAAAGCTGGACACGTCCTTGGTATAAAGATCATTCAAGATCGCCAGAAGAGGATGATTTTCCTATCCCAGGCAACCTATATCGATACAGTGCTAGCTAGGTTTAGCATACAAGATTCTAAGAAAGGTTTTATACCTTTCAGGCATATAATTCATATATCCAATGAGATATGTCCCTAAACACAGGCTGAGATAGATGAGATGAAGGAGGTTCTATATACTTCGGCTGTCGGAAGCCTCATGTATACTATGCTATGCACTGGGCCTGATATATATTATGTGGTTGACATGGTAAGCAGATATCAATCTAACCCTGGAAAAGGACACTGGACTACAGTAAAGAATATTCTCAAGTACCTAAAAAGAACTAGAGATTATATACCGGTATACTGCGCTGATAGTCTCATTCCTTTGGGTTATACAAACTCAGATTTCTAATCCGATAAAGATCAGAGTAAATCTACCTTGGGCTATGTATTTATCTTGGGAGGCAGAGCTATTACATAGAGGAGTATCAAGTAAAAATGCATAGCTAATCCACCATGGAAGCTGAATATGTAGCTGTCTCTGAGGCTGTAAAGGAAGCTTTCAGGCTCCTGAGCTTCTTATTGGACTTGAGTGTGGTTTCTGATTTGCCTAAGAGCATCACGATATACTATGATAACTCTGGTGTAGTGGTAAATTCGAAGGAACCCAGATCCCATAAGGCAAGTAAACACATAGAAAGAAAGTACCATCTTATACGAGAAATTATTAAGAGAGAAGATGTTGCAATGGTTAAGATTGTATCAGAGGACAACCTGGCTAATCCATTCACAAAGAGTCTGCTGGCTAAGACCTTTGTTGGTCATGTGGAGAAAATGAGAGTGAGATGCAGACCCGGGATTGCGTTTTGAGATTTAGTTAGAGTTGGAGAGTTTTGCCAGTTTTTGTTTTAAACTTGAAAGACATGCTTTGAGTATAAGTGGGAGATTATTAGGATTGTATAATGAAAACTTATCTTTGTATACTATTAACAATGTTTTTTGACGATATAGATTGAATATTATTGCAGTCAATGTTTGTGCATTTATTTAATGTTATATATATATATATATATATGTATGTTTCCTTATAATTACATTGTAGATGATATTGTGTAGGTAAACACACGGTAGAGATCATATCATCAGATTCCTTATGAAGTATTAAAAGGCTCGCATTTTAGATGATCCTGAACCAATCGTTGTACACCGCAGAATGATATAATAGTTAGTTTATCTTGACTAACTGATTATTCCGATGCACTATCATGTGTATTGAGGAGGATCGTGATAGGATACTCTTCTCTGATCTGACCCTAAAAAGGAGAGAATAAAGATCCACAGAGTTTGGGTTCTTAAGCCATGCACAGTGGCGGACATAGGTGTGTTATGTCTACTGCTTTGATTTATCAATGAGTGAGATTCTTGATAGAGTCAATAATCTCGATATCTTGGGCAGTAACATATAAATACATGATGGGTCGTACACTGTGTATGGTCACCGTGTCTTGCTGTGTCAGATTGATGATGTCCCCTTGAGTAAACACAAGTACATGTGAAACCCTGTAGGTTGAATTTATTCCGTACATGATAAAGCTTATGTGGTACTGCTCTAGGAATGGAAGTATTAATTAATTATAGCTGTCACAGCTTGCATAGTTAATTAATGGACATTATATCTTAAAAATGGGGAATGGCTGGACTAAAGAAGAAAGTATTGAGTAAAAATGTATTAAATTGGTAGGTCAGAGTTATTTCATTAGTGGAATAAAAATAACACTTATTTTATTTAACTATATCCTAGTGTTAGATATTAGATATTAAATAAATTAGTGGGTCAATTTAATATTCTTATAGATCTCTATTATAGCCTAAATAATACCTTAATGGACTGAGGGAATGGAATAAGAGAAGAGGCCCAAATAATACCTTAATTGATGGATGACTACAACTCTTTGATGCATGACATTGTTTCTTAACTTGGTTAGTATGGCTGCTGCCGAAATCTTGTGGGCAAGCCTGTGATTCATAATGTGCTGAACTTGCACAATAGTTGGAGGACATGGATTTGATAATCTTACCCATTTAATGCTCCAAGTTTCTTCACGTTGCCAGAAGCTCATGCCATGAAAGGCAATTAGCAAGAAATGTGACTGGATAGACATAAAGTGTCTCCAGTTAAACCAATAGAAATACCAGTGTAGTTATTTGAACAACTTTTGGTCATGCTTTGCAACAAAAGTGAAGTGAGTGGGAAGGAGATTGGTCACTTCCTTTTGTGCACTTTTGACTGCATATTCACCAATATAGAAAGTGCGAATATTTTCTCCAGTCAGTTGGAGAGGAGGGCAAGTGCTCATAAAGTAGTAAGCTCCATAGTTTGGATGAGGGATTCCGGTGAATGGAATAATCTCATCTGGATCAGAGCAAACCTTGAAATCAATTGATGATCCATTCTTGGAATTTGGTGAAGGAATGGTGTTGGCAGCTGAGTTGCTCGATGTAGTGTTGCTTGACTTTGCCTTGGATCTCCTTTTCTTCTTATGTGACTGAAGATGAGCACTTCCTTTCTTAGAGATCCAGTCAAAGATGAGAACTAGTAGGGCATCGTCATTTGGTAGGTTCAGCATATCTTCAAGCAACTTGCTCATCCTTAGAACAAGTCCTACCTTGGACTCAAATTTCCCAGTCTTCTTTGAGTCTGAAGCTTTGATGACCTGATGCTTGAATTGGGAGAATACAAATTATGCCCAGTTTGTTTATCGTCCTTCAGCAAGGTGAATCATGACCTTGTATCTCTCTTGAGTGAGTTGACTCAAGCTTCCAATTGCTCTGAACATTATTTTGTTCGTGATATCGAGTAGATCACCATACTCGGGCTTTCGATCATTTTTAGCTGTGGTAAAACTAAATTGCTTGTTACAGGTAGGAGATTTCTATTCTCTCTAGTATGATTCTGTAGATTCCTTCAAGGCTTGAACGATTGACCCTTTTCTTGGGAGTTGGAAGACTTCTGCAATTGTGCTCTCAGTGATTTGAACTAGTCGGCCTTGAATCACTAAAGACATAATGTTTCCATCTGCAGTCAGCTTAGCCTGTAATAAAAACTCACTCACCAAGTCTTGTTTGAAGAATCTTGGTGGTGTTTCCAGGTAGTGAATAATTCATGTCTTGTGGAGATTCACCAGAAGGTTGGATTGTTTGATTCATTTAGAATCAGCTAAAATTTCTTCCATTCTAGTAATTTGTCTCTCAATAGTTGCTCTTTGAATGAATTTAGAGAATTGGGTAATTCGACCATCTTTGAGGTTGGCTGAATTATTTGAAGGAATTCAAGGATTTTGAGAGAGTTTTTGAAAAGGCTAGGAGTGAATATTTTCTAAGATGCTAAGAAAGGAATAGTTTTTATGAGTGTTGGGGGAGACTCATAAATCTATTGGTTGGAGGAGTAATGACCCTTACCTCTTTTATTTTAGTTGTTAGCTTTTAATGACTATGAAACGTGTCATTATATTACAACAGTCAAAATTTCAAAATAAATACTGACTCGACATTTATTTAGAAATAAAATAAAACTTTTCATTAATGATAAAAAATATTGATAAACTGAGTTACTAGAAGTAAACTTAAGGCTTCTAATCAGTTGAACTTGATTAGCCTTTAGTCTTTTTTGTGCTCAATTTTCCTTCTCTTGGAAAATAGTCTGCTGGAGTTGCCTTCTTCTTCTCCATCACTGCTTGATGACTCGTCTTTAGCTGGCTTAAGTCCAGTGTAAGTCTGCAGCTTCTTGATCAGTTCGGCATGCAGTTTTACCTGTTGCTGTAGGTTCTGGATCAGTTCTTCATGATAGGTCGTGAACTGAGTAGTTAAACTTTCTGGTTGGTCTTCAAACTGAGCTATGGCAGTTAGACCTTCTTACAGAAATGTTGCGGTATAATCAAACTGCAGTTTATTGTCTCTGGACTCAGCTTCTTCTCCTACTTCAGTTCCAGTCAATTCTTCATATAAAATTGTATGAGATTGTTCAGCATCTCCCAAACTAATCGTTCCTTCAAGACTTGGCTCTGGAGGAGTCTCACATTCAGCAGCTTGAGCCTCGCTTGAAGTGCCCTTTTAGTGGGATCAAAGTACATGACTAATTTAAGTGTTCCTTGATAGATTTGTTGTTCTGCCAACTAAGCTGACTGATCATTTGGTTCTTCGGAAGTAACTTGCTCGCTGATTAGAGCAGTTGAAAGTTCGTTTGAGGGAGCCATCTCAGCAGTTGGCTCTTTGGAAGGAGCGATTGGGAGTTTAGTTGACTCCTTATACTGGTGAGCTCGATCCATTAGCTTTTCTGGCTAATCCTCGATCAGATGGACCGGTAAGTTGAGCATTTCTTTGAACTCAATGTCACTGGCAGTTCAGTTGTCGACTGCTTCGTCTGCTGGTTGGTCGGAGGAGTCAGAAATGAGATTGATCTCAACCTTAGTTGAATGAGGAGAACTTTCAAAGTGCAGTTCTCTCGTCACTTCCTCAATAAGATCTTCCATTGATGTTGGTACTTGTTATTCTCTTGCAATTGACTTTGATGGTGGTTCAGACTGTTGTCTTTGTTACTTCTTCTTTAGCTCATTGTAGAGCCACTTTTGTTGGACATGCAAGTGCATCCATCTTTCACGTTCCTCTTCAATGGTGGTAGCTGGTGGCTTAATTCTTTTGAGATTACATATCTCATTAAAAACATCCATCATTGAACCTCGTGATGGATTGGAACACATTTTTAAGAGCTAAAGTTGCCTCCTTAGATCTTGTTTTTTATGATTCCAGTATTCTCACTACTTGTCCACCAGAGGCTCCACCCTTCTTCTCACTTCCAGAAGCTCATTCCATGGAATGCAAGTAATAAAAGGAAAGGTTTGGTGAGATAGATATGTCACCATAAAAACCAGTATATGTACCTAGCTAGAGTGTTGAACAACTCTTCGTAGCCAGTTAGATCTTGAGCGTAATGTTGGGCTACATATTGACTTGTTATGTCTTCAGCCCATTTCTTCATATCTTCTACCTTTGAGAAGACTCGTATATTCCCTTCAACTTGTGCCATTGGAGGGCACGTGAAACGGAAGTAGTTAGCTCTAGTTCCTTCATGAGGTATCCCTCTTTCAGGAATGATGTCTCTTGGATTCTCACACGATGCTAGATCATCTATGGTGAGATTGGGAACAAGCATTGGATCTGGTATGGGGCAGTCCTTCTTCTTATTCTATGGTTGAGATGATTTGGCAGCTCTCTTCTTTACTTGATCAGTTAGTCTCTTAGTCTGAACTGATCTGGTGATCGGACGTTTGTTTGATGATTCCGGTTGTGTCGAGGTGCCAGCTCCAGTTGCGATTGAGCTTGGTCACCTGGCTGATAACTTAGGTTGAGCTGATGTGCCAGCTCCAGTTACAGTCAAGCTTGATCTAGCCTCAACTGTTCTAAGTGGTTGTACATTCAATGGAGATTTGAACCTCTGAGATAGTGGAATCTCATCTTCATAATCTGAAGAGATGTTCTTGGGAATACCAGTTGTCTGCTATTTTCCCTTGCCTTCAACTGTAGGTTTCTTCTTCTTTGACTGATCAATTTGCTCAGATTCTGGCTCCTTGATTTTGACTCATTGGGTAGGACCTCCAGGTGCTCGAGGGATGAAATTATTTTTGGTTATATACTTGAAATTAGTTTCATCCTTCATTGATGGAAACTGTTTCTCCAGGATTATGCTTACTCGGTTGAGATAGCATATATTTTGTGAAAGCTTTGTGTTGCTCCATTTTTCTTCAATGATATCCACAAATTTGTTCAGTTGATTGAAGAAAAATTGTGGCCAGTTGATGTTCAGCTGGTTGTAAATAGCTACGTAGACCTTGTACTTGGGGTCCGATATTTCGGAATGACTCCCAATAATTCCCACCATCATCTTTACAGCTATGCCTGTCAGCATTTCAAACTCATCATGAAATCGTGAGATGAGATGACCGCTTTTGTACTGCATCGTCATGTCCTCCTTTTTCCACGCTCTATAAGCTTCTTGTACATTAACTTCTGTTTCTTCAAAGATGATTCCTTTGCTTGGCAAGTTGAACATCTGATTGAGTGATTTAACTGTGACAGTCTCACTTCTGTTCTAATCTCCTTGGAATTGACTTGCCATCTGAGTTCAGAAAGAACTCGGCTACTGGTTTTGGATAAACTCTTGTTGGAGGTATTTGAAGGAATGTGTTAAGCTTCACCTAAGTAAGCTTCTTAAGAATCATTCTGCATAGAGGAAAATTACTGTTGATTTGAGTAAAGGCAGCTGGGTCTAAAAACTTTTATCGATAGAGTTTTTTACAAAACATTGTAGAGTCTTCTCCGGTCAGTTAGAAGTTGAATCTCTTGCGAATTTGACCGGCAGGGGTTTGAGCCATGATTCTTGATAAAAAGCTTTTGAAGAGAGAAGTTCTAGCTTTTGAGAGAAAGATCTAGAGGGTAAGTCGGTAGTTAAAGGTAAAGATTATCTTGTGAATTCAACCGACTTATTTATAGGGTGAGGTGGAGCGTATCCAACAGTTGAAAAAGTTTAAATTCACCAAATCTGACGATTCAAGATTGGTGCAGAAAATGTGGCTGATTGACCGCTTCGATTTACTCCAAAAACTATTCGTTGGAATTTAATGAAGAGAGAAGGGGGTAGGTCCAACAGTAACATTGGGGTGACACATCATTTTTACCATTCCCACTATTGAGTTTGAACTTATCTATTTCTCTATCTTTGGCTTCCACGTGGCTTGGAACTGATTACGTCATCAGTTGGCTCAGTGTAGCTGATGATCTCTAGTTGAACTGATCAGTTCCAACTATAATGTCTTCAATTCTGTTCCTTTCTTGTCTTGTCAGCTGGAGTTTTTTTTTTAATTCAGCTCCTTCTTAGTTTAGCTGCTCCTTGAGTTCAGCTGCTCTCTTCAGCTGGTTATGAACTGGTGTCCCAAGTTGAGCGGATTGAACTAATTGACCAGTTTCAATTCCTTCAATTTCTTCAATTATCTCGGTTTGCAAGTTCTTTATTTTGCCACTTCTTTGAACTAATTGGCTCATCAGTTTGGACCTCTTGACTGGTTAAACTGATGCACTTCTGGTTCAGTTCTTATTTTCTCCTCAGTTCCTTTCTTCAACTGGAGTGATCTTCTGCATTTCTTCTTCCAGTTGATCATCTTCATCATGTTAAGCTAGTTCAAGTAATCCTAGTTTGATGCATAGCTCCACAAATCTTACTTCAGGAAGTGGTTTTGTGAAGATGTCAACTATCTGCTTCTCCGTGTTGACATATTTGATGCATATGTCCTTATTTAATAGCACTATTGTTGTCGTAGAATACAAGCACTTCTTAAATTTCGACTTTATAATCTTTCAACTATTGCTTCATCCAGAATATTTGAGCACAACAGCTTCCAGCAGCTACATATTCCGCTTCAGTTGTTGACGTGGCAACTGAGTGCTGCTTCTTACTAAACCAATATATCAGTTTGCTTTCAAGAAACTGACATGTTCCACTGGTGCTTTTTCTATGGATCTTGCGTCCATCAAAGGCTGAGTCTTAATAGCCAGTTAAACTTAAACTGTCATCTCTTGGATACCATTATCCAAGATTTATGGTTCCTTTGAGATACTTGATAATTCTCTTGGCTGCTTCAATGATTTCTTTTTAAAACCTATTCTTCAGTAAGAATGTTGTAAGGGTTTCATACCATGCTCGAGGAGCTTGCTTCAGTTCGTAGAGAGCTTTCTTCAGCTTGAAGACTTGATCACCAATTTTAAAGCTTGGTAGTTGCTTGACATACATGTATTCTTTGAGCATTCCTTGTATAAATGCGTTCTTGACGTCCATTTGATAGACTGTGAATTTGTAGTGAGCTGCATAGGCTAGGAACAATCTGATGGCTTTCAATCTTGCAACTGGTGCAAATGTCTCATCAAAGTCGATCCCTTCACTTTGAGAATATCCCTTAGCTACCAGTCTTGCCTTATTCCTTATGATCACGCATTGTTCATCCAGTTTGTTGTGAAAAACCCGCTTTATGCCAATGACCTTCTAGGTTTTTGGTCTGTCAACAAGAAACCATACGTCATATCTTTTGAACTAATTCAATTCTTCTTGCATCGTCATAATTCTTCTTGCTTGAGCTACTTCCTTGAGTGTCCGGCTTCACTGTTTAGCTACACTATTCTATTGTAGAGTTCTTACAGATGAATGTTCATGAGTAATTCCTAATTTTCTGAGAAAATTGATCATCTGCTGGTTCACAAATTTATTTCTATTATCGGAACATATCCTTTAAACTGATCTTCCCTTTTCAGTTTGCAGTCTTCTGATCAGTGCTGATAGCTTCGCATAAGTTTCATCTTTGCTCCTCAAGAATTCCACCCAAGTGTATCTTAAAAAATCATCAACTACTACTAGTGTGAATCTTTTGCCCTTTGGAATCTATGGTCTGACCGGTCCAAATAGATCCATATGTAGCAGTTGAAGGCATGTCGTTATTCCTGGGGGATGACTTCTATTGTCGAATGATGACTTCGCTTGCTTCCCTTTTTGGCATGGTCCACACACGACAGTTTTCTTGTATATCTCCTTCGAAAGCCCCTCAACTAGCCATTGCTTGGATATGTAGTTGATGTTTTTGAAGTGGAGGTGATTTAGTCATCGATGCCATAGCCAACTTGCTTCAGTTGATCCTTTTGAGAGAAAACAAGCTTCTGAGTAGCCGATTGACCAGTCAACAATATACATGTTGCCTTTTCTTATGCCAGTTAGAAGAATTGCTCCAGTTAACTTATCTCTAATGTCGCATGAGTTTTTGCTTAAGTCAACTGAGTAGCCATTGTCACACAGTTGGCTGATGCTTAGCAATTTGTGCTTTAGTCCGTCCACATGGGAGACTCCATTGACCACGACCTTTCTTTTGACCATGAACCCTTCTCTAATGGTTTGACTCTTGGAATTGTCTCCAAATATGACAAGTGGACCTTTGACTTCTTTATAACCATTGAGATCTTTTCTGTCTCTAGTCATATGCTTGGAGCACCCACTATCCAGGTACTAACTATCTTTGGTATTCTTCATAGATAAGATGCTCTTATCCTGCAAAAATAAGGATTATCATTTAGGTACCCATTGAATATTGGGTCCTTGTTAATTAATCAAATTCTTTGGGATCTAAATTTGCCAAAATTTTGGCTTTTCACTATTCAGTGATCCATCAGATTTGGATCTTTTAATTAGTTTTGATTTTCTTTAAACTCTTCTTCTTTAAGTTGAATCAGTTGAATGGTACCTGCGTTGAGAGTTAGTCAGATAAAGTAGTTCAACTAATATGCTTTGGTCTTGAGACTTTTGAGCTCTTCGGTCAGGCCAATCCCTTGTATGTCTCCAGTTTGATGAGCTAAACCCTCTTTGGTCTTGAAGGCCAGAACTGAAGTCAGCCAGCTTATGATTAGTCAAACTGACAAGAAAGCTCAAGAGAAATCAGTCAAACTGACAAGCTAGCCAAGAACTTGAGATCAGTTGAACTGGAGAGACAAAGCTCAAAACTGCCAACTGGAGCAATGGCCAAACTGAGCTGACAAGCTCAAAACTGCCAACTGGAGCAATGGCCAAACTGAGCTGACAAGCTCAAAACTGCTAACTGGAGCAACGGCCAATCTGAGCTGACAAACTCAATACTATCAACTGGAGCAATGGCCTAACTAAATAGACAAGTTCCGTACTGCTAACTGGAACTCAAAATTGAAGCCAGAGAACCCTGGAGTTATTGCTCAAACCGGTGAATCTTGGAATAAATGCTTCAACGAAGATCTTGGAATTAAATATCCAATGAAGATCGATTGGCAGAGTAACAACTCTTTCAACCAAAAGCTCCAGCGATCAATAAAGACCATCTTCCATTGATGAGCCAACAGAGCCACCGATCAATGGAACTCAACGGTCATAAAATCACTCCTCTATAAAAGACGAGTGAATCAGAGTTTTAAACACTCTTCGCCTCCACAACTTTCACATATACATTCTTGAAATATTCAAGCAAGAGCTTTTCTTTCTCCCTCCCACTTAAGCTCAAGTTCAGCATTTGATAAAAACTGCGAGAGTCCAACTGAGAAGAAGAATTCACAGAGTTAAGATATTCAGCCAACTGTTGACGATCCAGCCAGGGCAGCCTTCTCAGTTTCAGCTATACAACGATCAACTACCCAGCTCAATTGAAGGAGTACACCAGTTGATACCCTCTGTTCAAGACTAACCTCTTGAAGATCGAAATAGATCTAAAATCTTGTAAAGACGACAATAACACCTACCTTCCTAGTGAGCAGTTAGGGACTTCAAGTGTGAGCCGTCGACCCGCTGAGGTAGCGAGCGGTTACCAGGTTCAGCCAACTGTCCGTCATTGTGTAATTTGTAAAGAAACTCAAGTTATATAGTGAAGTTGCCCTTCTGCGGAAGGAAGAGAGGACGTAGAAGTTTGAGACTTCGAACCTCTATAAATCACTTGTGTGTTGTACTGTTTTGTTTATTGCATATCTTTGAACTGCACACAATCACACACAAGCTGCACTCAAGCTGTCTTAACTGATCAATAAGTTTGTGCATAGATAAGTTTCTCTAAAGGGAGTCAAAGGGCCCCTATTATTCCGTATTTAAAGTGAAAGTTTTTAATCAGTTTATTCAGCCCCCTCTAAATTGATATCGACTCGCCCGAGACCAACAAGTGGTATCAGAGCGTTTGATTCTAAGGATCACCCATTTCTGCAGATCAACTGAATCAGATCTACTTATCTGTGCTAACATTCCAGCTATGGGAAACCATAAGCTACCTTTATTTTCAGTTAAGAATTATGATAACTGGAGCAGGAGAATGAAGGTGCATCTTTGCTCAATTCATGAGAATATATGGGAAGTCATTGAAGATGGTCCAATCATCATCATGATGGACAATGATGCTCACATAGTTGATATCAATCAACCGGAAAGGATTCCAAAGCCAACTAATCTTCTCACTAGTGAAGAGAAGAAGTTAAAGAATCTAGAGTTCGTTGCTCAAGCTACATTATTTTAAACTCTAGATGAAGACAGAATGAAGGACACAAAGAACTGCACAATTGCCAAGGAGATATGGGACCTACTAGCAGACCTATGTAAAGAGTCCGAAGCTATCAAAGGAAACAAGCTCCAACTGGTAGTCGACAGATATGAATCCTTTAAAATGCAGCCAGAAGAGTCCATCTCAAGCTTTGAAACCAAATTTGTAGGCATCATCAGTGAGATGACCAACCTCGAGAGAAGTTATCCCAATTCTGAGATGAATTCCAAAATATTGGATAATCTCACTGAAGAATGGGACATGAAAGTGATAGCTACTAAAAAATCAAGAAATCTCAACAGCATCACTCCAAGGGAATTGTTTGGCTCTCTCAAAGCTCATGAGTATAGTCTAAACCGAAAGAAGGAAGTATCAACATCGTCAGCTCAAGATGTAGCCTTCTATGGTGAAAGGAACCGGTTTAGAGACACTCGGAGAAGGAACAACTTCCGACCTAGGAGCTCACTAGCCAGAGAAAATCAAGGCGGATCTTCATCTGAACGAAAAAGAGAAACAACTGAAAAGAAGGAGAATCTAACTGAAGACGTCAACGATCAAATCCAATCAGTTACCAGGTTGCTAGAGAAGTTGAAGAGAGTTCGGGATAAACAATCAGTTCCACCTCAAACTGATGAAATCCCAAAAGATGAGAGAACTCATCAACCAACTGAACGATCAGCTGAACCATTCAGGGGTGGCAACCGAAATCAAGGAGAGTGTTTTCACTGCCACAAACAAGGACATTACAGATATGAATGTCCAGAACTCTCTGAAGACAAGAAGGCCAAAGTGAGGAGAAGCTTCTTCAAAAGGAAAGCAATGGTTGCAAATTATGAGAATGCCGTGCTAGACGATTCAGACTATCCATCTGGAATTGATTCTGACAGCTACAGCTCAGACAATGAAGCAATATTCTGCCTCATGGCTAACAATGATGAAGAGATTAGTACAGCTGATTCTCAAACCTCTTTCTATCATATTAATGAAGCAACTGTTTCTAGCAATGAACTTGACATGAAACTTATGATGCTAGAAGATCAATTAGTTTTAATATCTTGCTTGCATGTTGAACTGAAAGATGAAAATGATGAACTGAGAAATAAAGTTAGAAAACTGAGCATTGATCATGAAAGATTGAATTATCTTGAGCCTCAGTTTATAGAATTTGAGAAATTGAAATTGAGAGCTGCTGATCTAGAGGCTAAAAATCAAAAACTCAAGCAAGAGATCCATGAGAGAGAAAAAGTAACTCTGAAGTTCAAAAAGGGGGGTCTCAAACCTTAGATGAGATATTAAATCATCAAAGAACTGGAAATAGCAGCTCAGGGCTAGGATATAGTAAGTTCACTGCCTTAGAGAAAGGAAAAGCAGTTGCTCAAGCCAGTGATAAAGGAATTTTAAAAGGATTCACTAGATCTTATGATCAGCTAGCTGAGCCAACCAAAGGCAAAGGAATATTGAAAAATCCTCAAACACAGCCCAGACAATTTGGTCAGTTCTGCCAAACAAAAACACCAGGCCAACTGAAGCCCAAATTCCAGCCAAGACCATCAGTTCAATCAAATCAATCCACTCGTGCAAAGCCTCCAGTTTAACAAAGATCACCAGCTCAGTACAGAATGCCGCCAAGGCAAACTGATAGATCAGTTCATTTTAAGAAAGACCAGTTTAGATCTCAACTCTATCCTGTCAAGAAGTTCAATCAAAACACTTATAAGAGAGATCAAAGAAACTCATTTCAACCCTATCATCACTATAATGAGTACCTGGATTCCAGAAATGAACCTAGAGCTGACCCAAAAGGGTTCAATCCAGCAAACTGGAAACACACAAGGCATTAGCCTGATAGAAGAGCACAAAGATCTCGGGATAACAACATTTTAGTTGAATTGTTTTATTCTACTAAATTTTAATGCAGGTATCACTCAACTGACTCAACTCAAAATAGAAGAGTTGAAAGAAAGTCAAAACTGATCAAGCGATCCAAATCAGTTGATTCTCTAAGTGATAAAAAGCCAAAAGTTTGGCAAGTTTGGATTCCAAAAAGCTTGATGGGTCCCTAAATGCTAATCCTTATTTTTGCAGGACAAAAGCATCCTATCTATGAAGAAAACCAAAGATATTTAGTATCTAGATAGCGGGTGCTCCAAGCACATGACCGGAGACAGAGAAGATCTCGACGGTTATGAAGAAGTCAAAGGTCCACTTGTCACATTTGGAGATAACTCCAAAAGTCGAACCATTGGAGAAGGGTTCGTGGTCAAGGGAAAAGTTGTGGTAAATGGAGTCTCCCACGTGGATGGACTAAAACATAAACTACTCAGTATCAGCCAGCTGTGCGACAATGGCTACTTAGTTGACTTCACCAAAAACTCCTGCAGCATAAGAGACAAGTCAACTGGAGTAATTCTTCTCACTGGCATAAGAAGAGGCAACATGTACGTTGTTGACTGGTCAACCGGCTACTCAGAAGCTTGCTTTCTTTCAAAAGGATCAACTGAAGCAAGCTGGCTATGGCATCGACGACTGAACCACCTCAACTTCAAAACAATCAACTACCTAGTCAAGAAAGAGCTAGTTGAGGGGCTTCCCAAGGAAATACACAAGAAAATAGGCGTATGTGGGCCATGTCAAAAAGGGAAGCAAGTGAAATCATCCTTCAAGAATAGGAGTCATCCACCACGTGTTGGGGTTTTTTCTAAATGTACCCCACAGGATCTTTTTGGATGCCATTAATTCTAAGCTCATGTATATCATAATTTTATGCGTGACATTAATAATCCTATGTTGAATTAACATGCATGTTTCAATATCGAATCTATTGCAGCGGAAAAAATAGAATCTATCGAAACCGGTACTTACAAACTTTGTCGGGTTGCTCATGGGATTAAAGATCTAATCCCGTTGTTGATGAAGAACACATGATCATGGTGAATCTTCATGGTGTTCGAAACACACAGCTCCAATATTCTACTTCTTGATCTTCTGCTGTATTCCCGAACCTTGTTTAGATGCAGAGTGGGATGCAGACTAGTAAACGGGTGTGGAAACTCTAGGAATCAAGAGAGCACTTAGAGGAGCTGTATTAGGCTTATTTTTATTTTTATTTTCGTGGCCTTTCTCCCTTTATATAGGGGAGGGGACGAAAATTAACTCTCCAAACCCTATTCGGCTTGGGCCTCCAACTCTTGTTCCATTCCCAGTCCACTAAGGTCATATCTGAGCTAGCACACTAAGTGTTATTTGTCTTTAGCAATGAATCCCTTTGTTTGTCGCATATAGATATTATCCTCAAGACTTTCGTTCAGAAAAAAACTGTCTTCACATCTATTTGCCAAACAAATAAGTTAAAAATGAGTAGCAACTGACAAGAGATTCCAGATCTAACAATCTGTTGGATCCTCTCTTTCCTTTTGTAGATCCACTTTCACCAAATGAGTTTTACCCCCATTTAGTGGTTCTACAAGCTCCCATTATCATGGTGATCTATAGATCCCATTTTGGATTGTATTGCAATTTTCGAAGAAACCGCATCCTTATCTTGAACCACTCCATCATAGTTTCTAGGATCCAATTCATTCAGTCTTTCCAGAAAATCAGAAGATTCTTCTAGACTAAGGAATCTATTAGGTTGGCGTACAATCCTCCCACTGCGATGAAGAATTTTCTGTACATTCGTGACACGTTGTGCAGTATTAGGTGGTACCTCTTCTTGTACACTTTGGTGTCAGATTCGAATGTCCCTTCCTCAAACCATTAAGAACTATCTTGTTCTTAACCTTGTGACTTATTATATAGTCTTCTTCTAAGAATCGGGCATTAGTGCTTACAACGTCCTTCTGATTCTTAGGACTATAAAATAAACCACTTTTCATTCATCTAGGATATCCAACAGACAACCGTCGTTTCTAGGTCATATCCGCAAAGCGAAATAAACAACTTTGAATAGTTCATCATCTATCTAACCATTTTCAATAACATTCAATTTCTTCGCACCACTACGTCATTCTGCTGTTTGAATAGCATACGTAGTTAACCGGGATGCAATCCCATTCTCTGCCAAGTGATCCCTAAAGTCACCTAAGAGGTACTTGTCACTAGGGCCATACAAGCAGAGTGAATTAAACCTAATAACTTCTTTGAATCTACTCCTTTAGCCTTAAAGGACACTTCGTCATCTTACCTTCTTAGCAGGATTTGCACAAAGAAACGATTCTAGGACCAGTGAGACAAATGGACCATCGTTTATCAAACTTTGAATCCTCTTAAGAATAGTATATCCAAGTCTTAGATGCCAAAGATAGATTTGATTCCTTTGCGAAGATTCTTTCCTTTTATTGAGGTTGATCAATGTATTCAATAGTTCTTTTATAGCGTTAAGCATAGATTTTAGTGTATTTAAAGATGTCCATCCAATGTGCCAGAATAGATAAAATGTTTCTCAGATTTGCAATGTCTCGGTTGATTGTACTTGAAGCACATATCATTTGGACTTAAAGTCCTTTTGAGGTAACTATGTCATTTTCTTCATCGCCCTACACGCTTCCTTTGGTTGAGATGCATTCCTCTTCTTACCCAAAGATGCATTTCTCTCAGCCATTTGCGCTTCTGTGATACTTTTCACTAGCATCTCAGCTGTCTGAAGATCAACAAGCATTTCTGATAAAGTGACATAATTCTTTATCATCCTAAAGTTCAAAAGAATTATTTAAGCTTCAGGAACAAACTATTAAACACCAAGTCGATTAAGACTCGGTATCTTGTTCACCATCCAGGGTTTCGATCTCCGATAACTAGCTTATCATCCGGAGAACGTGATCCCTTATAGGAATGGAATCGACTATCTTAGTGCTTATTAGATTTTTCATGGCAATGCATTTTATTGTGTAATTCTGATGTCCGAAGAGTTTCTTGAGATTACACCATAAGAGGTTCTCACTACTTCATCAGAATACGCAACTAGTTTTTTTTTATGACATTCCTCATCAAGTACAATTAAACCTTTAGCCGTTTAAGACAATATTTTAAGTTCCGAATCCAGTCTTTAGTATTTCACCGATGTAAAACTTTTGAGAATAGAAGACAAGTTGGAGAGTGCCAAGATAATATAGAATAGCAGAAAAGTAACATGCAGTACAGTCACACCATTTAGGATACTAAACATATAATTGAAATCCTCAAAAAGAATTATATGCATATCCACCGACATTTTAAAAAGGTTTATTATAAGCCACGTTAGTGTGGACATTTATAAAATTCATTTTTAAACAGGTTATTAACCTGTAATTTACCTCCAGTCAAGTTTCCTTATGACAAGTAAATTAATAGTCGGAAAACATTCCCAGTCATGTAATCTTCTAATTAATAAGCCACGGTAGTGTGGACGTTTATTAATAAATTACACCTAAGTGTGAACACCATCATCTTCACCCCAAGGGCACTAGTTCGAACTCATTGCTCCAGTTAGAGGATTCAATTTATTCTAACAGTGTCCTACAGTTATCTATTAAGAGGTTTAATTTCTAGAGAGTCCAGTGATATGACACATCCGTTAGGGAGGATGACCTATTGTCAACGCGCATGCCCATCACTTCTCAATTAAACCAGATTAATGGAGACCGATTGAGATTTCTACATACTTTGGTATGAATCTCTCCCACTTAGTTATTTATACTTGAGGTTTTCATTTTTATCCCATTAGCATGCAAGATCATCACATAAAATGATAGACATCCACGACATGCATCCACACAACATTATAAGCATAATAATTTAAACCAACTATCATGGCATATTTCTCATGTTGTATTCATGAGATAATCTTGGAAAATCAGCTCCGAAAATATGGATGTCATCCGCACCACCACTAAGCGTCTCGCCAAAACCCTAACGCCGATTTAGGGTTTCGGGACATGTCCGGGATGTCGTCCTTCCTTGATTGGGCTGCTCCACTTTCCTTTCTTGAGAAGAATCCCTTTCCTTATCTAATTCTATATGGATTTCTATTCCTAATTTAGATCTTATCCTATCATATTTGAATAAATTCAAAGATATCAATTACCTTATCCAAATCTACTATGATAAAGTAATCATTATCTTAAATATTCAATTTTCATATGATAAAGATTTTAATTATGGAAAATCCTAATATATCTAGAATAATAAAGGAATAAAAAGATACAACTCAAGACACATGGAATTTCAAAATTCCATCTAAATACTCTAACATTTATTTTTCCTATTACATTAAACCAACGTAATAAAATAAATGCTAGTCTAATCCATGGATTTTCTCATGGATAAAAACCTCGTAGCCAAACCGGCATACGACCATCAACAACCATTCATTCAACATAAATTAAATCATCACATCACATAAATTAAAAAGCCATGATAGTTGGTATCACCTGCAAACAAAAACCGTCTACATACAACAACTATCAAATTTTAAGTGATGAACATAAAATTGCATATGATATCCATACATGATCATTTTCGAAAATTATCTTCAATTTAAAATTGAAATTTTTTAAAATACCATAAGATTAAATTTGGAAATTTTAAAATTAATTAAAATATTCCACCAAATTAAATCTTATACATTCGAAATTATCACAAAGATAAAATATGGAAATTTTCAAAATAAATAAAAAATTCCTCCAAATTAAATCTTACAATTTCGAATAATACACTACGAGAAAATTTGACAATTAATTATAATTTTCCACCAAATTCAATCTTAATTCTTCAAAAATAACATAAGGAATAAATCTGGAAATTTTGATATTTATCAAAAATCTTTCCCAAATATAATTCCTTAATTTTCAAAAATCCCTAAATAATTAAATCTGAAAATTTTGATATTAATCAAAAATCTATTCCAAATTAAATACCTAGGTTTCGAAAATTCTAAGAATAATAAATTTGGAAATTTTGATCCACTTCAAATATTTTCCAAATTTAAAATTCTATTTTGAAACCTATTTGGATTATAATTAGGTAACTTTTGATATTTATCAAAATTACCTTATCCAATTATAATCTCCCATATTTTGAAAATATCTCTAGGATTAGATATGGAAACTTTGATAACATCAAAAAATCTATTCCAAGTCTAATTCTAAATTTTCGAAAAATATGGATCAATTTAGGGAATTAATTTAACATCAAATTTTCGAATATTTGACCTCCAAATTTCGAATATCTCTAAATAAAATTAATAATTTAAAAATTTGATATTAATCAAAATCCTTTCCAAATTATATACTAGGTATCAAAATTACTAGAATAAAAAATATGGAAGTTTGATCCTCTTCAAACACCTACCAAATTTAAAATTCTATTTTGAAACCTACTTGGATTAGAATTTGGTAACTTTTAATATACATCAAAGATTACCTTCTCCAATTCTAATCCCTATAATTTTCGATCACCATTAGAATTAAATTTAGAAATTTTGATATTAATCAAAATTCAATTCCAAATTTATATCCTAATTATCGAAAATTACAAAACCAACTTAGGGAATTGAAACTCAATTCTCGATCACAATGAGTTTTCAAATTTGGAATTTCATCTTTGAATGAAACATCAATCCAAATTAAAAAAATATTGATCAAGATAAACATGGAACAAAATTTCAACTTTCGATCCTTATCAAAAGTGTATCCAATTTTTATTCCATATATTCGAACCCACATAGATCAAATTTGGAAATATTGATATGCATCAAAAATCCTTTCCAAAATTAATCTACAGCTTTCGAAAATCACATGAATTAAAATCTAGAATTTTTCGAATTGCATTAAAAATTCTAAACCAATTTTAATCCAAAAATTCGAACATGATGAACAATTAAATCTGAAAATTTTAAAACTTAAAATTCATCTACAAATTTAAACATACAACTCGAATTACACATAGAATTAATTCTAGAGCAGAGCCAAAACCTGCTTTGATACCAATTGTTGGGGTTTTTTCGAAATGTACCCCACAGGATCTTTTTGGATGCCATTAATTCTAAGCTCATGTATATCATAATTTTATGCGTGACATTAATAATCCTATGTTGAATTAACATGCATGTTTCAATATCGAATCTATTGCAGCGGAAAAAATAGAATCTATCGAAACCGGTACTTACAAACTTTATCGGGTTGCTCACGGCATTAAAGATCTAATCCCGTTGTTGATGGAGAACACATGATCATGGTGAATCTTCATGGTGTTCGAAACACACAGCTCCAATATTCTACTTCTTGATCTTCTGCTGTATTCCAGGACCTTGTTTAGATGCATGGTGGGCTGCAGACTACTAAGCGGGTGTGGAAACTCTAGGAATCAAGAGAGCACTTAGAGGAGCTGTATTAGGCTTATTTTTCTTTTAATTTTCGTGGCCTCTCTCCCTTTATATAGGGGAGGGGACGAAAATTAACTCTCCAAACCCTATTGGGCTTGGGCCTCCAACTCTTGTTCCATTCCCAGTCCACTAAGGTCATATTGGGCTACAACAGGAATCTAGAAGAATATTAAATTGGCCTACTAATTTATTTAATTTCTAATATCCAATAAACTTAGGATATAATTAAATAAACTAAGTATTATTTTTATTCCACTAAAGAAATAATACTGACCTACCAATTTAATACATATTTACGAATATGCTTTCTTCTTTAGTTCAGTCATTCCCCATGTTTAAGATATAATGTCCATTAATTAATTATGTGAGCTTCTGACAACTATACTTAATTAATATATTGTCCTTGAGTAGTATCGCACGACTTCCGTTTATCATGATAAGAATAAATTAATATTCTGCCGGCAGGGCTTTCCATGATCCTTGTGCTTCCTCAAGGGGACACCATCAACCTGGCGCACCAGGACACGGTGCCCTTACATATTGCACGACCCATCATATGTGTAAATATTACAACCCAAGATATCGAGATTATTAATTCTATGAAAGAATCTCACACTTTGATAAATCAAAGCTGCAAACAGTACACATATATGTCCGCCAACATATAGGGGTTAAGAACCCGAACTCTATGGATTCTTATTCTCTCTTTTAAGGTCAGAACAGAGAATAGAATCCTAAGTAGATCCTCCTCAATACACTTGCCCGTGTACTAGAATAATCAGTTAGTCAAGATAAACTAACTATCACATTATTCTACGGTGTACCGATGGTGGGTTCAGGACCATCTAAGCCGTGAGCCTTTTAATACATTACAAGGAATCCGATGATATGATCTCTACCATGTGTTGACCCTCACCATATCATCTACAATGCAAGTATATGGAACCATGCATATAAATATATAACAATAAATATATACACAAATAGTGAATGCAATTATTATTTAATCTATATTATCTTAATATTGTTTATTGTATACAAAGTCAAGCTTTCCAGTATACAAAATCAACACCAGGAACAACTGATTGCCTCCAACTGCTACATATGGATTTGTTTGGTCTAGTTAGACCACAAACCCCAAAATGCAAAAGATTCACTCTTGTAGTAGTTGATGTTTTCTCAAGATATACATGGGTGGAATTCTTGAGGAGCAAAGATGAAACTTATAACAAGCTAACGGCGCTGATCAGAAGGCTACAAACTGTAAAGGAAAGATCAGTTCAAAGGATTCGCTCCGACAATGAAACTGAATTTGTAAATCAGCAAATGATCAGTTTTCTCAACCAGCTTAGAATAACTCATGAACACTCAGCTGTAAGAACTCTACAACAAAATGGTGTAGCCGAACGGCGTAAGCGGACACTCAAAGAAGAAGCTCGAGCAATGATAGCTGATGCCAACATAGCTGAAGGTTACTGGGTTGAAGCAGTCAACACAGCTTGCCATACTCAAAACCGAAGCGCCATTGTAGCCGCACATGACAAAACACCCTATGAACTGTATAAGGGCCGTAAGCCTTCTATTTCATACTTTAAAATATTTGGCTGTAAATGTTATATTCACAACAATGGCAAGACTCAATTGAAAGCTTTTAGTGCTAAAGCTAATGAGGGAATATTTCTTGGGTATAACTCTCCTCATGCACAAGCTTACAGAGTGTTCAATAAACGAACTCTTGTTGTGGAAATAGCATGTCATGTGGTATTTGATGAATTTGCTAATGAGTACAGGAACAAAAAAAGAATAGACACATCAGTTCAAGTACTAACTAGTAAAACTGAGAACTCGCAGGACTATGTGGATCACATTGTTCCAGAGCGGCTTGAAGTTTCACTAGAAGAAGGCAATGAAACTGGTACTAAACCAGTTGAGAACAACTTGGTCAATGAAGACACAAATCGTGCTGAGACCATAAACCCCACAACTGAAATAGGGGGAAGAACTGATGAAAATATGGAACCAACTGATGTAAAGGCGACTGATGACGTCACTACAGAAGAACCAGCTGGAGACCCAGCTGAAGCTATCTTGCCTAAATGGCTCCGAAGCCACCCAACTAACAAGATAGTTGGAGATCCAAGAAGTCGAGTCCAAACCAGAAGTTCAACTGAGCATGCACTATTCACATGCTTCATATCTCAAACAGAACCAGCAAACGTCAAAGAAGCCTTAGAAGATTAAGACTGGATCATGGCCATGCAAGAAGAACTAAATTAGTTCACAAGAAATGACGTATGGTTTCTTGTTGATAGACCAAAAACCCAGAAGGTCATTGGCACAAAATGGGTTTTTCGCAACAAACTGGATGAACAAGGAGTGATCACAAGGAACAAGGCTAGACTGGTAGCCAAAGGATACTCACAATGTGAAGGGATTGACTTTGATGAGACATTCGCACCAGTTGCAAGATTGGAAGCTATCAGACTGTTCCTAGCCTAAGCAGCTCACTTCAATTTCACAGTCTACCAAATGGATGTCAAGAGTGCTTTTCTTCAAGGAATGCTCAAGGAGGACGTGTATGTCGAGCAACCGCCAGGCTTTGAAATTGGTGATCAAGTCTTCAAACTGAAAAAGGCCCTCTACGGACTAAAACAAGCTCCTAGAGCATGGTATGAAACTCTCACAACATTTTTGCTGAAAAATGGGTTTCAAAAGGGAGTCATTGATCGAACTCTATTCTGAATAGAGCGATCAACTAAGATCTTAATGGTTTAAATTTATGTGGACGACATAATTTTTGGATCAAAAAGCAAAGATCTATGCACAAGATTCGCTCAACTAATGCAAAGTGAATTTGAGATGAGCATGATGGGAGAAATGACATTCTTCCTAGGACTCCAAGTGAAGCAGCTGAAAGAAGGAATCTTTATCAGCCAAGCCAAGTACACTAAAGAGCTAGTCAAGAAGTTTGGCGTGAGTAAAGGAAAAACTCTCAAGATTCCTATGAATACATCAGTTCAGCTAACTCTCGATGAAGAAGGAGAATCAGTTAGCCAACATATTATAGAGGAATCATTGGGTCGCTACTTTTCTTAACAGCTAGCCGACCAGACATCTCTTATTCAGTCGGTCTATGTGCACAGTTTCAAGCTAACCCAAAGAAAAGTCATCTTGAAGCAGCAAAGAGGATTATCAAATATCTCAAAGGAACCATAAATCTTGGACTATGGTATCCTAGAGATGATAGTTTGAGTCTAACTGGTTATTCAGACTCAGACTTTGGTGGATGCAAGATTGACAGAAAAAGCACCAGTGGAACATCTCAGCATCTGGGAAGCAAACTGATATCCTGGTTTAGCAAAAAGTAGCACTCAGTTGCCACGTCAACAACTGAAGCAGAATATGTAGCTGCGGGAAGCTGCTGTGCTCAGATACTCTGGATGAAGCAACAGTTGAAGAACTACAAAGTAGAAACTGAATAAGTACCTATCTTCTGTGACAACAATAGTGCAATTGCCATATCTCAAAATCCAGTTCTACATTCAAAAACCAAGCACATTGACATAAGACATCACTTCATCAGAGATCACATTGAGAAGAAAGACATATGCATCAAATATGTCAACACTGAGAAGCAGATAGCTGACATCTTCACCAAACCATTGCCTGAAGCAAGGTTTATAGAGCTATGCATACAATTGGGATTACTTGAGCTAGCATCAAAAGATGAAGATGATCAACTGGAAGAAAAAAGCCAAGAATCCATTCCAGCTGAAGAGAAGAACTGAACCAAAAGGCTTCAAACTCCTCATGAGTAGTTCATAACTAAAAAGTCGTTGAACTGATCAGTTGGACACATAAGCCATCAGTTTGAATTGAAGCAAGAAGCTGTGAAGAGAAAGTAAACTGGAGCTGATCAGTTTACCCCATAAACTAAATTTAATTATCAGTTCATTTGCTTAAACTGATGATCCAGTCAGCTACGCAGAACATACCAGCTGTAAATTGATCAAACTGATAAAGAAATCATAGGAACTGAAATCAACTCAAAAGGAGATATCAGTTCAAGAACCAGCTGATGGAAAACAGCTGAACTGAGAAACAGCTGAATGAAGGTCCAAGCAGTCAAGACGAGTCAGGAACTGATAAGAAGACATCTCAGTTGAAGCTGATCAACAGAAAAGATCATCAGTTACAGTCGAAGCCAACTGATGATGTAATCAGTTTCAAGCCAAGGAGAAACTGCTAGAGAGAAAAGATAACTTCAAAAATTTCAATAGTAGAAACGGTAAAAACACGTGTCACTCAAATGTTACCGTTGAACTTTCTCTCTCTTCCCTCATTTATCCCCAACAGATAGAAATGAAAGGCCAATCGACGGGTCGATTAAATTAATCCGACCGTTGAACTTGGGCATACGAAGCGACACAACCATTGGATGAACCCCATCATCTCCTATAAAAGGGATGGCTGAATTCTGATTTTTACTTTTACCGATCCAAAGTTCAGTAAAGAATTAAAGCTTTTCTCTTTCTTCATCTCTTGAAATTGTTCTGCAAAATTTATGAAAGTAAAAACTCAGTTCTAAAATTCAGTTAAAACCAAATTTTCCCTTCTGAACCATTCATCTCAAAAACTCAATGGCTGATAGACGCACATTAACTATTGGACGAAAGTTCGACTTTAAGAGAATTGGTGAATCTTCACAAAGATTCCAGATGAATCTCTACAAAGACAAGTTCCTAGATCTAGTTGCCTATAGAGAAAGGTGCTCAGATTCTTCTCTATGCAACTCACTGATCACGAAGATAGAAGAGGCTGGATTGAAGAGTTTCATGGAAGATTATCCATCCAAGGTTTACCCAGAAGCCGTAGTTGAGTTTTACTTAAACTCAAAAGGCTACGATGACAGAATAGTAACTGAAGTTCGTGGATTTGAACTGATAATAACTCCAGAACTGCTCGGAAGATTATTTAAACTTTCCACTACTGGAACACGATTACAAGATGTAGAAGTGGATCAAGAGGAAGCCTATCGTCACTGGAAGCGAGTGGAATGCGCAGATCCGTATAAAAGCAGTACATTCATCTCCTGCTTTCAAAAAGAATATAGATTTCTAGCATCAGTTGCAGCTCGAATGATTACTGGGACGACTGGGAGCCACTCAGAGATGTCGGAGCATAAGTATAAAGTCTGTGCAGCAATCATCAGAGGCATCAATATAAACTGGGCTCAGTACTTCTTTGAGCAAATAAAGAAGTATGTCGATATTGTTGAAAAACACTGGACAGTAACTAAGTTCCATCAGAAGATGTGCTACCCCTGCAGGATAAGTAGCATATTGGAGACCATTCTTAACTCCATGTCAGAAAAAACTGACACGTTGATGCTCGGAAAGCTGGATTTTATACCAGCAACTATCAAGAGGCAACCAGCTGCTAAGTCTATAAAAATCAAAAGCAGTCAGCCAACTGTTGCCTTCTCAAAAAGATCAGAGGAGCCTGCAAAAAGAAAAGGCAAGGAGATTGCTACTGAAATAACTCAAGAGGACTCCGACTCGGACGACAATTTTCTAATAAGTCAAATGATTGGAACCACAATCAAAGCTAAGCCTCTGCGACAAGTTCGATATGGATCAACTATTGATTAACCTGAAGAAGAGATCTTTACCAGGCCAGTTCAGGCCAAAGAAAGAACTGACAGAACAAAGAAGAAGCCCGTAGCAGTTCAACCAAAATGGAAGAAGAAGAAATCAGCACCTCCACCCCCTCCAAAAATGCCTCCTTATAACATCAAGGTGTTTCATGTGGCACCAGTTGCAGGAGATGACATTGTTCCTGACAGAGGAGTTCCACCAAAGGGCACAGGAGCTGACTTCTTGAGAACTACATGCCCTCCGATGGGAGAGACTGAAGAGAACATAAGAGCTCTATCAAGAGCTGAAATCGTCAAGAGCTGGGCTGATGAACAAGTGCAGAAGTTCATAGCTGAAAATTTTATCGATGATGTGATTGGCACTACTGCTCTGTATGCAGCTCTATCAAGGTATGTCTACTGGTACCTTTGGAGACACTGCTACAACTCCGAAGCTCATTTTCTCCTAACTACTCTTCATGGAATGAGCTTCTGGAGAAGGGAAGAAAGGTGGAGCATGCAATGGGCTGGACAGGAGACTCCTGAGCAAAATCCAGTCATTATCTTGAAGAGAATGCTTGCAATTCGAAGGAACCACCCCCACCCAGAACAACAAACCTTGTTGGACGTGATGAATGACCTACTCAACTGGGCCAACATCAGACTGCCACCTCTGCAAACTCAAGCTGAACAGAACACTGGAAAAATCCTCAAGTTCAACAGCACTGGTTGCTCAAGGAACTACTTAACCTCAGGCAGCAACAACTTCGGCAGGTGCAGAACCAGTTTAACAAAGAAGCTCAAAGCAGTCAACAGGGGGCTGAAACTGTTGCAGCTTACAGCCCAAGGCAAACTGTCATAGCATCTGTGGCTAGGCAGTTAACATTCGAAGAATCCCCTCAAACAGAAAAGATAGAGGGAGGGGGAGCAGCATCTTATTCTCTTCACGAGAACTTCCGGATCGGAGAAGCATTCGGAACGGGCTCCGCGTTCAGATTCATCCACAGCTCTGCTCTTATTGCTAGCTCTTTTCCTTTTCGCCTGGCACTGAAGAAGAAAGATCAGATGCGCGAGATTCGATCTTCTACCTTAATCTTAGTACACAGAACACTAAGGGAATCCCACCTTTGAAGTAGCATCTTCAGTAGCATCCCTTTTCTGGCTCTGATTTTTCTCAATTAATAATTTTATTTAAAAAAAATTCTATCTCATTCAAAGTGCACACTGAGTTTTTGACATCATCATTGATCTCCTTGATGATTCCCTGAGGTACAACCAGTTGACGAGCGAATAGCCAGCGATCTGGAGTTTGAAGAAATGCTCAAATCTCATATTCTACCAGATCTTCCAAGTGATGAAGAGCCACAGAAGTTGACTAAAAAGATTCAACTGCCTGAGGAGCCAACTGAACCTCAAACTGCTCCTCTCCAAGTGTCAACTCCAGAGCCAGCTGAGTTTGACCAGCCAGCTGGACAAACTGCTCAAGTAGATGAACAACCTGCATATCAAGGTACACTAGCAATAACTGTGTACATTGATCCAATTCAAAGAGCTCTTGAAGCTGCCGCTCAAACTGCTGCACCAGAAATCTCATCAGAATCAAGTTATGATATGAGACCATCATTATGGAGACGGACGATCTATCCCACACAAGGAACTAATTGGAACTGAAAAAAGAGAGGAAACTGACTCAAGAGCAGTTCAGTTCGATGCTCAACCAAGCAGTTCAATGGTCCAGCTCCCTCCTTATTATGAAGAACTGATCCACTCCCTGCAGCAACAGGTTAAACTGCACACTGAGCAGATCAAGCAGTTGCCAGCCCATGCAAGACTCAAGTTAGCTAAAACTGAATCATAAACCAGCGATGAGGATGAAGAAGATGACTATTGGTTTTGTATACTAGAAGACTTGTCTTTGTATACTTTTCTGATGATATGATGATATGAAATGAAAGTTATTGCAGTCACTATTTGCATTCAGATTATGTTCTATAATTGTTCTATGCAATGTTCCATATACTTACATTGTAGATGATATGGTGTGGGGAGTCACACAGTAAGATCATATCATTAGAACCTTGTATTGTATTAAAGAGCTCACAGCTTAGATGGTCCTGAACACACCATCGGTACACCGTAGAATAATCTGATAAGTTAGTTTATATTGACTAACTGATTATTCTAGTACACTCATTTGTGTATTGAGGAGGATCATGATAGAATACTATTCTTTGTCTCTGACACAGTTACTAAGAGAATAAAGATCCACAGAGTTCGGGTTCTGAACTCATGTGATATTGGCGAGCATATGTGTGCGTTGTTTATTACTTTGATTTATCAATGTGTAAGATCTTTTCGTAGGTCGAATTCGATATCTTGGGTAATAACAATGTATACATGGTGTCTCGAGCAGTATGCATGAGCACCGTGTCCTGGTGTGCTAGGTTGATGATGTTCTCTTGAGGAAACACAAGTTCATGTTGAAATCCTGCAGATGGAATTTATTCCTTACATGGTAAAGCTTGTGTTGTACTACTCAAGGTTTTAGATGTTAATTAATTATAGCTGTCAGAGGCTGACATAATTAATTAATGAACATTATATCTTAAACATGGGGAATCACTGGACTAAAGGAGAAAGCATATTCACAAATATGTATTAAATTGGTAGGTCAGTTTTTCTTCTTTAGTGGAATAAAAGTAAAACTTAATTTATTTAATTATATCCTATGTTTATTGGATATTAGATATTAAATAAATTAGTGGGCCAATTTAATATTCTTCTAGATCCCTGTTGTAGCCCAATATGACTGAAAGTGGACTGGATATAGAACTTGAGATAGAGGCCCAGCCCAGTAGGGCTGGAACATGAAATTTCACCCCTCCCTATATATAAGGGGAGGGGGGCACGAAATTTTAAGGATTATTATCATAAGAAATCAGCCCCTCTTTGTCTCTCAAAGTTATCCACAGATTTCACAATTCTATCTAGTAGATTTAAGCCCACTCTGAAAATAGATACAGTCCGGAAATACAACAGAAGATCTTAGAGTGGAATTGTGCAGTAGCCGTGTGTGACATAAGTGGTGCCATTATCATTGTTCATTCAACAATAAGATTAGATCTGTAATCTTGTCGTCAGACCGTCTGTCGATTTGTAAGTAGATTCGTTTTCTATGTCTTCCACTTTATTAGAATCAAATCTGTTTTACATGCTATTTGATTAGACTGTGATAAACATGCATGTTACATAAAATTATGATTTGCATGAACACGGATTAATGAACAACCAAATAGATCCTGCGGTGGTTTAATTCAAAAAAACCCCAACAGTGGTATCAGAGACAGGTTTTGGCACTGTTCTAGGATTAATCCGGGCATAAACTCGAATTGCATAATTAAATTTGATGATAAATTTATGGTGTTTAAATTTTCAGATTTAATTGGCCATGTATTTCGATTTTTTATGGTATTCAAGACATGGAAGAATTTTGGATTGAATTCGAAAATTCTAGTTTTGAATTATTGCAATTTTTGATCATGATGAGATATAGATTTGGAATGATATTTGAAGTCTTCAAATTTTCAGATTTTTATCTCATAATTTCAAAAATTTGAGAATCAAATTTTTCGAAATTTGATGTTTAATTTTTCCCTAATTTTGTGTTAAAATATTCGAAACCTAGGAATAAGTAATCTTGATGATTAGAATTAGGATAAGTAATTTTTGGTGTATATCAAAAGTTATCTAATTCTAATCTAGATAGGTTTGAAAATAGAATTTTAAATTTGGATGAATTTGAAGTGGATCAAAATTTCCATATTTATTATTCTTGTAATTTTTGAAACCTATACTATATAATTTGGAATTGTTTTTTGATTAATGTCAAAATTTCCAAATGTGAAATATAGTGTAATTTTTTATTTTTAATAAATTAATTTGGAGAAGATTTTGATGAAAATCAAATTTTCAGATTTATTTATTAGGATGGATCGAAATTTATGTATATTGGATTTAGATTTGATGTTATTTGATGTATATCTTAATTTACCTAATTTTAATTTAGATAGATTTAAAAATAGAATTTTAAATTTGGAAGAATTTGAAGTGGATCAAATTTCCAGATTTATTTTTTGGTATATTTTCATAAATTTTAAGATTTAAATTGGATAAGGTGATTTTGGATATATACAAATAATTATCAAAATCCAATTGTGATAAGAATTTGATTTTGGATATGATTTGGAAGATTTTGAAGAGGATCAAATCTTCAAACCTTATCCTTAAAGATTTAGATTCTTATGGATAATATTTGGATTAGATTTTTGATATATACCAATATATCCAATTATTATTTAATTAGGGTGTCTTGAAAATATTAAATAAATTTGGTGGATAATTATGAATAATTTCCAAATTTATTTAAGAGATATTTTCAAAAATAATAAGTTTAAAATTGGTGGATAATTATTTTAATTTCCAATTTTTATCTTGTGGATAATATCGAATTAATTAATTTAATTAATTGTTAAATTCGATTATTATTTAATATTCATGCATAGATATCATATGTTATTTTATGTGGATCATTTAATAAATGATTGTTGGATTTGTAGACTGTATTTGTTTGCAGGTTTACCAACTATCATGGCTCTTTTATTTTATGTGATGTATGTTTATGTTGAATGAATGTTGGCCGTATGCCGGTTTGGCTACGTGATTTTTATCCATGAGAAAATCCATGGATTAGGTCCAAGTTTTATTTTACGTTGTTTTAATGTAATAGATATAAAACTGTTAGGCCGAGTTTTGAGTTGTAATTTTTATTCTAGCAATATTAGATTTTTCCTTTTGGAATATATAGTCTGTATTGAATAAAGATCGGAGATCAACTCAAAGAAGGAAAGTAGTTCAGCACCAAGGTTCACCGGTTCACGTCCCGAAACCCTAAATGGAGCTAGGGTTTTTCAGCGAGGTGCGGTGAAGGGATGGTGGCCACAAGCCTGTTCCGGAGCTGACTTTCCAGTTTTATCTCATCAATCAACATGAGATATAAGCCATGATAGTTGGATTATTATTATTGCTTATTTATGTTGAAGCATGCAATGGATGTTTATCATTTTATGTTATGTTTGCATGTTCGATAATGGGATAAAATGAAACCTCAAACATAAATAACTAAGTGGGAGAGATTCATACCAAAGTATGTAGAAATCTCATACGGTCTCCATTAATATCTGGTTTAATTGAGAAGTGATGGGCATGCGCGTTGACATCGGTCTTCCTCCATATCGGATGTGTCATATCACAGATTTCTGTAGAAATTAAATCTCCTAAATCGATAGCTGTAGAACATTATTATAACTAACTGACTCTTCCATCTGGAGCGGTTAAATTCGAATAGTGATCTTGGTGCGAAGATAATGATATGCACACTTAGATGTAATTTATTGATAAACGTCCACACGATCGTGGCTTATCAGTTAGACGATTACATGATCGTGTTTTTATCCGGCTATTAATTTACTTGTTGTAAGAAAATTCAACTGGAGGCAAATTAAAGGTTTAACCTATTTAAAAATGAGATTTATAAACGTCTACACGATCGTGGCTTATAGAAATCGTTTTTAAAGTGTTTGTGGAAAAGTATACAATTTTAGTGAGGTTTTTGATTATATATTGTTTTATCCTGAACGTGTTTTGTGACTGTACTGCATGTTTTAATTTCAGTTATTTCATATCATCAATGGTACTCTCCAATCTGTCCTCAATCCTCAAAGAAAACAAACTTGTCGGTGAAAACTATAATGACTGGATTCGTAACCTTAACTTGGTACTTGTAGCTCAGGGACACAAGTTTGTACTTGAAGAGGTTTGTCCTCAGACGCGAAATGAGGGTTCTGACGAAGCCCAAAAGGTTGCATATGATAAGTGGGTTAGGTCTAATGAGATAGCGCGCTGTTACATCTTGGCATCTATGTCAAGTGTGTTGCAACATCAGCATGAGCCTATGAAAACCGCTTATGATATCATGTACAACCTTAGGCAGCTATTCGGTCATCAGAACCGCTCGGCACGCCATTTGGCAATGAAGAAACTAATGGATGCGAGAATGTCTGACTCCACACCTGTTGGAGATCACGTTCTCACGATGATGGGGTATTTATCTGAGATCGAGACCTTGGGTGGAGAGCTAGATGGCGATTCTCAAATCGACATTGTTCTTCATAGCTTGTCCTCGAAGTTTGAGCAGTTTAGGCTGAATTTTAACATGATTAAAAGGGATGTCAGCCTGACTGAACTGCTCATAGACCTTCAGGCGGCTGAATTGCTCCAAAAGAGCAGTCCTGAGGCCCACATAGCTGAAAAAGGAGCGTCTTCTTCTGGTGGAAAAAGGAAGAAGAGAAACGCACCTAAGAAGGCTGCAGATGAGGCGCCTAAGGCAAATAAGCCAAAGGCGAGGATTCCTTCTGAGGAATTCAAGTCGAAGATTAAGTGCTTCAAGTGCGGCCAACTAGGTCACTGGAAGGCGGCGTGTCCTAACAAGAAGAAGAAGAGAGGTACATCTCACACTCTGGTTGTAGAAACATGTTTAGCAACGTGTTCTACCCTGTCATGGGTAGTAGATACTAGAGCTACTGATCATGTTTGCATGTCTTTACAGGGGTTCCTGGTAAAAAGACAGCTGAGTGAGAATAAGATCACCGTCTACATGGGCAATGCTACAAGAGTGGCGGCTATTGCAGTGGGAGACGTTGTTTTACCTTTCAGTAGTGATAGAACTTTGATTTTGAAAGATTGTCTTTATGTGCCTGGTTTTAGGCGAAACTTAATTTCAGTTTCTAAATTGATTATGGATGGATATTCTGTTTCTTTTGATAACAAAGTAGTTATCTTTAGTGGTAAATATTTTATCTGTTCTGGCACTTTGGATGGATACTTATACTTTCTTAAACTAACTGAAAACACTACGCAAAGACAACTGTTGAATACATCGATCATAAACCCTAACAAGAGAAAAGAACCTTCAGAATTAAATCAAACCTATCTTTGGCATCTAAGGCTAGGTCATATTAACCTTAAGAGGATACAAAGGCTTGTAAATGATGGACCATTCTCTTCTTTGGTACTGGAATCATTTCCTTTATGTGAATCCTGTTTGGAAGGTAAAATGACCAAGCGTCCTTTCCAGTCAAAAGGAAATAGATCCGAAGGGATATTAGATTTGATTCACTCTGACCTATGCGCCCCTATGTCAGTTCAAGCTCGAGGAGGGTTCGAGTATTTCATCACTCTCATTGATGATTACTCTAGATACGGTTATATCTACCTATTACGTCACAAGTCTGAATGCTTTGAGAAATTCAAAGTGTTTAAGGCAGAAGTGGAGAAATGAACAGGCAGAAGTATCAAGTCACTACGTTCTGATCGTGGTGGCGAGTACCTCTCGAGTGAATTTAGGGATTATATGGCAGAGAATGGGATTACCTCCCAGTTGACTGCGCCGGGAACACCACAACAGAATGGTATGGCTGAAAGAAGGAATCGTACACTGTTAGAGATGGTTAGATCGATGATGAGTTATTCTGAGTTGCCCATTTTGTTCTGGGGATATACCCTGGAAACAGCAGCCTATATTCTTAACTTGGTTCCGTCAAAATCAGTTCCTTCTACACCCACAGAATTATGGACTGGACGAAAGCCCAGTTTGAACCATATTCGGATTTGGGGTAGCCCTGCACATGTGTTGGATAAGGAAACTGATAAGCTGGCTCCTCGTACCGATGTAAGGCTATTCATTGGATATCCTAGAGGAACGAAAGGTGGTTTATTTTATAGTCCTAAGGATCAGAAGATCATTGTTAGCACCAATGTTCGATTCTTAGAGGAAGACTATGTGATAAACCACAAACCAAGGAGTCAAATCATCCTTGAGGAGTTAAGGGGAGGATCGAATCCTACACCAGTTGTACAAGAAGAGAAACCACCAAACACTGCACAACGTGTCACGGAAGTACAGAAACTGTCTCGTCGCAGTGGGAGGGTTGTACACCAACCTAATAGATTCATTGGTCTGGGAGAGGCTTCAGATTTCCCAAAGGGACTAACTGAATTAGATCCCAGGACCTATGACGAGGCAATTCGAGATAAAGATGCAGATTCTTGGAAAACTGCAATGAAATCTAAGATTGGATCCATGGATCACAATAAAGTCTGGGAGCTCGTAGAACCACAAGATGGGATTAAACCCATTGGGTGTAAGTTGATCTACAAGCGCAAGAGAGGAGCTGACGGGAAGGTTGAAACCTTCAAAGCTAGATTGGTGGCGAAAGGGTACACTCAGAAAGAAGGGATTGATTATGAGGAAACCTTTTCACCGGTAGCCATGCTTAAGTCAATCCGGATTCTCTTGTCAATTGCCACTCATTTAGATTATGAGATCTGGCAGATGGATGTCAAGACAGCTTTCCTAAATGGAAGTCTTGAAGAAAACATTCACATGAGACAACCAGAGGGATTTATTGCTAAAGGCCAAGAGCACTTGGTGTGCAAGCTTAAGAGATCCATTTATCGACTTAAGCAGGCATCGAGATCTTGGAACATCCGATTTGACGAGGTTATCCATTCATATGGATTCGTGCAAAGTCCAGATGAGAGCTGTGTGTACAAGAAATGTGATAGAAATGTGGTGTCATTCCTCGTACTTTATGTTGATGACATCTTGCTTATTAGAAACAGTAAGAAGGAGTTATCTAACATTAGGGTGTGGTTGTCCAAGCAGTTCGATCTGAAGGATCTGGGTGAAGCCGGACATGTCCTTGGCATCAAGATCATTCGAGATCGCCATAAAAGGATGTTATGTCTGTCCCAGGTGACTTATATCGATACAGTGCTAGCTAGGTTTAGCATGCAAGATTACAAGAAAGGTTTTATACCTTACAGGCATGGAATTCATCTATCCAAGGAAATGTGTCCCCAAACACAGTCTGAGATAGAGGAAATGAAGAAAGTACCATATGCTTCGGCTGTAGGAGGTTTGATGTATGCTATGCTATGCACTAGGCCTGATATATGTTATGCCATTGGCATGGTAAGCATATATCAGTCTAAGCCTGGACAAGGTCACTGGACTGCGGTCAAAAACATTCTCAAGTACCTTAAAAGGACTCAAGACTACATGTTGGTTTTCCGCTCTGATAGTCTAGTACCTTTGGGTTATACGGACTCAGATTTTCAAACTGACAAAGATCAGAGTAAGTCTACCTCAGGCTATATGTTTACATTAGGAGGTGGAGCCATTGCATGGAGGAGCATTAAGCAGAAATGCATTGCGGATTCCACCATGGAAGCTGAATATGTAGCTGCCTCTGAGGCTACAAAAGAGGCTGTCTAGCTCCGCGGGTTCCTATTGGGCTTGGGCGTGGTTCCTGGTTTACCTAAGACTATCACGATATACTGTGATAATTCTGGTGCAGTGGCAAACTCGAAGGAACCTAGAGCTCACAATGCAAGTAAACACATAGAGAGAAAGTACCATCTTATACGAGAAATCGTTAAGAGAGGAGACGTGGCGGTGGACAAGATTGCATCAGAGGACAACCTGGCTGATCCATTCACGAAGAGCCTGCCGGCTAAGACCTTTGATGGTCACATGGAGAAAATGGGAGTGAGATGCCGACCTCGGGGCGCAGTTTGAGTCGATAGTTTTGATTGGAGAGTTAGCATGTTAGTTTTTATGCTTGAAAGACATGCTTCAAGTATAAGTGGGAGATTGTTGGTTTTGTATACTAGAAGACTTATCTTTGTATACTTTTCTGATAATATGATGATATGAAATGAAAGTTATTGCAGTCACTATTTGCATTTAGATTATGTTCTATAATTGTTCTATGCAATGTTCCATATACTTACATTGTAGATGATATGGTGTGGGGAGTCACACGGTAAGATCATATCATTAGAACCTTGTACTATATTAAAGAGCTCACGGCTTAGATGGTCCTGAACACACCATCGGTACACCGTAGAATAATCTGATAAGTTAGTTTATCTTGACTAACTGATTATTCTAGTACACTCATTTGTGTATTGAGGAGGATCATGATAGGATACTATTCTCTGTCTCTGACCCAGTTACTGAGAGAATAAAGATCCACAAAGTTCGGGATCTGAACTCATGTGATATTGGTGAGCATATGTGTGCGTTGTTTATTACTTTGATTTATCAATGTGTAAGATCTTTTCGTAGATCGAATTCGATATCTTAGGTAATAACAATGTATACATGATGTCTCGAGCAGTATGCATGAGCACCGTGTCCTGGTGCGCCAGGTTGATGGTGTTATCTTGAGGAAACACAATTTCATGTTGAAATCCTGCAGGTGGAATTTATTCCTTACATGGTAAAGCTTGTGTGGTACAACTTAAGGTTTTAGATATTAATTAATTATAGCTGTCAGAGGCTGATATAATTAATTAATGAACATTATATCTTAAACACGAGGAATCGCTCGACTAAAGGAGAAAGCATATTCGCAAATATGTATTCAATTGGTAGGTCAGTTTTTCTTCTTTAGTGGAATAAAAGTAAAACTTAATTTATTTAATTATATCCTAAGTTTATTGGATATTAGATATTAAATAAATTAGTGGGCCAATTTAATATTCTTCTAGATCCCTGTTGTAGCCCAATATGACTGAAAGTGGACTGGATATAGAAGGCCCAGCCCAGTAGGGCTGGAACATGAAATTTCACCCCTCCCTATATATAAGGGGAGGGGGGCACAAAATTTTAAGGATTATTATCATAAGAAATCAGCCCCTCTTTGTCTCTCAAAGTTATCCACAGATTTCACAATTCTATCTAGTAGATTTCAGCCCACTCTGAATCTAGATACAGTCCGGGAATACAACAGAAGATCTTGGAGTGGAATTGTCCAGTAGCCGTGTGTGACATAAGTGGTGCCATTATCATTGTTCATTCAACAACAAGATTAGATCTGTAATCTTGTCCTCAGACGTTCTGTCGATTTGTAAGTAGATTCATTTTCTATGTCTTCCGCTTTATTAGAATCAAATCTGTTTTACATGCTATTTGATTGGACTGTGATAAACATGCATGTTACATAAAATTATGATTTGCATGAACACGCATTAACGAACAACCAAATAGATCCTGCGGTGGTTTAATTCGAAAAAACCCCAACAATGACATCACAGAACCGCTTGCCAAAAAGAGGAAAACTGATCACAAGAAGGACTAAGTGGCTGATCAAGTTAAAACTGATTAGAAATCCCTAAGTTTACTTCTTGTTATTCAGTTTGTAATTATTTTTTAATCTATATATAAAAAGATTATCTTTTTGATTTCAAATAAATGTTGAACTTCACATTTATTTTTGAAAATTTTGACCGTTGCAAGATAATGACACGTGTCAAAGTCATTAAATGCCAACGACCAAAAGAGGCTAGAGGCTAGTACCATTCCAACCATCAGATCTATGAGCTTGTCCAAACACTTATAAAAAGCCCTCTCTTTCAAGTCTCTAAAAAAGCCTCCTCCTCCTACAATATCAAAACTCTCTCTCTCAAAGATCTTGAAATTCCCAAAATCTCAGCCAACCCCAAAGATGGGCGAATTATCCAGATCTTCAAATTCCTTCAAAGAGCAACTTATGAGAGACAAATTCCTTGATAGGAAGAAATTACAATTGATTCTAGATGAATCAAATAACCCACTCCTTCTGTCAAATCTTCACAAGACAAAAATTCTTTACTACCTGGAAACACCACCAAAGTTCTTTAGACAAAATTTGGTGAGTGAATTTTTGCTTCAAGAAAAATTATCTGCAGATGGAAAGACAGTGTCATCAGTGATTCAAGGACGGCCACTTCAAATCACTGAAAGAACAATTGCAGAAGTGTTCCAACTTCCACAGGAAGGTTCATCCGTTCAAGATCTAAAGAAATCTGTAGAGTCATACTGGAGAGAATGGAAAGCTTCAACCTGTAACAAGCAATTCAGTTTTACAACAACTAAACTGATCTGAAGCCCGAGTATGGTGTTCTACTTGACATAAAGAACAAAATGTTGTTCGGGACCATTGGAAGCCTGAGTCAACTCACCCAAGAGAGATACAAGGTTACGATTCACCTTGCTGATGGGAAACAAACAAACTGGGCAGAATTTGTCTTTCAACAATTCAAGCATCAAGTCATCAAGGCCTCTGACTCAAAGAAATCTGGCAAATTTGAGTCCAAGGTAGGACTTGTTCTACGTATGAGCAAAATGCTTGAAGATCTGATGAAACTTCCAAGTGATGAAGCACTACCAGTTCTCATCTCTGACTGGATTCCCAAGAAAGGAACTGCCCATCTGTTGGTTTTGTATACTAGAAGACTTGTCTTTGTATACTTTTCTGATGATATGATGATATGAAATGAAAGTTATTGCAGTCACTATTTGCATTTAGATTATGTTCTATAATTGTTCTATGCAATGTTCCATATACTTATATTGTAGATGATATGGTGTGGGGAGTCACACGGTAAGATCATATCATTAGAACCTTGTATTGTATTAAAGAGCTCACGGCTTAGATGGTCCTGAACACACCATCGGTACACCGTAGAATAATCTGATAAGTTACTTTATTTTGACTAACTGATTATTCTAGTACACTCATTTGTGTATTGAGGAGGATCATGCTAGGATACTATTCTCTGTCTCTGACACAGTTACTGAGAGAATAAAGATCCACAGAGTTCGGGTTCTGAACTCAAGTGATATTGACGAGCATATGTGTGCGTTGTTTATTACTTTGATTTATCAATGTGTAAGATCTTTTCGTAGATCGAATTCGATATCTTGGGTAATAACAATGTATACATGATGTCTCGAGCAGTATGCATGAGCACCGTGTCCTGGTGCGCCAGGTTGATAATGTTGTCTTGAGGAAACACAAGTTCATGTTGAAACCCTGCAGGTGGAATTTATTCCTTACATGGTAAAGCTTGTGTGGTACTACTCAAGGTTTTAGATGTTAATTAATTGTAGCTGTCAGAGGCTAACATAATTAATTAATGAACATTATATCTTAAACACGGAGAATGGTTGGACTAAAGGAGAAAGCTTATTCGCAAATATGTATTAAATTGGTAGGTCAGTTTTTCTTCTTTAGTGGAATAAAAGTAAAACTTAATTTATTTAATTATATCCTAAGTTTATTGGATATTAGATATTAAATAAATTAGTGGGCTAATTTAATATTCTTCTAGATCCCTGTTGTAGCCCAATATGACTGAAGGTGGACTGGATATAGAACTTGAGATAGAGGCCCAGCCCAGTAGGGCTGGAACATGAAATTTCGCCCCTCCCTATATATAACAGGAGGGGGCACGAAATTTTAATGATATTAATCATAAGAAATCAGCCCCTCTTTGTCTCTCAAAGTTATCCACATATTTCACAATTCTATCTAGTAGATTTCAGCCCACTCTGAATCTAGATACAGTCCGGGAATACAACAGAAGATCTTGGAGTAGAATTGTGCAGTGGCCGTGTGTGACATAAGTGGTGCCATTATCATTGTTCATTCAACAGCAAGATTAGATCTATAATCTTGTCCACAGACCATCTGTCGATTTGTAAGTAGATTCGTTTTCTATGTCTTCCGCTTTATTAGAATCGAATCTGTTTTACATGCTATTTGATTATACTGTGATAAACATGCATGTTACATAAAATTATGATTTTCATGAACATGGATTAATGAACAACCAAATAGATCATACGGTGATTTAATTCGAAAAAACCCCAACAGTGGTATCAGAGCCAGGTTTTAGCACTGTTCTAGGATTAATCCGGGCATAAATTCGAATTGCATAATTAAATTTGATGATAAATTTATGGTGTTTAAATTTTCAGATTTAATTGGCCATGTATTTCGATTTTTTTTATGGTATTCAAGACTTGGAAGAATTTTGGATTGAATTTGAAAATTCTAGTTTTGTATTATTGCAATTTTTGATCATGATGAGATATAGATTTGGAATCATATTTGAAGTCTTCAAATTTTCAGATTTTTATCTCATAATTTCGAAAATTTGAGAATCAAATTTTTCGAAATTTGATGTTTAATTTTTCCCTAATTTTGTGTTAAAATTTTCGAAACCTAGGAATAAAATTTGGATGGATTTTTTATCAAGATCAAAATTTCCAGATTTATTTTAGATATGGTTCGAAAATCTTGATGATTAGAATTAGCATAAGTAATTTTTGGTGTATATCAAAAGTTATCTAATTCTAATCTAGATAGGTTTGAAAATAGAATTTTAAATTTGGATGAATTTGAAGTAGATCAAAATTTCCATATTTATTATTCCTGTAATTTTCGAAACCTATGCTATATAATTTGGAATTGTTTTTGGATTAATGTCAAAATTTCCAAATGTGAAATATAGTGTAATTTTTGATTTTTAATAAATTAATTTGGAGAAGATTTTGATGAAAATCAAATTTTCAGATTTATTTATTAGGATGGATCGAAATTTATGTATATTGGATTTAGATTTAATGTTATTTGATGTATATCTTAATTTACCTAATTTTAATCTAGATAGATTTGAAAATAGAATTTTAAATTTGGAAGAATTTGAAGTGGATCAGATTTCCAGATTTATTATTTGGTATATTTTCGAAAATCTTAGATTTAAATTGGATAAGGTGATTTTGGATATATACAAATAATTATCAAAATCCAATTGTGATAAGAATTTGATTTTGGATAGGATTTGGAAGATTTTGAAGAGGATCAAATCTTCAAACCTTATCCTTAAAGATTTATATTCTTATGGATAATTTTTGGATTAGATTTTTTATATATATCAATATATCCAATTATTATTTAATTAGGGTGGCTTGAAAATATTAAATAAATTTGGTGGATAATTATAAATAATTTCCATATTTATTTTAAGATATATTTTGAAAATATCATGATTTAAATTGGTGGATAATTATTTTAATTTCTAATTTTTATCTTGTGGATAATATCGAATTAATTAATTTAATTAATTGTTAAATTCGATTATTATTTAATATTCATGCATAGATATCATATGTTATTTTATGTGGATCATTTAATAAATAATTATTGGATTTGTAGACTGTATTTGTTTGCAGGTTTACCAACTATCATGGCTCTTTTATTTTATGTGATGTATGTTTATGTTGAATGAATGTTGGCCGTATGCCGGTTTGGCTACGTGATTTTTATCCATGAGAAAATCCATGGATTACGTCTAAGTTTTATTTTACGTTGTTTTAATGTAATAGATATAAAACTGTTAGGCCGAGTTTTGAGTTGTAATTTTTATTCTAGCAATATTAGATTTTTCCTTTTGGAATATATAGTCTGTATTGAATAAAGATCGGAGATCAACTCAAAGAAGGAAAGTAGTTCAGCACCAAGGTTCACCAGTTCACGTCCCGAAACCCTAAATGGAGCTAGGGTTTTTCAGCGAGGCGCGGTAAAGGGACGGCGGCCACAAGCCTGTTCCGGAGCTGACTTTCCAGTTTTATCTCATCAATCAACATGAGATATAAGCCATGATAGTTGGATTATTATTATTGCTTATTATGTTGAAGCATGCAATGGATGTTTATCATTTTATGTTATGTTTGCATGTTCGATAATGGGATAAAATGAAACCTCAAACATAAATAACTAAGTGGGAGAGATTCATACCAAAGTATGTAGAAATCTCATACGGTCTCCATTAATATCTGGTTTAATTGAGAAGTGATGGGCATGCGCGTTGACATCGGTCTTCCTCCATATCGGATATGTCATATCACAGATTTCTCTAGAAATTAAATCTCCTAAATGGATAGCTGTAGAACACTATTATAACAAACTGACTCCTCCATCTGGAGCGGTTAAATTCGAATAGTGATCTCGGTACGAAGATAATGGTATGCACACTTAGATGTAATTTATTGATAAACGTCCACACGATCATGGCTTATCAGTTAGACGATTACATGACCGTGTTTTTATCCGGCTATTAATTTGCTTGTTGTAAGGAAATTGAACTGGAGGCAAATTAAAGGTTTAACCTATTTAAAAATGAGATTTATAAACGTCCACACGATCGTGGCTTATAGAAATAATTTTTAAAGTGTCGGTGGAAAAGTATATAATTTTTGTGAGGTTTTCGATTATATACTGTTTATCCTAAACGTATTTTGTGACTGTTCTGCATGTTTTAATTTCAGTTATTTCATATCATCAATGGCACTCTCCAGTCTGTCCTCAATCCTCAAAGAAAACAAACTTGCCGGTGAAAACTATAATGACTGGATTCGTAACCTTAACTTGGTACTTGTTGCTGAGGGACACAAGTTTGTACTTGAAGAGGTTTGTCCTCAGACGCCAAATGAGGGTTCTGACGAAGCCCAAAAGGTTGCATATGATAAGTGGGTTAGGTCTAATGAGATAGGGCGCTGTTACATCTTGGCATCTATGTCAAGTGTGTTGCAACATCAGCATGAGCCTATGAAAACTGCTTATGATATCATGTACAACCTTAGGTAGCTATTCGGTCATTAGAACTGCTCGGCACGGCATTTGGCAATGAAGAAACTAATGGATGCGAGAATGTCTGACTCCACACCTGTTAGGGATCACGTTCTCACGATGATGGGGTATTTATCTGAGATCGAGACCTTGGGTGGAGAGCTAGATGGCGATTCTCAAATCGACATTGTTCTTCATAGCTTGTCCTCGAAGTTTGAGCAGTTTAGGCTGAATTTTAACATGATTAAAAGGGATGTCAGCCTGACTGAACTGCTCATAGACCTTCAGGCGGCTGAATTGCTCCAAAAGAGAAGTCCTAAGGCCCACATAGCTGAAAAAGGAGCATCTTCTTCTGGTGGAAAAAGGAAGAAGAGAAACGCACCTAAGAAGGCTTCAGATGAGGCGCCTAAGGCAAATAAGCCAAAGGCGAGGATTCCTTCTAGATCCCTGTTGTAGCCGAATATGACTGAAAGTGGACTGGATATAGAACTTGAGATAGAGGTCCAGCCCAGTCGGGCTGGAACATGAAATTTCGCCCCTCCCTATATATAAGGGGAGAGGGAACGAAATTTTAATGATATTAATCATAAGAAATAAGCCCCTCTTTGTCTCGCAAAGTTATCCATAGATTTCACAATTCTATCTAGTAGATTTCAGCCCACTCTGAATCTAGATACAGTCCGGGAATACAACAGAAGATCTTGGAGTAGAATTGTGCAGTGGCCGTGTGTGACATAAGTGGTGCCATTATCATTGTTCATTCAACAGCAAGATTAGATCTATAATCTTGTCCATAGACCGTCTGTCGATTTGTAAGTAGATTCGTTTTCTATGTCTTCCGCTTTATTAGAATCGAATCTGTTTTACATGCTATTTGATTTGATTGTGATAAACATGCATGTTACGTAAAATTATGATTTGCATGAACATGGATTAATGAACAACCAAATAGATCTTGCGGTGGTTTAATTCGAAAAAACCCCAACACCATCTTCAGTCACTAAGGAAAAAGAGAAAAGCCAAGGCCAAGACAAGCAACCACTCTTCGAGCAACTCAACTGCCAACGCCGTTCATTCTCCAAAATCAAAGAACGGATCACAAGTTGATTTCCAGGTTTGCTCTGATCCAGATGAGCTTATTCCATTCATTGGAATCCCTCATCCAAACTATGGAGCAGACTACTTCAGAGGCACATGCCCTCCTCTCCAGCTGACTGAAGAAAATATTCGCACTTTCTACAGTGATGAATATGCAGTCAAAGGTTCACAAAAGGAAGTGACCGATCTCCCTCTCACTCACTTTGCTTTTGTTGCACAACGTGACCAAGAGTTGTTCAAACAACTCCACCGGTATTTCTACTGGTATAACTAGAGACATTCTATGTCCATCCAGTCTCACTTTTTGCTAACTGCCTTTTATGGCATGAGCTACTGGCAACGTGAAGAAACTTGGAGCATTAAATGGAAAGGATCGTCAAATCCATTTCCTCCAACTATTGTGCAAGTCCAGCACATCATGAATCACCGGCTTCCCAACAAAATCCCAGCCACTGCCTTATTAGCAGAATTCAAGACCAGCACCATGCCTTAAGCAGTTAGGATTGCAAACCAATCAGTCAACTGCCAAACTGGATCGCTTTGTCGAAAACTGAACTTATAAGTTGAGCCATCACGACAAACTCCAACTGCCACCGAAAGGATAGAACCACATCTATCACATACTGAAGTTGTGGCTACTCAGAAGAATCCAAGGCATGCTGATGAGAGCGATAGTGATGATGAAGACACTGCCACATCACCAAGCCTCATATCCAAGAGCTATGTCACTCCACTGCTCACATCTAGCTCAAAAGGCATGCAATTACATATGAAAAATGATCAGTTTCCATCATCGCCAAAGGGAACTTCACAATCCCTTAGTCAAAGGATGAAAAACTCGTCAGTTGCCATCCAGCTTCACCTTCGCTAAGCCAGGAGGACAGTAAGGCCTGAACTGCCAAAGAACAAAACTACCTCCAAAGGAAGCAGTGCAGCCAGTCCAGCTAGGCCCTTCAAGAAGCGGAAACTGTCTACTGAAAGCCAAGCAAACTGATCAAGTCAACTGATCAATTCAGTTCAGTTTGCAGCTTCAGCTTCAGCCAGCTCATCAGTGACAACTGAAAACCAAGACTCAACTGATCATCCAACCGCTGAGTAGTCAATCAGTTGGACTATATCCCAACTGAATCCGGATAAGTTTTTTTTAATTTCTCAAAGCTTATCATAATTACATTGTTACCGTTGAGATTATGAAATTTCTTATATTATATTCAATGGCTCCAATTTGAAAATAGGGCTCTATCTCACGTGTTGCCATTAATATCTCTACATTGATATTACATCATCTCTTCAAAGACGAAAAAGAAAATATAACTTTCTAATGAGATATAAATAGCAAGATCTGTAGAAAATATTTTACTATTTATGGAAACTACCCCATTTTCAAAATTGCTTCTCCTCAGCCACACGATCATAAAGTTACCTCATGATCGAATGACTGGAATGCATGCATCATTAATTCAGCTAATCATCCATCAAATCGGATGGCTGATCAGCTAAGAAAAGCAATCGAGTGTCCTCGATTCCTGCATGCAAAGCTGAATAAATATGTGCAAGGAGATGAAGGCTCCGATCATCTGCAAAGTCTTTCTCACTCTTGCTTTGATCATCTTCAAGCCCTCTCTCTCCTCTCAACACACTTGCATATCTAAATAAGAACAATATCTCTTTGCAGATATGAAGCTCCCATTTCAGATGGTAGATGTCAAATCGCTAGAGCGCAAGATGAAAAAGGATAAGACTCTAAATCTAGAGCTTCTCAATGCACGTCTAGGCACAGAGAGCTTTCAAATAATTTGTCGGCCATTAGAGGCAATCGGATTACTGCCATTCTTAACACTAATTCCAGTCATGAACATACCTACTCAAGTTGCAGAGTTCTACTACAATGCAACCATCTTCGGCAACAACATCATCTCCACCGTCCAGAATCAAGTAATCACCGTGACAAAAGATACGATGATGTCTACCCTTCACCTATCCGGCGACGGCCCAGACGTAATGGACCTGAATTTGCCGTGCAAATACTCACTGTGGGATATTTGAAAGCATCCTCAGGTGCACCACCATGACTGTTCACACAGGCTAAAGAAGAGTATGCCCAGCGAGATCATCCAACTCTTGGATATCACCGGTCATATCTTACATGGAAACTTTGAGATGGTCCAGTTCTCTGAGCTCAAAGCACATCTCATGGCCGCTTTATATTTCGGTTGTAAAGCCGACTGGGCTTCTTTCATTCTTGCTCAACTACGAGCAAATGTAGAGCGAGTGGAATATGATTCCTTAACTGGCTCATTTCGAGAGAAGATCGGGTTTATGGGTCGCATAAGCCACATCATTCTAAGCCAGCTTGATGAGGTCATCCCAACTGGCGAGCAAATCGGAAGAAGGGACATGCTCCCAACTATCTACTGCCATCAGATCCCGAAGAGATCACGCCAACAAGGACCTTCCAACTCAGGTCGTGGAAAGGCACCTTTGGAAGCACCTGCCAACTCATCTGAAGAAAGACAGCTGCTGATTGAGAGCGAGCCTCTCTCAAGACTGAGTGATCAGCCTACAATATCAGCCAGCTCCCAAACTCTAGCCTTAGTCCATCGCGACTCCATTGAGGTTGAGTTTAAAGAAGTTTTAGACCATCAGCTCAGCAGCTGCTTCGGTCCCATTGAGGGCACCGACCCCTCTCTATTCGAGCAACTGAGACGGTACCTCCAGTACCATATATGGCGATTCCAACTGGATAAGACAATAATGTTACACCTCATCCGCACCCGTGGATCCACCTTCTAGATCAACGAAGGAACACAGAGTAGAAATTGGATGAATCATCCACTCTCCTCGCTATCAACGCTCTCGGAGATGATGGATTCGATGATCAAGCGAATCCAGCTCAGTATACCAGTCGATGCTCCTCTTCCCGACAATGAACCGGCCAACTCCTCATGCACACCATTTCTTGGAGATCTACCCATCGCTTCAACTGATGAGATCTTCACAAACTTTGCCTCGATGAACTTCAAAGAGCAAGAAGTCTCTCTCACCTCTGATAAAGGTCAGTTCATGAGAACTGAAGACGCCTATACATGGCTCTCCTCGCCTATGCCAATTCCTTCAGTTCCCTCACTCCATGATGACAATTTGGCAACTACCTTCACCTTCTTGCAAAACTTGTTAATACCATCATGCGATCCACCCCAGCTTTTGGATGATGTCAAAAAGGGGGAAGATGGACAGTATAATGATGATGATAGATGCTTAACTCTTGGGATCAAATTCAAAGAGAAATTCATCATGAGGGGGAAGATCAACTTCAGGTGGAAGCATGGAGAACACAAGGAGTCCAAGAAAGAGGAGAAACGAGCAGAAAGAAAAGAAGAAGTTTCAGGGAGTAAATCAGTAGTTTTAACTACTCTTGAAAATTGAAAGCCTGGATATAATACGCTTTAAGTGAAGATATAATACATACTGCAATTATTCAAATATCATGTCTCAAATCAAGTCTTGATTATGATTATAATACTTTGATACTTGAATGAAAGCATGCCGAGCTTGAATGCTCTGATACTTGAATGAAAGCATGCCCAAAATAAAAGAATGCTCTGAAATTTAAAGTCTAAATGCTCTAATACTTGAATTTCATGCATACCTTGAATGCTTTGATACTTGAATGAATATCATGAATCAAATTTGCTCTGATTTCAAGAATCTGCTTAAGCAAACTACAGTAGGTATATCAAATGCACATTTGCAGTTTTTTCATCATCATCGACAAAGTTTTGACATCATCAAAAAGGGGGAAATTGTTAGGAAAAACTATCAAGGAACCTCTATATTAGGTTTTGATGAGATGTCAAAATTATTTATGAAAAACTGACTAAAATTCAAGTTGTAGATCTGAGCTGATCGATCCAAAGCATAAAAAAGGAACTCAAGTAAAGTCAAAGTCAACCAATCAGGAGTATAGTCTGCAAACTGAAGGATACGTCATCCAGTCAGAAGTCAACTCAACTGAGGAGTCAAAAAAGTCGAATCAGTCAAAATAAATTGACAACTAAGTCAGCTGAGCTGAGGGAGAAAATAGTCGACTAAGACTGAAGGAACTGATAAGAGATCAGTTTAGACTAAAGACTGGAAGTATCCAACTGATGGCCAAACTGAAGTAAACAAGACAGATCAGCTGAAGGCCAGAACTGAAGTCAGCCAGCTTATGATTAGTCAAACTGACAAGAAAGCTCAAGAGAAATCAGTCAAGCTGACAAGCTAGCCAAGAACTTGAGATATGTCGAATTGGAGAGACAAAGCTCAAAACTGCCAACTGGAGCAATGGACAAACTGAGCTGACAAGCTCAAAACTGCCAACTGGAGCAATGACCAAACTGAGCTGACAAGCTCAAAACTGCTAACTGGAGCAACGACTAATCTGAGCTGACAAACTCAATACTACCAACTGAAGTAATGGCCTAACTAAACAGACAAGTTCAGTACTACTAACTGGAACTCAAAACTGAAGCCAGAGAACCCTGGAGTTATTGCTCAAACCGGCGAATCTTGGAATAAATGCTTCATCGAAGATCCTGGAATTAAATATCCAATGAAGATCGATTGGCAGAGTAACGGCTATTTCAACCAAAAGCTCCAGCGATCAATAAAGACCATCTTCCATTGATGAGCCAACAGAGCCACCGATCAATGGAACTCAACAGTCATAAAATCACTCCTCTATAAAAGACGAGTGAATAAGAGTTTTAAACTCTCTTCGCCTCCACAGCTTTCGCATATACATTCTTGAAATATTCAAGCAAGAGCTTTTCTTTCTCCCTCCTACTTAAGATCAAGTTCAGCATTTGATAAAAACTGTGAGAGTCCAACTGAGAAGAAGAATTTATAGAGTCAAGATATTCAGCCAGCTGTTGACGATCCAGCCAGGGCAGCCTTCTCAGTTTCAGCTATACAACGATCAACTACCCAGCTCAATTGAAGGAGCACACCAGTTGATACCCCCTGTTCAAGACTAATCTCTTGAAGATCGAAAGAGATTTAAAACCTTATAAAGACGAAAATAGCACCTACCTTCCTAGCGAGCAGTTAGGGACTTCAAGTGTGAGCCATCGACCTTCTGAGGTAGCGAGCAGTTACCAGGTTCAGCCAACTGTCCTTCATTGTGTAATTTGTAAAGAAACTCAAGTTATATAGTGAAGTTGCCCTTCTGCGGAAGGAAGAGAGGACGTAGAAGTTTGAGACTTCCAATCTCTATAAATCACTTGTGTGTTATACTGTTTTGTTTATTACATATCTTTGAACTGCACACAATCTCACACAAGCTGCACTCAAGCTGTCTTAACTGATCAATAAGTTTGTGCATAGATAAGTTTCTCTAAAGCGAGTCAAAGGGCCCCTATTATTCCGCATTTAAAGTGAAAGTTTTTAATCAGTTTATTCAACCCCCTCTAAACTGATATCGACTCGCCCGGGACCAACAATTGGGTATTTCTTCTGAAGTCAGCTGATCTCATAGATCAGTTTGCAGGCAGTTTGGGTTGAACTGGTGGTCTTGTGTAAGCTGATGGTCTCAGTTGAACTGATGACCTCAATTGAAAGGATGGCTTTGAATGAATTGATGGCTTGTTATGAATTGGTGGCCTTGACTGGAAGGTTGACTTCAGTTAAACTAGTGGTTTTGGCTGAGAACTAACTGAACTATCTAGGCTAAGCTTGAGGAGTTCTTAATATCCTTTTACCTTTGGATATCTCAACTGGCTGAGCTTGAGCTGATCTGGTGAATCCTTTTAGGATTCCTTTATCACTGGTTTGAGCAACTGCCTTTCCTTTCTATAGCCTGCCATATACTACCAGTTTCAGTTCTCTGATGACTCAATATTTTATCTAGATTTTGAGATCCCTTTTTAAACTTGAGAGTTACTTCTTCTCTCTCATGGATCTCTTGCTTGAGTCTTTTGTTCTTAGCTTCTAGATCAATAGTTCTTATTTTTAACTTCTCAAATTCCACTAAGCTTCAAGATAATTTATTCTTTCATGATCACTTAGTTACCTAACCTTATTTCTCAGTTCATTATTTTCATCTTTTAGTTCAACATACAAACAAGATATTGAAGCTAATTGATCTTCTAGTAGCATAAGTTTTCATCAAGTTCTTTGCTAGAAATAGTTGCTTCGTTAATATGATAAAAAGAGGTTTGAGAGTCAGCTGTACTAACCTCTTCCTCATTGTCAGCCATGAGGCAGAATAGTGCTTCATCATCTGAGCTGTAGCCGTCAAAATCAATTTTAGATAGGTAGTCTGAATTGTCTAGCATGACATTCTCGGAGTTTGCAATCATTGCTTTCATCTTGAAAAAGCTTCTTCTCACTTTGGTCTTCTTGTCTTCAGAGAGTTCAGGACATTCATATATGTAATGTCCTTATTTATGGCAGTGAAAGCATTCACCTATGCTTCGGTTGCCACCCGTAGTTGGTTCAGCTGATCATTTAGCTAGCTGCTAATTTCTTTTAGCTTTTGGAATTTCATCAGTTTGAGGTGAAACTGATTGCTTGTCCCTAACTTTCTTCAATCTTTCCAATAGATTGGTTACTGATTGAATTTGCTCATTTATATCTTCAGTCAGGTTATCCTTCTTTTAGTTGCGTCTCTTCTTCGTTCAGATGAAGATCCATCTTGATTCTCTCTAGCTGGTGAGCTTCTAGATCGAAAGTTGTTCCTTCCTCGGTTGTCTTTGAACCAGTTTCTCTCACCATAGAAAGCTGCATCTTGGAATGAAGAAGTTGATGCCTCCTTTTCCAGGTTGAGGCTATATTCATGTGCTTTGAGAGAACTGAATAGTTCTCTGGGGGTGATGTTGTTGAGATTTCTTGACTCTTTGATTGCGATCACCTTCATGTCCCATTCTTCCATAAGATTATCCAAGGTTTTGGAGTTCATCACAGAATTGGGATAACTTCTGCCAAGATTTGTCATCTCACTTATTATGCCTAGAAACCTTGTTTCAAGGCATAAGATGGATTCTTCATGTTGCATCTTGAAGGACTTGTACTTGTCGACTGCCAGCTGGAGCTTGTTTCCTTTGATGGCTTCAGACTCCTAGCATAGATCTGCTAGCAAGTCCCATATCTCCTTGGCAGTTCTGCAGTTTTTTGTGTCCTTCATTCTATCTTCATCTAGAGTTTGAAATAGTGCTAGTTGTGTAACACCCGCCCCAATAAAATAAAAGAAATGAAAAATATAAAATAATGTGAAAATGTAGGTGAGGTGTCTCTTCTAATAATAGAAATATATATTATCTACTAAAAAGCGTTACGATTGAAAATTTAGATTAACATGTGGTGCATTTAAAGTGATCAATAATTATAAAAGTATAATTTACTAAAGAGTATAAAGAAATTATTATTTTCCTTGGTAGAAAAAGTTTTAATAATATTCAGATACACTGGGATTTAAACTTATAACACACAAGAATCAAAATATAGTAAAAGATTGAAAATTTAGATTAACATGTGGTGCATTTAAAATGATCAATAATTATAAAAGTATAATTTACTAAAGAGTATAAAGAAATTATTATTTTCCTTGGTAGAAAAAGTTTTAATAATATTCAGATACACTGGGATTTAAACTTATGACATACAAGAATCAAAATATAGTAAAATAAACCCTTGCCCTCCTCACATGTCGTCATCCATGTATACACTTCTCAGGACTTGTCAGAGCTTTAAACGTTCATGCACCAATGCACCACACGCTATCACTTTCACCTACAATGCATGAACTACATGAGCTAAAGCTTAGTAAGCAGAAATCATGCTTATGCATGTCTATTCGCACTCACAATGCATATGAAATATTGAACGCCACCATAAATGTCAAATGCTCATTAACAAAATCCTTTTATGCCATCTCGAAAGCATTTTCAACGTTTAGGAACTTGGCTCCCTTCACCAGACACCAACATGAGTCATGAGCTCATAATATAATCAATATCAATTAGCCAAAATGTGATTAGTGCACTAATGTGGCTCATCCTTCCTGGACCCCAAGGGACACGCCCCCTGCCTGTTCCCTTTGATTCCGCATGAAAGTCATCCCACATCAGCCACTCATCATCTCAAAGGTGCAGTCGAAGTGGACCATCCTCTCTGGACCCCAAGGAACACGCCCCCTGCCCGTTCCCTTTGATCCCACATGGAAGTCATCCCACTCGAGGCACAAATATTTACATAACACAACACGGGCTGGTGGTGACCAGTCCCAAACAAAATATTTTCTCTCTCTCAAAACCATTTCATGCATGCAACCTCGACAATATCTACATGACGTGCATGCATATGCCCGTGCTCATGTACAAGATATTTAATGCAAATAAATATAGTACTACAAGTATATTACATCACACAATCATACAATATAACACAATAATAAATAATAAATAAACATGCCGTGCATGTATATGCTCGTGCTCATGAACAAGATATTCAATGCAAATAAATAAAATTAGACATGTAAATAACATTGTATCACCCTCAAATAATGCACTATAATAAGATAATGATAATTAATAAACACATATAGCCAAGTAATACTATGTCCATACATCGTAGTTGCAGATGAATTTCTACTTATCTCGAGTTCCATCCTTACAGTATTTGAGATCCTAAATCAGATGCTTCCTTGGGAAAATCTAACTGGTAATTAACAACATTAAATAACTAATTATAGATTGGTTATAGAACTGTATAATTTCTTCTTAATTTAACAATACGCTTAGGTTACTGCTACAACCTATTTAATTACCTATTTTCATTCCTTTATAAGTGTTATTACTGCTCAAATTATAAAAACTATATATATATATAAAACATAAATTCAGAAAAGTAATTCGTTAGCATATATATGAAACCATATAATTTACGTAAACATAGCACTCATACTTAATTTAGTTTAATATTAAATCTATGTTCATTTATACAAACACTACATCATTAAATTATTAATTTACCAATATAATCAAACTTCTTGAGGTTATAGATGGATACAACAGAAATTGGATTTATTGCCAACTTTAATTAAGTGTAAATTATAGGAATTATAAAAGCTCTGTCTTAAACAATATAATTAAAACAACATTTTTAAAATATGGAAACTTGCTTATTTCCTTTACTTAATTGCATCACTAGATAATATAAACTTTCCAAATCTATCAGTTAAATCAGATACATAACACTTATTCAATTCACCATCAAACACAAAGCGATTAGTGTAAGAGAATGAAACGTAATTAAGATAATTAGTCTATGAATAATTCTGAAAATATAAGATATAAAATTAGACTATTAAAATTACAAAACTTATAATACCACTATATATATACACACCAAGGTTTTCATTATAACATCAAGGACATAAAATTCAATTGTTATTAAAATTAGAGATACATTGAAGCACCAACCTGAATATAGATCTTTCATTTTTCCTTTTCTTTTGTTATAATAGTTTTCGTATTTATAATAGCTTCCACCGCCTTACTATATATTGCTCCTTATTGTGCAAGTAAAACATTTTCCAATTGTCAAATGTTTCTTACGTGGAGGATTTATAATCATTCTAATTTCTAATGTTTTGTTTTTTTTAATATTCTTATTTATCTAATCTTTTGTGTATCAATTATCCTAACACTTACGTGTAATTGTACACTTATATAACACACACACACACATCCATTTATAATAAAACATTAATTAAGCTAATATATATATATATATATTAATTATATATATACACAAATTAAAATTATAACAACTAGTAGGTAGTGCGAGTCTCGGGTATTATAGTTTGAGCAACAAACTCTAAATTCTTCAACTTCTTTTCTTCACTGATGAGAAGATGACTTAGCTTCGGGATCCTTGCTGGTTGATTAATATCAACTATGTGGGCTTCATTGTCCATCATAATGGTGATTAGACCATCTTCAATAATGTAACACCCTGGTCCCGAGCATAGGGACGGGGTGGTTAGGTGTAAAGATAGAAGGAAAAAGATAGAATAATTGAAAATCCAGGGGGTGTTTCTAAAATTGAACTAAGTTAGCGCCTCAAAAATCTAGGCAACTTAACATTATGACTTGAAAGAATTATCATTTTCAATGAATCAAGGAATCAAAGAGTTTAGTCAAGTCGAATGAATGCCTAATCATAGGCCAATCAAAATTTAAACAGAATCTAATGATTAGCAAGTAGGAATTTGACTCTTTAAATAAACAAGACCTCTTCATAGGTTACAACAGCTAAAACCCATCAATAGGTTAGAGGCAAATAAATCAAGATATCTCATTCATAGGACGAAACAAGAAATCAACTTAAGACTAACTAAAAGATAAGCAAAAACATGCTTGAACAGTAAAGCCCCTTCATATGCGAACAACAATAATAAGCATGCAAAACCCATTCATAGGTCATCTGAAAATGAATAGATCCTAAAATGCTCAACAAGTACGACTTTTTAAATAGCTCGGAATCAATAAAGGAATAATCGGCATGTCAAAAGAACATGCTTCTTCTTCTCAAAGACTTTATTGATATTTAGGAATCGTATCATTTAAGACATATTAATATCAAGGATCAGATCTCCTATATCAAGACTAAATACTAACATCAGAGTATTCAGCAGAAACATAGCGAAAGAAAAATCACATAACCAAATAGAGTAGCAATTCAGATAACCCCACCAGCAGCACATCACCGGTCTCAGCATCTCAACCTGAAAACATTTGAAAAAGAGGGCATGAGCACTAATGTACTCAGTGGGGTTTTACGAAAAAACTTCTTTGGTAAACTTTAGAAATATCCAATTCATAACTAGCTAGTAATATATGGAGAGCAAAATGCAAAAGCCCTCTCCATATCCGTAAAAACCTTTTACTTATTTTCCTGGCGCCCTTCCTGGCTCAAACCTGATGTCTACTGCACCCTGAGGCATGCCTTAGGATAAGAGAGGGGTTACCACAAATATCCTCCTGAGTATGCGAGGGGGTTATCCAGCAGTGACTCCCTTTACTTTATCAAAGATTAAATTTTAGTGACTCGAAGGTCACAACATGATAATATAATAAAACTGTTCTTTGACCCTGCTTAGCAATAATTGAATCATAACATTCAATATCAAAACCTTAACCTTGAGTCCTTAATACTTAATCCTCAACATTGAATTCTCACATTCAATCCTTAATATCAAAGCCTCAATGCTAAATCGTGCCAGCATAAAACATAACCTAGATCGAAACATCTAGATTGCAATCCTTAATACTATAGCCTTAACTCCTATAAGAGAGACAATAATAAACCTAAAATGCATCATTTATCTCAATAACCTGTCTCAACAATAATATCGATACAAAACTTAACTTATGATCATGATCGTCTATACCTCATATAAATCAACTATAAGATATCATATCAAATCATAACATCATTTACTTAATCAAGAGCTCAAACAATAATAAACAATATCATGTTATAACTTTCTTCCTTTCCTTTCCTTTCTTTTCCTTCCTTTGTACAGAGACTAATTAGGTAGAACATAAAATATTTATTGGATGTTTCGCCTTGCCCTATCATGATTCTAGAGCTTACAAGTGCAAACAATATATTTGGTTTAGAATTACCCACCGCGATGATGAGCACGTGGTTGCACGATAACTTCAAAAATTATCTTCATTTATCCTAACAAGCTCTGCGAGTCCTACAAGCATTGATCCTTGACTCAGAACAACCACTAAATTTTTGAGATTTAATCTAATATAAACGGAGCTATTATTTAATTTTATTCCTTTCAAAAATAGATTGCGCCACTCTAGAGACCTCAAATAAATTCGACACAGAAGGAAATAAATTCCAAAACACTATTCTTGATTTAATGGCACCAACTGATTTGACATAGGCCTCCTCCCATAACTTGCCATTTTATTTAGCAGACCTCGAATGCACTTTTTTCTTGCCCGAAAATTATGAAAATAATACGGGATACTCTTATATATACGACGACTCAATACTGAGACTTTGAGAATTTTTGGATAACTCAAGCTTCCGGCACAAAAATAACGGCTCAATTTAAATAATCGAAATAATTTAAAACTTGATACGAGATCATGTAACTTGACAGGCTTATAGGAAATAATTTTTGGAACAACTTTCCAGAAGAAACTTTTTTGATTTGACGACTTGAAATAGGTGAAAACAGCCAAAAACCAAAACTGATCAGCGCCGGTAGCAGTTTTTGTTTTCCGGTGATCTGACTGCTTTCCGGCCACCGAATGATGACGGACCCAACATACGAAACGTAGAGAACTTCAATATGAACAACATACTAAAATTTCAGCTTAAACAGAGAAGAAACAAACCAAAATAAGGCGTCAAAAGGTAGTAACTGTGCAGGGGCCGGGGCTGGCCAGTGGTGACGACTCCGGCGACGGCTCCGGCAGTCTGCCAGCGGCGAGCGATGGCTCTCCGGCAGCGGCGGCGGATCCTCCCTCTCTCTCCCTCTCCGCTCGCCCAACACTACTAGTCATCTCGGAAGAACACTCACGAAGAATGTCCCTTACTCGACTCGCTCTCTCTCAAGAATGGAGGTGAAGATGAAATGGTGCAAGAAATGAGGGGAGGGGAGAGCTCTATTTATAGGGATGAGATTAGCTTCCAAGGGAAGGCATTGCAATGCAACAATACTGCAAAATTTACTCCGGGTTCGGTTAAAAACTGCTTTATTCGATGTCGAGGTCTAAATGACCTCAGACACGAAATTCGAAAATATCGAGAGACTCGTTGGCTCGAGTAATACTGAACCAAACTGACTCGGAATGAAGAATAGGTCGTCAGAAAAAGGATGAGCCAAGATTTCTTTTTCAAAATTACTTTTACTATTCCTTTCAAGGGACAAATAAAATTCATGAGCATTCGATTGACCTCGGAATGGAAATCCATGAATGCGAACATATTTCTTGAGTCATTTTCCATAGAACGAGCTTGACAGAATAAGTCTCGGATCAACACATGAGATTTCGTGAATTTCTGAAAATCACGTCCTTACGGAAAAACACTATTCACACTCTTACTTTATACGTTTTTCATCGCCGAAATCTCAAATGACCTTGGATTAAAATTCTAAATGTACCAGCACACTCCTTGAGTAATACCTTTCAAACAAGACTAAAATTGTCTATATTTGAATTGTGAAAAATTTTAATAGATGATTTTCGCATAAAACATACCTAACGTCGTGACTTACATCCGAAACATCTTTATTTAAGCTCCACTTATTTCCTTTAATTTTCTAAATAGATTCTGAAAATCTGAGGTGTTACAAATAACTTTCCACATATTCTCATGGATCGAGCAAAGATGCGCCTTCATTCTCCTGCTCCAATTGTCATAATTCTCAACTGAAAATAGAGGTAGCTTATGGTTTCCCATAGCTTGAAATGTTAACATAGATAAGTAGATCTGATTTAGTTGATATATAGAAAAGGTTGTGATGTGATTCCGTCATGCTCAAGAAAATGAAAGAATGTTAAAGTACGCAGATAATAGAATCGAACACATGACGACGGTGTAAGGGTTCAAACTAATACCGGGACTTGATAATAGACACGAAAACAACGGAAGACTTAGACTGCATAGACTCGATTATCTGGCTGAATAGACTCAATAAAATAGAACGACTCTAAGTACAACAACGACTCTAAACAAAACAAAGACACGGTTGGATCTTTATTAAGGATACTCGAACTGACCTTGGAGAATTATTGATGATACGGATGAATTGTGGTTGGCGGGTGTCGTGAAGATAGATTGGCGGTGATGAAGACAAATAGAAGTAGATTGGACCTTCAGCTGAACCCTGGCTCAAAAGACAAAACGTAGCTCCTTCGATCTTCTCTGGTAGCAACTCCCTTAGAACGTGACAAATTAACGAAGCTTGAATAAAACCTTAGACTTGCTGGATCTAAAGAGTATTGCTTTTGAACCAAAAATAATAAAAGTATAAGATTGATCAACCAAAGGATCGTGAGACGATTGAAAATCAACTTCAAAATATTAATCAATGTCTAAATAATAATGTACAATGGATCCCCTATTTATAATGCTAAGGGGGATGAAATTTGAAGCTAAAAAGACCTAAAAATCTGATCCAAAAAGAATTCTAATTAGACTAGAAAATTGCCTAAACTAGAATTCTATTTAAGGTAGGAAATTACCTTAATTAAAGTTCTAGTCAACCTAAACTAAATAGGAACGAAAATATCATAATAAAATAAATAAAATCTAATCTAATAATGTCTCTAATTAAATAAAAACCATAGGTTAAAAATCGTGTCCCATAATTAAATTAAGGGAACCGATTTTTAATCAACTATTCCGAAAAACTACTTAGGCGTGATCACGCCTAACTTGTAATTCGCTTCTGTTCCAACATCCAAGACTTGATCTTTTATTGTGACACTATGGATGAATGGAACACCTTCTTCAACTTCTCTTCATGCATTATTCTTCAAATCTTGATCTCCAATCTTTAATTTTGAACAACATGACAATCATGGGATCTTTTAATGGTAGTTTTGGAATAGCCGAATTGATGCTTGTCGTGGATTTATCATTCCCCTCCTCTTGAAAAGAATTCATCCTCGAATTTGAACAGCCTGGATCGAAAACGAACACGAATTGATCATCAATCTCTTTTGGTGGCTCATCAATATCATGTATCACATCTTTGGCAACCTGTAAAATAATGACATTAAAAGTACATGGTTGACAAAAAATGTTAGAAATCAGCAGCTTCTCCATGCTAGGTTGATCGATCTCCTTTTTATCTTCAACCACTTCCAAGTTGATCTCGCTCTCCACCTCTTCTTTTTTTTCTTCTTCTCCAACGCTTTCACAAGTGGCAAAGGGTAACAATATTTCAATAGGTGCATCAACTGCAATGGGTACCTCCGAAATAGTGAATATCTCAGTTGGCACCTCGATATTGATCTCTACTTTTTCTTCCTTGACTTCGGTGGCCTTTACCTCGGATTTGGCATCGGTCAGGGGCTGCATTAATGGTGTAAGCCATGTAGGTGGCGGCGGTGTAGCAATGGGTGGTCGAACTATTGGTACAGGTCGCGCATATACGGGTGTTGTAGGCTCAGTCCTACTGCTGAACTGTGGTATAGAACGTCCCAAACGTCTCTCAACTTGTTTAGCATATTGCACCATGTCTTCCAACTCCTCGTATTGATATACTGCTACCTTTTCTCGGATTGACCTTCGTAGAGCAGCTATAAATCTCTCCATTATATCTTCTAGATACTCATCTACATCAGCTCATCTCATGGCTGATCATTTGATTGTAGTACTCATCTACACTACGGCCTCCTTGCCTAAGCTTGTGTAGCTTTTCTTCTAGCTCCCATTGGTAGTCATCTGGAATGAAGCGTTTTCACATCTCATCTTTCAGCTCTCGTCACAGATCGATGGGTGGGAGGTGGTGTCGGTGGCACTGGTTTTACTGGAACCCCTACCATGTTGTTGCGTAGCCTTTAAACTCTAAGGAAGCTAATTACACTTTGTTTTTCTCGGGAAAGTCGTAGCACTCAAAATTTTTATCAACTTTGCATTCCCAATCCAAGTAGGCGTCGAGATCGTGTAGACCTTCAAATTCGGGGATGATCATTTTTTCTAATTGAACTGTTCCCCTTTTTTATTTGAACAATATCTCTTTTTTTTAATCGACGACTATTTTCTTTTTTTTACCTATGGCTTTTCTTTTTTTTTCAATAAATATGCAGATTACAACTCGATAAACAATGAACAAAACGAACAAAAATAAAACGAAAGACATGACCAGATATTGAACCACGAACAGCTATTACCGTCATGGCTCTGATACCACATGATGTGATTCTGTCATGCTTAGAACATGAAAGAATATTAAAGTACGTAGAAAATAGAATCGAATGCATGATGATGGTGTAAGGGTTTAAACTATTACCGAGACTTGATAATAGACACGAAAACAGCGGAAGACTTAGACTGTATAGACTCGATTATGTGGCTAAATAGACTTGATAAAATAGAATGACTCTAAGTACAATAATGACTCTAAACAAAACAAAGCCACGGTTGGATCTCCATGCATTATTCTTCAAATCTTGATCTCCAATCTTTAATTTTTGAACAACATGACAATCTTGAGATCTTTTAATGGTAGCTTTGGAAAAGCCAAATTGATGCTTGTCATGGATTTATTAGATTGATCCTTATAATTAACCGCTCTTATACCACTTGTTGGTCCCGGACAAGTCGATATCAGTTTAGAGAGGGGTGAATAAACTGATACAAATTTTTTTTTAATTCAAATGTAGAATATGATCAGGGCCCTTGACTGGCTTAAGAAACTTATCTATGCACTTTGTCAGTTGGATAAATTCAGTTGACTTGTGAGTGCAGCTTTTGTGATCTTTGTGTGCAGTTATAAAGATATGCAAATAAGACAATAAGTACAACACACGATCAAGTTTATAGAGGTTCGAAGCTAAAACTTCTACGTTCTCTCTTCCTTCTTTAGAAGGGTAATTCACTAAGTAATGGTAAAATTTCTTTATTACAATTACAAAGCGAAGACTTGTTGAACCTGGAAACGACAACTCTTGTAGAGTCACGGTCACCTTTTCAAATTTTGTTGTCCCGAAAATAGCAGTTCTTGCAGAGCCACGGTCTCCTCAGCTGGGTTCGATGGCTCATACTTATAGTCTCCAACTTCTCGCTGGAAAGGTAGGTGCTATTGTTGTCATTACCAGGTTTTAGATCTTTTTCGATCTTCAAGTAGTTAGTCTTGATCTGGGGTATCAACTGATGTGCTTCTTGAGTTGAGCTGAGAAGATTACTCTAGTTGGACTTTCAACAACTAGCTGATTTCTTTAATCTTTAGGTTCTTCTTCTCGATTGGAACTTTTACAGCTTTTGACAATGCTTGAAACTTGAGCTGTGTGAGGGGAGAAAGAAAGCTCAGTTGTGAGCATATGCAAAAATAGCAAGAATTTAAATAGCGAAAGTCATTTGAAAATCAGATTCACTCGTCCTATATAGAGTAGTGATCTTATGACCGTTGAGTTCCATTGATCTTTTGCTCTATTGGTTCATCAATGGTAGTTGATCTTTATAGTTGTTGAAGCTTGTTGAAATAGTCGTTACTTAGCCAATCGATCTCTATTGAGCATTAATTCCAGGATCTTCGTTGAGCATTAACTCCAAGATTCTCCAGTTGGCAGTTCTGAGCTCCAATTGGCAGTTCTGAGCTTGGCTGCTCAGTTTGGCTTTAGCTTTAGTTGGCTATATTTATGAGCTTCTTTGCTAGTTTCAACTGATCAAAAACTGTTGACTAGTTTGTCAATTCGACTGGTCTTATTCTGAGCTTCCTTGTCAGTTCAACTAATTACAAACTGTTGACTAGTTTATCAGTTCAACTAGTGTCGTTCTGAGCTTTCTTGTCAGTTCAACTGATCAGAAACTGTTGACTAGTTTATCAGTTCAACTGGTCTTGTTTTGAGCTTGGTCAGTTGTTGGCTTTTCTTGAGCTTCAAGCTGGCTAACTTCAATTCTGGCCATCAACAGTTGATTTGTCTTTATGCTTCATTCGGCTGATGTTAACTATGGCCATCAGTTGGATGCTTCTAGTCTTCAGTTAGACTGATTTGCTGTCAGTTTCTTCAGTCAGGTTGATTTCTCTTTCAGCTCAACTGACCTGGCTGTCAGTTTGATTGTAGCTGGTTCAACTTCTTGAGCTTAACCCTCAGTTGGGTTATTTTCCGACTGGTTGACGCATCCTTTCAGCTGGGTTGACCATGCTCCAGTTTGGTTGACTCTTGCTTCAGCTGAATTCATTTTGGAGCCTTTGATTGGTTAGCTTAGATCTCTAGCTTGGATCTCCTTCAGTTTTTCAGGAAATATTTTGACATGTTTTGACATCTCATCAAAACTTCATCTTGGGATTTACTTGATAGTTTTTCCTAACATAGGGATTCTAATAAATTCAAAGAATTATAAAGTTCCAGTACTTTGGTAATTTTATTTTTGGATTCTGAATGTTATCGTGTTCTATTGGGAGACAAAATTTCAAACATATTTAATCAAATTCAAAGACAAATTTTCTAATATTCTTTTGATATTTTACTGGAGCGGTAATGATTTACAACTTTGACGCTACGACTAAAAAATCTGAATCCTTACAAATGTTTCTATAAATGGGATAAAATTGTTTTGAAGAATGGATGAATTTTTTCATGTGTTGAATATAAATGACATGATTAAAGCAGAGGTTAAGATCAGTGCAATAGTTATACATCATTATGTAAGTTTGTTATGACCATATATATAACTATTTGAGATTGATGGTTGGTGTGTACATTTGTTAGCTATAATTTATGCTACAAATTTGGGACACCTGTCACCTTTGCCAAAAATAAAATAGTTAACATATTTGTCGAAACGCTGACACCATAAGCTTCTCCTCTCTCAATTTTTCAAAAATCCCAATTAATAATGGACAAGAGTTGTATTGACAGTAGATCTTGTTGAGTTTGCATGTTTCCTGATTTACCTAAATGGGTATGGAATCCACTACATAGATCTTGATATACATATGAAAGCTTTGGGTGATTGTTGTTCCTAGACTAGAAATTACAACATTTATTTACAAATGATATATTTTTTAGTAAGACAAATCATGACAAGGAGTCAGCATTTTATATCTTCTTGGTCTGAAAAATTATTAATTGAGATATATAAATCCAAATTTATCTACTATGGTATATCTAAAGCAGAGATTAATCAGAAAGTGCTGAAATAATGTCCATGCGACCAAGTTTATCTATTTTGAGAGTTCTCCAGGTGGGTATAATTATTTTCTTTTAAGATTTTCTAATAGCTCTTTCATTATGTGTCATTACTATCATTAGGTTAGTTGTATTCATTAATATATTGTACTCCAATTATGCTTTGTTATTTTTCTACATGCCCCACTTACTTGAAGTTTCTTAGAATATGAACGTTAAGGAAGTTTTCAATAGTTGAAAGTTCATAGAATGCACATATTGCAAAGTTCAAATACTCTACCATACTCTGCTCTATATATAGCATTACTTGACTATACATTATCATGTCATCAATTGTGTCATTTTGTGTATGACTTCTTGAATCAAGCAATGCTATTAATATAGCAGCAAAAGTTTAGTGTGCTGGACATATGATTAAAATTTCTCTCTTCTGGGACAATATGGTTGTGAGTTTCGAATTAAAGGAGCAAATTGCACTCCAATTGGTGACTTTTGCTAACATTCATGATGCTATTGACCATCTAAAAGAAGTGAAGAATTATTGGTACTTCTCGCAGTTTATTGCCCTATCTAAAATGATGTGTTTGCATTCAATATTTAGAGGAGGAGGAGGAAGAAGAAGAAGAAGAAGAAGAAGAAGCCACTGAAACAATTTATTTTTTTATTTCTGAAGTAGCGTTGACTTGATGAGTGATGAGTGGGTGTTCAGTGAAGAAACTGAAGAAGCCTTTGAAACAATTTATTTCCTGATTATTGAAATTTGTTTAAAAATTAACAATAATTTAAAATAACTAAGATATTATCTTCATCTACTTAATAAAATATCCTAAATATTATTTAATGTTATCTATACACATATAAATATAACTTCTATACAAAAAAGAAGAAGAAGTAATGCATAGAACAAATTATTCAATCTAATAGAAAATACTCTTAGATTATATATTAGATATATTCTTAGCAAATATTCTTATAATAAAGTACATGAATAAAATAATTTTTAGTAAAAATGTCCAATATCTACTGAGAAGTAATACCAAAAGTAAACATTTTCATGAAAATATAATTACATGAAAACATATGCTATTATAATGCTATAAATAATAAAATATTATCCAGTGCATCGCACGGGATAATGCATCAGTATATATAAAAACAGAATGACCCTTAAAATAATAATTTTTCATCTTCCCGCTTAAATCTACTTTCCAATTTTAGTAATTTATATAACTTATATTTATTAAGTATGATAATCCTGCATAATATTATATAATAGTAAATTTTAATTGCTTAACATAATTTATATTATAGTTTTGAGTTAACCTAAATATTTTAATTGCAAGCATTCATGTTTTATAATTAAATTTAGATCAAATTAATATATTATATATAGACTAGAGATTATCAAATGAGAACTAAAAGCCCATCTAGGAATTAGGAACCAATCCAAACCATCAATTCATTTATTTTACATGGTCAAGATTGATCTAAAAAAATGAGGTCAAAATTGTAATTTTTTTATAATTGTATTAAGTTAAGGGTATAATAGTATTACAAGAATCTCTAAAAAAAATCAAATCTCCTATTTTATGGAAATAATTCCGTCACTTTTGGTAGGGAATAATTATTCTCAATTTTTTATTCAATTTTATCTCCACCTGCGGTTTCATTGTTACCGATTTTTTTTTTTTTGGTCAATTGAAAATTCTCTTTCTTTTTTCAATTTCTTCTCCACAAAATCATTTTTGTAAAATGAATTCTTTTCTTATTTTTCGTTGGTTCGAAAGTGTGTATTTTATTCTGTCAACCTTTCATTAAAGACTGTAATATTCCAATATCGTATTAACATTTCGTTTATAAAGTATTAGGCAAACAAATATTGTTAAATCGTATTGAAAATCTTGTGTTTATATTTAATGTTAGAAAATCATATTGTGTTTATATTTATTGTTCTTCATTGAAACTTCAGTTTATAAAACATTAAATGTTAATACTTAATGTCAACAACATATTTAATACAAATTTAAACAATTCACGAATAAATATCGAATTTTTTTCTAATAATATTATGATAATTAGCTACTCTTAATTTCATTATATGCTAATATTTAATATAACACCCGCCGATGATACGCAACAACTACAACCACATGTAAACTTAATTTGCAAATAAAATAATAATAATTAGCAAATGTTAACTACTTAAGATATATGCTAATATTTATCTCATTAATCACATTAAAGAACCCAATCACTTTTACGTTTTTTCAGCAAACTGATTTTGCTAATAACATAACAATGATTAGCTAATGTTAATTGTATAACATGCTAATATTTATTTCATTATTCACATACAAAAACACATAATCACTTTTAATTTTTTTTTTTGTTGTAGCAAATTGACTTTGCTAATAACATAACAATAATTAGCTATTAATAACTCCATAACATGCTAATATTCATTTCATTATTTGCATACAAATACGCACAATCATTATTAGCTACTCATGCAGCTTGCATGAAAATGTTATTATAAGGTTGCATGCTAATATAACGTTTCATAATATAACAATATTGTCAAGCACACGCTATATAATATAATAATTTGCTACATTAATGGAATAACATGCTAATATATTTAGTTCATTATTTGGTAATACACAACAACTCCCAACCACATGTGTAATTGTTATGCAAACCAACTTCACTAATAGTATAACGATAATTAGCTACTATTACTTACAAACTGTATAAATATTTAGTTTATATGATTTGTTCATACGCAAGATCGAACACATAACCACATGTAGAATTTTCAGTAAATTGACTTTGTCATTGTTAATTGCATAACTTGCTAATATTTAGATCAACATTTAGTAATAAACAACTTCGCAAAATTGCGTGTACAATTTTTCAACAAACTAACTTTGCTAATAATATAATAATAATTAGCTATTTTTCATTGCATACATTGCTAATATAAGGTTTCATGCTAATAAATATTTTTATAGCATAAAAATATTGTCAAGCAAGCAATACAAAAAAAATGTTCACTGTAGCCTTTCCGGAAAAAAAATTGAAACATATACTTACTCTGTAAAAACACAAAAATAACATATTCAAACACAACCAACCAAAAAAATTGTATACAAACCCGATATGTGACTTTAAACTATAAACTTTAGTTTTCATGATATGATTCTAGTTTTGTGTCTCACTAATTTTGTAAGCAATACAAAAACTAAATATTCAAAATACAACACCATACACAGAAAAAGGTCTATAAAAATACCATTATGGCATTACACAACCTTTAAGATGTCGTGAAGAACTTATGTCACACATCTGTAAATCATCTCTTCTTATTTTTCGTAGTGGATGTGCTCAAAACCCAAATATGTTTAACCGCAACCTAATGGCCAATGTAAGGATTCCTCAACCTTAATGACCAATCTAAAATCACAAAAAATTACAATATATAACATTAAATATGTTTAACCGCAACCTTAATGGCCAATGTAAGGATTCCTCATAATTCAATATCCCAAATATGTTGCTTTTGTGTTTAGTTCGTCTGTTTAATAGTATCATGGCTTGTACGCTTCTTCAAGTTTGTATAATCATCTTTTGAAAGCTTTCTCACTTCCATGACAACCTTGTTTTTAGACGAGCAAGGATGAACTATATGTTACACCATAATCATACTCTATGACTGCTAGTTAGCATATAGCATCTTTGAGAAAAATTCATTTGATTTGACATAACCTAATCCAGCTGCATAAACTTAACAAAAATATTCATTAATTTTATGATAATACAACATACGAAAAATGCAAAAAATAAACAAACCAATATGCATAAATATGTTATTACATACCACAATATTTGCTAACATGGGCATTAAAATATGCTATAGTGGATTATAAAATGTGTTAACATCTAAAACAATGCATACATCTAACAAGAACAACCCAATTTTATAGATTGCTCAAACATTACTGCTAACATACTATATATTTATTGTTAATATGAATTAAATCATTTGTTTATACTTTAAAACACACAATCACATGTAGTATTAGCAAACTGACTTTGCTAATAATAAGCTAACTATTAGCTAATGTTATTTGCTAAACATGCTAATATGAGATTTCTTAATACACGTTCTTTTAAAATGTCAAAATATTACTAGTGAGTTTTTTTAACATGTCAGTAGCCTGCTTCATCATTATCACTAACACAATACATATTTATTGCTTATTCTTGTCCGATCTCCAAATAAATGATTATTTGCTAATTTTGTACATAAATTTTGCTAAAATTTTATGTCTTAATTAACTATGTATAAACTTGCTATCATCCATTTATAAAGTCGATAACATTACATAAATAATTTCCTAACTTTAAACATATCATTCACTACAACAAACATCAATGTCTAAATAAAACAGACTACAATTAATAAATTTGATATCATCTCTCTTACCATTGTCCAATGATGCGATCCGACTAGCCGGCATACGACAAAGATAGCAGATGTTTTATTCAGGATTTGTAGCAGATTTCTCGAAATGGATGGATGGATCCAAACCCTAGCCTCTCAATGATGTCAAACCTCGAGCACGATATAGTCGAGACCCTCGAACAATTGGAAACACAAACTCGAATTGTTGTGATGACGCCACAAACGGGGATGCGAATCCGTTTGATAAGTCGATTGAATCTCACGTTGTGTTGTGAAACTCGAATAATTCTCTTAGAGAGAAAAGTGAAAACTCAGGTAAAATTAATAATATCAAAGTTGTGTCAAATAAAGAGATTACAAAGCCTTATATAGTTGGTCCAAAATAAACTAAGCCCTACTTTAATATCCCACTTAAACTAGGAAATAAAACATAAAGAATTGCATAATTTCGGACACGCTCAGATGGGCGCGACACGGGGTTAGTCGCGCCCCGGATCACGTTGTAGATCGCACTCACTCCAAAGCAAAACAGCTCGCGGGCGTGACCGACTGACTCGCACCTCGGGTCGCGCTATGGCTAGCATTCGTGCCAAAGCCAGAAGGGTCGCGGGCGTGAATGGGTCCACTCGCGCATCCACTTGTGCTGTAGCTCGCATCTAATGGCACGACAGGCTGTTCGCATCCTAGGTCATACTGTAGCTCATGCCAGCCTGTTCCGCAGCTCGACATCACTGTCCTCCACTTGGGCTTGAGTTTTTCTCCCTCCACGGGTCGCTTAGCCGACTCTTGGTTCCAGACCTCTCGCATGAATCCATTGAGGCTCTCCTTGAACCTCTTAGCTCTTTCTCGCGTTACCGATGCTTCCGGTACCTTGATTGGATCTCCTCAGCTCGGGTCGTATCATTTCCCTCCTCTTGAAAAATATTTGTCCTCAAATCCAACTCGTCACCTACCTCAAAATGACTTAAATCAGCAATATTAAATGAAGAACTCACTTTGTACTCACCTGGCAAGTCCAACTTGTATGCATTGTCACTGATGCGCTCCATAACTTGGAATGGTCCATCTCCTCTAGGAAGTAACTTAGAACGTCTTTGAACTGGGAATCGATATTTTCTCTGCATATGTAGCCAAACCCATCGTCGGGTTCAAACACAACCTTTCGTCGCCCCTTGTTGGCCTTATTGACGTACTGCTCGGTTCGCCTCTCTATGTTTTCTCTAGCCTTCTCATGTATCTGTTTAACAAAATCAGCTCTCTTTTTCCCTTCAAGGTTAGTATGTTCATGAACAGGCAAATGAATTAAATCTAACAGAGTCAAAGGATTAAATCCATATGCAACTTCAAATGGGGAAAACTGAGATGTAGAATGCACAGACCTATTATATGCAAATTCAACATGTGGCAAACATTCATCCCAAGTTTTGATATTCTTTTTAATGATTGCCTTCAACAATGTAGATAAGGTCCTATTTACTACTTCTATTTGACCATCAGTCTGCGGGTGACAAGTAGTAGAAAACAAGAGTTTCGTACCTAACTTACACCACAAGGTCTTCCAGAAATAACTCAAGAACCTAGCATCTCTATCAGAAATAATAGTCTTAAACATGCCATGTAAACGCACAACTTCCTTAAATAACAAATCAGCAATGTAGGATGCATCATTTGTTTCAGAACATGCTATGAAATGTGCCATCTTGGAAAATCTATCCACAACCACAAAAATAGAATCATGACCACGTTTACTCTTAGGCAATCCCAACATAAAATCCATAGATATATCTATCCAAGGTGATGTAGGAATAGGCAAAGGCATGTATAAACCATGTGGTTGGACTCTAGACTTGGCTTCTCTACATGTAACACACCTAGCACACACACGTTCCACATCACGTTTCATATGAGGCCAAAAGAAATTCCCCCTCAATGCAGCTAAAGTCTTCGCTACCCCAAAATGCCCCATGAAACCACCACCATGTGACTCCAACAACAAAAGCTCATACATGGAACAATTAGGCACACACAACCTATTTTCTCTAAACAAATATCCATCATGCCTATAAAATTTCCCATCTCCAGATTCTTCACATGCAACATATACATCCTTAAAATCACTATCCTCACTATAAATACTCTTAATGTACTTAAAGCCAAGCAACTTAGCATCTAAAGTGGAAAGTAAAGCGTACCTCCTCGATAGTGCGTCAGCTACTACATTCTCTTTCCCTTGCTTATACTTGATGACGTACGGAAACGTCTCAACAAACTCCATCCAACGAGCATGTCTTTTGTTCAACTTATGTTGTTCTTTTAAATAATTCAATGATTCATGATCGGTGTGGATCACAAACTCATTTGGCCACAAATAGTGCTGCCATGTTTGCAATGCACGAACTAGTGCATACAGCTCCTTGTCATACATCGGGTATTTTGCGGTGGCGCCGCCAAGCTTCTCACTGAAGTAGGCAATGGGCCGAATCTCTTGCATCAACACTGCACCAATTCCAATACCAGAAGCATCACATTCTATCTCAAAAGTTTTAGAAAAGTTTGGAAGAGATAGTACCGGTGGATGTGTCAATTTCTCCATGAGCATTTGAAACGCTTTTTCTTGTGCTTCTCTCCAATGGAATTCCACATTCTTTTTTACCACTTCAGTCATGGGTGTCATGATACTACTGAAGTGTGGGACAAAACGCCGATAGAAGCTCCCAAGTCCATGGAAACTTCGAACCTCACTCGTATTTGTTGTCATCGGCCATTCTTGGATGGCACAAACCTTCTCTTCGTCCACCTGTACCCCATCTGCACTAACAACAAAACGAAGAAACACAACCTTGTCTGTGCAAAAGGTGTATTTCTTTAAGTTAGCATATAGTTGTTCCCTTCTCAAACCATGTAAGACATACTTCAAATGCTCTACATGTTCTTTTTCATCCTTACTATAAATTAAAATATTGTCAAAATAAACCAAAACAAATCTACCAATAAAGGCACATAAAACATGGTTCATAAGATGCATAAATATACTAGGAGCATTTGTTAAACCAAACGACATAACTAACCATTCATACAATCCTAACTTTGTAATGAATGTTGTTTTCTACTCATTCCCTTCTTTAATGCGAATTTGATGATACCCACTTCTTAAGTCTATCTTGGAAAATATGCATGCACCATGTAATTTTTCTAACATGTCATCTAAATGAGGAATGAGATGTCGATACTTTACCGTAATATTATTGACAGCTCGGCAGTCGACACACATCCGTAGGGATGAATCCTTTTTCGGCACGAGCAAGACTGGACTCGCGCATGGACTTAAACTCTCCCTCATGTGGCCCTTCTCCAATAGCTCATGTATTTGACGTTCTGGCTCTTTTGTCTCCTCAGGGTTGCTCCGATACGTTGGTCGGTTTGGCAATGTGGTACTGGGCATGAAATCAATTTGGTGCTTGATTTCCCTAATTGGTGGCAAACCCGGTGGCATCTGTTCAGGAAAAACATCCTTGAATTCCTGAAAAAGAGATTCAATAGAACTAGGCAAAGATGGATCAAATGGGTTAGCACTCATTAACACATCTCTGCGGATCATCAAGTACATTGGTTTCTCATTTTGCATAGCCCATTTGACATCACTAGCTGTGGCAAAACAAGCGTGTTGGATCACTTCCTTTCCAACATTAGCCTCCTCCTCTTGTAGCTTCACTTGGTCCTCATACACTTGGGATGGTGTTAGAGGAGCTAGTGTCACCGTCTTCTTATTAAGTACAAAAGAGTACTTGTTTGTGAAGCCATCATGCTTCACCCTCCTATCGAATTGCCATAGACGTCCTAGCAAAATGTGTCCCGCTTGCATAGGCACGACATCGCATAACACTTCATCTTCATACTTGCCAATTCGAAATGGCACTCGAACTTGCTTGTTCACCTTGGTTCTCCACTATCGTTCAACCACTGCAGCTTGTATGGCTTAGGATGCTTGAGAACCGGCAATCCTAATTTTTTCACCATCACAACACTTGCAACGTTAGTACAACTACCACCATCAATAATCATACTACATACCTTATCCTTGATGTGGCATCGGGTATGTAATATGTTCTCCCTTTGCTCCTCGTCAATGCTCTTGGTGTGCAAGCTAAGAGATTTGCGTGCAACCATAATGACAGCGTTGGGCGCTGCATACTCCTCCTCCCCACTCGACTCGGATAAACCCGACATCTCCGGATCAACTTCTTCTTCATCTGTCACAATCTCACCATTATCCTTTAGAATTATCACAGGTCGATTTGGGCATTGGTTGGCTACGTGACCTCTACCTTGACATTTAAAACACTTAATATCTCCGTTTCGGTTACCTGACGAGTCTTGGTTTCTTGATCCCGTCACTGTAGGCGTCTCAGTCTTCGGCTTAGTGAACGGTTGTTTCTCATCTTTCTTCTCATGGTTTGAAGCTTTCCATGGGGCTGCATATGAATTTGACTTCGACTTCCATGTGGAAGAACTCGCTCGGTCGTTGTTACCTCTCCTCTTGAGTTGGTTCTCTACCTTGATAGTTATTTGCACCATGTCTTCCATCTCCACATAGTGTTGCAACTCCACCACTTCTCAGATCTCTCTATGCAAACCGACTAGAAATCGAGCCATTGTGGCCTCCCTATCTTTCTCCACATTTGCTTTGATCATTGAGACCTCCATCTCCTTGAAGTATCCGTCTACACTATTCGTACGTTGTCTCAAGTTATACAACCTGTTGTATAGCTCTCGATAGTAGTAACTCGGCACGAATCTCTTCCTCATCACCTCCTTCATCTCTCCCCACGTCTCTATTGGTTGTTCCTGATTACACCGTCTGTTGGATGTCAACTGATCGCACCAAACTATGGCATAATTTGAAAACTCCACTGCTGCCAACTTCACCTTCTTTAGCTCGGAATAGTTGTGACAGTCGAATATCATCTCATTCTTGCGCCCCCATTCAAGGTACAAGGCTGGATCATTTTTACTTTGGAATGAAGGCACATTCATTTTGATGTTGTCGAGGTCGTCGTCTTCTCGATTCCTTACTCTCCCATGTCTCCTTCCTCCAGCAGTTGAATATCGGTTTTCTTCCTCTGAGTCTCCCACCTCAGTGTCGTAGTAGTCAGTCCGTTGTCTCTCTACATGTGGGTAGTGTCGAGCCTCTATCCAAACTCCTCATCCGCCTCTACCGCCATGGTTCTCTCGAGGAGCTTGTTGAGATTGCTCCTGAATTGAATTCTCTACTTGGTTGAGTCTCTCATTCAATGATGCCATCTCAGTTTTGAATAGCCTCGTGAGGTGTTGCGGAATGGCTTCCACTGTATTCTTAGGATCAAATGTAGTGATCATCTCATCACTCGACTATGCGGTTGCTTCTTTAGTACCTGCACTTTTGTTAGACATGTCGATTTTTTTTTATCGACTTTTTTTTAACGATTTTTTTGTCCCTTTTTTTAACTCAATGAACAAAACAAATATTAAAACTAGACAATGAAACGAACTACTAATGTGACAATAAAGTAAAACAAACCTAACAAATATCTAGCTCTCAACCTCACGTGTATACTCTCGTGTATCACACAATCGGCTCTTTTCACTATAATAATCTCACACACTCTTGCCTTTTACCACTCCTCTCCAAATAAAATTAAACTAGAAACACAATCACAATAATGAAATCCCAACAGACCAATCACAAACTCACGAAAATGTACCGGAAAATTTCAAAAATTTGAAAATTTCGGAAAAAAATTTCGATTTCTCCCCAGGTAATATACGCGTCTCCAACAACCCAAATATCAAAATCAAATGTAACGAAAATACCAAAAATTTTCCCGCCTTTTTTTTAAAGTCGGCGACTTTTTCTTTCTTCTCTTTTTTTTATGCTGATTTCATCTCTTTTTTTTATAACAATATGCGAGAATTTAAACTACAGAAATTAAAGGATAAATGGAACCTGATACAGCCTGGCTCTGGATACCACTTGATGCGATCCTAGCCGGCATACAACAATGATAGCAGATGTTTTATTCAGGATTTGTAGCAGATTCCTCGGAATGGATGGATAGATCCAAACCCTAGCCTCTCAATGATGTCGAACCTCGAAGATGATGTAGTCGAGACCCTCGAACAATTGAAAACACGAACTTGGATTGTTGTGATGACGCCACAAATGAGGATGCGAATCCGTTTGATAAGTCGATTGAATCTCACGCTGTGTTGTGAAACTCGAATAATTCTTTCAGAGAGAAAAGTGAAAACTCACGTTAAAATTAATAATATCAAACTTGTGTCAAATAAAGAGATTACAAAGCCTTATATAGTTGGTCCAAAATAAACTAAGCCCTAATTTAATATCCCACTTAAACTAGGAAATAAAACATAAAAAATCGTGCAATTCCGGACACGCTCAGATGGGCGCGACACGGGGTCAGCCGCGCTGTAGATCATGCTCACTCCAAAGCAAAATAGGTCGCGGGCACGACCGGCTCACTCGCGCCTTGGGTCGCGCTGTGGCTTCCGCTCGTGCCAAAGCCAGACGGGTCACGGGCGCGAACGGGTCCACTCGTGCTGTAGCTCGCGTCCAATGGCACGACCGGCTGGTCGCGTCCTGGCTCGTGCTGTAGCTCGTGCCAGCCTGTTCCACAACTCGAGATCACTATCCTCTACTTGGGCTCGGATTCTTCTCCCTCCATGGGTCGCTTAGCCAAAACTCTTGGTTCCAAACCTCTCGCATGAATCCATTGAGGTTCTCCTTGAACCTCTTAGCTCTTGCTCGTGTTACGGGTCCTTCCGGTACTTTGATTTGATCGGACATCTCCTCAGCTCGGTTCCTATCAGCCAACATATTATCAATTATTTGCTAACAAACACATATTCAAAATTTAGACCATTTTTCGTGAAAAACAAATTCATACCATAAATCTAAATATTTTACACCAATTAATATTAGGAATGCTAATTATATAATAAACATCCGATAACTTGTCAAAAAACATTAAATTATGCTCACCTTAAAAAAATCAATCCCTAAATTAAATCAATATATATACACAAATTATTTGCTAATAATACGTATTAGATATGCTAATGATATCGTTAACATTTGCTAATTTAAAAATTAATATCTAACTATTACAGAACAATAATCCCTCATTTGCAAACAATCCATATTATGAATGATAACGATATGATTAATATATGTTACCTTAAAAAAACATTCCAAAAACATATCATGATTAATAAATTTGTTATCGTCTCTCTTAACATTGGCTAACATATTGTCATTTATTTGCTAACGAATACATATTTAAAATTTAACCATTTTCATAAATTACAAATTCATACCTAAGATATAAATGTTTTACAAAAGTCAATATTAAGAATGCTAATATTATAATAAACATCTACTGCCTTGACAAATAAATATTAAATTTTGCTCACCTTAAAATTATCATTTCCAAAATTAAAATCAAGATATATATACACACAAATTATTTGCTAATAGTACATATTAGATCTGCTAATGATATCATTAACATTTGCTAATTTGATAATTAATATCTAACTAGAACATAACACAACTAAGCAAGCTTGCAATTATGAATGCTAACGATATGATTAACATTTGCTACCTTCAAAAAAATAATCCAAAAACATATCTCAATTAATAAATTTTTGTCTAAATACAAACCTTAAACACATATTTCCTTAAACATAGATTTGTTAAAATCATTAAACACAAATTTGTTAAAATCTTAAACACAGATTTGTTAAAATAATTAATAATAAGCCACTAATACATGCTACTAGGAAGCAAATTTCTACTTCCATATGTAAATTGAAGACGATGGATGCAGACCTATGTCTAAGCATCAATGGTCAATATCTCAGTAGCACCCAAGAAACATTTGAATAGAAAAACAACTCCAAAACTTAAAACCTTAAGATGGAAACACATATTCAACTATTAAGAACAATATTTTTAAAGTAAAGACTACAAATTTCACAGACAAAAATAGAATACGTCACTAAAATCAAAATAAAAATACCAAGCAAACCTGGAAGCCTTCTCGATACACCTTTACACACCATATGCAACTGCAATCTAGCATTTTTTGTTGTTTTGCGGCTCTCACGTAGTCATCGGAAAATTCAGTGAAATCGTAGTGAAATAAATTGGATCGAAAAAGGATAAAACAAAAAAAATCAAACCCTAAACTAAAAACCCCAATCCTAAACCCTCACAACAAAACCGTTACTGTACTTTTTTCAGTCTTTTGAGATGATCTCCACCCACCAACTGTAGTCGTCTTCAAACTTATAATCTGCTTTTAAATGCTCGAGCAACCTATGAGTTGCGCTCAAAATCGAAGCGAAATCTTCATCGGAGGCTTCTTGAACGGGTGATCTATAGGTGTAACTTTTGCTATTCTCTTTTTATACCTCTCTTTGGTTTTCATAGAAGAAGGAAAATAATCATTTAATCATAGTGAATAAGTTGCCATACTCATTAGGATTTTTTACCATCATGACTCCTAAATATCTGGAACATTATATTATGGGGTATACTCTTTTACTGTTTTACACATGTAAAATCTAATTAAAATTGAAAACACAATCTAATTGCATCTAAACCCCTAAAAATCTAATTCAATCTTGACCATTGAAATTGATTTGATGAATGGTTGTAATTAGTTCTTAGTTCCTACATGGGGTGTGGTTCTCATTTTAACCAATCCCATTATATGTGTGTGTGTGTGTGTGTGTTTGTGTGAGGTAGTAGTAGTGTAGTGTGTGGGAATCTACATAATAAATAAAATTAAATTTTGATTAGATATATATTAATATATTAAGTATATATATATATATAGTATTTCTACGTGTTAGGAAAAACTATCAAAAGTTTTCCTAGCTGGGGTTTTGATGAGATGTCAAAATATGCATAGAGCCTTGAAAAACTAAAAAAAATCAAGCAGAAAACTAAGGATGATCAAATCAAAAAATTGAGCTATCAAATCTTGAAAATGATCAATCCAAGAGAGAAAGAAAAGAAAAGAGAAAAAGAAAAGAAAAGAGAGAGAAAAGAAAAGAGAGAAAAGAAAAAGAAATATCCAGCCCAAAAGCTGTGGAAAAAGAAAAACTATAGCTTGATTGCTAAATCAATTAGCAAGTCAAGTAAAACTAAAGGATGCAAGTACTATAAAAGTTCAAAGTACCAACTGCCATCAGTTTATAGTTGTGAACTGAAGAAAATACCAGTTTAAGGCTCCAGTCCAGAAGTGCCCATATCTAGCTGAAGGAGTTACCAGCTGAAGAGAGGACCATTTCCAACTGAAGAAGAATGCCAGCTAAAGAACACACTAGTCCGAGCTGAAAGATATGTTAGCTCAAGAGGATTCCAGCTGAAGAAGAATACAAGCTAAAGAATACACCAGTTCAAGGTACGAGCTGAAGGATATGCCAGCTCAAGAGGATTCCAGCTGAAGAAGAATACCAGCGGAAGAATGTACCAGTCCAAGGTGCCAGCTGAAGGATATACTAGCTCAGAAAAGTTCCAGCTGAAGAATGAAGTTCTAGCTGAAGAAGTACCAGTTCGAATGATACCAGCTGAAGACACATCAGTTCAGAACATTAACTGAAGAAGCGCCAGCTGAAGAATGAAGTTTTAGCTGAAGAAGTACCAGTTTGAAGGATACCAACTGAAGACGCATTAATTCAAAACATCAACTGAAGAAGCGCCAGCATCCGAACTGAAGATCAGTCCACATAAGTTCCAGCTGAAGGGACACCAATCCAAAATGTCAGCTGAAGAACACTGGTTCAAAACTACCAGCTGAACCAAATCGAACTGGAGCTAAGAAAACATCAAGCTAGAGTCCAGAATTGCCAGCTAAAGACGATCTACACTGGAGCTTACAAAACTGGCAACGATGTGCAGAACTGATAGTTGAAGAACTGAAGATTCCAACTGCAAACCAAAGCCGTTTGGCAAAGGATCGAGAAGGCCGAAAGTTGTTGATGAAGGTTCCTCAACTCTGAATGAACCAACATCTATCAGTCAAGGAAAGCAACCTGTGTCAGACGATGACATGATGACAGTATCAACTACGCCAGCTGATTCAGAACCAGCTGGAACCAACTACATGGATGGCGTTGAAGAAAGCTTCAATGAGACTCTCAACAATCTTCTATCCAGCAGATTTCACATCATTGAGAGCTACAACTCCTCCCTCTTCAATCAATTGAGGAGATATCTCAGATGGTCTCTCTCGAGATATCAAGTTGATGAAGCAGTCATGTTTAAACTGCTCGACAGAATGGGATGCCACTTTTGGAGTCAAGAATGAATCTGGAGTACGAATTAGATGAACAATGCTTTTACGGCTACTCCCACACTATCAGAGATAATGGATTCAATGATTCACAGAATGTGACATGGAGTATCAGCAACAACTCCTCTACCCTTTGCAGAGCCATCCAACTTATCCTCCACACCAATAGAGTTCAACCACCCACCTCCAACTGAAGAAATCCTCACAAGTTTGGCCATGATGATAACTGAACCTCAAGTTCAGTCTCTACTGCCAGATCTACGGCAATTCATGCCAATAGAAAAAGCATTCAACTGGCTACCCTCACCACCACAAGAACAACCATACCACCCCTCCCCATATGAAGGTAACCTTACTACTATCTTCAGCTTGTTACCATACATTCCAATTCTATTCTTTTGGATGATGCCGAAAAGGGAGAATAGATTGAAGAAATTAAGAAGAATGATGGAAAATTTTTGAGTCTCTGGGATGAGATTTAGGAGGAACCCTCACAGTTTCAGGGAGAAGTACAGCCTCAGGAGAAAGAGATGAGGACTGTAGAAACTGCTGGAGAAGAGAGGCGTCAACAGCCTCGGGGAAAAGTTTGGGAAGATGTCTGGAGAAATGCCATAAATGGGAGACATTTTTCTGAAAGGGGAAGTTTGGGGAGACGTTTGGAGAAATGCTAGAGAAAAATGAGAATCTAGCAATTGGTGGAGCAGATGAAGAAGGAGATGAGTACCAGCCGAAGAAGCGTAGCAGCTGAAGAGCTAGAAACTAAAAAAGAAAAAAAAAGAAAAAGAAAAACAAACTGTTGTAGATTGAAAAAAATCTAATCAGTTTATATAGTTAGTTTCTTTGCTATGAAAAGTTTTCTTGCTTGATTGTGTTCTCTTTTACACAAGTCAAAAATATCTTACAATCAGTTTTTTCCATTACTGCTCAATTGTTAGGAAAAACTATCAAAAGTTTTCGTGACTAGGTTTTGATGAGATGTCAAAATATGCAAAGAGCCTTGAAAAACTAAAAAAAATGAAGCAGAAAACTAAGGATTATCAAAACAAAAAATTGAGCTATCAAAGCCTGAAAATGGTCGATCCAAGAGAGAAAGAAAAGAAAAGAAAAGAAAGAAGAGAAAAGAGAAAAAGAAAAGAAAAGAGTGAGAAAAGAAAAGAGAGAAAAGAAAAAGAAATATCCAGCCCAAAAGCTATGGAAAAAAGAAAATATGTAGCTTGATTGCTAGATCAGTTAGCAAGTCAAGTAAAACTGAAAGATGCAAGTACTATCAAAGTTTGAAGTACCAACTGCCATCAGTCTATAGTTGTGAACTGAAAAAATTATCAGTTCAAGGCACTAGTTCAGAAGTGCCCAAATCCAGCTGAAGAGAGGACCATTTCTAGCTGAAGAAGAATGCCAACTAAAGAACACATTAGTCCGAGCTGAAGGATATGCCAGCTCAAGAGGATTCCAGGTGAAGAAGAATACGAGTTGAAGAATACACCAGTTCAAGGTACGAGCTGAAGAATATGCCAGCTCAAGAGAATTCCAGCTGAAGAAGAATACCTGTGGAAGAATGTACCAGTCCATGGTACGAGCTGAAGGATATACCAGCTCAAAAAAGTTCCAGCTGAAGAATGAGGTTCCAGCTGAAGAAGTACCAGTTCGAAGGATAACAGCTGAAGACGCATCAGTTCAGAACATTAACTGAAGAAGCGCCATCATCCAAATTGAAGACCAGTCCACAGAAGTTCCAGCTAAAGAGACACCAGTCCAAAATGCTAGCTGAAGAACACTGGTTCAAAACTGCCAGCTAAGGAAAATCAAATTGGAGCTCAGAAAGCATCAAGCCAGAGTCCAGAACTGCCAGCTGAAGACGATCCAAACTGGAGCTTGCAAATCTGCTAATGATGTGCATAACTGACAATTGAAGAACTGAAGATTCCAACTGCCAACCAAAGCCTAGAACTGAAGATCAAGACATAAGTCGTAAGTGAAATTCAAATTTCAGAAAAGCTACCATGAAGATCTTGAAGTTAATACAACTGAGATCTTGGAATAAAAGCATGTCAGAAGAAAAAAGGCTACCCAACGGCTCTTTAAATGAAAATTCTCTCAACGACTTTATCATTTATGATCACCTATTGACCAACAACAGTCTCCAGCCACTCATCTATAAAAGACAAGTGACCTAGAAGATAGCTGTGACTTTTTGAAAGACTTTTAGCACAGAGACTTTCCGCGAAGAGTTCGCCAAAGCTCTAAAGCCTCAAGCTCAAAATTCATCAAAGCAAAAGTCCCAACTGAAGAGAAGGAGCTAAACTACTCATCAAGCTAGCTGTTGAAGAAATCCAGCCAGAGCCACTCTCTCAAGTCGAAGATGCGCAAAAGAGCACACCCGTTGATACTAGTTTCAAGACTGTATTCTTGAAGATCAAAAGAGATCTAAAACCTTGAAAAGACGGCCAATTGCACCTTATCTTTCCAGTGAGCAGTTGGGGATCGCAACTATGAGACTGTCGACCCTACCGGCTGAGGAGACTACTTTTGTTGGATCACCACTTCTGGGACAACACTAGTTGGAAAGGAATCCATGACTCGTAAAGTCACCAATAGCCAGGTTCAACATCTATCTTCACTATGTAACTGTAATAAAGGAACTTTACACTTACATAATGAATTTCCCTTCTATGGAAGGAAGAGAGGACGTAGAAGTTGAGCTTCGATCCTCTATAAAATTGTCTATGTGCTTTGTTTTCAGTTGCATGTTTTAACTGCATACCTAAAGCGCACACATAGCACTCTGAGCTAGTTGATCATCTCGACTGATCTCCTAAAAGCATGAATAACTCCACAAGTCAAGGGCCCAGTATATTCTGCAGATTTTGTTAAGAATTTGGATCACTTTATTCACCCCCTCCTCTAAACTAATTCTGACTCGTCCCAGAAACCAACCGTCTGCTGAACAACTCAGGGCAGCCAACAGAAGCATAGAAGAATGCTTCCATTGCCACAAGCAAGGACACAATCGATATGAGTGTCCAAAGCTCCCTCAAGATAAAAAGGCGAAAGTAAAGAAAAGCTTTTTCAAGAGAAAAACTATGATGGCTAACACAGAGAACGTCGTAATGGATGACTCAGATTATCCATAAGGAATCGACTCTAATGGCTACAGCTCTGAAGATGAGGTGTTGTTCTACCTCATGGCTGATGAAGAAGAAGAGGTTAGCACATGTGACTCCTTAACCTCTTTTTATCACATTCATGAAACTTCCATTTCTAGTAATAAATTAAATGAACAATTAAGAATTCTAGAAGATCAGTTAGCTGCAATATCATGTATGCATCTGCAACTGAAGAAAGAAAATGATGGCCTAAGAGATGAGGTCAAAAGACTGAGAAGTGATCATGATTGAACTGAATCACTTGGAGCTCACTCAGTTGAATATGAAAATTTGAAGATGAAAGTTGATGAGCTAAAAGCTGAGAATGAGAAGCTCAGGCAGGAGATCCATGAGAGAGAAGAGATATCTCTCAAGTTCAAAAAGAAATCTCAAACTCTTGATGAGATTCTAAGCCATCAAAGAGTTGAACTGGTAGTCCAAGGTTAGGATACAACATGTACACTGCTGCTGAAAAAAAGAAAGGTAGTTGCAAAAACCAGCCAAGAAGGTGCTCTATCTGGTTTTGTCAGACCTACACCAACCTAACCAGTTGAAGAGACCGAAGGCAAGGGAACTATAAACATCCCTTCAAATCAGCAGGAGCAGTCCAATCAATCCTCTCAACTAAAAGGCTCAATTCAGTTTAAGCCATCAGTTCAGCAGAGAAAGCTATCTCATCAAAGGCCACCAGCTCAAAATGGGTAATTCACCTATCAGCAAAGGCTACCAGCTCAGTAAAGGCAACCAACCTACCAACAGAGGTCATCAGTCCAGCCAAGACCTCCAGCTCATCAGAGACAGTCAGTTCGACAGAGATCACCAGGTCACACAAGACTTCAAGCTCATTATAGGCCACTGGTGAACAGAACTGACTAGCCAACAGAAGTAAGGAGAAATACTCAGTTCAAACTGCAGCCTCATCGAGATAAAGCACCAGTTCAGGAGAGAACTGTACCACCAACCTATCTTTGTAGACATTTAGCAAGTCAACCTGGAAGAAATGTTGACTTAAGAAGAAACGTGCAACCAAGGCTGTATCGAGCAAGTCAGCATATTCAGATCCCCTTGGAGAAGTTCACTCCAACCGATCTCGTAACTCAGTATAGTGAGTACTTGGATTCAAAGAATGAACCAAGGATCAACTCGAACTATAACTAGTTGGCAAATTGGCCATACCACAAGAGCGATAAAGCTCATGGGGTCAGTGAAATTAGCCACAGAAAAGAGCTAGACAAGCTCGAGATTAGAGAGTTATGATCAAAGTTTTCTATCCTACTAACTCTCATCGTAGGTAAAAGTCAAATGACTCAGCTCAAAAGAGGAGAGCTGAAAAGAGAGTAAAACTATTCAGATGATCAATGTCTGAAAACTCTCTACCTGCTAAAAAGCCAAGAATTTGGCAACTCTAGATCCCTAAACACTTGATTAGCAAAGAAGGACCCGATATCATACGGGTACCTAAAAACTAATTATCTCTCTTGCAGGATAAGGGCATCATATCAAAGAAGACGACCAAAGAAGTTTGGTATCTTGATAGCAGGTGCTCAAAACACATGACGGGAAATAGAGAGGATCTAGAAGGTTACAAAGAAGTGAAAGGGCCATTAGTCACATTTGAAGACAATTCCAGAAGCCGAACCATAGGAGAATAGTTCGTGGTCAAAGGAAAAGTAATAGTCAATGGAGTCTCCCACGTGGAAGGACTGAAGTACAAACTGCTCAGCATCAGTCAGCTATGTTACAATGGATTCACGGTTGATATCAGTCCAAGCTCATGTGACATCAAAGATAAATCAACTGGAGTAATCCTCCTAACTGGCATAAGGAGAGGCAACATGTATGTTGTTGACTGGTCAAGTGACTATGGAGAGGCTTGCTTTCTTTCTAAAGGCTCAATTGAAGCAAGCTGGCTATGCCATCGACGACTTAATCATCTCAACTTCAGAACCATCAACCATCTGGCCAAGAAGGAGGTAGTTGATGGGCTTCCCAAGGATATATTCAAGAAAACTGGTGTTTGCAGACCATGTTAGGAAGGAAGCAAGTGAGGTCACCATTCAAAAACAGAATTCATCCTCCAAGGAGAAATGCTCTCCTCTAACTGCTACACATGGATCTATTTGGGCCAGTCAGACTGCCAACACCAAAAGGAAAAAGATTCACTCTTGTGTAGTGGACGACTTTTCAAGATATACATGGGTAGAGTTTCTCAGAAGCAAGGATAAAACCTACTCCAAGCTATCAGCGATGATTAGAAGGCTGCAAACTAAAAGAGAGAGACCAGTTCAGTGAATTCATTCAGATAATGGAACTGAATTTGCGAACCAGCAGATCATCAATTTTCTTAGTGAACTGTGAATAACTCACGAGCACTCAGCTACTAGAACTCTACAGCAAAACGGTGTAGCTGAAAGGAGAAATCACACACTTAAAGAAGCAGCTCGAGCAATGATAGCTAATGCCAATATAGTAGAAAGATACTAGGCCAAAGCAGTCAACATGGCATGCCACACTCAAAATAGAAGCACCATCATCAGCGTACATGACAAGACACCTTATGAGCTTTATAAAGGTCGTAAGCCATCTATCTCATACTTCAAAGGATTTGGCTGTAAATGTTATATTCACAACAATGGCAAGAGTCAACTGAAAACATTCAGTGCCAAAGCTGATGAAGGAATATTTCTTGGTTACAATTCTCCTCATGCTCAAGCTTACAAAGTGTTCTACCAACGAACACTAGTTGTGGAAATAATATATAATGTTGTTTTTCGATGAGTTTGTCAATGAGTACAGGAACAAAGAGACAATCAATACATCAGTTCAAGTACTATATAGCAAAACTGATAACTCACAAGATTATGTGGACCATACAGTTCTAGAAGAGTTTGAAGTTGGACTAGAAGATGAAGGCAATGTATCCAGCACCAGACTAGCTGAGGGCACAGCTGAAGAAAATCAAGTCATTGAAGAGACTGATCATGTTGAGATCTTTATCCCCACAACGGAAGCAGTGGGAAGAACTGATGAAGACGAAGGCCAAACTGAAGAAAACACATCAAATGATGTCAATGCTGAGGATCCAACTGAAAATCTAGCTGAGGACAGCCTACCAGAATGGCTCAAAAGCCACCCAGCTGATAAAATTGTTAGAGATCCAAGAAGTCGAGTTCAGATCAAAAGTTCAACAGAGCATGCTCTCTTTACATGCTTCTTATCTCAAGCCGAATCGGCAAACATCAATGAAGCTCTTGAAGATGCAGATTGGATCATAGTCATGCAAGAAGAGCTGGACCAGTTCACAAGAAATGATATTTGGTTTCTTGTTGATAGGATGAAAACATAGAAAGTCATTGGAACCAAGTGGGTTTTTCACAACAAACTGGATGAACAAGGCGTCATCACAAGGAACAAAGCAAGACTGGTAGCTAAGGGATACTCTGAATGTGAAGGGATTGAGTTTGATAAGACGTTTGCACTAGTTGCAAGATTGGAGGCTATCAAATTGTTCCTCACTTATGCGGCTTATAACAATTTCACAGTCTATCAAATAGATGTAAAAAGTGCTTTTCTACAAAGGATGCTCAAGGAAGACGTGTACGTTGAGCAACCGCCTAGATTCAAGATTGGAGGCCAAGTCTTCAAACTTAAGAAAGCACTCTACGGGCTGAAGCAAGCACCCCGAGGTTGGTATAAAACTCTCACCACATTCTTGCTCGAGAATGGGTTTAAAAAAGAAGTCATTGATCGCACTCTATTCAGAATAGAGCGATCATCAGAGATCTTAATGGTTTAAATTTATATGAATGACATAATATTTGGATCGAATAGTAAAGATCTATGCACTCGGTTCGTACAACTGATACAGAGCGAATTCGAGATGAGCATGATGGGAGAAATGATGTTCTTCCTAGGACTCCAAGTAAAACAACTCCAAGATGGGATATTCATCAGTCAAGCCAAGTATACAAATGAGTTTGTCAAGAAGTTTGGAACTGATAAAGGAAAAACTATCAAGATTCCCGTGAATACATCAGTTCAACTAACTCTCAATAAAGAAGGAGAATCAGTTAGCTAAACTCACTACAGAGGCATCATCAGTTCGCTTCTCTACCTAACTGTAAGTCGACCAGACATTTCATATTTAGTCGGCTTATGTACAACTTTCCAAGCCAATCTAAAGAAGAGTCATCTCGAAGCAGCAAAGAGGATCATCAAGTACCTCAGAGGAACTATAAATCATGGATTATGGTATCCAAGAGATGACAGTTTAAGTCTAACTAGATATTCAAATTCAGACTTCGGTGGATATAAGATTGACAAGAAGAGTACTAGTGGAACATGTCAGTTTCTTAGTCACAAACTGATATCTTAGTTCAGCAAGAAGTAGCACTCAGTTGGCATGTCAACAACTGAAGCAAAATATGTAGCTTTGGGAAGTTGTTGTGTACAGATACTCTGGATGAAGCAGCAGTTCAAGGATTACAAAGTCGAAACTGACGAAGTACCTATCTTCAATGACAACAACAGTGCCATTGCTATTTTTTAGAATCTAGTTCTTCATTTGAGAACAAAGCATGTTAATATCAGGCATCATTTTATCAGAGATCACATTGAGAAAAAAGGCATATGCATCCAATATGTCAATACTGAGAAGCAGATAGTTTACATCTTCACAAAGCCATTCCCAGAAGCAAGATTCATGGAGCTATATATCCAATTAGGGTTATTGGAGCTAGCTTCAGAAGATGAAGAAGATCAAGTAATTGGGAGAATGCAAACATCAATCCCAACTGAAGAGAAAAAGAGAGGAGAAGCTGAAACTGAACCATAAGTTGTATCAATTTAGTCAGTAAAAGGAGCCCAGACTGCTCAAGCCATCAATTCAAGTGAAAAGCAAGCTGAAAAGTTGCAAACTGATGAGAAGCATGGAATCTGAGAAGATAAAAGAACTGGAACTAATCAAAAGTTCAATCAGTTTAAATTGGAGAAGTAGCTCGTGGTCAGCTGAAACAAGCAGCTGAACTGAAGGGAGAGCTGGAAGCCATCTCAGTAGAGGGAAGAGCTGAATTGAAAAGATATCTCAGATGAAGCTAATCAAGCTTACTGGAGATTGCCAGATGCAGCCAAGTCATCTGATGACGTCGGCAGCTCAAAGCCACGTGAAAGCTCAAGAGAGAGAGATTTGAACAGATAAGTTCAAATTTTACTTTGCTTAAAGGAATGTTTAAATGATGTGTCATATCATTGTTACCATTGGACCCACTATCTCTCTCCTTATTTAATCCCAACGGATAAATTTAATCGACAGATTAATTAGAACCGTTCGAATTAAGCTTCTCTCAAATCCTTTTTACCGTTGGATTCTTTGTCAACTTGAAGGCTATAAATAAATTGGTCAAACCCCTTTTCCAGCTCATCTAAAAGCCAATTAAGCACTCAAGCATTCCTTCTCAAAGCCTGTATCTAGAGACTTTCTCCTCTCAAAGCCCAGAAAATCTCCGAAATCTCTCAAATGGTTCAATTTTCTGCCAATATTCACCGCAGAAAGTACAACTTCAAACTCACCGGTGAAGATTCAAAATCCTTCTACAAAGATCTTTATCACAACAAGATACTCAGTTGAACGAACTGTAGACAATTCACCAGCTACACACTGATGTGCGATTTGATCATAGATATGATTAAATCAGTGAAACTGAAGACATTCACAGAGAGTGCTCCCACAAGGGTATATCCAGAAGCAGTGGCAGAGTTCTTCCTAAACTCCTCCAGTGAAAAGGATTCACTGTTGATCAAAACTGAAGTGAGGGGCTTGGAAATCTTGATCACCCCTTCAGTCATCTAACGTCCAAATTCTGAAAGGAATTTCAAGTGCTATCAGCCGTGGCCACACAGATGATGGTGGGATTGTCCAGAAGTCATAATGAAATATCAGAGATTAAATACAAGATCTACAATGCCATCTTGGAGGAGAATTGTATCTCCTCAAACAACTGAAAAAATTTGTAGACATCGTGGAAGATGAAACTAAAAGCTCCAAGTGCTTCCTTCAAATGATGTACAATATCAACAAAGTCAGCTTTATTCTAGAAAAGATGATTCCCGATCTGATGGCAGAAGAAATGAATCATCAGCGAGTTGACCCTGATGATTTCATTCTAAAGGTGGATGAAGCAGCACTACCTCTAGTAACAATCAGAGAGCCGCAACCACGACTAAGGCAGAAGCTAATCCCAACCACTTCAGTAGCAAAGGAAAAAGGGAAAGCCAAGCTAACGGAGTCTGTAGTTCAATCAAACTCCAACTCAGATGATGTCTTTCTGGCCGTTCAGAGATACATGTCCTCAGAAGAAAGGCATGACAGCAAAATGGACTCTAGACAGGGTCCAGCTAGTCAGAGAGCTGTGATACCAACTCAATCAGAAACGGTTGAGAAGCCAGCTGCTGATCATCAAACTGAAGAGCATCGGCAGCTAAAGACAGGATTCAGTTCCGTGATCAGATAACTGAAGGTCTGAAGTAGGGCAAAGCATCAATGCAGTTCAAAGCACTGATCAAAAGCATGAAGGATTAGGTAAAACTACTCTCTGAGTCAATTCTGCAACTGGAAGCATACTCTGGAACTGAAGACTCTGAGGAAGACTCCTCCAACAATGAGGACATGCCAGACAGTTCCATAAAAGACAAGAAAAGAAGAACTGATAACAAAAAGAACTAGAGGCTAATCAAACTGATATGAAGTCCCAGGAATAACTTCTTGTAAATTTAGTTTCCTATCTTTTCTTAATAAAAATCTTTTACCTTAAAAATAAATGTCTTGTCAAACACTTACTTCACAATTTCGTATCGTTGAAATCCAGACAAAGGCATTTAAGGCAAACAGCAAAAGCAAGGGACACAAAATTTTCAGAAAGATGTATGAGTATCATTTATTGCTCATAAATCAATCCAGATCTAGTCCCCTCACTAGAAGAGACACACTCATTTTCTCAAAACATTCAAGAAAAGTCTATTCACTCTCTTATCTCTTTCTCAAAAATTCTAGCCAAATTTCTTCAATGGTGGAATTCCTTAGCTCTCCCAATTCGTTCAGAAACCAAATAATGAGAGACAAATTCTTTAAAAGGAAGAAGTTCCAGGAAATTCTCCAAAAATTAAACAGCCCAAATCTATTTGTTAGTCTTCACAAGACAGGAATTCTTCATTACATAGAAAGACCACCAAGGTTCTTCAGACAAAATTGGGTGTGTGAATTTCTTTTTCAAGCACAAATCAGTGCAAATGGCAAGGAAATGTCATTAGTTATCCAAGGCTGACCCATCAAGATAACTGAAGGAACAGTTGCTGAAGTTTCTCAACTTCCAAGGCAAGGAGCAACATTTTAAGAATTGAGTGAAGCAGCTGAACCATACTAGAGAAGGTGGAAAGCCCCCACCTGTAGAAAGACATTCAGTTTTACTACAGTTAAAACTGATTTAAAGCCAGAGTATGGAGTTCTGCTCGACCTCACAAACAAGATGATGTTTGAAGTAATTGGAAACCTGAGCCAGCTTACCCAGGAGAGGCACAAGGTGATGATTCACCTAGCTGAAGAACGAGAAATAAACTGGGTACAGTTTCTATTTTCTCAGATCAAGCGTCAAGTCCTCAAGGCCACCAACTCAAAGAGAACAAGGAAGCTTGAGTCTATGGTAGGACTTGTTCTCAGAATGAGCAAGATGATTGAAGACATCTTACAGCTGCCAAATGATGATGCGGTACTAGTCCTTGTCTCTGATTGGATCCCGAAGAGAAGAAGCAGTCATCTCCACTCACTCAAGAAGAAAAGGAAGACCAAGGCCAACACAAGTACCATAGCCTCAAGCAACTCAACTGCCAATACCGTTCTGTCACCGGTCTCAAAGAATGGATCATCAGCTAATTTTCAAGTCTGTTCTGATCCAAAATGAGCTAATTTCATTCATCGGAATCCCTTATCCAGACTATGGAGCTGATTACTTTAGGAGCACTCACCCTCCTCTTCAATTGATGGAAGAAAATATTTTCACTATCTACAGTGGTGAATATGCAACCAAAAATGCACAAAAAGAGGTACAAAATTTACTTATTACTCAGTTTGCATTTGTGGCTAAGTAAGATCAAAAGCTTTTCAAGCAATTACACCGGTACTTCTATTGGTACAACTGGAGACACTCAATGTCTATCCAGTCTTATTTCTTGATCACTACATTTCACGAGATGAATTTTTGGCAAAGAGAAGAACTTTGGAGTTTAAAATGGATAGGGTCTTCAAATCTATTTCCTCCAATGATCGTGCAAGTTCAGAGGATTATGAGTCATCGATTGACCAATAAAATTCCTTCAACTACCCTACTTGTCGAACTGGGAAGTGACATCAAGGCTCAAGAAGAAGCAGGAGTCCAGCAGCCAGCCAACTACACAACAAGCCCTGCCTGTCGAAAACTGAATTTTGACAATTTGTCAAATCAGTTAGCCGAGACACCTCGACCAATTGAATGTGCAACTGTGTAGATACACAAAGATCCACCTCTCATCTTAGTTCGTAACGTTTAAGATGATCAATGGATGTCAACAAGCAAGTTTCGAGCTTACATTTAACGAAGGTGATCACTAGCGGGAGCCAGACAGTCGGACTACCACTTTAAAGAAAAGAGAAGAGTATAACAAGAAAAATAAGACTAATTTGCATCGAAAATGCGATTGAAGCACGCTTCAAGAAGACATAAACGTCGAATCTCAAGATTTTAAGGAAGAAGATAAAACACACTTCGAACCTGATAGAATTTGTAATCCAACAGTCCAAGGGCGTTCTCATTCGAATCATGGGGAGATTATATAAAGTCGGTGCATGGTGATAGCTCTCATAAAGGATAGAGAAAGGTCGTGTACGTTTAGGCTTTCAGAAAGATAAATCTGCGTGGAAAAGAAGAGCAAGTATAGACTCTTCAAAGAAATATTTAACCAAGAAGAAAGCGGAAAGAGGGCTAAAGATTGAGAATCAACCTAAAGAATAGGAGACCCTTATCAGTTCTAGGCAGCAAGTACAAAAATTGAGGTTTTGAACCCTGAGGATGTACTTTGATACTTCTTTTCAATATATGGAAATTTCGGGACGAAATTTATTTAAGGGGGGTAGAATGTAATACCCCGAAATATTTTAGAAGGTTTTATTCAACTTATATTACCCTCTGGTAAGTTAGAAACTAAGTTAGGTCCTTAAAGAATTCAAATAAAGGAAAATCGCAGCCCGAAAAATCTGTTAAATTTAATTTGGTCAAAAAAATTGCTTTAAAAATATGTTCTAATATTTTTCTCGGGTTGATAGAAAAAGTTTCGAGCATCGTGCCAAACTTTGAATTTTCTTATTTCGAGTTCAAATGAACTCTTGGCACAACTTTAAGTTCGAAAATAATAGATTTAATAGAAAAAGTCACATCCGTCATTATCCAATTTCTTTTTCAAAATATTATCCTATTCGTAATTATCCAATTCTTTTTCCATCATTATCCTCTTTCTTTTATTCGTTATTATCCTATTTATTTTTCCTCTATAAATAGGAGCTTAAGGTTTCATTTTTCATTCATTTTCAAAATCGAAACTCCGAGCAGCTTCCAGATAATGTACGACTCTAGTTTCCTATTTCAATTCTGAAATAGTCATTTTGAAGGTGTCAACACATAGATCACGAATACATGATTGAAATGATGACACGAAGGATGATCATGATGGAAAATCATCGTGACCGCCGTAAATTCCTCGGAGAAGGTACTTTCTCCGATTCTGGTCATTCGGACCGATGAATTAAGAAACTTCAAGTTCTAAATATCCTTGTATTTCGGTTATCTTTAATTCTACCGATTCTGATTTTTGATGTTGTGAGTTTTCGATATTTTTCCCCGTTCCATTTTATGTAAATCTCATATCTATTCTTCCTAGATAGTCGTATTAGAAATCTTCTTTTTATAAATAGTCTTTGGTCATTGGGATCTTTTAGTTAAACAGAATAGATTTTTGATTCTTCGTCGTTTGAAATCTGGATTCGAATATTATATTATAAATCTGCCCAATTTGATTTTATGTTCTAGCCATCTGATCTTTGATCTGATTACACCATTAAATTCCTTATTTTCTGCACTATCAAAAATTATACTTTTGAGCGAAAACCGACGAGTATCGAGCCCGATACATTTTCAGCTAAAATATGTGACGGGACTTTCCGCTAGCCAGCTTTTCGGCCGATTTCCGACCAGTGTGGCTGGAATTAGCCTTTGATCCCTTCTGACCGATTGTGGTACCCATCGAGGTTAACGCGTGGCCGCAGACGGTGCTCCGTTTCGTGTTGAAATGAATTTAATATGATTTTTCGAAGTTAATATCTCATTTTCAAAAATTGCTTTTAGTTGAAATTGCTTCAAAATATTTGTTAGATCCGTCTCAGCAGAAAAGTTCCTTTATCATTTATTCTCTATAGTAGATTCTCTACTTAGCTTCTGATTCCATTTTTGTCCAGGCGGATTTTTGAGTTTACCAAATTATTCAAATCGTGTATTTAAATTCGTATCTTTTTCGTGTGTCGTCTGAAAATCATGAAATTTTCACACTTGCATTGGTATACGTGAAGTATATTGTCAATTAAATTTGGAAATTTTCTGAAAGCTGGAAAGGCTTGTAGATTAAATTTGATCAGAATCGAGTAAAATGGCAGTAATCGATCTCCACCTTTTTCAAATGTTTTTGGATGACTTTACTCGAAAATATTCACTGAATTTAATTTCCTAAAGTATTGAGTTGAGAATGAAATCCTAATACTGCACATTGTAGTCCGAAGCCGTTTTATTAGTTTAGAATATTCGTATTACATTTAGTTTAGCTTAGAAAATAAAAATCATTTAGCTATCCTAAGTTGAAGCTTACCTTATGTTATAGTTTCAAGGCCTAGCATGATGCTAATAGGTAGTTTCTCCTTTGTAGGTCCGAACCCAAGACCAAGATTTAATTAGGATTTGCAAGAAACGTGTAAAGCTTCAGCTACTATTAGCTAGCTAGGTGGGCTATACTATATCTTTGCAAATTGTATCTTTCGAGTTATTAAGCTCTGCTTTGCTAAAATTGCATATGTGACTATCTGTGTTAAATATTTACGTGCTACTGTATATTGTCGGAGTCTCATACACCAGTGCTGTGTCATATACTACAGTATGCATGCATTATTCGTCATGCCCTACTCCTTGTCGGTGAAACTAAAATGAAACACTTATTGGTTATACTCATTGGGTATACTTTGGCCATACTCAACTTTACGCGTTGGTGATATAGTACGAGTTGCGGGCAGTGACTGGTTATACTCTTAAGCACTTCACGATAAAATGTTTTGGTGAACTTAGGTTGCTTTCAATTTTAAAACCTCCTAAGCTTCACTACCTGCATGAACACAAATAGATTACTATAACAAAATGATTTGCATAACTTGAATTGTAAAACTTGCCCACTGAGTGCATTAGTACTCAGCCCAAATCTTTTCAAATATTTTCAGGTCAGTAGGCTGGAGCGTGGAGGTGACGAGACTGAGATATGGGCTATTATGATTTACATATTTTTCCATTGTCTCTTTTTCTTAGTATTCTGTTAAGAATTGAGCTTCCGCACTTATAATATTCTTTTGGTAAATGCTAAGAACTCTGATCTTGGTATTTCATTGATATGATTCTGCTTCTCTGATTCTGAACCTTTGTTGACTTCCTAGTTAACATGTATCATATGCTTAGCTATATAATTATTCCAAGGGGAGGAAGCCCGTCTTTCGTTATATCTATTTGATCATTCATTTTGGCCTATGGAAGGGCTTCATTTGTTTAGCATATTGGTGTCTGTTTCTTTTGTCGACCTAGAAATAGGTCTATTAATTATTAGTATCTGTTTATTTGTTTCCATTTGGCCTATGAAAGGGCTTATTGAATTGTTACATCTTCCATTCTTCTCTTATAAGCCATTATAAACGGGGATTCACTCTAGTAACAGAGTTTATGCTGTCAAATTTTTCGGAAGACATAACCTATCTTTGACATACTCGGTTGTTAAATTTTATTTCAAACATTAATCCTTTTTGAATTATCACCCCATTGTTAATTAAATTACCCATTTCTTTCCCGCTTCTTAATTCTCACCCTCGTGGCATCCATTTTCACGGTCTTTCAGGATCGGGGCGCTACATCTAAGAACAACAGTGAAGAAAATCAAGTTCACCCCATCAAGAAGAGAAAACTGATTGAGATATAATCCAGCAGTTCAGCAACTGATATCATCAGTTCAGTGATGAATCAGTTAAGGGGGTCAAGCAGAAGACATGATAGAACTGATCGATTAGTTACCACATCATCAGTTCGCGAAGTCATCAGTTGGACTATATCCCAACTGACTCAGGATAAGTTTTAAATTGAGTATTTTTTAAGCTTATTCTTTATAAAATTATTACCATTTTGATTCATTGCAATTTCTCACAATCTAACGGGCATAATTTTCAAATGAGAGATCTCTCAAAGATAGCTATCATTAATGCTACTGACCAAAATCAACCACTAAAGTGGAAAGTGAGTTGATCGCTTGAGAGATATAAATAGCAAAATCCTGTACCAAATATTTGCTATTTATAGCAACTACCCCATTTTCAAAATGGATGAAATCTAAACTGCTAACCCAAAGTAAGGCTAATCTTATGGATGGCTGAGATATCCATTGCATTTAACCAGCTGAGCATCGATCAAATCTATTAACTGATCAGTTGAGGAGTACTCGAGTGCAACTCATAGTACATGCATGTAAGGCTTCTTTTAAATGCTAAGGAGACATCGATCAAAGATCACATATCTATCTTCATAACTCTCCGTGCATTGCTTTGCATCCTTCTCTGTCTACGCTATTAAACTCTCTAAACTACTCTCTTTTTGCATCATGGAACTTCCCGCTCAGTACATTGATCCAGCTAGACTTGCTCTCAATCTCAAAAGAGACAAGTTCGTAGAACTGGACTTTCTAAAGAAATAACTATTAGCCGATGAATTCTATCGCATAGTCACAGCAGCGGAGGAAACTGAACTCATTTTGTTTCTTACTCAAGCCCCATAGTATGGGCGATGCTTTTCGGAGCTTGTTGCCGAGTTTTATATATACTCTCAAGTTGCAGACAACAGTCGGCAACTACCCGATCCTTATCTCAAAGGACATCATGATGGAAACCCTCAATCTTCTAGGAGCAGGTTCACCAGCAGACTCAATAGTCATGCCAAACCAGAAAGAGTTGTGGAGCAACTAGATAAAACCAGGAGTTGAGAAACTGGACCAACATCTATCAGTCGAGGAAAGCAACCCATGTCAGATGATGACATGACAACAAAATCAACTATGACAACCAATTCTGATCCAGCTGAAACTAACTACATGGATGGCGTTGAAGAAAGCTTCAACGAGACTCTCAACAATCTATTATCCAGCAGATTTCACATCATTGCGAGCTACAACTCCTCACTCTTCAATCAACTGAGGAGATATCTCAGATGGTCTCTCTGGAGATATCAAATTGATGTAGCAGTCATGTTTGAATTGCTCCACAGAAAGGGATGCCACTTTTGGAGTCAAGAAGGAATCTGGAGTAGGAACTGGATGAACAATCCCTTCACGGCTACTCCTACACTATCAAGGATAATAGATTCAATGATTCACAAAATCTGACATGGAATATCAGCCACAGCTTCTCTACCCTTTGCAGAGCCATCCAGGTCATCTTCCACACCAATAGAGTTCAACCACCCACCTCCAACTGAAGAACTCCTCACAAGTTTGGCCATGATGACAACTTAATCTCAAGTTCAGTCTCCACTACCAGATCTACGACGATTCATACCAACAGAAGAAGCATTTAACTGGCTATCCTCACCACCATAAGAACAACCATACCCCTCCCTATATGAAGGTAACCTTACTACTACCTTCAGCTTGTTACCATACATTCCCATTCCATCCTTTGATCTACAACTGCACACCCTTTTGGATGATGCTAAAAAAAGAGAAACGATTGAAGAAATTGAGAAGAATGATGGAAAATTTTTGAGTCTCTAGGATGAGATTCAGATGGAACCCTCATAGTTTTAGGGGGAAGTACAGCCTCAGGAGGAAGAGATGAGGACTGTAGAAACTGCTGGAGAAGAGGGGCGTCAACAACCTCAGGGAAAAGTTTGGGGAGATGTCTGGAGAAAGGCCAGAGATGGGAGACATTTATCTCAGGGGGGAGTTTGGGGAGACATTTGGAGGAATGCTAGAGAAAAAGGAGAATCTAGCAATTGGTGGAACAGATGAAGAAGGAAATGAGTACCAGCTGAAGAGCTAGAAACTAAAGAAGAAGAAAAAGAAAAAGAAAAACAAACTCTTGTAGATTGAAAGAAATCTAATCAATTTATACAATCAGTTTCTTAGCTATGAAAAGTTTTCTTGCTTGATTGTGTTCTCTTTTACAGAAGTCAAAAATATCTTATAATCAGTTTTTCCATCATTGCTCAATTTTGCCATGTTTTTGACATCACCAAAAAGGGAGAAATTGTTAGGAAAAAATTATCAGAAGTTTTCCTGACTGGGTTTTGATGAGATGTTAAAATATCTTAAAATATGCAAAGAGCCTTTTGAAAAACTGAAAAGAAATCAAGTAGAAAACTAAGGATGATCAAAACAAAAAATTGAGCCATGAAAGCTTGAAAATCATCAATCTAAGAGAGAAAGAAAAGAAAAGAAAGAAAAGTAAAGAGAGAAAAGAAAAGAGAAAAAGAAAAAAAAAGAGAGATAAAAGAAAAGAGAGAAAAGAAAAGGAAATATCCAGCCCAAGAGCCGTGGAAAAAGAAAAATTGTAGCTTGATTGCAAGTCAAGTAAAACTGAAAGATGCAGGTACTATCAAAGTTCGAAGTACCAACTGCCATCAGTCTACAGTTGTGAACTAAAGAAAATACCAGTTCAAGGCACCAGTTCAAGTGCCCAAATCAAGCTGAAAGATATTACCGGCTGAAGAGAGGACCATTTCTAGCTGAAGAAGAATGCCAGTTGAAGAACACACTAGTCCGAGTTGAAGGATATACCAGCTCAAGAGGATTCCAACTGAAGAAGAATACCAACTGAAGAGTACACCAGTTCAAGGTACGAGCTAAAGGATATGCCAGCTCAAGAGGATTCCAGCTGAAGAAGAATACCAGCGGAAGAATGTACCAGTCCAAGGTACGAGCTGAAGGATATACCAGCTCAGAAAAGTTACAGCTGAAGAATGAAATTCCAGCTGAAGAAGTACCAGTTCGAAGGATACCAACTGAAGATGCATCAGTTCAGAACATCAACTGAAGAAGTGCCAGCATCCGAACTGAAGACCAGTCTATAGAAGTTCTGGCTGAAGGGACACCAGTCTATCCGAACTGAAGACCAGTCTATAGAAGAATACCAGCGGAAGAATGTACCAGTCCAAGGTACGAGCTGAAGGATATACTAGCTCAGAAAAGTTACAGCTGAAGAATGAAATTCCAGCTGAAGAAGTACCAGTTCGAAGGATACCAGCTGAAGATGCATAAGTTCAGAACATCAACTGAAGAAGTGCCAGCATCTGAACTGAAGACTAGTCTATAGAAGTTCTAGCTGAAGGGACACCAGTCCAAAATGCCAGCTAAAGAAAACTGGCTGAAAATTACCAGCTGAAGCAAATCAAACTGGAGCTCAGAAAAGCATCAAGCCAGACTCTAGAACTGCCAGCTGAAGACGATCCAAACTAGAGCTTGCAAAACTGCCAACGATGTGTAGAATTGACAGTTGAAGAACTGAAGATTCCAACTGCCAACCAAAGCCTAAAACTGAAGATAAAGATAAAAACCGTAACTAAAATTCAAATTTTAGAAAAGCTAACATAAAGATCTTGAAGTTAATGCAACCGAGATCTTGGAACAAAAGCATGTCAGAAGAGCAAAGGCTACCCAACGACCCTTTAAATGAAAAGCCTCTCAACGGCTTTATCATTTATGGTCACCTTTGATCAACAACAATCACCAGCCACTCATCTATAAAAGATGAGTGACCTAGAAGATAGTCGTGACTTTTTGTGTAACTTTTTGAAAGACTTTCAACATAGAGACTTTCCACAAAGACGTTCGCCAAAGCTCTAAAGTCTCAAGCTCAAAATTCATCAAAGCAAAAGTCCCAACTAAAGAGAAAGAGCTAAACTGCTCATCAAGCTAGTTGTTGAAGAAATCCAGCCAGAGCCACTCTCTCAGTTCTATTCTACACCGATCAACTACGCAGCTCAAACTAAAGATGAGCAAAGGAGCACACCAGTTGATACCAGTTTCAAGACTGTATTCTTGAAGATCAAAAGAGATCTAAAACCTTGAAAAGATGACCAATAGCACCTTATCTTTCCAGCGAGCAGTTAGGGATCGCAAGTGTGAGACTGTCGACCCTACCGGCTGAGGATACTGCTTTCGTTGGATAGCCTCTTTCGGGACAACACTAGTTTGAAAGGAATTCGTGACTCGTAAAGTCACCGATCGCTAGGTCCAACACCTGTCTTCACTGTGTAACTGTAATAAAGGAACTTTACGCTTGCATAGTGAATTGCCCTTATGCGGAAGGAAAAGAGGACATAGAAATTGAGCTTCAAATCTCTATAAAATTGTCTGTGTGCAATGTTTTCAGTTGCATGTTTTATATTATAATATATAATCACATTATCAATGTAAAATCAATGCAATCTAAAAATATAAAAGTGATATATCTTTTTCATTAATTAGATAAGACAATTATAATATCTATATATAATTGGTGGCTAATGTATTTCTTTTTATATCTTATTACGACTATATGTCTCACTATATATATGTTTGTTATATTATGTATGCATATATAATATATTGCTAGAAATTGTTTGCATGTATTTTATAGATATTAATTATTATATATTAACTATAACTACTTATTATATTCTACTTATAAATGTAATTAATGAAATTAAGTTTTTTATTGATCGTGAATTAAATGTATTTTATTACATAATTTGTTGTTTACATAGTAATCTATAGTGACGTTAAATTATTCCCACTCAATTTGTACCTTCCAAAGAAGTGTTTGCCTCATGATTTGTCGAACATTAATAGGTAATTGTTTGTTTGCATTGCTAGTTCTATAAATACGTGAATCTAACATGATTCTTCATTCTTCAACAATCCGAGTTCTTTTGTGACAAATACATATTAATGTTATCACTTATTAGATTGGATTTTTTTTGCTTTGATTTCTACAAGTGAAATTATGTTATGTCCATATTGATATCGCAGTATTATACATTTTGACTTTGGGAAGCTCGATTAGAAGATAATAATCTTAGAGGCCCTCCAGGTTCCAACAAGTTGAATGATTTTCAGTTTTATTAATTTATCTATGGAAAACAATGCATGAGTGTTAGTATTAGGCCATTTGTATTCCAAGTATTGTATTCTCTTATGTTATATATATTTTATGTAATTGTTGTTTTACATATTGTAAAAGTAGAATCCAAAGGATGGTTGTAGCTTACAAAATTTTAATTTTGATTTTTTATTTTATTTTTTTATGTTGATAAAATAGGAAAATAGTTCGAATAGTGTATCACGACTTCATCAGGTGAGAAGCATTAATAAAAACGTCCATCAATTAATTCATAATTTTTTAATCATTTTTTAGAATTGATAAAAGCGATTAGCTGTTTATTTCTAAATAATTTTTTTACATTATTTTTGCCATATTTTAATATTCTTTTTTATCGATCGTAAAAATAAATTATACAATATTTCAACAAATATAGGAAAATTTTGAAGAATTAAATATTTTATTCAGTTTCTATACAAAGGATGTTCTATATAGAGGATGTTGATGGATGATTTAATTCTAATGGGTTCTAATTATATAGAGGATGACTATACAAAGAGTGATTTTTTATTTAGTTTTCATAGTTAATGGATGAATTAAAATTGTAATTTGCTACATAAATATACTAAACTCAAGGGAAAAAACTATTTATATGATTTCATATATATTTTACATTGTACTTACGATTTGAAATTGTGTCTATTTTAATTGCATTTGAGGATTATACTATAGATTTATTATGTATTTACAAAAATATGTAACACGTGGATTGTAAAATTTGAAGGAAATATATACCGTATGCTCGTGTTAAACATAAAAAGAACTTTTGCAAAAATGAAGTTATTGACACAACTCTTTAGAAATATTTGAACTAATTTTTCAACAACGTCGATACGTCATACTATTCCAAATTGTTTATCTGAGTTCATATACACGTTGAAAAACAGTTCACATCAAATTTCTGATTGTCAGAAAATTTTTTGAATGTTGAATTTACTACAAATAAAAAGGACATATCATTACTGCAATGTTTCAAAAGTGGTGTGAAAATTGTTTTTTTTTTTTTTTGCAATTATCAATTCTTCAGAATACCCATCAATCATTGAAAATTCTCTTATTTTCACAAAATACGAATCTTTTGATCAAATAAGACGATACCAGTTACCACAAGACTTGCGGTAATAAAATTTGGCATGACAATTGTGGTTGCAAAATACAGGCGGTGTGAGCCATATGGTTTGAATATCTTTCATGTGATATTTTAATAAAAGAAATTATACATATTTCATCCGTGCGATGCACGGGTGAAATGCTACTCATACACAATTAGTAAACACTTTAATGTAGTTCTTAAAGCATTACTTAAGTTGCATACAATTCTACTTGTCAATCCACAACCTATTGAAGAAGATTCCACAAATGATAGATGGAAATATTTTAAGGTAAAGTTTCATAAGTTCAAGATAATAATAATAATAATAATAATAATAATAATAATAATAATAATAATAATAATAATAATAATAATAATATTTGTTACCTGGACAATATTTGACCTTTTGCGTATGACCTTTTTTGATAGGGTTGTCTTGGTGCAGTAGATGGTACTTATATTCCTATAAATGTGCTTCAACTAGATAAAACACGTTATAGGAATAGAAAAGGCAACATCACAGTAAATGTCCTAGAAATTTGTGATCCAAACATGAACTATGTGATGTATTAACTAGACGGGAGGGTCTATAGTTGATAGTAGAGTATTACATGATGCCATTACTAGACCCAATCTGTTAAAGATCCCAACAGGTATTTTAACTAAACTACCATATAAGCAATTCAATAATTTCACCATTCGTGTAATAATAATGTTAGTATCTTTGTGACATCAATCAGTCAAGTTAGAATCAACGGTGTCACAAGGACTATGTTTGTTTATCAAAAGCTCTATATTTCTCTTGTTATAAGTGATTGATTGTCATTCATCTTTATGAAAATTCATAAGTCACTTTTGTATTTGATTTTTCCAAGTACATTTCTACTGTTCTGGACAACGGTCATAACAATGTACGTGAATGTGATTTGAATTTCCTGAAGACAACTCAAAGAGTTTGGATTGAGCTGAGAAGAAGATTATTGTACTGCCACAACAGAGATTGTTCAACATGCTGTGTACTGTCAGCTAGCTTCAGTGATAGCCTGAAGACAGTATGTGAACATACAAAAGATTCTACCATGCTACCTGATGTGAAGATTCAAGATCAACAACGTACATTGCAAAGTACATGGACGTCTGTATCTAAAGAGAAGACCCAAAGATCAACAATGTTCACTGTAATGTTCTTGAACATTTACATGCACATCCTTTGTCCAAATTATGTTAGTTTTGTATATTGGAAGACTTAACTTTGAATACATTTCTGATGATATTATATGATGATATAGATTGAATACTATTGCGGTCACTGTTTGCATTTAAAATGTTATATTTTTATGCATGTTCACTATACTTGCATCGTAGATGATATGGTGTGAGAGATCACACGGTAAGATCATATCATTGGTTCCTTGTATTGTATTAAAAGGCTCATGGCTTAGATGGTCCTGAACCCACCATTTGTACACCATAGAATAATCTGATAGTTAGTTTGTCTTGACTAACTGATTATTCTAATACACCAGTGTGTGTATTGAGGAGGATCACGATATGATATTATTCTATATTCTGACCTTATAGTGAGAAAATAAAGATCCACATAGTTCGGGATCTTAACTCATATATATTGGCGGACATATATATGTTGTGAGTATTACTTTAATCTATTAATGAGTGAAGTTCCTTGATGGAATTAATAATCTCAATATTTTGGGTGATAACATTTACATATATGATGGGTCATGCAATATATATGGGCATCGTGTCCTAGTGCACTAGGTTGATGATGTCCTCTTGAGGAAACACAAAGTTCATGTGAAACCCTATAGATTGAATTTATTCTGTACATGATAAAGCTTGTGTGGTACTACTCAAGGAATAAGATATTAATTAATTATAGCTTTCAGAAGCTTACATAATTAATTAACGGACATTATATCTTAAACATGAGGAATGACTGAACTAAAGGAAAAAGCATATTCAGAAATATGTATTAAATTGGTAAGTCAGTATTACCTCTTTAGTGGAATAAAAGTAATACTTAATTTATTTATTTATATCCTAATTTTAATAGATATTAGAAATTAAATAAATTAGTAAGCCAATTTGATATTCTTCTAGATCCCTGTTGTAGCCCAATATGACTGAAGTAGACTGGAGATGGAACAAGAGCTAGAGGCCCAAAACCAGTACGGTTAGGGCAACAGATTTCGCCCACCTCCCTATAAATTATAGAGAGATGGGACTAAAATTTAAGCATTATTATTCAGCCCTCTTTTGTTCTCTTGCTCTCCAAAGAATCCACACCCGTCTCAGTAGATTACAGCCCACCCTGTATCTGAAACATAGTCCGGGAATACAACAGAAGATCTTGGAGTGGAATAGCATCAAGGGGTGCCTATTCTCATTCATTCAACAGCAAGATTAGACTTATAATCTTGTCCTCAACCCGATGTTTAATTTGTAAGTTGTTTTTCAATATTCTATATTTCCGCTTTTAATAGAATTGAAAAATCGGTTTGCATGTTAATTAAACTCAGCTAATTAAATACATAAGAGCTGCATAAAAGTATGATTTACATGATCAAGGATTAATGAACAACCAATAGATTTTGCAGTGGTTTAATTCGAAAAACCCGAACAACTGGTATCAGAGCGAGTTTTAGCACTATTCTAGTTTTAATCCTAGGTAATTTCAAAATTTATCATTAAATTTCTAGATGAATTTTGTGTCTCTACATTTTCAGATTTAATGTTGTTTAAATTTCGATATGTTGTAGTTTTAAAATTGAATGAATTTTGTAATGAATTCGGAAAATTCAATTTTAATCTACTTGTAATTTTCGGTCCTCATAAAATAAAGATTTGGGATGATATTTGATGTTCATCAAATTTTCAGATTTTATTTTAATGGTGATCGAAAATTTAGAGATCAAATTTTCGAAATTTGATGTTTTTTAAATTCCCTAATTTTGATTCATTATTTTCAAAAATTAGGAGTCTAATTTAGAATAGAATTTTGATCCACATCAAAATTTTCTTATTTGATTCCTATGGTATTTTCAAAAATATGGGTATTGGAATTGGTTAAGGTAATTTTTTGGTGTATATCAAAACTTACATAATTCTAATCACAAAGGGATTGAAAATAGAATTTTAATTTTGGAAAGTGTTTGAAGAGGATCAAAACTTCCATAATTTAATTCTTTTAATTTTCGATCCCTATTATAATTAATTAGAATAGATTTTTGACCAATATCAAAATTTCCAAGTTAGGATTATTTAAGGTTGTTGGGAAAAACTTTCAAGAACAACCCAACTGATGATTTTGATAAAATGTCAAAACATATGGAAAATTTCCATGAAAAACTGCAAGAATTACAGCCTGAAAATTTGCTTTATGACCAAAATAAAGACTCGAAAATCAGTTCAGCTGAAGCGAAAGTCAAAACCTTTGGAGCATGGTCAACCAGCTGGAAAGGATGCATCAAGCAAGTAGGAATTAATCAATCAAAGCTGAAGACTAGAAAGCATCCAACAGATGAGCAACTATCAGCTTAGTTGAAAGCTAAGAAAAGCTGATAGACAGAGCTAACTTGAAAGCTCAAGCTCATATAAGAACAAACTGAACTGATCAACTAATAGTTAAGTTTAGTCAACTGGGAGAAGAGTTCAGAGAGAGCAGCCCACTGAAGCTTTAGCTAAAGACAAACTGTCAAGAACAAGAGTGTCAGCTGGAGTCCAGAACTGAAGCTTAAGGCAGCTGATGAACTGCCAAGTGAAGCTTTAATGAAAGCTAAGCTTCCGAGTGCCTACTGGACCATTCCAGAACTGAAGCTTTAATCAAAGCTAAGTTGCTGGAGTCCAGAACTGAAGCTTAAGGTAGCTGAAGAACTGTCAAATAAAGCTTTAATCAAAGCTAAGCTTCCGAGTGCCGACTGGACCATTCCAGAACTGAAGCTTTAATCAAAGCTAAGCTGCCGGAGTCCAGAACTAAAGACCAAGGCAGCTGAGAAAATGCCAAATTGGATCATTTCAGAACTAAAGCTTAAGACAGTTGAGGAACTGCCCACTGGACAATTCCAGAACTAAAAGCTGAGCAACTAATACCTGCCAAGTAGTTATTGAAGATCCTGACAAAAGATCTCAAAGGAGAATTCATTAAATCAAGCAATGGCTAGTTCAAACAAGCTTCAATGGCTACAAAAATTCAACTACCGTCGATGGATCACCTGAACCAACGATTGGTGGAACCTAACGGTCACAGATATCAGTCATCTATATAAGAAGAGTGAATCTCATTTTAAATAAGACTTTCGCTAACTAACTCTTGCTATATTGCAAATATTAAGCTCTATTTCTCGCTGTCCACCTTAAAGCTTAAATATCATCACAAGCAGCGAAAAGTGCTAACTAAGAAGAAGTTCTTCAAAGAACCAACCAATCAGCTAGCTGTTGAAGAATCCAGCCAGAGCCAAGCTGTTAGGATTGTATACTGAAAGTTTGTCTTTGTATACTCTTAACAATGTTTTGACGATATAGATTGATTATTATTACAGTCACTGTTTGTGCATCTATTTACTATGTTATATGTTTATATATGCATGTTTCCTTATACTTGTATTATACATGCTATGGTGTGGGTAAACACACGGTCAAAATCATATCATCGGGTTCCTGAACCAACCATTGTAGACTGTAGAATAATCTGACGGTTAGTTTATCTTGACTAACTGATTATTCTTATATACTGACTTGTGTATTGAGGAGGATCACGATAGGATACTATTCTCTTATATGACCCTAAAGGGAGAGAATAAAGATCCACAGAGTTCGGGTTTTTAAGTCTTGCACAGTGACGGACATATTTGTGGTATGATTATTGTTTTGATTTATCAATAAGTGAGATTCTTTATAGAGTCAATAATTTCAATGTTTTGGGTAGTAAAATATTCACACATGATGGGTCGTGCACTGTGTTTGGTCACCATGTCCTGGTGCGCCAGGTTGATGATGTCCCCTTGAGTAAACGCAAGTACATGTGAAACCCTGCAGGTGGAATTTATTCCTAATTAATGGACATTATATCTTAAACATGGGGAATAGCTGGACTAAAGAAGAATGCATTGAGTAAAATGTATTAAATTGGTAGGTCAGTGTTATTTCTTTAGTGGAATAAAAATAAGACTTAATTTATTTAATTATATCCTAGGTAATGGATATTAGATATTAATAAATTAGTAGGCCAATTTAATATTATTCTAGATCCCTACTGTAGCCCAATTAATACCTTAATGGACTGTGGGAATGGAATAAGTGGAAAGGCCCAAACCCATCAGGGTTGGGATACACAGTACACGTCTCCCTCAGTATTAATAGAGGGAGGAAGCGTGTATTTTGATATACACGATCAGCCCCTCTTAGTTCTCTTAATTCCCCAGGTTATCCACACACAGTTTAGTAGTTTGTAGCCCACTCTACATCTAAACAGGTATCGAGAATACAGTAGAAGATCGAGAAGTATAACTGTAGCTCTACCAGGCATCGACTATAGTGAAGAAGAAGGCCAGTCGATCGGTTCTACTGCTGCAATGAGATTACACCTGTAATCTCGTCGTCAACCCTACAATCTATGTAAGTCGGTTCTTCGAATTAATTTATCCCGCTGCATTAATTCGATGTGCTTACATGATTCATTCAACATGTTGTTATTTGTATCACAAGCTTAAAATCATGATTTGCATGCCTATTAGAATTATAGATTATCCGAAAAGATCCTGCGGGGCGTAATTCGAAAAAACCCCAACAGTGGTATCAGAGCAAGGTTTCGATCCTAATCTAGAATTAATTCTATGTGAAGTCTCGAAAATTTCATTAAATATGATGTTGAATTTATGTGCTTAAGTTTTCAGATTTAATATATGTAATTTTCGAGCATGTTGCAATTTAAATTTGGATGAATTTTTGATGTGTTGTTCGAAAATTCTTAATTTAATTGCATGACTTTTTCACCCAACATGAAATATGAAATTGGATGATATTTGGTGTTCTTCATTAAATTTCTAGTTTTATTTCATGTGTTATTTTCGAAAAATTGGTTCTCCAATTTTTGAAAATTTGGTGTTAATTGTTCTGTAATTTGTTCCAATTATTTTCGGCTATTTGGTTTAAGATTTGGAATAGATTTTTGATGTCATCAAAATTTTCATATCCTATACTAAGTGGGAGTCGAAAATTTGGAGGATTAAAATTAGTTTATGGTAATTTTTGGTGTCTACCAAATATTACCTTATTTTAATCCAAGATGGATCCAAAATAGAATTTTAATTATGGTAGGTGTTTGAAGTGGATCAAAACTACCCTAATTTTAATTCTAGCAATTTTGGTATCTTGTAATAAAATATGGATGGTATTTTGACTTGTATCAAAGTTCCAAATTATTTTAATTAATTAAGGGGGGGGGGGGGCGAAAATAAGGGTATAAAATTTGGAGGATTAATTTTTGATTAATTTTGAAAATTTCCAGATTTTATTCCCTAGATATTTTCAAAAATTTTAAGATATAATTTGGTGGATAATTGTGATCAATTTCCAAATTTTATCTTATGGTAATTTTCGATATTATTAAGATAAACTTATGGTAGAAAATTTTAATTAATTTTCAAAGTTAATCTTAAGGGATAAATTCGAATTTGTTAAGATTTTATTTTGTAGATAATTATTGCTAATTTCCAAATATGAGATCTTATGGATTTATTCGAATTTTAGTTAATTTAATTTGGTGGATAATTATTAATTAATTTCCAAATAAATCCAGTTGTATTTTTTCAAAAATCTTTAATATAATTAAAGAGGTAATTTTCAAAAATTATGCATGCATGGATATCATGTGCAATTTTATGGATAACATTTAATTATGATAGTTGTATCTGCAGATGGTATTTTTTGTAGGTGAAACCAACTATCATGGCCTTTAATTATTTATTGAATGTGATGTTTAAATTATGTTAAATGCATGGTTGGTCGTATGCCGGTTTGGCTACGAGGTTTTTAATTCATAAGAAAATCCATGAATTAGGTCTAGCAATTTATCATTACGTTATTTTAATGTAATAGGAAATAAATTGTTAGAGTATTTTGAATTGTATTTTATTTCCTTATTATTCTAGTTTAGAATATAGAATAAGGAAGGTGATCAACTCAAAGACGAAAAATGGAGCGGCTTGGAAAAAGGAAGGGGATCCCGAACACGTCCTTATTTTTCCAAGTTTATCTCATTTATAACATGAGATATAAGCCACGATAGTTGGTCCCACTTATTATTGCTTATTGTGTTGTTTTAGCATGCAATGGTGTTTATAATTTTATGTGATTTAATTGCATGTTTGAATGGGATAAAATGAAACCACAAACTTAAATAACTAAGTGGGAGAGATACATATCAAAGTATGTGGAAATCTCAAAACGGTCTCCATTAATCTAGTTTAATTAAGTAATGGGCGGCCTCCCTATAGAGGAGTCATATTACTGGATTCTCTAGAAATTAAACTTCCTAACGGATAACTGTAGAACATTATTAGAACTAATCGACCCTGCTACCAGGGAGGTGAATTCGAAATAATGAATTTTAGGTAAAGATAATGGTAAGCACATATAGATATAATTTATTAATAAACATCTACCCTATGTGGCTTATTAATTAGATGATTACATGACCGGGTTTTATCCGACTATTAATTTACTTGTCATAAGGAAACTTGACTGGAGGTAGATTAAAGGTTAGGTTTTAACCTGCTTAAAAATGAATTTTATAAACATCCACCCTACGTGGCTTATAAGAAACGTTTTTAAGATATTGGTGGATATACATATAATTTCTTTTGAGGTATTCAAATTATATGCTGGTATACTGCAGTGATAACCTTGATCCTTTAGATTTTATGGACTCAGATTTCCAAGACGATAAAGATCAGAGTAAATCTACCTCGGGCTATGTGTTTACCTTGGGAGGCGGAGCCATTGCATGAAAGAGCATCAAGCATAAATGCATTGCTGGCTCCACCATGGAAGCTGAATATGTAGCTGCCTCTAAGGCTGCAAAGGAAGTCGTCTGGCTCTGGATCTTCTTGTTGGACTTGAGCATGGTTTCTGATTTGCCTAAGAGTATCATGATATACTGTGATAACTCTGGTGCAGTGGCAAATTCGAAGGAACCCAGAGCCCATAGGGAAAGTAAACACATAGAGAAAGTACCGTCTTATACGAGAAATCATTAAAAGATGAGATGTTGCAGTGGTCAAGATTGCATTGGAGGACAACTTGGCTGATCCATTCATCAAGAGCCTGTCGGCTAAGACCTTTGATGGTCACGTAGAGAAAATGAGAGTGAGATACAGACCCGGGATTGCGTTTTGAGATTTGTAATAGTTTGAGAGTTTTGCCTGTTATGTTCTATACTTAAAAGACATGCTTTAAGTATAAGTGGGAGATTATTAGGATTGTATATTGAAAGTTTGTCTTTGTATACTATTAACAATGTTTTGACGATAAGATTGATTATTGTTGCAGTCATTATTTGTGTATCTATTTACTATGTATGTTTGATTATATGATATGGTGTGGGTAAACACACGGTGAAGATTATATCATCGGGTTCCTTGTAAAGTATTAAAAGGCTCACAGTTTAGGTGGTCCTGAACCAACCATTGTAGACTGTAGAATAATCTGACAGTTAGTTGATCTTGACTAACTGATTATTCTTATACACTGACTTGTGTATTGAGGAGGATTATGATAGGATACTATTCTCTAGTCTGACCCTAAAGGGAGAGAATAAAGATCCACAGAGTTTGGGTTCTTAAGCCTTGCACAGTGACGGACATATCTGTGGTATGATTATTGCTTTGATTTATCAATGAGTGAGATTCTTGATAGGATCAATAATCTCGATGTTTTGGGCAGTAACACATTCACACATGATGCATCGTGCACTATATTTGGTCACCATGTCCTGGTGTGCTAGGTTGATGATGTCCCCTTGAGTAAACACAAGTACATGTGAAACCCTACAGGTTGAATTTATTCCGTACATGGTAAAGCTTGTGTGGTACTGCTCTATGAATGGAAGAATTAATTAATTATAGCTCTCAGAGCTTACATAATTAATTAATGGATATTATATCTTAAATATGGAGAATGACTGGACTAAAAAAGAATGCATTGAGTAAAATATATTAAATTGGTAGGTCAGTGTTATTTCTTTAGTGGAATAAAAATAACACTTAATTTATTTAATTATATCCTAGGTAATGGATATTAGATATTAAATAAATTAGCAGGCTAATTTAATATTCTTCTAGATCCCTATTGTAGCCCAATTAATACCTTAATGGACTGTGGGAATGGAACAAGTGGAGAGGCCCAAACCCATCAGGGTTGGGAGACCCAGTACACGCCTCTCTCCGTATTAATAGAGGGAGGAGACGTGTATTTTGATATACACGATCAGCCCTTCTCAGTTCTCTTAATTCCCAGGTTATCCATACACAGTTTAGTAGTTTGTAGCCCACTCTACATCTAAACGGGTATCAGGAATACAGTAGAAGATCGAGGAGTATCACTGCAGCTCTAGTAGGTGTCGACTATAGTGAAGAAGAAGGCCACTCGATCAGTTCTACTGCAGCAATGAGATTAGACCTATAATCTCGTCATCAACCCTACAATCTATGTAAGTCGGTTCTTTGAATTAATTTATTCCGCTGCATTAATTCGATGTGCTTACATGATTCATTCAACATGTTTTTATTTGTATCACATGCATAAAATCATGATTTTCATGCCTATTAGAATTATAGATTATCCGAAAAAATACTGCGGGACGTAATTCGAAAAAACTCCAACACAAGCTTCTCAGTTCAGGCTACTCAACAATCAACTACTCAGCTCAGCTTAAGGAGCATTCAAAGTTGATAATAGTTTCAAGACTATATTCTTGAAGATCAAGAGAGATCTAATATCTTTTAAAGACGGGCAATAGTATCTAAAGTCCCAGCGAGCAGTTGGGAGCGGTAAGTGTGAGCTATCGATCGTCACTGGTTGAGGAAGGGTGTACTGATGGGACTATTTTTCTGGGACAACACCAGTTGAAAAGGAGGCCGAGCTCGAGTGAAGGGTGTCATTTTCAGGTTCAACAATTTATCTTCACTGTGTAACTGTAATAAAAAAAACTTTACACTTGCGTAGTGAATTGCCCTTTTAAGTAAGGAAGAGAGGACGTAGAAGCTGAGCTTCGAACCTCTATAAATCTCTTGTGTGATGGACTTACTGTCGAGCTTTTGTATATACATAGCTGCACATAACTTCACACAAGCTGCATTCTTAAACTAAGCTCTAAATCTCAACTGTTAAGTGCACTGATAAGTTTTGAAAGCAAGTCAAGGGCCCAAACTATTCCGCACAAAAGTTCAAAGTTTTTAAGTCAGTTTATTCACCCCCATCTAAATTGACTTTGACTTACCCGGGACCAGCAAGTGGTATCAGAGCGATTGATTCTAAGGATCAGCCGTTTCTGGGGATCAACTGAATCAGATCTACTTATATGTGCTAACATTTCAAGCTATGGGAAACCATAAGCTACCTCTTTTTTCAGTTGAGAATTATGATAATTGGAGCAAAAAGATGAAAGCCCATCTATGCTCAATTCATGAACATATGTGGGAAGTTATTGAAGATGGTCCAATTAACATAATGATGGACAACGAAGCCCACATCGTTGATGTTAATCAATCAGCAAGGATCCTGAAACCAACTCACCTTCTCACAAGTGAAGAGAAGAAGTTGAAGAATCTAAAGTTTCTGGCCCAAGCTGCACTATTCCAAACTCTAGATGAGGATCGCATGAAGGACATGAAAAACTGCAGAACCGCCAAGGATATATGGAACTTGCTAGCTGATCTATGCAAAGAGTCTGAGGTCATCAAAGAAAACAAGCTCCAGTTGGCGGTTGATAAATATGAGTCCGTCAAGATGCAGCCAGAAGAAACCATCTCAAACATTGAAACAAGGTTTCTAGGCATAATCAGTGAGATGGCCAACCTGGGAAAAAGCTATCCCAACTGTGAGATGAATTCAAAAATTCTAGATAATCTTACAAAAGAATTGGACATGAAAATGATTGCTACCAAAGAATTAAAAGATTTGAATAGCATCACTCCCAGAGAACTCTTCGGATCTCTCAAAGCTCACGAGTATAACTTAAACCGAAAAAAATAAGTGTTTACATCATCAGCTCAAGATACGACCTTCTATGCAAAAAGGAATCGGTTTAGAGAAGCTTGAGGAAGAAATAGCTTCCGATCAAGAGGCCCGCCAGCTAGAGAAAATCCAGAAGGATCACTAACTGATCAAAGGAGAGAAATAACCGAAAAGAAAGAGATCCTGATTGAAGCTATTAATGACTAAATCCAGTTAATTACATGACTGCTGGAAAGGCTGAAGAAAGTCAGAGATCAACAATCAGTTTTACCTCAAGCCGATGAAGCTGCAAAAGGAGAAAGAAACCAACAGCCAGCTGAACGATCAGCTGAACAATTCAGAGTGGCCAACTGAAGCATAGAAGAATGATTCCACTGCCACAAATAAGGACACTATAGATATGAGTGTCCAGAGCTTCCTGAAGACAAAAAGGCCAATGTGAGGAGAAGCTTCTTCAAAAGGAAAGCTATGATCGAAAACTCTGAGAATGCCGTGCTGGATGATTCAGACTACCCATCTGGAATCGACTCTGACGGCTACGGCTCAGATGATGAAGATCTACTCTACCTCATGGCCGACAATGAAGAAGAGGTTAGTATAACTGATTCTATAACCTCATTTTATCACATACATGAAGCTTCTATATCTAGAAATAAACTGGATAAATAGTTAAGAATTCTAGAAGATCAATTAGCTTCTATATCATGTATGCATGTTGAACTAAAGGATGAGAATGATGAACTTAGAGGAAAGGTTAAAGAACTGAGTATTGATTATGAAAGAATGAAAATTCTTGAAGCTCAGTCAACTAAATTTAACTAGCTAAAGCTGAGAAATAATGAACTGAAAGCTGAGAATGAAAAGCTTAAGCTTAGAGGTCCTTGAAAAGGAAAGAGTAACCCTTAAATTCAAGAAGGGATCTCAGACTCTGGATGAAATTTTGAGTCATCAAAGAGTTGAAATTGGGAGTCCGGGGCTAGGCTACAGCAAATTTACTACCACAGAAAAAGGAAAGACATTTGCTCAAAGCTACGACAAAGGAATCCTAAAAGGATTCACAAGGTCAACTCAATCACCTCTAGCTGAGGTATCAAAAGGGAAAAGAATTTTGATAACACCTCAAGCTCAACCTTAAAGCCATCCCTCTTAGCTGAGGCCACCAACTCACAGACAGTCAGCTTATCAAAGGCCTCAAGCTCAGCTAAAATCACCAGTTCAACACAACCAACCTATCAGCCTAGACCATCAATTCGATCTAAACTATCAGTTCATTCAAGGCCAACTTTCAGCAAAGGCCATCAGTTCAAACCAGGCCATCAGCTCAGCTGAGACCTGGAGTTTACTCAAAGCCAGCCTACCAACAAAAGCCACCTGCACCCCAAACTAGGAGATCTTTTAACCCTAGGAGAAACACTCAACCCAGATCATTTTATCCACATAAGCCCAACCAAAGCTTCCATGGGAGAAGGGCCAAAAGCTCATTTGCCAGCCAATATGATGAATACCTGAACTATAGAAATTATCTAAGGTATTATCCCAGCAGAAGAAGTACCAGGACTGAGAAGAGCTCAAGGAATTGGACAAAGCAAAGGTCACCAAGAGCTCAAGATGAAAAAATATTGGTAGAAGTGTTTTATCCTAACACTCGTCGCAGGTACCGATCAACGGACTCAACTCATAGCCGAAGAGTTACCAAAAGTCCAAGGTTGATCAAAAGATCAAATTCTGAAGGATCCTTGAATCATGAAAAGCCAAAATTTTGGCGAATATAGATCCCTAACTATCTAATTAACCATCTAGGACCTGATATTATGCATGTAACTAAAAACTAATCTTTGTTTTACAGGAAAAGCGCATCCTATCCAAGAAAAGGACCAAAGGCATATGGTATTTGGATAGCGGGTGCTCCAAGCATATGACTGGAGACAAACGTGATCTCAATAGTTATAAAGAAGTTAAAGGTCCTCTAGTCACATTTGGAGACAACTCAAAGAGCCGAACTATTAGAGAAGGGTTCGTAGTCAAAGGAAAATTTATCGTCAATGGAGTTTAACATGTAGAAGGACTGAAGCACAAGCTACTAAGCATCAGCGAGCTTTGTGATAATGGCTATTTAGTCGACTTCAGCAATAGCTCATGTGACATCAAAGAAAAGTCAACTGGAGCTATACTTCTAACTGATGTATGAAGAGGCAACATGTACATTGTTGACTAGTCAACCGGCTACTTAGAAGCTTGCTTCCTCTCAAAAGGATCAACTGAAGCAAGATACCTTTGGCATTGACGGCTGAATCACCTCAACTTCAAAACTATCAACTATCTAGCCAAGAACAAGCTGGTTGAGGGGCTTCCCAAAGAAAGTTACAAGAAAGCTGGAGTCTGCGAACCATGCCAAAAAGGAGAGCAAGTAAAGTCGTTATTTAAAAGCAAGAGTCACCCCTCAGGAACAACTGATATCCTACAACTGCTACACATGGACCTGCTTGGACCAGTAAAGACACCAACCCCAAGAGGTAAAAAGTTTACTCTTGTAGTAATCGATGACTACTCAAGATATACTTGGGTGGAGTTCCTGAGGAGCAAAGATGAAACTTTTGCCAAGCTATCAATATTGATCAAAAGAATGCAAACTGAGAAAAGAAAATTAGTCCAAAGGATAAGATCCGACAATGGAATTCAATTCGTCAATCAGCAATTGATCAACTTTCTGAGTGAATTGGGAATCACTCATGAACAATCAGCTGCAAGAACACCTCAATAGAATAGCGTAGCTGAACGGTGAAATCGCACGCTTAAAGAGACAGCTTGAGCAATGGTAGCTAATGCCAACATAACTGAAAGCTATTGGGCCGAAGCAGTCAACATAGCTTACCACACTCAAAACCGAAGTGCCATCATCACTACACATGACAAAATACTCTACGAGCTATACAAGAGTCATGAGCCTTCTATCTCATACTATAAAGTATTTAGCTGCAAATGTTATATTCACAACGATGGCAAGATTCAACTGAAAGCTTTCAGTGCCAAAGCTGATGAGAGGATCTTTCTTGGCTATAATGCCCCTCACTCACAAGCTTATAAAGTGTTTAACAAAAGAACCCTTATTGTGGAAGTAACATGTCATGTGGTATTTGATGAGTTTGCTAATGAGTACAAGAACAAAGAACTAAATGATACATCAATTCAAGTACTACCTAGTGCAACTAAAAACTCACAGGACTATGTTGATCATATTGTTCCAGAGCAGTTTGAAGCTTCACTAGAGGATAGCAATGAAACTGGCTCTAGACCAGCTGAAGGCAACATGGTCAATGAAGACACACACTTTGCTGAGACCACAAACCCCACAACTGAAGTAAGGGGGAAGAACTGATGACGTTGATGAGCAAACTGGAGACAAGGCAGCAGCTAATGTCAACATTAAAGGACCAACTAAAGAACCAGCTGAAAGCATAGTTGAAGCTAACCTACCTAAATAGCTCGGAAGCCATCCAGCCGATAAAATTATCGGTGATCTAAGAAGCAGAGTTCAAACCAGAGGCTCAACTGACCATGCACTATTCATATGCTTCATTTCACAAACTGAATCGGCCAACATGAAGGAAGCTCTTGAAAACTCAGACTGGATCATAGCAATGCAAGAGGAGCTGAACCAATTCATAAGAAATGATGTGTGGTTTCTTGTCGATAGGCTAAAAACCCAGAAAGTGATCGGTACAAAATGGGTTTTTCACAACAAGCTGGATGAACAAGGCATGATCACTAGGAATAAGGCAAGACTGGTAGCCAAGGGATACTCTCAAAGCAAAGGGATCAATTTTGATGAGACATTTGCACTAGTTGTAAGATTGGAAACTATCAGACTGTTCCTCACCTATGTAGCTCATAATAACTTGACAGTCTACCAAATGGATGTCAAGAGTGCATTCTTGCAAGGGATTGTAACATCCAAGAATTTCAGAATATCTTAAGAAGTTTTCTAAATTTATTTAGAAGACTAAAGAAAATAATTGGAGTTAAAATAAAGTAAAACAGATGTAAGTCGCGACCTTTTCGTGTATTTTATGTGAAAATCGATTATGAGATTTTGCGTTTGTCTCCGGAAGATAGTCAATATTGGTCTTTTTTGGAATGTAACGATCTAAAGGAAGCCGTTGATGCTTTCAGAATTTTATTCTGACCTCTACAGGAGTCCCGTAATTGAAAATCATAAAGGGAAAACCTGTGAATAGTAATTTATGCGAGCGTTCGTGATTTCAAAAATTTACGAAATCCTCCTCTTTGATCCGAGACGTGTTCTAACAAGCCTATCTTATAGGAAATGACCAAAGGAATCCGTTCGCATTCACGGATTACCAATCTGAGGTCAATCGAACGCTCGGGAGCAAAATCCGTCAGTCAAAATGAATAGTAAAAGTAATTTTTGAAAGGGAATCTTTCTTCGTTTTTCTTCAGACGACTTCCTCGTTATCCCGAGTCAAGTTGGTTCAATAGTACTCGACCCAACGAGTCTCCCGATATTTTCAGATTTTGTGTCGAAGCTCATTTGGACATCGCCATTGAATAAAGCAGCTTTTATTGAATCCGGAAATCACTTTATCAGTATTTTATATCAGAAAAAGTTATACCCACCCCGCCCCAACTTTTCCTATAAATAGGAGGGGGGAGAGCTCATTTTCTTTGCTCATCTCTCTCTCTTCTCTTCTCTTTCTCTCTCTAGTTCGTGTTGACGAACGAGAGAAACCCGGGCCTTTGCCGAGTAAATCGCGCATGCGGGCCCAGGTTAAGTTTTATTTGGGGAGAGGGGTGCTGCTGCTACGGGAGCATCTATCGAACGCCGGAAGGCTACCGGAGAGCCGCCGCCGCCGCTGCCGTGGATGGCCGGAATTGCCGCCGTCGTGCCGTCGTCGCGCCACCGCTTCGGATGTCTCGTTTCGGTCCATTTCTCATCCTTTATAGTTGAAATTTTAATATGTTGTGTGTTTTAAATAGTACTTCATTTCGTATGTTGAGTGCGTTGTCGACCGGTGGCCGGAAACAGGCGAAAACGCCGGAAAATGTGAAAAATAAAGGGGCGCCGATCAGTTTCGGTTTTTGCCCGTTTTCGTCCATTTTGGGTCGTCAAATCGAAAAAGTTTCTTCTATAGAGTTGCTCGAAAAATTATTTCCTATAAGACTGCCAAGTTTCATAATTTTCCGATAAGTTTCGATTAAAGTTGATTATTTTAATCAGGCGGTTATTTTTATAACTAGAGCATGTGATTTCAGAAAATTCCGAAAATTGTATAGTTTAATAAAGATATATGTGGGGTCATGTCTGATTATTTTCATAATTTTTGGACAGGTAAAAAATGCAATCGAGGTTTGCTGTGTAAAATTTAATTAAAATGGCAAGTTACGGAAAGTGACCTCTGTCAAATCGTTTAGTCCCATTAAATCGAAAATTATATTTTGGAATTTATTTCCTTCTATGTGGAAGTTGTACGAGGTCTCTAGAGTCGCGCATTCTTAGTTGAAATATAATTAAAGTGAATAAAAGCTCCAATTAAATTAAAGTCGAGTTCTGAAAATTAGAGTAGCAGTCCTAAAATAAGGTTTGACCTTGTAGGACTTGTTGAGCCGGTCAGAGGAGCTGATAGATGAATATCAAGAAGTTTGACCACCTGAGTTGGTCTAAACGAGGTGGGTTTATTTGCAAAATCTATCTATATTTGAGTTATTAACTGATAAATGTGATAGTCATAGTTAGAATATCCAAATAAAATATTTGAGAAATTATCTGCTCAAGTCTCTGCTAGAGTAATAGTATTATACTGTTGTATAATTAATGAGAACATAGTATTATACTGATGTATAATTATTGAGAACATAGATTATGTTGTGCCATAATTATTGAGAACATAGATTATGCTTCATCATAATTATTGAGAAAATAGATTATGATTTATCACAATAAATGAATATAGATTATGCTTCAACATAATTAAATAGAATAGATTATGCCTTGTCATAACTAAAGTCTATGGGGTAAAAGTTAAGGTGTACAGTTTAAAGTTCATAGTTTATAGATTAAGGTTAGAGTTTATGTTTAAAGTCTAAAAGTCATAGTTTAAAGTTACAATATATTAAATGTTTATTGTGTATTGATTATACTTGTGTATAATAAGTTGTACTCTTTAGCTTGTGCTGTCAGCATTAAACTCAAGTTATAGAATGATTTCCGTTTAAGGAATAAGAAGCATAATTGAACTAAGCTGCTAGAGGAATTAAAGGTTAGCCTAGTTGCTATATTTAGAGGATGACATAGTTTTTATGCTTTTGTCATATTACGCGCTTTATAGAGTACTTAGAGCAAAGGATAGGAAGGAACTGTGATTCTTGCAGTTGTGATGTTAATCACTAAAGGTGTCACTATGAGGTAACTCATGCACATACACGTGATCTGAGCATCACTATAAGGAGTCAATGCTAGGTAACCCCTGGTATACTCAGGGTCAATGCTAGGTGATCCCTGGTACACTCTTCTCGGATTAGCGAGGTAACCCCTCTCTTTTCCTATCAGAGACATGTCATAAAGTGCAGTAGACGACAGAAGGAGCTACAGGGTACCAAAGAGAAGTAAAAGGTTTGCAGAAATGGGAAGGGCTTTCGCGTTTTGCTTTCCATTATCTGTATTTATATTTTGGATATTCTGTTACAGTTTTTATTAAAGATTGAGTTAAAAATTTAACTCACTGAGTGCTTTAGTACTCACGCCCAAAATATTTTCAAAATATTTTTCACAGGTTGAGATGCTGGAGGTGATGGCTCGATGTACTGTTGTGGGTTGATCGTGCCTTGCTGTCTCGTTCAGACTAATGTATTTGCTCATTAGTATGTTGTTATGTGATACAATATTACTCCAATGTTTTCCGCTTAAACTCTGATACAGTTGCCCCATAATATGATTGCATGCTATGTTTTATTTTTGGGCTTATCTGAATTGTATTCTTTATTGAATAATGATAATAAAGTCCCACTTCTTTTCATAAATCCAAGCATGTTTCATTACAGTTTTCGACCTATGAGTTGGTCATATTTGGTTAAGTCTTGGATTTTGTTTATTTTCCAGTTAACCTATGAATGGGTCTTATCTTGACTAATTGCTTCTGTCCTATGAATGAGACATAAAATAGTTTATTTGCCTCTGACCTATTGATGGGTCTTAGTTATTGTGACCTATGGAGAGTTCTTGCTTATTTGAAGAGTCGGAATCCTATCTATTAATTGTTGGATTCTGTTTGAATTTGATTAGCCTATGAATAGACATTCCTTCAACTTGTTTGAACCCTTTGACCCCTTTGATTTGTTGAAAATGATAAGTTCTTCCTAATCATAAAGTTATGTTGCCTAAGTTTTTGAGGCGCTAACTTAGTTTAATTCTAGAAACACCCCCCTGGATTTCCAATTTTTCGTGCTATTTTATGCACAACAACCCTGTCCCCATCCTCGGGACCGGGCTGTTACAGTTGGTATCAGAGCCAGGCTGCAACTCTGCGATCTGTCTCTTATGTTTGTTTGCTTAAAGTGATTATGTGAATTCGAGTTATATTCTTAAAGGATTCATATACAGCAACCCACAGTACATCATTACCTCGCATCCTCAACAGAGTTCAAAGGTATGAAAGTTTTAAAAGCTTTGGTTATATTGTGTTATAACTTTTTAAAGTACAGATGAAAGGTAAATCATTCATAAGTGAGCTTTGAGCAAGGCAAGGAAAATTAAAGAATGTCAATTTCAAGTAAGTCATAAATCTAAAAGTTTAAAGAGTGAAAGTAATTTTAGATGAATCCAAAAGATAGTCTAAAGTTATTTTAAAAGACAAAAGTTAATTTATAGTTATTCTTTTCAAAAAGGATTTTAAAGATATAATCATTTTGATTTAAAAGTCTTCTCTTTGGAAAAAAGGACTATCTACTGCTATAAAGTATTATAATAGAGAATGACTAAGATAGATGATCAAGGATAAATAATTTAAAGATAGAGCTTAGTCGAGAACATAGACTATAGATACTTGAACTTAGAAGAACTCTAAGTTTTTTCTGTATGATTAAAGAGGCTTTATGAATTAAGTTCCATAGCTAGAGAGTTTAAGAGGCATGTGGTTGGGCGAGCCCTTCACACTGCGTGGGAGTCATGCTAGAGAGAAGAAGCTTCGTCGTTTGAAGAAAGTCCTACAAATTGAAAAGATTGATCGCAAGAGTTTAGCCCATCAGACCAGAAGAGTATAGTCATCTCAGGCAAGCTGGTACAATGAAGCAAGCAACTATCAAAGCTGCATCATTGCAATCTCAGGTCCTCTGGGCCTGTTGACACAAGCCGAGTCCTGTGCGACCCGGAAGAAAAGGAAGAGTTTCACTACAGACAAGCACCTATAGCTAAAGAAGTTCCAAGCAGTGAGGGATGCTCATCTTAATCGTGAATTATCAAAGAAGCGTTATAGAAGCCAAGACATCACAACCAACCGGTGAATGCCCGACAAAAATCCCAGATCACCTGAGGAAGCGTTATAGAAGTTAAATGCCTTTTTAGGTTTTGAACTTAGAAAGAACATAGACAATAGAAGCTTTAACATAGGGTGAACTTTAAGTTATCCTTTGATAAGAATCACTTTGAACATAGACTGAATAAGTTATCCCCTTTCTTATAGTTGCGAGTCGTTTGAGCAGCGATGAAGCACGAGTTTCAAAAGACGTGACAAGGAGTCTCATGCGACAGTTAAAGTGAAGAAGTACGAGATAAAGCTAGTACGAGAAAAGCTGAGAGCTAACAATCAATCAAGGCATAGGCAAAGTTCGATCAAGGCGGATAAAGACTCGGAACGTATAGTATGCGGATAATAGATGATTATATATATGATTGCAAGTAAAGAAAGATGAGCCAAGATAAAGGATCGATCGAAGTTCATCAAGATAGCTTGGCTACCAAGAAAAAGCTCGAGAGATCGATGGAATAATTAGCAGTTCCAGGTCAAAGATATGGTCTTCTCAAAGGTATCTCCAACCAATGGAAGAGTTCATTTCGCTAAGAGATTAAAGCAAAAGGTTCGATGAACCTATTAGAAATCCTTAAAGGAGATAAAGACATAGACCATAGGTCGGCTTTGACGCCTGACCTTATTGTTGTGCATGACGTGTCTCACGTCCTAATGCTATGGAAATATGTGTTTGAGATAAATACATGTTACTAAAGGAAAAGAGATAGTTCTGAGTGAGAACTAATCCATAAAGAAAGGCCTCAAGCTATTCTTGGCCGTAAGGTCTAGAGTTGAAAACCTAAAAAAGGTTTTGAACCATTTTGGTTCTAGTAACGCTGTGGATTCTTGAAAAAGTATCCAGACCTCCGTTTGAGGGGAAGTAAATTTCGGGACGAAATTTTTTTTAAGGGGTGTAGTCTGTAACATCCCAGAATTTCAGAATATCTTAAGAAGTTTTCTAAATTTATTTAGAAGACTAAAGAAAATAATTGGAGTTAAAATAAAGTAAAACAGATGTAAGTCGCGACCTTTTCGTGTATTTTATGTGAAAATCGATTATGAGATTTTGCGTTTGTCTCCGGAAGATAGTCAATATTGGTCTTTTTTGGAATGTAACGATCTAAAGGAAGTCGTTGATGCTTTCAGAATTTTATTCTGACCTCTACAGGAGTCCCGTAATTGAAAATCATAACGGAAAACCTGTGAATAGTAATTTATACGAGCGTTCGTGATTTGAAAAATTTACGAAATCCTCCTCTTTGATCCGAGACATGTTCTAACAAGCCTATCTTATAGGAAATGACCCAAGGAATCCGTTCGCGTTCACGGATTGCCAATCTGAGGTCAATCGAACGTTCGGGAGCAAAATCCGTCAGTCAAAATGAATAGTAAAAGTAATTTTTGAAAGGGAATCTTTCTTCGTTTTTCTTCAGATGACTTCCTCATTATCCCGAGTCAGGTTGGTCCAATAGTACTCGATCCAACGAGTCTCCCGATATTTTCAGATTTTGTGTCGGAGGTCATTTGGACCTCGCCATTGAATAAAGCAGCTTTTATTGAATTCGGAAATCACTTTATCAGTATTTTATATCCGAAAAAGTTATACCCGCCTCGCCCCAACTTTTCCTATAAATAGGAGGGGGGAGAACTCATTTTCTTTGCTCATCTCTCTCTCTTCTCTTCTCTTTCTCTCTCTAGTTCGTGTTGACGAACGAGAGAAACCCGGGCCTGCGCCGAATAAATCGCGCATGCGGGCCCAGGTTAAGTTTTATTTGGGGGGAAGGGTGCTGCTGCTACGGGAGCATCTATCGAACGCCGGAAGGCTGCCGGAGAGCCGCCGCCGCCGCTGCCGTGGATGACCGGAATTGCCGTCGTCGTGCCGTCGTCGCGCCGCCGCTTCGGATGTCTCATTTCGGTCCATTTCTCATCCTTTATAGTTGAAATTTTAATATGTTGTGTGTTTTAAATAGTACTTCATTTCGTATGTTGAGTGCGTTGTCGTCCGGTGGCCGGAAACCGGCGAAAACGCCGGAAAATGTGAAAAATAAAGGGGCGCCGATCAGTTTCAGTTTTTGCCCGTTTTCGCCTATTTTGGGTCATCAAATCGAAAAAGTTTCTTCTATAGAGTTGCTCGAAAAGTTATTTCCTATAAGACTGCCAAGTTTCATAATTTTCCGATAAGTTTCGATTAAAGTTGATTATTTTAATCAGGCGGTTATTTTTATAACTAGAGCATGTGATTTCAGAAAATTCCGAAAATTGTATAGTTTAATAAAGATATATGTGGGGTCATGTCTGATTATTTTCATAATTTTTGGACAAGTAAAAAGTGCAATCGAGGTTTGCTGTGTAAAATTTAATTAAAATGGCAAGTTACGGAAAGTGACCTCTGTCAAATCTTTTAGTCCCATTAAATCGAAAATTATATTTTGAAATTTATTTCCTTCTATGTGGAAGTTGTACGAGGTCTCTAGAGTCGCGCATTCTTAGTTGAAATATAATTAAAGTGAATAAAAGCTCCAATTAAATTAAAGTCGAGTTCTGAAAATTAGAGTAGCAGTCCTAAAATAAGGTTTGACCTTGTAGGACTTGTTGAGCCGGTCAGAGGAGCTGACAGATGAATATCGAGAAGTTTGACCACCTAAGTTGGTCTGACCGAGGTGGGTTTATTTGCAAAATCTATCTATATTTGAGTTATTAACTGATAAATGTGATAGTCATAGTTAGAATATCCAAATAAAATATTTGAGAAATTATCTGCTCAAGTCTCTGCTAGAGTAATAGTATTATACTGTTGTATAATTAATGAGAACATAGTATTATACTGATGTATAATTATTGAGAACATAGATTATGTTGTGCCATAATTATTGAGAACATAGATTATTCTTTGCCATAATTATTGAGAACATAGATTATGCTTCATCATAATTATTGAGAAAATAGATTATGATTTATCACAATAAATGAATATAGATTATGCTTCAACATAATTAAATAGAATAGATTATGCCTTGTCATAACTAAAGTCTATGGGGTAAAAGTTAAGGTGTACAGTTTAAAGTTCATAGTTTATAGATTAAGGTTAGAGTTTATGTTTAAAGTCTAAAAGTCATAGTTTAAAGTTACAATATATTAAATGTTTATTGTGTATTGATTATACTTGTGTATAATAAGTTGTACTCTTTAGCTTGTGCTGTCAGCATTAAACTCAAGTTATAGAATGATTTCCGTTTAAGGAATAAGAAGCATAATTGAACTAAGCTGCTAGAGGAATTAAAGGTTAGCCTAGTTGCTATATTTAGAGGATGACATAGTTTTTATGCTTTTGTCATATTACGCGCTTTATAGAGTACTTAGAGCAAAGGATAGGAAGGAACTGTGATTCTTGCAGTTGTGATGTTAATCACTAAAGGTGTCACTGTGAGGTAACTCATGCACATACACGTGATCTGAGCATCACTATAAGGAGTCAATGCTAGGTAACCCCTGGTATACTCAGGGTCAATGCTAGGTGATCCCTGGTACACTCTTCTCGGATTAGCGAGGTAACCCCTCTCTTTTCCTATCAGCGACATGTCATAAAGTGCAGTAGACGATAGAAGGAGCTACAGGGTACCAAAGAGAAGTAAAAGGTTTGCAGAAATGGGAAGGGCTTTCGCGTTTTGCTTTCCATTATCTGTATTTATATTTTGGATATTCTGTTACAGTTTTTATTAAAGATTGAGTTAAAAGTTTAACTCACTGAGTGCTTTAGTACTCACGCCCAAAATATTTTCAAAATATTTTTCACAGGTTGAGATGCTGGAGGTGATGGCTCGATGTACTGTTGTGGGTTGATCGTGCCTTGCTGTCTCGTTCAGACTAATGTATTTGCTCATTAGTATGTTGTTATGTGATACAATATTACTCCAATGTTTTCCGCTTAAACTCTGATACAGTTGCCCCATAATATGATTACATGCTATGTTTTATTTTTGGGCTTATCTGAATTGTATTCTTTATTGAATAATGATAATAAAGTCCCACTTATTTTCATAAATCCAAGCATGTTTCATTACAGTTTTCGACCTATGAGTTGGTCATATTTGGTTAAGTCTTGGATTTTGTTTATTTTCCAGTTGACCTATGAATGGGTCTTATCTTGACTAATTGCTTCTGTCCTATGAATGAGACATAAAATAGTTTATTTGCCTCTGACCTATTGATGGGTCTTAGTTATTGTGACCTATGGAGAGGTCTTGCTTATTTGAAGAGTCGGAATCCTATCTATTAATTGTTGGATTCTGTTTGAATTTGATTAGCCTATGAATAGACATTCCTTCAACTTGTTTGAACCCTTTGACCCCTTTGATTTGTTGAAAATGATAAGTTCTTCATAATCATAAAGTTATGTTGCCTAAGTTTTTGAGGCGCTAACTTAGTTTAATTCTAGAAACACCCCCTGGATTTCCAATTTTTCATGCTATTTTACGCACAATAACCCTGTCCCCATCCTCGGGACCGGGCTGTTACAGGGATGCTCAAGGAGGATGTTTATGTCAAGCAACCTTCAGGCTTTGAAATTAGAGATTAAGTCTACAAGCTGAAGGAAGCTCTATATGGACTGAAGCAAGCTCCAAGAGCTTGGTATGAAACCTTCACAACATTCTTGCTAAAGAATGGGTTTCAAAAAGGAGTCGTTGATTGTACTGTATTTAGGATAGAACGATCAACTGAGATCTTAATGGTTCAAATTTATGTGGAAGACATAATTTTTGGATCAAAATGCAAAGATCTCTGCACTTAATTCGCTCAACTGATGCAAAGTGAATGTGAGATGAGCATGATAGGAGAAATGACTTTCTTCCTAGGACTCCAAGTAAAGCAGCGGAAGATGGAATCTTCATTAGCTAAGCTCAGTACACCAAAGAGCTAGTTAAGAAGTTTGAAAAACTCTCAAGATTCCAATGAACACATCAGTTCAGTTAACTCTTGACGAAGAAGGAGAATTAGCTTAGCTTAGCTGAAGCAAAAGTCAGCTGGTTTGAAGAAACTGATTTTGATGGAACCAAGTTAAGAATATAGGCTGCTGTTTCTAGGGCATATCCCTAGAATGAAATAGGCAACTCAAAATAACTCATCATCGATCTGACCATCTCTAACAGAGTTCTATTCCTTCTCTCCGCCACGCCATTCTGCTGCGGCGTTCCTGGCGCAGTTAACTGGGATGTAATCCCATTCTCTATCAAGTAATTCCTAAATTCGCTTGAGAGGTACTCGCCACCACGATCAGAATGTAGTGACTTGATACTTCTATCTATTCGTTTCTCCACTTCCGCCTTAAACTCTTTGAATTTCTCAAAGCATTCAGACTTGCGACATAACAGGTAGATGTATCCATATCTTGAGTAATCATCAATCAAAGTGATGAATTACTCAAACCCTCCTCGAGCTTGAACTGACATAGGGCCGCATAGGTCAGAGTGAATCAAATCTAATAGCCCTTCGGATAGATTTCCTTTTGACTGGAATGGATGCTTGGTCATCTTACCTTCCAAACAGGATTCACACAAAGGAAATGATTCCAGTACCAATAAAGACAATGGTCCATAGTTTACAAGCCTTTGTATCATCTTAAGGTTGATGTGACCTAGCCCTAGATGCCAAAGATAGGTTTGATTCAATTCCTATGGTTCTTTTCTTTTGTTAGAGTTAATGATCGATGTATTCAGCAGTTGTCTTTGTGTAGTGTTTTGCATTGGTTTAAGAAAGTAAAGATGTCCATCCAATGTACCAGAACAAATAAAATATTTACCACTAAAGATAACAACTTTGTTATTAAAAGAAACAGAATATCCATCCATAATCAATTTAGAAACTGAAGTAAGGTTTTGCCTAAAATTTAGCACATAAAGACAATCTTTCAAACTCAAAGTTCTATCACTACTGAAAGGTAAAATAACTTCTCCCACTGAAACAGCCGCCACTGTTGTAGCATTGCCCATGTAGACGGTGATCTTATTCTCGCTCAGCTGTCTTTTTACCAAGAACTCCTGCAAAGACATGTAAACATAGTAGCTCCAATATCTACTACCCAATTGACTGGGTTATACAAGTTGCTAAACATGTTTCAGCAACAAGAGTGTGAGATATACCTCTCTTCTTCTTCTTGTTAGGGCACACCGCCTTCTAGTGACCTGCTAGGCCGCACTCGAAGCACTTGATCTTTGACTTGAACTCCTCAGGAGGAATCTTCGCCTTTGGCTTCTTCACCTCAGGCGCCGCATCTGCAACCTTCTTAGATACGTATCTCTTCTTCTTTTTTACACCTGAAGAAGACGCCCTATTTCGGATATGTGGGCCTCAGAATTGTTCTTTTGGAGCAATTCAGCCACCTAAAGGTCCATGAGCAGTTCAATTAAGGTAACATCTTTCTTGATCATGTTGAAGTTCAACCTGAACTGCTCAAACTTCGAGGACAAGCTATGAAGAACGATGTCAATCTGAGATTCAACGTCCAGATCTCTACCCAAGGTCTCGATCTCAGCCAGATACCCCATCATCGTGAGAACGTGCTTCCTAACAGGTGTGGAGTCAGTCATTCTCGCATCCATCAGTTTCTTCATTGCCAAATGGTGTGCTGAGCGTGTCTGATAAGCCACGATAGTGTGGATGTTTATAAAATTCATTTTTAAATAGGTTATTAAATCTTTAATTTACCTCCAGTTGAATTTCCTTACAACAAGAAAATTAATAGTCAGATAATAAATACGGCCATGTAATCATCTACTTGATAAGCCACGATCATGTAGACGTTTATCAATAAATTATATCTAAGAGTGAACACCATCATTATCTTCGCACCAAGATCACTATTTCGAAATTTACTGTTCCAGATGAAGGAGTCAGTTAGTTCTAATAGTGTTCTACATCTATCCTTTTAGGAGATTTAATTTCTAGAGAAATCTGTGATATGACACATCTGATATGGAGAAAGATCGATGTCAACGCACATGCCCATCACTTCACAATTAAATCAAATTTAATGGAGACCGTAATGGATTTCTATATACTTTAGTATGAATCTCTCCCACTTAGTTATTTATGCTTGAGGTTTCATTTTATCCCATTTAAGAACATGCAAACATCACATAAAATGATAAATATACATTGCATGCTTCAAACAACATAATAAGCAATAATAATAATCCAACTATCATGGCTTATATCTCATGTTGATTGATGAGATAAAACTGGAAAGTCAACTCCGGAATAGGGCTAGGTCGTCGCCCCCTCCTCACCACGCCTCGCCGAAAGCCTAGCTCCAATTAGGATTTCGGGATGTGAATTGGTGAACCTTACTTCTTGATGTTGTACTACTTTTCTTCTTTGAGTTGATCTCCGATCTCCATTCAATACAGACTATCTATTCCAAAAGGAAAAATCTAATATTTCTAGAATAAAAATTACAACTCAAAAACTTGGTCTAACAATTTTATTCATATTACATTAAAACAACATAAAATAAAACCTGACCTAATCCATAGATTTTCTCATGGATTAAAAAAATCACATACCGAAACCGGCATATAGCCAATCATCCATTCAACATAATTTAAACATACATCACATAAATAAATTGATCCATGATAGTTGGTAAACCTGCAAACAAACACAGTCTACATGTTCAACAATCATATTTATATGATTCACATAAAATAACATATGATAACTATGCATGAATTATTATTTTTGAATATTTCAATTAATTAAATTAATAAATTCAAAAATTAATACAAGATAAAATTTGGAAATCAAAATAATTATCCACGAAATTAAAATCTTGTATATTTCAAAAATTGCATAAAATAAATCTGTAAATTAATTAAAATTGTCCACCAAATTTATTTTTAATTTTTGAATCACCCTAATTAAATAATATTTGGAAATATTGATATAAATCAAAAATCTATTCCAAATAGTCACATAAGGACCGAAAATTACATAGAATAAAATCTAGAAATTTGATCTTTTTCTAACTCTTCCAAATTAAATTCTAATTTAAATCATTATCCCAATTAGACTTTGAGAATTATTTATTTATATAAAAAATTACCTTATCCAATTTTAAAACTTAAGATTTTGAAAATAATCTAAATAATAAATCTGGAGAATTAGTCCACTCAAAATATCCCAAGATTTAAAATTCTATTTTCAAATCTATTTGTATTAAAATTAGGTAAACCAAGATATACATCAAATAATATCAAATCTTATTCCAATAACCATAATTTTCAACCACCTTAATAAAATAAATCTGAAAATTTGATTTTCATCAAAAAATTCTCCAAATTAATTTATTAAAATCGAAACTTAACACCATATATCATATTTGAAAATTTTGATATTAATCAAAAAACTATTCCAAATAAAATAGTATAGGTTTCGAAATTATCAAGAAGAATAAATCTGGAAATTTTGATCCACTTTAAAAATTACCAAATTTATAATTCTATTTTCAAACCTTTTTAGATTAAAATTAGGTAACTTTTGATATGCACCAAAAAATTACCTAATCTCATTCTAATCACCATAATTTTCGAACTACACCAAGAATTAAATCTGGAAATGATATTGATCAAAAAGCCATCCATACTTAATTCTTAAGTGCCAAAAATTAACAACATAAAATTAGGGAATTTTAACACAACAAATTTTGAAAATTTGTTCTACAAATTTTCGAACACCATGAATATTAAATCTGAAAATTTGAAGAACATCAAATATCAATCCAAATAAATATTCATGAGGACCGAAAATTTTAGCAACATCAAAATTAGGATTTTCGAACCAAATTAAAAATCCCTCCAAGTTTTGAACACATAAAAATCGACACACATGCATATTTAAATATGAAAAATTAAGAACTATAATTTTAACATCAAATTTAAATATATATGTCGAGTTTATGCAAGGATTAAAACTAGAACAGTGCCAAAACTTGCTCTGATACCAATTATTGGGGTATTTTTGAATTAAACCACCAGAGGATCAATTGGATGTTCATTAACCCATGTTCATACAAATCATATTTTTATGTAACATATATGCTTAATACATGTCTAACACAAATTACATGCATAGTAAATTCGAATCTAATAAAGCAGAAACATAGATACGAATATACTTACAAATTGATAGATGGTCTGAGGACAAGATTAAAGATCTAATCTTGTTGTTGAACGATGAATGATCGGCGCCCCTTCTCTCATGTGATTGGCGGCCACTGGCTTGATATTCCTCTCCGAGATCTTCTGTTGTATTCCCGGACTGAGTATCAGATACAGAGTGGGTTGTATACTATTGATAGGGTTGTGGATTCTGTGGAGATCTTGAGAGACAAAGGGGGGCTGAATAATATCTATATTATTTTCATCCCTCTCCCTATGATTAAATAGGGAGGTGGCTGAAAATTAACTCCCTAACCCTACTGGGTTTGGGCCTCTATCTCAAGTCCTATCTCCAGTCCACTTTCAGTCAAGTTGGGCTACAACAGGGATCTAGAAGAATATTAAATTGGCCCACTAATTTATTTAATTTCTAATATCTAATAAACTTAGGACATAATTAAATAAATTAAGTATTACTTTTATTCCACTAAAGAAGTAAGACTGACCTACCAATTTAATACATATTTGCGAATATGCTTTCTCCTTTAGTTTAGCCATTCCCCGTATTTAAGATATAATATTTGTTAATTAATTATGTCAGCCTCTGACAGCTATAATTAATTAACATCTTGAACCTTGAGTAGTACCACACAAGCTTTATCATGTACGGAATAAATTCCACCTAAAGGGTTTCAACATGAATTTGTGTTTCCTCAAGGGAACATCATCAACTTGGCGCACCAGGACATGGTGCTCATGCATATTGCATGACACATCATGTATATATTATTATTACCCAAGATATTGAGTTTATTGATCCATGAAAGGATCTCATCCATTGATAAATTAAAGCAATAAACAATGTAGATGTATGCTCACCAATAAACATGAGTTCAGAACCCGAACTTTGTGGATCATTATTCTCTCACTATCAGGGTCAGAGTAGAGAATAGTATCATATCGTGGTCCTCTTTAATACACTAACAAGTGTACTAGAATAATTAGTTAGTCAAGATAAACTAACTTGTCAGATTATTTTACGGTGTACCGATGGTGAGTTCAGGACGATCTCGTGAGCTCTTTAATACAATACAAGGTTCTGATGATATAATCTTACCGTGTGTCTCCCCACACCATAACATCTACAATGTAAATATATTGAATATTGCATAAAATAATTATATAAAATAATCTAAATGCAAATAGTGACTGCAAAAACTTTCAATCCATATCATCATATCATCAGAAAAGTATACAAGACATGTCTTTCAGTATACAAAACTAACATACCTGGGTTGGATTCTTGAAGGACAAAATAGAAACTATTACAGCTTTTAAGAAATTAGCTTGTAAAGTCTCTGTGAAGAAAGGTGTTCCAATAAAGAGAATTAGAAGTGATCATGGGATGGAGTTTGAGAATAAACTATTTGATGAATTCTGTGAAGAACATAGAATTAGCCATGAATACTCTGCTCCAAAGATTCCTCATCATAATGGAATAGTTGAAAGGAAGAACATGACTCTTCAAGAAATAGCTAGAGCTATGATTACTGGAAACAACATCGCCACTCATTTCTAGGCTGAAGCAATCAATACAGCATGCCATATTAGCAATCGAGTTCACTGCAGACCAGAAACTCGAGCTACTCTCTATGAGTTATGAAAGAAAAGGGAGTCTACTGTCAAATACTTCTATATATTCAGCAGCATCTGCTATATTCTCAATGATAGAGAATATCTTACTAAGATGGAGAATAGAGAGGTGGAGGCATTTTTCTTGGATATTTAAGAAATAGTAAGTCCTACAGAGTCTATAATACTGAAACATGAGCTGTAATTGAGTCTGTCAATATCAAGTTTGATGATGTTCAAGACTTCAGAAGTGATGATGAAGAAGTTCATGAAAATGTGTTTAAACATTCTGAAGAACATTCAGAGAAGCCAGACTCTCCCAGCTCAGAGTCATCTGAGACTTCTAAAAGGACATACAAGCCTTCTAGAAGGACATACAAGCATCTTATTAAGAGTCATCCAACAACAACAATCATTGGAGATGCTTATGACTCTCTGAAGACCAGGAGTAGAGCAAAAGTTCAAGACCTAATTGCTAGTGTCTGCTATACATCTAAGACTGAGCCTAAGAATGTAAAGGGAGCTCTGCAAGATCAGTATGGGATCAAGGCCATGCAAGAGGATCTACTACAATTTAAGAAGAATGATGTTTGAGATCTTGTTCTTTGCTCCAGACGATGTCAACATTGTTGGAACAAAATGGATTTTCAGGAATAAGTCTGATAAAGAAGAAAATATCACGAGAAATAAAGCAAGGCTGGTTGCTCAAAGCTAATCTCAGATTGAGGGAATTGACTTCGATGAGACTTTTGCTCATGTGACAAAACTGGAATCAGTAAGATTACTTCTTGCCATAGCATGTCAGCTGAAGTTCAAACTGCATCAGATGGATGTGAAGAGTGCCTTCTTTAATGGTTTTCTCAACAAACCTGTGTACGTAGCTTAACCAAAAAGGTTTGAAGATCCTCACTGTCTAGATCATGTTTACAAGCTCAAGAAAGCTCTCTATGGTTTGAAACAAGCTCCTAGAGCATGATATGAAAGGCTTGCAAACTATTTGCTAAGCAAATGATATAGAAAAAGAGGAGATGACAAGACTCTATTCATCATAAAGGAAAATAATGTAGTGATTATTGTTCAGATATATGTTAATGATATCATTTTTGGATCAAGGTCTGACAAGATGGTCATGAACTTTGTCAAGGACATGGAAACTGAATTCGATATGAGCTTGGTGGGAGATCTGAAATACTTTCTAGGGCTGTAGATCAAACAAACAGAAGAAGGTATTTTCATATCCCAGTCCAAATATGCTAAAGGTCTTGTCAAGAAATTTGGACTTGAGAGTAGCAAGCATAAGAGAACTCCAATAGGGACAAAAACCAAGATCTCTAAGGATGATGCTGGAACTGAAGTTGATCAGACTCTCTACAGAAGCATGATTAGAAGTTTTCTATATCTAACAGCCAGCAGACCAGCTATAGTCTAAAGTGTGGGAGTATGTGATAGATATCAGGTATGTCAAAGAAAGTCATCCGAATGTTGTGAAGAACATCATCAAATATGTCAATGGAACAACTGAGTATGGTCTCTAGTATTCCACTGAAACAAATTCAAGCATTGTAGCATATAGTGCTGCTGACTGGGTAGGCTTCTCAGATGACAGAAAAAACACATCCGGTGCTTGTTTCTTTGTAGGGAACAATCTTATTTTCCTGGTTCAACAAGAAGCAAAATAGTATATCTTTCCCTACAGCTGAAGCTGAGTATATTGCAACAGGAAGTAATTGCACTCAGATCTTGTGGATTCTACAGATGATGAAAGACTATGAAGCTGCTCATAATGTTCCAATTCTCTTCTGTGATAACATGAGTGCAATCAACATATCTAAGAATCTAGTTCAGCACTCAAGGACTAAACACATTGATATCAGACATCACTACATCAGAAGTCTAGTTAAAGAAAAAGTTCTGAATACTGCAGAAGATCAACTAGCAGATTTGTTCACCAAAGGCTTGGATACTGCAAGATTTGAGAAGCTTAGATCCACATTGGATCTTTGCATTCACCATTAATTAGCCTAATGGTGTGCGAGTGTGTTTATTTCACACTCAACAGGTAACACAGAGAACCTGCAAAAAGAATGAGCTGAATTGGAGAATCTATGAATAAAAGTTCACCATAGATGTCCATGAACATCTTCCAGAGGATGATCATGCACATTGTTAGTAACGGCTAGTTGGCGTCTCTACAACTTCAGAACCGAAAAATACGAATTTCACTCCAAATTTTATGTGTCTCACTAGAGGAACAATAATTGATCATGGCATTGAAAGAAGTAGTTACTGGTGATTGGAAATGTGAGAATGGATTCAAGACATGTTACCTCGGAGTGCTTAAGCAGCTTATGCTACAAGAGCCCTTATAGGGAGTGATTTAAAAGCCGAAGGTCACATAAATTCAAAAAATCATGTATGAAAAAACTATGCATCTCTATTGACAGTGGTTTCAAGGAGTGGCTTTGGTTGGAATGATACCACACATACTATAAGAGTGGAAAACGATCAAATATTGGGGAACTATGTTAACATATACAATTTTATGTGTTTTTTATTAATGTCTATACAACGCTTATTACCTGGTATTATGATATATTTACCAGACGGATAGTAGTGCACAAACATTGCGTTACAAGCCATGGCCCTTATATAAAGATTGGTGTAAAATATTTGAAAAAGACCGAGGAATGAGCGAACATGATGAAGCATTTGATGACGTTGTCCAAGATTTGTTGCACAAGTCTCAAGAGAGCCCATATATATCAAATGAGAATGAATACGACCCATTTACTTTCTTGAATGAAGATGAAGTTGTAGTAGATGACATGTCTATGCATGGTGAATGAACTAGTTAAAGTACAAAAGTTACAGGTAAGAATAAATGTAAAAAAAAGAAAAGCTATTGATTCACTAGATGATCATTTTATAGACTTGATGACTATCTTCTGTGAAAAAAAATGATTCAAGATTAGAAGAACCTAGTGAGGAGGATTGAGTTTGAGCATGATGCATCTATGTCAAGGAAGAAAGTATTTAAAGTTCTAGGTAACATGAAACAGTTAACTGATGTAAAGCAAATTTATCTGGTGAAGTATTTATACAATAACACTAACGACCTCGATCTTTTTCTCTCTCTTCTGGATGAAAAAAATAAGTTGTTATGGTAATATGGTTAGAATGATCATTAGTGGAAAAAATATAGATGTATTATGTTATTGTTTGTTCGATTGTGCACAATGATTAAAAACTTGCAATATTTGATGTTGATTTTTTATAGGAATTATGTATTTGGCCCTTTTGCAGCTATTGATTTTGATGGTTTTCAAAATTGGAATGACTATGTAGATAGTTTTGTTATATTAAATGTAATATGAATTATTGCACCAAGACATCCCAGCTTATTACTGTAACGTATGTAATGATGACAAAACTTATTTATTATTACATCTCATAGATCTTGAACTTTACAATAGCTTTACTTTTGTTTTTTGTTTAATTAATATATTAATAAGTATGAAATATCGTGTACTGCAACTTTATTAAAAAATATAATTTAACCATTTATAATGCAAACATATTATATTAATTAAACTTAAATCCTCAGAAGAGAAAATTCATACATGGTGAACGTACATAGAACTTTAAATAAGCATGCAAATAGAAAACACCACACACAAACCACGCAAATCAAATGCATAGCAGTAGAACAATCAAATAAGCAAACAAACAACATTCTTCATTTCTTCCAAGGAGACCAACTTGTAGATGAACTTGCTTGAGGGAAATCCCCTTTTGGAAGACATGACTTCGGCGCTTAGCCATTCTTGAAGTGGTAGCAGTTTTTTCCAGAGAAGATTTGATCGACATACTGGAGGTATCATCGGTGTTATAGCCTGCAACATATTTTCAAAATGATTAATTAACACTTGAATTAAATGAAAGCTCGATAACTGCCCAAGCCTCATTCATCCCAGCATCTTTTTCCTCATTAGATCAGATGTGGATTATGTCACCAACCAATTGGGCACATTTGGGGGTTACCAAAAATTTTCTTTAGTTTTTCTCAATTTGGGTCTCCATAAATCTAATATGTGAATGCAAACACGAGATATTTCTACAAAATTATATTGAGTAGTGTTATCAAAATAAATAATGCAAATATATATATATATATATATATATAATTGTTTAAAGAAAATTACTTTGATTATAGAGGCCTAAACTTGAGTGTTATAATGCATTTTGTTAGCCGCAACATTGTAATAGACCCCAATGTGGTTAAGCATACAACTAAACACGATGTACCCTTTTTGAAGTTTTCTCATCTTACGGAAGCATTCACCGTAGGAAAATATTTGTTCGAATAAACTATTAACCTTGTTCATCACATTTGTCACTGCTTCCACATTATTTACACCAATGCAGAAATTTTCATTCCGAACTTCAGTAGCCAACAGAGCGATGAACTTCCCGTCGATCTCTGTAGTCCATTGTGCATCGTATAAGAAATCCTCTTGAACCATTTGTGCTTGATAGTGTGGGATTTATCTTCTGGCTTGTATGAATTTCCTACAAAATATCCATCTATTTATAGCCAAAAAATTAATTTAAATTGAGTGGATTCAATTACCGTGAACTTTAAATTTGATTCTTTTTTTTCATTTGTATTTGGTTCTTTCTCAGAAAACCAAGATTTTGTAAAAGACTGCAAAATTTTGCATGCCTAAGATCATGTGCATAATAGTTTTAAACAGTAAATGAGAATAATAAGCAATTGACTATGATAATATTTCAAAACATGAAATGGATTATGAAATGGGAAATTAATTTTATCTACATTATTTATTGGATGATAAATAAAATAATTACAATTTTAATAATTATTATGAAAATATTGATATGTAAATATAATAGTAATGTGAATACTATGTAATTAAAAGAGGACTTTGAAGAAAAACTATTTTTATTAATTGTTTTTATGTCATTATTTCCCAATAGTTCGTAAATTAATTTTGTGCATCGATTATTTCCACTTTCATGATTTCAAGCATTTTTAAATATAAAGATACAACTTGAATAATTATAAATGAATATTTTATATTAAGGGTAATCTAGGTATTTTCTAACAATTTAATCATAATCATTCAATCCAAACAGAATATTGACAATCTATTCTAAATCATTGAAATTGCAATCAAATAATCCAAACACGCGATTACTTTTATCTTAACAATGTAATCCTACTTTATCTCAATTGTCTTCAACTCTCCCAGTTTCATTGGCTGCTCTTATCATTCTCTTTCTTGGCTTTCCAACCAACTTAATTATAGATAGTAGCTCTAGTTTTTCAAATCCATCAAAGTTACTCATCAATTTACCTATCATTGGTTTGATTGCATGATCATATGATGAATTGTGATACTAGTTCGAGTAATGCCTAGATAAATGCCTTGGGGTCTTATGTTTAATGACACAAATTGCATGTGTACATGGAATACAAGTTAGTTCCCATAACCTGCATGTGCTATCAAATTGGAATACTTTTGCTTTCGATGGCGGTCCAGCCGATCTAATATACCTGAAGAAGATCTGACTAGATAATCAGCTAGCAGAGAAGTGTTTTCTTTCTCAGTGCCATTGGGAGTTTAGTCCATTGGGGCTCACATCTATTAAAAAAACGTCTTCTTATCTTCAGTGGATGATAGGATTAATATCCCAATAAGAAATAATAAATAAAATATTCTTATTATGGGAACACTCATCATAGAACCCCCCCAAAAGGAGGGGTCTTCCCAAAAAGAAGATGATTGATTCAACGTGTATTCAATAAATTGAAATTCTCCCCAAGATATTTTCATCTTCTTCGCTCTCTCATAAATAAACACCTGTCCAAGAATACTGTATGCCTAATCATCTACATCTCTAATCTTATATCCATTACCTTCATTGAATATCACTCTACACTCAAAAAATGCCTTCTTCAAATTATTTTGGTATTTTTGCATACAAGTTGGACTTCACTCAGTTGTCCAGTTATCAGACAAGATCTTATTAGATGCTAACCTATTCATATTATTAAGTCTCATATTATTAAGAATTGACACAATATGTTTATATCTAGCATCTAATACGCTTGTATTAAAGCTCTCAACTATATTATTGTCAACCATTTCACACTTACTTCTAGAATTGAAAACAGCCCTACAAAATGTAATTGAATTATATGCCACAAACTTCATCCATTTTCTTACTAATATCTCCTAAAACATTCAAACTATCCTCAAAATCTTCTTTGTAACTGCTCCATGCACACAACCAAAACCATTTCTTTAATTCATTCTCATTCCGCTTTTAACTCCAATTGGCATAAACATGTCTAGCACAATTAATACTTGTGTTCAACATGAGGTAGTACCACAGAAACTGCATGCACCAAATTTACATTATCAGAAAATTTATGCGACTAACCTTCTACATATCAGAAATTATGGTCAGATTTTTTCCTTCATCCTCAATCTGATGGCCCTTAACTAAGAGTTGCAAAAACCAATCCCAATTATCCTAGTTCTTTGTTCTAATGGTAGCCCCGGCTATTGGATATAGTTGCTCTCTCATACTTTGATTAATTAACTGAATATTTGTAGCTTCTAAATCAATATAAAATTCCTGAAGATCTTTCTTCCTCATAATCTAAGTGTAAATTATCCCCATCATGAGTTTCCATAACCCATTTACCTAATCATTAGACTATCTATGTTTTCAGCTAGTACTCATTGATTATGTCATCCATTAACTCATCATGACCATTTTCAAAAGAACTACATCACGTACCTATAAGTGTTGTACCACTTAATGTATCGGTAGACTGGAGCCTCTTTATCAATTAATGTCATTTTGTTATCTCATCATCATTCTCAATCACATTGAGTTGTTCATTTGTTAATGTTACTCCATATTTCAAATAACATAATTTTTCAAACCCGGCTTCACAAAATCTTCCTTGTAAGTTTTAAGCATGTGAGTAAATGACAGGAAATCTATGCACACATTTTCAATTAATTTACTATCACATTCAATATATGGTAACTCAGGAATGTGCACTCATCTATCCTTGTAATGATAAATCAAATTAACTGTCTCCATCTGTAGTGAAACCCGAAAAAAACCCCAAACTTGAAAAAAGAATGTGCACTAGTTCCAACTCAAAAAATTACAAAAAAAATGATGAAAATGAAAGCAAATAAGATTAACAAAACAAAACTCCCACTTGAAATAATACAACAAATATTTGAATCTCAGTACAACCTTTATCAAACAAATAATCTTTGTTAAATATACTATCTCCAAGATCAGTACCAAGAATCCTTGATAAATATTATCTTTGTTTATACCTTAACCATTAAAAAACATAAATTTCTTATAAAAGCAATTCATTTGGACCTTAACTATTAAAAAGTTGTAGCATCAATTCGGACTAAAATTTTATTTTATTAGAGTGAACATTCTTTTTAACTAGAGTCATTGATCAATACTTCACAAAAAAAAAAAAAAAATCTAGGCGGATCTTATTCAATTTGTTGATTGTTAGGCCCCATATCTGTGTGGCCCAAACTCTAAACCGGCCTAAGACACTCAAGAGCTACCCTGTTTCAAGGCTCATGTGCACTTTCCACACTCATGTTCTCATTCTACCGCGTGTGTTTTGAGAGTTCTAAAGAGAGAGAAAACTGAGATGGGAGTTATAGCTTTGTATTTTCTATTCTCTTCTTTTTCATGAGAACTTCTCATTTTCTTCTTCTTCTTCTTCTTCTTCTTCTTCTTCTTCTTCTTCTCTTCTGTCAGAGAGTATAATTCACTTATTGAGTGGATTTTACTGTATATATGAAAATGTGTTGAGTGCAAGAGTGAGGGCCTGAGGTGGTTGTGTCTGGGTTGTGTTCGCCGAAAGATCTGACCTCTCAGAGGGGTCATGTTCTGAGTAATAGCGTAGGTGTGCCTGAGCCAACCAACTGAGTTCCATTCTCAATGACTAAAACCTCCGATAAATATAGGAGTAAGATGCTCAGAAGCAATAAATGTAATACCCAACACAATTATATCCAACTAACAAAATTACCAAAAATATTAAAAAAATTATAAGTGAATAATATCCAAGTATACCATAGTTTTATTAATTTAAACCTCGAAAGATGGGTAACTATCAATTCGAAACTTGAAAGATAAAAAACTATCAATTTAAACTTAAATTATTAAAACTATTAATTTTCAATTTTGATAATTTAGATTAATATAAATTTATATAAATAGCTTGTACAAGTACATTAGAGTTTATATATATATATATATATATATATATATATATATATATATATATATATATTTACATCCCGAAATATAAACTAATACAAGATCAACTTTGATTATTTTTAATAATCATTTCTATCAAATTTATAGATATTTGAGAAGAAATTTTCATTCAAAATTAATATAAAAATAATAAAAAATAAAAAAGAATAAAAATATATCATTTTTAATATTTTGTTAGAAATAATTATTATTTTTAAATAAATGTATACCCTAAAATGAAATTAATTAACCCTAAAATTAAAGTGGATTAATTTTTTTTATCCAACAGCTTACTACGCTCAACACACTCATCGACGTTAATGTGTGGGTTCATGTACTACGTTTGAGAATTAAGTTTTTCAAAAAATTTGAAAAAAGGGAAAAAAATTTATGGGATATTATGATTGTGGTTCACTAATTGAGTAAAATTCATGGATTATTATGTAATTTCACTAAGAAGCTTGAGGAGCAAACGAACAATGCAAGACACGAGAAGTAGGTCTGCAAATGAGTCAAATTACTCATATTTCAATTCAAAAAGTCCATTCGGCCTTTGTTAATATAAACAAATCGAGTTTAAACTTAACACTACTCGACTCTTTAGTTTATCAATGACTTACTACTTGTGAACTAGCTTCAAATATAAAATATTAATTCAATATTTACCTTATGATTTTATACTTCAACAGGTGATATAATCTAATTAATTTTATTTATCATAAAAAAATAATTTTAATAAATATATTATATTTTTAACTTACTTTACACACACACACACACGTAGAAATGTCGAATATTTAAAGTGCTAATATAATAAACTCATCTAAAAAAGCGTTTGAAAAATAGCATATTCACAAGTTAGTGTAGACTCAATTCAGCTCACTGTTGAGTCGTCGCCGGTGTCAGATCATCGCCCTCCCGTTTTCTGACCAAAAATAACCGAGAATGAAAACGGAATCGGTCCCAGGCCGGGCCCGTGATTTGCTAAGACGAAGACATTCTCGTAAGAAAGGTGCTTCCTTTTATCTCCAATCTTACTTCGGTAAATTAAAATTTTATTGAATTATACACATTTGCTTTCAAACTGTCGTAAATATGTAAATGGGCCGTTGTTTCTGGGTTAATTATGATATAATGCATTTTGTTGAAGATATGAGTGAATTAGTAGCCTACTGGAATATGCCATTTTAGGAACAAAATAAAAATAAAAAATTGGAAGAGAATGGATTAAGATCATGAAAGATTTAGAAGGATTTGATTCACTTTTACTGCATGAATCAAAGCAAGAAAAAATATTACGGAGACAGTAATTTGTTTTAGCATTCTACTTGGTCTACATTTTCTTCATTTTAGTCTTCCTTTTCTATTTGTTTTTTATGTTTTCGGTAGCATTGTCCGTCTTCCAAGTCCATCTTTACTTCATTTTATCAGGAATCATATGCAGCATTACCGACAATTATGTAGACTGAGGACGTAGTGATTGCGAGATGAGACTGTATTATACAAATCTGGATCATGAGATAGCATGAATAATGTTATTTGTGTTATAGGTGAGGTAACTGTTACACGAATTCAATATGCTGTAATGTTGCTAGATTTTTGGTGTTATGTTATGATTTGTGCCTGCCTTTAATATTTTAGTTGCTAATCTGTTGGAAGGGGAACAGTGGAAACAAGGTCCGAGGCAAGCATAAGTTGTAGCTCATTAATCTCCTTGCAATTAGTTCTCGGAACTGCATTGAGTTCAAGATGTGATATTGTTGGTTTATATATTGTCCTGTTTTATTTCATTTAATTATTGTTCAGTCCCTATCGGTTTTGTGTTTTCTGGTGCAACCCTTATATTCCATTCCCTTCGAATTTTTCTGTATGTGATGGCTTATCATAGCCTTTATGCTTCTCAAGTTTACTTTTCCCTGTTTCTTTTCTTTATTCTATGGCCTATTGATTTGTGATTCCCTTAGTATCGTGATATGATGAAGATGAAGTGGTTATTAATTTATGCTTTGAACATTAATCTCGTGCATGTGATCATGGAATAAGCACATCATAACATATAGTAGGATGAATCCATATCCTAAAGGAGAACTAGGACCTTTTATGTACTAGTCTAGGCTTTTGTTTACTTGGCTCTATCTTTTGATGACTGAGATGGATTGTAGCTGTATTAAAATGAGTGACTTAAATATACAAAGGAAAAGAACAGACTGAGCATCGACTATAATTATTTTGCACAATTTATGTAACCTAATCCGGTAAAGTAAATTGAAATATGGATCCTTTATTCAAATAATCTAGTACGCAGACTATAATTTCATAGCCCTAGCTGTATGTGAAACTTAAAGCTCTTCAAATCGCCAATAGGGCAGGCTCTTCAAATATAATTTCCTTTTCTATCACCAAGCCCATGCCACGAAAAAGAGAAACCAGTAGATATTTAGAGCTTCATTTATGCATACAATAATGGAGATGAAGATCATTATCTTGCTAGCCCTTTTTACAGAAGGAACATGTGCCGACATGAACTCATATGCTTCTTTGTGATGATTACCTGTAAAATTGGAGTATCCAGTGTCTTCTCCAGCCAAATGGCCTCCTTCGTGATTGTCAAAGCAAACATGTACAATTATAAATATGATGTGACGTGACATATTGGAGTTAAAGGGAACTTGCACTAAGTTTTGCTAACACCTACAGAATGGTATATCCAGGTTGTTTCTTAGCTATGATTTTATAAATATTGTCAATATACTAAAAGAAATCACGAAAAAAAGAAAAAGGAAAGAATAGGTCTTGCTCTGTCAGAATAGGCTGCAGCAACATCAGCTTCAGCTAAAACCATTTGGAGAGTAGTACTTTGAAAACAAACCCATATGTGAATGGGTTTCAACCCCATGAACTGGTGGTTGCTTGATGACTTCTCATTAACATACTAATGAGGCCATCCATAGCAATGAGGATCTAAACTCAGAGCTGCAATTCCAAGGCCCCGTCACTCGACTAAGAGCTAAGAAGTTACAAGAGTATTTGCAAGCAACAATAAGGAAGAAGCTCGAGGAAGAAGATGGCGTGCAAGGTAGCTCAAAGTTGATGACCTTGTTGATGTTGGAAGATGGAGATCAAGACATGGAGTACAAGACATGAGGAAGTGCACGTGTGCATGTGAACGTGTGCATGCGTGCGTGTATTTGGAGTCACGGCCGTGTGTTGAAGAGCTCAAGATTTTCGGCCCTTGTTAATTCAAATAAGGGGCATGATTTATTAGACTATAGTATTTATTTTATTTAATTTGGACCATAGTCAAAGTCAGATTTTATTATTTAATTTGATATAATTTTCGCCCCTTTTGAGTCATAGTTGATTAGGTTTTATTTAAGGTACAATTTTACCTTGAATAGAATTCTAGTTTAGGAAGTTTCCTAGTCTAGTTCTAATTTGATTTTGGACTTGTAATTTTTGGCTCTACCCCTTTAATTTTCGGCCATGCTCTGTTATAAATTAAGCTTTGCTTCAATATTGTCTCAGCCCCATTTAAATCTTTGTGAGTTTTTGATCGAAAATTCATACTCTTAGAATTAGCAACTCTAGGTTTTATTCAAAGGGAACTCTACGATTCACATTGAGGGATTGTCGGGAACTCGCTACTTGAAGAACAACTTAAAGAATTTGGCCTTGTGTACGTTCGAGATTCAAGGCAACTTTCGGGTTGTGATTCGTATCGACTTGCCACCAGCCGTGTATGCCATCGACGTCAACCACCCTCCACCATTCGTACGCTTCAACAACCTTCAACAAGTCCATTGATCGAGCTTCAAGCCATCTCAAAACCGTTCCAGATCAGATTTGCTTATACGTGTTCTACACGACGTTTGGAGCACATATAACGTAAGTTTATCCAAACCCTATCATATCCTATCTTCCCTAGCCATTCTTCACCTTATCATCACACACGAAAATTCCATCCAACCATCCGTCCAATTCAAAGCCTTATACAGCCCCCTCGATTTGGAATTTGTGTTTTAATTTTGTGTGTCGTAGTCTAGGTATTTTAGTTGGTTCTAGTCGTCTAGTTGTTCCGTTGTTAGTCATTTATTATTCCGCATATTTTCAGTTATTTATCGACTTGTTAGAAGTCATAGAACCCTTACGTGTCGACGTGCGTTCGATCCTTAGCTCGGGTCACATCACATACTCTGTAGTATCTCTACTCTCTTGTCATTACTTACCCATCTCACTATTTTTTGTCCAAGATACCTTTGCACTTTTACCTTCACTGGCTTCCCGGGAAGCTGACTGGTTGACTTTACCAAACGTGAAAGATTAGGGATAGTTAGAGTGGATGTTGTTGGCCTGGTTGATGATTGACACGGTCCAAGAATCATTAGTTGGGCAACAATAAATTAGCACCTTTTGTGCTCTTTCTTTGAGGTTAGTTGTAAAATCTTTGCCATGCTTGTCAAGACTGCAACTGGCAGCAAAGGATCACTTACCTTTTCTCCGGCCCTTTAGTGCATTTTTTTTAGGAATATCTAGTGCCTTACTGGTTTGCTCACTCAACCTCCACATGTGAACTATCATAATGGCTCTGCTGATTCGTATTGAGGTCATTTAGATTGAATAGAAGGGGCCTCATAATCTAATTCAGAAATTTCACCCCAATAAGTAGTGACTAGTGATGTGGACTCCTTTGGAGTTGGAGTTTATCAAAAGTTTCTCAAGGGTAGCTTCCAATGGGTTCAGCAGCAGTTGAAAAGAACTTATGCTTATTTTGAACTCCCTGATCTGCATTTTCTATATGATGGTCATCACTCAACAAGTCATTCCATTGGTCATTATTTTTCGATTTTATGTATTGGCTTCAATTTTTGAGAAACTAGAATGCTCAACAGTATCATAGAATGAAGGGACCAGGCTGCTAAATCCATCATTTTATGGAATTTTGAGTGGCAGAGTTTCATTATAGTTCACTCAGTCTTCTTTCATTTCAACTTGTTTGCTGATTTGAATGAACAAATGAGCTAAACATGGAATCGGTCAAGATAGCATAATACAAGTTTCCAAACTTTTATTAGTAGCTATAGGCTATTAGGCTGTACCTGATTGTCTTTATACTTTTGATCTAGATGCTAATATTTTAATCCTATGCCTGTACTTTACCTTGATCGTTATTCAGTATCCTAATACAAGCAAGTTTCCTTTTCATTTTCCATTCTAGAGCTACTTTTCAGTAAATATGATCCTCTCCTTTTAGGTTATGATGATACTCCTACACTCTAATGCAAGGATTTGTGTGCTATGTCTTAGTAATAGTATCATCTGTCCATAGACTACTGGGATACTCATGAAGTGGATTTACTAATTGACACTCATTCTGCCAGGTATAAAAACAGGGAATATATAATGAAGAGGACGAGAAAGCTGTAGAATTATAAGCTTCTTCCCTGCTATCCACATTCATGAGATAAGATTGGGTATGCACTGCTTTAAAGTTTATAAGCTTATGAACTTACTTGATATTAATATGCTAGAAATTTACCTAATTTAGGTTTGAAATTGATAATAAACAAGATTGAACTGCTGGTATTCTTATCCTAGCAAATGTTATGTAAAGATTGTGAATGACCGGATTGGATTCTCTATACACATAGACTAGTTCAGATTATGTTCAGTTTAGAAGCCCTTCAGCTTCAAACTCAATTCGTTGCCAAATATGAGTCGAAAAAGGGTTTGTCTTAAACCAATATGTATTTCTTGTAATTCTGTAATGTCAATCAAGTCATCCTCTCAAATCAACTATAGGAAAGGTAGCAATTAGAGTCAAACATGCTCCATTTATACGTTCTCGACATTTTCAGTGGTTGATGACCAACAACTAATTAAGTTGACTATTTAGCCTTACTGTTTTAGTAACCGCTGACAAAGAGGGCTACTTGCGTTTTTCTATCCACATCATTGTTAGTTTCATGCATTTCTCTCTTTCCATTGATTTTTCACTCGGACAACCTGTTAACAAGGTCATGTAGATGTGCTATTCATTTCCCTTGTAACTTTAGGTACAAATCAGTGTTCTTTCTCTTGGAAAACATGGTAATAATTAGTTAACGAAGCATGTCGATATGCATTCATTTGCAGTATCAGAATTTGATGCAATCATGTGTGAATATATATATTAAGTATATCAATAATGAACTGGTAAGTGGTAACACCATAATTTTGCTACTTTATTGCCATGAGTAGATTCTTTCGGCTAAACATGGTAATATGATTAATAAAGTTTTTATGTGTGATTCAATGGGCCAACTGGCTGCTGGCTGTTCCTTTTACTCACTATTCTGACATAACATATACCTTCAATATTTCTGGTTTTTATGAAGGTTGCTTCTCGTCACGACTTAATCTAGTGTGTTCGACATCTGCAGAAACACCTCATAGACAATGAAGCATTTGAGGGTAAAAGAGATCACTCATGAGTCATGCAGAAAGATCTATGAAAGGACTATTTCTCTCCAAAGCTGGAGACATCGTAATTTCGGCTAGTAATAAGGTGTTTGAAGATGAACAGCTAATGCTTGGAAGACTAGACTTTTGATGTGCAGAATTTAATGAAAGTTTAGATGGGATTCATTCAATGTGGTAGATGTAAGCAGGCTGGCATCTTCTTGTATACTTAGTTATTTCTTCAGACAAGAAAATGATTGTGCTGCCTATATTCTTGGCGAAATCTTATAATAGGTTGATGCTATACTTTTGTAACTACTACTATTACTTTCATTACTATTGTCTCATTATTGTGCACACTCTTTCAACCATACGACGTTAGAGATTGAAACGGCGATTTATGTTGATATTAATCTAAAGAGACGTGTTAGAAAACAAGCAAGCAGCAGAAAGCGGAAAAATAAAAAAAATAATATATACGTGTTTTGGTTAAAATCAACCTACATTCACGTGCCAAAAGAGCTTGTTTAAAACCCTAACATGTTCATACAAACCTTAAAAACGAATTCGGTCGTAATGAAAATACCCTTTGTGGAAATAAATAAAAGTAGACAAAAGTAAATAGTGATTGGGAAAAAAAATAACTTTTAAAAACAGGTAGTTTGGTGGGTAATTTGTACTATAACACACTTGTCCCCACACCCAATCATTAGCTCAGTGTATTTTTATGAGGGCATTATCAATCAATACACAACCCTAAACCCGAAACTGTAATTTTCAAGCCACGATTAAATAAACCAAGCCTCAATTAATTAAAATAAGCCACGATTAAATAAAAGAAGACCTCAATTAATTTTCAAGTAGCCAGATTAAATGAAATGAAGGCCTCGATTATTCAAAGTTAATCGAGGCCTCGATTAAATGAAATAAAGGCCTTGATTAACTTTGAATAATCAAGGCCACGATTAAATGAGATGAAAATTAATCGAGGCCTTCATCTCATTTAATTGTGGTCTCGATTAACTTAGATTGTGACAAGATCACGATTAAATGAAATGGGGGCCTCGATTAATTTTAATTAATGGTGGCTCGATTAATTGAGATGAAGGCCTCGATTAATTGTGGCTTTTTTATGATCCACGATTAATTTTACTAAAAAGTCACGATTAAATTGATTGATCCACGATTAATGGAGGCAATGTATTACAGTAATTGTGGATCATTCAATTTAATCAAGGCTCATTAAAACTTAATCGAGGGTTTTTTTGTTATGAGCCAAGATTAATCGTGGCTTTTATTGAATGCATTTATTTCTTGTGTAAGTGAGGTAGTTACTGATTTTCATTAAATAAAAAGAAGGGAAAATTACTGAGCTTCATTAAATAAAAAGTAGGAGAAGGTAGTAATTTGTTGACCGAATTCAATGCATGATTTTATTGTTGTGTACGGAGGTAGGTAAATTTTTTGAATAAATAGACAAGAATACTTGACATTCACAATACAATAAAATTTAGAGATTTTTTTTATTTTTTGAGCAAGGGGATAATTTTTTTTTCTTTGGACGGGTGCGAAAGTTTTATTCATCAAGAAGAAAGCAGTGCTTCATTCCCATCATTTTTCAAAGGTACGTTTTGTACTGTCCATTTTCGTGAAATTCTTTTGTAAATATTTCTTGTTTTGATTATATTGCATGTGTGTTGTTAGAAAATAGGCAAGAGGGAGAGATTTGCATGTCGTAGCCTTTAATTACATTAATAGTAGACTTTAAAAGCTAAATATTATGTTAAACATGGCTTATTATGTTAATCGAGACTTATATTACGTTAATCGTGGCATTTGAAAATAATCGAGGATAATTTAAACTTAATTGTGGAAAATTGAAAACTAATCGAGGCTTGTTTAGAAATAATCGTGGTTCTTTTTAAAATTAATCGTGACTTTTTTTAACTTTATCGAGGCCTTATTTTAAATTTAATAGAGGCATAATTTAAATTACAATTAATCAAGACACGAATGGGCTATATCTGCAAGCGTGGCAGTGATTGTCCGTTGTTGATAGACATGTGTGGAGAATCTACAAGTTCAACGGGACTCACACGTGCCATCTTGATATGACTTGAATTGCTCCGCGCTAGGTTCCTGCACAATTGCTTGTAGAATATTTCACGCGTAAATTGATGAACGAGAGGACGGTTCTAAAGCCGAAAAAGATGATGGTGGAGCTTGTGCAAGGAACATTGTCATCGAGATGATATATGGAGATTGTGCCTGTATTTTTGCACACTTTACAATTGCTGAATCCAGGGACTTTGATTGACATGCAGATCACGAGTGAGGATAGGTTGAAGCATATGCTTCTTGCTCTAGGACCGTGTGTTAGGGCATTTCTCCATTATACGCGTCCAGTACTTGTGATTGATGCAACACACATTAAGGAAAAGAACAAGGGAGTTTTGTATGTTGCCGTGACGAAGGATAGCAACGAACAACTCATACCTGTTGCAGTAGGGCTTAGACCGATAGAGAATGACGAATCTTGGTTGTAGGACTCAGATCGATAGAGAATGACGAATCTTGGTTGTGGTTCTTGGCTGAGTGCACATGGCTCTGGGTGATATAGATGACCTTCTCATCGTATCAGATCAACATCAGAGCATTAAAAATGATGCTAAGGCCGTTTTCCCGAGAGCGACGCACGAATTGTGCTATTATCATTTGAAAAATAAGATGAAGAAGAGAGAAAAATACATGACCGCACTATTTGAGGATGCCGTCTACAGCTATCGGACAGATGCATTTCATGTAAGCATGTCAGCCTTGGAGCAGGTGTGTCCAAATGCGTATCAAAAGCTATGCAATATCGGCCCAGTGCATTGGTCCCGTTCACAGTGTCCCGTACAGCGTTATGGTTTCATGACGTCTAATGCAGTGGAGAGTCTCAATGCTCGCCTGTTGTGGGCTAGGAGGTTGCCTATTTGCTCACTGATTGAGGTCTTTAGATCAATTGTTGAGCACTGGTTTGTCGAGCGATGTGTGGCCGCACTGGACTCGAATCATATGTTGACTGATGAAGCCGCAAAAAAACTTTCGAGGAATGTCGAGCAGGGACGATGTTATGTTGTGCGAGCCACGAAATTAGCGTATTTATGGAAAGTAGAGGTCGGGAGGGACAGTTACATGGTCGATCTCCAGCACCGCACTTGTGATTGTCGTGAGTTCGAGTTGGATTTGATACCCTGTTCTTATGCGACTGCGGTCATCTGGTATTGCATTTCATTTCCCCTTTTTGTTCTCACCTTTTTACATAAACATGGTCACCTATTTGTAACTTTATTTTTCCCTTTCGCAGTTGCACTAGTAGGGTCATATATGATTATGTGGATAGATGTTACAAGGTGGAGAGCTTAGTTGGCATGTATGACTCGGTCATCATGGAGTTACCTCGTCTAGAAGAATGGGTTGTGCCCAATGCCTACAGAGATCGAGTGGTGATGGTGCCAATTGCAATATATGTGATAGTACAGCGCATACTCACCCGACCTGTCCGGTCCGTTTGGCGGCGGATATCGACTGATTATTTAAGATTTATGTGAAGTTTATTAAATTTCTTGATATTTGGATCTTATGTGAAATCTATTGAACTAATATTGATAAATGTCTGTAAGCAATCATAATATAATAGCAAATGATAATATAATATCAAAAGTACATCCATAAAAACATCATGTCAATGTCACATGGTAGGCCTGCCTCTATAATTCAACGAGTATATCATATCCCTCATAACCCTCCGATACGCACATAGATATGAATATTCGCTCCGGGACCTAAGAGTCGAAATCGTGCATAGGCCATCGTGAGGATAGCATCATTAACTTCATTCATGAGCTGCACGATCGAACTATATCCAGCAGGGTGTGGAGTCGATGTGCTGGTACCCTCCAGCACTACAGTGGGCTGTAGAGCACTATGGGGAGGTGGGATGGGCGTCTGAGGGGCACTCTCGGGAGGTGGGGTGGGCAACCGAGCTGCACTACGGTCATTCGGCTCTGGATTGTGGTGGCCCATATCAGGCATGGGTGACCTCCGAGGGCCACTCCGCAGGCCGGCTACAACCCTCTCAACAGCCTGGTTCACGTACTCCTTCACTCGGGACATCATCTCCTCCGTCTCAGCTGCCATAATCCTCTGGAGCCAGCGCTCCATAAAACTATCTGAAGGCTCCAGGGCACCTCATCTAGCCTGCTCATGCTCCCCACTACTCTGAGATCGATCCCTCCTCGAACGCTTTGTTCTCCATGCTCGAGGAGGGCTCAATCTACGATCTGGATCTGCTGTGTGCTCTGCTGCCTCGTCAGGGGAGGGCGAAGACTAGATATCTCATCAGCTGACTCGTTCCTCAATGCCCGACTTACCTGTCGACCCTTCTGTGGTGTCCGGGCCACTCTAGTGCGTTAGGCTGATGGCCTCACAACATCCACTACTAAATTGGAACAACAAGATGCTGCATTTGCAAGCATCTTTTTCTTGTTCCCTGATCGAGTGGGAATGAATCTCACGCTCTGAGCACCGGCCTCCAACTGCATGCTCCTGAAATATGGAGTCGTCTCTCCTCCGGAGATGGGACAAATGACACCATCCGTAACTGCATGAAATTAATAATATTATTAAGATTAATTAAAAATATATAAATTTCACATTCTAAATTTTGAAAGAAAAAAAAATGTACTGATCCCTGCAATAAGGTCCTTGGGTCATTGGTAGGGTGACTAGATGTCCACGTCAAAGATCGAGGAAGAGTGAGTTGTCTAGTATGCACACCAATCTCGCAGGCCAAGTCAGATATCACCTCACAAGCCGATATCTATAAAATATACGAACTTATTAGTTACATTCTGACTTGATTTAACTATGCATCACTAATTTAGAACAACAAAGTTAAAGCTAAATACCTGGAGTGCCCAGATCGACCCATATATTGCCCTTGGCCTTTCCCGTCCATAGCCTCTCGCCTACAAGGGAGGATGTTGATGAAGTGCATCAACATCTGGTAAGAGTATGGCCCCCATGGAAATGAATTCCACCTCTCCACATCCTCCACTAGTGCCCACACCCATGGATCAACGACTCGTTTATGATCTATGCACAAGATCATCCGGTATGTGAATAATATGTTCACAACCTTCACATAATCCGGAGCATCTCTGGCCATCGCCATCATCTTGAACCTATCCCCCAGCTGCTTCATGGTCATGCAGTGCTCTTAAAATAGGTGATGGAAGATGGATCTCTGTGGAACAACATGCAGCTCGGTATTCGAATCGAAGCTCGAGCTGCCGATCCGTAACCTAACACCAAGTTGTACTCAGTCGGACCAAAATGCAGCTGGGAGTGATGAATCTGAAACCATGCCTCATATCCCTCGAGTGCATGATCCGACATGCGCACCTCACAACTTATCCAAGCGTGAATCACATTCTTCTGGATGTCACCAGCCCTGTAGTCCAAAAAATGGCCGAAGCATCTGGATCTAAATGATTACAGGGCTGCATCACCACCTATCGTATGTAGTGTGGCTCTGATCGTGTCAAGTACCTCCAATATGGCATACACTATAACTGAAGGCCTCACGTGCTGTAGCGACTGTCTAACCCAATCAATCTAGCAACAATTACAAAATGATAATTAAATTAAATACTATTAATATTTCATATAAATTGAAAATTTGTAAAATTTAAATTTAAATTTGAAAGTAATCGAGGCTCATTTTAAATTAATCGTGGCTCTCTCAAAATAATCGTGGTAATTTTCAAATTAATCGTGACTTTTTTTAAATTAATCGAGGCTCGATTCAAATTAATCGTTACTTTCAAATTAATCGTGACTTTTTTTAAATTAATCGTGACTTTTTGAGAGAGCCACGATTAATTTAAAATAAGCCTCGATTAATTTAAAATGAGTCTCGATTACTTTCAAATAGACATGATTATCATAATTATCCACGATTAACCTAAATTAAGCCTCGACTAACATAATGATCCACGAATAATATCACTTAAGCCTTGATTAATTCCTAAAGTCACGATTAACATAATATTAGCCACGATTAAGATAATGATCCATGAGTAATTTCACTTAAGCCTCGATTAATTTTAAAAGCCACGATTATCATAATATAGCCTCGATTAATTTCAAAATCCATGATTATCATAATATAAGTCTCGATCAATTCCTAAAGTCACGATTAACATAATACCAGCCTTGTTAGTGCCATCTGCACTTAAGTATTCGGGATTGTCATTATCTGTTTAAGATGTTATAGCAATTTCAAAAGAACACAAAAGGTTTTGGTTATTCATGTTCGAATAACATGTTCTGGACATTTTTGTGAACATTCCGCTGCCAATCTGATTAAAGATCAAGACATGTACTTAATCATGTTCAGAGACATGATCAGGTACATGGTTGTCCAGATAGTTTACAAGAGACGTGCCATGCTAGATTCAAGGAGTTGAAGCTGCAGATTCAAGATGGATGTTTCAAAATAGAAGTTGCCTTATTCGTGATGAAGATCAAGAAGGAAAGAAGGAGTTCTATTCAAGGAAGACATCTAAACTAGGAAAGTTCGATTTACTTAAGGAAATTGTTTCCTTATTAAATCCTAGTCTAATTATGACTTCTGATTACCTTGTAAAGGCTATATCTGTTGTTTATAAATAGCCTGGGAATCAGACTAGTTTAGGTGACACGAGTTTTACGAATACACAAAGGGTAGAGAGTCCAAAAGACTTCATATTCGAAGCATATAGTATTCGGGTAGACTAGGTTTGATCCGCATGATCATTATATTTCTAGTCTGTGTTTGAAACTCAATTTCATACACACTTAAAGGAGTCTCGGGAGAGATTTTATGTGGGAACTAGAGGGATTCTAGGTTGTGAAGGGAGCTCACAATTCAGTTTAGTTAAAGAGGTTGAATCGAGTAGGAAAGGGGTCAAGTGATGGGAGTCTTCGTGTAATAACCTTTGTCACCATTCAACAGAGTAGTAAACTATTTCTCACAGACTTAATAAGTTCCCCTGACGTAGATCAGTTGATCGAACAGGGTTACCAACCTCGTGTTCTTTATTTACTCAAGTTTTTACAACAATGTTCAAGCACATGATGATGAACATGACCGCACAGTTTATGTAACTTCAATTGGTACCAATGCGGGTCGCCTTTGGTGTTAGTGTGAAAAGAATCCTGAAAGCCACATATCTGCGTGAAGTTTTGGTTGCATTCTAGCTATGAGTGCAATTAAAGAAGGAGGATCCACGGTCAGACCACCACTGCTAGAAGACAAGAACTATCTCTACTGGAAAGCAAGGATGAGGGCCTTTCTGAGATCACTTGATGAACTCGCATGGAAGAGTGTTACTGAAGGATGGGAAAAGCCAACTGTTGCCAAAGAAGGAAGGCATGTGGAAATTGAAGAAGGAGAATGGACTGTGCCACAGAAGAACTAGTACAATGTCAACTCTAAAACTCTCAATGCAATATTCCCTGCAGTAGATCTTAAAACATTCAGCTTAATCTCAACTTGTGAGACTGCTAAAGTTGCATAGGATATTCTGGAAACTACCTTTGAAGGGACTAGTTTTGTAAGGCTGTCAAGACTTTAAAATCTGACTTCAAAGTTTGAAAGTCTCAGAATGGAAGAATCTGAATCCATTGGTGAGTTTAATGCCAGATTAAGGAGCATATCAAACGAAAGTTTTGCTCTAGGAGAACCTATCAACAATGAAAATCTTGTAAGAAAGGTTCTCAAATCTCTTCCAAAGAAGTTTGCCTACAAAGTTGCTGCCATAGAGAAAGCCAAGGACATCAAGAGTATGAGACTTGATGAACTGATGGGATCATTGAGAACATTCGAGATGAATCTAGAAGATGATGACAGCAGCTCAAGGAAGAAAGGTATTGCTTTGAAAGCTGAAGTTTCTGAGGATGTTCCTGAACATGTGCAGAAATAAAAAACTGTACTTGATTCAGAAACAATGAATAATATGGTCCTTATCACCAAGAATTTTAGTCAAATGCTTAAGAGAGTGAACAAACAGTCTTCCAGGAGGTCAAACAATAGGAGACAACAACCTGGAACTGCTCATCAAGATAGAAACTCTAACAATGAGCAGAAATTAAGAGTTGCAATCATCAAAAACAAAGAGAGGAATTCAGTGCAGAGAGTGTGATGGTTTTCGACATATTCAAGCTGAATGTGCCAACACTCTGAAGAAGAATAAAAAGAACTACAATGCCTATCTGAGTGATAATGATTTTGAAAGTGGCAGTGAATTAGAAGAAGAGAACTATGTCTTTACAGTAAAAGTCTCACAGTTCCAGGATCCTTTCAAACTTGCAAAAGAAGACGAAGACTCAGACAATGATGATGTCAGTAATGAGGAGTTTATTCAGACATACAAGAAGATATATGAAAAATGGCTTGAAGTTGCTGAGATGAACAAAACTCTTCAATCTCACAACAGAGATTTTCTCAAAGAAAAGGAGAATTTGATCAAGACTGATGGAGAACAGAAGGCCATTATCTAACAGTAAAAGAAGGAGATTGAAGAACTAACTACAGAGCTAAAGTCCATCAAAAGGAATGTCAACATGCTGAACAATGGAGCTAAGAATCTTGATAAGATTCTTACCAATCCAGGACATCTGGGAAAAGTTATCCAGGTCTTGGATACAATGGTGGAGAATCCAAGACAGTGTTTGTCAAAGCCAGTACAAGTCAGACATCGCATATACAAAATAATGTACAGACCATCTAGAAGAACATTAACAAAAAGATGACTACCAATAATGGCTACAGGAAAAGAATTGCCTGCCACTATTGTGAAGAAAAAGGCCACATTCGACCACACCGTGAGAAGTATCTCTTTGATCTGAAAAGAATAAAGAAAAGATTTGTGGCTCAGCATTCCAGCAACACTCAAAAGAAAATAACTACTCAACAGAAGAAAACGCCTGCACAGAAAAAGTAATGGGTTGTCAAGCAGACCAGTCTAATTGCTCATACTTTGTTGACAGTTAAAGATAAAGGAAGCTGGTACTTTGACAGTGGCTGCTCAAGACACATGACAGGAGACTGCTCTGTGATGCAGAATCTGAAAGCTTGCTCGTCAGACTTTGTTACCTTTGGAAATGGAAAGAAAGGTAAAGTTATGGGAAAAGGAGAGCTGACTATTGAAGGAATGCCCAACCTCAAGAAAGCTATGCTAGTTAATGGACTCAAAGCTAATCTGATTAGTATCAGTCAACTATGTATGATGACATGACTGTAGTCTTCACCAAGGAAAGCTGCAAAGTTATGAATAAGAACAATGACTTGTTCATGGAAGGGAAGAGATCAGCTGACAACTGTTATCAGCTACATGTTCCTGCACAATGTTCTTTAATATGTCAAAGAACATCTATTGAAGAGTTAGAGATCTGCCATCAGAAACTTAGACACCTCAACCTCGGAAATCTCCAGAAGATCATCAGCTAGGAGATTATCAGAGGGTTACCTCAGATCAGAATTGACAGAGACAAAGTATGTGGCCCATGCCAGATTGGGGAACAGTCCAGATCTCAACATAAAGAAGTTCAAGACAGAACTTCCAAGAGAATTATAGATCTCATTCATATAGATCTAATGGGGCTTATGGCTGTGGAAAGCTATGGAGGAAAGAAGTATGTCCTCGTCTGCATTGATGATTACTCAAGGTTTACTTGGGTTTATTTTCTCAAAGACAAGAGTAAATCTTTCACAGCATTTAAGAGATTAGCCTGCAAAATCACAGTTGAGAAGGATGATCATATTATCAGAATCAGAAGTGATCATGGTAAGGAATTTGAGAACTAGTACTTTGATACATTCTACAGTGAGAATGGTATCAGTGATGTGTACTCTGCCCCCCAAAACTCGTCAGCAGAATGGACTTGTGGAAAGGAAAAATAGAACTCTCCAGGAGATGGCCAGGACCATGATTGCTGCTAAAGTAGTTGTTGCAATGTTCTGGGCAGAAGCTATCAATACAGCATGCCACATCAGCAATAGAGCTCATCTCAGACCAGGTACTTTTACTAATCTATATGAGATTTGGAATGAAAAGAAGCCAACAGTGAAGTACTTTCATGTGTTTGGAACCACATGTTATATTCTCAATGATAGAGAGTATCTCAGCAAGATGAATAAAAGATGAGTTGAAGGGATCTTTGTTGGATACTCCGGAAACAGTAAATCATATAGGATTTACAACAAAGATACAAAGGTTGTAATTGAGACAGTCAATGTGAGATTTGATGATTAGGACAATACTGACAATACCCCTGAAGATGATGTTCACACAGATGTGTTTGAACATCTTAAAGTTCATGATGATACAGACAGAGAAGCTGAAGAACAGACACTAAGGCATAAAAAGTCTTCGAAGCAAATCATCAAGAATCATCCTACTTCAGAAGTAATAGGAGACATTCATGAAGGAAGGATGACCAGGAGCACTCTGAGAAAAAGGATGTATGATGAAATATCCTATGTCTGTTTCACTTCCAAGATTGATCCCAAGAACATCCAAGAAGCTCTTAAAGATGACTACTGGATAGAAGCCATGCAGAAGAACTTCTTAAATTAAAAAAGAATGATGTTTGGGATCTGATGCAGAAACCTAAAGGAGTCAATATTGTTGGAACTAAGTGGATTTTCAAGAACAAGACTAATGAAGCTGGAAATATTACAAGAAACAAAGCAAGATTGGTTGCACAAGGATATTCTCAGATAGAGGGTATGGAATTTGATGAAACTTTTGCTCCAGTCATAAGGATTGAGTCAGTTAAACTTCTTCTAGCCATGGCATGCATCATGAAGTTTAAACTATATCAGATGGATGTCAAGAGTGCCTTTCTAAATGGATTCTTGAAGAAGGATGTGTTTGTTGCACAGCCTAATGGATTTGAAGATCCACATCATCCAGAGTTTGTGTTCAAACTAAAAAATGCATTTTATGGTTTAAAGAAAGCCCCTCGGGCATGGTCTGAAAGATTGACTACATACGTAGTAAGCAAAGGCTACAACAGAGGAGGAGGAGACAGAACACTGTTCATCAGAAAGGAAAAATCACAAGTAATTGTGGTTCAAGTATATGTGGATGATATAGTGTTTGGATCAGTGTCTGACAAGATGGTCAAGGACTTCATCAGAGACATGGAAACTGAATTTGAGATGAGCCTTGTTGGAGATCTAAAATACTTTTTAGGACTTCAGATAAAGCAGTCAGAAAAATGGATATTCATCTCTCAATCTAAGTATGTCAAAAATCTAGTGAAAAAGTTCGAGCTTGAAAATTCAAAACACAAGCGAACTCCTATAAGCACTATAGTCAAGATTGGAAAAGATGATGCAGGGACTGAAGTTGATCAAACTCTCTACAGAAGCATGATTTGTAGTCTTCTATATCTCACTGCAAGCAGACCAGATATAGCATACAGTGTGGGAGTCTGTGCCAGGTATCAGGCCTATCCAAAGGAGAATCACATGAAGGTTGTTAAGAACATCATCAAGTACATCAATGGAACTGTTGATTATGGTTTGTGGTATACTTCTGATACAAACGTAAGTATTACTGCATACTGTGATGCTGATTGGGTTGGATCTTTAGATGACAGAAAAAGAACTTCAGGTGCTTGTTTCTTTTTAGGAAACAATGTTGTTTCTTGGTTCAGTAAGAAGCGGAACTGCATATCCCTATCTACAGCAGAAGCAGAGTATATTGCAACAGGGAGCAGCTCTACTCAGATCATCTGGATAATGCAGATGATGAAAGACTATGAAGTCAGTCATGATACCCCAATTCTGTACTGTGATAATATAAGTGCTATCAACATCTCAAAGAATCTAGTGCAGCATTCGAGGACCAAACATATAGACATCAGACATCGCTTCATCAGAGAGCTGGTTGAAGAAGATGTTCTGAAGATTGAACACATGAAGACAGAAGATCAACTAGCTGATTTGTTCACCAAGGGATTGGCTTCAGCTCAATTTGAGAAACTTAGAGCAGCCCTTGGGGTGTGCTTGGTTCAATAAAACCAAGAAGAAGGGTATGAGTGTGACTATTTCACACTCAGTAGAAAAGAACCATTCCTGCACAAAGGGACTGAACATTCCCATAAATGTTCATACGGATGTACATGTTCATAATTCAAACCCTGAGTGCATCTTTGTCAATGGCTAGTTCTGACGTGCTATCGTCATCTCTGATTTTCCGAAATTTCCTTCCGATTTCTTAGTCTAACGGAAACCTGAGAACGGAATACTCTCTTATATATATGTTTAGCCATTTCGAGAGAACGCTCACTTTTTAAATTTTCTGAAATCAAAACACTCTTCTCTCTTGATAAATTCTCTGCATATTCTGAGTTTTTTCCATTATTTGTTGTTAATTCTCTTACTGTTTCATCTCCTCATATACCCATACACTTTCAATGGCTCCGAAAAAAAAAGCTCGTTCGTCCCAAAAAAGTCGTAAAACCCAGGATGAGGTATGGAAAGGTTACATATTCCAAACCTCAAGATCAGTTCTATGAAGAAGACAAGTTCGATAGGCAGGTTCGTAGAGAATCAACCTACAAGTAGCCTGTTCAGAGGGCACTTCACGATGAATCTTCGAGCAAAGATACAAAGGAATTAATTGAAACGTTCCATGGAGACGAAGAAGAAGAAGAAGAAGAAAAACAAGAAGAAGAAAAACAAGAAGAAGAAGAAGAAGAAGAAGAAGATAGAGAAGAACAAGAAATTGCTTCTTCTGCAAAGAAAACAAAGACCCAGAGTCTTTCGATTGATGATCTATTAAAGGAAGCTGCGAAGTCATACGATGTCAATAGAAAGAAGGCAAGAACAAAGGGAACTGCGGTTATGAAATCCAAGAAGACTACAACCCCCTTCGTCAAAAAAGATCATCACAACACCTGCTGACCAAGCCCTTTAGAAAGAGAAGGGATCTGCTGGTAATGATCATGTTAAGCCTTCAGATGTGCCTGAACATGTTGAGGCACATGTTGTAAAGAAAAGCCCTGCTGAGAAATCTACTCCAGTCGATGTTGTTCTGAAATCGCCTGTGCAACCTTCTACTACAGAAGGTGATGATGAAGATAGGGAAAATAACATTTCCTTAAGCTTGAAGATGAAGACTATAGCTACTGCTCTTGCCAAAGGAAAGAAGAAAGTCATTCAGAGACCGTTAGTCATTGATCCAGCAGAGAAGGAAGTCATTCAGAGTTCATCATCTGAATCTGCTGAGAAGACTCCTGTTCCAAAATAGGAAAAATTATTGGCTTCTGCTCAATATGATCCTTTTGCGAGATCTCCAGTCAAGAAGAAAACATCGAGAAAGAAGGCATCTACTGCTATCGTGCAGCTGGTTCCAAGAACCCCTGTGACCAGAAGTCGAGCGTCTGCCACTCCACCATCTGCTGCTGCATCCATAAAGAAGAGGAAGGTCATTGCATCAACTGGTCCTTCCAAGAAGGTCAAGAAAGCTGCCCAGCCAACCCATGTACCTGAAGATGTTCACTCACATTCAAGTGAATATGAGTCTGAAGTTCACAAACAGATTGTCCGTATTCCAGGTACATCTAGCCAATCCATCTTTCATTCTCTTAAGCATGCTGAATTATAGGAGAAAGTGAAGCAGAGGTCCATGATCTCTGAAAAGAAGGTGGATAAGGATACATTATTGGCTACTGGGGTATATACGTTGCTGGAGCAAGATGGTTTGTTGGGAACAGTACAGAAGGTTCAGGAGTTTGTTCCTAAAGTTGTTACTGAATTCTACTGTAATTTGACAAAAGAGATTGATGATCTAGAGTCTGAAGACTTCCAGAAAGTCTATGTGCGAGGAGAGATGGTACAGTTTTCCCCTGATCTCATTAATGAGTTCTTGGGATGTTCATTTGAGGGGGAGTATAAAAAGATAGATGACTGGGGGGATGGTTGCTGAGGAGCTGACCCAGGGCATCTACAGTAAATGGCTATCTCATCCACAAACTATTACAACTTCCAAGCTGACTCACAAGTATGGTGCCCTGTTCAGAATCCTGATCCACAATTGGCACCAACTAAGCATAGGGAAGGTTTCTGTTTCATCTTGGAACTGGGAAGCAGTTCAACTATGGTGAGTTTGTTTTCAGTAAGATCATCAGCAGTGCAGAGTCTATAATGGTCAAAGGTCCACTATACTATCCATCATTGATCTACAGCATCATCAAGCAACATAAGAAGAATGTGTCTTCAAAAAAAGACAAAATTTTTCCTCTTCACAAGCCTCTAGTGATCAAGGTTGCTCCTGAAATAGGAGATCCTCATCTTCAACTCCAGTTCAAGCAATTTGTGTCATCCAAGAAATGAGTGGATGATACTGTTGAAGAATCTTCTCCAAAAGGTGTTGTGCTGAGATTTTTAGAAAAGAGTCTGGAGTTCCATGCTCGTTTTATTTCTGAGCATACTTCTGAGAAGATGAAGATCCAAGCAATGATTGTTGATCTTTCATCAGGACAAGAGTTTGCCTCCCCAGCAGCAGATGTTCCTGAGAATGTTCATAACTTGCACAAGCTTGCAAGTACTGCCGAAGCTGCTACTCAGAAGAAGTCTACTCCAGCACAAAAGCTAGATGAAGCACAGACTGCAGAACAAGCTAAGGAAGCAAAAGCTGTCCAAGGGGAGTCTGAAGAGGAGAATCATGAAGTTGAGACTGCTGAAGCTGAGGATAATGAAAAGGAGGCTGAAGAGGATGTTGATGATGGAGAAGAGACGGAGTATGATGATGTTGAAGAAGGATCTGAAGAAGGAGGATCAGAAGGAGATGATGATGCACAAGATTCTGACAAATTCGAGTAGTTTTTGAAAATTACTCATTTGCCTTTCTCGGTGGAAAATAGGGGGAGTAATGCAATATAAGTTTTTTTTAGTTTTTTTTATTTCTGTTTCTGTTCTACTTATCTTGCATCATGTTTTGCAAGATATTTTTTTTGATAGCTTGTTTTTAGCAATTTTATTATGGAACAGATTTTTCTTCCCTTTATGATTCATATATGGTAAAAAAAATGTCATCAAAAGATAAAAAAATATAAAAGAAAAAAATGAATATAGCAGAGCAGGTACGAGCTGATAAGAAAGTGAAAAACGGTTGAATCATATAATGTTCTTCCAAACATTCAAGTATGTTTTTAAGTACATGATCCTACAGTTCAAGATATTGTGTTCTTTTAAAACATGGAGCTGATTTGCAACAAGATAAAGACAAAGGGAGAGATTGTTAGTGTCATCTGCACTTAAGTGTTCAGGATTGTCATTATCTATTTAAGATGTTATGGCAATTTAAAAAGAACACAAAAGATTTTGGTTATTCATGTTCGAATAACATGTTCTGGACATTTTTGTGACATTCCGCTGCCAATCTGATTAAAGATCAAGACATCTACTTAATCATGTTCAGAGACATCATCATGTACATGGTTGTCCAGATAGTTTACAAGAGACGTGCCATGCTAGATTCAAGGAGTTGAAGCTGCAGATTCAAGATGGATGTTTCAAAATAGAAGTGGCCTTATTCGTGATGAAGATCAAGAAGGAAAGAAGGAGATTCAAGGAAGACATCTAAACTAGGAAAGTCCGATTTATTTAAGGAAATTGTTTCCTTATTAAATCCTAGTCTAATTATGACTTCTGATTACCTTGTAAAGGCTATATCTGTTGTTTATAAATAGCCTGTGAATCAGACTAATTTAGGTGACACGAGTTTTACGAATACACAAACGGTAGAGAGTCCAAAAGACTTCATATTCGAAGCATATAGTATTCGGGTAGACTAGGTTTGATCCGTGTGATCGTTGTGTTTCTAGTCTGTGTTTGAAACTCACTTTCATACACACTTAAAGGAGTCTCGGGAGAGATTTCCTGTGGGAACTAGAGGGATTCTAGGTTGTGAGGGGAGTTCACAATTCAGTTTAGTGAAAGAGGATGAATTGGGTAGGAAAGGGGTCGAGTGACGGGAGTTTTCATGTAATAACCTTTATAACTATTCAACAGAGTAGTAAACTATTTCTCATTGACTTGATAAGTCTCCCTGATGTAGATCAGTTGATCGAACAGGGTTACCAACCTCGTGTTCTTTATTTGCACAAGTTTTTACATTCTGACCTTACATGTTCACAACAATGTTCAAGCACATGATGATGAACATGACCGCACAGTTTATGTAACTTCAAGCCTCGATTAACATAATGATCCACGATTACTATCACTAAGCTTCGATTAATTTTAAAAGCCACGATTATGATAATATAAGCCTCGATTAATTCCTAAAACCACGATTAACATAATATCAGCCTCGATTTATTCCAAAAGCCACAATTAACATTATTATCCACGGTTAACATCTAACTAGCCACGATTAATATGTAACTAGCCACGTTTATAATCTAATTAGCCACGACTACAATTTAACAAGCCACGATTAAGAATCTAATAACCCTCGATTAATATCTAATTAGTGACATCTAAAATAGCAATAAAAAAAAGGGAAAATAAACTAACTTGAGAGGTCGATTGGGCATCTCGCCGTTCAGATCTGTTGTGCTTGTCCCCTCCAGAATCCATGGAAGAAAAAAGAGCGACAGAGATGACAGTGAGAGAGATTTGTAGTGTGAGAGAGAGAGAGAGAGAGAGTGATGGCGAGATGAGTTTTTTTTGGGGGTTCATGTGATAGAGAGACAGAAGAGAGGGGATGAGTAGTTGAGTGTTTTAATTTATAATTCAATCCCGAATTTACAGTGAGAGTAGAAGAGAGTAGAAGAGAGTGGTTGAGTGTTTTAATTTATCTAACCCTAAATAATAAAATTTTCTGTTTGAATGTTGATTTTTTTTTAAATGTCAGCTGATGAGATCGAGACAAGCACTGAGGATTTGAATCCGGAGTTGTAGCTGAGAGGTCCAGTGACGAGATTAAGAGCCAAGAATCTCCAAGGTTACTTCCAGTACTATGTTGGAAAGAAGTTGGAAGATGATGGAGCTAATTTCAAGCAGTCCAAGTTAGTGACTATTTTAAGCATCGAGGAGCTCGATTAAAGCCATGGCAAAGTCGTTCCTTGCTAATTTAATTAGTTATTTTATTTTATTTCCAGTCTATTATTTCAGTTGTGGTTTTATTTATTTAGTAGGCCCAATAATCACAATCTGTTTATGTGATATTGGACCTAGTAGTAGTTTTAATTAGCCCAGTTCGAATTCTAGGCCCAAGACACTTTAATTTTCATTCCATAGGTTAATTATTTAGGGGATTTTCGTTCTTGATGTTTCTCAGACTGGATTTGAATGAAAAACAGCTTTACGTTTTTCTCTTGTCTCACAAGCAAACATCGGTTCTTTGGTAATGGTTCTGGCGATTCCAGACTTGAAATCATCCATCTCATTCATGATATCTCATAGTATCTGGATTAGACAGCCATTGAAGATTGCTCCATAGGCGCGTTCCGAGTTCTCGTCGATTCGGGGTTCGTTTCGGGTAAGATTCACCTATCCTTCTCATTTTTCTTCACTATCGATTTATCCACCATCACCACAGCCACCATCCACGTCTATAGCATCCCAATATCACCACCTTCATCCCTAAAGTCACCCCACATCCGTTTGTAGCCTTATCTAACAGTTTTAGGCCTAAAAACCTTAAAAAGGACCCTGAAATTTCCACCATTCCATCTCCCAACCTACACGTTCGTTTGAGCTGATTTTTGGATATGTTTTGTATCTCTACAGATTGTGCCTTGTTTTAAAATTTGAGCTCAATCCGAGATCATTAGTATAGGTTTCTGTTCGAGTCTTTATTTAGGGATCTTCGGGTTATTTAAGTCGTTTTTGTGTTAATTCTTATTAAATTCGAGTCTTATTGGTTTTATACAGATTATTGGGGTTCTTAATTCAGTATTGTTCAGTTTATTGTTGGGTTGAATTACATACATAGCTGGCGTTGCTCGATTCTTTGCTTCCGCCTTATTGTTAGACGTATCATCAGCCAAAGTACAAGTTGTAAGGAATTGTATGGCTTTTCAGATATTGTGGGCCCAATGCCTCGATTTTATTGTTAAACAAGTACATTTTGTCCAAATAACACCCTACTTTTAAATCTTTCTTTTTTCCCCAATTTTAATAACTTTGCCTACATATAAATTTGACCCAATATCCTTTTTGGGTCAAGTACCATAATATTTGGGTTGGGTTATACATTAAAGTCGTTCTTATATTTCAAATTAATTAACAGAAAAGGGGATATGATGATTATATAGTCGTTTATCAAAATTGGTTTATTTAATATATGATAAAAACTTGTATGAGACCGTCTAACAGGTCTCTTGTGTTAGACGGGTCAAATAGGATCCAAACCCACCCAAAAAATCCTTCCAAACCCCTCCAAACCCGCAAAAACAGTCAGGCGCGTATGTTCCACGCGCCTGCCCATGCGCAGCCACTCGGGCATCGCTATGTATAAAGTAAAGTATCACTATGTGTGAAGTATCATTAACTGTGAAGTGAATATCATTAACTATGAAGTGAAGTATCATTAGATATAAATTTGATGAAATATCATTAACTATTAAGTTGTTGGTCCCGGGCGAGTCGATGTCAGTTTAGAGGGGGGGTGTATAAACTGACTAAAAACTTTACTTCAAATGTGGAATGACAAGGGCCCTTGACTTGCTTAGTAACTTATCTATGCACAATTCGGTTGAGCACCTTTTTAGACAGCTTGAGTGCAGATTGTGTGAACTTGTGTACAGTTCAAAGATACACGAGTAAGCAAAACAGTACAACACACAGATGATTTATAGAGGTTCGAAGTCTGAAACTTCTACGTCCTCTCTTCCTTCCGCAGAAGGGCAACTCCACTACATAACTTAAGTTTCTTTACAAATTACATAATGAAGGATAGTTGGTTGAACCTAGTAACTACTCGCTACCTCAGCGGGTCGACGACTCACACTTGCAGTCCCTAACTACTCGCTAGGAAGGTAGGTGCTATTGACGTCTTTACAAGGTTTTAGATCTCTTTCGATCTTCATGAGGTTAGTCTTGAACAGGGGATATCAATTGATATGCTTCTTCAATTGAGCTGGGTAGTTGATCGATGTATTGCTGAAACTGAGAAGGTTGCTCTGGCTAGATTATCAACAGCTAGCTGAATGCTTTGATTCTGTGGATTCTTCTTCTCAGTTGGACTCTCGCAGTTTTAGCAAATGCTGAACTTGAGCTATGTGGGAGGGAGAAAGAAGGCTCAGTTATAACTTGAATGAAGGCTTCAAGAATGAAAGTCGCGAAAAGTCTCTTTAGAACTTTGATTCACTCGTCTTTTATAGAGGAGTGATTTTGTGACCGTTGAGTTCCATTGATCGGTGGCTCTGTTGGTTTATCAATGGCAGATGGTCTTTATGATCGTTGGAGCTTTTGGTTGAAGTAGTCGTTGCTTTGCCAATCGATCTCTGATGGATATTTAATTCTAGTAGCCGTTGCTTTGCCAATCGATCTCTGTTGGATATTTAATTCTAGGATCTTTATTTGAGCATTTAACTCCAGGATTCTCTGGCTGGCAGTTCTAAGCTCCAGTTTAGCAAGTTTGAGTTCCAGTTGACAGTTCTGAGCTTGTCTGCTCAGTTCGGCTATCACTCCAGTTTGGCAGTTCTGAGCTTCTTCCTCCAGTTCGACTGATCACAAGTTGTTGAATAACCTGTTAGTTCGACTATTCTTTCTTTGAGCTTCTTCCTCCAGTTCGACTTGATAGTTTTTCCTAACAATTTCACCATTTTTGATGATTTCAAAACCTTGTCAATGATGATGGAAAAACTGCAAATGTTCGTCTGAGAGACATGTTGTAGTTTGCTTATAGACAAAGCTTGATATCAGAGCAAGTTAGAGCAGGAATTCGAGTATTAGAGCATACTTTCATGTTACACATGCTTTCATTTTGAACTATCAGAGCATGATTATCAAGATATCAGAGAATGTGCATGAGCATAAGCATGGCTTGATATGATATTTGAAGTATTAGAGCATAATATTGAGGGATTAAATCAAAGCATATAGATCAGCGCGAGCGTATAGATCAGAGCATATAACTTTTAGCTTATAGATCAGAGCATATAGCTTTTAATATCATAGTTATCATATCAGCTCTTGATAGTAGTTAGAACTACTACTTCACTTCCTTAGCTGCTTCTTCTTGGTATGCTCGATTCTCTTTTTTCTTGAACTCCATGTGTTCTCCAAGCTTCCCCTGAAGCTGAGCTTCCCCCTTAAGTTGTACTTCTCTTTGGATCTGCTCCCAAAGAGTGAAATTTTCATCATCATTCCTTCCATCTTCCCCCTTTTTGGCATCATCCAAAAGGGTAAACTGGTGTAAATCGGAAGATGGCATTGATAGATTTGGCAAGAAGGTGAATGTAGTTGCCAAATTGTCATCACAGACGGAGGGAACTGGGGGAATGGGCATGGGTGAGGAGAACCATGCATAAGCTTCTTCAGTCATCATGAACTGACCACGATCAGTGGTGAGAGAGAGATCTTGCTCTCTGAAGTCCATGGATGCTAAGTTGGTGAGGATCTCATCATTTGATGCGATTGGTAGGTCTTCAAAAAATGGTGTGCAGGAGGAGTTGGCTGGCTCATTGTCAGGAAGAGGAGCGGCAGCTGGTACGCTGCACTGGATTCATTTGATTATTGAATCCGTTATTTCTGAGAGCATTGGCAGCGAGCAGAGTGGATGGTTCATCCAATTTCTACTCCAATATCCTTCGTTGATCTAGAAGAAGGAACCACGAGTGCGGATGAGGTGCAACATCATGGCCTCATTGATTTGAAATCTCCAGAGATGATACTGGAGATATCTTCTCAAGTGCTCGAATAGTGAGGGGTTGTTGCCCTCAATGAGACCGAAACAGCTTCATAGCTGATAGTCTAGAACTTGCTCAAACTCATCCTCAAATAAGTCGCGCTGTACTGAGGTGAGAGGTTGTGAGCTGGCGGGTATTGTAGACTAATCACTCAATATAGAGAGAGGCTCATTCTCAATCAACAACTGCCTTTCGCCTGAGGAGCTGGCAGTTGCTACCAACGGTCTCTTCCCACGACTTGAGTCGGCAGTTCCTGGTTGGTGCGATTTCTTTGGGATTGGATGGCAGTAGATGGTTGGGAGCATATCTCTTCATCCGATTGGCTCTCCGGTTGGGATCGCCTCGTCAAATTGACTCAGAATTATGTGGCTTATGTGACCCATAAACCCAACATTTTCTCGGAATGTGCCAGTGGTCGGATCATATTCTGCTCGGTTTACATGTGTTCATAATTGAGCAAGAATAAAGGAAGCCCAGTCGGCTTTGCATCCGAAGAATAGAGCGGCCGTTAGATGAGCTTTTAACTCGGAGAACTGGACCGTCTCAAAGTTTCCGTGCAGGATATGACCTGCGATATCCAGGAGTTGCCTGATCTCACTAGACAGACTTTCCTTCAATTTGTGTGAGTAGTCATGGTGATGTACGTGTGGATGTTTCCATAGACTCCACAGTGCATTTTTGCTCGGAAGCTCTAGATCCAGCACGTCTTGGCCTTCGCCGGGGAGGAGGAGTGTAGACATCATAGTGTCTTTCGTCACCGTTATGACTTTGTTTTGAACGGTGGAGATGATGTTGTTGCCGGAGATGATTGCATTGTGGTAGAACTCCGCAACATGGATAGGTAGATTCATAACTGGCATGATCGTCAAGAATGGCAGCAACCCAATTTCCTCCAATGGTCGAAAGATCCTTTGGAATTTCTCTGGACCTATGTGTGCGTGAAGTAGCTCTAGATTAAGAGTCTTGTCTTTCTTCAGCTTGCTCACGAGCGACTTGACATTCACCATCGGAAATGAGGGTTTCATTGCTACAAAGAAATGGTGGCGTTAGATTTGTAAGTGCTTTGGTTAGGCGATATCAATGCAAGGGGAGAGAGAGATTTTGCAGATGATCTGAGCCTTCATCTCCTTGCATATATATATTGAGCTCTGCATACATTGACCGAGGACACTGGATTGCTATCTTAGCTGATCAGCTATCTGATATGATGGATGATTGGCTGAATAAATGATGCATGTGTTGGTTTTGTATACTAGAAGACTTGTCTTTGTATACTTTTTTGATGATATGATGATATGAAATGAAAGTTATTACAGTCACTGTTTGAATTTAGATTATGTTTTATAATTGTTCTATGCAATGTTCCATATACTTACATTGTAGATGATATGTGTGGGGAGTCACACGGCAAGATCATATCATTAGAACCTTGTATTGTATTAAAGAGCTCACGACTTAGATGGTCCTGAACATACTATCGGTACACCGTAGAATAATCTGATAAGTTAGTTTATCTTGACTAACTGATTATTCTAGTACACTCATTTGTATATTGAGGAGGATCACGATAGGATAATATTCTCTGTCTCTGACCCAATTACTGAGAGAATAAAGATCCACAAAGTTCAAGTTCTGAACTCATGTGATATTGGCGAACATATGTGTGCGTTGTTTATTACTTTGATTTATCAATGAGTAAGATCTTTTCGTAGATCGAATTCGATATCTTGGGTAATAACAATGTATACATGATGTCTCGAGCAGTGTGCATGAGCACCGTGTCCTGGTGCACCAGGTTGATGATGTTCTCTTGAGGAAACACAAGTTCATGTTGAAACCCTGCAGGTGGAATTTATTCCTTACATGATAAAGCTTGTGTGGTATTACTCAAGGTTTTAGATGTTAATTAATTATAGCTGTCAGAGGCTGACATAATTAATTAATGAACATTATATCTTAAACACGGAGAATGGCTGGACTAAAGGAGAAAGCATATTCGCAAATATGTACTAAATTGGTAGGTCAGTTTTACTTTTTTAGTGGAATAAAAGTAAAACTTAATTTATTTAATTATATCCTAAGTTTATTGGGTATTAGATATTAAATAAATTAGTGGGCCAATTTAATATTCTTCTAGATCCCTGTTGTAGCCCAATATGACTGAAAGTGGACTGGATATAGAACTTGAGATAGAGGCCCAGCCCAGTAGGGCTGGAACATGAAATTTCATCCCTCCCTATATATAAGGGGAGGGGGCACGAAATTTATAGAGATATTATCATAAGAAATCAGCCCCTCTTTCTCTCTCAAAGTTATCGACAGATTTCACAATTCTATCTAGTAGATTTCAGCCCACTCTGAATCTAGATACAGTCCGGAAATGCAACAGAAGATCTTGGAGTAGAATATTGTGGTGGCCGATTTTATTGACATAAGTGGCGCCTATCATTGTTCATTCAACAACAAGATTAGATCTGTAATCTTGTCCTCAGACCGTCTGTCGATTTGTAAGTGGATTCGTTTTCTATGTCTTCCGTTTTATTAGAATCGAATCTATTTTACATGCTATTTGATTAGACTGTGATAAACATGCATGTTACATAAAATTATGATTTGCATGAACACGGATTAATGAACAACCAAATAGATCCTGCGGTGGTTTAATTCGAAAAAAACCCCAACAGTGGTATCAAAGTCAGATTTTGGCACTGTTCTAGGATTAATCCGAGCATAAATTCAAATTGCATAATTAAATTTGATGATGAATTTATGGTGTTTAAATTTTCAGATTTAATTGGCTATGTATTTTGATTTTTATGTTATTCAAGACTTGGAAGAATTTTTGATTGAGTTCGAAAATTCTAGTTTTGAGTAGGCTTGAATTTTTTATCACTATGTAATAAGATTTGGAATGATATTTGATGATCTTCAAATTTCCAAATTTTATGTCATATGGATCGAAAATTTAAGGATCAAAATTTTGAATTTTGATGTGTTAAAATTCCCTAATTTTGATGCTGCAATTTTCGGTCACTAGTATTAAATTTGGATGGATTTTTAATCAGCATTAAAATTTCCAGATTTAATTCTAGTGAGGTTCGAAATTTTTGGTGATTAGAATTGGATTTGGTGATTTTTGATGTATATCAAAATTTGCAAAATTCTAATCAAGATATGTTTGAAATTAGAATTTTAAATTTGATAATTTTTGAAGTGGATCAAAATTTTCAGATTTTAATTCTTGAAAATTTTGAAACCTATAGCTATATTATTTGCAATATTTTTTTGATTAATGTCAAAATTTCCAAATGTGAAATATAGTGTAGTTTTCGATTTTTAATAAATTAATTTGGAGAAGATTTTGATGAAAATCAAATTTCCAGATTTAATTATTGATGTGGATTGAAAATTACATGTGTTGGATTAAGATTTGATATAATTTGATGTATATCTTAATTTACCTAATTTTAATCTAGATAGATTTGAAAATAGCATTTTAAATTTGGAAGAATTTGGAGTGGATCAAATTTTCAGATTTATTATTTGGATATTTTCGAAAATCTATAGATTAAAATTGGATAAGGTAATTTTTGGATATATACAAATAATTATCAAGATCCAATAGTGATAAGAATTTGATTTTGGATAGGATTTGGAAGATTTTGAAGTGGATCAAATCTTCAAACCTTATCCTTAAAGATTTAGATTCTTATGGATAATATTTGGATTAGATTTTTTTATATATATCAATATATCCAATTATTATTTAATTAGGGTGGCTTGAAAATATTAAATAAATTTAGTAGATAATTAAAAATAATTTTCAGATTTATTTTAAGAGATATTTTCGAAAATAATAAGTTTAAAAATTGGTGGATAATTATTTTAATTTCGAATTTTTATCTTGTGGATAATATCGAATTAATTGATTTAATTAATTGTTAAATTCGATTATTATTTAATATTCATGCATCGATATCATATGTTATCTTATGTAGATCATTTAATAAATGATTGTTGGATTTGTAGACTGTGTTTGTTTGCAAGTTTACCAACTATCATGGCTCTTTTATTTTATGTGATGTATGTTTATGTTGAATGGATGTTGGCCATATGCAGGTTTGGCTACGTGATTTTTATCCATGAGAAAATCCATGGATTAGGTCTAAGTTTTATTTTACATAGTTTTAATGTAATAGATATAAAACTGTTAGGCCGAGTTTTGAGTAGTAATTTTTATTCTAGCAATATTAGATTTTTCCTTTTGGAATAGATAGTATGTATTAAGTAAAGATCAGAGATCAACTCAAAGAAGGAAAGTAGTTCAGCACCAAGGTTCACCGGTTCACGTCCCGAAACCCTAAATGGAGCTAGGGATTTCGGCGAGACGCGGTGAAGGGGCGGCGGCCAAGGCTGTTTCCGAAGCTAACTTTTCAGTTTTATCTCCTCAATCAACATGAGATATAAGCCATGATAGTTGGATTATTATTATTATTACTTATTATGTTGAAGCATGCAATGGATGTTTATCATTTTATGTGATGTTTGCATGTTCGATAATGGGATAAAATGAAACCTCAAACATAAATAACTAAGTGGGAGAGATTCACACCAAAGTATGTTGAAATCTCATACGGTCTCCATTAATGTCTGGTTTAATTGAGAAGTGATGGGCATGCGCGTTGACATCGGTCTTCCTCCATATCGGATGTGTCATATCACAGATTTCTCTAGAAATTAAATCTCCTAAATGGATAGCTGTAGAACACTATTAGAACTAACTGACTCCTCCATCTGGAGCGGTTAAATTCGAATAGTGATCTAGGTGCGAAGATAATGGTATGCACACTTAGATGTAATTTATTGATAAACGTCCACACGATCGTGGCTTATCAGTTAGACGATTATATGACCGTGTTTTTTATCCGGCTATTAATTTGCTTGTTGTAAGGAAACTCAACTGGAGGCAAATTAAAGGTTTAACCTATTTAAAAATGAGATTTATAAACGTCCACACGATCGTGGCTTATAGAAATCGTTTTTAAAGTGTCGGTGGAAAAGTATATAATTTTTGTGAGGTTTTCGATTATATACTGTTTATCCTAAATGTGTTTTGTGACTGTACTGCATGTTTTAATTTCAGTTATTTCATATCATCAATGACACTCTCCAATCTGTCCTCAATCCTCAAAGAAAACAAACTTGTCAATGAAAACTATAATGACTGGATTTGTAACCTTAACTTGGTACTGGTTGCTGAGGGACACAAGTTTGTACTTGAAGAGGTTTGTCCTCAGATGCCAGATGAGGGTTCTGACGAAGCCCAAAATGCTGCATATGATAAGTAGGTTAGGTCTAATGAGATATCGCGCTGTTACATCTTGGCATCTATGTCAAGTGTGTTGCAACATCAGCATGAGCCTATGAAAACCGCTTATGATATCATGTACAACCTTAGGCAGCTATTCGGTCATCAGAACTGCTCGGCACGCCATTTGGCAATGAAGAAACTAATGGATGTGAGAATGTCTGACTCCACACCTATTAGGGATCACATTCTCACGATGATGAGGTATTTATCTGAGATCGAGACCTTGGGTGGAGAGCTAGATGGCAATTCTCAAATCTACATTGTTCTTCATAGCTTGTCCTCGAAGTTTGAGCAGTTTAGGCTGAATTTTAACATGATTAAAAGGGATGTCAGCTTGACTGAACTGCTCATAGACCTTCAGGCGGCTGAATTGCTCCAAAAGAGCAGTCCTGAGGCCCACATAGCTGAAAAAGAAGCGTCTTCTTTTGGTGGAAAAAGGAAGAAGAGAAACGCACCTAAGAAGGCTGCAGATGAGGCGCCTAAGGCAAAGAAGCCAAAGGCGAAGATTCCTCCCGAGAAATTCAAGTCGAAGACTAAGTGCTTCAAGTGCGGCCAACCAGGTCACTGGAAGGCGGCGTGTCCTAACAAAAAGAAGAAGAGAGGTACATCTCACACTCTGGTTGTAGAAACATGTTTAGCAACTTGTTCTACCCAGTCATGGGTAGTAGATACTGGAGCTACTGATCATGTTTGCATGTCTTTACAGGGGTTCCTGGTAAAAAGACAGCTGAGTGAGAATGAGATCACAGTCTACATGGGCAATGCTACAAGTGTGGCGGCTATTGCAGTGGGAGACGCTGATTTACCTTTCAGTAGTGATAGAACTTTGGCTTTGAAAGATTGTCTTTATGTGCCTGGTTTTAGGCGAAACTTAATTTCAGTTTCTAAATTGATTATGGATGGGTATTATGTTTCTTTTGATAACAAAGTAGTTATCTTTAGTGGTAAACATTTTATCTGTTCTGGCACATTGCATGGACACTTATACTTTCTTAAACCAACTGAAAACACTACGCAAAGACAATTGTTGAATACATCGATCATAAACCTTAACAAGAGAAAAGAACCTTCATAATTAAATCAAACCTATCTTTGGCATCTAAGGCTAGGTCATATTAACCTTAAGAGGATACAAAGGCTTGTAAATGATGGACCATTATCTTCTTTGGTACTGGAATCATTTCCTTTATGTGAATCCTGTTTGGAAGGTAAAATGACCAAGCGTCCTTTCCAGACAAAAGAAAATAGATCCGAAGGGAAATTAGATTTGAATCACTCTGACCTGTGTGGCTCTATGTCAGTTCAAGCTCGAGGAGGGTTCGAGTATTTCATCACTCTCAGTGATGATTACTCTAGATACGGTTATATCTACCTGTTACGTCGCAAGTCTGAATGCTTTGAGAAATTCAAAGTGTTTAAGGTAGAAGCGGAGAAACGAACAGGCAGAAGTATCAAGTCACTACGTTCTGATCGTGGTGGCAAGTACCTCTCGAGTGAATTTAGGGATTACATGGCAAAGAATGGGATTACCTCCCAGTTGACTACGCCGGGAACACCACAACAGAATGGTGTGGTGGAAAGAATGAATCGTACACTGTTAGACATGGTTAGATCAATGATGAGTTATTCTGAGTTGCCTATTTCATTCTGGGGATATGCCCTGGAAACAACAGCCTATATTCTTAACTTGGTTCCGTCAAAATCAGTTCCTTCTACGCCAACAGAATTATGGACTGGACGAAAGCCCAGTTTGAACCATAGTCGGATTTGGGGTAGCCCTGCACATGTGTTGGATAAGGAAGCTGATAAGCTGGCTCCTCGTACTGATGTAAGGCTATTCGTTGGATATCCTAGAGGAACGAAAGGTGGTTTGTTTTATAGTCCTAAGGATAAGAAGATCATTGTTAGCACCAATGCTCGATTCTTAGAGAAAGACTATGTCATAAACCACAAACCAAGGAGTCAAATCATCCTTGAGGAGTTAAGGGGAGGATCAAATCCTACACCAGTTGTACAAGAAGAGGAACCACCAAACACTGCACAACGTGTCACGGAAGTACAGGAACTGCCTCGTCGCAGTGGGAGGGTTGTACGCCAACCTGATAGATTCATTGGTCTGGGAGAGGCTTCAGATTTCCCGAAGGGACTAAATGAATTGGATTCCAGGACCTATGATGAGGCAATTCGAGATAAAGATGCAGATTCTTGGAAAACTGCAATGGAATCTGAGATTGGATCTATGGATCACAATCAAGTCTGGGAGCTAGTAGAACCACAAGATGGGATTAAACCCATTGGGTGTAAGTGGATCTACAAGCGTAAGAGAGGAGCTAACGGGAAGGTTGAAACCTTCAAAGCTGGATTGGTGGCGAAAGGGTACACTCAGAAAGAAGTGATCGATTATGAGGAAACCTTTTCGCCGGTAGCCATGCTTAAGTCAATCCGGATTCTCTTGTCAATTGCCGCTCATTTAGATTATGAGATCTAGCAGATGGATGTCAAGACAACTTTCCTAAACGGAAGTCTTGAAGAAAACATTCACATGAGACAACCAGACGGATTTATTGCTAAAGGCCAAGAGCACTTGGTGTGCAAGCTTAAGAGATCCATTTATGGACTTAAGCAGGCATCGAGATCTTGGAACATCCGATTTGATGAGGTTATTTAGTCATATGGATTCGTGCAAAGTCCGGATGAGAGCTGTGTGTACAAGAAATGTGATAGAAACGTGGTGTAATTCCTCGTACTTTATGTTGATGACATCTTGCTTATTGGAAACAGTAAGAAGGAGTAATCTAACATTAGGGTGTGGTTGTCCAAGTAGTTCGATATGAAGGATCTGGGTGAAGCCGGACATGTCCTTGGCATCAAGAACATTCGAGATCGCCAGAAAAGGATGTTATGTCTGTCTCAGGCGACTTATATCGATACAGTGCTAGCTAGGTTTAACATGCAAGATTCCAAGAAAGGTTTTATACCTTACAGGCATGGAATTCATCTATCCAAGGAAATGTGTCCCCAAACACAGTCTGAGATAGAGGAAATAAAGAAAGTACCATATGCTTCGGCTGTGGTAAGTTTGATGTATGCTATGCTATACACTATACCTGATATATGCTATGCCGTTGGCATGGTAAGCAGATATCAGTCTAAGCCTGGACAAGGTCACTGGACTGCGGTCAAAAACATTCTCAAGTACCTTAAAAGGACTCGAGACTATATATTGGTTTTCCACTCTGATAGTCTAGTACCTTTGGGTTATACGGACTCAGATTTTCAAACTGACAAAGATCAAAGTAAGTCTACCTCGGGCTATGTGTTTACATTAGGAGGTGGAGCCATTGCATAGAGGAGCATTAAGCAGAAATGCATTGCGGATTCCACCATGGAAGCTGAATATGTAGCTGCCTTTGAGGCTGCAAAAGAGGCTGTCTGGCTCTGTGGGTTCCTATTGGGCTTGGGCGTGGTTCCTGGTTTGCCTAAGATTATCACGATATACTGTGATAATTCTGGTGCAGTGGCAAACTCGAAGGAACCCAGAGCTCACAATGCAAGTAAACACATAGAGAGAAAGTACCATCTTATATGAGAAATCGTTAAGAGAGGAGATGTGGCGGTGGTCAAGATTGCATCGGAGGACAGCCTGGCTGATCTATTCACGAAGAGCCTGCCGGCTAAGACCTTTGATGGTCACGTGGAGAAAATGGGAGTGAGATGCAGACCTAGGAGCGCAGTTTGAGTCGATAGTTTTGATTGGATAGTTAGCCTGTTAGTTTTTATGCTTGAAAGACATGCTTCAAGTATAAGTGTCAGATTGTTGGTTTTGTATACTAGAAGACTTGTCTTTGTATACTATTCTGATGATATGATGATATGAAATGAAAGTTATTACAGTCACTATTTGCATTTAGATTATGTTTTATAATTGTTCTATGCAATGTTCCGTATACTTACATTGTAGATGATATGGTGTGGGGAGTTACACGGTAAGATCATATCATTAGAACCTTGTGTTGTATTAAAGAGCTCACGGCTTAGATGGTCCTGAACACACCATCGGTACACCGTAGAATAATCTGATAAGTTAGTTCATCTTGACTAACTGATTATTGTAGTACACTCGTTTGATGTATGCTATGCTATACACTAGACCTGATATATGCTATGCCGTTGGCATGGTAAGCAGATATCAGTCTAAGCCTGGACAAGGTCACTGGACTGCGGTCAAAAACATTCTCAAGTACCTTAAAAGGACTCGAGACTATATGTTGGTTTTCCGCTCTGATAGTCTAGTACCTTTGGGTTATACGGACTCAGATTTTCAAACTGACAAAGATCAAAGTAAGTCTACCTCGGGCTATGTGTTTACATTAGAAGGTGGAGCCATTGCATAGAGGAGCATTAAGCAGAAATGCATTGCGGATTCCACCATGGAAGCTGAATATGTAGCTGCCTCTGAGGCTGCAAAAGAGGTTGTCTGTCTCTGTGGGTTCCTATTGGGCTTGGGCGTGGTTCCTGGTTTGCCTAAGATTATCACGATATACTGTGATAATTCTGGTGCAGTGGCAAACTCGAAGGAACCCAGAGCTCACAATGCAAGTAAACACATAGAGAGAAAGTACCATCTTATACGAGAAATCGTTAAGAGAGGAGACGTGGCGGTGGTCAAGATTGCATCGGAGGACAGCCTGGCTGATCCATTCACGAAGAGCCTGCCGGCTAAGACCTTTGATAGTCACGTGGAGAAAATGGGAGTGAGATGCAGACCTAAGGGCGCAGTTTGAGTCGATAGTTTTGATTGGAGAGTTAGCCTGTTAGTTTTTATGCTTGAAAGACATGCTTCAAGTATAAGTGTCAGATTGTTGGTTTTGTATACTAGAAGACTTGTCTTTGTATACTATTCTGATGATATGATGATATGAAATGAAAGTTATTACAGTCACTATTTGCATTTAGATTATGTTTTATAATTGTTCTATGCAATGTTCCATATACTTACATTGTAGATGATATGGTGTGGGGAGTTACACGGTAAGATCATATCATTAGAACCTTGTGTTGTATTAAAGAGCTCACGGCTTAGATGGTCCTGAACACACCATCGGTACATCGTAGAATAATCTGATAAGTTAGTTCATCTTGACTAACTGATTATTGTAGTACACTCGTTTGTGTATTGAGGAGGATCACAATAGGATACTATTCTCTGTCTCTGACCCAGTTACTGAGAGATTAAAGATCCACAGAGTTCAGGTTCTGAACTCATGTGATATTGGCTAACATATGTGTGCGTTGTTTATTACTTTGATTTATCAATGAGTAAGATCTTTTCATAGATCGAATTCAATATCTTGGGTAATAACAATGTATACATGATGTCTCGAGCAGTGTGCATGAGCACCGTGTCCTGGTGCACTAGGTTGATGATGTTCTCTTGAGGAAACACAAGTTCATGTTGAAACCCTGCAGGTGGAATTTATTCCTTACATGATAAAACTTGTGTGGTACTACTCAAGGTTTTAGATGTTAATTAATTATAGCTGTCAGAGGCTGACATAATTAATTAATGAACATTATATCTTAAACACGGAGAATGGCTGGACTGAAGGAGAAAGTATATTCGCAAATATGTATTAAATTGGTAGGTCAGTTTTACTTCTTTAGTGGAATAAAAGTAAAACTTAATTTATTTAATTATATCCTAAGTTTATTGGGTATTAGATATTAAATAAATTAGTAGGCCAATTTAATATTCTTCTAGATCCCTGTTGTAGCCCAATATGACTGAAAGTGGATTGGATATAGAACTTGAGATAGAGGTCCAGCCCAGTAGGGCTGGAACATGAAATTTCACCCCTCCCTATATATAAGGGGAGGGGGCACGAAATTTATAGAGATATTATCATAAGAAATCAGGCCCTCTTTGTCTCTCAAAGTTATCCACAGATTTCACAATTCTATCTAGTAGATTTCAGCCCACTCTGAATCTAGATACAGTCCGGGAATGCAACAGAAGATCTTGGAGTAGAATATTGTGGTGGCCGATTTTATTGACATAAGTGGCGCCTATCATTGTTCATTCAACAACAAGATTAGATCTGTAATCTTGTCCTCAGACCGTCTGTCGATTTGTAAGTAGATTCGTTTTCTATGTCTTCCGCTTTATTAAAATCGAATCTATTTTACATGCTATTTTATTAGACTGTGATAAACATGCATGTTATATAAAATTATGATTTGCATGAATACGGATTAATGAACAACCAAATAGATCATGCGATGGTTTAATTCAAAAAAACCCCAACAGCATGCATCCAAGCCGTCCGATTTTGAATTAACTTTATGATCGTGTGGCTGAGAGAGAGCAAATTTAAAAATGGGGTGGTTGCCATAAATAGCAAAATATTTTCTGCAGATTTTGCTATTTATATCTCATAAATAATTATACACTTCTTTTTCTCCTTTGTGGAGTCGATTTAATAACAATGCAGAGATATTAATGGCAACTTGTGAGAGAGGACCCCATTTTCAAATTGTAACCGTTGGATGTAATATAAGCAATTTTATAATCACAACGGAAACAATTAAGTTAAGATAAGCTTGAGGATTAAGAAAAACTTATCCTGAGTCAGTTGGGATACAGTCCAACTGATTGGCTTGATGATTCAGCGGTTGGATGATCAGGTTCATTACGTTTTCAGTTGCCATTGATGAGCTTACTTTGAGGCTTTAACTGAACTGAATTGATCAGTTCGTTTGATCAGTTGCTTGGCCTTCTTTGAGTCAGTTTCTTCTTTTTGAAGGGCCGAACTAGACTAGCTGCACTGCTTCCTTTCGAGCAGTTTGATCGCTTTGTCATCGATGCAGATCCATCTTTGTTCTTTGGCAGTTCGGGTCTTGTTGTGCTCCTGGCTTGGTGAAGTTGCTGAATGGCAACTGATGAGTTTTTCATTTTTTTTCTTAAGGGATTGTGAAATTCCCTTCAGTGACTGTCTGAACTGATCAATGTTCAGAAGCAGTGCACGCTTTTTGAGCTGAATTTGAGTAGAGGGGTGACATAGTTCTTGGATAGGAGATTTGGTGATGTGGTAGTATCGTCATCATCACTGTCTCTTTGATCATCATGCATGTGGTTCTATCCTCTCTGTGGCAGTTGGAGTTCGTCGTGATGGCTCAGCTGATTGACTTGATAAATTATCAAAGTTCAGTTTTCGGCAGAGGGAGCCAGCTGGGCAGTCGATTGATTGATTTGCAACCACAGCTCCTTGAGGCATGATGCTGGTTTTGAATTCAGCTAACAAGGCAGCTTGCTGGAATTTTGTTGGCGAGCCTGTGATTCATGATGTGCTGAACCTGCACAATGGTTGGAGGAAATGAATTTGACAATCCTATCCATTTAATGCTCCAAGTTTCTTCATGTTGCCAGTAGCTCATGCCATGAAAGGCAGTTAGCAGAAAGTGAGACTGGATGGACATAGAATGTCTCCAGTTGTACCAATAGAAATACCGGTGGAGTTATTTGAACAACTCTTGGTCACATTGTGCAACAAAAGCGAAGTGTGTGAGAAAGAGATTAGTCACTTCCTTTTATGCACTTTTGACTGCATATTCACCACTATAGAAGGTGCGAATATTTTCTTCAGTCAGCTGGAGAGGAGGGCATGTGCTTCTGAAGTAGTCTGCTCCATAGTTTGAATGAGGGATTCCAACGAATGGAATAAGCTCATCTGGATCAGAGCAAACCTGGAAATCAACTGGTGATCCGTTCTTTGATTTTGGAGAATGAACGGCGTTGGCAGTTGAATTGCTTGAAGTGATGTTGCTCGTCTTTGCCTTAGCTCTTCGTTTCTTTCTTAGTGACTGAAGATGAGCAGTTCCCTTCTTAGGAATCCAGTCAGAGATGAGGAGTGCTTCATCACTTGGAAGAATCAGCAGGTCTTCAATCATTTTGCTCATCCTTAGAACAAGTCCTACCTTGGACTCAAATTTGCCAGATTTCTTTGAGTCAGAGGCCTTGACGACTTGATGCTTGAATTGTTGGAAGACAAATTCTGCCCAGTTTGTTTGTCGTCCTTCAGCAAGGTGAATCATAACCTTGTATCTCTCTTGGGTGAGTTGACTCAGGCTTGCAATTGCCCCGAACATCATCTTGTTCGTTATGTCAAGTAGAACGCCATACTCGGGCATCAGATCAGTTTTAGCTATCGTAAAACTGAATTGCTTGTTGCAGGTGGAAGCTTTCCATTCTCTCAAGTATGATTCTGTAAATTTCTTCAGTTCTTGAACGGATGAACCTTTTTGTGGAAGTTGGAAGACTTCTACAATTGTTCTTTCAGTGATTTGAAGTAGCCGTCCTTGAATCACTGATGACACTGTCTTTTCATCTGCAGATATTTTTGCTTGAAGCAAAAAACTCACTCACCAAATTTTGTCTGAAGATTTTTGGTGGTGTTTCCAGGTAATGAAGAATTTTTGTCTTGTGAAGATTTGACAGAAGGTTTGGGTTGTTTGATTCGTTTAGCATCAACTGAAATTTCTTTCTTTCTAGAAATTTGTCTCTCAGTAGTTGCTCTTTGAAGGAATTTAAAGATCTGGGTAATTCCGCCATCTTTGGGGTTGGCTGAAATTTTGAGGAATTTCAAGAGCTTTGAGAGAGAGAGAGCTTTAGAGAGCATAGGAGAGGTATTTCTGAGAGGCTTATAGGAGAGGGTTTTTATGAGTGATTGGGCAGGCTCATAAATCTGATGGTTGAAATGGTACTGGCCCTGGCCTCTTTTATTTTGGTCGTTGGAATTTAATGACTTTGAGACGTGTCATCCTTTTGCAACGGTCAAAATATTCAAAATAAATGCTAAGTCGACATTTATTTGAACTGTCTAATTAGCTGGTTGATCATCCATTTGAGCTGTCTAATCAGCTGGCTCGTCAGACTCAGCTGGCTCTATAACTGGAGCAATGGGATGAATAGTTGATGGAGCTCCTTCATCAGCAGTTGGCTCTTGGGGAGGAGCGATCTGGGGTTCAGCTGACTCCTCAAACTGTTGAGCCTTTTCAGCTGACTCTTCTGACTGCTCTTCATTCGGTAGAACTGGTAGAGTAGGTGATTTGAGCAGTTCTTCGAACTCTATATCACTGGCAGTTCGCTCATCAGCAACTTCTACGTCTAGAGAGTCATCAAGGAGATTAATGATGACTTCGGCTGGTTGAGGTGATTCTTCAAAAGTTAACTGCCTAGAAACAGATGCTAAGACAGTTTGTCTTGAGTTGGAGGTTTCTGCAGTTTCAGCTCTTTGGTGACTGCTCTGGGCTTCTCTATGGAGTTGCTCCTGTCCCTGCTGGTGCTGTCATTGCCAGAAGATGAGTATTTCCCTAAGCAACCAATGCTGTTGTACTTGGGGATTTTTCCAATGTTGTTGTTCAGCCTCTGTTTGAAGTGGTGGCAGTTGGATATTGGCCCAATTGAGCAGATCGTCCATTACTTCTAATAGCGTCTGTTGATCTGGGTGAGGATGATTTCTTGGTATGGCAAGCATCCTTTTCAGAGTGATGATTGGATTCTGTTCAGGAGTTGCTTGTCCAGCCCATTGCATGCTCCATCTCTCTTCTCTTCTCCAGAAACTCATCCCATGAAGGGTGGTTAAGAGAAAGTGGGCTTCAGAATTGAAGCAATGTCTCCACAGGTACCAATATACGTACCTCGAGAGAGCTTTGTATAGGGCAGCTGTGCCAATCACATCTTCAACAAAATTCTCAGATGTGAATTTGGTTACTTGTTCATTGGCCCAGCTTTTGATGACCTCAGCTCTTGTGAGAGCTCTTATATTTTCTTCAGTTTCTGCCATTGTGAGACAGGCAGTTCTGAAGTAGTCAGCCCATGTGCCTTGTGGTGGAACTCCCCTGAAGGGCACAATGTCATCTCCCTGAATTGATGCCATATCAAATGCTTTGATGTTGAAGGGAGGCAGTTTTGGAGGGGCTGGAGGTCCTGATTGCTTATCCTTGCCACCCGGTTGATGTGTTGCTGACTTTTTCTTTGCTTTGCCAGTTTCTTCCTTAGTTTGAACTGGTCTGGTGGAGGTTTCTGCTTCAGGTAAGCCAGCCGTTGATCCAAATCGAACTTGCTATAGCGGCTTGGCTCTGATTGCAGTTCCCATCATTTGGCTGATTGGGATGTTGTCTTCAGAATCTGAGTCCTCTTGCTGTACCTCTGTGGCGATCTCCTTGTCTTTTCTTTTGGCAGTCTTCTCTGCTTTCTTTGAGGGAGCATCAATTCACTGAGTGCTTTTGATGCTTATGGTTTTTGAAGCTGGTTGTCTTCTGCCAGTTGATGGTATAAAGTCCAGCTTCTCAATCATCAGAGTTTCAGTTTCTTCTGTCATGAAGTTGAGAGTGTTTTCCAGTATGCTGCTGATCCTGCAGGCATAGCACATCTTTTGATGGAACTCAGTTTCTTTCTAGTGTTTTTCCACAACATCTACGTACTTCTTGATTTGTTCAAAGAAATACTGAGCCCAGTTTACTTCGACATTTGTAGTGATTGCCACACATGCTTTGTATTTGTGCTCAAACATCTCTGAATGACTTCCTCTTGTGCAGACAATCATTCTAGCTGAAACTGATGCTAGAATTCTATATTCTTTCTGGAAGCAGGACATGATTGTACTGCTTTTGTAGGGATCATCGCAGTTTGCTCGCTTCCAGAGATTGTAGGCTTGTTCTTGGTCAACTTCCACATCTTGTAATCTTATACCAGAGGTGGGAAGTTGAAATATCCTTCCGAGCAATTCTGGAGTGATTTCCAGTTCAATTCCTCGAACTTCAGTTGTGATTTTGTCCTCATATCCTTTTGAGTTCAAATAGAACTCAACTACAGGTTCAGGATAGATCTTTGTAGGAGTGACTTCAGTGAATCTCTTCAATCCTGATTGTTCAATCTTCGAGATTAACGAGTTGCAGAGAGGAGAATTTGAGCACTTTTCCCTATATGCGACTTGATCTAAGAATTTATCTCTGTATAGATTCACCTGGAATCTTTGAGATGATGCACCAGTTCTTCTGAAGTTGAACTTTCATTGAACAGTTGGTGCGCTCCTTTCAGCCATGGAGTTTTTGTGAGGCTTGGAGAATAATTTGAGGAAAAGGGTTAAAGGGTATAATCTGGTTTTGACTGGATTTGAAACTGACTCCTTGATTCTCGCAACTATTTTGCAGAACTTTTGAGAAAACGGAGGGAGAGAGGCTTGAATTCTTGACTAAGTCTTGGATCGGCAAAAGTGATACTAGAATTTAGCCATCCTTTTTATAAGAGGAGATGTGGCTCATCCAATGGTTGGGACGTTTCGTATGCCCAGATTTCAACGGTCAGATTTATTCAATCAACCCGTCGATTGGCCTTTCGATTCTATCCGTTGGGGATTAATGAGGGGAGAGGGTGAGTCCAACGGTAATATTAGAGTGACAAATATTTTTACCGTTCCCACTATTGAAAAATTTAAACTTATCTGTTTCTCTCTTGTGGCTTCCTCTTAGCTTGAGACTGATTACGTCATCAGTTGACTTCGACTAAAGCTGATGATTTCCATGTTGATCAGCCCCAACTGAGATGTTTTCTCATCAGTTCCTTCCTGGCCTCGACTGCTGGAATTTTAATTCAGTTGTTTCTCAGTTCAGCTGCTCCTTTAGTTTTGCTGCTTTCTTTCAGCTGATTCTTGAACTGATGTCTCCTGTTGAGTTGATTCCAGTTTCTTTGACTTCTTCATCGGTTTGAGCATTTTGCAGCTGGTACGTTCTGCTTGACTGACTGGATCATTAGTTGAGACCTTTTGGCTAACTCTGCCTTGCTCCTTGCCTCAGTTTGAGCAGATGAACTGATGATTCAGTTGAGCTGATGGGGTAGGGTGATCAGCTTCAGTTTACTTTCTTTGCACAACTTATCGCTTTAGTTCGAACTGATAGCTTAGGTATCCAACTGATCAGTTGTGAACTACTCATTCTAATGAGTTGAAGCCAAGATGGTTAAGTTCCACTCTTCAGCTGGAATAGTTTTCTGACCTTTTTCTTCCAGTTGACTATCTTCATCCTTTGATGCTAGTTTAAGTAGCCTCAGTTGTATGCATAGCTCCATAAACCTTGCTTCAAGCAATGGTTTCGTGAACATGTCAGCTATTTGCTTCTCCGTGTTAACATATTTGATGTATATGTCCTTCTTCTCGATGTGATCTCTGATGAAGTGGTGTCTTATGTCAATGTGCTTAGTTCTTGAATGCAGAACTGGATTCTGAGATATTGCAATTGCAATATTGTTGTCACAGAATATAGGTACTTCTTCAGTTTCGGCTTTGTAGTCCTTCAACTGTTGCTTCATCCAGAGTATTTGAGCACAGCAGCTTCCTGCAGCTACATATTCTGCTTCAGTTGTTGACGTGGCAACGGAGTGCTGCTTCTTGTTGAACCAGGATATCAGTTTGCTTCTAAGAAACTGACATGTTCCACTGGTGCTTTTTCTGTCAATCTTGCATCCACCAAAGTCTGAATCTGAATAGCCAATTAGACTCAAACTGTCGTCTTTGGGATACCATAGTCCAAGATTTATGGTTCCTTTAAGGTATTTGATAATCCTCTTTGCCGCTTCGAGATGACTTTTCTTCGGGTTGGCTTGGAACCGCGCACATAGACCGACTGAATAGGAGATGTCTGGTCGGCTAGCCGTTAGGTAGAGTAGCGACCCAATGATTCCTCTGTAGTATGTCTGACTAACTGATTCTCCTTCTTCATCAAGAGTTAGCTGAACTGATGTGTTCATAAGAATCTTGAGAGTTTTTCCTTTCTTAGCTCCAAACTTCTTGACTAGCTCCTTAGTGTACTTGACCTGGCTGATAAAGATCTCATCTTTCAGCTGCTTCACTTGGAGTCTTAGGAAGAATGTCATTTCTCCCATCATGCTCCTCTCGAATTCGCTTTGAATCGGTTGAGCGAATCGTGTGCATAGATCTTTGCTTTTTTATCCAAAAATTATGTCATCCACATAAATTTGAACCATTAAGATCTCAGTTGATCGTTCTATCCGGAATAGAGTTCGATCAATGACTCCTTTTTGAAACTCAATCTTTAGCAAGAAGGTCGTTAGAGTTTCATACCACGCTCGAGGAGCTTGCTTCAGTCCATAGAGGGCTTTCTTCAACTTGAAGATTTGATCACCAATTTCAAACCCCGGCGGTTGCTCGACATACACGTCCTCCTTGAGCATTCCTTGAAGAAATGCACTCTTGACATCCATTTGGTAGACTGTGAAGTTGAAGTGAGCTGCATAGGCTAGGAACAGTCTGATGGCTTCCAATCTTGCAACTGGCTAGAATGTCTCATCAAAGTCGATCCCTTCACTTTGTGAGTATCCTTTGGCTACCAGTCTTGCCTTGTTCCTTGTGATCACAGCTTGTTGCGAAAAACCCATTTTGTACCAATGACCTTCTAGGTTTTTGGTCTATCAACAAGAAACCATACGTCATTTCTTGTGAATTGATTCAGTTCTTCTTGCATGGCCATGATCCAGTCTGAATCTTCTAAGGCTTCTTTGACGTTTGCTGGTTCCGTCTGAGATATGAAGCATGTGAATAGTGTATGCTCAGTTGAACTTCTGGTTTGGACTCGACTTCTTGGATCACCAACTATCTTGTCAGTTGGATGGCTTCAGAGCCATTTGGGCAAGATAGCTTCAGCTGGGTCTTCAGCTGGTTTTACTATGGTGACGTCATCAGTCGTCCTTTCATCAGTTGGTTCGACATCTCCATCAGTTCTTCCCTCTGTTTCAGTTGTGGAGTTTATGGTCTCAGCACGATTTATGTCCTTATTGACCAGATTGTTCTCAACTGGTCTAGTGCCAGTTTCATTTCCTTCTTCTAGTGAAGCTTCAAGCTGCTCTGGAACAATGTGATCTATATAGTCCTGCAAGTTTTCAGTTTCACTAGGTAGTACTTTGAACTGATGTGTCTATTGTTTCTTTGTTCCTATGCTCATTAGCAAATTCATCAAATAACACATGACATTTTATTTCCACAACAAGATTTCATTATTGAACACTCTGTAAGCTTGTGCGTGAGGTGAATTATACCCAAAAATATTCCCTCATCGACTTTCGCACTGAAAGCTTTGAGTTGAGTCTTGCCATTGTTGTGAATATAACATTTACAGCCAAATATTTTAAAGTATGAGATTGAAGGCTTACGACCCTTATACAGTTCATAAGGTGTTTTGTCATGTGCGGTGACGATACCACTTATTGGCTGAGGAAACTGATCATTTGCTGATTCACAAATTCAATTCCATTGTCGGAGTGAATCATTTGAACTGATTTCTCTTTTTCAGTTTGCAGCCTCCTGATCAGCGCTGTTAGCTTGGCGTAAGTTTCATCTTTGCTCCTCAAGAATTCCACCCTCGTATATCTTGAGAAACCATCAACTACTACGAGCGTGAATCTTTTGCCATTTGGAGTCTGTGGTCTGACTGGACCAAACAGATCCATATGTAGCAGTTTGAGGCATTCAGTTGTTCCTGATGGATGACTCCTATTCTTGAATGATGACATCACTTGCTTCCCTTTTTGGCATGGTCCACACACGCATGTATTCTTATATATCTCCTTGGGAAGCCCCTCAACTAGCTCTTTCTTGACCAGGTAGTTGATGGTTTTGAAGTTGAGGTGGTTCAGTCATCGATGCCATAGCCAGCTTGCTTCAGTCGATCCTTTTGAAAGGAAGCAAGCTTCTGAGTAGCCGGTTGACCAGTCAACAATATACATGTTGCCTCTCCTCATGCCAGTAAGAAGAATTGCTCCAGTTGACTTGTCTCTTATATTGCATGAGTTTTTGGTAAAGTCAACTGAGTGGCCATTGTCGCACAGCTGGCTGATGCTGAGTAGTTTGTGTTTTAGTCCATCCACATGGGAGACTCCATTTACTACAACTTTTCCCTTGACCACGAACCCTTCTCCAATGGTTCGGCTTTTGGAGTTATCTCCAAATGTGACAAATGGACCTTTGACTTCTTCATAACCGTCGAGATCTTCTTTGTCTCCGGTCATGTGCTTGGAGCACCCACTATCTAGATACCAGATATCTTTGGTTTTCTTCATAGATAGGATGCTCTTATCCTGCAAAAACAAGGATTAGCATTTAGGGACCCATTTCATATCGGGTCCTTGTTGATACATCAAGCTCTTTGGAATCCAAACTTGCCAAATTTTTGGCTTTTTATCATTTACAGATCCAACTGATTTGGATCGCTTGATCGGTTTAGATTTTCTTTCAGCTCTTCTATTTTGAGTTGAATTAGTTGAATGGTACCTGCGTTGATAGTTAGTAGGATAAAACAATTCAACTAAAATGCTTTTGTCTTGAGACCTTTGAGCTCTTTGATCAGGCCAATGCCTTGTGTGTTTCCAGTTTATTGGATTGAACCCTTTTGTATCAGTTCTCGGTTCATTTCTGGAATCCAGATACTCGTTATAGTGATGGTAGGGTTCAAACGAGTTTCTTTGATCTCTCCTATAGGTGTTCTGATTGAACTTCTTGGTAGGGTAGGCTTGAGATATAAACCGGTTTTTCTTTTTGAAGTAAACTGATCTATCAGTTTGCTTTGGGGGCATTCTGTGTTGAGCTGGTGATCTCTGTTGAACTGAAGACCTTGAATGAAAGGATTGGTTTGGATGAACTGATGGTCTTGACTGGAATTTTGGCTTCAGTTGACCTGGTGTTTTTGGTTGGGAGAATTGTCTGAATTGTCTGGGCTGAGTTTGAGGATTTCTCAATATTCCTTTGCCTTTGGATGTCTCAGCTAGCTGATCATTAGTTGATCTGGTGAATTCTTTTAGGATTCCTTTATCACTGGGTTGAGCAACTGCTTTTCCTTTCTCTAAGGTAGTAAACTTGTTATATCTCAGCCCTATACTGCTGGTTCCGGTTCTCTGATGATTCAATATCTTATATAGAGTTTGAGATCCCTTTTTGAACTTGAGAGTTACTTCTTCTCTCTTATGGATCTCTTGCTTGAGTTTTTGATTCTCAGCTTCTAGATCAACAGTTCTCAATTTTAACTTTTCAAATTCCACAAACTGAGATTCAAGATAATTCATTCTTTCATGATCAATGCTCAGTTTTCTAACTCTATTTCTCAGTTCATTGTTTTCATCTCTCAATTCAATATGCAAGCAGGATATTGAAGCTAATTGATCTTCTAGCATCATAAGTTTCATGTCAAGTTCATTGCTAGAGATAGTTGCTTCATTAATATGATAGAAAGAGGTTTGAGAGTCAGCTGTACTAACCCCTTCATCATTGTCAGTCATGAGGAAGAATAACGCTTCATCATCTGAGCTGTAGCCGTCAGAATCAACTCCAGATGGATACTCTGAATCGTCTAGCACGGCATTCTCTAAGTTTGCAATCATTGCTTTCCTTTTGAAGAAGCTTCTCCTCACTTTGGCCTTCTTATCTTCAAGGAGTTCTGGACATTCATATCTGGTAATGTCCTTATTTGTGGCAGTGAAAGCATTCTCCTAGATTTCGATTGCCACCCCTGAATGGTTCAGCTGGTAATTCAACTGGTTGATGAGTTCTCTCGTCTTTTGGGACTTCATCAGTTTGAGGTGGAACTGATTGTTTGTCCCTGACTTTCTTCAGTTTTTCTATCAACCTGGTAACTATCTGAATTTAATCATTGATGTCTTCAGTCAGGTTTTCCTTCTTTTCGGTTGTCTCTTCTTCGTTTGGACGAAGATCCGCCTTGATTCTCTTTGGCTAGTGAGCTTCTGGGCCGGAAGTTGTTCCTTCCTCGAGTATCTTTAAACTGGTTCCTTTTACCATAGAAGGTTGTATCTTGATCTGATGATGTTGATGTTTCCTTCTTCCGGTTTAGGCTGTACTCATGAGCTTTGAGAGAGCCAAATAGTTCTCTGGGAGTGATGCTGATCAGATTTCTTGATTCTTTTGTAGCTATCACTTTCATGTCCCATTCTTCGGTGAGATTATCCAAAATTTTGGAGTTCTTCTCATAATTGGGATAGCTTCTTCCCAGGTTGGTCATCGCACTGATGATGCCTAGAAATCTGGTTTCAAGGCTTGAGATGGACTCTTCTGGCTGCATTTTGAAGGACTTGTATCTGTCGACTGCTAGTTAGAGCTTGTTTCGTTTGATGGCTTTGGACTCTTGGCATAGATCTGCTAGTAAGTCCCATATCTCCTTGGCAGTTGTGCAGTTCTTTGTGTCCTTCATTTTGTCTTCATCTAGAGTTTGAAATAGTGCAGCCTGAGCAACATACTCTAGATTCTTCAACTTCTTCTCTTCGCAGGTGAGAAGATTAGTTGGCTTTGCAATCCTGGCTGGTTGATTGATATCAACTATGTGGGCTTCATTGTCCATCATGATAATGATTGGACCATCTTCAATAACTTCCCACATGTTCTCATGGATCGAGCAGAGATGTGCCTTCATTCTCCTGCTCCAATTATCATAATTCTCAACTGAAAACAAAGGTAGCTTATGGTTTCCCATAGCTTGAAATGTTAGCACAGATATGTAGATCTGATTCAGTTGATCTGCAGAAATGGCTGATCCTTAGAATCAACCACTCTGATACCACTTGTTGGTCCCGGGCGAGTCAATGTCAGTTTAGAGGGGGTGAATAAACTGACTAAAAACTTTACTTCAAATGCGGAATGACAAGGGCCCTTGACTCGCTTAGTAACTTATCTATGCACAATTCGGTTGAGCACCTTTTTAGACAGCTTGAGTGCAGATTGTGTGAGCTTGTGTACAGTTCAAAGATATGCGAGTAAGCAAAACAGTACAGCACATAGATGATTTATAGAGGTTCGAAGTCTCAAACTTCTACGTCCTCTCTTCCTTCCGCAGAAGGGCAACTCCACTATATAACTTGAGTTTCTTTACAAATTATACAATGAAGGACAGTTGGCTGAACCTGATAACTGTTCGCTACCTCAGCGGGTCGACAGCTCACACTTGCAGTCCCTAACTGCTCGCTAGGAAGGTAGGTGTTATTGACATCTTTACAAGGTTTTAGATCTCTTTCGATCTTCAAAAGGTTAGTCTTGAACAGGGGATATCAACTGATGTGCTTCTTCAATTGAGCTGGGTAGTTGATCGATGTATTGCTGAAACTGAGAAGGATGCTCTGGCTGGATTATCAACAGCTAGTTGAATGCTTTGATTCTGTGGATTCTTCTTCTCAGTTAGACTCCCGCAGTTTTAGCAAATGCTGAAGTTGAGCTATGTGGGAGGGAGAAAGAAAGCTCAGTTGTAACTTGAATGAAGGCTTCAAGAATGAAAGTCGCGAAAAGTCTCTTTAGAACTTTGATTCACTCATCTTTTATAGAGGAGTGATTTTGTGACCGTTGAGTTCCATTGATCGGTGGCTCTGTTGGTTCATCAATGGCAGATGGTCTTTATGATCGTTGGAGCTTTTGGTTGAAGTAGCCGTTGCTTTGCCAATCGATCTCTGATGGATATTTAATTCCAGTAGCCGTTGCTTTGCCAATCGATCTCTGTTGGATATTTAATTCCAGGATCTTTATTTGAGCATTTAACTCCAGGATTCTCTGGCTGGCAGTTCTGAGCTCCAGTTTAGCAAGTTTGAGTTCCAGTTGATAGTTCTGAGCTTGTCTGCTCAGTTCGGCTATCACTCTAGTTTGGCAGTTCTGAGCTTCTTCCTCCAGTTCAACTGATCACAAGTTGTTGAATAGCTTATTAGTTCGACTATTCTTTCTTTGAGCTTTCTTGTCAGCTTAACTGATCACAAGTTGTTGGCTAGCTTGTCAGTTTGACTGATATTTCTCAAGTTTCCTTGTCAGATGTTTGCTTGTTTTCTCCTACAAGCTGGCTGACTTCAGTTCTGGCCTTTGAGTAATTCGTCTGTTTACTTCAGTTTGGCTGATGTTAAGTTTGGCCATCAACTAGATACTTCCAGTATTCAGTTTAAACTGATCTCCTATCAGTTTCTTCAGTCTTGTTGATTTTTCTCTCAGCTCAGCTGACTTAGCTATCAGTTTGTTTTGACTGGTTTGTCTCTTTGAACCCTCAGTTGAATTGAGTTCTGACTGGTTGGCGTATCCTTCCAGCTGGTTAACCATACTCCAGTAGGGTTGACTCTAGCTTCAGATGAGTTCCTTCTTGAGGCTCTGGATTGGTCAGCTCAGATCTACAGCTTGGATCTTAGTCAGTTTTTCAGGAATAGTTTTGACATCTCATCAAAACATTATCTAGAGGTTCCTTGATAGTTTTTCTTAACATAAGTGAAGTATCATTAGATATATATCCGGTAAAGTATCATTAACTCTGAAGTGAAATATCATTAAATATAAATTTGACGAAATATCATTCACTATCATTTACCCTGATGTGAAGTATCATTAGGTATGAAGTGAATATTAGATATAAATTTGACAAAATATCATTAACTATTAAGTGAAGTATCATTATATATATATATATATATATATATATATCTGGTGAAGTATCATTAATTGTCATGTAAAGTATCATTAACTCGGAAGTGGAGTATAATATAATACTTCACTTTGCAGTTAGTGATACTTCACATATAGTGATACTTTACTTTATACCTAGTGATACCCGAGCCATTTTATTTTTTAATTATATATTTTATTCAACTCGGATCCGGATTGAGATCCGCTAATGTAAAAGACTCATTAGACGGTCTCACATAAGTGTGCCCCTTTATAAAACCCACAGCTGCTACTTGAGGATTTGGTTTGGAATATATTTTTTTTTTGTTGAGCTTATGAATTAAGTGATCTTTGTAAAACAATAGCAATGTAATGATGGTCAAAGTAAAGTGATGACTATTACAAGTGTTTTTGTAAAGGATAGAAAAGAAGGTTGTGAATTTTGGACCCACGTTACTCATATTGATGGATCACACTTTATCGTGAATTATGAGTTATTATCAAACAAATAGCCAATCCAATTTCTCAGCTTCAATTCACGTTCTTCAACTTAATTTTCCATTGGAACAACTCTTGTGTCGGTTATAATTTGAAACATAGAAAAATTAATAAATTTTGATAATTAATTTATTTTTTAATTTGAATTGTGAAATCAGAAACCTTCAACAGTTATGATATATAGTAGTAATAGTTAGGGATAAAGTATTTGCAACCCTTAAACTATTTTGCTTTATATATAAAAGGGTAACCCTTGAACTATATTTTGCTTTATATATATAGGGATGAGTTAGAATATGCATTGTGTTTTGTGCTTATGTGAATTAGATTTATCTACTGTAATTTTATTACTATTTTTATAATGCAGACGGCCTGTTTTAATAATGCTAATAGTTCATTTTGCAATGCTAATAAGACGTACTTTCATGCTAACCAATTCAGATTACTAATCATAATGATGTTAAAATTAATCATAGTAATGCTAATATCTTCTTTGATAATGCTAAAACTAGTCATAGTAATGCTAATGAATCATTTATCATGTAAATACTATGATAACAATCTATTTTTATAATACTGATAGGTTGTTTTTATAATGTTAATAATTTCTTTTTCTTCGTGAATTTGTCTACTGCACGTTGAAATCAAAGAAGCAGAGAACAAAAAGCAATGAAGAATAGGGATAGAAAATGAGAGAGAGAGAGAACAAAATCATAGTATTTTAATTAGCTTTACCAAATTACAAAACTACTCCAGACTCATTAAAATAACCCTTAAATACAAAAATGTTACCTTATCTTGCTTTTGATATGAACCACATACTTTTTATGGATATATAATGGAGATCAGTTCCTAATTCTTACACGAGAACTTAGTTCTCATTTGACTCTCTAGGTTGAGTCCAGTCCCTAAATAGCACTACTTATTGTTATTGATTAGGATCTGCAGGAGTTGTGCTTTTTTTTCTTCTTTTTATGCTCAATAATTATTTCTAATCAAAATATTACCTTTTCAATTATTTTTAAAATGATATTTGGTTCTTAAATTTTAATAGCCACCAAATATATCTTATATCTAAAAAATACTCCTATTGTTTCTTATATAAATGTCATTCTAACTTTAAATTTTGTTTAAGTGTCATTCTACAAGTATGGATCCATTAAATGACGAAAATGATACAACCACAAAATAATAAGTTACTATATAAAATCATGGGAGTAATGAAAAATAGTTGTTGTTAGAAGAGAAAATGAATTGAAATAGAAATTGGCGGGTGGGTTAGTTGGCCACATTTCAATGTTTGTATAGTTCTGAGTACTACGCCTACCACTGACATAGAATTTCTCAATAACTACGCACTTTTAAGTTTTTCTTTCGTTTAGATGGAGACAATGCCTCCTCTCCCATATATAGCTCCATTTCTAATTACACAAAATCGGGATTTACGCATAACACACTAACGAATAGCATAGTGAATTTTCCTTATCGTAAAAAAATAAATGGAATATGGACTTGGCTCACGATTGTGACAATAATATTTTGGAGGATTATGAATTATGAAATTAGGCAGTATGACTTTAGGGTAGTTGGGGTGGAATGGAACATTGGGTCAAATCATATTTCCAACTCCAAACAACCTCACACTTTGTATCTTTTATACAGTAAAACATCTATATAAGAATACTCTATATAAGAATAACCTCCTTATAGTAATAAAAAGTTGTGGTCCCAATTCGGGACCAGTTATAAATAAAAATAACTTCTACATTGTAATATTCCGTTATTTTTTTAGGACTATCCTTAAGAAATTTACCTCCATATAGTAATAAAGTGACATTAAATTTCATATATATTTAAATATTTATATAAAATGTCTAGAACTATTTTAACTACATATGTTATATTAAACTTAAGATTGTATAAAATACTTATCTAAAATTATTTGTGGCAGTGCTTTAATTTTTTTTAGTTAATATCATACCCTTTAACTTGCATGTGCGAAGTAATTAGTCAACATGGCCACTTTCTTATTGAATCTAAAATATTTCCAACTTGTCCAACATGTTTGAAGTTTGTTGATACAGTACTTTTTTTGTTTCTATACTATCATTCTCTCGATTATCACCATGCGCATCTTGCGTGATTCCTATATGATGTATTCTTCGGTTAGAGCACATAAATGAATCTTATATACCTTTTAAGTTCACATTTTAAATATGAAGGGACATTTTCAAATGTTGTATAATATATATTATTATTTTTTAAAAAAATAATATTTTTTTTATATGCAAACTCTATATAAGAATAATCTCCCTATAGTAATATTTTTCTCTGGTCCCAACGATATTACTGTATAGAGGTTTTACTGTATATAGTTGTATGTTTTCAATCCTAATTAATTTGAACAAGTCAATAACTCCACCACATCTTTTCCAGCTGGCCCTTATGCATAGACAATTCCTTCTCCATACAATTAGCTCATCATTTTTTTACCTTTTGCTTTCTAATAATGAGATTATTACTCTACAATATTATTATATTTATATATTTGCAATTTAATCAACTATTCGGATCTATATAGTTTAATTATAAGTAGGTCTCTTATGAAACTGTCTCTATGTATCACTAATAATTTTGTACACGAACGTGGCACTGTTTGTGATTTGTTTTATAATATATTCATACATGTTACTTTAAGATAAAAAAAAATGTTATTTTGGTGCTATAAAAATTACTTTTATGTTAAGAATGAATTAATATATATTGACTGGATCTTGTGTATGTGTGACTGTCTTGCACAAGTCGTTTGTTTTATCACGAACTTACTCAATTTGTGTTATGTCATGATCAAATTGACTTCTCATTGGATGAGATCCCTAGCAATTTACCTCGAGTTAAACTTTTGAGGTTTTGTTCATAAAATATACAGCAAATCATGTGGTGTATGGTCAATTTCAAAAATCACGAGTGGGCATAGCTCAATTTGTCCAAAATATTCTATATATTTTAATTTCGTAGATAATATTAATTTACAGCTTTCCTAGGTACATAAATCTTATTTCGGAATCAATTTCTTGAATTCATGTAATGACAAATTTCGAGAGGTTTTCAAGTTAAATTGGAATGTCCTAGCTAGTTGTCTAAACCGCTTATTCGGAGCTTGCAAGTTAAATAATCTATATACTATATTACCAAACTATGAACATCTTAATAAGACACATTTCATTAAAAATAACTTAATTTATAAGTACAACCATTTCCAATTTTGAATCAATGTTTCTCCCTTTTAATAGTAAACACACACACACATACAAAATTAGCGGTCCAAGTGAAATACAAATAAAGGTGGTTTTTATATTTAGCTAATTTTATGGGTACATGATTATTTATTTACTCCTCCATTTGTTTTATGAGTGGGTTTGGTGTGTCTCTGTCCACCCATTCCATATATATCATGCAGATTTTCACCTCATTTTTTATATTTTAGATATTTTTACACAATGGATAAATTTGAGAGGGTTTTTTCCTATTCATCTTTGAGTATATATATCGCTTAAATATTTGTATTTGATTTTTTATGGATTTGATGGATTCTCTAGGTATTTTTTTATGCTACTTTGCAAGTCCTCTTAAAAAAAAGTTGAGCTCTTTGTCACGTTTTTGTCTTGGATTTTTATTTTTATTGAATGTGTTATTTTTAGAGATGATATTTGTTGATGATTTATATTTTCAAATTTGATGTTGATTAATTGTTAATTGAATAATTAGTATATATATTTTTGGTATTTTTGTTATGCGGTATGATGTTAGCATGATACGATTTATTTGTTAGCATTATTATGTTTTGACGTTATCATTATGTTTTTGTTGTGTATGTTTGACCACACTATTTGTTTATAATGGACTGCAAGTGCACAATATTACTGTAACAAAGCAATGAACAAATGTATCATTTTCCCACAAGGACTGAAACTCAAAGAAACTGTTGATAAAATATACACAATTTATCAATATCTAGACTTTGCAAATAAAACAGGTGAAATATGACTACAAATTTAAATATTGAAATAATAAAAACACGACTAGTACAAAATACCAAGTTACTTATGAATAAACGGGAGGATTCTAGGGGAGAGTTCATACAATGGATTTATGGGTTTACTTATCAACTAATTAACATGTTAGTTTTGTATACTAGATGACTTGTCTTTGTATACATTTAATAATGTTTTTGATTATATGAATTGAATATTTATTGCAGTTATTGTGTGCATTTAATTATTATTATATTTATCTGCATGTTCCATATACTTGCATTGTAGATGATATGGTGTGGGTCAACACACAGTAAAGATCATATCATCGTTTCCTTGCAATGTATTAAAAGGCTCAAGACTTAAATGATCTTGAACCCACCATCGGTACACCGTAGAATGATCTGATAATTAACTTGTTTTGGCTAATAGATTATTCTAGTATACCGGCGTATGTACTGAGAAATATCATAATAGGATTATGTTCTCTATTCTAACCTTAAGAGAGAGAACAAGATCCACAGAATTCGGATTTTTAACTTATATATTATTGGCGGGCACATATATACTACGTCGATTGCTTTGATTTATCAATGGATGAGATTCTTTGATAGGATCAACAATCTCAATATTTTGGGCAGTGATGTTTACACATATGATGGGTCATGCATTATGTATGGCAACCATGTTCTGGCGCGCCAAGCTGATGATGTCCTCTTTTGGAAGCACAAAGTTTATGTGAAACCCTACATGTGAAATTTATTTCCTACATGATAAAGCTTGTGCGGTAACTACTCTAGGAATGGAGATGTTAATTAATTATAGTTGTCAGAAGCTTACATAATTAATTAATGGACATTATATCTTAAACGTGGGGAATGATTGAATTAAAGAAGCAATCATATTTGTAAATATGTATTAAATTGGTAGGTCAGTATTATTTCTTTAATGGAATAAAAATAATACTTAATTTATTTAATTATATCCTAAGTTGTGGATATTAGAAATTCAATAAATTAACAGACCAATTTAATATTCTTCTAGATCATTGTGGTAGCCCAAGTAAGACATAAGTTTACTGGAGAATGGAACAAGTGAAGAGGGCTTTGGGACATAATTTTCGTCCCCCTCTCTATTAATTAGAGAGAGAGGCACGAAAATTATACACATATAATAGAAGACCAAGGAGTGAAATATCAAGCTTGGAGAGTATGAACACTTGGAGAGGGAGGTGCTGTTCAATTGTGTCTTCTCCAACAATGAGATTAGACATTTAATCTCATCTGCAACCATACTACGTGATGTAAGTATTTTATCGGTTCTATCTTTCCGTTGCGTTAGAATTGATTTGCTTGCATACTAATTCAACATAGGTAATAATTAGAATCACACATAAAATATGATTTACATGTTATAGAATTAATGAACATCCGGTTAGATCCTGTGGGGCACAATTCGAAAAACCCCAACATAACCTTCTTTAATTTATTAATTGTGGAAAATCACTGCTATCAAACTGCTCTTACGAACATTATCATAACATAGAAATAATAAACATATACTTCTCAGGTTAGTTCTTCACACATGTCACTACTCACAATCAAGCACACGAAGATTTATAGTTCTTATGCAATACTTATTCATTTGGTTTGTACTTCTAACTATTGACACACTATTTATTAACAAATAATTGAACCGCAAGTGTACCACGTTATTATAATACTTAGGTAAACAAGAGTATCATATCCCATAAGGACTAATATTTTCACGTTCTCAAATACAAGTATCTAATTAATATCTAGACACTGAATAAGCAGGCAAAATAGAAATAAATAAAATAACACAACTAAATACAAAGAATAAAATAATTAGACTATCAAACATATTTGTGTGCCTGTCTAAACAATTTGATATGAAGGATCTGAGAGAAGCCGGACACGTCCTTGGCATCAAGACTATTCGAAATCGACATAAAAAATACTGTGATTATCTCAGGCGACTTATATCGATGCATGGCTAGCTAGATTCAATATGCTAGATTCCAAGAAATGTTTTATACCTTTCAAACATGGAATTCATCTATCCAAGGAAATGTGTCTGATAGATAAGATGAAAATGGTTCCTTATGCTTTGGCTGTGGGAAGCCACATGTATGTTATATTATGCACCATGCTTAATATTTGTTGTGCAGTTGACATGGTAAGCAGTAATCAGTCAAACCCTAGACAAGGACATTGGACTACGGTAAAGAATATTCTCAAGTACCTGAAAAGGACTGGAGATTATATGCTAGTATACCACTCAAACAGTCTCATGCATTTGGGTTATACGGACTCAGATTTTCAATTCGATAATGATCAAAGAAAGTTTACATCAGGCTATGTTTTTACTTTGGGAAACAGACCTATTGCATGGAAGAGCATCAATCAAAAATGCATAGTTGGCTCCACCATGAAAGCCGAATATGTAGCTGCCTCTGAGGCTGCAAAGGAGGTTGTCTGGCTCCGGAACTTCTTATTGGATTTGAGTGTGGTTTTTGATTTGCCTAAGAGTAACACAATATACTGTGATAACTCTGGTGTTGTGGCGAATTCGAAAGAACCCAGAGCCCATAAGGCAAGTAAACACATAAAGATAAATTATCATCTTATACGAGAAATCGTTAAGAGATGAGATGTAGTAGTGGTCAAGATTGTATCGGAGGACAACTTGGCTGATCCATTCATGAAGAGTCTCCCGGCTAAGACCTTCGATGGTCACGTGGAGAAAATGGGGTGAGATGTAGACCCGGGAACGCTGTTTGAGATTTAGTGTTAGTTGGAGAGTTAACAATTTTTGTTTTATACTTAAAAAGACATGCTTTGAGTATGGAGATTTTTAACTTTGTATACTAGAAGACTTGTCTTTATATACATTGTACAATATTTTTGATGATATAGATTGAATATTTATTGCAGTCACTGTGTGCATTTAATTATCGTTATATTTATCTGTCTGTTCTATATACTTGCGGGATTGATTCCCATCGTCATTCATCTACTGGCGAGGATCGCATCAAAATTGGCTAAATTGGTTTGCATTATTAGTCGATTGTTGTAGTTTTTCTCTTTTCATAGAAATATATTATATGTTGCATTCGTATAACATAATTATTCAATGTTAATATCTTTATTATACTGCTAATAAAGCAATAACATATTGCTAACGAAGAACAATATATTGACAGAGAATAATATGCATTAATGTATTAAGATGTTGTAGCATTGGATATAACCAATGATACTATCTTCTTAATACAATGATAAACGAAACAACAATAATATATTGCTAACAAAGAACATTATATAGACATCGAACAATACAGTAATGCATGCAGATGTTTTTGTATGAGAATGCTAATGCATTACTAACATTTTCATCGTAATATACTAATGAAAATATTATAATATAATTATATCTGCTAACATAATCATGCATGCTTCATATTACATATCTATAATTCCTGTATAACTTTCGTCCCAATTAGGCATGTTTCATTAGCATATAACACATGTTTCGTTAGCACCGGTTATATTGCTATAAGGATTTATCATATCAATTTTATTGAATTTCATCAATTGCTTCTATTAGCATTGTCGTCTACTAACATAAAAGTTAAATGAATGTTTTACCTAATAATAACGAAGCAATAATGTAGTGCATTAAAGCCTAAATAATATATGCAACTAAAAATCTTCAATTAAACAACCATAATTTTATCAACGATTAATATTTTTATTAATTTTTTTTTGTTGAAAAGTATACTGGAATAACTTTCCAACCATATACAACTCACTATTTAATTATTTTCCTAATAAAATAAGTTTTGTGTTCAAAGTTAGGTGTTGTGGATGAAATGATACTCATCAACATATGATTTGTGTTTGTTAGCATATGATTCTGTCTCCATTAGCATGCATCTTGAAAATCTTCTTTTTTTAACTTGGCATTAGCAAAATTACCAAAATGTCCCCGCGGTTTTTGAAGTTCCTTTTATTTACTGTAATGCCACAACCTTTTGGACCAAATATGAATCATTGAATTTTTTGAAGGATGTATGGTAGGAGATGGATTTTTAGTTCTTACACTAGGGTTGGTTCTCACCAAAATCACCCCCCCACGCATATATACTATATATGTGTATATGCATGTGTGTGTATATACATATATATATAGGGGATGGTTCTGGTGTAAACCATCCCTGGTGTGTAAACTGTAAACCAATCTCCAACCACACATCCATCAAAATTCAATGGTCAAGATTTGGTCAAAGGCGTGGTGGCATTCCTGTAAATAAAGGGAACTTCAAAAAATGCGGTGTCATTTTGGTAATTTTTGCGTTTAGGTTAAAATAAAAAAAAAATCGGACTTCCAGGACGCGGGCTAACGGAGACACAATCATATGCTGACGAATACATAATCATATGCTAACGAAGTAGAATTATTTCATGCACAACTCCTAACTTTAAACACAAAACTGATTTTGTTAGGAAATTATTAAATGGCGACTTTTATATGGTTGGAAAGTTAGTCAAGCCTAATTTTCAACAAAAAATAATTTCAAAAAAATATGAATCGTGGACAAAGTTATATTTGTTTGATTGAAGGTTGTTAGTTGCATTATTTGGCTTCAATCCACAACATTATTGCTTTTGTTAGCATTGCGTATAACATTTCTTTAGCATTATATAATACTTCTGTTAGCATACGACAGTGCTAACAACAACAAATGATAAAATTTAATAAAATTAAATTGTTAAACTCTAAAATTGATGTGATAGCAATATAACTAATCATGATGCTAGCGAATCATCTGTCATATGCTAACGAATCATGCTTAATTAAGATGGATGTTATACATTAATAATACACATGCAACATTAAACACGTATGATTCTATTATCAGATATAATTATACTACATTAGCATTATTATAATATTTTAGTTTGCATACGTCAATGCTAACGTTAGTAGTGCATTAACATTCTCATATAAAAAATCTCTTAATGCATTAATGTATTGTTCATTGTGAATATAATTGATACTAATGAATTATTTGTTATATGCTAATGAAACACATCCTAATTGAGATTGAATAAACATTTATAACAATATAATTGATGTCAGTGAGGCATATATTAATTGAAATGTAATAAATATTTACAGTAATATAGTCGATGCTAATGAAATATTTGTCATATGCTAATGAAGCATTTGTCATATGCAAATGAAATATTTTTTATATGCTAACGAAGCATGCCTAATTACGATTAAATAAATCTTTATCGCAATATAATTGATGCTGACGAAACATTTGTTATATGCTAACGAAACATATGTCGTATGCTAACGAAGTATTCTGAGCTTAAATTGTCATATGCTAACGAAACATATGTCGTATGCTAACGAAGTATTCTGAACTTGAATACACGTGAAAAATGAAACTTTTGTATTTTTCATCCATATTTTTCCAAATAAACATATGCTTTACTAATCTTAAATGAAAGAGGATTAAAAGACCTTTAATTTGATATATTATTTGCGTTAATCCGATGAAAAACGAGCAAGTTATGATCGTTCGAAGTTTTTAAAAAAAATTTTAGATGCTGAGTCAGCATGACATCAGCTTTTTTTCAACAAACAGACGAAAATACCCCCATAGGCTGAAAAAAGTAGCGAAAATAACAAAAATGATACCGCATGTTTGATTAAATCTAAAGTACCGATTTTTATTGAATGTGTGGTGATAGATTGGTTTACAGTTTACACACCAGGAATGGTTTACATTTGATCCATTCCCTATATATATATATATATGTATATGTATTAAATATTATTACTAAGACGATCAGAAAAATCAAAGTTGCAATAACTAATATCTCATGACAAAGACTTACGTACAACCGTTGTATATAAACCTTATAACAGACGAATACTTTTTAGTAATAGAAGTTATAGTTTTCAATGATGAAAATGATACTTCTTTCAATCCAAAAGATATAGTAATAATTATAAAAATATCACGGCCTTTAAAAAACAGTAATTTTCATTAAAATAAACGTGATAATTTTGAGTATGTGAAATTACACTTTTAAGTTTTATGATACTTTTAAATTTTAGGAACAATACTTTTTCTCTTTTTAATATAAATCTCATATACGATTGGTATACGGAAGACAGCTCATATCTCATCTTGAAATTGGGATCGATCAATTAGAGTGATATATGTTGCAATTGCAATTAATAATATCTCATATTGAAATTTGGTCGATATTGATATATATATATATATGTATGTATATGTATATGTATATGTATATGCTTGGAAAAAAAACACGCGTAAAATTACCCAAATGGGGTATAAATTAAGTTGCTGGGATACATAGTGATCATGTCGGGAATCAGCCAGAATCTGGTCATTAACTTTTGACTTATTGCATTAGCTGCAAAAATTGTTCTCTCTCTTTTTTTTATCCTTGGAAATGCCAGCCCTTTGCCAGAAGTTTTTTTTCATTAATTCATCAAACATATAATAACTTCAAGAAATTGGGACATTTTTGTAAGCAAGTGTCACTGACTTTTCATGAAAATGTTACAGATATTCATATATTAGCTGAGCTGCTGAGGTACTCTAACGTGATTGGGACACAAAATATGTAAGCATATATATGTACCCACACGACAAATATCATTATATATGTTCTATTTTAACATTCTTATTACAATATTATGATAATGTCATTGTTTATTTAATGATTTTGATTACCATTGTGTATATATGTTGTTCTTTAGCATTATATATATATATATATATATATATATATATATATATATATATTGTTCTATTTTAACATTGTATATATTGTATTTTCATTTCACATTGTACCTGTTTTCTAAAATAAGCTGACTTTATTTCAATGGGGAGGTCTCCTGTGCAGGAGCCTTCCCCCATGCGACAGGTGCGGCGTGACCCATGCGCGGGCAAGGTTGACCCACGCGCGGCGCGTGTACGACACGCGCCCGCGTTTTTTATTTTTATTTTTTTTCCTTTCTTTTTCTGTTTATTTTTTACGTTTTCTTTTGCATTTTTTTCTGTTTTTTCTTTTCTTTTTTCTGTTTTTCATTTTATTTTTTCTTAAAAAAGCACATATAAATCCCTAAAAAATCCCTCCAAATAAATTATAAAAAAACACAAAATAAACCCTAAAAACACCCAAAAAAAACCCATAAAAAACAGAAAATAAACCCCTAAAAACACCCCCCAAAAAACCCTAAAAAAACAAAATAAACCCCTAAAAACACCCCCAAAAAATCCTGAAAAAACAAAATAAACCCCTGAAAACACCCCCAAAAAACCCTAAAAAATACAAAATAAACCCCTAAAAACACCCCCAAAAATACAAAATAAATCTCTAAAAACACCCCCAAAAAACAGAAAAAAAAAATAAAAAAAAACCCTAAAAAACACAAAAAAACATGAATTGGTACTATTTAGTGTTCGAATTGATACTATGGGTGGCGAATTTAATTTTTTTTTCGCGGATCAGATGCGGGTCGGCCCGGGTCGGAGCGGGTCCATCTCATGGGCCGACCCATGCATCTGATGCACAGGAAACTTTGCGTATTTCAATACATTATCAATTAACCATTAGATAATTATATTACAAGGTTGAGATAGATTCCTACTTGTAACACACCTGCAAATAACGTTTTCATAATATATATGTGTGTGTGTGCGCGCGTGCGCGTGTACACAGTTGTATTTGGTGTGAAAACTGTAAATTGTGCTGATTTACTATAATTTTATTTATTAGTTTTGTGACGTTAATTAATACTAAAATATAACAAGATAAGCAATACAAATAAAAATAAATATTAACCTTAAAATATAATAAAAAAAGCAATAAAATTATATAGTAATTAAGCATAGTTTACACATTTACACACCAACTTTATATATATGTATATATATATATATGAGGGTGAGTTATAATGGGTACTAGTACTTCATGTGAGAACTAGAAACGGTTCTTATTTACTACAATTTTATAATTTATCTTATTGTATTTTAGTATTTTTAACGCTACCACTAAAATACAATAATATGATATATATATATAGAGAGAGGGAGAGGGTGGGGAGAGATGGGTTTACATAGAATTATGGCCCATTGATATATGCAAACTAAGATCTATCGGCTTCATCAGCTCAGAAAAATTAAATTAGAAATTAATTGCATTTAATATATGGAATATATAATACTTTCGTATTATTAAATATCAATGCACGTGATAATATATGAAATATAATTTATAATAAATACATGTATTTATGTGAGTTTTGTTGGCCATCAACAGTTAAGAATGCGCGGCTCTCTATTATGTCTTGTTGGCGATCAACAGTTAAAAATGACTGCGACATTCTGTATTATGTTTTTAACCGTTTTTTTTTTTTTTTTGAGTTAGTACAAGTGATTGAGATTCGTAGTCAGATCTCTCACTCTTATAAAAGAGACGAATATCGACTAAGTTGCGTGTTAGTAGTGAAATTAATTTATTTTGGTTTAACAATGTCATATTAGTACTGTAGTGTTACCTTACAGTATTAATTCTAATATTATAAGCTACATACTTTCAGAAAATATATACAATAATATACTCGATTTGTCTTTAAAAAATTGCATTAGTTGCTTTTTTCATACTTCTAGTTGCCATGTTTTTTTACGCATTAAGATTATAAAATGTTGGAAAATAGGATTTAATAAAGTGAGTTTTGACTCATTTTATCCGATTTTTCGTGACCGGGATATTTAATTTTGGAGGAATTAAATACCGTACGATTGTTCTATGTCGTGAGTAGATAATCGTAGTATTTTTATTTGCTCAAATTCGATTTTCGGTGAGTGAGAAATAAATGGTTGAAGTTGGTCACACAATTGGGCATTTATGGTGTGTGGGATAATGTGTTTAAGACACATTAAATAATCCCACATTGATTTCTTAATCAAGTTAAGAAGTGTATTTAAGTGTATTAACACTTAAGTGAAGTAATTAAGTGCACACGGATGTGGGCCATGAGCCCACACGCGCACGCGCCCGCCCGAGCCCGTGCTCGGCTCGTCTCGACTCGACTCGACCTTGGATCTTGGCAATTGGACTTTGGGCGGTCGGATCGTGGAGCGGGTCGTCGGATCGGCTATCCGGGTCTATAACGGGTTGTGGAGCGGATTGGTTGACCGGGTCGTGGGTGCACATGGTGCATGTCCAGCTTTGAAGGGTGCAACTCCCCTGAGTTAAGAGCCTTCAAGTAGGTAACTGCCATCTGGAGCTGGTGGAGTTAGTGGGCTGGACTGTAACTCCTGTCGGGAGTCAAAGTCTGCAGCTGCTTTGGACACGTGTTGGGATCCAAGCTGACATGGGACACCTGTCGGGATCTGCAGAAGGTAACTCCTGGACACGTGAACTCCTGGAGAGCTGACATGGGACACCTGTCGGGTTCTGCAGAAGGTAACTCGAGCTGACATGGGACACCTGTCGGGATCTGCAGAAGGTAACTCCTGGACACGTGAACTCCTGGAGGGCTTAAATAGCAGGGCTATAACTCCAGGGGATTACAACATGGTTTGAATGCCCTCAAACCCTAGTTGTCCCCTGCAGTGGAGATGTGCCTATAAATAGGACATCCTGCATGGATCAAAATGCTACATTCTGCACAATCATCTTGCTTGCATACAAAATATTCCCTTCGACATTGTCTAGTTCGCCGGAGCCTTGCCGGACTTGTGGCTTGCATACAAAATATTCCCTTCGAGTCTACAGCCTCTCAGTTCTCGACATTGTCTAGTTCGTCGGAGCCTTGCCGAACTTGTGGTGCTACTTGCCGGAAGGATGAAGCCGTTTCATCTTTGAAAGACAACCGCCATACCGTGAGCACTAGTCGGGGCGTATTTGTCTTGCGGAGAGAGGACCCCTCGACCCGGCTTGCCGGAATCTGCCACATCGGTTCCAGTTTCTATTTGCTTTGTTTGCTTTCAGTTTATATTGTAATTGCTCTACTTCTATCTCTTCTTTCTTGCACTTCAGTTGTAACATTCCAGTAAAGGATAATACACATTCAACATAAAATGCAAATCAGTGTATGTATGTATGTATGTATATATAAGTATATCGTATACGTAACTTTAAAAATATTAATTAAATGTGATATTCATCAATTTTGTTGTGACGAGGGTAATCAACGGCTGCTACTCAAGTGTGCATTGCGTAAATCTTATTTATGTATAATAACCTATAAATTATATAGAAGTGTCTATAAAAAAACTATATATATATATATATATGTGTGTGTGTGTGTGTGTAATTTTAAAAATATTAATTAAATGTCATATTCATCATTTTTTTATAACGAGATTAATTCATGACCCTGCTAGGTGAACATCAGTACTCCTGTATAATAGAAATCAGTTGTGACAACTTACTGACCAACATGGTCAAAGGCAATAAAATGTAGGTTGGTATAGTCAACGCTATTGTTAAAATATAATGATTACAGATTCATTATATTGATGGCAACTTCCCTAATAAGTTGTTAAGATTAACATTTAATTACCATTAATAATGAGGTGTAACTTTAAACCCTGCTATAATTGTGTGGACAAAACTTTATCATTTGTGAACAACCTATTTTATTACATGGTCCAGACCCACAACAGCCAGGATCTGCCGCTTACTTACATCTTTTATATTTATCTAATATAATAAAATGTAGTTTTTCTGAAATATTTTCTCCCTCAAAAATATCATATTATCAATGAAAAATTCTTGGCCACATGCTGGGATAGTGATCCAATTGTCACAATAGATATTGAGACACTTTCATGTATTTCAATAGATCTATTAGAATACATGGAAGTGTCCAATAAATTTATAATGACAGATGAGGTAATGCCTCATACTATGGTTAAAAATTTTCCATCAGCAATAGTATATTATAAATAAAAAATTATTTTTACATTTGTTATTATCTCTTCATCTCTCTCTCTCTCTCTCTCTCTCTCTCTCTCTCTCTCTCTCTCTGATGAGATCGTGCATAGCAATGAAGATTCAAACTCGGAGTTGCAATTCAAAGGCCCCGTCACAAGACAACGAGCTAAGAAGTTACAAGACTATTTGCAAACAACAATTCGCAAGAAGCTCGAGGATGAAGACGACGTGCAAGGAAGCTTGAAGATGATGATCTTATTGATCATGGAAGATGGAGATCAAAGCATGGAGGTTAATACTTGAAGAGTAGTTCAAAGAGGAGTGCCAGTCGTCCATATTCAAGCAATTGAAGATCAAGTCTTGAATTTTGGTACAGAAGACTATTTCGCGTTAGGCGTGATCACGCCTAAGCAGATACCCGGCGCCCATGAAGGAAAAATCGTCCCTTGATTATTTTAATTAGGGGATTGATTTATTTAGACTTTAGTATTTAATTAAATCATAGTATTTAATTATTTGAGTCAGTTTTTATTATTTATTTGATGTAATTTTCGAATTTAATGAGTCATAGGTTGACTAGGTTTTATTTAAGGTAATTTCCTACCTTAATTAGAATTCTAGTCTAGGTAAGTTTCTAGTCCACTTTGGATTAGCTTTTTAATTATTCTAGGCCCTAAATTTCGTGCCCCTTGACACTATAAATAGGGGATCCATGTTACATTATTATTTTAGACTCTATTTGATAAATTTAGCTTTGTGCTTTCAATATTGTCTCACCCCCTTTAAACCTTTGTGATTTGGTTCGAAAATTACACTCTTAAAGCTTAGCAAACTTTAGGTTTTATTTCAAGTCTCGTTCTAGTGCTCGTGTGGTGCTAGGGTTGGATTGCTACGAAGAGGATTCAAGTGGTGATTCGTTTGGTGGAGTAATCTTCACTAGGTGGACGCTCCGAGTTCGATTCACTCTACAACAACATCAACGCCTCCATATCGACGTCCTCCATTCAACATAAGTCGTCCATATCAATATCAAGCCATTCCAATTCAGTTCGAGTTCCTTCCATCAAGTTCTCAAGTCGTTCCATTAATCCGTAAGTTCATTATAACTCTATCATATCCTATCTACCCAAGCCGTTCTTCACATCTACCTCACACACGAGAAACATCCATCTTTTTCGTTCCTTTAGCCTTCCAAAACAGCCTATATATTTGGATTTTGTGTTAATTTTGTGTGTCGTAGTCTAAGTATTTTAATTCGTCTTAGTCGTCTAGTTAGATACGTATTGATCCCTTACTTCACCGGCGTAGTTTCGTTCCTAGCTTCCGCATATTCGTCCGTGTCGTGTCCCTTAGTCCCCGGGTCACATCACTCTCTCTCTCTCTCTCTCTCTCTCATACACATACATCAAAATTCATTTATGCTATATTTTATAGAATATTCACTATGTACATGGCATTCAAATTTATTTGCCCAAATGAATAAATATAAAAGTTTTCACATATTAAGAAGTAATGAATAACGTTTGGTAGATTTTATTATGTGAAATAATTACCAACATATATTAAATAATTAAATAAAATAATCAAGTAAATTATTTGGTAAAACATAATAATCATACTGTATATGTAGATATAATATTTATAATTTTTTTAATCAAAATGAATATGAAATAGTTAGTAATTTAACATTCTAATTAAATGTATAACTAAATCAAATAATTATATTGAAATTTATAAATTCAACAAATACTACTACAAACATTATATATAAATAAGTATTGCATAATTTATAATATAATATTTTGATTATCATATATAGCTATTAATTATTTATATAATTATTTGAAGTATATTATATGTATACATATATAAATCTTTTTTATAATTTGAAATATATTATCATAATATAACATGTATGTATATACATATATGTGTGTGCGCATTCAATTAATTATTTTTTTATTAATTATATTGTCAACTTAACTCATTTTATATTCGCAATAATAATTGTCTAACATAAAAAAAAAATTGAACAAATAAAAAATGGCATTAACTTATTAACTAAAATATTATATATAAAATGCGAAGATGCAACACTTATATATATATATATATATGTATATACAGTAAAATCTGTATACAGTAATATCATAGGGACCAGAGAAAAATATTACTATTGTTATGTTATTCTTATATAGAGTTTACATATAAAAATTATTTTTTAAAAAAATGAATAAATGTCCCTTCATATTTTAACAACATGAATTTAAAAGGTATATAAGATTCATTCATGTGCTTTAACTGAAGAACACAACATTATAGGAATCGGGCAAGAAACACAAGGTGATAATCCAAAGGATCATAGTGTAGAAATAAAAAAAAGTATCGTGTCAACAAGCTTCAAGGATGTTGGACAAGTTAAAAATATTTTGTATTCAACAAGAAGGTCATTATGTTGACGAGTTATTTCGAACGCGTAAGATAAAGGATATGGTATTAACCTAAAAAAATGAAAGCATTGTCACATGTAACTTTAGATAAGTATTTCACACAATCTTTAGTTTAATTTAACATATATAGTTAAATAATTCTAGACATTTTATATAGATATTTAAATATATTTGAAATTTCTTAAGAATGGTCCGAAAAAATAATCAAAATATTACAATGCATATGTTATTCTTATTTATAACTGGTCTCAAGTTGAAACCATAACTTTTTATTACTATAAAGAGGTTATTCTTATATAGGGTATTCTTATGTAAATGTTTTACTGTAAATATATAGGGGAGCATTAGTATGTGAACGTAGGTCTTTAGTGTGAATTATGGATAAACTATATTCATTATATTGTTAAGATCAATGATCACTATTAATTTAGAGGGAATTAAGAAAAATGTTATTATTTTCATTGTAGTTGCGCTTTAAGGTTAAACATATCAAATCATTATTATTTTTTCTACGAGCATCTTTAATGTGAAAAAAACATTAAAAAATAATAAATTAAGCATTTTTAAGTATAAAAATAGCATAACATTATATTATATCATATTTATCTCCAAATTAAATTACAAGCATAGATATCGAAAAAACATTACATAATAATAACTTAATTAAGTATTCTGAAATGTAAAAATAATATCAATAAAATAACCATAAAAGCGTAGTTAAAAATAAAATTGGTCATAAACTTCCATTTAACAAATCTAATGGATATAATTTATCCACAAATTATACACTATGATAATATCCACAAATGAATGATTCATTATGTGTGTGTGTATGTGTGTGGATTTGGTTGAAATGGATATTAGTGCTTAAGTAAGCTATAAAATCGTAGTAAATAATCATTGTTCTTAGTTCGCACACGAAACACCAGTACCTATTATAGCCCAACTAGGATGGTGGTAATTTCGTAAATAATAGGGCAAAAAATAGTTGAGATTTAATGGAAAAGATGATGGTAATTTCGTAAATAATAGGGCAAAAAATAAAGGAAGAAATACTATTTTCGTCCAAACCTTTAAAATTGATGAAAATTAAATTCTAAACATCAATTATAAATCCTAATTGAATTGAATAATCCCTAATTCGAATGTAATATAAACACCAATAATCTAAAAAATTGAAAACTAAATTCTAAAAAAGATTATAAACCCTAATTGGAATATAATAAACCATAATAATAATATAAATACTATGCTTACATCATGATAATATTTCGGTAGCATGGTGAATACAATATGTCAACATAAACCAAATGCTTTGTTAGCATACCTTATGATAATACTGACGAAGCATTATTAAAAGTTAATGGAAGCATTTTCACTTTGGACACACATAAAAATGCATTTTCTATATTTTTCATCCATATTTATTCACACAAACATATTCATCACCGGTCTAGAATTAAAGAGCGTGAAAAGATGTTTAATTTGATTTATCGTTTATAATAATTTGATTAGAAACGAGCAAGTTATGATTGTTTAAAGTTTTTAAAATGTTTTTTAAAAGTACGACATCTTCATTTTTATAAGGGTTCGACGATTATACCCTCACCTCCTTTTTTGCCTTACCTCTGACATTAAATCTCAAGCATTAGATCATTTAGTTAGATGATATAAGATGGGCTCCTAATTCTCAAAGAAAAATGTATTTTTTATTCACTCTCTATTTTTTACTAGTGATGGATCAAATAAGAAAATTTTTCTAGTACGAGAATTAAGATCACTTCTTACACCATCTAATGAGATAGTCTCTTGGTTGACATTTAAATAGTTAATACATAAGACAGTGTCAATTTCGTAAATAACAAAGCAAAACAAAAAAAAATCAAAAAAATAGGGGCATTATTGCATATCCAAACCTTTTAAAATGTTGATGTTATCAATTTAAAAACAATCTAAAAAATTTTTAAACGGTCATAACTTATTTATTTTTAATCAAATATATGTATAAAACATCAAATTAAAACTCTATTCATACTCTTTTGTTTAAGATCCCAAAAAGATATGTTTAGATGATGAAAATATGGACGAAAAGTACAAAAGATCCATTTTTACATATATGCAGGTTGTAAATGCTTTTGTTAGCTTATAATAATGCTTCGTCAGCATTATGATAACGTATGCTAATGAAGAATTTGCCATATGCTAACATAATGTATTAATTGGGCTCACGAAGCATTATAATAATGGTAGCGCAGTACACTTATATTGATATTAGGGTTTATCATACTCAATTAAGGTTTATTTCATTTTAATTATGATTTATTCAATCGAATTAGAGTTTATAATTATTTTAATTTTCCCTTTTCAGTTTCAAATTAATTATTATAGTTTATTCCATCTAATTATGGTTTATAATGCATGATGATGAAATAGTGTCATGTGCTAACATAGTTTGTTTGCAATGTTGACAAATCAATATTATAATGTTAACATAGTACACTTATATTATTATTGTTGTTGTTTTATTTTTGTCTCATTTTTATCACTATGATGGTTGTCACCTAACCCCTCTCCACAATACACACACACACATATATGTACATATATGTACATATATATATCCATTCTTGTTATATTTTTATATTATTTGAAAATTATAATATTTGGCCAAACTACTACTTTCTCTATTGTGATAATTTTCTAAGTTTATTACTATTTTTAAATATATATTTCTTTAAATATGAAAATTGCATAATGGAAAATATATGTTAAAATTAAGGGTTAATTGTCAAATAAATCACTACGTTTCTACCCTTTTGCAAATTAGACGCCGCGTTTGAACCTAGTCAATTGAAACACCATGTTTTAATTTGTATGAGATTAAACATCCCAAATTTTCAATGATTTAACTATGACGTGTTTAGTCTAAAAATTACGTAGGTAGCCACGTCAGCACACACGTGTAACAAACGACCCCATTTTTGTTACTTTCTCTTTTTTTTTCTTTTGTTGAGAAAATATTTTTATATAATTATTTATTTCTAAAATAGAAAATATATTGAGAAAACTAATAAAACTGACATCGTTTGTTACACATGTATGCCGCCTTGATTGTCAACGTAGTTTATAGACCAAAAACATCATACTTAACCTGCCAGAAAATTTTTGAAATATTTAATCTCATACAAATTCAAATGTGGTGTTATAATTGACCAGATTTAAACGTTATGTATAATTTGTAAAAGTGTGTAAATTTGGTGATTTATTTGACAATTAGCCCTAAAATTAATGTTGTGAAATTACTGTGGTATTTGGGAGAGTTTGATGAATTTCACCATATAAAAGATGGGCATTTTAAACTATTTACTAAATACATAATTTTTATTTTATATTCGATAAAATATAGAGGAGTAATATGAAATGTATGTACCCATCAATAGTAGATAGACTCAATAAAAAATAAAAAATAAAAACCTTAAAAAAGTAAAGAAATCTAAGTATGCATGTATACTAATAAATATGAGAGCAGATCTTGTGTGCATAAGGTCTGATAGGTCTGACTCATCAGACATGTCCAATAATAAAGAAGGCCTAAAAAAAGGTCCAATTTCTGGTACGTGCACCAAATGTGCGCCCATGCGTGAAGAGTGTTGTGCACACACGCCAAAAATTTTCTTTTCAATTTTTATTTTTATTTTTTTACCATTCTTTAATGTATTTTCCCCAAAAAATATAGCATGAAATAGAATTAGTGAACTATAAAAGTAAAGTGAATTAATTTATTTATTTTTGAAATAATTATAAATATTTACCCTAAAATGGAATTAGTGAACCATACAATTACAGTGAATTAATTTAATTTTTTTATTAGGGGATTGACAGTTGTGTATTTTACACAACTTCTGGATATGAATTGATGTACTTTATTATCTGAAGTTGTGTATTTTATATAGCTTTTGTGCTTATTTTGTTATCATTTGGAGTTTTTGATGTGTTTGCTAATTTTGCAGTAATTGCTGTGATTTCATTGCATAATTGGAGCAAAATTAGTGAATATGGACAATAGGAGTTGAAGGGGTGTTTAATTGGGCTCTTGGACTTAATTAAATGCTTAATGGAAGCCTAACGGACCGGATTAAGTTATAAAATCCAAAGAAATCGGAAGCCTAACTCGAAGCAGGGGTGGGTCGACCCGACCCAATGTATTTTCTGAAGAGGTGGGTTGACTTGACTCAGCTGGCCTGGGTCGAGCCTATACAAAAATAGGATTTTAGGTCGACCCAGGTGCAACAGATCCACAGGAATGTGATTTTCTTACTTCAATTCAGGGTTTCTAACCTACATATAAAAGCCTCCATTTTCATACATGCCCACATGCAAGTTGGAAGATAGAAGAGACACCACACACATGTCCAAGCAGAGAAGAGAAAGAAGGAGGAGTTGTCGTCTACTCGAGAGAAGACGTCAAGGTTGTTAGAGATGAAGTACCGTTGCAGAGAAGACGAAGCCACTGGATTACATATTGTTCATCGGTTTTCTTATTCTTTTCTGTCATGAATACTGAGACTCTGATGGTATTTATTTATTTTATTATGTCTAGCTAAATCTGTAGCTAGGTTTTAGGGATTGGAACCTACGGATTTTTATATATGATTTGATTACTTTTTCTTCCTGCTATCTCTCTAAATTTGATTTCTATGATTTATGTTATATCTTGTATGAGTGCTTGATCACCATTTATGCATGCTAGTCGTTAATCTGAAGCACTGACCAGAGAATGATTAATGATAAAAAGATAGAAATCAGATTATGTGTGCTTGGAAGGACTGACCAAGTGAACAAATATCACATAGGGTTGAATAGTTCTTCGAGTGCTTAATTAGGAGAAATGACATGTGTGAAGAACCGATCACAGTGAAGTACATGCTCATTATATCTATGTTATGGTATATGCCTTAAAACAGCAACCTGATAACAATCTAGTGACCCCCCACCATTAATATATTAAAGACAAGATAATTAGTCAGGTTGAGAGAATCAATGAATATTGTTAAATGATATAGTAAATCCAATTTCCCTAAAACCTAAGGTTTTCGCATATTTGTGTGTTTTCAGTATTTTATTGTTTTGTGTTTTTATTTTATACATGCTATTTCAGTTCTTCTTTATTTGAGTGTTTTGAGTCTAGATATTAATTGTGTACTTGTGGATAAGAACGGGTAAATATGGTCTCTGTGGGATACGATACTCTTGCACACCTAGATATTATAATAACACTGTGCACTTGCGGTATGATTTATTTGTTAATAAATAATGTGTTAAGTTTTTGCTGCCGTTGTCGGGGACTGTTTATTTTCTTTGTTCTTATTCTAGTAGTTCGTTAGTAGGCTAGACATTTTTTTAGTTATTTTATTTTCATTTCTTTTAGTTGTGGTACTTTACTTTTTCTTTTGGTGTTTTCAGGTAGTGCATGATCACGAGATCAAAAGGACCCCCAGAAGTTTCTCTTAATCCAGAGTTTGAGTCTACATTGAGATAACTGAGGAAAGAGTTGGAGAATAGGATGGCTGATCAATCGCAGAAGAATCGGCTATAGAATAACCAGGGGCAGAACAATCAAGGAGCAATAGTGCAAGATCTCCAACGCTAGTTAGAGAAGATGATGAGGACACTGCTCCAGCACGAGACGCAACTGACGAGCGATGTCGATGTCACTGTCAGAGACATGTTCCAGCAGCCTGTCAGACCTGTTCGAGTGGTCGGGGGACCTGAAATCAATGCCGCTAATTTTGAGTTGAAGACAAGACTGATTAATATGGTGCAACAGAATCAGTTCGGCGGCAGTCAGACCAAAGATCCCAATGCTCATCTGTCGTAATTTCTGGAGCTATGTGGGATTATCAAGATCAATACAGTGCCGCACGATGCTATCAAGTTGCGCATGTTCTCTTTTTTGCTTGAGAGACAAGGCAAAGACTTGGTACATGTCCATCGATCACAACATGATCGACAGCTGGGAAGATCTCAGACAAAAATTTCTCTACAAGTTCTTTCCACCAAGAAAGACTATCAAGTTGCAGGCCAAGATCACCCAGTTCGCACTGCTCCCAGATAAGTCGATTTATGAAGCTTGGGAGAGGTACAAGGACATGCTGAGGAGGTGTCCACAGCATGGTTTCACTGAGGCACAACAAGTGTTCCATCTTTACAAGGGATTCACTACAACCACAAAACTTGTAGTGGATGCTTCTGCTGGAGGATTTCTGTTGGCTAGAACTTCGAGAAATGCTATGAGAATATTGGAGGAAGTTGTCTCCAATAACTATCAGTAGCCATTTGAGAGATCCATGACAAGAAAGGTAGCTACAGCAGAAGTTAACGAGCACACCAAGACCAAGGTAGCGCTGGAGGCCGAGGTCGAAGACTTGAAGAATCAGCTCTATCTGCTGAAGAAGGTGAGAGCTAAAGAGAGAAAGAATTTGTCCAAGCTGTAGGAGAGCAGACCTCGACTGAGGAGGCGAATTACATGAACAAGAGGAATTTTAACAGAGGAAATCAGAGCGGTGGACCTCAGTACTATCCTAGGATGAGAAATCATCCTAATTTATCTTATGGAAATCCTAATAATTTCCAACAGTCTCCAACGGGTTTCTCTGTGACTAATGGAATGATAAATGAGCCGAAAAAATAGTTATTCTTGGAGATGGTAAATTCTTACATAATCAACACTACCGCAAAGATGGAAAAATTCTAGACCGAGATTGCTCAATTTAAGCAACACTTTGGAAGCCAGATAGACCAGCTACAAAAGACAATTGCAAATATTGGAGCTCCCTAGCCAGTCAACATAAGCCGGGATAATTTCTATCCACTCCTGAGGTGAATCCTAACCAAAATAATAAGCAAGCCAAGGTGGGCCGTAATAGAGAAGAACAATGGATACCGTTGCATCTCCGTCCCATGAATGTGCTTCTATCCCCTCTTCCTAAAAGGTTGCTGAAAAAGCCAACTCTAGGTGCAGAGGTACCTGCACAAGTTGTAGAGATTATCACTCTACCAGCTACTTACATGCTAAGAAGCTAGTTGAGAAAAAGCAAAAGAAAGAAGTCGAGAATAAAGGAGAGTTCGAGTTTGAAGGCCGAAATTAAGTGACTCCAGTGCCTGCAATTTTGCCTTCGAAAGAAAGAGCTCATTAAATGTTTGGTCCAACCCCGTCATCGGCTACAATTTCTGATGAATGAAGCAAAGCCAAGAAAGCCGATGATGTTGAGATGCTAAGGGATTCAGTGGCCAAAAGTTGTCCTCCAAAGAAGGACGACCCCGGAGAATTTATCACCCAGCTCTCTTTGGAGATGAAGATGGATTCGAGGGCTTCACTTACGGGTCGGCGGGGTTGACGTTTTTGGCCCCCGTGACGCATTTTCGGCCCACGAACTTATCTTTCGGCCCGGATTTTTGATACCTAGTATATATAGGATTGTTTTGGATGAATTTCAGGGACATTAATCATTATTTTTAGAGTTCTAATTTTATTTTACATTCAAGAAACCTCTATGGATTTTCAGCCATGAAGAATTGAAGTTTTATTCAACGAATCGTCATTCCGGTTTTTCTATTCTATTGCACATTTATTTTATGTCAATGTTTATTGTTATTTCTATGGTTTTAATTATGCGTGAGTAGTCTTTTATTAATTCTAGGGTTTGCAAAGCATGATTGAAGCTATGTATTTAATTTAATCTTGTTATTTTTCCCTTCCGATTATTGTGTTCAAATATTCAAGAACTTTTGGTTTCATGCTTAATTACTGATCACAATTGATGCATACTAGCTAGTTAATTTGAGTCCTGGCGGAGATAATTAATTAGTGGGATTAATTGAATAATTTGATACACGTTCTAAGGAATCTGTAGGGGAATTTAAATCTGTGGTTCTATCGGGAGTTAGTAAATTAACCTAGAGACGAAAGCAATAGGTTGTTTGTTAATCTGCTTCTATCTTGAGACCTGGCGGAGATAGGTATATATATTTCTGATTCCTCACCTTTAATCGGATTAAAATTGGGAAAGATTAGGATTAAATTGAATCATAGTGGATACATGTGTGCTGCATTCCCTAGGATTAGTATTTCATTAATTGTTTGAGTTTGATTATTTGTTTAATTTATTTACTTGTGTTTAGTTGATTCTATTTCTGTTCTTTTAACTTATTTAGATTCGTGCCTAGTTCTAGTAAACTCATAAATTGGTAGCTTGGATAATAGAGAGTTGTTAGCTTAGTACTCAGTATTGTCAAATAATCAGTCCATGTGGATACGATACTCGATTCGCTTGCTATATTGCATTGTCCTGTGTTAGTTGCAGTTTAGTGCAGAATAAATAGTGCATCAACTTTTTGGCGCCGTTGCCGGGGACTGATTTTGATTTTTTTACTGATATTATTACTGACAATAATTTATTACTTCAGGTAGTGTATGAAAACAAGGTCTACACAGCCACACGTGGACCCTGTTCCTAATTTCCCTGATCGAGCCCCTAAACAGAGGAATAAGGAGCGCAGATTGAAAGAAGCAGAGATGACAACCAACAACGAGACTGAGATGGAAGCATTGGCTAGAAAACTACAAGAGATGGAGCAGCGGCTTGCTCAACAAACGGAGCCCGAACAAGAAGCAGCATCTCTAAATACGCTGTATCGGGCCCCGACTGAAAGATACTTAAGAGCCGGCTGGGGTGGCGGCATCAACGCCAACAATTTTGAGCTCCGGCCTGCGTTGATCAACATGGTAGCTGCACAGCAGTTCGGTGGACGGGCTACGGAAAATCCAAATGCTCATCTGGATGCATTTTTGGATATCTGTGACACTATCAAAATAAATGGTGTCAACGACGACATCATTCGCATGAGGATGTTCGTCTTCTCACTGAGGGACCGAGCCAAGGAGTGGTTCAAGAGTTTGGACAAGGCGTCCATTACCACATGGGATCAAATGTGTCAGGCGTTCCTTGCCAAGTATTTCCCTCCATCAAAGGCGCAGAAGATCATTGCAGATATTACTTATTTCTCTCAGATGGAGGATGGGTCCATTTATGAAGCCTGGGAGAGGTACAGAGACCTTCTGCGGTCTTGTCCACAACATGGATTTAGCATCGATCAACAAGTCACGCACTTCTACAGTGGTTTGACGATCAATACAAAGAGATTGGTAGACGCCTCAGCTGGAGGATGTCTGGTGAATCGCACTGCATCCAAAGCACTGCGAATTATTGAAGAGATAGCAACTACCAATTATCAGCGGCCGATGGAGAGGCGAGAGACAAGGCTAGGAGCTGCAGTGGCCGAGTTTGGCGTGGATGATTTGAGGGCTGAAGTTGAAATACTGAAGAAACAAGTGCTCGAAAAGCGACAAGGTTCAGAACTCTCTACGGTGGAAAGTGTTAACTTTGTAAATCAGAGAAACTACAATGGCGGCACTTACAATAACGGACCGCAGGGATTCCAGACCAACAATCCAGCGTATCATCCAAGCAATATGAATCACCCGAACTTCTCCTATTCTAATCCCAACAATGCCTTGCCGCCTTCGGATTTTGTTGCTCCTACTGCAGCTCCCGTTGAGCCGAAGAAGCCATCACTGGAAGATATGGTGGCACAGTTGATTGCTAATCAAACACAGTTTCATCGGGGCCACCGGCACAAAGATTGCACAAATAGAGGGGACCATGAGTGCATTATCCAAGCAAGTGAATATGTTGGAAGTCCAAGTGAGTCAACTGGCAAATCAAGTTGCCACACAGCATAAGCCGGGACAGTTCCCGAGTCACATGGAGGTCAATCCACATGTGCAATGCAATGCCATTCAGGTGGTGTCCGGCGCCGCTCTTTTGCCAGCACCAAAAGTGGCGCCTCCTGCAGCTCCAAAAGTGGCGCCACCTGAGCCTCTTCTCCCTGCTCCAAATTCTGTTGTTGATCATTTGTTTGACATTTTCAAGAAGGTACACATCAATATCCCTCTTCTAGATACTTTAAGAGGTTTGTCTGGTGGAGTTAGAATTTTGAAAGAGGCCATCTCGAGAAAGAAAAAGATAGAGGATGTGGAGATGGTCCAATTGGCGGAAGAGTGCAGTGATTGGCTGCAGAAGAAGATGCCGTTGAAGATGACAGATCCGGGTAGCTTCACTATTCCTGTGAAGATTTGGAGATCTTATTTTGAGAGAGTGCTATGCGATTCTGGAGCTAGCATTAACTTGATGCCTCTCACTGTGTACAAGAGGTTGCAATTGGGAGCTTTGAAAGAGATTGATATGAGAGTCCAGATGGCTGATAGATCATATGCCAAGCCACGAGGTGTTATCGAAGATGTGCTTGTCAAAGTTGCAAATTTGGTGTTCCCTGCTGATTTTGTGGTGTTGGATATGCCCGAAGACCCCAAGATGCCTTTAATCTTGGGGAGACTGTTTCTAGCAACCTGTGAGGCAGAGTTGGACATGAAGAGAGACATGATGACTTTGGGGATTGATAGAGAAAGAGTCATTTTTCAAAATCCTCCACCAAAGGAAATCCCGCAGTGTGATGAGGTGAGCTTGGCCCACAGCTTTATGGACGATGTGAATGGCAAGCCGGAAGAGAAGCCAATGATGAAGGTGGCAACAAGTGTTCCTGCAGCTCCAAGAGCACAACTATCTGAGATGTGCATGGTTTTGCCAGATGATAGGGGATTTTCTGCAGCTCCAATACCCAAGAAGACGAGAGTTAAATTTCGGGTCTTCTGAAAAAAGAATGTGAGAGGAGCTATGCTCGTTGCAGTGGCACCAAAGAAGCCAACAGTGGCAGTGGATAGTAGTCCTCGAAAGGGGCGACAATTCTGTTGGTTAGAGTGCTGTTTTCGACCTCTTTGACTGTTGAGGTATCGTCGAGCTAAAGACGTTAAATAAAGTACTTGATGGGAGGTAACCCATCATTATTATTTTTTTTATTTGCTTTATTTTTCTTTCTTTTCTTTTGTTTTGTGTCTTGTTTTCGTGTGCTAACATGTAGGAAGACATTTTGGAGCCAAAGCTAGTTCGTTATCATCCATGCCGGTTTCAATATTCTTTTCTCCATATTGGTGTACGGTGAGTTCGTTCCAACCACATCTTGATTTTGTTCCCTACAAACTTATTCTCTTTGCAGTTGAATAAGTTTGGGGAAGGGGGTGGATTTGATATGTTTGGCACGTGTTTTTCATTTTTTTTCTTTGAGTCTTTTGTTTTGGTTGTTGAAAGTCATGTTGTGGTGAACCCGTGAAATGCTAATGATAGATAGGAGCATTGTTTGGAACATAAGATTGCATGAATTTGATTGATATTGACTTATTTGAATTGATGTACTCGGAATTGAAGTAAATGGAGCATGAATAGTCATGTGAGCTTTTTGAGCCTTAACTGGATATCAATGCACAGTTTGATTTCCTTCATGAGTGTTTGTCATGCATGCTTTGGTGTGTCTAGAACTTGCCATGGTTTCTATTCGAATAAGTTTGATTATATGTAGAATTTAGAAGTGATTTGAGGCCATCTTTTCATAGCCACATTAATTCCTAAACACTAACCGAAAAATCGACCTTTGCTAGCCAGTTTGAGCCATAATTGCCTTTTGTTCATGAACTTGGATGATAGGGGGTTCGGAAGTTGAATAAAGGTATCTTGTTGTGGAAAATAGTGTTTTTGTGGGGAAAGAATGGAGTTGGTGAAAGTGGGGTGAAAAATATTCTCATAGGCTCGAAAATGAAAAAAAAAAGAAGAAAAGAAAAAAATTGTGTGAAAAAGATAGTATGAAAAGTCAAATATTAAAAAGGTAGCAATTGAGAATGTTTGCTATTTGTTGGCTTATTTGTATATTTCTTGTTGAGAGGAGCAAAAGAGAATATGAAGTTATGCACAATGAATGTTTTGATGTGTAAGGGAGTTGGAAAGAGTTAGAAGATGGATTGTCTATCCATACTTGGATTTGGAGTTGAAAAAGGTTGTGAGTGTGTTCAATTTTCGAGTCACTTAGCCAAAAATTCCTAACCTTAACCAATGTCCCGACATTACATCCTAAATCAAAGACCTCATTGATCTTTATTCTTCTATGATTGAGTATGAGTGTTTTAGACGATTGGCAAGCCCATGGGTAACACTTTTGCATTTGCATTTGATTCGATGGGCGTTATTTTATACACTTGTGAGACGAGCGATACACATGCCGATGAGGTTCATACTTTCTTTACAGATATTAATTGTGCTGAGATTTGGATGAGTTGATGGATGTTGAATTTATGAAATTAAATTGTTTCGAGCTTGCTCGTGAAGCATTAGTGATCGAGTTTACTTGTCTTCCCCATGTTTATATTTTCTTATTGTTCTCTTCATTGCTCGAGGACGAACAATGGTTCAAGTTTGGGGGATTGATAAACATGGCTTTTACATGCATTTGAGGAGTTATATAGATCATATTCGAAGATTAATGCATGCGTTTGTTGAGTTTTTATACTAGTTTCGAGTTTCCATGGGCTATTTGATGTTTTGGTGTTTCTTGTGCAAGTTTGAGCTGAATTTGGGATTTATCTAAGATCCAATTTAAGGATTAAAGTTTCTATAAAAATAGAGGATCAAGAGAGGGTCGCAACGCAACTTGAATCGGGTCAATCGGACAAGAAACGAGGGAGAACGGAGCGAAACGGTGGAGGCGCGCGGAGCTGCCGGCCAACCCGCCGACCGGTAGCCAGAACGGCGGTTTTCACTGTTTTGGCCGCCGATCCAGCCACCGATCGGCGGGTGGGGGCCGTCGGTCGGCGGGGCTTCACTTACGGGTCGGCGGGGTCGACGTTTTTGGCCCCCGGGACGCGTTTTCGGCCCACGAACTTATCTTTCAGCCCGGATTTTTGATACCTAGTATATATAGGATTGTTTTGGATGAATTTTAGGGACATTAATCATTATTTTTAGAGTTCTAATTTTATTTTACATTCAAGAAACCTCTGTGGATTTTCAGCCATGATGAATTGAAGTTTTATTCAACGAATCGTCATTCCGGTTTTTCTATTCTATTGCACATTTATTTTATGTCAATGTTTATTGTTATTTCTATGATTTTAATTATGCGTGAGTAGTCTTTTATTAATTCTAGGGTTTGCAAAGCATGATTGAAGCTATGTATTTAATTTAATCTTGTTATTTTTCCCTTCCGATTATTGTGTTCAAATATTCAAGAACTTTTGGTTTCATGCTTAATTACTGATCACAATTGATGCATACTAGCTAGTTAATTTGAGTCCTGGCGGAGATAATTAATTAGTGGGATTAATTGAATAATTTGATACACGTTCTAAGGAATCTGTAGGGGAATTTAAATCTGTGGTTCTATCGGGAGTTAGTAAATTAACCTAGAGACGAAAGCAATAGGTTGTTTGTTAATCTGCTTCTATCTTGAGACCTGGCGGAGATAGGTATATATATTTCTGATTCCTCACCTTTAATCGGATTAAAATTGGGAAAGATTAGGATTAAATTGAATCATAGTGGATACATGTGTGCTGCATTCCCTAGGATTAGTATTTCATTAATTGTTTGAGTTTGATTATTTGTTTAATTTATTTACTTGTGTTTAGTTGATTCTATTTCTGTTCTTTTAACTTATTTAGATTCGTGCCTAGTTCTAGTAAACTCATAAATTGGTAGCTTGGATAATAGAGAGTTGTTAGCTTAGTACTCAGTATTGTCAAATAATCAGTCCATGTGGATACGATACTCAATTCGCTTGCTATATTGCATTGTCCTGTGTTAGTTGCAGTTTAGTGCAGAATAAATAGTGCATCACATGCGAACTTGAAAATATCCAGACCTTAGATCAATTTTAGAGAAAATTTTCGATCCACTAAGTTCATCTAGCATATCATCAAGTCTAGGGATGGGAAAACGGTACTTAACTATTATTATGTTGATGGCTCGTCAATCCATGCACATTCTCCATTCATTGTTCTTCTTGGGCATGAGAATAACTGGAACTGCACAAGGGCTCATCGACTCTCGAACTTGCTTTTTCTCAAGCAACTCCTTCACTTGACGATCTATCTCCTTGATTTCTTTGGGTGAAGTGCGGTATGTTGGGCGATTTGGTAGAACGGCTCTGGGCACGAAACCAATCTAGTGCTCGATCCCACGAACTGGAGGTAATCCGCTAGGAATCTCATCCGGAAAGACATCTTCGAACTCCTTCATGAGGGGCTGCACAACACTAGACAAAGAAACATCGTTAGTTGCACTGTCCTTATAGGTTAAAAGAACTAAAGGCAAACCTGCTCTAATAGCTTTTCCAACTCCTTTGTTTGTGCAAAACAGTGATCTATTCTTCTCCTTGGATGGGGCTCGATCAAGGATGTCGGGTAATAGAGGTGATGGGTTTGAAGTGGACACGATAGAGGAAAAGAACGGAGATGAAGATTGGGTGAAAAGAGGTATTGCACGGTCGTGCGGTTGTGAACCGCTTGAGCACGGGCCGTGCTGAATGTTCTGGCCGGTTTGTGTTGTTTTGGGCATGGCTTGGCACGGTCGTGCGTCTGTGGACTGGCTAGGCGCGGCCTGTGCTGAGCTGCTGGCTTGCTCTGTGGCCTGTTTTTCCCTTTCTTCTTTGAACCTTGCTCGCATGATCTCTTGATCTTCTTGAACGGCTTTAAGGGGTAAGGGTTTGAGCACTACAATACGTCCATCTCTCTTGACAGCGTATGTGTTCGTGACTCCGTCATGCATACCTTGGCTGATGAGACCATGACAAGCATCAAATCAGTCCATCCAAAGCTGCCAATAAAGATTGTTACTCTGTTAACAGTTAAAGATTGGAGATCAAGATTTGAAGAATAATACAGATGATCAAGAGAGTTGAAGTCACAAACATGCACGTTGGAGTCGTTTTGGACGTGCACGGCTTGCATGGGAATTTTCGTCCCCCTTAGTTATTTAATTATGGGATTAATTTATTTAGACTATAGTATTTAATTATTTTGGATCAGATTTTTATTTATTTTGGATGTAATTTTCGTGCATAATATAGTCATAGTTGACTAGATTTTATTTAAGGTAATTTCCTACCTTGAATAGAATTCTAGTTTCGGTAGTTTCCTAGTCTAGATTTAATTCTTTTTGGACTATAATTTTAGGTCCATTAGCTAGCAATTTTCATCCATAATAGCTATATAAATAGGCGATCCATGTATTTTATTTTCTTTAGACATTATTGAAGATTTTTGCCTTTGCATCCAATTGTGTCTCAACCAAGTTTAAATCGTTTGTTTTTTTAGATACAAAACAATATTCTTAGAGCTAGCAACTTTAAGTCTTATTCAAGGGTATCCCTTAATCCACAAGAAGGATTAACAGGTATTCGCTATCCGAAGATCAACTTAGAGATTTTAGCTTCGAGTACGTTCGAGATTCGAAGAGACTATCGGGTTGTGATTCACATCGACGTATCCATCTTCCATAATCCATACACCACGTCAACTATCCAACACAAGTCGTTCGCCTCCTTTCAAGCCACAAGTTCGAGCTCTTCATATGCTCTTTCAAATCGTAAGTTCATTCCATCCTTAACATATCCTATCTACTCCAAACCCTTTTTGACCTAGACATACACTATTCCTACCCTTATCCTTAACCTTATACCTTCATCCCATCACCTTGGTATTTGGTTTATTTGTGTTTCATTATTTGTGTCATAGTTTAAGTATTTTAGTTGTCTAGATTAGTTTGTCCAATCGCTGTTATCGAGTCAGATTAAACCCCTTCATTCGCTGACGTGTTTCGTATCCTAAAGTCTTCTGCTACGTCTCTAGATTCAGTCAGGACTTGTCCTGGTCGTATCATCACTTGTCTCATTTTCTTACATGAAGAATTATCAATTTATCTATCTTTTTTTTTTTACTTATAATTCTTTGAACCGTAAATTATTTTGATGAGTTAATTAGTTTAAATATCATGAACTATACATGAATTCTGTTTTTTAATACGAATTTTAAAATATTATATGTTTAATATAAACTTACATTTTTTTCCAATTATAACATCATTTTAAATTTCGGCCAATTAAAATTGACGGAGCACCCATGTGTACAAGAGTGTGATGTGCACACATATACCTACAAATTCATCTCTTCAATCTCTACTTAAAAGATATTCAATCGATTAAGTATTTTTTTCATAATTTTCGTGCTTGTAATTGCACTCAATTTTGAACTGATGTTGTAATTGCAAAAAAATGTAAGTTCGTGTTTTAGAGGCAATGTTTTAAAGTTGGTGTTAAAAAATAGAAATCATATATGGTCCGTGGTATTTAAACCAAATAATCCTATTTTGATTTTATATCTTGTATTCAAAGTTTTCATATAGATAGTTTTATTACTTTGTTGAAGAATTGTTAATTTCAGAATTGAAAAATAGATTATCTATCAATTTAGGATGTGCAAGATAAAAAATTATCAATTCAGAACCTAAGAGATGAATATTATCAATCAAGGACCTCAAAAATCATGTATTTCAAATTATTTTTATTTTTAATTATTTTAATAAGTTTTTTATTAAATTTAATAGATAATTAGTAATGGGAATTTTCATTTAAAATTAATATAAAAATAATTAAAAAAATGAAAAGAATATAGAAAAGAATATAGATGTATTATTTTTGGAGTTCTAGATTGATAATATTTATCTTTAAGATCAAAAATTGATAGTTTTCATTTTCCAAATTGAATTGTATAAATAAAAGAAAAAAATTGACCAGACCTAGAAGTCTCAGATATCACATGACAATATCTCTAAGACCGGAACCTCATTAAAACCCATATAGAAAACCCACATAGGAAAAAACCATATGGGAAAAAGAGTACTCCTCTAAGAAAATTGAAAATAAGCAGGACCATAGAAATCTTGTCTAACAGTATCAACAATACAAGGAATAGAAGAAAACCAAAAACCATGAGTAATAAGACTAGATGCTAACAAATCAGCAACACTATTCCCCTCTCTATAAATATGAGAGACACAAAAATGAATGGACGAGAGAAACTCCAACACACGGCGCCAGCGTGCCTTCAAGAACCATGGACCTGCAGACCTCGAGAAGAAAGCAACTTGACCACATAGATGGAATCAGCTTCAAGCCATATGAAATCCAAAGAAAGAATTTGAGCCCATTCCAACGCCGTAAGGACCGCGAGCAACTCAGCCAAAAAAGCAAAACCCACCCCTTCATCCGTGTCAAAGCAAAACATCACTGAGCCATTTGTACGCCTAATCACACCGCATGTGGCCATATTCCCCGGGACACCAACTGAAGAGCCATCAGTATTAATTTTCACCTAACCTGAAGGAGGCGGTCTCCAAGTGATCGAGATAGGGATCCGAGAAGGAGCCGACCGAGGTGAGACATTCAAAGCTTTCAAGATCATAAGATCATCCACCGAGTTCCGCATATGACCATGACGACCCCGAAACAAAGACACTTCACGAAAGGCAATCCGAAGAGTAGACAGAATAAGAAACGGCGTTGGAACCAAATCCTCATATATAGCTTTATTTCTAAAAGTCCATATACCACAAATAACCGTGATAATCGCCAACTTCCAAAGCTTCAAAATCTGAGAACTAAATTGACGATTCATGAACTCAACATAATCTTCATGAATAGAGGCAGCATGGATTAGATCAACTTTGAACACCTCAAATATCCACCGCCACACAACCGCCGCACACGGACAGTGCCAAAAAAGATGATCCATTGTCTCAGTTTCCCCTTTGCACATAACACACATATTCAGACCAACAAATCCATGAAGAGTGTCCATCGTCAGCAACCGAGAGAGAAGAAGACGCCAATTGATCAAAAAGCACTGCATCGGAATTGAAGAATCCCAAATCCAAGTCCCCCATTTAACTGCCGGAAACTTAACCCGAGAATGGAGACGAGCAAGACGAGAGGTGACCGTGCCATGAAGAGAGTGCATCCAGACACGTTCATCCTCGCCATGCACAATTCGGACTGCCAAAATATCATGCATAATATCCGGAAAAGCTCTCACAAAGGTAGACGTAAAAGCTCTCACAAAGATAGACGTAAGATAGTTTTCATTTTCCAAATCATTAATGGATAAATAATCTACTTAGGACCTAAATTTATTTTTTAATCAATTTTTCAGGTTCTAAATGGATAAATAATCTATTTTTCAGGTCATGAATTGATAAAAATATTATTTAATTATTTGATTACTTTAGTTAGATAATCAAATGTACAAATTATTTTGAATTTTTATTGCATTCCTCTAGACTGATCAAGTGATCAATTGAGTGCAATTTTGAGTAAGTTCACGTACCCCGTAACTTTTTGTTCACCAAAATAACAAAATGATCTCTGAACTAAATATATATATATATATATATATATATTATTAATGATAATAATTGATCGAGATAAGTAGTTCATACAGTTCAGTATACATTAACATGTACTGTGTTGTGTATCAGATTTTACCATCGCTACCTTTTGATTTATTATAATACTAATAATTTACATCAATTCAATTGATTTGATTTTGTAAATGACGTTTCTACTTAAAACTCTAGTAGATTCGGGAAATTCTTTGCCGCAGTATGATGAATTACATTATCTGTCAAAATAGATTTATTGTGGTAGAGAAAGTAAAAAATCATATCCTCTATTTCACATTGGATATTTCAACTTGTATTATGCAAACGAATTTATAAATTTAATAATAGATATTACAAAAATAAAAATTAATTATAACATAATTGACTTAGTGTCACATGTATCAATAGAAGATTGAAATTTAAAAAATTATAAATCATATTTTTAAAATAATCAACCATAATATTCATTTCTTGGAAAAATAAATACTAAAAAATAATTATAAAATTAAAGTAAAATATTATAAATTAAAATTGACGAAAAAAAATAGAAGAAAAATTAATAAATTTGATCATGTAATACGAGTTGAAACATCAAATATAAAATAGAGAATCTCATCCCGATTAGATAGTGCTTCATACTGCGGCTAAAGAATTTCTCAGTAGATCTAATGATTTGTCCCCACATAAATAAAAATACTTTAGCTGAAATTGACAAGCATGATATATTCTTGAAATTGATTTTGGGTTATTTCATTAAAATAATTTTGTGAGAGTTATTTTCCGTAATTCCTCCTATAAATAGGATTGTCTAGAAGCCATGACCATTACTATAAAAGGCTTCGACTGCTTTAATTGTCTGATTTTAATTCTAATACATCGAATAAATATGAGTACTCCTCCCCTAATAAATTAATTGTAGTTTTAATTTTTTTTTTTTATAAAAGTCAGATGTGATCATTTTGATAAATATACCACATCTCTCTCACTCCATATCAAATCATGATATTAAGTTATATTTTCTTAAGAGTCAAAATTAGAAGGATATGTGTGAAAATATGTAAAATGACACTCGATTTATCACAAGCTAAAATTTCTGAAACAACAATTAATGTGACACGGTCAGGGGGAGTATATCATAACTAATCAAGTTTAATTTTTACCTCGTTTCAACTTTACATTATGTTTTATTGATCAATGCTAATTTAGGCGTAATATATCAATTCAGGGGAGGATGGAGGCCCCCCCTCCAAAAAAATTCCCCCAACAATTTTTTTTTTTTTAATTTTACCCTCTAATTTTTTTTATTTAAGATTTTTGTTGTTAGACTTTATATATTTTAAAATATATATATGATATTAATTTATATATAATTGAGCTTGGGAAATTGGGCCTCACTCAAATATATAAATAAATATTGGAACAAAATTAAACATATAGAAATTAAAACAAATTAAATAAATTCTCGCCAATCAAAACAAATTAAACAAATTAGGGTTGAATTAGAAATTCGACTTTTATGAATTAGATTACATATTTATTAAATTGATATCAATTTTAATTTTAATAATGAATTGTGATTGAATTGCATTATTTATTTTTTCCTTAAAAAAAAAAAGAAGAAGTACATTACTTATTTGAAATTATTGATCCATGTTATTCACGTAATTTATTTTATAACTTATATATTGTGAAGCTATCATTTTATTAATTCACCACCTGAATTATAATTTTTTATCTCAAATGATTAGTATGAATGAATTATTATTCCAAATTTATTATTGGCCATAACCAATTAAATTTCATTTAACGAATTAGTTTATATTAGAAAAGAATTCAATTCAAATTTTATTTATTCATGTTATTATTTTCAGTTATTTATTTTAATGAAAAAGACATTATTTTCTATTTAATTTGGGGAAGGGAAAGAAAGACGAAGGTGTAAACTAATCCTAAAATGACATCATATAGAAAAAACAATAAACAAATGAAAATGACATCATTTCACAAACACACATATGGCAAAAAGTAATTAAATGCATAATTATTCATAATCGTCTCATTTTTAATATTCTTTCTTGGCGACACGATTAAATAGAAAATACAAACAATTGCATTTCGCCCCCCTAAAGAAAATTTTATGAATCTGCCATTGTATATCATATAATCACACGTAAAATAACAAGTAGTTATACTAAAATCAAATTAAACATGATAAAATATATCCTCTTCATTTCTGAATAAGTGTCATTCTGGATGAATGCACACATATTAATAAAGATATTAATTAGATAATCAAATTACTTTATAGGTTAAATATAAGGTAAATGAGTTAAATATGATTGTTCAAATGTATTAAATGAGGGCAAATATTAGAAAAATGTGAAATTTTTACCTGTGTAAAATTACACTTTTTATCGAATAAAATTAAAGTATTAGAATGATATTTATTGTGAAACGGTGGGATTATATTTTTCAAAAACCAAAACTCGAATGCATGCATCATTAGTCATTACAAATTACAATGTTAATCGCTTACAATATATAGAATCAGATGGAAAACTAAAGGTTGTGAAATACAAATAATTATCATGTAATTAATGTATTTACAACAACATAAACCACTATACCGAATTAAAGTGCCAGTAATAATAAAATTCATGAATTGTAGAATTATTAAAAGGAGCAAATTAATTTATATCTCCACAAATATAAACATATCATAATAAAGGCTGTTAGCACACATTGGCTATAAAAACAACATATTAAATATAGACAGAATTATTAGTGTTGCAGTTAAAGTGTAAGAAATTGCCTTTTTTTTCTTTATTGAAAACAGTTAACATCATATAAAAAATTAAAAAAAATTATGTGTTTGGAAGGTTAGAGTGGTCCCATAAACCAGATAATACGTTTTGAATAACTGTTATATTTTAAATCCTCATTGAAAAAAATGATAATTGAAAATTCAATGTTTAATAATTATACTCCTTCATTCAAATTATATAGTTCGTATTCTACTCGCTCGTAGCTTAAAATTAGGGTAAAAAATTTATACATTTAGCCTTAATTTCCTTTTTTTTTTTAAACAAGATGTACAAAAGATAAACTTCCAATATTACACTTATTTAACATTCACAATTTTAAAAAATTTAAACAGTTTGTTTTTAAATTTTTAAGATCTAACAAGAGTCTATTTATACATTCATATGAAAAATAATATTACTTTTTAATAATAAGACTATATAATAGGGACACTAAAAAATACTCCATCAGTTTCACAATAAATGTCATTCTAACATTTTAATTTTATTTCACAAAAAATGTCATTCTACATAATCGATGTAAAAAATTTCACATTTTTATCATATATGCTCTCATTTAATGCATTCAAACAACCATATTAACTTATTTAATGTATTCACATAAGGGTGTATAATGTAATTTAATTATCTAATTAATATTTTTATTAATATGTGTGCATTCATCCATGATGACACTTATTAAGAAACGGGAGGGAGCAGTAATAAGGGCTATACACACACACACACACACACACACACACACACACACACATATAGAGAGAGAGAGAAATTAAAATACCCATATCCCTTAACTAAAAACCCCCTTTACTCACTTTGTTACACACATTCAAGAAATATCCACTATGTCTAATATATCCCTACTTTTTCATTTTTCAATGCATTCAAACATGGGTCCTCTCACTTTTCAGAATTTGTAAGAGAAAGTACTCATTTTTCAGCTCAAATCAGTCTAATAAATATGTAAAGTGATTCCTCACGTGTGTGCTCAATCCTTGAAAAATGCGAGCGGTATCATATTATGCGCGCGGTATCACATTATACCGGCCGGAATGTGAGCGGTATCACATTATACCGTCCGGTAATCCAGCGGTATCACATCCTACCGGCCGATATTCGAGCGGCATCACATTATACCGGCCGGTATCACCATAAAAATGAATACCGTTCGAATATTATCATTTAATTACGGGCGGTATTAACTCGATATAGGTACAGATCCGGGCTATATTCAAAATATTTCACTACCGTTGAAAAAATACATATGGGCGGTATCAGCTTTAAGTTGAATACCGCTTACGGGCGGTATCCATTTAAATCGTTTTACCGGGCGGTATCAATTTAAATCGTTTTACCGAACGGTATACATATGGAACTCATGTAGGCAGTTATTTCCATAAATTTCAAATTAATATCCCCACCATCTTTAAGCGGGCATCACCAAATACTATCCCATATATCAAAATTAAACAAAATTGTGTATCCCCAAATAGCAAACCCTAAAATCAAACCAAAAATTAAAAATTATTTGCGGTGTAACTTCGAACATCAATGGCGGCGCACGAGGGTGGTAGTTCTCATCATTCTGATAATGCCCAGGTTAGTCATCTCATTACTCTCGAACAATACATGAATACCGCTGAATGACCAAGTCGGATGGTATAAGTTTTTGTTCTTCCCACGGTATTCATCAATTTTTATGAAACTTGTTTGGCTATAGAATGTTTAAACTTTTCACTGTGGTTATATTTTGGTTCTTGCTTAATTGGAATACATTCGAGATTAAGTAGGAATACCGTAGATTTAATACCGTTTGATGTAGAAAATATCGCTCGTATACCTCTCGATAGAGAGGGACGGTGTCCGACGTTATTTTTACAGAAAATACCGTGATGTGTAGCAAATTCCGTGATGTTTAGCAAATACCGCTCGTATACCGCCCGATAGAAACGGGCGGTATACGAGCGGTATTACCCCTTGTGGGGTTAGTTGGTTAAAATACTGTCTGCCGTGGCAAATACCGCGGGGTTTAGCAAATACCGTACTAATACCGCCCGGATCTATAGGGCGATATTCGAGCGGTATACCGTACTTGGATATATATGGGCGGTATTTATTTTTTTTAAACAAATGAATACCGTCCATCAATAACGGGCGGTATTCAAAAATTTTGAATTGCATTTCTTTGCATTATCTAAATATTCATTGTTTATCTCCTTCTCAGGCGCCTTGGAGTTGGAAAAGAGTAGATATGCAAAATTATTACCAAATTGTGAATCTCTACTATAGGCCCAAGGTATTAACGTCAATATGGACAAGACTGATGAGAGTTGGTGGGCAAGAACTCGTGGGAAGATTCGAGGAGGGGTGTTTCGGTCACCTCATACGATGGAAAAGCAAGTCGAGCAACGGTAGAGCCTTGCATGCTTTGATCTCTCGTGAGATCACTATTTCCGGTGCTCCGGCTCATGAGATATGGTTCCGTATTAATGAGAGCCATATCAGATTTTCGTTTCCTGAGTACGCTCTGGTGACCGGGTTTCGATTCGGATCATCGGCTTTTGATCCGAATGCCGAACACGATCATTCCAACGTGGGAGTGTTTAGGAGATTCTGTGGTGGCAAGGATGTCAGCATTCTGGATCTGTGGAATATTTTTGATGGAAAGGATCGCAGACTTTCGAAGAAGGCTACCCCAGATGATTATTTGAAAGTCGCTAACATTTTAGCCCTTTATTTTTTTGCTTGTGGGTACGACACTCCAAGAAAGGTCGATAGTTTTGCGTGGGTGTTGGTCGATGACCTTGAGGCATGGAACAGATTTCCATGAGGTGCCTACACCTATCCTATTTTACTCCATTACATTGCTCGATTGCCGAGGTCGACTCCTAGAAAGTATCATTTCTATGGCCCTGTGTGGGCTCTACAGGTATGCATAATTTGATGAAAAAATATTGAGAATAATACTAGTATTAATTATACTGATTAGGTTGATTTTAATATCACTTTTACAGATTTGGGCATATGAAGCTATACCGGCCCTTGGAAGAGAGGTTGCGGAGGTTGCGGAACCAGTGGTGTTGCCTCGTTGCTTGAAGTGGTTTTTTACTCCTTCAAATGTGCAAGATTTTCATACACTATTGAATGATACGGTAATGTATTTTAACGATAAAAATATTAATTTTCTATTTTAATTAACTAAATATGCAATACCGCCCGGTACCGCCCCAATACCGCGGTGTACCGTCCGGTCCGCCTAGTACCGCCGTGTACTGCTCGATACCGCTCAATTTAATAATTAGTATTTCATCGATTATTTTGTAGGGTGAGTGTCTAGAAACGCTTCATGCGGGCACGGATGAAGAAGTACGTGACTACTGGATCAGCGTTCTGGTCTCCGATGCACTGGGTGTTGTTTACCGTGCACCGGTAAACCCTGTGAAGGCACAACGCGGCGACGACGATGTCGTGCAGTGCGTCGTGAGGACTGCAGCACGGGTGCGAAATATATCATGTCGCTCTGCAGCTTCAGTTTCAGCAAGTGCACGGAAACGACAGCCCCGGAAAAAGCAGAAGCAGGCTACTCCGCCAGAATCGGAGTCGGAGACTGAGACTGATGGTGATGTAAGTGAGACAAAGAAGAAGCATACTTCTCCACCAACTTCGGGAAAACGGGCTAGGGAATCGAGCTCGTCTTCTTCAGGGAGTCATGTTTGGGAGAGACGTGAACGCTGTCTTATTTCAAAGTTGAAGGAAGTAGTACTGCCAGATTTGAAAGATTACATGAGGTATAAGTTGCTTCCTGATCTGAAGAGTTGGATGCAATCACTTTACCATGGAGACCGTCGATCACGATCAGGGCACAGTCATCATTCGCATCATTCTGCCCAGCCATCCCATCAGGCTCGTCATCCTCATCAATCTCGTCAACCAGAGCCGTCCCATCAGTCCCATCAGTCTCACCACTCTCATCATCCCGAGCAGTCTCACCACTCTCATCATCCAGAGCCGGAGGATCATTCTGCAGATCAGTCCCATTATTCGTATCAGTGGGATCAGTTCGATCAGAACTATCAGTACACTGGTCATCGTGCCTCGTCTTACATGCCAGAGGCAGACCGCACATCTGTAGACGGAGGACTTACTCAGAGATCACTACAGATGCAGATAGACCCCCGTGAGCTAATTGACATGGAATCATTTTGGAGGTCTATGGTGGGGGTACATGCTACTGAGTTGCCTACCGCCTCTGCTTTCCCGGACCAGGATAACCAGGTAAAGTATTGAATTTTTTTCAAAATTATAATTTAATTTGTTTATTATTGTTATTAATTGTTAAATTAGTGCTAACATTAATTTTTATTTTAATTTTTGGTTTAATTTTTATTTGTTTCAGGATATTCAGATTGATGTTCCCGTTTAAGACGTATGTGTTGACTCAGACGAGGATAGTCCACTCCGTTTCACTCGTGCCGAATCCGCCGCGTTTCGCACGCCATACGTAAGCACGATGCCGACTCCAATCAAGCTGCAGCTCGTAATGCTTACATAAATTGGCGAAAGAAAAGACCAACTCCATTTGTCCGTACCCTCGCGACTAATTTTGAGTTGGATCATGCATTTTTTGATCGAGTGGAGAACGTGAAGTCCGCCATGGATGTCACGGTAAATCTTTATATATTTTTTATGTAATTATTATTCCGTGCCAAATATGGGAACTATGTCGAATTGAATTAACTTTTTAATTAAACATAACATTACAGATAATTGATCTCTTCTGCGAAGCTATGGTTGCCAAATTGGAGAGGGGCAAACAACTATTAGATGGAGTAGATGCAGGGAGTACACGCATCATGGGACCTTCATTCTTTGTGAGCCAACTTTTTTTGGTACAGATAATAATACCGTTCGATTTTTATTAAAATACTGTTCGACATTCATTAAAATATCGCTCATATTTTCGAGCGGTATTAAACAGTATTTATTTATATCGTTCGATATTATCGAATGGTATGAAACGATTTTTATAATACCGTTCGATATTTATTTAATACCGCTCGATATATTCGAGCGGTATTTATATATACCGTCGGTACAGATAATAATACCGTCGAATACCGCTCGAACATATGGGCGGTATTGAACGGTATTCTGCTATACCGTCTGTCCGTAGTATTATACCATTCGATAAATTCGAGCGGTATCGTCCAGTGATTTCCCTATATCGTTTGATTTTCAATTTTTTGTTTAATATCTAGTTACCATACTATTAATCTAATTTCCAAGTATTCAACAGTTTCAGTTACAAAAAGAATGGCGGAAGGCTGTCGACCAACCTTACTCTGGGCATTGGAGAGGTGAACATGCAAACGTTTATTGGTGGTCTCCTCTCTCCGGTATAGTTCAAATGGTTCAAGGGCGAGACGTTCCGGGGGCTCGACCATGGTGGGATGCTAAACAGGTAAATACCGCTCGACAATCGAAATACCGCTATATTTTTATATTTTGATTTTGATATATAATGTATTTTTTTCAATGTAGATAATCTTCGTGTGCAACGTTGGTTGACATTGGGTCACCGTGTTACTTGACTTGATCGAATGGAGAGTCGACGTATACGACTCCATGTTTCATAGTTTGGAGCCAGATGACAACAAAATTCGAGGACTTCAACTGAGGCCACTGACAAAGTTGATGAAGCAAGTCTTGCACTATGCTGGTTGGTTTGTGCAGAATGTCCATGAGATTAGGAGACCCCGAACACCTTCCTTGCCCTGCCGGATCATGACCAGCAATTTCAAGCAAAGCGATGATGTCAGTTGCGGGCCTTATGCGTGCATGTATATTGATCGACTAATCACAGGTTCGCCAAAGCTTAAATGGGGGAACAAAATTGCTAACGTAAGATATTATCGTTTTCAGATGGCAGTTAGAATATTTGATTTGTGTTCTCAGTAGAAACGTACTTTGAGACATTTCTTTTAGAATCAGACTAATTTTCGTTCTCGTTCTTCAATTTATTGAATATTATTATATTCCAAATATATGACTATGTATTTCCATAAATATTTATATTAAAATTTTTATTTTCAAATAGCGGTATCTGCTCGGTACCGCCCGTTACCGATCAATACCGGTCGGATACCTAGCGGTACCGCTCGGTACAACTCTACCGTTTAAATAATTAATTGAATAGTATTAATAATGACTTTGTACATTGAATAGTATTCATAATGACTTTGAATATTGAATTGTCTCTTCAACATCACAATTCATATAAAGACAACATATAAAGACGTGCAACACTATTTCACTATTGAAATGTCATGTCCAATCACAATTCATATAGTTTGTTTTTTTTATGTGACATGAATAGTGGAATCCGAAATATATGACTATATATTTCCATAAATATTTAAATCAAAATTTTGATTTTCATATAGCAGGTATCTGCTCGGTACCGCCTGGTACCGATCAATACCGGTCGGTACCGGTCAATACCGGGCGGTACCGCTCGGTAAAGCTCTACCGTTTACAATTAAATATGCAAATCAATATCGGAACATTAAATAAATAAAGTCATTATACATTGAATAGTACTCATAGTGACTTTATACATTGAATTGTCTCTTCAACACCTTGTTTTCTTGCGAGACAACATATAAAGACGTGCAATATAGTGGTTTCACTATTGAAATGTTATGTCCAATCACAATTCATATAGTTTGTTTTTTAATGTGACATAAAGAGTGGAATCTTATGTACCGGAAGATACCGCTCGGTACCAGTCACATAAAGACGTGCAATACCGATCAATACCGCTGCATACCGCTCGTGTACCGAACGGTATTCATATGTACTTTATAGAATTAAAGGGAAATCTACATTGAATTGTCATTTCCAATCATAACTAATATAGTTTTATTTTTTTATGTGATAAATAGTGTGGAATCTTAAATAGTTTACTATTTGCCCTCATATTTGTTGTCCACATTAGAAAATAATGTAATGACATGTATTTCTTCACAATATAAATAAGAGTCCTCATATTGTAAACCTTATTTCGAGCTTAGTAAATATCTTCACCTATATTCTTGATTCTGAAAGCGGATGAACGTCAAGGTTTATTGATCAAGCTTTCGGTGTTAAGAAATTGGTGGAGAAATTTACGAACTCCGCTTCAAGTGCACAATTTTCTTCACATATAAATAAGAATTGAAAACCTTATTCCGAGTTTGGTAAACATCTTCTCCAATTTTCTTTATCCCGAAAGCTGATGACTGTCAAGGTTTATTGATTGTGTCAAGCTTTTGGGGTAAAGAAATTGGAGAAGAAGTTTTTCGGGGTAGAGAAAATTGGAGAAGAAGTTGGCGAATACCGCCCATATACCACCCGGATTCCGCCCTGCACACCAGATCTCTCTCTCCGGAAACCTGGCTTGTTGTAACAGTGAAAAGCAACGAGCAGTTTCCGAAGATAAGGTCAATGAGAGACGAGGGAGAAGATCACTTCCCAACCTCGTCATTTCCCGTCTCCCTTTTATATTTTATTATAAAAGTAGTGGACTCACGAGTGTACCGCCCGGATTGGTGAAGAAGTTCTTCGGGATAGAGAAAATTGGAGAAGAAGTTTTTCGATCTAGGAGAGACCAAGGCATATGGTTAGAGAAACAATGAGCAGTTTCCGAAAGTAGTGGGCTCACGAGTGTATAATTCAAGCTTTCAATTGAAAGATTACATTGTAATTTGACAGTCTTGTAAAATGAATATATTTCGCATAATTATAAAAGCATTTGACTCACGAGTGTACAATTCAAGCTTTCGATCACATTGCCAATAATCACTTGCAATAATACTACACTAATGTCTCTAGTGTGTATTGCTAATACCTCGAGTGCATAGTGGCTTGGTCCTCACAAGTGCGAAATCCATAATATGTTGAAAGATTACATTGTAATTTGATACTCAAGTCATATATGATGGATAATCGAATCCAACCCGGCCCTAATTGGCTTTAGAATTCACAATACCGCTGAGGAGGCTCAGTACCGCCCGGATACCGCCGGACGGTATCCAAGCGTGATTCACCGGCTTGTAGCGGTATTTAATTGTCCAATCATAGTTTTAGTGTAAATTCAGTCCAAGGAACACCTGAAAATGAAGGAGTATGTGATTTACAAAGTAATTAATCATTCTCAACCTCTTTTCGCATAATTATAAAAGCATTTGACTCACGAGTGTACAATTTAAGCTTTCGATCACATTGACAATGATCACTTGCAATACTACACTAATGTCTCTAGTGTGTATTGCTAATGCCTCGAGTGCATAGTGGCTTGGTCCTCACAAGTGCGAAATCCATAATATGTTGAAAGATTACATTGTAATTTGATACTCAAGTCATATATGATGGATAATCGAATCCAACCCGGCCCTAATTGGCTTTAGAATTCACAATACCGCTGAGGAGGCTCAGTACCGCCCGGATACCGCCGGGCGGTATCCAAGCGTGATTCACCGGCTTGTAGCGGTATTTAATTGTCCAATCATAGTTTTAGTGTAAATTCAGTCCAAGGAACACCTGGAAATGAAGGAGTATGTGATTTACAAAGTAATTAATCATTCTCAACCTCTTTTCGCATAATTATAAAAGCATTTGACTCACGAGTGTACAATTCAAGCTTTCGATCACATTGCCAATGATCACTTGCAATACTACACTAATGTCTCTAGTGTGTATTGCTAATGCCTCGAGTGCATAGTGGCTTGGTCCTCACAAGTGCGAAATCCATAATATGTTGAAAGATTACATTGTAATTTGATACTCAAGTCATATATGATGGATAATCGAATCCAACCCGGCCCTAATTGGCTCTAGAATTCACAATACCGCTGAGGAGGCTCAGTACCGCCCGGATACCACCGGATACCGCCCGGCGGTATCCAAGCGTGATTCACCGGCTTGTAGCGGTATTTATTATAGTCTTTTTTTTATTAGGTCAAAGATTTGAGATGTGGGTCCCTCGCGAGAATATTAGGGTCCTTTTCAAAGCCCAAATAAATCACCCTCTCTTCAACTCCCTCCTTCACACCCAAAAAAAATCACTTTTTATCGAATCCCATTCCAAAACGGTAATTGCTTGGACTACCTCTTCGATTTTCACCCAGCGGCAATGTCGAGCGGCAGAAGTACAAGTAGTCGAGATGATTCTGTAGAGGTATTTGTGAAATAAAATTCTATTTATTAATTTTTTTTGCGATTTATCGGATACCGCCGGACAGTTGCGCGCGGTAGTTACTGATACCATTCGGAAACCGCCGGTGGTTGACGACGGTACTAGACGATACCGTTTGAATACCGCCGGGCGGTACCGACGGTATGTTTTATTTCTTCCGATTTTTCTATTTATTTTTCATTTTTCGATTGTCTTTCGCTTGTTTTGTAGCCTTCTTGGACATGGAAGAGATTTGAAACTCAATTAATGGATCCCATCATTAATCTTTACTACAAAGGAAAGATTTTGAACAAAATTAGAACACGATTATTAAAAGTTGGTCGTTTGGGCCTACTACCAAGGTTTGAGGAAGGTTGTTTCGGCCATCTCTTGAGATGAACGGACAGTCGGAGTTGCGGCAAAGCACTACATGCTTTGATTTCGCGGGAAATAAATCTTGAAGATGCTTTGAAGTATGAGGTATGGTTCCGTATTAGTGGGAATAATATTAGATTTTCATATCCCGAGTTTGCGCTCGTGTCCGGATTTAGATTTGGGACATCTAATTTTGATCCAAATGCTTACCACGACTGTTCTAATATCGGCGTTTTTATGAGATTTTGTGGTGGGAAGTCGATAAGAGTTCAAGATTTATTGAAAAAATTTGAAAGCGATGTGGCTAATGCAACAGAAGATGATTATTTGAAAGCTGCTAATGTGTTGGCTTTATATATGTTTGCTTTGGGATATGACCCTAACCGACAAGTTGAGAGATTTGTTTGGGTTTTGGTCGACAACCTACGAGAGTGGGACAGATTCCCTTGGGGTGCCTACATATACCCCATTTTACTAAACTATATGTCTCTATTGCCGAACATAACTATCGAGTGTGGCTCGAAATATCATTTTTATGGACCAGTGTGGACTCTACAGGTATTTTACAATTATTTAGTGTTTTTAAATTGCAAAGTAAATAATAACAATATTATTTACAATTTTCTCATATATTCTGTAGATTTGGGCCTGCGAGGCCATTCCAGATCTTGCCGATAAGATTGCACAATGCGTTGACCTGCACGCTTTGCCTAGGTGTTTGAGATGGTTTTTAGTGCAGTCTTCCATTGATGACTTTGATGCATTTTTCAATGCCGGGGTAAAAACAAGTACTTTTAAAAATTCAATTTTTTTGGTACGTATCATTACTGACTTCTTTTTCCTATCATTACAGTTCGCGCATCCGTGCCAGTAAACATTACAGGTAGAACCCGATGAAGAGCAAAGCGACTACTGAATGCTGAGCCCAAATGCACTTGGTGTTTGTTTTCAGCCCCCGGTGATTCGATCCAGGAAGATGGCTGCTCGAGTGCATGCAGGAGAAAAACAAAAAAAAATGATCATCATTATTTTGCGGAAAATGTCGAAGTTCGACGCAAGAGAAGAGAGGATAATGAAAACCGTCATCAAGAGAAAACATTCTCGTCTTCACACAGATGGGAGAAACGCGAGGCTCGTTTCATCTCAAGAGTTAAGAATGAGTTTTTACCCGACTTGAAGGACTTTATAAAGGTTGAGATGAAGGACATGATCAGAGCTATCTGGCCTGGTTCGAGACGATCAAAGTCGCATCGCAGTCATCATACTCACCGCACATCCCCGAGAGCTCGATCACCCCCCTCCGTCCACATCCCCGCTTGTGCCTCGTCATATGTTTCTGGCCGCCAATCTCCAAAGCAAGATATCCTTGGCCGCCAGTATACCGGTCGGTATTATGTAATACCGGCCATTATTATGTAATACCGCTTGAATACCGGCCGGTATTATGTAATACCGCTTGAATACCGGCCGGTATTGATCCTGTAATCCAGCGGTATCAAATATATCGCTCGCATACCGGCCGGTATTATGTAATACCGCTTGAATACCGGCCGGTATTATGTAATACCACTGGAATACCGGCCGGTATTGATCTTGTAGTCCAGCGGTATCAAATATACCGCTCGCATACCGGTCGGTATTTCCAATACCGCCCGTATACTGGCGGTATGATGTTATACCGCTGGAATACCGACAAGAATTTTTCATTCGGGATCTGTGCAATGATTTTTCAGCCAATGAGAAGTCTTCATTGTCACATGTCTCTGTAACATTTCTAAGTAGATTTGTCTTAGTTTTTAGCACAATCAAGTACACCTGTGCAAGAGATGTGTAAGTAACACCTTTTTTAGGGTATTTTAGGGACTTTACACTAAAGTTGGGTAATTGTTGGATGTGGGTAAAGAGGGTTTTTAGTTAAGAAATATGGGTAGTTTTATATATTTCCAATATATATATATATATATATATATATATATATATATATGATTGAGATCGAGTGAGGTATAAATAAAAAATGCTATTAATACATTTAAAAATAAAAATAAAAAATTCTTGAAAGGCATCGAGATGATTGTTGACTGTTTGAGTTCCAATAAAGGAAGCAGAAGCTAGCTACTTTTTGTGAGGTTGACTATTTAATGAGTAGGAAAAGGGTAGGATTGGTATTAAAAGTATAAGTGAACTAACTTTGACCATACCTCATGGTACAACTACAAACAACATTATTACTCGCCGTTGGTCGTCGCCTATGTGTTTTTTATGACAATTGCATTTTTATTTCTTACGTTTTTTCTTCTGCGCATATTTTTACTTTTATCGAATTGCCATTCATACCCTTTCGGCTATTACTATTTCATAATTATTATCTCTCTTATTAACAAGTCCTCTAAGATGAATAATTTTCAACACATTTTTGTTTGTCATAAACATTTTGATGAAAAACATAATTTTTTTTATTTTATGGATAATTTATTTTCACCGTCTCAAAGTGGCCGAGAGTTTGTTTGTTTTTGTTTCCAAATGAAAAAATTCACATTTTTACTAGTCAAAATATCGAAAATGTATTTGTTTTACTCATTTTTAATTTTAATTTTCACTTTTTTCTGATCATATATATATCTATTCAATCATTATAGTGAGATAGTTAGACTCATTATTTAAATATTAATCAATTCATATTAACTACATAAATATTTAATTTATCTTTTCATCTCACCCTCAAATTCAGATTGAAAAAATAATCAACCAAATTTATGTTCTCATTTTTCGAACATATAACCATAATTTATAAACATTATGTCATTCATCATAACAAATCAATATATTTTTCCAAAAAATTCAGGAATACAGACTAAAATGATGATCTGACTCTGCAGCATATTAATCAATAACAAGAGGTGCAATATCAAAGCTCGAACCTGCTTTAAATCACTGGATACATAATATTGTTTCACATATGGTAAACATTTTTGGAATAAATAAATTAATATATATGCATATATATATATATATATATATTTTTGGAACATAAAACTTAATGTCCCGTTAGCTAAATATATTGACCTTTTTAGCTTATGAAAACCAGCTCTATGAATATAAATTTATAGGTTAAATGTCATTTTACGTCCTACGAATATATCTTTATCGTTTGGTTAATCACAAATAAGTATATATCATTTCTTCATATATTTTTTTTGCATCAAATCTAACATCGATTAAATTTTCAATCAATCATTAATTATTGGAGTAGCTGGAAACATGTGCGGATATTTTACGTTAAATGTGAACTTATTTTTTCAACATGTGAAATAAGTGACCCAACTTAAATTTGCTGCTTGAAATGACGGAAATTAGATTTTATATTTGAAAAAAAAAAGTGAAACGAGCGTTTTCTTTTTGACCCTTCAGGAAGAAAAAAGACTGGAATCGTAGTCTAATTTATTTTATAGGTCCATTTATCATTTGATTGGTACTAATTTGTGATTAATCAAACCTCCGAAACATATTTGTAAGAATATCCAAATAATATGATAAAACGATATATTTTCTTTAGTTTTTGTAAGAGAGCCTATATGTTGGGTCTGGGCTGTAATCCATGATATCACCAACAACCCCCATCATCACTGCACAATTTTTTTCCATATTAAAAAAAAAAAAAAGAGGGAGAGAGAGAAAGTAAAAGTTGTCTCACATTCTCACATTGATGAACTTGAGGAGTGAAGACAAGATCGAATTCCCTCTCGCTCTCTCTCATAAACAGCCAACAGTAGTACTTTTTTGTCCCTCTCTCTCTCTCTCTCTCTCTCTCTCTCTCTCTCTCTCTCATTTACGCTGCCTCGAAGATTGAGCTTCTAAAGACAGAAGAAGAAGAAGCGATGATAAAAAAAAAAAAAAAAAAGCAAAGAAAAGAAAAGAAAAGAAGGAAAGCAACGCGTCGTAGCTACTACAATATTGCCTCTGTTTCACCAAACAGTTTAATACGCCTCTATTCTAACTATTTAATATACACCTCTTTTATTACCCAATATACTCTATGCAAAATCCACAATAATTATTTTTAAACTATTTGGTTGTAAATATATATATATATATATATATATTAGTTGTATATGTTTATTTAATGCTGTGGTCGTTTTCAAATTTAAAATTAAATTATAATGAATGTGAGTTGATAAAACATTAGCATATTTCAATTCTTTAGTAATGATCTATTTTATTAATTAAGTCAAAATTTAAAGAATTCATCGAATCATTTAACATCACGAACAAATCTGTAATAGGTTTACGAGACAAAGCTAGGTAGGACGAATCCAAAATCTAAACCAAATTAGATTATTATCAAATTCAAGAGAGTTGTTGTTGAGGTGAATTCAAATGCATTATTTACCGAGATTTCTAAAATTGGCGTTTATTCCGAAATTATGGCGCAAACTTTCGAAATAAAACATAGTCATGTCATGACTCATGAGGGAATGAGATCAAACAGTAAATCCAAAATATGCAATTAAAAAAAGGCGTTCTTCAAAAGAAAATTAAGTGGTATTTTCTTTGTGCAACTTCATTTGTTAATTTTGCATGCATTTGCATGAATTTAATGCTACACATAGATTTCTCAATCAAAATATTAAATAAAATGATAAAGTTATTATAATAGTTATTACTTATTATAGGATGATAATTAACAACACTTTGATAAGTTTTACGGAGCTTGATTTAACATAAGACCGATCAAGAGTTAGTAAGATCATTTTAATTATAGTTAATATAATTTATCCAGAGAAAAAAAAAACAATAATGGTCTGTCACGTATTTATGACCATTCCAATAAAAAAAATTCCCCCCGAAATAGAAGCACTTTCTACTAAAGCATTTTGATCAAAATAATTTAAATTTGTTATCCAAAATTTAATGTCCACGAGAGAGAGAGAGAGAGAGATATATGGAAGGCCTGCAACTGCTTTCCTTATACTCTTTTGGTAAAGAAAGAAAGATCCATAAAATAGGCGTCGAAAATAGTAATAAAGCATTTACTCTACACTACTTATCCTTCTTTCCTTTTTGCTACCACATAAAAAAGCACCACATTATTTTTTAATTCAAATAATTATTCGTAATAATTACTTACTTAATATGCATCAATCATCTAATTGTTAAGACTCCAAACAAAATCTTAAGCAAATTCAGACCCAACGAATATATTAAGTATTCCAAACATGCCTATAAATGAAGTTAAAATATTTCTCACTCATTTTTATAAGCTTAAATTAGAGAGAAAATCGGAAATTTTTATCCTTGTATATTTTTACTTTTATTTTTATTTATATGCTGTACTTTTGCCTGTGCACGTTAAGATCAAGATTAATACTTTCGGCTTTTTTTTTTACTTTTCTTCATTACAAAAGAAATAAAAGTAAAAAAATCAAAAATCACATGAGACAAATTAAAATATCCATTTTTCGATATTCTTATCACATAACTTAAAGTTTCATACTTAATTAAATACGAATATTTTTTTTATTAAAAAGAAAAAGTTTTGTTGTGGTTATATTTCTTGCATCTCTCCAACTAGCTAGATCTACTTCAAAATTTGATAGATATATACATTTAAAATCATATAAAATTGAATTGAAAATAATTAGTTATCACCTTCTTACTTGACAAAATCATAATTAACAAAAATCAAAACATAAAAATAAGAATAACCAATTATATGTTGTCTAATTTTCATTTTGGATACACGTGTTAATTTGAAACCTCCACACTCAAATGTAATTTTTCAATTTTTTTTTTTTAATTAGGGAATGGGCGGCTGTACTGATTGAACCCGGTGCATTTCTCTCTTACGTAAAGAAACTCCACTGTTTGAGTATTCTCGATGAGACAAAATAAACTCAACTTCATGTTAATATATATATAAAAAAAAAACAGAGAGAGAAACAGAGAGAAAAGAGCAGTTAAAGAGAAAATAGGCAGTAGCTTCGATTTATTGGTCTTTATTAACGCCGGTCTATGCAATCTCTTCTTCTTTATTTATCCTTTTCTTTTATTAGCTGTGAGGATTTTTCTTTTTCTTTTCTTCTCTCATGGATATTATATCACTTCAATAAATAATACACTTTATCGCTGACGTGATGTTATTCTGATAATTTAAAAAAAAAAACATTAATGTTGTTTTTCAAAAGATCAATAATAATAATAATAAAATATACAATTTGAGTAATTAAATCAACGGATCGAATACTTTATTCTCAAATCTTACCAATTCATCAGCTTGAAAAAAATTATCGAGCACTAATTATAGCGTGTGCAACATGCATAAAGATGTAATCAAGTCGAGTTGAGTAGTCACGACTTACAAGCTCAAATTCAAGATCGACTAAAAAATCTCGAAGTTCGACTCATTTACTTACTAATATTAAATAAAAATTATAGTATTTATTTTATTTATAAAAAATGTCAATGATCCAACTATTAATGGTATATGTATAAATAATTAAAATATTCATAATTAAATATTGTAATTAATTATCATGAAGTTTGATAAGGATCGCCAACATATCAAACCCAATATTATCGAGCTCGACACCAGCGACTCAAATAGTTTGAGCTGGAATTTGAATTTATATCAAGTAGCTTACCAGCTAGCTAGAGTCACACACACCATTAAGGCAATGTTTGGTACACTGGTACGAATATACCTATATTAATAAAATCTGGATTGCTTTGAAAGATAATTGCGTATTAACTATTTTAATTATGTGTTTGGTTATTAAGATAAATATACTAGATTGCTTCACACATCTGTTTGGTACATTGTTTTATTTGGTATACTGAGAGGAGCGTCAGATACCTTGTCTAGAAACTGTAACCGAAGGGGGACGTCGGATACATTATCCAGCCGGATCAGTAAATTACACCACGGGCCTCGTGTTAGGACCGGACCTCGCGTGAACAAGCAATGACTACCAAACACACGGTTCTTGTTGGATATCTTTACTAATATGTTTTTATCCAGGCTACCAAACATTGCCTAAATGTAAATGTTATGCTTCAATTGGTGGGACAAGACAAAATGTAATTCAATAATAAAATGAATAAAAATATTGTATATACGAGACGAAATGATTTTTTTTATCTCTTTGTGACTTGGGATTTAAGAAGCTTATTTATCTAAACAAAAAAGAAGAATAAAATTTTCTACAATAGCCATGATGACTTATTACGTTTTTCAAACATATATCATCATTAATTTCTACATAAACCGCTAGAATAATATTATTAATAATAATTTTTAATTATCTGTAGATAAATCAAAAGTACTTTGCTGGCTTAGGATAATGCGGTTAGGTCATCCTAAAATTCAAACCTCAACTAGAGTTTGAATTCAAGATGTTCCATATTAATACAATCATCATACACGATTTTAAATTATTGGAGACAGTATTGTTTTTTAGGTTAATTATGGTATCAATCTTCAATTATCAATTGTATTATTAATTTAATATTTTGTTTTACAAATAAATTAAACAACGTTTTAAAGAATGGGCATGCGCTAGCTTCAAATAATTGGCCTATTACAAAGCATTTGAAATAATGATAGTCACGAGTTAAAAGCTTTTTTCTCTTTGGTCATAACATAGATATATTGGTCTACGTCCAGTTGCATCTACATTTTAAATCCTTTTCAACTATAATAATACATTGATTTATTTATTCCTTACAATTATTTTTTCTTATCTTCCTTTATGAAATTACAGCCCATCCTTAATTAGGCATTTCTGGCCATATCAGAATTAGCATAAAATATTGAAATTATTTAGTCATTGGTTCGATATATATATATATATATATATATATATATATATATATATATATCAATGATTAATTAATAATTGTGAATAATGAAGTCATGTGGTAATGAGACAATTATTTACACTTTGAAATATCAAATGAGAGAGTATGAACTTAATTAGCACATATATACATACACCAGTACAGTAGGACTAATTAAACTCCAATATTAAGTTCAATTTTCAATAATTTCCAATCAACTATCGTGTTTCAATTAATTTCATTTCTAATACACTTAATTATCATTTTGAGCCAGCAAATGATCAATAATTTTGTAAGAGTTCGGATAGATGCATGAATATATTTTTAATTAAACAATACACACAATGTAAATGGAAATATATATATATATATCCTTTCAAGAATCAATATCACGTATTGGATTAATGCGAATAATTAACATATATTGCTATGTATACGATTCTCATTTAATTTGTAAATGTTACATCTGACATATACATAGTGAAGAGACATAAATAACACAATATATATATATATAGTACATAGATTATTAAATTTTATTTCAATTGTCATGTACTCAGTGGAATTTAGTACCGTAGGACTCCCTACAACAAAAAAAATAATAATCATTAGATCTTTTAGATTAAAGTTTAGTCTTATACTCTTATATTAGGTATATGCACATATCACTATAAATGAACAATTGACATCTACTTATAATATTAGAATAAAGGGTTGATTGCCTTAAAAATAATGAACTTTGAGTTTAGTTGCAAATTTAATATGAACTTTATGTAAATAATTAAAACACCAATTTTGAATTTGTGCGTTATTCAACATCCCTAAATTTTTATAAAATAAATTGACCTCCAATCCAACATATAATTTACTCGTATCTTCGAACCTATCATGATTCGACCATCAATTTTTGAAAATGACGTCAAAGTGGCCACAATTGTATGATGGATTGTAGGTCAATCCATTTTTTAAAAATTTGAGGATGTTGAATAACACACAAATTCAAAGTTGATGTTTTAATTGACTGCTTTTAAAGTTCATGTTAAATTTACAACTAAACTTAAAGTTCATAATTTTTAAGTCAATTAACCATAGAATAAAATACCGGTAACCTGACGATAATAGAATCAATCAGGATGAAACGATAAAGGAAAATGAAAAAGATAGTAAATCCATGCCTCTACTCTCCACAATATGAAGTATAAATTGCAAGCATGGTAAAAACGAAGGTGATATTTCTTCTTTAAAAAAAAAAACACAAAACAAAAAATAATTAAAAAAGGTGGTATTTCATTGGAGGGTGAGGGTCCATGATCCACACCACACTATTTCGGATTTCCGCTAATTACATGAAATCTCTGCCTGTGGGCCCTACTGGTGTACTAATTCGCACGTACAAAAACTCACGTGTTGAGTTTATTGTTTTTGCATGACCCATTCAATTCATTATCAAGGCCCTATAGGCCCAAACCTCTCTCTCTCTCTCTCTCTCTCTCTCTCTCTCTCTCTCTCCTGCGCGCACACGCTTTTATCATTAACCAGATTTGGTGTGACATTTTCTGCTTTATTTTTTTTCATTAAAAATTAATTTAATTTAAATTTTTCTTTATAGTTTAACATTTTCAAATTAGGGTATATTAAAAAAATTAAAAAAAAAAACAGTTTTCTTGTAATTTTGTATCGTGCTGTCTTCATTTCACTTTGCGTTGCATTTTCAAATAACGAGTTTTTCTTGTAATTTTTTTTCTTTCAATTTTTTTATTTAGTTTAATTTTAGAAACTTTTTATTAGGATTTGCCGCCACCCAATTAGGGTTTAAAATTAACTTTGGTATTAAATTTTCAATTTTGAATTAACAATTCATTGTCAGCATGATTATTTCATAATTTAATTTTATAATATTTTTAATTCATTTTCTCATTGATAAGTGTTGATTATGATTATTTATGTTATAATTGATATTTATTTTATAATAAATATTATTAAAATTATAAATTTAATAGTGAAACGAAAAAAAATATAACATGAAATTTTGAACCACACTTTTATTTTATCTAATCTAATATCTGATATAATGAAATGGAAACATGGGTAAACAGTATTCTCGTAAAAAATGTAGAATAAAAAATTCTATCCAAAATATACTACTTTAAGTCCATTTCAAAATATATATTGTTTGGGTAGAACAAATGCTTTTTTTGTCTATTTATTTACATGTGGTATTTTGAAACAACTAAGGACGCGTGATTGATACGGTGGAATAGAATGATCATTTCTATATTCATTCCATTTCGATGATTGGTATGTTTAAAATTAGGGATGTCAACTTTATCCGTATGGTAAAATTACCCGCGGGTAAACGGATTATAAGGGCGAGTAGCATTCGTAGATTCGGGTAATGGGTAGGGTACTACCCGTACCCGTTAAATTTTGTTAGGGTATGGAATTAAGGTTTTATTCGATTATCCTATCCGATTATCTTAACATATTAAATAAATAAATATATATAATTTTTTTGAATTAATCTTCTAGTTTTGTTGTTATGGTGGCATCAGAAGAATTTGATTTGTTTGGATTTGATATATTTTGATAAAAGAACTCATCTATTAATTTTTTTTCGTGTTTTTGGGGATTTTTTTATTGTGACATATTATTAAATAAATCTAAACGGGTAACCTGTTTTACCCACGGGTATCCGATTACTCGTACCCTACCCTCTATAAAAAATAGGGTAATAGGGTAGGGTATGAGTAGGACATTTTAGGGTATGGGGAAGACATACCCGTACCCTACCCTACCCCATTAACATCCCTATTCAAATTTGGGAATCGTCATTCTCTATGGAATCCTTATTCCCAAAGGAAGGGAAATAATCATTCCACACACCCCTCTTCGGTTTAGCTATTTTCAATGATAAAAAAAATTAATATATGATATATTTATGCATAATCATGTCTTATAATATTATTTTATCATATTTAGAAAAATAAATAAAAAATAAAAACAAATAATTTATTATTATTATTATTATTATTATTGTTTCTTAATTATTTTTATACTATTTATTTATTTCCAAAATATAATTTAAAAATATGTGTTAAAATCAAATTTCGATGGCTTTCATAATTTTATTGAAGAAAAATGAAAGTAGTGCCGAAATAAATATAACATAAAAATATGTTATAATACAATATAAAATATTTATGTATTTGATATAATTTAATATATTCAAATGAAAAATTGAAATGTTAAAGTATTCTTCTATGGAGTAAAAATATTTTTATTAACTTATACAAATTATTATATATTGATTAATTATATATTTTAGAATAAAGTTTTTCAATAAAATAAATAAATTATAATTTGCTAAAAAAACTAGAAAAAATCATATACTAAAAAAGAAAAATAACGTTTAGAAATATAAATATATATATATATATATATATATTAAGGCATGTGTTGATATTTATTAGCTACTACGTACATTTTATTCAATTATAAGAAAATTTGAAATTATATAAATCATTATATTAAAAAAAACTAATATTTCATTCCGTTCTTCATTCCGTAGACATACCAATCATAACAATCGTCATTTCATTCAGACCCGCATTTCATTCCTAAGCTCATTCCATTCATACCAAATTCGATTTTATCATACCAATCACCTCCCAATTGTATTAAGTGTTGCAATAATTATTTTTATATAATAATCTTTCCTTAATATATATATATATATATATAAAGAGTAATGTCAGTATAAATACATGATGTGAACACAAAAATACCTAGGATAAAATTCTCTAGTCCATTTTTCACGTCCCACTATTATGTCCCATAATAAAATTTAATATTTTAAAAATATTTATTACAAAAATAAATTTTATTATAGTATTACAAATCACAATCAACATTTATTGTTAAAAATTTAATTTTTAAAAAATTATATACCATATTTTTGAAATAATCAATCATAATAATCAATTATATTAACTAAAAAATAAGAAGTAAATATTAAAAAATAAATATAAACCCTAATTAGGTGGAATAAACCATAAATAATAATTATAAAATTAAACTAAGCCATAACAAATTGAAATTGAAGAAAAAAATTGATCAAAATCGAATAAAAATTAAAATGAAACACCAAATGAAATATAGAAAAGTGGAATAGAGGATTTTATTTAAAAATACCCACAATATATTATTAAATTCTCCCAAAATAAAATAGAATTTATCCACCAAAAATATCATCTCATATTTAACCACACATGCCACCGTTAAATCCAAGTAAAAATATATATATATACCGCAGTCCACCAACACCACAAACCAAAAATCACTCTCATAAAGACGCATCATTAAGCCATTTCTACTCCCATCCCACTCTCATCTCTCTCTCTCTCTCTCTCTCTCTCTCTCTCTCTCTCTCTCTCTCTCTCTCTCTCTCTCTCTCTCTCATTAAGTTTAAGATGACCCAAAGCTCATCATCTTCTCTAGGCCTCTCTCTCTCTCTCATGGTGTTTCTTTGACTAGAATGAGCAGACGCCTCGGAACTCTTCTTCTCGGAAGAAGATGCCTTCTGAGCACCAACTGAACCCTCAATTCTTGGTTGATGCTCTCTACTGTGAGGAACACCATTGGGAAAACGATTCTCTAACAGAAGGGGAAGGAGACAGCTCTGTAGATAATAATAATAACGACAATCACAACAACCACCACCACCCTTTTCTTGATCTGTTGGAACAAGATTTGTGGGATGATGATGATGAGCTCACCTCTCTACTGCACAAAGAGCAGGAAATCGAACCGCACGACCCCTCTCTGGCTAATGCTAGAGCTGAGGCAGTTGCGTGGATGCTCAATGTTGTTCACTACTATTCCTTCTCTGCTCTCACTGCGGTTCTTGCAGTTAACTATTTGGATAGATTTCTCCGTAGCTTTGAATCCCATGGAGAGAAGAAGCCATGGATGACTCAATTAGCTGCTGTTGCTTGCATTTCTTTGGCTGCCAAAGTCGAAGAAACTCATGTTCCTCTGCTCTTGGACTTCCAAGTATATATGTTCAAAATTCTCTCTCTCTCTCTCTGTCTCTCTCATCGTACAATTTTGATTGATTTGAGGCTATCTATATTTGCAGGTGGAGGATTCCAAATATGTTTTTGAGTCTAAAACTATTCAGAGAATGGAGATTTTAGTGCTCTCCACTCTGCAATGGAAGATGAATCCAGTCACCCCACTTTCTTTTCTTGATTGCATTGCTAAAAAGATGGGATTTTTCTCTAGGGAGTTTCTTCGGAGATGCCACGGCCTTCTTCTCTCTCTAGTTTCTGGTAAAAAAATAATAATAATAATAAAAAGATAATCCTTCTTTCCTTCTCTCTCCTCTTTCTCTCTCTTGGCGTCTTATAGTTTAATGCGACCCTGCAGACTGCAGATTCATGAGGTATCTGCCATCTGCATTGGCCACCGCTACAATGGTGTATGTGATTAGCAGTGTTGAGCCCACCATAGGCGTCCAACATCAAGATCAACTGCGTGGAATTCTCGGAATCAACAAGGTTTATCTCTTCTCCTACTGAATTAATCCCTAACACTAATGAATGATTTGCATTAACCCCAATCCAAACTCTAATAAAACAGGACAGTGTGGAAAACTGCTGCAGACTGATACAAGAGGTGGCGACGACGGCTGACTTCTTCTACTCGTGTAACAAGAGAAAATCCCCCCGCAGCCCCAAAGGGGTGGTCGATGCGTGCTTCAGCTCCGACGATTCCTACGCGCCGCCGACCTCCGCCGTCGCTTCGGTTTCTTCCTCGCCGGAGCCCTTGCCCAAGAGGGTCAAGTCCAAATAATGAATGCAATTTTCATCTCTCTTTTTTTTTCTTTTTAATTTTAATTTTATTTATTTATCATGCTAGACTATTATATTATTACAATAGGTGAATTTTAGAGATAATATATATATGTTGAATAACATATTGTGCGGATTAATCTGAATATCAAATGGCTACCATATCTTAATTTGCATTTCAATCCAAATACTAATCCATTGTAAGACTATAATTTATGTAAATGTGTGTGTATTTTTGTCTCTAGAGAATGGTGGGGTAAGGAAATCTGCCTGGACTAGGACTGCTGCTACTACTACATTAGAATCAAAGATGGGATGGCTGCCATTTTTTATCACAAGATTTTCAACTAATTTTGTATGCAGACCAATTTATTTATTTTTCTCTCTTGTGACCATATTTATATACATACTTAATTTGAGTCTGTATATATATAAAAGATGTAGAGAATTTTTATGCCTAAATAAGAAGAAATTTCCACAGAGAAAGTGACGTGTGTGGGAAAATATGAAGTGGGAAAAAATGTAATATTTGTTTGCATGTGAGCGAAGGAACAAATTGTCGGCCACTAGCATAATTTTTGGGTTGGATTAGTTTTTGGAAATTTTGGTAACGGAGGAGTTTTGACCTCGTTGGAAGAGCTCTTTCTAGTCGCTGTACCGGTGAGACTTGTGTTTCCTCATTTTATAACCCAATTTGACTTCACTAGAATTTTAAAATAATAAAATTTCTGTCCCAATAACATAGATTGATTGAGATTTTTACGATCATTAAGAAAATGATTGAGAGAAATGATTAATTAAAAAAAATTCTTAATATGCTCGTATTTATTTTTTTAATAATAAATTTATACTTAATGTAAACATATTAAAAAGGAATATATATATTAGTAAATTAGATAAATATATATAGAAACTCGTGGGACATCCCAAAAAGACAAATATGTGTGCGGGGCGGGTTCCAAATAGGAATTAATTCCCAGTAACCAATCTTCATCATTTAATTGGATGATCTCAACAAATTAATACAAAAAGATGGTGACGTTTGTAAATATATATGATGACTCATAATATTAGGGTTTTTTTTTAAATAACATATTTACACAATTTTCAGATTTAAAAAAAAAAAAGTAACGTTAGCATATTACAATAATTTCTTAAAAAATTTAAACAATTATAATTTGATTTTTTAAAATCTGAATTATACAAATCATATATTAAATTAAAACTATTTTCACGTTCTTTTCTTTAAAAGGCACATTACATATCTTTATCTGAATAAATATGGATTAAAACTACAAAGATATCATTTTTATGCATATTTATTCATATTTTAAGCTCCTTGCGAAAAATGTCCAAATGTGCCAAATTTAGTGCTCATATTTCACCACAATGCTAATATCTTGTATTTATATTGATAAAACATATCAATTTCCTACACGATATCCGACTTCGAACGCAAGACTGATTTTATGCGGAAATAATTACAGTATGAGAGCCATATATGGTTGCAAAGCTAATCAAGTCTATTTTTAAACAAAAAAGTCTTCAAAAAAATATTAATCATGGAAAAAATTATGGTTGTTTAATTGAATGTTGCAAATTCATTGCAAAAACTGTATATAAAAAAATCGGGTTCAAACCATACCAACATTTATCAATCATATTAGCAAAATCATTGTTCACATATTAGCATGAATGATTTACCATGTATTAATTTAGTAATATTATCTCATCATGTTAATCATACAAGTCTATCATATTTGCAACATAATTCTCATTTTACTTATCAATACACACATTTGAAAAACACAACAACTTTAAAGACATTGTCTATATGATTACAAATATTGACCCCAAAATCCGGGGAAAAAACATAATTTATAAAGTACAAAAATAACCCTGCATTTTTTCATATTCTCAAATATTACAAGTATGTCACTGTCCTTTGATTAAAACTGTGACTAAATTGTGGCTACAAGATTATATCAAAGTAAATTAAGGGCTTGAATTGATTCGTAGATTTCTTGAACGGGATGATTCTCATTTCAACCTACCCCTATAGGTACATTCAAATAGGAATCAATCCCCCGTGAGAACCTAGAAAACAATTTTACCCCACACACCTTGATGACAAAAAGACAGTGACATACTTGTATGTATGAGAAATTAAAAAATTGGGGTACTATTGCATATTCACACAAACTTGCCAGATTTAAAAAAAAAAATGTCATCATATTTATAAAATTGCTCAAAAACTTCAAAAAATCATGACTAAATTTTTTCTAATCTGATTTATGCAAATCATATATCAAATTAAAGCTCTTTTCATAATTTTCCATTTAAAAGACACATTGTTTATCTTTATCTGAACAAAAATGGATGAAAATACAAAAAATAATTTTTCATACATATACAAGTTTGTAACCACGAGATGTCCGAATTCCATATGTAGTGCTAACATGTTAGCATAAATATTGCTAATATGGTATTACACCATATTGCTAGCATCTAATATTTATGTTGTTAATATGAAACATATCAATTTAACAATCATGTTAGCAATTGTTATTCACATGTTACCAATATGTTACTAACATATATTAACAAATCATTATTTACATGTTAGCAGTATGTACACATCTAAATACATAACATAATTTCTAAAAGACGACAATTTAAAAGTGTTTGTCTATTTGATTATGGAAATTGAGCTCAAAATTCAGAAAACATAACAAAATTTATAAATTACGAAAATAACCATACTTTCATTAAATTCTTTAATATTACAAATTTTCTACCTGCTATGACTAAAAAATTGACTAAATTATAATCATTAGATAAAATCAAATCCAGAGTTTATATTGGTTCTTAGGTTCCCTCGTGAGAATTATATGCTCATTTGATCCCCAATATATATATATATATATATATATATATATATATATATATATATATTTGCAATCGTCGGTTAGTGAAGCATCTTTAATTGATATTAAAAAAAAATCCTTATGAAATGACAATTTAAGCTCTATAAAACATAAAAATAACATAACGCTATATTGTGAGTGTGTAGTTGTGTATTAAAGTGGATTTAATTTTCCTAATAAATAGGTCGAGTCACGGTGCAAATGAACATCCTAAACATATAGAGCATGGCTCCTGTGCACCACCCACCCCCCTGCCGCATATCAGACGGCCGCTTGGCACCCACGTGCTCGGTCCACGCGTCCGCCTTTTTTTTTTCTTTTTCTGTTTGCTGTTTACATTTTATTTTTCCTTTTTTTTGTTTTTCTTTTTTCTTTTTTATGTTTATCTTTTTCTTTTTTCTTAAAAAAAACACATATAAATCCCTAAAAAATCCCCCCAAATAAATTATAAAAAACAGAAAATAAACCCTAAATAAACACCCCCAAAAAAACTATAAAAAACAGAAAATAAATCCCTAAAAACACCCCCCAAAAAACCCTAAGAAATACAAAATAAACCCCTAAAAACACCCCCAAAAACCTAAAATAAACCCCTAAAAACACCCCCAAAAAACACAAAAAAAAACCCCTAAAAAACACAAAAAAACACGAATTGATACTATTTAGTGTTCGAATTGGTACTATGGGTGGTGAATATATTTTTTTTTTGCGCGGGTCAGAAACGGATCGGACCAGATCGGAGCGGGTCCGTCTGATGGGCCGACCCATGCACCTTATGCACAGGAGTTTTTGCCAAACATATATAGTTATATATATTAACCCTTTAATATATATATCCACAATTAAAATAATAATATTATTCCAAATTCTCTCATAACTAATATAATAATGACAGTCCACCTTAACAAATTAATGAATAGAATTAATTCATAATTTACCACCGAGTAAAACTATATTATATGTTCACATGCTAATCCTATATATCGTATACAGTAAAACCTCTATATAAGAATAACCTCCTTATAGTAATAAAAAGTTGCGGTTTCAAATTGGGACCAGTTATAAATAAGAATGACCTCTACATTGTAATATTCCGATATTTTTTTAGGACCTTTTTTAAGAAATTCGCCTCCATATAGTAATAAAGTGATATTAAATTTTATATATATATTTAAATATCTATATAAAATGTCTAGAACTATTTTAACTACATATGTTATATTAAACTTAAGATTATATGAAATACTTATCTAAAGTTATTTGTGGCAGTACTTTGATTTTTTTGGGTTAATATCACACCCTTTAACTTGCACGTTATAAGTAATTAGTCAATACGATCACTTTCTTGTTGAATCTAAAACATTATATTTACAACTTGTCCAACATGTTTGAAATTTATTGACACAATACTTTTTTCTATTTCTACACTATCATTTTCTAGATTATCACCATGCACATCTTTCGTGATTATCATATATGATGTATTCTTCGGTTAGAGCACATGAATGAATCTTATATACATTTTAAATTCATGTTTTTAAATATGAAGGGACATTTCCAAGTGTTGTATAATATATATATATATATATATATTTTAAATAATGGTTTTTATATGTAAACTCTATATAAGAATAACCTCCCTATAGTAATATTTTTCTCTAGTCCCAACGATATTACTGTATAGAGGTTTTACTGTACATATATTTGCCGTACGTGAAGTCTCTAAATACAGTTATCTCGTATACATATATGATATGTTTGCCTTGTGGTCTCTAAATACAGTTATATATGAACTATTTCGTGATGTGATATATAACGATTGTAGTAATATAATACATCAAATACAAGGTAAAAGTCTTTGAATGATTTAGGTTGGAGATTAATTTTAGCCTACCCACTTATCGTGGGTATTCCGCCTGCAATATTGCAATATAGTGCATGATATTTTTGTTCTTTTTTTTTTTTTCTTTTTGTATAATTAATAAGTTTAAAGAATAGGTAAATCACACTTGAAAAACATAGCCCTACACATTTGTAAACTCAAATGTGATGTGTTATAGGTCGGAAACCACATATAGAAGAGGTAAATCGCAGTTTTTGGAAGTGTGATTTGAATTTGAGACTTTTGATCTTTTACACTACTCTCCATCACTAAGTCAACTCTAAATGGGCGTATGATATTTTTGTTCGTTTACATATAAAGTTGAAAAAGATTATATGTTTCCTCTAAAAAAAAGAAAAAGATTATATTTTTAATTTATGTTTGAGGGTAAAAATATTTTTGTTTTCATTAATTATCTTTTAAGTGATTATTTGTTTCCAATTAGCCCCATGCATCTAACTATAAGATAGTAAGATAAATGATTCTCAATACTTAAGTTGTTTGGCTTTTTTCTTGAAATTTAAATGTAATTAAATTTCATTTATATCTCTTCAAAGGCTTCATCCAAAAGATTCATGTCCCGTGCTTAAACCGTAACAATTGTACTTGTAAAAAGTTGTTGAAGCCATGAGTTCTTCGTATTTAATTTGAATTAATATCCTTTAATTATTATAAATATTGAATATCATTTATTTTCATACGGGTACGACAAACATTATTTCAAATAATATGGGCTAATAGCCTCTTTTATCACAACATTTTCAAATTTTTTTATTTTTCACACAATGTTTAAATATTTGCAATAAAGTTAAAACTATTTAAAGGTTTTTGGATTTTCACACAGCATTTTACTTTTTTCAATAATATCAAAATATTTTCAAGATTTTTGATTTTTCACATAACATTTTAATTTTTACAATAATAACAAAACTCCCCCATTTTTGCAACTAAACTATTTTATGTAGCCATTTTTTTATGCATGTACATATGACTAGTACATAACACTTAATATTATTAAAGAGTGCTGTTTGATGCAATAGAGGTGGAAAAAAATAATGACACTATTTGAAACACAATTCTAGAAATCATGATTTTTTTTTTATCTTGCTCATCAATTTTGAGAGGAATCCAAATCACATTCGAATTGTTGCTTGTCGGTTTAGGGTTTGTTGTGTACAAACCATACACACACATGTAAAAAACTTTACATTCCATAAATTTTTATCGGATGATTTAGTTACACGAAAAAATTGTAAAGATTTTGCATTATTGGAAAAATTAAAATGTTGTGTGAAAAACAAAAAAACCTTGAATGGCGTTATTGCAAAGATTAAAACATTGTATAAAAAAAAACTTTGAAAAAATTGTGATATTAGAAGCTATTAGCACTATAATATTTTTTTAAGGAAATATTAACCCTATAATAATATATATACACACACACACACATTAGCCAAACACATTGAGTTTTTATATACTCCTGAGGGAATTGATGGTACCGGTTGAATTTTTATGATAAGGGCTACTATGGTACGAGCTAATTTTAATTTAGTTGTACGACTAATTTAACTGGTAAGTCACTGTAAAAATATAATTGTCGAAAATGAAAAAAAAAAAAAAAAACAGAACGAAGGTATCTGATTTTTCTGTCGTGTTTTTCAAATATATCCATATATATACCAGTAGTTCAACATTACGTTATTATTTATGATCAATTGAGGATTGAGCACTACATGTAATATGTGTACGAATATGATTTAATCTCTTATATAAGCTAAGACTTAATATTTAGCATGTGCTGATGAGAAATAAAAAAAATTAAAAAAAAATGAAACATGGAATTTATGTAATTAAATTGCAAGAAGATGCTCGATCCAAAAGCTAATACTTAAATATAGCATTATATAATATTAATCACACATTTAATTAATACATTAATATTCCAAATCATTCAGTAGAATTTCTCAAAACGGTAAAAAATTGAGCCTGAATCGAAGTTTGCTCTCCACAAAAGACAATTCACCACGAAGTTTGCATGTGCTGCATTCGAAGAGTTGAATCATGAATTGGCTCTATTCTTGAGAGTTAAATATTTACTCAATCATATATTTTAGTTTTCTTCTAATTTTGAGGAAAAGTTAACTACTGAATTCTTACATTAACTACAAAAATCCTCAGATTAATACTCCCATTCCCATATATATAATCATGTTAAAATATTATAGACGGTCCCTTCCCTTGGTAATGAAGCAGCGTGAATGTCGGAGCAAGATTTGTGCAGACAAAGTAAATATTAATATACACATATACATACACACACACACACATATATATATATATATATATTTATGTACGTATATCAGAATGAATAAATAAATGTTTGAAAAAGTCAGTTGATTTCTGGCCATGTTGACTGTAGCACTGGGTTGTATGAGTTGGAATTTAAGCATGTCAATACATTTTTGTTAAAGCAAGGGCGTGGCCACCTTTTTCTTTGTCATTTTATGCTGTTTTCTTCATTTCTGTTGAGCTTTATCATCTGCTCTTCTAAATAATATCTGTTTCATGTTCAAATTTAGTTCATGTACGAAAATTAATTGTTTACTTATAACGTCAATTTGTACACACATGATTTTATTTTAATTGCTAAATAAATAAATAAATAATTTTTTTGTGGCTCATTTATCTGTTTTTTTATGACGGAGGTAACCGCAATGCCTTTATATGATGGTGATTTAACCATTTTATTTTATGTTTATTTTGACGATTGTTAATTAGTGTAGATCGAACTGCTGCTACTTTGAGGAAAAAAGAAGAAGAAGAAGTTAATAATATATACCCCTTCCCTTTTTTAATAAGTGTCGTTCTACCAATTTAATTTTGTTCCAAAAAAAGTATCATCTTATAAATTTGAGAAGAAAATTCACATTTTTTTAAATTTACCCTCATTTAATGCATTCACATGTTTATATTTAACTCATTTATTGTATTCACAAGGGTGGGTGTATTATGTAATTTAATAAATTCATTAATTTTTGTATTCATTCATCCAAAATGTCATTTAAATGGAAACGAAGGGATTATTAAAAACTTCATGATGATTAAGAGATTTTTGAAGGACTAAAGAGATAATTTTGTTATGCAAGATTTTATATATAGTTTATATATTCATTATTTGAATAGAGCTAATTATTAGTTGTTCTACATATATCACAATTAAGTTATAATTATTAATGATGCTAGTGCTATTTTATTAAAAGTTGCAATTAGATATGTGAAAATTGAATGTACTGTTTTAAAAAATATCAAAATATATAATTGCAATTATGATTGTTTTACAACAAAATGTACGTTAACATGAATATAATGAAAATATATCCAAACTAATGAACGTACACTCCTCATATATAAGTGAGACTCTATATATAATAACAAAATAAAATTTTGCGTCCAAATTTAATTATTATATATAAAAAATTATTATTATTACTAATAGTACATTATATTATTATCATTACCAACTATTATCGTATTATATCTATACTGTTGTATTTGCACCACACGCTAATATTGTATTATTATATTTCCCATGCAAATGATTTACTATTTAAAATAATGTATCTTCATTTTATTTTGTTAAATTACTAGCTATAAATAATGATGATTGTTTAAAATAATGTTAAATTACAAAATTTATGCAACATTTTATACATGACGAACACGGAACATCATTTAGAAATTAGACAATATTAATATATCATACGCTAACGTTCCATTGCAAATTCTTCGAAAAACAAAAAATCCCGAGGAATACACTAAAACACTTCGCCTGAAAACCCGCTTGTTTATTATAATTTTATTATTTTTTTTACTGTATTTTGATATTAAAATAATTAGCACCAAAATACAATAAAAAAAGCATTAAAAATAAATTTTTAAAAATAGCACTAAAATATGATAAGAAAAACATTAAAAATACAATAAACAAACGGATTTAGACATTACACACGAAACACTAGTTCTCATTTGAACCAAATCACACACACATATATATATATGTATGTATATGTGTATATATTATGAAACAACCGATGCGTATTTGAATAGACTAATGCTTGACCTTGATGTCTCTTTTGCCATAATCATTGGTTGAATTGGGATGAACAAGATCTAATGTTTAGGGCCATTGATGAATGGTTTGTACATCTAATCCATACAATTATTATGTCTTGTTATATATTATTTTTTAGGCAGACGTAATTATGTCGGTTCACTATAAGTACACATGATTAAAATTTCTTAATAGAGATAATGTATGCCCCAATTTTTCTTAAATTATTAAAAAAATCATAAACAAGAATGAATGCTACTCTTTATTAAAATAAAATATAAGTGCAACGAAATATAACTGCTCGACTCTATCACAATGGATCATCCGCGGCGCAACTTGAAAAAAATGTATTTGCTTTGTGGCGACTGTCATTAGCTCTGTAGAGTTCTCGCATTATTCAAATTATATAAAATATGAACAAAAAAAATGTCATAGAATTTTTTTTTTCTTTTATTGCGACTATAAGTCGAGTAATTTTTTCCGCCGGCCGTTGACCGTATAAATATATATTCCACATACAAATTGCAAATTATGTGTAATAAGGATAAATGAACTTCAAATTTCACATTGGATTTCCCTACCTTTAGATTTGACTTTGCAAACTTGATAATGGAAAATTTTATTTCGAAATACTTTGCAATGAGCTTTGGTGCGAGAAATATAAATTAGAAGCAGTCCAATATATATATATATATATATATATGCACTCAAATAATAACTATTACTTATCATAAATAATAAATATTGTAACAACCATTTTTATGTAGACATAAAATATATTGTACTCGATAGATCATTCATAGTGTTGAAAATGACATGTTTGAACAAAATTTTAGATAAAAGGTCGTGACAGGTTTTAAAAATATCCGAGTCGCTGCACATAAGAATAAAACCGAAAAAAAATATATTAATAAGATAGTCTAAAAAAAAGGACATGTAAAAATAAGCAAATGAAATCCCCTATCCCACTTTCCTCTATCCCATTTGGTGTCCCATTTTAATTTTTATTCGATTTTCATTAATTTTTTTCTTCAATTTCAATTTGTTATGGCTTAGTTTAATTTTATAATTATTATTTAGGGTTTATTCCACCCAATTAGGGTTTATATTTATTTTTTAATATTTATTTCTTATTTTTTAATTAATATAATTGATTATTATGATTGAATATTTCAAAAATATGGTATATAATATTTAAAAAATTTAATTTTTTACAATAAATGTTGATTGTGATTTGTAATACTATAATAAAATTTATTTTTATAATAAATATTTTTAAAATATTAAATTTTATTGTGGGACATAGTAGTGGGGCATGAAAAGTGGACTAGAGGATTTTATCCTAAAAATAAGAGCGCAAAAGGGTTGAGGTAGTATTCGTGGGATTAAAGTGTAAGAGTTGTTTAAGAGGGGGTTAAAAGAGGTATTAGATTCACGCAAATTGACACTAAAAGATAAAAAAAAGAAAAAGAAAAAAAAAAGAGTAAAAGGAGTAGAATGTTGAAATTTGGGTCACTTACTTTCGATTTTTGCCCTTTCGTTGTGCTGCTTTTGGTAATTAGGAGTATGGACTTTAATGTGTTTTTTTTCATTTAATTAAATAATCAAATCTAATTATAAAGTAGAAAAAGACATTACTTGTGACACTAATCATTTGTCTAAGCTTGTTTTAAGGGACTTCTATACTTTTGCGACTTATTTTAGAGACCATATATATATAACCCCAGATATTATTCTATAAATAAATTGTTAGATCGAATATCAGCTTGATATGATGTGGTGGAAGCTATTAGTTTGAACTTGATTATTCCAAAACCCAATGTGCATGGTTTTGATAATTAGATTTTAAGATAGTAGTAATAACAAAAGTATAACTACATTCATATAGGGTGATCTTAGTGGTGAAATAGGGGATCTCAATTTCGATTTAATATTTAAATATTATGTCACTTCTTAGGTTATTCTACTCAAAGCCCACTTCAATATTAGTTGCAGCTTGCTGATAGTTTTGAAAAAAAAAATACAATTATAAAGATAATTAAACACATAAGTGATTTTCTAAATTTCTATTTTTTCTTTCCAAAAAATTGAGCTTAATTATATAGCTCCTCACATCTTATGTTGGAAACAAATACGATAATTTTAGCAAAATGACCATCAAACCTTTTTGAGTACTTACTGATAAGTTCCAAAAAAAAAAGAGTTATTTGAAGGAGCTAGTTTATACCCAAACATGAAACACACTGTAATTTAGTTACACATATGTATAGGGTATGTCTTGTGTACACTAGGTGCAAATTAGAAGGTCAACGCGTTGACCAAAAAATCTGTCAAAATTAGTATCATTCATAATACTGAAAAGTATCAATTTCAAAGCTCAAAAGTATCATTTATATCATTAAAAAGTATCAACCAGTACAAAAAAAAAGAAAAAAAAACTGTTAAAATTAGTATCAATCTAAATACTAAAAAGTATCATTCAAAATTAAAAAAAGTATCACTTGTGTCCCTAAAAAATATTACCCATTTTAACGATTTTTTTGGTCAATGTCTTGACTGGGTCAATGCGTTGACTGTCTGATGTACATTTTATGTACATGAGTATTTGCGATATATATATTTGTGTGTGTACTTAAATATCAAGAATTCAAACATTATATTATGTGTATTTTATAGCATTATTAATACACATAACATAATAAACAATACAATTATAAATTCAAGTAGCGTTGTTGGTGCTAATGAATTGTACCGACCAACGAGAGAAAATACTGTCACACACACACACACACATATAGAGGCATGAGAATCAAATACCTAGTGGCAATGCTTTTTAGAAAAAGAAAAGAGAGATAGAATACTTGATCAAGCGTTCACATTAATAATATTTAATTATTAAAATTTAAATCATGAATCGTGAACGTCCTTGAACTTAACCATGAATAATAAAATTAACTTGCACATTAACTTCCATGCACAAATTAATCTGTGCTCACACGAGGTTAATTTCTATAATATAAATATAGGCAAGTCGATCTTTTGTTTTTTGAGGTGATTTAATAAAAAAAATATGTGCTTTCTGGAAGATATTAAAAAAACACCATATTTAATTAATAAATATTCTATCGAAAACCCCATTTAATTCTCGGAAAATTGGAATCATCACAATAAAATATTATATATTTCTAGCTATTTTATCAAATGCTAAATAATTATTTTTTTAATAGTAAAAATGGTAAAAAAATATCCATAGTCGCTTGCAATGCGTGTGTTATTCACACACAGTTACATTTGTGGGAAAATATCATATTTTTATTAATTTTACAATAACTGAGGAGCTTTTTTAATTACTTATTAAATAGGAGGTATATGTTTTCTTCCCCTGATTTGTATATAGTCAAGTTGATATTTATAAAAATTGGAAAAAAAAAAAGAGTACTTGGTTCCAGTTAACATTTTCTGCTTTTTTTTTTGGTTGGGAATATAATATTTTATGCTTTTGGAGTTTAGATCATATATTATAGGGCTTCTTTAGTGTGCCACAACCCAACTTTGGTCATTTTAAAGTTCTACCCTTTTTAATCTTTTTTCGATTAATGGTTAAAGACTAAGAAGGATGCAGTAAGATAAAGTAAAAAGAATGTGACTTTATTTAGATTTATTGTTCTGGACAAAGATATATAACAAATTTGCATCCCTATACATGTATATGTTAATTCAAAAGGACATTAATTATTGGATTAAATTTAGAGTAATTGTCTTTCCACTAGTACTTTCTTATATTACTTGAATAACATTCATCTGACAGTTTCACTCATTGATTTAAGATCAAATAATATTTTGTTGTATAGTGTGTTATTTCATAAGCACTCTCTTCGTCCCAATTGTATAGTTCATATTATTATTATGGGATGTTCTAATTATATAATCTTATTACTATAGTTAATATTATTTTTCATAGTAATATGTAAATACACTCATTTTGGAAATAAAAAACTAACCACTTATTTTTATGAAAGTTGTAAATATTAGATAAGGATAATTTTGAAAATTTAGCTTTTATATCTTGTTTTATAAATATTTTTAACGTGCGTACGAGTAGAAAATAGACTATATAATTGAGACATATGGATTATATATATACTGTTTACGAAACAAAATACAAATAAAAATTACTATGTTAAGAAAAATTGTTTTCTCGGGGTCCCCAATTGTCACAAGATTAATTTCCGACTATGAATTTTTCGCCTTGTGCGGCACTGATCGCGCACCAATCAGTCAGCCTTTGTTCCCTCACCACACTCGTGTTTGTTTAGTGAGTTTATGTTGTTTGCATCGACATCAAGTAAATCACACAGCGGAATGTAAAGTACACAAGCATATACAGGAACTCACTTCTCAACCTTTGTTAAGAACGCACACTTACAAAGGAATGCCTACAGCTCAATGCACAAACAACATCTATGCCTAGGACATCCCCCATCAATAGACAACAATCGAATAAGCTAGGAGCAGTTGGAATCCGCCAAGTCATCGATGGTTGTGTCCTTGCAAAACTGCCAACAAAGCATTTTGGACAACCGCCCGGAACCGCCCCACAAGTTTGGTAACCGTTGGCCCGCGTGGCACCGCACCGTGTCCCGCAACTCTCGGCCACGGCAACGTTTCCAGCCCCCATGTCTTGCGCTTAAAGTTTGGCGCGCAAAGATCGCACAGCCCTCGACCTCGCGCGCATCTCGCCTGGGAGCGCCCGATCCCGTGTGCGCGCGTCTCGCACGGCACTCGGCCTCGGCATGCCCACGGCACTCGCAACGCTCGTGGCGCTCGGCAACCCTCAACGTCCGCGGTGCCCGGCAGCTTGGCGCTCGGCCACTCAGTCCGCCTTGACACGCCTCGACAGTGCGCGCATGTCGCCCGACAGCACGCTGTGCCCGTCTCTCAGCAGCTCGGCCACCCGAGTGTCGCCCGTTACTCGGAAGCTCCCGACGGGACACGTCCAACTCACGGCGCGCCCGTGTAATCTCAGCTCATCCGACATTTCCCTTCATCCAGCCAAGGCACTCATGCCTTGACACCAATGTGCCGAGGCATTGCCCGTTACTAGGCAACTCTCGGCATCCGGCCTTCATGGGTATAACAAACCACCATCACTAGAGCCAGTCGATGCCTTCGTCGATGTCCCCGGTTCACCATCCTTCACCCTCTAGTACTCCGCAATCTCTTTCTCAAATTGCCAAAGTGTCACAGCCTTTTCCCAAGTAGCATCTACCTCCGACTCACCTCCCCACTGAACTAAGTAATTTGTTCTTCGATTTTTCTTGCTTTGCCCCATGGTTCGGTGATCAAGTATTTTCTGCACCGTCTTGGAAGATTGCTTCCTGATCACTGGTGGCGCCCTTTTCACTTGCTCCCTTGAAGAATTAAGTAAATCAGCATTGAACTTCTTCAAGAAAGACACGTGAAAGGTTGGATGTATCTTCAACCTATCCGGAAGCTTTAACCGATAGGCAACCTTCCCCACTGTCTTCATCACTTTGAATGGACCATCATATTTTGGAATCAACCCCCGATGCACGGTCTTGGATGAGATTTTCTTCCAAATCTGAGGGGTTAGCTTCAGCAAAACCTGTTCACCAACAGCATACTCAACATCACGCCGCCCCTTGTCAGCATACTTCTTCATGCGGCGTTGTGCTTTTGCCAAGCTATCTCGAGCCTCATCTAACAACTCTAGCTTCTCTCTAGCAACTCGATAGACTGCTGGACAATGTCCACCCGACTGTTGCACTGCAATCTCATGTGGTGCCAACGGTTGTTGGCCATTCACCAACTCAAAGGGACTCTTTCTCGTCGCCGAGGATTGATGTAGGTTGTAGCTGAATTGTGCAATATCCATCAGTTCAACCCAATCTTTTTGACTCGCCGACACATAATGCCTTAGGTACTCCTCCAACAGCTGGTTCATTCTTTCGGTTTGCCCATCCGTTTGAGGATGGTTAGCTGTTGAGAACTTTAGATCCGTTCCCATCATATTGAACAAAGATGTCCAAAACCTGCCTGTGAATCGAGTGTCTCGATCACTTATGATGTCCTTGGAAATACCAAAGTACTTTACCATATTCTTCATAAATAACTCCACAGCTACCTCAGCTGGACATGCGTTAGGTACGACAATGAATATGCCGTACTTTGAGAATCTGTCAACCACAACAAAGATAGAAGCCATACCATTAGAGTTAGGAAAACCCGATATGAAGTCCATAGATATGGATTGGAATGGCTTATCCGGGATCGGCAATGGCTGCAACAAGCCTACTTCCTTCTTTCTCTCCAACTTGTCCAATTGACAAACCAAGCATGTTCGGACATACGCCTCAACGTCATCTCCCATCTTTGGCCAATAGTAGCGTCTGGACAATAAAACATACATCCTCTCGACTCCCAGGTGTCCAGCCCATTGAGGATCATGTGTTTCCCTCAATAGTTCTTGCCTCAATGTACCCGACGGTACATATGCTCTGTTGCCTTTAGCAAATAGTAAATCATCTTCCAGCCAATATTTTCTCAATTCTCCCGCCTTAACCTGCTCAACAAGTTTCCCATAGATAGGATCAACCTTAGAAGACTCACGAATTTTCTCCAAGAAATCAGTCTCAACAAGTGTCAAAGCAGCCACATACTCTTCTACCACTTTCCGGCTCAAAGCATCAGCAACATCATTATGCTTACCCGGACGATGCACCCAATCAAAAGCAAACTCACTTAAGTACTCCTGCCAACGAGCTTACTTTGGTGATAATTTTTTTTGAGTTTTGAAGTATGTGTTAGCAATATTATCGGTCACCACAGTGAATTTTGTACCCAACAAATAATGCTTCCACACACTCAAACAGTGCACCACGGCTGTCATCTCCTTCTCGTGAGTGCTATAACAAGACTCATCATCTTTTAGCTTCTGGCTTTCATAGGTAATGGGGTGCTTGTCTTGAACCAACAAACCACCAATAGCACGATCTGAAGCAACCACTTGTACTTCAAACGGTTGATCAAACATGGGCAGTCGCAACACCGGCTCCGTCAACAACATGACCTTCAATTGATCAAAGGCATCATGATACGCTTCAGTCCACTCCCACTTTGAATCTTTCTTAAGCAAGTCCGTCAAAGGGCTAACAATTTTAGAATAGCTTTTGATGAACCGCCTATAATAGTTTGCCAAGCCAAGAAACGACCTGATATCTGCCACTTTACATGGTGCATGCCAATCAACAATAGCTTGCACCTTCTTCCTATCCATCATAATCTGACCTTGGCCAATAATATGACCAAGAAATGTAATCTGATCCCTGCAGAATTCACATTTTTTCTTCTTCGCATACAACTTGTTTTCTCTCAATTTTATGAAAACATGTCTCAAGTGTGATAAGTGATCATCCAATGACTCTGAATAAATCACAATATCATCCAGATATACCATAACAAATTGATCAAGGAACTCATATAGTATGTCTTTCATCAAGTTGCAAAATGTGGCAGGGGCATTGGTTAAGCCAAACGGCATTACCAAGAACTCAAATGAACCGTACCTCGTTACACAAGTCGTTTTGCCTTCATCTCCTGGTGCAATACGAACTTGCCAATAACTCGACCTCAAATCAATCTTTGTGTAGTACCTCGCCTTCGTGAGCTTATCAAACAAGTCTAGGGCATTCGAAATAGAATACTTGTTTTTGATAGTAACCTTATTCAAAGCCCTATAGTCCACGCAGAATCGCAACGAGCCATCTTGCTTCTTTTGGAACAGCATTGGAGACCCGTAAGGTGCCTTAGATGGCCGCACCAAACTGGTTTCCAGTAACAGATCCAATTGCTTTCTCAACTCCACCAACTCCGCAGGATTCATTCGGTACGGGGCTTGGGCCGGTGGTCTCGCTCTAGGATCGAACTCGATCTTGTAATCAGTTACTTGCCTAGGTGGTAGCTCCTTAGGCAACTCGGAAGGCATCACATCCTTAAATTCCGTCAAGAAGTCTGCCACAGCATTAGGTACTTCTTGAGTTACACCAGGTTTGATCTCAACCAAGGCAGCAAGGAATGTGTGCTCACCACGCTTTAATCCCCTCTCCAATTGTAGGGCTAGATCAAACCAACACCATCTTTACCGGCTACTGCATCACCATGAAATTCTCTTTGAACAAAGGTTGGACAACCTTCGTCAAGAATCATCACACGACTTAGGTGTGCCATCACAACAACTTTAGCCTGCATCAGAAACTCATTTCCAAGAATAACATCAAAATCATCCAATGGGACAGCCATCAACGTGCATGATCCACTCCACGGCCAACTTGTATCTTCACTTTGGCCGAGCCTTGGACTAATTTTGCCTCCAAGTTCACAGCTTTCATTTGACTCGTTTGTGGAGACAAATCTAGTCTAAGCTTTGACACAAATACGTCCAGCAACAAAGTTATGCATGGCACCATTGTCTACCATCGCCATCACTTCCTTTCCATTGATTAACACCTTCACACACATCAGTCCCTTCCGCACCTTTGGTTTTCCTTGAATTGCATTGAGCAATTGTAGAGGATTCATCCGAGGAGCATTACTCTCATTCTCCTTCTGAACTTCGGCAATAAGAGCATTCAACTTAGACTTATTGGGACAATCCCTCATCCGATGATCGCCATTGCAAATAAAGCAGCCCTTCCTCTTCTTACCTCCATTATTTTGAGACGAATCTTTAGATCCACTGGCATCACCATTTTTGGATGACTTCTTGAACTTCCCACCTTTGCCCTTCTTTTCCTTCTCCTTCCCTTTTTCTGCTTCCTTCTTTTTTTGGCTGGGTTCATTAGAACCCATAGCCTTGTAATCAACCAAGCTATCAGCGGTAGCAATAGCGGATTGCAAGTCTTTGATCCCTTGACGTCTCAACTCCGTTTGAGCCCAAGCCTGCAACCCAGAAAGGAAGTTGAACATCTTATCTTCCCCGGACATCTCACGTATATCAAGCATCAATAAAGTGAATTGCTTGACATAATCACGGACAGACCCCGTATGCTTCAACTTTCTCAAAGCGTCCCTTATAAGTCATGTTGTATTGCAAGGGAGGAACTGATCCTTCAATTCCTTCTTTAACGACTCCCAGGTTTCAATTGTACCATGGTTGGCACTAGCATCATCCGACAGTTTGGATCTCCACCATAACTTTACATCACCGGACAAGTACATGCTAGTGATTGAAACTTTCTCTCCTTCAGGGACATGGGTAGCCTGGAAGTATGTTTCCATATCCCACAAAAAATTCTCCAACTCCTTTGAATTTCGAGCACCCTCAAATGGTTTAGGTTCATGGACTCTCAACTTTGAAGCGGGTCTCTCTTCAGCATTTCTTAGAGCCCGTTTCATAAGTCTCAAGTCGTCAAGCATCTCATCAAGTTTAACGTCCACCTCCTCCGTTAGATTAGAGATCTCTTCCTCACATGATGCTATGCGACCCTCCACGAAGGAAGGAAGATTCTCTACTGACTTCCGGATTTCCTCAACCATGGCCTCAAATTTCTGTACGCGCTGGAACACAGTAACTTGTTGGGACATCTTTGGAGGCACACCAAGCAATTGTTCCAACCGATCCACATGTTCCTCCAAAGCGGAGAATTCCCAAGTTTGCACCATTGTTGTGCAACAAATCGAACTAGAACCCTAGATTGGGCTCTGATACCAAATGTCACAAGGTTAATTTCCGACTATGAATTTTTCACCTTGTGCGGCACTGATCGAGCACCAATCAGTCAGCCTTCGCTCCCTCACCACACTCGTGTTTGTTTGTTTAGTGAGTTTATGTTGTTTGCATCGACATCAAGTAAATCACGCAGTGGAATGTAAAGTACACAAGCATATACAGGAACTCACTTCCCAACCTTTGTTAAGAACGCACACTTACTAAGGAATGCCTACAGCTCAATGCACAAACAACATCTATACCTTCACGGTTAAGACATACAAAGTATATATTGATGGACATCCCCCATCAATAGGCAACAATCGAATAAGCTAGGAGCAGTTGGAATCCCCCAAGTCATCGGCAGTTGTGTCCTTGCAAAACTACCCACCAAGCATTTTGGACAACCACCCAGAACCGTCCCACAAGTTTGGTAACCGTCGGCCCACGTGGCAAGGTTTCCGCGTGGCACCGCACCGTGTCCCGCAACTCTCGGCCACGGCAGCGTTCCCCGCCCCCGTGTCTCATGCTTAAAGTTTGGCGCGCAAAGATCGCATGGCCCTCGGCCTCGCGCGCAACTCGCTCGGCAGCGCCCGGTCCCGCGTGCGCGCGTCTCGCACGGTGCTCGGCCTCGGCAGCCCGCGGCGCTCGGCAACCCTCGACGTCCGCGACGCCCGACAACTCTCGGTAGCTCGACACTCGACCGCTCGGTCCGCCTTGACACGCCTCGGCAATGCGCACATGTTGCCCGACAGCACGTACCTGTGCTCGTCTCTCGGCAGCTCCCAACGGGACATGCCCAGCTCACGGCGCGCTCGTCTAATCCCAGCTCATCCGACATTTCCCTTCATCCAGCCAAGACAGTCACACCTTGACACCAATGTGCCGAGACATTGCTCGTTGCTAGGCAACTCTCGACATCCGGCCTTCATGGGTGTAACACCAATCTACCATTTCCACATTTTGATCCTTCAATATTTAATGCAAACATTTAATTAAATTGTTAATACATACTCCCCTCGTTTCATAATAAGTGTCATTCTAGCACTTTAATTTCGTTTCATAAAAATGACATTCCACACAATTGAGGTAAAAATTTCACATATTTGCCTCATTTAATGCATTCAAATAATCATATTTAACTCATTTAATATATTCACATAAGGGTGTTTAAAATAATTTAAATATCTAAATAATGTCTTTATTAATATGTGTGTATTTATCCAGAATGACGCTTATTCAGAAACAGAGAGAGTATTTAATTTGTACGTATTAGTATTACTATATTCCCATCAAACACAAACCATCCCCATCAAACTATCATTGCAATAATTAACTTAACACATATGCACATACTATGTATACTAGTTCAGTATATTTTTTAAAAAATTTTAGTACATACATTTTCAAACAATATAACACAATTTATCATAGTAAATACTATGTAGTCACAAACTTGCATTATAATAATAATAATAATAATAATAATAATAATAATAATAATAATAATAATAATAATAATAATAATAATAATAATAAAAGAAAGAAAGAAAGAGAAAAAGAAGAAGTCTTATATTGTAAGATGATTAATTCCTCAAGATTGATGCAGGGCAGTGCACATGCGATTGCCATTGGGTCTATTGTACTTAATTTTTGCACACCACTTCCTCATTGAAATCTGCATTTTATTATAATTTCTTAATGATTTCTGCTATTCTGACCAGTTCAAATTTTGAGTCCCCCAGAGTTCATATGTGAGAAGTCAGAGTTTTGTGGACCAGTTTTTGAATTATTTCCTTCCATCTTACCTAATTTTCTTAACTAATTTATGTCGTTCTAGATTTCATAAAATATTCAAAGCTCAGGTATCCATCTTTAAATCTCGGGACAAAAGTAACGTCGAGCACAAAATTTGAGTACTAATTAATTAACCCCTTATATTTGGGTTGTGGGAGTTTACTTGTGAAATGCATAGTCATATTGAATGCAATATGACAAGTATACATAAACCGTATGATTATTTTAACCCTTTTTTATTGATGTTAAAATGGTTTTCATAATTTAGGAGATTTGTTATTTTTTTTTCTTTGGTTGATTGTGACTAGATCTTTGTATATTGAGATGAATTTAGAAACAAAGCAGACAGTAAAGTCCAAAGTCTTACCAAATACCCACTAAAAGTTGGCTCATGTACATATCTTCTTAACAACTGCTAAACTTGTATTTTACATCAATCAAATAGAATTTAGGTTACAAATTTTATTCTTGTTAATTATTTTATATAAGTAGATGAAGTATGAAAACGTTCAGTTGAACTACGCTTTTTCTTGACATTTGGTAAAAGCATGGTTTTCATATTTATTAATTAGCTACATCAAAGTCAAGAAATGATCGGTCGAAGTTCACACTCTTGAATATTGATTAGAGCTCTAAATGAGTTGAGTCCAGACGTATAAATGTTCAAGTATATTTGAAATGATATTGAGGTTTTAAAAAAAAATTACGTTTGAGCTTGTGACGGAGATATGAAGATTAGATCTTTACATCATATTTATATTATATTTTTTTATTAGATTTTATTAGGTTTTTCAGTTTACATTATTAATTAGGAATTTAATTATAATAAGGATTTATGTTTCTTATTTTTCAAGTTTTATTATATTATAAACAGTCATGTCTAAATTGTTATTAAATGAGTTGAATAATTAAATAAAGTTGAGTTTCATTATTCACTTTTCGGCAATCTAGAGAATTAATGGTAGTGTTCGTATGTTCATTTGGGTATTCTCAAACTCAACGGATTATACATATTTTTATCTTCATGAGTTGGTATCCCCAGAGCTAGTCTACGCTCCATGTATGATCTTGATATGGAGATTCGTGTGGTTGAAGGTGTCATGGCCTATGGACGCAACTGTCGTCTATGGTTTGGTTTCTAACAACAATTCATTTCCCGACAATGTTGTCGATTTTGGTTATGACGGTCCATCGATTTTTGATAAAGATGTGTATTTTTTCCGGTGAAACTCATCTCTTGATAAATTAAGTTCCATAGGCGGTGACTACGATGGTCTTCACTCCTCTTATATTTGATGGGGAGATATTATTTGTTCTCTATGACGAAGTTCTCTTGGTCTGCTCTGAATCCAAGAAAGCGTCTCATGTCATGGTTGCACCAAGAGTGGATGTGCCACAATCAACACAATTTTTTTTGGTGCATATTCATCTTTTGTAGTTGTTCGTGAGTGATAATATTTCTACAAGTTTCATTATTTGTAATTGGTTGATGTTTGTATTTTTCAATGAAAAATATATTGATTATTCGAGGATAGATACGTCAATGCATCAACTCAATTATGCATGGTCTAAGGATTTTGTTACAAATCATTTTTTGGTGTACTCTTTTGGCTTTTGATTTGAGGACAAATCGTGTCAAATCTCAGATGAATGATTGAGATATCAAGCTTTAGTATATCTTAAATTTGATTAGATTTTATTATCTATTTAGTTTACATTATTACTTAGGATGTATGTTTCTTATTTTTCAAGTTTTATTGTATTATAAATAGTTAAGTTTAGATTATTATTAGGGGAGCTGAATTATTAAATAAAGATGAGTTTTATTATTCACTTATCGACATTCTAGAAAATCAATGATAGTATATATTCTTGTTTACTTCCAGGTATCTATAAAATCAATAGATTAACACATTTATATCTGCTTCAACTTGTTTGATTACCTATTGAGTGGATCTCAAACGAGCTTTAATCGAGCTAGAGCAGTTTGATATTTTTATACATGTTTTGCTCAATTTTTAGTTATCAAATTTGAGCGGACTTTAAATCGTATCAAACACAAAATTATGTTTCAACTTATTTGATATGATTATCGAATCGAGTTCTATTGAAATTTTAACAAAGGAACATGAATAGAGTATTAAGTCTTTTGATTTAATTTTCAGCCCTAATCTCCATCCACCCTGAACCGAAAACGTGAGTAATTAATTACTTATATTATGCTCAAACTTTAGGCAAGTAGTTTTATATTTTATCGAACATAATAACATATCCAAATCGAATTGTACTAAAAAGTTCGAACGAAAGAACTTGCAACAAATTATACTCTTGATGGTTGGGTAATCCATATATAGTTGATCGGCTTGATTTTTCAGGCCGGTATTACATGACAGTCAACTGTAATAATTAGTTTTACCTTTTTACATTATTGAATTCGTCGTATAACGAATTCAAAAAAGAAAGGAAGGACGAGAACTTCAACAGTTTATTATAACATTGACAAACGACCAAGTTGTAAAGGTTAAATCTAGAGAGAGAAATGAAGGTGATGTGAGAGAGAAAAGGCAAAAACAATGAGCAGGAGAATTAAAGGAAGGGCCCATAAATCGAGCAGTGGAAAATGATTTTGATTGTAACGAGACTTGGGGCAAAGATAAGGCCTATTTCATCCATCTCTTTTGCCACACACATTCCCGCCGTGATTCGCATTATTATCATTTACCAAATATCAACCACCCCTCCAAAATTTATTTCATCGTATTAAAATAAAATAAAATAAAATAACCCATACTACAATTTTCCCAATTCGATCAAAATAATGAAATGGGAAACTTTGTTTTTATTTGAATTTGGATGCATGGAAACAAAATAAATGGTATCCAATGGGATTTATGGGGATAGTATTTGAGAGTTTGGTTTGGTGTGTCCCCATCTTCAGGTAAAGCCAACAAACAAAATTCTAAAAACAAATAGGTTTGTGACAATAATAATACTGTGCTTTTTCGTGAAAATTATTATGTTTGGGCTGGGCCGTACACGTGGTCCATTTCGATGTGGTCCAAGGAGATCAGATCTTAAGATTTGCATGTGTGACATTATTTTCAGAATTTTATTCACATTTGGAAGTTCAAATAAATCGTGACACATATAAACCCTCAAAATTAGTTGATATTTTATATTTATTTTTAATGATCGTGATCAATATGCATGTACAAAATCAAGAGGACAATTCTTGTGACTTATCCATCTATGTAGTGGTAAAGTTAGCAAGTTCAAATCATTGTATTTGTTCCCGGCCTATATTAAACGCGTTTATGATGGTATCAATATTGATTTGGCCCAATAAGTTGGGTCTGTATTGGCTCGGCATGGCTCGGCTCAGGGTTCGGGCTCGTAGAGAGAGGCTCAGGGGCCCGGCTCTGTGCAGGTCAAATTGGGTCTCCTTGGACCTCTTTTTTGACGTAATTGTAATCGGAATAAAATTCAACCATTACAAATATATATATTACGAGTGGTCAATTTAAATTAACATGAATGTAAAAAATAAGGTATAGTCTCATATTATATTAGTCACAAGATTTACTTGGCTATGAAAAATGTATCTGATTAATTTGGTAGGGAGAGCCTTTGCCAGTGAAAGTGATTGACACAACAACTCGCTCATCGGGAAATTCACAATTATAACTAAATGAAATTGTGTAGATGATTATGATCATATATACATTATGTTTATTGAGTGTGTAATTATTATTTTGCAGACATAATAAATCGGAAATCCAAATGGCTCTCTTAACTAAATTTGGAGGATTAGCCCAATTACTTTCAACAATCAAAGTATTGGGCCGACTAGAAACAATTGGGCCCAGCTAAATTAAAATGTGTAATTCCATACAGAGCCACCTATTTTTTCTCAACACAGCCACAAATAATTATTTAAAATATAATATAATTTTAATTTACTCTTTTATTCTTATAGCCCCCCTTAACAAAATTGAGATTAAAAAAATATATGGCCCAGTTCCTGTCTTAGTCGGCGCTGGAGATACCTACACAATCTGTATCTATTTATTTAATTTATTCAGTTATTTAAGCAATTATTTTTTTTCGCGATTAACAAAAAAAAAGATTTTGAAAGAAAACCGATCATTCAGAATGAGCAACAGATGAATGGATCACCTCTGAAGAATCCATCAATCGTGGTGCACAAGATACATTGAATAAATTTTAATATACATTGAATAAATTTTAATATCCTTTATTTTCCCGTCACTTCTCTTTTATAAGAGCATCCCCAACAATAGCCTCTAAACTCTATTTTAGAGCAAAAACATGAAAAAATTCATCCCAAGAGATACTTTATATGCTACTCTAAAATAGAGATAGAGATTTTTGACTCTATTAATAGAGATCAACTTAGAGGAGGTCTATTACTGTTCATCATTTTTCTTTTTTTGTTTTTTCTTTTTTTAATATATGTAAATCTGTTATTATGTTCCCTTTTTATTTTTTATTTTTTTTGTAAATTGATATAGGATTGTTGATTTTTGTTTTGGTTTTTTTTTGTTAATTTTATATGTTCACATTTTTTTTTCTTTTTTTTGTTAATTTATATGATTTAAATTTATATATATACAAATATATATATTAATCTTATATTTTAATTTATTTTTTCCTTAAAAATATTGACATAAACAATTGTATATCAAAATAAAATAGAGTCAACTGTTGGAGATGAAGTGAAGACCATATTGTATAATAGAGATAGATGTGCTCTAAAATAGAGTCAACTGTTCGAGATGGCCTAAGAATCAAATTTATTGGATCTGATTTCGAGCAGTTTATTGGTACCTAAAAAATTATACATTCGGATTCATGATATTGTGTATTACATAATGATATCAATTGTAATGATTATTAGTTTTTAATTGGTTTAGGGAACTGTTTACTAGCTAGTTATTCATGATTTTGTGTTTCAATTAATGTGTTGTTTCATTTGGATTTTGGGACATGGTCTATATTTTCACTTTCACAACATAACTAGCATCTTCGGAATTATCATACACAAAATCTGAACTCATTGATCAATTCTCATCTATAGTGTGTGTGTGTGTGTTTTTTAAATCTTAGTAGTGTATATGCTGCAGTGAGTTAATTACTTTAAAATTGTCAAACATTAATCCAATGTTTGTGAATTACTTATGCAATGAACCTTCCATATTCAGCCATCTAACCGCATATATTATTCTGTGTGTATGTGTGTGTATAACTGTATATGAGTTGGAAGATTTTTAATAATTATACATACTATTATGTACCGATAGTAATAGAAATTATGTAAAAATACGATTGTGAATTGTAGTAACGGAAGAGAATTCCGATATTATCTGCATTCGATTAAGTAGAAATAAATTCTTTACATCTACAAATTTGCAATTTTCTTGTTCTAGTTCCATATTTTTTCCCCAAAGCTGCTCATTGAAAGATTATTGGATAGTTATTTTACTTTTATTTATTTTTTGAAACTAGATTATTGGATAATTGGTTTGCTATTATTCCGTGGTAGGTTTTGTTCCGTGTTATAGTTGAAAGGGCTAGGCATTTATATAACCTCATTGATTCTTCTTTTTATTGTGTTGTTTGTTTTCAATGTGTTGAGGATGTTTGTTGATAATCGCAGTCTTACATTAGACTTTGTTAAAAATAATAAGATGAAAATTTACGATATTTTTTCGTGTTAGAAGTGATATTTTTTTTAATTTTCAATCTAAAAAATGTCGTCGTCCTTTTTGTTTTAGCTGTAATTTTCAATAAAATAAACGTGTTACTTTTTAGTATTAGAAATAATATTTTTCAATAATATACGTGATATTTTTTTCCATCTAATACAATGGGTTATGTACATGAAATGAAAAAGAATGATATTAGAAAATAAATGAAAACGTTTTTTTTTTTCCATGAGTTTAGAACATATAAATGAATCAAAATCTAGGCAAAACACATTTTTAGATCCCTATACTTTTACTTTTTATTTCATCAAGTTCTTATACAATTATTTCATTTTAATAGATTCTTACTGTATTTTTATATTTGATTTCATCAAATCCTTATACTTTTACATTTTATTTCATTAAGTTCCTTTACCATCTTTTCTTTTTTCATAGATCCCAATACTTTTATATATTATTTCATTAGGTCATTGTTTAACAGATCTAGTAGTTGGGTTAACTTTTCTATTAAAAACACGTCATATAATTAATATTTAATTAAATTATATGACATATTATAGTTGGAATTTTATATAGTTGTTATGTAATAAGAACTTATAACCACTCAATGAAATCCTGTGAATATATGAAATATATAAGGGGATGATTGGTATACCGGAATGAAATAATGATGGAAATTGAACAAAATGACTATTGTCATTCTTTTGTGTAGCGCCCCGGTCCCGAAAGACCGTGGAAATGAACGCCACGGGGGTGGGGATTAAGAAGAGGGGAAAGAAAGGGGATTTCGAGGACAATTCTCAATAAACGATTCCAAATTAGTTCAATAATAGAATACAATCATCATAACGAATTCAGAGTTATATATATATATATATATATATATATATATATATATATCCAAAACATGAGTTTTTGCTGTTGCGGAAGCTATGAAATATCAAAAGAAATAATACGATGATCAGAGGTTAAGATGAGCCAAGACAACGGGTTAGCTACAAAGGTACACATATAAGCCTCTTTACAGCTCATCATCTCCACGCTCCAGCTCATTGTCTTGAAAATATTTGAGAAAATATTTGGGCTGTGTACTAATGTACTCAGTGGGTTTTCTGAGAAAACCAAGTTATCAAAAGCATTTGATAAAATCATTATCTGTGAGTATGCAGATGAATCTTAGAAGGTTTTGTAAAGGGAAATGCATCTAAGTTCATCAAAACGTTTTACATGAATATGTTCACCAGTAAATCCTGAAGTGAACCTTGATCCATCAGTAAACCCTGAAATGGACCCACTCACCAGTAATCCCTGAAGTGAGCTAAGTACGACACCCGCAACCACCACTACATCATCATGCGCAATTACCGAGTAAACACCCTCAAGGTAATTAAAAGTTCTTTTAGCTGAGAACATCAAGGGATTGGGTGCGACACAAACAAAGTAAGACTATAGCTACTCATATTGACACAACGCTGGTATATGAGACTCCGACAACCACAGCAAGCAGAACGAATCATTTTACACAGATAATCATATATGCACATTTGTTTCAAAACGAGCTTAATAACTCAAACATAGCATTTTGAGAAAGATAGTATACACCCACCTTTTGACTATAATAGTCGAAGCTTTTTCAGTTTCTACGGAATCGAGCAATACCACAATTATCACGTCTTACGGAAAATGATCCATGTACAAACATCAAAATTCATCTTAGAACCTCTATGAGATCAAGACTCTCACAATTACATAGTTTCACATGCTCCTCGGTTAAACCGACCCAAGCTAAACCTTAATAGCTTAGCAATTGCCTACCCTGACGACCAATAATGACTCAACTCTCAACAATACTAATTCACATAAATGAGACTTGACAACATCATAGACCTATGGGAGTTTATTAAAACAAAAGGACCCTTTTAAAACACATTTATCTCATTCGCGCATAAATCGAACACTTGGCGTGCGATTATAAACGACACAATTTAAATCCATCGTTAGAACCGATCTTAGCTCAAGGTTTCTCTCAAATCTAGCTATTAACTGATAAGGACACTCCTTAGCATCATCCAAGGAGTTAAAATATCCTTTTAAAACTGATTTCGAACAAGGGCGATTTGAAAACTGAAAATTTGTTGAGCAATCTGCACAACAACTGACTTTGATGGTTTATCAAAATTTACTCAGGAAGAATTAAGGACTGAGCCCTATACTATTGGAAAGCCATGGAAATCTAGAATTTTACAAAATTTACAGTGACTTAAGATGATAACTAACGAAAATGTTATAGCCGATTTACTGGAAGGTGGCAGAACTGCCACGAATTTCCGAAAAAAAAACACGTGACCCAACTTTGCCGATTTTTCACAATCGACTCAGGAAGAATTATGGGCTGAGACATATACCATTGGAAAGACACTTAAGTGTAGTTTTCGAAAAAATTTACGGTGACTCAATACGACATCTAACGAGGGAGTTATGCTCGTTTTACCGAAGGGTGGCAAAACTGTCGACCCGCGCGCGCGAATGCGCGAACTCAAACAAAACTCCATAACAATCATCATACTCGATACACAAGCTTTCACCACATCAAAACACACCTCAAAACTCAACTAAACATGCTTGCACATAACCAATTTATTTCTAAATCATCAAACATCATTTGAAACGCCAAAATCCACACATATACTTCTTAGCTTAAAACATGCTTATATATATCTATATTTTCGAAAATACCTTTGAACAACAATGAAGAGAAACTTTATGAGGTTGAAGATGGTTGGATCAAGCTTTGATTATGGCTGCAACTTGAAGTCTTTGCCTTACTCTCTCTCTCTCTCTCTCTCTCTTTCTCAAAAATTTATGTGTAGAAATGAAGATGGAATGGAGAAGAAGAAGCAAGGAAAGTGTATGGAAATGAAGAAGAATGCTATGCTTTTGCCATATATATCTATACAATACATATATATCTATTTTACTATTTTGGGGAAAGGGAAAACGTGGGGAGGGGCATGGGAGAGGTGAGGGGGGGAGGCATGGCCTCCCATGCCTTGGGAGTTGACTTGGCCAATACCCGGTTTAAATACCGGTTGTTCGGTTATCGTGATATTTTCATCTCTGGAAAAATCCCAAATTAGACCGAAACGGATGAAATAATTTATTGATTTTAAAACCATAGATTAAATACATTTTATCAAATATTTTAAATACGCCAAGTGACACAAATCGATAAATCGATTAATACTCATATTAAATATATTTCGAATCTCATCGATACAACACATCGCAAGTTCGGTTAAACCAACGAATTACAGAATTTCAAAATGATACGACTCCCATAGTCTATAATTACAATTATTTATACACAAAAAGGTTCGGGGCACTACGAACTCTCATCCTTAAAAGGAATTTCGCCCCGAAATTCAAGCATCCTGAAACATCTCGGGATACTTCAGTTTCATCGAGCTCTCAAGCTCCCATGTTGCCTCGTTTCGATCATGGTGATTCCATTGCACAAGCACCATTGAAATCTCTTTGTTTCTCAAGACTTGGACCTTTCAGTCGATAATGATACGCGGCTTCTCTTCATACGACATGTCAGGTTGCAATACAAAATTATCATCTCGAATCACGTGTTCAGGAGTGAACACGTATTTTCTTAGCATCGATACATGATAAATGTCATGTGCTTGGGATAGATTCAGCGGCAACGCAAGCCGATAAGCAACCTCACCAATTCTTTGCAGAATTTCAAATAGACCAATAAACCTTGGTCGCAACTTGCCACGTTTCCCAAATCTCACAACACCACGTGCTGGAGATATCTTGAAAAACACCTTATCACCAACTTGAAATTGTAAGTCAGTTCTTCTTTTGTTAGCATAAGCCTTCTGACGATCTTCTGTTTCTTTCATCTTTGCCCGGATTTGATTGATCTTTCCAATGGTCATTTGCACAATTTCTGACCCCAAAATTCTGCGTTCTCCAACCTCATCCCAATATAAGGGTGATCGATATTTGCGACCATACAAAGCCTCGTATGGCACCATTTTGATGGTGGATTGATAACTATTGTTATACGCGAACTCTATCAACGGCAACATGTCCTCCCAACTCGTGTTTTCATCAAGTACAACTCCTCGAAGCATGTCTTCTAGAATTTGAATTGTTCTTTCTGATTGGCCATCGGTCTGAGGATGAAATGCTGTGCTGAAATTTAGTCTCGTGCCCATCGCCTCTTGAAGGCTTTTCTAAAATCTCGACGTGAATCGGGTATCATAATCCGATGTGATAGAAACTGGAATCCCGTGCAATCTAACAATATCTCTCACATAGATTTGAGCTAACCTGCTCAAATCTGTCATGGACTTTATTGGAATAAAATGCGCTGACTTTGTCAGTCGATCCATGACAACCCAGACTACCGTGTTCTCTTTTACCGACCTCGGTAAACCAACCACGAAATCCATCGTGATATGCTCCTATTTCCATTCAGGGATCTCTAAAGCTTGCCACAAACCTGAAGGTTGTTGATGAACGGCTTTCACTTGTTGGCACGTCAAACATCTTTCCACAAATATTGCTATTTCTCGTTTCATGTTGCTCTACCAAAAACTCTACTTCAGATCTTTATACATTTTTGTACTCCCGGGATGGGCAATCATATGGAGTACTATGAGCTTCCCTCATAATCTCTAACATCAATTCATCAACATTTGGAACACACAGTCGATCACGAAACATCAACGTTCCGTCATCGGCTTCCTTGAACTCCCTGGGTTCGCCACTCTTGATCTTCTGTCGGATTTTCTCCAACTTAACATCTTTTGGTTCTGCTTCAATGATTCTTGCTCGCATGTTCTAACAGGTTCGAAGCTCGCTTTATCTTTATCTTCAACTTCTTTCGACTTCCTCATCTTCCTGGGGCGTACTTTGTGATGCATCTCAATCTTAAGTTCTCGTCGCAGTCATCTCTTTTCCTCAAGGTGGTATTCTGACTTCATAGCTCCTGTTGGTGATCACCATCGCTTGCAGGCATAAGGATTGCACGTCTAGACTTTGACTGCATGCTCGGAACTTACTTGCTGACATTTCTTAGATCGCCTTTAAACACAACGAGCTGAGAAATTAGTTTAGAACTGTGCGTACTACTAGCCTTGGAGATCACTAACTGGCACTACTTGAATTCTACTTCCTACTGGAAAATACCACTATTCGCTTTTTCAACGATGACTAAAAGAAATATAGCTATATACACTCTGTTCTATTCCAAGATCCACACTCGAGTTCTATGAGCGGAATTAAAGGAAACAAATGCCTCTGAGTGAGGACTTTGTTTGATCAATAATTTTTAACAAGATCAAAGGCTAGAAAAGATATAACACTTAGTTATATATGCCCAAAAATATTACCCTTTTCAGAGGACTTATAACTCGAAGGGTTTTTACACATAACAAAGATATGGAAGAAAATCAACGGTTAGCAATCTAAGAACCGTGCTGAAATATTTTTAGAAAGATATCAACATAACCTAATAAGGAAGTGTGATTACTGATTTTTGATAATCAAAGAGTATCATCCAACAAGATTACAAATTATCCAAGAGGATTAATCGAAAAATTTCAAATGATATAATTGAAGAATTTCAAACGATATGAAACTATTGAAGGGCGATTGATTCAATTGACAAGAGAAATGAATAAACCGATTCAGTTGAGAATGAATAAATTGATTCTATTGACAAGAGAATGAATAAATAGACTCATCAAAACTTCCTATCATACTGAAACTCTCAATCTATCGAACACTAGGTCTATCTTCTTAACGATTTTCTTTGGATTCTCTTCTTTCTTTCTTTCTCGATAAGTGCACTAAGAATGCTCGACACTTGCTCTTTCGAATCATCTTTATTGCTTTCAGCATTGATATGACGGGGATCACGCTTTCCATTCTTGTTCCATAAAACTTTGTCTCGGCCGGCTTTTGGAGTATAATCTCCCTTTCTTGGCGTCGAATCGTGGCACATTCTTTGGTCAGCCAGTCCATACCAAAAATAATTTCGAAGTCTCGCATCTCAAGTACATAGAGACTGACTGTGAAACTTTTTTCACCTATGAGCATATCTAGGTTCTGGCACATGCAATCAGACAAAAGCGTTTGCCCTGAAGGAATGCTTATGACTAAAGGTTCTTTTACTAACTCATGTTCAAGATTCATACGCTTACAGACACTTTTAGAGATAAATGGATGCGAAGCTCCAGTATCAAACAAGGCAAGCACAGGTACATCACACATACTGATCATATCTGCCAAGTTTTCAGGATTTCCGGCAGCCTCCTACTGATTCAGTGCGTATGCTCGGGCCTATTGAGGTGCCCTCAGATTCTGGTTTTGGTTTTGCTGAGGCCTCTGGTTGTCTCGGTTGTTGCCATAGCCTCGACCACCTCCTCCCTGTGGTCCTTGTTGTCTCTGTTCTAGCACTTCCAGCTTCTGCTGACACCGATTAGCAAATTGACCCGGTTGGCCACAACGGTAGAATGTAAGACACATCCCAAAATGGTGTTTGCGGTAGGTGGCACACTGCGGTGTATAGCCTTGGTAGCCCTGAGGCCTCGCTGCCACATTCTCTTGGCTAGCCGGGCTTTGTCCATAGCTTCCTTCGCCCTGATAATTGGGCTGGAAACTCTTTTTCTGGTGCTCATGCTGAGGATTTTCCCATTTTCACTTTCCTTTGGGGTCAGTCGTAGGTGGATGAGATGTCGACCCCTTCGAGGCTCTCTGCATCGCCTCAATGCTCAGTGCCCGGCTAAAAAACTGGCCATAATTAGCTCCGTCCTTCCTGACTAGAGCATTCCCGATCTCAGGCCTCAGTCCCATACGGAACTTTTCAATTCGTTTCTTTTCAGTATCTACTGTCTGAGATACATACCTCGATAGTCTGTTGAATTTTAGGTCATAGTCGGCCACAGAGCCACTACCTTGTTTCAGATTCCAGAACTCATTCGCCTTCTGGTGCTGATAGTGAGCTGGAATATATTTCTGGTACAGAATGGACTTGAAATCTTCCCAAGTGAATATCTCCCAATCGTCATCAGGAACCGTTCGTCTAACTGACTCCCACTAGAATTCAGCATCGTTTACTAGCTGGTATAGCGCACATGCTATCTTTTCTTTGTCATCACATTGGAGAAATCTAAAGATTTTCTCCAAAGCACGGACCCATCTCTCAGCCGAGAGTGGGTCACCCTCCCCATTGAACACCAGGGGATTATGATGTCGGAATTCAATTTTGATTCGCGGTCCTTGGACCGGCGGCTCTACCGGCACCGTTAGATTAACGTTTCTCGGTCTTCTTCCCCTCGGAGGCATCCTGCACTAACCGAGTTCCAATAAGAATCATGATCATAGAGATCATTACGCATCGCCATTCAATTGATCGATAAAGAATCTCTCAGGTACAACCTCTCCGTTGATCCCAAATACGTATGATCTAAACCGATACATGCTCAATGAATCAAAAAGTCTCATAAAACGGCCTATGTTCAGCAACTATAGGCTATATTCGTCTATGTTCTCTAAGTCATACCATACTGCTCTATTCGAGCATACCAATAATCAAATTCCAACAATCAAAATACATAATAACATGAATCGAATCATTAGGGCCTCCCCGCCCATAAAATCAATTAGAAATTTTCAAAAGGTCACGTCATACAGAATCTAAGAATCATGGCATCCCTACCAATAGTTAAACGTATATGGCCCACATACCAACATGAATACGCACAAATGGCACTCATGCCCACATAATCATAAAAATGGCTCACCCATCAAGTTTAAACATATTTGACTTACTCGTCAAAATTAAACACAAATGTGGCTAACCTGCCAACTAGAATCATGTATATGACCTATCTGCCAATATACAATACAAGTTTCGACTTATCCGCCAATTTTAAAGCATCATTCGGCTTTCCTGCCGGTATCTAACACATGTATATGGCTAAACTGCTAGTATACAATCATATAGGCTAAACTACCAACATCAAACATATATACGGCTAAACCGCCAGTATATAGTAGCATAACTCACAATTGTATCCAAATAACAATGAATCATTTCATAATATCCAAATAAACAACGAATCTCATAATTGTCAATTATTTGATATTCCAAACGTATAAAAACATGCGTACCTTTGTTGTTGCGTGAGAGATGAGCTGAGGGCTTATGAAATAATAACCAAAGACTCAACAAGGGAACAAACAAGATGACCCAGTAAACTGCAGAGTTGCAAACCTGGCTCTGATACCAATCTGTAGCGCCCCGGTCCTGAAAGACCGTGAAAATGAGCGCCACGGGGGTGGGGATTAAGAAGAGAGGAAAGAAATGGGATTTCGAGGATAATTCTCAATAAACGATTCCAAATATGTTCAATAATAGAATACAATCATCGTAACAAATTCAGAGTTTTATATATATATATATATATATATATATATCCAAAACATGAGTTTTTGCTCTTGCGGAAGCTATGAAATATCAAAAGAAATAATATGATGATCAGAGGTTAAGACGAGCCAAGACAATGGGTTAGCTACAAAAGTACACATATAAGCCCCTTTACAGCTCATCGTCTCCATACTCCAGCACATTGTCCTGAAAATATTTGAGAAAATATTTGGGCTGAGCACTAATGTACTCAGTGGGTTTTCTGAGAAAATCGAGTTATCAAAAGCATTTAATAAAATAATTATCTGTGAGTATGCAGATGAATCTTAGAAGGTTTTGTAAAGGAAAATACATCTAAGTTCATCAAAACGTTTTACATGAATGTGTTCACCAGTAAACCCTGAAGTGAACCTTGATCCATCAGTAAACCCTGAAATGGACCCATCACCAGTAAACCCTAAAGTGAGCTAAGTACGACACCCACAACCACCACTACATCATCATGCGAAATTACCGAGTAAACCATCAAGGTAATTGAAAGTTCTTTTAGCTGAGAATAGCAAGGGATTGGGTGCGACTCAAACCAAGCAAGACTGTAGCTACTCACATTGACACAACGCTAGTATATGAGACTCCGACAACTACAACAAGCAGAACGAATCATTTTATACAAATAATCATATATGCACATTTGTTTCAAAACGAGCTTAATAACTCAAACATAGCATTTTGAGAAAGATAGTATACGCCCACCTTTTGACTATAATAGTCGAAGCTTTTTCAGTTTCTACGGAATCTAGCAATACCACAATGATCACATCTTACGGAAAATGATCACGTACAAACAACAAAATTCATCTTAGAACCTCCACGAGGTCAAGACTCTCACAATCACATAGTTTCACATGCTCGTCGGTTAAACCGACCCGAGCTAAACCTTAATAGCTTAGCAATTGCCTACCCCGACAACCAATAATGACTCAAAGCTCAACAATACTAATTCACATAAATGAGACTCAACAACATCATAGACCTATGGGAGTTTATTAAAATAAAAAGACCCTTTTAAAACACATTTATCTCATTCGCGCATAAATCGAACACTTGGCGGGCGATTATAAACAACACAATTTAAATCCATCGTTAGAACCGATCTTAGCTCAAGGTTCCTCTCAACTATAGCTATTAACTGATAAGGACACTCCTTAGCATCATCCAAGGAGTTAAAATATCCTTTTAAAACTGATTTCGAACAAGGGTGATTTGAAAACTGAAAATTTGTTGAGCAATCTGCACAACAACTGACTTTGATGGTTTATCAAAATTTACTCAGGAAGAATTATGGATTGAGCCCTATACTATTAGAAAGCCACGGAAGTTTAGAATTTTACAAAATTTACAGTGACTCAAGATGATAATTAATGAAAAAGTTATAGCCGATTTACTGGAAGGTGGCAGAACTGTCACGAATTTTCGAAAAAAAAACACGTGACCTGACTTTGCCGATTTTTCACAATCGACTTAGGAAGAATTATGGGCTGAGACATATACCATTGGAAAGCCATTTAAGTCTAGTTTTCCGCTAAGTTTACGGTGACTCAATACGACATTGAATGAGGGAGTTATGCTTGTTTTACCCAAGGGTGGTAAAACTGTCGACCCGCGTGCGCGAATACGCGAACTCAAACAAAACTCCATGACAATCATCATACTCGATACACAAGCTTTCACCATATCAAAACACATATCAAAACTCAACTAAACATGCTTGCACATAATCAATTCATTTCTAAATCATCAAACATCATTTGAAATACCAAAATCCACACATATACTTCTTAAGCTTAAAACATCCTTATATATATATATCAATATTTTCGAAAATACCTTTGAACAACAATGAAAAAAAGCTTTAGGAGGTTGAAGATGGTGGGATCAAGCTTTGATTATGGCTGCAACTTGAAGTCCTTGCCTTACTCTCTCTCTCTCCCTCTCTCAAAAATTTGTGTGTAGAAATGAAGATGGAATGGAGAAGAAGAAGCAAGGAAAGTGTATGGAAATGAAGAAGAATGCTATGCTTTTGCCATATATATCTATACAATACATATATATCTATTTTACTAATTTTGGGGAAAGGGAAACGTGGAGAGGGGCATGGGAGAGGTGAGGGGAGGCATGGCCTCCCATGCCTTGAGAGTTGACTTGGCCAATACCCAGTTAAATACCGATTGTTCGGTTATCGTGATATTTTCCATCACCGAAAAATCCCAAATTGGACCGAAACGGATGAAATAATTCATTGATTTTAAAACCATAGATTAAATATATTTTTTTCAAATATTTTAAATACACCAAGTGACCTAAATCAATAAATCGATTAATACTCATATTAAATATATTTTGAATCTCATCGATACAACACATCGCAAGTTCGGTTGAACCACCGAATTACAGAATTTCAAAATGATGCGACTGCCATAGTCTATAATTGCAATTAATTATACATAAAAAGGTTTGAGGCACTACACTTTGGCCGATATAAATAAGGAAAGTAATACTCATTCCTTGATTGATTTCATTCACATGGTTAGAATGCACACGAAATGAAATGATATTTTTTTTCTAAATTACTATTATACCCTTGTCGAGTCCAAATAAAACATTAATTACAAAAATAGAAAATCCAAACAATTAAAATTTTATCAGGGGAGAATTCATTGAATATGAATTAAAAAAAAAAGTTGCCCAAATCACACACAAACGTCTATAATTGAAAAAATGATATAATATCAAAATGTCAAATAATAATAATAATAATCTCAAATTAAAACTACCCACATTTATTTTATATTTTCACGAAATTAAATTTTTGCAGAAAAACCTATTGTTGCACATATTACACTTACCAGAAAATCTAATCTTGCGCGAAAATTTCTTCTGAAGTCAATTAAATCTTGTGGGAAAGTTTGTTATATGATCCGTGAAATCTGTTTTGCTGAATTCAATTAAACATCGCAGGAAAATCTATTCTTCTGAAGTCTCTCGCCATATTATGCGTAAAATATGTGCTTTTAAAGTATATATAAGCGCCATGTATGTTTGAAGGAGCACCATCATTTAGCCTCAGTTTCTCGCTGCAAATGGAGGCATTTTCCCTCTCAGGTGAGAATGTTCCATATTTAATCGAGCCAAGTAAAATGTTGAATGGAAAGTTTGGTTGCAATTTGATGTTTTTTTGGGTGATATTTTAGGAGTATGACAACTGCTCCTCTAATAGTATTCGTTGTATGTGTTCAGACACTTGGAATGAATAATTTTGAGTGATTATAATGCTAAAACTAATTTATCTTATTTTACTTATTCAAGTTCTCCATTGTAATTTATTTCTTGAATTGTTGAAAATTATATATGCATTATACTTAGAATACGATTGTTATCAACATTGATAGTTAAAGTCTAAAAATATTTGTATCTTTTACTTTTCTTGATTGATTTTATTGTAGATAACCTTATTTAGTATGTATACTTTTCATCATGTTTCTTAGTACTATTTTCTTTTGTTTTTAATATATTATTTATCTTGTAAAGAATAGACACTCATGACATTACTCAAGAGATAAGAGGTCCTGGTAAGAATAAGAGAAAATAGAATTATGAGGAAGATGCTAAGCTCGTTGAGGTGCTTCTTGATATGGTGAATCTTGAAAAATTGAAATGGATTCAAACCTTACTACTTGAATTTTGTAGAGGAGACTTTGCCCGACTCTGGTTTGAAGGCTAAACCACACATTGAGTCTAAGGGGGTTTATTGGATTGGGATTTTATTAGATTTTTAAGGACTTTAAAAAGTCTATGGATTTATAAAATCCATAGACTATTTTAATGGATTTGAAATCCTTCTTTCCAGCGCTCGCTAGGACATAGCGAGCGCTGAATATGTAACCCAGCGGCTGCTAGAAGCCAGCCGACGAGTAAATTAAAACCAGTGACCGCTGGGAATTAGGCATTTATGCCCCAACGAGCCCTAATTCATAACATAATTGCGACTCCTCTCTCAAAACACAGCCGATTTTCTCCTTCTCCCCTCCAATCTCTCCACCGCGCCCACCGCTGCCGCTAGAGTCCACCCCTGCTGGCACACCACCATGCCTCGCACCAAAAATACTAATGTTGGCCTAGATTCAGACAGTGAGAAAGAGGTGGATTACACGACGAGGTATTCTTTTCCATTTTTATTGAAGTCTGAATGGAAGGGCGAGCTTTATAAAAATTTTAATACCTCCAAGATTACACACCCTCATTATTTGGATTGAGATTTGATTAGGGATCTTAAAATTAGCTCAAAAGTCACTAAATATTTGAAGGTTTTGGGTCTTGAAGATTTTGCTAAGAATGTGGATTATTCTGGTTATGAATCGTTATGCTATAAATTTTTAACTACTATGTCTTTGAGTGATGATAAGAAGAAGATTGGGGTTAGAATGAATGGTAGAAACTATCAAATAAGCTTAGCAAAGATGAAATCTGTTTTTGGGTTTCCTACTGGCGGGGAATAAGAGAAACCTAAGGGGTTTAATGTTAATGCAAGTTGGATTGAATTGACTGGGTTTGATAATTGGGATTCTTCTGGCATGTTGAATGGGTACATTACAGACCCGACATTGGCCATTGTGTACAAATTTATTGTATATAATGTTTCCAGAAAGGAGCAGGGAAACAAAGTGAATTCAACTGAAGTGTATCTGTTGTGTTGTGCTTTAAAAGGCACAAAAGTTTGTATTTCAAACTTTATTTGGACGGCTATGGTTCAGATGCAGACTCGTGCTGGAGCCCGTGCTTCTCTCTATCCTATTGTTACGAGTTTAGCTCATAATCTCGGAGTTCTCACTGCCACAAAGGGCGACCGGGAGGGGTACGAGGAAATTAGGTCTTATTTGATTGATCTTAGTGAGCTAAAAGGAGCTCAGATAATTTCTGATCGACACACTTTAGTTCCTCCTGCAAAAAAGAAATGTGTGAGCAAGTACGTACACTCCAAGATTTCTAAGAGGCGTCATCCCATAGTTGGTGATCCTTATGCCGGCCCATCCACTGGTGGTAATGAAGCTGCTAATGAAGCTGAAGAGGAAGAAGAAGAGGAAGAGCCGTTGTCCCTTGAACAACAACCTCCTGTTACAATGTCGAGAGATTTCTATGAGCGATTCCAGAATGATTTTCTGTCATTTCAGGATCATATCGACTCTTTCTTTGGATTATTGAAGCAAGAGATCCACGATAGATTTGACGCGCAGAGGCAGGAGATGCACGCTAGATTTGACGTGCATGATCAACAAATTACATCTTTACAGGCTCAATGGGATGCTTGGACTGCTTTCTACCCGCCACCACAACCACCACCTCAAAATTAATGGTTTGTTGCTTGCATTTCTTGGATTATGTTTTGATTATTGGATTGTTATTGGTTTCTTGCTTGCATTTCTTGGATTAATGGTTTGTTGCTTGTATTTCTTGGATTATGTTTTGATTATTGGATTGTTATTGGTTTGTTGCTTGCATTTCTTGCATTATTGGATTGTTATTGGATGGTTGCTTGCATTTCTTGGATTATTGGTTTGTTGCTTGCATATCTTGCATTATTGGATTCTTATTGGATTGTTGTTTGCATTTCTTGGATTAATGGTTTGATGAAGTGATTGTTGTAGGTTTATTTTTGTATGTTTTATGCTTCCATTGTTGTGGGTTGATGGTTCATATTTGGTATATGTAGGTGTGGATCGTCGATGGTAGCCGAGGTTGAAGAGTAGAGGTCACTGGCATTGCTCTCAGCGAGGTATCCCAGCCGTCGCTGGGATCCAGCGGCAGCTGGCCAAGCTCTCGGCCAGGATTCCCAGCCGGCGCTGGGATCCCATGAGCGCTAGACTAGTTTAATTGCGTATTTTGTGTTTTTTTGTTGAACAATTTCAGTTTTATTTTGTATTTTATGTTGAACAATTTCATTTTGAACATTTTCATGTCTTTTATGTTGAACAAGTTCGTCTTTCAATTTCATTTTACTTTGGATCATCGTATTTTGATGCATTTATTTAGTGATACACAAATTGTTAAGAAAAAATACAATAAAGATAAAAAAAATTGTTATCCAAATTGTTTATAAAAAATACAAAAATATACATAAATTGTTTATAAAATACCAACGAAATATTAGTCCCCCAAAAAAATAATACTTTATTAGTCAGCATTTGTATATTCGGTCTCATCATCTTCATTTCCATCACCGTTATACATCGGCCTCATTTCCCACATAGCATTAGCAATACTCGTTCTCCATGTATTAGCTTCTGTTCTTTGTTGTAGCTGGCTTTGAGATAGTCATTCCAAATTTTCTTCTTCCATATCGAGATTGGTGAATCTTGATATCCTTCATATTCAGCTAGAATTCATCAGAGCGGCACTTTTTTCAGAGAAAATTATGTAATCCAGCACAAGCCAATATTAATTCTGCTTGTGTTTGAAATGGGAATGGAGGTGCGGTTTTGAAAATTGTGAATCGTGATTTGAAAATACCAAAAATTCTCTCAATCACATTTCTTAATGATGCATGACAGAGATTGAATAACTCACTTGCATTTCTAGGGTGACGACCTTGACCACCAAAATCTTTTAAATGATATCGAACACCACGTAATAGAGCTAAAAATTGATGTCGATTAGCAAATCCACAATCTACTAGAATATATTTACCTAAAAATAATTGTTTGTTAATTAGTTATCTTGTCACTATTTTAAAAAAAATAAACACAATTAAAAAATATGGTACCTTGAGGCACACATGAAGGCCATTTCTTCTTGATAATGCATCATTTAAAAGTCTTGAGTCATGTGCCGAACCATCCCACCCACTAAGCACATACATGAACTGCAAATCAAAGTTGCAAGCTGCCAAAACATTCTGCGATTGATTACCATCATGGTTATGAAAACTGCTTACTTCTCGGTCTGGTACCGTTGCCAGGATATGACTTCCATCTATAGCTCCAATACAATCCTAAAATAAAGTAAATATGTGATACAAGAAAACTACAACATTTGATATACGTTACATAATAAAGTATCCATACCTTAAAGAAAGGGTTAAATCTTGTACTTTCCTGAATTTTAGTAGGGATCCCTATAGACGGCTTAACCATCATGTCTGGTGCTATGGTGTTCAATTCCTTTAAGGATTTGTTGAAATTTTGACTAGTAGCAAAATGCGAACGATCGAATCTTTGGCAAACATTACAATATATGTCGTTGTGCCCAACAATGATCAAGAATGTTGCCACCATTTCTTCAACACATATGTATCTTGTATCTTCTAGATGAGTTTTCTCTCTAATGATAAGCATAACTTCATAAACGCATCAGGATACATCCTATACAACTGTCAAAAACTTTGTGGATCTCCTTCAATCATATTACGTACAAAATGATATCCATTTCTAGTAATCGGTCGTCGCAGCAATGAACGTTTAATACGCCGAGGCATCATATATAGTAATTTTTCCTAATAAAACTATCACTTCCTTAATTGCCAACATCAAGAGCCTAACATTTTTGTAAAGTTCCATCTCCTCTTTTCTTCATCTATTTCTTCTTCCATTTCTTCTTCCAATATTTCAAGATTTTCCATGCTGTATATAAAAAATAGAAACGGAGTCTTTATTAAAGACACTACGAATATGGTAAATAAGAAATACATTCAAATGCATACAACTTAAATCAACAAATAAATCAAATAATAATAAAAAAACGTAATTCATAAGTTCAAATACATTATCATTAGAAATCCTAAAACGATATCACCAACAAAATAATAATAAGAAGATAGCATAATATATGACTCAAATGATCACTATTCTCTAATCTTGTACGCTATCTAATTAGCTCGTTCCTCAACTATCATCTTCAAAAAATCATCTTTTTTTGACTTGGTGTCAAGCAAGTCAAATGTCTGGAGCCGAATGTCTTCATCTAAATTTGAGATCTCTTTGATAGCATCCCAAGTCGTATAGGATCTTTCTCTTTCTCTTTCTCTTTTCTCTAGTATGGTATTTCTTTTCAGTAAGAGATTATGAACTCCATCAAAAGTGTTTGTTAGTTTTTTAATCTCTTTCATAATATTTTCAGTAGAGCCAGAAGTTGCTTCATACTGAGCTCTACTTCTTTTGGGTTGATTTCTTCTTTCAGTAGAGCCCTCAGACACTTCAGGCAACCCACAAGGTGGTGTGAAACCAGATGATGGTGACTCATCTTGGGATAGTGCGACAAACACCTCATTATCAGGATCAAAAGTTAAATCTTCTATGCACACATCTCTATTTTCATCATCTTCTAATGTCTTTGCATGTAGCACTACCCAACCCAATGGAGTTTTTTCCTACGGCAACACCATTTCCTACAACAATTTCCAAGTCGTCATAATCTTGACATTCCCCATACCGCAAGTGTGCTTCTTTTGAGTGAGCCTAACATAAAATAAAGAATAAATTTATTAATTCACCATGTTAGTTAAATAAAATTATTCAATAATATTATTGTAATATGATGCTTACCTATAAGTACGCATCCTTTACTTCATCTGAAGCCGTGAACTTTTTCGTAGTGGGGTCATATCTAAAACCAGAGCTAAACCTCATAAGGTTTGAATAAGATAACCAATTTTTAAACCATTTGAGCTGGCTTTGGTAATTGTTATAGGTCTTATTACACCCAAGTTTTTCATTAAGAACAAGAAGTATTCTTTTTTCCACAGTTTTTTTGCTAAATATACCACTATTATCACGCCATCCCCGACCCGCAGCATCAACCATAAGTTCTAACAACACGTCGCTCTGTTCCTTAGTCCGTTGTTCATATGATGACTTCCTTTTCGTATCTTATTGTGAATCCCCCATGATAATATTACTATATTATAAAGATACAAAATATATATATACAAATTGATTCAAAATTAGTTAATATATAAAGTCATACGCCAAGATCCCAGCGACCGCTGGAACCCAGCATCCGCTGGCATGGAGTACGTCAAACACCTCCCTCGAGCGCTGGACTGGGCTACGCAAACCACATCCAGCGAGCGCTGGGATCCCAGCGGGCGTTGGAATTCAAGATTTCTACAAAATTTTGTCCGAGGTCACACATGATTACTAATGGAATTCATACAGATGCAGGTGAACAATATTAGGGTGATTGTGTTATTGTGTATAAATGATTTATTAGCATAATATTAAAAAAAACCTACATATTTTTTTTGTTCTTTATTTAACAAACTCAAAAATCAAACCCAAATCCAATCAATAATGAGTAAAAGTGTACCAAAACAACGTCAAACAGTAATTCAAGAAAAACCTACATATTTTTTTTCTTCATGTAAGAAACTCAAAACTCAAAGCCAAATCCAATCAATAATGAGTACACGTGTACCAAAATAACGAGAAACAGTAACAAAGAGAGTACCTTTGTGAGAAGAACAACGAATGGAATAGACTGCAGTTGAGCAATTTATTTTTCTCCTCAGAGCAAATTGAAAAGGAATGATAAAAAATACGTGAATGGGGTTATTTATGGATACGGCCGAATTAAGCCCAGTCCAGCGGTCGCTGGGAAATTGACCGACTTATTCCCAGCGACCAATAGGAATTAGGTATTTGAACACCTCAGCGGCCGCTGGGGTGTCCAAATTCATCTCCTCAGCTGCCGTTGGAGTACACCGCGCGCTGTGTTTTGCGAATCCATGAAAATCTCATGTGCAAAGTTCAGATTTCATCTTTTGTATTTTTTACGTGATTTTGAGGTGAAATCCAATAGAATCACTGAATTTTTAAAGTCCATAGAGTTTTGAATACAGTTGGATTTTTATAGACATTTTAAAATCTGTGTTGAATACCTCTGAATTTTTAAAGACGTTTAAAGTCTGGATTGAATACACCTGAATTTTGAAAGTCTAACAAAATCCTACAGAATTCCAATCCAATACACTCCCCTAAAATTAAAACATTGAAAAGAGATTTTATATTGTTTATGACATTCTGAATGGGCCCAATACAAGTAGTTTTAGAATGGATCCGATCAAAAAATGTGTTACTGCGGAAAAGCCTGTATGGGATGTATATTTAAAGGTTTGGTTTTTCAGTTTTTATAATTGGTTTATTACTTTTATTTTATATCACTTTATATATATATTTTATATTTTATTTGCAGAGTCGGCCTGCTTATGCGCCTTGGAAGAACAAGCCATTTTCTTTTTATGATGACTTGCTTGCTATTTTTAGGAGAGATAGGGTAACATGAATTAATGCCGAAGGTCCAGGTGATATGATGGAAGAGATCCAAAAAGAAAAAAATATAGATGATAATGTAGAAGACGTGATAGGTTCCGGTTGGGATGATTTGGATTCATCCTTTTCTCCTCTGCAATCTTCTATAAATGAAAGCACTAACATTCAGAAGAAGAAAATGAGAGCAGTTGGTTGCTCAACAATGGTGGCTGATATGAAAAAAATGGCTTCAATTATTGGCACTGAAATCGCAAATGCTAGTCATGTATTTAGTAAAGCTATTAGACTTGATGCTGAAATTTCAGAAAAGAGACGACAAATTGATTCAGAGATAAGGAAGATTCCAGATCTTACTGTAGGAGAGATTATTAAAGCTGTTTGCTACATCGCCATTCGTTATGAGTTGATTGATGTGTTTTCTAGTATGTCTGAAGAAGACGAAGAGCAATTGGTCAAAGCTATTCTGAATGAAGAAATTTGAAATTTTATTTATTTATTGTTTTCAATCAATTAAAACTAGAATTATATGGTCTAGACTTTAGTTTTTTAATTAAACACACTCATGTTTATATTTCTATAAAAGATATAAACGAAATTACTTTCCGCACACACATTTGTAGATACAAAAGATCGTTATAAAAAATTCAATGAAATTATAGGTAGGGAATACAAGTTTTTACAAAACAAGTAAACATCAAGATACCCCAAATCAAATGATCAAATAAGAAACAAAGAAAATCTAAAAAAAACTTCCAGCTGTTGTACCAAATACAGTTATCCAATTCAAAATCAAACACAAACCTAATATATAGTAATAATATATCTATTATTCATTTGTGCTCTCCATCTATTAAATGAACTAATTACAATATTTTTCTAAAGTTAGTCCATTCATCAGAAGGCTCAACTAATGTGACAAGTTCTTCCCCATCTTCATCATCATTGCTTCCATCTACACCTCTCCCATCATCTTCTACTTGATAACCACCCATTTCTTATTTTATGAAATTATGGAGTAAACAACATACCATTATAGTACGATTTTGAATTTTGATTAGATAATATGAATGACTTCTAAGGATGGCCCATCGATTCTTTAACGGCCGCCCACTCCTGTTTCGCCACCTTCACCGCCGGCTGCCAGCCCACAGCTGCCGACACCACCGACCGTCAGCCCTTCGCCGCCGTCACCACCAACGGCTAATCCACTTTGCCTGTACCCCGCAAGGTGCTTTACCAGGAACAAGTGCACTCTATGCGCACTAGGGTTCAAAATAACATCTTTAGCCCCAAGAAGCTTTATGCCATCTCCAAACATCCACTACCAGACGACGCCAAGCCTACTTCTATCGCACAGACTCTCTCTTTGGCTTCTTGGCGCCAGGCCATGGCTGATGAATTTACTGCTCTGCAACATCATGGCACATGGACCTTTGTTTCTCCTCCTTCTAGAGCCAATGTTGTGGGCTGTAAATGGGTTTTTCACATCAAGCGCAAACCCGATAGCTCTATAGACCGTTATAAGACACGACTGGTTGCTAATGGTTTTCATCAGCAACATGGGGTGGACTTTCAGGAGACTTTCAGCCCTGTTGTCAAACCCATCACCATCCGCACAATTCTCACCTTAGCTATTTCAGCTAACTGGCCTCTGCAGCAACTTGACATCAGTAATGCTTTCCTCTATGGTACCCTTACAACTCCTGTATACATATCTCAACTGTCTGGTTTTGTTGATCCAATACATAAGGATCATGTATGTCTCTTACACGAGTCTTTATATGGTCTACGACAAGCTTCTCGTGAGTGGTACCTTGCTCTTGGTGCCTGTCTCACAGCTTTCGAATTCACTCAATCTAAGGCTGACACATCCCTTTTTATCTATAACCACGATGGCATCCGTCTCCTTATCTTGGTTTATGTTGATGACATTATTGTCACTGGCTCTCATCTCTCTTTTATTCAGCGCCTACTTCTACATATGCAGTCTCGATTTTCAATCAAGGACCTGGGTGATCTCTCTTACTTTCTTGGTGTTGAGATTGCTCGATGCAAGGAAGGCCTATTCTTATCCCAATATAAGTACATTGTTGATCTTCTCCGCCGGCATCATATGGATGGGGCCAAACCATTGCGCACACCGAGCAACCCCTCAACATCAGTACCACTTGCTCATGTTGATCATACTTAATGCAGAAGTGCCATTGGCGGTCTACAGTACCTGGCGTTCACCCGGCCGGATATATCATTTACCGTCAATCGCCTCGCTCAGCGGATGTCACCACCTTCTACTTTCAATTGGGTGGAGGTCAAATAGCTATTTCGGTATCTGAAAGGAACCTTCCATCATGGTCTCCTCCTTCGTCGCCCTACTCATCTTCGCCTCCTGGCCTACTCTAACTCTGACTTTGTTGGTGACAACAGAGACTAGAAATCTACCTCTACCTACGTTGTTTTCCTCAGAGGTAACCCTATCTCTTAGAGATCTCGTAAACAAACAGGTGTCGCCCGCTCCTCCACTGAGGCCGAGTATCGTTCCTTGGCTTCCACTGCTTCTGAGGTCTGTTGGATTACACATCTCTTCAAAGAACTCCACATCTCACCTCCTTCCACACCACATATCCTTTGTGACAACATCAGCGTGATTCGTCTCGTCCTTTACCCCATTCAACACTCCCGTATGAAGCACATCGCGATTGATATCTATTTCGTTCACGATCTTGCTTCCAAGGGGCTCCTATCGGTCTCTTTTGTTAGCACTGTTGATCAGCTAGCGGACATGCTGACCAAGCCTCTCCCTCGACTGCATTTTGAGTCTCTACTTTCCAAAATCTCCATTGCTAATGGAACGTCCATTTTGTTGGGGCGTATTAAGGATCCGTCCAATCCCGTCACGCATTCTCCGGATCCTACTTCCCTGATTTAATGAGGATTATATTAGATAATATATTGTGTACACCATTGTATTTATTCTAGACTCTTCTACATTGTATTATATAAATTGTACACATCAATACAATGAAAATATTTTTTTCTCTCATTCTATTGAGCATCTAATAAACATTAGCCCGAAATGTTCATATAGTTTGTAGACCCATAACAATAGTTTGAAGGTCTGTATGACCCATAGGCCCAACTGCATACCACATATATAATTATAACAAGGATACGAGTTTCGTAGTGTTCTTCATGAGAATTTCCACCTTATCTTGAACCTTAAACTTTAAACTTTTGAAATATATTGTATTTTTATCCTCATGCCCCGTCTTACGAGGAACTAACCAAAAGAAAAAGGAGAAAGTTTAAGATGCTTTAGGAAGACTTGAAGTTTGAATTGGTGTGGTTATTATGAAAAAAATGCTCTCCTCTTTATACATGTTTTAAGTTCGAACATAAGAAAAAAATTGAAGAAGAATAAATGTTGATATAAATAGGGCTGACAAAAATACCATCATACTGAAATATCATCCATACCGTACCAGAAAAATACTGAAGATACCGATATTTACGGTATATCGGTTTTTTGGTAAAGTATGATACCTTACCGGAATTTTATAGTAAGGTAAAGATATGAATTTTTCAAAATTAAGGTATACCGGCATATCATGAAAGTTCGGTATACCGTCATATATCGGTATATACCGTACCACAATATATACCGAAGTGAAGGTATATATCGTTGTACCAGTATATTGATATATACTTTCACTTCGGTATATACCGTGGTACGGTATGACGGTATATACTCGTACGTCGTTACATATCATACTTCAAATTTAATATATATATATATATATGTTAGAATTTATTGCCTGAAACAATGTGAATTACAGATGTAAATTGCAAAGTTAAAAGTAATGTTGAAGCTGGTGTTACCACATTGCCTTCAACATGCAGCGGAAACGTAAATAGAACTTTGCACACAATAAGTTTTAAATCACACTCCTTACGGTGTGTGATTGCCTTAAGACGAAATTCACTATCACAAGTGAAATACAAAAACAATGCTGATGTTGTCTCGGTTCACTCCCTTGACAACACTGCATAAAACATACAGAGGACTATCCTAGCTTCACTCACTCGAATAATCACTCAAAACAAACCTATCTAAACACATAGATAGATTACAATCAGTCACTCTAAATCTTAGACTTCTCAAAGTTGACTATCTAACCTACACACACAACTGGAATGAAAGTCTCCAGCTGATTGGGACGCTAGGCAGATGTCGAGAAAGATGTCTTGGATTTCAGAGATGACACTAGATGCAAGATTCAGAGCTTCTCACAAACCACGGTGATAACCTGCTTGCATAAATGATTTTAAGGTCTAAGGAGACCTTAAATACTTCCTCCATCTCGGCTGAGTAGTTTCCACACGATCCTTGATGAGTTGGATGTAAAACTACCGCCTTCCACTACCCTTGCTGAACTGGACTCGAGATAACCGTCCTCTGCACTGCGTGGCACACGTTCTTCAACATCGTGTAACAATGGCTGTTACTCCAGCAACCCACATTCTCTGCAACGGTTAGTGTCTAAGACGAAGTGGGGAACATCACGTCCCTTGAAACTCGGAACAGATTTTGAACAAGTCAAAATCAATCATTATCCACGATTTAATTCATAACACAATATCTAATAAATCCCTAAAAACGTGAAAAATGATATATGACAAAAATCATAATTTAATCAGATTAATTTAAAATAAATTAATCCAAAAAACTAGGAAAGGATAAGATTAAGAATCCGAGTGTTATACTCAATGTGACGAGAATGACGGAACAACATTCGGTATGACATTGATTGCAATGTTATCAATGAAGTGATAACATCATCTGGAACACATCATACTCAACAATCTCCCCCTTAAGCTTATCCTTTCTACACAAAACATAAAACTCAATATACACATGATTAGAGCCGCAGCGGAATACGATCAAAAATATTGGAGTTCAAAAACTCCCCCTTAAGGTCTGCTCTCCCTTAAGTTATTATCTGTAACATAATATACAATGTTAGTGGGTACAATCCCCTATACAATAGTATACAATGCGGTTAGTGGGTATTTACCCCTGTACAGAAATATTAGTGGGTAATGATCCCCTATACAAAAACAATGTTGAGAACATTCTCAACAAACATCATACATTTTAAAAACGTGCAAACACAATCACAATGTTGAGACCATTCCCAACATAAAACATCACATACTATATGTTATGTGAAAAACAGAATAACAATGTTGAAAACATTCTCAACATAAAACATCACAAAATAAAATATGCAAACGAAATATATAGCAAAATCATCAACTCATGCTGATGATTAAAACAAAAATATCCAAGGATATCCAATCATGGATACCCAACAACAAAAATAAAATGTGTCCATGCACACCACCAACCAACAAGGATGTAAACACATCCAAAATAAACTTGTGTCCAGCACAATACATAATCAAAACATTAAATTGTTTTTGTCAAAGAAAATTCACATTTTCTTCTTTCCCTTTGCCTTAGCCATGGACTTTCCAGCCTTCTTTCCTTCAGCACCATCAGCAACATCATCATCACCAGTGGCGGCGGCGGCGGCAGCATCTACTCTCCCTTTTTGTGTAGAAAGTGCACTTCGCAGAGCTTGGCGATGTTCAACCATAGCATTGGTGAGGACTGTGCTTTGATGGATCATAGAGTCCACAGAAAATGTCACCAAATGTGAAGATGCACTAGCTAGTTCACTTTCAGATCGTGGAGGGGAGAGAGCTGTCTCTATGCCAACATCCTGATCAACATCTCTGGAGGCAGCTGTGGAACTTAGAGCAAGGTTGTAAGGGAGATCCATCACTCGATCATCATTCCCTTTTGGTTTGACAATTGTGATAGTCGATGTTTCAGTGACTATCTTCTTTTTGTTTGGCTTCACGCCTTGCTCAACCATGACTGCATAGATGAGGCAGGGAAAAGGAAAGATGCTGGTGTTGCTGGTCTTTGTAGCAGCTTTCATCACATAGTCAAATATGTAGTCTCCGAGGCTAAAGGGGATCTTAGTGCCAAGTTTAAAGAGTAGAAATGCTTGATCAACAGTGAGGACTGAAGTGTTAGTGGTAGGTAACCAGTTACACACAATAATCTTGTGTAAAACAGAATATAAAAATGTAAGCTTAGAAGTGGGAATTTTGTTTGTCCACTTGGTTACCACACCACCAGTAATAGTCAACACAACATCATTAATAAGATCTAGACTAACAACATCATTGTCATTGCCTAGACCCAAGAACTTGTTGATCACCATCGGATTAAACTTAAACACATGATCACGCATATAAATTTCTCCATATTTGCTCCTTGTATGATCACCCATATCCAGAGACACATTGGCATAGAATTCAACAATCACATCAGGCTCAAAAGCCAACAAAGTAGAAACAGATTTCCATAGACCCCTTTCTTTCAAAAACACATCCATGCCATACTTCTTAAAGCTTAAGACATCAATTTGTTTCTCAACATGCACAGGACGGTTGCACATAATTTTGTATTGAGCCTTAGCATGCTTAGAGTAAAAAATTTTACTAAAAGCAGAAGTAACGTCATGAGGGGAACCTGGTGGATAGACTGGTTCAAAATCGTCAGACTCATCATCATTTTTGACATTGCCTGACTGAGTAGGGGAGAGAATATCTCGAGCAGTGCCTGAAGAGACAAGATCATGAGAAGAGGTGGGAGAGGTTGCTTTCTTCACATCCTTAGAAGAAACTTCTTCCTTGACAGCTTCAAGAATCTCCGAAGCAGTTTCTTGTTCAGCATCCACTTCAACATCCGCAGGGGCTTTAATGGGAGAGTTCTCGGGAGGATTTTCTTCATCTTCAGACTCATCCTGTAGAGACCTCACCAGCTTGGTCTCCATCTTCAGAGTTCTCCTAGCCTTCTTGCTAGTTTCTTCAATCTCTTCCTTTTCAGTGTCTTGAGAACTGTGCAGCCTCTTAGACTTACGAGTTGGCCCAATCTTCTTCTTCTTGCTGGTAATAGCTTGAATGTGCACCCCAAGATTAGGATCTATGGGGGTATCAGTTTGTTTGGTCGGAGGGGATGAGGGCTTCTTCGACTCAGATTTTGCACCTTCCTCATGCACTCCAGGTGTTACAGTTACTGTGGGGGTAGATGTTGAAGTTCCAGCGGGAACTGAAGTTGAAGATGGAGTGCCCATGGTTTTCTCCAACATTTGTTTCATCATTTGAAACATAGCAGTTAATTCATTAGGATCCGCCATGGATGTTCTGAAAAAGCTTGAGAGAAAATAGAAGAAAAAATAATATAGACAAGATGAAGGGAAAATGAAACGACTCGGTGGAGAGAGAATGAGTGAGAGATTTGAATTTTAATTCAAGATATGGATGTCAAGATCCCTCAAATCTCGGAACTCCCCAAAACCGTCACATCAAGAATAAAAAATTTAAAAATTAAAAATGGATTAATGGATAGGGATAAACGAATGTGTACTTATCACCAAAGTACAAATTTAGAAATATTCATGGGCCCTCTTAAACAAATCCGATTTTTTTATTAAATAGAATAATAAACATATGGGATATAATTACATGATAAATATAATTCCAGGTATTTATTTTCTGAAAATTATCGTTTTTCTGCAATTTTGGTCACAACATCAGCTACAATATAGCAAACAGTGAACAAACCCAAATATAATTGATAAACTGAGATTTTACACTAATTTTCATACACTTTAGTGTTGAGTTTGGGTTGATTTGGAGGTGTTTTATCTCAGTTTATTTATGTTTTTGTGTATTTGGAAGTTTGGTATTACTTGTTGGTATTTTACAGAAATTGTCCTTAAAAGGTGGTATTTGGAAACAAAGCTCGAAGTCCCGGAATTACATGGAGAATAGACGAGAAAACGGGACGAGATAAAGCTGGAGAAAAGGAGCCAAACTCGCGAGCTGACGTGTCAGTCGCGAGTCAGCCTAGTGAGCCATCAAACTGTAAAGTCGCGACAAAGGCCGGGGTGTTCAGAGTAAAAATCACGAGTCGCGACTCAGGTCGCGAATCACCGAAGGCTATTCACTGTTTGATCGCGACAGAGACAGGGGTCATCTTTGGAAAAGTCACGACCCGATCGCGAATATCAGTAGCGGTCGCGAATCGGGAGACAGCTGGACGCCACGTGGAGTCGCGACCCGAGCCGCGACCGACATTCACGGGAGCGAGGTCGCGAAAATTCAAGGCGGTTCAGCTGTGGTTTCCTACTTTAGATCAAATTTGTACTTAGTATAAATAGGGAAAAAGAGACGAAAATTGAGGAGGGAGAACTCTACCATAAGCTTTGGAGCACGGAAAAGAGACGAATGAAGACCATCATGAAGAACGAGCTCTGAGGATTCGAGTTTTACGAGATTAGAGGCAGAATTGACTTCCGGGTTTTATTAGATTTTTATTCTCGTTTTACTATGGATTTTTGGATTAGATTTTATGTTGTTTATTTGACTATGAACAACTAAACCCTAGTATTCTAGGGTTGATTATGATTCAGTTATGAACCCTTTTATTTAATTCAATCATTGTGTCTATGGTTTTTATCATGCGTTAATTATTGTTGCTTTTATTATGTGTTGATTAACTGGCCATTAATTGATGCAACTTGATGTGTTAATTCATAATTCGAGAGATGAGTTTTAACATGAGGTCCGGAATAATTGACTCAGTAATTAATAACACTCGAGAGAGTTGAGATTATTTGAGAGAGCTTTTAACATTGTGATCATTTAGGAATCGCATGTTAGGTAATGAACGGGGACGTTATTAGTTAATGTGTGATCAATGTTTGCATTGCTCTGAGAAGAGATTGTGGATATATTTTTGGTTGCTCTAGCATGATTTGAATCGGAATTTTGGCATGAGATTGAGTTAGATAATTGGTGGATTAACTGTTGATTAATCAATCCTAGGATACGTTTGTTCTTCTGATTTATTCATTTGTTAGTTTACTTGTTTCATTTCTTGTGGTGGTTTATTTAATTTTATTATTTAATTTAGTTAATTTCAAACTCATTAAGTTATTTAGTCTAGATAACATCCGTAGGATAAATAGAATAACTAGTGGTTGATATTGAGTCTCTGTGGATCGACCTTGTTCACTGCTATATTATTAGCTTTCCTGTACACTTGCAGTTAGGTTAAGAATTTACCGAACAAGTTTTTGGTGCCGTTGCCGGGGACTCAATTTATTTGATTGCTATTATTCAATTTTATTTTATATTGTTAATCTAGACATTATTTTTATTTATTTGTTTTGAGTTTTTCTTGTTTTCTGTAACTTCGTAGGTGGTGTATGAGCACACGATCGAAAGGAGAACCACTTCATCCTTTTGATCCTGAGATCGAAGCTACTATTCGTCACCAGAACGTAAGGAGAAGAAGAGGACCAATGGCAGATCAACAAGCAGCCCCTGTTACGGCTGAGCAGATGCGTCAGATGCAACAACAACTCGCGGAAATGCAACAGAGATTTCGAGAGCAAGAGGAAGCTAGAGCAGCTGCTCCTGCGCCTATTAATCAGTTGTTTACACCAGTGCTGAATCACGGTCAAGTTCCAGGCCCCAGAATCAATGCAAATAATTTTGAACTGAAATCAGGCTTGATAGGAATGGTCACACAGCACCAGTATGGGGAGCACAAGACGGAGAACCCGAATGCGCACCTTCAACAATTCCTGGAGATTTGCAGTACCATAAAAATGAATGGGGTGTCGGATGACTCTATCCGACTTCGTCTGTTCTCGTTCTCACTAAGAGATGCTGCCAAGGATTGGTACCATTCACTGGATCTTAGCATAATCGACACCTGGGAGGCTCTAGCACAGAAATTTCTTCATAAGTTTTTCCCTCCCGGTTTGACTTTGAAACTGAAAGGCGAGATCACCCAGTTTCGCCAGTATGATGATGAGAATCTGTACGAAGCTTGGGAGTGGTTCCGAGAGCTGCTTAGGAAATATCCCAATCATGGGTTTGGGATAGATCATCAGGTGTGCATCTTCTACAACGGATGCGGCACGGAAGTGAAGAGGCTTCTAGATGCCTCGGCAGGTGGATCCCTACTTAACAAAGGACATGATCAGGCCGTCTCTATTATAGAAGACATGGCTACAAACAGCTACCAATGGACCAACGATCGACAGGTGAAGATCATGAGGAAAGTTGCTGCAGTGGAAGACATTGATCCTATTGCCAAGCTGGCCGCCCAGCTATCGACGTTGAATGCTACCATCAACAGTCGATTTGATTCCTTGACTCGCACGGATGCCGAGACTCCTGTAGGCAATACTATGGAAGATGTGAATTACGTAGATCGGCATGGCTATGGGAACAACAACTATAGAGGTGGAAATCAATTCTACCAAGGTAATCGCTCCAACCTTTCTTATGGAAATCCCAACGCCGCATTGCAGCCCCCACCTGGATTTTCGGTGACTAATGGAGTGATAGATGAGGGAAAGAAGCCAAAGCTAGATGAGCTTTTGATGGCTTTCATGGGCAAGACAGAGAAGTACATGGGCGAATCCCAGAATAGAGTGGAAAAGCTAGAGAATGCTGTTGGAGCAATGGGTACACAAATGAAGATGTTTGAGAAGCAGTTGGGACAGTTGGCTACAGTAGTGGGAAATCAGCACCAACCGGGTCAGTTTCCTAGCAATACTACTGTGAATCCGAAAGAGCAGTGCAAGGCCATTCAACTACGGAGTGGGACTTCGTATGAAGGACCGAAAAATCCAAGGCTTGCACCTACTCATGACGATGAAGATGGACAGATAGAGGATAAGCCGGATCCGATCACTGATGGGCCCACAGAGACGCTGAAACCGGCACCGCCTGCGCCTCAGCCGATACCTGCTCCCGCTTCATCTACAGCTCCTATTCCATATCCACAGCGGTTTCAGAAGAAAAAGATTGATGAACAATTCTCTAAGTTCTTGGAGATTTTCCGAAAGGTACACATTAACATACCTTTGGTAGAAGCTTTACAGCAGATGCCGAGTTATGCTAAGTTCCTCAAGGATGTTATCTCGAAGAAGAGGAAGTTTGGAGATTATGCCACTGTGAATTTATCTGAGAATTGCAGTGCTCTTATTCAGAAGAAGCTTCCAGCTAAGCTTAAAGATCCGGGGAGCTTCACTATCTCTGTCACCATTGGCGGTGATCATACTGGGAAGGCTCTCTGTGATTTGGGAGCCAATATCAACCTCATGCCTTTGTCGTTCTTCCAAAAGCTCAACATTGGGAAGATCAAGCCCACCACCATATGTCTTCAGATGGCCGATAGATCTGTGACACATCCGCGGGGGATTGTTGAGGATGTGTTGGTGAAAGTCAACGAGTTTATTTTTCCCGTTGACTTCGTGGTGCTAGATATGGAGGCCGACTCCGAGGTCCCACTCATTTTGAGGCGCCCGTTTCTGAACATAGGCAAGGCGTTGATTGATGTGGCAAAGGGGGAATTAACACTTCGTGTCAATGACGAAAGTGTTACTTTTTCTCTTTTCAAGGCCATGCAATTTCATGACAATGCCGATGCTCAACAACTTGAAGATTGCAAAGTGCTTCAAGTGGTGGATTCATGCTTTGGCATGGATAGTTCCATGGAGTCGAGGGAGCCTTTGGAATATGCCTTGTTCCATTCTTATTTTGATTCAAATGAGTTTACACTTGATGATTTAGATTTATCTGATGTTATTGTCGAGTTGAATTCATTGCAGGAAATTCCAAGGCGGGGCTCCAAGTTCCTTCCCTTAAGGGACGAAAAAGAGCAAGCTAAAGATGGAGAGGCGGCTGTGCCAAAGAAACTGGAATTGAAGCCGTTGCCTGCCCATCTCAAGTACGCTTTTCTAGGTGAATACGAAACTAAACCGGTAATCATTTTTGCTTATCTTTCTGACTCTCAGTTGGATAGCCTCTTGCGTGTGTTGAGAAAATATCAAAGTGCTATAGGTTGGTCTATTTCTGATTTGAAAGGGATTAGCCCGTCTATATGCATGCATAGGATTTTACTTGAGAATGATTATAAGCCCCGTGTGCAAAATCAACGTAGGCTGAATCCGATTATGCAAGAGGTAGTTAGAAAAGAGGTGCTTAAATTGCTTGATGCCGGTATCATTTTTGCTATCTCTGATAGTGAGTGGGTTAGTCCCACTGAAGTTGTGGCTAAAAAGGGGGGCATGACTGTGGTAAATGGTGAAGGACAAGAAATGATTGCTACTAGGGTTGTTACTGGTTGGCGTGTGTTCATTGATTATCGCATGTTGAATGCTGCCACTAGGAAGGACCATTTTCCTCTTCCCTTCATTGATCAGATGTTAGATAGATTAGCCGGATATGAGTATTATTGTTTTCTTGATGGCTATTCTGTATATAACCAAATCATGATTGCTCCTGAGGATCAAGAAAAGACTGCATTTACATGTCCATATGGTATTTTTGCTTATCGTTATATGTCTTTTGGATTGTGTAATGCGCCTGCTACTTTTCAGAGATGCATAATGGCTATTTTCCATGGGTTGATTGAGAATATTATGGAAGTCTTTATGGACGATTTTTCTGTGTATGGAAATTCGTTTGATAACTGTTTATCCAATCTAACCCAAGTGTTGCAGCGATGTGAGGATACCAACCTAGTTTTAAACTGGGAAAAGTGCCATTTTATGGTACAAGATGGTATAGTGTTGGGACACAAAGTGTCCGCTGCAGGTTTGGAGGTCGATCGTGCCAAGATCATTGCTATTGAAAAGCTGCCGCCTCCAACCAACGAGAAATCTGTGAGAAGTTTTCTTAGGCATGCCGGTTTTTACCGGCGTTTTATCCGGGATTTTTCTAAAATAGCTAAGCCACTTAGCCATTTATTAGAAAAATCAGTTGCATTTGACTTCTCTGCTGAGTGTTTACAGGCCTTCGAGACTTTAAAGAAGGCGTTGGTGAGTGCACCCATTTTGATCACTCCGGATTGGTCACAGCCGTTCAAGATCATGTGCGATGCGAGTGATGTGGCTGTAGGCGCAGCTTTGGGCCAGAAACGTGACAAATTGTTTCGTATGATTTACTATGCCAGTCATACTTTAGACTCGGCACAAGTCAATTACACGACCACCGAGAAAGAGCTTTTAGCCGTTGTTTATTCTTTCGATAAATTTCGTGCTTATTTAATTGGTGCCAAAACAATTGTCTATACAGATCATGTTGCGCTGATGTATTTATTTGATAAAAAGGATGCCAAACCTCGCCTAATCCATTGGATTTTGTTGCTGTAGGAATTTGATCTTAAGATTCGAGATCGGAAGGGTTGCGAGAATGTGGTTGCGGACCACCTATCTCGTCTAGAGCATCCCGTGGATGGCGAAGAGGCTCACATGCCAATAAATGATAAATTTCCTGATGAGCAGCTGTTAGTGGTAAAATCTCAATCTCCATGGTTTGCCGATTTTGTTAACTTTCTTGCTGTAGGTATGCCGCCACCGGATTTGTCTTCACATCAGAAAAAGAAATTTTTCCATGACGTGAAGTTCTATATGTGGGATGATCCATACCTATATCGGAGATGCTCGGATACAGTCATTCGCCGTTGCGTGCCTCAAGAGGAATGGAGGCCCATTTACTTGCAGTGCCATGATTCACCGAGCGGTGGCCATTTCTCAGCCAACCGCACCGCCTTCAAGATCCTGCAATGTGGCTTTTATTGGCCATCTTTGTTCAAAGATTGCCATGCATTCACCCGGGAGTGTGACAAATGCCAAAGAATGGGGGGGCTTTCCAAAAGGAATGAGATGCCTCTCACGAACATCATTGAGGTTGAACTTTTTGATGTGTGGGGCATTGATTTCATGGGCCCCTTCCCCGTTTCTTCTAGCGGTTTTCAGTACATTTTACTAGCCGTGGATTATGTCTCGAGGTGGGTCGAAGCCATTCCAACAGTTACGAATGATTCTCTAGTTGTCATAAGCTTTTTGAAGAAATTGTTCTCTCGTTTTGGGACACCAAGAGCTCTACTAAGTGATGGGGGAACACATTTTTGCAACAAGCCATTGGAATCATTGTTGGCAAAGTACATGATCAAGCACAAGGTCACCACGCCGTATCACCCACAAGCAAATGGACAAGCTGAATTGGCCAATCGGGAGATAAGGAAAATCCTTGACAAAACGGTGAACACCAATAGGAAGCATTGGGCTTTATTGCTGGATGATGCATTATGGGCATATCGGACTGCCTACAAGACGCCTCTAGGAATGTCTCCATATCAGTTTCTCTTCGGGAAGTCGTGTCACTTGCCGGTGGAGTTGGAGCATAAGTCCTATTGGGCAGTCAAGCAGTTGAACCTCGATTTCAAGGCTGCGGGGGATAAATGAGTGCTCTAGCTCAATGAACTTGATGAATTTCGGACGGAGGCCTTCGAGAATTCGATGCTCTACAAATTGCGCACCAAGGCATTCCACGACCGGATGATTGTTCAAAGGGAGTTATTACCTGGTGATAATGTTCTGTTGTTTAACTCTCGTTTGAAGTTGTTTCCAGGCAAGCTGCGGTCAAAGTGGTCGGGTCCGTTTGTGATCAAAAAGGTTCTTCCCAGTGGAGTAGTTTAACTGTTGTAAAAAACGGGGGAGCTTTTCACTGTGAATGCTCATCGAGTGAAGAAATATTACAGTCCGGAGTAGCGCCATGAGATCTCCAGCATTAAATTGTTGGAGCCTTGAGCTGAAACAGGTCGTCTGACTGTCGACGTTAAGTGCAGCGCTTGTTGGGAGGCAACCCAACAGTTTTCTTTCGTTTTTGTTTTGTTTTTGTTTTTCTTTAGTTTTTGTTGTGTCGTTGTCTTTTTGCTGAGTTTGCAGGTGATTTTGAGGGAGTGATTGAATGAGGATAAAAGTATCCCAAGTAACCTTCAATATGTGTGTTCCACGTATTGGGCATGCGCAAAGAAAGTTGCGATTGGGGGCGGGTGACCCTTTACTTGGGGTCTTTTCTCGTACATTCGATCATGTCCTGTAGCGCCCCGGTCCCAAAAGACCGTGGAAATGGACGTCACGGGAGTTGGAATTAAGAAGCGGGAAAGAAGGGGGTAACCTGATTAATAAAATCTCAACAGAAGACTCAGAATAATCAAACATGCTGTATAATAATATATACATAATCATAACACCAAGATCAGAGCTCTTAGTGTTTAACAAAAGGATATTACAAGCGCGGAGATCTCATTATCAACAGAATATTTAACAAAAAGAGACAATGGGAAAATACATAAACAACAAAAGCCCATTTCTCAGCATCGTCACCTTCACACGCCAGCCTACTGACCTGAAAAATATTTGAAAATATTTGGGCTGAGTACTAGTGCACTCAGTGGGCAAGTTTTTACAATTCGAGTTATGCAAATCATTTTATTAAAGTAATCTATCTGTGTTCATGCAAGTAGTGAAGCTTAGGAGGTTTCAAAATTTAAAGCAACCTAAGTTCACCAAAACATTTTATCGTGAAGCGCTTAAGAGTGTAACCAGTCACTGCCCGCAACCCGTACTACATCACCACGCGTAAAGTTGAGTATGGCCAAGTATACCCAATGAGTATAACCCATAAGTGTTTCATTTTAGTCTCACCGACAAGGAGTAGGGCAGGACAAATAATGCATGCATACTGTAGCTACTCACATTGACACAGCGCTGGTTTATGAGACTCCGACAACATACAGTAGCACGTAAATATTTAACACAGATAGTCACATATGCAATTTTAACAAAGCAGAGCTTAATAGCTCGAAAGATACAATTTGCAAAAATATAATAGCCCACATGGATAATAGATTTGCTTTCAAATTCGGGATTGATTTTACTCGATTTCTGCTACTTCCTCTGACCCTACAATAACCAGTATGTGCTTAGTTTAACGAAATTAAGGGCTCCTATCTAAAACTCAACCCTTGAGCTTTCCTTTTAATATTAGTTTTCCATTAAACTTTTGTACTTTTTAATTACAATTTCTCCACCCTTATTCTTTTTACTTTGCATTTGCAGCCTAGCAGAGTTACACAATTAATATTCTGCTCATATAGATTTAATAATATGATTTTCACCCAATATTATAAAAACATTTAATCTGACCCAAATCCATAAACCCCGGGATTGTAAATCATGTGACATATTCATCCTTAATTGATACTTTATATTATTATTAGCAGTAGTATTAAATTTATATAAGCAAATGTAACCCTCTACCCAAAACAAAATAATTAGAGTTAATTCTAATATAAGGTTACATAATAATTTCCTAGATAAAAATCACATACTATGAATTCTACACTCAAGCTGAATTTTTCTTAATTAATTTCTTCTAAAAAAAATAATAAATAAATAAAGAATTACATTCATTTATAGTTCTAGTGAACAAGCTAATAATTAATATACCAAGATTTATGATTTCTTATAACAAAATAGAATTTGCGGATCAAACAGAAACTATATTGTTATTTCTTCAAATCTCCAGTCATTACCAAAAATTTATTAAAATAGCACCTAATATAATTAGGAACAAACCTTGTAATTATTCCTCTTTTAATTCACTAAACCTGTTACTTTCTTCATATTGCGTATTTATCTTTTCGAAAGAAAATAAAATTATAGACGAAAATAAGTAGGAAGCCATTACCTAAATTTTACTTATATACTATCTTTTTCTTTATTAATTTATTATAAATCAAGTTTAGGCATTCTGCAATTAAAGAAGATGAACATTAATCCATCGACATGATTAAAATAATTTGTTCTAAATAATTTTAGCCATGAATCTAAAACAAAGATAATATTCTTCTTTATATATATATACATATGTATTTTGTTTGGTTCCAATTATAATTAACAAAGCAAAAGAATTACCTTAACTCTCAATATTAGAAATGATAGACCTGCTAACTTGTTCTCTATCGAATTCCCTCTGATTTCCGCAAGTGTATATTATGTGGAATTTTAATATTAATTTACCTTATTTGTTATCATTTTGTTCTTCGATTATCTATTAATAATATATGTACATATTCCCTTGCAACCAATTTCTATTGTTGCCACTTAAGGGCCACGCGTAAGTACCCCTAATGACTATGCTTAATTAGCTATTATTTAATATAAATAGAACAAGTTATATAATAATATTTAATTTAGATCAATATTCAATTAAATATAATATAGTTGGATAGGATTTCATTATAATAATATATAATAAGATTATCATTAAATAAAATTATATTTATTTTGATAATCATTAGGGCTTGGATATAGTTATATCCTAAACACATCTTTTAATACTCGAAGTGATAATAACAAATACCTTTTGGGTTTAAAGAAAAATAAATGGCATCGGGATTTGTAATAAAAATACAAGAATATAACAAAGTATCTTTAACCTACTCAACAAGCATACTTACCTAAAATAAAATAAAAATAAAAATTTAGGGTCTATTTTCTTCCCTATCTTATCCTTAAGGTAATCATAGGCTATTATTTTAATATTTAAAAGTTTTAGATATTTTAATTATTCTAACTATTAAGTATATATTCCTAATTAAATTTAGATAATAAAATTTTTCGGGGTATTACATGTCCAATCTCAATTTTTGAGGAACAGCACAGATCGGAAGCCGTTCAGTTCATCTGCAGTAGCTGGAGGATTTTCACGACCAAAGTCGCGAGTCCGGACTCGCGAATGAGGTCGCGAATGCAAGAGGGCCGTTGTCTGTCAAATCGTGACAGAGAAGGGGGTCATTAAGGTAAAATTCGCGACCCGGTCGCGAATCTGGGCCTCGGTCGCGAATCCACGTGTTCGCCAGGTGCTGACTGGGTCGCGAATTTTCCAAGGTGACCTTAAGGAAATTCGCGACCCCAGTAGCGGTCGCGAGCGAGGTCGCGATTCTCACGCTGACGTGGCGATGAAGATTTTGGTTTTAAATCTTATTTTCTCTCTTTTTCTTCACTCTCCTCACACACTTTACACACACACTCGCACACACTCAATTGTTTCTTCAAATCCGACATCTAAGGTACGTTTTCTCCACTTCAAACCAGTGTTTTTCATTTACCTATCATATGTAGATTTGAATTTTGCCTAATTTGTGTAAAATCCATGGTTCAATTCTCAAATCCATGTTTAGGGTTTATGGAGTGAAATTTTGGGGGTTTTGATGTATTCCTTGATTTAATTCGAAATTGATGATGTATGTTTCCCACATTGTTGCAATTGTAGAAGCTCATGAAGTAGAATGCATATTTAGCTTCAATCTTGTTGAGTTGTGATTTTTTTTTTGGGATATACTTATGTTTTGGAATTCATCCAACAAGCATGCACCTATTGTTCGTTCAATTTTGTTCATAAGTGGTATTGAACTTGTTAACTTGATGTTGGTCTGTGTGTGGAATTATGGGTAATGAGAGAATTGGTTCAATTGCTTTCAATATGCCTTCATTGTCCATAAGATGGGTAGAATTGTGTTGTGATATTGTTGTGTGTTGAAGGAGGATATGCTTTGGTGTGGTGGTGGTCTACACTTTTAAGTTGAATATGGGGGATAATGTAGTTCAAACTTGCTTTTAAGCAAGTTTGGGAGAGCCATGCTCATCTTGTGGTGTTTGTTCGCATAGTTTGGTTTTGATTGGAAATTTTTGCAGATATCACAATGACTCGCGAACGTCGCCAACGGGTCATTAGTTCCTCTTCGTCCTCTGAAGATGAAGGACGTGATTATGAAGAACATCCAAAGGACGAGGAGTACTATTCCGAAGAGGAGGAGTCTAAGGCCGGGTCCCAGGATGACGGGGACGGCCAGTCCGATGAACAAGAGGACGACTACAACAGTGCTGAGGACGAGGACTATGAACCAGAGTCCGAAGAAGAGGATGTTGTTGAAGAATTGGAGCCCGAGTTAGCTGAGGACGATGAAGAAGGGATGGAACCCCTATACCATCCACATCGATATGGGATCCGCTTACATACGGAAGAGCAGTAGCGCGCCTGGGCCCGTCTGGCTAAGATGAACATTTATCCCACCAGATACCCTTGTGCCGAAATGACTATGGCCCTGGGAATTCATGAAGACGTATGGGGCCTCATCAATCGAATCAGATGGAATCACGCCTTGGCCGGTGGATGGTCGACATATCCCATCCTGGTGTATGAGTTCTTGAGTACCTTGGAGGTACAGGCATCCACAATGCGCGGCCCACATATGATGACATTTCAATTAGGTGGGGTATCGTGTATCCTCACAGCTACAGAAGTTAACACCATCTTCCATGTGCCTCCAGGAGGTATCTTCAATGGGTTCCCAGTTACAGCTGAAGAGTTTTGGCGACAGCTTCAGACGGAGATGACTCGTTTTGATCACAAGAGAGTCAAAGCTTCTATGATGCCGAACCCAGTCTTCCGGTATCTTCAAAAGATCTTCGCCTTGATAGTCTTGGCCCGTCATGAGACATCCGGCATGCGCCTACCTGAAGTTCTGTTTCTCTACTGCATGTTGAGTGCCCACAACCTCAACTTCGCTGCTTTCTTGATGCAGCAGCTCAAGAGGCAATCTACTCAGGCCTCCGATGCCATTGAGATTGGTGGGATGATTACACCCATTGCTGCACACTTTGGCATTCCACTGAACCGCTATGGAGCCCTCCCTGAGATTCGCCTCATCGATCTTACCACGTTGAGAAATTCTCGAATGCTGGCCACTCACACGGATCGGTTCTTGTTGCACCTGCGCGGTTCTTAATGCTTTCCACTGCCCAACAGGTCACTCACTATAGTGTCAGATCTTACTGACACTCGAAACTGGTTGATGAATACACCGGCCCATCGGCATGCGATTGTTGAAGTCACCAACGAGGGCCGCACGAACTTTGAAGTTTTTGAGGCTCAAGGGAGCATTCCTTTGGGAGAGTCGTCTGCTCAGGCCGAGCGTCGAGGCCACACACGGACTAGGGATGAGAGGAGCGAAGATCAATGGGACTCTATCACCCAAATGATGGCCAACATGAACACGGCAATTGGCTCGATGAACAACGTCGTTGGCACCTTGACCACAAACTACGGTGCCATGAATGATGCCTTCTAGACGTTGCAGATAGATGTGCACGCTATGAGAGGGGAGGTGCATGACATTCGAGACGCGGTTAGGGGCTTGCAGTCGGCATCCGGTTATTACCCTCATCCATTTTATGGTACCGGCCCATCTGGGCCATCCCAGTACCATGAGCCCACGTCTTCCGGCCGCTCCCAGTCTCAGTCTCAGCAGAGGCAGATGCAGCCACATATGTATCCGTACATGCCATACGGATACCTGCCATATCGACCGTCCCCGTCATCCTGAGCCGCTGTAAGTGGTTGAGACACCGTTTCGTCTTTCTTCAAACTTATTCTCCCTCTTTGTGTTGAATAAGTTTGGGGGGATGTGCGCTTACGATGTCTCGACCAAGTTTGTTTCTTACCTGCTTTCTTAGTTTCTTCTTTTTAGTTGTTTAGTTTGTTTTGAGTCGTCAAAACCTGGAAAATTTTGATTTTTATCTACTCTAGTCTTGTTTTGAGTGAGGAACTTGATTGATTTATGCTTATGATTTGTGATTTGGTGATGATGATTGATAGAGATGGAGATATGTATGTTTTGAATTGATCAAGTTTTGATATGATCACATGTGTATTGTTGAACTTGATGAGCATGCTTGAGACCAATGTTTAGCCGTGAGCTTTGAGCCAAGGGTGTTATACCTATTATTTTATTGATGTGTGTTGGTCGGCATGTGTTGATGTCACTAGAACTTGCATGATTCCCTACTTGTGTTTTGAATATGTTTGGAAATGAAGAAATGATTTTAGGCCATCTTTTCTCGAGCCATTTACCCAAACACGGTCCCAAGTTTACATAATCCATTTGTGAACCCTGTTGAGCCTAATTGCCTTTTTGTGGAAATCCTGTTTGTTATGGTTGAAAATTTCTATGAGAGGATTGGAAAGGGGAGAAATGGGGTGTGTATTGTTTGACTTTGCAGTTGGTGGAATGGGTTTGAGTGTGATGAATGATTTAACATCCCGAAAAAAGAAAGAAAAAAAGAGAATAAATACGAGATGTCAAGGATATGAAAAAATGAGAAGACTCAAAGAGTCTAAAGAACAATGTGGTTGTGTGGGAAATTGTGAATTAGACAAAGTCTAATTGTTGTTTTGTGTTGAAAAAGGGGTGAGTTGATTGGATGGTAGAGTTAAGTCGGGAAGCTGTGAATCTCGGTGATTTTCACAGAGTTTTGAGTCACTTTAGCCATATATTTCCGACCCTAACCCGAAGCTTACATTACAACCTAATTAAAGACCTATTTGATCTTTGATTCCGGTATAGTTTCGATTGATAAGTTTGGGAAGCAGTGCAAGCTTATGGTTGATGTTTTCACGTGTTCGATGTTCGATGAGTGATTACCTTTATACACATTTTGTGAGATTTGAGTGCAACACACACTTGAGAAGAACATTGGCTTTATGTGTGTTTGTTGAGTTTCAATAATGTATGTGAGTGAGTTGAAGGACCTGTGTATTTTGAGCATGCCAATCCGTTATTTCTTGATGTTGTTGTTGCTAGATTGTGAATTTTAGGCATGAGTTGTCTTGGTCCTTGGTTTTGAGTCTTGTTCTTTGTTTGAGGACAAACAAACTTCTAAGTTTGGGGGAGTTGATAAACTGAGATTTTACACTAATTTTATTACACTTTAGTGTTGAGTTTGGGATGATTCGGAGGTGTTTTATCTCAGTTTATTTGTGTTTTCGTGTATTTGGAAGTTTGGTATTACTTGTTTGTATTTTGCAGAAATTTTCCTTAAAAGGTGGTATTTAGAAACAAAGCTCGAAGTCCCGGAATTACATGGAGAATAGACGAGAAAACGGGACGAGATAAAGTTGGAGAAAAGGAGCCAAACTCGTGAGCTGACGTGTCAGTCGTGAGTCAGCCTAATGAGCCATCAACTGTAAAGTCGCGACAGAGGCTGGGGTGTTCAGAGTAAAAATCGCGAGTCGCGACTCAGGTCGCGAATCACCGAAGGCTATTCACTGTTTGATCGCGACAGAGACAAGGGTCATCTTTGGAAAAGTCGCGACCCGGTCGTGAATATCAGTAGCGGTCGCGAATCGGGAGACAGCTGGACGCCTCGTGGAGTCGCGACCCGAGCCGCGACCGACGTGCACGGGAGCGAGGTCGCGAAAATTCAAGGCGGTTCAGCTGTGGTTTCCTACTTTAGATCAAATTTGTACTTAGTATAAATAGGGAAAAAGAGACGAAAATTGAGGAGGGAGAACCCTACCATAAGCTTTGGAGCACGGAAAAGAGACAAACGAAGACCATCGTGAAGAACGAGCTCTGAGGATTCGAGTTTTACGAGATTAGAGGCAGAATTGACTTCCGGGTTTTATTAGATTTTTATTCTCGTTTTACTATGGATTTTTGGATTAGCTTTTGTGTTGTTTATTTGATTATGAACAACTAAACCCTAGTATTCTAAGGTTGATTATGATTCAGTTATGAACCCTTTTATTTAATTCAATCCTTGTGTCTATGGTTTTTATCATGCGTTAATTATTCTTGCTTTTATTATGTGTTGATTAACTGGCCATTAATTGGTGCAACTTGATGTGTTAATTCATAATTCGAGAGATGAGTTTTAACACGAGGTCCGGAATAATTGACTCAGTAATTAATAACACTCGAGAGAGTTTAGATTATTTGAGAGAGCTTTTAACATTGTGATCATTTAGGAATCGCATGTTAGGTAATGAACGGGGACGTTATTAGTTAATGTGTGATCAACGTTTGCATTGCTCTGAAAAGATATTGTGGATATATTTGTGGTTGCTCTAGCATGATTTGACTCGGAATTTTGGCATGAGATTGAGTTAGATAATTGGTGGATTAACTGTTGATTAATCAATCCTAGGATACGTTTGTTCTTCTGATTTATTCATTTGTTAGTTTACTTGTTTCATTTCTTGTGGTGGTTTATTTGATTTTATTATTTAATTTAGTTAATTTCAAACTCATTAAGTTATTTAGTCTAGATAACAGCCGTAGGATAAATAGAATAACTAGTGGTTGATATTGAGTCTCTGTGGATCGATCTTGTTCACTGCTATATTATTAGCTTTCCTGTACACTTGCAGTTAGGTTAAGAATTTACCGAACAATAATTCACCTTATAGGATTACGGGTATTTCATTCACAAACACATACAAGGAATTTCAAGTAGCTGATTTTGTTAACTAAAAGCAGAAATACGATAATTTCATTAAGTCAACCTTGAATTATACTTAAAAGGAATGACTAACATAAATAAATAAATAAATAAATAAATAAATAAAAGAACAAGATAAACAACTGATGTTTAATAAAAAGAACTCACATCGAGTTCAACATCAATAAACAAAATGAACTAATTAAATAGAACACATTCCAAGAGACTTTCTCAAGGCAGAAAATCTCTCGAAATCAAGAGGCTTGGTAAAAATATCTGCTGTTTGATTCTCAGTGGATATGTATTTGATGTTAATGATCTCTTTTTCCACCAAGTCTCTGATGAAGTGATGTCGAATGTCGATATGCTTGGTGCGTGAATGTTGAACAGGATTCTTGGAAATTTCAATAGCACTAGCATTATCACACAATAGGGTTAGTGATGAGCTTGTCATGCCGTAGTCTTTCAACATTTGATTCAACCATACCAACTGAGCACAACAACTAGTAGCTGCAACATATTCAGATTCAGCTATTGACAAGGAGATGCAATTTTGTTTCTTGCTTGACCAAGAAACCATATTGTTCCCCAAAAAGAAGCAACCACCACTTGTGCTCTTTCTATCATCAACATCACCTGCCCAGTTTGAGTCACTGTATCCAATAAGGCTGGTGTTTGTATCTTTACAATACCTGATTCCAAAGTTGACTGTACCAGCAACATATCGAATTATTCTCTTGACAGCTTTCAAGTGAGATTCCTTGGGTTGAGCTTGGTATCTAGCACATACTCCAACACTGAACATGATGTCAGGTCTGTTGGCGGTCAAGTAGAGCAAGCTTCCAATCATTCCTCTATACATCGTTGGATCAACATTGACTCCAACATCGTCTTTCCTCAGTTTTTCAGAGGATCCCAATGGTGTCTTCATAGGCTTAGAAGCTTCAAGCCCGAAGCGCTTGATCAGATTTTTGGCATACTTGCTTTGGGATATGAAAATCCCATCTTTGTCTTGCTTAATTTGGAGACCAAGGAAGTAGGCCAATTCGCCAACCATGCTCATCTCAAATGTGTTGCACATTGCATCAACAAACTCCCTAAGGAGATTAGAACAAGTGGATCCAAACACAATATCATCAACATAAATTTGTGCAACAGTGATGTGTTTGTGGATCCTTTTGACATTTCCTGCAGAGTTCGATTCTTTCTCTCCACTACTCCATTTTGTTCAGGAGTTTTGGGAGCTGAATACTCATGGAGTATTCCTTTCTTTTCACAAAAGTCATTGAATGCAACATTCTCAAATTCTCTTCCATGATCTGTTCTGACGCATGCAATGTTGGTGTCATATTGCAAACACATTGTCCGGCAGAATCTTTTGAACACTTTGAATGTTTCAGATTTTTCCTATAGAAATTCAACCTAAGTATACCTTGAGAAATCATCAACAATGACAAGGATGAAACTCTTACCACTCATACTTTTTGTATCAACTGGACCCATGATGTCCATGTGTAAGAGTTGGAAACATCTTGTTGTTTGACATCCACCCAGGCTTTTGTGAGGAATTCTGGTTTGTTTTTCCTTTTGACAGGCACCACATACAACATCGTGATCAACATTCAGTTTTGGTAGGCCGCGAATAGCATCTGACACAATCAGTTTTTTCAAATTTACCATGCTCATGTGACTGAGTTTTTGATGAATCAGCTTTGTTTCATCATTTACGGTCATGTTTCACGTTTCATCTTTGTCAGCATGGTAGCAATTATCAGATGCGCGGCTTCCGAACATTATGCATTTGTCGTGTTTGTCAAATACTTCACAAGTATTTTTATCAAACTTGACATGCATACCATCGTCACATAACTGACTGATACTGATCAAGTTGGCCATCAATCCTTCAACATGTAAGACATTCTGAAGCTTAAGAAAATGTTTGACATTCAATGTACCTTTTCCGACAATGTTTCCTTGAGCTCCTCCTCCATAACTGACTTTGCCTTTGTTTGAAGTGGTGTATTCTTCAAGAAACTCCTTATTGCCGGTCATGTGTCGAGAACATCCACTGTCGAAGTACCATGTTCCAGCAATGTTAGCCTTTAGTGATGTATACACAACATTATATGTAACTTTCATCTTTTTGGACTTCATTAGATTCTTGTTCTTCGAAGTGATCCCTGATGTTGTTCTCCCGATTGCAACATCATCGTGAAACTTAAAGCAATGTGGTTTGATGTGTCCCGGCTCCTGACAATAATGGCACACATATTTTCGAACCTTTAAACCCTTACATTTCTTCTGATCATCATCTTCAGCATTGCTCCCTGTAGACATGTATGGGTTGTTCTCCTTTACAAATTTCACAACATTGTGATTTGAGGAAGTCATGGAAACTTTGTTTGAGAATCCCAGTCCAGCTCTGTCTGTCTGTCCCAATGTTAGGGCTTCATTTAGGACATTAGTTCCTTGATTCCATTTCTGAAACATTCTTGAGGTGCTCTCCACTTCCTTATTTAATTTAGTGATTTCAGCATCACTCCTGGTGAGTCTAATTTCCAGTCGCACAATCTTCTCTCTAAGACACCGATTTTCTTCCATAAGAAATTTCAGTTCTTTAGATTGAGCTGTCCATTGACTGCAAACTTCATTCACAGCATCACTGAGTTCTTCAAGAGAGGCAGATGGGCGTTCTTCTTGTGGATTAACCTCTCTGATCTCAAAAGTATGATTAAACTCATCCGGTAGAGTCATTTCATACCAATTAGTAGTGTTGGGAGAGATCTCAGTGACTTCATCTTCAACATCTGGTAGAACCTTATCTTCAATTTCACATTCTTCAATGTCCAGACCATCGAGTTCATCAATACCAATCAAGGCATCAATAATCTGATCATCTTCCTCCATGACATTGATGAACAACACCCTCTGATCTGAATCATTTTCAGAATCAGACTCATCACTGAGAACAGCATTAAAATTATTTCTTTGTCTTCTTCGTGCTGTTGGACATTCATTTGAATAATGTCCATACCCAGAGCATGCTCTACATTGAACTGAATCAATGTCTTTCCCAGTGTTATCGAATTCCTTCTTGACATTTGATCTTCCAGAATTTGAAGTTGATGAAGATGGAGAGTTAAACAGCCGTCGAGGTTTGATATTTGGGGGGCTTTTCTTCATAGAACGAACCAATGAGTTGAACTTCTTTGTCAGTAGTGCAACACTTAGATTCTTTTCCTTATTAATTTCCTGAAGACTGTCAACATCCTCATGAACATCAGATGACACAGTTGTTGTCTGGAGAGCAATTCCCTTTGAGGTTGAGTTTACTTTCTGATTTTGCAGATTCATCTCAAATGTTAGTAAGATGCTGACCGCTTCACTCATACTCATGGTTCCAACATCGTGTGCTTCCTCGATTGCAGAAATTTTCATATTGAATCTTTCAGGCAGAGTTCGAAGCAACTTGCTCACCATGTTCTCATTAGAAATTGGACTTCCAAGAGCGGTAGATTGGTTTGAGATCTCACATAATTTTTCAGCATAAGATGAAATAGTTTCATCTTCAAACATACGCAAATTTTCAAATTTTGATGTGAGTAATCTCAGTTTGGTCTTCCTTACACTGGCAGACCCTTCACAATGTTCCTGAAGAATGGGCCATGCTTGATATGCAGTAACACAATTGCAAATCATCTTGAAACATGGAACAATGACATAGACAAAAATTGCATTCAGAGTGCGAGCATTAAAGTTTGAGATAATTCTCTCATCATTTGTCCATTGAGATTCCGGAGTTAACACAAAATCTCCATTCGGACCTTCCATCCTAGGAGGGCTCCATTCTTCAATAACTGACACCCATACTCTTTCATCGATAGATTTGATGTAGATCTTCATTCGAGATTTCCACAAGACATAGTTACCACCATTGCTATCTAGAGTAGGAGGACGACATTGATTGATTTGAATATCCATCACAGATTTCAAGCAACACCGGATCGAGTACTTAGTGTGTCAAGTACCGGCTCTTGATGCCACTTGTTAGAATTTGTTGCTTGAAACAATGTGAATTACGGATGTAAATTGCAAAGTTAAAAGTAATGTTGAAGCTAGTGTTACCACATTGCCTTCAACATGCAGCGAAAACGTAAATAGAACTTTGCACACAATAAGTTTTAAATCACACTCCTTACGGTGTGTGATTGCCTCAAGGCGAAATTCACTATCACAAGTGAAATACAAAAACAATGCTGATGTTGTCTCAGTTCACTCCTTTGACAACACTGCATAAAACATACAGAGGACTATCCTAGCTTCACTCACTCGAATAATCACTCAAAACAAACCTATCTAAACACATAGATAGATTATAATCAGTCACTCTAAATCCTAGACTTCTCAAAGTTGACTATCTAACCTACACACACAACTGGAATGAAAGTCTCCAGCTGATTGGGACGCTAGGCAGATGTCGAGGAAGATGTCTTGGTTTCAGAGATGGCACTAGATGCAAGATTCAGAGCTTCTCACAAACCACGGTGATAACCTGCTTGCATAAATGATTTTAAGGTCTAAGAAGACCTTAAATACTTCCTCCATCTCGGCTGAGTAGTTTCCACACGATCCTTGATGAGTTGGATGCAAAACTATCGCCTTCCACTACTCTTGCTGAACTGGACTCGAGATAACCGTCCTCTGCACTGCGTGACACACGTTCTTCAACATCGTGTAACAATGGTTGTTACTCCAGCAACCCACGTTCTCTGCAACGGTTAGTGTCTAAGACGAAGTGGGGAACATCACGTCCCTTGAAACTCGGAACAGATTTTGAACAAGTCAAAATCAATCATTATCCACGATTTAATTCATAATACAATATCTAATAAATCCCTAAAAACATGGAAAATAATGTGTGACAAAAATCATAATTTAATCAGATTAATTTAAAATAAATTAATCCAAAAAACTAGGAAAGGATAAGATTAAGAATCCGAGTGTTATACTCAATGTGACGAGAATGACGGAACAACATTCGGTACGACATTGATTGCAATGTTATCAATGAAGTGATAACATCATCTGGAACACGTCATACTCAACAATATATATATATATATATATGTATGTATGTATGTATGTATGTATGTATGTATGTTTTGCATATCTATAATACAATATTTAGTTAGTTTATCATAAAAGTTATGTTTTGATATTTAATTTAATACCTAAATTATAACTAAAAATGAATTATTTGAAATTAAATGTAATGAATCTTCTATTTTTTTTTATCAATACAATTAAAAGTTAAAATGAATAATCAATAAAAATTAAAATAAAATGATGTATACGTAAATTATAAAATATAAAATTATTTCAATAGAATCAAAGATAAATTAAATTATGTAATGCATTATAATCTTTTATTCTTCTTCAATTTTTAAAACTAAAAGTCAACAAGAAGGATTGAAACGATTAAAAGAAAATGAGATATATTTATAAAAATATAATGCGCAGTTTGTTCATCGTTAAAGTTCAGAAACATATAATATTTAATTTAATTTAATAATTAAATTATAATTAAAAATCAAACAATGTGAAATCAAATATAATAAATAATAATTATATTATTTTTCAATCTTTAAACTAAAAGTTATGATGAATGATCTAAACATTTTAAAGAAAATGAGATATACTATTTAATAATATGATGTTTAGGCCTTACTATGTTTATTATGAAAGTTTTGAAAATTATTAAATTTCATATAATTTAATACTTAAATTATAACTACAAATTGATCAATTTGAAATCAAATATTATTGATAATCTTTTTTTTTTAATTTTAGACTTAAAGGTATGATGAATAATAAAGAAACATATATTAAAATGAGATATTATATACAATATTATAATACTTAGTATGTTCATTATAAAAGTTTAGGAAAATATTATATTTTATATAATTTAATACAAAACTCCTACCTAAAAATTGAACAATGTGAAATCGGATGTAATAAATAATAATGTTATATTCTTCTTTAATCTTTAGATTAAAAGTTACAATGAATTAACAAAAAAATAAAAATAAAATGAAAAATGCTATACAATCCTATAATACATAGTATGTTCAGCATAAACGTTTAGGAAAATATTATATTTCATATAATTTAATACAAAACTCATAATTAAAAATTAAACAATGTGAAATCGAATGTAATATATAATAATCTTATATTCGTCTTTAATCTTTAGACTAAAAGTTATGATGAATTATCAAAAAAATTGAAATAAGATAAGATATGATATACAATGCTATAATACTTAGTCTATGTTCATCATATACATTTAGGAAAATATTGTATTTCATATAATTAATACAAAACTCCTAACTAAAAACTGAACAATGTGAATTCTAATATAATAAATAATAATCTTATATTCTTCTTTAATCTTTAGACTAAAAGTTATGATGAATTATTGAGAAAAATAAAAATAAAATGAGATATGATATATAATACTATAATACTTAGTATATGTCCATCATAAACATTCAATATAAAGATAATTTCGATATGCCGTGAAATGTCGGTATGGTACGGACCGAAATATGGTTACAGTAAGGTATACCAAACTAAAGTACGGTAAGGTATACCGAAATAAAGGTATGGTAAATGTATGCACTATGTATTATACCGAACTTAAGGTATACTGAACTAAGGTATACCAGAGGTAAATATACGACAATGGTATGATTTTTATCATACCGTAAATTACAATAAAGTATAAAGTATGACAAAAAAATAAGGTATCTCGTACCTTGACATCCCTAGATATAAATTGAAGTAAATCATTGTAGGAAATGGGGTGATTGGTGATGTCTATTTGTATCAATTTGTTAGTTTTTTCCTTTGGGAAGAATCCTTACGTGATGGAATGTCAAATGGGCTAAAAAAAACATAGCTCAATAAAATTTGGGCCTCCTTGAAATATTTGGGCTTTAAAAAAAAATAAGAATCCATAAATATAAATAGATAATGTAATAATATTTAAATATATTACTAGTTATTTCATCACGATTTATAGGAACAATAACTCGTTTGAACAACCCTCGACAAAAAATAAAAAAGAAAAAACTCGTTTGAACAACCATTTTTAGGAGAAAACAAGTAACGACCATTGTAAAATGTTTAGGGTCATTACAAATTAAGATTGATCCCTAATTTATACATTGTGATAGTGTTTACATTTGATCTATTATCCACACACACACGAATTGGCTAATTAATATATACTAATTGATGTATAAAATGTCAAGTTAAATATTAAATTAATAATTTTATAATTTCGACCTATCTTAACTAGTATATTAACGAGCTTATGGGTTTGAACGGACTTTTGTCTAACAAATATCCAAATAACTCATGAGTGGCTCAACTCATTCACAACCCCAATAATATATATTCAATCATTTTAATCTAAATTAGTGAATAAAACATGTTGTGTTAGACAATAATAGCGAATGAAAGGAAAGATTACACAATGTACACTGCAATAAATTAATATTGTACAATGCCACAAACAGAGAGTGAGAGAATATATCGATGTTAGATGCAGAAATATACAATATTATCATGAAGCTTATTGCATTGAAATACGAATTTTTGAAGTTAAATTAGGGAACAGAAATATAAAAGATATATTAATCTATCGTTATCATTTTCTACATTTAGAATTGAATCAACACCATATCATGTCTTAACACAGCCCAAAGATTCCGTTTTCAGTAAATAAATTAAATTGCTATATAATTGCTCATCAACATCAAGGTTGATGTTCTAAAAAAACCTTGCCTGCAGGTTGTCCATTATTTATAATATTTCAAAGACCAAATTGGATATGAGGTACAATCTAATTTTCATTTTTTTTTTTAAATTTGTGCATCGCACGTGGGCTTTATTAATTTTGTGTTTGTTAAGTTTCTTTCAAGAACAACGGATGAGAATCAAGTTTGGAGCGAAAAACAATGCAACATAGTTCGAATTGAACACAAAATTTATAGTGATTCGATCACATGATCTACATCCACTTTAATGTACTTCTTTGTATTGATTTCATTCTTTGCTTTTACAGAAAAATCACTTCTCTCTCAATGCTAGAATACACACAAGAAAGATGATTGCTATACTCACTAGAATACATAAGAAAAGCTAACTCGTAAATCTGTAAAACAAGAGAACAAGAGCTTCAACACATATAAAACCCTAATTCTCAACTGCAGTCTGCAGCTAACAAAACTAATAGAAATTGGCAAAAACTCATGTGCATAAGGTGCATGGGTCGGCCTATCAGGTGGACCCGCTCCGACCCGGGCCAACCCGCTTCTGACCCGCGCAAAAAAAAAAATCGCCGTCCATAGTACCAGTTCGAACACTAAATAGTACCAATTCGTGTTTTTTTGTGTTTTTTAGGGTTTTTTTTTTTGGTTTTTTTTTGTGTTTTGTGGGGGTGTTTTTAGGGGTTTATTTTGTTTTTTTAGGGTTTTTTGGGGGTGTTTTTAGGGGTTTATTTTCTGTTTTTTATGGTTTTTTTGGGGATTTTTTTAGGATTTATTTTGTGTTTTTTATAATTTATTTGGGGGGATTTTTTAGGGATTTATATGTGTTTTTTTTAAGAAAAAAGAAAAAGAAAAACAGAAAAAAGGAAAAATAAAACGTAAACAGCAAACAGAAAAAGAAAAAAAAAGGCGGCACACGTGCCCGCGCATGGGCCGCGCGTGGGTGCCACGCGCCCGTCTGATATGCGACAGGGGGGTGGGTGGTGCACAGGAGTCATGCTCATAGAAATTAGTTGATAACTGCTGCTAACTACTTAACAACCAAACTAACTACAAAGGAAGACAGAATTTGGTACATATGCACCAAGCTATTGCACTCCATTCACTCACTGCAGCTACGTTGATCTTCTCTAATTGATTCAATGCTAATATGTGAAGAATCTTCACAAACCTCCACCTAAATTAGCAGAAGAATCAAACCAAACAAGAACACCTCACTCTCTCCAGGAGTGTCTGATTCATTCTCTCTGCAACTCCATTTCGTTTAGGAGTACTAGGGATAGTTTTGTGCTTTGAGATTCATCTCTCCTTGCAGAATGATGTGAATTCCTCAGACAGAAATTCTAACCCATTGTCTATTCTTAGATGCTTAAGTTTCTGTCCACTCAAGTTCTCCACCTCAACAAACCATTCCTTGAATTTCTGGAATGCTTCAGATTTAGCTTTAAGTATATAGTCTCATACTTTTCTTATGTAATCATTAATAATAGAAATGAAAAATCTACCACCACTCTTAGTTGTATGCTTTGCAGGTCACACAAATTTGAACAAGCATACTCCAACTTCCCTCTATTTGTATGATCACTTGCTTGAAATTTCAGTCATTTCGCCTTACCATGAATGCAGTATTCACAGATATCCATCTTTGAAATACTATCTCCTCCTAGCAAGTTTTGTTTTGCTAGTTCTTGCAATCATTTCTTACCAACAGGGGCTAATCTTCCATGCCAGAGAAGTGTATTATCCTTCTCATTTACAGAGTTTAATTGACCGTGATCTATATTCCTTATCAAGAATACAAATCATTCCTCCTTATGCCTTGAATCATAGTATTTTCTCCTCTTGACAAAACTAGCCTTCCATTTTCTATTGAAACTTGCATCCAGACTTATCAAGAATTCCTAAAGAGATTAGGTTTCTCCTTAGATCAAGAACATACCTGACATTAGTCAAGATTCTGATGACTCCATCAAACATCATGATCTTCACAGTTCCAATCCCTTTGATTTTGCAGCTTTAATCATTTCCCAGCAGCACAGTTCTACCATTCAGATATTTGACATATGAGAACCATTCTTTGATTGGAGTCATATGAAAGTTGCATCCTGAATCCAATACCCACTCAGTCCCAACCTCTACAGTGTATATTGATAGGGATTTTGAAGAGTTATATCCTCTATAATTGGTGCATTATGTGGTCTGGTTTACTTGATTCTATTGTCCATCATGAGATAGATCTACACCATTTCCTTTGAGCACTTTCCATTTCATGTAGTTCTTCTTGTAGTGGACCGGTTCATGACAGTGAAATCACTTCCTGACTTTAGGCTCATTTCAGGTTTCTGCAGCCTTCTTTTGTTGTTTCTTGTTGGCATCTTTCTTTTGGTTTGGTTTCTTGATGTTGTTTCTTGATACGTAATCCCTCACCTTCAGTTGATGCCATTGTTTCTTTGGTTGATTTCAGTAATTCCTTAGATTTTAGTGCCATTTATACATCATTGAGGCTTATAGATTCTTTACTCCCAAACAGCAGGGTGTCTTTGAAATTTTCAAAAGAATTTAGGAGAGCAAATAGGAGAATCGAAGCCTTATCCTCACCTTCCAACTTTACCTCTATGTTTTCAAGATCATCAAGAATCTTGTTAAACTCATCCATTTGATTTAGAACAGATTTACCTTTTGGAAACTTGAAAGAATAGAGTTTCTGCTTTATTAACAATCGGTTTGCCAAGGTTTTCACCATGTGCAAGCTTTCAAGTTTGTTCCAAACTCCCAAAGTTGTGGTTTCTTTGGCCACCTCCCTCAAAGATTTATCACCCAGAGATAGGATGATCATGCTATGTGCCTTCTCCATCATCCGAGCTCTATCTTTAGATTTCTCAGCCTTATCTTTCCCCTGAAAAACTCTCAGATACTTTCTTAAGCACATCTCCTAACCCTTGCTGAATTAGAAGAGCTTTCATCTTCACCTTCCATAAGCCAAAATCAGCCTTATTTCTGAATTTCTCCACATCGAATCACCCCGAACTCATTTTTACTATCTCTTCCCACAGGCGGTGCCAATTGTTAAATTTCTTTTAAGAATAACTAATGAGAATCGAGTTTGGAATGAAAAACAATGCAGTAAAACTTGAATCGAAGACAAGATTTATATGGTTCGATCAACATGATCTACATCCACTTTGGTGCACTTCTTTGTATTGATTTCACTCTTTGCTTTTATAGAAAAATCACTTCTCTCTCATGCTAGAATACACACAAGAAAGATGATTGCTCTACTCACTAGAACACATGAGAAAAGCTAACTCTTAAATATGTAAAACAAGGGAACGAGAGCTTCAACACATATAAAACCGTAACTCTCAATTGCAGCTAATAAAACTAGCATAAATTAGTTGATAACCGCTGCTAACTACTTAACAGCCAAACTAACTGCAAAGGGTGAAAGAATCTGCTATATATGCACCAAGCCATCGGACTCTATGCACTCCATGCAGCTACGTTGATCTTCTCTAATTGATTCAATGTTAATATGTGAAGAATCTTCACAGTGTTGTTTTGAACATCAAAAGCCCTATAATCCGAACGGAATCCTCTATTTTAATTTGATGTTTTTTTTATTATAACCATTGGATTTATGTCATGTGTATTTTAAAAATTAAACAAGTATCCACTAAAAAGGATTAAATACACATAACATGAATCTTATGGTTAGAATACAAGATGATCACGAAATTGGAATAGATGATCTCGTCTGCTATTAATCATTTTGGAGTGTTCTGGGTTTTTATGATTGAACTGAGAGCATCTCCAACAGTCTGCATTAAAATACCGTAATTCTCTACTCCATCTTCAGTAGTTTGCACTAAATTATGTACTGAAAACATATTCCATAATATTCTTTTTAAAATTATTTAATCTTATTTTTTCCTAATTACTATAATATTTTATAATATATATTAAATTTATTTGAATGAATGCAAGATAAAAATTAATTCATAATAGTATTGCAAAATGAACATAAAGATGGATAATAATATATTCTAATTCTTGTGATTAGAATATTCATCCGTCTCAAAAATGATCAATTAATGCATTTTTAAGTGTGAAATGTGCTTTTGCATCTTTCAATTTTCTAGATTTAGCAAAAAAAAAAAAATCGTAATAGTACCTTTACTTTCAACAAGTTCCATATCCGGATGTGGCATATCCCTTGCTTCTTTAATTGAAGCATCGAGATCTCATTCGCCCTCGATTATCAATATGTGCAAGTTGACACCACTAGTGGAGCCTCTTCATTGCCTGAAGATAATATTTCGGAGTCCTCTAATCCTTAAATGTCTTTGTTTCCACTAATGATGACAATAATATTGGTTGTGGAGAGTCTTCATCTCAATGACCAGATGGCATCAAAAATACCAAACTAAAAAGGAAAGATAATTGAGATGTCTCTGCTTTTGCAAATATGTTCAGAGAAGAAATGAGAAACTTCAAGAATTATATTAAATACGCATGGAAAAAGAGATCGTGAGAGAAAGCAACAATTTAATGGTCAATTTGGATACTTTTTTTTAATCAAGAACGATGTGAATATTTTTGATAGGAGAAACAAAAAATTCTACAGAAATGGAGACAAGTGGAACAAAATACATAATCATTATCTTTCAAGAAATATTTTTCCCCTGCAAATCATAATGGGTTGGTACGGAAAATCTCTTTCAGGATAAAATGGAGTTTGTTTGATCAAACTGTGATGAGTTGCACTCCCATAGACCACGTCTAACGGTCAGACAGGGTTGGGTTGACTTGAAACTGCGAAAAAAAAGGTCAGTGCTAACTCTGAAGGTTGTCGGCAATTTTCCCAAAATTTTAAATGATCATACTTTTCTCTTTTTAGTTAGATTTTTGTTTAAAAAATATATATCATATTAATTTTTTTTCATGATCTTTTAGTTAAAATCTCGCATGGGCATGTTTGGATGAAAAAATATGGATAAAAATATAAAACATTCATTTTTCATGCATATATAAGTTCTAATAAAATTAAATTCTTAAAAATTAATTATAAACAATAATTAAGATGTAATAAATTCTCATTGAGATCAATACACTCTAATTGTGATGTAATAACATACATAAACCAAGTAAGGCTGATACTTTTCAAGTTACAGGTGATACTTTTTTCTAATATATATATATATATATATATATATATATATATATATATATCACGGCTGCCCGTATGACATGAATGTTTGCCAACTATGATGATTTGATAAACCAAGTAGTATAACACTCTTTTATTGTTCCCAATTATGATCTATAATTATTTTTCAACAATCAATTAAAAATAAAATTAAATATTGAAAATAATTATATACCCTGATTAGGAAAGTGAGTCATAATTAACAAGTGTAAAATTAAACTAAAATACAACTAAAATCAAATAAAAAAAACGGAATTAAAATTAATAATTTTTAAAGGGTGAAAAATTAAAGTAGTCAAATTCAAGATAGCAAATACTTTTTTAGCCAAGATTGATAAGTCATGCTTTTCTATTCAAAAAGTGGTGTAAAAGTCCTATATGTCCTTTTTGTCTCATTTGAACAATTTCCATTTCTTTTCTCATTAATTAAAAGAAGCATGTGTGGCAATTTAAAAAAAATTGAAAATCTGGGAATTAAATAGTGGTAGTTGAATTGTAGTTGCATGCATTTAATCTAAGAAACAAAAACACACATGCAAGAAACCATACGCCATTTTTGAAGAAGAACTCACACCCATTTTATAAAATATTGTTGGAGAAACAACAACATATATCCAAGAAATTTGAGGTTAGTTTTTTAATTTTTATAACCGTCAAGTTGTTCGAATTAGTCGGGTTTAAAGTCCTTTTAAAATTTTAAGCAATTTATCCGTAATTTATGTTAATTTCATAATAGATATGTTTAATAGTTATTAAAGTTATAAGATGTTTGTTTTTTTAATTTTTAATGATCCTATATGCATAAATTATTGTAGATTAGGATATTTTGGGGTAGATTAACTTGAAGTTAAAGATTTGTAAAGATTAGTAGCATCGAATTTTTTTTCGGGTATACAGTGTTCTCGTGAGTATTATTGTTACAGTTCATAGATTTCGTGACAATATAGTCACGAAATTTATGAACTGTGATAATAATACTCATGACAAGAACACATCTCGTGGCTAAAAATTTATTGTCACGAAATGAATAGATTTCGTGAGAATATATTCTCACGAAATCTATTTATTTCGTGACAATTTTTTTTTAAATTGTCATTTCGTGACAATATTGTCACGAGATCATAGAATTCGTGACAATATTGTCTCAAGATCACCTGAACCGTGACAATATTGTCAAGAATTCTATGCTTCCGTGATAATATTGTCACGAGATTATTTGTTTTTTAAATTACTTTAAATTACAGTCATAATCGTGATAAAATTGAGATTCATACCAGTAGAGCCCACACCGGTCCATAGAAATGATAAGACAATCTTGCCTTTTTCCTCCGTTCTTCTTGAATTTTCTTCTCAGTTCCACCTCAGTAGACGGTACCAAACTCATATAATGCGTCAAGAGACTGAATGCATAAGCTCCCCATGGAAATGAGTTCCATCGATCCTGATCCTCGACTAAGACCCATACCCAGTCATCTGTCATGTGTGTCTGATCATATCCAAAGATCATGGTGTGCACGAACAGTACATTGGCGACCAAGACGTAATCCATGACGTCGTCTCCTAGTGAATAGGTCCTAAACCTCTCAAGTAGAACCTTCACTCTCAGAGGTGTCTTGTTTAACTCGCGAGAATAAAATGATCTCCTAGGAATCTCATATGATGCAGACAGATCAAAATTGGATCCTCCGAACTGCAGTCCATTCACCAGAGCAAACTCACTCGGAGAAAATCTAATATTGGTTTCTCCAACCCGAAACCAAATATCGTGCTCCTCTGCATCGTCAATAATCACCTCGCTACTCAACAATGCGTGTAAAACATTGTTACAACTGTTTCCACCAATGAAATATATCAAATGCCCAAAACACGACTCTCTCCTAAACCGTTCGATTAGTTCGGGCCCACTACTGATCACGCATAATACTTCCCTAATTACACTCATATTGTCCTTCCAGTATAAATTGATCCCGTATGTGATGTTCCGTAAAGCCTCTCTTCTCCACACCCAATCACGCTATTTTTTAAATAATATACAAAAAATTAGCAATAAATAATGTAAAAATAAAACAAATATAATTAAATTAAAACTAATTGGACATGATATAGATATCTACATGCTGAGAATTTACTAATGATTGAGAAGAAGAATTAATTATGACTAAAAAACCTAAGCACAAACAATTATTAAAAAAAAATTATATTTCGTGACAATATATTGTCACGAGATTAGTTTTCATGACAATATATTGTCACGAGATTTGTTCTCGTGTAAATAATTCAATACGATTTCTTATTCGCGATAATATATTGACACGATTTTTTTTTATTCTGAACATATATATTTCGTGAGAAAAATTCTCACGAAAATGATCTTGTGACTATATTTAGTCCTGAAATGTCTTCTCGTGTGCATATATACTCCCGAGATCAATTTCGTGAGAATTTTTCTCACGATATCAACAAATTTCCAGAAATTGACATTACATAATTTCATGAATCCAAAGCCACCAAATTCAACCGATTTCACAGTAATCTATAACACAAAACTAATGCCCAAAAATTCGAACATATTAGCCTATTTAAATTGACGAAAATGCACAACACAAATGTCAAAACTCTTAATTGCTCATCATAAATCATTAAATCGTTGGAATTTAGTTTCTCACCTGTTGAAATTCGACAGCCTAAGGCTCCAAATTATCCATGCCGTCAACAAGATTCACGTGAGTGTTCACTCGATTTCGGGATTTAAATTCGATCTCTTTTCGTGAGTTTTTCACCCTTGAATTCATCTGCATGTTGGGCAGAATTCGTGAGGATTTTAACTTTGAATTCGTGTGTATATTTGGCCGGTTTTCGTGAGAAAATTTTGGCTGGGTTCGCAACAATTTTGTACACGGTTGATTGTGTTTTTTGGCTTCTATTTTCTGGCAGTATTTTCGTGAGAATAAGGCCAAAGGGGATCGGCTTCTTTGATTTCTATTTTGTTTTTATTATGTTTTATGTTAAAGAGATTGAATTTGAAATAAAGGGGTCAAAAGGAATATTTGACTGGACCCACTATTTAATAAGGGTATTTAAGACATTGTGAAAAAGTTTGAATAAAAAAGCATGAGTTATCAATGTTGGTTAAAAAAGCATTTGTTATTTGAAATTTGAATACTTATATCCATTGGGAAATTCTTGTACGCACTAACACACACTACCACATCTATCACAATAGATGTATTGGGTCACTTCCATGTCTCCTGATAGATCTATTAGGACACATGAAAGTGTGCCAATATATCTATTGTGACATATGTGCCACTACCCCAACATGCGTACAAGAATTTTCCGTATCCATTTACACATTTTTAAATGTGTAATATAAAGTGTTGCATATAATGTAACAATAAATCTACCATGACACCTCTGATGTCACAATAAATTTACTATGGCACTTAAAGAGACTATTATGACATTAAAGCACTATTTTTGTGAGGTGACAGAGATGGACAAAGTCACTCAAAGCACACCAACAAAAAACAAAAGACAAAATGACATGATTGGAATCTTAAAAAGCTTAAACATACTGTTCCCAGTCATATGGTACAGAGTATCTAAGCAGATTCCACCACACTTGGAAATTTGATTAATTTCCTAAAGTTAATTAGGCATTTAGGCCCCAATTTCCACCATCACAAAATGAGATTGGTGAGAGTATAAATGGATCGCAACATCATGTATTTGTGCGTTCTGCATCCCTCTCCATTTCCAAAAGGATTAATTCATTTTATTTGTCTTCTGTTTACAAGAAGCTAGATCGACATTAATCATTATAGTCCTCATATATGTAACATATTAATTAGATGAATCTTACGATGCGGACTCGACCTAAAAAATATATATTAATAATAATTTATGGTCTTCCACTACGAACTCACTTATCAATCATAAGCTTCAAGAGAATCACTTCACTTCACTGCCCCTGTAAAAGTATATCCCAACGAAAACTGATTTTTGTGTATATATTGAATTGTTTACATTTTTCATTTAATTTAGACCGTTTATTTGTAATTTTTTGTTGTTTCTACTTTTTAACCGTTGAGAAAATAGAAGCATCAGAAGGGACTTTATAGACGTCCCTATTCTACTAGCTAGACTACTATACAAAAGTGAATATTATTAGTTTTAGTGAAGAAGACAACCAACAAATATTCTTTTGTTCATGCATGTTGAGTAAAATATCTATCATTTATATTTCGTGGGGTTAAATATTTTTGAAATCATGAATTAATTTACACGTCTTTTGATTTTTAACACCAAGTTGAAGTATTGCAAAAAGTACAAGCTTGATAACTTTTGCAAAATTAACATGGACTGTAAGTACAATAAAATTGAAATTAACATGGATGTTGGAGAAATACACCTGAACTTATTTTAAGTAATTAATCTAAAATAATGTCATTTTTTATTGGTCGAACAACTGATCCACATGTATTTTTTCCATCATCCATGTTACTTTTAGTTTCGCCAAAATTAAAATCGATGTTAAATTTTAAGTTCATATTAAAAACAAAAAATACCAGGGAAGTTCATAATTTTAAAAACATTAAACCCTATTTTTATTTTAAATAGACATACGATGATAATTTAAAAAAAAAGACATCAACGTGTAACACATTGAATAATCTACATGCAGCCATAATATTTAATAAAAATAATTGGACCAATTCCAAGCCCAGCTAAGAACATTTGTGGCATCTTAATCATCCATCTAAGCAAAAATCAACCAATCAGCATCCTTATCGAATCCTTCTCACCACTACATTTTTTATAACATACCAAAAATGACTCTTCCTTTAAAAAGTGGTGCTAATTAAGTACTCATATTACGTATCCATATTTGATATTTTCAATGTTTATTTTGATGTTATGCCTAATTTAACCAGTTACCAGTTTTTGTGATTGTTTCCAAAACTAGAAATTAATTAGGTGTTTGAGATCAAAATTATTTTATGTGGCCTTCTTATGTGAGACGGTTCAACAAATTTAATTTATAAGATGGATCCCCCATCTGATTCGATTCAGGTCATAATATTTTTCAGTATTATAAATAATATTTTTTAATGTTAAAAATAAATTTCTTTTATGATCCTAATAATTACAAAAGTCTCGGGCCCTTTTGCTGATTCAGGTAATTACAAAATTATTTATCACTGCATTTTTTGTGAGAAAAAGAATTACTTATATTTTTCAGCATTATAAATAATATTTTTTCATTATTAAAAATGATACTTTTTTTTTCGAACTAAATAATTATGAAAAATCCATCGCCTTTTTTATATTGGATCCGAGTTGAAAGATTCGTCTCGCTAATTTGGACCCGTCATATAATCTTACACATGTTTTTGTCTTATTCTAGTTATAGAAAAGGCAATTAGATCTTAAAAATCAATATCGAATTTTCAGTAAATACCAAAATATAATATTATAAAATAATAGGGTAAATTACATTTTGGGCTCTTTTTTAAAAAGAGCCCACCTTTTCAAAATTAACAAAACAGTGCCCATTTTTAAAAAAAAAATTATAAATTAAACTTTTGATCAACTTTATGGCCCGAAAATCATAGGTAATTTATTGTATTTTAATATATATATTTCTCCATCCTAGTAAAAATAAATCCTTCAATCAAGAAAATCTTAAAATACACTGTAATGTATACTTTTCGGACCGTAAAATTAATCAAATGTTAGATTCATAATTTATTTTTAAAAAAATGAGTAATATTTTATTAATTTTTAAAAAATAAACCATTTAAAAATAAAATAAAAAATGCAGACATTAATGAGTAGTTTTCTTTGGGCCGCCGTCACTTGCAAGTTGCGAAGGGCCGAAGGCCAGATTCCAACAATATGTTGACAGCATGTAGTGGCCATTCCTCCTAATTATGATAATTTTAGTTTTCTATTATTAAATATTCAATTTATTAAAGTATTATTTGATTTTGCCACATTACAAATTTTGCTTCGTAATACTGGGGGTTGATTAAAAAATTATTAATTTGTACAGTTTCTAACTACAAAAGCGCACAAAAACAATATTGTTGTCGTAATTAAGACGATGAAAGAAGACCCACTATATAATTTTACGTTACATATTCACACTAGAATTAAGAATATATTGAAAAAGACAATTAAATACTTAAACACTTCGACCATTTCTATGAATTGAAGAATCATTAAATGAATATATATGGATGTATTAATAGTATATGAACTACATAAATATATAGAAACCAACCTATATATTTGAAATATCCAAAAAATGAAAATAAACATATATAAACGAGACATGGGGAGTAATTAATGCATGATTAATTGTGTTATATCAACTCAATCAAATTAAGCAAATATGAATTAACTCAATATTATATTGCATATTTCATGAATAATAAACTTCGAATCCACACTGACAAATAATTAATTGTATTTTAACAGATTTTAATAATTTAGCAAGTACTTCCCTAAAATGAAAATAAATAAAAATAAAAATATTTTTATTGCATTAGTATAACTGCTGTATATTAAATTTACGAATCATATCATAAATGATATAGTTGAAATATATTTTAAGATCCGGAATATTTGGGGGTGTAAATGGTTTTTATTGCATTAATTGATGTAAGATGATATGTTTTAAATGAATACGATTGTAAATGATCTTGATGATGGAGTATATTTAATTATTTATAATCAGCAAAATTTTGGACCAATAATAGTTTGCATGTAAAGAATTATTTTTAGTTGTCGGTGGAGTGAAGTTGTTTGGAAACCAAAGATCACGGGTTTGATTTTTTTTAATACCACAGGTCGAGTATGTAAGTAAAAAAAATATATATTTATGAAAACAAGATACGAAAACTAAATTTCCAATATTACCCTTATTATTTATGATTTATAATTCTAAAAAACTTAACTACATGTTACTTTTCTTTTTAATTTCCAAGACCTAACAAAGGTGTATTTATACATTACTATAAAAAATAATACCACTTATAGTAATATGATTATATAATTGAGACACCCAGAAAAATAATAGAAACTATACAATTGAAACGGATAGAGCATATAGTTAGCACATACGTGTGACATTCTGAGTTTAATAATATTGTTATGATTTTTTTAATAATAAATGAACTTGCAGCTGCTTTTTAAGGGTGTATTTTAGGTAAATATTGCTTATGTGTAATAGTCTACAAATCAGATAGGAGAAGAAAAAAAAAATGTTATGATTTTGTCACGTTGATGAATGGACGATGTGTATTAATTATTCTGTGTAACTATGGAAAAATTTAGTATATAGAATAATACTCTCTCCGTTTTTGAATAAATATCATTCTAATATTTTAATTTTGTTTCAAAAAAAGTGTTATTTTATAAATTCGAGACAAAAAAATCATATTTTTCTCACATTTATTCTTATTTAATGTATTCAAACATCTATATTTAATTCATTTAATATATTCACATAAGAGTATATTAGGTAGTTTAATTAATTTATTAATTTATGTACATTTATTTAAAATGACATTTTAAATAGAAATGTAGGGAGTATAATATAAGAAAGGGCTTTAACTCACACATCCATCTGACATATGGTGTGGAGAAGATTCGAACCCGTAACCTTTGATCTCCAAACAACCTCACTCCACGACTAAACTATCCTCACCGGGACAAGAAAGGGTTATTACATGATAAGAGAAGTTGATGGAATTATAGAAATATGGAAGCAGCAGATATAGGTTCGGACATGGATACAGATTGGATTAGACACGCTTTGATTTTGATTTTGATTTATCGCTTTACCCTAACAGTTGGAGTGGTGTTGGCAGCCATACCATAACTACGGAATCCAAAACTAATTATAAAACCGTTTTTATTTTTAATTAAAATAAATGTAAATGTAATTAAAACAAAATTTTGAAGTCCAATTGCGAATTGCCCCCTCTCTCTATAAATTTGCGCATAGATTCTCCCCTCACCTCGCCTTTATAATCTACAAACCACGAGGAAGAAACGCACAACCACAAACACCACAATATTCAAGCAGCGGCGGCGACGCCGGCAACACAGAGAGAGAGAGAGAGAGAGAGAGGATGGGCGGTTGGGCTATAGCGGTGCACGGCGGCGCTGGTGTGGATCCAAACCTCCCTAAAGAACGTCAAGAAGAAGCCAAGCAACTCCTCACTCGTTGCCTTCACATCGGAATCTCCGCCCTCCGCTCCTCCCTCCCTCCCATTGATGTCGTCGAGCTCGTTGTATGTTTTCGAATCGATGTCCCTTCCTTTTTCCATGTTTTCTTTTTTCCATTACATCGAATTAATTTTATTGTCTTTCATTTCTTTTCGTCGTTTAATTTCTCCATGCATGTTTTAGCCATTGTTACGATTGATTATTTTTGTGACGACATGACGATTATTAATTAATTGTTGTAGGTGCGAGAATTGGAAACTGATCCCCTGTTTAATTCTGGGCGTGGATCTGCGCTGACGGCGAAAGGAACGGCGGAGATGGAGGCCAGCATCATGGACGGGACCGGGCGGCGGTGCGGCGCCGTCTCCGGCGTCACCACCGTGAAGAACCCTATCTCTCTGGCCCGGCTTGTCATGGAGAAGTCGCCGCATTCCTATCTTGCATTTTCCGGCGCTGAAGAATTCGCCAAACAACAGGTGAGACTCAAAGTGAAAACCTCCTTCCCGAACTCCACGCACGCACGCACACCTCTCTCTCTCTCTCTCCCCCCCCCCCCCCCCCCCCTTTATTTTGTGGTGGCATATTTTTTTTATTATTTAAATATAAAGGCGCTTTGTATATTTGATTTGGGTCCGAATTTGTTGGTAACACGTGAGCGAGGAGAGTTGTTGCTGCTCTTTGCTTCTTCAATCTTCACACTTTTGTCCATTTCTAAAAAGTGCCTGCTTAGAAAAAAGAAAAAAAAAACCTTTTCCTAGTTGTTTGTTTTTGTTGCTTTGCCCTTTAGTTTAATAAAGTAATATTTTAGAAAAAATCTAGAAATGAATACATAAGTTTATTAATGGCAGGGAGTGGAGATGGTTGATAATGATTACTTCATCACCGAGGACAACGTCGGAATGCTGAAATTGGCCAAAGAAGCCAACTCGATCCTAGTAAGTAGTTACAAATTGTAACGTGTTTTTTGTTTACTTTCCTAAATCGAAAATATGTCGTGTGGCACCTAAATAATGATAATAATATGTGGGTTCATGTACGTAATTGGCAGTTCGACTACAGAATTCCAGCATCGGAAAGCTGCAGTGCGGTGGTGGAGGCGCCGCCGCTGCAAATGAACGGGCTGCCGATAAGTGTGTACGCCCCGGAGACGGTGGGATGCGTGGTGGTGGATGGGCAAGGGCGGTGCGCCGCCGGCACCTCCACCGGCGGGCTGATGAACAAGATGGTGGGGCGGATCGGGGACTCGCCGCTGATCGGAGCGGGGACGTATGCGGGGGAGGTGTGCGCGGTGTCGTGCACCGGCGAAGGGGAGGCCATCATACGAGGGACGCTGGCACGGGACGTGGCGGCGGTGATGGAATACAAGGGGCTGGGCCTCCAGGAGGCGGTGGAGATGGTGATCGAGAAGCGGCTCGACGGCGGCGGCAAGGCGGGGATGATCGCCGTGTCGAGCAAAGGGGAGGTGGCCTGTGGGTTCAATTCGGTGGGAATGTTTAGGGGTTGTGCTACTGAAGATGGATTCATGGAAGTTGGTATTTGGGAGTAGAAATCATTTCATTACATTTACCAGTAGCAATTTGTATTTTCAAATACTATGTTTTACCATTTCATAATAATACCATGTTTTCTTATATTCATGTCCTCAAATTGGAAGAATTTGAGAATTGCTTGTGGTACGTACCAAATTATAGGTTCATATTTATATATTTTAATAATATTAATTATGAAATAAATGATAATCATAGTTAATATTTATCAAACAAAAAAATAAATTTTAAAAAAATTATTAAATTAAATTTTGAATTAATTAATTATAATGATGAATTATTAATTAAAAATTGAAAAATTAAATGCAAAAAAATATTTATATACCCTAATTGAGTTGAGTAAACCTTAAGAAATCATTTTTAAATTAAATTAAATCACAAATTTTTTTTTAAAAAAATATAAAAAAAGTCTCAAGTGCCGAAATATGCCCATTTTAGGGTCCCACATTAATAATTAATTATGCAAGAAGGGAACTTCAGGTCATCTAGTCTCAATTTGATTTGTGTATGCCAACCGTATATCAAATTTTAAAATTATTATTTTTTCTTTCATTTTTTTTCAATTTTAATTTCTTTCGATTTAGTATAATTTTACAATTTTATTTAAGGTTTATTCCATTCAATTAGGATTTATAATTGTAGATTCGAAAATCTGCAATTAATCGTATCAATCCGGAGCAGCGGCCAATCTGTGAAACAAAACCAGAAAAAACGTAAGAGCCAAAGACCGTCGGGGGGTTGACGATCGTTGGGCCTCCGACGCTCAAGTCAGGAAAAGAATAGGAGTAGAAAGCGATAAGATATGAAATAATTGAATAATTTAGCCAGTGACTAGAAATCAAGAGAACGTCGTTCAAATCTGGAAAAACGTAGGGAAGAAGCCTGGATGTTGAATCGCCTGAGTGGAATTAGGGTATGACGTGAAGCTTGTGGGTATTTCAGCGTAGTCGTCAAATAAGGTGGGAGGTCTCCTTTTATAGAGAGAGATAGCGCTAGGGTTCACGTAAATTACGGGAGTGGTTGAGGCATGATCTCGTTCGTTTGATCACGTCAACCCTTCTAGGTAATGCGAACGGCTAATTCAAAGTAATTCAAATTACCCGATCTTTATGAGGAAATTACCCGATCTTTATGAGGTTGCTCGGTTAAACGATAACGTTCAAACCTCATGGACTAGAGTAGTGGGCTGACGAAAAATAGCCACTACAATAATTACTTTTTAATACTTAATTTTTATTTTTTAGTCAATATAATTATTTTTTGGTGTTGATTAATCCAAATTTAAATTATATAATTTTTTAAAATTTTAATTTTAGCAATAAATATGAATTATGATTAGTTATAATATAATAAACTTTATTTTGCAAAAATATTATTAGCAATATTTAATATTAATATTAACACACGTACAAAGTTGAGATTAGATGATCATTATTTCAAAATCAACTCAATCATCACTACTCGTGACAGTTAAGATTTATTATGATAATTGTATTTTTTTTCTTATTAAAAAAAAAAAAGAAACTAATTCAGTATCCTGAAAAAGCTGAGAAGCTAGTACAATTGTACAATGTACAAACCTTGCATTAACTACTTCGGCAAGATCTCAGACCAGACTAAAAAAAATCACAACCATTTAGAAGGGGTAAATACGGTAAATTCCATAATCCCTCATCCTCTGCTGGTGACACATGCCCCAACCCCACTACTTTTTATCTATTTGCAGTTTTTGTGTCTAATTCAAAGTAATTCAAATTACCCGATCTTTATGAGGTTACTCGGTTAAATGACAACGTTTAAACCTCATGGACTAGCGTAGTGGGCTGACGAAAAATAGCCACTACAGTTAGCCCCTCATTGTCTAGGTTTCAGCATGGGAGCTGGACAATGAACCGTAATGCAAATAAAACATGTAAGGACATAAGACGCCGAAGCTCTGAACGCAAGCTGCAATGTGAGATGGTCGAGGCTTTGAAGGCAAACCGTAAGACCGAACATCGAAGCCCCGAGTACAGGCCATGAAGCTTAACGACCCAAGTTATAAAATAACTTGGAGGTCGAACGCCTAAGATTTGAAGCCAAGTTGCAAGGTAGGACAATCGAGGTTTTGAAAGCAAACCATAAGATTGAACACCGAAGCCCCGAGTATGGGCTATGAAGTTGAACAACCTAAGTTATAAAATAACTTGGAGGTCGAACGCCTAAGCTTTGAGTGCAAGCTGTAAGGTAGGACAACCGAGGCTTTGAAAGCAAACCGTGAGACTGAACACCGTGAATCTAATATTGTTTGCCATAAACCACTATTATTTGCCAGACGCACACGGGGGTATCGCTGAAATATGATCGACCTTGATGTTTATAAGACCCTAGGATCGATATTTGACATAGTAGACCTAGGGTAGATTTTTTGCATAGTAGACCCTAGGGTCGATTTTCGGCATAGTAGACCCTTAGGGTCGATTTTCAGCATATTAGACCATTAGGGTCGATTTTCGACGTAGTAGACCCTTAGGGTCGATTTTCGACATAGTAGACCCTTAGGGTCGATTTTCAACATAATAAATTCTAGGGCCAACTTTTGACACAATAGACCCCAGGGTCGATTGTTATTATTATTTATATATTTGTAGCGAAATAAGTATGGTAATTAAGAATCCTCATGCAACTCAAATTCCTATCTAGATTGGACTTTGAAATAGGGCTTTTCTCCTTGCTTGGAGAGCAAGAATCCACCCTAGCTACGTCACCTGCCACTCCTATAAGAAGGAGAATTTTTTCTTCTTATGTAGGCGCTCAAAATCATTGTTCATCATTATTTTCTCAGTTTCAAAACCGCGGCGACATCAAGATACGCGGGCAGTATTCGTCCTCATTAATTGGTAAGTTGCTCGTCTTTTAGCCTCTTGATCTTGATTTGAGTGATTTTATTTATTGTATTTTTTTTTTCGACGCCGTTGAGTGAGGTGAGTGAGAAACAATGATCGACATCTGCAGTGGCATGGGGAGACCTCAAACTGAGATTCCAGAAAAAAAAAAGTCGAGTTCTGTCGACCCTAGGATTGACATTGATGACAGGTTCGATATCCCTAAAAAATTGAAGACTTTGAAGAAAAATTCAGGGTCCACTGAGTGTGGTGAAATCTGGAATGTGAGAGATGAATCTGAATCTGAAGATGAAAGCTCAGATTCAGAGATAGGCGGTATTGAAAACACTGAGGGCACGCTTTCTGAAGGTAACGACATGGTTGTTGATCAGATTGAAAAATCAGGTGAAGAGATCAATGACCCTGATGATTCGGGTGACCATGCGGTTAGCTCCCAGAGGTCTTTGGGGTTCAAAGCAGAAACAATACCGTCTGCCATCGACCAGAAATCTCTAAAACATATAATACAGACTTATGGAATTGCTTGTCAACTGAAGGTGAGGGTCCCTAAGTCTTCGGAGAGGGCTTGTTGGCCGCCTAGAGATGTTGTTGCAGTTTATTCTGATATTTTTAGGAGAGGGGTTCGACTGCCCTTGCATAATTTCTTTCAAAAGATTGCAGCAAGTTATGGAATCTCCCCAGCTCAAATTGCTCCTAACGGCTACAGCCATATGATGGGTATGCTGTTGATATGGTATGACCTGAAGTTTAGTGAACCGTCATTGGAGGAGTGGCACTCATTGTATAGAATCGTTAATGTGTCTGACAATTTGGGCTTCTATTATTTCACTAGATGGACTGACGGGTTTACGGGACTAGTGAGAGAGTGTATTTAGTCTTCTGGTGATTGGAAGCCCAACTAGTTTTGGGTGACATGTGGTGAAGATAGCGAAGGATGTCGTTCTCGATTTTTTAGCCGAGCTCGTGCGTATCTTTTTTTTTTATCAATTTGGATGATGCCAAGTCTGGTTTTCATTATTATTATCTCTAAGTAGTAAAAATAAATGTCCTTCTTTTGTAGGTTTTCAAAAGAAGCATAAACCACAGGGTATCTTACTTAAACGGATCCAAAGAGCCCTCGACATCCCTCAAGAGTATCGTTCTTTTAAGACTTTACGAGACGGAAGAGTCGTTAGTGCCATCAAGATGCCTCCTACCAACGCTCACACCCTCCGATTGACAGAGATCAAAGCTAAGGCTGACGAAGTTAAGGATAAATCAAGTAAGGAAGGCTCTTTGGGGTCTGCAGTCCCGTCTGAGGGTCGGCGTCCCTCTGATGTCCCTCTAAGTAAGAAGGCGAGGACATCGACCCCGGATCCTAATCCTACCCCGCATACCACACCTGCTCGAGAGAAACCAGATTCAGTGGTAGTTGAGGTGGGGTTCAGTTCTCCTTCTCTTGCTGATGGGCCAATGGGCCCGATGCTCGATGAATTAGGGAATGAGATAGTTCTTCGAAATTCAGCGACATTCGATCCCTCCAGCATTGTTTGGTCAAAAATGTAAAATGAAATGGTGGCAGTCGATATTGGCAATCTACAAGCGACTGGATTGAAGTCTCAGATTGCTCGTGCACTTAATCATTCTGTTCAGGTATGTATCCAATTTTTCATGATTTTTATTTTTTACATATAGATGACGTAATAATTTTTTTTTTAATTCTTGTGAATGTAGGCTACCATGGCACTATCGTGTGCTCAGGCCAATCTTGAAGCTGAGTCATCTTCAACCTCCAAGCTTGAGGCTGAGGTAGCTGCTTTGAAGACTGAGGTAGAAAAACTTAAGAGGGGGAAGGCTGAGGCTGAGAAGAAGGTGGCAACGGCATTGGAAGAATCCGAAACATACAAGAGTCGTCTGAGTAAAGTGAAAATTTCTCATGCCAAGCTGCAGAAGGAGTTTGATGCTGCCAAGGACCATTATAAATCTGAATTGGCAGTTCGTGATAAGACCCTTGATGCCGCTAAAAAGATGAGGGGATCGACCTTCAGAAAATAGCTAATTCTGAAGCCTTTCAACCCATTCGTGCTGACATGGAAATGAAGATAGCTGAAGGCTTAGTGGGGATGATCAAGGACAAGAATCCTGATCTTGATTTATCCTTCCTTTATGGTGACGATGCGACGTAGGCTGATAGAGCTATATAGCGTGTGGTTGATTTTCTACTTTATTTTATCGATGTTGAACTCCCGTTTGGGGTAGTGAGATTCTGAATGACATTTCATACTTGAGCTTTTGTTTCTCTTCAACTTCGATGTTTGGAAGTTGCATGTGCAAGTGCATGGCATATATTTGAACGAGAGAATCTTAGAAACACATACGTAAAAATATATGTATTGATTGTTTTACATTTAATCTGATCGGTAGATTACAATCTAGCATCTAAGGCTAGCACATGCGAATATTCAAGTTATCTAAATTACAATTTATTTTAAATCGAGGCTGAACTTGCATTGAGGTTGAACCATGCCTTGGAGACGTTGGTATTGAACATCATTTGAAAATTTGTCATTGAATCCATGTCAAGATTGACATCGATGATATTTATCAACTTTGATGTGTAAAGCCATTTTCTTTTGCTCTTTGTTATACTCGACGCTAACCTTAGCGTGTGTTTGAGATCTACAGGGTCGTTCTTGTCTAACTTGAGTTATCAACATTATTTTCAACCTACAGGCAGCAGGGTTAGATGGTCGATGGCTAAGCCATCGACCCTCCGACGCTCAAGTCAGTAACTGATGTATGGAATAAGTTTGAAAATAATTGAAAGCATTAAACGAAAATAAATGAGAATGCGAACTCATTTCTTCATGATCGATGTTCACCCTAAAGGTTGCATAGTCGACCTTGAGGGACTTCTTTACTGAGTCTCGGTTCTCAGCGTCGGATTTTAATCTGCACGTAGCATGACTAGATGGTCGATGACAGAGCCATCGACCCTCCGACGCTCAAGTCAGTAGCTGAAGTAGGAAATAAATTTAAAAATTACTGAAAGAAGTAAAAGAAAATGAAATAGAAATGCAAACTCATTCTTTCTGGATCGACGTTCACCCTAAGAGCTGCGGGGTCGACCTTGAGGGGCTTCTCTATTATACCGCGATTGTCATGATTGAGTTTCAACCTATATGCAACATGCTTAGATGGTCGATGGCATAGCCATCGACCATCCGATGCTCAAGTCAGTGACATGTTGAATAAAAAATAAACAAGATAAAACTTGAAAAATTTAGCTAAGGATTTATAAATGATACTTCTTGAGGTGAGTTGCATTCCAGCTATTTGCAATTTCTCTGCCTTCAACAGTTTGCAGCTTGTAAGCCCCGTTTCCTACTACCTTCGTGATCAGATAGGGACCTTCCCAGTTAGGGCCTAGTTTTCCAGCCCCGACTTCCTCAGTATTTTGGAAAACTTTTCTAAGGACCCAATCTCCAACCTTGAAAGTGCGGAGCCGAATGTGTTTATCATAATGTCGGGCTATTCGCTGCTGGTATGAAGCTATTCTCATTGCTGCTTGATCCCGTTGCTCATCAATCATGTCCAGGTTATGTTCTAGCTCCTGATTATTCTCTTTTTCATTCACCCTTGAAGTCCTCGCATTCTTGATCCCTATCTTTGGAGGTAGGACGTCTTCAGACCCATATGTTAAAGAAAAAGGTGTTTCTCCCGTAGCTGTTCGTGTTGTGGTTCGATAAGACCATAGCACGCTGGGGAGATGCTCGACCCATTTTTCCTTGTGTTTATCTAGATTTTTCTTCAAGGTGTTCATTATTGTTTTGTTGGAGGCTTCGGCTTGACCATTAACGGCTGGGTACCTTGGGGTGGAATAGGTTAGCTTGACTCCCCATTTTTTGCAGAAGTCTTGGAACTCAAAACTGATAAATTGAGGTCCGTTTTCGGTGACGATCTCTGCTGGTACTTTGAACCTGCAAAAAATATGTTTCCACACAAAACCTCTTACCTCACGGCCCTTGACCTGTGCGAATGCCTCTGCTTCGATCCACTTTGTGAAGTAATCTGTCATGACTAAGAGAAAAACTCTCTGATTACTACCCTTGGGTAGTTTTCCTACGATGTCCATGCCCCACTTCATGAAAGGCCAGGGCGTTATTGAAGGGTGAAGTGGTTCTGGATGAGTGTGATTGGACTGAGCAAATCTCTGGCATTTATCACATTTTTTTGAATCGGCTCTCATGGTCGGCCAGTAAAAACTTGCTGTTAAGGCCCTATTGGCTAGGCTTCGTGGTCCAGAGTGATTTCCACACTCTCCCTCATGTAGTTCTTGAAGGATATATTTTGCTTAATTTGGACCTACACACTTCAGGTAGGGGCCTGAGTACGAACTTCTGTATAAGGACCCACTGATCATGTTAAACTTCATTGCCTTAGCTCTGATCCTCCTAACCTCTGTCTTGTCTTCGGGTAGTTCATTCTTGATAATATATTTGATGATCGGAGTCATCTAATTGACTTCAACCTCGACTATTTCCACTGATTTGGTTTCTGCTTCTTCTTTCCACACTGCTGGCCATTGGGCATAATGTTAAGGGTATGTGCTTCGATGACTGACAATCAATTGCCGATCCTAGGTTGGCCAGTGCATCTACATGTCGATTTTCCTCCCTCGCCACGTGGGTAACTTCTATTTCTGTGAACGATTTTGATAGTTCCTTCACCATGGTAAGGTATGTTGACATTCTAGAATCTTTTGCTTGAAAATCTCCTCTGAACGGACTTACGATAAGTTGTGAGTCACTTTGTACTTTGATGTTTGGTATCTTCATATCTCTGGCTGAGGTCAGTCCGGCGATCAGTGCTTCATATTCTGCTTCATTATTCGTTGTCTTGAATCCACATCGAACCGCTCTTTCAACAACGTCGCCTTTGGGAGAGATCAATACTATACCCAATCCACTCCCCTTGAAATTATTGGAGCCGTCAACTTGAAGGGTCCAATGATTTGAATTATCACCTTCGGTTATTGAGAGTAGTTCTTTTTCGGCAAGCTCATGCTGCTCTGATGAAAAATCTGCAATAAAATCAACCAAAACCTGTGATTTTATTGTAGTCCAGGGTAGATAGGTGATGTCGTACTCTCCAAGATCTACTGCCCACTTTGATAATCTGCCAGATAAGTCTGGCTTGCTCAACATAGTCTTTAGTGGAAAGGTCGTCACCATCGTGATTGGGTAGGCCTCGAAGTACGGCTTCAACTTTCGCGAGGCCATGACTAGTGCGAGTGCTAATTTTTCGAGTTGAGTATATCTAGTCTCTGCATTGAGTAGCGATTTGCTGGCATAGTAGACAGGGTATTGTCTTCCCTGTTCTTCGCGAACTAACACTGCACTTGAAGAGTTAGCAAAAACGGATAAATAAATGAAAAGTACCTCATCTGAGTTAGGCTTCGAGAGCAAAGGTGGGCTTGAGAGATAGGACTTAAGTTGGTTGAGAGCCTGGTCGCACTCTGGCGTCCACTCAAAGTCTTTTCCCTTTCGAAGTGTGTTAAAGAATTGATGGCTCTTGTCGGAATATTTTGATATGAAACGATTAAGAGCTGTCAAACGACCCATGAGCTTTTGTACTTCTTTGATGTTATGGGGTGCCTTTATATTTTCCACTGCCCTAATTTGGTCGGGATTAGCTTCGATTCCTCTTTTTGTGACGAGGTACCCTAAAAATTTTCCCGACGTTACTCCGAAAGAACATTTGGAGGGGTTAAGCTTCATGTTGTATTTTCTTAACACTTCGAATGATTGCCTCAAGTTCCCAATGTGATCTTTAGCTTGTAGTGATTTTACAAGTATATCATCTATGTAGACCTCCATTGTCGAACCTATTAACTTTTCGAACATATGATTAACCAGCCTCTGGTATGTGGCTCCTACATTTTTTAACCCGAACGGCATGACTTTGTAGCCGTAGATGCCTCAACTTGTGACGAACGCTGTTCTTTCTTGATCATCTGGATGTAAGAGAATCTTATTATACCCAGAGAAGGCATCCATGAAGCTCATCATCTCATGTCCTGCTGTTACATCGACAAGCGTGTCGATGTGAGGAAGTGGAAATGAATCCTTTGGGCAGGCCTTATTTAGATCGGTGAAGTCAATACACATTCTATTCTTTCCATTCTTCTTCTTTACAATCACAACATTAGCTAGCTAATCGGGGTACTGCACCTCCCGAACTGAACCAATATCGATTAGCTTTTGAATTTCTTCCTCTATCACTTGATTTCGTTCTGCTACAATTTTTTTTTCTTTTTTATTTGACTGGTGGGTGATCGGGATCGACCTGTAACCTGTGAGTTATGATAGAAGGATTGATACCTGTCATGTCGGCATGCGACCATGCGAAGTAATCATGGTGTTCTGACAAAAAAACGATTAACTCTGCTTTCATTTCAGAAGTCAACCTCGACCCAATTTGAATGACATGATCTGGGTAGTCGGGGTGAATCTGTACTTCATCGAGATCTTCTATCTCAGGTTCGACATAGGAGGTCGACCCTGAACTTTCTCCATGCTCATATTTTGAATTTGAGCTTTCTCCACCTTCATATTTTGATTTTGACGTTGATGCTTCATTTATTTGGTTTACTTCTTGTACCTGCACGTGGTTAGTCTTGAAAGCTGATCTGTAGCAGTCTCTTGACGCAATTTACTCTCCATGAATCTGATTAACTCCCCACAGGGACGGAAACGACTTGGTGATAGGTCTGTTGAAGGTATGGCTCTTAGCTCATGAATCCAAGGTCTCCCAAGGATGACGTTGTATGCTGAGGGTGCATCGATAATTTGAAACTTGGTGTGTAGGGTAACCCCTTCCGTATACACAGGTAGTGTAATTTCACCTATGGTGGCTTGTGATCGCCGCTGAATCCAATCAAGGTCATAGATTTTTTGACGATGTTAGCTTCGAGGACTTGCATTCCTTTCAAAGTAGATAAAAAATGACATTAGTCGAACTCCCACCATCGATGAGATTCCTCTTGATCATACAGTTAGAAATAAGGACTGAAATAACAAGTGCGTCGTGATGCGGGTGTGAGAGTTCAGAAGCTTCGCTGTTGGTGAAACTCAAAGTTATGAGTTCCATTTCGGTATCGGGCTCTGGTATTATGGGCGTGTATTTAAGAGATCTACAGTGTCATTTTGCTGATACCTGAGACACTCCGCTAGCCTCGGATCCTCCACTTATGCAATTAACCACATGCTCAATTGGTGGGGGCTTTGGCGGATCCCTTAGGTTCTCATCATTTTTGCTAAATGTCTGCTTCCCCTTATCAGTTAGCAAATCTTTCAAATGGCCTCGCTTGAGTAGGTCGATAACTTCACGACGCAATGCAATACAATCATCTGTTCTATGACCGTGATCTTTGTGGAATTCACAGTACTTTGTTCTATCACGTTCATGATCTGGACTCCTCATCTTGGGCGGCCACTTTACTGTACTACCAAGTTCCTTCAAGGCATTGACGGCTTCTGAGGGTGTGAGCACAGATTGTATTCTGGTAAGTGTCGATCATATGGATCTGAAATATCCTCTCGACCTCGAGGTTTGTAGCGATCATTGCGGGGGTAAGGGTTAATTCTTCTTCTATTATTTCTGCGGGAGTCTCTTCCTTCATCTCGACCTCTTGACTTGGGTCGATAATACTGGTCTTCATCTTCCTCCCACTTAATTTGTGTCCATGCCTTTGCTAAAATATCATCCATTGTCTTACACGGGTACTTTGTGAGTTCTTTGTAGAGGTCTGAATCCCTCTTTAGCCCCTTTCTGAAGGCTGATATGGCGGTGTCAGCGTTGCAGCCTGGTATCTCTACCTTCTCTCTATTGAACCTTGCAACATAATTCCTAAGTGTTTCATTTGGATACTGGATAATGGCGTAGAGGTCATCAGAATGTTTTACAATTTTCCGGCTGCTGGCGAACTGTTCTACGAAAAGATCTGTGAGTTGTGCAAATGATCCGATCGAAGCATTATGAAGGTTTGTAAACCACTGCAGTGCGGCTCCTGATAGGCTTGACCCAAAACCTTTGCACATGCAGGCTTCTCTGAGGTACTTTAGTATTGCTGCGATGAACATCTTCTGTTTATACTGTGCGATATGGTCATCCGGATCTGAAGTTCCGTTAAATAACTTCATAGATGGTAAGGTGAATTTCGACGGCATCTCTGTTAACCCTATTTTATCCACAAACGGTGAGTCAGTGAAGCTATTTGGTGCAGCCTTGCGGATTGGAAGAGGTACACCAGGAATTCGCGTTATCATTGCCTCAATACCAGCCAGTCGTTGCTCTCCTCCATTGTCTTACACGGGTACTTTGTGAGTTCTTTGTAGAGGTCTGAATCCCTCTTTAGCCCCTTTCTGAAGGCTAATATGGCGGTGTCAGCGTTGCAGCCTGGTATCTCTACCTTCTCTCTATTGAACCTTGCAACATAATTCCTAAGTGTTTCATTTGGATACTGGATAATGGCGTAGAGGTCATCAGAATGTTTTACAATTTTCCGGCTGCTGGCGAATTGTTCTACGAAAAGATCTGTGAGTTGTGCAAATGATCCGATCGAAGCATTATGAAGGTTTGTAAACCACTGCAGTGCGGCTCCTGATAGGCTTGACCCAAAACCTTTGCACATGCAGGCTTCTCTGAGGTACTTTAGTATTGCTGCGATGAACATCTTCTGTTTATACTGTGCGATATGGTCATCCGGATCTGAAGTTCCGTTAAATAACTTCATAGATGGTAAGGTGAATTTCGACGGCATCTCTGTTAACCCTATTTTATCCACAAACGGTGAGTCAGTGAAGCTATTTGGTGCAGCCTTGCGGATTGGAAGAGGTACACCAGGAATTCGCGTTATCATTGCCTCAATACCAGCCAGTCGTTGCTCCAATTCACTTGGATGATCGATCATTCTCTGATCGAATCCCTGGTTGAACCTACGCTGCTGTTCAACCCTTTCTTGTTCAAGGGTCTGGTGTCGGACCCTTTCCTGCCCAGAAGTATGATACTCAAACCCTGGAGGTGGCCTTAGCGGGCTCTCCTCCATTTGTTATCTGGTGTCCACCTTTTGTGCTGACGCACTAGTACCTGCAATAAATGGATCAGTAAAAGTAACAGAACGACGATGCTCAGAGTATACCGAATTTGGTTCGCCGAACAGATTGGTGGGTTTGATGTAGTTCAGATGGCGTGTGTTGTCATTGATGGTCAGATCTTTAAGTTTACTACGGAGTGAAGCGTTCTCTGATCTCAGAAGCGCTAACTCCCCCGTGGTGTTTGCCATTTGATGCTGTATATTCCTCAGAACATCAGCCAGTGACAGATCAACATCAGGCGAAGGCGTAGCGGTTCTCCCATCTTGTTGGGGTCCTTTTCATTCTCTGCGAATCTCAATAGGCGGTGTCATTTTGTTTTACGAATAGATCGCTGCCCCACGGTGGGTGCCAAATTGTAGATCCGAAAATCTGTAATTAATCGTATCAGTCCGGAGCAGCGGCCAATCTGTGAAACAAAACCAGAAAAAACGTAAGAGCCAAAGACCGTCAGGGGGTTGGCGATCATTGGGCCTCCGACGCTCAAGTTAGGAAAAAAATAGGAGTACAAAGCGATAAGATATGAAATAATTGAATAATTTAGCCAGTGACTAGAAGTCAAGAGAACGTCGTTCAAATTTGGAAAAACGTAGAGAAGAAGTCTGGATGTTGAATCGCCTGAGTGGAATTAGGGTATGACGTGAAGCTTGTGGGTGTTTCAGCGTAGTCGTCAAATGAGGAGGGAGGTCTCCTTTTATAGAGAGAGATAGCGCTAGGGTTCACGTAAATTACGGGAGTGGTTGAGGCATGATCTCATTCGTTTGATCACGTCAACCCTTCCAGGTAATGCGAACGGCTAATTCAAAGTAATTCAAATTACCCGATCTTTATGAGATTTCTCGGTTAAACGATAACGTTCAAACCTCATGGACTAGCATAGTGGGCTGACGAAAAATAGCCACTACAATAATTACTTTTTAATATTTAATTTTCATTTTTTAGTCAATATAATTATTTTTTGGTGTTGATTAATCCAAATTTAAATTATATAATTTTTTAAAATTTTAATTTTAGCAATAAATATGAATTATGATTAGTTATAATATAATAAACTTTATTTTGCAAAAATATTATTAGCAATATTTAATATTAATATTAACACACGTACAAAGTTGAGATTAGAGGATCATTATTTCAAAATCAACTCAATCATCACTACTCGTGATAGTTAAGATTTATTATGATAATTGTATTTTTTTTCTTATTAAAAAAAAAAGAAACTAATTCAGTATCTTGAAAAAGCTGAGAAGCTAGTACAACTGTACAATGTACAAACCTTGCATTAACTACTTCGGCAAGATCTTAGACCAGACTAAAAAAAATCACAACCATTTAGAAGGGGTAAATACGGTAAATTCCATAATCCCTCCTCCTCTGCTGGTGACACATACCACGGCCCCACTACTTTTTATCTATTTGCAGTTTTTTTGTCTAAAATAAAAATTTCAATAAAATATTTCGATTGATCGAAAAAATATATCGTGGCATTTCAATTAACATATCGTAACACTTCGACCATCTATTGTGATATTATGAAATTGAAATTATTTTATTGGCCATTGATAATAAAAAAATGGGTTGCAAATAATAGAGGGGATGCATTGCATCCCATCCACTATAGAATTTACCGCATAAATACCAAACGATTAGAAAAACAATGATGTATAAGAAACGTTGGGAAGACACGCTTAAAATTTTAGGTACAAATTAATGTCACACTAAAAACTACTAAGTTTATTAAATCAATATCCAAATTTTCTAATGTATTTATGTACAATTATTACTTTTTGAGGCCCTACTATCGTATCACTTATTTTATTTAAAAGCAAATATTAGCAAACGTCTGCAATGTGCTCATATCACTCAATTTTTAAATTTATTTCTCTCTTCACATTAGTTTTTCGAATTCAAATTTGAATTTTTTTCTCTCTTTACGTTACCTTTTTTGAGGTGGTCTCTTGTACATCAAATGTACATAAGATTGTATATCAAATTGAATGAAGTATCATTGTCAATACTAAAAATTATCATGTTTATTTAACTGAAAATTACTATTAAAAACCAAAAGATGGTGATATTTTTGTAATTATTACTATATTATTTGCATTGAAAAAAATATCACTTATAATACCAAAAAGTATAATTAATAAGATTGGAAAATATCATAAATTTTTATCTGACTGAAGCAGTTCGGTACCAAAATAGTGCTCTGCTACTTTTACACAAATATTAAATATTTCACAAAACCACTTCCATAAACATTATTCTCTTTAAAACATCTTATTTTCGCAGTTTATTTATCAAATTATTGTACACACTGAATAATTTTCATAGTTTTATTTATCTCATGCATGGTAGGTCCCAACTGAAATAAAATTAAAAAAAAATAGAATTGTTTTACTTTGATAATTTATTATTATTTGACGGATATATCATATATTCAACAGTTGATGACTCCAAATATATATATATATATATATATATATATATATAGGGATGGGATCTGGTGAGAACCGGTCGCTAGGTGAGAACCGGGAACCGATCCCATCCGTCCATCCTGCAAAATCGACGCCCCAGATCCATCTAGATTTTCGGTGGCATTTTTATAATTATCGCGAAAATCTTCAATTCGCGCGTCTCATTAAGGGTAAAATCGGAACTGAACTCAGAAATTGCCCAGATTCAATTTTAGCATCCGACTTCGCACATTTTAGCCTCATGCATTTCTCATTTTAGCATGTGTTGATAAATAAAAATGGAACGATGATTTCATTGGAATGAAATGCAATACACCCTATTTGGGGACAGTGAACCCTAATGGGAATCTCATAATTACTAGTTGGGATCAGGAACTTAATAAACCCTAATTAGGAACGGTGAACCCTAGTGGAAAATGTCACATCAATTTTAGCCTCCTACTTCGATAATTTTAGCATTATGCGATTCTCATTTTAGCCTCATGCGATTCTCATTTTAGCCTCAGAACAAAAGGGAAGAATTATTAAATTACTATATTACCCCTCCGTCCAGAAAGTTTTTGAAAATTACAGGAATGTTACCGCCCATCCACTTAAATCTGATTTAATCTGGACCGTCCAGATTGAGTCAAACAAGGGCTAGGATTGGTTCCTAGTTCCCACCTGGGAGAAGGGTTCTCATTTGATCATTTCCCTATATATATATATATATATATATATATATATATATATAGGGAAAGGATCAAATAGGAACCAAATCCCCCGTGAGAACCTAGGAACCAAACATATTAGCAAATTATTAGTCACATATTAGCAGTGTGTATAATCGCTAACATATTAGCAATATGTTGCTAATATTATGATATCGTCAAGTTAGCAAAATGAGTTTACCTCATGTTAGTAACATAATCTCTTGATGTTAGCAATATAAATCTCTTATGTTAGATTGGTTCCTAGGTTCTCACGGGGGGATTTGGTTTCTATTTGATCCTTTCTCTATCTATCTATATATATATATATATATATATATATATATATATCAAATAGGAACCAATCCCCCCCGTGAGAACCTAGGAACCAATCCTAACCTTAGATTTGATTAGATCTAATGACCATAATTTAGTCAAAGTTTTAGTCAAAGTAAGGTGGCAAACTTGTAATATTTGAGAACTTAATGAAGGCAGGGTTATTTTCGTAATTTAGAAATTAGGTTATGTTTTTTCAGATTTTGGGCCCAATTCCTGGAATTACATAGACAACACATTAAAACCGTTGTCTTTTATGGCGTTGTATTAATATGCTAACATGAGAGATTTATATTGCTAACATCAAGAGATTATGTTGCTAACATGAGGTAGACTCATATTGCTAACTTGATGAGATCATAATATTAAATTGACATGTATTAAACACCACACATATAACAATGGGCCGCATTTAAAATAATATTATGTAACATGATCATTCATACATACAACATATTGCTAATATGTTAGAGATTATACACGCTGCTAATATGTGACTAATAATTTGCTAATATGTTAGTAACATGTTGCTAATTTGTGAATAATGATATGCTAGTATGATTTAAATTCTCAAATATTACAAGTTTTCAAAATAATATTAAGCATTGATGAAGCTATAATTGTTTATGAACTTAACTATATATAGCTCATACTTTAACTATTTTCTCATGAAAGCAACTTAAAATTCAAAGTCGTGCATAAAAAATTTCATGTTAGCAACATAAACACAAGATATGAGCAATATTGTGATATCATATTAGTAAATATCTGACAGTTACGAGTTGAATATACGTGAAAAAAAAAAAGTTTTTTATATTTTTCATCAATTTTTGCTCAAATAAACATATGCATTATGGATCTTAAATGAAAGCATGAAAAAAAATCTTTAATTTGATATATTTTTTGCGTAAATTGGATAAAAAATGAGTAAGTTATAATTATTTAAAGTTTTTAGGAATTTTTTAAAGGATCATGTCATCACTTTATACAAAAAAAATCTGGAATTACCCCGTGAGAACCTAGAAACCAATCAAATTCAAGAATTTTGATGACATGGTGGATAAAAAGACGGTGGCATAGTTGTAAATACGTAAAATTCGAAATATAAGGGGTAATTCGAGATTTTTTTATAAAGTGATATCATCATCTTTTAAAAAAAATTTAAAAACTTTAAATAATCATAACTTACTCGTTTTTTATCCAATTTACACAAAAAAATTATCAAATTAAAGATTTTTTTTCATGCTCTTTCATTTAAGATCCATAGTGCATATGTTTATTTGAGCAAAAATTGATGAAAAATATAAAAAACTTTTTTCCACGTATATTCAACTCGCAACTGTCAGATATTGCTAATATGATATCACAATATTACTCATATCTTTTGTTTATGTTGCTAACATGAAATTTTTCATACACGACTTTGAATCTTAAGTTGCTTTTATGAGAAAAATAGTTAAAGTATGAGCTATATATAGTTAAGTTCATAAACAATCATAACTTTATCAATGCTTAATATTATTTTGAAAATTTGTAATATTTGAGAATTTAAGACATACTGACATATCATTATTCACTATTCACATATTAGCAACATGTTACTAACATATTAGCAAATTATTAATCACATATTAGCAGTGTGTATATTTCTAATATATTAGCAATATGTTGTATGTATGAATGATGTTACATATGTTACACAATATTATTTTAAATGTGGTCTAATGTTATATGTGTGGTGTTTAAGACATGTCAATTTAGTATTACGATCTCATCAAGTTAGCAATATGAGTCTACCTCATGTTAGCAACAGAATCTCTTGATGTTAGCAATATAAATCTCTCATGTTAGCATATTAATTCAACGTCAGAAAAGACAACGGTTTTAAAGTGTTGTCTATTTAATTCTGGGAATCGGGCCCAAAATCTGAAAAAATATAACCTAATTTCTAAATTATGAAAATAACTCCGCCTTCATTAAGTTCTCAAATATTACAAGTTGTCACCTTACTTTGATTAAAACTTTGACTAAATTATGGTCATTAGATCTAATCAAATCTAAAATTAGAATTAGTTCCTAGGTTCTTACGGGGGAATGGGGTTCCTATTTGAACTATTCCATATATATATATATATAGTGTTAATCAGTATTATAATTTTAATGTATTATAATATTAATTTAGTGTTAAATCAATATTATAATACATTAAAATTATAATACTGATTAACACTTGAAGATGTTATGGTTGTACTTGGGTGAGGATTTTATGTGTAAAAGGAGATAATCAATATTTGATCCACTTGTTTTCAATTGATAAAATTGCATGAAGCACAAAACTGCTCAACCCACCTAGGAAGATCCACAAGTACATCCTCGAAGCCCATTACGGAGGCCAGCGATAAGCCCATGCACGATAGGCCAAATTAAATTTCGTCCTCAAAATTACTTTTTTATACCTCAATCTATAAGTATTTGACAATAACTCAAATTCTCATATAAGTAATTAAATTTTTATCATCAATCAAATGGTGCCACGGGAAAATTAAATCATTAAAATATCCATATTTTATTATTTATTTATATTCTGGGGGATTTTAATTCCTAAATTAAATAAATATGTGGAAAGTTGCAACCAGTAAGAATATGACTAATGAGTGGTGTTTTTGCACAAAAATTTGAAGTTTAAATAAAGTAATTTGAAGAGTTTTGCATGTGTTTTAACTCAAATTGCACTTTTAACCTCCCGGTTTGGAAGTTTTATTTCTTGTTTAATTTGTACAGAAAATGGAGGATGAATTGCTGCAAATTTGAGGGATTCAATACCATAAGAAGATAGAGAATCGAATAAGGAGCACGCTGCAAGTTAAATCGGATCAATCGACCAAGAAATAAGCGAGAACGAAGCGAAACCGTGGAAGTTGCTGGAGACACACGCCAAGCGCAACCCCTAAACGCGAGCTCCTCGGGGTCGCATTTTGGCACTCTTCCAGGTGCGAACCCAGAAATGTGACCTTCTCGGGTCGCGTTTGGGGCCTCTTCCAGCACGACCAGGGAGTGCAACCTCCTCCGGGTCGCGCCCCAGAGTACCACAGACGCTACCCAAAAGCGCGAGCCACATCCCGCGTTTTTGAGTCTGAACCTCAATTTTCTTTGTCCAAAACATGACCACAAAGTGCGATCTCTTCGGGTCGCGCCCCAGAACACCAAAAGATGCGATCAAGAAGCGGGACCTCCTCCAGGTCCTGCCCCGTGCACTAATTTTCTGATTTTTGGTCATTTTTCTCTCATTTTTTATTTTCTTTTAATCCCTTATTCATCTACTATATATACACCCCCCATGGATGAAAGAAAAAAAAAAGAAAAAACTCTCACGATTCATTTCACCAAGCCTCCACACATCTAATCCTCTTCATCACAAAATTCTCTTCTCCCACACCTCTAAAACCCTAGCCACATATCAAGCCCACACCCTAGCTATGATTTCCACCTAGTTAGAGTGAACAAGGAGCTAGAGCTTAAAGATAGAGCAAAGAGGAGAATAGTGGAAGCACGGATGGAGTCGAAGCCCAACTTTTAGGTTGTACGAAGTTCCATTTTCTTGTTTTTACCTTTGTTTTCTTTGATATGATTTAGTCCTTGGATTTGTATAATGTTAGGGTAAAATATTTTGTATTTTGGAATTGAGATTATTTGGGTATTTATGCATTTATTTTTCTATTGATTGTTTATGACCCTATTTCATTTCTTATACTTATACTATGTATGGGTGTTGATTAATTGATCACCAATTTACACGATTTTATCTATTGATTCATAATTCGAGAGATGAGTCTCAATAGATGAACCCTAGGCACGTGACACATTTGCAAACAAATTCGAGAGAACTGAGGCTTAGTGTGAGGGCTTGAAATCTTAGGAGCTTTTGGTAAGTATATGTGTAGAATTCGATCGGAGACGGTGAACCTAGCGTCTACCCTATAAACTTGAGTGTCTCGAGGGAGAGCTTAGGATGCATTAGAGATTGCCCTAGTGAAATTTGACACCACAAATCAACTTTCAATATGATCGTTAGTGTTAAGTACCCGAATGAATCAATTTGAAGAGTACCTCTACCTTCTTGTTCCCTTCTCCATTAATTTTCTTGTTTATTTATTGTTTTCCTTATTTTAGATTAGTTAACTTTCCATTTTTCTTGTTGTCTAGATAATAATTAAGGTTCGATGTTGTAGTGCACACAATTAGGTCTAATTTAGTCTTTGTGGATACGACACTTGCTCACTGCTATCTACACAGCCCCATTCTCTTGCGGGTTGTGCTAAAAAATGGTCGATCAGCGACAAATGACGAGCTCGCACAAGAAATCAACCCATTATTGTTGAGAATTATAAAAAATAGAAGGCACCAATAAAATTGCTCTATCTAAGCTTTAATACAAGCACCAATGATATTACACTACGTAAGCCCTAATGCACCCTCATTTACCTTTAAATAGAGGGCTTGGCAGCCAAGAAGAAGAGACGCAATTCAAGAGCCTAAGACTTGGAGAAAGCTTCCTTGAGAATTTCTCTCTCAAACTTCAATGCATTATTGCGAGTTCAAGCAGTTCTTCATGGAAATCAACGCATTCTTCACCAAAATCATCCAAATTCAACGTTTGATCCGAAATCAAGGTACTTCACCCTCCGACTGGAGTTACCAGACTCAAATATTCAAGTTGTTCTTGCAAGATTCAAGAAGTTCTTCGTCCGATCAACTTAAATCCATTGTTCGATCCGGAGTCAAGATTCTCAACCCTCCGAATTGACGTTATCAACCCAAATCTTCAAGATGTTCTTACAAGATTCAACTCATTCTTCAAAGAAATGACACAATCTTCATCAAGATCATCTTAAATCCATAGTTTGATTTCGAATCAAGGTTTCGACCATCTGAATCAACATTATAAACCCACCTTTAAGATCATGAAAAATAGGAAGATCAAATTTTTGAAGAGGAGAATCAGAAGATTGAATCAGAGAATCAAACCAAAATTGTAATTTCAATTCAAAAATATTTCTTTGCGCGCTTTTTCGGTATTTATATAAATACACAAAATTTATGTTACACCTCAATTTCTTACTAATTGAAACTAGGTATAACTCCGTCTCTCTTTCCTATACATTGTCTGTGTCTCTTCCTTATCATGTCTCTCTACCTAAACTTTAACCATTTATAATGGTATAACATATCACACCATGTAGGTGTGATATGTAATACCATATATAATTATTAAGAACTACAAACTAAAATAACCTTATAAATATTAATTAAAATCTTATTATAAAATATTCACACAATATGTGGTAACTAGTTAAAGAATATTTTAGAAATTAAAATTTTATAGAGATCCTAATACATCTAGGCAAACAATATATTATCAATACATATACTTTAATACACCAAAACAAACATAATATTGATATCTTATATGGTAAAAAAAAAATCTCAGTCAAACATATCCAACCTTATATTATACAGTCTACAAATGAGCCATTTATTAATCAAAAGTCGGATTACAAAATCTTAAATTCTAGAAATAACTGGAATAATGAAAATTCGAATCTTGCTCTATAATTTTTAGATATAACTAACTTCGTCTCTTCTTTCTCCTATCAGGATTTGTCTCTTTATCTAGTCCTTTAATCTTTGAATCTCTTAGTGTTCTGCCATAGACCTTACTTCTCCATTCGTCTATAAGATGGAGCATGAACTTTTCAAAATTAATTATATTTTCTAAACCTTGGAGTATATTCCAAATTTCTTTAGCAATCTTCTTAGCTAAGGGCTTCAATAATTTGGGTATACCTACACTGACTATCTAAGTAGCTATCATAGGCTCCAATTATATATGATCTTCCTTCATTTTCCTCCAAAGCATGTAGATGCTCATGTCTTTCTACATCTATTGTCTCATCCCACTTAAATTCACATAAAATCGCCAATGAGTCTAGCTTTGTGGGTTCTAATACGCTCTTCTACCGATGAAGTTAGTTTGTGACCTCTTATCTTGATCTTAGGTTGTTTGCAAGCTGATAAATTGGGATTTTACACTAGTTTTCGTGTTATTTAATTATACATTTTATATGGTTTGCTTGTGTTTTAATTTCAGTTTAAATGAATTTCACTCGATCTTGGAGTTTGGTATATTTTGTGATTTTTGTAAGATTTGTTCCAATTTTGATGTATTTTCAAGGGTAGAGTAGTTGATGATGTCCCAAGCTTGTACGATGAAGAAATTGAGTCGAAAATGAATGAAAATGGCACAGGAAGGGACTTGCAAGTGGATTCATGAGTCCTCCCCATGAATGGAGTCGCGAATGGCACCCCGACCAAGTTTCTGGAAGCCTACTACTGAGGCAGGGTTTGTCTTAAATTCACGAGCTTGGTTGCAAATATGAAGAGGTCACGAATTTTCTGGTGCCATATCGGAGCCACGTGGATTCGCGACCCGAGTCACGAGTGATTGGGTCGTGAAGGAGGTTGTGAATATGTTGGGCCTGTCTGATTTTGAGCTGATTTTATGCTTGATTTTTCTAGGTATTTAAGGGTTATTTTGGATGAGAATTGACACTTTTACATACCCTAAAAATTTCCAGCAGAAGACATACAACAGAAGAATGGAACAAGAAAAATAAGACCAAATGATTCACGTGTTTTCAAGATTAGAGACAAATATAATCTTTCGGGTTTTATTTTTCTTTAATTCTTGTCGAACAATGAATACTTTGTAGATGAATTTAATTATTGATTTTATGATGAACAACGAAAATCTAGTATTGTATGGTTGATTATGATTCAGTTATGAAGTTTGTTTAACTAATTTCTTTTATGTTCCTATGACTTTGTTATGCTTTAATTGTTCTTGAGCTTAATTATGCTATAATTCAAATGGCTCTTTTCAAATCAAGCACTATAAAAGAAGAGATCAACCTCAGAAGAAGGGTTATGAAATATGCGGGAGTTATAAGCGAACTAAGCATTTAAACATTCAAGTGTTCTTGCATCCAAATTCATTATGAGACGCATTTTTGTTAAAAGTTAGGAACAACCTTGTATAATCTTTAGAATTGAGATTCTAAATCCTAACCTAGTCTAATAGCACCTAACCGCTCAAAGAGAAATTATGAGTTGAGAGTGATCTCTAACAATAGTTGTCCAATCTAAGAATTGTAAGTGTGAATTGTTGAACTGATTAACTATGTAATCCGTGTGTCTACATAGAAAACATAGTGATCATCTTCCATTTGGAAGAGAGAGGACATAAGAGTTTGTTTAGACTCGAACCTTTATATATCATGCCTAAGTTACTACTTTTCTTAAAATGCTTAATTGTTTAACTGCTTTATTTATATAAGTTGAACTGTGTGTTTAAAGTTTGTCAACTAATATCTCTTCAACTGTGCAAAACCGACCAAATCTTTCAACTCAGTTGTGACTTAAAGTTAATTACGTCCGCAAACTTTGTTAAAGCGTTCAAGTGACTTTTGAGCGTGATTATTCACTCTCTCTAATCATTGTATTATATTTTCCGGGATCAACAAAGTAAATTTTCCCCACATACGGTGTAAAATATGGGTTTAAAAATGAAAAGGGATTAGTTTAACAATTTTAACAAAACATTAAATTAATAGTATTAATAAATAATCAATTTGATATGGCAGTTAATTATACTTGTGATCAAGCTTCTAATTATGCTACTCACCTGATACATGTTAGTTAATATTAATGAAAAAAGTGATAATTTTAAATTTAATTTTTTTATTGTAGTTTGTAGTTTGATAATTACTTTTTATTTGTGAAACGACGACGTAAAAACACCATTTAAATATCTAATAATTGCATGTTGCAACACTTGATTGTCGTACAAATTAAGTTTTAGTCGTTGAAGTATTGAAGCTTGAAAAGTCTACACACACAAATATAATGATGCCCTTTACTTTTGACTTAATACCATGAAAATATTATGCTCCCTCCGTTTCACAATAAGGATGTGATTGGTACGGTACAATGAAATGGAATAGAATGGTCATTCTCATGTCCATTTTCATTCCAACGATTGGTATCGTTCAAAATCGTGAATCACCATTCCCGATGGATTAATCCCTATTCCCAAAGGAAGGGAAATAACCATTTCACCCAACCCCATGTGTTTAACTATTCCCAATGACCAAAAAAACTAATATATGATATATTTATATATAATCATATCTTATAATATTATTTTATCATATTTAGAAAAATAAATCAAAAATCAAATCAAATAATTTATTATTATTATTATTATTATTATTATTATTTCTTAATTCTTTTTATATTACTTATCTATTTTCAAAATATAATTTAAAAATATTTGTTAAAATCAAATTTTGATAGCTTTTATAATTTTGTTGAAGAAAAATGAAAGTGATGCCGAAATAAATATAACATAAAAATATGTTATAATACAATATAAAATATTTATGTATTTGATATAATTTAATATATTCAAATGAAAAATTGAAAGGTTAAAGTATTTTTCTATGAAGTAAAAATACTTTTATTAACTTATACAAATTATTGAATATTGATTAATTAAATATTTTATAATAAAGTTTTTTAATAAAATAAATAAATTATGATTTGCTAAAGAATTAGAAAAAATCATATACTAAAAAAGAAAAATGGCATTTAGAAATATAAAAAAAAATAAATTAAGGCATGTGTTGATATTTATTAGCTATTACGTACACTTTATTCAATTATAAGAAGATTTAAAATTACCTAAAATATTCATTATATAGGATAAAAAAATTAATATTTCATTCCGTTCTTCATTCTGTAGACATACCAATTATAAAAATCATCATTCCATTCAGACCCTCATTCCATTTCTAAGTTCATTCCATTCATACCTAATTCCATTCAATCATACCAATCACCTCCTAAGTGTCATTCTAGCACTTTAATTTTGTTTCACAAAAAATGTCATTCTACACAATTGAGGTAAAAGTTTCACATTTTTCTCATATTTGTTGTCATTTAATGCATTCAAATAATCATATTTAACTCATTTAATGTATTCACATAAGGGTGTTTAAAATAATTTGATTATCTAATTAATGTTTATTAATATGTGTGCATTTATCTAAAATGACATTTATTCAGAAACGGAGGGAGTATTATATTATATTATATTATATTATATTATATTATATTATATTATATTATATTATATTATATCATATTAAGTAGATTAACGTGCAAATTAATGAGAAATCATACATACCTAACGTTAATCTATCTGAGGATAGGTCATAGGAGTTGAACTTAATGCTGAATAAAGTCTTATTACTTATATAACTTTTTTTTTTGTCACTCACCTTTTATGTGATTGAAGTTTGAGATTTACATTCCACCTCTTTAGCTGGATTACATTCCAATATCACCTTAATGAGTTGTATAAAATAAAAGAAAAAGAAAAGCAATCCAAACCTAAAAGTCTCAGATATCACATGATGATAATTCTAAGAACTGGGACCTCATAAACCCATATGGAAAATCCAAATCGGGAAAAATCATATGAGAGAAAGAGTACCCTCTAAGAATAACGAAAAATCAGGACAACAAAAATCCTGTCTAATGTCTAACAGTGAAAGCAAAAAAATGAAATTAATCAACTTGACCAAGAATTAAAACCCAATCAAACAACTGCCAAGAGTTCCTAGTCGCCAATGATTGATAAAAATCATGCATGAATGAGGAGGGGATTTTTTCACGACCATCATGAGAACCCCCAACGACGCCCCAACGATCTCTATTGCCATCCTGAAAATCATTGAGACTGAGAGTCATGCCGCGGAGGATTGACATTCCCTGCTATCACCGTATTACCGAACATATGAGACACCATTTCTATATTAGCTAGAGCAACTGAATTTGGCACAGCTAAAACATAAGGTGTTAAACCTTCCTCAAAATTCTGGCCCCCTTCATGTCTAAGACGACCAACACTCTTCCCCACTATAGAGTTTAAACGCCCAGACCTTCGTAATTCCGCAGCGGTGTGCATATTTCTCTTTTTGTAGACATGCTTAGGCTGCACTCCAATGTCCTCCTGACTCTCCTCATGCTCTCTCACCCCTTCAAAAATTCCAGGGCCCTCATGATCCTCCAACCCATCCGTTCGGCGCCCCTGGTCCAACTCCAAGTCCTCTAAAGATTCTGATGCACTGTCCTTCACCACCTCTACCTTCCCATCATCTAAAAACGCATCATGTTGATCAGAATCCCCATTAGATTTCTCATAGTCAGAAGCCCAACTCCCTGAAGACCTCTTGCACTCCCCCGTATGGTTCTTTTTATTAAAGAGAATCCCCTCCTGGCCCTCCCCAGATTTCATCAAATCTACGACCTCTGCATTAGAAACATGAGCAGCATTATTAACCCTTGAATAATCTTCCCCCTATTTAGCCTCCGCCACAGACGATGCCTCCTCATTTTCGTCAGTTGTATGCACCAAGTTTGTTCCAGATACAACAATATCAGTTGGACGTGTCAGCCCCATGTTTGGTGTTTATTTGTACTATTTTATCGTAGGAATTTGGTGTCTTTTGTATATGTGTTTTCGGTATTTTCGTGTTATTTTTATGTCACTTTCTTCACTTTTGCTCTTTTGGTGAGTTGTGCCAAGTTTGTGCAAAACTTGAGCTTTTGTGTCAAAAAATAGAATTTCATGGCACAAAGGTGACAAAGAGCTTAAGCTTCCAACCGAAGCTCCCAGCTTGTTGTTTTGTCTTGAAAATCTCCCACTTCGCTGAGCTGGTCGGGGGTCTCGCTGATCAGTTTGGGGTCAAACTGAAGAGAAAAGTTGGGAGCTGAATTGGAGCAATAACTGAAGAGCTTTGATTTCAAGCTGAAGCCAAGAGCCCAAGGCTGAGCTGGAGGCACAACTGAAGAACCAGCTGAGAAGTCAACTGATGAGCTGCAACTGATGAGCTCAACTGATGAAGAGCGGCCAAGACTAAAACTGACACTGAAAATCAAAGCCGAAAGCAGGAGCCAAAACCACCCCGCTGGCGCGGGGGCACCGCGACCACGGTATGAAGCTCTTGGCCAAGATGCCCCTCGCGCGCGCGGCGTTTCAGTCCCATCGACGCGGGGGTGATCAGTCCAGCTCCCTCTCGATCAGTTTTTCATGCCACGATCAGTTTCGGCCTCTTCTTCGATCAGTTCCAGCTGCAGTTTTGGGAAGTTCTATTCTTTAATGCTCTCCACCCACTTGGCCAGCTGTAGGAATTAAATGCACACAATTTTAGCTAGGAGTGGGAGGAGTTTGGGAGAACCATCTGCCAATAACTCCACCTTTTGCTTTTCTCTCTCATCAACCAATAAATCAACCATTCTCTTCCCATTCATCGAGGACTTCTCTCCATCCACTCCAGACTTGGAGGGGGGAATTTGGACACAACTCCCCTCTCCAGTTCACCACTCCACACTTTACCTTTCACAAACATCACCGTTCTAGAGAGAAGGAAAAGAGGAGAAAAGAGGCAAAAGAGCTCGAAGCTTAAGGAAGAAGGCACGAGAAGAGGAGCCCAACTCCAAGCCGTCCGCGGAAGCTAGGCTTGCTCAAGGATCTCACTTTTGGTATTTTCTTTCCTTAGCTTAGCTCATTTGTGAGGATTTGTCCCAAAACACTTTCGAGACAACAATATTGTAGGAGTTGTATTTTATTTATCTTTTGATTTATAAAATGAAGAACTTTTATGATGTTTATGCTGTTTTGAGCATGATGGGCTAATTCATTACAATAGGGGGTAGATAATCGAGTTGGTTTCGATCTATGCTTGTAATGGTTGGTTTCTTGCTGTTGGAATTGTACTTGTTTATGTTGAGTACTTGGCCACTACTTAGCATTGCTAGGCTTTAGATGAGACCGAGAGGAGATTCTATAGCCCGATTTAGGTTCCTTCAACGTTAGGTGGACTGGTTACATAAGTCTAATTGTTAACCTTAGGTGGACTGCGTACATAAGCCTAAGTGTTAATCTTGTTCATATAATATAGCCGATGGGGGTTCAACGGATTGACGGTGAAAGTAAATGAAGTTAAGCCTCTTGAAGGGGTATATTGTACGTCTAGGATTATCACAATCAAACCAAGCTAGGGGAGAAACCAATGAGAGAATCTACACCATAATGCTCTTCTTATAATCTTTTCTTTCATTTTTGTCATTGTTGGTGTTGCTAGTTAATTTTACCTGCTTTAATTTGATAGTTTAGTAAAAACCATCCATCCCTTGTTTAGAATGTTTAGGTTCGTATAAATTCATGTGCTTATTAATAATTGTAGCGTATAAAGGTAATCGCCCAGATTAAGCTTTCCTCAAGAGACATGACTCGGGTTAGCTCACCGCCCTACAATTGACCCCATCCTCTTGCGGGTTCGGTCAGTAGTAGTTGTGTGTGTGTAGTGCGATCGGAACTTCAAACACTCCATAAGAGCATCAAATGCATTCGCTACAGGAACAGGAGCTCTATTTTCTCCGGAAGAACCCACCTAAGCAGCCCCTCCTTAGAAGAAGAACCCGCCTGAACAACCCCCTCCTTAGATTTACCAAAAGATTTAGCAACCTAATCCTTAGTGGATTTGGGAAGTTCTTCCTTCTTGGTACCTTCCTCCGTCAGCAAAACTCCAGCTCCCTCTACACCATTGTCCGCAGCTGAAGCATTGAGTTTACAACATTTACTCGTCGAATGCCCCACAATTTTACATTCATTGCAAAACAAGGGCAGACTTTCATAATGTAAATCCACAAAAAAAAGATGCGTCGCCTCGATCAATCATCATAGATGATTGCAAAGTATGAAGCATATCAATTTCAATTAAAATTTGAGCATAATGGCCTACCGTGCCATGCAGAGTATTACCATCGATCTTCAATGGAGTGCCAACTGATCTTTCAACCAATATTTCAGCATGCCAATATTCAATTGGCAGGTTATATAGCCTAATCCAAACCTGAGCAAAAGTCGAATTAATCTTGTATGGCGTGAAGTCTGGAACCCAATCTCTGATTTGGAGGAGGCGATGACAAAGGTTCCACGACTGTGATTGTCTCACTTTCATCTGATCTGCCGCACAAGAGAACTGCAACGTAAAATAACCCTTCCCAAGCAATATTAAATTCCAATCCTTCGTAGAGCTCCATAGCTTTTGAAGGCGGGCTTTAAGATCGATCTCAGACCATGATTTCTCGCCTTTAAACATGATTAATCGTCCAATTAAAGAAAATTGAAATTTTCCCAATTAAGATTGGTAAAGATCGTCCAGAATTGAAACCGAATTGAACTCGCCTTGCTTGACAGGTTGAATTCGTGACATGGAGTTTGTGAATACGTCCGGATGACGCTCAGGCATGGTCGATTGAACAACAATAGCGTAAGAGATCCCATGCTTCAAGATTGGTGATGTAGAATCAATTATTAGGGTTCGGGCAATAATTAATATAACAATTAGGGTTTTTGAAAGAAAGAGGCAGATTAACAGATTTTTCTAATTCTCGTGAGGAGGAATTAGATTTATCAGTGTCCAAGAATCGTGAGGATTCCTTGACGGGCTGATTGACACCAAATTCCGGCCAGATAGATGGAATAGACGACATCATCATGTACGAAGTGTCATCATCATGTACGAAGTCGGCGGAAAATAGAGAGAGAAGAGAGCATCCCCTGTTAATATCCCATATCTTTCCTTCACATTCTAATATCACCCAATTCACTTAAATCCAAATTGGATGAATATACACACAGAATCAAGAAAATAGACATTAGACATAGTCAGACATTCTAGCAATCTACCATTATCTAACAGATTATACGAGACCTCGCTATTTCATCTATTAGTAGTTCTCTGATATACAATGGTGAAACTTGAGGTTTGTTTTGTTGAGTGAGTTGTGAACTGGTTGCATTTTCGTGAAGACGCCTAAAGAGTTGTTTCATCGGAGAAGATGAGATCGGCTTCCATGGACAAAAATAACGAACAAGCTAAGAGGCACGCAGACGAAAACCCAAGCCATGAGAAACTCACCCTCAGTCAGATTTGTTCCATTTGTAGTTTTCTTGTATGCGCCAAGAGATGATTCCTAAAGTGAGAACTATTGATCTTAGTCCCTCTCTAAAACCTCTTCTGAATTCTCATCAGTCAGAAAACAGGAGCGATAGGGCAGAGCGACTGGTGCTGCTGACATTTGGGAGTCTTAGCGTATGTCCCGGCTTATCTGCGAAAACGTCCTGCTATTTAATCTGTGATTTCCACCATCTAATAAATCTCAATGAAATTTCAGCTTCATTGGTTTCTACCTAGTATCTACCCGGTTTTGTGGCATTTACATGTCTAAATTTAACCTTTTTTTTTTTGAGCGAGGGCTTCTGAATCTAGGGACGTTACAGACCATCGTATCACTGTTCTACACCTCTTTTAAAGCCAAATTAAAACACACGTAAAACCACGAGTAAAATTCACTTGTACAATCTTGCATTCTGCCATCAAGCTGTAACTTATCCTATACCAAACCAACAGCCACATCATGAAACTGGTTGAACTGCTCCAAACGTGAATTTGAGTCGACATCCTCTACAACCTCAACCCTGTAAAACAACCTGAAAGAATCTGCTAGGCAGTTGCCACCACCAATTAGAACCATTCATGGAGAGTGATCGGACAAACAATTCTGATGCTATCAAACTATGACAGAAATATACTGAGAAAAGTAATTAAACCAAGAAAGCAATATTCACCAACATTTGTGCCCCAAAATCCAAATTGTTATATTGTATAAGTCGAAGCGTCAAAACCCCGCTTGGCCACAATAAGAAACACAGAAAGCATTCCTCTTTATGCCAACTACGAGATACATGCCAGAAATTTGACTCCCAAGTGCAAGATCAACTAGCATTTAGCTTGACCAATAACATTTTCTATCAACGTACAAGACCAGCAAAGAGTTAACTAAAAAGTAGTGCCTGGATAAAATCAAATAGAAATGTTTCTTTTCGTGGTTAAAGACATTCCACAAATCTGAAAAGGGTGACAGATTAATTGTCCAAGATGATCAGATACAGCTGCAAGTGTCTTTCCAATCCTTAGTAAGGCCTATACCTGATATTTGCACGTGAAGGTCTGCCTCCACTCATACTGCCACCTGTACCATAACCCCACTGCCGACAAATAATTACATTCAGTCAGTACAACAGATGCAGTTCCATATCCAATGACCAACCATCTGCTCGTCATATACATTTGTCAATGGAATGTATGTACCAATATGGTTTCCTAAATGAAAAGAAACATTTAATTTTCTTCTGTTCTCTTCTATAGTTGGGTTATAATACAAAATCATATTTTGATATCCCAGAAGTAAATTGACATACATTTTACTCGGCAAATAAGTTTTTAAGCCATATTACTCAAACAAACATGATAAAAATGGTTACAATTGCAAGAGAAGCACAAAAAACTCTTGACAATGTATCATTCTCTGAGCATGCAAGCACACACCATCATAATGTCCTATACCTTTCTTCTTATAAATTTAAAGGTTAAAATTACTAAATGGATAGAACAAGATGGAAGCTTCAACTTTTTCAGGCAACATGGTATCATTGCAAGAAATGCCACAGAAATGGTATACTGAAACCGCACAAAACATATCACCATGCAATGCGGGTATCCAAGTTTATAAATAGTGGTGATATGAATAGCAAGAAAATGCATGTTGCACACTCACATCATCAAAATCTAAGCTCCCATACATCCTGCCATAAGCATACACCGGTGGTACACCATACGCAAATGGTTCAGGATTATTCATCATTAAATTACCACTGGGGCCAGCATCATCAAGAGGTGTTGCTGAATCTATTGCAATCTGCAAGGCATAAATAATTAAGAATCTTAAAAAAAAAAAAAAGAACTTGCCAACTTTATTCATGAACCAATCTCTCTCATTTTTATTCATAAAATAATGATTACAAATCAGTGTTGTATAAGCATTCATACAAGTATGCATCTCAAAGAATCAGTTGAATCATATATAGCATGACAATGGTCAATAATATTTTTAGCCAAATATATAAATGAGAACCAGTCCATCAGCCGGGGCAGTGGGGCTAGCAGTAGCACCACAACAAAATTTCCTAAATTGAAACCTATACAAAACAAAATGCTGAGTATTCTAATTTTTATTTTGTATTAAAGCCAGACATGTTGAGAGAGCAACAGTAACATTTAAGTGGGACTTTACTGTAGAAGTTTATAAATATTCAAAATTATCGGAATGGGATACAGAAACCTCTGAAAATATGAGAAGCCACTATTCAGATATATTTAACTTCCCAGTTTCAGACACAGCATGAAGTTTGTATGATCTAACAGCTAAATACCAAAGAATTGGGAAAACAGAAAGGAAATAAAATGAAGAGTTAGGGTTGGCATTGTTTATGGATAATTTGCAATAAGATGAGATCTGAACCCTAATGCAACAGTTCCTGCCTATCCTTCTTAGTTATATCTCATTCAGTTCCTTAATTCTTTTGGGGCCTATTATGGAAAAGAAAAAAATACAAACATGCAAAAGAACGGCTAATGGTATTGGAGAATCATCATCCAAGTCCATATCCCCCGATCCCTTAGTACACATTAATCTCTCTTTGTTACCATGTCTGTTGAAGCAGATAGTGAAGACAGAAGGGTACACAGTATCATTTATAAATGGAGAATAGTGGCAGGAGCCAAAAGAAGACATAATGCCCTCTTAAAAGTTTAGAAATGATGTCAAATATGAGTTGAAAAGGTTGTTAGCCCCCCTTTAGACAGAGCTGGGGGCTGCAGCAGTAGGTGGATATAGAATATAAAAAACAGATGCCTTCTTCAATCTATTTTTAACACTTTTTACAATTAAAAGTTCCCAGTATAGCTGGATATAATTGATCAGAGATGGGCCATGCTGCATAATCATCTGTTGGTCCATGAGTTAACATAAGCTGATTTAAGACATCTGAGACTTCCTATGATCTTGATGACCTTTGGTTCTATCAATGCACCACTCAAAAAGATATAGTTTACATATTGTAGTCTAGTCGAGCATAAAAGGAGTCAAAACCTGATGTCCACATATCTCATGGGATCTTCGAGCTACACGATCTGCTACACCATCATCGGCGAAAGTTACGAAACCAAATCCTCTATGACCAGTTCTCTTGGGGTCCTACAAAAGTAGAATGGCAATGTATCAACATCTTGTATTATTAAATGCAGTAAAGCACAACTATTCTTACCTTTGGAACATAAACATCTAAAATTCGTCCAAATCTCCCAAAATAATGTCGAAGATCATCTGCACTTGCCTCTTGAGGAAGCCTACCAACAAAGATTTTTTTGCCCATTCCACGAGGTACCTCCCCTAATGAGATAAGAACCAATTTAGATCCTCTAACTGTAACTTAAGAGGAAAAATAAAACGTGCGTTCAACAATTAGCTTACTTCCATACATGGGGTTGCCGGGAGGATCATACATGGTTGGAGCACCAACTGCAGCATATCTAGTTGCAGCACTAATATAAGCATTATACGCACCATATCCTCCTCCTCCTCCACCACCACCACCACCACCACCACCTTGGGGCATTCGGCTTACTGGCCTGAAATCTCCCTCCTATAATACGGAGAGACATTCAACTCATACATTTGTTCTACGAACTATAAAGATTCATTCATTCAGACAACAAAAAAAGTTCAGTTCAAAGTCTTTCAAGAACCAATTTTTTGCAAGGGTTTATGTGCAACTTTGTAGTGGAAGTAGATCTAAAAGATGATACATTTTAGGGTCTAGGAGACTGGGGCATGGGTTCTTCTCTTTAAATATTGTTAATATGTATAATGGCATCAATATATAAGCATGCCCCCCATCCACAAGCACATATTCTTTCTTATGCACCAAAACTCTTCCTAAGGTGTGGGCTGGCACACCATTTGCATTGCAAGGTGCCAAGAGATGGATACTTCCATGCAATATGGGAAAGCAAAAAAAAAAAGGCTACCTTCGGGGTGGCTCTATCCACCACCACAGTTGAACCTCCCAACTCATGAGTCTCAGCCATCAGATCATCTACTGCTTCTGTGAACAGATCAGACAATATGAAGAAAAAGTTCTTGGCATGTGTACAGGTTACATAAAGTAGCATCGCATGCATGTATAATGCACTCATGAAAATGCCTCCCTCACAAATAAACAACATTAACATCAGGTACATACATTATTGCTTAAGAGACTGATCAAACATTCAGGGTACCAGAAAAGCCATTATTTATTTCATGTGGAAGAGCTCTCCTATCCTGCCCTATTAAGTTATAACATGCATTGTTATTGCCAAAATCATGGCTGTTCCTTCACTTCAAACTTGGGGGCAGCTTGGAACGACTAGAAGACATTGGTAATTCACTAGGCTGAGTTCAAAACAAAAACATGTAAGATAGAAGTCCAAGCTCAATATGAGTGTCTCTAAAAAGGCACAAAAGATATACTGTTCCAGTTTGTTTAAAACTTGGTACGAAGGTTAATCTTAGTACACACAGAAAACATCTCCATAACAACATAAGTATTCTCCTAAGTCTTGATTAATCAAGCGAACTTTTGCAGCACTAGCCTTGTAGTGCAGTAGTATTCCTCACCTTTACATGGTGACTGACCAGTAATCGATAACATCTCCAAAAATCATATTCATTCTCCTAAGTCCTAACCAAGCAAACTTATGTACCACTAGCCTTGCAGCTCAATGATATTCCTCACCCCTTATATGGTGAATGATCAGCGATTGATCCCAAATTTTCCCTCACTCAACTCCAAAAAAAAAGTAAAATCAAATAAACTTATGTCACTATTCTCTGGGGATGCTATTTAAAATGATTTGTGAACATATACAAATCTGATGCCAGAGAAAAAAAAACAATCACAAATTACAATCTAGACAACTACCAGAAGTAAGATGCTGACAAAAGAAACAGGCTAGATTTACCAGCATTCGCAAAAGTGATAAATCCAATTCCACGATGGCCTTTAGTAGATGGATCCTGAGAAAATGAATCAGTTGTCAGGTGCAATAACACAGACAATCATGTTTTTGTAGAGAATGGGATAAAAAAGTATGAACCTTGGGCATGTATAAATCTGTTATTTCACCGTATTTCTCAAAATGACTGCATATGAAGACCGAAAAAAAAAACCATTATCAGACTTTAGCAGCACACAAAATAAGAGCCCACTAATATAGATCAATTAAATTAAAATTGCAGATTGAAAAATAACTATCCGTGGATGACTTCATAAAAATAAAAGTAAAAGAAGGGAGAGCTACCTTCTGAAAGCATCTTCAGTCACCGATGGTTGAATCCTTGCCACAAATATCCTGGTCACTTTCTTCGATGATGTTTTCATCTCCTCCTGAAAATATTTAATATACTCAATAATAAAGTATAAAGAACGAAATTGTATCTGGAGGGCCTATAAAAAAGTCAAACAATTAAATAAAAGCATGAAGACAAAGATTCTGCAAGTACAGAAGGCAATACGGGAGACAAAAAAAATTAGTGTCAAACAAATTAATTATTAAACAAGATAACCTTTGGTGTGGCTATTTTGACTTCCAGCATCCTATTGCCAAGGAAATGCTCACTCGCTAGTGCACCCTGGGACATCAGACATGCACATATATAAGGAATCATTGTGGAAAAAGCTGACAAAAAAAAGCTAATTGTCAACCAAATTAACAGTGAGTGCTCAAACTACATGCAATAACAGGAGTGAACAATGATGTGTTCAAGATAAGCATCACCTTCGCATCCTCGGCTGTCACAAAGGTTGCATATCCAAAACCACGAGAACGACCAGTGGAACGCTCCTGAAATCACCATAGCCAAGAAGATAAGGGATCCTATTGGTATTAGTATTACATCCCTATGTATAATGTGTTCCAAGCAATAAAGATGGAAACACACGTAGAATAGAAGGAAATTATGTCTAAAGGTCAGTCAGGCAGAGTGCAATATACTCCACAGAACCAGAAGCAAAGTTCAATATAAGAAGAAACCATGCAGTCATGAAGAATGTTATTACCCGGTTCCAATAGAAGAATGAGCAACCAAGATATGATTGACAGTGTAAAAATAAAATTCTATCTAAAATTATAATGTTCAAAGTTACGAAAATTCTCAGAGCTATCAATGTGAAGAGCTTCACTACATAAACCTAACAGAACTAAGAATTTATGTTGTATTCTTTCAGAATATACCTGAATTGAAGAGAATCCAAGTATTCACATAATTGCACCACATTAAACAAACTTTCTCCAACACAGTATATGTACTAAAGACCAGTAAGTTATATTTTTGTTTATTTTTACTCGAACATCAAACATGTATGCAACGTCAAGAAGTCTCCGTCAACATACACAAGCGAAAAATATAACTCTTTTAGGTTTGTTTCTTACACAAGCAGCTCTCACAAATAAAACTATACGAGCTTACCTTCATTACAATACAGTCCTCCAGCTCCCCAAATTTGCTCATGTATTCCCTCAATCCTTCAGTTTCCACATCCCATGGAATTCCCAACACCTAGGATGGATCAACATAGAAATGCACATTAATGAAATAGCAACCTACGTTCATGAACTAGACAATTTTGATGCTCAAATAAATAAAAATCGTGAAACTTACGACGAGCTTTCGGTCAGCCATGATTAAAAAGAGGTCTTGCTATTAAAGAAGTGGTGAATTTGGGAAGCTCCCGCAAATTTCTCTCCTCCCTCTTTCTCACCAACTCTCAATCGCTCACGCACTCTTCCTGCACACAACAATAGGGACACCTCTTTCTCACAACACACAATTACCACCACCATCATCATCATCATCGAATACCAAGGAAAACTCACCTATTTCTCAACATTCTTACACAATCAAAATACCTAACAGAAAAGAATAGAATTCACAAACAATCTTGAAATTACTGCAGAAGAGCTACGGGCGCTCGTCGCTTAACTGACCTTTGGATCTGATAGGATTTCAAAACCCTAAATCGCTCCGCTCCGCTCTCCTCTCTCACCTCTCTCTCCCCCTACCTCTCCGCTCTCCTCGCGCCGCTCAGCTTCGGCTTTCTATCCAACTAGTATATCACCGCGCGATACACGGACATATTATTGTTAAGTTAATAAAAAAATATTTTTTTTTGTTTATGCATTATTATGTTTTATTAAAAAAAAATTCCTACATTGTCCAAACTCATTTTTTTTACGGCATGTATTGGATTGGATTTCATTGGATTTTAAAAAAAAATTAAAATTCGGGTGTATTCAATTCAGACTTTTAAAAAGTCCTTTAAAATCCTGGTGTATTCAATCCAGACTTTTAAAAGTCCTTTAAAATCCTGGTGTATTCAATTCAGACTTTTAAAAGTCCTTTAAAATCCTGGTGTATTCAATCCAAACTTTTTAAAAATCTTTTAAAAGTCCTTTAAAATCCTGAGGTATTCAAAAATCCACGGACTTTAAAAAGTCATTGACTTCATTGGATTTCAGCTGGATTTGACGTGAAAATTACAAAGGATGAAATCCGACCTCTGGACACGAGATTTCGATGGATTTGGAAAATCCGGCGAGCGCTGTGTCCCAGCGGTCGGTAAGGAATTGAAATCGGGTACCCCAGCCGTCACCCGACCCCAGCGGCCGCTGGCCTTGCCGATGATGGCACTCCAGCGGCCGCTGGGTGCCAGTGGCCGCTGGGATCAAGGCTGCTCAATTCCAGCGGCCGTTGGGTTCAATTTTTTTCCGGGTACACCGATCGTTGTGTTCCAACGAGCGCTGGCGAGGTAGATTTGAAATCCATTGAAATCGTTCAAAATCGGTCTGAAATCCATACACAAAATCCGCCAGACTCTGCGTGGAGTTGGGAGACTCCATGTGGAGTCTATGGATTTATAAAATCCATATAAATCCATTCACATTTTAAAGTCCAATAAAATTCATCAAAATCCCAATCTAATAACCCCCTTAATAAATTTGTATGTGAAAACACCCACAAATTCTGAGTCTATAATGTATTTATGAATATCTACACTCTTTAAATTATTAAAGAGAGCATTGCATTAAAAAAAATGATAATAAAATAAGAAAGAGGGAGAAGAAGAGAGATAGGTGAAATCGATGATTATAATTATACATAGAAATTGAATTAATAAAATTGAATTGGAATAATCGAATAAAATGGAATTGGAAAAATTTAAGCATGGTGCTAAAATATTGAGGTAGGAGGCACATGCACAAGATCGAGCCTATCAACCATTAGAGAGTTTTTCTCCAACGGTTGCTAAACAAGTTCAGGCTCAGAGTTTGGAATTCGGTATTTCATCATAAGGGAAATTAGGGAACTCCATTTTGGATTTGTATGCCAAATGTGTCCGCATGGATTACGCAAGAAAGGTACTTTTACACCTCGACAAAACAGATGGATTGAGTTGGAATTCAATTGTTTATGGACAAAATTGCGGTTTCAGAAGCAACAAACATAAATGAGGCAGGAGGACAAACACAATCCTAACAACAGCAGTGACTAAGGATTAAAGAATGTCCAAAGCATTGATTTTAAGTCACATAAAAATTGTCTTAACATTAGAATCTTCAAGTGAGGAGTCCTTGGAATCACCAAATACTACCACAAAAGATAAATTAAATTAGTGATCCCAAGTTTATCAACATCAACTAATTAGACCAGTATTCTTCAATTCCTGGAAGTCGTGAAATTTCTGATTTGACAAAGCTGTCAAAGTAGTAGTGTAAAACCATCTCCTTTGGGCAATAGCATCAACTTCAGCACTAAAGCTTTTTTCCACAAAACAAATAATTATTGGTCCAAAATCATTATTTATAATAAATTTGTATCTGTGAAAACAATCACAAATTATGAAATATTTCTTTGTAGACCACATTGGTTGTGAAGTTACTACTGTGATTCTCTTCATCAAATATGAGGATTTTTAGGCCTCTACGGCTTATGACCCTCGACACAACAACATATAATTGGCCATGACAGAAGATTGGATTTTGCAAGAGAAGGCCTACGTGAGATAATGATTGTCCCTGGCTTTTTTTATATTGTCATTACATAGGACACAATTATAGGAAATTGTCTACGTTGGAATTTGAACGAGAATCTTGGATCCGCCGGAGACAATGACATTCTCGAAACCAAAACTTTTTGTCCAGCATTATGTCCACCTATGATTTCTGACGTGGTATTTCAATTTTATTATAACCAATCTAGTCTCATTGCATAGCCCCATGTAAGGAGTGTTAACCTTCAAAGTCAGTTCATGGTTCGGCACTCCTGAACACTTTAAAGCATTTAAGAATTATGGGGTATGAATATCGCTTAATAAATCCACATTTATATCCGATTTGCACGCACTGTCTGAACTCAAATAGATTCTATGTTCTTTTTCGTTCAATGTGGTCATGTGTTGATTAACAGCTTCAACTACATTAAGTGTTGGCGCTAAAATTGCTCGATGTTCTAAGTCTGACACTGTTTAACTACCCTCTACAGATTCAGGATCTGTGCTGGCTACAATTGTTTCAATTGGATTTCTCGAACGCTGAAGCAAAATATCCTTTGGAATTTCCATCTTTGCATGACTATCATTTGATCCACCAATCGTGACATCGCCTATACTTGCCACCCATTTTAAGAATTACTATATCTCTAAGGATTATGTTTCAAATTCAACTGTTCTTAGGTGCAAGTTTTTAGTCAGACTCAAAACTGGACAACTCTTCCAAAGATAAGAAGAACTAATACTTGCACTGGCAATATCTTGTATGGTACCTTTTGGAATGACCGGTAAAATATGTCTGAAATCACCTCCTAAGGCAATAGGTTTTCCTCCAAATGTCATATCGAAACTTCGAGGGTTTTCAAAGCGCAAAATATCTCTCAAACTTCTGTCTAGAACCTCGAAACAGTATTTATGCATCATTGGAACTTCATCCCAAATAATTAGCTTGCACTTCACAATGAGCTCAGCGAGAGGACTTCCTTGGTGTATACTGCATATTGAGTCTTCATTTGAATTAATGGGAATCGCAAATCTAGAATGAGCAGTTCTCCCTCTGGTAAGAGTAATGATGCAATTCCGATGGACGCTACATTGAGAACTATTTCTCCTTGTGATCTTAAAGCTTTAGAAAGTGTCTTCCAAACATATATTTTTCCAGTACCACCATATCCGTATACAAAGAATAAACCATCAGAATTTATCTGCACCACGTTCAATACAGTATCATAAATATTAAGTTGTTCATCAATCAAATTTTTGCAAAGCTCATCATGTTCTCAGTCGAGAAAGTCTTTTATCACATTGCAACTTATCAGTTATTAGTCTATTGAGTATCTGTCGAAGAATTCATCACGTGGGAAAGGCATGGACGTTAAATCTCTCAGACTTCTCCCCAAATTACGCATCAACTTTTCAATTCCAACCAAAGCATAATTTTGAATTTGATCATCTGTGAAGATCAATTCAGCATTGAATAAAGTGAGAATTATATTAGGGCATAGATTCTCTCTTTGGTTTCTCTCCAAGCCTGATTCAAGTTCATTTCATTAATCTTAAACATACAATAGACTCCACGAAGAGGATTAACTTCAATAGCTTTCATTTCAATCCATTAAACCCCTAAGACTAAATTATACGATTAAGGTTAACAATTAGGCATGTGTTTCCAGTCAACCTTATGTTGAAAGAACCCTAGTCAGGTAGTAGAATCTTCTATCGATCTCATCTACTGCCTAGCAATATCGAATATTGGCCAAATACTCAATATAAACAAGTTCAATTCAATCAACGTGAAATCAACAATCACAAGCAAGGATCGAAACCAAATCGATTATCTACCTCTAATGTATGGAATAAGCACATCATCATGCACAACCAACAAGAATCACACAAGTTCTTCATCTTAAGTACCAAAAGATAAATAAAATACAAGCTTACACAACTCTTGTTTGTCTCGACAATGTCTTGGGACAAATCCCTCAAACTGAAACTGAAAAGGAAAACTAGGAGAGGTTGTGCTCTAGTACAAGCCTAGCTGATTCAACCCCAGCTTAAGCTGTGGATCCTTTCTCCTGCTCTTCTTCTCCACTCCACGCTTCTCTCTAACTTCTCCACCTCTCTAACTGATGAACTGCTTCTCCAAATTGATCGTCTTCTCCCTTCTGATGTCTTTCTCCCCCAAAACTTGTTGGGAGATATTCTCTCCCCTCTCTCTGCGTGAATTAAAGTGACAGTGGGCAAATGACTCAGATGAGCTTTTAAGACACCTGCCAACAACCCAAGGTGAGTCGCAGAATGATTTCGACAATAACCTTGAATGAGACAAAAACTCAGTCTAGCGATCATTAGATGGCAGCGCCAGCCGAGTGTGTGAGAACACACAGGGCCAGCGCAGGCTGGAGTTACAAATCTGGGAACCGAGCGCTGGTTGGAGGCCTAGCGTCCGTTGGGCCCTCTTCACCGAAAGGTGTGCCCAATGACGGCTGGCCCCAGTTCGTGCTCCTCCGGTTCGATGCTTTAGTTCGTGCACAGTACGGCTCAGTTCAACTTGTGATCAGTTCAGCTGGTGTTCAGTTCAGAAGAATTCAGTTAAGCCTTCAGTTTGGCTTCAGTTGGGCTTCCGGTTTGGCTTTAGTTTGAGCATCTAGCTTAGCTCTTCAGTTGGGCTCTTCAGTTTAGCTCTTCAGTTGGGCTCCGGGGTTTTCCACCTTTTATGGCATAAAATCACTATTTTTGGAGCAAAAGCTCAACGTCTGCATAAATTTGACATAACACACTAAGGGATCAAATGTGAAGCGTAAAACACCAAAACAACACAAAAATAACGGAAACACACGTACTAAAGACATAAAATTTCTATAAGAAAACATCACAAATAAACACTAAACAACTTATCCCCGAATTATACATCAACTTTTCAATTTCGACCAAAGCATAATTTTGAATTTGATCATCTGTGAAGATCAATTATGCATTGAATAAAGTGAGAATTACATTAGAATTGGTAATTGTTAAGTTTTAGTGTGATCGTGTAAAAGACAAATTATGGGTATTCAACATTGTTAGTGCCCTTCGCCATTAGATAAATCCGGACTGACTACACTTATTAAATATGTTAAATCTCTAAAATAAGTTTAAAATTGAATTAATGTTGTCTGTTGGTGTGTGGAACAAAAGTATAAAAAAGTTTAAATAGATTAAAAAAGTAAACAAATATCACCTTAGAGTAAATAATAAAGATACTATAAAACAATGGTGCAAAAGAAACTAATTGAGCTCATATGTTTGTAGTTGTGTTTGTAGTTGTACAGTTAAAATTTATACTAAAAAAATATTAATCTAAATGAAATGATGGGAAAAACTTAAATGGAAATAAATATTGTGATGATAAAATGAGGGAAACGGGTTATATATATATATATATAAGACAAAATAGGTTAGAAAAAGAAAGGCAGAATAACTAACATTAAGCAGAGCTACAAAATACCGTAGGGGGCATCAACTCCATTTCAATCCCCCCAAGTGTGGTAATTTCCCATGTATAGTCTTTCTAGGACCATGCATGTTGAATATAGTTGTAATAAAATTGAAAAGAAGCTAAAATGAATGAAATACATAGATAAAGATTAGTAATTTCTTAACTGATTAAATAAGGCAGAACCCAAAATATCATCAAATCAACCCTCAACTATTAAATCCCTAAACCATGTAAAATATTCTATACTTTTCAATAGCAATTTCGAATTTGAAAAATAGCCATTCCATAAATAGAGATTGTTATAGCTGCAACTATCGCTTGAGAAACATAATACGATTTAGTTGATGCATTGAATCTCTCAAACTCCTCTTTGGTTATATTCAGAAAGATTATGTTTTGACTACTTGTTTAAGTCTGACTATCGAAACATGAAAAATCTTTCTAAAAGATGAGAATCATGTTGGGGTTTTTTCGAATTAAACCACTGCAGGATCATTGGATATTCATTAATCCGTTTATCATGCAAATCATATTTTATGTTAATCGTGTATGAATTAATTTCACCTAGTCCAAATTACATGCACAACATATTCAAATCTAATAAAGCGGAAACATAGAATTCAAATATTACGATCTAATGTTCATTAATTAATTATGTAAGCCTCTAACAGCTATAATTAATTAATATCTAAAACCTTAAGTAGTACCACACAAGCTTTATCATGTACGGAATAAATTCCACCTGCAAGGTTTCACATGAACTTATGTTTCCTCAAGAGAACATCATCAACCTGGCGCACCAGGACACAGTGCTTATATATATTGCACGACACATCATATATGCAAATGCTATCACCCAAAATATCGAGTTTATTGATTCTATAAAAGAATCTCACCAATTGATAAATCAAAGCAATAAACAAAGCATACATATGTTCGCCAATAAATATAAGTTAAGAACCCGAACTCTGTGAATCTTTGTTCTCTAACTTATAGTGTCAGAGTAGAGAACAATATCCTATCGTGATCCTCCCCAATAGAGAACAATATCCTATCGTGATCCTCCCCAATACACTAACACGTGTATTAGAATAACCAATTAGTCAAGATAAATCAACTGTCAGATTATTCTATGGTGTACTGATGGTGTATTCAGGACCATCTAAGCCGTGAGCCTTTTAATACAATACAAGGATCTAATGATATGATCTTACCATGTGTTTACCCACACCATATCATCTACAATGTAAGTATATTGAATATGCATAAACAATCATATAATAATGTAAATGCAAACAGTGACTGCAATAAAATCAATCTATATCATCATATCATCAGAAAAGTATACAAAGACATATCTTCCAATATACAAAACTAACAATCTCCCGCTTATACTTGAAGCATGTCTTTCAAGCATAATAACTAACTAGCTAACTCTCAACTCAAAAACAATAAACTCAAAATGCACCTCTGGGTCTGCATCTCACTCTCATTTTCTCCACGTGACCATCAAAGGTTTTACCTGGAAGGCTCTTCATGAATGGATCAGCTAGATTGTCCTCCAATGCAATCTTGACCACTGCCACATCCCTTCTCTTAAGGATTTCTTGTATAAGATGGTACTTCCTTTCTACGTGTTTACTTGAGTTATGGGCTATGGGTTCCTTCGAATTTTCCACTGCACGAGAGTTATCACAATATATCGTGATACTCTTAGGCAAATTAGGAACCACGCTCAAGTCCAATAGGAAGCTCCGGAGCCAGACATCTTTTTTTACAGCCTCAGAGGCAGCCACATATTCAACTTCCATGGTAGAGTCAGCAATGCATTTCTGCTTGATGCTCCTCCATGCAATGGCTCCGCCTTCTAATGTAAACACATAGCCTGAGGTAGACTTACTCTGATCTTTATCGGATTGAAAATTTAAGTCTGTGTAACCCAAAGGCACTAGACTATCAGAGCGGTATACCAGCATATAATCTTGAGTCCTTTTTAGATACTTGAGAATATTCTTAACCGCAGTCCAGTAACCTTGTCCAGGGTTAGACTGATATCTGCTTACCATGACAACATCATAGCAAATGTCAGGCCTAGTGCATAGCATAACATACATCAAACTTCCCACAGCCGAAGCGTATGGGACCTTCTTCATCTCATCTATCTCAAACTATGTTTGGGGACACATTTCCTTAGATAGATGGATTCCATGCCTAAAAGGTATAAAACCTTTCTTGGCATCTTGCATACTAAACCTAGCTAGCACCGTATCGATATAAGTCGCCTGAGATAGGCAGAGCATCCTTTTCTGGCGATCTTGAATGATCTTGATGCAAGAGACGTGTTCGGCTTCTCCCAGATCCTTCATATCAAACTGCTTGGACAACCACACCATTATGTTTGATAATGTCTTCTTATTGTTTTCAATAAGTAAGATATCATCAACATACAGTACGAGAAAAACCACCACATTTTCATCTCATTTCTTGTACACGCAACTCTCATCTGGACTTTGCATGAATCTAAATGACTAGATAAGCTCGTCAAAATGGATGTTCCAAGACCTCGACGCTTGCTTAAGTCCATAAATAGATCTCTTAAGCTTGCACACTAAGTGAGCTTGGCCTTTAGCAATGAAACCCTCTGGTTGCTTCATGTGGATGTTTTCCTCAAGACTTCCATTCAGGAAAGCTGTCTTGACATCCATCTGCCAAATCTCATAATCCAAATGAGCGGCAATCGATAAGAGAATCCGGATTCACTTAAGCATGGCTATTGGTGAAAAGGTTTCCTCATAATCGATCCATTCTTTCTAAGTGTATCCTTTCGCCACAAGTCTTGCTTTGTGTTGGTTTTTTATACTAGAAAACCTGTTTTTGTATACATTATTGATGATGTTCTATGATGATATAGAATGAATATAATTGCAGTCACTATTTGCATTTAAATTGTTTTATTTACATGTATGTTCACTATACTTACATTGTAGATGATATGGTGTGGGTAAACACACGGTTAGATCGTACATCAGTTCCTTGTAATGTATTAAAGAGCTCATGGCTTAGATGGCCCTGAACCTGCCATCAGTACACCGTAGAATAATCTGATAGTTGGTTTATCTAGACTAGCTAATTATTCTAGTACACGGGCGAAGTGTATCGAGGAGGATCTACTTAGGATTCTATTCTCTATTCTGACCTTAAATGAGAGAATAAGAATCCACAGAGTTCGGGTTCTTAACCCCTATATGTTGACGGACATATATGTGTAGTGTTGCAGCTTTGATTTATCAAATGATAAGAGTCTTTCATAGAATTAATAATCTCGATATCTTCAGTTGTATTTACATTTATGATGGGTCGTGCAATATGTAGGGGCACCGTGTCCTGGTGTGCCAGGTTGATGGTGTCCCCTTGAGGAAACACAAGTTCATGTTGAAATCCTGTAGGTGGAATTTATTTCGTGCATGAGTAAAGCTTGTGTGGTACTACTCAAGGATAAGATATTAATTAATTATAGCTGTTAGAAGCTTACATAATTAATTAATGGGCATTATATCTTAAACACGGGGAATGGCTGGACTAAAGGAGAAAGCACATTCAGAAATGTGTATTAAATTGGTAGGTCAGTATTATTTCTTTAGTGGAATAAAAATAATACTTAATTTATTTAATTATATCCTAAGTTTATTGGATATTGGAAATTAAATAAATTAGTAGGCCAATTTAATATTCTTCTAGATCCCTGTTGTAGCCCAATATGACTTTAATGGACTGGAGATGGAACAAGAGTTAAGAGGCCCAAGCCCAGTAGGTTTGGACTTGTAATTTTCGTCCACCCCCTTATAAATAACAGGGTGGGGATCGAAAATTATAGTGTTACAAATCAGCTCTCTTTCGTTATTGTGATCTCCATAGATTCCATACCGATCTAGTAGATTCAGCCCACCCTGAAACTAGATTCAGTCTGGGAATACAACAGAAGATCGAGAAGTAGAATAGCACTAGTGGGCGCCGTTTTTCATCATACACAATAGCAAGATTAGACCTTTAATCTTGTCCTCAACCCGTCGTTTAATTTATAAGTCGTTTTTCGGTATTCTATATTTTCACTTTTAGTAGAATCAAAAACCGGTTATGCATGTTAATTAAACTCGGTTAATTAAAACATATGAGATACATAAAATTATGATCTACATGACAATAGGATTAATGAACATCCAATTAGATCATGCGGTGGTTCAATTCGAAAAAACCCCAACACTTTGAAGGTTTAAACCTTCCCGTCAGGTCCTCTCTCGCGTTTGTAGACCCACTTGCACCCAATGAGTTTTACCCCATCTTGTGGTTCTACAAGCTCCCAGACTTGATTGTGATCCATAGATCCAATCTCAGATTCCATTGTAGATTTCCAAGAATCTGCGTCTTTATCTTGGACCGCTTCGTCGTATGTCCTGAGATCCAATTCATTAAGTCCTTCAGGGAAATCCAAAGATTCACCCAAACCAATGAATCTGTCAGGTTGGCGTACAACCCTCCCACTGTGACGAGGCAGTTCTCGTATATCTGTGACACGTTGTGCAGTGTCTTGTGGTACCTCCTTTTGTACTACTGGTGTAGGATTCGATCCTTCTCCTCTTAGCTCCTCAAGGATGATTTGGCTCCTTGGTTTGTGGATTATAATAACATAGTCTTCTTCTAAGAATCGAGCATTGGTGCTAACAATGATCTTCTGATCCTTAGGACTATAAAATAGACCATCTTTCGTTCCTCTAGGATATCCAACGAACAACCTTATATCTGTACGAGGTGCTAGTTTATCAGCTTCCTTATCTAGCACGTGTGCTGGGATTCCCTAAATTCGAACATCATCAAAACTAGGCTTTCGTCCAGTCCAAAGTTCTGTGGGCGTAGAAGGAACTGATTTTAATGGAATCAAGTTAAGAATGTACGCTACTGTTTCTAGGGAATATCTGACACTACAAGAAAAAGGTCATACTCAACACTAAATACACAACGGTAATTTTAAATTATCGTTGGGTATGTGAAAAATACAACGGTTTTTGAAAAAATCGTTAGGTATTTACATGCGTGGAATTACAAACATAACGATAATGAGTATGCCGTTGTCTATACACTGGCTATATGTAACAGTATAAATTTTACCGTTGTATAAGCTAATTAAAATAAAAATTGAAAAATATTATAATTATACTTAGTAGTCATTAAATTTGAAAAATATTGAAGAGTTCGTCATTCTCCCGCTCACTCAATTGCACGAAATCCTCAAATTGCCGCTCAATTTCCACTGCCCACTGGCCGAACCTTCTCGCCGGTTGCCCACTTAGTCACCAGCGAGTTCGTCGATCGGCGCCTTTCTCTCACCTTCTCTTGTTCAACCTTAACCTTTTTTCCCTCTTTTCCTCCCACTGGATCCCTTTGTGTGCGCCAATCGATAGAGGTCTCAGTCACCTTCTCTCTCGTTGTATAACTTCTCTAGTCGGGATGAGTATGTCTCATATCTTTCTAACCATTTTTTAGAAATTATTTTCTTACTTCTATTTATTTGTTTGTCGCTAAAATTTCTACAGTAATAACTCATGTTTGATTCAATTGTATTTTTCTTCTTTGGTTGTCATATAAGTCGTTTTTATAAAATTTTATGGAAGACTATTTATAGATATTAGTGTTTCATGATTGTTTCTTTAAGAAAGTTTCAACCTTTGATAAATATTGATATTCTTGCTTGGATTTTTGATCTGTCTCCTTGTTGCTCTTTAACCAAACCAATCTCGAAATCTATGGGGATGGCTTGTGCATATTATTGCATCATCATCACTGCTTGTGCTGCTGTTGTGCAGAACGCACGCCATTTGCTTGATGTATTGTGTAAGAGAATATTTTGGGTTTAGAATTGGGGGTGTATTGGATTGAGATTTGGTTGGATTTCCTTGGACTTTTAAAATCCGGGTGTATTCAATCCAGACTTTTAAAAGTCCAACGAAATTCTGGTGTATTCAATCCAGACTTTTAAAAGTCCAACGAAATCTTGGTGTATTCAATCAAAACTTTTAAAAGTCCAACGAAATCTTGGTGTATTCAATCCAGACTTTTAAAAGTCCTTTAAAATTCTGCGGTATTCAACAATCCACGGACTTTAAAAAGTCATTGATTTCATTGGATTTCAGCTGGATTTCACGTGAAAATTACAAAGGATGAAATCCGACCTCTGGACACGAGATTTCGATGGATTTGGAAAACCCGGCGAGCGCTGTGTCCCAGCGGCCGGTGAGGAGTTGAAATTGGGCACCCTAGCCGTCACCCGACCCCAGCGGCCGCTGGTCTTGCCGATGATGGCACTCCAGCCAGCGGCCGCTGGCACCCAGCAACCGCTGGGATCAAGGTCGCTTGATTCTAGCGGCCGCTGGGTTTAATTTTTTTTCGAATACAACGATCGTTGTGTTCCAACGAGCGTTGGCGAGATGGATTTGAAATCCATTGAAATCGTTCAAAATCGTCCGAAATCCATACACGAAATCCGCCAGACTCTGCGTGGAGTTGGGAGACTCTATGTGGAGTCTTGGAGACTCCATGTGGAGTCTATGGATTTATAAAATCCATAAAAATCCATGGACATTTTAAAGTCCAACAAAATCCATCAAAATCCTAATTGAATACACTCCCCTAGAATTGGGTTTAATATTTTGGGTTTAGAATTGGGTTTAATATTTTGAATTTAGTATTTCTTGGATGCTGTATAATATTTTTGATAGGTCCATAAGAATATGTACCCTTCTTGTACGGATTTTATTCGAATATTAATGTTCAATACACACATACAGATATGTGAGATATATATATATATATATATGTGATATATATAAGTATGAAAGTGAATGTTGCAGTAATATGCAGCTATTTAAAGGTTAGTACTATGTGCAAGTACTCAATTTTGGAGAACTATAAGTGGTTCTTCAAGAACTCATTTGTTTTGATATTGATTTTATTTAGTAGTAACGTGCACAAATGAGAATTATTTTTTTCTCACTTTGAATAATGAGTTGTTTAAACACCAATTGTTTTCTGGCTTAGGCTTTCGTATATTAGCGCGCGCGCACACACATATATATTTAGGATTTTACATAAAAACACACACATATGTACATTTATATGTGTATGTATTTGTGATTACATTTGTGGGTCTGAGTGTGTGTGGATAGAGAGAGAGGGGGGGGGGGGGGGGAATTGAATACATATAAGGTTATATACCAACTGGGACACAGACTATCAGGATTATTGAAAGATATATAAATTGAAAATCGTGCATGTTTTCACATATTATGGCTTCCAGTCTCTATGTAGTTTGATATACTAATTAAATATACTTGAGTGTGTGTGTGTGTGTGCATATATATATATATATATATATTATAATTTTGTAATCATAAGTTGCAAACTGCTTTGAAGAAATTAAGACCGCTGCTATTGAGGAAAAGATGGGAACAACAGTACAATAGATTATATTCACACTCTTGTGTAAAAGTAAATTTCAATGATTCTTCAACAACTTATTTCCTCTTATTTAATCTGATGCTAATTAGGCTAGTGTAGCACTAGTCTGACCATGGATAAAAAACTTTACTACCTTCTCTTGTGCCAAATGATTGGTACAACAAATCCCTGATTGGATATAAAAATATAAGTCATCAATAAAATCAAAAAAATTATAAGAAAATAGAAATTAATTGAGTTGAAAAATATGTAAATTGTGATGCAATAGTAAAAAAATGTTCGACATTGTGAATTGCTTAGGTGTTGTGACTTTATGATCTTTGCAATTTAAGTTTAATTATGTAAATACGGATAAATATAGAGAAAAAAAAAGGCTTTCTTGAATATCTTGAATATAAAATTAACTTGTTGGTTAATATTAATAGTGATTAGATTTTTTGTTAGATATGAAATAACATCTATCAATGCTCTAAAATGAAGTACTAGATACATATATAGTTACATTTGGTACCTCATGTAAGGACAATATTTTTCAGGAGAGATTCCAGATATATTTCTAGAACTTCTAATTTTCTGAGTTTGAAAGTATCTGTTTTTTTCAAAGTATCTGTTTGATGTAACACTCTGCTTCTATAATTGCAGAAGGGATATTGAGTTTGTTTATTATTATTATTATTATTATTATTATTATTATTATTATTATTATTATTATTATTATTATTATTATTATTATTATTATTTTCGAATCTCCTTGGTCTATGAAATTTTGACGAAGCCGTGTGGAATGTAAAACATTGAAAAGTCATCATTGTCCATTCTATTCTATCCCTCATAAAAAAAACAATGTAAGGAACTTATGGTCTATGTATCTGGATCTGATAGAGTCGGTCAATGTTCATCGAGTCGAGCTGTTTTTTTTTATATAAAAAACTTATGTTAATTATTACCAGGTTATCTTGCAAGCCAAATAAATAACTAAATGATTTGAAAAGAACTGAGGGCAAGCCAAATAAATAACTAAATGATCTGAAAAGAACTAATTTGCGTGTGTTCAGAGTTGGAATTTGAGTTAAGCATGCATTATCTATTTACAGAGTATCCTTGTCATATGGATTTGAAGTTAGGTTTGAAATTAAACAAGTATGCTCATGCTCAAAGTAGTATGAATTTGATTGCATACTACCTGCTCTTCTATGCTCTGCTACATTACAATTACTCATTTGGTGAATATGTGTAGAGTTGTTGTAAAGGTTGCTAAGAGTTGTATGGCTGCAGCTTATTGCTATGGCTTTATGGTTTAAATATCCGTCTGCTTATGTTATAATGTGTGAAAAAATAGAGAAAAAGAAAATGCTCTTAAGTTTTATGGCTCTTCATCATCTTTAATGCTGCATTTTTTAGATGAAAAAAAGTGCTATGGCTGCAGCTCTGAATTCTACTTTAACAGACATTGTATGTGACTTCATATAGATGTGTTACATGGAAGTAACTGAACTTCTGCAAAATATTCTTGTGCTGCTCTGCTCTAAAGCTTGTATTCGTTCCCTTAGTTGAACCTACCTGCCTCTAGAGTTTAATGACTAAAGGACTGCATGGAGCCATAACTAAATGACTTTATGTTTAGTATTCATTATGGAGTGCCAAACGGTGAATTTTCACTGATGTGTATGCTAACTTTAGACAATAGGAGAACTAGTTACAGTACTTGCTGATCTCTAAAAGAATATTTCATTCATATTTTAAACTCATGATATTGTTCTTTCTTTGTAGCGTGTGGTCTGCTACTCGTGGTTTACTCAATTCGGGTAGTCTGGAGCGTGTAAAAAGGGACTATAGACAACACCACTATATACGACGGTAGTGAAAATGAAATAGGCAACTCCGAATAACTCATCATCAATCTAACCATCTATAACAAGGTTCTATTTATTTTCTTCACCACGCCATTCTGCTGCGGCATTCTCGGCACAGTCAACTGGGATGTAATCCAATTCTCTACTAGGTAGTCCCTAAATTCACTTGAGAGGTACTCGCCCCCGCGATCAGAACGTGGTGACTTGATACTTCTACTTGTACGTTTCTCCGCTTCTGCCCTAAATTCTTTGAATTTATCAAAGCATTTAGACTTGTGACGTAATAGGTATATATATCCATATCTCGAGTAATCATCAATGAGTGTGATGAAATACTCATACCCTCCTCGAGCTTGAACTAACATAGGGCCACACAAGTCAGAGTGAATCAAATCTAATACATCTTTGGATCGATTTCCTTTAGATTCAAAAGGACGCTTGGTCATTTTACCTTCCAAAAAGGATTCACACAAAGAAAATGATTCTAGGATCAATGAAGACAGAGGTCCATCATTTACTAGCCTTTGTATCCTCTTAAGGTTAATATAGTCGAGCCTTAGATGTCAAAGATAGGTTTAATTCAATTCTAAAGGTTCTTTTCCTTTAATTAGGGTTTGTGATCAATGTATTTAGTAATTGCTTTTGCGTAGTATTTTGCATAGGATTAAGTAAATAAAGATTTCAATCCAATGTGCCAGAATAGATAAAGTGTTTGCCACTAAAGATAACAACCTTGTTATCAAAAGAAACTGAATATCCATCCATAAAAAGTTTAGAAACGGAAATAAGGACTCGCCTAAAAACAGGCACATAAAGACAATCCTTTAAAACTAAACTCCTATCACTACTAAAAGATAAGGTAATTTCTCCCACTGCAACTGCCACCACTTTTGTAGCATTACCCATGTAGATGATGATTTCCCCATCACTCAGCTGCCTTTTTACCAGGAACCCCTGTAAAGACATGCAAACATGATCAGTAGTTCCAGTATCTACTACCCAAGACTGAGTAGAACAAGTTGCTAAATATGTATCAACAAAAAGAGTGTGAGACATACCCTTCTTCTTCTTGTTCGGACACACCGCCTTCTAGTGACCTGGCTGGCCGCACTTGAAGCACTTTATCTTCGACTTGAATTCCTCATGAGGAATCATTACCTTGGGCTTCTTCACCTTAGGCGTCCCACTTGCAGCTTTCTTAGGCGCGTATCTCTTCTTCTTTTTAGTACCAGAAGAAAACACCCTATTCTCAGCTAGGTGTGCCTCCGGATTTCCCTTCTGAAGTAACTCAGCCGCCTGAAGATTCATGACCAGTTCATATAAGGTAACGTCCTTCTTTATCATGTTGAAGTTCAATCTAAACTGCTCAAACTTCAGGGACAGGCTATAAAGCACGATATCTATCTGAGACTGGGCGTCCAGATCTCCGCCCAAGGTCTCCATCTTAGCAAGATAATTCAGAACAGGTGTGGAGTCAGCCATTCTCACGCTCATCAAGTTCTTCATCGCCAAATGACGTGTCAAGCGATTCTGGTAACCGAAGAGCTTCTTAAGGTTGACCATGACATCATAAGCAGTCTTCATAAACTGATGTTGATGTCGCAGCACATTTGACATAGAAGCCAAAATGTAACAATGTGCAATCTCATCAGACTTGACCCAATTAGCATAGACCACCCCTTGCTCTTCGCCAGAATTCTCGTCTGGCTTTTGAGGACATTCCTCTTCAAGTATAAATCTGTGTCCTTCAGCAGTTAGGACGAGGTTAAGATTACGAATCCAGTCATTGTAGTTTTCACCGATTAACTTGTTTTTTTTAGTATTGAGGATAGATTTGAGAGTGCCATGATGATGTAGAGTAACGGAAAAATAAACATGCAGTACAATCACAATTTTTAGGATAAACAATATATAATCAAAAACCTCATAAAAATTATATACTTTTCCATCGACATTTTAAAAATGTTTTCTATAAGCCACGATAGTGTGGACGTTTATAAAATTCATTTTTAAACATGTTATCAAACCTTTAATTTGCCTCCAGTTAAATTTCCTTACAACAAGCAAATTAATAGCTGGAAACCAACACAGTCATGCAATCTTCTAATTAATAAGCCACGATAGTATGGGTGTTTATTAATAAATTACATCAAGTGTGAACACCATCATCTTCGCCCCAAGAATCCTAGTTTCGAATTTAACTGCTCCAGATCGAGGAGTCAGCTAGTTCTAACAGTGTTCTATAGCTATTTTTATAAAGAGGTTTAATACCTAGAGAATTCTATGATATGACACATCCGATATGGAGGAAGACCTATTGTCAATGCGTATGCCCATCATTTCTCACTTAAACCAGATTAATGGAGACCGTATGAGATTTCTACATACTTTGGTACAAATTCCTCCCACTTAGTTATTTATGATTGAGGTTTCATTTTATCTCATTTTAAAACATGAAAATATCACATAAAATGATAAACATACATTGCATGCTTCAAACAATATAATAAGCAATAATAAACCAACTATCATGGCTCATATCTCATGTTGATCAATGAGATAAAATTGGAAAGTCAGCTTTGGAACTTCAGACAGGGTCGCTGATCGGGCTGTTTCTACTTAGTGTTTTGGGCCAATTTGGTATGGTTTATTTGTGTTGATTTCCTTGTAAATATGTATTTTTGGAAGAATGTTGTGCTTTGAGTGCATTACAGGGAACTAGCACAAAGTGGGATAAATTGGCATGCTTTGGAAGAAAGAATAAACTGAAAAAAGGAAAGCTGATGTGGAAGCGCTAGAGAAGCCATGCCGTATGGGCATACCACAAGAAAGATTGGGCCGAGAATCTGGAAGTTCGACCTGAGCATGTGTTTTAGGCTTACGTGCGGGAGTTACTAAGGCCCATGGCCTGGACGCGGGATTCAGGGTTCCCACCGCTTCAAGAGTCCATCTTTTGTTAATTACCTAGTTGGGATTGGATTAGGATGTTAATTTCCATGTTGGATATTATTTTAATTAGAGATATTATATATAGATTAGGACTTATCATTAATGGACGACTTTTGATTATTCGAGATTGACGCAAGAACAAGAACCAGAGCGACTTTTTCTCTGGAGCAGATTTATTTTCATCTTCTTCGTTATTTCATGGTATTCGTTTCTTTAATATTTTTGCAATTTAATTCTAATATGTGTTCGAGCTAATTTCTTCTTATTCCGGTAACCACTAACGAAGCCCTGACCTAACTAAACTGTGAGATCTAATTGCTCTTTTCTCATTCAATTATTTTGCATGCATTTGTTATCCTCTGTATTTCAAGTCGTTAATTGTTTCAATATTGCTAGATAGTTGCAAATATTTAGTAGGTCGGAATTAATTAGTAGTCAATTAAACCGGCCATCCGTAATTGTGGTTTAAGTTTAATTAGTGGCGAAATGGTTTTTCAGAACCAGGGGAATAACAATCTTAATTTAACGGTCCTGCATCAGAGTCTGTTAATTATGAATCGGGTTCCTCTAGAATTTAAGGATGTCGGCTCATTAAATCTATAGAGCATCTCTTACGGTTGTCAGTCGATTAGAGAAATAATTGGTGAAGCGTCTTCCTGATTATCGAGAAATTACGGAGGAATTAGGCTGCGTCAGTAAGCGTCTTCGGTAGCTATAACTGATTTGTATGTGTTAATTGAATTAATCTTTGCGTCGAGGATCGGTTTAGGTGAGCTAGGGTGGAGTTAATTGGAATCCGGAATATTTCTTCTCATATTATAATTTCGTTCATTCAGTTGAATCGTGCATCTTTTTATTTATTTGTTAATTTAGTTTGTTTTATTATAATCACAAAAATTCCCTTGAAAGTTTGGTTCTACAGATTGGAAGTTTAGAGTAATTCTCGCCGGTCCTTTGGGAGACGATCTCGCTCATCGCTGTGCTGTGCAGTAAGGGCATACCGACTGCTGTTGGGAAATTTATTTTTGGTGTAAAACGACGCACCAGTCGCCGTCCCCATCACTGCGCCTCGTCGATAACCCTAGCTCCAATTAGGGTTTCGGGACGTGAATCAGTGATACTTCCTTCTTGAGCTGCACTACTTTCCTTCTTTGAGTTGATCTTCAAACTTTATTCAATATAGAATATCTATTCCTAAAAGGAAAAATATAATATATCTAGAATAAAATTACAACTAAAAACCTTAGTGATTTTCGAAAATCACTACTAGGTCTAATAATTTTATTTCTATTACATTAAAACAACATAAAATAAAACTTAGACCTAATCCATGGATTTTCTCATGGATTAAAAAACCACGTAGCCAAATCGGCATACGACCAAACATTCATTCAACAAAAAATTAAAACATACATCACATAAATAGGAGCCATGATAGTTGGTACAACCTGCAAACAAAAAAGGTCTACAAATCCAACAATCATATTTATATGACACATATAAAATAACATATGATTTCTATGCATGATACAATTTTCAAAAATTTCAATTAATGAAATTAATAATTTCCAAAATAACACAAGATAAGATTTGGAAATTAAAACAATTATCTACCAATTAAATCTTGTAACTTTCGAAAATATCAAAAGAATAAGTTTGGAAATTAATTAAAATTATCCACCAAATTTATATCTTAATTTTCGAATATCCCTAATTAATTAATATTTGAAAATTTTGATATAAATCAAAAACCCATTCCAAATATCTCTTAAGGATCGAAAATATCAAAGAATAAAATCTGGAAATTTTGATCCCTTTCAAACTCTTTTCAAATTATATTCTAATTTTGAATCCTATTAAAATTGGACATTGATAATTATTTATTTATATAAAAAATTACCTTATCCAATTTTAATCATATAGATTTTGAAAATAACCAAATAATAAATTTGAAAATTTGATCCACTTCAAACTTTCCGAAATTTAAAATTTAATTCCAAAATATATTTAGATTAAAATTAGGTAAATCAAGATATACATGAAATAATACTATATCTAATTCCAACATACATGATTTTTGACTTCCATCATTAAATAAATTTGGAAATTTAATTTTCATCAAAATCTTCTCCAAATTAATTTAATAAAATAAAAAATTAACACATTATAACATATTTAGAAATTTTGATATTAATAAAAAAATTCAAAATAATATAGTGTAGATTTCAAAAATATTAAGAAGAATAAATCTTGAAATTTTGATCCTCTTCAAAAATTATCAAATTTATAATTCTAGTTTCAAACCTATTTAGATTAGAATTAGGTAACTTTTAATATACACCAAAAATTACCTAATCTTATTCTAATCACCCAAATTTTCGAAGCATACAAGAATTAAATCTGTAAATTTTGATGATCATCAAAAATCTATCCAAATTTAATTCAAAAGTGCTGAAAATTTAATACATAAAATTAGGGAATTTTAAGACAACAAATTTCAAAAATTTGTTCTCCAAATTTTCGAACACCATGGAATAAAAATTGAAAATTTGAAGAACATCAAATGTCATCCCAAATCTTTATTTCATGATAGTCGAAAATTTCATGCACATCAAAACTAGAATTTTCGAACTACATCAAAAATTCATCCAAGTTTTGAACAACAATAAGATCAGCATATAGGCATAATTAAATTTGAAAATTTAAGAATAATAAATTCACCATCAAATTTAATTAAACATGTCGAAAATATCCTAGGATTAAAAATAGAACAGTGCCAAAACCCGCTTTGATACCAATTGTTAGGGTTTTTCGAATTAAACCACTGCAGGATCATTGGATGTTCATTAATCCATTTATCATGGAAATCATATTTTTATGTTAATCGTGTATGAATTAATCTCGCCTAGTCCAAATTTCATGCACAGCATATTCGAATCTAATAAAGCAGAAACATAGAATTCGAATATTATTTACAATTTGACAGACGAGATTAGGACAAGATTAAAGATCTAATCTTGCTGTTGAATGAACTATAATCGGCGCCTCCTACAGAGCAATTCGACTTCTCGATCTTCTGCTGTATTCCCAGACTGTATCTAGATTCAGGGTGGACAGAAATCTACTAGATATGTAAGGATACTGTGGAGATCAAGAGATAAAAGAGGGGCTGATTTTTCACTTGAAATTTTCGATCCCCACCTCACTTATTAATAGTGAGGTGGACGAAAATAATGAGTCCCAACCCTACTGGGCTTGGGCCTCTGTCTCTTGTTCCATCTCCAGTCCATTAAAGCCATATTGGGTTACAACAGGGATCTAGAAGAATATTAAATTGGCCTACTAATTTATTTAATTCCCAACATACAATAAACTAAGGATATTTTTAAATAAATTAAATATTACTTTTATTCCACTAAAGAAGTAGTACCGACTTACCAATTTAATACATATTTGTGAATATGTTTTCTCCTTTAGTTCAGCCATTCCCCGTGTTTAAGATCTAATGTTCATTAATTAATTATGTAAGCCTCTGACAGCTATAATTAATTAATATCTAAAATATTGAATAGTACCACACAAGCTTTATCATGTACAGAATAAATTCGACCTGCAGAGTTTCACATGAACTTGTGTTTCCTCAAGAGAACATCATCAACCTGGTGCACCAGGACACTGTGCTTATATATATTGCACGACATCATATATGTAAATGCTATCACCCAAAATATCGAGTTTATTGATTCTATAAAAGAATCTCACCCATTGATAAATCAAAGCAATAAACAAAGCATACATATGTTCGCCAATAAATATAAGTTAAGAACTCAAACTCTGTGGATCTCTATTCTCTAACTTATAGTGTCAGAGTAGAGAACAATATCCTATCGTGATCCTCCCCAATAGAGAACAATATCCTATCGTGATCCTCCCCAATACACTAACACGTGTATTAGAATAACCAATTAGTCAAGATAAATCAACTGTCAGATTATTCTATGGTGTACTGATGGTGTATTCAGAACCATCTAAGCCGTGAGCCTTTTAATATAATACAAGGATCTAATGATATGATCTTACCATGTGTTTACCCACACCATATCATCTACAATGTAAGTATATTGAATATGCATAAACAATCATATAATAATGTAAATGCAAACAGTGACTGCAATAAAATCAATCTATATCATCATATCATCAGAAAAGTATACAAAGACATATCTTCCAATATACAAAACTAACAATCTCCCGCTTATACTTGAAGCATGTCTTTCAAGCATAATAACTAACTAGCTAACTCTCAACTCAAAAACAATAAACTCAAAATGCACCTCTGGGTCTGCATCTCACTCTCATTTTCTCCACGTGACCATCAAAGGTTTTACCTGGAAGGCTCTTCATGAATGGATCAGCTAAATTGTCCTCCGATACACATCCCTTCTCTTAAGGATTTCTTGTATAAGATGGTACTTCCTTTCTACGTGTTTACTTGAGTTATGGGATCTGGGTTCTTTCGAATTTACCACTGTACCAGAGTTATCACAATATATCATGATACTCTTAGGAAAATAAGGAACCTCGCTAAGTCCAATAGGAAGCTCCGGAGCCAGACAACTTCTTTTACAGCCTCAGAGGCAGCCACATATTCAACTTCCATGGTATAGTCAACAATACATTTCTACTTGATGCTCCTCCATACAATGGCTCCGCCTCCTAATGTAAACACATAGCCTGAGGTAGACTTACTCTGATCTTTATCGGATTGAAAATCTGAGTCCGTATAACCCAATTGCACTAGACTATCAGAGCAGTATACCAACATATAATATCGTGTCCTTTTCAGGTACTTGAGAATATTCTTAACCGCAGTGCAGTGACCTTGTCTAGGGTTAGACTGATAGACTGATATTTGTCCAGGGTTAGACTGATATCTGCTAACCTTGTCTATGGTACAAACGCGCGAAAGACTTTGAGATCGAACACGTCAGCTTGTGATGGCAAACGGGGTTGGAATGGATCGTGGGTTTAAGAATGATATAGGAGACATGTAGGATGTGTTTATTAGGTTCAGAATGGATGAGGTAGATAAGTTATGTTAGGATAATGATGATCTTACGGTATAGTTGTTATTCGAGACGAATGGAGCGCGTATGGAATGGAATCGATGGAATGACTTGGAATCATGTTGCTTGACACTCGAACGGACTTGGTGTGTGTTGAGATGATACGGACATTGAATGGATGATAGAAAATGTCAGGATGATCGGCGTCGATGATGTTGAATAAATTGAACTCGGAGTGTCCACCAAGTGAAGATAACTTCACAAAATGAATCACCACTAGAATTCTCTTCGGTAGCAATCCAACCCTAGCACCACACGAGCATTAGAACGAGACTTGAATAAAACTTAAAGTTTGTAATTCTTTAAGAGTGAAGTTTTTGAACCAAACAACACAGGTTTTAAGGGGGTGAGACAATATTGAATGCACAAAGCTTAATTTATCAAATAGAGTCTAAAATATTAATGTCACACGGAACCCTTATTTATAGTGTTATAAGGGCCAAAAACTAAGGCTAAAGGACCGAAAATTAGAGTCCAAATAAAATAAAAAACTAGATTAGGAAATTGCCTAAACTAGAATTCTATTCAAGGTAGGAATTAGCCTTAAATAAAAGTCTAGTCAAATCTATCCAACAAAGACCCAAAATTAATGTAACAAATTAAATAAAATCTGATCTATACTATAGTCTAAAATAAATAATTAAATACTATAGTCTAGATAAAAAAATCAACCCTTAATTAATTTCATCTAAGGATCAAAACAGCCCCATGTACGTACGCACGCTATTCACGTCGTCTTCTTCATGCACACGTGCACTTCTTCTCTTCTTGTTCTCATCTTCAACTCTTCAAGTGTAATTCTGCATGGTGTGATCATTATCTTCCATAGTTAATAAATTAACTATTTTTGGGCTGCAACTAAACTCATCCTCTCCAACCTCGAGCTTCCTACGAATTATCACTTGCAAATATCCCTGAAACTTCTTTGTTCTTAGTCGAGTAATTGGACCTCAAAATTACAGCTCCGGGTCTTGATCTTCATTGCCTAGGATGGCCTCATTATTAAGAGTGGAGGCATAAGGATAAAATTCTTTGCAAGCCACATAACCAAAATATTTACGAATTGCAAGCCACATAATCAAAATATTAGCTGGTAATGGTTCTCGATTCTGTGGGTTCTAAGTTTTAACAGGATAAAGTAAGTAAATTGATTTATTAGGAAATTTGGAATACCATCTTTATTTTATTAAGAAAACATTTTTTACTGCTTTTAATTTAGTTAATTATGTACACTTTCTTTTCTTATATATATATATATATATATATATATAGAGAGAGAGAGAGAGAGAGAGAGAGAGAGATTTCATAAAAAAGAAAAACATAATATTCACACACACACACACACACACATATATATATATATCAATAATACAAAAAATTGAAAATATAAATCAATTAAGTATATTTTGCTATCTTTTTTTTACAGTATAGTTGGACTATAACAAATAATTTTATGGATTGCGCAGTAGAACCATACCTGGATTGCGAAGTATTTTTCAGTGATTGTATAATATATCACCAGTTAGATAGCTGCAACATTTTTCCCATACAACTCTAGGCAAGAGATTGAATTTGCACACATTAGAGTAGCAAATAAACACCATAAATACTGTACTGATGACCAGAAGCTCGCCTTTATAATCCCGTCAATGTACTCATTATCATCATATAGCAATCCATGAGCATTACAAGTTTCTCTAAAAATGTGGTGTTGGACCCCCTTAACGGTTCGGATCTCTTCATAGCTAGTAGGCCCGCAGACAACATTTAAAAGGCATTTGAATAGTATGATTCTCCAGATCCAGGAGGTACATAGCATATCCTCCCAATTGCAAAGCCTCTTTGTCTTGGAATCCATTTTTTCTCATTTCTTCCAAACGAATTTCATCGAAAATTCAGCATAGGTAAGGTTTCTAGCTTCAGGATATTTTTTATTGGCCTCTATCCACTGTAAAAACATGTTTGTCTTCACCGTTGATTTTGCTATAACCTCATCAATGGGATTGGAATCTGAAAATATAACATTGTGTTCACCCGGAAGGTGAAATGCTAGTCTTTCGACTGATAGGTCTTTATACTGTATCTCATTACCGAGTATTCTCCAAATAGCTTCACACGGTGAAATATATCTACAGTCATAGTACATGTTCATCTCATCGATCGTGTTACTCTGCTCACCGTTTTTCGATGTTCTATAGAATGAAGCAGTGACGCAGCCATTTCCTTTATTGACGTACTTGAATAAGTACTTGAAAGATCTGAATTGATCACACCGTATTGTAATAATAATTTTCTATTGTGTGGACCAATAAATCTGTCAGCCAAGGGTGTTCCATTTTCCGAATTGTTCAACCATCATCCCTTCTTTTGTACACAAGATATCCATCTTCCTCGATCTTTGTTTTCTCCACAAACTTTTTAGGAAAATGCTTTGTGCATAGTCCTTCAAACATGCATGGAGAATTTTGCCTCGCAATACCATATGGATCACCATGTACCATAAACTCACATACAACATCATAATAATATGGGTCTGTTTCTTGATTAGGGATTTATGCTGGGATGATCTTATCAATATCAACTCCCGCACGACATTTGTCCTCTCTCGAATGAAATAACAGAATGTGCGCATGTGGTAGACCACGCTTCTGGAACTCAATAGTGTATATAACTGCAAGTAATAATTGAATTAAATAAATATATAAATAAATAAATTTTGAAGTTTATATGTATTTGTAGGCATTTAATTTAGTAAAATATGATGTTTTTCTGTATGTACCTGCTTTGACATTTTCAAAAAATTTCTTCTTGCGAAGATCTTTCATTAGCATATCAAGCTTCATCTTAAAAACACGACATACTATATCTGGCCGATCTTTCGCTTTCAATCCCAACTTTTAACAAATCTCTGAATCTCTGGCCACTTTGGGTTACACGTGAAAGTAATGAAGAAATCCGCATAACCAACCCATTTGCATATAGCCATTATACCTTGATAATTTTGAATCATATATTGAGCCCCTCCAACTAAAAAAGATGGAAGAATGACACATTTTCTTCTAGTATGGATCATTTTCACCTTGACAGACCGCATCTGAGAGACCATTTGAAATATCACATCTCAACTTCATTTGATTTCCTCAAATATATGACAACCGTGCTGACTCGACCATTGTGTGAGCATCAACTGCAAATTGTTGGAACAATCGCCTTGATTTTAGTATAGTGGAATACTCTTCCTCTCTTTCGTGTAGATGAAAACAAAAGAACTCTTTCATGCTGATACTCTTCCGGGCAAACGAATTTTGGTTTCTTATTTCTGAAAATTGGATGTCTTCTTTATATCCGTCTTCTCCATAAGTAAAAACAACAGATATTGCAGACTAAGATAAGCAGTATTAAATTCATTGATTTGCTTCAATTTTCTAGTTCGTGTTTCCACTAATATATCTTGATCTACAAGTGTCGCGTCGAAATCTCCCACCATTAATGCTACAACCTTAGATATAGAAGACAAGTTATACGTTCTTCCATATGTTCCTCATTTTCCAATTAGTTTCCGATTTACATTTGAATGTTCTACAACTTCAATCTTATCATGTGCCATTCTAAATAATTTTACCAAACGTTATATTCATCCAACATTGTTTTGAGGTCACCTACAATTTTCGCATGTAGAGAATTAATATCCTTTTACATCCTGAGATAAAGTAATATTGATTATGACATATTAGAGTTTTGTTGTTGTTAAAAAAACAAACAAAACCAAAATGTTATTGTTTAGTAGTAGAATTTGAAACAAATTATAAAGGGAATAACGTACCTTACAGACATCATCCTATTTGAGACCTCATTTTGAGTTTTGTAAATGTATAACTGAGCAAATTTTGGCGTCTCACCTTTTATAGGAATTAAACTCCTCCATTAAATGGTAATTTTGGCCATTTAGTCTAAATGTTGGTGGTGCGGTGCCCGTATTTATCTCCTTGTCTATTTTTCCTCCCAACGATGTAAAACAAACATACAATTATACGAACGAATATGTTCTCTAAAATATTTACACTTTAGAGAAGTCCCGTGAAGTAGTTCGTGCATCATTTTAGGCTGTGTTCTCATAGCTCGAAGTGTTATTTTTCCATGCATACAACATAAAGAATACTTTAGGTTCCTTGAGTTGTAATCCTTGTGTAGTGATGTGACTCGGGATCTATGGAACACGACACGGATGAAAGGACGCGGAAGCAAGGAACAGAACAATGTCGGATGCGTAAGGGATCAATACGACTAAAGAGAATGAACTATAGAATTGACTAGAAACGAACAAGACTCGAACGAATAAAGAAACTTACTAGGAAACGTAGACACGAACTAGGACTCGATGAATGAATCTTGTACGATGGGTTGGTGGCTGGAACTCAACGGCGGACGGCGGCGTACGGCGGTGGAGGTGTTATCGGCGGCGGTGTAAGGTAGAAGGATCGGATAGATCGGTGAACCCGTGTTGTATCAACTCGAACGCACTCGTCTAGCTTCTCCGGATAGCAATTCTCCCAAGTACTTAATTATACCCTGAAGAACCTAAATGAGACTATTGGTTTGCTAAATGAATAGAATTGTTTGGTAATTTTCGATCAACAGAAGATCTTGGAGACAAAAGAGAAATAACTTCTTGAATTCTTGCAATTGTCTAACTTTATGAAAACAAATGGATGTCCTATTTATACTACACAATAGGACATGAAAAATCTGACCTAATTACCTAAGAATTCGAAAATAATCAATAAGGAAACAAAAGGAATCCTACCTTAACTAGAAGTCTTAATTAAGGCAAGATAAGATAACAAAAATCTATCTAGATAAAGATAAATCCTAACTAAACTTGGGCTTGAACAACTCGCCATCTTGGACCCATAATCACACGTCCATGGGCTGAATTAAGTTAGGAATTAATTCGGTCCATGCAGTGTAATATATCTGCCACCTTTGCATAAAAAACAACAACTTGTCGGATTCCCATGCAAACGCGTAGAACTCTTCATGCACACGTCCAAATGGCGTGATTCTTCTTCTCACGTCTTCATGCTTCCTTCTTCATCATTAATGGATAGCATGGTGATCAATCTCGAGCTGCCCTTCACTTCATCTTCATGTAATTCGAACTTGTGCCTTATTGAAGCTTGTAGATAAGCTTGCAACTTCTTTGCTCGCAAACGCGTCATAGGACCTCTAAACTGCAGCTCCGGATCATCTTCTTCTTTGCTTGGCTCGACCTCATAATTCCCCCCCTGCTGAAAAGAATTTATCCTCGAATTCACAAGCTCATCATCATCAAACTCATCATCTGCAGAAAATGGAGACAAGTCAGCAACATTAAATATAGATGAACACTTGTACTCACCGGGTAAATCAATGCGATATGCATTGTCATTGACTCGACTCAACACGGTGAATGGTCCATCTCCTCTAGGCATCAATTTCAACTTTCTCAAGTTAGGAAACCGTCTAGGACTCAAATGAATCCAAACGCGATCTCCGTGCTGAAAGATCATCGGTTTACGCCATTTGTTCTTTTGGACTGCATTGCGTGCGCCAACTGCCTCAATACGCGCACGTATTTTCTCATGTATCTCCTTCATTTGATCCGCTTTTCTTGTACCTTTAACACTCGTTAGATGCTCAACAGGTAAAGGCAAAAGATCAGTAGGCGTTAGCAGATTAAAACCATAAACAACTTCAAACGGAGACATATTGGTAGATGAATGCACAACACGATTATAAGCAAATTCAGCATATGGCAAACAATCTTCTCATGATTTCAAGTTGTTTTTAACTAAAGCACGTAGTAAAGTACCTAGAGTGCGATTAAATACCTTAGTTTGTCCATCAGTTTGTGGATGGCATGCAGTAGAAAACAACAGTTTGGTACCTAGCTTACCCCATAGTACACGCCAAAAATGTGCAAGAAACTTAGAATCCCTATCACTAACAATAGTTCTAGGTATTCCATGTAAATGCACAACATGTATAAAAAACAAGTTGGCAATGTGTACAGCATCATCGGTTTTCCTACATGCAATGAAATGAGACATCTTGGAAAATCTATCAACTACAACAAAAATGGAGTCTCGACCAGACCTAGACCGTGGCAATCCAAGTATGAAATCCATAGATAAATCAATCCACGGTGAAGACGGGGCTAGTAGAGGCATGTATAAACCAAACGGGTGTAAGGTAGATTTCGACTTTCTACATGTAATGCATCTACTACATACATTCTCAACATCATGCTTCATACGTGGCCAAAAGAAATGTTCATGTATCAAGTTTAACGTCTTAGACACACCAAAGTGACCCATTAAACCTCCCGCGTGCGACTCTAGAATTAATAACTCACGCATAAGAATACACAACTGTGAACCCTTGAACAATAACCTATCATGCACGAAAAAGCCATCAAATGCACGAGACGTTGAGCAACATTCAGCATAAATTGATGCAAAATAAGAATCACTCGAATACAGCTCTTTAATCGCATCAAATCCCAACATCTTAGCATGCATTAGGTTCAAGAGAACGTACCTTCTCGACAATGCATCAGCTACAACATTATCGGCACCTTTCTTGTACTTGATGACGTACGGAAAAGACTCGATAAACTCTACCCATCGTGCATGTCGCTTGTTCAGATTTTGTTGGCCCTTTAGATGCTTCAAACTCTCGTGATCCGTGTGAATCACGAACTCTTTAGGCCATAAGTAGTGCTTCCACATTTCCAAAGCTCTCTTGAGTGCGTACAGCTCCTTGTCATAGGTAGAATAACGAAGGGCTGCATCGTGGAGCTTTTCACTGAAATAGGCGACTGGACGCCGTTCCTGCATCAAAACAGCACCAATCCCTTTGCCCGAGGCATCACATTCAATCTCAAAAGTTTTATTAAAGTCCGGAAGAGCAAGAACAGGCGCATTACATAAATAAGACTTTAAAGTGTTAAACGCATGCTCTTGAACAGTTTTCCATTCAAATTTTCGATCTTTCTTGCTTAACTCGATAAACGGCGCGGCTATGCTGGAAAAATCACGCACAAAGTGACGATAAAAGCCAGAAAGACCGTGGAAAGATCTCACATCACTCGCAGTCTTAGGAGTGGGCCATTCCTCAATCGCTTTGATTTTGGAACGGTCTACTTCTATACCATGTATACTCACAACAAAACTGAGAAATATGACTTCATTTATATCAAACGAACACTTAGACAGATTGCCATATAATTTCGACTCCCTAAGAAGCTCAAAAACGTGTCTAAGGTGCTGCATATGCGTGTGCAATGTGTCACTATAGATCAAGATATCATCAAAATACACAACAACATATTTTCCAATCACTTCACGCAAAACATGATTCATCAAACGCATAAATGTGCTTGGTGCATTAGTGAGACCAAAAGGCACAACAAGCCACTCATATAAACCATGCTTTGTTTTAAATGCAGTTTTCCATTCATCACCTTCCTTGCATACGTACTTGAAAATAACCAGAACGCAAATCAATTTTAGAAAAGACACGCGAACCAGATAATTCATCAAGCATATTGTTTAACCTAGGGATGGGAAAATGATACTTTACCGTGATTTTGTTGATTGCTCTACAATCCATGCACATACGCCATTTGTTGTTCTTCTTTGGCACTAAGATCACAGGAACGGCGCACGGGCTGAGGCTTTCACGGATTTGCTTCTTCTCCAACAGCTCTTTGACTTGCCTATCTATCTCCTTAGTCTCATCGGGAGACGTCTTATAGGCTGGTCAGTTGGGTAGCACAGCTCCGGGGATGAAATCGATCTGATGCTCGATTCATCGCACTGGTGGAAGTCCTCTGGGTATCTCCTCAGGAAAAACGTCCTTGAACTCATCAAGTAAGGGCTGCACATCACTAGGCAAACAATCATTAGTAGCATTGCTCTTAAATGTGAGTAAAACAAGGGGCATACCTACTTTCACGGCTTTCTGAACTCCTTTCACCGAAATAAACAAGCTCTTCACATGTGGCTTGTTTGTACTCGATTCCTTCTTCTTTTCCATAGCTAAGGAGTCCGAATGAGGTTGTTTGGAAGGGGAGGTGGCGTTGCCAAGGGGCTGTCCGGGGGCTGCCAATTCGGCCGTGGCTTTCGGGGGCCGTTTTACGGCTGCTTGCTTCGCCTTTTCCTCTTTAAACCTCTCTTGCATGCGTTGCTGATCCATAGCAACGTCTTTAGGTAATAATGGCCTCAAAGTGCTGGTTCGGCCATCAATGTCAACGGTATAAGTGTTCAGACGTCCATCATGGACAACACGTCGATTATACTGCCAAGGCCTGCCTAACAACAAGTGTGCCGCATCCATAGGGATAACATCGCACAAAACAGTGTCAGAAAACTTATGGATTGAGAATGATACACGTACCTGATGAACAATGCGTATCTCGCCTCTATCTGTAAGCCACTGCAGTCTGTAAGGCTTTGCATGTTGTTGTACTGGTAGACCAAGCTTTTCCACTGCATATTGACTGATGGCATTTATCACACTGCCACTGTCAATTATCATGGAGCACGTGTGACCTTGTATCAATGCACGGGTGTAGAAGATGTTCTCCCGTTAGTGCTCTTGTTCTTCTTCTCGAATGATGCTCAAACTCCGGATTGTGACCAAACTGACTTGTTGAGTTTCCGGATCGACTTGATCATGGGCTGCATCATTCTCGACTTCTCTCTCATGTGTGGCGTCATCCACTGGCTCTGTTTCATCCTCACTAGCTGATTCGACTTCATTTGATTCGGTTAAGTATAGAACTCGCCGGTTTGGACATTGAGCTTGAAAGTGGCCCCAACCTTGACATTTGTGACACTGAATGTCACGAGCTCGATTAGGGGCTGCATTTGGTGGCGTCACACCTTGGGTTGGCTGAGTAGGATTTAGCCGAGGCTGAGTGATAGGTGTAAACTCGGGTCTACGGTTGGACTGCGGTGTAGAACGGTCGAAACGCCGTTCGGGTGGTCCGGATGGACCTCTGGATCGTGGAGAATTAGTAGGGGGTGTAGGAAGTAAAGTGGAAGGTGTACCTTTACCCCATGAAGGACGTGTAGGGGCTGAAGTATAGTGGGATTGACGGCAATCCTCTCTGAGCTGCCTTTCCACAATCGATGCGTATTGCACCATTCTTTCTATACTGGTGAAGTCTCTGAGCTTGACTTCACATGCAATGTCGGGGTTCATGCCTTCAATGTACCGAATGATGGTAGCATTTAAGGTCTCTTGCTTCCCGACTCGGTTCAAAAGGGTCTTCAACTCCTTGTGGTACTCTTCGATCGACCTTGTACCTTGTGTGACCCGATTGAGCTTCTTTTCAAGCTCTCTTTCATAGTGCATGGGTATGAAATGCCCACGCATGAACCCTTTCATCTCTTCCCAATTGTCGATTGGTGGGTTGTGGTTTCTGCGTCTTCTTTCTTGCTGCATTTCCTACCATGAGGCTGCATAGCCTCTAAACTCCAAGCATGTGAGCTGCACTTTCTTTTGTTCTGAAAAGTTGTAGTATGCAAATATCTTCTCTACCTTATGTTCCCAATCTAAGTAAACATCAGGATCATGAAGGCTTTCAAATTCAGGTATGCTCGTCTTGATGTTGTTGAGCCTACCATCATCATCATCGTGATGATGTGCACGCCTATAGGGACCTCGGGGTTGGCCATAGCATCCTTGTTACCCTTGTCGTGTGTGATCAGCTGCATAACCACTGGCTGCATAGGACTCGTATCCATAATCATAGTCCTCTTCAAAGACGGGCTCTCGGGACGGCCTTTGATCAACTTGCTGAATAGGAGGTGGCTGTGGGACGTTTCTCAGGGGTTGACATCATCCATGTCCCTCAACTTAAGGCTCGGGTCGCCTCTCTGTACCATCTTGAGGCGCGGGTTGCCTCTCTGCATTGATTTGAGGCTCAGGTTGCCTCGTCGCATCAGTTTGAGGCTCGGGATGCCTCTCAAGTTCTCCTTGGACTGTCTGAGATGCAGTCGACTATGTTCTGAGCCGTGCAAGCTCCTCTTGCAACTCAGCTACTTGGTTGCCAAGTTCGTCCCTCCGTAGAAGATTCTGGCGCTCAAAATGGCTGACTAGAGCTTCATATTGGTACTTCGGATCCCAGGGGGGCTCGAACGAGTAGGACTGCTCACCTAGTGTGTTTGGCGATCTAGGCTCCTTAAGAGGTGGAGTAGATGCCTCTTTGTTGGTACCTTTCTTCATTGTACCTACAAAACGAACAAACGTGAAGAAAAAGTGGTATAGGACCTCACAATTCCTCACAAACGCTCGTGTATGTCATTCTTGATTTTTTTTTCCACTCGTGTATGTCTCTCAAAGATGTAGTGCACGTGTGTGAATGAATATGGGGGTGGGCTGATCGAAAATAGCTGCTTCTGTTGATTAGCTCCTCTGGGTCTTCTTCAAGCTCCAACGGATAAAATCAAGCCGGAAGGTTGCTAAGAGTAGAAGTAGGCGTGTGGAATGAGTAATTCAAGTAGATGGTGTATATGGACCACGGGTATACGGGTGTATGGGTGTACGGATGTACGGGTGTATGGACTATGTGGTGTATAAGGTGAGACACGATTCCTACCACCTATAATTTCCATAACTTCCAATTTATGATGTGACCCGTACACTCGAGACCTATGGGACACGACACGCCTACTTCTACTAGTACACCCAGGACCTATGGGACACGACACGGATGAAAGGACGTGAAAGTAAGGAACGAAACAACGTCGGATGCGTAAGGGATCAATACGACTAAAGAGAATGAACTATAGAATTGACTAGAAACGAACAAGACTCGAATGAATAAAGAAACTTACTAGGAAACGTAGACACGAACTAGGACTTGATGAATGAATCTTGTACGATGGGTTGGTGGCTGGAACTCAACGGCGTACGGCGGTGGAGGTGTTCACGGCGGAAGGTTGATTGAGCTTCTACTTCTACTTCTACATCATAAATTGAGTAACTCCACGTGGCTCTGATACCAATTTATGATATGACCCGGGACCTATGGGACATGACACGGATGAAAAGATGCGGAAGCAAGGAACGAAACAATGTCGGATGCGTAAGGGATCAATACGACTAAAGAGAATGAACTATAGAATTGACTAGAAACGAACAAGACTCGAACGAATAAAGAAACTTACTAGGAAACGTAGACACGAACTAGGACTCGATGAATGAATCTTGTATGATGGGTTGGTGGCTGGAACTCAACGGCGGATGGCGGCGTACGGCGGTGGAGGTGTTATCGGCGGCGGTGTAAGGTAGAAGGATCGGATAGATCGGTGAACCCGTGTTGTATCAACTCGAACGCACTCGTCTAGCTTCTCCGGATAGCAATTCTCCCAAGTACTTAATTATACCCTGAAGAACCTAAATGAGACTATTGGTTTGCTAAATGAATAGAATTGTTTGGTAATTTTCGATCAACAGAAGATCTTGGAGACAAAAGAGAAATAACTTCTTGAATTCTTGCAATTGTCTAACTTTATGAAAACAAATGGATGTCCTATTTATACTACACAATAGGACATGAAAAATCTGACCTAATTACCTAAGAATTCGAAAATAATCAATAAGGAAACAAAAGGAATCCTACCTTAAGTAGAAGTCTTAATTAAGGCAAGATAAGATAACAAAAATCTATCTAGATAAAGATAAATCCTAACTAAACTTGGGCTTGAACAACTCACCATCTTGGACCCATAATCACACGTCCATGGGCTGAATTAAGTTAGGAATTAATTCGGTCCATGCAGTGTAATATATCTGCCACCTTTGCATGAAAAACAACAACTTGTCGGATTCCCATGCAAACGCGTAGAACTCTTCATGCACACGTCCAAATGGCGTGATTCTTCTTCTCACGTCTTCATGCTTCCTTCTTCATCATTAATGGATAGCATGGTGATCAATCTCGAGCTGCCCTTCACTTCATCTTCATGTAATTCGAACTTGTGCCTTATTGAAGCTTGTAGATAAGCTTGCAACTTCTTTGCTCGCAAACGCGTCATAGGACCTCTAAACTGCAGCTCCGAATCATCCTCTTCTTTGCTTAGCTCGACCTCATCACGTAGTTGTTCTTCATACCAAAAAAAAAATGCATTGCAGAATCCACAATTGAATGTAGGGGTCGCCAAAATCAATATATTCTATCGTGATTACAAATAAAATTATTTGATTTTAACAACAGGATAACTAATTAAAAAAATTAATGAATATGAGTACATTAAAAATAATCATACAATTAAGGTGCAAATAATTAGACTCTCTATGTATTTGTACATTATTCTATCAGAATAATTATAATATAGTCTTTTTATTTCAATGTATAAGCAGTGGAATAAATGAATAGATAACTTTCTAATTGCCAAAGAATTCTAATAAATTAGATAATAGGCTTCGCGTATTTTCTTTGCAAACAATAATTTAATGAATGAAGTTTGCGAATAAATACCATTTGAAGTGTTGGTGGTAGCGGAGATTACGACAGCGGATGCTGAGACAAAAGAAAGTATGAATGTTTGATTACAACAATGCACTAACTCGTTAAAAAAATACAATTGGTAAATTCTAAATACTTATATTATATTTTGTTTTATTGTAAAAGTTAGTGGATATGGAAGTCTATACATGTGAAATCATGAAAAATATTTATGTTGCCACCGAGTGAAAAGAAAATAATATAATTTCATCGCAACAGTGGGACAAATAATTAAAAATAACTGAAATTGTGTAAATAAAAACAAGTCCTACAATTAAGAAAAAATATAGTAACTTCACACTATTCATTATAGGCTAGAAAAAAGCTTAAATAAAAATGGTAAAAGGTAAACAACATAGATTTAAATTTAAATAAATACCATTTGAAGTGTCGGTGGTAGAGGAGATTTCGGCGGTGGACGCCGAGACAAAAGAAAATATGAATGTTTAATTACAACAATGTGCTAACTCATTAAAAAAAATACAGTTGGTAAATTCTAAATACTTATATTATTTTTTCTTTTATTATAAAAGTCAGTGGATATGGAAGGATATGTGAAATCATGAAAAATATTTATGTGGCCACTAAGTGAAAAGAAAATAACATAATTTCATCACAACAGTAAGGCAGATAATTAAACAATAACTGAAATTGTGTAAATAAAAAATAATCCTACAATTAAGAAAAAAATATAGTATGTAAATAATTATATTGCCACTGAGTGAAAATAAAATAACATTATTTGATCACAACAACAGGTCAAATAATTAAAAAATAAATGAAATTGAGTAAATAAAAATAATCCTTCAATTAAGAAAAAAATATTATATAATTGTACATTATTCATTATAAGGTAGAAAATAGGTTAAATAAAATGCTTAAAGGTAAACCACATATATTTAATTTAGAACGACATTGATTTTAAATTGAAAAGGCCGCAATTTAAAAAATGAAATTTGGAGGTTGGATTTATGTGTGTGTGTATATATATATACACATATATATAATAGTATTTAATCATTATGGAATCAGTATTAGACACATTGAATTTTTAAAACTTTAAACTAAATTAAATTAAAGCTGAATACCCAATCCCCCAAATTTGAAGTGAATATCTGTAAACCCCATGCGGCCAGACTTCCACATCTCGAGGAGATGGAATCCACATCGGTTTGGTGAAATCTTTCACTGTTAGCCGCCGCTCCCGGCAGCAGTGCAACAGGGGAAATCGGTCGGAAGTCATCCCCAGACATAGATCAGATGAGGCAATCCTGATATTCCAATCACAGCGAATTTTAAGGAAAATGTATTTTTTTTTTGTGCTGTCGAACAACAAAGTGGGGTGGTTTTAGCATAGGGAATAATTAATCGGCTTCTTTTCGCCCTCTTTTTGGTTGTTAAAATCTAAAGTCGGTCTCTATTGAAAGATTTATTCGATGTTTCTCTGATTCTTTATCTTTAGCCTCTGCATTTTGTACTAACTTTTTTTTAATCTATAATTTTCTGAAATGTGTCCTAAATTTAGTGTAAATGGTTGTCTTTTGTGAGTGCTACATAGAGATTGTATATAGAATAAAGTAATGCCCTATCTCTATGTGTACAAATAATGAAAATCTATATAAAAAAGTTAGACGATTGATCATATTACTACAATAATAGGATTATGAATTTATTAAACATTTTACCAATTTACAATCGTACCTGATGATTTCTTCAGTTGTTTGTTGCTCAAGATGACTGAATCAATTTTCCTCTTCATATGTTCTTGATTTTGGTTGCTTAGAATTTCAAAGGGTGAAAATGTGTTTTTAAATAGAAGTGGAGTGACTGTTCAGTAAAAATATATTAGTAACAAAATGATGAAATTATTAATCATTTAACTATTATTATGTGTAAACACTTTTGTACTACATTTTCTTTGCCATTAAGTTGCCACTATGCATTCTTGAAACTCGTAAAATGGTTTTGGTTGTTACTTGAAATCTTGGTTTCAATTCATTACATTGGATTTGCAAAGATTGTTTCCTTAAAATTCAAGAATGTTGTTTAGTTCTCCTTAAAAGCTTATTCACCATCTCATGAAGGAGCTTAGTTTTTTGATTTGAATCACTAATCCTACCTCAAAAGAGTTAAATATTACCAGGCAATACTCTGGAATCTATGATTTTCTGCTTCTATTAATGGGACATATCTCACTCAAAGTGCAATGCTTCAACATCATCTTCTTATAAAGCTCCATGAGCACCACTTCTTCATCTTTCAAGCCTTGATAGTAGAGAAACCATTTCGCTAGGTACAGTTATCTATCCTGTATATCTTTATTATCCTACATATCTTTAATCCAACGCCTTAGCTCCAAAATAGAATAACTCCATGTTGAAAGTTTGAATCTGATCATCAAGTAATATTTCTTTATATTTTTTAGACACCAAACTAAAGATTAGATTAACACTGCAAGATAAGAACATAAGTTGTGATCAGGGGAAAGAGATGTGATGGCAGAGAAATGACCCCTCTATATATTGGAGGTATTTGTTTGTTCCCTATGAATTGTGGTACGTACATTCTAATATAATATTTTTTGGACCTTTATTCAATTTTTTTATAATGAGAAGAGTTGTGGTTTGATTTCGCTGGAGAGCATACTATATTTTTTCAGGAATCTTTTGATAACTTTGTATTCTTTTTTAAAATTACTCCTTGCATGCATCGTGTATTGTATTTGTTTTATAGTGAAATTATGTGAAGGATGAGATATTTAGGCTGGGCATGGTTAGAAAATATGTGATGTATTTTGGTTACTTTGTATTATTTTAGGAACGTTGATAACACTAAAAATATGTCAACAAACTTAGCAGTCTAATATCTATAGGATGATAACTATGTTTTGCTATGCCAAATAAGGCACCCATAAAAAACCAACTTCAGTTGCAGGTAACAAAACATAAAATCAAACATTTTAAACAAAGAGACCCATATCCGTAGAACCGCATTAAAGCAACAATACAACCAAACTCGACCTCACTTATTGTGTTTTATTAGAATAAAGTTTAAAATAAAAGAACGAACCCCCTCCCCCCGCCCAAAAAAAAACTTAACAATCCAACACACGGGTGGTTGTTTATTCTTGCTTCTCTTCCTTGATAGTCAGTTTAGGCTTCTTCAATATAGCAGCAAAAGAAATTTCAGCATCGCTAGTCCTCTTCAAATTATCATCTTCAGCGTAATCATCTAATGTGATCACTTTTGATTTTCCCTTCGAGATTGTTGGTGTAATAGCATCAGAAGAAGAAACCTGCTTATTCTTTGGGAAAATTCAAATTAGTAAAATGGGCTTTCTTAAGTAGTATATAGGTTAGTAAACTGTAAATAATAGTGCATCTTATAAGTCAGTAAATTAAAAATGAAATACCTTCTCGTTTAATTCGTTGAAACCTGGGAATTTGGATATTACACCTTTATCACAAGTTAGGCTCAAAACAGAATAAGGTCCTTCTTTGTTTAGGTGTTCATCTTTCAATTGAATTTTAAAAAGGGCAATACGATCAACCAAGTTTTCGATTTCAGGTGGAATTTCATCCAGATCAGCCTAATTATTTGGAAATTTTTTTAATGTATTAGTAAACCGCCTTTTTTTTCATTAATAAAAATAAAAATAATATTACCAATTACCTCTCTTGTTTGACTTATTTCTGAAGCAGTTTTACCAAGCAATTGAAGATCAACATTCCTTGTTCCAAAGGAGCAAGTTCAAATGGCTGGTATCATCCTTAACCAAAACTGTGAACTTGAATCTTAATAAGAATAACAAACAAAATTAGTTAGTATGTAAAGATTAAATCACTTATGTATGATGTGTGAGTTTTTCTCCAATTAAACTTAACAAACCTGAGTTGCCCATAAACCTTATCTAAATTGCATTTTTGGCATGTGAACTTGTCCTCAACACCATCAATTTTGCTCCCACATATGCAACATGAAAGATATGCCCAAGCTCTCATAACCTTAAAAGATATAATCATTCCAAAGACCCAAAAAGTACCACTTTATATATTATGTCAACAATTGTTATTAATTTTAAAATTATATTATATTGAGAAAATAGTCAATACAGTAAGGATTCACAATGATTGTAGTTTGAATAATAGAGGCAAACCATTTTTAGCTGTAAAAATTTGGCTATTAGAATGATTCTTCCATCACCAGGTGTTATATCATTGATAATTGTGATCTTCGGCAAAGAAGATTGACCAATGTTATTTTGTATTGTTGTGGTTGATGTTTAAACCAACCTTGGCAAACCAATTAAAATACATTTCAGATTTGGCCATATTGAAAAATAAGTAATGAAAAGTACAACATAATGTAGAAATACCCCTTTTAAAAGCTTCCATTTCTGTGACATTTGGGTTCATCATCATTTTTGTGATGTTAAAAGCGTTAGAGACACTAACCTCTCCTAAGTATTGGTGTAGAAAATGATGGTGTGTAGAAGAAGCAGAGTGTTTAGGTATTTAAAAATATATTATTCCTTAAAATAATGATAGCAGGCTCATCTGATTCATCATCCAAAAATGAAACCACTTCATCCGCATACACTCTCATAGAGTACATGGCAATCGAACATGTCTGCACATATATTTACGAAGTTGGAAAAAATAAATCAATAGAATTTAGAGAATTGGTAACAACTGAATTTTAGAAATACAAATTGAAATTTCTTACTCGAAATCTTCGAGAACAATATCGATTAGTTTAGTAGAGCGTTCCGATAGATCTTTAGTTTGTAAAGAGCATCTACTAACAACTCGCCCTATAATATCTACGAAAATTATAAGAAAATATTAGGTAAAGAGCAATCTACATAGACATTGTACAAAATAAAAAGAATAAAATATTAAAACTATACAAATATGTTGAACAATTACCAAATAGATGGCCCTCATCAATTGTTTTGACACCTACCAGTTGGTTGAAAGGTTTAAATGATAACACCGGGTACGGGAAATCATCATCAAATACTTGGTCAACCTACGTCTTCGTAATAAAATCAATCTTCAATTCAGTTGTACTTATTTTGAATTTCAAATTGTTGTTGTTGAGCATAAAATCCTTAAGAGCATATAGGTTGTCCTCACTTAATATTACTTGGTTTTTTTCAATAAATGATTGTTCAATATGAGCATGAATCCGATCACCCTACCAAAATGAAGACCAATATAGAATGTGAGATAATTATGTTTGTGTTACACTTCAATTTAAATTGTCGAAGTTCATAAAATTAACCTCACTGTCATGGAATACACATTCAAGACTCAATATGTTTGCTTTATTTTCAAAGCTTGGAACTTCATAACGACGGATCAGACACAGTTTCATTGCATAGTTTGTTCTACCTCACTCTAGATTTTTAACCAAAGTAAACAGCTGAGCCATCAATGAGTTGTGGAAAAGAATATAATGAGAATGTGAATTATTATAGCAAGAATTAGGGGTGGCACGGTAAGGTATACCTTACTTTTTTCCTCATACCTTTACCTTACCTTACTTGTACGGTATGGAGAAAATCCATACCGTTACCTTACCTTAAGGTTTGGTATACCTTAAGTTCGGTATGAAACAAATGGCATACCTTTACCGTACCTTTAGTTCAGTATACCTTACCGACATCGGTATACCTTATCATACCATTAGCATCCTAGGATATATCATATATCTCATATATTTACTCAAAATATATGAACCATTCCTAATAACGATCAAAATTCAACAAAATAAAATAAATATTGTAAATTATTTACTTAGAAATCGTAAGAATTATTTACTAAGTATATACTAACAAAGAACACACTTAGCATTACAATGCATTAAGTATAACATAAGATTAATTATAAGTGTTAATATTGTAAATTACTAGATATTTATAAATGTATAACATATTTACTACTATTATATATCAATCATGTTTTTATAATTAATATAAATTGTATAAAAATATTATAAACTTACTAAATATTACAAATTTGAAATCTTTTACTTAGAAATCGTAAGAATTATTTACTAAGTATATACTAACAAAGAACACACTTAGCATTACAATGCATTAAGTATAGCATAAGATTAATTATTAGTGTTAATAATGTAAATTTACTAGAGATTTATAAATGTATAACATATTTACTAGTATTATATATCAATAATGTTTTTATAATTAATATAAATTGTATGAAAATATTATAAACTTACTAAATATTACAAATTTGAAATCTTTTACTTAGAAATTGAAAGAATTATTTACTAAGTATTAATTAAGAACACATTTAATTATCATTACTATGCATTAAGTATAACATGAGATTAATTATAAGTGTTATATATTTACATATATATAATTTATCATATTTACTAAGTATTATATATCAAGTATCTATAATTCACATATACATATATTTATATAATATCACAAATATACCGGTATATACCGTTACAATGGTATATGCCAAACTAACGGTATATACCGCATCTACGGTATATACCGGTACAACGGTATATGCCGAATTAACGGTATATATCTTAAAAATTCGGTATACCGTCGGTATCGGTATACGTCGGTATACCTCGGTTTTTAAAATTCTATACCGTTACCTTACCGAAAAATCTCGGTACGGTATCATACCTTACCGAAAATACCAGTATACCTTAAAGTTCGATATTCCGATATTTTTTTCGGTACAGTAAGTACGGTATGACAGTATAACGGTATTTTTCCCCCGCCCTAGCAAGAACGGACTATAGAAAGGGCACGCTTGATTATATGGATATATTTATACTTGAAAAACTAATATTGTCAATGCATGGAAGTGTAATTATATTGATTTAATTTAATTTAATTTAATTTATTTAGTTATTTTATTTTTGTCTCTACGTAATCTTTTCGGACGTGCACCATTTAATGATGAGAATATGCATAGTGTATTTAATTATTGATTTTCCCCCTAACGAATCTTTTAAGACAATGCATAGGTTCCATATTAAATATTCTTAAGTGCTAATTCATATTAAGTGAGAGTATTTAATGATTAGAATGTGAATTGTTCTAAATTTTGTCTTTATTTCACATATTTAGAGAATATGTACAATCTTTGTATTTCAGTTACAGATGGCATTAACTACACACTTCAATATGCATAATCAGTTTTTCCCTTTTTTCCAATAAATCATCACATTTTTTGTTTTAATATAGATTTAATTTAATTTAATTCAATTATTCATTTAATTATTGTCTCTACATAATTTTTCGAGATGTGCACCATTTAATGACGAGAATGTGTATAGTTTAATTAATTATTCAAGTTGAATATATTCGCAATTGGGAGGTGGATATATATATATATTGGACATATTAGATATTTTCAAATGTTAGTTAATATCAAGTGAGAGTATTTAATGATAAAAATGTGTATAGTACTAAATCTTGTCTTTTTTGGTAGATTTGGAGAATATGTACAATCTTTTTAATTTAATTTCAAGTGGCATTAACCACACACTTCATTTGTGCATAATCAGTTTTTCCCCCTTTTTTCTAATGAATCATAACATTTTTCGCTTTACTATAGATTTAGTTTAATTTAATTATTCAATTTATTTTTGCCGCAACATAATCTTTAGGGATGCACCGTTTAATAATGACACTAACCTCACATTTCATTATTCATAATCAGTTTTTCACATTTTTTCTAAATAAAAATAAAATTTTATTTTTTGAAAAAAGATTCAAAAAATCAAAAGGAAAACCCTAGAAAGAAAAAAAGCCAAAAACAAAGAAAAGGAAAAAAAAGACTGAAAATGAATACAAAACAACAACTGAATTTCATTTTCCAAAAAGGATAAAAAAACAAAAGGGAAAAATGATAAAAAAAAAAAACACAAAAAGGAAAAATTCGAACCCAACCCAGGTGAATGAAGGAAATGGATCGGCCACTGACCACTACACCAGAACTGACAGCTTAAACACAAGCACAAATAGCACAAAAATGTCATATGTCACAAAGAAATCGGTTATTGTGTGATATCTATTATTATATAATATGTAATATGTAATTATAATAATTATTATTATTGCATATGACAATTGTGTAATTATATAATTAATGTTATGTTGTTATATATATAGAAGAAATAAAGAAATCTGTCCAAACATTACAAGAATTTTGCATTTTACTGACGGAATTTCCGACGGACATAATTCGAGTCGTCATTTAGCGACAGAATAACGACGGATTTATGACGGAACCTTTGTCGTTATCTGTAACGACGGATATAATCCGTCGTTAAAAATTAAATTTAATATTTTTAATTTAATTTTTTCATTAACGACAGACTAACGACGGATTTTTCCGTCGCTAAGTTAGTGACGGAACAATTCGTCGTCAAAAATTAATTTTTTAATTTTTAAATTTTTTTTAATTTTTTTTAATTTTTATTTTTTGATTTTTAAATTTTTTTTTAATTTTTAATTTTTTTTAATTTATTTTATTTCCCAATTAAGAAAAACGAATTTAAAATTAATATTTTCAATATTTTAGATAATATTATGATATTTTTAAAAATATTATTAAATGAAAATATTTATTTAATATTTTTTTGTTTTTATAATTTTTCTCACTTTAATTTTATTTTTTTAAATATTATTAATTATAAATATATAATATTTGAGAAAATTAATTAAAATAATATAATATTAAATAAATAATTTAATAATAATATATTTTAATTTACAACATTAAAAGATTATAATATATATTTCAATAAATGAAGGATAACAGTTTCGAAGTAATATATATTTATTATATCGAATATAAACATAAATATATAATAACCCACTTGGTTGAGATGCAGAAGATAGATCTCTGCCTTTACGGGAGGTCAAGGGTTCGAATCTCGTGAGCCGCAAATGTTGGAATAATATGTGGCGCGTTGGGGAGCACGCGCTAAATTTTTTTATTTTTTTTTATTTTTAGCGACGGAATTTTTCCGTCATTAATCCGTCGTTAAGTTTTTTTTTTTTCTGGCGACTGAATTTGGAAATTATTTAACGACGGATTTTTTTGTAGTGAAATTGATGATGAATTTGCGGATTGTATCAAATAGAGCAATTATATGTTAAAAAACCTCAAACATATTAAATAAGGTAAATATATATAGCATGATTTGATTATAAATGGATTGATTTAATGCTAAGAGGATACTAATATAAAATCTTAATTATAAAATATTTTTTTTTGAAATATGAATTAGCCGAGTATAGTTATGATATACATCTAACACGTTTCTATTGCATATAGAATATTACTGATCACATCAATTAATGTAGTATCAACATAATTAAAGAAGATTTTCAAAACTAAAATTGATAAAATCATATTTGCGTTCAACATAATGTCTTAGGAATAGTTAAATGAGCTAACAATTTTATGCATCGAAAATGAGTTATTGGAAAAACTTGATTTGATGACTTTTGCTTCTCAAAATGCTAGAAATTTTAAATTATTTCAAATGTTAAAAAAACTAATATGCCCCTATTTTTACATTTTGTTATGGCCCCCAAAATGTCAACGGGTTGACATAAATAAATTAGGTTAGAAGAATCTAGAAATGATAAGGAATCACAGTTCACACATGCACACATTCCAAAATAAGAAAAAAAAACTAAAGAGAAATTCGTCATTTTATCAATAAGTTGCCAATCGAGTAGAATTAATGTAATCTTGGAGTCCATGGTCGGGTAAACCAGGGAATACAAGGCCGCTCATCCGAAACATTAGCTGCAACAAACCTTCCTCATATTCTGGTCCAAACATACGAGGAAGAAAAAAGCTTCTCACTATCTCCCACATTGCATCTACTCTCTTTGTAGCCACGGACCCGCAGTCGAAATAATTCTTCAACGGTTCCTCTTCCACAATCTGTAGTTTCTAATCAAAGTTAGTTTTGTGAGTTTAACATGTTGATCATAAAGGCTATTATTACCTTTGCTTCGTAAAGGCTATTGACGTAGATGCATTTTCCGAAGTGCTTAAACATTAGGGCTTCATTGTCGAATGGCAGCCTAGGCACGATATCGTTGTTGTACACAAATCTGCAATACTCGACTCCGTAGAGCTTAAACTTCTCATCCATGAACTTCCCGAATTCGGCATCTCCGACTCTAGGCTGTCCAAACGTGTAAACGGCTTCCAACCGCTCTAGCAATCGGATCTCGCCGTGCATCATGAGGGCTGTCGATAAGAGAACAGCCAACGCCCCGCCTAGGCTATGACCGGTGACTATCAATCTCATTGCAGTGTTGCTCTTGAAATGGTACCTTAGCACCTGTGTAATGGTAGTATAAGCAACACCTTCTATAATGGGATTTCCGTCGTGTAAAAGGCCAAGGGCTTTCACGAAACCTTGGTGAAGTTTCCCTTTGATGCCTTGCAATTTGCAAAAGGAGATATCACAATCACTGCTCCAATCATTTGCATTGAATGGCTCAGTGCCTCTAAAGGCCACAATGATCGTGTCAGGATTAGTTTTGTTGTTGAGGAACAAGAAAGCTTGTGTTGCGTCTCCCCCGTACCTGTCTGTAAAAATGATTAAGTAGGGCGAATGGTCGGGAATTAATATAACGTTTACCCCATTTTGCAATTTTGGAATCACCTTCAAAACGTAGCTATTAAACCACAACCATTCAATTTTTTGGCGCTTTTTTGCCAAATTCTTCATTGTCGTCTGATGATATATCGCCGTGGATTTTTATACCAAAATGGCTGTTTTCTTGAGCCTGGAATTTGATGGAATTTCATTGAGAAACTCGTGGATTTTGAATAAACATGGGAATTTGGACTTAAATGGGGCCATTTTATCATACTCAATATTATCCTAAATGACATCGTTTAAGTGTGCTAGGAAATAGCGTACACATGTACAAGTTTTGCCGGAAAATAATTGAGGGTGTAAAATTGAAACAAAATTTAAGAGATTGTGGTTTAATCGCTACGTTTTAAAGGGCATTCGGAAATTCACAAAAGGAGGTAAACATTGTGGCAATTAATTAACCTTGTTAGAATTATTAATTCAATGTGGTGTTGATATATATATATATAGTAATATAGATATTATATATGTGTGTATGTATGTATGTATGTATGTATAGAGATTTGCATATAAACCATTGTGAGAGGATCGTGGTCGATCGATCTAATGCTCTCGATCATTTCTTACCATCCCAAAAGCTTAATGACCCCAACAATTCCATCTGCGCAAATATCCCAAAATTTAATCTTAGAAAGTTGGTTAAATATTTCATTTATAAATCAAAATTATGAGATTTCATCAAGGTCGATCTGGTAACATTTTCTTTCTTTCATTTTGGGATAGCGAGCAATATCACAAGCACGGCACAAAGACATGAAACCTATGGTAGTTTATGGAAGGCTGAGTATATTTTCTCTGAATATTTTGTTTTTCCATGACTATAATTGATGTTAAAATGCATGTCCATGTCGAATTCCATCAATAATTATGGAAGAAATTCATAAAATTCTGATTTTTTTTTATAAATTATTGTTAGTATGCGACATTTTTTAATGAAACAAAGTCTAGCTATAGTTTGGAGTATATGAATATATTTAGGTGAGACATATATATATTTAATTAATTAATTAAACGACACGGAATGAATGCAGTGTACCTTCCATGTACTTTCAACCGTGATTTGGATGAATTTGTGGTTCTCGTATGCTAATTTAGATGCCATGGCAGAGAGGGATGCAAAGTATTTGTTAGTTCTTCCTGGTTTAATGTTTTTGTCCAAATCCACCCTCTTATCAAGATGCCCATTGATTGATACAAAAGTAGCAGATCTCTCACTTGGCACCACCACTTTCCCTGCACCAAAAATTATAAATATTATATATATGTGTGTGTGTGTATTAATTCTTTTTTAATAGAAAAAGTTATTTTTGAAGGACATATTTTTTCCGCACAAAATTGCAATTGTTGTTTTTAACTCAATTGAATCATTTTTAAAATAATTGTGTTTGTGCCGACACAATAATATCATGAAAATTATCATGTTGATGTGGAGAATATATAATTTATTAATAAATAATTTATTAATGTTTTTGTTGGAATTTAAAAAAGTTTGAAAAAAATAAATAAAAATCATTCCAGTGGGTTTTTTCCGCTGGAATCAACTAAAATATACACTAGAATTTCCAGCGGATTTATATCCGCTGGAATATGTGGTGGAAAATTCACGTGAGCATAAATTTTGTTGGAATGTTCGGTGGAAAATTCCAGCAAATATTTTTTACTGGAATAACAGCTGGAATCCGAAAAGTTCTAGCGTTTATGAAATCCGTTGGAATAAATTCTCTGGAATTTGATGATTTTCTTGTAGTGTATATTATGGTAAAGTATTAAAAAAGATTTTGTTCCGGTGGGGATGGCCTAGTGGTGGAGTGAGGTTGCTTGGAGACCAAAGGTCACAGATTCGAATCTTCTCGATACCACGGATCGGGTGTGTGAGTTAAAAAAAAAAGTATTAAAAAAGATTCTCTTCATCAAATGTTTAGAAACTGACTATATATGGATTTCCTTTTGACCATTTTTTACTGTAAATTAAAGATAATTTTAACATTTTTAATTTATTTAATGTAAATATAATTTATATTAAACGTAAAATGATTTGTTTATGTTATGTATAATTGATAGTGTTTGGTTAAACTACTAATGTTTTTACTATTAAGAGGATTCTTTAAGTTTTAATATCTTTATCTATTTAATACTTCCTCCGTTTCGTTTTAATTGTTGTTTTAGAAGTTTTTTTTTGTCAAAATGTTTGTTGTTTTAGATATTTTCAAATCCTTTCCCCCAAGTTTAACATTACAAATATATGGAGAGATAAAAATTTTACCAACTTTTTAGGAAAATAAAAGGGAATAAGATTTTATTTAATATAAAAAAAAGTGATATTTTAGTCTAAAAAATTAATTGTTAATTCTAGATTAAAATCATAAAACAACAAATATTATGAAACGGAGGGAGTAACAAAATTGTTGTTAAAAATAGTTTTCCCTTCAAAATAAGCAATGATTTTTGTTTAAAAATTCTGATTCTAGCGTAATTAATTTGCATGCTGAAATTGAATTCCAATTGCAAAAAAAAAAAAAAAAATCCGCTATTATGGAATTGAGGTTGGAATCTCACTGGATTTTTTCGGTTCCAGCAAGCCATTTTCTAGAAGTTCCAACATCATTGGCTTGTTTTCTTGTAGTGATTTAATTTATTTCTTTAAATATAAAAAGGTATAAGGAGAAAATCATATTGAAGTTTTAATAATGTTATATTTATTAAGGTATTTGTGGGGTGAGTGGTAAAATTTATGGAGTTTTTAAGGGTTACTTTCATTTTTACACCTATAAAAATATGATCAAATACATGTAGTCTCAAATCGTACAATTTTTGTCTCACATATTATTTCTAACTTTTTTAGTCCTAAGTTTTATTTTTCGATTTTTCTGAAAGTTGTGATAAAAACGTCGAAAAATAAAACTTGGGACAAAAAATATAAGATTTGGGACTACATATGTTTTACCCAATTTTTATGGGATAAAAGTGAAATTAACACGAGTTTTATATTTTTGGTGAAACACAAAAGGGTTGTATCCAAAAATCGCTGGAAAACGAATGAATTTGGAGGGATAATGAAAATTTGATACTAACCTCTGAACAAGTTGTTGAAGAAGATTTGGAAATTAGTTGAATTGCAAAAAATGTTTAAGCACAACTCCAGTAGTGAACCCAGCGACGACAACGGTTTCTCGATATATTGAAGCAATTTTTGAGCCAAAATGGAGACGAAAACAACCCCTCTATATACAGCTACTTCTTCCTTCGTTTCCTCTGCAGATTCAATGAAATCTTTGCATTCTTCTGTGTAATCATCTGATGATAGAACACGAAAAATGCGTAGAATATTGGTGCGTCGAGGTCTCAACTCAAGATATTTTTTGCTGTTTTTTTGGTCATCATCATTAGGATCCATATATATATGTGTTTGTGTTTACGGGGTAAGTTCATTGTTGATTCAACTCAAATACATATACATTTATATGGATATATAACTTAACTATTTAGACTATGGATGGAATATTGTAAGCTTAACAGGTATAGCAAAGAATATGTAGTAAGACAACCATATAAAGGGATATGGAATATTGATCGATGTGCAATGTTGGTTACTTTTTTGGGGGAAAAAAAAGTACAAATAGCCCCCTCGATTGTTACATGTAATGGTGGATTTAGAAGGCTTTTTTTATGTCTTGGTCGACAAATTAACAATGTTGTAGGGGGGGGTCAAAGTGCAAGGGTAGAGAAACTGCTGACATTTGCTTGTAATTTTTTATTTTTCTGAATACACCACTGACTACGTGGGGAGCTTATTGACTTTGTCTTTGGCTTAAATAACTATTTCTACGTTAAAAATTAGATCATGTAGACTTTTTAATGGATGAAAAAGTTAATAGTATGTGTTTAATGCAGACTAACACACTTTTTGACACCCAAAATTTAGTACATATAACTAAAAATAAAATAAAAATCTTCTTTTGTAGTACGAAAGATATTTCTTTTTTCAGTTTGATGGTTTCTATCAAAATGGATATTGAACGTGGTTGGACCCTTAGTTTTGTGACATTAATTTTCTCACCCTCAAAATCAATAAATAAATAAGTTATATCTTGGAATGCTCTTCAAACATATTTGCAGTTCACTCGATGCTACAATCATGTGCATTCCATACCAACGACGGATGTGCGACACATGGTCAACTATTTTTTAAAAAGTATTCTCACCTACAATATATTTAATAACTAATCATAGTTTGGTTACACAGTGACTTTTTAACCCAAACCAGACCATATTTAGCTGGCAACCATTCATTGGAATTCGAGTTCCAAATTTGTGCGGCCAATTATAACATTCATTTTTAAGTTGAAATGTCTAATTTTCTAATTTTCTTTAAGAGATAAAAGGAATTAGATTTTAATATTTTACAATATTTAATGATACTAAATTACTAACATCAAAATGACACTATTTTAACTTTTAATCAAGAAATTAAAAAAAAAATATTACAGACATCAGTGTTCTTCTTCCAAGAACACACCCAGGATTTATCATGAAGAACAAACCTCTAAAATTCAGAAATCCCTAAATTCTCGATTGAATATCAAACTTAATCAGGAAAATGAGAAATTAAAGCATCAACTAACTGAACCCCATAAACTTCAGAAAACTAAATTATGTAAGAATAAAAAAAACTGAATTATCCAATCTCCATCGTCATTGGCGGCGGCATAATAGGTTATTGGCCACCACGGTGGGGCAAAATCATAGGGACAGAGCTTCTCGTCGAGGCAGCGGAGAACCGTCGCCTCCAAGATGCAGTGGTTGCGGATTAGATAGCAGCGTGCACGCAACCATCACACTTCAAACCCAGCACCACACTATCGAATTTGCAGTGAACCATTGCCCTCACACCTAACAAAATTTGCACAGAGGGTCGACCATTTTTTATTGTATAATTTTATTTCTTTGTCGCATCGATGGCTAATTTTTGAAGAAGTGATTAAATCTCACGAGAATTTTCTTGCAGGTTGAAAATGGATGGAGATGGGAAGAACCGAAAGGCTCACGCGGAATTTAATTTTAATTTTCTTTTTTCACAAACACATGCACACAACACGAACCCACTTACATGTATACGCACGTGCACACAAACACACAATTTTTTATGTTGAAAATATTTTTTTATCTTAATTTTTTTATTATCATTACTTTTTTATTATTAAGTTTTGACTTCCAACAAAATAATGAAAAATTGAAAAAAAATACTAAAATTCGACTATTATGGTAATTATTTTGACAATTTGTGGTAGAGAACACAAACGCAAAAGAACGAACAACTCGACTTTAGAATCAAGAAAAGAATTTGTCATAAGCAATACTTTATCTTCAAATGATGTCGACCATATATCTATACATATATATACACACACACACACACACTTTTGTAAATTAATGTAATTTTTTTATAATCACTTTTTTCATACTAGTTGGTCATGGAATTAAAATCATAATAATCAATTATAAATATAATAAAATTTAAATATGCAAATAAATAAAGTTGAATTTCAAACTACAAATTAGTGAGACCCTAACGATGAAAAATGATGATTTTTATTTGTTAGAATTTAACAAAACAATAAGAAGTTATAATAGATTAGATTATTTTACTTCAAATGACAATAATTCATTTCAATCCAAATTACACAAAATCATTACATTAGTTCACTCTAGTGGCAGAAATTATAAGAAATTAGTTTATATAATGTAATTTCTTATAATTTAAAATGAAATTAGCTATATAATGTAATTTCATTAGAAATTATAAGAAATTGTATTATATCATTTCATTTTGTTTGAAATTATAAGACACTACATTGTACAATAAATTAAATGATATAGTATAATTTCTTATAATTTGAAATGAAATGAATTAATATATCGTAATTTATTGTAATGAATTAGGAAATTACATTATATCAGTTCATTTAATTTCAAATTATAATAAATTATATTATATTAGTTCGTTTGATTTCAAATTCTAAACCACACTATGAAATATATATGACAAGTTGTTGACTAAATAAACCCCGTTCATGCGTAATATATCTACAAACTACAAATTAAATGAGAGGTAAATCATACGTGTGGAACCATAGTGTCACATACTCACACTTAGAAGTATTAGTGAAATTCGAAAATGTCAAACTCCCACCACTCCATCACTTGATCACTCAATGGACATATTGTAATTTTTATTTATTTTTTTTTGTCAAGGGTAACCCGCAGCCGCTACTGAAATGCGCACTGGGTAAACCCCGTCCCTGTGTAATAGTCTGCAAACTACACATGGGAGGTTAACCACACTTGGCAAGCCAGGTGTGACAGGCTCACACCTAGTGGTGTTGGTGGTAGAATTCAAACTTGAGACCTTTGGCCTCAAGATAACACCGCCCCACTACTAGGTCATCCCCAGGCCCAATGGGACTATTGTAAATTATTTTTGATATTATAGTGTGTTGTCATAACTTATTATTAAAAAGCATACTATTAACTTATGTAATCTAATTTCAAATGAACTTATATAATATAATTCACGGTGTTATTGCAAATTATTATATTAACATAAATAAATAATATAAAAAATTATTTAACAACTTGAGTGTTAATTATGTAAATATAAAAAATGTACACGGTCTATTGAAATAAAATATCAAAGTACAAAGATATAATAAAGTGTATCATCAAAATAGAAAAATCTAGCAAAACATAAAAATTGAACAAGAACCTATTAAAACAAAACATGAAAGTAGAGAAATATAATGATGTGTTTTGCCTTGAAATTATATAAGAAATGCATTATATTTGTTAATTTCATTTCAAATTATAAGAAATTACATTATTTAAGTTCATTTAATTTTAAATTATAAGAAATTGCATTATAACATTTGAAATGGTAATTTCTTGTGATTCGAAATTAAATGAAATATTATATTATAATTTCTTTTAATGAATTAAAAAAATTACATTCTATTTGTTCATTTCATTTTAAATTACAATAAATCTTAATGCATATAAGTTCATATAATTTTATATCAAATAACAATAGTTCATTTCAATTCAATTGCATGAAATCATTATTAATGTTAATTTCATTTGAAATTATAAGAAATTAGCTTATATAATGTAATTTTTTATAATTTGAAATAAAATAACTTATATAATGTAATTTCATTTAAAATTGTAAGAAATTACATTATATAATTTCATTTCATTTCAAATTATAAGGAATTAAGCTATATAATCATGGTTGACTAATGACATTACTCAAATTGAAACGAAATGAACCTATATTGTATAATTTATTGTAGAATGGAATGAATTGAATTAATATATCGTAATATATATCTTGTAATGAATTAGGATATTATATTATGTTAGTTAGTTTACGTTTAAATTATAATAAATTCCATTGCACTATTTAAACAAATTCCATTGCATTAGTTCATATGATTAGAAATTATAAGAATTTGCATTATATTTACTCATTTCGTTTTAATATAAATAATCAAATGTTTAATAATAACAATTTAATTCTCAATGTTTGAACATTTTTATAGAAATGGCCTGATATTTGAGGCGAATAAAATCATTTTGGTCATTTCTCTAGCAAAAATTCATATCCCTTATATGGGTTCTCCAACTCACTTAAAAGTAAATGTAAATTGAAATCGACCGAAATAGTATTTTCATTAACAATGTTGGCCTGGTTATTTCTAGTAAAATATTCAAATGTTGGAATTTAAATTGTTATTATTAAACGTTGGGTTATTTCTGTTAAAATATCTAAATATTAGGAATCAAATGAGAGATAAATTATACATGGAGAACCAAAGCATGTGATAGACTAACATTTAGGGCTTTAACACTATTGGTGAGATTTGAAGATCTCAAACTAAAATCACTCTACCACTAAGTTATATATTGTAAATTATTGTTGGTATTATTATGTGTTGTCATAACTTAATATTAAAAAATATTATTGTTTATATAATATAGTATTTTGCCACAACTTAATATTATATTTTATTATTAAAACGTATAATATAGTATGATGTCACACATTTATATTATTACTTATTGTATTATATAATGTAGTATGTTTTCGAATATTGATTTTATAAAATGTAATATCAAAATCATATTATTTAAAAAAAATAAAAAAATCATTTAAATGCATAATGCTGGAAGAAAATAAAATAAAAAATACAATGCTTGAAAAATGAAAATACATATATCTATATACATATATGTGCATAGTAAATTGTAGTGTTAATTTATTTTATAAATTCAGCACTTCAAAAATATTATCTTTATACATAATTTTATTCATAGAAAAGTTATTTATTCGTACATTATATCTAGATTATTAAATTAATCTACGTACATATATTTGTTCATATTGTTATATTTGTAATAAATTATTTATGATTTTATTTTTAAAATGAAAAAACGAATTATTGAAAGTTACTATTTTTTCATTATGAATTTGATAACTTTTTTACTATATTATAGTTTTCAATAGGATTTAATTAGTTTTTAAATTTAGAATTAGAATTTCAAGGTGTTAGAATTTTATTCATTTTTTATTTGTGATTTAACACCGTTTTCGAATTAAGTTTCATATTTAAAATTTCAACAAATTTTGAATTATATAGGATTTCTTTTATATTTGTGGGGTTTTCAATTTAGGATTAGCATGTGAGATGTTGAGATAAAATCATCCCAATTTCGGTACAAATCCAAAAATAAATAAATAAATCCAAACACATAAATGATACAAAATAAATTTAATATTTTAACTAATAGACGTGATATAGTACAAAAAAAATAAAAAAAAAATAGAAATGTACACTACACGTTGGCCTTAAACATGTAGTACACATTGACCGAACGTGTTACACGTTAGACACCAACGTATACTTGGTGTGATCCTATTTACACGTTCTTAATTTCATCTTAGCAATTTTCCACCATTACATAGGGTCATCATTACATTTTTTAGGTTTACTTTTGCATAGAAATGAGTCAATAGGGTCATCATTACATTTTTGACTAAATGTAATTGAAAAGTGTCAAATAGCATGAAACAATGTCATTTAACCATGGTAAAGATTTTTCATAAATAAAAAAAGTTTTAAATTATTTTCCACGTGGCACGTATCCAACGATGGTACACAGTGCGGCTGGTTCTAGCATCCAAAAAACACCTCTTATAAAGTATGATATGACCACGAAAAGCCTTGAAGAACCAAACCCGGAGCTGCAATTACGAGATCCAATTGCACGACTTCAAGCCATACAATTGCAAGGATATTTCCAAGCATTTGTATGTAAGAAGTTTGAAGATAAAGAAGGAGTTGAGAGCAGCCCCAAGATTGTTCTGTTGTTCAAGATTAAAGATTGGAGATAAAGATTTGAAGAACAAGACAAGAATAAATTCAAACATGATGAGCAGCCCATGGAGTTAATTAATTCAGCCCATGTTTGAATTATTACAGCCCAAGTTTGAAGGCCCAAAGTGTTGGATTTTATTTATCCATTAGATAGATTTTTATTATTTTATTTTTGGTCTTTTTAATTTTTACCTTAAATAGAGTTCTAATTAAGGTAGGAATCCTTGTTAGATTAGGAAATCTTTTTATTTTCAATTTCTTAGTATTTTAGGACTTTATTTTTGTCCATCCCTTATATCTATAAAAAGGGATCAGTTGTGAACTTTATTTTTCAGACAATTGCTTGAGTTTGAGAATTATTCATCCCTTTTGTCTCCGATCCTTTGGTTGATCATTTATGCACAAACAATTCTATTGTTCTAGCAATATAATAGTTTTATTCAAGTTCTTCAAGGTACAACGAGTACTTGGGAGAATTGATATCCGGAGAATTAGTCGTGCGCGTTCGAGTTGTTACAACACGGGTTCGCCGATCCTGATTTACCCTTCTACCTTCCATCACCGCCGAGATTTCCTCCACCACCGTCGTTCGCCTTGATTCCAGCCACCATCGCCGAGTTCCAGCCATCCAAGGGTGTCTTTCGTGTCAACAATCGAGTCCTTGTTCGTGTCCTCGTATTCTAGTAAGTTCTACATACGTACGAGTCTTTTCCTTTTCTAGTCGAGTCTTTCGTCTTTTCTCTAGAGTCATATTGATCCCTTACGCATTCGATGTTGTTCCATTCCTAACCTTCCGCATAATTCGTCCGTGTCGTGTCCCATAGGTCCCGAGTCACATCATAAATTGGTATCAAGAGCCACATCGGTTCTTATCGTTCGTGGTTCAAAACATCTACTTTGTTCGTTTATTAGTTTTGAGTCATTCAAGTTGTAATCTGCATATTCATTGTAAAAAAAAAGAAGAAAGGAGGAAAGGGTCGAAGCCCTACAACAAAAAAAAAATCTGTTCTGAAAAAAAAAATCTTAAAAGAAAAAATCAATTAGATTTTCGATTTGCACTCATCTTTTCTAGTTATTTTAGGCTCTTTCCTTCCTCAATAGATAACTTAGACTATTTAGATTGTGTCCATCTAGGTGAAACACATCCAAATAGATACTACCTTATCTATATCTTTTCTTTCCTTATACATTCTTATTTCATCCTTATCTTTTCCTATCTATTCTTTTTCTTTTTCTTGCTTTAATTTTCGTCCATATCCTTCCTTGTGGATCGAAAATTACCCCACACACCAATGTGTGCACCATACACCACCCGTACACTATCCGGACCATACACCCATACACCCACACGCACCCTACACCCGTACACCATACACCAAAAACAACCGGTTTACCTACACCATCTATACAGCAGCCTCACATCATCAAGTTAGATGGATCCAGTTCGAGCCCGCCCGAATCGATTCAGAGATGCTGATGGTCTATACCGCAATAAAGTGATCATCTCCGAATTCGAGGGACTACATGATCTAGAGACATATCTTGCTTGGGAACGTAAGATCGATAAGGTTTTTAAGCACTACGACTTCTCCGAACCAAAGAAATTGTAACTAGTTTCACTGAAGTTTACAGGCTATGCAGCAACATGGTGGGGATTCCAGCAAAACCGATGCCATCGAGATCGCCTTCCACCTATCGACATATGGCGTGAGTTGAAAGATTTGATGCGGAAAAGCTTCATTCCACACCACTACCAATGGGAGTTGGAGGAAAAGCTATACAAGCTTAGACAAAGAGATCGAAGTGTAAATGACTACTACAACAAAATGATTGAAGCCATGAGACGAGCTGATATAGAAGAATATCTAGAAGATACCAACGATAGATTTCTAGCTGGTCTATGAAGGGCAATCCGAGAAAAGGTAGCATTGTATAACTTCGACAAGTTGAAAGACATGGTGCAATACGCCATTGAGATAGAGAAGTGGTTGGAGAGTCTACAGATGAGGCAAGCTGAAGCTGTTCAAGTAAAGTCGAATGTAGAGTTGTCACCTAGAGCTCATCGCCAAACAGCCCCGTTTCGTTGGAGTGAACCTGAGTCATTCAAGGAGTTTCTACGTACCTATGTAACAACCTACATGGCTTACATCATCAATGCAGCCCCTGATCGACGCCAAACCCGAGGAAAAGCCAGCCGAAGTCAAGGAAGAAGAGATGGAGATCCACGTTGAGTTACCATCTGAAATCGTTACCATAGAAGAAGATCCTATTCTCGAGGTAACCATTTCCGTTGAAGCCTCTCTTGAAGAATTGATAGAAGTTGCAACTTGTGAAAGCGTTGGAGAAGAAGAAAAAGAGGTCGAGAGTGAGATCAACATGAAAGTGGTTGAAGATCATGAGGAGCTCGATCAAGCTAGCATCGAGACGCAGTCGAATTCTAACATCATTTGTCAACCATTTTCTTGTGATATCTTTATTTTACAGGTTGCTAAAGATGTGCCCCATGTTATTGATCTTGTGCAAAAAGATATTGATGTTCCTTCCATGTTTGTCTTCGATCCCGGAGATTTGAATTCGAGGACGAATTCTTTTCAAGAGGAGGGGAATGATATGACCACGAAAAGCCTTGAAGAACTAAACCCGGAGCTGCAATTATGAGATCCAATTGCACGACTTCGAGCCATACAATTGTAAGGATATTTCCAAGCATTTGTATGTAAGAAGTTTGAAGATAAAGAAGGAGTTGAGAGCAGCCCAAGATTGTTGTGTTGTTCAAGATTAAAGATTGGAGATAAAGATTTGAAGAACAAGACAAGAATAAATTCGAACATGATGAGCAGCCCATGGAGTTAATTAATTCAGCCCGTGTTTGAATTATTAGAGCCCAAATTTGAAGGCCCAAAGCGTTGGGTTTTATTTATCCATTAGATAGATTTTTATTATTTTATTTTTGGTCTTTTTGATTTTTACCTTAAATATAGTTATAATTAAGGTAGGAATCCTTGTTAGATTAGGAAATCTGTTTATTTTAAATTTCTTAGTATTTAAGGACTTTATTTTCATCCATCCCTTATATCTATATAAAGGGATCAGTTGTGAACTTTATTTTTCAGACAATTGCTTGAGTTTGAGAATTATTCCTCCCTTTTGTCTCCGATCCTTTGGTTGATCATTTATGCACAAACAATTCTATTGGTCTAGCAATACAATAGTCTTATTCAAGTCCTTCAGGGTACAGTGAGTACTTGGGAGAATTGCTATCCGGAGAGTTAGTCATGCGCGTTCGAGTTGTTACAACACGGGTTCGCCGATCTTGATCTACACTTCTACCTTTCATCGCCGTCGAGATTTCCTCCACCACCGTCGTTCGTCGTGATTCCAGCCACCATCGCCGAGTTCCAGCCATCCAAGGCTGTCTTTCATGTCAACAATCGAGTCCTTGTTCGTGTCCTCGTATTCTAGTAAGTTCTACATACGTTCGAGTCTTTTCCTTTTCTAGTTGAGTCTTTCGTCTTTTCTCTAGAGTCGTATTGATCCCTTAGGCATCCGACGTTGTTCCATGCCTAAGCTTCAGCATAATTCGTCCGTGTCGTGCCCCATAGGTACCGGGTCACATAATAAATTGGTATCAAGTGCCACGTCGGTTCTTATCATTCGTGGTTCAATACATCTATTTTGTTCGTTTATTTGTTTTGAGTCAATCAAGTTGTAATCTGCATATTCATTGAAAAAAAAGAAGAAAAGAGCAAAGGGTCGAAGCCCTACAACAAAAAAAAAAATATGTTCTGAAAAAAAAATCCGAAAACAAAAATCAATTGGATTTTCGATTTGCACTCATCTTTTCTAGTTATTTTAGGCTCTTTCCTTCCTCAATAGATAACTTAGACTATTTAGATTGTGTCCATCTAGGTGAAACATATCAAAATAGATACTATCTTATCTATATCTTTTCTTTCCTTATACATTCTTATTTCATCCTTATCTTTTCCTATCTATTCTTTTTCTTTTTCTTGCTTTAATTTTCGTCCATATCCTTCCTTGTGGATCAAAAATTACCCCACACACCAATGTGTGCACCATACACCACCCGTACACCATCCGGACCATACACCAATACATCCACACGCACCCTACACTCATACACCATACACAAAAAACAACCGGTTTACCTACACCATCTATACAGCAGACTCACATCATCAAGTTAGATGGATCCAATTCGAGCCCGCCCGAATCGATTCAGAGATGTTGATGGTCTACACCGCAATATAGTGATCATCCCCGAATTCGAGGGACTACACGATCCAGAGACATATCTTGCTTGGGAATGCAAGATAGACAAGGTTTTTAAGCACTACGACTTCTCCGAACCAAAGAAAGTGCAGCTAGTTTCACTGAAGTTTACAGGCTATGCAGCAACATGGTGGGGATTCCAGCAAAACCGATGCCATCGTGATCACCTTCCACCTATCGACACATGGCGTGAGTTGAAAGATTTGATGCGGAAACGCTTCATTACAGAGCACTACCAATGGGAGTTGGAGGAAAGGCTATACAAGCTTAGACAAAGAGATCGAATTGTAAATGACTACTACAACTAAATGATTGAAGCCATGAGATGAGCTGATATAGAAGAATGTCTAGAAGATACCATGGTTAGATTTCTAGCTGGTCTATGAAGGGCAATCCGAGAAAAGGTAGCATTGTATCACTTCGACAAGTTGAAAGACATGGTGTAATACGCCATTGAGATAGAGAAATGGTTGGAGAGTCTAGAGATGAGGCAAGCTGAAGCGGTTCAAGTAAAGTCGAATGTAGAGTTGTCACCTAGAGCTCATCGCCAAACAGCCCCATTTCGTTCGAGTGAACCTGAGTCATTCGAGGAGTTTCTACGTACCTATGTAACAACCTACATGGCTTACGTCATCAATGCAGCCCCCGATCGACGCCAAACCTGAGGAAAAGCCAGCCGAAGTCAAGGAAGAAGAGATGGAGATCCACATTGAGTTACCATCTGAAATCGTTACCATAGAAGAAGATCTTATTCTAGAGGTAACCATTTCCGTTGAAGCCTCTCTTGAAGAATTGATAGAAGTTGCAACTTGTGAAAGCGTTGGAAAAGAAGAAAAAGAGGTCGAGAGTGAGATCAACTTGGAAGTGGTTGAAGATCATGAGGAGCTCGATCAGGCTAGCATCGAGACGCAGTCGAATTCTAATATCATTTGTCAACTATTTTCTTGTGATATCTTTATTTTATAGGTTGCTAAAGATGTGCCCCATGTTATTGATCTTGTGCAAAAAGATATTGATGTTCCTTCCATGTTCGTCTTTGATCCCGGAGATTTGAATTCGAGGATGAATTCTTTTGAAGAGGAGGGGAATTATATGACCACGAATAGCCTTGAAGAACCAAACCCGGAGCTGCAATTACAAGATCCAATTGCACGACTTCGAGCCATACAATTGCAAGGATATTTCCAAGCATTTGTATGTAAGAAGTTTGAAGATAAAGAAGGAGTTGAGAGCAGCCCCAAGATTGTTGTGTTGTTCAAAATTAAAGATTGGAGATAAAGATTTGAAGAACAAGACAAGAATAAATTCGAACATGATGAGCAGCCCATGGAGTTAATTAATTCAGCCCATGTTTGAATTATTAGAGCCCAAGTTTGAAGACCCAAAGCGTTGGATTTTATTTATCCATTAGATAGATTTGTATTATTTTATTTTTGGTCTTTTTAATTTTTACCTTAAATAGAGTTCTAATTAAGGTATGAATCCTTGTTAGATTAGGAAATCTTTTTATTTTAAATTTCTTAGTATTTTAGGACTTTATTTTCGTCCATCCCTTATATCTATATAAAGGGATCAGTTGTGAACTTTAGTTTTCAGACAATTGCTTGAGTTTGAGAATTATTCATCCCTTTTGTCTCCGATCCTTTTGTTGATCATTTATGCACAAACAATTCTATTGTTCTAGCAATACAATAGTCTTATTCAAGTTCTTCAAGGTACAACGAGTACTTGGGAGAATTTCTATCCAGAGAATTAGTCGTGCGCGTTCGAGTTGTTACAACACGGGTTCGCCGATCTTCATCTACCCTTCTACCTTCTATCACCGCCGAGATTTCCTCCACCACCGTCGTTCACCGTGATTCCAGCCACCATCACCGAGTTCCAACCATCCAAGGGTGTCTTTCGTGTCAAGAATCGAGTCTTTGTGTGTGTCCTCATATTCTAGTAAGTTCTACATACGTTCGAGTCTTTTCCTTTTCTAGTCGAGTCTTTCGTCTTTTCTCTAAAGTCGTATTGATCCCTTGCACATCCAACATTGTTCCATTCCTAAGATTCTGCATAATTCATCCGTGTCGTGTCCCATAGGTCCCGGGTGTCACGGGATGCCACCCCCATCCTATCCCCTCTCCCAGGATACGCCAGGACAAGTCCATTCCCGTATCCCGATCCTTGGGATAGGCAACGCCGGGGCCCTTGCTCCCGAGGCCCGTCGGGCTCCCGTGACTTGCGCCCCAGCACCCCGGGCCACCCGCACCCGCCTGGGCCGCCAGCACTAGCACCAACATACCATCGGGGCGGTCCTCCGCCAAACGCCCCGCCGGAAGCTCCATAGTTGCCTAGAGTGCTAGCGATTTCCTTGTAGTGTACATAATTGTAAGCACGGCCTTGCACGACCGTTTTTGTCGTTTTCTAGCTTAGTAGTATCTAGTGCTGTCGCTAGCTTTTTTTCTTTAAGCCTATTATAGGGGGTGAGAGCGAACTTTTGTCTGACTGTGAGCGTTGCAAGGAGCGACCCCCTCTCCGACCAACGCGTGTTGTAATTGCTTCCAAGCTATAATGTACATTCAAATTGCATTAATGAAGATTTCTTTGCAATCAATCGCGTTCATGTGTTGCTTGCTCTGCCGAGACCACTAAAAGCACCGGAGGGTGTGAATTGCATCGTCATCGTGCACCAACCTTTGCGAGTAAAGGTTTTGTGAGTGAGGCGGACATAGTCTAGGACGGACTACTAGCCGCACGGTGCGCTACTAACCTAAGCACTACAAGCACCCCGTGACAGGTGGTATCAGAGCCTCGGCTCCTGATCCACGGACCGAGGCGGGTTACTATGGAAAACACTTGCTACTGCATCAAACACGAGAGGTGGCCAAGCGGGCCACGAAATTGGGTCCCCACCAAAAGCCCCGACCAAGAGCGAGAGGGTCAATGCCATTGAGGGCGAGTGTGCCCGATTGGGATACGTGGTCGCAGAATTAGAGGAAAAGGTCGCGACCTTACAGGATAAGGTCGACACCCTTGAAGAGGAGAACATGGATCTCCACCACCGACTGGGTGAGAGTCGGGAGGCATGGTCAGCTGTGGGAGATACGCAACGGGCTATTGAAAGGTTGGAAACGCAGGTGGCACTACTCCAACAAGCCGTTGTCAATAGAGGGCCGACGGGCCGAATGGGGAATTTTGGCGCTAGCGGGGGAGCAAAGAAACGGATCCCCGAGCCACAGCTGTACAGCGGCGTGAGGAACGCGAAGGAGGTCGACAACTTCCTTTTTGATATGGAACAATATTTCATTGCGGCGGACATCGACGATGAGTCGGAAAAGATTTCCACGGCCACAATGTATCTGACTGGAGATGCGAAGCAATGGTGGCGAGGAAAATACCAAGACATACGGGATCGACGCGAGCGGCTCGATACCTGGGATCTCCTTCAAGAAGCCATCCAAAAACAGTTCTTTCCGGAGAACGTTGGGTACAATGCTCGCAAGGCGCTACGGGAGCTCAAGCAAACGGGCACGGTTAATGAGTACACGAAGGCATTTGCCTCGATATTACTGGATCTCCCGAAGATGGATGAGGAAAGCAAGATCTACCAGTTCATGGATGGATTAAAGCCCTGGGCACGTGCCGAACTTCAACGCCAACGAGTGTCAACCATCCGTGACGCGATGGCCGCGGCCGAGTGCCTAATGGACTATCACACGGAGCCGCGGGAGAAGAAGCCACCACCACTCAATGGTGGCCAACAGAAAGGGGGTGGGGGCAAACCCTTCCGTCCCACCTACAACAGGGAGGAGGGGACAAGCCCTCCCACTCCCAAGAGAGTTCCCAAGAAAGTACGGACAAAAGCCGCCCACGATGGGGCAACAAAGCTGCGGGGAACTCGAAGTTCGATGGGTGTTATCTATGCAACGGCCCCCACATGTTGAAGGATTGTCCGAAGCGACAACTAATCAATGCTCTATGTGGAGACATGGAGTGGGACAAACAGACGTCCAAGAAGAAAGAAAAGGAACCGGCGCCAGTTCCAGAAGAATGTGAGGAAGACTCCGAAAGTGAGGGAGAGAATCTCGGAGCCTTCTCGCATAGGTGCAATGCGTTGTCGAGAACCACAGCACGAAAGGGTAAGGCGTTACCCAAGAATGTGAAGACTGCCCCCGCAATGGAGGGCAGGGCAACTGGAGAACCATCGACAAAATCCACTAAGGAGAAAGGGTTGATGTTTGTCGATGTGAAGATCAATGGGAAGCCTATCCGGGCAATGGTGGACACGGGTGCCACGCACAACTATCTCGCTAGTACGGAAGTTGAGAGACTCGGACTAGTGCTGGAAAAGAGAGTGGGCCGAGTGAAGGCCATCAATTCTGCCGCCCAACCGATCGCCGGAGTTGCGAAGTCCGTGTTGATCAAGGTAAGGCCATACGAAGGGAGGACGAACCTGTCCATTGTGACGATGGATGACTTCAAGCTCATTCTCGGGCTGGATTTCCTGCGACACACGAAGACGGCGGTGATGCCCCATGCGGGAGCCTTAATGATGATGGGCAACAAACCCTGTGTGGCTCAGACAGTGTCGCCCAAGACGAGTTCGAAGCCATTGTCTGCCATGCAGTTCGTGAAGGGGTGCCGGAAGAACGAACCATCATTCCTGTGCACCCTCCGGGTGGAAGACATTGAAGAAAAGTCGGGGAAAATCCCTGAAGTCGTGAAGAAAATTCTTCGGGAGTTTGAGGACGTCATGCCCGACGAGCTACCGAAGAAACTACCGCAAAAAAGGACGGTCGACCATGAGATTGAGATGGTGCTGGGCACAAAGCCTCCTACCCGGGCACCGTATCGAATGTCGTACCCTGAGCTTGAGGAGCTCAGGAAGCAATTGAAGGAGTTGCTCGAGAGCGGGCTGATCCGGCCAGCAAAGTCCCCGTATGGTGCCCCCGTATTGTTCCAGAAGAAGTCAGACGGCACCCTACGGATGTGTTGTGATTACCGCGCCTTGAACAAACTGACGGTGAAGAACAAATATCCAATACCATTGGTGGCGGATTGCTTCAATCGCCTCAGCTGGGCAAAGTATTTTTCGAAGATCGATCTCAGATCGGGTTACTGGCAGGTCCGGATCAAGGAAGGAGATGAGTTCAAGACTACCATCGTGACAAGGTACGGGACATATGAGTACTTGGTGATGTCTTTTGGCTTGACAAACGCCCCCGCCACCTTCAGCACTTTAATGAACCAGGTACTCCACGGGTTCCTGGACGAGTTTGTGGTGGTGTACCTTGACGATATTATCATCTACAGTGAATCCCTTGAGGAACACCTGGAGCATCTCCGCAAGGTATTCACTAGACTGAGAGAGCACGAGCTTTATGCCAAGCCGTCAAAGTGCTCATTTGGCCAAGACAGGATCGAGTTCTTGGGCCACATCATTGAGAGAGGGCGAATCCGCATGGACCCCAAGAAGATCCAAGCCATTGAAGAGTGGAAGCCGCCGGAAGATGTTCATGGAATGAGATCGTTCTTTGGGCTGGCCAACTACTACAGAAGATTCATGAAGGGATACTCTGAGATTGCCCGCCCCTTAACGGATCTGACGAAGAAAACTGAAGTGTGGGAGTGGACACCCCAAGCACAATCGGCCTTCGAAAAGTTGAAGAAGGCGATCATGAGTGACCCCGTGCTCGCACTCCCCGACCTCACCAAACCTTTTGTTGTAGAGACGGATGCCTCCGAGTTTGCCCTTGGCGAAGTGCTAACTCAAGGAGCGCACCCCGTGGCTTTTGAGAGCCGGAAGTTGAAGGACGTCGAAAGACGTTACCCAGTGCACGAGAAGGAGCTGTTGGCTGTTGTTCACTGTTTAAGACAATGGCGACACTACTTGCTGGGCTTCCCTTTTGTGGTCAAGACAGACAACACAGCAGTGAGCTACTTCTTGACCAAACCGAAGCTGACTGCGAAGCAAGCAAGATGGCAGGAATTGCTTGCAGAGTTTAATTTCTCATTGGAGTACCGGGCAGGCTCCAGCAACCATGTCACTGACGTCCTAAGTCGTAGGGCTGATTTGGAAGATCAACCGGTGGTGGCGGCCCTTGCCTCCAGCAAAGTGACCACCGACCTGAAGAACCGAATCCGTGAGCTCACCAAGGAAGACCCTACTGCACAGGGTCTACTCAACCTAGTCGAGCAAAAGAAGACCCGGAACTTTTGGCTCGAAGATGGATTTTTGAAGACGAAGGGAAACCGCCTTTATGTCCCGAAAGGCAGGGACCTATGGAGAACTATCATCGCAGAGTGTCATGACACTCTCTGGGCGGGACACCCTGGCGAAGAACGCACCGTGGCCCTCGTACAGAGGGCGTACTTCTGGCCACAGATGCGAGATGAGATTGAGACGTTCGTCCGCACTTGCATGGTATGTCAACAAGATAAGGCGGATCGACACAAGAAGGCAGGGTTACTGGAGCCACTCCCCATACCCTCACGACCATGGGAGAGTGTCTCAATGGACTTCATTACCGGTTTACCCAAGGTTGGAGACTTGGATGCGATTGTGGTGGTGGTAGACCGGTTCTCGAAGTACGCCACTTTTGTGCCAGCCCCCAAGACGATCACAGCAGAAGAGACAGCTCAACTCTTCTTTAAGCACATTGTCAAGTTTTGGGAACTGCCGCGGGACATTGTTAGTGATCGGGACTCCCGTTTCACTGGAAACTTTTGGACCGAGCTGTTCAAACTACTCGGGTCCAAGTTGAATATGAGCTCGAGCTTTCATCCACAGTCCGACGGGCAGACGGAGCGCTTTAATTCAATACTGGAGGAATATCTTCGGCACTTTGTCAGCGCCAATCAGAAGGACTGGGTGAAGCTCTTGGATGCTGCTCAGCTGTGCTTCAATGCCCAAAAGTGCTCTACCACTAACGGTACGCCTTTTGAGATATGTACCGGGCAGCAACCGCTCCTCCCACACTCGATCGACGCCCCACAAGGTGCCAGAGTTTCTCCGGCATAGAGTTTCTCTCTGGAATGGAAGCAGAACCTCGACCTCGCCCGCAGCTACCTGGAGAAAGCACAACAGCGCATGAAAAAATATGCAGATCAGAAGCGACGCTTCGTGGAATATCGAGTGGGAGACAGAATTATGGTTAAGGTCCCGGACCAACGACTCTCCAAAGCATCCCGAGGGCGGGACGCCCGGTTGATGCCGAAATATATTGGGCCCTTAACCATTCTGCAGCGCATTGGAAAGGTAGCCTACCGAGTAGAGTTGCCCCCATGGTGGCGGATCCACAATGTCATCCACGTCAGCCCACTGAAGCCGTTCCAGGCAGATAAAGTGGACGCTACGCGCACCATGCCCGACCGCCCCCAGCTCCGTCTGGCCAATGACACAAGGAAACGGATCGCGGAAGCCATCCTTTGCCACCGGGACGCCGCAAAATGCAAGAAGCTCCACCGAGAGTACCTGGTGAAGTGGGAGGGCTGTCCAAAGGAGGAAAGCACGTGGGAGAGAGCGACGACCCTCAAGGCGTTCCAGCCGCTGATCAACGCGTACCTGATGACTGTGGTGCCGAGGACGTCGCCAACTCCAGAGGGGGAGAGCTGTCACGGGATGCCACCCCCATCCTATCCCCTCTCCCAGGATACGCCGGGACAAGTCCATTCCCGTATCCCGATCCTTGGGATAGGCAACGCCGGGCCCCTTACTGCCGAGGCCCGTCGGGCTCCCGTGACTGACGCCCCAGCATCCCGGGCCACCCGCACCCGCCTGGGCCGCCAGCACTAGCACCAACATACCATCGGGGCGGTCCTCCGCCAAACGCCCCGTCCGAAGCTCCGTAGTTGCCTAGAGTGCTAGCGATTTCCTTGTAGTGTACATAATTGTAAGCACGGCCGTGCACAGCCGTTTTTGTCATTTTCTAGCTTAGTAGTATCTAGTGTTGTCGCTAGCCTTTTTTTCTTTAAGCCTATTATAGGGGGTGAGAGCGAACTTTTGTCTGTCTGTGAGCGTTGCAAGGAGCGACCCCCTCTCCGACCAACGCGTGCTGTAATTGCTTCCAACCTATAATGTACATTCAAATTGCATTAATGAAGATTTCTTTGCAATCAATCGTGTTCATGTGTTGCTTGCTCTACCGACACCACTAAAAGCACCGGAGGGTGTGAATTGCGTCGTCATCGTGCACCAAGCTTTGCAAGTAAAGCTTTTGTGAGTGAGGCGGACGTAGTTTAGGACGGACTACTAGTTGCACGGTGCGCTACTAACCTAAGCACTACAAGCGCCCCGTGACACCGGGTCACATCATAAATTGGTATCAAGTGCCACGTCGGTTCTTATCGTTCGTGGTTCAATACATCTACTTTGTTCGTTTATTTGTTTTGAGTCATTCAAGTTGTAATCTGCATATTCATTGAAAAAAAAAAGAAGAAAGGAGCAAAGGGTCGAAGCCCTACAGCAAAAAAAAAATTATGTTCTGAAAAAAAAAATCCGAAAAAATAAATAAATTGGATTTTCGATTTGCACTCATCTTTTCTAGTTATTTTAGGCTCTTTCCTTCCTCAATAGATAACTTAGACTATTTAGATTGTGTCCATCTAGGTGAAACACATCTAAATAGATACTACCTTATCTATATCTTTTTTTTCCTTATACATTCTTATTTCATCCTTATCTTTTCCTATCTATTCTTTTTCTTTTTGTTGCTTTAATTTTCGTCCATATCCTTTCTTGTGGATCGAAAATTACCCCACACACCAATTTTTGCACCATACACCACCCGTACACCATCCAGACCATACACCCATACACCCACACGCACCCTACACCCGTACACCATACACCAAAAACTATCGGTTTACCTACACCATCTATACAGCAGCCTCACATCATCAAGTTAGATGGATCCAGTTCGAGCCCGTCCAAATCGATTCAGAGATGCTGATGGTCTACACCATAATAAAGTGATCATCCCCGAATTCGAGGGACTACACGATCCAGAGACATATCTTGCTTGGGAATGCAAGATAGACAAGGTTTTTAAGCACTACGACTTCTCCGAACCAAAGAAAGTGCAGCTAGTTTAACTGAAGTTTACAGGCTATGCAGCAACATGGTGGAGATTCCAGCAAAACCGATGCCATCGTGATCACCTTCCACCTATCGACACATGGCGTGAGTTGAAATATTTGATGTGGAAACGCTTCATTACAGAGCACAACCAATGGGAGTTGGAGGAAAAGCTATACAAGCTTAGACAAAGAGATCGAAGTGTAAATGACTACTACAACTAAATGATTGAAGCCATGAGACGAGCTGATATAGAAGAATGTCTAGAAGATACCATGGATAGATTTCTAGCCGGTCTATGAAGGGCAATCCGAGAAAAGGTAGCATTGTATCACTTCGACAAGTTGAAAGACATGGTGCAATACGCCATTGAGATAGAGAAGTGGTTGGAGAGTCTAGAGATGAGGCAAGCTGAAGCGGTTCAAGTAAAGTCGAATGTAGAGTTGTCACCTAGAGCTCATCGCCAAACAGCCCCGTTTCGTTGGAGTGAACCTGAGTCATTCGAGGAGTTTCTACGTATCTATGTAACAACCTACATGGCTTACGTCATCAATGCAGCCCCCGATCGATGCCAAACCCGAGGAAAAGCCAGCCGAAGTCAAGGAAGAAGAGATGGAGATCCACGTTGAGTTACCATCTGAAATCGTTACCATAGAAGAAGATCCTATTCTAGAGGTAACCATTTCCGTTGAAGCCTCTCTTGAAGAATTGATAGAAGTTGCAACTTGTGAAAGCGTTGGAGAAGAAGAAAAAGAGGTCGAGAGTGAGATCAACTTGGAAGTGGTTGAAGATCATGAGGAGCTCGATCAAGCTAGCATCGAGACGCAGTCGAATTCTAACATCATTTGTCAACTATTTTCTTGTGATATCTTTATTTTACAGGTTGCTAAAGATGTGCCCCATGTTATTGATCTTGTGCAAAAAGATATTGATGTTCCTTCCATGTTCGTCTTTGATCCCGGAGATTTGAATTCGAGGATGAATTCTTTTCAAGAGGAGGGAAATGATATGACCACGAAAAGCCTTGAAGAACCAAACCCGGAGCTGCAATTATGAGATCCAATTGCACGACTTCGAGCCATATAATTGCAAGGATATTTCCAAGCATTTGTATGTAAGAAGTTTGAAGATAAAGAAGGAGTTGAGAGCAGCCCCAAGATTGTTGTGTTGCTCAAGATTAAAGATTGGAGATAAAGATTTGAAGAACAAGACAAGCATAAATTCGAACATGATGAACAGCCCATGGAGTTAATTAATTCAGCCATGTTTGAATTATTAGAGCCCAAGTTTGAAGGCCCAAAGTGTTGGGTTTTATTTATCCATTAGATAGATTTTTATTATTTTATTTTTGGTCTTTTTGATTTTTACCTTAAATAGAGTTCTAATTAAGGTAGGAATCCTTGTTAGATTAGGAAATCTTTTTATTTTAAATTTCTTAGTATTTTAGGACTTTATTTTCGTCCATCCCTTATATCTATATAAAGGGATCAGTTGTGAACTTTATTTTTAAGACAATTGTTTGAGTTTGAGAATTATTCCTCCATTTTGTCTCCGATCCTTTGGTTGATCATTTATGCACAAACAATTCTATTGTTCTAGCAATACAATAGTCTTATTCAAGTTCTTCAGGGTACAACGAGTACTTGGGAGAATTTCTATCCGGAGAATTAGTCGTGCGCGTTCGAGTTGTTACAACACGGGTTCGCCGATCCTGATTTACCCTTCTACCTTCCATCGCTGCCGAGATTTCCTCCACCACCGTCGTTCGCCGTGATTCCAGCCACCATCGCCGAGTTCCAGCCATCCAAGGGTGTCTTTCGTGTCAACAATCGAGTCCTTGTTCGTGTCCTCGTATTCTATTAAGTTCTACATACGTTCGATTCTTTTCTTTTTCTAGTCGAGTCTTTCGTCTTTTCTCCAGAGTCGTATTGATCCCTTACGCATCCGACGTTGTTCCATTCCTAAGTTCCGCATAATTCGTCCGTGTCGTGTCGCATAGGTCCCGGGTCACATCAAAGTACGACATCGAGTGTGGATGATGATTAAGAGTACTCATTTAGGCTTGATATATATATATATATATATATATATATATATATATATATATTTCCATGTAATTTTAATTATTTTAAAATTAATAAAAAAATTGATGGTTTATTAATATATTTGATTTTGGATCGATCCAATTGGAGTAGGATGTGGGTTCAATTTAGTTATAAACTAGTGTTGAATCAAATAATTTAATCTACACAAGATTGCTCATGGAGAATTCATGTTATGAAATAATATTGAAAAAAAAAATTGATTTTTTTTCATTAACATTAAAATGGAATATTTGTTTTAAATTATAAATAACTTGAACAAAAAAACTTTTTAGTACGAAAAAATCTTCTATTTTTGTTCTTGTTATTTATACAAATTTACGTATATAAAATGTATGTATTAGTCCCTTGGGATGGCCTAATGGTGGAGTGGTGTTTATTGAGGCCAAATGTCTCAAGTTCGACCCACCGCCAACATCACTAGGTGTGAGCCTGTCACGCCTGGCCTGCCAAGTATGGTTTACCTTCCCTGTGTAGGTTTACAGACTATTACACAGGGACGGGGTTTACCCAGTGCGCACCACGGTAGCGACTGCGGGTTACTCTCGACATAAAAAAATGTATGTATTAGTGTGTGAAAAGATCTAAATATATTTGGAAAAGTATGTGTAAATGTGTGCTTACTGCTTACTAACACCGTTAACTTTTCGATCCATGAAAGAATTTATATGATTTAATTTTTTACATGAATGAACGATTTGAGTCAAATAATCAGGAAATAGGCCATAAGCCTGCTATATAATAGTCGAGGGACCCTACCTTTTTTTTTATCACGAGCAACCCTAGGAGGAGGTAACTTTTTCAAAAAAGAACTACTTCCATCTTTTAGTTTTGTGTTAGGGTGTACGCCATTTAAATGAAGATGGGATTTGAAACACGGTTAATTGAAAATAATCCTAAAATGTTTGATAATTTAATCATGGAAAGAATGTAGCACAATAACAACCATCATTTAAGGAAATGAGATGGTAATGATGTTGTTTGATTGGGAATCCTTATATAAATTGTGACAGTAATTCTTCCGAATTCTTGATGTTCAAGATCTCGTTAGGAAGATAACCGGGAAAGAACAGATGAGAACATATGTTGTATTAATCTCTCAGTTATATCTTATGTTGCATATATAAATTTTTATAATTTCTTTTTCAAAAAAAAAAAGATATACATGACTTAATTGGGAAGAATGAACCATAAATAAATATTTAAAATTAAACTAAGTCACAGTACATTGAAAAAAATTAAAAAAATTGCACAATAAGGAGATGTAAACAGGGAATGTAACAGAGGATCCCAAGTGGGGAAAGAAGGTAATAATGTCACTAATGTTCTTTTTTTCCCAAATATTTGGAATTATGAGGGTAAAATAGTCTTATCCAAGAAATATATATACATTTAAATATTTAACTAAGGGTAAATTACACTTGGATTGGTACATTTTGGACTGTTATTAAAAAATAATCTACTTCTTCAAAAAAATTACAAACCTAATATTTAATCAATATTACGGTCCAAAAATCGTACTTAATTTATTGCATTTTAGTATTTCTTAATTGAACGATTTTCTTTTACTCGTTACATAGGATTTTCGGATTGGAAAATTAATCAAATATTAGATTTGCGATATTTTTAAGAAAATGGGTATTGTATAGTTAATTTTGAAAAATTAAATTATTATTTTTAAAAAAGAACAAAAAAATGTAGGCATTTTAATTTACCTTTAATTAAATATGGAAATTTATAATAGAAAAATGAATTCTATAAATAGAATTTCCCGTATTGGGCTAGGTTGGGCCGAGGCTAGGGTTAAATGTGTAGCCACATGGCGGACTTCGGCGGTGTTTGGCCCTTTGACAACTCTAGGAATTTAAATTACATTAATAATTTCTTAACAAGGAAAGTTATATTCACAACAGCCATTTTACTTCTCTTAACCTCATAATTTTATAAAATATAAATATAAATGAAGTATACTTATTTATCCTTTGCCTTCACTCACTTAAAAAAATATATATCATAGCCCAACACATATAGCCTCATCTCCTTTTTCTTTACTAGAAGTTAATACATAAAAATTACTTTACGTGATCATAAAACTATCTCAGAACCATCTAGCTCTTATATCAATTTTTTTTTATTTATTAAAAAAATATATTTCTAGAACCCACATGACAAACGCATTTGACATTGTCTTCAGACTGAAGGTATTCATGCCCAGCAACATATTTATTGGTCTGTCGGGACGGGAGATGTTAGCTTTTGGAATGACGTGTGGTTTGGTTCTACTCCTTTGTATTTGATGTGCCCTTATGTTACACGTGTTGATCATGCACTTGTAAGTTTCTATTTGCAGCATAAGTCATGGCATGTAGATAGATTGTATTCATTATGTGCATATTATGATTTATCTGCTAAGTTTGAGGATTTCCTAAGGTCTGTACCGATCCTATGGGGCAAGCGAGATGCCCCGAGATGACCCCTCATGGTGAGTGAGTGTATTAGGCATCAGGCCACGAGACAGACCCTCTTGGCTGATTTCTGGAGTGACTGCCTAACCCCTCCCATGTCCATATTCCTGTGGCGTCTTTCCTTTGATCGTATCCCAATTGACACCAAGTTGCTCGCTAGGGAGATTCATCTAGTTTCTCGGTGTCCTTCCTATTCTGTTTCCGGTACTGAGTATGTTTCTCATCTCTTCCTCCAGGGAGAATGCGTACATGCGGTTTGGATGCATTTCGCTTCATGGTTTAACATCACACCACCGCACTTCATAGATATATATTTCACATGCACTTAGTTTCTGGAGGCACCTCATACCACGTGCCACACACAAACATATTTGTTTTCTTGCCCTGCCTGATTATGTAGTTTACTTGGACAGAGAAGAATGACCACAAGCATAGGGGTTGTTCCTTTCGGTCTTCTCATATTGTTTTTCAAGTTACTTGGCATCTTCTTCAGCTCGTGCTCAGTGGTAAGCTCCTGCCTCCCCAGTGGGCCGGTTGCTATCCACAGATCTATTTTATGCCGATTTTTGAGCCTGTCAGACGATCCCTCAGGTCCCGGGCAGTCATTTGGCAGCCTCTTTCAGAGCTGTGGGTGAAACTGAACACAGATGGGTTTTTTAATCGTGCACAGCAAACTGCAGTGGGTGGTGGACTTCTTAGATATCATTTTGGTGAGTTGATCACTTCTTATTGTCTTCTGTTATGGCCAGTTCCAGTTTCGAGGTGGAGTTCCGGTTACTCCTTCAAGGGCTCCTCCTGCTACCTCAGACATCCTCCCATGTCTGGATCGAGCTTGATGCAGTGGTTGTGGTCACAGTTATCACTTCTGATGCTCGAGGTCTGGGTCAACTCAGAGAGGTCTTCTCCAAACTCTGACTCATCCTTAGAGACCTTCGTGTTCGAGTCACACATGTTCACAGAGAGGGCAATCGCCTTGTTGATTTCCTCGCCAGACTCGGGCATGAAGTGGATGGATTACATATTTTTTACTCAGGGACAGCCCCAAGCCCCTTGCTTCCTTGGTTAGGATGGACCAATTGGGCTATCCTAACTTTAGGTTTCAACATTGATACACTTTTTATTTCTTTGTATCTGTGTACAAGTGTTGGTGTTGTTTTCCTTTAGGTTCTCCTCCTTAGGCTTTTCATCGGAGTTATTAGTTTAGTATGGTTTTGGCTTATATTCTCCCTGCTAGGTCTATACCTCACAAGTTTTATGTTTGTATTTTTGGGAGGGGAGCCACATTTGGGCTCTCCAAACGATGATGTAGCCCTATTTTTTGGATGATTTACACAAGTGGGGGGGTCCATCTAATCCCCCACCTGTTAGGGTGTTGATTGAAGAAAAAAAAACTCATATGTTCCATCATCACCATGACTCACTTAGTTAATGAATTATACTTGTTGGAGTTAAAATTAAGTTTTTTTATCAAACAATTGATGAATGCACTTCTGAATTGATATATTGATATTGACTCATGAATGCAATGTTTAAATATTTTCTTCCATTGAATTGGAATTTTTTTTTCTTTTATCTTCCCCAATTTGAAATAAAAGTGGATGGATTAAGAAAAAATAATTGAAAAACATCCACCACCACTCATAATTAAGGTTATAAAACACAATCTCATTTGCAAGAAGCAATCAACAAGAATTTTAAGAAAGACTACTTATGATGAATTTAAGAATTCTTGAGAGTATTTCTCTGCTTGAAGAACAACAAAAAGTTTATTAATTAGTTCATCCATGGTTTTAAAAAAAATTCATAATAAATTTGAAAAAAAAAAATATTTGGGAAATGCGACCAAAATTGTAGTTATTTAAAGAATGGTATTTGTTGGTGACACACAGAAACTTCATAGAGGATTCAAGAAGAAGGACAATTATAATTTACTTATGATGTGTTATGTTGTTTTAGTAAAGTTGAGGGCAATAAGATTTAACCTTTATTAGCACTAGCATTGCACCCGTACAATGCACTAGATCTGGGTGTCATATTTTAAAATTTTGTAAAATTGAATAATTCAATATGAGAATGGTAATAGTAAAATGTAGAAAATATTATACCTATTGCAAAATATAATTGTGTTGGTAAAATATTGTGACAAATAAATATAAAAATGTAAAATTTACAATTAGAAATACTTCTTTGTGCATTCCATTTTTTATTAGTTTACAATTGAAATCATCTTTATCATTTAACAATTATAGAACCATTTACAATCAACTATATCAATAATTCAAATGTATAAAACCAACAAATTATGAATAGTGGTCAAATTTGTCAAGTTTCAAGTAGATATGAAGGAATTCATGATATCTAGCCATACTTGCATTGTTAGTCCGAAAATATGACGTGAAATTGCAGTAGTAATATTTTATTTTATTTTTGTAAATTAAAATATTTAAAAATGGAGAAGTATGAGTATAAAGGTAATTGACCACTAAATGGTAGATGAGGATCATCTAGAGCGCACTTTGACATAGCAGATAAAATTGTGAATCAAATGTCGATATTTTGTTTGATTTTTATTTTTCATTTTTTTAATTTCAAATTATTTTTTTTATCCTTTTTATCTAATCATTTTTAATATATTTTATATTAGATTTTTGTTAATCACTTTTATTATGGTTGATTTTTTTTCATAATTAGGGCTTTTCATTATCATTCATTTTAAATGTTTCGGATTGATTATTAAGATAATTATAATTTTTAATTAATTTTAATTTCTAAATGGATTTTATATCTTATTTATTAGATTTTATAATTTTTTTAGTATTTCAAGAACAATGAAAATAATAAATTATACCAAAACAACACAATTTTGGGCCCATATATGTACAACAAAGGATGTTGTGCCTCCCTGCACAGTAGATCTTGATCCTAAGTGGCAGCCTTTGAAATGAACTTAATTTCATTAAGGATCCAAATGAAATTAATAATATTTTATGTAATGAATGTTAACGATTTTAATTAACCTAATACTTATAGGAAATATGAATTCATTACAAAAAAATTAATCCCACAAAGAAATATAACATCATTGTATTATCTATAAATTTATTTAATTTTTAAATTTTGTTGGTTATGGTTGTAACACAAATTCCGAGTATTTATATTAATAAACACCGGAAAAGCGTACAAAGAAATATTTTTAGATTGAAATTATAATTTGTGGTTTGATTCTCTATTCGATCTTCTGATTCTTCTCTTCAAAAATTTGATCTTCGTGTTCTTCAAGATCTTCAAGGTGGATTTGCCTCTTTAATCTTCGTGAACTTAATCTTTTGGAACTTACAACGTTGATTTGGATGGTCGAAACCTCAATTCTGGATCAAACAGCGGATTTAGACGATCTTGATGAAGAACGCCTTGAATCTTCAAGAACAACTTCGAAGATTTGAAGCTTGAAAACGTTGATCGGAGGGTGTAGCACCTTGATTCCGGATCGAACTTCAAGCTTGGATGATTTTGATGTAGAACGCTTTGATTCTTCACACGAACGCCTTGAAGGTTGAGAGAGAGTTTCTTCACGCAAACTTCCTCCGAATCTTGAGTTCTTCAAATTGTCCTTATTTCCTTATGCTAAGGCCTCTATTTATAGGCAAGTGAGGGTGTATTTAGGGCTTATGTGGCGTCGCCTCATTGGTGCCTTATTAGGGCTTATGTGGTGAATTTATATTGGTGCTTCGTATTTCATGATTCTCTACAATAATGTGTGGATCATTTGTGTGAGCTCGCCACTTGCCAATTGCTTATTGGTTGAAAATTTTCACACATTAAATATCAAATTATTATTTATTTTATTCAGGAATTTGATTAAATAAAATTTCTAAAATATAAATAAATAATTTAATTTGGTATTTAATTGTTTTAATTTCCACGTGACATCATTTGATTGGCGATAAAAATTCGATTGCTTACAAATACCCCCATGAGACGAGTTCGTGAGCAAGTTGTCTTGAAGGTGGACGAGTCTCATATTTCGAAATTTTCGTTAGATAGTTTTAACTCATATCTAGGAGTTCTTGAGTCCGATTTAAGATTTACTAGATAGTTTATGCTCGTATCTAGGAGTCCATCAATTTATGTTCCTTCTTTCGTTAATTTCTTCATGGGCTTGCGCTTACAATTGGGATTCCAAATCCATGTGGAGGCCCAAAACCTCATTTTCTTGATCTATTGGATATTGGCAATAGAATTATTTCCTCTATGGTCTAATTCTCTTATGGGCTCAAATTCTTATTCAATTAATGGGCCCAAATCATGAAATGGAGTTTTATTATCTTTGCTCAAAAAGTTTCGACCAGTTTTGCTTTTGTCTTCCTTTTTTTTCTTTTGTTTTTTGGACATGAAACAGAGGCAGAAGGTTTTTCTTTTATTCCAACTTAGTTTCCTAAAATGGTATGTATTAGCTTTGGAGGTATTCACTTCATTTAATGTCTCCTATCCTAGTACAAATGTTGCAAAAGCTAACTCTCTTTTTGTTTGTTACCCCTTTTTCTGCAACTAAGCAGCAGAACAACAACAATTTCTGCAATACGAGCCCTGCAACCCTATAGGAGCACCTGTATCCCTTACAAGCTATGAAAAGTATATCCTTACGGTTGTCTCCTAACAGCTTGAATGCTAGCTGTTATCTTATCCTTCTATGCATTCATGCTCCTATAAATACCCTGGTTTCTTCCATGCACTGCAAGCATACCACCTCCAAGTATTTTCATCCAAGCTCTATATATTTTCGGTCAAGCCCTATAGATATCCAGGCATACCACCTCCAGATATTTTCATTCAAGCTTTACACCCTTTTGTTCAAGCTCTATAGATATCCATATCTTGGGCGTTCCTCCCTGCCTCCATCAGCACACTATTTCACAGTCATTCTTGTTGAAGTTCTATACCATTAAAACAAGATAGCAACTATGTTTCATTCTCTTGCCAACCCTTTGATCTTGTTTCTACTTTGAGTTGTTACTGGTGGAGAAGAAAACATGAGCTAACATGCCAGCCCCCTTTTCTTTTTTTTGTTTGATCTCCAACAATTTCTAACTTTGTCAACTTTGCTCTCTTAGGAGGAAAGTGCAGCATGATGAAGAGAAGAGTAGTGCTAGAAGCAGCAACGCACGAGACTGCTCCGCGAGACGCGTAAGCTTGGACTCTCTAGGAACAGCTGTACCAATACCAAACCTCAAGGGACGTCCTCCTCTCGATTCTGTTGAAGGTGATTTATCTTTGTTATTTACCCACTGTTTAACTAATTTGGAGGCATAATCGACTTTCACCAACTGAGGCTGTAGCTCCCCTTTCTTGAAATGAGCATGTGTTATTTATTTGCAACAATATGCATAACAACACAATTTGGTAGATGAAGTAATCCCAGGCTCCTAGTCTATAGTCTTGATATCATGCATAAAGATCTTTGGAGTGATGCCAAATAATCTGTTGTTGAGCTCTCGGTTCTGCTTCATAAACTTTAAAAACGTATCCTGTCTAAAGTTTATAGTAGCTTCCTCATTTTTGCCATGGACAGTAATAGTAGGAAATATTGAACCCCTGACATCCTCATAGCCAAGGCCTCCCTTTTGCCCTTTGATGTTTCATTCTCCGCCTGTATTTTTGCCAGTTCATCTTCATCTGTGATTTTGTATGTGCCTGGAGTTCCAGAAAGAAAATGAGCTAAGTTATCACATTTTTCCTTATCTAAATTTACCCACCGAAATGGTTTCTTCCCTTCCACTTTCAATGACTCCTTCAATGTTGTTTCAACACGAGAAATTTGGTCTTCTATAGCAGAAACAAATTCCCTATGTCGGGTATTTGTAATATCATCACCACTACTTCTGTAGCTTAGACAAACAGCTCGTTCAAACTCTTCCAACTGCCATTTTGCAGTGCCTAAAGCCATTTGAAGCTCTCTATTAAGTGTATCTAAACGCTGAGATATCAATCCTTCTTTCCTTGCTCTGAGCCATGCCCTATAAGCCGATTCCATTATATCGGCAGATTGTTGGACCTCCTCAGCTGCAGAAAGCTGCCTAATTGACACCTTCATACCAGTTCCTTGACACCCTGCGCACTTCGTTGATGCTCCAGATTTTTGAACCTTTCCCTTTACACTTTGAGCAGAGTACGTTGCGTGATAGAGAGAGCTTCTTGGTGGTTCCTAGATACAAATCCTCAAGAGATACCTTCAGTGGATGTACTACATCTTCTCCCCTTCTTTGCCTTCGACCCCTGCTACTGCCACCACCTCCAAATGAGCTCCCACCAAAGAAGGATGAGAAAATGTCAAATGGGTCATGCATGTCACCACCTCAACCCATTCCTTCCTTGTGTGCATCCTCGCCATACTGGTCATAGATTTCACGTTTTTCAGGATCACTTAGGACCTCATAAGAATGAGCAAGCTCCTTAAACTTCTCTGGATCGCCGCCTTTGTCGGGGTGGTTCTTGATGGCGGCTTTCTTGTAGGCCTTCTTGAGGTCGTCAGGCGACGCCGTTTTGGGTACACCAAGAACCTCATAGTACTTGGTGTTATAACTCTTCTTGGGTGCTCTCCCAAACATGTTGATTACTTTCTCTGATCAAATCAAATCCAAAATTGGCACAGATCGACGACTATACGTATAGAGATTGTACGTATAGAAGCGATTGCCAGAGAGAGAGAGAGAGACGTAAGAGAGGCGGCAAGGTTTTCTGATGGCTCCACCGCAGCGGATGCCATTGATCGGGAGTTTTAAGGGGAACGAGATTTAGAAGGCGTAATAGAGAGAGAGACGATAGATTACTTGATTTAGGGTTTAAAATTTAGGCTTCTAAAAAAACTGGGCTGCGGATTTGGGCTTCAAACAGAAATTTTGGGCCTCTTCTTTCCTCCCCTTTTTATTTGGGCTCTTTCCTTCTCTTTTTTTATTTGGGCTTTTTCCTTCTCTTTTTTTTTTTATTCGGGCTTTAACCTCTTTTTTATTTTGCAAGAATTTATACTTGATTGAACTTGCCCGTGAATTTGACCGAGACGTCCAAAGATTTTAAGGATCTTTTTAATTTGGAGGTAGAGCTCCCCTTTTTTTTAGTGTATTTCATGCCTCCCTTTTTGAGCATATTTCATACTTTATTCATTTTTCATTTTATTTTTAGGTATGGTTCATTTTCAAGACACGAGTATCTCCGAGAAACAATACTTAGTGATCACGGATGACGACATGCAGCCCGTGAAGAGAGGTACTCGTCTGCGAGCCCGTGAGCCACTTATCGGGAACTATGCATGTGAGTGGTCTAAGCTTACGAATCCATTCCACAAGCCTCATTGGTGTCACGAGGTTTCCTTGACGAAAATGACGAGGGTGTGGGCTCTACAATCAGCTCATCATTAATAAGGCGACGGAGTTGACCCCATTCCTAGGGCGCCAAATAGTAGAGGGCAAAGTAAAGTGGCATGACAGAGTTGAATTTCTTGGCAAATCCCATCATCTTGGAGGGTATTGGGAATGGACTGAGGACGTGCTCAGTCGTTGCAGTGAAAAACTCCATGGTGTGGATATATACGACCCTGTCTACGCTTCTTTCTTCACGTATGATCGAAATACCGAGGTCGTCAAAGCCTTTTGTGAGGCATGGTGCCCCTTGACATTGCTGTTGACTTCCTCTGGCGAGTTATCCATCTCCTTATGGGACTTGCATGTGACGTCCGGTCTTCTTTTAACCGGGATTCTTTACGACGAGACGGTGCCCCGGACGGATGAACTTACTGGAGTTAATAAGAGGGGCAAGCTATTCGTTCCCGCGAGCTGTAGGGACTTGTTCCATGCCTATCACCTTCTCAGAAGGGGAGACGATGAAGCCTTGTATCATTCCGCATCGATTAAGAGATGGGTCAAGTTCTGGTCGAGAAGAAAATCAAGGTACCGACCACCTCCACTTCGTAAGGAAAAGAAGAGTCAACGCCCCAAATCAACGCACAATCCTTCCGGAGAAATCAAGGATCACAAAGAATGGATTATTTCCGAAAGGGCTCCGTTTGCAGAACTTGGAGTTAAAGAGAAGCATCAAGATGAGACGTATTTCACCGCCCATCTCATGTGTTGGCTTTGTAGTTTTGTCCTTCCTGAAGGCGATGGTAGTTTAATCCGGCCAAACGTCTTCAAGATAGCCAGTGTCATGGCAAGTGGTGAAAGGGTGTCTCTTGCTGTACCGGTATTAGCAAGCATTTACAACGGGCTGAACAAGATCTCGAGCCTTGCTAATCCGCCTTAGCAGGGTCACTTAGCATTCCCCATCCATTTCGTCTAAGGATGGATGGCATGCTATTTTCGGACCCATTTTGGTCTTGAAGGAAAGTCGGATGCCCCCAAGATGGTTCGGTATTCGGGAGGAGTAGCTAGATTCTGCGATCCCACTAAGGCTCGGAAGAGGGTTTATAAAGCTGAGCTTGTTTCTTGGCACTGCATCATGCCTTCTAGAATTGAGTATTTCATGTTTATTGACGATGAGAACGCAAGCGACCTGGATCGTGGATTCTTCATGGCTATCCGCTCCAACTTTCTACCTAAGAGGATAGATGACCGTTTCATTATCGAGCCTTACAATCCGCATCGCTTTAGTCGGTAATTCGGGTACCATTAGATGGTTCCGGGGTTCTTACTAAGGATGTTCGGGAGGCTTCTTTGGTAGGTGGCCTCAGGTACTGGCGTATTTGCTTGCTACGCAAGTCTATGGCTAGAGCATGTTTTCCGTCTCCGTCTTCGAATTTGAGAAAGTCTCCTGATGTCGAATATAAGAAGTGGTGAGATCGAGTCTTCGATAACTTCTTGGATAGAAATGCTAAGCTTCTGGCTTATCCTAAGCCAGATGGCCTCCTACCAGGCCAAGGGGAGGTGGAAGGGGCCAATCCTAGCAAGGGTAAGAGAAAGGTAGATCCGGAGGCCTCTGTTAGTAGCAATGGAGATCGTCATTGGAAGAGGGAAAAGACCAATCGCAAGTCCTCCCATCATCTTGAGGAACATGGTGGAAACGACCCTAGTCATGCGGGTGCATCTACCGAAGAGGTTTCCCGTATTTATATATATATATATATATCCCTCTTTTTGTTTTGTTTTATTTCCTATTCACATAATTTTTTCTTGCATTTTTAGTTGGTGAAGGAGCTGTTCAGGTCTGATGATCAAGGAGATTCAGACGCATCAGCTGAAGCTTATCACTCTGATGAAGATGCGGGTAGTGAGCATGCCCTACCAGTTACTGAGTTTGACGGCAAGGCCATATTTGATGATCGTTGCAGATCGTTCCTCAGGATGTATTGGAATGATCTTCGGGGTAAGTTGACGAGGACGTCTGTTGATTCCATCTCATCACTTCGAGACACGGCATTTGATGGGCTTTACTCATGAAGAATACTCCTCACAGCTTTGATCTTACTCATCTAACGAAGAGCTTGGAGACGCTTTTTGCAAGTGCCACGGCTTATGATGAAGCAAGGTCGGCATCCTCCGAGCTTGATAAAGTCTCTGCACACCATTATAAGGAAGTCAGTGATCGCATTTGTGCTGTCAAAGCCAAGGAGGAGGAAAACACTCGTGAGATTGATACTGTTCGAGCAGAGCTTGCTGGCTTGGAGAAGCGGAAGAAGGATTTGTCTATGTCCTTGAAAGGGCATGTTGGGTCTCGTATGACTCTTCAAAACGAGATTCAAGGGCATGAAGACGAGCTCTCTAAGATCAAAGGTTCTTTCGATGGCAGGATGGAGGAGAAGCTGAAGAGTTCAAAGTCTTCATTGGAGCATGCCAAGAAAGCTTTGGAGGATCAAGACCCTTTCATTTAGGACCTTGTTTGGACTTGTTTGTCATCTTTCAGTTGTTATCTGTATTCCAATTATTTCTTGTCACAAACATCTTTGTCGCTTATGCTTTCTTTTGAGACATCTTCAGACTTATGAACTTTCTATTTAGTGTCATGTCCTTTTGTCATAAATAACGTAAAAGACATAACATAAAATGTGAAGCATGACTAAACTTAGAGCATATCTAAGCTGCCTACGTACCCACAAAAGGGATCAAGTCAAAACGTAGTTCAAGTTATCAATTTGTTTTGGAAGGGGGTGTCGTACACAGTTTATACTCATGCGGGCCAGGAGTGACTATTTATTTAACCACTATATAGACAAAGTGGAGTAAATAATAGTTTAACCACGTAAATTTTACTATTTTGGTGAGATAAATAACAGTTTAGCCATGTAAATTTAACTTTTGGTGGTTACCGTGCACAATTTATAATCATGCGGGTCATGAGTAACATGCAGTTTAGGCTCATGCGTCACGGAGCATTTTCTTCTCTTTTTTTTGTACATCTTTTTTTCTTGCCTTTTTTGCTGCTTTTTTTTTGCTGTACAATTTTTTTCCTTTTTGTTTTTTTTTTCTTTTAGTACATTTTTTTAGGGGTAGTAGCGCTTCAAGAATTTCCCGTTTATCGGGCCAACCCTCACGCGGTCTTCAGAGATCAATTTATAAGCGCCATTCGTGTACACTTTTGTGACCACATACGGACCGTCCCATCTAGGAATGAATTTGTTTCCAACACGATGAGTGGTGATGATTGGCCTTCTCATTGCAAGCACTAGATCCCCGACTTGGAAAGAGCGTGGCCGCACCTTTTTGTTGAAGGTTCTTGAGAGGCGAGCCTAATAACATTCGAGCCTTTGTTATGCTTCCAGCCTCTTCTCATCTAAAGCTTCCAATTCTTCAAGGCGCAACCGTGCATTTTCTTTTTCAGTTAAACCTTCTTGGATTGCGATCCTCAAAGACGGGATTTGTTGTTCGAGGGGAATGATGGCTTCCACACCATATACCAATGAGTGCGGAGTTGCTTGAGTAGGAGTGCGATGAGTGGTTCTGTATGCCCACAATGCTTCTCCAATTCTTTCATGCCAATCACGCTTTGATTTTCTGACCACCTTTTTGAGCAAATTGCACAGGGTCTTGTTGAATGCTTCAGCGAGACCATTGGCGGTGGCATTGTACATGGATAACTTTCTTTGTTTGAACCCAAACTTCTCGCACAACTTATCTATCAAGGCATTGCTGAACAGCTTCCCATTATCGGTGATGATGTATCGAGAGATCCCGTATCGATAGATTATATTACCTTTGATGAAATCAGCAATGTTCTCTTTCTTCACCTCTTTCAAGGGAACGGCCTCAGCCCATTTAGAGAAGTAGTCAGTCGCTGCCAAGATATATAAGTGTCCTCTAGAAGACTTAGTCATTGGGCCTACCACGTCTAAACCCTAAGCGTCAAATGGCCAAGAGGCGACTGTGGGATGTAGCGGCTCCGGAGGTTGGTGGATGAGGTTTGCATGAAACTGGCAGGGTTGACATCTTTGTGAATAGTCCATGCAGTCTTTGACCATGGTCGGCTAGTAGTAGCTCATCCTCTTAATTCGAAAGTGCAGCTTCGGACTGGACTGATGTGCCCCACAAATGCCTGAGTGTGCTTCCTCCATAGCCTTAAATGCTTCTTTGTCACCTAGGCATCTCAGGAAGACTCCGTCAAATGAACGCCTGTAGAGTGTGCCTTTAAAATAAATGAAATGATTAGCTTGTCATCGAATGTCAACTCTTCGGCGTGGGTCACTTAGCAGTTTATCGTATTTCAAGTAATCAACAAATGGTTGACGTCAATCTTCTTTATCAATTTCAAATACTTCAATGGCACAATTTTCTTCTTCTACATCATTTTCATTTTCAAATAGAGGGGGGACAACCCAACTTTTACAAATCGGGATGTGAATTTTGCTGCCAGGCATGGCTATCATAGAAGCAAGCTTAGCTAATGCGTCTGTCTGTTTGTTTTCTTTCCTTGGAACATGTTCAAGTTCTACATCTCCAAGCCATCCGATCATCCTTTGAGCATACTTGACGTAGGGTATTAACTCAGGTTTCTTGACATCATATGATCAAAGTAGCTGGTTGATCACTAGCTTGGAATCCTCGTAGACTTTGATTTGAAGTCTCTTAGCATCTATCGTCATTTCTAACCCAAGGATGAGTGCTTGGTACTCAGCAACATTGTTGGAGCAATTTTCAGTCAAGGTGAAAGAATACGGCAACATCTCTTCTATAGGTGTTATGGATACAACTCCAGCACCGGCTTCTTCTCTGTGAGATGCTCCGTCAAAACACATTTTCCATGGGGGCAGAACTTTGATTACAAGAACATCTTTATCAGGAAGGTCATCATCTAACTCCCATTCAGCCGGGATCAGGTGGTCAGCCAAGAAATCCGCTAGTACTTGTCCTTTCACAGCCTTTTGAGGAACATAGATAATCTCAAATTGTTGGAGCTGAAGATACCAACGCGCTAGTCGATCAGATAAAACTGGTCGCGTTATCACGTACTTCAATGGATTTGCCTTTGAGATCAGGCGAACCGTATGAGCTTGAAAATAATGCTTCAGTTTTTGAATGGAGAAAATCAATGACAAGTATAACTTCTCAACTAGGGAGTAATTTAGCTCATTTGGTGTCATCATCCTGCTCAAGTAATATAACACATTCTCTTTTCCATTTTCATTTTCTTGCGCAAGCAGTGCCCCGACAGAACGCTCTTGGGTGGCAATATATAGAATCAGCGGCCTGCCTGCAACTGGTGCGACTAATACTGGGGTTTTCATCAAATATTCTTTGATACTTTTGAAAGCATTGCGGCATGATTCATCCCATTCAAACAGGACTCCTTTTTTCATTATTTGGCTAAAAGGTTGACATCGCACCGCTAGATTTGAGATGAACCTTCGCAAGTATGCTAACCTTCCTTGCAAACTCTTGAGGTCAAGAATATTACGGGGTTCGGGCATCTTCAGTATTGCATCAATTTTTGCTTGTTCAATCTATATTCCTCGATGGCGAACAATGAAGCCAAGGAATTTTCCCTATTTTACCCCAAATGCACATTTTAAGGGGTTCATCTTGAGCTGATATCTTCTCAAATGTTTGAAAACCAATCGTAGATCTTGCAAGTGACTATTCTGTTCTCTTGACTTCACTACTACGTCGTCTACGTAGCACTCAATATTCTTGTGGAGCATGTCATCAAAGATCCTTTGCATGGCCCTTTGATATGTGGCACCAGCGTTCTTTAGCCCGAATGGCATCACTTTGTAACAATATATGCCTTTTGGGGTACGGAAGGCTGTCATTTATTCATCTCTTGGAGACATGCGGATCTGATTGTACCCAGACGATCCATCCATGAATGATAGTGCTTCATGTCCAGTTGTAGCATCGATCATCAGTTCAGCAATTGGTAGTGGAAAGTCGTCTTTAGGACATGCTTCATTCAAGTCCCTAAAGTCGACACAAACTCGAATTTGCCCGTTCTTCTTTCTAATAGGAACAATACTCGAGATCCATGTGGGATACTTGACTTCCCTAATAAATCCGACTTCAATAAGTTTGTTCACCTCAGCTTCGATCAGCGGAACCAAGTCAGGTCGAAATCGACGTTGTGCTTGCTTGATTGGTCGTGCCTCCATCTTGATAGATAAATGGTGGACAGCTACCTTAGGATCTAGTCTCGGCATTTCTTTATAAGGCGAACACATCTTTGAATTCTTTCAACAGTTCAACATAAGATTCCTTTTCTTCCATGGTCAGTAGTGCACTGATGTAAGTTGGTCGGGGGTCATCAATACTTCCCCAGTTGACCTCTTTTAGTTCATCGACAGTGGCCTTGACCCCTTCTTCAAACTGTGGGGGAGCTTCTTCAGCATCTTCTTCTTCAATCTCGGTTTCTTCATCTAAGGTAATGTGGTGTGAGGATACGGTTTCTTCATCTGTTTCCTCAAAACTTACAAATTTTATGCATGTTCTCATTCTTCCATCTCTTTGCATCACTTGAACTAGTTGTATTGCGCCACTCTTTTCATTGATTATGTCATTTCTTATCAAAGTGAGCATTTCTTGAAGTGCAAGACTTTGGGCCGTCTAAGGGGTTGAATCGCGGATTCTACTAACAATGTAGAATGACGAAGCGACACTCTCCTTATCATCTTCAATGTCGAAGGTTTCTGTTAAAGCAACAGTTCTCACCTCGGCTTGTAACTCTTTTCTGCATGTTATGGTTAATGTGGTTTGTTTCTTTCTGCAAGGAGGGGCCACGCTTTTCATTCGCCGACCATTCACAATTTTGGTCTTGGCAAAATTCAGCTTCCGACATCCTATTAGTTCACTCTTCAATTTCTTGCCAAGTCTCTTGAACACGGATACCCGGGGTGTATTTTCTCTATTTTTAGGTCTATTTCCAAGCCTTTCAAATACAAACACTCGAGTTTTCTCTTCAGAAATATGATTGGCATTGGCTCTTTTGATTGCAATCCGGACAGGGTTTTACGGTGTGAATCCCAATCCTGCTCTAGGATTTTGAGCAGCATATCGACCATTTTTTGAGAATTTCTGAGTGGCATTGCGTTCACCTTCCTTTTGCTCGTCGTCTCTTGAGAGATGTTCTTTTACCTTTTGGTCATACCCGGCTTTGAGAAGAAGAGAAAATGCTTTTGGACCAAAATTTTGAGGGACCGTATGTTCTGAGAGTTCTCCATGCTCAATCAGGCTTCCTTGCACTGGTCGGATAAATCCTTCAAGTGGTAGAGGAATTGGCTTCTTTATATCAATTTTAGTCAACAGCATTGTCAGCCTTTCCAAGGATTCTCCTTTGATGAGAGGTGTTTCATTTTTGCTCTTTTGGACCTCGTCATTCTCCCTAGCTTTTAACGACTTTTTTACTTGGAAGGTAATACTTTACATCTGCAAAGTATGATTCAGACTCCATAAAAGGCTTATCATCTCCGACCACCTTCTTCACACTACCGCCTTGACAATATTTAAAGCATTGGTGCAATGTTGAAGGGACAACCCTATTTTTATGCAACCATGGTCATCCAAGAAGCATATTATAGGATGTCTTAGCATCTATCACATAGAAAAGTGTTGTCGAAGCCATATCATCCATCAGTAGATCCAATCTCATTGAGCCGAGAGCTCTTTGTCCTTCATGGTTAAAACCTTAGATCATCAGTCGGCTAGTTGAAAGTTCATCAGTTGAGATTCTTAACTTCTTCAATGTGCGTAGGGGCAAGATATTGACTGTAGATCCCAATGAACGAGTATCCTATTCAACTTTTGTTCACGAGCATAGCCACTGACGAATAGAGGTCGATTGTGAGGGTCAGAACCAAGCTCCAAATCTTCATCAGTGAAGGTTATACATTCATCAACAACTGCAGATATTTCCTTCTCAAGTTGGTCTTTTGCTTGATTCGCAACTTCTTCATCACTTATCATGTTACTGGATTCTAACATGACGAGATTAGTGGTAGCGCCATCCTCTTCGAGTGATATCTTTCCTTGGCGCGACAGCTGCATAACCTTATCTTTAAAGATGAAGAAATCTTGTATAGGATGCCCAACTAGATGATGGTATTTGCAGTACTTCAGATCATCAGTTCATCCTGATTTCTCGGGTCGCTTCATTTCGGGTAATTAGATGAGTTTTATTTTGAGCAAGTCTTTGAAGATTCCAGGAACATCTGAGTCTAAGAAGGGGTATTCTCTCTGCTGCATTTCCTTTAGAGTAAACTTCCTTTATACTCTTTCTGGCGGAATGCTGTTTTTTTTCCTTAGCCTCTTCCTTCTTCTGGAATTTGACAGGCGTTGCTTTCACTGCCATGGATTCCTTCTTTGGGTTCTTATCAACTGGCTTGCCCCCTTTCTTGAATTTCTGTCTTTCCTTTGGCTTTCGGGACTCTTGGATTGGTTGTTCCTTAATTCCACTAGCGGTCATGCTCAACTCCCTATCATGAGCCCTTGTAGCCAAGTCTTCAAAGGTCCTTGGTTGGATCCCTTTAAGGATATACTGAAGGCCCTATCGCATTCCTTGAATACACATCTCAATGGCGGAAGTCTCGGACAAGCGGTCTTTGCAATTGAGGCATAGATTTCTCCATCTGTTGATGTAGTCGATGACAGGTTCTTCATCCCACTGACGAGTGTTTGTGAGTTCTACCATGCTTACTGTTCTTCTTGTACTATAGAAGCGGTTGAAAAACTCATATTCCAACTACCCCCAACTGTCGATCCAGTTGGGCTCCAAGTCCGTGTACCAATCGAATGCATTTTCTTTGAGTGAACGGACAAATTGTTTCACCAAACAATCCCCGTAGGTTCCAATGTTGTTGCACGTTTCAACAAAGTGAGCAATGTGCTGCCTGGGGTTGCCCTTTTCGTCGAATTGTGTAAACTTGGGAGGTTGATAGCCTGAGGCATCTTCATATCGTCTATCCTTTGAGTGTATGGCTTGGAATAAGCTGAGGATGACTTAGAGCCTCCATCAAACCTTCTCTTGATGGTCCCTTCGATAAACTCTTTCAGCTGATTGATTTGAATGAATCCATTGTCGGAGACTTGAAATCCTTTGGATGCAAAAGTTTCCTCCTTATTTGTTTGCTTCTTTGCGGGTAACTCATCGCCATTTTCATCGTTCACTTCGTCATTTGCATGACTCGCCTCACCCTTCTCTTTCTTAAGCTTTGAGATTTCATCGTCTTGATGTTGCATACGCTTGTGAAGTCCTTCGATGAGCTTAGTTTTATTTGCAAGTTGATCCTCCATAGTAGAATTGTTTGCCATCATGACAGCTCCTTCGAGTGAGCCGCTTGCTTGTGATGGGAAATCGCCTTCCATTCCTTCGTTGCTCGTATCGACTCCATCAAGATGGGGCTCTTCTTCCTCAACAGTAGTCATCTTGGAAGCTTCCAATGCTTGTTTAGCCATATTTCTCGTAATCACTCTGACACCTTTTGTGGCGAATTCTGAAATATTTGAGACGTTAGACATCTTCAAATTTGAGACTTGATGAAGAGAAGATATGAGAAGTAGAGAAGGTCCCACCGGGCGTGCCAGAATTTGTAACACAAATTCCGAGTATTTATATTAATAAACACTGAAAAAGCGTACAAAGAAATATTTTTGGATTGAAATTATAATTTGTGGTTTGATTCTCTATTCGATCTTCTAATTTCTTCTCTTCAAAAATTTGATCTTTGTGTTCTTCAAGATCTTCAAGGTGGATTTGCTTCTTTGATCTTCATGAACTCGATATTTTGGAACTTATAACGTTGATTCGGATGGTCGAAACCTCAATTCCGGATCAAATAGCGGATTTAGATGATCTTGATGAAGAATGCCTTGAATCTTCAAGAACAACTTCGAAAATTTGAAGCTTGAAAACGTTGATCGGAGGGTGTAGCACCTTGATTCCGGATCGAACTTCAAGCTTGGATGATTTTGATGTAGAATGCTTTGATTCTTCACACGAACGCCTTGAAGGTTGAGAGAGAGTTTCTTCACGCAAACTTCCTCCGAATCTTGAACTCTTCTGATATGAACCCGAAAAGCATAAAAGAATCAAATCCAAGAATACCATTGAGAGCTTCAAAGATAATCATGTTGTTCAAGATTAAAGATTGGAGATCAAGATTTGAAGAACACAAGTGCATGAAAATATTCAGATATTTTGGGCAGCCCATGAAGATCAAATATTCAGCCCATGTTCGAGAGTTAAAGAGTCCAAGTTTGAAGGCCCAAAGTTGTTGGGTTTATTTTATCCATAGTTAGATTTTTATTATTTGATTTTTGGTATTTATTTTGTTTATTTTCGTTTTTTTAATTAGGGAATTTCTAGAAGGTCTTATTTGTTAGGTAATTAGAGTTTTAATTATGGAAACTTCTTTCCTAGTTAGAATTCTAGTTTAGGTAGTTTTTCTAGTCCAATTAGGATTCTTTTAGCTATAATTTTCGTCCATACTATATCCTATAAATAGGACATCCATTGTACATTATTATTTAGACGTTGCATGAAATAAAGAGTTAATTTCTCAATTGTCTCACCGATCCTTTGGTTGATCGACCCATTTATCAAGTTCTTTAGACCTAGCAAATCTAAAGTCCTATTTTAAACTCTTTTCTATTCCATCAAGTCTAGGGGGGAGTGCTATCCAACTTGGAGTATTCGAGAAATCGCGTTTTGTCTTCACCTACTTCTTCTATCTTTTCATTTCATCTCCATTGAACACCATCCTTCATCTACGCCTATACGTACATCTCACCATAATCCATTAATCAAAATTCATCCATAAATCATCACCTAAATCGTTCATCGCCTATACGTGTCCAATTTGCCCTAAATAACACGTTATCTGCCCTAATCCGCCCATTTATCTATTTATTTATTTGTGTTTTTATTTGGTATTGGTCATAGTCTAGAGTACCTAGGTTTCGTGTCTAATTCAGCAAATATTCGATTCTATTGTTCGTATAGTTGAGTTGTATTTTCGTTCTTTTGTTTGAGTTGTATTGATCCTTTACGCATCCGATGTTGTTTCGTTCCTAGCTTCCGCGTATTTTGTCCTTGTCGTGTCGCATAGGTGGGGTCACATCATAAATTGGTATCAAGAGCCACGTCGGTTTCTATCATTCATGGTTCAATACGTCCATTTTATTCGTTTATTTATTTTGAGTCTTTTGAGTTGTAATACTTGATTATTCATTGAAATAAAAAGAAAGAAAGGAGCAAAGGGTCGAAGCCCTACAGCAAAAAAAAAATCTGTTCTGAAAAAAAAAATCCGAAAAAAAAAATCTGATCTGATTTTCGATTTTTATCTTTGTTTCCTACTTAGTTTAGACTCTTTCTATATTTACTAGATAGATTAGGTTATTTAGATTGTGTCTATCTAGGTGAAACACATCCAAATAGATATTGCCTTATCTATATCTTTTCTTTCGTTATACATTCTTATTTCATCCTTATCTTTCCCTATCTATTCTTTTTCTTTTTCTTGCTTTAATTTTCATCCATATCCTTCCTTGTGGATCGAACATTACCCCATATACCACTGTGTGCACCATACACCATCCGGACCATACACCCATGCACCCATGCACCCTACGGTCCATATACCATACACCACTCATACTCCATACACCCGTACACCATATACACCAAATTATCGCCATCTTTACAGCAACAAAAATTGACCATCCCGGAGTTTAAAGGTCTATATGATCCCAATGCATACCTTGATTGGGAATGAAAAGTAGACAAGGTTTTTAAGCACTACTACTTTCCTGAGCCAAAGAAGGTAAAATTAGTTTCGCTAAAGTTTAAGGGCTATGCAGTAACATGGTGGGAATCACAGCAGAACCGATGCCATCAAGATCACCTTCCACCTATCGACACATGGCGTGAGTTGAAAGATTTGATGCGGAAACGCTTCATTCCAGACCACTACCAATGGGAGTTGGAGGAAATGCTATATAAGCTCGAAGTGTAAATGACTACTACAATAAAATGATTGAAGCCATGAGACGAGCTGATGTAGAAAGAATATCCGGAAGATACCATGGATAGATTTCTAGCTGGTCTACGAAGGGCAATCCGAGAAAAGGTAGCATTGTATCACTTCAACAAGTTGAAAGACATGGTGCAATACGCCATTGAGATAGAAAAGTGGTTGGAGAGTCTAGAGATGAGACAAGCTGAAGTGTTTCAAGTAAAGTGGAATGTAGAGTTGTCAGCTAGAGCTCATCGCCAAACAGCCCCGTTTCGTTGGAGCGAACCTGAGTCATTCGAGGAGTTTCTACGTACCTATGTACCACCTACACAATCTGCATCACCAGTTCAGCTGGTCATGGATTTGCCAAGCCAAGCCAGCAACATTCAAGAGGAGGTCCACGTTGAGTTACCATCTAAGATCGTTGCCATCAAAGAAGATTCTACTTTTGAGGTAACAATTTCAGTTGATACATCTATTGAAGAACTGATCGATGTTGCAACTTGTGAGAAGGTTGTTGAAGAGCTTGATCTAGAAGAGTCTGGTCAACCTTTGAGTGAAGAAGAAGAAGAAGAAGAAATAGAGATTAATGTTGCAGTTGAGGAAGTTCAAGTAAATGAAAAGTTGGAGGAATTACAACCATGTTCTAAAAAGGAGATTGACATCCGTGAGGCAATTGTTGAAGATCATGAAGAGCTCGAACAAGCTAGCATGGAGACGCAGTCAAATTCTAACATCATTTGTCAACCATTTTCTTGTGCTATCTCTATTTTACAGGTTGTAGAAGTTATTCCATTGAAAGTTGAGTTTGTACAAAGAAACATTGATGATGCATTCGCGTTCGTCTTTGATCCTGGAGATTTGAATTCGTTGATGAATTCTTTTCAAGAGGAGGGGAATGATACGAACCCGAAAAGCATAAAAGAATCAAATCCAAGAATACCATTGAGAGCTTCAAAGATAATCATGTTGTTCAAGATTAAAGATTGGAGATCAAGATTTGAAGAACACACGTGCATGAAAATATTCAGATATTTTGGGCAGCCCATGAAGATCAAATATTCAGCCCATGTTCGAGAGTGAAAGAGTCCAAGTTTGAAGGCCCAAAGTTGTTGGGTTTATTTTATCCATAGTTAGATTTTTATCATTTGATTTTTGGTATTTATTTTTGTAACACCCCGTCCCAAAATAAATCTATTAATTACTTCAACCGTATAGGAAGTATGTGTTGATTATATGATGTTTTGAAATAATTTTAGAAAATTCCGAATATAGAGAAAAAGACTCCCAAAGTTGGCTCAATTCTATTCTTAAAATCATGTTGTCCTCTAAATCTTTCTCGATCACATATCTTGTTCCTCGTGACGAGACATTTTCATTTTTCATTTGGACTCTTAATAAATCATGGGTGTCTTAATTGTTGAAAGACCATATTTTTATTCCTAAAATAAAATCCTACCACTTTATGTCTAACTCCGAAAATTTGTTTCGTCTTTGACTAGGAGTTACAAATCTTTTCATAATCGTGTGGTCGTTAATTTCATTAAAAAAAATGGAGTTCGTTTGACCTTCCAATCAAATTTTATTCATGTTTTATTTCAACCCAATACCATATATTAAAATATATCATAACTTGATTTCCACTATTCAACCATGTAATGTTCCAAGTGTCAACCTTACCTTGTTCCAAGTGTCACCTTGCATTGCTCCAAGTGTCACCATGCATGACAAGGGTACTCCATGTGTCACCATTTATTTCACATAGTTTGATGCATGTCCTACACATGTTGTCCTACACATGTTATCCATAGTTATTGGATAAATCAAATAGGGGAAAATGAGCAAGAGTCTATTTTCTCCCACATCCTTTTCTCCATTAGTTTTTTCTCTTCCCTCCCAGCAGAAACCTTTCTTTCTCTTCTAATTTCGACCCTCAAATCTTAACTAACAATTCTGAAATTTTACAGAGAGCTTTCCACTTTGATGTAGATGATATTAGCCGAAGGAATCATCCAATTTGGTTCTCATATGGTCAAGAATGAAGGGAAATATTGCAGTGGTCGCTGTTTTCCGCCAAGCTGCAGCAACGATTGTATTCTGTATATTTCGACTCTCAAATCTCCACCAACATAGCTGAAATTTTGATATGTTGTTCCTCTCTTCACATAGTTGATGTTAGCCACTGGAATCACTGGATTTGGTGTCCGGAAAGTCAGAAACGAAGACATGCAAAATTGGAGTTTCTAGCTGTAAGTTTTATCATTAGTGTAGCAGTCGTATTTTATCATTTTCGTCCCTTAAATCTCATCCATAAATTCTGAAATTTTAGTATGTTTTTTCTCTAATTATGTAGTTGATTTTAGGCTTAAGAATTTCTCAATTTGGATCTCTGAAGCTTCTAAACGAAGCACGACTATTTTCTTGGTGGTTTAATTTTTGTAACTCACCAAACCCATTTATGACATCTTTTTCCCATAGATCCAGCTATTATATTTCTATGAGATCTACATAATTATAAACTTCACTCTTCAAAGTTTCCAGAATAGGTCTCGGTTCATCGATATGATATCATTTGGTCTATCAAAGATACGTCACAAATTGACATGTCAAATCTGTCGCAGAAATCGTTGTGTTGCGAGTGCAACTTCGGAGGCTATTTCCCGTCGATTCCTCCATCCTCTTGACTTGATTTTTGGACTGCAAAATCTTCTCATATCAATCTTTCTAGACATATTTTCGAATCCATGATCCGATATCATTTGTTCTTCCGAAATCGAGCCGTAAGTTTCCCGAAAGCCAACTTGTTTCCGGCAGATTATGTCTTATGTTAATAATGCTGAATTTCATGATCATTTACAGTCGTTATACATTATAAAATCTAAATCCGTTTGCTGCATTGAAATCTTTGTTTCCTCTAGTATCAAAAATTGTATTTTTGAGCGAAAATCCGTTGAGTATCGAGCTCGTTTGAGCCTTAAACTTTTTGACGAAAAATCTGTTCCGGGAACAATAAACAGTACCTTTTCGGCCGATTTCAGGCCAGGGTGATCGGAATTTGTCTCCGACTCCTTCTAACCGATTGTAGGTCTCGTCGTGACGGACGCGTGGCCGCTGACCATGTCTCTATCCGATTTGAATTGAATTTCCTATGATTTTTCGAAGTTTCTGTCCTGTTTTAAGTCGTTCCATTTTACGTCGAATTTGTTTCAAGTTAATTGAAGAGTATTGTAAGAACCTATTATCGATTCGTGTTGGATTTAAAATCCAAGTAACGCGCATTCCTAGTCGAAGTAAAATTAATAAATCTCCAATTAAATGAAAGCGAATATTAGATTAATTTCGGAAGTAGTTATTGATCCTAAAGCAAGATTAATCCTTGTAGGACTTGCTTGACTTACGAGGAAGGTGAATGATTGAATCTCGAGATGGTTAAAGCAGTTGAGCCCTAGGGAAACCCGGGAAGGAACTCCGGACCTTTGCTCTATCTCCAGTACCGTGATCGAATTTGGATCATTGTTAGGATGTTTGTATCTATAAGGTGGGCTACTATACTATCTTTGCAAATTGTATCTTTCGAGTGATTAAGCTCTGCTTTGTTAAAATTGCATATGTGACTATCTATGTTAAATATTTACGTGCTACTGTATGTTGTCGGAGTCTCATATACCAGCGTTGTGTCAATGTGAGTAGCTACAGTACGCATGCATTATTTGTCCTGCCCTACTCCTTGTCGATGAGACTAAAATGAAACACTTATTGGTTACACTCATTGGTTACACTTATTGGTTATACTCATTGGGTATTCTATGACCATACTCAACTTTACGCGCTGGTGATGTAGTTCTGGTTGCGGGCAGCGACGGGTTATACTCTTAAGCGCTTCACGATAAAATGTTTTGGTGAACTTAGGTTGCTTTCAACTTTTAAACTTCCTAAGCTTCACTACCTGCATGAACACAGATAGATTACTTTAACAAAATAATTTGCATAACTTGAATTGTGAAAATTTACCCACTGAGTGCATTAGTACTCAGCCCCAATCTTTTCAAATATTTTCAGGTCAGTGGGCTGGAGCGTGGAGGTGACGAGGCTGAGATATGGGCTGTTATTATTTACTTATTTCCCATGATCTCTTTTTGTTAATATTCTATTGGGAATTAAGCTTCCGCACTTATGCTACTTTTTGTGTTAAACGTTAATAACCCTGATCTTGGTCTTTTGAATAAACCTATGTATTAAAAAACATGTTTGGTTATTGTGAGTCTTCTTTTGAGATTTGGTTAATCAAATTATTCCTTTCCCGCTTCTTAATTCCAACCCCTGTGGCGTCCATTTCCACGGTCTTTCGGGACCGGGGCGCTACAATTTTGTTTATTTTCATTTTTTTTTAATTAGGGAATTTCTATAAGGTCTTATTTGTTAGGTAATTAGAGTTTTAATTATGGAAACTTCTTTCCTAGTTAGAATTCTAGTTTAGGTAGTTTTCCTAGTCCAATTAGGATTCTTTTAGCTATAATTTTTGTCCATACTATATCCTATAAATAGGACATCCATTGTACATTATTATTTAGACGTTGCATGAAATAAAGAGTTAATTTCTCAATTGTCTCACCGATCCTTTGGTTGATCGACCCATTTATCAAGTTCTTTAGACCTAGCAAATCTAAAGTCTTATTTCAAACTCTTTTCTATTCCATCAAGTCTAGGGGGGAGTGCTATCCAACTTGGAGTATTCGAGAAATTGCGTTTCGTCTTCACCGCAAGACGGGGTTCGAGTAAGTCTACTTCTTCTACCTTTTCAATTCATCTCCATTGAACACCATCCTTCATCTACGCCTATACGTACGTCTCACCATAATCCATCAATCAAAATTCGTCCATAAATCATCACCTAAATCGTTCATCGCCTATACGTGTCCAATTCGCCCTAAATAACACGTATAACCAATCTGCCCTAATCCGCCCATTTATCTATTTATTTATTTGTGTTTTTATTTGGTATTGGTCATAGTCTAGAGTACCTAGGTTTCGTGTCTAATTCAGCAAATATTCGAGTCTATTGTTCGTATAGTTGAGTTGTATTTTCGTTCTTTTGTTTGAGTTGTATTGATCCCTTACGCATCCGACGTTGTTTCGTTCCTAGCTTCCGCGTATTTTGTCCTTGTCGTGTCCCATAGGTCCCGGGTCACATCATCTTCAAATTGTCCCTATTTCCTTATGCTAAGGCCTCTATTTATAGGCAAGTGAGGGTGTATTTAAGGCTTATGTGGCGTCGTCTCATTGGTGCCTTATTAGGGCTTATGTGGCGTATTTCTATTGGTGCCTCGTATTTCATGATTCTCTACAATAATGTGTTAATCATTTGTGTGAGTTCGCCCTTGTCAATTGCTTATTGGTTGAAAATTTCCTCACATTAAATATCAAATTATTATTTATTTTATTTAGGAATTTGATTAAATAAAATTCTTAAAATATAAATAAATAATTTAATTTGATATTTAATTATTTTAATTTCCACGTGAAATCATTTAATTGGCGATAAATTAAAATTCGATTGCTTACAATGGTGTCTATTGATATAACCAGTACATTTGTATAAATTAATTGATCGATCAAACTATGTTATTACCAAAATGTATGCCCATGAGATCATTTACAACATTTCTTGATGTTTTTAAATTAATAATTTTGTTCTAATATAATATAACAATTCTTTTATATTATAGTTTGTTTGGTATAATTAACTAATTCTTTAAAAATTATGCATTTAATCATACTTATCAGTTATCAATTGAGTAGTTAGATTTATAGTCAAATTATTATTTAAGTCAATATTGGATAATATTATAGACATGTGGATTTTACTTAATTACACATTATAAAAAATATTACCCTATTACTCAGATCTACATGAAAACTGATACATTTGATCACAATTCATAGTTTTGTTGATTTAAGTAGTGAACCATTGGTTCTTTAATTGCCAGATGACAATGATGATTTCAATTATAAATCAATGAAAAATTCATACATAAAGAAGTATTTTTAAATTTGTACCTATTTAATTTTTATATTTATTTGTCATAATATTTTATACAAATATGTATATTTTACAATTTATATGTTGTCACATTTTAGCATCACTATTCTCATGTTGAATTATTCAATTTTACTAAATTTTAAAATAATGTGGGATTATATTTATGGGATGGAATTGAAGGACTATGATAGATGTCATGTCCAATATATGTGATTTTTTTTTTGTTTAGTATAATTTTACATTATTATTTAGGGTTTATAATTATTTTTTAGTATTTAATTTTAATTTATTTAGTTAATATAATTGATTTTTAGGGTTGATTATTCAACACTTAAGGTACATAGTTTTTAAAAATTTCATCTTTTAGCAATAAATATTAGGATTAGTTATAATATAATAAATTTTATTTTTATAAAAAATATTATTGAAACTATATAATTTTAATATTATCACACGATTGATACACAAAACTTTAAACTAGAGGATTTCATTTCCATACCAACAACTTGAGGTGGGCGTGCAGCCACTTTGCGACAGCCCTTTTAATCCTTTATAATTATGAGAATTAATTGACTGTGGTTGATTATAATTTATGTTTCGAAGTATTTCTCTCCTATTTCGAAAAAAATATTTTATTTTGTAATTTACTATATATATCGATCGATGCACACTATGGTCCATTGTCATGTCTTTATTTACACTCGGAGAAACAAATCATTTGGTCTCTATATTTTTATATTTTATTTCGATAGATCCTTGTCTATTTTTTATGTTTAATTAAGTTCCTCTATTTTGACAATACAATTTCATAGATCCTTGTACTTTGATATTTTATTTTGATAAATCCTTGTACAGTTTTTTATTTTATTTTATTAAATTATTCTACTTTGCCTATTTAATTTGATCCTCAATTATTTAATAAAAATAACAAAGTCGTTAATTTTTCATTATTTAAATAATTAACACTTTTGTTATTAAATAACTTTTAATCTTATTTATTTATTTATACATTTACATATGTAACAATAGATTTAAAATATAAAAGAGTGGGGAGCTCCCATCCGAATTTTGAGTATCCTACTTTCACGCAATTCACAGGGTTCAACAAGCAATCGATATTTCACAATAAAAAGAAAGAAGATAGCGCTTGGGCTACAAAAATCCTACCTAATGGGGATTCAGTGCTATGCATGGTTCCTTGGTAACTTCTAGTTTGATCAGGGAATTCTTTCAGTTTCTTAGTAAAAAGGGGTGACGGTATTCTGCCTAAATAGTAGACACAGGTAATAAATAAGAGAATACTAAAGATCCGAGCCATAGAATTTCGGCCCAGCAGAGTGCTTTCGCCGTTGGTGTTCTTTCCGATCTCTACGCAATTTTTGATTGATCTATCATGAATTGACGTAGGAATATTGTCTACGCACACCGTTTTCAATTCACTTTGTATAAATCCTTTAATTTGATTTTTTTTTCTACATTCAACTGAGAATGTAATAAATTTTAATAAAGAATATTAATCCACTAACTAATTATCACTAATCAAGTTTAGTTTCTACAATAGACAAAAGATACTATAACTTTGAATTAATTTCAAGAACAAGTGATCAGTTATATTTCTTTTATGATCTCTCTTAGATTTTTATTTTTTAATTATTAATTAAAGTTTTAATTAGTAATTTGTAATAATTGGATTAGGTTAAATAATAATAAAAATTAACAAAATCATAAATTCTATTAAATATTTACTTTTTTTAGTGAAATAAGGACTTGATAAAATTAAATATAAACATAGAAGGACCTATTAAAATATAAAAATTGTAGAAGGACCTTTTTAAATAAAACAAAAGGTACAAGGACCTGAGTAAGTGTATTTTCAAAATAGAAGGACCCACTGAAATATAAAAATTGTACAGGAACCAATCAAAACAAAACATAAACGTATAGGAACCTAAGAATGTGTTTTGCCCTTACAGTACTTTAATACTCGTTGCAGTATAGTAAATTAGTAATACGATTGAATGTGATAAATGGAATAATTTTATGCAAGGTCCATTATTAAGTTGAATGCCACAAATATATATACTACTCATCAAATAATTTATAATTAGATTTATTTGATGTGCTGTAGAAGATGCAATATCTACAAAAATCAATTAATAAGATTGGGATAATTACTTTTAAGGCCAGGCTTGCTATTTCTTTGACCTATTTGCATGAAAATATTGAACGCATTTTTTTAAAAATCTTCTTTGACAATTTTGCTAAAGATGATGCTTTAACCATTTGTTGCTTCATAAAAGCTCTTTACTTGCATTTTATTCTTGTGGTGGTTTCTTTTCCATGAATAATTCTATACATACACATCCTATATCTATATCTAATATCTATCATGAAATGAAGACAAAGTAAAATCCATTAATTAGTCTCTCTCTGTGAAATTTTCTCTCTTCTTGTAACTTATAAGGAGAAAAAAAAAACGTAATCATGGTGACGTTTTCGGCAGAAAAACCATATATCTTTTGAGGGTTCGGGGGATTTTAACTATCAGCAAAGAAATAATTTGTGAATTATATAGTTCATCAAATTAAAGTCACTCGCCTCCTCTTAAAAAATTTAAAAAATAATGTTCACTTAATCGTATAAGTAAAATAATATAGATGCAACGATATATGTAGAAGAAAAAAATATATATAATTACATGCATGATGAGAAAGACTAGTGAACTCATATATCGACAAACTAATTAAACGTCATCTAATTATTGGTTTGTGTAGAGGAATTATTTTATTAACTAAAAAAATTCCATTTTCAATGTTGTTTGGTAAGATACATAATTTTCAAAATAACATAAATAGGTTTCAAGTGATCATCTCATGTAACTATCGATGTTTGTCGCCCCCCCCCCCCCCCCCCCCAAACAAAAAAAGCCCACTATCGATGTTTCTATTGGTTTTTATTTTATTTTATAATTTTCTTTTCTTTTGGGGGGGGGGGGGGGCGGCTTTCATCTTTGGGTCTATATTCAAACTATCTTGTTTACTTTGAATTTACTGAGTTGTTTTTAAAATCAAATTAAGGATGTAAGAATTGATTTTTTTTTCATTTCATGAAACTATAAATGGAGCTCGATGGTATAAAGTATAAACACATATCACATATGATCATCTTTAATAGATTGTGAAGTGACGCTAATTTAGATGGTGTATATACATATGCATAGAGAATCTCATATACGCTATTTCATTATTCTTGATTTCAGTATCAACAATGCATGATAATGTAAAAATGGATATAATCAATATGCACTTAATTTGTATGTTTAATTTGTTGCTGAGATTAAAGTACAATATATTCAAAAAAAAATTAAAAAAAGTAGGATATACTTAAAATGCTAGCTTTATTATCATTTTATTTTATTTTTTGTTGAAATGCTATTTATTTTTTATAACACTCCTGTGTGAACTGGAGTGGACGCGAAACATCGTGCTTCTTTCTGCATCATGTAAATTATTCACGAATAGGACTGTTCTTGCCCATAACGCAAGAAAAGTATTTTAAAATTAAACCTAAAGTTCTATTTCTGCATAGGTAAATGAAATAAGATATTGTCCCTTTATATATATATATATATATATATATATATATATATATGTAACACTTGGTTAGGTAAGCAATGAATCAAAACTTGCTTTAGAAGTTTTCAAATGGCTAGGCATAGCCTAAATTATAGCGTATGCTTTTCTTTTTTCTGTTTTAAAATAATTAAGCATCGCACTTTTGATAAAAATAGAAATAAATATAACAGGCAAAAAATGACAATATTGTTAGGTACAGGTTGCCGTAGATCCGTATGAAGTGATAACATTATTCGCAAAAATGTGGCATAAATTAAATTAATCACAATTTGGCAAAGCCATGTGCATTGAACTTATAGCCCCTTCATAAATAGGCTTTTTAAATGATGGAATTCCATGATGCTCCCTCTCTTCTTTTGGAAGAGTAATTTATAGAACATTATAATCGAAAAAGAAAAAAATAACTTTTTTGTTTTAATTGAAGTAAGTATATATGTATATAAATGGGCTTTTAAATAATATTAATCTACCAAAAATTAAGATGTGTTATGTATGACAATCTTTTTACTAATTACTAAAAAAACACAAGAAATTAAAGTCTTTTGAACTCTTCCCAAGAGGCTGAATCGTTAATTAATTTCAACTTAGATTAGTACAAAGTTTACCGTACGTGTGTGTGTGTATAATTCTCGTCAACATATTAATTTGAGCTATATAAACATATCGCTTAAATTGAACTATTCATTATATATGCTAAAATCTATTTTTTTTCTATTATATAAATTTTATAAATCTTTGTATATTGATCATGAGTGGAAAGTGTGTGTGTGTGTGTGTGTGTGTGTGTGTGTGATCAAAATGTGAACTTGTAATTTGTTTATTATTGAGTGATCAGTGATTAGTTGAAAAGGCAAATTGTGATTGTATTTAATATTTATTTCGTAGATGAAGGAATTAGAAAAGGAGTTAGACACTCGTGTGAAGGTGTAGTGGTCACGTGGTGAATACGCATGGCTAGTTGGGAGTGCACGTGCGAGGTACGGGGAAAGGACAGAAGCGGGTGAGGGATTGACGATCGTAGCACGTGATAGTGTATGTCAGGATGAGAGAGAGAGAGATGCAATTTCGTTTTTACAGCTGTAACCGACTACTAACGGCTGCTCTATGCTCAACTTCTTCCTTTTTTTTTTGTTATTTAGCCTCTTTCTTTTTTCTTATTTCTTAGTTAAAATTCTATATGTTCCGCAAATCTTAAGATAATGTTCTAGATAGAAGCTCGGTTCAATTTCTAATTTTGCAGATTCTATTTCAACAGCAAGACCTTTTACATATTTTTTGATTAAGAAAGTCTGAAAGTGGCATTTTAGATTAAGAATCATTGAAATTTATACACCTTCCATTCCATCTGTGAGAGACTTTTGTTTTTTATGTAAATCACATGTATCGTTGTACAAGTTCAGTTGCGAATTTTTTACCACATTTTACGCATAGTAGACATTGTTTCTTTGGGTTGATTTTTCTATTAAAAAATAAAAAATGTATAATTGAAAAAACAAATTGTCGGCTTAAAAAAAAGGAGAAGAAGGTAGGTTGTTTGTGGAATTTGGGAATTAAAAAAAAAATGTGGAGTGGCACGTGGACATGGAAAGAGCGGCCGTTAGGGTCGACAGCCTGGCTTGCTCCACACTACTCCAACTAGGACCGTTCCTGCCCCCTTCCTTTTTTCTCTTTTTTGTCGTCTTCCTCTCTCTCTCTAAACATCTTTTCTCTCTCTAACAAATATCACTCCCTAATAACTAAATGCTATCCAGCCTGGCTTAGTCAAAACCCCCGACTTCTTATATTAACTTCCAAAACGGTCGGTGATTTGAAGCCCACCTTTGTCTTTCTTTAATTTTAAATTAATTAATCCCCCTCTCATCTATATGTGTTTCTTTTTCATTTTTGAATTTTCCAATACATAAGCTGATTTATATATATATATATATATATATTAAGTATTTATCACTGTTAAAAATATAAATATAGGTATATTATGAAATTTATTTATTTTATTTTTTAAAATAATTTTCTTTATTCTAGAAGAAAGTACAGATTTAAATTTTTTAATTTATTTAAAATATTTATTATTCATCATATTTTTCTATCAATTTTAACCCTAGGTTGAGAAAAATATACTATATTTATTAGAAAAGGATGTCGTTACGTGATTTAACATGGGATAAGAAAAGATGAGATATATTTATCAAATTTATTGTATCTTAATTTAGTGAAAAAATATGAAACAAATGGAGTGTATCTTAAATTATTAATTTTGGTTTTTCAGAAGACAGTATCTTAAATTATTAAACAACCCAAAACGTGATTTGGAGACGTACCCTTCATTGCTGGACGCGTGTCCTGCGTTCGTAACTAACTGCCTTTCCACCCGGTCACCCCCACTTCTTCAACCGGTATTTCTCTAATAATATTTTGGATTTTCTAATTTATAGAATTATTACCGCCTAAAACTTTGACGTGGTTTTTTTTCAAACAATATATTGCTCTCTTGTATTTAATTCTTTTAATTTCAGTTTTCTGAAAAATTGTTGATGATTATATTAATTTAAAATTTATAGTGAATCGCATGGAATTATGGAAATATTTTATTTTAGGTTTTTTCTTTTACGTAAATGAATTAAATGTGTACTAAATAACAAAAAATATAATTATAATTGTTTCGGGGAAAATACGCATCAATTTTCATTTTAATATGAACATTCCATAAACGTAGGATATTTAAGTTTAACAATAAAATAAAGACATATATATATATATATATATCAACTTTATTATAAATTAAATACTTAATAAAGCGAAGGAATAAAAAAAATCAGTCAAGGTGGAAACGTACATCTAAACCATTTTCGTGAAGTTGGGGAAAATAATATTTTTAATTTCGAAAAGAAAAATTAGGATTTGCTACATAATACATAACACAAGAAAATTCGGTTCAAATCTTTTAAAATGAGAGCATTTTGCGAAACATTCCTAAAACACAAGATATTAAAACTTATTAATGGACAAAGAAAGGTGACATTCCTTATATAAAAAAGGTACAATCTCCACTCATATCAGTATATGTATATGTATATGTATAGTTAAGTAGATTTGCGTGACAATGGATAAGTTTGGAAATAACCTAATGAGATTCAGTTATTAAGATCCTTTGATGGTCTATACTCACATTCAAATCTCAACCATCCATACATTATAATTATAATTATGTATGTACTATATAATAAATTCGAATATAATACTGTATCCATACTCGAATTAATTTTGTTTTTCTATTTCTTCTCTATTTTTCTTTAATTTCAATTTACTGTGCTTTAATTTAATTTTATATTTATTATTTATAATTGATTCTGCCCAATTATAATTTATTATAATATTTTATTATTTAATTTTTTATTTTTAATTAATAATTAATTATTTATAAAATTAAATATTAAAAAAATATACCAAACCCTAAATGAGTAGTGCAATAGACGATTATGGGTCATCCCAATCTTTCTTTCCACCCTCCACCACAATATATAAATTCCATTCTTCCTCTCTCACTCTCACACTCAGACACATACTACAAGAAAAGGGCGGTGTGTGTATTGCGTACTTAATTAATGGCGGCGACGGGGCAGAGGAGAGAAATGGATCGCATAAGGGGGCCGTGGAGCCCGGAGGAGGACGGGCTGTTGCAGAGGCTGGTGGAGAAGCACGGCCCGAGAAACTGGACGTTGATAAGCAAGTCAATCCCGGGTCGATCGGGTAAATCGTGCAGGCTGCGGTGGTGCAACCAGCTTTCCCCTGAGGTGGAGCACAGGGCTTTCACGGCCCACGAAGACCAAACCATCATCAACGCCCACGCCAAGTTTGGAAACAAGTGGGCCACCATAGCCCGACTGCTTTCGGGCCGAACCGACAACGCCATCAAGAACCACTGGAACTCCACTCTCAAGCGCAAGTATTGGTCGCTAGAGGAGTTGGAGGAGGAGGGCTTCACCAACTCCAACCTGGTCAAGAGATCCGCCAGCATCGGGCCGGGCAGCCCTTCGGGCTCCGACGTCAGCCACGAAGACCACCTCACGTCGCTCAGCCTCTCATTACCCGGATCCGAACCCGACCCGAAAATCGCAACGGGTCCTGAATTGTTGAGGGCAGAATTTATGGCGACGTTGCAGGGGATGGTAAGGAAGGAGGTGAGGGATTACATGGCGGGATTGGAACGGAACGGAAACTGCATGCAGAGTGATCCGATTATGAAGTTCACAATATCCACATGTCAGGATTCTTAATGGTTAACTGTGGGTAATACTCATAGACTTTCCACGTGCATCTACTATAGATTATACATTAAATGCACACAAAATTACATTGTCTTTATTTATACTTATACATGGTGAATCTTCCATGTACTCTACTTTTCCAGAGTTTAAAAAAATCCCCCCCCCCCCCCCAACCTCAGATATGTATATATATAATATATTGAGCCCCCCACTGTAAGCGACGCCACATCACCAACTTGCTTTAAAAAAAATTATTTCCAAGATTTCACTACGTGTCCAAAACAAAAATTAAATTTGATATATGTATATTAGCTGATAGAATGCGAATGAAATCGTTTCTCTCATTCTCTCCATATGTATCATTTTGATTTTTATGAAATTTTCATCCATTTTTTTCTTCCATTTCAATTTGTTTTGGTTTAGTTTTAATTTTATAATTATTGTTTAGAGTTCATCCCACCCGATTAGAATTTATATTCATTATTTATTATTTAATTAATATAATTAATTAGTATGGTTGATTGTTTCAAAATTAGAATATATAATTTTTTTTAAAAAAATTAATTTTAATAATAAATATTAATTATGATTAATTATATTATAATAAATATTTTTAAAATATCAAATTTAAAAGTGAGCACATGAACTGTAGACTAGAGTATTTTAACTGATAGAATGTATATAGCTAGAAAAGGAATTTGAAAATTTTACCCGCCAAAAATCATCATAACTCTAACCATTCACACCAAATAGGCAAATACTACATTATATGTATATTCTCCAAAATGTTTCATTTCATTCACTGGCTACACATCAATGTGAAAATTGAGAATTTCCATGCCCACACCAAATTTGGTACCTATAATTGAGTGAAATGGCATAAAAACTTGGGGAAAATTATATTTTAGTGCAGATGTCGTAGATGATGGGTTTTGTGGGAATGTATTATAATATAATATAAGTTATAACCCAACTAGGTTGAGTTGATCACGTAATGAAATGGAATCCATAGACAAGCATTAATGAGTTACAACCATTAAATACAAATTGCTACTCTCTACCAGCTTAGGGAGTTGTTTGACTGCCAAAGTTTAGCAGCATAACCACTTTCGATCTCTTCCTGCATTTTTCAACACAACAATTCTGTTATGAATTACTCACTTGAATGATATCAAACAAGATGATATATTCTTTGACAAGTTTCATTAACTGGACCGCACGTAGTAAAAGATATTACTATTTGAAATTGGCAATAATTACTACCAGAGTACAGTTTGCATTTTCCCACATAATAAAATCAAGCCAGAATTCATCAAAGGCAAGATTTCGGCTTTAGGAATTATACCTTGCAAGATTTTAGCAGAGGCTGCAAAAAAGATGACCTGAAATATCTGATTGATTTGCCAAGTGAGGTATTTTCCAATTCTGCCATGAAAAAAGTTTTCACCAAAAATGCAAAAGGTCACATTGTGGGCACAATTATGAACATGAGAGAGAGAGAGAGAAAAGAGATTTGAACTTGAAAGTTTATAATATACCATCCTCGCCTCCACTTCCTAGAGCCCCCATGTTAAGTTCTTCCAGAAGCTGCAATATCACCAAAAAGAAAAGATCATGAGACAATCTTCACACAACACTGCACCATGATGAAAAGTGAGTCGTGTATGATTTATCTTCCAAAACCATTTTAAGTCCAAGAGTACAGGTTGGGAGAAACCATCAATGGATCATGTCCCTGTCGCTGTTAACAACTGAACTCCAGAAATTAGTAGTATTAACTATAAAATCATGCTAACAGCATCCAGAAATAACGTCCATCATTCTAGCGTGCATTATAAATTGTGGACAAGAAAACACGTTTTTTATTTTCAAAAAATCAACTATAAAGCCACCATCCCATCTGACCAAGCAAACTCCCAAGTCCCAACAAATGGACAACATGTGTATCTGATAACTAGTAGGAGACCTAACTGAAGAAATATAGCATCTAGAGAATAGGCAGAGTTCGCCATCCAGGGGTTCAGTCCTAGAGTTAGATACAAGATCTAACAGCTACTAAATGGTAAGAAGGGACATGGCTCGAAAAAAAATTAATCAAGTACCACTTCAAATTATCAGCCTCTGAAACCCAATACTTGGTGTTATTATGCCTCTGCAGAGCAATATATTGAGCTAAGGTTATCACAATAATAACCATTCAAGCAGTACAATCTACAGTATTATCTGACAAAGAAAATTGTATCCAATTCTAGAAATCATACATAACCACTCAACATAATCAAAATTTGTATATCAACTATCATAAATGTTTTATAAATTTCCAAGGCATCTAGCTGAAGATTCTTCTGAGTGTAAAATTGAACTTATGAATGCTCACCTTGGAAAGAGTTGGCACAGCAGAAGGATCAAAATCTTCACAATGTTTAGGATCAATGGGAACACAAACATGGCCTGAAAAGAAATAGAAATTGTGTAATAATCTGTTATGATTGAAAATAAGAAATTCAGCATAACAGTTATTTGCCAAGTATGTGAGTATCCTAGACAGCATATATTGAAGATAAAAGGAGGGATATTTAATAAACCTGTTTTCGGGTGTATGCAGAAAGGTGCCTTCAGCAAGTGGTTCATGTGTTTTGAGACCTGAGATGGAAACAAAATACTTAATGCACTAATCCACACTGAATACTGAGACTGTACTTATTTAGAATTGACCATATTAGCTTCGCAAAGCCAAACTGAGACATTAAAAAGTGGAATGTGGCAAACCTCCAAATCAAGTCTTGGATAGGTGAAGGAGAACATAATTTCTTCAACACACCTACGGATACCCAGCACCTATAATGTAGAGAACAATCATGAATTAGAAACATGCAGCTCAAAAAACTTGTCAAATTATCATATAGATTTTTATTTTTATTTTGGTTGAGTTTTTTTTTCGCCTGAATGAGGAAACTACCAGAACAGCATTGACATGGAAACAAAGCACAAATAATACATCCTTAATATAAAGGAGAACCAAAGAGAATTCATGACAGTGATAAAAAGTTTCTCACTTACAGATGGGAATTTAGATGGAGGGGTTCAGTAAATAAAAGTTTCTCACTTCAAGAAGCAAATTTTCTTGTGCTTCTAATATAATATTGATAGCAGAAGTCATACCTTCTGTTTCGCTGATTGCAAAAGATGTTTAAGTTGACCCCATCGAACAACATTGATATCATCATGTGAGCGTTTCTTATCCTGCCACTTCCCCCGTAGATCAGAAGTAATGGCTGCCAGAGTTAGAAGTTAGGAAGGCTATCAATTATTTCACCACAAAGGACGCACAGCAATTAAAAAGCACACTAGCTTACATTCATCTGGAATCATTTCCAGTATCTTTTCATATCTATCTTCATCAGAAAATAAATTTTGACTCAAAATATACTTTTCCTCAAAGAAATCTTTCACAACTTCAGCAGATCTCCTGTTGAATGAAAAAGAGTAATTTTGGTGAATTTTGAAGAATTAGAGATACGTCAATCATACATAAAATTTGCTTACCCTAGGAAAGGATGAAATATCTGCCCAACTAGAGTAACCTTTTTCAGGCTATTTTCATTTCCCTAGAGAAACGCGGGACATTTAAAAAACAAAAGGGATTTAGAAATATAATAGTTCACGAGATATATTCAGAGAGAATTAAAACAAGAACAAGGAAAACCTTATGGACATGTAAATATTCAGCTATAGCTGCCCTTTGTTGATTGTTCAACCTTGTCAATGAAAATTACAATCTTAGTATATATTAGAGTAAAAAAATTGTCACTAGAGATTGCATATGAATTAAAACACCATTACCTTCGTGCTTTTCTATCACAAACCCAGCAATGTACACCACGGCGACCACTGTACACCCATAAAATGTGGTTGAATCCAAAGTCCTCTGCAGAAGCAGCATGGCCAACATGCCAGAAAAATCGTCATTCATTCAGATAATCAATGAATATGTTGACCTTTAAATGACCACAACCCCCAAACCAAAATCAAAGTATAAAAACGAGAGAGAGAGGACCAGCAGACCAATATATATATATATATATATATATATATATATATATATATAGCATTTTTTTCTCAAAGATCCATGAGAACAAGAGTAGGGATGTATCTATTGGCAAAGAAGTTCACCTTTACCAAAAGATAGAAGAAGCCCATATTTGCGAGTATACAAACAAGTGGGTGAGTAGTGTTAGAAATTGAATTGTAAGTGAATATAGCAAGGCTTTCTGAAAATGAAATGGTTTTAGCTGGACAAGCTTACACCAATGCATCAGTTGCAAAGAAGACAAGATTTCATGTTGCTCTATTCTATTTGCATTTAATACATTGAACAGCTAAAGAATTCGACTGATAAGCAGAATGCCAATATCTATTCTATTTGGATTTGCATTACTTTGAACAGCTAAAGATACCAACTGATTAGCAGAAGACCCATACTCTATTCTAATTGGATTTGTAATACATTGAACTCCTAAAGATACTGATTAGCAGAAAGCTTGTATATAGCATACACAATTGAAAGCTTGTATATGCTTCTGGTTTTATTACTGCACTTTTCACTTGCTTTTCTACCAATCATAAAATTAACACTAACCTTTAGACTATTTTGTACATCATTTCATACCTCTAAGTGCAGTATCAATAACTTTAATGGCTACTGTCATCAATGGCCAGCATGCCGAACAAACATCAGCTCCTGAGCAGCAAAATCTGACATCATCATAATCTGATATATCCTGCAGTTGTAAGCTATTGAGATCAAAATCTTGTGCATCTTAGGAGACTTATTCACTTCACCTGTATCTAAAATTCCATCACACTCAAAATACAAAATCCGGAGAGAGAATAATTACTTACTATATCAAATATGAGTTCCCTCTCCACTGGGCTAAAAACATTATCACCAGACTGTGCATAAGCATGTCTTTTTGCAGGCTGTAGACATTGTAAAACACTTTCAGAGGTGAAAAAATGGATATTGTACTATAATATTTCAAGGTAATTAAAAAGGTATTCATACAGGAACACTGATTCTAGATGCATGGAATTTCCATTCACAGTAAATCTATGTACATATGAAATTTACCAATGACAAAATGGACAGAAACTAGAAATTTCCATAAAAATTATAATTGCCAGTGGTCTTCTGTGCATTATAAGCTAAGTTATACTTACATCCACACTATAAACAGGACCGATATCAATTTTGAAAGGGCATTTTTCCTTAATTGCATTTTCAAGATCAGCTACATTGTTGAAAGACTGAAACCGCAGGTATATATCATTTTCTAAAGTGAATGAAAACTCTCTTCTTCCGAAGTAAGAGTGGTCACAGCCTGGATGTTTTCCATCTAGAAAGTAAAAAAAATATAGTTAGAGTAGTGAACGAAAAGTATGAAGTAACCAGAGGCGCCTAAAAAAATAAGGATTACCATTTCCATATGACATCCATTTGTGCATATCAGCATATGGAAAAAACTTTCCTGCACGTATGAGATCAAACAAAAGGTGATCATGTACAGATAAATAAGACCCCAATTTTCAGAGGTAGAGGATACAGAATGGAAAGAACTCCTAAGTCTCTACCAATTTTCCAAGGTAACCATGCATTTTTTGAATTCCATCCATCTGGAGGACTCTATCAGTTTACTTTGCACAAATCAAATTATGCTAAAAGCCCTTCTGTTTCAGTTTTTTTTTTTTTTTTCCTGTTTTTAATTTAGTCATAAACCTTCTTCATACATGGCTGCTTATACAGCTTCTTTGAACAGTCGTGGTAAAGACATGTGCATATGTACAGGCATCTGAATTCAGGGAAAATAAAAGAAAAGAAAAGAAACAAAAGTTTCACCGTAGTAAATCTTGAGATAGTTAGCGTTGAATTCATTTTTCGGCTTTTGCGCTTTTTCCACTCCGTCGATTGCCATTTCTTCACTCATATCCACACAATTTCTTCTCTGCGCATTCACAAACTTTTCGAAACAAGAACTACTGGGGATGGAAACCCTCGGCTTAAAATAAAGGCAATAATTCTAGCAATTGCAGGATATAGAACAAGCAAGGGAAGTGTCGAGCTTGTTGCTGCGGCGGAATTCAGAAATGGCGGGAAAGATAATAGAGAGCGAGCGGGGAATGGGATAGGGCGGAAATAAATTCATTTATTTAATAGTGTTCTATAAAATCACACCAGATCATCCATTGCATTTCCGGTTACATTTTATATTTCAAGCCTTTATTTTTTTAATTTATTATAATTTTATTTAATTAGATTTTTTTTTATTTAAGATTCATCAACCTCAATTAGAATATATTAATTTTTTTTTAAATTAAAAATAAAATTTAATTATACAGCACCACATGAAATAGGTCGGCAACATCCGCGATAAAATTCCTTTATACTTTTGAAGTTTGAAGTGAATTCCATCCTATATACGTAATCCCGCTACTTTTTTTTATGGAGGAAAAAATGTCGTGGAAACGAGAATATATGAGAAATATAACTCTCTATTTTAAAGTAAAAGACACTTAAGCGCATGAGGAAAATATATGCATTTTCCTTTTCAAAATTGTTTTTTTCAAAAATTTAGAATATTTAAGTTTTAAAGAAATCTTTTAGAAGGGGATTTTTCATAAATCTTGGATGCAAACTTCTCTCAACGATGTTTGTTGTTCAGAAATATACCATAACTCTCTAATTTCTTTCCGACTTCGTCATAAATAAAATAAAATATTCCAATACAATAAAGGATAAATTACCTCTAAAATCATCACTTTTATCCTTTTTTTGGTTTTAAACATCACTTTTTAATTTTTGCAATTTTAACATAAATTGAAACTATTTTGTAAATTAAATCTCCAATATTTTTTCTCAAATTAAAATTGATGTGGCGACACATGTACATCTACGTGACTGATTGAAATGACGTCGTTTGATTTACTGATTTAAAATGACACTGTTTCATTAAGAAAACCCAATTTGGGAATTGAGCAACGTATTTTCTCTCAAAATTAGGATCTCTCACACAAATTTCTTAAATTTCTTTCACAAAATTGGTGACATTTTAAACCAGTGCACCAAACAACGTCATTTCTATCAGCCACATAGATGTACATGTATCGCCACATTAATTTTAATTTGAGGAAAAATATTGGAAATGTTTAATTTACAAAATAGTTTCACTTTATGTTAAAATTGCAAAAAATTAAAAAGTGGTGTTTACATCCCAAATGCAGGGAGAGCTGAGGAGTACATATACCCTCCAATTCCATACAATAACTATATATTACCTTAAATTAGTCATATTAACAAAAAGGTGACGCATTTAATTTCAGTTTTCTTCTTTCTTAACCGCGTCCGCAGATCCCTCCGTCTTCCGAATATTCGAGTCGAAAAATTCACTTTGGTTGCTCTGGAGGAACCTGCTTAATTTGCAAGACAGGGAATTCCGGTCTATCTTAGAATAATAATAATAATAATAATAATAATAATAATAATAATAATAATAATAATAATAATAATAATAATAATATGCAAAAATAACGAAGATAATCAAAGCTTATTTCAAGAGATCCTATACATAAATATTTACTTTGAAGCCTATATAAAGCATATGTGATCATCATTCAAGTAGGTTAACTGGGTTGATTAAATCAGTTTAGATGTACAAACTACCACTAAAGCTTAGCATGGTACAAGCAGCTCATTCAAGACAATCTCGCTAGGTGTGAGCTGCAATACGACTTATACGTATCTAGTTCAAGCTTCACTCGTGGAATCTAAACCTTGTTCAAATCCACGCGATCCCTTATCTGGTAAATCCCACTCGAGATTCTTGGTTATAAATGCTATTATGTCTAGAGAAAACAAAGAAACTTAACCAAAACTAACCATTTCTTTACATTTATACGTTTCTAGAAAAAAAGTTATTCTCAACACCAGGTTTTAGAGAGTTCAATCAACTCGAACCCCTATGACTTGGTGGCGGTGGTTATTACTAGACACCTTATAAGAGATAATTCACAAAACTCAACGACTATAGAAAATAAAACAAAACAAAAAAAAATCTAATGAAGATGAATGAATTATTAAAGAGACACAAAATCAAGTTATATATGCAGGTTTGGTAGGGAAACAACAAGTTATTTCCATAAGTATAAGATCGTAAGACCTGAGGAAGTCCAGCAATCTTTGCTGCAGCTCTGACATCGTCTCCATTTCAATATGCGCACATGAGAGGATCTCAGGCAGTTTAACTGTATACGAGAAACATTGTTTATGTAAGAACGGCATACAAAGGAGTGAGTTTACATTTCAGAATGAAATTATAAACAAGTAAGATCATATAAAAAATGCAATTTGTACATACAGCTATATGTTAACCAAAAGAAGGTAACTAAATAAACCAGGTATCAAACCAATATATATATATATATATATATATATATATATATATATAGAAAATATTATTGCAGCCAAAGCTTTAATAAGATTATCCAGATAGAGACTTCAGCATACCGAATAGTCTTAATAAATGTTCAGCTCCATACACATCCGAAGGAGAGACATTTTCAGCAACCTCTTCTTTGTACTGCTGGCGTTCTTCTTTGTAGAGGAGCATTGCAGGTAATGCTTTGTCAAAGTAGCATCGCAATCCATCTACAATCTCTTTAACAGTCTCCTCTATTCTTCACTCATGAAAATCACAGACACACACACAAAAAAATGTTATATAAGAATGCTCCCTGAGTGGTACCTCCGGCAACTTGTATTATTAGACTGCGAAACCACCTTATTAGATTCAAATCAACATACTTAGTTCAAAAACAGGATGTGCAACAGACGATAGTGACAACACACACAAGGTCTTCAAAATTTTGTTTCAGAAGAAAATCAATTTGAAAGGAAGATATTTTGTTTGTATAATAGGAAACTAACACCGTAAATTATAACATGGGTTAAAGCAGCCAAAATCCCAGTAGAAATGACATGAAAAATAACGAGTTATAGAATATGGGCTTACATGCCATCTTTCTTCATCTGGTAATCGAAATACTTGTTCAATATCTCATACGCACTAGGAGAGCGTGGAAGTTTGACTAGCTGCACAAAAGATTTTCCAATGAAAAGTATCTCCAATTGGCCATATATGACTTTAACAGCCCGCATATAGAAAAATGATATAAGTTTCTTTACATAGAAAAGATTGCAAGCAGATAAAAGAATATATAGAAAGTGGTAATTGAGAAACAAGGTATGTTGGGCCATCGTAGAGGTTTCAATTAATAAACGAGGACCATCTGACTGTAGTTAAGACAAACCATCTCAACATAATATTATGAGACACAAAAAGGTAAAGTGTGAAAGGTCAGCACACCGTAGTATGCAGACAGATTCAGCAAAACTCAGACAATATTACCCATTCCTTGATTGATATATTATTCAAGGGAGAAAATTACTTAGCAACCATCCCTAACAAATGTCACAAATAAACTTTAAAAGTGTCTAAGCAGGGATAAGATATTAAGATTAGAGATATAAGCTAACTGAGGCATCTGATCAATATACACTTTCCTTAGAATCATCTGCCACTGACTTCCCAAAGAGAAAAGGAGTTCTAGCATACTACCACATATGAGCTACTTAATAGCATACTGGAGAGTGTACATGATGAGATTATAAGCAAAAGATCAGGTTAGGTGCTGTTTAATGGACATATGCAACTCCAACACTACAACATTTGTAATATCCAAAAACCTAAACTGATCATTTCAAGAGAATCAAGCTCCTAAATAAACTATTTAAACAAGCCCAGAGAAATATATATATATATAATGTTATGGGTCAATCATAACAAAGAAAAAATAGTAGGATAATTACAATTACTATAAAAGATTCCAAAATGCTTGCAGCACAGGTTACCTGGCCGCGATGAGTTATACACTCATGGTCATCAACTAGCTGTTTCTTCAAAGTAGTTGGAATTTGGATGTTTACATGCTGTTCCAATGAAACATCATTCTCTTCCTACCAAACATAACAATACAGAAGTTCACTGAAGTCTTCAACCAAGTAAAACCAAAAAGCTTACTCAATCTGAATAAAATAAAAAAAAATGAAAGAAAAAAAAAAGTTATTGAGTTTCATCGGAACACAAGCAAACAGTTCATACCTTCTTCATGATTTCAAGTTTCCGCCTTTTGCCTCGCACCCCTGCGATACCATTGCAATCCAGATTTCAGATCCAAACAGTTCGTAAGGATAATTTGACTATGAAACTCACTGCGCAGGTGGAAAGAAGAAACCAATTTAACACACACACACACACGAACTGAGACCTCCCTTCTCTGTTTCTCATTTAGCCACTTTATCTAGAAGCTTAACTTGATAGATAGTATTTAATGCATCTAAAGATCCCTGAATGACATGCAAAAGTTAAATTTTACTTGGAGAAAACATATCCAGTCCATAATCAGAATATCGCATGAAGCTAGATTTTTAATCTCAAATATTTATTTTATGTTAAAGGGAACGCGCATGTCTCAACAAAACAGTAAGCCATTAGAAAGAGAGGCAATAAGTCAAACCAGTAGAAGTTATAGTTTTATCTTGTGGTGGACGTCCAGGCTTTGTATTCTTCTCCGCAGAATGCTTTTCCTTGAGCTCCTTTTGCTTTTGAATATTCTCATCAGTACGTTTTAGCATTTTATCGACATGCAACCATTCATCCCAACTGTTGAGTTGCAAACTAAGAAGTTGAGTAATACCCAGAAATTCTAATCAATGAATTAAGAAAACAGAATACACAAACGCTTGGAATATTGAATCATCTCGGAATATAGTTACTTCCAAATATGCTGCATTTTCCTCAAAGACATGAAGCTTCGGAAAATTATCAGTATAAAGATAACTTAGGAAGCATATGATAACTTGAATTAGTCGGAGGGGCAATGCATGTTTGATCAATGCATGATTTTGTTGAAAGTTGCAAGTGTAATTCACCAAAAGGGATTGCTTAATCAATGTAAAAAAAAAAAGTCCCCAACTTCAAGAAACAGAATAACTAGCCTTCACCGTATACATAAGTCAGAATCAAGACGAGAACTCACTTTTTGTTCCATCCCTGAAAAAACATAAGATAGGAAACATACAATTAAACAAGCCTCCTACATTTTAGTCAATAAACCGACCAAACATGTTATTAATTTCAGAATATGCAACGTTGCAACTGCATTCATAAAAAATAACTAGAATCTAGAATGCAGCAAAAAAACTGCAAAACTAGAAATCAAGAAAATATACTTACGGGATAATGAACATAATACCTCCATCCCTCAGCACAAGATTCAACCTTTTGCACCTTGCAACCACAAGCATATGCACGCAATACAAGGAATTAGGAAACCAATAAACTACGCTTTAGAAATGAATGCACAATATAATTAAACAACAAATCCAGCAGTAATATCATCCACCAAGAATTTCACGGCAATACATGTATCTTTGTGCAATCAAGATTGTGATTAAAGCTCCGAAAAGATATGTTTGATGAATACTCATCTACTGTTGAAAGAAAAACCTTACATTTGTATGTAAATTTATTTGGGTTTTTTAACCAAGAAATCAATAATAATCATAAGAAGAAGAAGGAGGAGGAGGAGCAGCAGCAGCAGCATACCTTAGCGGCGTAGATGCAGACGCCATGATAAGCGAGGACATGTTCACCTTCTTGAAAGGGGCTTGAATCAACGGCTTCGTCTTTCATCGGATAATCGGTGACGCTGCTGGTGGCGCCACCGCCACCTCCACCTCCACCGCCGCCGCCGGAGATGGGTGTGTAGCTTTCTATAGCTCCAGAGCTGCTCATTTCTTTCCTTCCTTTTTATTTTATTTTTAATTTTGCGTTAATTTATGGAAGTTTTAGTATCACTTGCAAGAGTAAAGTTTCTAGAAGTTTTTATTTTATGATTATATTTATAGATGATAAAATCGATGAATTCTTTCTTTCTTTTCTTTGTCGGAAGAGGACCTGGAATGTCTTTTTTATCAATAAATTTCTTATTTTGTTTTCCTTCTTCATTCAATTTCTAATGCATTTTGTTCTCCCAACCCCAATAGTTATGATAAATTCTATAACGTATGTTTGGGATATTATTTTCTATCACAGACATCACCATATATACAGTATTTCTATATGTATTATAGAATTTTCCTTCCAAGATATCATTTTCTTGTATTATTGTGATTTTTTTGTTTTTTATTTTGGATTCTATCATCATACAGTGTATATGGTGTATAGTGTATTGGAGGTTGTTCATGTTGGAGTGGACGTTGTAACATTTTTCTTTCGCTTTTTGTTTAACCTTAATTTATTTCCTAGTTCTTCGGTTTATCTATTAGGTCAACTAGCAGTTTGAATAATTCTCCAAATATTTCATGATAGGTTGAACGAGTTGAGGCTAAGTGTAAAATAAGATAAAGATTTATGGGTATATCTTTGATCGAGTTTCTAGGGTGTTTCTATTTTCATGGGAGCACTTTCTTCACTTTATATGTTCGTTATTTACAGGTACAGAGAACGTGAAAAATTGATTGTTTCCATCATTGGATTGATGTTTATACAAGTCATTTGGAAGTTATTTTGATGATGCATTTAATTGAAAAATATCACGAGCGTGATGAACAATTCGAGCGACACGTGCCATTTTCTATTGAAGTCCTGCAACATTTTATATATTCCGTAACATTTTCTTATTTGATCTTTTTTATAATTCAACTCTATTTATTTCAATTTAGTTTAATGGGATACAGTAAAACCTTTATATAGTAATATCGTTGGGATCAGAGAAAAATATTACTACAGAGAGGTTATTCTTATATAGAGTTTACATATAAAAATTATTTTTTTAAAAAAAAAATTAATATATATTATACAACACTTGGAAATGTCCCTTCATATTTAAAAATGTGAACTTAATTAAGAGGTATATAAGATTTATTAATGTGATCTAACCGAAGAATACATCATATAAGAATCATGCAAGATGCGCATGGTGATAATCCAGAGAATGATAGTATAGAAATAGAAAAAGTACTGTGTCAACAAGCTTCAAACATGTTGGACAAGCTGGAAATGTTTTAGATTCAACAAGAAAGTGGCCTTGTTGACTATTTACTTCGAACGTGCAAGTTGGTATGATATTAACCTAAAAAAATTAAAGCATTACCATAAATAATTTTAGATAAGTATTTTATACAATCTTAAGTTTAATATAACATATGTAGTTAAAATAGTTCTAGACATTTTATATAGATATTTAAATATATATATATGAAATTTAATGTCACTTTATTACTATATGGAGGTAAATTTCTTAAGGATGATTCTAAAAAACTAACGGAATATTACAATGTAGATGTTATTTTTATTTATAATTGGTATCAAATTGGGACCACAATTTTTTATTACTATAAGAAGGTTATTCTTATATAGAGTATTCTTATATAGAGATTTTACTGTATTTGTCTTTAGTAGTTATTTAAGTGTTAATTAAAGATAGTTGATGTGGTTTGAAGAGATCATTCAAGGGAGTTAATCCAAGAAGAATTGAATCTATTTGTATATTTTGTAAATTCACCAGCCCCAAACATTTATTTTAGATATGCCACTGATAAAACTATGTTATTTAATTTACATATTTCTGTACTTTTGAGGCTGCAAATTCTTACGCAATCATTGAGACTGGATGACCAAAACTCCCGAAACATTGTGTTTCATTGAGAAAAATACAATAAATTGAAGTAATTGGAAAATCCCAATTACTTTTATTTAGGATTTTCTGAAATGCACCTCACACTCCCAAAATAACTTCATTGCAATAAATCGTGTTTAGCCGTTCAAAGTGTATATATCAATGCTAAATGGCACAAATTGTTTCAGTAAAAATGTAGAATTTTATAAAATTTTAATGTAAAATGACACTATCATCTTTTATACAATTGGATAATTCTATTTAGCACAAATTGTGCTAGCACAATAGTAGAACATTAATGTTAAATGACTAAATTCTTATTATTGGACTATTTATTTTTAAAAAATTTAAAATTTTATATTTCTCTCTCCATTAATTTATGTTGCATCTCTCTCCTACGATTATTAAATGATCTCTCCAATTCTTTAATTAATCATTTATTAACCCATTTTAATAATGATTATTTGATTATTAAAAAAAATGTCTTATAGAATTTCATTATGGCTTTTGATTCGAATATGCAATATACGCTTTCCTCCGTAAACATCTTAGGAAGATTTTCATTAAATTAAAGCATACAATAGTGCTTTAGATTAACACAAAAACTTACTGGTGCAATAAAATTCCAAATCTATACTTCTGAAAGAAGTTGTTGAACATAAACCTGTGAGACACCCTACACATCAGCACATCAATACTGACTTAGCTAACGTGGAGAAACAGAAAGAAGAGAAAGGGAGTTAACTTAGCAAACAGACGTGAAGTGGTCCAACAGCTTGGTGCCCAAGTTTTGTGTACATGTGTAGATATTCTAGATTATTCTTCTCTTGTATATAGAGATATGAACTCAATGTAAACCTTTAGCTATGAATTACTGCTATGATATGAAACTGAAAAATTCCCAAATCTCTATTATGTTTACTCAGATTTAATTTCATGGTATCAAGAGCAGGAATATTTTTTTTTGGATCCGCCTTTTTCTTTTTCTGTCGGTCTTAACATACAAACTCAATGGAGAACTCACCCATGTCTGCCATTTCAAGCATCAGAGGAGTTCCTGGATCTACGATCCAGATCATACCGCTGCAGGGGCAGCAGATCTCTGCTAAGTTTATTTGATACTAACTTTTTGCTGTGGAAACAGCAAATGGTGGCCACACTTGGTGGCTATGGCTTAGAAGGATTCATCATCGGAGCTCAAGAACCTCCACCAATGTTTCTCCCAGGTAACTCTGAAGGAAATGGTACCTTGAATCCCAATTATGGTGCATGGAGTCGACAAGATAAGTTAATCACTCCATGGCTGTTGGGATCTATGACACAACCTATTCTCACTGTTCTTGTTGGTTTGGATAGCACTAAGGATATATGGGACACACTTGAGTCAAATTTTGCTAGTCAATCTCGTGCTAAACTTATGCAGCTGAAATTTCAGCTACAAACTCTTAAGAAGGGGGGTATGTCTATGAGAGAATATCTGAACAAGGTTAAGAATTGTTGTGACATTCTTGCTGCTGCAGGAGAACGAGTCAGCGAGGATAATCATATATTGCACATACTGACTAGTTTGGGAGCAGAGTATAATATTGTGATGGTTTCTCTAACATCCCGAGTTGAGCCGTGCAGCTTGCGAGAGGCTACGTCTTATTTAATTGCATATGAACATAGGCTTGAAACTCTTGAGAAGCCTGGTTTTCATATTGAAGGCTCTGCCCACTGCTAATATGGCAACTCAATCACAAGGATCTAAGAACAACAATATTCCAGAAGGAAATGGAGGAAGAGGATTCAACAATGGCAGAGGTGGAGGCAGAGGCAGAAACAATAGAAATTGGAAACCCCGATGTCAAATTTGCCACATCCTTGGTCATGCTGCTGACAGATGTTATGAAAGAAACAATCTCAATTTTGTTCCAAACAACAGTAGGAGCAATGGTTCCAACAACGATCAGGTGGTTTCCATAACAGCACAGAGAACTTCAATGGAAATCAATTTGGAAATAAATATGGTAGAGGCAATGCTTCTGTCAATATGGCAAGCATGAACAATGGAGGTCAAGACCACAACTCTGAGATGAGTTGGTACCCAGATTCGGGGGCTAGCAATCACATCACATATGATTACAACAACTTGAATCAAGCTGCAGATTATCAAGGTTCCGAGAAACTACAAATGGGCAATGGAGCAGGTTTGCAAATTTGTCATGTTGGAAATTCTGTAGTGCAATCTTCTTTACCTTCTTCGCATTCTAATCACATCTTTGTCTTAAAATCTCTGCTGCATGTGCCTCATATTAAAAAGAATTTATTGAGTGTGTCCCAATTTTCTAAAGACAATCAGGTTTTCTTTGAATTTCACCCTGATGTTTGTCTTGTGAAGGACCAAGCTACATGCCATACACTCCTTAAGGGAGAAGTTGAACAAGGACTCTACAAGTTTAACCTCATCAATTCAGCCTCCAACACCATCACCACTTCTAAGACACCCTCCAGCTTCACTCATTCTCCTCTGCAACGGATTTCACATTTTCCTTCCGCTTACAACAGCACCTTCAAGAATAAAGATTCTCTCAGCTTATGGCACCTTAGACTAGGTCATGCTTCTCATGATATAGTTAAGAAGACTTTGAATCTTTCTTATATTCCTTACTTTGTCGATGATGCAGTTGCTTCTTGTATCCCTTATTTCAAGGGCAAAAGTCATAAACTGCCTTTTGTTTCTAGTAATAGCCAATTTGACATTTTGGAATTAATACACACTGACCTGTGGGGTCCTTCTCCAATTGAATCCGTTAATGGTTACTCATACTACATTAGTTTTATAGATCATCCTTCTCGATACACTTAGCTCTATTTGTTGAGGACAAAATCTGAAACAACTAATGTTTTCATTCATTTTAAGGCTATGGTTAAAACTTAGTTTGGTAGGAAAATTAAAGCTTTACAAAGCGATGGTGGAACTGAGTTTAAACCATTAGACAAATTTTTAGCTAGCCATGGAATTCTTCATCGACTTTCATGTCCCTACACACCCCAACAAAATGGGCTTGTGGAAGAAAACACAAACACATTGTAGAGATTGGCCTTTCCATGCTTGCTCATTCCCACATTCCTCATACATATTGGGACGATGCTTTCACTTTAGCTGTTTTCATAATAAATCGAACTCCCAGCAGATTGCTGAGCTACAAAACACCTTTTGAACTCTTATTTAAAACCAAACCTGATCTACATTTTCTCAAAGCTTTTGGTTGTCTCTGTTTTCCCCATCTTCGACCATACAACTCTCACAAACTTGAGTTTCGAAGTGACCGAGGCACTTTTCTCGGCTATAGTAATATTTACAAAGGATACAAAGTTCTCTTACCTTCAGGAAAAATTATTGTCTCCAGGCACGTTGTTTTTCATGAACACATTTTTCCTTTTGCTAAAAAACAACCCTCCACTCTATCTCCTTTTGACTTGACTACACCTCCTCATCCTTTTCTTCCTCCAGCTACTTTACGTTCTATTTCCCCAACCTCTGTTGCTCCTTCCTCTCAATCTTCTCCACTCTCACTTGATGATCATGTCTCTTCTGAGCCTGCTCCTGTTCATCCCACTTCTTCTTTGACTGGCACTACAAATTCTTCTAGCATGTCAAATTCTAACCACTCTACTTCTAATCAAGTTAATGAGAATCTTGCAGGGCAGGTGACTCCGGGTGTTTTACCTAGCAATGTTCATCCCATGGTTACACGAGCTAAGGCTGGCATTCACAAATCGAAGATCTACATGACTTGTTCTACTTTTGATCATTTAGAACCTGCCTCCTACAAGGAGGCTCTTGGTACTACAGTTTGGCAAACAACTATGCAGCAGGAAGTGGATGCCTTACTCAGGAATGGCACCTGGACTCTTATTCATTTACCTCCTCACAAGGAAATGGTCAGTTGTGAGTGGGTTTTCAAACTAAAACGGCATGCTGATGGGACCATTGCACGACACAAGGCAAGACTTGTCACCCGTGGCTTCACCCAAACCTTTGGTTTGGACTACAGTGAGACATTTAGCCCTGTAGTTAAACCAATAACTGTCAGAACAGTTCTCACCATCGCTTTGTCAAAAGGGTGGTGTATTCAACATTTGGACATTGATAATGCTTTCTTGTATGGTGCTCTATCTGAGGATATTTATATGCAGCAACCACCGGGATTCGAGAAGGGTCAAGGTTTAGTTTGTAAACTCAACAAAGCTATTTATGGCCTCAAACAAGCATCAAGGGCTTGGAATTTTACACTTTGCAGTAGTCTCATGAATCTCGGTTTTCAGAGGCCCAAAGTTGATTCATGTTTGTTCTTTCGTAAAACTCAAAGCTCATTTGTTCTTCTTATTACATATGTTGATGATATAGTCATTACAGGTGATAATTCACATGAGATTCACCGATTGATTCACGGTTTGAGACAAGATTTTTCTCTTAAAGATCTTGGCTCTTTAAACCAATTTCTTGGGATTCAATTTTGTGAGACCTCTAATGGCTTGCTCTTAAGTCAAAAGCAATACATATTATCTCTTCTTCACAAGGCCAAAATGGTGGATGCTAAAGGAGCACCTAGTCCGATGGTAACTACACCAACTCTGTCAAAGTTTGCAGGACAACCTCATGTTGATTCTAGCCTTTATAGGAGCATCGTGGGTGGATTACAATATGCAACTGTTACATGGCCTGACATAGCTTTCAGTGTGAATAAAGTGTCACAATATATGCAGTCTCCTTTAGATTCACACTGAAAAGCAATAAAAAGGATTTTGCGGTATTTGACTGGTACTATTCATTTTGGTTTGCATCTCAAACGTTCTTCTCATTTTCGACATTAAAGCCTATGCTGATTCTAACTGGGCTTCCAACATTGATGATCGACGTTCTACAACAGGTTTTTATGTCTTTCTTGGAGGAAATTTAGTATCCTGGAGTACAAGAAAACAAGCTAGCGTTTCTCGATCTAGCACAGAAGCTGAATTTCGAAGTTTGACACATGCTACTTGTGAAGTTCTATGGTTGCAAAATCTCTTAACTGAGTTGAAGATCACACACTCTGCCGCTTCTATATTGTGGATGGATAATCTCAGTGTTGTAGCTCTGTCCAACAACCCCGTCTATCATTCTCGGATTAAACATGCCGAAGTTGATTTTCACTTTGTTCGACACTATGTTCAGCTGGGAAGAATTCGAGTACAGCACCTCCCCTCACATGCCCAAGTTGCCGATATATTCATTAAACCACTAAGTGGACAAACCTTCAGTCGGCTAAGAAAGTTGCTTCAAGTTATACCTTGTGCCTCCATCGGTTTGAGGGGGGATGTTGAACGTAAACCTGTGGGACACCCTACACATCAGTACATCAATGCTGACTTGGCTAACGTGGAGAAACGAAAAGAAGAGAAAGGGAGTTAACTTGGCAAACAGACGTGAAGTGGTCCAACAGCTTGGTGCCCAAGTTTTGTGTACATGTGTAGATATTCTAGATTATTCTTCTCTTGTATATAGAGATATGAACTCAATGTAAACCTTTAGCTATGAATTACTGCTGTGATATGAAACTGAAAAATTCCCAGATCTCTACTATGTTTACTCAGATTTAATTTCAGAAGTGCTTTAAATTTAGACTCATTTAACTAACGAGTCGGTTTTTTTTTATCCTATTAGAATTTACGTAACCCATTTTCAATAGAACTCTTAACAAGTAATCTAGGGTAAATATCAATATTGTCCCTTTTATTTAAACACACCAGATCACCTGTTGCATTTCCTATTACATTTCCTGTTCCAAGTCTTCATTTAAAAAAAATATTTTTTTTAATTTTCAATTTATTATGATTTTATTTAATTAAAATTTTCCCTTTAGGGTTCATCATCCCCAATTAGGGTATATTAATATTTTATGCAACACCAAATGGAATAGAAATTGCAACAGAGGATCTGATCCGTTATTTAAATGTCTCAAAACCAAAATTATTGACCAAACAAGATATAACCCCAGTTTTTCAAAGTTGTTGCATGCACATCTCCTCTCACTATATAAAACTTCAACAACCACTAATTATTTTCCAGATTGTGCTTTTATACGAACTCATTCCATTTGGTCTAAAAAATTCCACTGGTTAGCCCAATTTAATTGTAACTGTTTGATTAATAAAAAAAAGGTCTTATAATATAATTAACTTTATGGCTTTATTCAATTCATAGTATGACAATCATGAGTTCAATTTTATTATATATCAAAAAATATTTCTTAGAAGGTGATTATACTTTGAACTCCAATTCTTCAGTTAATCAAATGTTCATTCAATTTATGATTACTTGATTATTATTTTTTTTTAAATGATCAATTGTACATTATGAGAAAATTATTATCGGTTGCTTCTTCATCATTCATAAAGCTATCATTTTCACTCAAACCAAATAATTGCTCCATAATATCAGCATCATCCATGTTCACTAAAATAACTAGTGTTCTAATGTGTTTTTTATGTATATATGTTTTATAAATTATTTTCATATTCATGTTCAAGTAGAAATATTTATTTGAGTGGTTTAATTTTTATTTTTATTTTTTTTAGACAAATTCATTGTATTTGGGAATGGGTGTAGAAAATGAGGGATGAATCTCATGCAATATTGACCATTCATGCATTCACATTAAATAGTTGGAAATTGTGTAGAAAATGATAAATAAATTTTAATCAAAATTATATCAAGGTTAATAGTGTCATTTTACATTGAGATTTTATTAAATTTTACATTTGTGCCGGCACAAATAGTGCCATTTAGCATTGTCCTATACAATTATGGTTAAAATTTATTCCTCATTTTGTACACAATTCCCCAATACTTATTAATTAATTTCAATGCATGAATGATGAATAATGCATAAAAACCATCCCCTATTTTCTACACCAATTACCAAGTAAAATGAATTTGTTTACAAAAAAACTACACAAATTAATATTTGTACTTGAACAACATGAAAATAATTTAGAAAATTATTAAAACAATCCAAATTGAACTGTTTGCAATATATCTCCCAACCTCTAAATATAATAAAACTCCAATATACTTTAAAAAAATTTGTGAATAAATTTTCATTGAATTTTTATTTGATTTTCAGCCAAATTCAATAATCAACTTCTAACTTGATGATTATCATCATCTTTCAAGTTTAGAGCTGATATTACATCTTTCGCGCTCTAAATTAATAAAATTCTAATATATATTTAGTACGTTTTGGTACTATTTTTTTTTAGAAAATATTGAAACACACATTAACAATCAAGAATCCAAAATAGCTAGACTACTAACAAGCCAATCCAAATGTGCATGTTTTGGTACTATTGTTAATAAGATGTAACTTTACAAGATTAATCTACCTAAATTTTTTAATAGATATTTCACATCAAAAATATTTGAAAATATTTAGGTTGAGTGCCAGAAAACACTCATTGGGCATTGATATTCGTCCAAGTCATTCTTTCATACTTTAAAACTGTTATGCTACATAAATCATGGAAAATAACCATGAACATACTTTATAACAAAGTTTACTCTTCTTTATTGGATGAGAGACCCAATGTGATCACATGATACTTTACGGTTACTTATCTAGACATTTAGTAACAAAGTAAACCGTCTATGCTTATAAGTCGGAATTCCTCTGTGCATGAAGTCTCATAACATCCAATTATTGCGTAAACAATGTTGTTAAAACATTTAACATGCTTTTCATGGACGAATTTAAAAATATAGTTGTGAGTTATAGAAAAACTCACCTTGATGATCTCAACGTGCAGTGCAATTCATACGTGAAATGCTACTATGCTTTCAGCTCGTCTCGACCTACAAAATTGGAAATCTAACTTAAAATCTTAGTATAGGCCAATTTAATAATAGCCTAGGTCATAAATAGTTCAAATAATAATTTCATATGCCATGGGATCGTTTGGAATTGAAATTGAGTCAAATGGGCGAATAATGCGCATTTGACGGACTGAGACAAGTTAGATTGAGAATTTATCGGACTTCGCGGACAAATTGAATAGGGATAAAGATAAATTGAACTGAATTCAATGACTAAGAAGTTTGATTCAACATTTAGGAGTGGATTAATAATATTTAGAATTCATTCTGGGGCAAAATATAATATTTAGAAATTATAGGACTTAATTGAATTTTATAAAAATCTTAATTTAATTCCCCAAGGACCCAAATCTAATTTATAATTTTTAAATAAAATTTAGGAATTGGGCTCTTATTTAAACAAAAACTTGTGGGCCAAACTTGGAAATTTATAAATCAAATACTTGAGCCCAAAATATTTTTGAACATTTCATTATACATTTCTCTTTCATCATCACCTTCCCGTCACCTATTGCCATGTTTTTTTCCGGTGAATCCTTGCCGGACAACCACCCTCACAACACAAATATCACAACTAATCACATCTCCAACAATCTCAAATCAAATATATGGCAGTAGCCCAAGGAAAGAACAACAAACGAGAATTAAAGAAGGTAAATCAGTTTTTACGACATTTCCAACAGATTTTTCAATGCACTTTCGACCTAAATATGAGGGTCCAAATGATATATGATCGAAGATCTGAGATCATATATTGAAAGTATGATAAAAGAGGTTCGAAACGGTATAAAATACATCAAAATCCAATGGCCGGATCATCGGGAAAAGGCCGAACAAGTCGCTGCGTCACACAGCGATATACAGCTGCGGCAACTGCTGTTCATAGCTTCGTTCCCAACTGTCAAGGCGTGAATTTAAGGATATCATTACATGACCGTGTTCTACACTCCATGGTTAACATCTAGTTAAAATTTCATGAATTTAGGACATGATTTAGGTAATGAAAATGATGTCAAAAAGTGACGAACGATATTGTTACAATATGGTTTCGGATCAAATTATGATACAGAAACGGAAGACCAAACAAATTTAAATTAAAAATCTAAAATCATGGAGATTTTTTTTGTAACAAGAGGTTTACAACGATATAAAGGTTGTAATAGTTCAAAGATCGGATTAATGACAAATCAACGCAAAGACGACAACGGAGTGAAGAACGAAGTTGAGGAACTCACCTTTTTTTTCTTCTTCCCTTTTCCCTTTCATTTTTTTTCAAGCTTACCAAACTGATCTAAAAAAATATTTATATACCTATATCTATCACTATACACGTGTACCATAAGTACACCTACACTTCCCAAATGAATTCCAAGTGACTGGAGTTGATTGGTGGATATATGGATATATCTTCCATAATAATTTTTAAATAGCTAGCCGTTTCTCTTATTTTCATCCAAATGACTTATAAATAGTTCATACCCATCATAATAGAATGGTCATAGATAAGCTTGTATTGGGCCGGATCACAAAATAGAATTGTTGAACTTGAATTGGGCCAAAATAATTTAGTTAATTGGACTTCAATTTATAATGGTGGCCTTGCAAGAATAAATTGAGTTCAAATTGCCAAACGAAATAAATTTTATTGATGAATCGAATAAAATTCAGATTGAATGATCTTAATATCAAAAGGATCCCAATAACATCTATTTTTATAATATAAATTCTAATTTTAACTTATATATGTTCAACTAAGGTCGAGACATTACTTGACCTTACGCCATGTCTAAGCCTCATAATTAAACTAGCTTAATAATTTGAATTCTAGTTTCATGAAATTTCTAGCTATAAAATAAATAGAAATGCTATATTTCCGGGGTGTTACATAAACTTTAACAACAACAACAACAACAAGAACAACAACAACAACAACAACAACAATAATAATAATAATAATAATAATAATAATAATATTTCACATAAATATTTTACTAAGATATACACAAAATTAAATATATTTCTTGTGCATTTAACTCCGCATTAAAGAGTTGTTAACAAGGGAAGTCAATAATTTTGGAGCTGACGAGCCAAATCAAATTCAGCTGGATGAGCCTCCGTTGTCTAACTTGTACGAACTATATCTTGAGGTGGTTCAAAAAATAAAGGATGAAAAAGCCAAAAAATATATGGTGATTGATATTACCGATACCACCGACGATTCTAGTTCTAATATATAAGTGTCATATAGCAATTATGTCATTGTTTTTGCCTAATGAAAATGCCAATGAAAAAATTGTCTGAAAAATATAAACATGTTATGAATGGATTATACATTATGAAATATATGATATTTTCTTATATGTTATTTTCGTTTAATTTTCTCATAATGCACAGTCAATAATTTTTTAAATATTTTTTAAAAAATATTTAAATCAAATAATCATAAATTTATTAAACATTTGATTAATTGAAGAATTGAAGTTCAAAGTTTAATTATCTTCCGAGAAATGCTTTTTTATGTATAATAATGAATAGAACGAATTGGTCATCTTCTAAGAGCCATTTTTTATTAATCAAAATCATAGCAAATCATAGCAACTGGTCAACGCGTTGACCAAAAAAATCATCAAAACATATGATATTTTTTAGGGATACAGGAGATACTTTTTGAATTTTAAGTGATACTTTTCAGTGTTATGGTTGATATTGATTTTGATAGCTCTTTTTTTATAGACGATACTTTTTAATGATACAAGTGATACTTTTGGATTTTTGATTGATACTTTTTAGTGTTATGATTGATACTGATTTTGACAGATTTTTTGATCAAGACATTGACCTGATCAACACGTTCACTATTTGATATGCACCTAGTGCATACAAGACTTGTCCAATAATCATAATTAGGTTAATGAGTGATTAATTGAAGAATTAAGGTTCAATTATTAAATAAGGGAGAGAGATAACAACATAAATTAATGAAGATTGAAAAAATTTAAAATTTGAATTCTTTTAAAATAATCATTTAAAATTATTCTTTTATTATTGCGATGGCACAATTTGTGTCAAATAAAATTATCCTTTTTTTTTATTTAGTGATTTGGGATTAGACTGCGTGACAAGTACTTCTAGAAGTTAACGGAATTGATTAATCATTACGGTTCATGATTTCATAATTAAGATTTAGGGGGTGTATTGGATTGAGATTTCGTTGGACTTTTAAAATCCGGGTGTATTCAATCCAGACTTTTAAAAGTCCAACGAAATTCTGGTGTATTCAATCCAGACTTTTAAAAGTCCAATGAAATCTTGGTGTATTCAATCCAGACTTTTAAAAATCCAACGAAATCTTGGTGTATTCAATTCAGACTTTTAAAAGTCCTTTAAAATTCTGCGGTATTCAACAATCCATGGACTTTAAAAAGTCATTAACTTCGTTGGATTTAAGCTGGATTTCACGTGAAAATTACAAAGGATGAATTCTGACCTCTAGACACGAGATTTCGATGGATTTGAAAAACCCAGCGAGCGCGGTGTTCCAGCGGCCGGTGAGGAGTTAAAATTGGGCACCCCAGCCATCACCCGACCCCAGCGGCCGCTGGCCTTGTCGATGATGGCACTCCAGCGGCCGCTGGGTGCCAGCGGCCGTTGGGATCAAGACCGCTCGATTCCAGTGGCCGCTGGGTTCAATTTTTCTTACCAGATACACCGATCGTTGTGTTCCAACGAGCGCTGGCGAGATGGATTTGAAATCCATTGAAATCGTTCAAAATCGATCCAAAATCCATACGAAATCCCCCAGACTCTGCGTGGAGTTGGAAGACTCCATGTGGAGTTTTGGGAGACTCCATGTGGAGTCTATGGATTTATAAAATCCATAGAAATCCATGGACATTTTAAAGTCCAACAAAATCCATTAAAATCCCAATCCAATACACCCCCCTTACTTCAAGATGATAATGGAATTGATTAACCATTATATTGTATCAATTTTAAGTTATTAAATACTGAATATGATTCAGTATTTTATAAATGGGATTATGTCCCCCATATATATATATATATATAAAACTGTAGTCTATTATTTCATTTTTATTACTTTCAAATTTTAGTCCACTTTCTTTATTATATTTACATTTCTCTTAATATACCCCTATTCTTTAAAATTAAAATTGACAATCCTTTTGTTTTGAATTATTAATTAAGGGTTTGTTTGATAGGTTGTATAAGGTTGTAATAGATACCTATAACACCCTAAGGAGGTGATTGGTATGATATAATGGAATTAAGTATGAATGGAATGAACTTATGAATGGAATGAATGTCTGAATGGAATGACTATTCTTATGATTGGTATGTCCACGGAATGAAGAACAAAATGAAATATTATATTTTTTAATCTTATATAATGAATTAAAATTTTCTTATAAATGAATAAAGTGTGCGTAATAACTAATACATATCAACACATGGCTTAATTTATCTTTTATATTTCTAAATATCATTTTTCTTTTTTAATATATGATTTTTTCTAATTTTTTTAGCAAATTATAATTTATTTATTTTATTGAAAAATTTTATTGTAAAATATTTAATTAATCAATATATAATAATTTGTATAAGTTGATAAAAATATTTTTTACTTCATAGAAAAATACTTTAACATTTCAATTTTTCTTTTGAATATATTAAATTTTATCAAATATATAAATATTTTATATTGTATTATAACATATTTTTATGGTATATTTATTTCGGCATCACTTTCATTTTTCTTCAACAAAGTTATAAAAGCTATCAAAATTTGATTTTAACACATATTTTTAAATTATAAACCATACCAATCGGTGGAATAGGAATGGACATAGGAATGACCATTTTATTCCATTCCATTCCACCATACCAATCACGTCCTAATATCATATTTGCTAGCAATAGTAAAGTCCATGCTTATGCAAGGGTCCGACATGTGTAAACCATTTATATAATATAACATATCACGTCCTGCAGGTGGGATATATAATACCATACATAATTATTAAAAATTACAGACTAAAATAACTTTCAGATATTAATTAAAAATCTTATTATAGAATATTTACACAATGCATGATAATTAATTAAATGATATTTCAGGAATTGAAATTTTATATAGAATCTAATACATCTAAGCAAACTATATATTATTAATACATATATTTTAATACACCAAAACAAACATGATATTGATATTTTATACGATATAACACATCTCATGTCAAACATATTCAACCTTATACCATATTGTCTAGCAAACGAGCCCTAAGTGTATAATAAGTAAGAATATAGAGAAAATATTTATCTAATTTTATTCATCAAATACATATTAAATATATTTTCTTAATTTGTGTAAAAGTTGAAGGGGACTTACAATTATAGGACCGAAGTAATAAAACCCAACAAAGCATTGATGATTCAAACCCGAAATTGCTATTGAAAGGTCTAATCACAAGATTATGCGCCAAGCAATTGCAAGACTATTTTCAGTGCTATGTCTGGAAGAAGGTCGAAGATGGAATCGAGTTTAACCAAGTCAAATTGGTTAACTTGATCATAATTGAAGATTGATGCAAGAGGAAAGTCATGTCATGTGTCAAGAAAGTATTCAAGCTTATCACTTGATGGAGTTCGAATTTATCCTATCTAGTTTAGATTTCTTTATCTTATTTTTGGTATTCAATTAATATTTTAGATAAGTTTAAATTATGATCCTATCCAGATTAGAAATCATATCCTAATTAAATTAGAAATCCTAATTCGATTCCAATGTGTCTAGTGGATCGAATTACATGCCTATAAATATGTGTTCTATTTTCATTGTTATGTAGACTAAGTTTGAATATTGATTAATAATATCACTTTGTCTCACAACACAAAACTTGTGTTTTTATTTTTGAAAGTTTGAAGATTTTAAGTTTTGGCAACTTTGAATCTGAAATCAAGGGAGTCGTTCTCGATCATTGAAGATCCAAGGTGACCTCGCCAATTGAGTATTTGCTTTAAGGTACTCATTTTTTTTCCATAATGACTGAGGTTTGTATCAGGTAGTTCTCACATCATAATTCCTTTCCATCTATCTTATCTACTCCAACCCTTCGCCAAAACGTCCATGCCACTATCCTTTATAATCCCCCACATTTTCCCAAATTCCCTAAGTCAGAATTGTTATCGAGTCAATTCTAAGTTCAGTTTGAACTATAGCACATATAACAAAACACACACGAAATCCCAGTTCTAGTCAATCAAGTTGACCAATACACCATCATTATCATATATACTTTGGATTGAATCCTTTCATAGCTATCGTGTTTCGATTCTAAGTCTCCCGCCGCGTAGTCGATTTCTGGGTAAATTGCATCACGAAGGGAGTATTATCTTTTAAATAACACTTCTTCCGTTTCAAAATATATATGTTGTTTTAGAATTTTTCACAAAATTAAGATGTAATAATTTTGACAAAAATTATCCCACTCTTTTCAACCATATGTCATATTAATATATACTCCATGTCAAAATATATGTTGTTTTAGAAGTTTTAGCTAGAATTAAGATGTAATTTTTTTACTAATATACCTCCTCTCTCTTATATGACACAAAATCTTACTCACTCATATTTTTCTAAAAGATAGAAAATTTATCTCTTTCCATATGTTTGACAACGTTAAAATTTGGACATAGAGTGTAAAATATCTTAAATTATAAACACTTACAAAATAAAACTTCTGAAATAACATACAGGGTAGTAATATTTTTCTAATAAATGTTGATTTATCTCTATCCCTAATAAACGCAATATTAAAATTGGGAGAATGAAAATGTGAAAATATGTTAAACTATAAATATTTTGACACATACTAAAAACTTTCAAACATCGTATACTTTGAAATTGATGGAATACGTAATTTTAAAAATAATCATGTTTGAGAATGGTATCCAAATGATACTTAACATATATGGGACAAATATGTTTTTGGAAATATTCAAACAATGAAGAAAGGTTTCGAATTCAAAATTCACTGCTCTTCCCATCTCCAATTCTAGAAAAAAATATGATGGAACAAGTGTTCTCATCTCATCGTATGGATGAGCCTGCCGAGTGCCCTCAGCACTTAATGGGACATGTTGTTAATAATTAATGAAGGCGGCGAGTGGAAAATCAATTTCTTCCTTTTTTTATTTGTTAAAAATAAAAAACATTATAAATCCTAATTTAAACATGTGAGTTTGAGAGTTCAGACTTCGGACCCAATAATTCTTGTTTGTTGGCTTGTAGACAGGGATACATATTATTGGTGAGCTATTAATTTAAATTTTGTTTTGACAAAAAAAATGTTTAAATTAATTATTTAGTGATGTTCGATAAAATAAACGATACAAACTCAATTTCAACAAATATATAGTTATCTTATTAGTTTATAAGCTAGCTAGCTTGCTTGAAAAATATAAATTTATTAGCTTGAGATTTATTGTATATCATTCTTATAATAATTTACTTATAGATATAAAATCTAATTAAACTTATTCGGTAGAAGAAAATAATAATGATTTTAATATATATATATATATATATATATATTATATTTTCGGTTTTCATCGATAAAAACTAATTTATTTTAAAATATAGTATATTGTAACTGTCAATTGAACTTGATAAATTATGTTTGAGTAAACTCAGCTCACTAGCATTTGAATATATTTGATGGATTAAATTCAATCTCGACTATTGATAATAAATGATCCAACGTCAAATTTAATTTTCACATATTCAGCAATTCAGCTGATCAACTACTAGATTTGTTTTTGATTGGATACATAAAAGGAACAATATATAAATAGAATAATCTCTTCCCAACTTGCTTTATCCAGTTTGTCTGCCATTATATTTCACATATTCACACTTACCTCGTCTCTCCTCTCGCCTTTCTCATGAGAAATATAATATTTTCCTTTTGTATATGTATATGTATTTTTTATGTACTTTTTTCTCCTTTTATTGTAGGTTTATTATTATATATCTAACGATATAATAAAATCTTAAATAAATTTGCTATTTTGATAGACAAATACTTGCATGTACAAGATATATATAAGACTTATATCAGACGGGCGGGGTAAATTCGCGGGTTCGCGGGTAAATCCGTTTTGACTCGGGTCAACGCGGGTCAACCTGATGCGACCAATACATATGCGGAAGTTAAGGAAAGAACAACACCAACTATAGATATGATTCAACCCAAATAACCACTGGAATTAAGAGTAATAATATGCTAAATAATCTGACCTAAACCACAATTAACAATATAATTCGAATTGAACAAGAAATAACACAATTGACCCGAAAAACCCTAAATAATGACGCGACTGAAAACCTAAGCAAATGAACTCGGATTAAGCTCAAATTTTAGGACAAGGTACAGTCATAAGTCAGGACAAACATATCCAAAATGAGCAAAAACGCACGAGTAATTTTCAATTTGGCTCGGTAGTCAATTTTCTGACTTCTAGGGCGTAATTAGGGCTTGAACGGCTTATATGAATTATTTTTGGACTTGGATAACTTTGTGGACGACTATGGTGATGTTAGGATGATTATGGGATGTATATGGTGTCTGTGGTGAAGGTATGAACGGTGGTGATGATGAAGAATAAGAAAAGATAGTGAATCTTACCCGAAACAATTTCCCGCATCGACAAGAATCCGAAACGCTCCTATGGAGTAATCTTCGTGGTGAGATTAACCCATACACTACTAGATGCACGAACGAATCCCTTGATTTCAAGTTTGGATTGCCAACCTCAAACTCTACCAAGAACACACGATTTGTATTTGAGACGGGAAGTAGCGTAAAAGCCAATTTCATTCAATTCCAGTCTGAAAGAAAAACTGATCGATAATCCCTAATTAAATAACCTAAGAGATGAATTCTTAAGTGTTTTTGGGCCTAAGAATTCGAACTGGGCTAAAATAAAATAACTGAGTCCAATATCACTTAAACAAGTTGTGATAATTGGGTCTGCTAATTAATTAAATCCCACAACTAAAATAATAGTCCAAATAAATAAAAATAACTAAAAATAACTAATTAAAACACAAGGACACACGTCCAAGTCAGCATAAGGCCGCGACTTCACTCTTTGATGCTCAAAACAGTCACCAACTTGTACTGTCTGAAATCAGCTCCATCATCTTCCAGCTTCTTTCCAACATAGCACTGCAGATATCCTTGCAGCTTCTTAGCACGTAAGCGCATCATTGGACCTCTCAGCTGCAACTCTGGGTTTAGTTCCTTAGTGCTGGTCCCGGCTCATCACAACTCGTGTTGACAGGGTTAACCTGCAAAAAAAAAAAATCCATTTTGTTTCTGAATAAGTGTCATTCTAGATGAATACACATATATTAATAAGGATATTAATTAGACAATCAAATTACATTATACATCTTTATGTGTATACATTAAATGAGTGTTCGGTCGAAATACACGCGTCGAACCGACCGCAAGAGGACGGGGTCGATGTAGAGCGGTGAGTCAACCCAAGTCATACTCTCAAGAAAAGCTTAAGTGAGCGAATGTCCCTCTCGTGTTACACACATAAATTTAAATACAATCCTAAACACTCTAAATCAATAATTTGAAGGGTTTTGAACTAAGATCTACTTAATGAAAATAAGACAATAATAAGCATGCAAAAGAAGGTAAACAAGATGATAATTAAATGGACATTAGGGCATAAATTCTCTCCTCAGTTTCTCTCCAAGCTCGATTCAAGTTGACTTCGTTAACCTTAAACATACAAACTCCACAAAGAGGAATAACTTCAATAGTTTTCGTTTCAATCTATTAACCTATAAGGCTAAATTATCCAATTAAGATTAACAATTAGATGTTTCAAGTCAATCAAATGTTGATAGAATCCTAGTCGGGTAGTCGAATCTTCTATCGATCTCATCCACTACTTAGCAATATCGAATATTGGCCAGATACTAAATATAAAGAAGTTCAATTCAATCAACGAGAAATCAACAATCACAAACAAGGATCGAACCCGATTCAATTGTCTATGTAATGACTCAGTTCTTTTTAAAATTGGTCGTTACCTTTTTTTTATAAAATGAGATTCGAAAATATTATTTATTAGTGCATGTTAATTTAAAATATTTTATTGCGTTCCTATAAGTCGTGCCTAAATTATTATTATTATTATTATTATTATTATTATTATTATTATTATTATTATTATTATTATTATTATTATTATTATTATTATTATTATTATTATTTAGTTTAGAGGAACTTATATTTTTTTAAAGTTGAAATCTTTTATTTAACGTGATCTATTTTTAAAGTTACTACAAAATATTATTGCATTGAATAAATATTTGAAAGTATACAATGATTATGTAACTATTTTATTTTGTATAGCAAATTAGATTTTAAATGTTTTAAATGAGTTCATTAATTAACTAATTATCTTTAGGTTATCTCAAGTATTTATTTTATTTTGAATAAATATTTAAATAATTATTCTTTTCATTTTCCCATATTAATCTCTAACATTAAACATCAAACCTTCCACTATCTACCATTATCTTAGAATTTATTTCTATACTTTAATCTCAAACCTTTCACTTCCATTCCTATCACTATAAAAAGAGACTCAATGATTCATTTTCAAAACACCAAAAATCATCTGCCCTAAAGCCATCCAAGAAAAAAGATTAGCATTCATCTCTTTTCGGTATGCATTTTTTATTTTAACATTTCGCAAATGCATTATGTTGGTGAAGGAAGAAAGATGGGATTTGTGAGTGTTTTGGTTATAAATTCATGCATCTTTATTTTTGACAAAATTATATTATTTTATTGAATCATATCATTCATGCAAGTTATTGTAGACTTATTAGAATTTATTTATTTATATTTATCTAACTATTTATTTATTATATTTTATGTTAATATTTATATATTTAATTTATTAATAGGCGACGCATGGAACTAATTAGTCTCGTATTTTTCAAAGTCAAAAGTTCAAGTCAAGGCTAAGGTGGGAAATACGATGTGATGCACATTATTATTTATTCTTGTTATGCTTTTATGCAGGTTCACAATTATTAACCTACGGATTACAATTATTATTATTGGCTGATGAGCTGCATATGTCTCGATATATTAGTTGCGGACTACCCATATTATAATTTGTGATAATTGTTAACTTGGATAAATGTGTTCACCACTGAGTCAATAGCACTCACCCTAAAGCAATTATTTATTTCAGGTTGATGATTTACTCGGGCGATGTGCGTGTGATGTGTGATGATGGATTTTAAAGAGCTTTTATTATTTAGCTTCCGCTGTGTTGATGTTAAAGATGTGTAAATTTCACTTTTGGTCCCATTAGAATATGATCCAAAAACTTTTAGTCTCAAAAGTTACTTTTTTGGTCCCAAATGATTTTTTTCAGTAATTTTGGTCCCATAAGATATTTTACCGACAATTTTAATTCCATAAGAATTTTTTTTGACAATTTTAGTCCCAAACCTAACGGATAAAGATAACTACCGCTAAAAGTCAAACCACTTGTGCGTTTCTATATTTTATCGCTGAACAACTGAGAAGAGTGCAAACCCAAATCTCAAAATCAAAACCCCAAAATCAAACCCATATCAAGCACAAATCGCCATAAAATGGGGAAGGAGGAAAGCACAAAATTGACGTAGCCCGATGATGAAAGAGGTGATTTTTATTCATTTTTTCATCATAAGCACAACATTGACGCAACTCTATGAAATTCTCTGTTCTAATCTTTTAATTTTCAAGAGTTTTTTTCATTTCCCCTGTATAAGTTGATGTCTTAACCTGACTTCCTAAGCTCAGTTGATTGTTGAAGCAATAGCTCTGGATCGAGAGAGCCGGGTGCTTACCTTATTATTTTATTATGAAAAAGAGAAATGACTTTTTTATAGAGAGAGATGAGTCAGGGGGTTTGCTGGCTAACTTGTGTAATCAACGACAAATTCCTTCGCCTTAGTAAGAAGCTAGCTTTGTAAGCTAAGCAAGCCTGGTTCTCCGGGCTTTCTTCCTTCTCGACTAGACGAAGGAGATATGAATTTTTGATAATGTTGATGGAGAGTAATATATTCAGTGACTTAAAATTCTCTAGACTAATCCCTAAAAAGATCCAAACCACTAATTATATTATGATTTATCAATTCTGAAAGTTTAATTAGCTTCTGATAGAACGTGTTGCAGTTTATTTAGCCTTTTAACATCCAAATTAGTTAATCATATTCACGCCTACAACATGTTTGATCTATTGCTCAAAAGAACCATGTATTTTTGGGTAGTTGGTGCAGAGATTTAAAATTCTTTATAAGTTAGCAGAGGTACAATAGAGATGAAATATGTTGTTTCTTGGTTCTACATGGACCTCACCCAGGACCTGTAATCAGTGAGATCATGAACTGTGTTTTCATTTTGATCTAGTAGAACTCTTATAAATGACATGTTGTATAAATTTCAACTCTTTATTTTTGTTAATTATTTTAAAATTTAATACTAGTAAATTGATAGTGATGTACTTTTTGCAGATGTTGAAGATTTAAGTAATGACAGTGATTTTGCTGAAGAGATACCCACAGATGAAGAAATTATAGATGATATGTTTTTTGAGGATTATGTCGATAAGAGGTTGGAGTTGGGTAGGTTGATTGATAATTATGATGAATCTGAATCTAATGAGATAGAGACAGAGAGCAACTCTGAAGCCGAATTTGAGTCTTCACCTTCAAATTATAAGTACGAACATAATAATATGTTTAGTGAAGTGGACATATATAACCCATGCTATGCACTTAAATCAAGTCTTTAGATACAAAAAAGTCTTCAGAGAAAGTATTCATTCTCATGCAATACAAACTAGAAGAAATATCAAGATTGTGAAGAATGATGAGAGAAGAGTTTATGCCAAGTGTTTGGGCTTGAATTGTGAATGGCGTATTAATCTTTTGAAGATTTATAAAGAACAATCATGGCAGATTAGAGAATACCATTCCAAGCACAATTACAGTGCAAGTATGAATGTTTCCAATGTGAAGTCAGCTTGGCTTACGAAGAAGTTTGAAGAGAAATTTAGGTCTGATGCTAAAAAAAAAGTACCCAAGGATTTAGACTTGATGCTATAAGGTATATTAAGGTCAATGTCAGTCATACTCGGGCTTATAGGGCAAAGAGAAAGGCATTGCATAGTATTGATGGTTCATATGAAAGTCAATATGCAAAGTTGTGGGATTATGCTCAAATATTGAGATCCTCTAATCCTGGGTCTACTGTGATTATGGCTTTGGAGGAAGCTGGTGGGTCCAATGCTCCTAAGAGATTTAGTAAAATGTACATCTGTTTTGATGCACTAAAAAAGGTTTTCTCTTAGGGTGTAGACCAATTATTGGAGTGGGTAAATGTTTTCTCAAAGGTCCATATAAAGGACAACTACTCACAGCTCGTACTTGGATTTGAACAATGATAGCTATGTAATAGCATATGAAAAGTTAAACAAGTGAGAATTGTGAATGGTTTTTGGCACTTTTGAAGGAGGATTTGATGATTGAAAGGATTGACATGTACACTTTCATGTCAGATAAGCAAAAGGGGATTATTCCTGCTTTTGAATCAGTGTTTCCAGGTATTTTTTTTTATTAAATATTGAAATAATGTTTTCAACTTTTTTATTAAATATTGAATGATGATTTGATGATTGAAAGCACTGACAAGTGTTATGTTTTTTTGCAGGTGCTTAACACAAATTTTGTGTTAGACATCTTCATGGTAATATGAAGATGGCTGGATTTAAAGGAAATGCATTCAAGAATGCTCTATGGACTATTGCAAGAGCTTCAACTATTTTAGCCTTTTCTAAGGCAATGCAAGATATAAGGAAAATGGATCCTGGATGTGTGGAATGATTATATGATAAGACACCATCCCAATGGTCTAGGTCACACTTCAAGGAAGATCTCAAATTTGACATTTTGACAAACAACATGTGTGAGTCCTTCAATAGATGCTAGAGATATGTCGATTTTAACAATGTTTGATATGATCCGGGCTGAGATAGGATCGAACACATGTCAACTCAACTGTAAGGGTTATATGACTCGAAATATGGCTAATTAACTAGATCTAAAAGACTCGACTAAATACCTAGAATTGTGACACGATGATTAAATAAAAGCACAACAAAACCAAGGAAAAATGGTTGTTTTGGACTAGATTATGAAGGGTAAGGCTAGGGATGTGTACTACAGTGATGTGGGATGAAGAAGGGTTGGAGTAGATAGGTTATGACAAAGAAATAAGAAACTTACGGTATATGTGTTCAACTCAGCACAAATAATACGTATACTTAGACTCGACTCGAATAGCTTGTAAACGCATACAACTTGGCTCAAACATGATGGAGGATGATGATATGGATGTAGTATGGTTGTTGGAGGTCGTTGAAGATGGTAGGCGTTGATGGGGACAGTGTATGAATTGAAATCGGGGCAAAACTCCAAGTGTAAAAAGATACACAAAAAGAATCACTACTTGACTTCTCTTCGATTGCAAATCTGACCCTAACTCCACAAGAGAATAGAATAAGATTTAAAGATAAAACTTAAAAAAGTTGCAAGCTTCTTAAGAGTGTTTATTTTCGGCTGAATAGAAACACAAGAGGTTCTTGGGTGAGACAATAAACAATTTTTGGGCCTTCAAAATTGGACTCTAAATAATTAAACCATGACCGAAAATAATGAGAAGAAAAATCAGCCCAATCATGATTTAATTATTCTTCATGCATGCAAATTCGAGACTTGCTGTTTCCCATACAAACACCACGTGAAATCTACATGCACAAGTCCAATCTCCTTCTTTTCATCTCAAGTGCTCGTCTCCAACTTCATGTCATCATCTTCATCTTCAATAGACAACATGGTGATCCATTTTGGGCTAGAATGCTCGATCACCTCCTTTCAAACTTCTTTCTCACAATGGCTTGAAAATAGTCTTGCAATCTCTTGGCTCTTAAGCGTGAAATTAGCCCTTGCAACTGCAGCTCAGGATTATCTTCATCAATGGTAGGCATGGCTTCATCATTTCTCCCTGCTGAAAAGAATTTGTCCTCGAATTCTCATCCTCATCATCGAAAATATCTGCAGAATAAGGGGAGAGATCAACAACATTAAATGTACTAGAGCACTTATACTCACCAGGCAGATCAATGCGGTATGCATTGTCATTCACATGGCTGATCACAGTGAATGGACCATCATCTCATGGGTTGAGTTTCGACTTTTTGAGGTTCGGGAATCGACCAGGACTCAAATGAATCCATACTCGATCTCCAGGCTTGAACACAACTTGACGTTGATGTTGGTTCTTTACAGCGGCGGTGCTAACTCCCTTTTGCTCAATTTGAGTTCTTACCTTCTCATGTATTTTCTTGATGAAATCAGCCCGCTTCAAACCTTTCATACTCGATAAATGCTCAACAGGTAATGGTAAAAGATCTGCATGGGTTAAGGGGTTAAATCCATAAACAACTTCAAACAAAGACATATGAGTAGATGAATGCACAACACGATTATATGAAAATTTAGTGAATGACAAATAATCTTCCCAATTCTTCAAGTTATTTTTAATTAATGCACGAAGTAAAGTACCTAAAGTGCGATTAACTACTTCAGTTTGCCCATCAGTTTGCGGGTGATATGCAGTAGAAAATAATAACTTGTTAGTGTCATTTGCACTGAAGTGTTTGAGATTGTCATTATCTGTTTAGATATTATGGTAATTTCAAAAGAACACAAAAGGTTTTGGTTATTCATGTTCGAATAACATGTTCTGGACATTTTTGTGAACATTCCGCTGCCAATCTGATTAAAGATCAAGACATGTACATAAGCATGTTCAGAGACATGATCATGTACATGGTTGTCCAGAAAGTTTACAAGAGACGTGCCATGCTAGATTCAAGGAGTTGAAGCTGCAGATTCAAGATGGACGTTTCAGAATAGAAGTTGCCTTGTTCATAATGAAGATCAATAAGGAAAGAAGGAATTCTATTCAAGGAAGATATCTAAACTAGGAAAAGTCCGAATTAAACAAGAAAATTATTTTCTTGTTAAATCCTAGTCAAAGTAGGACTTCTGATTACCTTATTTAGGATATATCTGTATCTTATAAATACCCTAGGATTCAGACTAGTTTAGGTGACACGAATTGTTACGAATACACTAAAGGGCTGAGAGTTAAAAGACTTCACATTCGAAGTATATAATATTCGGGTAGATTAGGTTTGATCGGCTAGATCATTATGTTTCTAGTCTGTGTTTGAAACTCACTTTCATACACACTTAGAGGAGTCTCGGAAGATATTTCCTGTGGGAACTAGAGGGATTCTAGGTTGTGAGGGAAGCTCACAATTCAGTTTAGTGAAAGAGGTTGAATCGGGTAGGAAAGGGGTCAAGTGACGGGAGTCTTTGTGTAATAACCTTTATAACCATTCAACGGAGTAGTAAACTATTTCTCATTGACTTAATAAGTCCCCCTGATGTAGATCAATTGATCGAACAGGGTTACCAATCGGGTGTTTTTTATTTGCTCAAGTTTTTACATTCTGACCTCACATGTTCACAACAATGTTCAAGTACATGATGATGAACATGATCGCATAGTTTATGTAACTACAATTGGTATCAGAGTGGGTAGTCTTTGGTGTTAGTGCGAAAAGAATCCTGAAAGCTACATATCTGCATGAAGGTTTTGGTTGCATTCCAGCTGTGAGTGCAATCAAAGAAGGAGGATCCATAGTTAGACCACCACTGCTAGAAGGCAACAACTATCCCTACTGGAAAGCAAGGATAAGGGCCTTTCTGAGATCACTTGATGAACTCACATGGAAAAGTGTCAGTGAAGGATGAGAAAAGCTAACTGTTGCCAAAGAAGAAAGGTATGTGGAGATTGAAGAAGGAGAATGGACTGTGTCACAGAAGAACTGGTACAATGTCAACTCTAAAACTCTCAATGCAATATTCTCTGCAGTAGATCTTGAAACATTCAGCCTAATCTCAACCTGTGAGACTGCTAAAGCTGCATGGGATATTCTGGAAACTACCTTTGAAGGGACTAGTTCTGTGAGGCTGTCAAGACTTCAAAATCTGACTTCAAAGTTTGAAAGTCTCAGAATAGAAGAATCTGAATCTATTGGTGAGTTTAATGCCAGATTAAGGAGCATATCAAATGAAAGTTTTGCTCTAGGAGAACCTATCAACAATGAAAAGCTTGTAAGGAAGGTTCTCAGATCTCTTCTAAAGAAGTTTGCCTACAAAGTTGCTACCATAGAGGAAGCTAAGGACATCAAGAGTATGAGCCTTGATAAACTGATGGGATCATTGAGAGCATTCGAGATGAATCTAGAAGATGATGACAGCAACTCAAGGAAGAAAGGTATTGCTTTAAAAGCTGAAATTTCTGAGGATGTTCCTGAACATGTAAAAAAACAAAAACCTGTACTTGATTCAGAAACAATGAATAGTATGGTCCTTATCACCAAGAACTTCAGTCGAATGCTTAAGAGAGTAAACAAACAGTCTTTCAGAAGGTCAAACTATAGGAGACAACAACCTGGAACTTCTCAGCAAGATAGAAACTCTAACAGTGAGCAAAAAGAGTTCCAACCATCAAACACAAAGAGAGGAATTCAGTGCAGAGAGTGTGATGATTTTGGACATATTCAAGCTGAATGTGCTAACACTCTAAAGAAGAATAAAAAGAACTACAATGCCTTTCTGAGTGATAATGATTCTGAAAGTAGCAATGAATCAGAAAAAGAGACCTATACCTTTACAGTAAAAGTCTCAGAGTTCCAGGATCCTTTCAAACTTGCAGATGATGATGAAGACTCAGACAATGATGATGTTAGTAATGAAGAGTTTATTCAGACATACAAAAAGATGTATGAAAAATGGGTTGAAGTAGCTGAGATCAACAAAACTCTACAATCTCACAACAAAGATCTTCTCAAAGAAAAGGAGAATTTGATCAAGACTGATGGAGAACAGAAGGCCACTATTCAACAGCAGAAAAAGGAGATTGAAGAACTGACTACAGAGCTAAAGTCTATCAAAAGGAATGTCAACATGCTAAACAATGGAGCTAAGAATCTTGATAAGATTCTTACTAATCCAGGATATTCTGGAAAAAGTCATCCAGGTCTTGTATACAATGGTGGAGAATCCAAGATAGTGTTTGTCAAAGCCAGTACAAGCCAGTCAGTGTATGCACAAACTAATGTTCATGCCATCCGGAAAAACATTAACAAAAAGATGACTACCAATAATGACAACATGAAAAGAATTATCTGCCACTATTGTGAAGAAAAAGAGCACATTCGACCACACTATGAGAAGTATCTCTTTGATCTGAAAAGAATGGGGAGAAGATTTGTGACTCAGCATTCCAGCAACACTCAAAAGAAAACAACTACTCAATAAAGGAAAAAGCCTGCACAGAAAAAGTAATGGGTTGTCAAGCAAACCAGTCTACTTGCTCATACTTCATTGAGAGTTAAAGATAAAGGAAACTGGTATTTTGACAGTGGCTGTTCAAGACATATGATAAGAGAATGCTCTGTGATGCAAAATTTGAAAGCTTGCTCATCAGATTTTGTTACCTTTGGAGATAGAAAGAGAGGTAAAGTTATGGGAAAAGGAGAGCTGACTGTTGAAGGAATGCCCAAACTCAAGAAGGCTATGCTTGTTGATGGACTCAAAGCTAATCTGATAAGTATCAGTCAACTTTGTGATGATGACATGACTGTAGTCTTCACCAAGGAAAGCTACAAAGTTATGCATAAGAACAATGACTTATTCATGGAAGAGAATAGATCAACTGACAACTGTTATCAGCTACATGTTCCTGCACAATGTTCTTTAACATGTCAAAGAACATCTATTGAAGAGTCAGAGATCTGGCATCAGAAACATGGACACATCAACTTCAAAAATCTTCAAAAGATCATCAGCAAGGAGATTGTCAGAGGGCTACCTCAGATCAGAATTGACAAAGACAAAGTCTGTGGTCCATGTTAGATTGGGAAACAATCCAGATCTCAACATAAAAAAGTGCAAGACAGAACTTCCAAGAGAATTCTAGATCTCATTCATATAGATCTAATAGGGCCTATGGCTGTGGAAAGCTACGGAAGAAAGAACTATGTTCTTGTCTGCATTAATAATTACTCAAGGTTTACTTGGGTTGATTTTCTCAAAGATAAGAGTGAAGCTTTCACATCATTCAAGAGATTAGCCTGCAAAATCACAGTTAAGAAGGATGATCAGATTATCAGAATCAGAAGTGATCATGGCAAGGAATTTGAGAACCAGTACTTTGATATGTTCTGCAGTGAGAATGGTATCAGTCATGAGTACTCAGCCCCCAAAATTCCTCAGTAGAATGGAGTTGTGGAAAGGAAAAATAGAACTCTCCAGGAGATGGCCAGGACCATGATTGCTGCTAAAGGAGTTGCTGTAATGTTCTGGGCAGAAGCTATCAACACAGCATGCCACATCAGCAACAGAGTTCATCTCAAACTAGGTACTCTCGCTACTCCATATGAGATTTGGAATGAAAAGAAGGCAACAGTGAAGTACTTTCATGTGTTTGGAACCACATGTTATATACTCAATGATAGAGAGTATCTCAGCAAGATGAACAAAAGATGAGTTCAAGGGATGTTTGTTGTATACTCTAGAAACAGTAAATCATACAGGAATTACAACAAAGACACAACGGCTGTAATTGAGACAGTCAATGTCAGATTTGATGATCAGGACAATACTATCAATACCCCTAAAGATGATGTTCACACGGATGTATTCGAACATCCTTAGGTTTATGATGATACAGACAGAGAAACTGAAGAACAGATAGTGAGGCATAGAAAGCCTTCGAAGCAAATCATCAAAAATCATCCTATTTCAGAAGTAATAAAAGATATTCATGAAGGAAGGATGACCAGGAGCACTCTGAAAAAAAGGATGTATGATGAAATATCCTATGTCTGTTTTACTTCCATGATTGAACCCAAGAACATCCAAGAAGCTCTTAAAGATGACTACTGGATAGAAGCCATGCAGGAAGAACTTTTTCAGTTCAAAAAGAATGATGTCTGGGATCTGGTGCAGAAACCTGAAGGAGTCAACATTGTTGGAACCAAGTGGATTTTCAAGAACAAGACTAATAAAGCTGGAAATATTACAAGAAACAAAGCTAAACTGGTTGCACAAGGTTATTCTCAGATAGAAGGCACTGATTTTGATGGAACCTTTATTCCAGTCACAAGGATTGAATCAGTCAGACTTCTTTTAGCCATGGCATACATCATGAAGTTTAAACTATATCAGATTGATGTCAAGAGTGCTTTTTTAATAGATTCTTGAAAAAGAATGTGTTTGTTGCACAGCCTAACGGATTTAAAGATTCACATCATCCAGAGTTTGTGTTCAAACTAAAAAAGGCATTATATGGTTTAAAGCAAGCTCCTCGGGCATTGTATGAAAGACTGACTACATATCTAGTAAGAAAGGGCTGCAACAGAGGAGGAGAAGACAGAACACTGTTCATGAGGAAGGAAAAATCACAAGTAATTATGGTTCAAGTATATATGGATGATATAGTGTTTGGATCAGTGTCTGATAAGATGGTTAAGGACTTCATCAGAGACATGGAAACTGAATTTGAGATGAGCCTTATTGGAGATCTAAAATACTTTTTAGGACTCCAGATAAAGCAGTCAGAAGAAGGGATATTCATCTCTCAATCTAAGTATGCCAGAAACTTGGTGAAAAAGTTTGAGCTTGAAAATTCAAAACATAAACGAACTCCTATCAACACCACAGTCAAGATTGGAAAAGATGATGCAGGGACTGAAGTTGATCAAACTCTCTATAGAAGCATGATTGGTAGTGTTCTATATCTCACTGCAAGCAGACCAGATACATCATATAGTGTGGGAGTGTGTGCCATGTATCAGGCCTGTCCTAAGGAGAGTCATATGAAGGCTGTTAAAAACATCATCAAGTACATCAATGGAACTGCTGATTATGGTTTATGGTATACTTCAGATACAAATGCAAGTATTACTGCATACTATGATGCTGATTGGGCTGGATCTCCAGATGACAAAAAAAGCACTTCAGGTGCTTGTTTCTTTTTAGGAAACAATGTTGTTTCTTGGTTCAGTAAGAAGCAGAACTGCATATCCCTATCTAGAATAGAAGCAGAACACATTGCAGTACGGAACAGCTCTACTCTACTCAGATCATCTGGATGATGCAGATGATGAAAGACTATGAAGTGAGTCATGATACTCCAATTCTGTACTATGATAATATAAGTGCTATCAACATCTCAAAGAATCCAGTGTAGTATTTGAGGACCAAACATATAGACATCAGACATCACTTCATCAGAGAGCTGGTTGAAGAAGAAGTTCTAAAGATTGAACACATGAAGACAGAAGATCAACTAGTTGATTTGTTCACCAAGGGATTGGCTTCAGCTAAATTTGAGAAACTCAAAGCATCCCTTGGGGTGTGCTTGGTTCAGTAAGACCAAGAAGAAGGGTATGCATATGACTATTTCATACTCAGCAAGAAAGAACCATTCCTACACAAAGGGACTGAACATTCCCATAAATGTTCATACGGATGTACATGTTCATGATTTAAACCCTGAGTATATCTTTGTCAATGGCTAATTCTGATGTGCTATCGTCATCTTTAATTTTCCGAGATTTTCCTCTGATTTCTTAGTCTAATGGAAACCTGAGAACAGAATACTTTCTTATATATATGTTTAGCTGTTTCGAGATAATGTTCACTTTTCAAATTTTTGAAATTAAAAATTATTCTCTCTTGATAAAACCCTCTGAGTTTTCTTCCATTGCTTGCCGTTAATTTGCTTACTATTTCACCTCGTCATATACCCATATACTTTCAATGGCTCTAAAAAGAAAGCTCATCCATCCCAAGAAAGTCGTGAAGTTTAGAATGAGGTATGGAAAAGTCACATATTCCAAACTTCAAGATTAGTCCTCGAGGAAGACGAGTTCGACAATCAGGTTCGAGAAGAATCAACTTATAAGAAGCCTGTTCAGTGGACACTTCGCGATGAATCTTCGAGCAAAGATATAGAGGAATTAATTGAAATGTTCTATGGGGATGAAGAGGAAGAAGATATAGAAGAATAAGAAATTGCTTCTTCTGCAAAGAAAATAAAGACCCAAAGTCTTTCAATTGATGATCTTTTGAAGGAAACCGTGAAGTCATATGATGTCAACAGAAAAAAGACAAGAAGAAAGGGAACTGCAGTCAAGAAATCCAAGAAGATACAACCCCTTCATAAAAAAAGATCGTCACAGTACCTGCTGCCTAAGTCTTTCAGAAAGAGAAGGGATTTGCTGATGATGATCATGTTATGTCTTCAGATGTTTCTGAATATGTTAAGGCACATGTTACAGAGAAAAGCCCTGTTGTGACATCTGTTCCAGCCAGTGTTGTGCTGAAGTCGCCTGTGCAACCTTCTACTACAGAAGGTGATGATGAAGATAGGGAAGATGATATTCCTTTAAGCTTGAAGATGAAAGCCATAGTTGTTACTCTTGCCAAAGGAAAGAAGAAGGTCATTCACAGACCTTTAGTTGCTGATCCAGCAGAGAAAAAAGTTATTCAACGTTCATCCTCTGAATCTGCTGAGAAGACTCATGTTCCACAATAGGAAAAACTACTTGTATCTGCTCAATATGATCCGTTTGCAAGATCTTCAGTCACGAAGAAGACACTAAGGAAGAAGGCTTCTACTGTGACCAGAAGTCGAGCATCTGCCACTCCACCATCTGCTGTGGTATCAACAAAGAAGAGAAAAGTTGTTGCACCAACTTGTTCTTCCAAAAAGGTCAAGAAAGCTGACTAGCTGACAGATGTACCTGAAGATGTTCACTCTCATTCAAGTGAACATGAGTCGGAAGTTCACAAACAAATTGTCCATGTTCTAGGTATTCCAAGTCAATCCATCTTTCGTTCTTCCAAGCATGCTGAGTTATGGGAGAAAGTGAAGTCGAGGTCCATGATCTCTGAGAAGAAGGTGGATAAGGATACATTGTTGGCTACTGGGGTGTATACCTTATTGGAACAAGCTGGTCTACTAGGCACTGTGCAGAGGGTGCAAGAGTTCATTCCAAAGGTTGTTACAGAGTTCTACTGTAATTTGACCAAAGAGATTGGTGATCTTGAGTTTGAAGACTTCCAGAAAGTCTATGTGAGAAGAGAGATGTTGTAGTTTTCCCCTGACCTCATTAATGAATTTTTGGGTTGTTCATCTGAGGGGGAGTATAAAGAGATATATGAATGGAGGATGGTTGCTGCGGAGCTGACCCAGAGCATCTACACCAAATGGCTATCTTATCCACAGACTATTCCAACCTCCAAGCCGACTCACAAATATGGCGCCTTGTTCAAAATCTTGATCCACAATTGGCTACCAACTAAGCACAAGGCAGCAGTGACTCAAGCTCAGGGAAGGTTTCTATATCACCTAGGAACTAGGAAATAGTTCGATTATGGTGAGTTTGTATTCAGCAAAATCATCAGCAGTGCAGAATCTACAGTGGTCAAAGGTCCACTATACTATCCATCATTGATCTATAGCATCATCAAGTAGCAGAAGAAGAACGTGTCTTCAAAGAAAGACAAAATTATTCCTCTCCACAAGCCTCTAGTAATCAAGGTTGCTCCTGAAATAGGACGTCCTCATCTTCGCCTCCAGTTCAAACAGTTCATGTCATCCAAGATATGAGTGGATGGTACTGTTGAAGAATCCTCTCTAAAGGGTGCTGTGCTGAGATTTTTAGAGAAGAGTCTGGAGTTCCATGCTCATTTATTTCTGAGCATACTTCTGAGAAGATGAAGATTCAAGCAATGATTGCTGATCTGTTATCAGGAGACAAGTTTGCCTCCCACGTAGTAGATGTTCCTAAGAATGTTCATAACTTGCACAAGCTTGCAAGTACTGCCGAAGCTGCTGCTCAGAAGAAGTCTACTCCAGCACAAAAGCAAGATACATCACAGACTGCAGCACAAGCTAAGGAAGCAGAAGCTGTCTAAGAGGAGCATGTAGAGGAGGATCATAAAGAAGAGACTGCTGAAGCTGAGGATGATAATGAAGAGGAGGCTAAGGAGAATGTTGATGATGGAAATGAGAATGAGTATGATGATGCTGAAGCAGGTTCTGAAGAAGGAGAATCAGAAAGAGATGATGATGCACAAGACCCTGACAAATCCGAGTAGTTTCTGAATATTACTCCTTTGCCTTTCTCGGTGGCAAATAGGGGGGGTAATGCAATATAAGTTTTTTTTTATTTTCTGTTTTACTTATCTTGCATCATGTTTTGCAAGATATTTTGTTTTTGCTTTAATAGCTTGTATTAGCTATTTTGTTATGCAACAGATTTTTCTTCCTTTTATGATTCGTATCTGCTGAAAAAATTGAAACTGCTATCAAAAGATAAAAATATAAAAAGAAAAAAAATGAATATAGAAGAGCAGGTATAAGCTGATAAGAAAGTGAAACACAACTGAATCATATGATGTTCTTCAAAACATTCGAGTACGTTTTTAAATACATGATCCTACAGTTCAAGAGTTGTGTTCTTTGGAGCTGATTTGCAACCAAATAAAGACAAATGGGGAGATTGTTAGTGCCATCTGCACTGAGGTGTTCGGGATTGTCATTATCTGTTTAGATATTATGGCAATTTCAAAAGAACACAAAAAGTTTTGGTTATTCATGTTCGAATAACATGTTTTGGATATTTCTATGAACATTCTGCTGCCAATCTGATTAAAGATCAAGACATATACATAAGCATGTTCAGAGACATGATCATGTACATGGTTATCCAGAAAGTTTATAAGAGACGTGCCATGCTAGATTCAAGGAGTTGAAGATGCAGATTCGAGATGGACGTTTCAGAATAGAAGTTGCCTTGTTCGTGATAAAGATCAAGAAGGAAAGAAAGAGTTCTATTCAAAGAAGATATCTAAACTAGGAAGAGTCTGAATTAAATAAGGAAATTATTTCCTTATTAAATCCTAGTCAAAGTAGGACTTCTGATTACCTTATTTACGCTATATCTGTATCTTATAAATAGCCTGGGATTCAGACTAGTTTAGGTGACATGAATTTTTACGAATACACTAAAGGGCTGAGAGTTAAAAGACTTCACATTCGAAGCATATAGTATTCGAGTAGACTAGGTTTGATCGGTTAGATCACTGTGTTTCTAGTCTATGATTGAAACTCACTTTTATACACACTTAGAGAAGTTTCAAGAGAGATTTCCTATGGGAACTAGAGGGATTCTAGGTTGTGAGGGGAGCTCACAATTCAGTTTAGTGAAAGAGGTTGAATCGGGTAGTAAAAGGGTCGAGTGATGGGAGTCTTCATGTAATAACCTTTGTAACCATTCAACGGAGTAGTAAACTGTTTCTCATGGACTTGATAAGTCCCCCTGATGTAGATCGATTGATCGAACAGGGTTACCAACCACGTGTTCTTTATTTGCTCAAGTTTTTACATTCTAATCTTACATGTTCACAACAATGTTCAAGTATATGATGATGAACATGATCGCACAGTTTATGTAACTACATAACTTGGTACCTAACTTTCCCCAAAGAACATGCCAAAAGTGGCCTAGGAACTTAGAGTCTCGATCACTAACTATAGTTCTAGGTAAACCATGCAAACGCACAACTTCACGAAAGAACAAGTTAGCAACATTCACAATATCATCAGTTTTCTTGCATACAATAAAATGAGCAATCTTAGAAAACTGATCTACAACCACAAAAATAGAATCTTTTCCCGTCTTAGACCTAGGTAACCCCAAAATAAAATCCATAGAGATATCAATCCAATGGGACGAAGGGGCGGGTAGAGGCGTGTAAAGACCATACGGGTGTGATGTCGATTTAGACTTATGACATGTAACACATTGACTACACACATTCTCAACACACTTTCTCATATGCGGCCAATAAAAATGTTCATGCAGCAGGCTTAAAGTTTTAGACACTCCAAAATATCCCATTAATCCCCCCGCATGTGATTCCAAAACAAGTAGCTCACGCATAGATAAAACAGGAATACATAGTTGTAACTCTTTAAACAAAAAGCCATCACTCACATAAAAACCATCACAAGCTCGCAGTTTAGCCATGCATGTCGTGTAGATAGGACCAAAAATAGAGTCAGACGCATACAATAACTTGATAGACTCGAAACCAAGCATCTTAGCATGCATAAGGGAAAGAAACGTGTACCGTCCAGACAAGGTGTCGGCCACAACATTGTCTTCTCCCTTTTTGTACTTGATGATGTATAGTAAGCATTCGATGAACTCGACCCACCTCGCATGTCTCTTATTCAGATTATTTTAGCCCTTTAGATACTTCAAGCTCTCGTGATCCGTGTGAATCACGAACTCTTTTGGCCACAAATAATGCTGCCATGTCTTCAAAGCTCTCTTTAAAGCGTACAACTCCTTGTCGTATGTAGAATACTTGAGGGCCGCATCATTGAGCTTTTCACTGAAGTAGGCGACGGGCCTCTTTTCCTGCATAAAAACTGCACCAATACCTTTGCCCGAGGCATCACATTCTATTTTAAAAGTTTTAGTAAAATTGGACAAACATAAAATAGGTGCATGGCATAACAGATACTTCAGGCGTGTAAACGTCTCTTCTTGGGACTTACCCCACACAAATGGTCGATCCTTCTTACTTAACTCAGTAAGAGAGGCGGCTATAGTGAAAAAATCACGCACGAAGTGACTATAAAATTCGATTAAGCCGTGGAACAACCGCACATCCGACGCGGACTTAGGAGTCGACCACTCTTCGATCGTCTTGATCTTAGATGGTCTATTTCTATTCCTCATTCACCCACTACAAAGCCTAAGAACATGACTTCGTTTATACAGAAAGAACACTTAGTCAAATTACCATATAGCTTTGCATCACGAAGAAGCATGAAAACACGACGTAAATGGTCTAAGTGTGCGTGTGTGCTGCGACTGTAGATAAGTATGTCATCAAAGTAAACAACCAAAAACTTACCTATCACATCACGCAATACATGATTCATTAAATTCATAAAGGTACTAGGTGCATTAGTTAAGCCAAAGGGCATAACTAACCATTTCATATAAACCATGTTTTGTTTTAAAAGTTGTTTTCCACTCATCCCCCTCTTTCATTCTTACTTGAAAATATCCGAATCTCAAATCAATTTTAGAAAAGACCTTAGAACCAGATAAGTCATCCAACATGTCGTCTAAATAAGGAATGGAAAAATGATACTTTACTATGATCTTGTTAATGGCGCGACAATCCATGCACATTCTCCAATCATTTGTCTTCTTTGGCACGAGAATAACAGAAATAGCGCAGGGCTCAAGGATTCACGAATTTTCTTTTCCTCCAATAGCTCCTTGACTTGCCTATCGATCTCCTTTGTCTCCTTGGGATTGGTTCGATAAGCTGAACGGTTGGGTAGCATGGCGTCTGGGTGGAAATCGATCTAGTGCTCGATCCCTCAAACTGGAGGTAAACCACTTGGAATCTCCTCTAGGAACACATCTGCGAACTCATCTATGAGAGGCTGCATAATACTAGGCAAAGAAGACTTGTCAGTAGCACTGCTCTTACAAGTCAATAAAACATAAGGCAAACATGCTTTTAGAGCCTTTTCAACGCCTTTAATCGATATAAATAGACTGCAGTTTTGAGGCTTCTTGGAGACTGTTTTGCTCGAGCTACTGGCAGTCTTAGAGTCACTAGGGGGTTTCCTCAAAGTGTTGTGAAGGGCGGAGGATGAATCGGCGGCCGAGGGGTCAGTTTTAGTCGGAAAATCACCGTTGGTGGCGGGGCTACGGGTGGCGGCGGCAGCTGCCCTCTCTCTCTCTTCTTTGTACTTTTCTTATATCCTCAATTGGTCTTCGACTACTGCCTTAGGAGATAAAGTCTTGAGGATTGTAGACCGACCATTTCGCAGCACCGTGTAGGTGTTTATGAATCCATCGTTCTTAGCTTGACGATCATATTACCAGGGTCTCCCTAATAAGATGTGAGCTACATCCATAGAAATAACATCGTAAATAGCAGTATCATAATACTTACCTATGGAGAAGTTGACACTTTCTTGGCAGATCACCTTGATGACTCCTTGGTCTGCGAGCCATTGAAGCTTGTATGGCTTCAGATGCTTTATAACTGGTAATGCCAATTTTGTGACCACGTACTGGCTTATGGTGTTAATTACACTTCCACTATCGATGATCATCGAGCATGTCTTATCCTGTATGGTAACGCGGGTGTAAAAGATGTTTTCTCGCTGATTTTGTTGATCTTCATCGTGAATCAGGTTAAGAGTGCGAATGGAGACAAGGCTGACATGATTAACCTCAGGCTCAGCCTCATCTTGATCATCTATAGATGATGTTTCCTCAGGTATCTCGTCACGTGTGGACTGCTCTTGCTCTCCTTTATTGGCAAATTCTACTTCATTTTGTTCAGTGATGAACAAAATACGCCGGTTCGAACACTAGTTCTGAAAATGGCCCCAACCTTAAAACTTATGGAATTGGATGTCTCGAGCACAGTTAGGGGTTGTATTTGGCGGCTGTGAAGGCTGATTGGGTCATTAGAACGACGACCTCACAGGAGCGGGTGGAGTAGACGCGGATCTACTGTTGTTCGGCGGTGTAGAATGATTAAAACAACAATCGAGCTGTTCGGGCTGACCTCGAGGTCATGTGGGATCAGAAGGAGGAGTAGAAGACGTACATTTATTCCAGAAAGGTCTAGAGATAGTGGAACTGTGATGACTGCGTCGCCGGCCTTCTCGCAACTGTCTTTTTACTATAGTGGCATAATGCACCATCTCTTTTATACTGTTGAAGTCCTTGAGCTCGACTTCACAGGCTATATCCGGATTCATACCTTCAATATACTGGATGATGGTGGTATTCAACGACTCCTCTTTGCTCACTCGATTGAGCATAGTCTCAAGCTCTTTGTGATACTCTTTAATCGATCGAGTACCTTGCTTGATTCGGTTCAGCTTCTTTTCTAATTCCCATTCATAATGAACTAGAATAAATTGCCTTCTTATAATGTCCTTCATCTCTTGCCATGTATCGATAGGCGGATATCGATCACGACGCCTTCTCTGTTTCTGATTTTCCCACCAATTAGTGGCGTACCCTTTGAATTCAAGGGAGACGAGTTGTACTTTCTTCAGCTCTGGAAACTCATAACATTCGAAGATCTTGTCGACCTTCCTTTCTCAATCGAGATATATGTCGGGATCGTCCAATCCCATGAACTCCAAAATGGTGGTTTTGATGTTGTTGATCATAGAGTTGTCTTCCTCAAATCGGGGTCTATCAATGTGGAATGCGCGTCTGTATGGAGCTCAGGAATGATCTCGGTGATTGCCTCATTTCTGTGGTACGAAATTGGCTTTGTACTCACTAAAAGCATCGGACTCGGGTCCGTACTCTTCTTCAGGTTGTGCCGGCAGATTGAGCTGTCTAGCTGCGGCTCTTTGCGGCTCAACTACTCCAGCTGCGGCTCCTTGAGGCTCGGGTTGCCTCACTGCAGCTTCTTAAGGCTGAACGGGCCTCTCTGCAGTTTCTTGGATGGTCTGAGCTCCCGTTGATTGAGTTTTAAGCTGCTCAAGTTGCTCAGTAATCTTGGCTAGTTCATCGCCAAGTCGGTTCTCCAATTCATGATTTTGACGATTGAAATAGGAGGTCAATGCGTCAAAATGGAATTTGGCATCCCATACGGGTATATCCGAATAGAATGTCTCTCCAAGAGTGATTGACGACTTCAGGTCATCGTCTGGGGGCTTGCACCTCAGGTTTATTGCCCTTCTTTATTATACCTGCAAAACTGAACAAACGTGAAGAATAAAGATATCCTTTTGTTTTACCACTCAATTTTAACACTCTTGTTTTACCACTCGTGTATCACTCAATATGATGGTGCACGTGTGAATAAGTATACAAGATAGCCGAAAATCAAATAGAATTGAAGCTGATCCTTTTGCAAGTCTTTCTCTTAATCTCGATCAAAAGACTCCGTGTAGTGTGATGGAAAGCTACTCGAGAGTTGCTGTAGTAGAGGATGAAATTTCATGTATTTTGGTGTATGGGTGTAGGGTTTTTGGAGTATGGTGCGTGGTGTATAGTGTAGGTGCGTGGTGTATGCACCGGATGGTGTATAAGAGTGTACGGGTGTAATTGTGGGTGTAGGTGAACAAGGCTGAAAAATTCAATCCCCTTGTAGTGTAGGAGTTGAATTCTTATTGTGGGACAGGTATGGGAAGGATAGGAAAAGATGGGAATGGAAAAGGATTTAGATTAGAAGGAAAGGGAGATCTAGATAAGATAATTTAGATTTGGTTGTGTTCTACTTAATGTGGACGCAATCTAAATACTTAATCTAGAAGGAAAGGCTGTTTTGGACTCGATTATAAAGGGTAAGGCTAGGGACATGTACTTTAGTGATGTGGGGTGAAGAAGGGTTGGAGTAGATAGGTTATGATAAAGAAATAAGAAACTTACGGTATATGTGTTCAACTCGGCGTGAATAACACGTATACTTGGACTTGGCTCGAACAGCTTGTAAATGCGTATAACTTGGCTCAAACTTGATGGAGGATGATGATATGGATGTAGTATGGTTGTTGGAGGTCGTCGAAGATGGTAGGCGTTGATGGGGATTGTGTATGAATTGAGATCGGGGTGAAACTCCAAGTGTAAAAAGATATACAAAAACAATCACCACTTGACTTCTCTTCGATTGCAAATTCGACCCTAACTCCACAAGAGAATTAGAACAAGATTTAAAGATAAAACTTAAAAAAGTTGCAAGCTTCTTAAGAGTGTTTATTTTCGGCTGAATATAAACAAAAGAGGTTCTTGGGTGAGACAATATTGAAAGACAAATACTTCTTAATCAAATATAGTCTAAAGTATCAAAGTCACAAAGATCCCCTTTATATAGTAAATGGATGGATGAAAATTCCAAGTAAAAATCCTAAGAGAATTCGAAAATAAAGCTACCTTAACCTAACTAGGATTCCTACCTTATTTAGAACTCTATTTAAGGTAGTTCTAAAAAGACCAAAAATAAAATAATAAAAATCTATCTAATGGATAAATAAAACCCAACACTTTGGGCCTTCAAAATTGGACTCTAAATAATTAAACCATGACTGAAAATAATGAAAATAAAAATTGGCCCAATCATGATTTAATTATTCTTCATGCATGCAAATCCGAGACTTGTTGTTTCCCATGCAAACACCACATGAAATCTACATGCACATGTCCAATCTCCTTCTTCTTGCCTCAAGTACTCGTCTCCAACTTCATGCCTTCATCTTCATCTTCAATAGACAACATAGTGATCCATTTAGGGCTGCAATGCTCGATCACTTCCTCTTCAAACTTCTTTCTCACAATGGCTTGAAAATAGCCTTGCAATCTCTTGGCTCTTAGGCGTGTAATCGGCCCTTGCAACTGTAGCTCGGGATTATCTTCATCAATGGAAAGCCTGGTTTCATCAATGTTGGAGTGGATTAGACAATACTTGATGAGGAGATTATCCACATATAGGGATAGAGCTGAAAGAAAGTGGAAGGGAAGACTTTTGTGTGGAAGGATTGCTAAAATGCTAGATAGAAGAAAGAACAAGGCAGCTGATTGTATTTCCCTCAAAAGTGATGATTGGAACTATGAGATTGATTGTTTTGATGGTGAAAGAGTTACAGTGGACTTGAAGGCCCACACTTGCTCATGTAGGAACTGGAATGTTAGTGGCATCCCTTGCAAACATGCTGTTAATACAATGTATGCTCAATGTCTCAATCCCGAAGACTTTGTAGATAAATGCTACATAATGGAGAAATATGGAGTTGTCTACGAGCGTAGTATAAGATATGTGGATAGGTCATTGATGTGGAATAAAACTAGTTACATTGCTCCACTCCCACCTAATTTTGGAAGGAAAGCTAGAAGACCTACAAAAGCAAGGAGACACGGGCTTGATGAACTTCCTAAAAGAGGAAGAAAAAGACAAACTGAAAACAGAGAGAAAGAGTTTAGATTAGGAAAACAAAAATATTCGGTGCATTACAAATATTGTGGAGAAAATGGTCACAATCAGATAACATGTGTGGAAAAAACCTGTGTAAGAAATCAATCATGAGCCACCAGTGAATAATCATGAGGTTGCGGTAATCCATTTTTATTGTCTTAAAATTATAGTCTTTGTATCTATTTTCATTACCTTAAAATTATACTATGTGTATTGATAAGTCCATTTATTTCATGTTTTTATGGGAATTTTATTCAATATAAATGTCCTTTTTAGTCTGTTTTGAGTCGAAAATAATCAGGTTGCGGTTAAAGGGCATTTCAGAGGTTGAGTCTGGTGAAAGAAGCATTTTATGCCTAACATCCAAGCCTATCTAACGCCATAAACAACACTCCGAAGCACAATGAACTTCTTCAGCATTCATCCAATATTCGGGAAGCAGAATGGGCACAACGCTAATAATGAAGCTGACTAGATGATGTCGTGCCCACCTTGCTCATGCAGACTCGACCACAGGCCTGATGTGGGCACATGCAGAAATTTCAAAAATCAATTAGAGTCAAAGAGGTGTGAGAAGTAGATACAAATCTGATGAGAGTTGGTGCTAAGCTGGACTGCTGGGAGGCGTAGAGCTGAAGAGATAAGCTCAATCCCTGAAAAATAGGGATGTGATCAACAAACTGGATAAGGCTTATCCAGTCAGTTGCAGAGAGCACGCTAGACTCAGAAGGCAGTTGAAGACCCCTGCCTGTGGGGGAATTTTGAATTTGGAAATGTATCTATAAAAACAAGTTTTATTTTCTGGAGAAGTAGCTTTTGGGAGTCCAAAAACACTGATACAATTTTTATTTTTTGCACTTTAATTTTTTGTTTATTTTTTGCAAGCTACTAAGGCAACAAGACAATCCAATAGGCCTTATGCCTTTGGAATTTAGGATCTATTTATGTCTCAACGTTGGAGTTGAGTAATTTGCTTATTTACTTCAGTAAGTTCCATTCAAATTATATCTTTCATTTCTGCAATTTTAGTTTTGTCTAGCATACTTGGCTAGATCTTTAATTCCGGTATTTGAATGAAAGGAAATGGTTTAAGTAAAAACTGGACTCGTGAGGCTTAATGGGCATATTAATGCATGAAAGGTTTATGCTGATTCTTGGACTTGTTCTATGTGAGTGTGTGTCTGAAATGCCCAATGTGGCTGATCACTCGTTATTCATAGAGAGCACACCACTATTAATTGAACTGACGAATCGTGACTATGTGTTGATTTATATAGTAATAAGGGAATCGGCGGGTTGTTGTGGGCACACGAGGAATTGGTAAAGTTAACAAACTTGAGTTCGTCTAGGGCACACTGCTATCTATTCATTTACATCTCTTTGGGGAACCGGGAGTGGGTGATAGGTTAGGGGTTTGCTTGATGAGGAATCGCTTTTAAACCTAAAATGAAAGGATAAATAAAGAGACGCAGAGAGGAATCCGAGCTCCATAACTGGGTGACTTATTAATGCATAAAAATCGGTGTGCCCATGATTGAGTAGTTTTAAACTTAAACTAAATTCTAGTTCAAATACCAGAACCTTTATTATTTGATATTTTCTTTAGTGTTCTTTTACAGATTTAATTCCAGTAAAGTGACAACAAACCAACACCCTTTTGTGATTGGTTACTCGAAGGTGAAATCACAACAACTCTCTTTGGGATCGACCTATATTCATGAGCTAGCTACGCTCGCTGTGGGCATATATGAGTTACAAATTTATTTTGAACGTGAAACGACTGTGCCTCAGTAACTATTTTCATTGTCTTAGGTTGATGAAGAGATGGTATAAGTTGAGCAAACGACTCAAGCTGATGAGATGACATAAGAAGAAAATCATTATCCATTTGGTGCTGTAAGTGTTTCACAAGAAGAACCACGCTCACAATCAGCCTTTCCTAAACATCCGTCACAGAAAAAAGTGAATATCAGAGCACCTACTCCAATAGCACACCATGCTTATGAGTTCACCTATCAAATAATAGCTTCTTCATCCCAAGACTACAAAGTCATAACTAAAGGGGGTAAGACATTTATTACATTGTCTGAGTTAGTTGCTGTGAGAAAGAGTTCAACATGCATGCAAAAAAATATTGGTGGGAATATGAAAAAATAGGTTGGTGATATTAGTTGGTATTATGGCCCATACTTTGTAGTTTGCTGGATATTTGCCTAATGTTTTTTGCTGGATATTTCCCCTATTTGTTGAACTAGGAAGATGGAATTGTTGTTTTTATTGGGCATTTCTTTTGTTATTTGATGCCCCTTTCATTTTGTAGAGCATTTCCTTCGTGAAATGATAGTTTGGTTGGGCATTTCTTTTGTATCTATTGATATGGTTTAACATTAGTTTAATATAGGTGTTGAAAATACTTTGTACTTTTTTTGTTGATATTTATTTTGATATTGTTGATGTGCTTGAGGATGCCATTTTTTTCTTATTTTTTTTCTTAATGATTTGCTGAAAAAAATGAAAGTAAAATGTCCACTGTGACGATATATAACAGCAGCTGGAAAATGTAGGGAATTAAGTGAAATTTTCCCTCCAAAAGGCTTGTAATAGGTATTTCATGCAAGTGGTTTGACTTTTAATGACATTTATCTTTCTTCGTTAGGTTTGGGACTAAAAATGTTAGAAAAAATTCTTGTGGGACTACAATTATCGGAAAAATATCTTATAGGACTAAAATTATCAAAAAAAATCATTTGGGACCAAAAAAGCAACTTTTAGGACTAAAAGTGTTTGGACCCTATTTTAATGGGACCAAAAGTGAAATTTACTCTGTTAAATATTTTATATTTTAATAGAAGTGACGTCACTTCTTTATTATTGTTATTATTTTATTTTATGAAAATTGGAGCGTGACAATCTATCCCTAATGTGTGGAATTAGCTCATCATCATGCAAGACACCCAACAAGAATCACACAAGGTTTTCATCTCAAATATCAAAAGATAAATAAAATACAAACTTGTACAAGTTCTTGTTTGTCTCAATAATGTTGTGGGAAAATCCCCAAATGGAAATGAAACTGAAGAGAAAAATGGAGAGAAATCGTACCCTATTACAAGGCAAACTGATGATGCTCCAATTTGAGCTTCTGATCCCTTCTTCTGCTCTTCCTTCCATCTCTCCCTTCTTCTATCTCCACTTCTCTTCCCAAAAGCTTCTCTCTGTTCCCTGAACTGATGATAGACTCCTCTCTCTCCCTTTCTTCGATGATAATGGGAAAATGATAAAAATGAGCTTTAAAAAGGTTGTCCCCAAAAAGGTCTGAATATAATGATCCCAAAAATTCCCTTAAAGTGAGATAAGGTGACTCTGTCCATCAGTCGTTGGATAGCAGCGCCGGCCGAGTGTGTGTGGAACACACAAGGCTAACGCTGGCTGAGTATCCAGTGCCAGCTGGGAGTGGCCGATGGTGTGAGGCCCAGCACCGACTAGAGGCCGAGTGCCCGCTGGGCTCCCTTCGCTAAAAGACATGCCCAACGGCGGCTGACCTCAATCCCGTGCTTCAGCTCCGGTTTGATGCTTCAGTTTGGGTTCAGTTCGGCTCAGTTCAATTCGTCCTCAGTCCGGATGACTCAGTTTGAGGCTCTAGCTGGATGGTTTAGTTTGAGCTTTTAGTTCAGTTCGGTTTGTCCCTCAATTTGATCCTCCAGTTCAGTTCGAGCGTGCCAACTAAACTGATCCTGACCTTGAGTCCAACGGCCGCCAGGTGCTCAGCGAGAGTTGGGCAGTTCTTCCACCTTTCTGCCATTAAATTACTAATTTTGAAACAAAAGCTTGAAATTTACACAAATCTGGCATACCACACCGAGAGATCAAATATGAAGATAATAACGGCAAAACAACACAAAAATGAAGAAAAAACACGCACTAAAGATATCACATAAATACACTAAACAATGAGTTAAATACGAATGTTTGAATACATTAAATGGGGACAAATATGAGAAAAATGTGAAATTTTTATCTCGAATGTGTAGAATGACACTTTTTGTTAAACAAAATTAAATTGCTAGAATGACACTTATTGTGAAACGAAGGGAATACACACACACACACACACATATATATATAATGATAACTATATATGACATAGAATCAGGGTCGGTCTTAAGATTTGAAGTGCCATGTTCGAACATTAAAAATTGTGCTTTTTTATTGAATAAAAATTTACTACATAATAAAAGTAGCATAATTATATTTGAAGGTCGATTCCCAATAATATTAGCTAAAGTTCTAATACATATAATAGACAAAAAAATGCATCTCAAAACTATCTTTAATGTTCACAATTATGAAAAATGTTCGATATGCTCAAATTCTTGAAGATTTCAAAATCTTCCAACTAATCACGAGTTCATGACTATCATATTTGAACAACCATAAAATAAAATAACAAATTTAGTTTAAGCAAATATAATTTAAAAATACTTCTTCTATCAATTTGTTTGAAGCAAACTGGCTTATAAAGTTTTTATAATCAATATTTTCTAGCAAATCATATTTAATGGATATCAAAACACGTCCAATCATTTTTGTGACATGATCGGTCACCAATAAGATTTAAATATCTTCAATTCCGAATAACTTCTTTTTGAACATGTAACTGTAACAAGTATGATTAATAAAATTTTATAAGCAATATATGCATTAAGACAATTATTTAGCATATTCAAGTAAGTTCATATATCTAGAACTGTATTTTTCTATTTAGGTAAAAGATATTTTAATGCGTTTAGCTGTTGAAACAACTATTGACAAAAATAAGATAACTAAATTGTCCATGTTTTATAATATTCTCAAGACTTTCACTAAATGCTTTTCAAGTAGCATCATTTAGTGATATTTTCACAATATGCTTTTGAAGTAGCATCATCCAACTGTGAATTCAGTTTATCGGAAGAAAATAAAAACCCAAAATTCTTTTCGTATGAAGTGAATTCACCGAATATTTTTTTAGTGATTCAATTGCTTGATCTACTAAGGAAATACTTAATTATGAAAGAGGTTGAATTCAATTGCAGAGACTTAAAAAAGTACTCTTAATTCTATCGAAGGTGTTAAACAAGATACTCTTAATTCAATCGGAGGTCTTAAAAAGACACTCTTAATTAATACTCTAAAAGTCCAAAATAATATAGGGTTTATTAATTAAGTGGCTAAAACTATATTTTTATTTACAAAGTAACATGTTAAAGTTAATTGAACTATATACATATATATATATATATATTAAGTAATAAGTTAAACTTTTAAAATTATATTAGGCTCAATATATATATACATATTTTTCATTAAAAAATTAAAATTAAACTAATATTACGTACTAAACACACACACACACACATATATATAAAATTGCTCCTATAATTCGGAGGGTCCTTTGCGCGGTGCCCCTAAAGCATGCCCTCAGGGCCGCCCGTGCATGGAATTTGTGGGTTTGGAAATAAATTTTTCATAAGGCGATAAATTTATAATTAGCAGTATGAAGTACATGAGGTTTTTGTTTATATGAAGTTTTTTGTAGAGGTAAATTTTTAAATAGCCATTTTGACTTAGTGAAAAATATTTATGGCCACTATTTCAAAAAAACATGTTTCTAGCCACTTGGACAAAATAACCCTCTATCGTGTACCCTAGTCGTGCAACAATGTAAAATCTTAATGCTGCATGAATAGACTTAGTTGTGTAACTCCATTCGTGTAGTAGTGTAAATTTAAATTGTTTCACGATTACGCTCAGTCGTGTAACCTCAATTCGTGCAATAGTATATAAATTTATGATGTTGCATGAATGGATTTATTTGTACACCACACTCGTGTAGCAATATTAATTTGTACTGCTACACGATCATATTTCATTCGTGTATCCAAATAATACACTTTAGTCGTGTAGCTCACAATTTTATGAAGGGTAATTAAGTATTTTCGACAAAAAATAGCTATATATAATATTTTTTTAAAAAGTGGCTTAAAACATAATTTACTAAATGAAAATGACTATTTTTGTATATTAACACTTTTTTGTATGTGGGCAACTCTCAGTTTTTTTTTTTAATTAAAGATCCAGTTACAAGGTTTAATAGATTCTCAGTTTTTTCTGCATTTTACATCATCAACGCAATCATTTTCTTGTCTGAAAAAGATAAGGTAATTTTACGTATGCAATTATGTATGCAGACAGATTAATTTGGCCGAACACGAGAAAAATTGAAAATTAAAAATCATATCGCAAAAAGATATTCTTACGCTTTGCCCCCCAACTGCCAACTCCCATATTTAATTTGATAATATTATTATTTTATGTTGTGGACTCAAAGAAGTTAAGTTGGACTTTGTTTGAAATTTAAAGTTAGACCCACTTGCATGAATTGAATAATATTAATATTCAACCGCCGTTTTCTTTTCTAAATTCACGTCAAATTCTTCAGTTAGAAAGTTGAGAATTCTAGACATGGCCGCCCCAATTCAAGAAACCAGCCCTTTAAAAAAAACGACTAAAAAAAGAAAGTCAAATTTGCCTCTCAAGTGAAAACGCATGCATGTAATATCTACATAAATATTTGACGTGCTCTATAAATACTTGAAAGATATAAGATATCCCTCATCACCACCTTCATCTCCTACAACCTTAATCTTTTCGTTCAGTTCATTAAATCAACTAAGTTCAATTTAATTTGAAGAGTTGGATTTATATATATTCGAGCTAGCTAGCTAGGTTTAATTAGTAATGGCCCAAAGTCACAAAGCTCTCTTCACATTAACATTGCTCGTTGTTGTTGTCGTCGTCTTCTCCTCTCTCTTCGTCCCCTGCAACGCTCGTCCCATGAGAAGTTCAGAGCCCCAAAGCATGATCAATGGAGAGATTATGAAAGCTTTGAATGAATTATTCGTCGAAGCGATGAAAACTGGAGGGCCGAGTCATGGTGGAGATGGACATGCTGCAACTAATGCCTTAATCAACAAATCTGGTCCTAGCCCTGGAGAGGGACACTAGCTAGTTCATCACTTTCGTATTCTGAATTATTTATTTATTTAGAAACGATCTAGGAAATTAATATGAGTTCATTCTTTTAGGGTTTCCACCATTATTCGTTATTCTTTGATTCATGAGGCTGTCAACTGTCTAAATATAATGTACCACTTCTTTGATTATTGTGTTTGTGTATTTCCTTATTGTAACCAGCTAGCTCCAAATATTTTGTAATCTATATATTTTCATAATCAATATTCTTAACCAATCTTGATTTGCTCAGTAAATTGGATAGTGTATTGCTTAAAACCGTTATTTATCCAGTGTTATTAGCTTCCGGACTCTCTTATCTCTCTTTTTTGTTTGTCTGAATAATTAATTCACGGAAATTGCAAACAAGCTTCATTCTGCATTCTAATTAGTTGGATTTTATTTTTATTACTCACACATACAACCTGATAATATTGAGGAGATTCGAACTCGTGACCTTTGATCTTCAAGCAAACCCTACTTCACCACTAGACCATCCTCACCAGCACTAGTTAGATTCTTTTATTGTAAATTACGTTGTGCATCCAATTTAAATGTCGTTGTAAATACCCATCAAATTATTAATTTTATGTATGTCGGTGTCCGTATACTCTATATTAGATGATCACTTCTAATTAATTAAGTTAAACTATAACAATACCATAATTAAGATAGTATTACGGTTTAAATTCATAATTACTTAATGTGAGCCATATGTTGGCATCAAATACTCTCACTGTTTCCAATTAATTCTCTTTTTATAATTTTCAGCATAATTAACATGTAATAACTTTCACAAATATATCTCAGTATCTCAGATATATCTTTTCCAGTTCTACTATATCTAATCATATTAAAAATATATTTCTTTAATATACATTTCTTTCTATATGCCCTTAATAAATGATGATTAATTAATAAAAAGAAAAATACATATAAGCCTGTCTTTTTTACATTTAATATTATTTTATTATATTTCCAGCGCACAACGGAAATTACCTAGATGTGCGTAAATTAATGAGAATATGGATGTCGTTTTCTAAGTAATATATATTATTAATTTGATATCGAGAATTGTATGCATTTCGACGAGGATATCACTTGTCACAACTCTCGTCATCTCACATCTCATCATGCAACACAAAAATTCAAAAATTGAAAAAAAAAATAGTAATAATTTTGAAAATGTTACTATCTTTTTATTTTTAATAATAGTTTAGTAAATAAAACATATACTTTTAATATTAGAAATGATACTTTTTTCAATCTAATGTAAAATCTTGTGTATATATTATACAAACTTACATGTTTGTCGGAAAGGGGAAGTTTGTACAGAAATTAGCGTGCCTATATACAGGGCCGCTCCTTGTATGAGGCAAGAATCGGTCAACTTAGGTCTCAAAAAAGATGAAATTAGGGGTCTCAAATTTTTTAATTATATTAAATATATATAAATAGTTGTAAACTTTTGCCGATTTGGTATTTAGCCTAGTTGTAACAGTTTGTAAGCTCGGGAAAGGAGGTCATGCGATTGATTCTTACTTACTACTCTAATTTTACAAGTTTTTTGTTATTTATTCTATTCTAGAAATCTAAATCTAATCTTTATTTAGCCCTAAATCTATATGAATCTTAAATTTAAATCTAAAGTGACGCACCTCCTAACTCAAAACGCAACCGCCCACTTGTTTTTTCTTTTAATTTGTATATAATTCTAATCCTAAATATATATAATAATATTAAAATATAATGAATCAAAAATAAAATAGAAAGAAAAATATTAAACAGAATTGCAGCTAACATTTTTTTTTCTTTTAAATTTGTAATCCTAAATCTAAATATATATTGTAATATTAAAATATAACATCCCGAAAATAAAATACAGTAGAAAGAAAATATAGTACATGATAGTAGCAGCAAAAAAAAAAACATAAATTTAAAGGTTGCAGGACTTTGAAGTCAAGCTAATGGTGAATATTTATCCAAATCAACATATTCATGAATCATGACAATATGTAGTTTATTTGTATAGTGTGTGTGTGTGTGTGTGTGTGTGTGTTTTGTATTCGTAATCGAATGAAATTGAAAAACGGGGGCTCATTGTAGACGAATAAAATTGCATGGTTAATTAAATTATGTCATGTAAATAATTAAATATCAAATTATATCATTTATTTATATTTTAGGAATTTAATTTAATTAATTCCTAAATTAAATAAATTGATATTGGTATTTAATAAATGGAGATAAAGATTTAAATAACAAAGTATATCATTTATTTATAATTTTAGGGATTTATATGAATTAATTCCTTAATTAAATAAATAAATGTTGATATTTTAATATGTGGATATTTTTCGACCAATCAGAAGTCGACACATGTCAAATCTTTGTAAAAAAATCAAGGATTTGATAAAGATAAGTCCAAATATTGAGAAGCCAATCATATCGCGCCACTTCAGCCCTAATTCTCCAAATTTCTCTCTCCTTACACCTATAAATAAAGGTCATATGGAGAATGAAAGAACACACCATGATTCATTTGAAAAGTTCAATAATTTGAGAAAAAATTACATAAGTGAAATTCTCTTAGATATTCAAGGCGTTCTTGCGACATTCAAAGACATTCTTCACCAAAATCATCCCGAACACGGCGATTTGATCCATAAGCAAGGTAGTTTAAAGCGTTCTTCATCAAATTTAACCCAAAATTGACATTTGATCGGGAAACAAGGCGTCGACCCTCCGAATTAATATTTTCAAAGACCAAAGATTAAGTCAAAGAAGATCGAGGAAATAAGTATTTCCCAAAAACTTCAAAGATCACTTGAAAATCGTTCTTGGAGTGATTAATCAGAGGAGAAATAGAGATTGGATCTAAGAAATACATTTGCTCCAAAATTATTTTATTTGTACACTGTTTTATGTTTTATTAACTTAAATACAAAAATTTATGTTACAAATTTTGGCATGCCCTGTGGGACCATCTCTACCTCTCATCTCTTCATTCCACCAAATTCGTGAATGATGTCTGCTCAAAGTAGTGCAACAAAAACCAAATCTTCAACTGCATCTACTGAAAAGAGTACGATGAAATAAAAAATTCCATCCACAGCTGCTCCAGATAGCTCTTTAAAGAGTGTCAATGTCATTACACGGAGAATGGCCAAGGAAGAAAAAGGGGCTTCCAAATCAATTAATCTCACAGAAAAAGAACTACAGCTAGTTAGCACAAACAAGAAGAACCACAAAGCAGAGATTAGTTCTGCACCATTGAATGCTCACTCATCAATAGGTGACTCACTTGAGGAATCCATTATGATGGCTGATGGTTCAACTACCAATGAACAAATTGTAAATTTGACAAAGTTGATGGAAGAAATGTATGCCCATATAAAAAGGTAAGATGACCATATTTGCAAAGTTCTTGAAAGGGAAATGAGTTGCAAGTCAAGAGAATCTTGAAGAAAATGGTGAAAATGATGGCAATGAAACAGCTAAGAAACCAGAAATGAATGATGATGCAAAATCATCTGCTAAAGAGTTGAATGTTTCAGTTGATGGCTCTATTCCAATTAACCAACTTAAGAATTTCATTAAAGGAACCATGAAAGATAGGTTTGGTGAAAGTTCCAAGTCAATGGTGGTTTACTCTAAACCATACACTCGAAGAATCGATAATTTGAAGATGTCTGTAGGTTATCATCCCCCAAAGTTTCAACAGCTCGATGGTAAGGGCAATCCAAGATAACATGTAGCCCATTTTGTTGAAACATGCAATAATGTCGGAACCTATAGAGACTATTTGGTCAAGCAATTCGTCCGATCTCTGAAAAGAAATGCATTCGAATGGTACACGGACTTAGAGTCCAGCTCAATTGACAATTGAGAGTAGCTCAAGCATGAGTTTCTCAATCATTTCTACAGCATCAGAAGAACAATCAGTATGGTGGAATTCATAAGTTCTTGTCAATGGAAGGAAGAGCCTATGATTGATTACATTAATCGATGGAGAAATCTTTGTCTTAACTGTAAACATCATTTGTCTAAAGCATCTACCATAGAAATGTGCATTCAAGGAATACATTAGGGTCTACATCTTGCAAGGAATTCAACCAAGAACTTTCAAAGAACTAGCTACCAGAGCTCATGATATGGAGCTAAGTATGGTAGTAAGTGGAATTGATGAACCACCAATGCAAGAACCTCACAAGTTCAAAGAAAGGAAAAATTTCAAGAGGAGTACCATGTCCTTTGACAAAGTAACAAAGAAAGAGTTTATGGTAACAAAAGCAATATCTGTCAAGTTTATTAGAAAGGATGCTGAAAAGGATGCAAAGCAGATTTTTCAGCCAGAAAAGAGAATGACCCTAAATGAGATGCAACAAAAATAATATCCTTTCCTGGATTCAGATGTCTTGGGGATTTTTGATGACCTACTCAAAGGAGGACTTATTGAATTTCCAGAAATGAAGCGTCCTAACAAAGTAGGGAGAACTGTTGACCCGAAATGCTGCAAATACCATTGATTAGTTGGACATCCAATTCATGACTGCTTCATATTGAAAGACAAGATCATGCAACTGGCTTGTCAAGGGAAAATATCACTTGAAGAAGATAATGCCACTGCAAATATTGTCATCACTGAGTCTAGTAATGTGGTGAATGATGAAGAAAATGATAAACGGGTCAAAATGGAGACTCATGTGGCTGATAATGATTGCATATCTATAATAACATTCACTATTGAAGATTTGTAGCTTAGGTCTGGTCCTCACAATAGACCTTTATTCATGAGTGGCTATACTTGTGAAAAATAAGTCAATAGAATACTTATTGATGGAGGATCTGCAGTGAATATCTTTCCTTTAAGAACATTGAAAGAAATGGAAATTCCTACAGAAGATCTTTCAGGTAGCCGGTTGATGATTAAAGGATTCAACCATGAAGGACAAAGAGCTATTGGTGCTACAAGAATGGATTTACTAATGGATGATATAAAATCAACTGCAATATTCCACGTGATTAATGCCAAGACTATGGACGACCATGGCTACATGAGAATGGATTTGTCCCCTCAACATGGCATCAATTCTTCAAGTATTGTCGGGACGGAGTTGTAAAAATAGTAGTTGGAGACCACAAGCCCTTCACAGAAGCTGAATCATACTTTGTCGATTCAAAATACTACCTACTTAATGCAAAAGCTGGAAAGGGGGTAGTAGTTCATCAGAAAGAACTTGGAAGTAGCCAAAAGATCAAGAAAGAAGCATCTGGAATAGAATCACTGGAAAGACTCACCATGCCCCTAACCAAAATTGATGCAAAGAAGCAAATCCCACCACTCAAAAGGTTCGTTCGACCAACACAATGTGGTACTACTGAATATGGAGAAAGTGTGAACAGTGATGCCACTTAGTATTTTGGCCCAAAAAGCATTTAAGCTCCTCATTAAAGCTGGTTATAGTCCACAAAAAAGCCCTATGATAGAGTCCTACTCAAAGGTTGTTGATCAACAGAACTATAGACTTAACGCCACACAGAAAATATTAAAAAAGAACGGCCATGTTGTCCCAAGCACTATGGCATGTTTGTGATTTATCCCACAATTCCATTCATATCACCATCAAAAGGACTACAACAAATCATGTCTTTGAAGGAAAAGTTTCGTCAACAGAAGATACAGTTGGCAAGTATGAAAAGAAAACTCCAAGAATATATGTTTTCAAGAGACTTGGTAAGATTTTGAGGGTGTCTGTCTTCAAGAGGCTTGGTAGAAAATGTGGTGGAAATAACACAAAGGTTGGAAATTCAAATGTATTCAATAAACCTCAAGTAAATCAAAATTTGAGGAGTTTGATCCCTTCTCGCATGAAGAGATGTACCACACTGACTGTGTCATGTGGAAGAGAACTGAAAGCTAAGATAAAGACTGTTATCTTTATGTAACACATTGAAGATGAAGACGATAGAAAAAGTGTAGCCTCATCTTACTATATTGCCAGTGGTATTTAAAACACGGTCTCTCTTAATATTCTAAACCAGTTACAATGAAATATCTCATGCCTGGTTAGAAAGGGCACGATCAAGATAAATAATGTGGCACACATAGTTTGGGTGAGATGAAGGGACAAAACAATGAGAAAATGTATGGATTGCAAAAGTCTTGAGAAAATGAATGAAGAAATTACCTCATCACATTATCTTAAGCAAAGATGTGACTGTCGAAGAGAAAGATGCGGAGATAGCTCCTCCCCAGTTTGAAGAAGGTGTCAAATCCACTATTGATGAGTTGAAAGAAATTAATTTAAGAGATGAAAATGACCCAAGGCCAACCTACATAAGTGCACTTTTGACTGTCAATGAAGAATGATCATATATTAAACTGCTAAAAGAGTTCAAAGATGTATTTGTATGGTCATATAAGGAAATGTCTAAGTTAAAACCAAAGATAGTCGTTCATTATCTAGCAGTCAAAAAGAAGATACGGCCTGTCAAACAAGATCAATGGCAGTTTCGTCCAGATCTAATCACACTCATTGAAGCTGAAGTAAACAAATTCTGGTTATAACCAAATTCGTATATCTCCAGAAGATAACGAGTTGACGATATTTCGTACCCCTAAAGGAATATACTGCTGCACAGTCATGCCATTTGGATTAAAGAATGTTCATGCTACTTATCAAAGGGCTATGCAAAAGATATTTGATGACATACTTCAACAAAACAATGAATGTTTTGTGGATGATGTGGTGGTGAAGTCAAAATAATGAATTGACCATTTAGACGATTTAAGGATAATCTTTGAGCGACTCAGAAAATATCAATTAAAGATGAATACTCTGAAATGCGTATTTGGAGTGATGTCGGGAAAGTTCCTTGGATTCATTATTCGCCACCAAGGAATAGAAATTAAAAAGGCCAAGATTGATGCAATAATGAAGATGTATGCGACTCGTAATCTTTATGAGTTAAATAGTCTACAAGGAAAGTTGACATATCTCTGAAGGTTTATCTCAAATCTAGATGGTCGGTGTCAACCAATCAGTCAGATCATGAAAAATGGTGTGCCATTCGAATGGAATGAGTCGTGCAGTAATGCTTTCAAAAGAATTAAAGATTATCTTATAAAACTTCCTGTGTTAGTGACATCGGTGGTAGGTTGCATGTTGATTTTATACATCGCTACTCAAGAAAGATCCATGGGGGCATTACTTGCCTAAGAAAATAAGAACGACAAAGAGAATGCACTATACTATCTCAACAGAATGATGACGCCAAATAAATTGAAGTACTCTCCAATTGAGAAGTTATGTTTAGCTTTGATATTCTCCATCTAGAAATTAAAACATTACTTCCAAGCTCATACAGTCCGTCTCATCTCTTAAGCAAATTCCTTAAAGTATGTAATATCGAGACCCGTTCTATCGGATAAGCTTTATAATAATATCTTCAACTGCAATAGTTTGAGATTATATATGTTTCCCAGAAAGCTATGAAAGGCAAATTTTGACGGATTTCCTAGCTGGCCATCCAATCCCCGTTGAATGGGAATGCACTGATGATCTCCCAGATGAAGATGCACTTGTACTTGAAATCTCTCCTCCCTAGTTAATCTATTTTGATGGTACGGCCCATAAAGAATGAGCTAGTTCTGGAGTTGTGTTTGTGACACCTGAGGGAGAAATACTACCCTATTCCTTTACCCTAACAAAGAATTGCTCCAATAATGTAGCTGAGTATCAAGCGCTTATCCTCGGATTGGAAATGGCAGTAGATACAAAAAGATTGCACATGAAAGTTTATGGAGACTCTAAGTTGGTGATCAATCAATTAAATAAATGAGCAATATGAAGTCAAAAAGCCTGAGTTACTACCATACGTCAAGTATGCTCACTGAATGATCGGATGACTTGGGAATATAGAAATTGAACATGTGCCAAGAAAAGAAAATAAACAAGCAGACGCATTAGCTAAGCTTGTATCTATGATAGCCATTCCTGATAGAAAAATTCACATACCTGTTTGTAAGAGTTGGGTTATACCACCTATCTTCGAAGATGAAGATTGTGAATAAGAAGAGAATAATGTCATGGAAGTATTAGAAATTGAGTAAGAAGATTGATGGTAGTTAGTTGTTGATTAATTAAAGTATGAAATGTTGTCAGACAATCCATGTCAAAGAATTGATGTTCGCTATCGTGCTGCTCGCTTTATATATTTCAAAGGCACGCTATATAGACGGTCTTTTGATGACGCCTGTTTTAGATGTTTTAATGATGAAGAAGCTGCAAAAGCTATGGAAAAAGAACACTCAGGTGTTTGTGGTGCTCACTAATCCGGTCCAAAACTGCACTTTCGAATTAAAAGAATGGGTTACTACTAGTCTACCATGGTGAAAGATTGCTTGGATTATGCGCAGAGATGTCAACCTTGTCAATTCCATGCAAACCTCATCCATCAACACCACCCAAGCCATTACATCCTACAGTCGCTTCTTGACCTTTTGATGCTTGGGGCATGGATGTTGTCGGGCCCATGAAAAATCTTCTGGAGGGCACTTATACATCTTGGCTGTAACAGATTATTTCTCAAAGTAGGTTGAAGCAGTGCCTCTAAAAGAGGTAAAGAAGGAGAATATGGCCAACTTCATCAAGTCCAATATTATCTATCACTACGGGGTCCCTTGATACATCATCACTGATAATGGGAAGCCCTTTAGTAATGCATTGATTGATAAACTCTGTGAGAAATTCGAGTTCAAGCAAAGAAAATCCTCCATGTATAATACAGCTGCTAATGGACTAACTGAAGCTTTTAACAAGATGTTGTGCAACTTGTTGAAGAAGGTAGTTGTAAAATTGAAGCATGATTAGCACGAGCGAATCGGTGAAGCATTATGGGCATATAGAACAACTCACATGACGTCTACACAAGCAACTTCTTATTCATTGGCATATGGAGTGGAAGTTGTCATCCCGTTTTAGCATCAAATTCCATCCCTCAGAATTCCTATCCAAGAATGATTAACTGAAGAAGAAAATGCACATTTGTGTCTTGAAGAGTTAGAAGCTTTGGATGAAAAGAGATTGGAGGCACAATAAAGGTTGGAATGCTATCAAGCTTGACTCTCAAAAGCTTTCAACAAAAAGATGTGATCACGTTCTTTCCAAGTTGGAGATCTGGTTCTTGCTGTGAGAAGACCAATCATCACTACTCATCATGTCGGAAACAAATTTACGTCAAGATGGGATGGTCCATATGTTGTTAAAGAAGTCTACACAAATTTTGCCTACAAATTAATTTCTGAAGATAACGTGAGAATTGGCCCAATAAATGGGAAGTTCTTGAAGCGTTACTATCCTTGAAAGAAGAAGATATGAAGAAAACTCCTGGCCCGCATGAGTATAAACTGCGTACGGCAACCACCAAAGAATGTGCACGTGGCTAAACTGTTAACTTTCTCACTAAAAGTTAAATTTATATGGTTAAACTGTTATTTATCCCACCAAATGTCTTCTATGTCGTTAAAATATAAAACACCCACTTTGTTTATATTGGTTAAAGAATATTCACTCCTGGCCCGCATGAGTATAAACTATGCAGGGCACCCTCCCCAAAAACAAAATACAAATTGACCATTTGAACTACGTTTTGACTTGATCCCTTTCAAAAAGGGTACGCAGGTAGCTTAGATATTTCTAAGTTCAGTCATGATTTGTGTTTTGTCATTTTAGTTAAATGATCATAGTTGAAGAATTTGAAGGCTCAAGGTGGAAAAGAATCAATGTATTGATTTAATAAAACCACAAAAGAATTCATATCAACTATTGGCATTGCCCAAATGTTCTAAAAAAAAGAAAAAGAAAAAAAAACAGTAAGCTAAATAAAGATCTAAGCAAAAGGATCTTGATCTTCCAAAGCTTTCTGGGCTGACTCCAAAAGAGATTTTGGGCTTTCTACCTTCTTGGTTACTTTTTTTCTTGGAGACATTCTTCAGCTTGGCAAGTTCTTCTTCAAATCCTTTGATCTTCTTTTAAGTAGCGTCATGAGATATTTGATGTTCTTTTAAAGATATGGACAAGTTTGTATGCCGCTCTTCCAAATCAACGAGTTTTTTCTCGATGGACTGTATCTGACCAATCTCTTCATTGCTTCTAGTCTCGGCATTATGAATGCAACATCTAATCTCCTCAAGACGTTGGGTAGAAAGCCCTTCAGACTCAAAAAATGACGACCTCACTTCATCATTAGCAGCGGCTGTGGTGAAAAGCTTTTCCAAACTATTCTCTATAAAAGACATGTCAAAGTCACCAAAGAAAGCCTTCATTTGAGAGAATCCACCAAGTACTTTTTCTTGAATAGATGATATGAATTCAAGTGGGGTCCTCAATACGTTATTATGAAGTTCACTCCAACAATTTTGAAATTAGTTCATTAGATTGAGGCTCAAGCAATCTATCAAATCCATGGTCTCATGATTATTCCGCAAGTCTTCTAAATCATTCCCAAATATTTCTCTCTCTAATTGAAAAAAAGGGATTTAAGTGAGGAAATGGGGACAATAAAGAAAAAAAAGAAACAAATTGTGAAAATTAAGAGAAAAAAAAACATCAGATGTGGATGTATTAACACGACGACAACTGCTCTCGGCATGATCTTAGGCAGATGTTGCATGTTTCTTTTGTCTTTTAAAATGATTTTCTCCATTGTTGCTAGTATAATCATCTAGAAGACATAAAGTCGTCTTCATTTTGTCATTGAGAGAATTCACTTCTTTAACGTTCTTCTTGCCTTTTGAGGTGTTGTCCTTAGGATGATTCACTACTTTGACTTTCTTCTTGCCTACAGAGGAGTTATCCTTGGGAGGACTAATATTTTTCTTTTTACTCCTGGATGCCTTATCTATCTTATGAAGAATCGAAGTCATAATTTTCTCTTCCAAAAAGCTTTTATATGTTTGATCCCACCAATTCTTATACCCAATTGATAAGAATCTCTTTTCACTTGCAATCAAGTTGGGGGAAACAAACCTTCAATTTAGAATGGCGTCTCACGCATATACGTCAGTATTTGAACTCGTCATCTAAAGGAGCTTCACAAATATCTTGGGAGAGAACACCGGGTATGATTTGATAAAATCCGAATTGACGATTGAAGCAATGTGGACTATATGGCTCAACAACAAAGTGTTTACTCGGCCTTTTGATGAGATAGTTGGAACGAATCACCATAAAGAAACATTATTCAGATTCACTCACAGCATCATCATCAACAAAAGATTTGACATAATCTTCCCCAGTAAACATTGTGCAATTCCAAGAAATATCTCCTTGGAAGATTCGCTTGCGTGCCTTGGAAAAGTCATATTGTCTTGCGCCTCATTCACCTGAATATTGAATCATTCTGGAGTTATATATCTTTCGCTCAAAGAGAAAATGTGTTTTGAAATAATGTATCATCCAACTATAGATAAAGTGAACTGGGAATGTTGTTGAAATATCTAAAGATTTGGAAATATTATTCAAACCTCTATAAATACTAGTCAAAATTGGGGTAGTAAGAGACATCTTTTTCAGTTGTCAGCATACTTATCAGCGAAAATCCCCTGAGCCTTGATTGTCCTTGCTGCAATTTGGAATTGAGGCACTCTTATCAAAATTTGACTCCAAAAAATTCTGAAAAAAAGGGTGGTTACTATTTAAGGAAAATAAAGCAGAGTACGAAGAAAAAAGAGTTTAGGTGCCTTGATAAAACGAAAAAGAAACTTTCAAATATTTTATGAAACACATGGTGGGCAAACACACGATCATGAGGATAAAGGAACATGCGTGTGATAACAAGATACTACATGGGCTGCTAAGATAAGTTACCATTGAAATAAGAAGAGAGCTAACAACGTGAACAATAATGATGCAGCGTTGACGACGATATTGCTTTCTCCGACTCCAAAGACAATTTTCGAATTTCTCTAAGATTAGAGTTGCAGATTTATGTTGTGGAGAAAGGATCAAGTGAAGGGGTATTTATAGGCATTGATTAAGTATCCTAATCCGCGAAGGAAACAAAATTTAAAGCTATCACATAAGGTTCTGATAAGTTGGAAAGATTGATAGATATCAGAAAAGCTTCTTTTACGGAAAGGGATTGCTGATTAGTTCGATAAATTCGAATCAATTTCAGATAAGGAGTTATCTGATCATGCGATAGAATCACTTGGCAACAGTAGTGCAGGGAGATACAGAAGATCTCGTCAAGATATCCAGCTTGAGATTTGGATTATTTTGCAATAGAGTCCTATATATATTGCAGATTTATTTTGAGATTTGAATCACGTCTCCAGCTTGAAAGGAATCTACATGCTATCCATTTGCAGTTATGGAGGCAGTGAATGGTGAGAATTCAATTTCTAATAGGACTTTCAATTTGAAAACAAATCCCGATTTTAAGTGATGTATGATGACACATGCTTGATTACGTGTAGACATCTATGTTGATCTCATTAGTGAGATGTGGCTGAATTGGTTGGATCAATCCTCTTGGGCTATATAGCATGTAACTTATTAAATAGTGGGAACGTAGCCCATTTGTTGCTTGTGGGCGTTGGTGTAAAGTTAATTAAAAGGATTTGGAAGTCAAATATTTTTGTGCTCGATGAGAAATTAACACCTTATTTCTCAAATATTAAATAAATATCAAATTCAAGAACTCACTGACACGAGTATAAAATGTTTGTAAATCTAAGCAAAAAAAAAATAAAGGCTCCTTGACACGAGTTGAAACTCTAACAAATAAAAAAATGAAGGCTCCTTGATATGAGTTGAAACTATATGAGAAATAAAAAAAGTGAAGGCTCCTTGATACGAGTTAAAACTATCTAACAAATCTCAAATCTTGAAACTAATTCATTTCCAAGGCAAATTGTGTTGGGGTTTTTTCGAATTAAACCACCGCAGGATCTATTTGGTTGTTCATTAATCCGTGTTCATGCAAATCATAATTTTATGTAACATGCATGTTTATCACAGTCTAATCAAATAGCATGTAAAACAGATTCGATTCTAATAAAGCGGAAGACATAGAAAACAAATCTACTTACAAATTGACAGACGGTCTGAGGACAAGATTACAGATCGAATCTTGTTGTTGAATGAACAATGATAGGCGCCACCTACACCTCAAAAATTCGACCAACACAGATTCTACTCCAAGATCTTCTGTTGTATTCCCGGACTGTATCTACATTCAGAGTGGGCTGAAATCTACTAGATAGAATTATGAAATCTGTGGATAACTTTGAGAGACTAAGAGGGGCTGATATATTATGATAAATTATGTATAAATTTCGTGCCCCCCTTTCCTTTATATATAGGGAGGGGTGAAATTTCATGTTCCAGCCCTACTGGGCTGGGCCTCTATCTCAAGTTGTATAACCAGTCCACTTTCAGTCATATTGGGCTACAACAGGGATCTAGAAGAATATTAAATTGGCCCACTAATTTATTTAATATCTAATATCCAATAAACTCAGGATATAATTAAATAGATTAAGTTTTACTTTTATTCCACTAAAGAAGTAAAACTGACCTACCAATTTAATACATATTTGCGAATATGCTTTCTCCTTTAGTTCAACCATTCCCCGTGTTTAAGATATAATGTTCATTAATTAATTATGTCAGCCTCTGACAGCTATAATTAATTAATATCTAAAACCTTGAGTAGTACCACACAAGTTTTATTATGTAAAGAATAAATTCCGCCTGCAGGGTTTCAACATGAACTTGTGTTTCCTCAAGAGAACATCATCAACCTGGCGCACCAGGACACGGTGCTCATGCATACTGCTCGAGACATCATGTATACATTGTTATTACCCAAGATATTGAATTCGATCTACGAAAAGATCTTACTCATTGATAAATCAAAGTAATAAACAACGCACACATATGCTCGCCAATATCACATGAGTTCAGAACCCGAACTCTGTGGATCTTTATTCTCTCAGTAGCTGGGTCAGAGACAGAGAATAGTATCCTATCGTGATCCTCCTCAATACACAAATGAGTGTACTAGAATAATCAGCTAGTCAAGATAAACTAACTTATCAGATTATTCTACGGTGTACCGCTGGTGTGTTCAGGACCATCTAAGCCGTGAGCTCTTTAATACAATACAAGGTACTAATGATATGATCTTACCGTGTGACTCCCCACACCATATCATCTACAATGTAAGTATATGGAACATTGCATAGAACAATTATAAAACATAATCTAAATGCAAACAGTGACTGTAATAACTTTCATTTCATATCATCATATCATCAGAAAAGTATACAAAGACAAGTCTTCTAGTATACAAAACCAACAAATTGTCCATGAAAAAGTCTCAAGGGGGGCATTTGTAGACGAATAAAATTGCATGACTAATTAAATTATGTCATGTAAATAATTAAATATCAAATTATATCATTTATTTATATTTTAGGAATTTAATTTAATTAATTCCTAAATTTAATAAATAGATATTGATATTTAATAAATGGAGATAAAGATTTAAATATCAAAGTATATCATTTATTTATAATTTTAGAGATTTATATGAATTAATTCCTAAATTAAATAAATAAATGTTGATATTTAAATATGTGAATATTCTCGACCAATCAGAAGTCCACACGTGTCAAATCTGTGCAGTGATAAAGATAAGTCCAAATATTGAGGAGTCAATCATATCGCGCCACCTCATACCTAATTCTCCAAATTTCTCTCTTTTTACACCTATAAATAGAGGTCATATGGAGAATGAAAGAACACACCAAAATTCATTTGAAGAGTTCAAGAATCTGAGAAGAAATTATATAAGTGAAATTATCTCAGATATTCAAGCCGTTCTTGCGACATTCAAAGGCGTTCTTTACCAAAATCAACCTGAAGGCGGTGTTTGATCCATAAGCAAGACAATTTAAAGCGTTCTTCATCAAATTCAACACAAAATTGATGTTTGATCTGAAAACAAGGCGCCGACCCTCCGAATTAACATTTTCAAAGACCAAAGGCTAAGTCAAAGAAGATCGAAGAAATAAATCTTCCCCGAAAACTTCAAAGATCACTTGAAGATCGTTGCTAGAGTGATTAATCAGAGGAGAAATAGAGATTGGATTCAAGAAATGCATTTGGTCCGAAATTATTTTATTTATACACTGTTTTGTGTTTTATTAACTTCAATACAAAAATTTGTGTTCCACTCATTATTCATCTCGACTCAGATTATCGAATCATTAGAATGGGCCATGCCTATATATATTATTTTTCTTATTATTGTTTTTTCCAGGCCGCAAAGGCAGGTGGAAGGGATGTGTGGGTACGTAGTTTCGACATAGGCCCTTCGAATTTACCAGTAGATCCACTAGGTAGTAGGGCTAATAGGATATCGATCATTTGTATCCCAAATAATACTATACCCTCACTGGAAGATTTGATAGTGCCCGCAGTAATTTTGAATTTTAATTAAAAATATTTTTAAATAATTTTTTAGAAATATTAATGACGATATTAGTAGATGTTAATTATTTTAGTTCCTCTTTTATTTCAACCTCCTTCTATGTAAATGACATTGGTTTTTGTTTTAACAATAACGTATAAAAAAAACAACATTAACCTTTACATTGCAAGATGTAAAAACAAAATGAGACCAACACAATTAACATTTACTTAAAGAATAAGATATAACACCCAAAAAAATATTTGAAAAATACTTTACAAATATTTTTTTAATTAAAATTTGAGAATTAGGATATGGGCACCATCGAAATCTCCCTATCCTCACTCCAGTCGATCAAATCCCCTGTGCTACTCATACTACTAGAGGTGCCCATATTAAACCGGAACCGTCGGTTATACGGTTTCTGCCGGTTCCGGTTTTGTACGGAACCGTAACCGTCAATCGTAATAGGGCGGTTCGATATCGGTTTGGCCGACGAATTAATACAAACCGCCGGTTTCGGCGATTAACCGGCGGTTTGTGTGTGTGTATATATATATATATATATATATATATTTACGGTCGAGATCACGATCCGCGTGATCTCGATCAACGGCTAGGAACGCACGGAGGCGGATCGGTGATGTGGAACCACCGGTTTTGGAGCCCAAACTGGCGGTTTGGCCGAAAACCGCCGGTTTGGGCTCCAAAACCGGCGGTTCGGCCGTTATTTTTTTCAAAAATTTTCAAATTCAAATTTTAAATTTTTCCCCCCACTCCCCAATTTTCACCTATAAACACCCCATCTCCTCCACCATTTTCACTCACACGAAACTCTCAATCTCTCTCTCTCTATGCTCAAATTCTCTCTATTTTAGCAATATCATTTTCTTATTCAAGTTTTCTTACAAGTTACAATCTTACAAAGTTACTCTCTTCACTCTCAATATCTCGATTTCTTCATTTCTACAATTCTACTCATTTTCTATCATCCCTAATCATCATGTCTAGCCGAGGTAGCCGAGCCGATAAGGGTAAAGGTAAAGCTATTGCTGATACTTCCGAAGCTCCACGTCGTCGTCGTCGTACTCATTCTGGAGTACATATTTCTGATGATGCTGATACGACGCCGCCTCAATTTCAACAATAACAACCTGAAGAATATGTGAATCCCTATGGCGGATCCGATAGCGGTTTCTACAACGATCCAAGTGGTGGCGGTTTCTACCATGATCCAACTGGTGGCGGTTTTTACAACAATCCTACTTCTCAAATGGAAGTTGACGAAGAAGTGGCAAGATGGATCCAGTTTGAAGAATTACAACGATCTCAAGAATCTCGTGCTTTCAGCGGAAATCCATCCATCGATCTCGACACGGAGGAGGCGGATGCCGTTCCAACAAGAAATACGGCACTAAAATCTGCTCTCTTCACTATTCATTTCCGAAAGGTGGCAAGGAAGAATGAAGCGGGTGTGTTTGATTTGTATTACAACTATTGTCCGAAGCAATACAAATTTCGCACTGGAGGAGGCTATTTTGTTCTGATATTTGGTCTGATAAATTTATCCATTGTCATTATATTGCTGTTACATTGCATTGGATTGATTATTCATGGAATTTAAATAAACGTTTAATTACTTTTTGTAGATTTAACTGTCAACATAGTGCTTCTAATATTGCTAAGGTTATTATTAAAATTTGCAATCAATTTAAAATGCTTGATAAAATTTTTTCTATTGGTTTTGATAATGCGAGTGCTAATATGGCTAGTATTAGAGAATTAATTCAAGCATGTAATCCAACCTTGCATGGTAAATATTTTCATACTCGATATATTGCTCATATTTTGAATTTATGTGTTCAAGATGGACTTAGAATATTAAATAACTCAATTCAACCTATTCGTGATGCTATAGATTATATTCATGGTAGAGTTAGAGTTAGACATAGGTGGGAAAAATTCTGTAGGGAAGCTGGTGTGCATCCTAAAATTTTTAACTTAGATGTGCCTAATAAGTGGAACTCTACTTATGAAATGCTTTCTGCAACTTTGGAATATCGTGAATTATTATGTTTTTTTTTGCTACGCATATTGAATCGTTTATTTTATTATCTTCGTATTGGGATGATTGTATTGAATTAGTGGAGCTTTTACAAGTTTTTCAATATGCAACAAAAGATTTAAGCGGTGTGTATTACCCTACTGTTTGTAAATTTATGTATCATTGTTGTTTAATTGCTGCAAAATTTAATGCTTGTAGTCATAAACCCAATTTGCAAGATATGATTCTAGCCATGGTAAAAAATGGCTTAAATATTTTGATCATGTGCCTAATATTTTTTTGGTTACAAAAATATTGGATCCTACTTTTAAACTTAGTGCTACTAACGATATGATTGACATGTATTATAAGTTTTTGTCTACTATGAGTTTTACAGGTTCCGATCCCGATATATATGTGCCACCTGCTGAAGAAATTAAAACAGAAATTTATGAGTCTATATATTCACTTTATAGAGAATATGAGTTAAAATATGCTGATAGTATAACTCGTCCAACGAGTCGTTCTTCAGGTTCTAGTAGTTCTTTTTCGTTAGGATTAAATACTTCATCTTCACGTGGTAGTGCTTTACAAGAATTCCAAAAAAATTTCCACGGTAGAGAAAATACTAGGCGTAGTCAAAATGAATTAGATATGTATTTGCAAGACCCTATTGTGCCCCCCGATGATGAAAATACAGGTCCCAATAATTTTGATGTTCTCAAGTGGTGGTCTCGAAATCAAGAGTGGTATCCTTTACTTGCAATTATGTCAAGGGAGATTTTTGGAGTTCCGGCATCAACGGTTGCGGTCGAGCAAGCTTTCAGTGAATCCGGTTACATGTTGGACGAACGGAGATCAAATTTGACACCGGATCACCTCGAAGTTCAAATGATGTTGAAGGACGAGTCCAAAGCCGACCTAAGAGAGCAAGAGAACCGCTAGGACGACTTGATGGATGGCCCGCTCATTGAAGTTGGCTCGGAGAGTGAAGCCGAAGGAGGGAGCCAAACCGGAGATGATTGGGACGACGACTTCGAATTCTAGACTCGCCAAGGAAAAAATGTAAAATGAACTACGAGGGCTTTGATTCCAAGGTAAGGGATACGTAGGCAGCTTCATATGAAGTGCAAGCCCAAATTTCAATTATTTCTTTTCCCCCCTAATTCCTAAATTCTAAATTAGCTCAAATTATAACTTGTAAATTGTAATTTGTAAATTCTAAATTTGTAAATTGTAATTTTATATTTTCATAGTTTGATTAATTTACAATTTGTATTTTGTAGCTTGTTATTTGTAAATTTGTAAATTGTAATTTCATATTTTCATAGCTTGATTAATTTACAATTTGTATTTTGTAACTTGTTATTTGTAATTTGTAAATTTGTAATTTGTAATTTCATATTTTCCTAGTTTGATTAATTTACAATTTGTATTTTGTAACTTGTAATTTGATAAATTAAATTGTATTATCAATATTCTTGTAACTTGTAAGTTATAACTTGTAAATTATAAGATGTAAATTATAAAATTATATAATAATATCAAAATTCAAATAAACTTGTGTTTTGTCATACTTCTTAGTTTTGAACTTGTAAATTAGTAATTTTATCGATTTAGTACCTAATAATAGTTCATCCAATCGTCAATTCGAGTTCGGAGAGAGAGAGAGAGAGAGAGAGAGAGAGAGAGAGAGAGAGAGACAAAACTGGAAAACCGGCGGTTAATCGGATAACCGCCGGTAACCGGCAAAAACCGACCGAGCCCAAAACTGGCGAAACCGGAACCGTCAACCGTCGGAGCACGGTGCGGTTCCGGTTCCGGCGTTCCGGAACCGCCTAACCGGCGGTTTCTAACCGGAACCGTGGACATCACTACATACTACATTTGGTTTGTCATAACTAAATTTTTTTTAATTTTTTTTTAATTTTTTTTAATACACCTTAATTGGGGATGGGTGAATCTTAAATAAAAAATTAAAATTAAAATAAATTTTAATAAATTAAAAATTAAAAAAAATAAATTAAAGAATTGGCACAGAAGATACAACAAGAATGGTCACAGGTGATCCTATTACCACTCCAGTAGCGTTTTAATTTGGGTTAACTTACAAACGGGTTAGAAGCCCAATCAAAAAGTCGAAACCCAACAAATTTCCAGCCATTACTTTAGAATTGCAATTTCTCATAGCTCTAGTGTTACTCGATGCTTAGGCGCCTCCAACGTTATTTTATCATAGTAATAATTGTTGAGTGTTCACTTAAAATGAAATGATAAAAACTTGTCCAAGACTATTTTTATGGGTCAAAAATCGTCATACGGGTCAAGATCCATATTAAAATACAAATTCAAGAGTTCATTTGTAATTTTATTGATATTTGATAATTTTTGAATCTAGATTTTAATTTGTAGGATGATATAACACAAGACTTCCTCAAATTAAATATGTTTGCTACTATATTATTAAATAAATTGACTTTTCCAGTTATATGAATTTATTTAGTCATTTTCTGAGACGTAAAGAAAACACAATTTTCTTTTCTATTTAGTAAGTAACAATATTGTAAATTGTAATAATAGGGAAAATTCGATGCTACACGTAAGGATAGCATGTCCGAATTTTTCTTTTTATTTTTTAAAATTATTTTAAAAATATTTTTTGTAACTTTTTTTTATATATAAATGGCGAGATTAGTAAATTTTAATTATGTTTGTCGCGGGTTTTTTTTCACCTCCTATTATGTAAATAGTATAGGTGTGTATTTTTACGGCATCGTGTGAAAAAAATTTAACAACATTGTCGTTTACATAATAAGAGGTGAAATAAAAAATGGAGCCGAACATAATTAACTTCTACTTAAAAAGTAATATATATTCAAAAAACATATTAGGAAAAATATTTTAAAAATAATTTTAAAAAATAAAAAAGGAAATTCAGGCATGTTACCTAAGGGTAGCATCGAATTTTCCGTAATCATAGCCTAAAATAGATCAGCACATTAAGGTTGCTAATGAGCATCAGTCCAATGAAAGTAAGACTCTACGAAGCCCAAAATTCAACCCAGTCGGTCCGAGAAGTGAAGATTGACCTTATCTTAAGTAAATAACAATTTTATCTATTCTTTGACTCTCATTACTTATAGGGCGATTCTAAACATAGTCTTCAAATTTATTATTATAGCTCCCAATATTTAATTATATTATAAATATTATTTTTATAACTTATTTTCCCTTATAGCCCTCCTAAATTGAAAATAAAATTTGTATGGAACCATCTAATGAGTTTCTTACGTTAGATGGGTCAGAAAGGATCCAAATCACAAAAGCAGTTAGATGCTTGGACGCTACGCGCGCGGCCACGTGTGTATCACTTGGTATGAAGTAAAATATCACTAATTATATGTCAAAATATCACTTAATATAAATGGAAATATCATCAACTATGAAATATTTCCACATGCTAAGAAGAAAATAAATACATTACTTTTTGCATAAATCGTAATATGGGATTTTACTTTAGTTGATTCATTTATCTTTTTTTTTTTAAATGTTTGTTGATTATCCAGACATCATGTATCACTATGTCTATAGTAAAGTATCACTAATTATGTGTCAAAGTATTACTTAATATGAATTGAAGTATAATCAACTATGAAGTGTTTTCACATGCTAAGAAAAAAATAAATGAATTATTTTATACATAAATCATAATGTGAACTTTTAATTTAGTCGATTCATTTATCTTTTTTTTTTTCGGAATATATTTGTTGATGCTCTAGACAACAAGTTCAACCATGTGTGAAGTAAAGTATCACTAGCAATGAAGTGAAGTATCATTACCTATGAAGCGTCTGACAACCTCTCATTTTCTTTCTTTTTTTCGCTTTTTTTTTCAACTTTTTAAAATCTTCATTTTATATCATGTCTAGTGCATGAGTCCATGTGTTAGCATAGAACAAATGCATTGTGCGAGATGCCAAATATAAAAAATTAAATTAATTCAATTCAATTTTAGGGTTCACTAATTTTATTTTAGGGTATAAATTTATTTCAAAAAAATTAAATATATATTTATAAAAAAATGCAAAAAATTAAAAAGTGAAAAAAAAAGAAGTAAAAGAGGATGGAGAGGGGAAGAGGGGCCACTAAAAAATTTTAAAAAAGAAAAGAAAAATGAGAGAAGGGAACCACCTTATGGGTCAAATAGAAATCCGTCTAACGTAAGAGATCCATTAGATGGTCCCACACAAGTATCCCTCTAAATTAAAATATACGAAATATCTTATATAGGGATGAGCAAAACTGAACTGAACCGTTGAGTTTGGATAGATGTTGCATTCGGTTCGACTTTGGTTTTTATGTAGGGAACCGAACGTGCTTTGGTTCAGTTTCAATTTGGGCTGTTAAAAACCGAAAATACCCGAACTGAACTGATATATATTATAATAATATAAATTATATAATAGCTATCCCATCACAGAATTTAATTAGTTAAGAAGCCCAGTAACCCACTGAGTCCAGCTCGTATATCTCGCACATTACTATTCACACAACGGCGATCACACTTCACACAATCTAATTCTGAAACCTAATTCTAAAAAACCATATTGAATATTGCGCCACCTCTTCTCACCTCTCAACTCTCATGGCAAGAACCAGTTATTGTGTCGCCTCACGTTGCAGCAACAACAACTTTCATCTCCCTCATCTCGTGGCAGCAGCGAAAGCTTTGAAACCCGTCTCTTCTGATTTTCCCATGTTGAGCAGCAACAAAAGGTAAGCCGTAAGTCACTATTTGTTTTAGTTGATGGATAGATTGTTTATTAATTATGTTTCATTTAAATTGTGTGAATTTTGGTGAAAAAATATGGAGATTTTTTTTATAAATCTGCCCAAAATATGCTTCGATTATAAGAAAACTGAATGTTGGTTAAGTTTGGTTGCAACCAATGCTTTGCTCAGTCATAAAATTTTCAGTTCGGTCCAAATTCAGTTCAAGGGTTCAATTTGGTTCGATTTGGTCTGAACTGAATGCACACCCTACTCTTATTTATCCTCAATTCGATTTTGTATGTAGCCCTCCATCCCCGCATTATTTTTCATCTCCAAACTTCCATAATTGTATAGCCCACATCATTTTTAAAGAATTAATCCAATCTAATTTTAGTTCTCCAATTCACTCAACAATTAAATTTGATATTGAGTTTTACTCTGGGTTGACCTTAAATGATGTCAAGTTGTCTGGAATTTATTATTAATTATGTTATTCCAACAAAGATTTACTGAATTTTTTTTAAGAGGGCTAGCAATAAAAAAAGTAATTAATTGTAGAAGAAGTAGAGCAAGAAAAAATGAGATATATGAGTAAAAAATTAAAAATTACTCTTTGAAAATTTGAATTTCAATGCAACTAATCGACACAAATAGTCAAGTGTCGAGGAATTGTGATATCAGTCTTCTGCGAGTCATGAAACAAAAGAACAATAATTGATGAATTAAACAAAGACTGTGACGCCCCAAAATCAAATTCGAGCCCAATTTTTATTTTTAATACCCAATTAATATAGAGAGATTTTTGTTTAGGGGTCAAGTACTGGGCTTTTGAGCCCATTTAAAATTATATTTATTTCCGACCCAAATATTATGGGAACGAGATGAATGAGCACTTTAGATGTTTTTTTTCGTAAATGTGAACCCACAAATTAAATTTTATTCAATTGAAATTTCTTTGACTCTCCAATGAATTATATTTAATTAAAGATATCAAAGCCCAATTATTTGCCCAAAGTTTTCGGCCCAATTGATTTTAAATGAGGCCCATTCTTTGCCTAGCCCACAAGCTCAATTAAATGAGATCAAATCTATGTTATAATATCCTATACTTGAAATAAGATGAGTAATGCACACCACAAGTGAGAAGGGAAAAGAAAGGAAAAAGGGGAAAAAGAAGAGAGAGTGAGGGCATGATCAAAAGTGGGAGAAAGGAAAGGAGAGAAGAAAGAGGAAGAAATTGAGGAAAAAGGGAGAAGAGAAGAGAAGAGAAGAGAGAGAAGAACTCTGTGGTTCCCGATATATAGCACTTCGGTGTGATATGATATAGCACTCCGGTGCGGTATGGCACAATGGTGCAATTATGGTACTACGGTACAAATGTCACTTCGGTGAAATTTATATGATAGGGAACCATATTGTGTTATGTTAATGATCAGATACTTTTTATGGGCATTATGGTAAATATGTTTAATATGCAAACTGTTTATTGAACGATCAAGTATATTTCAGAAATTAAAAGTCTCACTGAGTGTTTTCTGGCACTCACCCCATCTATTTTTCAAAATCTCATTAAGTGTTTTCTGGCACTCAGCCCATCTATTTTTCTAAATATTTTCAGGTACATGATGACGGCCGGGGGCTGACATGGACTAATGGGGATTTCTTAATTCGTTGACCACTTTTACGATTTTTAATTATTGAATATGCATAGTTTGTGGTCAATAAGTATAAATTTTTATGCTTCCGCGTTATGATCATGAAACATTTAACTATTTTATGGACATTTATTAATGTTGTTGTCTTTTGGCATATTTTAAATGTTGAATATTGAATTTTGACTAGTCTTGGTCTTACAGATTTGAATGGTAAACGCTTGTGAGCGTGGATATTTTGAATATTTTAAACGAAATGTTGCCCAAATTTTTATATCCAAGAAAAATTATTAATTTTGAAATGCGAAATTCTTTATTGTCAATTGTTTTAGTTTGTGTTTTCGTTAGCATCTGGCCCTTCGGGTCTGGGTCGCTACAAAGACCTACATTTCGCCACATGAAACACGTCAAAGACCTACTTGCTTTGTGAAATGAAGATTCCTTCCTTGTCTTGTTTAATTTGTAGACCAAGGAAGTAGTTGAGTTCTCCAACCATGCTCATCTCGAATGTACTACACATTGAGTCTACAAATTCCTTGAGCAGATTAGTACAAGTTGAACCAAAAACAATATCGTCAACATAGATTTGAGCAACAGTTATATGTTTTTTATTTTTCTTTATGAAAAGAGTTTTATCCACTTATCCCCTTGGAAAACCAATTTTAAGCAAGAATTCAGTTAGTCTAGCATACCAAGCTCTTGGAGCTTGTTTAAGACCGTACAAAGCTTTTCTCAACTTAAACACATGCAATGGTTTCTCATGACATTCAAACCCCTTAGGTTGTTCAACATATGCTTCTTCATTAAGATACACATTCAAGAAAGCACAATTTTAACATCCATTTGATGCAAAGTGATTCCAACATAGCATGCAATGGCACACAAAAGACGAATTGACTCAACCCTAGCTACATGAGCAAATGTTTCATCAAAATCTACTCTTTCAATCTGAGTATATCCTTGAGCAACAACACGAGCTTTATTTCTTACAACATTTCCTGATTCATCAGTTTTATTTTTGAAAATCCATTTGGTTCCTATAACATTCTTATCTTTTAGATGAGGAACCAGCTCGCACACATTATTTCTGACAAATTGATTTAATTCCTCATGCATAGCATTAACCCAGAAATCATCCTTAAGAGTATCCTTGATGTTTTTGAGTTCAATGTTTGACAGAAAGCATGTGTTTGACAAATAATTACTCAAGGAAGACATACATACCAATTTTACCATTTCTTTATAATCCACGGAATTCTTCTTCCAAGTTTGAACTCTTTCTGATTGTTCACCAATGATTTGAGAATTTGGATGGTTCTTTCTGATTTTACTTGGTGGATCTATCATTGGTTCGTTTTCAGCAGTAACAAGTTGATCATCTTCACTGTCTGATGTGCAAGTTGAAGTTGGTGACTTAACGGGAACTTCTTCATTCGATGAAACATTCACTTCAACATTGTCTGATGTCTTGTTTTTGACATCATGTTCAGTTCGATCACTTGACATTTCTCTAGCTTCAAGAAGATACATTACTTCATCTTCTTCTGATTTCGAAGCAATTCCTGTGTGATCATCAAAAACAACATTAACAGATTCTTGGACAGTTTTAGTCCTCAGATTCAGCACACGGTATGCTTGGCTATTTGAATCATATCCTTAAAACACTCACTTGTCACTTTTTGCATCAAATTTTCCTAGGTGATCCCTATCATTCAGAATGTAACAAACACATCCAAAATCATAAAAATATATCAATTAGGCTTTTTGTTCTTCAGAAGTTCATAGGGAGTTTTTTTTTCTACCAGGGCGAAGAATCACTCGATTTCCAATGTGACATGCAGTGTTGACTGCTTCAGTCCAAAGTTTCTTGGATAATCGTTGAGCCTGTAACATTTCTCTGGACATATCCTGAAGAGTACGATTTTTCCTTTCGACCACACCATTTTGTTGAGGGGTTTTTGGTGCTGAGTACTCATGGATAATGCCTTTCTTTTCACAAAATTCATCAAACATCGAGTTCTTGAATTCAAGCCCATGGTTAGTCCTCACACATTTGATGTCAGACTTGTATTGATGAGACATTGTCCTGCAAAACTTCTTAAACATCCTGAAAGCTTCATATTTTTCTTGAAGAAATTCAACCCATGTGAATCATGAGTAATCATCAACAATAATAAGAATAAATCTTTTTCCACTCATGCTTTTTGTATCAACAGGACCCATTATGTCCATGTGAATTAAATTAAAACATTTAATGGTTTGACATTCAGTAAGACTTTTATGAGGAGTTCTTGTTTGCCCTTCTGACATGCACCACAGACAACATTAAAATCAATCTTCACTGGGGGAATTCCTCTAACAGCATCAGATTCAATCAACTTCTTCAGAGTTTGAAAGCTCACATGTCCAAGCTTTTGATGTACAAGTTGTGTGTCATCATTCACAGACATATTGCATTTCTCATTTTTGTCAGCATGATAACAATTATCTAATGCACGACTTCCAAACACGATGCATTTATCATCACTGTCAAAAACTTCACATGTATTTTTGTTGAATCTGACATACATTCCGTCATCACATAGTTGACTAATGCTTATCAAATTTGCTATTAGACTTTCAACATAAAGCACATTACGCAATTTAGGGAAGTTTTTCACATTCAAAGTTCCCTTACCAATAATGTTGCCTTGTGCTCTTCCACCGTAGCTCACTTTTCCTTTACTTGATGTGGAATAATCATCAAGAAGCTTATGATTACCTGTCATGTGACATAAGCAACCACTATCAAAATACCAGGTACCTGTGATGTTAGCTTTCAAAGAGGTGTAGACAACATCGCATGCAATTTTGGCCTTTTTGGATCTCTTCTTCTTCTTGCTGGGATTGGAAGAAGTTTCCACAACAACCTTGCCAGATGCTAACTACTAACAAGAATTTAAACAATATCCAACTTATATACCCTTAACTAGGACTTAAACATAGATTGCACGACTTTAGAACCATTAGAAAATACGAGGGTTTGAAAGACTCGAGTTTAGAACACACTCCAAAGCTCAAATGGGTCAAACAACCCTTGCACGGGCCGTGCAGAAGGAAGGTATGAGCGCACGGGCCGTGTCGGAATAATTTCGGAAAGAGTTCTCTTTCCGGAGACCCCCGCACGGGCTATGTGGTCATAAAAATTGAGCACACGGTCCGTGCGCCACTCCCAGCTCTCCCAGAACATCTCTGCACGGGCTGTGCGCTCGGCAGATTTGAGCGCACGGTCCGTGCGCCTCTTACGGACATCAAAACAATCGATCGAGAGTTTGGTTAAGGCGATACTGGGTCATTCCTCTCATTCTCTCAATGTCTTAAACTTGAAAATAAGGCTTAACACTTTGCAAAAACATAGAAACAACATGCTTTGAATTTAAAAAGAAATCGACATTATAACGGAATAAACACGACAATCGTCCCTAAACACTTAGAATAACGACGAAATCTTAAATATAGCTTGAACGGAACTTTAACAAACTAAACGAGACTAAATACGAGAATATTAACGAGAATCATCATGGCGATAATAAAAACGAGTAATATAATGTAAACGTTATTAACTTGGAACTTTAACAAGAATCGAAATACAACTTTAGATGGAAAGTAAAAGAATAATAACGAAGAACATGAAGAACACTAAGAACGGAAAGTAAATGCGGAATTTAAAAGACGAAAAAGAAATGGAAGTTGAGACCGACGAACAAAAATGGACGGCGTTAGGTGCGTCGAAGGAAGGTGGCTAGCTCGGCGTCTCGTCGAGTCGCAACGGCGGCAGAGACGCCTGCTACGACCCAATGGCACCCCTAGCACATTCTCTCACTGCATCCCTTCCACACCACTCCGCTCGTCGTCTTGCAGAACACTCACGAAGAACGCTTTTTACTTCGACAGAACCTCGACTACTCTTCTCAAGCTCTCAAGCTCTCACTCTCCAAAAGTTGGAAATAGATTGTAATGGTGCAAAATGAGTGGTGGGGAGGGGTGTTATTTATAGATGTGGGGTTGGCTTCCTTGAGAAGCCACTCCAGTACAGGAATACTGCAAAAGTTATCCCGGGTTCGGTTAAAAGCTGTTTTATTCAATATCGAGGTCCAAATGACCTCAGACACAAAATCCGAAAATAGCGGGAGACTCGTTGGCTCGAATACTAGTGAACCAACTTGACTCATGATGAAGATGAGGTCGTCAGAAGAAAAACGAGCCAAGATTCCTTTTTTGGAATTACTTTTTACTATTCACTCAGACTGACAGATTTTGTTCCCGAGCGTTTGATTGACCTCAGAATGGAAATCCATGAACGCGAACGGATTCCTTAAGTCATTTTCCATAAGAGGGACCTGATAGAATAAGACTCGGATCAACAAGGAGGATTTCGTAAATTTCTCAAAACGCGAACGCACGCAAAAGTTACTATTCATTCACCTTTTAAATACGTTTTTCATCACTGGGAACTCAAATGACTTCAGAATAAAATTCCAGGAACATGGGCACACTCCTTGAGTTAAAACCTTTCTAACGAGACCAAGTTTGACCAAAACAGAGTTAACATCAAAATTTCTGAAAAGACGATTTCACGAAAACTGACTCCTAAAGTCGTGACTGACATCTGACTTCACTTAAATCTTATTTAAAACTCTTCCTTAACTAGTTAATTACTATTAACAATCCTCTAATCATAATTTAAAAATCTGGGATTTTACATCCTACCTCCCTTTAAGAAATTTCGTCCCAAAATTTACTAACCATGATAAGGGACATCAGGGTACTTTTTGAGTAGCTCCGATTCTAGCTCCCAGGTTGCCTCCTCTGAACCATGGTGGTTCTAGATTACTTTTACAAGACTGATCTCCTTGTTCCTTAACTTCTGGATCTTTCAATCCACAATGGCCTGGGGCTTCTCTTCATACGCGAAGTCCTCACTCAGGACTATCTCTTCATTGCTAATCACGTGCTTTGGATCGAACACGTATTTCCCCAACATTGAGACATGAAAGAATCATGCATGTTACTCAGGTTGGGTGGTAAGGCTAACTTGTAGGCTACTTCATTCACCTTCTCTAAAATCTCAAAAGGTCCAATAAATCTAGGCCTTAGCTTGTTTCGTTTACCAAAACGAACCACTCCTTTGGACAGAGATACCTTCAAGAATACTTTATCTCCGACGTCAAAACTGAGCTTCGTTCTTCTTTGATCTGCGTAAGCCTTCTGTCTATCCTGAGCCTCCTTGATTCGTTGACGAATTAACTCAATCTTCTGGATTGCTTCCTGGACCATTTCAGGTCCAAGTATTCTTCTTTCTCCAGCCTCGTCCCAATACAAGGGCGATCTACACTTCTTTCCATACAGGGCTTCATAAGGGGCCATGCCGATCGATGATTGGTAGCTGTTGTATGCAAACTCTACTAATAGCAAGAAAATCCTCCCAACTACTTCTTTGATCGATGACTACTCCTCTAAGCATATCTTCTAGAATCTAGATAGTCCTCTTGGACTGGCCATCCATCTGAGGATGAAAGGTCATGCTGAAGTTGAGCTTTGATCCCATGGCTTCCTGTAGGCTCCTCCAGAATCTTGACATAAATCTTGTATCACGATCCGATGTTATCGAGACCGGGACTCCGTGCAAATGCACAATGTCCTTAACATAGAGTTGGGCTAATTGATCTAGCCCATTTATCATTTTAACGGCAATAAAATGTGCGGCTTTCAATAAGCGATCAATGACTACCCAAATAGCGGTGTTGTCCCGCTTAGACTTTGGCAATCCTACCACAAAGTCCATATTGATATGATCGTACTTCCATTCGGGGATTTCTAAAGGTTGGAGCAGACCAGAGGGTTTCTGATGTAACGCTTTCACTTGCTGACAGTCCAAACACTTTTCTACGAAGGTGGCTATCTCTCTCTTCATGTTATTCCACCAAAAGTTCCTTCTGAGGTCTTGATACATCTTGGTGCTTCCGGGATGTGCTGTATATGGCGTGTCATGTGCTTCACACATGGTTTCCTCCTTCAGCTCTTCCTTGCTTGGCACACAAAGCCTTCCATTGAATAAAAGCGCGTTGTCGGCAGCTTCCGTGAAGTCCTACGAGTTATCAGAACATGCTTCCAGCCTTTTCTTCTCAAGAAACTCATCTCTTCTCTGTGCTTCGACTATCTTTTGCCTTAGGTCGGGCTGAGCGACTATCGTGGCGATCTGGGCTTGAATGGTTTCAGGTGGTGTTAGCACCTCGATTCTCAACTTCTCGAATTCCTTGCGAAGATCCTCCTGGACTTGAACGAGTCCTAACCCTGACTTCTGTTTCCTACTTAGGGCATCAGCTACCACATTCGCCTTTTCTGGGTAAAGTGAATCGTGCAGTCGTAATCCTTAACGAGTTCTAACCATCTTCTTTGCCTCATATTAAGATCTTTTTGCTCGAAGAAGTACTTTAGGCTCTTGTGATCTGAGAAGATCTCACACTTAGCTCCGTAGAGATAGTGCCTCCAGATCTTCAGCAATGAACAACTGCTGCTAACTTTAGGTCATGCATGGGATAGTTCTACTCGTGGTTCTTAAGCTACATCGAAACATAAGCAATCACCTTTTCTCTTTGCATCAGCACGCATCCTATTCCTTTCTTTGACGCATCTGCGTAAACCACGGAATCTTCATTCTCTTCTGGAATGGCCAACACTGGGGCTGTGGTTAGCATCTTCTTCAAGGTTTGGAAGCTTTCCTCGCACTCTGTCCACTTGAACTTGGAGTCCTTCTTCAGTAGTCGCGTCATGGGCTTGGATATTGATGAGAATCCTTCAATAAATCTACGATAGTATCCAGTGAGTCCTAGAAAACTTCTTATCTCATTCACGTTCCTCGGGGGCTTCCAGTTACTTACTGCTTTAATCTTAGCCGGATCCACCTTGATTCCTTCCGCCGACACTACATGACCTAGAAACATCATCTCCTTGAGCCAAAACTCACACTTACTAAACTTAGTGTAAAACCTTTCTCTTCTTAATGTCTCCAGCACCACTCTTAGGTACTCTTGGTGTTTCTCTTCTTCCTTCGAATAGACGAGGATATTATCTATAAAAACTAGCACAAACTTATCCAGATACGGATAAAATACCTGGTTCATCAAATCCATGAACACTGCTGGGGCATTGGTCAATCCAAATGGCATTACTACAAACTTTTAATGTCCATAGCAAGTCCTAAAAGCGGTTTTAGGAATATCTTCTTTTCGGATCTTCAACTGGTGATACCCAGACTTTAAGTCTATCTTAGAGAAAACACTTGCTCCCTTAAGCTGATCAAAGAGATTGTCTATTCTTGGGAGAGGGTATCGATTCTTGATGGTTAACTTATTCAACTCTCTATAGTTGATGCACATTCTCAATGTGCCATCCTTCTTCTTCATGAACAAGATTAGGGCTCCCCAAGGCGACACACTAGGTTGGATAAAGCCTAGGTTTAACAACTCTTGCAGTTGAACCTTGAGTTCTTGCAACTTCTTAGACGTCATTCTATAGGGGGCTTTCGAGATTGGGGCGGCTCCTGGTTCCAACTCGATGGCGAACTCTACTTGTCTATCCAGAGGTAGTCTGGCAGCTCCTTCGGAAATATATCGGGGTATTCTCTTATGACTGAAACATCTTCGATTGGCAGCTCCCCCTCTTCTTTCTTCGTCAGACTAACCAAGAACGATTGGCAGTTACTCTTTCTCATCATCTTGGCGGTCTTCAGAGTGGATATCACTGGTACTTTAGTTCCCAGCCTTGATCCGTAGATCTTCACCTCGAGTTTTTCGGGTGGTCAAAACACTACTTCCCTCTCAGGACAACTTATGGAGGCATAAGCTGAGGCTAACCAATCCATTCCTAGGATTATATCAAAGTCCTGAATCTTTATCACGTAAAGATTTGACTTAAAGGTCTCCCCTTCTATGTTCAATTCTAGGTTAGAGCAGACCTTCCTAGACATCATTCTTCTTCAAGAGGGAATACTTATCTCAAGAGCATTCTCAACGTTTTCAGGTTTTATCTTCAATCTCTTACAAGCAGACTCAGCTATAAATGAATGCGATGCTCCAGTATCGAAGAGAGCTAAAACAGGCGTGTCAAAGAGGGTAATCATACCTGCCAGATTACTTGGGGCCTTAGCAGCTTGCTTCTGAGTAAGAGCGTAAGTACGAGCCGACTGAGGGGGCCTTTGTCTTTGATTGGGCCTTTGATCTCGTCCTTGGTTCGGCCTTGGATTCATTCCCAGCCTTTATCCTTGAGGTCCTCCTTGCTGCAGCCTTGGTTGATTTCCAGGGAATTATCGAAGCGGCTGCGGGTACAGGGGTTGCTGTAGCATCTGGGATTGTCTATTGTTTCCTTTAGGACACTCTCTCTTGAAGTGGCCCTCTTCTCCACAGTTGTAGCACCTAGTTTGGTTGGCTCTACAGGCTCCAAGGTGCGTCCTTCCGCACTTTTGACATGGCCTCGTGTTGGGTTTTTTCGAATTAAACCACCCCAGGATCTATTTGTTTGTTCATTAATCTGTATTCATGCAAATCATAATTTTATGTTTGAGGCATGTTTATCACAGTCTAATCAAAAATCATGCAAAACAGATTCAAATCTAACAAAGCGAAAATATAGAAAATGAATCTACTTACAATTTGACAGACGGTCTGAGGACAAGATTACAGATCTAATCTTGCTGTTGAATGAGCACTGTGATTGGCGCCACCTATGCCTCAAAATTCGACCAACATAGATTCTACTCCAAGATCTTCTGTTGTATTCCCAGACTGTATCTAGATTCAGAGTGGGCTGAAATCTATTAGATAGAAATGTGAATACTGTGGATAACTTTGAGAGACAAAGAGGGGCTGAATAATATGCTTAAAATTTTTGATCCCCTTCCCTATATTTATATAGGGGGCGACAAAAATTACAGCTCCAGACTTACTGGGCTTGGGCCTCTATCTCAAGTTCTATATCCAGTCCACTATCAGTCAATTTGGGCTACAACAGAGATCTAGAAGAATATTAAATTGGCCCACTAATTTATTTAATATTCATTATCCAATAAATCTATGATATAATTAAATAAATTAAGTCTTACTTTTATTCCACTAAAGAAGTAAAACTGACCTACCAATTTAATACATATTTACGAATATGCTTTCTCTTTTAGTCCAGCCATTCACCGTGTTTAAGATATAATGTTCATTAATTAATTATGTGAGCCTCTGACAGCTATAATTAACTAATATCTAAAACCTTGAGTAGTACCACACAAACTTTATCATGTAAGGAATAAATTCCACCGGCAGGGTTTCAACATGAACTTATGTTTCCTCAAGAGAACATCATCAACTTGGCGCACCAGGACAGGGTGCTCATGCATACTGATCGAGATACTAATTATACATTGTTATTACCCAAGATATCGAGTTTGAACTACGAAAAGATCTCGCTCATTGATAAATCAAAGTAATAATCAACGCACACATAAGCTCGCTAATATCACATGAGTTCAGAACCCGAACTCTGTGGATCTTTATTCTCTCAGTAACTGGGTCAGAGACAGAGAATAGTATTCTATCATGATCGTCCTCAATACACTAATAAGTGTAATAGAATAATCAGTTAGTCAAGATAAACTAACTTGTTAGATTATTCTACAGTGTACCGATGGTGTGTTCAGGACCATCTAAGCCGTGAGCTCTTTTAATACATTACAAGGTTCTAATGGTATGATCTTACCGTGTGACTCCCCACACCATATCATCTACAATGTAAGTATATGGAATATTGCATAGAACAATTATAGAACATAATCTAAATGCAAACAGTGACTGCAATAACTTGCATTTCATATCATCATATTATCAGAAAAGTATACAAAGACAAGTCTTCTAGTATACAAAACCAACAATCTCCCACTTATACTTGAAGCATGTCTTTCAAGTATAAAAACTAACATGCTAACTTTCCAATCAAAACTATCAACTCAAACTGCGCCACCAGGTCTGCATCTCACTCCCATTTTCTCCACGTGACCATCAAAGGTCTTAGCCCGCAGGCTCTTCGTGAATGGATCAGCCAGGTTGTCCTCCGATGCAATCTTGACCACCGTCACGTCTCCTCTCTTAACGATTTCTCGTATAAAATGGTACTTTCTATGTGTTTACTTGCATTGTGAGCTTTGGGTTCCTTCGAGTTTGCCACTGCACCAGAATTATCACAGTATATCGTGATAGTCTTAGGAAAACCAGGAATCACTCCCAAGTCCTCTAGGAACCCGCGGAGCCAGACAGCCTCTTTTGCAGCCTCAGAGGCAGCTACATATTCAGCTTCCATGGTGGAATCTGCAATGCATTTCTGCTTAATGCTCCTCCATGCGATGGCTCCACCTCCTAATGTAACCACATAGCCCGAGGTAGACTTACTCTGATCTTTGTCAGTTTGAAAATCTGAGTCCGTATAACCCAAATGTACTAGACTATCAGAGTGGAAAACCAACATATAGTCTCGAGTCCTTTTAAGGTACTTGAGAATGTTTTTTACCGCAGTCCAGTGACCTTGTCCAGTATTAGACTGATATCTGATTACCATGCCTATGGCATAGCATATATCAGGCCTAGTGCATAGCATAGCATACATCAAACTTCCCACAGCTGAAGCATATGGTACTTTCTTCATTTCCTCTATCTCAGACTGTGTTTGGGGACACATTTCCTTGGATAGATGAATTCCATGCCTGTAAGGTATAAAACCTTTCTTGAAATCTTGCATGCTAAACCTAGCTAGCACTGTATCGATATAAGTCATCTGGGACAGACATAACATCATTTTCTGGCGATCTCGAATGATCTTGATGCCAAGGACATGTTCGGCTTCACCCAGATCCTTCATATCGAACTGCTTGGACAACCACACCCTAATGTTAGATAACTCCTTCTTACTGTTTCTAATAAGCAAGTTGTCATCAACATAAAGTACAAGGAATGACACCACGTTTCTATCACATTTCTTATACACACAGCTCTTATCCGGACTTTGCACAAATCCATATGACTGGATAACCTCGTCAAATCGGATGTTCCAAGATCTCGATGCCTGCTTAAGTCCATAAATGGATCTCTTAAGCTTGCACACCAAGTGCTCTTGGCCTTTAGCAATAAATCCCTCTGGTTGTCTCATGTGAATGTTTTCTTCAAGAATTCCATTTAGGAAAGTTGTCTTGACATCCATCTGCCAGATTTTATAATCTAAATGAGCGGCAATTGATAAGAGAATCCGGATTGACTTAAGCATGGCTACCGGTGAAAAGGTTTCCTCATAATCGATCCCTTCTTTCTGAGTGTACCCTTTCGCCACCAATCTAGCTTTGAAGGTTTCAACCTTCCCGTCAGCTCCTCTCTTGCGCTTGTAGATCCACTTACACCTAATAGGTTTAATCCCATCTAGTGGTTCTACGAGCTCCCAGACTTGATTGTGATCCATAGATCCAATCTCAGATTCCATTGCAGTTTTCTAAGAATCCGCATCTTTATCTCGAATTGCCTCGTCATAGGTCCTGGGATCCAATTCATTTAGTCCCTCTGGAAAATCTGAAGCCTCTCCCAGACCAATGAATTTATCAGGTTGGCGTACAACTATCCCACTGCGACGAGACAGTTCCTGTACTTTTGTGACACGTTGTGCAGTATTTGGTGGTTCCTCTTCTTGTATAATTGGTGTAGGATTCGATCCTCCCTTTAACTCCTCAAGGATGATTTGACTCCTTGGTTTGAGGTTTATGACATAGTCTTCCTCTAAGAATCGAGCATTGGTGCTAACAATGATCTTCTGATCCTTAGGACTATAAAACAAACCACCTTTCGTTCCTCTAGGATATCCAACGAATAGCCTTACATCAGTACGAGGAGCCAGCTTATCAGCTTTCTTATCCAACACATGTACAGGGCTACCCCAAATCCGAATATGGTTCAATGTGGGCTTTCGTCCAGTCCATAATTCTGTGGGCGTAGAAGGAACTGACTTTGACGGAACCAAGTTAAGAATATAGGTTGCTGTTTCTAGGGCATATCCCCAGAACGAAATGGGCAATTCAGAATAACTCATCATCCATCTAACCATCTCTAACAGTGTACGATTCCTTCTTTCCGCCACACCATTCTGTTGTGGTATTCCCGGCGCAGTCAACTGGGAGGTAATCCCATTCTCTGCCATGTAATCCCTAAATTCACTCGAGAGGTACTCGCCACCACGATCAGAACATAGTGACTTGATACTTCTGCCTGTTTGTGTTCTCCACTTCTGCCTTAAACACTTTGAATTTCTCAAAGCATTCAGACTTGCGACGTAACAGATAGATATAACCGTATCTAGAGTAATCATCAATGAGAGTGATGAAATACTCGAACCCTCCTCAAGCTTGAACTGACATAGGGCCGCACAGGTCAGAGTGAATCAAATCTAATATCCCTTCGGATCTATTTCCTTTTGACTGGAAAGGACGCTTGGTCATTTTACCTTCCAAACAGTATTCACACAAAGAAAACGATTCCAGTACCAAAGAAGACAATGGTCCATCATTTACAAGCCTTTGTATCCTCTTAAGGTTAATATGACCTAGCCTTAGATGCCAAAGATAGGTTTGATTCAATTCTGAAGGTTCTTTTCTCTTGTTAGGGTTTATGATCAATGTATTCAATAGTTGTCTTTGCGTAGTGTTTTCAATTGGTTTAAGAAAGTATAAGTGTCCATCCAATGTGCCAGAACAAATAAAATGTTTACCACTAAAGATAACTACTTTGTTTTCAAAAGAAACAGAATATCCATCCATAATCAATTTAGAAACTGAAATTAAGTTTCGCCTAAAACCAGGCACATAAAGACAATCTTTCAAAACCAAAGCTCTATCACTACTGAAAGGTAAAGCAACGTCTCCCACTGCAATAGCCGCCACTCTCGTAGCATTGCCCATGTAGACGGTGATCTCATTCTCACTCAGCTGTCTTTTTACTAGGAACCCCTGTAAAAACATGCAAACATGATCAGTAGCTCCAGTAGCTACTACCCATGACTGGGTAGAACAAGTTGCTAAACATGTTTCTACAACCAGAGTGTGAAATGTACCTCTCTTTTTGTTCTTGTTAAGACACGCCGCCTTCCAGTGACCTGGTTGGCCGTACTTGAAACACTTAGTCTTCGACTTGAATTCCTCAGGAGGAATCTTCGCCTTTAGCTTCTTTGCCTTAGGCACCTCATCTGCAGCCTTCTTAGGTGTGTTTCTCTTCTTCCTTTTTCCACCAGAAGAAGACGCTCCTTTTTCAGCTATGTGGGCCTCAGGACTGCTCTTTTGGACCAATTCAGCCGCCTGAAGGTCTATGAGCAGTTCAGTCAGGCTGACATCCTTTTTAATCATGTTAAAATTCAGCCTAAACTGCTCAAACTTCGAGGACAAGCTATAAAGAACAATGTCGATTTGAGAATCGCCATCTAGCTCTCCACCCAAGGTCTCAATCTCAGATAAATACCCCATCATCGTGAGAACGTGATCCCTAACAGGTGTGGAGTCAGACATTCTCGCATCCATTAGTTTCTTCATTGCCAAATGGTGTGCCGAGCGGTTCTGATGACCGAATAGCTGCCTAAGGTTGTACATGATATCATAAGCGGTTTTCATAGGCTCATGCTGATGTTGCAACACACTTGACATAGATGCCAAGATGTAACAGCGCGCTATCTCATTAGACCTAACCCACTTCTCATATGCAACCTTTTGGACTTTGTCAGAACTCTCATCTGGCGTTTGAGGACAAACCTCTTCAAGTACAAACTTGTGTCCCTCAGCAACAAGTACCAAGTTAAGGTTACAAATCCAGTCATTGTAGTTTTCACCGATAAGTTTGTTTTCTTTGAGAATTGAGGACAGATTGGAGAGTGCCATTGATTATATGAAATAACTGAAATTAAAACATGCAATACAGTCACATAACTATTTAGGATAAACAGTATATAATCGAAAACCTCATAAAAATTATATACTTTTCCACTGACACTTTAAAATGATTTCTATAAGCCACGATCGTGTGGACGTTTATAAATCTCATTTTTAAATAGGTTAAATCTTTAATTTGCCTCCAGTTGAGTTTCCTTACAACAAGCAAATTAATAGTCGGATAATAAACACGGTCATGTAATCATCTAACTGATAAGCCACGATCGTGTGGACGTTTATCAATAAATTACATCTAAGTGTGCATACCATTATCTTCGCATCAAGATCACTATTCGAATTTAACCGCTCTAGATGGAGGAGTCAGTTAGTTCTAATAGTGTTCTACAGCTATCCATTTAGGAGATTTAATTTCTAGAGAAATCTGTGATATGACACATCCGATATGGAGGAAGACCGATGTCAACGCGCATGTCCATCACTTCTCAATTAAACTAGATATTAATGGAGACCGTATGAGATTTCTACATACTTTGGTATGAATCTCTCCCACTTAGTTATTTATGTTTGAGGTTTCATTTTATCCCATTATCGAACATGCAAACATCACATAAAATGATAAACATCCATTGCATGCTTCAACATAATAAGCAATAATAATAATAATCCAACTATCATGGCTTATATCTCATGTTGATTGATGAGATAAAACTGGAAAGTCAGCTCTGAAACATGCTTAGCCGCCGCCCCCTTCACCGCGCCTCGCCGAAAAACCTAGCTCCATTTAGGGTTTCGGGACGTGAGCCGATGAACCTTGGTGCTGAACTACTTTCCTTCTTTGAGTTGTTCTTCGTTCTTTATTCAATACAGACTATCTATTCCAAAAGGAAAAATCTAATATTGCTAGAATAAAATTACAGCTCAAAACTCGGCCTAACAGCTTTATATCTATTACATTAAAACAACATAAAATAAAATCTAGACCTAATCCATGGATTTTCTCATGGATTAAAAATCACGTAGCCAAACCGGCATACGGCCAACATTCATTCAACATAAACATACATCACATAAAATAAAAGAGCCATGATAGTTGGTAAACCTGCAAACAAACACAGTCTACAAATCCAACAATCATTTATTATATGATCCACATAAAATAACATATGATATCTATGCATGAATATTAAACAATCGAATTTTACAATTAATAAAATTAATTAATTCGATATTATCCACTAGATAAAATTGGAAATTAAAATAATAATCCACCAATTTTAACTTGCAATTTTCAAGCCACCCTAATTAAATAATACTTGGATATATTGATATAAATTAAAAATATAATCCAAATATTATCCATAAAAATCTAAATCTTTAAGGATAAGATTTTGAAGATTTGATCCACTTCAAAATCTTCCAAAACTTATCCAAAATCAAATTCTTATCACAATTGGATTTTGATAATTATTTGTATATATCCAAAATCACCTTATCCAATATTTAATCTATATTTTTTGAAAATATCCAAATAATAAATCTGAAAATTTGATCCACTTCAAATTCTTCCAAATTTAAAATTCTATTTTCAAATCTATCTAAATTAAAATTAGGTAAAATAGGATATACATTAAATAATATCAAATCTTAATCCAACACCCAAATTTCCGAACCATCTTTAATTAATAAATCTGAAAATTTGATTTTCATCAAAATCTACTCCAAATTAATTAAATAAAAAATGAAAATTACCTATATTTCACATTTGGAAATTTTGACATTAATAAAAAAAAATCCAAATTATATAGCATAGGTTTCGAAAATTACAAGAATAATAAATCTGGAAATTTTGATCCACTTCAAAAATTACCAAATTTAAAATTCTAATTTCAAACCTATCTAGATTAGAATTAGTTAACTTTAGATATACATCAAAATTACCTATTCCTTTTCTGATCTACATAATTTTCGAAACACATCCAAAAGAAAGCTGGAAATTTTGATCTTGATCAAAAAACCATCCATTGCTTAATCTATAATGATCGAAAATTATGACACAAATTAGGGAAATTTCGAACACGTCAAATTCGAAAATTTGATCTTCAAATTTTCGAAACTTATGAGAATTAAATCTGGAAATTTGAAGAACATCAAATATCATCCCTAATTTAATTCCATAGCGATCGAAAATTTCATAGACATCAAAACTAGAATTTTTGATTTTTATATCTCAAATTCTTCTAAGTTTTGAATACCATAAAATCGACATACATGCATATTTAAATCTGAAAATTTAAGAACTATAAATTTAACATCAAATTTAAATATATATATATATATATATCAAATTCATGCATGATTTAATCCTAGAACAGTGCCAAAACCTGGCTCTGATACCACTGTTGGGGTCTTTTCGAATTAAACCACCGCAGGATCTATTTGGTTGTTCATTAATCCGTGTTCATGCAAATCATAATTTTATGTTTGAGGCATGTTTATCACAGTCTAATCAAAAATCATGCAAAGCAGATTCGAATCTAACAAAGCGGAAATATAGAAAACGAATCTACTTACAATTTGACAGACGGTCTGAGGACAAGATTACAGATCTAATCTTTCTTTTGAATGAGCACTGTGATTGGCGCCACTTATACCTCAAAATTCGACCAACACAGATTCTACTCCAAGATCTTCTGTTGTATTCCTAGACTGTATCTAGATTCAGAGTGGGTTGAAATCTACTAGATAGAAATGTGAATACTGTGGATAACTTTGAGAGACAAAGAGGGGCTGAATAATATGCTTAAAATTTTCGATCCCCTTCCCTATATTTATATAGGGGGAGGACAAAAATTACAGCTCCAGACTTACTGGGCTTGGGCCTCTATCTCAAGTTCTATATCCAGTCCACTATCAGTCAATTTGGGCTACAACAGGGATCTAGAAGAATATTAAATTGGCCCACTAATTTATTTAATATCCAATATCCAATAAACCTAGGATATAATTAAATAAATTAAGTTTTACTTTTTTTCCACGAAAGAAGTAAAACTGACCTACCAATTTAATACATATTTATGAATATGCTTTCTCCTTTAGTCCAGTCATTCCCCGTGTTTAAGATATAATGTTCATTAATTAATTATGTCAGCCTCTGATAGCTATAATTAATTAATATCTAAAACCTTGAGTAGTACCACACAAGCTTTATCATGTAAGGAATAAATTCCACCTGCAGGGTTTCAACATGAACTTGTGTTTCCTCAAGAGAACATCATCAACCTGGTGCACCAGGACACGGTGCTCATGCATACTGCTTGAGACACTAATTATACATGGTTATTACCCAAGATATCGAGTTTGATCTAAGAAAAGATCTCGCTCATTGATAAATCAAAGTAATAATCAACGCACACATAAGCTCCCCAATATCACATGAGTTCAGAACCCAAATTTTGTGGATTTTTATTCTCTCAGTAACTAGGTCAGAGACAGAGAACAGTATCCTATCGTGACCCTTCTCAATACACTAATAAGTGTACTAGAATAATCAGTTAGTCAACATAAACTAACTTGTCAGATTATTCTACGGTGTACCGATGGTGTGTTCAAGATCATCTAAGCCGTGAGCTCTTTTAATACATTACAAGGTTCTAATGATATGATCTTACCGTGTGACTCCCCACATTATATCATCTACAATGTAAGTATATGGAATATTGCATTAAACAATTGTAGAACATAATCTAAATACAAACAGTGACTGCAATAACTTTCATTTCATATCATCATATTATCGGAAAAGTATACAAAGACAAGTCTTCTAGTATACAAAACCAACACCTCGGGCTAGGGTTAGGGTCAGGCTGACTGCGAGGTACCCCTGACTCTTGGCTTTGCCAGTGGGGTTTCTTTCCTCTATCATCTCTCCTTCCTCCTTCCCACTTTTTCTTTCCTTTTGGATCATTTGATGGCTGAGGGGCTAAACTTTCTCGCGAGGGAGGTGGCTTCTATGCTTAAGGCTTTGGCTAAGGTTCGAGCATAAGACATGTCTTCTTGCCTAGCGAGGGCTATGCCAATCTCAGACCGAAGTCCCTTCTTGAACTTGCGTGCTTTCTTCCCGTCTGAATCTACTAGATGTGGAGCATACCTTGATAACTGATTGAACTCTCTGTCGTACTCCGACACCGTCTTCTTTTCTTGCTTCAGGTTCCAGAACTCCATCTCCTTTACCTCTCGATAATAATCCAGAATGTACTTCTGATATAGGTCGTGCTTGAAATCTTCCCAACTATACTCCTCCCATTGCTCAGGGGTTATCGTCCTTCGAACAGACTCCCATCAGTAGTCCGCATCATCCGTCAGCATGAAAAGAGCGCAACTTAACTTCTCTTCTTCTGAACAAGCTATGAAATCGAAAATTCGCTCTAAGGAACGAATCCATTTTTCAGCGTCCATTAGATCGCCTAAACCATTGAAAGATGGAGGGTTGTGTTTTAGGAACACATTTTCAGCTCTTGGACCGGGATTTGGGGCTTGTTCAGATTCATTTTCGTCTTCATTCTTAGCTTGTCTTCTTATTGGCGGCATTCTGAAGAACTAAATATTAACGACGCTCGATTGAATTCACACAAAGAAAAAATGTCTTTTAATAAGGTCTTTAATTTACGCAAGATAAATCAAACAAGGCGGGAATTTAAATGATATCAAGCATAAAGGAAAAATTACCTCGTTATGAGGACTTTGGCATCGATAATAAAAAAGGAGTTTCTGGGGTTACAAACGAAATAGAGCAGTCTCTTGGAAAATTCACTGCCTCTAACTATTCAGAGTTTAGAAAAGTTAATGCATAATTTACATATTAGGATCTAGGTTAAAGCGGATTAAATGGACATCAGATAAACAGGCAGACAGACAGATGGATCAGATAACTAGGTGTTCTAACAACAACACCTCCTACACCTTCTACTACAGCTTAATCATAGGCCGGAGCCTTCCCTTTCCCCTTGCATGGCGACCCTATTTCTCCCTCGCCTCCCTCCTCCGGGTCCTCCTCTTCTTCCTCATCTTCAACTGTCTCTGGCACGCTGAACTTGAACTTTCTCATGCTGACGTTCCCTTCGGGGTACTGATGGGACATACACTGCCGTAGACTCTGAGAAGCGAATGAAGGGATCCATTAGTTCATTTGAGGAGTGCAAGAAAATAGGGACTCGGTGTGATCCACGATCCGGACATTTGAGGGTCCCGCTCCTAAGGCTCCTTCATCATGGGGGCGCGGTGCTTGGAATCTAGGGGGACTGTTGAGGGTTGCCCTTTGCAGTTTCAGTTCCACCACTAGAGAGGGGTTTTGCTCGGCTGCTTGCTGCTCAGCTAAAGCTTGAACATGGCCATACTCTGACACCCAGCGAGCCATCAAGGCTGAGGAGAACTCTGTCAGATTCTCGATTTCAGCATACGTTACGGGATCACGGGGTGATGGTGCTTTGCAGGATACGATACATTGTAGGCCTCTAAGCGGGCGGCGCGTGCTCACACATGCGGATGCATGGTTCCAAGTCAGATACACTCCCGGACTCTCCTCCATAACCATTAGCCCAAGCCCACCTTTCCAGATACCTCACCATGAAGGATAGTAACTGCTCATTACCGTCCCCAGTTTCCCTTCTGAACCTTTGAACTCTTTCTTGAACTGGGAGAAAAAGAGGCACACTCTTCCTAGAAGTCATACGGCGCTTAACCATCTAAAAGAGAATAACTTAATAAGTCTAGATTATAAAAGGGAGACCTAAGGTTCTCCTGAGGTCTTAATAACATCTAGATTTTATCTTGCATGCATAGCTCCTTTTAAAAGCAGTTGACGTTTTTATATAAAAATTTTGGTGTCCAAAGTCTTTAAACATACATGTTTACCTTTTCGTTGAGTCAAAATTTTTGAGAATGAATTTAAACCTTTTTGGGATCGAGAAATCTTTTCACAAACTTTCCATCTCAGAAATCGTCTTACCCGAACACCTTTTACTTGGAATTTCATTCTCACGATTTTTCTCATATCCATAAAACAGGTATGCTTGCTCAAATCTTTTCCTTTCCTTGTATTCCAAAAATCAAAATCTAAAATCCAAAATCTCTATACTATCATACCTTGATTTTTGGTTGAGGATACGAGGGTGATGGCGAGCTGTGGGTTGCTACCTTGACTTATAACAGAATAAACTTATACGCACAAAAGAGACAGGCCTGCAGAGTTGCAAACTTGGCTCTGATACCAACTATAACAGTCTGGTCCCGAGATAGGGATTAACGAATGGGGACGGGGTGTTATTAAGGGATTAAGATGGAAGATTAACAAGAGGGTTTAAGAATAATGATAAACTTTTGAAGATAGACGATGATAATCGGGCTTACTTGATTAAGAAGGAAACATGCTTTAGCGGAATAAAATGACCAACTTAATCAGATACCAACAAGCATAGACCTTATTCATAAGTCAAAACGAATAAGCCGTTATCACATGAATAAGCCTCTTCATAGGTGAAAGAAAATATATTTGAGAAGCAGGAATACTATTGAATATACATCATTTATATATAGATAATCATGAATGGGGAATATTCTTAGAACCTTGATAAACATAACATAGCTTAGGAATTAATACGAGTGTATCAGAGTAGCAGAAACATCATGGGATTTCAAATAAACTTATTAATATAGCAAAATAATCTTGGCAGCTAACCCACACCCACAGCCACCAACATCCTCAGCATCTTAACCTGAAAACATTTGAAAAAGAGGAGGCGTGAGCACTAATGTACTCAGTGAATTTTAAATAAAACACTTTAATAAACCTCAAGATACCAAATATTCAACTGACGGTATATGGAGAGCAAAACGCGAAAGCCCTCTCCATATCCGTAAAACCTTTTCTTTTCTTTTGGGCCCATCCTGGCTCAAACCTGATGTCAACTGCACCCTTAGGCATGTCTTAGGACATAAGATGGATTATCTCGAATATCCTTACGAGTTTGCGAGGGAATAAACCCAGCAGTGACTCACTTAACGATTAAAAGATCAAAGTTCTTCTAAGCTCAAATTCTCGCTTAAGCAAAATACGAAGTTCCTTCCTTCATTAATCCTTGCTAGCAAAACCAATCCTAGAGCAATGTCTTGGGGGCTAATCCTTTACTTTAGCATGATCTCGACCTATGAGGGATTTGTCTCTAACCTTAGAAGGCAGTCCTTAACTAATCGAAGCTTAGCAAAATAACAACATTCAAATACGAAGAAAAGAACGTATATAAACACGAATTGCAACTAAAGACAATTATAATATCTCATGCTAAGCAAAATCAATACTTAACAATTCTAGCATTTCTAAACATGCTTGAGAGCTCAAGTAACATATAATATTTTCTTTCCTTCCTTTCTTGTACAGAGGTCAATCAGGCAGAGCAAAATATTTTATTGGATATCTCATTTGTCCTAACATGCTTCTAGAGCTTATTAGCTCAAACTTTAGATGAGTATAGATTTACCCACCTTAATCACTGAGCAGAAGATGATGCAATGAGTAGAAGATGAAGCAATGAGTTGATGATCCTTCTTCGAATTCCCACGAGGCTCACTTCCTCCTACAAAAGTCGAATCATCGACTTACTGGCCTCCTTCGAAGAATTCTAACTACTAACAAGAATTTAAACAATATCCAACTTATATACCCTTAACTAGGACTTAAACATAAATTGCACGACTTTAGAACATTTAGAAAACATGAGGGTTTGAAAGACTCGAGTTTAGAACACACTCCAAAGCTCAAATGGGTCAAACAACCCTTGCACGGGCTGTGCGGAAGGAAGGTATGAGCGCACGGGCCGTGTCGGAATAATTTTAGGAAGAGTTCTCTTTCGAGAGACCCCCGCACGAGCCGTGCGGTCATAAAAATTGAGTGTATGGTCCATGCGCCACTCCCAGCTCTCCCAGAACATCTCTGCACGGGCCGTGCGCTCAGCAGATTTGAGCGCACGGTCCGTGGGCCTCTTACGGACATCAAAATAATCGATCGAGAGTTTGGTTAAGGTGATACTTGGTCATTCCTCCCATTCTCTCGATGTTTTAAACTTGAAAATAAGGCTTAACACTTTGTAAAAACATAGAAACAACATGCCTTGAATTTAAAAAGAAATCGACATTATAACGGAATAAACACGACAATCCTCCCTAAACACTTAGAATAACGATGAAATCTTAAATATAGCTTGAACGGAACTTTAACAGAATAAACGAGACTAAATATGAGAATATTAACGAGAATCATCACGGCGAGAATAAAAATGAGTAATATAACATAAACGTTATTAACTTGGAACTTTAACAAGAATCGAAATACAACTTTAGACGGAAAGTAAAAGAATAATAACGAAGAACATGAAGAACACTAAGAACGGAAAGTAACTGCAGAATTTAAAAGATAGAAAAGAAATGGAAGTCGAGACCAACGAACAAAAATGGACGGGGTTAGGTGCGTCGAAGAAAGGTGGCTAGCTCGGCGTCTCGTTGAGTCGCAACGGCGACAGAGCCACCTGCTACGACCCAACGGCACCCCTAGCACATTCTCTCACCGCATTCTTTCCACGCCACTCCACTCGTCGTCTTGCAGAACACTCACGAAGAACGTTTTTTACTTTGACAGAACCTCGACTACTCTTCTCAAGCTCTCAAGCTCTCACTCTCCAAAAGTTAGAAATGGATTGGAATGGTGCAAAATGAGTGGTGGGGAGGGGTGCTATTTATAGATGTGGGGTTGGCTTCCTTGAGAAGCCACTCCAATGCAGGAATACTGCAAAAGTTACTCCGAATTCGGTTAAAAGCTGCTTTATTCATTGTCGAGGTCCAAATGACCTCAGACACAAAATTCGAAAATATCGGAAGACTCATTGGCTCGAATACTAGTGAACCGACTTGATTCGTGATGAAGACGAGGTCGTCAGAAGAAAAACAAGCCAAGATTCCTTTTTTGGAATTACTTTTTACTATTCACTCAGACTGACAGATTTTGCTCCCGAGCATTCGATTGACCTCGGAATGGAAATCCGTGAACGCGAATGGATTTCTTGAGTCATTTTCCATAAGAGGGACCTGACAGAACAAGACTCGATCAACAAGGAGGATTTCGTAAATTTCTTAAAACGCGAATGCACCCAAAAGTTACTATTCATTCACCTTTTAAATACGTTTTTCATCACCAGGAAATCAAATGACTTCAGAATAAAATTCTGGGAACACCGGCACACTCCTTGAGTTAAAACCTTTCTAACGAGACCAAGTTTGACCAAAACAGAGTTAAGATCAAAATTTCTGAAAAGACGATTTCACGAGAACTGACTCCTAAAGTCGCGACTGACATCTGACTTCACTTAAATCTTATTTAAAATTCTTCCTTAACTAGTTAATTACTATTTAAAAATCCTCTAATCATAATTCAAAAATCTGGGATTTTACAATTACAGCCATCCAAGATAATTTTAAATCACACACCTTCGGTATGTGATTGCCACATGGTGAAATTATACTTTCACAAGTAATAAACAATAAACAGTTGACAATGTCAGAACCAATGTTCACGACACATCAACAAAATTACACGAATCCTATTCTAGTTTACAACTGAATAGAAATCAAAACTCAAACTAACCTACCAGGTAGTTTGATCACATTTCAGCAACAAATCCTATACTCAGATATCTTGCATCTAATCTAACTTGAACAACCTTTTTCTCATGAATCGGTTGAACAATAGAAATATAATAAGATGAAGATAAAATAGCTAGAGATCTAGTTGCTAAATTTTCCGATTTGAGTTCTTGATCTTCTCGCTCACAGTGGTGATATCTTCTCTACTCGAATACCTTCGCCAATTGTTAAGTTCGTCCCTTATAGCTTTCTTAAATTGGTTCGGTTCAATCCATGTTCTCTCATGGATCGTGTGTTGAGAAGGAAAACTGCCATGTCTTGATCTTCTCTTGAACCTTCAACCGTTCTTCATCGTGGCTGGAATAAAGACCCACGTCTTCCTTTCAATTCTACTCAGATATCCCAGCATACTCTGAAATAAAATGATTAGCATGAAAGTAACGAGATAACGTGATTCCTATAAAATAGGGATTTCTTTGACCATTTCAAATCCATTATTTCAATCACATATATCCGATTTTTTTTAAAAACTAAACAACGAGGATAAATATGTAGTGAAATAAATTAATAAATAACTAAATAAATAAATAAAAAGATAAAGAAGACTTAAAGAATAAAACTTAAAAACTGGGAAAGGATAAGATTACAACATTTGAATGACACGTTCAATGTTGTAGAAAGGCAGTATGACATCACATAAAAGATTCACTAAATGTCATACGCCTCCTAACAAAATTAAAACAATAATCAAAACGAAATGGAGGGAGTAGTCCCGATGGGGATGACTTAGTGGATGAGTGAGGTTACTTGGTGATCAAAGATTACGAGTTCAAATTTACTCAATATCATAGGTCGGGTGTGTGAGTAAAAAAATAATAAAAAAACGAAACGAGGGTGTAATTTGAAAGAAAATTTTATTTCCTTCTTTTTTGCGGTGGAAAGGTGAGAGTAATAACCACCAATAACAATGATCGGCAAAATAATTTAAAATTAACCAAAAAAAAAACAATAATTCTCCACTATGATTTGAATTCACAATAAAAATGTAGACAAGTACTTCTACAATAATTACTAATTTAATTTTTAAGAGAATTGATTCACATCCAAATTTATGGGACAAACTCCGACTCTTAAATAAAATTTATTACACTTAATTATTTCTCACTCAAGCATAATAATGCCTTTGGATTGAAGAAAAATAAAAGCAAATTTTCTTTTTCTCTTTTTTCTCCTTTTGGAAGCACATAAATTTGGGTTTCACATGCTTCCATGTGTAATGTGTTGCATTCCTTTTTCACCACAACTTTATATCCATCTCGCCCCTTTCATGACGCCTTATAATTCATTTGAATTTTTATTGTAAAAATAATACCTATATATACGATATATTTATAACGTTACAATTTAGCTATAGCACATTGTTTGCAGGCTGCGTACCATTGTTTATTTCCCAAATTATGTCTACTTTTCAAATATATCACAAATTAATATGTTTGTCAATAGAATACGTAAATTACTCCTAAAAACTAACATCAGATATCTTTTTCGGCCCCATATTACCTTATGTTTTGACAAAATACTTAGACATTCTTTCTTACAAGTTAACATGTTCTTATGTTGTGGCCAAATTCACCACAACTATGGTAGCCAGTAGGATATCTTTACTCATAGTTTTCTTGCCTCCATTGCAGATAAGGTTTTGGCCGGAAATTGAAATCGATGTTATATATATTTGATTAGTTTTAAAATAATTTAGATATTTTGTTAATGAAAGTGTCAACTTAAGATATATAGATTATATTTGATAAAATATAAATGATAACTAATCCTTTTTAAAGGATAAAAGAAAAAAATAGATTAATATTGCAAATCGTTTGTTACAAAAGACTGAAAGAGCACACTGAAAATAAAATATTAAACTGATGTAGAAGGATAACGAACATTGGGTTTGATTGTACGTACAACCATTCATTGACATTAATAGTTTTTGACAATTTATTTTCAATGTAGTGATAATATCCTATAACGGTTGACTAATGAAGGGATAACAATTTGATATTTGGTTTAATGAATCATGCTTTTGATATTAAAATATTTTCTTATAAAAAAAATTGTGTAATCGGTTTTGTTAAGGGTAAATTCTACACTCTTAGAATTGCAGAAAAATTACATGAAATGAAATAATAATCGCGTGTAAGAATAAAAGTATGAAAAAAATTACAATAATGAAAGGAAAAATAAAAAAATCTATACCAACTTCAACAAGAAAGCTGTATTGCCAACTCTAACGCAGCTGTCACAGACTTTCCATATTCTCACTTATTGTCATCTTTTCCCGTCGGTGATATTAAATAATGTTTATGGTACGTGTCAAAAGATATATACAAATTAATTACTACTTCTTATTACAATCAATTTAGAAAAATTACCAAATTCTAACACTGTCGCGAATTTATGGTTAATTGAAATAACTTGAAACATTAATGACGTGTATTCATTCATTTAAAAACATTAATGACGTGTATTTATTCATTTAAGAATTCGGAAATGCATAAACTTTAAAATAACTCTTTCCTTCGGGAATTTTTCTCTAAATCCACACATATTCCAAAATATAAGACCACCGACTGAACTGTCAGTTATTAAAAATGTGATATTTTTAAATTGAAACAGAATAATTGGTGCCAGCCATTTTTAAATTCAAATAAAGAAAATCCAACAGCAATATAATTATGTCCTGAACTTTAGCGTAGTTAGTAAAAATATTTCGAATTTAAAATATGTTAAAAAATGCTTTAATTTTTTATATATTTTTTAAAAATTTCATATGATTCAATTTTAAGTGTTATAAAATGAGTCGGAATTTAGCGTGAAAAATTATATCTAATCTCAACATCTAACATATTTTTCAATATCATTTTAAATATTGAACTGGAACATGGTTTGTTACAAGTAGAACATCCGAAATTGAATTGATGATAATTTTATTAAAAAATAGTTTTACGAAAAGGAACTAAAGTTGAGCAAATAAATAATTAAATACATATATTTGAGATTAAATTTATGTAGACATGAGAAAAATTAGCAGAAAATCCGGTTCCAAGTCTATTTGTTGAGTGACAGAAGACAGAAGTCTGTAAATTCCACTCTCCAATTCACACACTTTTCACGCACTGAATTCACACACATAAACACAATGCACGCGAAGACGGATTCGGAGGTGACCAGCCTGGCGCCGTCTTCGCCGGACAACAACCGGCGGCCGGTGTACTACGTGCAGAGCCCATCGCGCGACTCGCACGATGGGGAGAAGACAACGACGTCGTTCCACTCGACGCCGGTGCTTGGCAGCCCGATGGGGTCGCCGCCGCGGTCGCACTCCTCCGTCGGCCACCACTCCAGGGAGTCCTCCACCAGCCGCTTCTCCGGCTCGCTCAAGCCCGGATCGAGGAAGGTCTCTCCAAACGACGTCGGATCTGGTGGCAGAAAGGGCGGCCAGAAGAATTGGAAGGAGTGCGATGTGATTGAAGAAGAGGGCCTTCTAGAAGATGAGGAGTCCCACAAAGGGCTGCCGCGTAGATGCTATTTTCTTGCTTTTGTTGTGGGGTTTCTCGTCCTCTTTTCGTTTTTCGCTTTGATTTTGTTGGCTGCCAGCAAACCCCAGAAGCCCAAGATCGCAATGAAGGTCAGTTTTTTTTTTTTTTTGTTGATTTGGAAATTTGCTCAAAATTTTATGGAATTGAGAATGGTTTTCTTATGATCTTCTATCTAGTTTGTGTATAGTGTTAGTTTACTATGAATCGAAGTTTGTCTGTTGAGTGATTAGGTGCTGTAGTTACTTATTCTGATGTTAGGGTTAGAATGCTGATATCTGTGATGATGCTGTGGCGAATTTTGTGTTGAATTGTGATTTGTATGAAGGAATTTGTTGAGGGTTTATGATCTTAATTGGGATGGTGGCAGTGTAATTTGATACAAATATTGAATTGTTGAAATGAGTTAGTGATGTGTTGTTGGTGGCAGAGCATTACATTTGAGAGATTTATGGTTCAAGCTGGTTCGGATTCGACTGGGGTATCGACGGACATGATCTCCATGAACTCAACGGTGAAGCTCACCTATCGTAACACAGCTACATTTTTCGGGGTTCACGTTACATCCACTCCGCTTGATCTCTCCTACTCACAGCTCACCATTGGCTCAGGAAATGTAAGTTCGAAAATCCCTATCCCTAGTGAGATTATAGAAATCATGACTGCAAACAGCATGAATTGTAGTCTCAGTTGATGAATTCTTGAAAAAAATCTAACTGAAAACACTATAAACTTGTTGATGGTCAAGATTGGATTTGTGTATGAGGGTATGAGTACTACTGCCCGATGGATCTTGACTAGTTAGACAGTTTGAAAATTGATTCCTCAAAATTTTTGTTGTGGAAATTATTCCTTAGCATCAAATGATCACCCTTTTTTGCTTTGGATAATGCAGGTGAAGAAGTTCTATCAATCGAGAAAGAGTCATAGGAATGTGGTGATCATGGTGATAGGTGACAAGATCCCGCTGTATGGAAGTGGAGCTAGCTTGAGCACTCCAACCGGGATCACCACACTCCCCGTGCCTCTAAAACTCGAGTTTACAGTTCGATCAAGAGCTTATGTTCTGGGGAAACTGGTGAAGCCTAAGTTCTACAAGAAGATCGAGTGTTCCATCGTCTACGAGACGAAGAAACTCAACGTTCCGATCTCCCTAAAGAATTGCACTTATAACTGATGAAGGAGGACGTTTGATCGCATCTGTTGAAGATTGAGGTAATAGGAGGTTAGTGAGAGGTATGGAGGCGCCATTTTCTTTCACTTAGTTTTTCTGCGAAGCTGCAAGCGGGCTGGAAAAAGGGAATACAAGTTGGATTGCTCAGCCATTATTTATAAGATGGGGGCTTAGTTAAATAAGAACAACCAATTCTTCATGTGTTTGTTTATATATAATTATACACATTGTGGCTTATTAATTTGATTTATTTTTGGTAAACTGTATTACGAATTACAATTAACTTTTTTTATATTTGGGTAAAAGTGTGTACGAACTACAAAAGTATGAACTTGATACTGGATAGTATAAGTGATTGTTATGAGTTGTGACCATTAGATTTTATTTATTTATTTTGTGTAAAACGGAACCTTAGCTAGAGCAGTAAACAATTAAAACCGCTCGTGAGCAATTCATAACTCGGTTCGAAGAAACTTGCTCATTTTCTAAACGAGTTGAGCTCGAGCTCTGAATTCAGCTCATTAAGTTTTATTGAGCTGAGTTTGAAAAGAGCAATACTGGGTTTGGTCAGTTCACAAACATGTTCGAATTCGAGTTTAATCGAATATGTTACTGAATGTTATAAATATTTCAAATGGGTGAATTAAATAAGATTTTTTTAGCTGAGCTTGAATATATAAATGAAATGAGCTTTTTTTTATCATTCGAGTTTAGACTCGATTAGTAAACTTTTGAGCATTGCACGAGCCGATTCGAGCATGATAAATATTTATCGAGTTCAACAAGAGAAAAAAAAGTTCGAATCTAGCACAAGCTCAAATATTTTTTAATGAGCTTGACTCGAATATCAGGACCTAATTTAACCCGGACCTAAAAAAAATATGAGAACCTAGTTTAATCCGACTCGGTTCGTGTTGGCATTTTGGTGAGGTGGTGACTGGAGTTGGATCGCCGAATATGTGATTAATTTATATTAATAGTCGTTACATTGAAATTTTGGTTAAATTCTAATGTAGGACGTGGTAATCTACCTTTACTTCATAAAGTTATAAGTATTTCATTTAATCGAATTTGAAAAATTCAATCTCGAGTTCTCGACCGAACTTGAGAACTTGATTAACCTTACACAAATAATAATAATAATAGTAGTGGTGGTGGTGGTGGTGGTGGTGGTCGTGGTGGTAGTGGTGGTGGTGGTGGTGGTGGTGGTGGTGGTAGTAGTAGTAGTGGTAGTGGTAGTGGTAGTAGTAGTAGTAGTGGTAGTCGTAGTAGTAGTAGTAGTAGTAGTTGTCGTAGTAGTAGTAGTAGTAGTAGTAGTAGTGGTGGTGGTCGTAGTAGTAGTAGTAGTGGTGGTGGTGGTGGTGGTGGTGGTGGTGGTCGTAGTGGTAGTGGTAGTGGTAGTGGTAGTCGTAGTGGTAGTGGTAGTGGTGGTGGTGGTCGTAGTAGTAGTAGTAGTAGTAGTAGTAGTAGTAGTAGTAGTGGTAGTAGTAGTGGTAGTGGTAGTCGTAGTGGTAGTGGTAGTGGTAGTGGTAGTGGTAGTAGTAGTAGTAGTCGTAGTGGTAGTGGTAGTAGTCGTAGTCGTAGTGGTAGTGGTAGTTGTAGTAGTGGTGGTGGTGGTGGTGGTGGTGGTGGTAGTCGTAGTGGTGGTCGTCGTGGTGGTAGTGGTGGTGGTGGTGGTGGTGGTGGTGGTAGTAGTAGTAGTAGTCGTAGTAGTAGTGGTGGTAGTGGTGGTAGTAATAGGTGGTAGTGGTGGTCGTGGTGGTAGTGGTAGTGGTAGTGGTAGTGGTGGTGGTGGTGGTGGTGGTCCTTTTGCAATAATTGATAATTAAAATTAAAATTTGACATGAATGAAAAGCATTGTCCTTTTGTACTAAATTCGCGCATTTTAATTTAGACATGCGGTCACCTAATTTTAAAAAAGCATTGTCCTTTTGTACTAAATTCGCGCATTGTAGGACCAAATGCTACTAATGAGAAATAATTGGTGATAGCAAACTTCTACAATAAAAATTTACTTTTGTGAGCCTATATTGCAAATTTGCAATGTTAAATCTAGAAACCAACTTTTACATGAGAATGAGGCCTACTAATATATATATTTTCAATGTACTACCTTTATATTCATTTATATATTTAATTTGATGAAATTTATAGTTAATTTTAAATATTTTCTCAAGATTTTCATTCCGATTGAGTGGCAAATTCGCTACTCCTGATTCTGAAAAAAATATCGATCCACATTTTAGTTTTGTTACACAAAATACCATTTTTCGCAATCGAGATGGAAAATTCAAACACCCCTATTTATATGTAAAAGATAATTTGATTGCTTTATTAATATGTATTAATTTATTCAAAATGACATTTATTCATAAACAAAAGCAAATATAATTTATGTCGAATAGAAAATTAAAAAAACCAATAAAATAAAAATCCACATTTATAGTATGTATTTGGAAAATAAAATAAAATAAGTATAAATTCATATATGCATCAAATCCTTGGGTGTTCATGTTTTGACGCATTTTAGATGGACTAGTATTCAAGTTGAGTTTCCATCCCTTTGCTCAGACAACATCATCTCAATCGCATGTCTAAATTAAAATTAAAATTTGACATGAATGAAAACAACTCTAATTGATAATGGATACTAATTGATTAATAGTATAGACAACGCGCCTATTTAGAAAGTGATAAAATAGATTATAGAGCATGAAATGAAATGCAACATAATAGATCTGGAAAAATTGAGTAACATTAAAAGAAAATTAAGAGTGGAACAATCAATATTCAAAGAATGAATATATTGTATGTTCATCATCTCCGGCAGCGGGTAATGGCAGAGCAGCCTCTGGTGTAGGGATGGACGGCGCCGCGGGCTTTGAAGCAGTTATGAGTGTAGTACGATCTGCCCGACCGGGGCGGACAGGGCACCCGATTCGCCGACAGCGCCCCGTACGAAATGTAGTACCGCTTCGGCGGCGCCGCCGAGTGCCAGTACAGAGATCTGCGCTGCAATCCTTCATCTTCTTCAATAATTTCCGGTTCCCATTCTAGGGTTTCATTCATGAGGTGGAGGCCGCCGTCTGCCTCCGCAATGGATATGGACACAATGAGGAGGAGGGGAACGAAGACGAGTTTCGGTGCCATGGGAAATGAGGAGAGAGAGAGAGAGAGAGAGAGAGAGAGAGAGAATAGAGAGAGAATTGAAATGAGGAGTCACGTGGAGGAAGAAGATAATGCGCCGACGAGTATCAAGTGTACTTGGTTTTTTTCCCTTGATTAACGTTTTTGCTGTCTCCTTTTTCTAACTCTCTCACCTTATTAGATTAATATTTCTTAGTAATATATATACTCCCCACTTTCACGGATAAGTGCCTTTCTACCCATTTAATTTTATTTAACAAAATGAGTCATTCTACACAATTGAAGTAAAAATTTCATATTTTTTTCATATTTATTTTCATTTAATGAATTCAAATAATCATATTTAACTTATTTAATGTATTCATATAAGGGTATATAATGTAATTTGATTATCTAATTAATATGTGTGCATTCGTCTAAAATGATACTTATTAAGAAACAAAGATAGTATATTTTTATCTCGAGAGTAACCTCAGCTGCTATCGAGGTGTAGATTGGGTAAAAACTAACTATTGTGTGAACCACGTTTAATAGCATGTAAACCACATAGAAGAAGTAAATCACATTTTGTGTAATACCCTGCAAACCAGACAGAAGAGGTAAACCACTCACGCCTAATGGTGTTGGTGGTGGGATTCAAATTTGAGATATTTGACCTCAAGATAACACAACTCCAACACTATATCAATCCTACAACACAAAAATGTTCAAGTCAACAGTAAAATATTTTTCTAGATAAAAAAACAAAATAATATTTTTCAGTCATACGAAAAAAAATTGATTATATATCATCAGAGAAAGATATTATACTTGGATCGTGATCCTCTGTTATGGCTCCTTGCACAACACGAATGTTGTGCCTCTTTTCCCCTCAAAGAACTACGTCATTTTGACACGTTTTTAATTTTTTTTTATACTTCTAAAAAATACAATACATATTATAATAGATCCCATGAAAAGCCAACCCTGATAAAAGAGATCAACTGAAAAAAAAATTAAAACAATAAACCCCAATCTTGAATAGCTACCTTATAATAACTATATATAAACTAAAGCTAAAAAGAAAGTTATAAATCCTAATTTTGAAATCCAATCCTATTAAATAATCTAAAATTGACAGATAATTATAATCATAATTATGAAATAGTCATTATTAGAGGTATATTGTTCTAATTATATTTTTAAGTTATTAGTGTTTTTTTTTCAAGAAAGAAATTAAAAAAAAAAAGAATAAAAGAGAACAAATGAAAAAAATTGTGTCAACCCTTATAGTTTTTAAGTGAAAAATGGAACAGTAGAGGATCATAGTCCATATTAACTGCGCATATGCACCCGAATTTTTTGTATAGATACAAAATATGGCTTTTTTTTTCTTAGAAAAACATTTCGATATAACTTTTGCTACCAAAATCCATTATATATCAATTCTACAAAACTGTCCTCATGTTACTTATATAATGAAAGAGGAGAAGAATGATAACTTTGAATCAGCTTAAATAAATAACTTACAATACGTTTTAATACATATCTGTGTGTGTCTCTATGGAGTAATTTTAGAGAGAATCAACCATAGTGTGAAAACTAGAAATCAATCTACACCTTTTAATTTTAAAATCGAATGATTTAGATTTGATTAAAAAAGGCGATGCCATTACTGTAAATAAAATAAATATAAAAAAAATGTGGTGTCATCTTCGTAATTTTGTCAATGTCAAAGTAAAAAAACACACACACACACACACGGATTTCATAGGCTTATGCTAACAGAGACAGAGTCATATGCTAATGAAGACACTAATGATGAGCTATTATAAGCATTGATAATGCTAACATTAACATTGATGAATCTAAAGTTTGAGATTATTGTCATATGCATTATGAAAAAGAATCTAAATTTGAATGCAAAACGGTTTTTATTAATAACTAATTAAGTGGTGTACTTTATATGATTGAAAAGTTAGTCAACTCTAATTGTCAACAAAAAAAAAGAATTTTCTAAAAATATTAATTGTAGTCAAAGTTATATAGGTTTGATTGAAGGTTGCATGTGAATATATTTCAGATTTGACTTCAATGCATATTACAATGTTTCGTGAGTATTATGGAATATATTCCTTTAGCATCATGTATCGTCACTAATTTAGACTTGGATCTTATTCGACTTCTAGAAATTTGGTGTGTCGTTTTTCACTAAAAATAATCCAACCAGCAGTCGGTATGCCCACACTACCCAGAACAGTGGTGAGCAAGATCGTCTCCCAAAGGACCGGTGAGAATTATTCGAACCTTCAGCCTGCAGTAACCAAACTTTCCACACGGATTTTGTTGTTATAATGTAAAAACTAAAATAAAGAAAATAAACAGAGAGTAATTTTCTTAACAGATTTAAAGGTATTCCGGCTTCCAATTAACTCCACCCTAGCTTAATTATTCCGATCCTCGATGAAAATATATTTTCAATTAATGCATGCAAATCAGTTATAGCCACTGAAGACACTTACTGACGCAGCCTAATTTCTCCTTAGTTTCTCGATAATAAGAAAGACACTTCACCAATTATTTCCCTAATCGACTGACAACCGTAAGAGACACTCTATAGGTTTAATGAACCGACAACATTAAGAACTAGAGAAACCCGATTCAAAACCAACAGACTTTGACATAGGACCGTTGAATTAAGACTGTTCTTCCCTCAATTTTGAAGAATTGTTGTACCACTAATTAAACTTAAACCACAATTACGGATGGCCGGTTTAATTGACTACTAATTAATTTCGATTTACTAAATATTTACAACTACCTAGCAGGTTCGAAATAATTAACGACTTTAAACACCGAGAATCACAGATACAGACTCAAAATAAAACTCAGAAAAAGATAAGTCAAACATTGGCCGCCTCAAACTGTAAACACTCAGAGTCAGGATTACAACATAACCAACCACAATCCACTGACCCTTCTCTTGTTTTATGGAATGTAAACATGCCCTTCATTCAAGTCAAAAACATGCAAACTCAATCCTGCCTCACCAAGATTCACTCCATTTCTCTCAAAAGAAGGTAAGGACAGATTTTCAACTCACACAAGTCGTGATTTGATGCCTTCAAACATAGATTTGTCCATATGTCAAAACCATTACCAATAAGTGAGAACTATGGACAAATCAAAAGGTCTTCTAAAACGGGTTGTAACGGGGGCTAGGGTGCATAGGTAGGATAATTTGAATAAAGTGGTTCAAATAATTAAAAACATGTAAGCATATTAGAACACTTTTATCAAGTTCGGCTGCAACTTCTCAAATAGCTCAATGAATTCCAAGTTGAGAGCTGATCTTCAAAAAACAATACAGGGCAACAAAAATAACATCAATTAGGTACATGCACTATTTCCTCCACGTTCTTTCTATTCCAGTATGGGCATACGAACCATTTTTTTTCTTTTCCACGATCTTCAAAAAACAATACAGGAGCATACATATATATATATATATATATATTTATTTTTTTTTCAGCACCAACTTTCTCTAATGTAAATGTAAATGCAGCTCAACACAAATATCATAATACTTACATGCTTTCAGGGAAAAGAGCAAGGCAAAACAACCTAAGGCTGAATATCTAGTAGCTGTTAACAAGAAAGAGAGGTTTCAGGCACAAATGAGCTCACTAGTGGGGAATATCGGGTGTGGACAAATTATTCAGGCCAAAAGCAAAGGTTAATCCTACATGTCTTTATCATCTTCATGCAAACGAACTCAATAGAGGTGTAGTCATGGCAATAGGGTAAATCAGGAATCAAACATGCAAATCCGACACACTCAACAAAATGAATTGAGCTTTCTATATATATATATATATATAACATGCTCACAGGCTCAAATCTCATAATTTAGAGAGCTTCAACAGATTTGATCAATTTTGCATATTTCATCGTCCTAGAATACATACGAGCACTAGCATAATTCAATCACAAGAGATTCAATCAAACAAACCAAGTCAAACTATGTTATAATCCCTCCTCCTCGTATCGTTCAATTTAAAGTAGCCAATACTCAACATAAAACAAGCAAAACACACATTTTGTTTTTTTTTATAAATCCAGAAAATAACCAATCTTAAAAAAAAACACAATAACCAACAACTTCCCCCCCCCCCCCCCACACTTAAACAACACAGTGTCCTCACTGTGTGAAAGAGGAGATCGACACAAACTCAAAAACAGGAAAGCATAAAGGAAAATTAACTAAATAGAGAGGGTAGAAAGGGTAAACTGTGGCAAACTGTGGCGGTCTGTGAGAACATCAAGTCGGCTCTCAATCTGGTGGGTATAGCGCTCGAACATCTCCTGAATCTCAGCAAGGGTCGGGGCAGAGCTGGAGGCGAAACCTGTACTAGAAGGCTGCACAAGCATCTCACTATACTTCGACGGAAAGGAACGACCACAAGCATAGACGTTGTTCCTTTCGGTCATCTCACATTGTTTTTCAGGTTACTCAACATATTCACTAGCTCGTGCTCAGTGGAAAGCTCCTACCACTCCAGTGGGCCGGTTGCTACCCATAGGTCCATTTCATGCTGGTTGTCGTGCCTATCAAGAGACCTCTCAGTCCCTGGCAGTCACTTGGAAACCTCCTTCAGAGCCGTGGGTGAAGCTGAACACTGATGGATCCTTCGATCGTGCACAATAGACTGCAACGGGATGTGTAATTATTCGAGATCAGAGTGCATTCTGACCACCTCAATTTGTCTCCCACTACAGGCTACTTTCAGTTTCAAGGCGGAGCTCCGGTCATTGCTTCAAGGGCCCTCTTACTTCCATAGACGGCCTCCCATATTTGGATCGAGCTTGATGCAGCAGCTGTGGTCACAGTTATCACTTCAGATGCTCGAGGTTCGAGACAACTCAGAGAGGTTTTCTCCACGATTTGACTCATCCTCAGAGACCTTCATGTTCGAGTCACACATATCCACAAAGAGGGCAATTTCCCTACAGATTACCTTACTAGTCTCGATCATGAAGTGGATGGATTACATATTTTTGATTCAGAGACGGCTCTCAGGCTCCTTACTTGGTTAGGATGGACCAATTGGGCTATCCTAACTTTAGGTTCCAACGTTGATACATTTTCCCCTTCCATGTTTTTGTGTATATGTGCTAGTGTTGTTTTCCTTTTGGTTTTTTCCTTCTTTGGTCTTTCTTTGGAGTTGGTAGTTTAGGGTGGACTTGGGTTATATTTTCCCTGCTACAGATCTATACCCCACAGGTTCTATGTTTGTATTTTTGGTAGGGAAAATCACTTTTGGGCTCCCCCGGACGATGATGCAGTTCCCATTTTTTGGATGATATACACATGTTGAGGATCCGCCTAATCCCCCACCTAGGGGTGAGCCTTCGGTCCAAATCGGACTAGTAAAACCGAATCTGACCGAACTCAATTTTGGATTGACCGAAACCGACCGATATGAGATAGTGCACTGAACCGAACCGAAATTGAAAATATCAGTTCAGTTTGGTCGGTTTTGGTTGAAACTGAATTATGTTGCAACAACAGGGCGTATGGAAAGACACAAAATGAAAATCCTAAAAGAAGGAGAGCTCATGTCGAAACCCATAAAAAAACTTCCTGACTTGTCATTTGCTGAATAGTGATCATCATCGCTCATGTCAAAATATCTAAAATAGTTAGATGAAGATGATGAAGCTGAAGAGTAAAAAAGAGAGATAAGATGTTTGGGGGAGACGCAAGAGATGAAGAAAGAGAAAGAATGAGTTTGGAGAATTAAATTTGCAGAGATATACACAAGGTTGCAGAATTCGCTAGGCGCTAGTCGGGCGGCCGGGGGAGGGGGGGCTAGCGCCTATGCAGTCTAGGCGGGGCCTAGGCGGAACCTAGACATTTCTATTTATTTATTTATTTAGGGTCCGATCAATCATGAAATTTTCATTTAAAATTCAGAAATCATAACATTCAAAACAAAATATTTAAAGTTCAATAGTTCCAAACAAAGCAAACATTCTTCAATTCAAATCATCCAAAATTCCAAACAAATAAACCACCATTCAAAGATAAAAATATCCAAAATTCCAAACAAATAAACTACCATTCAAAGATCAAAATATCCAAAAGTCGAAACAAAACAACACTACAAGTTCAAAATATCCAAAATCCAAAAAAGTTTCAACATTCAAATTTCAAACATCTTCCGAGAAATGATCTACATCAAACCCATCTCCATTTCCATCCTCATTGATTTCCTCATCATCGGACTCAAAATCCTCATCATATAATTCTCTCATTGTTTGATATTTTGGAGTTCGAGAACTAGGCCCTCCCACACCACCCACATCATCATCATTATCATCATCTTCAACAAACCCATCAACAATCCAGTCTTGTGCACATGTTGAATCATTGGAAAGTAAAGGATCCACATCACCTTTTTCTTTTACTCTCTTTTGTTTGCTCAACAATCTTGCATTCAATTGGATAAATACAAGATTATTAAGTAGCTTCGTACCCAATCTATTTCTCCTTTTTGTATGTACCTAAACAAAATTACAACATTTAAAACATTACATCAAATGAGCTAAAAAAATACAATAACAATTTAAAAGATAAGTAAACTAACCCCTTCAAATGCACTCCAATTCCTTTCACAACCGGATGAACTTGCAGTCAATGAAAGAATTTTTACAGCCAATTTTTGCAAGTTGAGAGTCATTCCACCATAATTCGACCACCAAGATACTACATAAAAAAAATTCAAAGAATAAATAATATATTTAAAAAAATAATAAAGTGTATAAATAATAAAATGAATCTAAGTTATTTACCTGGATCATATTTAGGCATCATTCGAAGAGCACCCTTTCACTGCAACTACTTTCCCAAAAGTGAACTCTTTCGCTCTATACTTTGGAAATTCTTCATTCATGATCTTAGCTTGTAAATCATCGTCTCCTTCAAACAAGACATCCAAACAATCAATCAAACCCATCGAGATATCTTGATCCAAATGAAGAAGCGGACCGTTGTAGTGATAAAATGGATTCAATAAATAAGCCGTCAAGTGCAATGGGCTATCGAGCCTATCTATAATTTGTGCATCAATAATATCAATGATTGGCTCATAGTTCTTAGGAAGATTGCTTAGATACATTTTTATCTCTTCATTTGCTTGGACGAGCTCTCTATATATAAAGCCCATTGATGGCTTTCTATCTCCATCAGCAATCCAAAGTACCTTAATCAAAGGTGTGAAAACATTCAAACATGATGCCACACCACTCCAGAAACCCATACTCATCACTGTCTTGTACGCAACTTTTCCTTTGGCACTCTTAGAAAACTTGCACACTTCCCATTCAGGACTTCCAAACATCTTCTTCAATTCGGTTCTTTTCTCATTTATACTCTGTAAAGTGAGAAATGCCGAAGCAAATTGTGTCACGCCTAGTCTCACAATGTTATTGGTTGTATACGATCTCATCATCGCCGAAATCTGATGGTGTGCATAAAGAAACACGGTCAATTCCTTTGCTTGATCAACGACCTTCTTGAATTTCGGTTGTTTCGCAATACTTTCAAGCATAAGATCTATGCTATGAACAACACATGAAGTCCAAAAAATTTTCGGTCTCTTCTCTTTCAACAACTTCGCAGCCCCCATATTGTTGGATGCATTGTCGGTTACAATTTAAACCACGTTCTCTTGGCCAACTTCTTCAATACATTGATCAACATACTCAAATATCACCTTGCTTGTGTGTGCAACGTCAGAAAAGTCCTTAGAATAAAGGAAAGCAGTTCCCAAATGAGAATTAACACACAAGTTCATTATGCTCCTTCTCTTTCTATCCGTCCAAGCATCTATCATTATTGAGCATCCATTTATTTTCCACTCTTCTTCATGTGTCTCCAAAAAAGTTTTAGTTCTATCAAGCTCTTTCTTCAAAAACAGCTCAGTCACCATCAACTTGAAGCTATCTAACTCTATCGAGTTAAATGAAACACCTGCTTCATAAACCCATCTACAAATGTACTCTTTTGCAACCTCGATTCTTTATTTGAAAAATACATCATTGATGCTTTGGTCCCGTAGTTTCCCCTTTCCAGAAGTCATGGACACATCGAGAGATATTGGACTTGCAAACTTATCCATGGGGCCTAGACTACGTGGTGACTTCATAGACCCAAAGGAACTTTGCAATTGATCAACATCAATCGCATCTTCAGTAGGCACATTGTCAAGATTTACTTGTAATCTGAACTCTTCCCCTTCATCACTCTTCTTTTTCTTCTTCTTAAGCTTAGCCTCATTTATTGCCTTTTTACAAATGTCTTAATCTTCTTTTGAAGCTTTTGGACAAGCAGTAACACTTCCTCTTATTTGTGCAATATGCTCCTTAATTCGATATACTCCTCCAAAAACATTTTTCCCACACTTGATACATTATACTTTATCCATGTTTGTTGGGTCAACTAAGTTGCAATAATTCCATCCAACATCATTTGATTTTCATTTAAGTGCGACATTGGAGGAAGATTGAGTGGCGGATGCGATACTTGAACTTTTCATTTCAAATATACCTTACAAAAATAGATTACAATAAATAGAAACAATAATGATTAATAATAAATCATAAGTAATTTAAATGCCAGATTTAGAGCATATTACAAAATTGAGCAAAAGTTGAGCATATTTCAATTCAATGGCACTGATCTATAAGATATTAAGATCCACTCAATTCAAGTAAAAATTTAAATAATAAGTTCCAAATACAAATATGAATCTGTGCGTGGACCATGAATCTGCACATTCTATTTGCCTTTTTTTCCCTATTCTTGTCTTCTTGAAAGTAGAACAGTAGATTTGCAGGAAGTATCCGACGACATCAACACAGCAAGTCAGCAACATGCTTTATAAGATGTATTAATAAGTTCAGTACTTCTCAAACCAACCAACACAACAAGTCAGCAACATGCTAAACCTAAAAGCCCCAACATTTACACATTCAAATGTTCAATGGAAAATAATCAAAATATATAATGAAATAGCCTCAAATAACATCTCATAAGCCTCAAACAACATCTTAATGAAATCTATTCATGACTTGGATAGCATATTAGCAATTTAACATTGATGTATTGAATCCCTAACCCTAAGAAATTGAAAAAAAGAGGCGAACATTTACATACCTTGAGTCATCGAGTCCTCGACTTGTCATCATCGAGATAGCAACGACGGCGGTAGTCGGTGTCGGATATAGCAGCAACGACGGCGTCTCTCTCTCGACTCTCGATAGATTTTTTTTTTCATTTTGACTTTCGTTTGGTGTTTTGCGTTTTTGAGTGACTGCGTTTGCGTCTGCCTTTGATTAGGAATTTAGGATTTAGGAATTAGGTAATTAAAAAGAAGTAAATAAAAAAATGCCTAAACGCGCCTAATCACCGCCTAAGCGCCGCCTAACAGCGCTTTCTTGCCCGAGCGCATAACAGGGCCGAATACATGTATGTTGGCACTGCCAGGGGCCGCCTAGCGCCTCGGTGGTGCCTAGGTGGCCACCTGGCCCGAATTCTGCAACAATGGATATACATGATGTTACCAATAAAAGAGATAAAAAGTTAAGATAGAGAGAGATGGGATTTTGGGAAGTGAAACGAGAAGAGAGATAGCAAGTTAATATGAGTAATATGACATTAATGAATAATGGTGCAGAGGAGAGAGAAATACATCTAGGCTTGCGTGAAAGTCTTTCATGGCAGAGAAAAAGTAGAGAGTGGAGAATCACAATTATTATATTCAGGTGGGCCCATATAGTAAAAAGAAGAAATTCAAATGTGTGGTCAAGGTACACTTTACGTGTTCTACTGAAGTTTTTTAAATTTATTAACATATCGGTTCGGTTCGGTTTTGTTCGGCATTTTAGAGCCCAAACCGAAACCGAACCGAAGTGAGATCGGTCCATCATGATAAAACTGAAACCGAACTGTACTCATTTTCAGTCAGACCGAACCAAACTGAAATCAACGGTTGGATTTGATTTTTTGGTTACGGTTCGATTTTGCTTAGCCCTACCCTCACCCGCTAGGGTGTTGATTTGAAAAAAAAAGAAGAAAAAAAGAAAGAAAACCTAATAAAATATTAACCGCGTTGATTTGAAAAAAAAAAAGAAAAAAAAAGAAAACCTAATAAAATATTAACCGCTACGAATCCTGCCAGTTTTAAATTGTGAATGGGCCAGATTTCGGGCCTATATAAAGCCCAAACTCCACACTAGATTACTAAATTTTTATTGAAGTAATTTTCACAAAATCATGAAAGCAATTTCACATATAAGGTAATTCTATACAGTATACAGGACCTCCACATTACTATCTATAACACATGAGATTTCATCTTGTACTCTATGTGTGACACTTCATGTTGCATTTTTAAATTACGAGTTTTTTTTTATTTTTTTTCTTTAATTATTTTTGTGTGATTTGATTTAATTTTATGATTGTTTATTAGAGTTTACCCCACTGTAAGCAATTAAAAATTAATTATCAATCAAGTGGTGCCACATGTAAATTAAATTGATAAAATACCAAATTAAGTTATTTATTTGTTTTTAGGAATTTTATTAAAGAAAATTCCCAAATGAAATAAATAATAATTTGATATTTAATATTTGGCGACTTTCAACCAATGAGAAATCGACAAGTGGCGAGCTCATACATGAAATCAATATATTGATGTAGGTGATCACAAATGGCAAATGACCAATGAAATCAAGCCACCTAAGCCATAATACAAAACACCAATGAAATGGTGCCACATAATCACTAATTCACCTAACATTCTCTTTCCATTTGCCTATAAATACAGGGCTTTGGCCAAAGAGAGACACACAATTTCAAGAGCTCAAGTTTGGAGAAGGATTCCTTAGAGAAAACTCTCTCTAATCTTCAAGGCAGTCTTGTGAAGATTCAAGACGTTCTTCGTGGGAATCATTCGCGATCTTTGCCAAAATCAGCCCAAATTTGACATTCGATCCAGAATCAAGGTGTTCGACCCTCTGATCGGTGTTATCAAATCTAAATCTTCAAGTTGTTCTTGAAGATTCAAAGCGTTCTTCAACAAATAATCTAGAAATATACGTTTGATTTGAAATCAAGGTGAAAACCCTTTGAATCAACGTTATAAACTTCAAAATATCAAGTTCGTGAAGATCGAAGAGTAAAATCTACCTTAAAGATCTTGAAGAACACGAAGAACAAAATCTTGAAGAGAAGAATCAGAAGATCTAAATAGAGAATCGAACCACAATTGTAATTTCAATCCAAAAATATTTCTCTGTACATTTTTTCAGTGTTTATTAATATAAATACACGAAGTTTGTGGAAATGACCATCCTAGGTAGCACATCGCTCACTTTGTTAAAACATGCAACAATATTGGCATCTATGGTGATTGTTTGGTGAAATAATTTGTCCGCTCACTTAAAGGGAATGCTTTTGATTTGTACACGGACCTAGAACCAAACTGGATTGATAGTTGGGGGCAATTAGAATATGAGTTCCTCAACCGCATCTATAATATACGAAGAATAGTGAGCATGGTCGACATTACAAATACTCATCAGTGGGAGGAAGAACCCGTCATTAACTATATCAATATATTGAGGAATTTGTGCCTTAACTGTAAGGATCGTTTGTCTGAGACTTCTGCAGTCAAAATATGCATTCAAGAAATGCAATAGGGCCTTCAGTATATCCTTAAAGGGATTCAACTAATGCCATTTGAAGATTTGGCTATGAGAGCTCATGATATGGAATTGAGCATGGCAGATAGCGGAATTAAAGAACCGCCAATCCAAGAATCTCAAAAGCCAAATGAAAAACAAGAATTTAAGAAAGAGGGAAAGTCATTTGATAAAAACTCAAAGAAAGAGTCTATAGCAGTGAAAGCACCACCTGTCAAATTTCATAAAAAGGAAAATTCTAAAGAGAGGCATAGCTTTCCACCAGAAAGAGCGCAAAGAAAGTTTACTCTGAAAGAAATGCATCAAAGAGAGTACCCATTCCTAAATTTAGATGTTTCTAGAATCTTCAAGGACTTACTCAAAGCAAAACTCATCGAATTGCCAGAAATGAAATGACCTGAAGAATCGGGATAGACTGATGACCCGAAGTACTACAAGTGCCATCATCTGGTTGGACATCCTATACAAGATTGCATCATCTTTAAAGACAAAGTTATGCAGCTATCGCATCAAGGAAAGATATCACTCGAAGAAGATGGCGCTGCCACCAATCTCGTCACATTAGAGTCCAACAACATGATAAGTGATGAAGGGATTGCAGATCTAATAAAAGGTCAGTTTGATAAGGAAATATCTGTAATTGTTGACGAGTGCATTTTCACTATAACCTTCATTGATAAAGCTTTAGAGCTCAGCTCTGACCCTCACAATCAGTCTCTATTCATTAGTGGTTACACTCGTGAACAAAAAATGAATAAGATACTTGTTGATGGAATATCTACAGACAACATCTTGCCTTTGTGCATGTTGAAGAAATTGAGGATCTCAACTGATGAACTCTCAACTAGTCGACTGATGATCCAAGGTTTTAACCATGAAGGACAGAGAGCTCTCAGCTCAATGAGATTGGACCTATTAATGGATGATATGGCTTCAACATCATTGTTCCATGTGATAGATGCTAAGATATCATATAATATGTTTCTTGGACGACCGTGGGTACACGAAAATAGAGTTGTCCTTTCAACATGGCACCAATTCTTCAAATATTGTCAAAGTAGTATCGTGAAGAAGATGGTCGGTGATAATAAACCTTTCATGGAGTCTAAATCGTACTTTGCAGATACAAAGTATTATCTTACAAGAAAAAATTCATCGAAAGCTATAGAAAATAATGAAGTTCAAAATAGCAAAAATGAGGCATCTCTCATCAAAGAAGAGTCCTTGGAAGGGCTAACAATGTCGTTGACCAAAATTGAAGCAAGGAAGCCAATTCCTCCACCACTTGAAGGATTTATTCGGCTACTGCAAGGAAGTATGATTGATCATGGAGAAATCTTAGAACATGAGATTACTCAAAACTTTGGTCCAAAAGCATTTCCACTCATTCTCAAAGCCGGATATGACCAAAAAGTGAAAGATTATCCTTTAAAGAATGATGAGAAAAAATGAGATGAACTCAATACCACTAAAAAATTCTCGAAAAAGAGTGGATTTGTTGCTCAAAGCTCTAAAGCAAGACTGGGATTCATACATTAAAACCCTGTCCGTATTGCAATCAGAAGAGCCAATGTCAATCATATTTCTGAAGATGGGGCTTCTTCAATGGTAAACATTAAAAAGACAACTTGAGTATCCGCATTTTAAAGGCATGGTAATAAGCCTAAAAATAAAAGAAAGAACTCTCGAGTGCCCCTGTTTAAAAGACTTGGTAAGACATTGAAGAATGAACCGATGAGTTGTTGAAAGTTGAATTTCGTCAAGACCCACAATGCGAATGGATGATGAATGGGGAATTCGGTCCCGTCCTGTAGAAAGAAACAAACCACATTAAACATATCATGAAGAAAAGAGTTACAAGCTAAAATGAAAACTATTATTTTAATAGAAACCACAGATATTGAAAATGATAGGGAGAGTCTCACTTCGTTATTCTACGATGTTAGCACAAATTCACGATTTAGTCCCTCACATGGTTTAAAGTTTTGCACCTCAAGAAATGTTCAGTTTGATAAGAAATGGCATCATAAATGAAATGAGTGCCACAATACATTAGTTCAAGTGATGCAAAAAAGTGGGAGACATGTATAAAGTTCACTAGTCTTAAAGAAGCAAATGAAGAAACCACGTCCTCACACTACATCACCTTAGATGACATAACTGAAATTGACGAAGAAGATGCTGGAGATGCCCCCCATAGTTTGAAGAAGGTGTCAAGGCCACAGTTGATGAGCTAAAAGAGATCAACTTGGAAAGTACTAACGATCCCCGACCAACGTCACTGCAAAAAATTGAACTTTTAACCACATATATAAATGTGGCGAAAAATATGCTCATGTGTGATTGAAACTATTTACCCACACATAATATAAATGTTAGCATGTGTCGCTATATTTCTGTAGAAAAAGACTTTTACCCACACATATATACATGTGTGGATAAATCAATGAGTATTAGCTACACACATGTATGTCATTAAAAGTATAAATTATATGTGGATAAACATGATTGCCACGAATGCAATGACGACGTGGATGATGACATGGCTGCCATGTCATCCAACGTGGCAAATGAGGTATATTGTCATTTAACAATTTTTATGTGTGGGTATAAATATAAATTATGTGTGGGCATTTTTTTTGTAATTAAATAATATTAATGAATTATTATTTGCACAAATTAATGAACCCAAGTGTGGGTAAAATATGCATTATATGTGGGCATTGATAATTTTTTATATTTCGTAATTACAATACAAAATATAGTTACTATTCTATATGCAAACAATCTTCATAAATATATATTTTACTAAAATTGTTCAATAAAACTAATGTAGACATCGTATAAACACCAACTATAAATAACTTTATCAAAACAATCTAAAGATGAATACATTGAGGTCATTAGCTCCATCAATAACATGATGATCTAAATAGTGCAAACTTACAATATGTTATCAAATTCAAAAACACTCTTCTACTTTCAATCTCCACATATCTCAAATTCGAGATAATCTACCTGGATTGAACAATCTTTGATTGAAGAAAGTGATTCTAGTATATCTTGTTTCATAATGTAGTTTTAGAGCTGCTCACAGAAGGGATTATCCAAAATTATCAACTCCAATGTCAAAATTATATTATTCTGATCACAGCATTGCTTCCTCACCCCGAGTCTACAAAAACAAAGAAAATAGTATAAATTATAACAGTAGGATATTTTTCTCGTGATTACAACAGTAAATCATTAAATTTTTATCACAGATGAATAAGTTAATATAAGCCACGGATAGATACATAACTCAGTAAACTTGTTATTGGTTACAACTATAATCTTTTTGAAAGCCAATTATAGAAAAAAAAAACTAACAAATCATCACAAGAGTCGAACACTAACCTTCTTGAGACCATATGGAGAACATCATCTCCTTTATATATAATTGACAACTCCACCTTAAACTTTACTTCATCCTATGCAAACTATATAAAAAAGGAAATGAGAAAATTAGAAAAATACAAATTAATTAATTATTACTGAAAGTTGAAGGGGACAATAGTTAATTGGATTAAATTATTCATTCATCCATATTCCAAACTATAAGTTAATCTGGTTTATATATTCAAGGCTTCATCTCAAGTTTTGATGTGCTATCTCTGCCATATATATTGGCACCTTGCACATTCAAACAGCAGAAACACCTCTGCTATATATACAGGGGAACCTTGCACATTCAAGCATTAGATCATTTATATTTTCAGCAGAATGAATTATAACATTCATTTTGCAAGTTCTCACTATCAAATAACAATCAAATATTAATACTCTCTTTTGTAGATGAAATAGCAAGCCAATCAATGACATGGGGAATCGAAGGTGATTACATTTTTAAGGTATAAAAAATCCAATTATAAGACAATGGTCAATAAAAATAGAGAATGGGCAGCTATGAAGCAGTTATAAATCTATGAACAAAAACTTGCGACTAAACTATCACAACAATAGCATAACCTTATCTTCACAGGGGCATCTATGCAAACAATCATCATATTCGAACAAAAAAAAAGAGTTCTTTGGCTTCTTAAAAAGCAATGTTCATATATCAAAAAAGACTTCAAAACCAAATTAGAAAAAAAAAATCACACGCATTCGTAGTTCGATTCTAATTACCTCTTATATCCATTTATCACATAAATGCTTGATTCCCATCTCAAAATGCCTTCATTTCAGAAATGAAATCACTAAAAACCTTCCAATTGCCAAAATGGCTCTTCAAATGTTGAGGAAACCCACTTTGTTTCTAAACTCACAATCTCGTACCTTGGTTGTTCACTAGGTCTAACTCTTCAATAATCAGGAAAAATACAAATATTGGGAAAATTAAGAGAGGAATATTGGACGATGAAGGAGTGAGTCGGCAAGTGTGGCGGCAGAATATATATGCAAAACCAATCGAGGTACGTCAGAGGTGGACAGAGAAAGGCCCTTCGCTGACTGTTGTGTGGCGAGAGGTGAATAGTTGGTGAAGCATCTTGAGGGCGTACGGCGAGCTAACGTGGTGGCGCTCGTACACAGTGGTTGGTAAGAGGTGCAACGATGGCGGAGCGAGAGTTGGGCTTCAAGTTTTCAACTGAAACTAGTGTTTTGGGGATTAATTTTGAGTTTCGAGTTTAAAATATGAAGCGGTTTTGTAAGTTTTTGTTAATTTTTTTGTTTAAGCGGGAACGAAATTTTTGGTTTCATTTCCATAAAATTTTCTTTTAAGCGGGAACGAAAAAATAAAAACTGAATGGAAATACCGCCAAATTCTAACAAAAGAAGGACATTTTTCAATCAAATCTAAAAGTCAAATTCTATTATATTTATCTTATAATTAATAATAATAATCATTAATCGTTAATTTTTGAAATATAATAATTGATTATCAAATTAACGTGTAAACAATGAAATTGAAATATATCTAATTATGATTTATTAATCAACATAAAATTTTAAAAATAATAATATATTAATATATTTTTTGACTCATACACCCGATCTGGTGGTATTAAGAAGATTCGAACCCGTGACCTTTGGTCATGATAAAAAAAATTAACTCATATATAAATAAACAGTGTCAATAAAATATTTCAAAACTTAACATGAATGGTTATTTTTAAATAAAAATGTAATACATTAATTGATAATATATATATGTGTAACCACAAGTTTATACATTTAATATTGTATGTTAATCATTTTAATCAGAAAGATGATATGGGATAATTTTAGTTTTATATATTTCAATATACTAGTGGTACACGTATTATTGGGTATCAAAGTCGGAGACGGTGATAACTAGCATGAAAGTCTCACACAAACACACGCACATAAATTTACAGAATGATAAAATATCTATAAGGGCTCGTTTGGTTAGCATGAAAGTAAAATTATCTTAGAATATGATTTCTAAGAATGTGATTTTGAGTAAAATGAATACTAGCAAATTATTTATTATGTATTTGGAACATAACAAGAAAATTATTAGGATTCTCATTTTAGTATTTTGATTCAAATTAATCGAGTAGAAGAAAAAATGTCAAATTTAGATATATTAAGATAAATTAATAATATTGTAGACTTGAAAGTTGAAACTTTCTAACCCAAAACTAATAATAATCCAAAAAAAAACACTATAAAAATATATTCAAAATTTTCTTTTTCTTTTTTGTTGAAGAAATTATAAACTCAATTTTAATAATAGTTTATAAAAAATAATAAAATTAATAGATGAAAAAATTGAATAATGAAATGGTCATAAGATTCCTAAAGGCAAGTAAGGAGAATACCTACTTGGTGTAGGTCTTATGAATCTTGAAAAGTTATGATTTTTTTTTATTTTGAGGAATATAATTACTTTCCAAAATTCTAAAAAATTGAACCAAACACATAAATTTAAAAATAAAGAATAATATTACTTTATAAGGTCAAAATCATCGCCAATCAGATGAGGCCTAGGAATTTTCAACTATGATCACTTACATCAATACGTTACTGATCCCTGATGAAGAGAAATCTTATGATGGACTATTGAGAGAATTTAAAGATGTGTTTGTATGGTCTTACAAAGAAATGTCGAGACTAGATCCTAAGGTAGTTGTCCACCACTTATCCATAAAAAGGGGCACGACAAATCAAGCAAACACAACGTCGATTTTTGACCTGACTTGGTTCCGCTGATTGAAGCTGAGATGAACGAACTTATTGAAGTTGGATTTATTAGGGAAGTCAAGTATCCTATATAGATCTCGAGTATTGTTCCTCTTATAGAGAAGAACGGGCAAATTTGAGTTTGCGTCGACTTTAGGGACTTGAACGAAGCATGTCCTAAAGACAAGTTTCCACTACCAATTGCTGAACTGATGATTGATGCTACAACTGGACATGAAGTACTATCATTCATGGATGGATCATCTGGTTACAATCAAATTCGCATGTCTCCAAGAGATGAAGAGATGACAGTCTTCTGTAACCCAAAGGGCATATATTGTTACATAGTGATGCCATTCGGTTAAAGAATGTTGGTACCACATATCGAAAGGCCATGCAAAGGATCTTTGATGACATGGTTTACAAGAACATTGAATGCTACGTAGATGATGTAGTAGTGAAGTCAAGAAAATGGAGTAGTCGCTTGCAAGATCTACGATTAGTTTTCGAACGCTTGAGAAGATATCAGCTCAAGATAAACCCTTTAAAATGTGCATTTCGGGTGAGATCGGGAAAATTACATGACTTTATTATTCGCCATCAAGGAATATAAATTGAACAAGCAAAAATTGATCCAATACTGAAGATGCCCGAGCCCCGAAACATTCATGAACAAAAGTTTTCAAGGAAAATTAGCGTACTTGCGAAGGTTCATCTCAAACTTAGTAGGTTGATGTCAACCTTTTAGCCGAATCATGAAGAAAAGGGGTCCCATTTGAATGGTATGAGCCATGCTGCAACGCTTTCAAAAGTATCAAAGATTATTTGATGAAAGCTCCAGTATTAGTCGTGCCAGTTGTAGGTCGGCCATTGATTCTATATATTGCTGCTTAAGAGCGTTCTGTTGGGGCACTGCATGCTCAAAAAAATAAAAATGGAAAAGAGAATGCACTATATTACTTGAGCAGGATGATGACATCGAATAAGCTAAATCATTCTCCAGTTGAGAAGTTATGCTTCATTGATTTTTTTCTATCCAAAAACTGAAACATTATTTTCAAGCTCATACGGTTCACCTGATCTCAAAAACAAACCCACTAAAGTATGTGATGACACGACCAAGTTTATTTGATCGACTCGCACATTGGTATCTTTAACTTCAATAATTCGAAATCATCTATATATGATTTTATTTGTTAAAATTATAATTATAAAAGAATAACAAACTTATCATAACAATTTTATTTTACAACCATTGCGAATTATATAAAATTTTACATTTATTATTATAGTCATTGAGATTAGGTCCAACCATAAAAAGGGAAAAATGATTATTTAAACCTAAATTTAAAAATCAAATTAGACTCAAATTACGAAGAAAATATTTGAATTGCTACACTATATATGAAACATTATTTTTTTGTTTCCAAAGCATAGATGTGAAGCTTTTGCTAAATTGATTCACAATTAATAATAAAATATTCTTTAGTGAATTGACATTAATAATAAAAGAAATTGTTTCCAAAATTAGCAATGACTTTTGGCGGGAAATCTATTTTTAGCAACGATTTTGTTATTAAATAGATAAAGATAAATATTCTTAGTAAAATATGCGTGATACATTTTAGTATTAGTACTGATACTTTTCAATAACCAGGTGGGATGGTGGCAGTATTCCCTCCTAGAAATAAATCTTGTTGAGACAAATTCCTTTGGTAGATGATATTTCAGGCTCAGTGATAATGATTGATTTCATGTATTTTTTATTTTTGTAGTTATATTTCCCATCATCTGTTTTTAATTATGAGTTTTAATTATGTCTAAAACTTTTTTCTTTTCTGTGGAGGATTAATAATACTCAGTTCATTTGATGTACAAGACACCACCTCAGAAATAAACAGAGCTCCATTTATTTTGTTATAATTTTAATAGGTAGAGTCATGGATGAGAGAAAAAAAACTGGAATATGGAGGAGGAGGAGGAGAGACCGCGGGAGAGTGGGGGATTATGACGGGGCTTTAGTTTATTTTAATTACGATTTTTTTAGTTGTGGTGCTACAAGAGTAAAATTCTAATTAAAATAATTTTTTAATTTAATTATTTTTAGGGTTATAAATAGTAAAATGAGGACTATGAATAGAATTACAATACCCTTCTTCACATAAATCATTTAATGCTACGTCGTTTTTCATTCAATATACCTTAGGCTTTGTTAGGACCTTCTACTTAATGAAATAACGCCAACAAAAAAAAAAGTGGGTAAACATAAAATCCATCGTATTTTGTATTCAACCATAAAACTGCAAGACTGATATAAAAAAAAAATACATATAGCCTTAATTTTGTAGTGAGAAATAAATGCTATAAGAGAAAACTGGAAATTCGAAAAAAATATAAATCTTGTTAGTTTGATTATTTGGGGAAAGGGCAAGTCTCATGTACATTTTATGTACAAGAGACAGTCAATGCGTGTTGACCCGGTCAATGCTTTGATCAAAAAATCCGTCAAAATTAGTATGATTCATAATATTGAAAAGTATCATTTCAAAGGCTAAAAAGTATCATTTGTATCAATAAAAAGTATTGGGCAGAATAAAAAAATAAAGAAAAAAACTGTTAAGATCAGTATCAATTGACACACTAAAAAGTATCATTCGAAATTAAAAAAAGTATCAATTGTATCCCTAAAAAGTATCACAAATTTTCACAATTTTTTTGGTCAACGCTTTGACCGAGTCAACGTGCGTTGACCCGATCAACGTGTTGACCGTCTCATATACATCTTATGCACAAGAGTTTTTGCGTTGGGGAAATGATGAAGACAAAAATAGGTGGGAGATGGGTGTTATGAGATTATTAAAACTTGATGACATTGAGAATTAATTAATTGTCATTATCCTATCATATATACATATATATATATATATAGTGTGTGTGTGTGTGTACACAAAGACAATAGACTAATAATCTTATGAAATCACGTTATGTGAACTCAATTCTCTCTTTTAAGTGCGTTATAACTAAACAATATTTTATCATTTGCTAGGAACATTTACAAGAACACGTTTAGATTAGCTTTAGCAAAATATCACTCTCATACAAAAACACACGAAAAATATACACAGAAAATCTAGGAGCTACAAACCGAGTCGCGCATCATCATAATTAACATAGATGTTATCTTATAGGCCTTCAATCCGAAAATGAAAACCTTATAAGCTTTCTTTGGGGATCTTCTAGTCCTACTCAGTTTCAAATTTCCCTTGTTTGAATAGAGGTCCTCCATATTGATTTCATTTTTGAGGATGAATATTCAGTACAATCTCTACAAGGATCGGCAACAAATCTTTCTTTCTTAATTTGATCAAAAATCTTATCTTCAAGCACATCAGCAACCTAGCTCTGTGTTCTTCTTTCAGCACAAATGATCAATACTTTGTTACTTTAGGACAATTAATCTACGAACAAACCATATTGCCATAAATTTATGGCAACATATATGAGCATAAAACCCATACTAAACAAATATAATAATATACTATTAATTATAACAAATATAATATTATAATATATAAATATATAAGGTTAGTGCAGTAACATAATTATATTACCTTATATATATATATATAATATACTTTGTAAAGTTAATTTAGGCTGAAGTTTTATAACTATATATACACCCAGTAGAATAACACTCGTTAATTAATAACTTAATTATTATATTAAATGTTATAAAAATCCAACATATATATAATTTATAACCAAGGGAAATGCCAAAAAATGTTATATGCTTTGAAACATGTTTATAAGCACATTTTCAATACTTTGTTAGGTGTTTACATTTAATTTGAATTTTGTAATACGATTTACATATCGTACTGAATAATATCATAAAACTGAATTATTAATAATTAATAGTATGCAATACATAAATTTTCCTTATCAACAATGTGTTCATGTAGGTACAATACATTAATCATTTGTATAAAAAAATGTAATGGTATATTATGTCTAGATAATATATATATATATAATGAATATAATTTTTATTATAATATATTAATATTTAGTTGAGTAATATATGATAAATTAATAATGTTACTTTCATATATTAAAAGTGAATTTGAGCGGGGAATTTGTTCTCATCATTATAGATGTTTCTATGTATGTATATACTAAATTCCACCTGTAGAAGGTATGGATTTTAATGCTTGCTAAAACAAATATAAAGTATTTTGCAGTCTCTCATATGTTGTAATTTAATTAGTTTTGTTTGGCTGATGCTTATATATAAATAGATAGATTGATTCTATTTCATTTTTTTTTAGTTGTAGAATATTTCAACTTCAGTTAACTAGAAAGTTTCAACCTATTTCTAAGACCTTGAATATATATGTCTGTCAATTTTGAGGAAGCTGAAAAATTGTATATGTAAATTAATAATATTTTGAAAAACTTTGGACAAACTTATATATTATAAGCAGCTGCTTAAAGAGGAAATTAAGTTGATTGAAACTAATTATAAGTTCCTTTAAAAACCGAAAGGAAATTAAATTTTTATGATGGTTCATTAAATGTTGCGTTCTGGATTAATCTATAACTTTGCTATAGGGGTTGGTTGTTGTGATGAATTAAAATTTATAGACCTTTTAGGTAAGCACATTATTTTTCATAAAATCAGCAATAATATTAATAAATTGATTATGGTTGCTTGTCCACAAAGATTTATAACATTTATGTGTGGCAGCTCATACTCATGCGGTTTACGTGTTTCCCTCTCTTACTTTGTTCATTCAATTTCCTTTCAATTTCAATTTATTGTTATCATCAATATATATGCATTATTCTATCAGCAAAACCCTCCAAAAATCTAGAGATCACAATAATCTTGATTTATTTTTCAAAAAAAAGGTTACAAGTTGGAGAATATTTGCTAATATTTTAATAGAATTTGGTTGATATAAGGGTCAGATCTTCACGAATGAGGAGGCCCCGGCCCATTCAAATTATTTTACTCATTTCGAAATTCGAATTTGTAAGATTTGTCACTTTTCTTTTATTACTCACACACCTGATCTGTGGTATTGAGGAGATTCGAATTCGTGATTTTTTTATTTACACACCTGATCTGATAGTTTTATGAAAAACTCGTGATCCTTAATTTCTAAACAACCTCACTCCACCATTAAACTATCCTATCGGGATATAGCACTGTTTATGATTAATTGATTACTAATGAGATCAATACTGACCTAAACCTAATACATGAAGCCTAAAAACGTGGATAGTATGTTTAGTTGGAGCAGAATGGTATGTGAGTAAATTCATTTTGTAAGTTTTGAAACGATTGCTTACGTAGCAACTACAACTCTGACCATTCATGAAAGTGTTATTGATGGCTGTATGTGTATAGTAATATATTAAAATGCACACATATTACCTGAAAGATGTATTATGTATTAATTCATAATTTGAAAAATGAAAGTTATCAATTTTAAAGACCTGAATGGTTGAAACCATCAATTTCATATTTTCATACCTAAAAAATTATGAATTTTAACTCTTTTTTTTTTAAATTATTATTAATAAATTATTCATTAAATTTAATAGATAGTTCGTGAAGGAATTTTCTTAAAAATTAGTATGAAATATATATATATATATATATATATATATATATAAAGAAATGAAATACATGTTTTTTTTTTCGGGTTTTAGATCCATAGTCTCAATTATATAAGATCAAAATTGATAATTTTCATTTAATAGGCTCTGAAACTTATCTTTCATGCGGCCCCAAATCCATAACTCATTTTATTATATATTATGAAATAGTTAATTATTAATTAGAAAATGAAATTTATTATTGAAAAAATAATTATATACTCTAATTGGGTAGGATGAACTCTAAATAATAAGTGTACAATTAAAATAAAGCATAATAAATTGAAGTTAAATAAAAAAATTGAAGAAAATTTAATAAATTTAATTGTATAGTACCAAGTATTGCACAAAGTGTAGCAGATGATTTCATCCGAGATATATACATATATGTGCGTGTATTATGGAAGTAACAATATTTGGTTTGCAAACTATAAATAAATTTGATATTGTTCCACAAAATTCTTAAATATCACACTATTATTTTCTACATTTTTACTTCCATCTAATTAATTTTGATTTTTTTTTTCAAAAAAATAAAATGATATTGATTTTGAAATTTTTATTTCGGTTAATTGCACAAAAACAAAAACCACAAGCTTTACACAAAATTATAAATTCGACGTGGCTTTTGAATTTTACAAATTTAACACCACATTTTGATTTTGATGCAAATTAAATATGTATGTCCAATTTTTTTCCAATGATCAGATTCTATAGTGCCCAACATTATTATTATTTGTACACACTAGTAATACACCCGTGCGATACAGAAGGTGAGAGATATATGAATAATTTAAAATAAATAGTTTGTATAAATAAAATTATAAAATTACAGTACAAATTTGATCTTTCCAGAATGTATTGTTTAATTCATGTATTGTATATTATTTGATTATACAGTCGAAAGAGCATCAATCAATTATAGTATTGTAGGTCCCGGTGGGGATGGTCTAGTGGTGGAGTGAGATTGCTTGAAAACCAAAAGTCACATGTTTGAATCTCCTTAATACCACAAGTCGTGTGTGTGAGTAAAAAAAAATCAATTGTAGTATTGTAGAGTACATAAATTTGAGAACAAACATAAATAAACCTTTCATAAACTAATAAACTATTCAAAATCCAAAAGTAACACATTTTTTTTATTGAGCATCAATCATTTTTAATCATTTTTTTTTGAAAACTCATTATACATTTTTTTGTTGAACTTTGATATATATACAAATTTTTTCATCCAGCTAAAAAAGTATTAAGAGAATTTACAAAATATCACCCCATGAATACATGGATACACCGTATAAATTTAATTTAAAATTGTTGCAAAGTTACAAAATATTATTTGGGAAAAATAAATAAAAATTTACATGTTCTGAAAAACTTTCTTGTAAACAACATTGATTGTACAAAGGGTTATCAAAATTGGCACGGCCTGATCGGGCTGGCCCGACCTACCCGATCAATGGGCTGGTTTGGGCTCGAAAAATGAAGGTCCAAAAAAATTTTGAGCCTATATGATCTAACCCAATGAGTCGATCGGGCTTGGGCCAAAAAAGCCCGGCCAAATCAGCTGGCCCAATTTTTTTTAATTTCTTGTAAATGCTAATATTGAAACACAAATACACTTGTACACTATACACATAACACAAATAGACGTCAAATACATTATACAGAAACAACACAATACAGAAATTGAGAAACTCATGCCGCTCACACACGAACCCTACCATGCCACCCCATCTCATCGCCGCTCTTCCCGTTGCCACTCTTCTAATCGCTACCAATTCTAGTTAGCACCTTTCTCATCTTCGCCCTTCTGCATCACACATTGTCACTTTTCTCATCGTCGACCCATCTTCATCGCTCTTCTCTTCGTCGCCCTTCTTATCATTGCTCTTTTCCTTGTTAACTTCTGTTGTGTGTAGACTGTTGAGTTGTCAGTTAATTATTGAGGTAAAATTCTTTTTTTTTTTTACTATGAAGTATTAGAGTTGTCAAAATGGACTGACGGAACGGGACGGGACGGAAAAGCCCGCCAGAGGGACGGACCTGAAAAAACAGTGTCCTACCCGCCCTCACCTAAGCCCGCAGGTTGGTGGGCCGCCCCCCAGGCTTTCTATATTTTGTGTTTAAGTTTAAAACTTGTTGCTTTCATTATGAAATCAATATTCATAATTAAACTACTAACTGCATTCAGTGTGAAATCTACATTCACCATTCAAATTTCATTTCTAAGGACTACAATTGAAGAGCTGTTGCTGGCTAACCTTTGCCACTTGCTGCTACCGGCTGGAATTCCATTAATTTCAAGTGTTGGTGCACGCAAAAGGAGAAGCCACATATATTTCCAAATAGAAAAAGAAAGAAGAAATAAATAAATATATGTAGATAGAAGAAAGAAAAATGGCAAAGGTTGTATTGTCTATTGTGGTTGTGTTGTGTTGTGCCTATGTAGCATTCTAGCATTTGCCCACAACCACAACTTGCAACTCTTCAAAGTCGAATAGGATGTCTATTATGACCTTTGCCGCATCCAGTTCCAAACCCCTCTCAGCTAAAAGGGAGAGGCTCTGGTCAGTCGGCACACTTAAGCAAGAAGAGTTGAGAAGATAAAAATTACAGAATAGTTGGCGATGATGACACAACGAACGGTGAGCCACGAGAGAAAGATGAAGATTTAGATTAATTGGTGGGGAGTAGGGTGGGGGCATATGCGGCGTTGAGTTCACACAAACGCACACTCACGTAATTAGGTTAGAAATTTAGGATTTGGATACATACTATATTATATTAAAAATAAAATTATATATATATACATATATATACACACACCTATATATATATGGACGGGTAAGCCGCCCCACCACGGGCTTACCAGGTTGGGCCCACCAGATAAACGGGCTTGAAAATTGAAGCCCTACCCGCCTAAAAAAATGGCGGGGGCGGGCCGGTCCGACGGGTCTGGCCTGTTTTGACAAGTCTATGTAGTATGTAGTTAGGATTTTTGGTCAGTTGGCACTTGGCAGATTACAGATAGTAGGGGTTGTTTGCTAGTGAATTTTTTATATGGATAAATATTTAACAATTAATAAATTTGGTTAAACTAGTTACAAGTTGATTAGCATAAGCTCCATGACCTCTGTCTGTGGAATGAGAAACGGTTGAGAACTTCTTACAATTGCAAAATATATCCAAGCTCCTTCTACATGAGTCCTTAGAGTTGTTGTTTATCACTATCTTAGTCATTGTACTTGTACCAATTAGGAGCTTAGAGGAGTAGCCAATTGAGATGGCTATTTCTTGCTTGTCCCCGGTTAAAACCTGGACCTCGATACCTACCATTCTTAAAGACTCAATTGCTTCCTTCTAGCACACCTTATCACAGCATATCCTCGACCCCAAATGCACCAAATAATTTAAGATTATTTTCAATATTGTTGGCAATTTTACGAAGCAAATTTGCTCTGCCCATCAAGGCCGTGTTTGCTGACTCATAAGATGACTGCCATTATTCAAATTAAGATGCACTCAATTCCCGCATTCCAATAACTGATGATTTTGCACCCTAGTCTATTAATATGTATTTTTTTGGAAGTTTGAATTCCTTTATCAACTAGATATTATCTCATAGTTATTTTTTCTGTTACCTACTAAAATTTTATTTAACTTATTAATGAAGGTCGATACGGAGGAGCATATATATGGAGGATATGTATGCTGAATTGAATGATGATTTGCAAATGTTGTGATCTTTACCTATTTCTAAGAGTAGTAAAGGTACTGATGCTAACATTGATTCTCGTAGTACTACCTTTAATAAGTTTAAGACTAAGAGCAAGAGTGCTAGGGAGACTAAGGGTAAGGGCAAAAGTGCTAGGGAGGGAACTGAAAATGATGATGATCATTCTCCAGCTTCTAAAAAGGGTAAATTTGATGTTTGAGATTTTTATACAAATGTTGGTGCAGATGGGATGGAGAAGTCTCAATGCAAGCATTGTGATAAATTCTATAGTAGCAGATCTACATCTGGCACTAATCATTTAAGACGCCATCTTGAAAAGTGCATGAAAATTCCCAAGTTTGAAAGAAGTATGATATTTCATTTATTGTATATATTTAAATATATTGTTTTCATTTCTAATTTCACCTTTATTTGTATTTATGTTATGTTTGTTTAATTATAAAGGTTTCAATACCAACTGATTCAAGAGAAGTCAAATGTATCTGAACTTAATACATACCTGGAAGAAGATTGCATTGTTAGGAGTACCATAGATGTCTTAGAGTATTGGAGTATAAACAAGCATCGTTTCACTTGACTTGCAAAGATGGCTTGTAATATTTTAAGTATTCCAGTCACAACAGATGCTTCTGCATGACATTTTGCCCAATGTTTGGTCGGTGGCCCAAGGGGCTCGGGCTGGGCCGGGCCGACTCGACCCGATATTTTGATAGATCTACTTGTACATGACCTACTGTTGTTGTCTTTATCACATGTTAATATCTTCAAACCATTTCGACTTCCTACTCTGAAAACTGTAACATAAAGTTGCCCATGTGAGAACACTTGTTTTCTTAGGAATATACCCACATGCGATAGAGATTGTCCTTGAATTTTGTTGATTGTCATTTCATATGATACAATAAGAGGGAATTGTTTTAGCTGAAACTTGAATGACAGGCATGGATCGGAGAGGGTTAATGACATTCTAGAAATCAACGTGTTTTGGCCAGAATTACTTCTAGTTAGTATCTTAGCTTCCAAAATATGTTTGTTGAACCTGGTAATAACTAAATGAGTACCCTTTCATAGCCTAGCTGAGTGATCAACATTTCTCAATAACATAATCGGAGTCCCCACTTTCAGATTTATCTTCTAGTTTGGCAAACCTGACACTTCAACCCATTTAAAAAATTGGGTTAATTACTATAAAATACACAAACTTTGACAAGATTTGCAAATTAGACACAAACTTTAAAATTTTACAATTAAAACACAAACTTACATTTTTTTTCAAAATAGACAAACTCAAAGCAAAATTTTAAAATCAATTGAATTTGAAAACCGCAAAGCCATAAAAATTGTTCACCTTTCGATTTAGATGGCATTGCATTGGTTTTAATAAGTGAAAATGAATTATATGTCGTAAATTCTCATTTTTCCATTAGTCTGAAAAATTTGAGTTTGTCTATTTTGCAAAAAAATGTAAGTTTGTGTTTTAATTGTAAAATTTTAAAGTTTGTGTCTAATTTGCAAATCTTGTCAGTTTGTGTATTGTATAGTAATTAACCCTAAAAAATTAGGTGTGTGGACGTCGTTTATAACATTAAAAATCTCATCTGCAGTGCACATGCTACATGAACTTAAATATTCCATGCTATCTGATTGATTCATCGACATCATGTACTGATTCACCTCCTCAACGACATCAAGTGTTGGAGTCAATATTGTTTTTCTTGTAAAAAGACAACTCATTTTGAACTTACACAATTTGTGCAGAGATAAACATGTTCACAAACATGTACGTGTACATCGTTGTTAACATGTAGAAATAGAATGTTTGAACTAAAAGAAGAATGAACACAAGGTTGGTAACCATGTTCGATCAATTGATCTACGTCAAGGAGACTTCTCAAGTTCGTGAGAAACAAACTATTACTCCGCTGTATGGTGGCACGCTGTCGTTTTACGTGCAGAATCACACCTGTGGGAAAAACCCTAGAGATGCTTAAATTTGCCCTCAAAGACTAGTATAATGCTCGAAGGCAGATATCGTCCCACATGGAGTGATTAACCTTTCTATATTTTTTGTAACTTTTGGGAATTTGTATAGATTACTATCACTAATCCTTCCCTGGATTATTCAAAACTAAATAAACAATTAAATAACAAAGACGGAAATAAATATAAAATAAATGTTCAAGTTAAATATGAATTCAGTTTGTGGTAGATTCATACAATCCCGAGCACAATTACATAGATATCTCGATAAGATCGTTTGGTTATAGGGAGCAAGTATGGTCACCTTACACCCTCGAATTCCTTCTTACTATGTATGCTAAGAGCGATACAGTCGATGACTCTTAGTCCCTAATTATCCAAGACTCAACGAAGTGAGTCATGTAGAGGGTTTGCAAGGATAGCAGTATTGAAATGGAGGAACCCAACCCTGGCATATGGGACCCCTTCGTTAGTGTGCCCATATCCACCTATACATCAATCTCCAAGCTTCGGCGCTTGCTTTATCACTTAGTGGCTCATCAGGGTTCGGTCGCCCTCACTTCCACCCTGACTTACATAACACAATAGTTCAATTAAGAGTAGAGACCAACCTAATCTTGCTATTGCCATGTCATCGTTCTTCCCAGAATGAAGTTGAAAATCAATTCGAGATAAATTAAGAACACTAAGCCTCATGTATAATTTCTACCTCAACATATTCACATCTGACTTGAACACTGGATACTTAGACAGATAACATACTAATAAATAAAGCAAAAATAAATAAACAACACATAATGAAAGGAAAATAACCTAGATTAAAATCTGGAACCAACTCCATATTTGGGCAAAAACAGGTACATGCATCAGTTGAGGGCAAATCGACCCCGACAGTGCCAAATATCTAGAAACATAAATGCAGAAAATAAACTATATTTTGTGGTTCTAAAGAGTGGGTTTTTTAGTTTTCCTATGAAAATGAAAGCTAACTAGTATTTATAGTTGTTTGAAAAGCCACAATTCGGCCCAGCCCAACCCACGTAGAGGTATGCTTTAGTTGGAGAGATCCACTTCAACCATATTCCCTAAATTATAGGGATGAGCTGATCCATCTCTTCTCTCCCTTTTATCTCTTCTCTTCTCTCTCCTCTAGCTGAACTTCCCCAAGCTATGGAACTCCTGTGCACGTGGGCCTATGTTAGTTGAGAAGGATTCACTGTTGAACTTCCGTGCAAAATCCGCAACAGACTGTCAAAGCTTCAGCAGTTGATCCTCTTTATGCTCTTAATCAAGTTAGCACTTGATTATGCCCATAATGAGTCCAAATGTGCTTCTTCTCTCCCATGTTACACTTTGTCTGAAACTAGACTCTAGACATAACTAGAAGTACTAAAAATGAGTAAAAAGATAAAGTAAAAATATGTGAAATTGAGTCTGTATCATATGGTTATAAAGGTTATTACACGAAAACCTCCCATCATTTGACCCCTTTCCTACCCACTACAACTTCTTTTGATTGACTTAATTGTGAGATCCCCTCACAACTTAGACTCCCTCTAGTTCCCACAGGAATATCTCCCGAGACTCCTTCAAAGGTGTAAGTAAAAATTACTAACACGAACTTGGAAAAATGATGTTTAACAGATCAAACCTAGTCTAACAATGCTGAATTCCTAATGCTTCAAACTTGAAGTCTTTTGACTCTCTAATCTGTAGTTGTGCATTCATGTCTAACTAGTCTGATTCCCTAGGCTATTTATAAGAACAATGTATAGTCTAAACAAGGTAATCAGATTGTCCTAATTTGAATCAAACTCTAACAAGGAAACTTTCCTAGTTTAATTCGGACTACCCTAGTTAGAAATTCTTCATTGAATAGAACTCGTTTTCTTACATTTTGATCTTCATCTGAATAAGGCATCTTGTATTCTGCACGTCTATCTTCAATAGGAATCCATAGCTTCTTGAAATCATCTATGCACGTCTCTCTGAAACCTTCTGGAAAATCATGTACATGATCATGTACATAACACTTGATTAGTACATTCATCGATCTTCAATTAGATTGGCAACGAAATGTTCTTATATTATGTCTAGAACATGGTCTCCAGTACTTGAAAAACCAAAACCCTTTGTGTTCTTGATTTTCCATAAGAATTATGACAACCAAAACACTTAGTGCTAAAAAATGCACTAACAATCTCCATCTTTATCTTAATCTGTTGGCAAATAAGCTCCATATTTTTCAAGAACACAAACTTCATTTGAAGAAGCATGTGCACTAAAACATACTCAAATGTTCTTATGAACATCATGCGATCCTGTTATTTTTTTTACTTTCTTATCAACACTTATCTGTTCTGTTGAATTCAATTTTTATCATTTTCTTTTTAACAATGGTTTAATTTTTTAGCAGAAATTATAATCAGAGCAATTCAGATAAAATTTTAACAAAATGTAATATATAAGGGATGGAATGAAATATCAAAAAGTTGATATTTTAACAGGGAATGAAGAGCGGTAGCAACCTAGAACATATCTTGCAAAACATGGTGCAAGAGACAAAATTTACACCCTCTATTTGCCAGCATGTAAAGGCAAAGGTGTGCGGACTCCCCATTTTTGCCAAAATGATTTGAAGACAAGATCCGAAAAAGGAGATTGTGTAGCTGAAGACTTCATGACACTTTTGCAGGATCTCCTACAAACTGATCATTGGTCTTCTTTGATCTTTTGTTGGATATAGGTACAACAACAACACAATATGGAATGATTGGTTTTCATTTTTTTCTTTCATGAGAACACCATAAGGAATATCATTTTGAACAACATTAATCTTTTTGAACTGTATCAACTCTCTTTGCACGTGTGCAGAATAATAAGTAACACCATTCAGATTTTGAGAAGAATTATTTTTCTCCGCGTGAACTTCAGGTTGATGTTCATCCGGTTGTTCATGAACACCAATAGGAACACCATGTTGATGATCTCCATTTTTCTTGCTCAGCTCTTTTTTGACCTCCCACATTTTCGATGAAGATTTTTCCACATTCAACTACTTCTGAATAAGTTAATTAATCTTCTTTGGAATATACATTCTTTTCATCCTTTTGAGCTTACTTAAATAATTCTTACAGTTTGGTCGAATATGACATCTTTCTTCACAATAGTGGCGGATCACAACTCTGATTGGTAGATAATCTTTTGTTGGTGTCTATTCTAGTGTTTAAAACGTATCTGGTGTTCTGAATAGCGCGTGTGTCTTTGGCAGGAACACTTTCTGCATGAATGTCTTTATATTTTTCTTCCTTGGTAAACTTCTGTGCTCCAATAAGTGGACTATCTATTTGAACTTCCTTTGAAGTTGTTTGGTGAGCAACTAATGCAAAGCCACCATCTTCTTGATCAATCTCTCTTTCTTCAGAATCTTCATTATTTGAAGAAGCTTTGTAACTTGTTTGTTCTTCTTGAGAGTGTTAGTACACGGACTTTGAACATGGCCCAATCCATTATATTCTTTGCAGTGTATCTCCCTTCTCTTATTTCTTGATCAAAATGTATTTTCAGAAGATTGATCATTCTAATTATCACATTGGAAAGATCATCTGTTGGCATTTTCCATCATCATGTTGAAGCTTTTCATGAGCACACTCATGGTTTTCAGCAACTCTTGCAACAGTTGGGGGGGGAACACCAGATTGAACACCTGTCTTGAGAGCAATGTTCTTCCACTTCCTAGCACCAAAATCTTCTCCCAAACTTATCTCAAATGTTCTTAAAGATCCCATGTAGCTCATGTAAACACATAGATTTGATATCTTTGGCTTCTTCGATCGTAGCAACTTTGTACGCAAATCTTTATGGTAAGGATCTGAGAAATTTTTCTCACCAACTTCTCTTCTAATATTATCTCTCCTAGAGCAAAGCTTTCATTGGTGATTTTTCGTAACCTTACATTGAACTCATCAATGTTCTCTTTTTTAGATATGCGAAGCTTTTCAAAATCGGTGGTCAGATTTTGTAGCTTTGATAGATAAACACCGTCAATACCTTAATAGGTAGTCTCTAAGATATCCCATACATCTTTGGCAACTTCACATGTTGATATAAGGTTAAATGTATTCAAATCTACTACAACAAATATGGATTTAAGGACCCTTGAGTTGAGGTTCGCATTCATGTTCTCTTCTTTGGTTCATCTTGCGTCGGGTTTTGGAATAGATTCATCTGATTCATCCAGCTTGGTAGGAGGACTCCGCCATTTAACACGATTTTCCATGTTTTGACATTAGATGCTTTGATGAATGCCTTCATCTTTGGTTTCTAATAAGTGTAGTTATGTCCATCCAAAATTGAGGGACGTTCTATAAAACTTTCTTCAAGCATAAAACTCATTTGTAGACATAATCACACACACAGATTAGTAACTCTAGAATATTTTCACTTTAAAAAAATGACCTGCTTTTGATGCCAATTGAAGTTACACAAAATGTACGGAGATACATATATTCACAAACATGTACGTGCACATTGTTGTTAATATACAGAAACAGATTGTTTGAACTTAAAGAACAATGACCACAAGGTTGATAACCCTGTTTGATCAATTAATCTATGTCATGGTGACTTCTCAAGTCCGTGAAAAATAATCCACTACTCTGTTCTATGGTTACAAAGACTATTACACGAAAGCATCCCGTCACTTCTTTAACGGTGTGTATGAAAGAATTCAAACATTGACTAAACACACAATGATCAAAAGATCAAACTTAGTCTAACCATATGCTAATGCTTCAAACTTGAAGTCTTTTAACTCTCTAATAAGTACTTGTGCATTCGTGCCTAACTAGTATGATTTCCTAGGCTATTTATAAGAACAATATATAGCCTAAACAAGGTAAGCAGATTGTTCTAATTTGAATCAAACTCTAGCAAGAAACTTTCCTGGTTTGATTTGGACTACCCTAATTATAAATTCTTCCCTGAATAGATCTTGTATTCTTGATCCGTATTTGAATAAGACAACTTTTATTCTGAATCGCCCTCTTTAATAGAAATCTGTATCTTCTTGAAATCATCTTTGCACATCTTTTTGGAACCTTCTGGACAATCATATACATTATCATGTACATAACACTTGATTAGTATATTCTTTAATCTTCAATCAGATTAGCAATGAGATGTTCTTATATTATGTCCAGAATATGGTCTTCAGTACTTGCAAAACCAAAACCCTTTGTGTTCTTGATTTTCGATAATGATAATGATTTCCAAAATACTTAGTGCTAAAAAATGACACTAACACATTTATATCGGATAATGCAGATAGATATGTACTATTAGCAATGGATACAATATGGTCACTTAAAACTTTTAAATGTAACTCATCAGGAATTTCAATGCTTGCATGTCCATCATTTCTACCTCCAAGAAGCCCATCTCCTATAACATTAATCCAATTACATTTTTTTTTGTAATTCAGATGCTTCAACATCTGAATCAATAGTCTGAAACCTCATATTCTCAGTCAATCTTAACACTTGCACATCCCTCTGAATGTAAGATGAATTGATAGTTGCAACCATATCAAGTCCGCTACCTTTTGGTATAACAGGTAGAATCTACCTAAAATCTCCACAAAAAATAATGGTTTTACCTCCGAATGGTTGCTGGTGGTTGAATGGGTTCTTGAATCACATTTATCCCTAAAAGTTCTAGCCAGAGCTTCAAAACAGTATTTATACATCATTAGGTGCTTCAACCCATATTACAAGTTTACATATCACCAGAAGCTCGACAAGCTTACTTCATTGTTATATGTTGCATGTAGAATCTTCATTAGGAGTAATTGAGATAGCAAATTGGGAATGAGTAGTTCTTCCTCCAAGCAACAACAAAGATGCTATCCCACTTGAGCCAAAATTCTATATTATGTTTCCTTTTGATCTTAATGCAACAAATAATATTTTCCATTGGAAATTTATACCCATACCGCCATAACCATATACAAAAAATAAACACCACCTGAAACTATTTTTATTTTTTTAATAATGGAGTCATACACATGACGTCGTTCTTCAATCAGATTAACAAGATAAGCATTATGTTCTGAAATTAAATGTGATCGATCATAACGTAATTTATTTTTTTATCATACTATTACATGTTTGACAAAAATATTCTTCTGACAAATTATAAATAAATAAACAAAAACATAGAATCATAAGTATTTTTTTAATATATATATATATATATGTATAATTAAGATAATAATAATTTTGCAATGTGTACCTGGATGATTAAGAATTTTGTGTTGTTTGTGAAGAATATCATCAGATAAATAATTCCAACACTTCTCTCATACAATCTCCGGACTAGCCATGGAATTAGCGGTGAACCAGTTAACAAATAACTGTCTTAGTGAATGAGTAGAATACCATTGGATTACCTCAACAATTCCATCGATGCACTCATTATCATCGTCTAACAAACCCAATGCATAACACACGTTGTGAAATGAGTTGAATTATACGCCATTTATGCATCTTATATCTTCAAATGATGTGGGTCCGCGTACAATATTTAGAAGAAGTCTCAAATAGTATATCTCACCCGTAACTGGATAAACATAGAAGATCTTGCCAATAGAAAATCCTTTCTTCATTGGAACCCACTCTCAAATACACGTTTTCCACAGAAACTTGGTTGAAAATTCATAATACGTCAATTTTCTTACTTCTGGATACTTTTTATTGGCTTCAAATTAAGCAAGGAACGTTGTGACTAATTGACGGATGATTCACAATATTTTCAAGCGCATCATTACCAGAAAAAATATCTTCTGCTCATTTGGCATATGAAAACCTAAACGCTCAACTGGTGGATCTTTATAGTTAATATCAAATCCAAATGTTCTCCATAATGCTTCACAGAGAGAAACATATCAACAATAATAGTACATATTTACTTCATCAATTACTTTAAGTTGAGTTGCATCTTCAGTGGTTCGATAGAAAGAAGTTGTTACACAATCATTCCTCTTAATGGATTTGGATTGATTACACCATTCAATGTTAATATGAGCTTCATACTTCATCAACAAATATTTATTGTGAGGGACATCATATTTATTATCAAGACAAATATCATTTTTTATGATCCTATGACCGTTATCTCTCCTTCTATAGATTGGGTAATCGTCCTCGTTAGTAGAAGTCATCTCAATGAATTTTTTCAGGAAGTGTTTTGTACACCTGCCTTCTGACATGCAAGGTGACTCTTTCCTCACACTACCACAATGACCGTGGTCATGAACTCATGCACGTTGTCATAATACAATCCCATCCACAATTTGATTATGAATTTCAGCATAAATTATGTGATCTATATATTCTCCAGTAGGATTTATGCCTTATGCTGCTATAAAAGCAAAATATGTTCATGTGGGAAGGCGGAGGATAGACTCAACATATTTTGCTGTAAAAAACGCAATGTATTAGTGTATAAATTAATTTGTTGATGAAATATATAAAAAATAAGATAATAAAAATATATATTATTATAAATATACATGCATGGATAGCTCTGAATATAGTATTATATCGAATATATTTCATTAACTTATCCAACTTCACTTTAAAAACACGACAAAGTATGCCGGGTCTGTCCTCCGCCTTCAATCCACATCTTTCTAAATTCCTCACAATCTCAGGCCATTTGGGATTATATGTAAATGTTATAAATAAATTTGGATAATTTGCCCATTTGTATATAGTCATTGTATCTTGATAATTATGTATCATGTATCGAGCACCTCTAGTGAAGCTAGACGACAATATGACTTTCTTCTCTCGAGTGCTGGATAGTTCTCTCTATTTATTATTACTTCGGATGACAAAAGCTATCATTATATAAACATCGACAACGAATTGTTGAAATAACCTTCTCGATGACAGTACATGAATTGTCTCACAATCTCGTTCATACAAATGATATGAAAAAAATTATTTGATGCTTACTTTTTTCTTTTCACCTGTTTCAGGCTTTTTTATATCAGACAATAATATGTCTTCTCTAAAACCATCTTCTCCACACGGAAAAAGAAAATGATATTGAAGTGCAATAAAAGAATGAAGTGTTTCATAAATACGCTTTAGTACACTATTTTTAGATTCAACCAATATATCTTTGACACCAGATGATGTATCAAAATCTCGAATGATTAACGCAGCGATTTCTGATACATATGGTAAATTATATGTTCTTGCATTTGCATCCCTATGTCTTATCAGCTTCAACTTCAAATCTGTACATTTGGAATTTTTTAGGGTCTCCCGCGCCTTTCTAAAAAATTACACCAATATGTTGTTAACATCAAGCATCTTCTTCAATTCCTCTACAGTTTCTGACTGGATACTGCAGACATCTCTTGGTTGTCTGCATCATTTATATATAAGTTATATATAATAATAAAAATCACTATGTACATTTCAATGTATAATAATATATCCATAATTGAACTTAATTTATCATACTAAACTGACAGATGATATTTGATTCGGCCATATACCTAAAAAATTAATGACTTTTTTAGAGTATAGTTTGTCGGAGAAATAAAATCAATTATCAAATACATTATCAATTCGGTCATATACCCAAAAATACCCTGTATAAATAAAAAGTGAAATCACTCAAGAAAATAAAAATTATAGATATAAATATGAAATTAAAAGAGAACATTAAATTAAATTAATAAAGAGAAACCTCAGTTTGCTAAGACAATGCATTTATTGATACAAATGTGGCATCACCATTGACAATGTCATCATTAATGTTGTTCAATGATTAAGGAGGTAGCCAAATATATTAGAGAACATGGTTGAACTGAGGCATCCACCGGAAGATAATCTTAAAAATTAAAATAGTTGGCCTTAGAATAAAGAATGTTTGAGTTTTTAACTCTTTAATAAAATTTGTAAATTAATATATCTCATAATTATATTTTAAATTATTATATATTTTCGTAAGATTAACATTTGGAAATTTGCTAGAAGTCTAATTTCATATTTTTAAAAACATTCCTTCATATGCGAACATTTAATGTTCTTTTATTTGATCATTGTATTTAAAAGATAAACTTTTTGCTCATGATTAAGATTGGTTATCATATTGCTAAAAAAAAGATTGGTTATTACAATGTTCTTTTTTGCTTCGTTAAAATGTAGTTGATTTCGCGTTAGATGCACATTATCTTTTAAGTTAAAATTCAAACTCTGAAATGGGTAAAAAAATAAGTTACGACTTAATGAGGAAGAGGTGCGTGCGTGTGTGGATGATAATTAATATTAATGTTATTTTGATTTATTTGTAGTTTACTCTTTAAATACAAAAATGTATTAAATATTGATAGAAAATGATAAATAATTAATTTATTGGGACTTATTAAGCACAATGCATATGGTTAAAATATTAAGGATTAATTATGAGTTTTTAATTAAAAAGGACAACACGTATGGAAATCAAATTGTATTTATAAACATATTCATTTAAAATCAACAATATCTTGTATGTTGGCATTCAAAAGCATTTTTGTTATCCCAAAAATGTTTAACACAAATATCTGACCTGTAAGAAAAAACAAATTCATAATTATTTTGTTTGATTATTCAATAATTTTAATAATTTTACACGTGTTTTAACAGTGTGCCTTGGAAAATCCTCCCACGGTATAATTTCAACACAATTATGATTGGATGTGATGATTTTTCCTTGAATACATTAACTAATATATCAACCGCTTCACGTCATAATATGTCATCTAGTCGAATTTCACTAAAAAGAATATGAAATAAAATTAAATTAGAAATTGAAAAACAACATTGAATTATTCACAATATAAATTTACCTGAGATCGCTTATACTACCATCAACCGACTGAGCATTTCTCCCCTCCAATGATTTTTTCTTAAGGCTCAGTGTGAGATTCTAGCTTATCGATTATGTCTGCTATTTAGAAGAAAAAAAAGTATGATCAATATATAAAATTAAAAACGGTAATAAGAATTTGACTACTAGGTTATGGAAATTTATTTATCAAATAGCATATTCTCTTCGAAGTGTTCTACATCTTTCAGTATCGAAAATCACGGAACAAATATATAAACGTAGGAAAAGAAGAATACTTTAACACAACCACTTTAGTTTTGAAGGATGAAGTGAACTTGAAATCATGATTAGTGGTTTTATATTGAAACCTATTTGGTTCAACATTAAAAAATTGTACAACATTCATCTCTCATTCGATGGATTGAATTTTTAGACATGTGATGTCTGACTGACAAAACGTGCCATGTATTCGATCACCATTACAATCATGGAACATAAGTTCTAGACTTAGTAATATCGTGATTTTTCTGTACGTTGGCGATGGGTAGATGCAGACAACATGAATCTTTAAGACAAAGTCGACTTTAGAAGAGTCAAATCTTTTGATATTCGAACCAAGTTATAAAAAGGGGCCATACGTGATTGGGAATACAATTGTTTTTAGCAGCAATGTGATTGTCCAATGTTTTTTGGATACTTTTAATATTTTAATTTTAATCTTAGTATACAGATAAATTTTTTATGGACAATTATATTGTTAGATTTTTTAATTTTTAATAGCATTAAATAGTTTTAAAGATACATAAATGCATCAAAATCATCTTAATTTTAATTTATGTAAATGTGGCAAATTAATCGTGCAATCTTTAATTTAATAATAAATATTACCATTATGTCTATACTACAAATAAAATTAGATTTCCTAATTTATAAGAAATAAATTACATATATAGATAGTGTGTCACTGCATTAAATATTAACCTTAATTCTTAGTTATATACAATATAATTAGGTTGATTTATATATATCTTAACATAATTAAAATAATTGAAATACATTGATTGACGATATATAATATGGAGTTCCTTAATAAAGAGCTGAAATTTAAAGCAATTGGAATAAATTTCTTCAAATGCGTGGGATGTAGGGTATATAATATGGAGTTCCTTAATTCATTTTTTTATGTTTAAATGCATCAACTCTAAAAAATGAATCAAGAAATTAGTTTGAGCACAAGTTGATATCCATCCACATACAAAACTTGCACAAAATTTATTTTCCATAGATGGGTTAGTTTCCATCCAACTCTAATCTTATACTGAAATAATGGTATTTTGCATGTAAATAGATGGATTATTGATGTAAATTAAGGTGATATTATTATTCCATAACAAATGGTTACCTCAATTAAATCAATTAGAATTAATTGATTAATATATTGTAATTGATCCGAATAATTTGAATTCAAAAACATGTGGGAATGAAATATAAGAAATCCACCTCCAAATATAAGTAAAGAATGTTTTATTTTTTTCAGTTTTGTTATAATGTAAATCTTGTACGTAAATATAAATATTTTAAAGTTGTTAATATGACTTTAATAGATACTTTTAACAAATTCTTGAATTAAATATGCTTTTTTAGTTAATAAAACTTACCAAACTATTGATAAGTACCCTTTCCGATTTATGGGGATGACTTATTATTTAATACAATAGGATTTTGATATTTAATCTGATTTCATTTTATACATGTTCATATTAATTGATTCAAATTTACCAATTTGGCTTACAATGATATATTGGTTCACTATATCTATCACACCTTTTAATATTAACATTGAATTTGATTTTGATAATATGATAATTTATCTGTTAAATATTACAAACTGACTTTTTAGAAGAAAAAATAAAAAAAAATAACCAGCCGAAAATTAACATGTATTTTAGTGACATGATATTTTTAAGTTAATTTATTATTTTGCAATCAAAATAAAAGTTATTAATTTGAGACCTAAAAAATTAAATTTGTGGGATGTAGGGTATATAATATGGAGTTCCTTATTTTTTTATGTTTAAATCTATCAACTCTAAAATTAATCCCTGAAATTTCAGGATTAAACAAATAGATGTGAAGATAAGCTTATTGGGCACAAGAAATTCGGAAGGAGGTTGAAGACCCCCCCCCCACCTATGGGAGGAATTTGAATTTGAATGTTGCTCTATTTAAGCTAGTTTTGGAAACGGCACATACACTTCGATTGCTACATTTTCTGCACTTTATTTCCGTTTTAAGTTGTTTTAGCAACAAGAACAATCTGGGCTTTATGCCCGTAGGACATAGTATTGTTTTTGATGTTCAACATTGGTGTTGAGCAAGTTATATTCCAGTAAGTTATTTAATTTCATCATGCCTTTAATTTATGCATTTTCAATTATTTCTAGCATGAGTAGCTAGATCTTTATTCTAGGGTTTGAACGACAGATACATGTTTAAAATACACTTAAGCACTCGTGAGGCCTTGTGGGCGTATTCATGCATGATTAAGTTTCTGCAAAGTTTTGTACTTACTCTGAGTGTGTGTGTTTAATTTGTCTAATGCAGTTGATCACTTTTAGTTATAATGGGCACATCAAAGTTAAGCAAATTAATGAATTGTGACTGTGTGTTAATCTAATAGTAATTGGGAACTTGGTGGGTTGTTGTGGGAACACAAAGAATCCGTAAACACAATAAAATTGGATTTGTCTAGGGTACAAGGATGTCTGTTCACTTACATTTCTTAGGAGAATCGGGAAGTGGGTAATAGGTTATGTGTTTATTCGAAGAGGAATCACCTTTAAACCTAATATGAAAAGATGGATAAGAAGATGTAGTGAAGAATCCAGTCTCCATAACTAGGTAACTTAATCGTGTTGGAAAATCGTTGTGCCCATGATTGAATGAGTGTGATTTAAACTGAAATCTAGTTCAAATTCTGGAAACTTTTGTTATTTGATATTCCTCTATTTACTTCTGTAGATTTAAATTCCAGTTAAGTGACAATACAAATCAAACCCCCTTTTGAAATTATGACTGAAAGTAAGATCGCATCAGCTCTCTGTTGGATCGACTCTTACTCACAGCTAGCTACGCTCTCTGTGGGCATATGAGAAACAAATTGATTTTGATTGCCAAACGACTGCGTGTGAGTGATCAAACAATATTGATAAACAACAATAAAAACACAACACAATCAATACATTAAAAGTATTAACTTAAATAAAGAGCATAAATATAAAAACCAAATATAAAAGTAATGACATACAAATAATAAATCACCCACAAAATATTACTAAATAGGAACTATGTTAATTATCCAGAAGATACTTTTAAAATATATGAAATTACTTAGTACAATAGCATAAAATTTAAAATAATTGTCTAAATATTATTCATGAGAATAAAAGTCAGAGTGAGCATAAACAAATCACCTTGAAGAGCCATGAAAGTGCAAAAGCTTCCTATTCATTCGACTCTGAACCCTAATTATGAAAAAAAAAAAAGAAATAAAATAACGTGATGTTGAATTAATAATTGTAAATAATAGAATAATATATAATATATTTACCTCTTTGTCATGAATGGACAATCTAGAGAAGCCGTGAATGATCAACCTAAAATGTTTCGTATCAAATGAATTATGAATAAATTATTCGAACAACTTTGAAATCATATGTTAATTGCATATTATTAAATATTTCAATTTGTTATTTTTAAATTTAAAAAATTGAATTACATGTTTTTGAATTCTACAATCTATGTCATATTTTTATCAAACAACAATTTAGTGGCACAATGTACATTGAAGATGCAAATAGTGCCAGTAGAAACTTTTAAATATTATAATGTTTATAGTATGTCATGCTACTAAATATCTGACAGTTACGAGTTGAATGTACGTGAAAAAAAGTTTTTTGTATTTTCATCAATTTTTGCTCAAATAAACATATGCATTTGGATCTTAAATGAAAGAGTATGAAAAATCTTTAATTTGATATATTTTTTTGCGTAAATTGGATAAAAAACGAGTAAGTTATGATTATTTAAAGTTTTTAGGAATTTTTTAAAGGATGATGTCATCACTTTATAAAAAAAAATTTGGAATTACCCCTTATATTTCGAATTTTACATATTTACAACTATGCCACCGCCTTTTTATCTGTCATGTCATCAAAATCCTTAAATTTGATTGGTTCCTAGGTTCTCACAGGGGGATTGGTTCATATTTGAACCCACCCCTATATATATATATATATGGAAGGGTTCAAATGAGAACCCTTCTCCCATGTGGGAACTAGGAACCAATCCTAGTCCTTCTTTGCCTCAATCTCGACGGCCCAGATTAAATTAGATTTAAGTGGATGAGCGGTGGCATTATTGTAATTTTTGGCAAGTTTGATGGAGGGGAGGGTAATATATAGTAATTCAATAATTCTTCCTTTTATTCTATTTTTGTTTCCATCTTTATCATTCCGCTTCTCTCGCTTACGAAAATCTTTCCTTAAATCTCATCTTCGATCGTGTTCCATGTTCATCGTTCCTAATTTCCTTTTAGATCGCGTTTTTTTATTGTTCAACATCCTTTTAATTCTATAATTATCTTTTTGTCGTGAAGTTTCTACATCTGTGATTTCATGGCGACTCCAGGTATGGTGTTTATTTTGTAATGTTTGATTCAGTTTTGGAATTTTAGTGTCGATTAATTTTATAATTCGTTGTATCTGCATTGATTTTACAGTTTGTTCTATTGGAGTTCATTATGGTTCTGTATTTACATTTTTATGTGTGATTGATTTGATCTGTTTCTTTCAGTTCTATGTTATATCAATTATTTTCTAATTGTTAGGAATTCTAGGGTTTAGTACGATAACATACAGAATATGCATTACTTTGATCTGTTTATTTGAGTATTATGTCATGTTGGTTTAGCATGGTGTGATATATATTTTAGCATGATAATATGTTGGTTTTATCTTATTTCTAATTCACTCTCTCAAACATGTCATACAAACCATGCTTTGATTTTTTTTCTTTTTTGTGTGTGTGTGTTTTGTGACTCGGCTACACAATGTTATACACACCATGTAAATTTTAGAATAGTGTGATGCTAAAATGTGTGTTACATGATGCTATAATCGGGCATATGTCATGCTAAAAAGTAGTATGTGTTGATTTTATGTTTGAATATCTCTTGATGTGACTATATTATTATTTTACCTTGTTCAGTTTATAATTTTTCAATTTTAATGTGTCAGTTTCTTCTGTATCAAGTGACCGTAGTAATATCACTGCAGAGATATCTCCTGGAATGACTGAATACTATATACAACATTGTGAATTGAAGCCAACTCTTGAATAAAGTTTTAAAACTCTGAATGAGGGTGTGAAATTTTATAGGATCTATGCAGAATCATCTGGTTTTGACATTAGTCTTGGACCAGAGAAGAAGTTTAAAGATGGTACGATTATATGGAAATACGTTTATTATAATCGAGAGGGTGAGAAGAATGCAGTAATTGAGGTTGGTGATTCGAGCAATGTAGTTAAAACAAAGAAGCGTAGAGTCTCTAAGATATTTAATTATAGGGCTCTATTGTGTTCAGATTTTGTTTTGTGAAAGGATACATTGTCAAATTAGTTGAAAAAGATCATTCTCACCCGTTAGTTTCAGATGATTTCAAAAGATTTCTCAAGGTGAACAGGAATTTTGATGATATGCACAAGAATTTTATTTTGAATTGTGCTAGAGCAAACATAGGTCCAACGAGATGTTATAGGCTTTTTAAGGAAGTTGTTGGGAGCTATTCTGATGTAGGTTGCACTGGAGCTGATTTCAAGAATTATTCTCGTGACTTGAGAGCATACATTCTTGGGGCTGATGCTCAAATGGTATTGAATAAGTTTTATTTAAGGCAACAATCACATGCTAGTTTCTTTTTAGAGTATTGTGTTGGCAAAGATGAAAGATTGACACGTATTTTTTTGGTCGATACTCTGTCAAGGAGAAATTATGCCGCTTTCGGTAGTGATGTTTCATTCGATTCAACATATAGTTTGAATATGTATGTGATATTTTCTAGTTTTAGCATTATATGTATAACTTTTTAGCATGCAGTGAGCATCGCCTTTAATTCATTCGAGCATGCTATGTATAACATCGTTTTAGCATCTTGGGTATAACGTTTTAACATTCTGTTCCATATATATTACCATTGATTCCATGATGTATTTTATTTGTATTTTATTTCTTCCAGTAGTACTTAGTGTTTTTTATTTTGTTTTAATGATAGGTAAATCGTTCCAATAATAAAGACCCCATTGGAAATTGAAAAACATGTAGCTAGTATTTACACTTCTGAAATGTTTGTGAAGATGCAAGAAGAAATTGTGGCTTCGTGTTTTAAATGAAGTGTTGCAGGAATTAATCACTGTGATTCTGGGCTGTTGTATGATGTTGATGATGGCATTAAGATTACTCACATGGTGACGTACAATAAAGAAGATGATACTGTTATATGTAGCTGTAAGAAATTCATTAGGGATGGCATATTGTGTTCTCATGTTTTCATTTTGTTAAAGCATCTGAAAATAGTTTCAATACCATCTAAATATATTGCTTCCCGCTGGACAAGAACTGCATTAGTTAAGCATATTCATGGTGGTGGTGCTGAGTTCTTTAGTAAATATCTTATGTCGGATGATAATAGAAGTTTGTTAAATCAATTATTTTCAGAGTTTTATTCTTATTTGGGCTATGTTGAGTGTGATCTGGAGAAGATGAATTCATTTTTTGCTGGGCTGAAGAAATTAAAAGCATTGTTTCAGTGTGGTGATATGAAGGGTTCTACTTTTGTAGCGCTCCGACCCCGAAAGACCGTGGAAATGGACGCCACGGGGGGTTGGAATTAAGAAGCAGGAAAGAAAGGGGGTAACTTGATAAATGATAACTCAACAGAAGACTCAGAATAACTAAACATGCTTTATAATATAATATATACTTATCCATAACACTAAGACTAGAGTTCTTAGCGTTTAACAAAAGAATATTACAAGTGCGGAAGCTCCATTATTAACAGGATATTAACAAAAAGAGACAACAAGAAAATACGTAAATAACAAAAGTCCATCTCTCAGCATCGTCATATCCATGCGCCAGCCTACTGACCTGAAAAATGTTTGAAAATATTTGGGCTGAGTACTACTAATGCACTCAGTGGGCAAGTTTTTACAATTCAAGTTATGCAAATCATTTTGTTAAAGTAATTTATCTGTGTCCATGCAGGTAGTGAAGCTTAGGAGGTTTTAAAATTGAAAGCAACCTAAGTTCACCAAAACATTTTATCGTGAAGCGCTTAAGAGTATAACCAGTCACTGCCCGCAACCCATACTACATCACCAACCCGTAAAGTTGAGTATGGCCAAAGTATACCCAATTAGTGTAACCAATAAGTGTTTCATTTTAGTCTCACTGACAAGGAGTAGGGCATGACGAATAATGTATGCGTACTGTAGCTACTCACATTGACACAGCGCTGGTATATGAGACTCCGACAACATACAATAGCACGTAAATATTTAACACAGATAGTCACATATGCAATTTTAGCAAAACAGAACTTAATAACTCAAAAGATACAATTTGCAAAGATATAGTATAACCTACCTTTCTCGGGATTCTAAAAAGCTAACTCCTGAAGAATCAACCCTGATACTCTTTCTCTAGCTCAGCTGGTACTACAGAAGGTAAACTTCAACTCAGGATAATCGCTATATTTTCGGGAATTAATCTACTATAAACGAAACTATTATTAATTCTATTCTATTCAAAAATAGATTGCGCGACTCTAGATACCTCGAATAATTTTGACGAAGAAGGAAATAAATTCCAAAACTTTATTCTTGCCTTACTGGGATCAACTGATTTGACAAAGGTCTCTTTCCAAAACTTGCCATTTATCTAAATTTTACCATATCTACACCACAACACTTTTTAACCGCTCAGAAATTACGAAAATATTCAGGGATGATACTATACATGCCAAGACTAAAGAATGAGAATTTTAGAATTTTTCAATAAAACATGCTACCGGTATAAAAATAACTGTCTACTTTAAATAATCAAAATAATTCAAAACTCGCAACGAGATCGCGAAACTTGGCAGGTTTATAGGAAATAATGTTTGGAACAACTTTCCGGAAGAAACATCTTCAATTTGACGACTCGAAATAGGCAAAAATGGGTGATTACCGAAACTGATCGGTGCTAGTAGTAGTTTCTGTTTTCCGGCGATTTCACCAGTGTCCGGCCACCGGATGAAAAAGTGTTCAACATACGAAACGTAGAGAACTTCCTGACACACAACATACTAAAATTTTAGCTTCAACAGAGAAGAAACGAACCGAAACCAGGCGTCGGAAGACAGCAGCTGTGCGGGGGCGGTGGGCTGGCTGGCCGGCAGCGGCGGCTGCTCCAGCGACGGCGGCCAGAATCTGGCGGTGGCTCTGGCAGTCTATTGCCGGCGGGCGGCAGCTGCTAGGGTGGCTCCTCCCGTGCTCTCTCGACCCGAACTCGCCCCGCCTCGACTTTCTCTAGAAGCTGCTGCTCGGTGTTTCGATTTTGGGAATGAACGAAAAAAATGAAACCTTAACCTCCTATTCATAGAGAAAAAGTAAATAGGATAATTACGAATAAAAGAAAGAGGATAATGATGGAAAACGAATAGGATAATTACGAATAAGATAATATTTTGAAAAAGAAATTGGATAACGACGAATGTGCCTTTTTCTATTAAATCTATTATTTTCCAACTTAAAGTTGTGCCAAGAGTTCATTTGAACTTTAAACAGGAAAATTCAAAGTTTGGCACGATGCTCGAAATGTTTTCTATCAACCCGAGAAAAATATTAGAACATATTTTTAAAGTAATTTTTTTACCAAATTAAATTTAACAAATTTCTCTGGCCGCGATTTTCCTTTATTTGAATCATTTAAGGACACAACTTAGTTTCTAACTTACCAGAGGGTAACATAAGTTGAAAATCTTCTAAAATATTTCGGGGTATTACAACTTCACATAGCAAGATGATAATGTTTGAGCAATTCTATGGTTCATGTGCCCCTTCTGAAGTTCATGTTCATCCACCTATTCTGATTAAAACAAAAGGTAGCAGCAGTCGTTTGATATCTAAGAAGGAGGCAAGGAAGAGAAAGGAGAACAAACTACTGTTCCCAATTAGGGTTTATTACATTCCAATTAGGGTTCATTGCTCTCAATTAAGGTCTATGCGATTCCCATTAGGGTTCATTGCTCCCAATTAGGATTTTTATGAGATTTCCATTAGGGCTCATTGTTCCCAAATATGGTTTATTGCATTTCATTCCAATTAAATCATTGTTCCATTTTTTATTTATTAGAACATGCTAAAATGCGAAATGAATGAGGCCAAAATGAGGGAAATAGAATGCTAAATTTGATGTGACATTCCCATTAGGGTTTATTGTTCCCAATTAGGGTTTATTACATTCCAATTAGGGTTCATTGCTCCCAATTAGGGTCTATGAGATTCCCATTAAGGTTCATTGCTCCCAATTCGGATTTTTATGAGATTCCCATTAGGGTTCATTATATCCAAATAGGGTTTATTGCATTTCATTCCAATTAAATCACTATTCCATTTTTTGTTTATCATAATATGCTAAAATGAGAAATGAATGAGGCCAAAAGGAGGGAAGTAGAATGCTAAATTTGATGTGATATTTCCATTAGGGTTCACTGCTCCCAATTAGGGTTTATTACGTTCCAATTAGGGTTCATTACTCCCAATTAAGGTCTATGCATTGCTCCCAATTAGGATTTTTATGAGATTCTCATTAAGATTCATTATTCCCAAATAGGGTTTATTGCATTTCATTCCAATTAAATCACTGTTCCATTTTTTGTTTATCAGAACATGGTAAAATGAGAAATGAATGAGGCCAAGATGAGGGAAGTAGAATGTTAAATTTGATGTGAAATTTCCATTAGGGTTCACTGTTCCCAATTAGGGTTTATTACGTTCCAATTACGGTTCATTGCTCCCAATTAGGGTCTATGAGATTCCCATTAGGGTGTAGAAGATCATGCGTAAATGAGGGCAATATGATGCTAAAATAACATAGGTAATGATGCTAAACATGAAAATGGTATAATGCTAAAATCAAAACAACAATACCATGTTGGTACAAACAAAAATACATACTAACAGTAACATTTCCAAATATGCATCACCAAACCTCTGATACTAATATTCATCAACTTAAACTAACAATGATCAACTTAACCTAATATTTATAAAAATAACATTCATAAGAAATCTATCTTCAAACTGGCAATATTACATTGCATTATGGTTTATTGTTTATAACATCATGTTAAAATGAAGTGAGAATGAGGTTAAATTTGGTGTCCCATTTCGATTGTGATTTATTGTGTCCCTATTAGGGTATAGAAGATTATGCTAAAATGACGGAAGTGTGATGCTAAAATGAAATAGTGTATGATGCTAAAATGAAATACTGTATGATGCTAATAAAACAACAATATCATGCTCGTATAAAGAAAAATTCACGCTAACAATGACATTTCCAAATATTCATAACAAATGTCTGAAACTATTATTCATCACCTCAAATTAATATTCTTCAACTTGAACTAATATTTATCAACATAAACTAATATTCATAAGGAATATGTGTTGAAACTAATAGTACTTGCAGAAATTTCATTAATAGTACAAATCACTTCGACATAACAAATGCTTCAACATTAATTGGACCATCTTCACATGAGAGCATGTAGTATAGGTTTTCCTCAGCTTCGCTCCTTTCACTTTGTATGTTACTGTCTGCACTTAGAATTGCAGCACATATTTTTCTCTCATAAACTTTATGTTGTTTCGGGAAATATTCTTTTATTTTCTTTCTTAGTTGTCAGTCATCTCCCTCGTTGCTTCACTTTCTCATTCTTTTTTCTTCTTTATCATCAACTCATATTTTTCATTTTGTAGTATCTGTATACGTATAGGTATAGGTGTTTATATAAAACTGTTAAAAAAATATTCATAATATCACCTGCTAAAGTGTATTACGCAACATGCTAAAATGTATTACATAATATGCTGAAATGAGAATTTTAATAACATGCCTCCAAATGAGTTCACCCCAATCTAATGAATACAGATAGATTAGTGCTAAAAATTTAATTTCTTCACGCTAAATAAACCAAAGAGTAATGCGCAAATGCATTTTTAAGAATAGGCATTCCTCAGCACCACCCTACTCAATTTAATGAATGTACAGATTCATGCTAAAATTGAAATTTCTTCATGCTAAAATGAGTATTTTTTTTCTGCAAATTAACCAATGACTCATCCAAAAATGTATTCTTACAATTATATAACTTCGTGATTACAGAATACAGGAAAATAAACAATATTCCAAAATGTATCCCCTACAGAGTAATGATACATCATCATTTTATCTCAGCTCAATAAAAATTAGTATTCTTTGTATGCTGAAATCAACATTTCGAAACCACTTCACGCAATCTAAGTATTACACATATTCATATGCTAAAATGTGAATTTCTTCATGCTAGAACCTATGATTTTTCTGGAAATCAACCAAATGAGTCATGCGAAAATGTGTTTTTATAAATTTATTATTTTACAATTAAAGAGTAATGAAATTGAAAAAACTAGGATTTTTTTTTTACCTTTTTTTAGTTTTGAATTTGAACCAGTCTTGTTTTCTGCCATTGTTGCTTTACTTGGTTCGATTTTGTTGTGGAGCCTAGTCTTGATTTTGATTTCTTCTCTTTGTATGGTTTGAATCACAGTTCTTCGTTGATGATTTGGATTGATTTTCAGTTTTGAATTTGAACTAGTCTTATTTTCTGCCATTTTTGCTTTGCTTGGTTCGATTTTGTTGTGGAGGCTAGTCTTGATTTTGATTTCTTCTCTTTATATGGTTTGAATCGCAGTTCTTCGTCGATGATTTGGATTGATTTCAGTTTTGCAGTTGGAAATTCAACCTCGTAGTGGATCTGTTCTTTCTGAAACCCTGCTGCTGTTCACGCTTTTCTGTTCTAATTTTGCCCTTAATGAGACGTGCGAATTGAAAATTTTCATTTTATTTACAAATTTACCACCGAGAAATTTGCTTTAATCTGGACCGTCCAGATTGAAGAATGGGTGGATTAGATGGGTTCCTAGTTCCCACATGGGAGAGGGTTCCCACCAGATCCACTCCCTATATACACACACACATGGGGGAGAGTTCCCACCAGATCCAACCCCTACACACACACAGAGATGCATACCTGTTAGAATGCATGTCCACATAGCAAAGAAAATCCATCATGTCAAAATCCGATCAGTGGAAAAAAATGGGCATGTGTATTTTGCACCAAAATTAAAAGTTGGTGTTAAATTTGTGAAATTTAAAAATTGTGTTGAATTTGCAATTTAGTGGAAAAGTGGTGAATTTTGCTACAATTTACCCTTTCTATTATAAAACTATATTCCACATTGTATTGTAGTTTATAATGTATGATGTATGTAACTAAAGTACTTTATTAGACGATATGCATTAAAGAGTTCTATATTTACCAAAAAATAGATACGAAAATAAGAATGATTGTCCATTCTTTTTTTTTACTCACACACCCAACTTGTGGTATTGAAGAGATTCGAACCCGTGAGAGTTCATCCGTTTTCCTTCATGTAATCTCCAAATTCACTAGCGAAAGATATATATACTCTGATAATATGTGTTTACTTTATAAAATAGAACACAAAGCAAAATATATAAAACAATGCTATCAATCTTGTAAATTGCTTCTCATAACATAGCACTAAGTATCAATAGGAAAATTTGAAAAATTATGCCTACATTCTACACACATATATTACACATAAATGTGTGTGTGTTGAATTTTAGGGATGTATGTTGAATTTTAACATATGTATTTTTTTAATATAAATTACAAAATTGTAAGCGTCATTTTTAATTTACAAAATTACCACCAACAATTTTCAATTTTTGAAATTTAAAAGTATCGTGAGTGCTAATTTGAGTAGTTGTATGTTGAATTATAACATTCGTATGTTAAATTTTAATATTGAATTTTAAAAAGTAATTTACGAAATTGATTCTTAGATCTCCATAGCGGGATTTAGTATCCATTTGATAAGTCTCATATTTAGGATTTAGTTCAAATGAATACTAGTGTTTCGTATGAGAACTAGGAATAATGGTTATTTACTACGATTTTATAGCTTACTTTATTGCATCTTACTTTATTGCTAATAAACACTAAAATACAATAAGATAGGCTATAAAATGGTAGTAAATAAATACAATTTTTAATTCTCACACGAAGCACCAGTACCCATTATAACTCACCACCCTATATTAATCTCTCTCTCTCTCTCTCTCTCTCTCTCTCTCTCTCTCTCTCTCTCTTGTGTATATTTATATGGTAATTCTTAACACAACCCTCAAAATACTCTTTAAAGCCCCCATAATTATTTGTAATAAAATAATGTATTTGAAATCTCTATGTTAGCCCTCATTATACAAACTTCTCTTCTTCTTTTTCTTGCATAGCCCCTCATGACATATTTTTTTTCCAGAAACTTTCTTTTAATGCGCTTAAATAATTCCTTACACAACCCCCTCTCACCCCGTAGAATCACACAAGTCTCGTGCCTCGTGATTGAAAATCCATTGATTGATAGTCTTTGATATGCAGCTAGTCCTCGCCAACTTTTTTCTTTTGCTGTTGTTTCCACTTCTCCGATTTCACCGGCTCAAGAGCATTATCATCGTCGGTCGCCATTGAAATCGATTAACCTCTCTTCTTTCGAATTTTTCAGAAATTTTTAATGTCGCGAACACAGTGAGGGATCTTGCCATTGCTTCTCTTTATTCCTTTCTATCCATTAAAATCTATTTTCTATTTTCATAAATTATAATTACAATTCTGCATTTATTTTTTGAATATGATTGAAATTTTTTGAAAATATCCTTGATCATCTCGCATAATTTGCAACTCAAATTTATCTTCTCTTCAACTTCATTCTCCCTCTCAATTGTCATCATTATTACTTGTCATTTGTTATCACTATAATTTATGGAACTACAAATAAAAATTAAATTTTCTAACTTTTGGAAAGGGTTTTGAACTAAATGAATATAAGGGAATAAAGAGGGATCAACTGGGGGAGGGGGAAGGGGGAGACATACACCTGCTATCGATATCTTTAGAGGGAAGACTGTATAAAGAATTTTAAAAGTAGAAGAAAGTTTCCGTAAAACCCATGTGGGGTTGTGATGAAAAGAGAGGTTTTAGATACGAGGGTTAAAATAGATATTTTAAATAATTTATTTTTTGATAAATAATTATAGGAGTTTTAAAGAGTAATATAGTGGTTGTGTTTAGAATTACCCCTTATATATAATGTGTACAATGTTCAACCATTAGTGTTATTAGAAGGAACAAAACAAATTCAACTAACGCCACCAAATCAGACCACATAGACGAGGTCAATTTGATTTATGAGAAGTTCAAACTTCAAACCACGCCAAGACTTTGTTCACATTTATGCTAATTTTTATGTATAAATAATCTCCCGTTAAAGATTTTACTTGTTTTAATCATTGAAATCAATGATCTTGAAAATACTGAAATGTAACCGTGCCTAACATTTTATTCATTTTCTATGAAAAGTAATATGATCATTATAATAAATATAAACCTAAGTAAAGTTATAATGACTATATACTAATAATTAAAATTATTAATCGTGACCACAGATTTTTTAATTAAAAGACAAACCTAACTATAGTAGATCAACTTGGCCTAAATAAAAGACAAACCTAACTATCGTGACCACTTAGCCTACGCGGGTGATATTCTTATCTTTACTCAGGCCAAGTCGGATGCTCTGTCCCGTCTTATGGGCTTCCTCACCCACTACTATGCTGTGTCAGGACAACAAATCAATGCCATGAAGAGCAGCTTCATCATTCACTCGAAGCATGCTCGGGCCTGGCAGTCTTTGATTGAAGAGGTCACGGGATTCTCCCCCGCCTCCCTCCCTATCTCCTATCTCGGTATTTCTCTCTACAAGGGGCTTACCAAGAATGAGCTCTTCTTCGATCTTCGTCGGAAGATCAGTGCGATGATTCACGACTGGTCGCACCGGCATGTCTCTTTTGGCAGCCGCCTCGCTCTTATTAAGAGCACCCTAGCCGCCATACCTCTCCATTAACTTCAGGTCATGAGACCCCCCAAGGGCATTCTCAAGCAGTTAGAGCAGCTCATGGCTCGTTTCTTCTGGGGGTCGAATGACGAGGCTCGAAAAGCCCACTATATCAGTTAGAAACAGATCTGTCTTCCAACTGCTGAGGGTGGCTTGGGCATTCGTCACCTGTCGGACATCTATGATGCCTTCAGCTTCAAGCTATGGTGGAGATTCCGGTCCCAGAACTCTCTCTGGGCCCGCTTCACTATGATGAAGTATTGTGGAGGCTCTTTCTCGAGACGTGTGCCCGTCTCTCCTCTTGACAGCCGCATTTGGCACCACCTTTAGACTAAAGGTATTCGTGCCCAGCAGCATATTTCTTGGTCTGTCGGGACGGGCGATGTGAGTTTCTGGGACGATGTGTGGTTTGGGACTGCTCCCCTTTACTTGATGTGTCCTACTGTGCAGCGTGATCATAGACCTGTGAGCTTTTATTTGCATCATGATTGTTGGCATGTAGATAGGTTGCATTCACTTTGTGCACATTATGATTTACCTGCTGAGTTTGAGGATTTCCTTAGGTCGGTGCTGATCCTGTGGGGCGAGAGGGATGCCCCGAGATGGAATTTGACCCCTTACGGTGAGTTCTCTTTGACTTCTGCTTGGGAGTGTGTTAGGCATCGGGCTCCAAGACGGGCTCTCCTGGTTGATTTCTGGAGCGATTGTCTGACCCCTACCGTGTCCATATTTCTTTGGCGTCTGTAATTTGATCGCATACCTGTCGACTCCAAGCTTCTAGCTAGGGAAATCCCCCTAGTTTCTAGGTTCCCCTGCTATTCTGTTCCTAGTACTGAGTCTGTTCCTCACCTTTTTCTTCAGGGGGAATCTGTACATGCGGTTTGGATGTATTTTTCTTCATGGTTCACATCACACCACCGCACTTTACACAGATTTCACACGCACTTAGTTTCTGGAGGCACCTCATTCCACGTGCCACACACCGTCACATCTGTTTTCTAATCCCATGCCTAATTTTATGGTTTACTTGGACTGAGAGGAATGACCGCAAGCACAGATGTCGTCCCTTTTGGTCATCTCATATTATTTTCAGGTTACTCGGCATCTTCTCCAGCTCATGCTCAGTGGCAAGCTCCTGCCTCCCCAGTTGGCTTGTTGCTTTCCACAGGTTCATTTAATGCCGGCTGTCGAGACTGTTAGCAGACCCCTCAAGTCCCATGCAGTCACTTGGCTGCCCCTTTCAGAGCCGTGGGTAAAGCTGAACTCCGATGGATCATTCAAACGTGCGTAGCAGACTGCAGCAGGGGGCGGGCTCCTTAGAGATAATCTTGGTGAGCTGCCACCTCCTATTGTCTCCCGCTGCAGGCCAGTTCCAGCTTCAAGGCGGAGCTCCAGTCTCTCCTCTAGGGGCTCCTCCTCCTTCCCTAGATGACTTCCCATGTTTGGATCGAGCTTGACATAGCGGCTGTGGTCACAGTCATCACATCTGATGCTCGAGGTTCGGGTCAGCTTAGAGAAGTCTTCTCCAGACTACGACTCATACTTCGAGATCGTCATGTTCGAGTCACACACATCCACAGGAAGGGCAATCGCCCTGCTGATTTCCTTGCCAGACTCGGGCATGAGGTAGACGGACTACACTTTTTTGATGCTCAGACGGCCCCCAGGCCCCTTTCTTCCTTGGTTAGGATGGACCAGTTGGGCTACCCTAACTTCAGGTTCCGGCGTTAACACTTTTATATTTCCAGTTTTATGTTTATTATTTTCGATCTGTGTTTATTTTGCTATTTTCCTCCTTTGGAGTCTCTAGCTATGGTTCCATATTTAGCATGTTTTGTCACTATCATAGGTTTTATCACTTACATTTTCTACTTCTTGTATTTTGGTGGGAGAGTCACTTTTGGGCTCCCCAATCCAGACGATGATGTATCTTTACATTATTGATATATATATATCTCCACCCGTTAGGGTGTTCTTTAAAAAAAACAGTCAATTTAGTTGCACATAATGTTTTTAGAACTATACCTCTAATCATGTTATTCATAGGTGTACTATGAACAATTTGATATAAGACATAAATATGTTTTAAACTCATAATCTTTTAATTAGTAGATTATTAATTACTCCGTCGCTAAGCCACTTCAATAAAGCTAGTCCAACATAATTAATTTATATTAACGAGGATTTTTAATTTAGTCGTGTCAGGTTATACTAGGATGCCAATTGCTGTTAATTTAGTTGGTATTTTATGGGTGTCCATGTTTTTTTGGTGGAAATGGTATAAAGAATTCAGAGTAAATTACGTTTTTGGTCCCGTAAAAATATATGGTTTAAATATTTTTAGTTCCAAAATTATAATTTTGGTCTCAAGTTAATTTTTTGACAATTTTGATCCCACAGTTTATATTTCAACACTTTTGATACCAAAAATTAAAAGATTATATTTAACATCCGTTAAGTACACATTTTGAAGCCAAAACAGTACCTATTTTGGATTGAAATTTTCACTATATTCTCTCTATTCTCACCTTTAATTAGGCGGTGTGACCAAAATCAATGTAGTCCGTTAGTTTTTGGGATAAAAAATGTTTAAATATAAACTGTGGGACCAAAAATGTCGAAAAATTTAAAGTTGGAACCAAAATTATAAATTTTAGAACTAAAACTGTTTAGACCCTAGAGGATCAAAAGTGTAATTTACTCAAAGAATTCATACTCATTACAAAAATCACTTTCCAGATAGAGATGCCCACGGTTCCGGTTCCGGTTAGAAACCGCCGGTTAGGCGGTTCCGGAACGGTGGAACCGGAACCGCACCGTGCGGTTCCGGTTGACGGTTCCGGTTTGTTAACCGGAACCGCCGGTTTGGGCTCCCGGTGGTTTTGGCCGGTTACCGGCGGTTAGCCGGTTAACCGCCGGTTTCCGGTTTTTTTTTTTTTTTTTTCTTTTTTCCTCTATCTCTCCGAACTCAAATTGACGATTGGACGAAAAAATACTAAGTACTAAATCGATAAAATTAATAATTTACAAGTTAAAAACTAAGAAGTATGACAAAACACAAGTTTATTTGAATTTTGATATTATTATATAATTTTATTATTATAATTTATATCTTACAATTTACAAGTTATAAAACTTACAAGTTACATGTTACAACTTACATCTTAGAAGAATATTGAGAATACAATTTAATTTATCAAATTACAAGTTACAAAATACAAATTGTAAATTAATCAAGCTATGAAAATATGAAATTACAATTAACAAATTTACAAATTACAATTTACAAATAACAAGTTACAAAATACAAATTGTAAATTTATCAAACTATGAAAATATAAAATTACAATTTACAAATTTACAATTTACAAATTACAATTTACAAGTTACAATTTGAGCTAATTTAGGAATTAGGGGGGAAAAAGAAATAATTGAAATTTGGGCTTGCACTTCATATGAAGCTGCCTACGTATCCCTTACCTTGGAATCAAAGCCCTCGTAGTTCATTTTACCTTTTTTCCTTGGCGAGTCTAGAATTCGAAGTCGTCGTCCCAATCATCTCCGGTTTGGCTCCCTCCTTCGGCTTCACTCTCCGAGCCAACTTCAATGAGCGGGCCATCCATCAAGTCATCCCAACGGTTCTCTTGCTCTCTTAGGTCGGCTTTGGACTAGTCCTTCAGCATCATTTGAGCTTCGAGGTGATCCGGTGTCAAATTTGATCTCCGTTCGTCCAACATGTAACCGGATTCACTGAAAGCTTGCTCGACCGCTACCGTTGATGCCGGGACTCCAAAAATCTCCCTTGCCATAATTGCAAGTAAAGGATACCGCTCTTGATTTCGGGACCACCACTTGAGAACATCATAATCGTTGGGACCTGCATTTTCATCATCGGGGGGCACAACAGGGTCTTGCAAATACATATCTAATTCATTTTGACTACGCCTAGTATTTCCTCTACTGTGGAAAAAATTTTGGAATTCTTGTAAAGCACTACCACGTGAAGATGAAGTATTAGTATTTAATCCTAACGAAAAAGAACTACTAGAACCTGAAGAACGACTGGTTGGACGAGTTATACTATCAGCATATTTTAACTCATATTCTCTATAAAGTGAATATATAGACTCATAAATTTCTGTTTTAATTTCTTCAGCAGTTGGCACATGTATATCAGGATCGGAACCTGTAAAACTCATAGTAGACAAAAACTTGTAATACATGTCAATCATTTCGTTAGTACCACTTAGTTTAAAAGTAGGATCCAATATTTTTGCAACCAAAAAAATATTAGGCACATGATCAAAATATTTTAGCCATTTTTTTACCATGGCTAGAATCATATCTTGCAAATCGGGTTTATGACTACAAGTATTAAATTTTGCAGCAATTAAAAACAATGATACATAAATTTACAAACAGTAGGGTAATACACACCGGATAAATCTTTTGTTGCATATTGAAAAACTTGTAAAAGCTCCATTAATTCAATACAATCATCCCAATACGAAGATAATAAAATAAACGATTCAATATTCATAGCAAAAAAAGAACATAATAATTCACGATATTCAAAAGTTGCAGAAAGCATTTCATAAGTAGAGTTCCACCTATTAGGCACATCTAAGTTAAAAATTTTAGGATGCACACCAGCTTCCCTACAGAATTTTTCCCACCTACGTCTAACTCTAACTCTACCATGAATATAATCTACAGCATCACGAATAGGTTGGATTGAGTCATTTAATATTCTAAGTCCATCTTGAACACATAAATTCAAAATATGAGCAATACATCGCGTATGAAAATATTTACCATGCAAGGTTGGATTACATGCTTGGATTAATTCTCTAATACTAGCCGTATTAGCACTCGCATTATCAAAACCAATAGAAAAATTTTTATCAAGCATTTTAAAATGATTGCAAATTTTAATAATAGCCTTAGCAATATTAGTAGCACTATGTTGACAGTTAAATCTACAAAAAGCAACTAAACGTTTATTTAAATTCCATGAATAATCAATCCAATGCAATGTAACAGCAATATAATGACGACGGATAAATTTATCAGACCAAATATCAGAACAAATAGAAACCCTATAAGGAATTTTACTAATAACACTTTTCAATTTCGACTTATATCTTATATGCAATTTTTCAAGGGTCCTAGTCATAGTCATTCTAGGTATTCTTTGAGCACCAGGATTATAAGCAGCTTTCATACGACGTTCAAAATTCATGCTATCGGAAAATTGAAGTGCTAAAGATTCTTCACAAATAAAATAACACATTTGTTCTCTAGCAACTAGAAGGTCAAACCTAAAGAGTTGGGATGAGTACGGCGTACCTTCACCTTGACTTTCGATATTTTGACTGCTTACCGGTTGGAAGTTGAGTTGCGATTGAGCTTGAGCACGTCCAAGTTCGACTTGATGATTGTTGGTGATGTTTGACCAGTACGTCCCATAGCCGCCTCCAGTGCGAAATTTGTATTGCTTCGGACAATAGTTGCAATACAAATCAAACACACCCGCTTCATTCTTCCTTGACACCTTTCGGAAATGAATAGTGAAGAGAGCAGATTTTAGTGCCGTACTTCTTATTGGAACGGCCTCCTCCTCCTCCGTGTTGAGATCGATGGATGGATTTCCGCTGAAAGCACGAGATTCTTGAGATCGTTGTAATTCTTCAAACTGGATCCATCTTGCCACTTCTTCATCAACTTCCATTTGAGCTGCATTAGGATTGTTGTGAAAACCGCCACCAGTTGGATCGTTGTAGAAACCGCTATCAGCTCCGCCATAGGGATTCACATATTCTTCAGGTTGTTGTTGTTGAAATTGAGGCGACGTCGTATCAGCATCATCAGAAATATGCACTCCAGAATGAGTACGACGACGACGACGTGGAGCTTCGGAACTATCAGCAATAGCTTTGCCTTTACCCTTATCGGCTCGACTACCTCGGCTAGACATGATGATTAGGGATGAATGGATGATAGAAAATGAGTAGAATTGTAGAAATGAAGAAATGAAGAAATCGAGATATTGAGAGATTGAGAGTGGAGACTGGAGAGACTAGAGAGTAACTTCGTAAAATTGTAACTTGTAATAAAACTCAAATAAGAAAATGATATTGCTTGAATGGTAGAAATGTAGAATAGAGAGAATTTGAGTATAGAGAGAGAGATTGAGAGTTTGGTGTGGGTGAAAATGGTGGAGGAGATGGGGTATTTATAGGTGAAAATTGGGGAGTGGGGGGAAAAATTTAAAATTTGAATTTGAAAAATTTTGAAAAAAAAAACGGCCGAACCGCCGGTTTGGGCTCCAAAACCGGCGGTTCCACGTCGGCAATCCGCCGCCGTGCGTTCCTAGCCGTAGATCGAGATCACGCAGATCGTGATCTCGACCGTTAAAAAAAAAAAAAAAAAATATACAAACCGCCGGTTAACCGCCCAAACCGGCGGTTTGAAAAAAAACCGCCCCCGAAACCGGAACCGGACCGGCCTACTACGGTTGACGGTTACGGTTTGTAAACCGTAACCGTCCGTACGGTTCCGGAACCGGCTAAAACCGCCAAACCGGCGGTTATAACCGCCGGTCCGGTTTTTTTTGGGCACCTCTATTTCCAGATGTACACACATACACACGACTTTTAGATTAATAGTTATGTTGACTCATTGTTCTCGGCGCATTAACTACCACTTACCATGGCCGCCCACTCCAAGAGCACATTCCCTTTAAAGACGGCTTTACCGTAATTGCTACACACACAACTCACATTCTACTATGTGTGCAACTCTCTCTTTCTCTCCCCGATCTGATTACTCACTATCTCTATTCCGGTCGAGAAAGGATTTTGTGACATGGCTTCTTTTGTCAGTATAGTTAGCTAGAGACCAGAGTGTTTTCGTGGCTTGAGATTAAGAGTGGAGTCACCGATCGTGGTCGTACAACCTCTATGGTTGTCTCTACTGATCTGCCACCACCTTGGTCTGGGGTTATGCCCTTATTCGAAGGGAGGTCCGAGCTCAGGTTACACGAGGCGTGTTCAATGCTTTCTTCAGTTAGATAAGTCGAAGTCCCTTAACTGGGGATCTTCATATTGGGGTTTGTGCCCTTAAAGCAATTGTGAATTGTTTTTATCTAATTTATAAAAGTGACATTTATTTTTGAACTAATATACTTCTTGTATGTATTTATTTTACATCACAGAAAATCGCTAGTTTATTTAATGTCACCATAATCTTAGTATATAAGTGTTATATACAAGAGGATTAAGATTATGGAAAATAAATTAAAAATGAAGTCCATGACGAAATTAATTAAATTATGAGATCTTTAATTAAAATGTCACTAATGCAGTCCGATGACATTATGAATGTGACCGTTTTATCCAAACCGTTGATGTGGAGACATCTGATTTGGTGCATTTATATATGATATGATCATATAGAACTTGGACTGATTTAACTTAATTATTCCTTCAAATTCCGTTAAAGAAAAGGAATATTAAATTAAATCACAAGATTATCATATATGAATAATCTTAATCCTGAGTGATTATAGACTCATGTTTATTTCAATGTGATTCTTAATTTGCTCGTTAAAGTTTGTTTGTCAACATACTCTGAACTTGCATTTTAGATTCACGTTTGAATTAAATAGTTGGGAATGTAATTTACAGATATGGAATCCATTCCTTCTTTTGAAAAGCAGAAAGATAATTCTTTCATTTATTAATTCTGGAATTGAGTGATTAGAGATCTCTAATTTATAAATTATTTATAAATTAATCGCTCACTGGTGAATTAATGGTAAATGAGGAAACGAAATAATTGAAGAGGTTAACGGATAGTACCTGTCTTCAATTATGAATTATCTATGGAGGATTAATTCATATGAAATGATTAAATTAATGGACTGCTCAAATTCGTAGAGTAAATATATTCATAATTAGTGAGAGTGCAATTCTGAATTTTTATTTGAATAATATCGGAATTAATAAGTTGAATAAATTAATTAAAGAGTTTAATTATTTATTCGATTTATTGGAACTCTTGATTATAGGTCCATGATCCCCAATTCGCCTTCCTATATTATAGACGTGTTAATAATAATATTTAAGTTCCTAAAGTGTTATGAAAAATAAGTTTTCATAAAGTTTGGACTTATGTATAAATATTAGTTAATTCCGGGAATATATGATATTCCACAGTTTGACTGTACTAGGAATTAAATAATTATAAGATATTTATATTATTTGCATATTATTAATAATTAATAATTATTTGAGATAATTATTAATTTATTTCCTTATCTACATGATTCTAAATCTGTTTAAGATAGGAAACTGATATGTATTGGGATTTGACCTAATCCTAAATATAAATATAACATTAGTGAGAAGAATCATCAACGCCGATTAGCTTCACGTGAGACGTGAACATTGAAATCAAAAGCTTATTAATTGATTTCTAAGAATCAGCTCACGAAAGACGAGATTTGATTAAAATCAAATAGTTTGACTTTGATTTCTCTTTTCTCTTATGTTTATATTTTAATTCAGATTATATATCATCTAAATACTACAGCTCAATTCTACGATTTCATGTGTTGAAATAATTGTAGAAAAATTAAGTTAGGAATTTAATAGATTTATTTCGGTGCCCACTCACTACCGTTCAAAGGGAGGATTGGAAGATCGTGGTGTTTACGAGATTCAAGATTCAAAGATTTATCAAAGAAGACGAAGGAGATTTAAGAAAAAATGTATTTTCTTTATCTCTTCTTTAGTATTAAAAAAATTTAATTCACATGGATATTATATTTTTATATCACGATCTGTTTTCTGATATATACCGTTTCCACTTCAGTTCGATTTGATCGAAAAGACGGATTTTATTCAACCCAAAATCATTTCTGGCCGGTTTAATTTTCAACAAATGGTATCAGAGCCAGGTTGTTTTGATATAAGAATATGATTCCATGGAATTAAATTTATTTAGGAGTGATCTATAGGATTTGATCTTATTTTTGTGATGAATGAATGGATGTATGGATGTTTTTTGGATGGATGCCTTAAATTGGTTTTTGATAGGATCATGATGTACACACTAAGTTTAAAACGTATAGAAGTTGTAATTTTATATAGATTGGTTTTTGTCTATCCCTCCCCATTACCCCGCTATGTAATTTACAATTTTCTATTTAGATTTAGGGGTGTAATTTAAGGCATCGATCCAATTCATCATTTATAATTTCTTGCAAATTATTTGATGTATATGTGATATATGTGCCATGCATTATTATGTCATCCATGAAACCCACTCCGAGCATGTTCATAATTTTAGAGAGTTTAATACTATGATTGATCTATAAGATAGATAGAATCTATGAGATAGAATATTATTTTATTTTTTTGTGATTGATGATTTAAATCTGATTTTTATGAAAAATTAGATTTAAAAAAAATGAAAATAAAATAAAAATACTGGTGTGGTCCATGGGAGCAGCAATCGAATTGTTCGAATTTGAAGATGGACTAATTCTGTATTTTTCTTTTGTTTATTTTTTTTTTGGATCATCCTAATTCCTTAATTATTTTGATAATTTAAGGATTTGATCCAAAATTTAATTTTTCTTGTCTAAAAGTTAGATTGTAGAAAATTAATTTTAATCAAATAATCAATAAGATTGGTTTTTGTTAAAACATATGATGTTTTATAACTTAAAGGTTTATGAAACTTTTATTATAAAATTTTGGTTAGATAATTTATTTTAATCTAATTGTTAGATTGAAATATAATTATTTTTAATCAAGTGTAACGCCCCAAACTACTCCGTTTGGCCACTTCACTTAACATACAATTTAATTATATGAATTTGTGTGTTTATATTGAATTGAGCGGAAGCTAAGGTTAATTAGCATGATAAGGTAAGGCATCATAATTCTCAATATAAATTTTTTCTCAATTATAACATGCAACCTATCATATCTATTATTGTCACACAACATAGTATTAAGTAGAAGCATCGCGTAAGCCCATCCACACAATCATACAATCATCTAACCTATCGGGCTCATAGGTCTTATACCACCCGCCCGTCTAGCACCCTAAATTAACATACATAGCATAGGAGTTCATTGACATAATTCGCACATAGAAGGCTCCAAAGGTCGAACGACCCGCCTTTAAAATGTTTTGCATAATATGTATATCAAGTTAAATACAACATATCTACAAAATAGGGCTAGTCCCATCCCCAATGATCATTGATCATAAAGACAAAAGGAGAATGATCAATGTAATATTAATAATGTGAGTATTTCAAAAGAAGAGCATGCAAAAATAAACAGAAGCTTGTTGGGGTTCTCTTGTGTTCACAACGCTCCTACTCGGGCCCCAACTCCTCAACCTGAAATTCATTAAATGAATGGGGTGAGTATTTAACAACATACTCACTGGAGAACACTGCAAACAGTTATAGCCAATTGGATAAGTGAAAATATAACATATGGAAATTTCTTTACTTTGTGGAGACTAGTCTCAACCCCGTAGGGTCCAAACATCATGATGCCCCTGTTAATGAACGTCTTAGCCCTGTAGGGATGCCCGCAGGCTTATTATCCCCAGGAAGGACATTAACAAGTCTATATCGATCCCGTAGGACCTTTTTATCGACCCCGAAGGATCTCTTTGTTGACCCCGAAGGATCTCTGTATTGCCCCGAAGGGTCTCATTCATACCACCGGTCCGAAGACCCTGCATACTTATACAATCAAAGCACAACAATAACTATAACTTTATGTGTGTTCACAGTTTAGAGTTACCCCACCTTATGAGACGCTTTCAAATCCTTTGAACCTTGAAATACTCTTTTTCCGCGCACAAGTTGTCCACCTCGAACCCCGATACATCGCCTAGCACCTTTAAATCCCATTTTTCATTTTAGACATCGAGTTATACAGTTATTTCATAATTTTGACCAAACACATGCTATACATGCTTTAAGGTTTTTCATACCTATCCATATACACAACCATGGATATACGAGCTCGTAGTATGATTTAGGAGTCAAAATACATATTAAAACTCTTTAAGACATTTAATCGAACACATTACGTGCACCCATTTAAACCTCAAGAACAAGACTCAATTTAAATCATTTACACCCATAATTTCCAATACATGCACTTCCATCCTAGGGATATAATATACATGAAAATCACCTCCATAAAACCATCACAACACCTCCAACCAACCATCAACAAAACAAGGGGAAATTAGGGCAAAAATCCCAACTCTAGCAACAATGAACCATAGAAATTCGATATAACTTCATATATAGCTTCAAGGAGGTAAATAAACCATATGTTCAAGATATCAAGGCAAGATGATCAATAAAATCAAAAACCCTAATTTTTTAGATACAAACCCTAGGTTCAAATCAATATGAATATGATGCTTAATCACCAAGAAGAAGAGGTATCAAGTTACCTTAGTTGATGCATGATGATGAGAGAATCCACTCCAAAACTTGAAGAATTTTCTTGAGATGATTGGGAGGAAAATCGCCCAAGTGAAGAAGAAATGAAGAGGAAATGAGTGAAGTGTAGTATTTAAAGGATGGAATTTTCGAAGCAAGGCGCGACCTAGAGGGGGTCGAGCTCGGAGGTCGCGTTCGAGCCAAAGAAAAATAGCTCTCTGAAGTGGTGTCACGCGACCCAACTGGTCGCGCCTGGAGGTCGTGTTGCAGACCTCTTGCCACGCGACCTGGAGGTGGTCGCGCCTCATGGTCGCGCCGCAAGCCACTCGGCAAATGGCCTGACTGAGATCGCGCCCCACGGTCGCGTTGCAGACTCAAAAGATCAATATTCCAGATGATTGGCCACTTCAGACTTGTAGATTTTTTAAAGAGCTTCGATTTGAGTACTCATGGGCCTCGTGGTTCCAACCGAGTCGAAAGTTATGACCTCCGGACGAAACCTTACCGAAACTCAGTGAGACCCCCGATCAACTCAGCGTTAGGGTGTTCCAGGTATAGGAAAATAAAAAAAAATCAAATGTAATCACATTCGTTATCATATAACTCGACATTTTTGTAATAAATATTCAAACTGTATTATATACTCAGTATAATATCACCGTGCTATGACGTATCAGCTCGAGTGAAACAACTTGCATTAAAGCAATGGCATAAAATACGAACATACCATCATAATTAATATTCAACAATATTAATTCAAAATCATTTACCAAAATTATAATTTATAATTTAGCAAAAAGGGTCGGCGTATCACAACCTCCCCAACTTTTAAAAATTTCATCCTTGAAATTAGCCTAACATTTCTGTTACATTTGGATATCGAGCTATAATATCAACTTCTTTCTCTCAAGTGGTCTCTTCGGGTCCATGCCGACTCGATTGCACTTTTATTAAAGGAACCTCACGGGTTCGAAGAGTGTGAACTCTTCTATCTAACACAACAACTGGGACTTCTTCATACGTCAAGTCTTGGGAAACTTGTACTGTGTCATATGAAATGACATAACTAGGGTCAGACACGTATCGTCTTAGCAACGACACATGGAAAATATCATGCACACCCGCCAAATCCGAAGGTAGTGCTAGGCGATAGGCAACATCACCTATTTTCTCTAGAATCTCGAACGGTCCCACATATCGTGGTTGCAACTTACCCTTATTCCCAAATCTAACCACTTCTCTCATTGGTGCAATCTTCAAGAATACCGTGTCACCAATCTCAAAGCTCACGTGTTTTCTCTTCGCGTCGGTATAGGATTTCTGACGATCTTGAGCTATCTTGATTTTTCCTCTTATCTTCTCAATTACTTCCACCGTCTTCTCAACATCTCGGGATCTAAGAGTCGACGCTCTCCCACTTCATCCCAATAAATAGGAGATCTGTACTTCCTCCCATACAATGCCTTGTACGGGGTCATTCCAATCGATGCTTGGAAACTGTTATTATAAGCAAACTCCACAAGTGGCAAGTGGTTCTCCCAACTTCCACCAAAATCAAGAACACATGCACGAAGCATGTCCTCCAACGTCTGGATAGTCCGCTTAGATTGACCATTTGATTGAGGATGGTACACCGTGCTGAACCTCAACTGTGTTCCCATAGCTTCCTGCAGACTTCGCTAAAATTTGGATGTAAACCTTGTGTCACGATCTGACACTATCGATACAGGAATGCCGTGAAAACGTACTATTTTATCGATATAAATCTGAGCTATTGATCCATGCTAAACGTCATTTTCACTATAAGGAAATGAGTAGACTTAGTCAACCTATCGACAACAGCCCAGATTGCATGATGACCTCTAACTGACCGAGGTAATCCTACCACGAAGTCCATTGCAATTTGCTCCCACTTCCACTCGGGAATCTCGAGTGGATTCAACAATCCTGAAGGGCGTTGATGCTTGGCTTTCACTTGTTGACAAGTGATACACTTCGATATGAATTGGCCAATCGACCTCTTCATATTTCTCCACTAGAAAACCATCTTCAAATCCTTGAACATCTTCGTGCCTCCTGGGTGCACAAAATACGGAGTATTATGTGCTTCTTCAAGAATCTCCCTTCTGAGCTCTTCGTTCTTCAGCACACACAACCTTCCCTCGAAGAATAGTGTGCCATCACTTACAACGGCAAATCCATGAATAGAACCCATCGATGCTCTTTTCTTCATTTTGCATAAGAAAGGATCGTCAACTTGCGCTTCACGAACTCGATCACGAATTAGTAGTCAAACCACTGAACCACTAAGGCTGCTAAAATCCCTTGAGTGGTGTTGGAAGGATCCACCACCTCTAAGTTCATCTTTTCAAACTCCCTGATCAACTGCTCTTGCTTGGTTGGAAGATAGATCTTTCGGTTTAAGGCATCAGCTACAACATTCGTCTTTCCAGGATGATATAGGATCGTATAGTCGAAATCCTTCACCAACTCTAACCATCTTCTTTGACGCAAATTCAACTCCTTCTGGGTGAAGAAGTACTTCAAGCTTTTGTGGTCGGTGTAGATCTCACACTTGCTTCCATAGAGATAATGCCTCCAGATCTTCAATGCATAAACCACAGTTGCTGCCTCGAGATCATGCGTCGAATAATTATGCTCGTGTATCTTCAACTGTCTTGATGCGTATGCCACTACCTTTCCATGTTGCATCAAAATACAACCAAGTCCTTGCTTTGAGGCATCGTTGTAGATGACAAAGCCTTCATTCCCATCAGGGATAGTCAACACTGGGGCTGACACGAGACGCCGCTTTAATTCTTGAAAACTCTGCTCACACTTCTCACTCCATTGAAACTTCTCATCCTTCCTCGTCAACTTCATCAAAGGACCTGATATCTTGGAAAACCCCTCGATAAATCTTCTATAGTAGCCTGCCAGTCCTAAGAAGCTTTGGACTTCATTAACATTCGATGGTCTCTTTCAATTGCTAACAGCTTCCACCTTTGACGGATCTACTTCAATTCCATTTGATGTCACCACGTGGCCAAAGGAATGCCACTCGCTCCAACCAAAACTCGCATTTTGAAAATTTCACATACAACTCTTCTTTCCTTAGCGTCTCCAATATGATTTTGAGATGCTCAGCGTGCTGCTCCTTGCTTCTTGAATAAATCAAGATATCATCGATGAAAACTATTACGAACTGGTCGAGGTATGGATGGAACACTCGATTTATTAAGTTCATGAAGACTCCAGGTGTATTGGTCGATCCAAAAGGTACCTCAGTGAACTTATAGTGACCATATCGCGTTCTAAATACCGTCTTTGGGATATCACTCTCTTTGATCTTCAATTGATGATAGCCAGATCTCAAGTCAATCTTCGAAAACACACCGGCTCCTTTCAGTTGATCGAACAAATCTTTGATTCTCGGCAGTGTATACTTGTTCTGGATCGTTAACCGATTCAACTCTCTATAATCAATGCACATTCGCATTGATCCATCCTTTTTCTTCACGAATAATATAGGTGCTCCCCATAGTGAAACACTTAGTCGGATTAATTTGTTGTCAAGCAACTCCTGAAGTTGAACTTTGAGCTCTTGCAGCTCCTTTGGCGCCATTCTATACGGAGCTTTAAATATTGGTGCCGCACCTGGCACTAAGTCGATGGTGAACTCGATTTGACGGTCAGAAGGAATCTCTGGCAACTCGTCTGGAAATACGTCGGGAAATTCATTCACCACTAGCACCTCGGACATCTGGACTTTAGTGGACTTTGACTCCACTATGCTGACGAGAAACCCTTGACATCCTATTTTCTTCAACAACTTCATTGCTTTCATTGCTGTGATGATTCTCTGAGCTGATCTCGCTCTTGCACCATGGAAGACTAGCTTAGGATCACGACATCGAATCATGGCATGATTCCTACTCAACCAATCCATACCTAGGATTACGTCAAAATCACGCATCTCCAAGACATGGAGATCTGCTCTCAGTTCTCTATCATTGATTTATAGCTTCAGGCCATATGTCATCTTGCTAGAAGAAACTTTCTTTCCAGAAGGAATACTGATCTCTAATAATTCACCACTATCTTTGCATGAAACACCAAGCTTGGAACAGAAACTTGCAGATATAAAGAAATGCGATGCACCAGAATCGAATAATACTAAAGCTGGGACATTTGATACTCTAAGAATACCTGACATAGTATCCTCACCTGCACTAGGGTTCTTTTCCTCACTCTCCAAAGCAAACAGTCGGGGCTTCACCTTTCTTTCTTGTTCCTTCTTCCTTTTCGGGCAGTCATAAGACATGTGGCTCGGGTCCCCACACGTAAAGCAAACCCTCTGCCCCGCATGGCACTCTCCTGGATGGAACTTTTGGCATTTGGAGCAAGGAGCCCTATCATTGTTTCCTCTCTGTGGGCCAGGCCTCTGCTGCCACGGCTTGTTTTGCATAGGAGCTTTCCCTTTTCCTTTGTCCTGTGGCTCCCATTTCCTCTTGCCAAAGACCTCACGCTGCCTTTGGTCCTTCTGGTCCAACTGGAGCCCATGAGAAATGGCCTGGGCCTTCTCAATTACTTCACCATAGGTTTTCAACCTTTGGCCCAATAGAATCCCCGTGATTTCAGGACGCAGACCACGCTCGAAGCGTCGAGCTTTCTTTTCATCCGTATCCATAATGTACGGAGCATAGCGTGAGAGACGGTTGAACCGCCTTTCATATTCAATCACAGTCATTCCTCCTTGCCTTAAATTGAGGAATTCGATCTCCATCTTTGTCTTGAAAGACTCGGGGAAGTATCGGGTGAGGATCAACTCTTTCAACCGGTCCACACCAAAACTTAGCATTGCTCGGGCGTCAGAGTTCGGGAATGGGTTTCCCACCAAAAGCTCACCTCTTCTACAAACTGAAAGATAGAACATGAGGCTTTCTGCACCTTGGTGCACTGAATGTGTTCGAAGATCCGCTCCATCTCCCGGATCCATTCCTTTGTCGCTTCTGGACCTTCACTTCCTTTAAGCCTAGATGGCCCCATCCTTCGAAACTGTTCGACTACATAAAACACCTCTTTTTGGAGCCTTTTTCCTTCAGCCATTCCTCCTCGCCCCATCTGTTGGGCCATAAGGCCCTAGAGGTCTCCAGGAGACCTCGGGTAAAATCAGGCCCGTTCTCTCGTGGTGGGGGATGATGAAGCCCACCCCCCTCATTACTTAATTCCTCTACTTCCGGCGGAGCAGGAGCATGACGCGGCAGCATCCTAAAGCTTTTAGGCACACTATATTGTTAGGTTAATGTCATTTTAAGGCTAATTCGAGGACTACTAAAGCACTTTCATCTTTTCATAATCAAGAAAGCACACAACTTCCAAGATTTCATTTCTTTAAAGCATGTATCGGGAATTTAAAATATCATAGTTGATCGTGACAATGGACATACATATCATTCATATATATTATCCAACTTCGGACCATTCTTTTCTGCTTTATCATGCCATCACGATTTATTCAACTCTTTAACTTCTTTCCCGACACACTTTATATATATACAACCTCATTTCTTATTGCTCATACTTGAAAACTTTTTAAAAGTACATACCTTAGGATCGGAGTCAAGCCGAGTAGCCATCGTGAACAACCACCCACATTTCTTATATATAAATCAAACACATACAGAACAAGTCTACAGGAGCGTAGACCTGCTCTGATACCACTTTGTAACGCCCCAAACTACTCTACTTAGCCATGTCACTTAACATAAAATTTACTTACATGAATTTGTGTGCTTATATTGAATTGAGTGGAAGCTAAGGTTAATTAGCATGATAAGGTAAGGCATCATAATTCTCAATATAAATTTTTTCTCAATTATAACATGCAACCTATCATATCTATTATTGTCACACAACATAGTATTAAGTAGAAGCATCGTGTAAGCCCATCCACACAATCATACAATCATCTAACCTATCGGGCTCATAGGTCTTACACAACCCGCCCGTCTAGCACCCTAAATTAACATACATAGCACAGGGGTTCATTGACATAATTCGCACATACAAAGCTCCAAAGATCGAACGACCCGCCTTTAAAATGTTTTGCATAATATGTATATCAAGTTAAATACAACATATCTACAAAATAGGGCTAGTCCCATCCCCAATGATCATTGATCATAAAGACAAAAGGAGAATGATCAATGTAATATTAATAATGTGAGTATTTCAAAAGAAGAGCATGCAAAAGTAAACAGAAGCTTCTGGGGGCTCTCTTATGTTCACAACGCTTCTACTCGGGCCCCCCAACTCCTCAACCTGAAATTCATTAAATGAATGGGGTGAGTATTTAACAACATACTCAGTGGAGAAAACTGCAAACAGTTATAGCTAATTACACAAGTGAAAATATAACATATGGAAATTTGTTTACTTTGTGGATACTAGTCTCAACCCCGTAGGGTCCAAACATCATGATGCCCCTGTTAATGAACGTCTTAGCCCTGTAGGGATGCCCGCAGGCTTATTATCCCCAGGAAGGACATTAACAAGTCTATATCGATCCCGTAGGACCACTTTGTCGACCCCGAATGATCTCTTTGTCGACCCTGAAGGATCTATGTATTGTCCCGAAGGGTCTCATTCATATCACCGGTTCGAAGACCCTGCATACTTATACAATCAAAGCAGAACAATACCTATAACTTTACACGTGTTCACAGTTTAGAGTTACCCTACCTTATGAGTCGCTTTCAAATCCTTTGAACCTTGAAATACTCCTTTGTCGCACACAAGTTATCCATCTTGAACCTTGATACGTCGCCTAGCACCTTTAAATCCCCGTTTTCATTTTAGACGTTGAGTTATACAGTTATTTCATATTTTTGACCAAACACATGCTATACATGCTTTAAGGTTTTTAATACCTATCCACATACACAACCATGGATATACGAGCTCCTACTATGATTTTGGACTCAAAATACATATTAAAACTCTTTAAGATATTTAATCGAATATGTTACGTGCACCCATTTAAACCACAAGAACAAGACTCAATTTAAATCCTTTAAACCCATAATTTCCAATACATGCACTTCCATCCTAGGGCTATAATATACATGAAAATCAACTCCATAAAACCATCACAACACCTCCAACCAACCATCAACAAAACAAGGGGAAATTAGGGCAAAAATCCCAACTCTAGCAACAATGAACCATATGAATTCGATATAATTTCACATATAGCTTCAAGGAGGTAAATAAACCATATGTTCAAGATATCAAGGCAAGAGGATCAATAAAATTAAAAACCCTAATTTTTTGGATACAAATCCTAGGTTCAAATCAACATGAATATGGTACTTAATCACCAAGAAAAAGAGGTATGAAGTTACCTTGGTTGATGGATGATGATGAGAGAATCCACTCCAAAACTTGAAGAATTTTCTTGAGAGGATTGGGAGGAAAATCGCCCAAGTGAAGAAGAAATGAAGAGGAAATGAGTGAAGTGTAGTATTTAATGGGTGGAATTTCCGAAGCAAGCGCAACCTAGGGGGGTCGCGCTCTGAGGTCGCGTTCGAGCCAAAGAAAAATAGCTCTCTGAAGTGGTGTCACGCGACCCAACTGGTCGCGCCTCGAGGTTGTGTTGCAGATCTCTTGGCACGCGACCTGGAGGTGGTCGCGCCGCAAGCCACTCGGCACAAGGCCTGACTGAGGTCGCGCCCCACGGTCGTGTTGCAGACTTGAAAGATCAAGATTCCAGATTATTGGCCAGTTTAGACTTGTAGATTTTTGAAATAGCTTCAATTTGAGTACTCATGGGCCTGGTCATTCCAACCGAGTCGAAAGTTATGACCTCTGGATGAAACCCTGTCGAAACTAAGCGAGACCCCCGATCAACTCAGCGTTAGGGTGTTCAAGGTATGGCAAAATAAAAAAATCAAATGTAATCACATTCATTATCATATAACTCGACATTTTTGTAATAAATACTCAAACTGTATTATACACTCAGTATAATATCACCGTGCTATGACGTATCGGCTCGAGTGAAACAACCTACATTAAAGCAACGAAATAAAATACGAACATACCATCATAATTAATATTCAACAATATTAATTCAAAATCATTTACCAAAATTATAATTTATTATTTAGCAAAAAGGATCGGGATATCACATCAAGTAAGCCAAAAAGATTGTATTTTGTTAAAACATTTGATGTTTTATAACTTAAAAGTTTTTGAAACTTTTATTATAAAATAATGAGTAGGAGAAGGTTTTATGACAATAATACCCTTAGTCTCCACTATTGATAAAAGCAAGGTGAGATTTTAGTGACGCCTCACGACGACTAGCTTTCATCCCCCTACGGAAGGCTTTCACTAAAAATCAATAATCAAGGCTTTGTCTTTGAAACGATAAGTTTTTGAAATTTAATTCTTAATCTTCCTATCCTACGGCGGCAATTATGAATTAGTTTTAAAAGACTGAAATAGTGGGTCACACTCATAAAACTATTAATAAATTGTTTGTTAATATTTTTGACTAAAATAAAAAGTGATTAATAAAATAAATGAAGATATGAGATGTCTTGATAATTTATTTTATTAATGGAGATTGTCTCTATTTAATTATCTTTTGATTTGACCTACCCTACGGCGGCATATCAATTGTGAGATTAAATTACCTTAGAATTGATAGAATAATTGTTATTGCATCATGCATCACATTTATGATTCCTAAAGTACATGTTATGTGATGTTTGTTCGTAAATTTATGTCGCTTTATTTATTTTTCAGCAATATGTGCTTGCACTGCTTTATGAAAAATTATATGGTGACAGCTTTGTCAAGTGGAAAAGTAATATTAATATTGCACTCGCATGTGAGAACCTGAAATTTGTTTTGACTGATAATGTTCCGCCTGAACCCCCTGTAAATGCCGCTCGTAATGTACGAGATAATTATGAAAGATGGGTTATGGCAAACAATAAGGCTCGTGCCTATATGCTTGCCGGTATGAATGACGTGCTTAGACTAAAACATGAGAACACAGAGACTGCTCGTGGTATGATGGAGTATCTGAATGAGATGGTTGGTCAACCTTCTGCTCAATCAAAGCATGAGGCTATTAAGATGGCCATGAATGCTAAGATGAAGAAGGGACAGTTAGTGGGAAAACATGTTTTGAACATGATCAACTACTTCACTGAAGCCGGAACCCATGGTGCAACTATTGATGATGGTACCTAAGTGAGTATGATTTTGGAATCACTCTCACCTGCTTTCCTGCAATTCAAAAGCAACTATGTGATGAATAAGTTGAATTATACATTAACTCAGTTGCTGAATGAATTGCAAATTTTTGAGGCCATTTCATTTAGAAAGGTCAAAGAAGGGGAGGCAAACGTTGTCGAGAATAAGCAATCTTCTTCTAAGAAGAGAAAAGGCAAAGGGCAAGAGGGACAATCAAAACAAAAGAAAAGAAAGTTTCTTGTGAAAAGAAGAACAGTTCTTCAAAGAAACCAAAGGGAAAATGTTTCCATTGCAGTGAGGATTGACATTGGAAAAGAAATTGTCCCAAGTACGTTGCTCGGTTAAAGGAGAAAAAGAAAGGTAAATTTGATTTACTGGTTCTTGAATCTTGTTTGGTGGCAAAAGATTCTTCTACTTGGGTACGTAGTTGACTCGGGCGCTACTAATCATATTTGTTCTTCTTTGCAGATGCTTAGCTCTTATGAAGAGTTAGCAGATGGTTCTTTCACTATGCGATGAGGCAATGGTGCAGTCATTTTGGCAAGAGCTGTGGGAGTTGTTAAACTTAATTTCATAGATAGGAATCTGGTTTTGAACCATGTTTATTACATTCCTAGTTTTCGTAGAAATTTGATTTATGTTTCAAAGTTGCATGAACAATTGTTTTTCCTTTCTTTCAGTAATAATGAGATTATTATTTCCAAGAATGGGCGTAATATTTGTAGTGCAAAAGTTGAAAATGGACTCTATTTTATTAAGCTAAACGAACAACCACTGCTAAATGCCGAAATGTTTAGAGTAGAACATCCTAAAAGGCAAAAGGTTTTTATGATAATGATACATATCTTTGGCATCTAAGATTAGGTTATATTTCACTAGATAGGATAAATAGGCTAGTAAAGGATGGTCCTTTAAGAGAGCTAAATGTTAGCACTCTTCTTATTTGTGAATCTTGTCGATAAGGAAAAATGACTAAGAGAGCTTTCACGGAAAAGGGATCTAGAGCCAAAGAACCTCTTGAGCTTGTATATAGTGATGTTTGTGGTCCTTTGTCCACACAAGCTAGAGGTAGTTTTCACTTTTATTGATGATTACTCTAGATATGGATATCTTTATCTTATGCATAGGAAATCTGAAACTTTTGACAAGTTTAAGGAATTCCATGCAGAAGTTAAAAAGCAGCTAGGTAAATCTTTGAAGTGTCTTCGATCTGATCAAGGAGGTGAGTATATTGATACCGAGTTAAAGACTATTTGATAGAGCATGGTATTTTACACCAACTCACAACACCTGGCACCCCTCAGCAAAATGGTGCTGCTAAAAGGAGAAATCGGACTTTGCTTGAAATGGTTAGATCCATGATGAGCTACTCTACACTGCCCGATATGTTCTGGGGATATGCGTTGCAAATAGCGGTATATATTTTGAAAGTAGTTCCATCTAAGTCAATCCTAAAAACACATCTAGAGTTGTGGAAAGGAAGTAAACCTAGTTTACGACATTTTCGCATATGGGGGGGTGTCTAGCACACATGCTTAAAGGAAAGACTGGAAAATTGCATCCACGATCAGAAGTGTGTCTGTTCATAGGATATCCCACAGGAACACGAGGAGGTTTGTTTTATGATCCACAAGAAAAGAAAGTAATAGTTTCAACTAATGCTATCTTTCTTGAAAATGATTATATGCAAAACTTCCGACCTCGTAGTAAAGTTGTACTTGAGGAGTTACTTAATGATAAGATCAAACCACAGCCCACAAAAGTTGTTGGAGAAACCACTAATGATACCACTGAACCAAATCAAAATATCATGGCACCTAGATGTAGTGGGAGGGTGATTGTTCCACCAATCCGCTATCGTCAAGATAAAGAGGCAAATGTTGTTATTTCTGATGGAGTCGATAATGATCCATTAATATTTAAATATGCAATGGAAGATTCTGATAAAGAGAGATAGCTTGAGGCTATGAACCAAGAAATGGAGTCTATGTATTCCAATTATGTCTGGGCTCTTGTAGATCTACCCGAAGGTGTCAGACCAATAGGGTGAAAATGGATCTATAAGAGAAAGAGAGGTGTGGATGGAAAAGTAGAGACTTTCAAAGTAAGGCTTGTGGCTAAGGGTTATACCCAAAAGGAAAGAGTCGATTATGAGGAGACTTTCTCTCATGTAGCCATGCTTAAATCCATTCGTATACTTCTTTCAATCGCTACATATCTTGACTATGAAATATGGCAGATGGATGTCAAGACAGTCTTTTTGAATGGTTATCTAGATGAAGATATCTACATACAGCAACCAGAGGGTTTTGTAGCTGAAGGGCAAGAGCAGAAAGTCTGTAAATTGCTTAGATCCATTTACGGACTAAAGCAAGCCTCTCGGTCTTGGAACCATAGATTTGATGAGACCGTTAAATCATATGGTTTTGACCAAAATATTGATGAACCTTGTGTCTACAAGAGAATCAAGGATGGTAAAGTGGCATTTTTAGTGCTTTATGTGGATGATATTCTACTCATTGGAAATGATGTTGAAACGTTATCTGCAATTAAAGATTGGCTGGCCAAGCAATTCCAAATGAAAGATTTGGGAGAAGCGAATTATATTCTTGGAATTCAAATTGTTCGAGATTGTACGAATAAATTGTTGGCACTATCTCAAGCATCTTATATTGATAAGATGATGTTGTGTTATAGAATGCAACATTCCAAAACGGGTTACCTACCAACTCAACATGGAGTCATTCTCTCCAAGGAACAGTATACTAAGACACCTGAAGAGGAAGAGAACATGAGACACATACCCTATGCCTCTGCAGTAGGCAGCCTAATGTATGCCATGTCCTGTACTAGGCCTGACATTTGTTATGCGGTGGGTATAGTTAGTCATTTTCAATCAAATCCAGAAATTGATCATTGGATAGCAGTGAAGAATATTCTCAAGTATCTTCCGAGAACGAGAAACTATATGCTTATCTATTCGGGTGATGACCTTCAAATAGATGGATACACTGATTCTGATTGAAAATCAGACAAGGATAATCGAAAGTCGATATCTGGGTCAGTGTTTACTCTTGGTGGCGATTGTTGGGATTTTTTAGAATTGAACCACCGCAGGATCTAATTGGATGTTCATTAATCCTAATGTCATGTAGATCATAATTTTATGTAGCACATATGTTTTAATTAACCGAGTTAAATTAACATGCATAGCCGGTTTTTGATTCTACTAAAAGCGGAAAACATAGAATACCGAAAAATAACTTACAAATTAAACGACGGGTTAAGGACAAGATTAAAGGTCTAATCTTGTTGTTGTATGAATGATAATAGGGGCCCCTTGATGCTATTCCACTCCTTGATCTTCTGTTGTTTTCCCGGACTGTATCTAGATTCAGAGTGGGCTGAAATCTATTAGATCGGTATGGAATCTTTGGAGATCAAGAGAACACGAGAGGGATGATATTTTGTGATATAAATTTCGTGCCTCCACCCTCTTATTTATAAGGGGGTGGATGAAATTTAGTGTCCCAGTTGGACTAGACTTCTATCTCTATCTCTTGTTCTATCTCCAATCCAATTCAGTCTCTTTTTGGGCTACAACAGGGATCTAGAAGAATATTAAATTGGCCAATTAATTTATTTAATATCCAATATCCAATAAACTTAGGATATAATTAAATAAATTAAGTATTATTTTTATTCCACTAAAGAAATAATACTGACATACCAATTTAATACATATTTCTGAATATGCTTTCTCATTTAGTCTAGTCATTCCCCATGTTTAAGATATAATGCCCATTAATTAATTATGTAAGCTTCTGACAACTATAATTAATTAATATCTTATCCTTGAGTAGTACCACACAAGCTTTACTCATGTACGGAATAAATTCCACCTGCAGGGTTTCAACATGAACTTGTGTTTCCTCAAGAGGACACCATCAACCTGACGCACTAGGACACAGTGCCCCTACATATTGCACGACCCATCATAAGTGTAAATTTTACAACCCAAGATATCGAGATTATTGATCCTATGAAAGAATCTCACCCTTTGATAAATCAAAGCTGCAAACACTACACGTATATGTTCGCCAACATATAGGGGTTAAGAACCCGAACTCTGTGGATTCTTATTCTCTCATTTAAGGTCAGAATAGAGAATAGGACTTGGACCGATTTAACTTAATTATTCCTTCAAATTCCGTTAAAGAAAATGAATATTAAATTAAATCAGAGGATGATCATATATAAATAATCTTAATCCTGAGTGATTATAGACTACTGTTTATTTCAATGTGATTCTTAATTTTCTCGTTAAAGTTTGTTTGTCAACATTCTCTAAACTTGCATTTTAGATTCATGTTTAAATTAAATAGCTGGGAATGTAATTTACAGATATGGAATCCATTCCTTCTTTTGAGAAGCAGAAAGATAATTCTCTTATTTATTATTTCTGGAACTGAGTGATTAGAGATCTCTAATTTATAAATTATTTATAAATTAATCGCTCACTGGTGAATTAATGGTAAATGAGGAAAAGAAATAATTGAAGAAGTTAACGGATAGTACCTGTCTTCAATTGTGAATTATCTATGGAGGATTAATTCATATGAAATGATTAAATCAATGGACTACTCAAATTCGTAGAGTAAATATGTTCTATAACTAGAGAGAGTGCAATTTTAAATTTTTAGTAGAATAATATTAGAATTAATAAGTTGAATAAATTAATTAAAGAGTTTAATTATTTATTCGATTTATTGGAGTTCTTGATTATAGGTCCATGGTCCCCGATTCGCCTTCCTATATTATAGACGAGTTAATAATAATATTTAAGTTCCTAAAGTGTTAGAAAAATAAATTTTCATAAAGTTTGAGCTTATGTGTAAATATTAGTTAATTCCGGGAATATATGATATTCCACAGTTTGACTGTACTAGGAATTAAATAAATATAAGATATTTATATTATTCACATATTAGTAATAATTAATAATTATTTGAGATAATTATTAATTTGTTTCCTTATCTACATGATTCTAAATCTGTTTAAGATAGGAAACTGATATGTATTGGGATTTGACCTAATCCTAAATATAAATATAACATTAGTGAGAAGAATCATGAACACCGATTAGCTTCACGTGAGACGTGAACATTGAAATCAAAAGCTTATTAATTGATTTCTAAGAATCAGCTCACGACAGACGAGATTTGATTAAAATCAAATAGTTTGATTTCGATTTCTCTTTTCTCTTATGTTTATATTTTAATTCAGATTATATATCATCCTAATACTACAGCCCAATTCTACGATTTCATGTGTTGAAATAATCGTAGAAAAATTAAGTTAGGAACTTAATAGATTTATTTCGGTGCCCACTCACTACTGTTCAAAGGGAGGATCGAATTGGAAGATCGTCGTGTTTACGAGATTCAAGATTCAAAGGTTTATCAAAGAAGACAAAGGACATTTAAGAAAAAGGGTATTTTCTTTATCTCGTTTTTAGTATTAAATAAATTTAATTCGCATGGATATTATTTTTTTATATCACGATCTGTTTTCTGATATATACCGCTTCCGCTCCAGTTCGATTTGATCGAAAAGATGGATTTTATTCGACCCGAAATCGTTTCAGACCGGTCTAATTTCCAACACTTCACTCTGGTATAATGATGTGACCCGGAACCTATAGGGCACGACACGACACAAATATGCGGAAGCTAGGAAAGAAACTACGTCGGTGAAGTAAGGGAACAATACTCGAATATCTAGACGACTCAGACAAACTAAAATACCTAGACAATGACACACAAAACTAACACAAAATCCAAACAAAGAGGGCTATTTAGGGAGAGTTTAAGGACAGTGATGATGGTGGTATTTTGGACGTGAGGTTTAGGTGAAGAAGCGCTATAGTAGATAGGGTATGATAGAGTTGTAACGAACTTACAGATTAATGGAACGACGATGATCTTGACTCGAACAAGGGCTGGATTTGAAACGTAGGAAGATGATGGTAAATGGCGTCGATAGGCGTCGATGGATGGTGTATTGTAGATGCGAATCACAACCCGAAAGTTGCCTTGAATCTCGAACGTACACAATGCCAAATTCTTTAAGTTGATCTTCAAGTAGCGAGTCTCCGACGATCCCTCGAATGTGGACGGTGAATTCCCTTTGTAAAACCTAGAGTTGCTAGTTCTAAGAGTATGAATTTAAAATCTAAACTCACAAAGATTAAATGGAGTTGAGACGATATTGAAAGCAAAGCTTAATTAATCAAATATAGTCTAACGTATGAATGTCACAATGAGGCTCTATTTATAATAGAGCATGGCCGAAAGTTGCATGGATAAGGCCGAAAATATTGACTCCAAAACAACTAGAACTAGACTAGGAAACTTCCTAAACTAGAATTCTATTCAAGGTAGAATTGTGCCTTAAATAAAACCTAGTCAAACTTGAATTCCTAATGACCGAAAATTACTAATAAATAAATAAAAATCTGACTTTGACTATAGTCTAAATTAAATAAAATAAAATACTATAATCTAATAAATCAATCCCCTTAATTAATTCATCAAGGGCCGATTGTCGCACACACATGCACAACTCGAGCTGAACTTCACACATACATCACATGCACACGTTCATGCCTCCTTGCACACATGCACAACCTCTTCTTCATATATTGCACTCCATGACTTGATCTCCATCTTCAAATATCAACAAGGTCATCATCTTCAAGCTACCTTGCACGCCGTCTTCATCCTCGAGCTTCTTGCGAATTGTTGCTTGCAAATAGTCTTGTAACTTCTTAGCTCGTAGTCTTGTGACGGGACCTTTGAATTGCAGCTCCGGATTGAGTTCCTCATTGCTATGGATGTCCTCATCATATAACCCCTCAATCTCTCTATTTTTCATTCCTAGTTGGAGCTCCATGAAACGGGCTTAGGTATGGATTCTGGTAATTAGTTGGTAGGTTACGTGCTTTTAGGAAAGATATTGCCATTGTACTTTGTATGATTTAGGCAAGGTGCTGTCATCCATCTGTGTTTTCTACTCGAGTTTGGAGTCTCTATTTGATTCTTTACCTTACTTCTTTATGTTTTCTTCATTCTTGGTTTTCTTGTTATGTGTTGAGCCTACTTCTGCTTTGTGTTTTTAAGCTTGATATTTTTGCTCCTGGTGTCTCTATGTTTCCCTTTAGCCTACTTGTGTTTATCAACTTCACCTAGGCTAGTTGAGGTGTTGTGTTAAATATCCTACATTGGTTGGGGAAAGTGGCATGTGCCACTTATTAAAGGTGAGGGCAACTCTTCCCTTACAAGTCGGTTTTGTGAGGGTGAGTCAGGCCTGATATCCATTTCTAATATGGTATCAGAGTCAACCCTAGTTTCAATTTTGGGGCCCTCAATATCGAGTTCTCAGTGATTTGTGGCTTAGTTCCACGTTGTGCGTGAGAGAGCGTGTTAAATATCCTACATTGGTGGGTGATACGATCCTAGATGGGGTGCCGATGATCAAGTTAGAGTGTTAGAGAAGAGAGATGCGAGTCGTAGTGCAAGCCCGAGCGTGAGTGTGTGCCGGTTGCGCTGCCAGGTGCAATGTGCAGCACGAGTGAAGGCACGAGTGAACCACACTGACATTGCGGGGTGTTTTTCTTTAGTCCGGGCACGAGGTCTAGCATGACCCGAGGCGCGAGTGACCCCGTGTCGCGCCAAGTGCAGTTGTTCACAAAATTTATTCGATTTTTAATTAATTATTTCATTTTTAGACTAGGATTTGACATTAGGGTTTTGATTTATTTTGCCCACCTATATAAGGGCTTGTTCTGAATTATTTGAGATAATTTTTGATGATATTGAATATTAAAATTTCTCTGTGGAGAATTTATTTGAATTCTACGTGAATTCTGTTATCAATTGATCAAACAGATTATCATCTCTATTTGTGGTGTTATCATTTATAATCCATAGTTTGAGTTTCCAATCACAGTTGGGTCGACTACAGAGCATGGTTGCTTTGTCCACTATAGAGGCCGAATATATGGCTATTACAGAGGCATGTAAAGAAGCCATTTGGTTGAAAGGTTTACTTGGAGAGCTAAGAAAAGACTTGCTGATTACTACCGTCTTCTGTGATAGCCAAAGTGCTATTTGCCTCACCAACGATCAAATGTTTCATGAGAGGACTAAGCACATTGGTGTGCGGTATCATTTTGTACGTGATGTTATTGCTCGTGGTGATATTGTAGTGAGTAAGATCAGTACTCATGATAATTTTACTGATATGATGACAAAGGTGCTTCTCTTTGCCAAGTTTGAACATTGGTTGGTCGTGGTTGTTGAATTATGCCATATGGGTTTTGGTGGAAGAGGTGGAGTTCTGTTATGATTGAGGTCGAAGTTTCTCTTGGGGTGCATTTTTCCTTGACTTTGGGGATTCATGTCAAGGTGGAGATTGTTGATGTTTGGTGACCCGAATTTATTTGAATTGATCCCGAAAGGCTCACGGTGCGACAAACTTGGATTTTCTCACAACGTAGTTGGGGGTTGAGGGATTGGACTGGGAGGCCCGCGGTATGGACCCATATATATATATATATATATATAGTTTGTCTAGGGTTTTTTGTTGGTTGATTATTTGAACATCTTTGTACCCCTTTTTGACTCATAGTGAATCCTTCTTTGCCCGTGCTTTTTCCCGTCTTGGGGTTTCCATGTAAATCTTTGTGTTATTTTGTTTCTTCATATTTGTTGCTTTCTTGTCATAATTTTATAACAGATAGTTTAAAGATAGAAACTACTCCGTCGTTAGACTTAACGACGACTCTAACAACGGAATAGTCTATTATTAGGTTGTTCCACAACTGAATTGACCAACTACTTTAATGACAGAAAACTTCTTCATTACCACCGTCGTTAACTCTAATGATGGGTGATTTTTGGACGTTAGTATCCCCGCCGATGATCAGACTAATGACGGACGGAGTCGGTCATTTGTCAGTCGCTAAACATATTTAATGATGGAATCTTGTACACTAACGGCATAATATTCCACCATTAAACATCAATTTTTTTTGTAGTGGCACTATTTATTTATGTTCCTCTGTTGATTCTTTGTAAACGTACCCCGATTATCTTTTCTCCCATGTTCTTTGTGAACATCCTGCACTTTATGTCACCTATGTTGATCTTTGTGATCTAGATATTTACTTTGTATTTTCTCTCACTTATTCTCTGATATCTGTCTATGTGAATCTGCAGGGTAATATGATCCAAGGCTATGATGATTCATGTAGACTCACTATTCGATTATAGTACTCCCATGGGCCAAATGTGGAGATTGTAAGTTATGTTGGCCCATTGTTCTTAACCCATTACCACTTACATTGGTGACCCACTCCAAGAGCCCATTCCTTGTGTAGCCCTAACCCTTTAAAGATAGCTTCACCCTAATTAATACACACACAACTCACATTCTACTATGTACTCAACTCTCTCTCTCTCTCTCTCTCTCTCTCTCTCTCTATATCTATCTATCTATTTCTGTAGATACAATTTGTTCACTCTCTCTCTCTATTCCAACCCAAAAAGTGCTTTGTGCTCGAGACTTCTTTTTCTCCATGTGGTTAGTTGGAGTGTTTCAATGACTTGAGGTTTTGAGCTGAAGAGTGGAGTCGTTGTTTCGTGGTCAATTGGTCATGCAGCCTCCGTGGTCATGTCTGTTAATCTGCCACCACTTTGGTTCTAAGGAGTTCTATCTATGTTCGAAGGGTGGTTTGAGCTCAGATTACCTGAGCCTTGTCCGATGCTTGAGCATCATCGTGAGAAGGCCACATCAATTGGAGGAAAGGTAAACCACCGCTAGAAATCTCTACAATTTAGTCTATTTGATTTGATTTAATATAAAGAAAATCATATTTCATATACTTCAAAAAATTATTTAATCTCAAGAAAATCATATTTCATATACTTAAAAAAATTATCATTCATCACTACATGCACTTCAAGATGACAAAAAATTATTGAAACTCTCTTATAAGTCAAAGTTTGCAAGACAGGTTAATATTCAAATTAAAACTCATATTCAATAGCACATTTATAATTTTTATATCTTGACATGTTATATAAATTTTGACTCATAAGACGGTCTTATTCGAAACCTTCTCCTTTAAGATACAAATTATTTGTAGCTCAAGTATTTTATTTTTAAATTGATTACATCAGTGAATATTCTTAACTAGCACATTAGTATGGTTAGGGTTGGAAATCAAACCCAATAGCTCGATTAGTGTGCGCAAAACCCGTTAGGACCGACTGATCGCAAATTTAAAGATTCAATCAATTTTACATGTTATTTGATCGGTCTGATCTTACTCCAAATAGATTGGAAATATTTTAGGTTGGTCTGATCTTGGAAAATATGAAAATGGACAGACCAAACTAACTAAATAATATTTATTATATTAATATATTGTATGCAATTAGACATTTAGTTATTTAATATATTTTATATTATAAGTAATATAATATTTCATTATTAAAACAATTAAACTAATGTTTAAATTCTAATTATAAGGAAATGATTAAACTAACCCCAAAGCCTAAATTGTGAAAATGGACAGACCGGTACGTTTTGGTTTTTTCTTATTTTTTTCTTTTGAATTGTTTCTTCAAGAATGAGTGAATAACTTATAATTATAAATTTGTAATCCTCGTTGTATATTTGTCTTTATTGTTGACTTTATTGAATTTTATAACTAGCCAAAATTAGTTCATTAGAATTTAGGAGGAAAAAAATTCCATCAGTCCAATCGAATCAACCAAAAAATTTGATCGGTTCGGTCCTAACATCATTTTCAGTCTGGTCTGGATCAAATTAAAATTCAATTCGATCTATTAGGTCTTAACGGTCCAGTCCGACACACCCCTAATTGCTCGATACATGACTTGTGCTCGTTAGTTAATAGCTCATTTTGAGCTCGATTCCAAAAACAAATCAAACAAGCTTGAATATAATTTTGTGTTTGATAAGATTTAAAGTTCAGCTCGAACTCAATTTTGATAAATAAACAATAGAACAACACATGTATAAAAATATCAAACTACTAGAGCTTGACTCGTATTTGGCTCGATTAAAGCTCGTTTGAGCTCGACTCAATAAGTAATCAAATAAGTTCAAAAATAAATTTTAAAGTACGATATCATTTCAAACAAATTTTAATAAGTGTATGTTCGAGCTCGGCTTGACTCAATTACAATCTTTATATGTTACAAATTTGTTAGTTTAGTTAAATAAAGTCTTAATGATATGGGACATCAACAATTTTAAATATAGAAATAGAATGAGCTATTACAAACATTTCCACGACATAAGAGAAAATTAACTATAAAATTAATCGAATGTGCATTTAACTATTGCTCAAAAAAAGGGAAAATTAACTGTAAAATTTCTCTAATTTATAAATAATTTTCGTTTCTTTGTAACAACAGTTATTTACATTTTAAAACTATATATTTAGCAGGTTAATTGCACCTAAACTTACAATCTTAAATCAATTTTTAGTTTTAGATATGACTTTTAAATATCAACAATAACTTTAAAACTTTACATATATTTGTAATTATAAAATCAATGACTTCTGTAATGAATTAAAATCGAATTAAACAACGTCATATTCACATATACACTTAGCTCATTAAACATTGTTATTTTAGTTGTATACATGTCATATGTACACATGTCATTTTTAATGCTATATTAGTTTTCGCAATTTTCTTGTGCACTAATAAGTGCACATTAGACGGTCAACGCACGTTGATCCGGTCAACTGGCAAAAAAATGTCAACATAGGTTATACTTTTTAAGGATACGTGTGAAACTTTTTGAATTTTAAGTGAAACTTTTTAGTTTTATGGTTGATACTGATTTGGCAAAAACTAGTATGAGACCGTCTAACGGATCCTCTTACGTTAGACGGGTCAAAACCCGTCCCAGACCCGCGCCCCACGAGCAGGCGCGTGAGCTGCACGCATCCCCATGCGCGGCATCTGTATCTCACGCGCCTACTGCTGAATTATTATTTTTTTCCTCCTGCTGCGGCTGGCAGCCTTTCTTCTTTTTTTCTTCTTCTTCGTTTCTTTCATTTCTCCACTTACTTGGACGAATTTAAATTAAGATTTAATACACACATTGATATATTTTCTCTCTTTAGTTTTTCAATGCGGATTTTTTTCATTTATGACAAAAATAAATTTGGGTGGAAAATGGCGCAAGTGTATTTTGTTTATATATTCTTTTAAGGTTAACAATGGTATGAATACATCATATTTGAGTGCTACCAATGTGAATACAAATAAATTCAATCATTCAAGTTCTTAAGTTTGTTAAAATTGTACATTGCTTTTATATATAATGTTTCTATTGCATATAGAATATTATTGGTTGTTTCGGTTAATGCAACATCGATCAAAAGAAATAAGTTTTTCAAAATTGAAATTAATTAAATTATTTTTATAAATGGCCTATGTCAATTTCGAGCAATATCAAAAATGAGATATTGAAAAAAGTTGATTTGTTTTGTTTTCTCAACATGCTAAAAGATCTAGATTAATAATTATAGTATCTCTAATTAGGGATGAAGTATCACTAATTGCAGAAGAAAGTATCACTAATTACAAAAGAAAGTATCACTAATTATAAAGAAAAGTATCACTAATTGCAAAGAAAGTATCACTAATTGAAGAAAAGTATCACTAATGCATAAGAAAGTATCACTAATTAGAAGAAAAGTATCACTAATTGCAGAAAAGTATCACTAATTGCAAAAGAAAGTATCACTAATTATAAAGAAAAGTATCACTAATTGCAAAGAAAGTATCACTAATTGAAGAATAGTATCACTAATGGCATAAGAAAGTATCACTAATTAGAAGAAAAGTATCACTAATTGCAGAAGAAAGTATCACTAATTAGAAAGAAAAGTATCACTAATCGCAGAAGAAAGTATCACTAATTAGAAGAAAAGTATCACTAATCGCAGAAGAAAGTGTCACTAATTAGAAAGAAAGGTATCACTAATTGCAGAAGAAAATATCACTAATTAGAAGAAAAGTATCACTAATTGCAGAAGAAAGTATCACTAATTAGAAAGAAAAGTATCAGTTCAAACATATTGTAATTCAAAAATTGAATCATTAGCTACATAAAAGAAAATGTTACAATTCAAAAATTGAACATGATAGTGAGTAGTAACTACTCATTATATTAGTGATGCTTCATTTTTTTATTAATAGTGATACTTACTCCATAAATAATCATACTTCTCTGTTGTTAATTCAATAACTAATGCTTAATCATCGGTAATTTTCATTTTAATGAAAATATAACTTTTCTTCTAAATTTTCATTTTAATGAAAATATAACGTTTATGCTAAAGAAAGAAAGGAAAGAAAAAGGAAGAGCACAAATGTGCTAAAGAAGAAGAAGGGAAAAAAGAAAAAAAAAAAGAAAAGGAAAAGCACTTTGTTCTAAAGAAAAAAAAATCAGCACATTCATGCTATTAAGAAAAAAAAAAAGAGGAAACAAAGAGAGAGAGCCCAAAGAAAAAAAAATAAAAAAAATAAAAATTGAATATAAAAATAAAAGGAAGGGGGACCATTAAAAAATCAAAAACAAAGAAAAAAAGGAGGGATGACCACTTTGTTGGGTCAAATAATATCCGTCTAACGCAAGGGGATTCGTTAGACGGTCTAACAAGAGTGTGCCCCGATTTGACGTTTTTTTTTTTATGGCTGATACTTTTTAATGATACATGTGATATTTTTGGACTTTTTAGTAATATTTTTTAGTGCCAGAGTTGATATTGATTTTAATGTTTTTTTTTTTTTTTTGCGAGATGATTAGATCAACACACGTTGTCTTCATTGACCGTCTGATGTGCACCTAGTGCACACAAAATCACCCCATTAATTTTAATTCACCGTAAAATTCATTTAATGTTTTAATCACAAAAATATGTAAAATTTTAGTATTAATTTTCAGATTTAAAAGTCATGTAAAAAAAAACCAATGAAATATTATGATTTTAGAGGTAGTTTTCTTCTAATCCATTATCCATACCCAAAAAATAGAAAATAAAAAACTTATATCTAATCCCCACATTCATCGAAATGCAACAAGTTCTAGAATTTTCCTATACTTTAAGGACGAACTAGCAAATTCAAAAGATTCTCTCTCTCTCTCTCTCTCCAGCAATACTTCTGAGAAAACCCCTTTCTTCTTCTTCTTCTTCTTCTTCTCTCTCTAGGCGTCAGCCATGGCTTCTCTCCCTCAAAATCACTTTCAGCAATTTCTTCAGCAGCCACCTTCACAGACGCAACAGCAATCAAAATCCTTCAGGTAACTTCGACGAAAAAACTACACACATATGCTCAAGAAAAATCAATTCATTCTCTCTTTCATCAGCAAGATTATTCCTATAATCGATTTTATTTATTAATTTGTATGTTTAATATGTTTCAGGGATATGTACAACAGCAACGTCGACGGCCAGATTTCTCAGCAAGTGCCCTACTTCAATACCCCCAATCTTCTGGATCATCACCCCCCTTACATCCCTCCTTGTAATTCTCTAATCTTTCACTAATTTTTTTTATCTTTTTTTAATGGGATCATTATAATTTCCTTATTTTCTCTCTATTTTTTTCTCAGTTCAAGTTGCGGGGTTGGCGCCGGGCCCGGCTCAGGAGGAGAACGGGCTGGAACCTCAGTGGAATTTCGGGCTCGAAGCCAAGAAAAAGCGGCCAATTGAACAAGTTTTTCTGGAGAACAATCTGAATAATAACAACAGCAACAATAACTCTCAGATATCCTCTGTGGATTTGTTGCAGGCCCGATCAGTGTCAACCGGGCTGGGCCTTTCTCTGGAAAATCCCCGATTGACTTCTTCGGGCGACTCAGCGTTGCTCGGGCTTGTGGGTGATGCTCTTGATCGCGAGTTGCAACGACAAGATGCTGAGGTTGATAGATTCATTAAACTTCAGGTGGGAAATTGTGAGTTCTTGAAAAAAAATTATCTCCTTTTGTGGCAATGGTTTGTACGTTTGATTGATTATTGTGGCATCAATGTTTCTGCTTGTCTACTATCGATTGAACATTGCTGGTGTGGATGATTTATACTTCAATTTGTCAAATTGCTGTTATTTTTAGTGATAGATGAAGAGCATATTATGGTTGTATTAAGTGACTTAAGAGAGAGATAATTGAATGGGGCAAACAATGGACTTTTTTAGAATCAGAGTTAGGTCTAAGATTGACGAATAAACACGTTATTGGAGGCATGTTTTTTTGGTTTTGACAAGAACTCGAAATTTTGACATGCTATGTATAAGCATAATCACTAGCATGTGGGCTTGAATTTTGTTTGTTGTGTTTAACGGCAATCTGCTACTTGCAGAATCTCTCAAAACTGATGATATTTCTAATATTTTGAGATTTAACAGTGCATTGCTGCTGTAAATGCAGTTATGATGCATGCAAAATAAGAGAGGATGAACTTTTGGACAAAATCTATTACTTAAATATCATGCTGGATGTGTTAAGATTTTCTTCATATCTATTGTGCTCAGTCACGTTTGTTTCCTATGGTTTTGTTATATTGCCATGGTATTGCAAGAAATTCTTACTTTTAAGATCTTGCTTAAGTTTGTTGAATAGCATACACGTGTATGGCTAGAATGTGCCTGATGCAAGAAAACACCACGAACATGTCCAAACCTTTGAAAATCGACATGGCTGTTTGACGGTAATCCTCTGGAAGCAGCAAGATGCGTCCTTGGTCATATCCTTTGTATTTATGCCTCTGTACTACAGTACTGGGATTATCATTATGGATGTGCCATTAGAAAGTTTCCTACCCTGTGTGTGTAGTAATAGTTTCCCAATTATAATGAAATTAATGAGGATAGATAAAGTTCATGTTTAACAACACTCAGGTTTATTCCTGAGTAGTTACTATCCAGATTCCTGGGTTTTCCAAGCCTTGAAAAGTGCAGTTCTTCTGCTACTGATTTACTTAACGCTAATTGGTTGGATGATGTGAAATAAAATGGATAATTATCAATGTGTGTCTAAACTTAGATACATACTATTAACTTACTTGGTTCTAATTTTGAGCAATAGAGGTAACATCTACTTTTCCTTATTCCGAATTATGATATTTGTTGATCTGTTGTGATTAAAACGAATTCTATGTCAATTGACAGTGGTTTGCTCATGCTTTTGATAGGGTGATCGTTTGCGACAAGCTATTCTGGAGAAATTCCAAGCAACCCAACTCCAGACTATGTCATATGTTGAAGAGAAGGTTTTGCAAAAGCTTCGGGACAGAGAGGCAGAGGTGGAAGACATTAACAAAAAGAATGCGGAACTTGAGTTGCGGATGGAACAGCTTGCTTTGGAGGCAAATGCTTGGCAACAACGGGCCAAATACAGCGAGAACATGATAAACACTCTAAAGCATAATCTACAGCAGGTTTATGCACAGAGCAGGGATAGTAAAGAAGGGTGTGGAGATAGTGAGGTTGATGATACGGCCTCATGCTGCAATGGCCGTCTGGTTGATTTCCACCTCCTCGGCAAGGACAGCAATGAGATGAAGGAGTTGATGACCTGTAAGGTGTGTAGAGTGAATGAAGTATGCATGCTTTTGTTACCTTGTAAACATCTATGCCTGTGTAAAGAATGTGAAGGTAAGTTGAGTTTGTGTCCATTGTGTCAGTCCTCCAAGTACATAGGCATGGAGGTTTATATGTAACAAAATGCTGTGTGTGAATCTAACGCGACATTCATGTCTTATCCTAATAGACTTGGTTCCTGCCTTCTTAGACAGGCTAACCGCGCTGCAGTTGTATGACATTTTTCTCCCTGTTGATAGCTCTTCCGCTGCTTGTAGTCTTGATTACTCGATGCTAGCTTTTGAACTATTTGACTCGTCGCTTTGGATATAATCTGCTTCTTTACAAAGTACAACATTGTATGGTTTTCGAGTTATTACATGTATACTCTATAAACACGGAGCGAACGACTCTTACAGAATCAAAATGCGTTTTACTTTCCTTGAGCTGAATGTGTTTTATTGGTGATATTGCGGTCCGCAGAGGTGAGCTGGTTTTGCTTCCTAATGGAACAAAACTGGCTTTACAAGTTTGAGTTGGTTGCTTGTAGTAATTCTGTTGAATTACTCTGATCTTGAAACTGTAGTAGTGTAGTTGGGTTCCTTTTTGTCTGATTAATTAATGAATATATTAGAGTGCATCAACGATCTTGTGGTTAATAGAGGTGCTTCATTCTTGTTAAAAAAGCATAAATCAATGATAAATATGATTATATATATCATGATTTTTGTACGGCAAACACTCCCACCGTTTTGGGAAAAAAATGCAGAAAAAGTAGCAGTTATAATACTAAAATGTATATCAGCCTTGCCTGAAAAGTATTATTTACCCTGCTTGAAAAGTATTATCCATGCTACTCCGGATATTATCATTTTTGGTCCCATTAAAATAGTGTCAAAATACTTTTAGTTCCAAATCTGACTTTTTTGGTCCAATATTTTATTTTATTTTTTTTACTTTTTTTTATTCCAAAACTAACAATTTACTTCACAAATATTTGACTATGTTAATTTTGGAATCAAAAAAGTCGAAAAATAAAATTTAGGACCACAAAAGTCGACAACATTATTTATGTGCGTTATAATCGTTTGATATAAATAATATACATAGTTATTACAGGTTGATTTTATTTGTCCAATAAAACGTCCAATTATATTTTTCATTTTCTACACGTTTTTTCGATATCAATCTTTACATTTTTTGTCCTAAATTTTACTTTATCAACTTTTATAGTCCCAAATTTTAATTTTTTTGACATTTTTTATTCCAAAATTAACATTCCGGAACAGTTGTGTGGTAAGTGTTATGTTTGGGACCAAAAAAATAAAAACAAATGTGACCAAAAATGTCAAGTAAATAAATCTTGGGCTCAGAAAAGTTAGATGTTGGACTAAAAGTGTTTTGACCATATTTTAATTGGACTAAAAGTGAAATTATCCCTATTCTACTTATATGAATTTATTATACCTCAATTAGGATTTAATATATCTAAATTAGGGTTTATATTTCTTAAAAAAAATAATTGTCAAACGTAGTGTACGCCTCTACGCTTTAATGTTCGCCAAATGGAACGTGAGAGTCTTCAGATAATAAAATAATAATTAGCTTTAATTTTAGGGGTTCTGAAGAAGTTTCTTCATGCATGCATGAATTCTGGAGAGTCTTACTCCTGTGTGCATGTCTTGTAATCTTGCTAAGTGTTGTGGCGAGTCCACGTCAGCATGGATACTAATACTTCCATTATGTGCATGACCAAAACATGACTGGATCACTCATGCTTTACACACATTCTGCTGACATCATCAATCCGCATAAGTGCTGCTTGCCTTGATCTTGGTCGTCCATAATCACTGCAAGGATTATACCTTGCAGCCGTAGGATCTTAGTTGGTTGTTTAGATATATTTTGTAGGCTTTATTTCTTTTAGTATAAATAGGAGAAACACATATTGTATTCATAATTTTTTGGAGTAATAAGAAAGTAGCTACTATATTTTTCTGCACAAAATGTCTTTTGATTTTCTGTACCAAAATGGATTCTATCAATTTCTACATGGTACCAGAGCCATGGATTTGGCTTAATTGATAATTACAGATCCCATCTACCGATTGAAATTTAAATAAATCGTTTCTCTTCCCGACTATTTTTTGAATCGCGTTGTTATGCCGAAGCAAAATCGTCAAACTCCTTGGAATCAGTTATTTCCTGAAGAGCGAGGATACCATATTGAAGCTGCGATTGAAGAAGAACCAGGGGAGAATGTGTTTAGAATATATATCCAAACCCTAATAATTATCTAAATAAATATATATTTTTATTATTTAATGAGTGGCTACGTATATTTTATTTACTTAATGATTCTCCAATTATATATATATATATATATATATATATATATATTTCAATTCTATCTTAAAATATTACTATTTTATTTGGGAACTAGTTAAATTATATAAGTATGCATGTATATTTGTTTGCGGGTCAGTACTAGCTATATGATAACTATGTTATATTATGTATCATTTAGGAAAAATAATAGTAATATAATAATGAATGAAGATGATGAGGATTGTACATATCATAATGCATACAAGTTTTCTTACAAATACTAGATAGATTACACGTGTAATCCAACAATTAGAATTTTGAAGTATAAGGTAATTATATATAGTCTTTTTTTTAAAAAAATTGAGAAATTAACTTTAACCCTTAATTACCTAAGTGAAATTCATTGCACCGAACCGTCAATTCTCATCAATCGAAGGAAAAAAATCACAATTAATATAAGGTTAGTGTTTAGATTTATTTTCGTATGTATGTGTATAATATCTAATTAAGTTAGTATTTTTGAGGGTTTGATTTTAATGTTACTAATTTAATATGAATAAATTTTGGATCGGTAGAATTGTATTTATTGGCCCTTTATAATTTTTATTTTAATTGTATTCATCATAAAATAGCTCAAATAAGTTAAGTAAATTTTCCAGTGGATTAGAATTAGTAAAATGAATATAAGTATAATCATATTAAACTTTTATAGATTGGAACTATTAAACAAATGCTATAATCTCTAAATATTGAAATAAGGAACCTTAAATTCATCTTGAATACAATATATAGGTTAATGTCATAATTTCTATAATTATAAGATTTACCGTATTCTTATGTTATATTTATTTTAGTTGTGGCAATGGATTAGTTATGTACTAATAGTAATAATAAGTAAATTAAAGTTTATATTAGTAAAACAATTATTATTTAAAATGTGTAAATAAATAATAGAATTCAACAATTAAATATTAAAAGGAAGCTTAGGGATTGAATTTTAATAGGATCATTTTAGTTAAACTAAGCCAATGTTGGTTGTTGTAGGCTCAGAAGAAGTAGCAAGAATCAGGTAGAATCAATCCGAAAATTTGAAACCTTATCTATTATCCAGGTGGACTATTATATCTTTGTAAATTGTATCTTTCGAGTTATGAAGCTCTACTTTGTTAAAATTGCATATGTGACTATCTGTGTTAAATATTTACGTGCTGCTGTATGTTGTCGGAGTCTCATAATCCAGCGATGTGTCAATGTGAGTAGCTACAGTATGCATGCATTATTCATCATGCCCTACTCTTTGTCTGCGAGACTAAACTGAAACACTTATTGGTTACACTTATTGGGTATACTTTGGCCATACTCAACTTTACTCGTTGGCGATGTAGTACTCTTAAGCGCTTCACGATAAAATATTTTGGTGAACTTAGGTTGCTTTAAATTTTAAAACCTCCTAAACTTCACTACCTGCATGAACAAAGATAGATTACTTTTACAAAATGATTTGCATAACTTGAATTGTAAAAACTTGCCGACTGATGCATTAGTACTAAGCCCAAATATTTTCAAACATTTTTCAGGTCAGTAGGCTGGCGTGTGGATGTGACGATTGTGAGAGATGGGCTTTTGTTATTTACGTATTTTCCTATTGTCTCTTTTTATTAGGTATTCAGTTAATAATGAAGTTTCCGCGCTTGTAATATCCTTTTGTTAAACACTAAGAACTCTGATCTTTGTGTTATGAATACGTATATATTATTATAAAGCATGTTTGAATATTCTGAGTCTTCTGTTGAAATTTTGTTAATCAGATTACACCCTTTCTTTCCCGCTTCTTAATTCCAACCCCGTGGCGTCTATTTCCACGATTTTTCGGGACGGGGGCGCTACAGAGTGGTATCTGAGCAGGTTTTGCAACTCTGCAAACCTATTGGGTCAACTTATTTTATTTTTCATTAAATTCATGTGTGATATTATAAAAGCCTTAGCTCGTCACTCACGCAACAGTTAAAAGGTACGCATGTTTTTATACGAGTTTTAGATTTTAAAAGTTTACATTAATCGGTGAAATGTTAAGTTTGTCTGGAAACGAAAGATTATGATTTGCCATGTTGGCGGAAATGCCTCAAAAGATTGAGTCTTACATTGAACGTGTACTGGTTTTGGGAATGAAATATGCTGTGAGCGTACAGGATTTTATTTTAAACCATGCCGATTCAATTGTATGCATGTGAGGAACTTGTTTATCTATGCTTTGAGCATACTTTTGAATGATTGGCATATGTTGATTGCACACATTGATAGTTGAACTGTGTTCGATGTTTGTGCTCTAGATGAGTACTTTGACTTGGAATTTAAGAAGTTAAGATGAACTTAGCCTATAGCTGTTGAATTTAGGCTGAACTTGTAAGAACTTGTGATAATGTTTGAACATAGACTGACTAAGAAATTGTGCTAATTAGATGATGAAATGGCAGGTGAGACCTCAAAAAAAGTGTCGTACTCGTGTTACGATGGATGAGCGGATTGAGAGGTTCCGTGCGTGTATTTGTAGACCAGGGGAGGATGTGCCAGAGTTCACCGGACGTTTTATGACGTTATAGATGACTGTCTCGGGTATCGGTGGTATTACAGAGGTAGAGGCCATGGCGAGATATATTATTGGACTACCTCAGGCCTAGAGACCATGGGCTGCAAGAGTCGCTGATATTTTCTCAGAGAGATCTTCGCCTACTTTTGCAGAGAAAGTCTATTTCTCGAGATTCTTCACATATGTGCTACGGACTTGGGGAGATAGATGATGTGTGGCTCCACAATCACCCATAGTGGATGAGGATATTGATATGTTTAGAGTACCATTTACATCGGTCTTACCAGCTGAGAGGACGGTCGAAATGGATCGTTCAGCTCCACCTGCACCAAAGTCGCCACTTATCACTGTAGGATCACATGATGAAGAGGCTGGTCTATCTAGGACCCAGTTAGAGCCCATTGCAGATGAGGAGGACCCGGAGGAGCATCCCGAGGAGGAGCCGATGGAAGTGACTGATGGATCTGCGAGTACGACGCTCCACTTTCGATGTGATTTCGATGCAGAGGGGCATCCTGGGCACTGGTATATTCAGTCGTCTCCATAGATAGATGTATAGTCGTAGTATCTTGAGTAGTCTAGTATATACTGATGTTAACATTTTGTTGTATCATCAGCTCGGTAGCTTTTGTTAGTCGGAAATGTTGTCATTCTTATAAGACCGTTCCGACATGAGGCATTAGGTAGCTAGCCTCGTTTTGACTTAGTGGACTAGATGGTAAATTATATTTTTGTAACGCCCCAATTTCACTTTAATAGAAAAAGGCACGTTATCCATGCTTTTCATTAATAAAAATATTTTACTTGAAATACAGCGGAAGTTTCAAAGCATAACTTGACATAAAATAAAGTCAAAAATAAATTAAATCCTTAATTATGCTTGATCACTTGACCACCATCATCACATCTTGTCCGCTACGCATCACTCGAGACATCACCTGAAAAGATAAGTAGATTTGGGGTGAGTACTACTTACTCAGTGGGGAGTGTCCAATTATCCAAGCTATATAAAATTAAGCGAGTAAGTGAGAACAGTAAAAGTGTTTAGTCCAGAGGCCCATTTTCATCTTTAGCTCGAAGGCCCATGCTTGTTTAGCCCGAAGGCCCATGCTTGTTAAGCCCGAAGGCCCTGCTTGTTTAGCGCGAATGCCCTGTATTGTGTTGTGTCATCACATACTCGATAATAACATATAGAGAGAATAATCAGGACATGATCACGTAAAACCCCACCTTCACCTTTGACTTGGCTATTAATTAATTAAGTCCGGCGCGCCTCCTATAAATTATTTATCATAAATTAATACAGTGCATAATATGAGATAATTAAATTATGCATGAGACTATTCTATGATGCATACATGTACACACATAGCAATAAAATCCTATTTTCCATACATTGACTTAACCATACACTTATATTACACATATATATAAAAGAAAATCATGCACCAAAACTTTATCACTACACACAAACACATGCATAAACTATTTACATAAATTATATATATATATATATATATATATATATATACACGTATGGACATATATATATAAATATATCTATTCATTATAACTCTTATAACACACACATATATATATATATATTATACGCACATATATATATATATATTACATATATAAATACATCAATCACATATATTATATATATATATATATATATACGTACCACAGATAGTTTATATATATATATATATATATATATATATATATATATATATATATATATAACACGCAACACACACATACACCCCCATATATATATATAATATATATAAACAACCTCACACAACCACATATAAACAGTGTATATATACATATATATACTCACACACAATGGTTTAGTGCACAAAGATAAAAGATCCACACCTTGGCCCACTTGTAAGAAAGAAAGGACACTAATATATGTATACACACATATGGATACATATATATATACACAGAATATTGAAAGATTTATTAAAGCAAGTATGAAAATCCCCCGATTTCGTGAAAATAACCAGTGGTAACAAGAACAGATTTTTAACAGAGCTTACGAAAGAAAAAATACAGAAGCCATTACTCAAGCATAAAGTCCGATGAAAATCCATACCTTTTGAAATCAATAGCTTGTAAAAAAAACGTTCTTCTCTCAGTTCTTTTTCTTTCAAATCTTGGGCGTGAGAAAATAATAGAGATAATAGCTCTATTTATAATGATAGATTAGGGTTTCATAGAGGAGTTTGGTAGAACAAGGATTCTCTGGTGGTTATCTTCTACTTGGAGGAGAAGATAAGAAATAAATAAAAAGAAAATAATAAAGATTTGGGCTTTCTTTATATTGGGTCTTGAATTTAAGGTAGTCGGGCTTCTAAATAAATAAAAAAAAGGTTAGAAATAAAATTCGAACAAAATAAATAAAATGCAACAAATTAGGCACTCTAATTTAAAATTAAATGCATGCTCATGCTATGATAATTACTATATACTAAAATGAATTCATGCTTATAAATTACTTAGGCGCGACTTATTAGACTTAATCAATTAATATCACACATAATAAATAAAACAAATAAAATATTTTTAGGAAGGAAATGTAGAAATTTTAAAAAAAAAACGGATCGCTACAATTTTTGACAGATGTATAGATGATGTATGTGTGGTACTCCACTCTTTCATATAAAAGTTCAATTTCAGGATATCTTTTAAATTTATACATACGTCGTGTATATATTTTTGGAAGGCTTTGCATATTTACATTTCGCTTTCTTTACGAGATGTGTGTTTATATTTTTATTTTCTTTTATGAATCTTTATGCAAGTGTTGATCAATTGGAGATTTGACTAGTTGCAGAATGCTAAGAGGAAGATCAAGAAATGTGAACTTGGCGGTATCGAAAGTACCGAATAACCCGCAGGGTCAGAGACCACAAATTGAAATGGAGTTCAGACGCCATAATCTCCCAACTTTCAATGGAGAAGGTGATCCACTCATAGCTGAACATTGGGTTCGAGTACTTGAAAAGATATTTGGGTTTTTGCATTATAGTGATAAAGAAATGGTGGCATGTGCTCTGTATCAACTTGTGGATGATGCAAATTTCTGGTGGGAGTCAGTTCGAAGGACAATTTCTGATGCAGACCGGGAAGTGTTCACTTGGGATAACTTTAGGATGATCTTGTATCAAAAGTACATACCGACACATCATCAGCATCAGAATACTAATGAGTTCTGGAATCTCAAATAGGGGAGCAGATCAGTGGCAGAATATGATTTGCAGTTTAACAGGTTATCTCAATACGCACCACAGATAGTAGACACAGAAGAAAAGAGGATTGAAAAATTTCGCATGGGTTTGAAATCGAAAATAGGCACCGTACTGATCGGAAAGGATGAAACAAGCTATGGTCAAATACTGAGTTGGGCATTTAGTATTGAGGCAATATAGGGAACATCAAAGACTTCAGCATCTCAACCAGCAGCTGGGGATAGAAGGGAAAAACGGAAGTGGGATGGTCCACAACAAGGTTACCAAGGGAAGAATTTTCAGCATAACTATCAAGGATGAAGGAACTTTGGACTAAGGCCTGCAGGGCAAGGGAATGTTGCACAAAATCTTAGGGCTATAAAGGAAATTCACCAATGTGTGCAAATTGTAATAGACATCACTTTGGGCCATGTGTCCAATGCTATCGGTGTGGCCGACAGGGTCACTATACAAATAAATGTCAACAAAATTCTAGAGCACAAGAACAACAGCAGCAGAGGGCATGAGAAATACGAGACCACAAGGTGGAGGTGTTCGAGGGAATAACAACAACAATAGAGGTAATCCCAGACCTCAGCAAAATCAGAATCAAGATCCTCATGCACCACAACAAACCAGAGTGTATGCTCTCAACCAGTAAGAGGCAGCTGGAAACTCTGGAAATTTGGCAGGTATCATTAGTTTGTGCGATATACCTGTGCTTGCTTTATTTGATACTGGAGCTTCACATTCCTTTATATCTAGATATATATGTAAACGTCTCAATATAGAGCTAGAATTAGTAGAAGAAGCCTTAGCAATAAGCATTCCCTCAGGATGAACACTTTTAGCCGATTGTGTTTGTAAGAACTTAGACTTGGTAGTAGGTGAAAAGAATTTCACAACAGATCTCTATACTCTTGAAATACAGGACTTTGACATTATATTTGGGATGGATTGGCTGACAAAGGAGAGTGCAACAATACGCTGCCACAAGATAGAGATAATATTTCAGAAGCTCGATGAGGAATACGAGGTACCAGTGGTGCGAGAATACGAGGATGTATTTCCAAATGATTTGTCAGGTTTGCCGCTAGACAGACAAGTAGAGTTCAACATAAACTTAGAACCGGGAGCAACACTCGTATCCAAAGCCCCATATTGTTTAGCACCAAATGAGTTACAAGAGTTGAAGGTGCAATTGGAGGAATTATTGGAATTAGGTTTTATAAGACCTAGTGTATCACCTTGGGGAGCACTAATCCTGTTTGTTAAAAAGAAGGATGGTACTATGAGAATGTGCATCGACTATCGGGAGTTGAACAAGATAACAGTAAATAACAAGTATCCACTTTCAAGGATAAATAATATCTTCGATCAATTATCAGGGGCAAAAGTCTTTTCCAAAATTGATCTACGATCTGGGTATCACCAAGTTAAAGTAAGAAAAGATGACATACCCAAGACTGCGTTTCGAACAAGATATGGTTACTATGAATTTCTAGTGTTGTCCTTTGGGTTAACAAATGCACCTGCATTCTTTATAGATTTAATGAATCGGGTTTTCCATGAATATTTGGATAAGTTTATGTTGGTCTTTATTGATGACATACTGATCTACTCAAGAAATAAAGAAAAATACGAAGAACACTTACGACTAGTGCTAGAAACACTAAAGAGAGAAAATTTATATATCAAATTCAGCAAGTGTGAATTGTGGCTAAATGAAGTAATTTTTCTCGGACACATTGTGTCAGCAAAAGGGATCAAGCTGGATCCTGCAAAGGTCGAGGTGGTGAAGAGGTGGAAATCACCAACCAACATTCATAAGATAAGAAGTTTCCTTGGTTTAGCAGGATATTACCGAAAGTTCATTAAAGATTTTTCCAAGATAGGAAGGCCAATAACTCAACTTTTGAGGAAGAAGGTCAAGTTTGAGTGGACTGATGCGTGTGAACAAAGTTTTCGGGAACTAAAGACAAGATCAACAACTGCACTAGTCTTAACTTTTCCAGAAGGAGTGGAAGGATTCGTGATATACACTGATGCGTCTAAATTGGGTTTAGGATGCGTGCTGATGCAAAATGGAAAGGTGGTAGTATATGCTTCACGACAAGTAAGACCTCATGAACTGAACTACCCAACCCATGATTTGGAGCTTGCCGCTGTCATACATGCACTCAAGATATGGAGACATTATTTTTATGGGGTGAAATATGAGATTTACACTGACCATAAGAGTTTGAAGTATATTTTTGAACAGTAAGAGCTTAGTATGAGGCAGAGAAGATGGTTAGAGTTAGTGAAAGATTATGACTGCACGATACACTATCATTCTGGGAAAGTAAATGTAGTAGCCAACGCATTGAGCAGAAAGAAACAAGGAGTGATGGGATATCTGCTCATAAATAAGGAGGAACTTGTGAGAGAAATAGAAAAGATGGAATTAGAGTTAGTGTTTGCACCAAGTTCTACAACAAGTGTGATAGCCGCAGTGGTAGCGAAACCAGAACTACGGGCGAGAATCGTAGAAGCTCAGTAAAAAGATGAACGATTAGAAAAGATAAGACAAAGAGTCAAAACGGGCGAATCAAAAGAATTTAGGGAAGATAATGACGAAGCTTTAATGTTCCATGAAAAATTATGCGTTTCCAGTGACGACACATTGAAATAAGAAATTATGAGAGAGGCTCATAATACTCCCTACATGGTACATCCAGGCAGCACAAAGTTATACAAGGACCTGAAACAATATTTCTGGTGGAATAATATAAAAAGGGAGATAGCCATATTTGTGGAGAAATGTTTAATATGCCAGAAAGTGAAAGCGGTACATCAATGACCTTCAGGGTTATTGCAGCCGTTGGAAATTCCAGAGTGGAAATGAGAGCATATAACGATGGATTTTGTGGTAAGCTTACCGCGATCAGCGAAAGGAAACTCATCAGTGTGGGTTATCGTAGATTGATTGACCAAATCAGCATATTTCGTGCCGATCAAAATAACAATGGAGTTAAGCAAATTAGCACAAATTTATGTAAAGAAATAGTTCACTTGCATGGGATTCTAGTTTCTATCACGTCAGATCGTGATACTCGCTTCACATCAAGGTTTTGGAAGAGTGTTCAAGAAGTAATGGGAACAAAACTGAACTTTAGCACCGCTTTTCATCCTCAAACAGATGGTCAGTCAGAGAGAATGATACAAATTTTGAAAGATATGCTCTGTGGAGTTGTGTTAGACGGAAATACCAGCTGGAAAGACGTTTTACCCTTGGTAGAGTTTGCATATAACAATAGTTATCAATCAACTATAAAAATGGCACCATATGAAGCCTTATATGGTCGAAAATGCAGATCACCCCTATACTGGGATGAAGTTGGAGAGAGAAAAATTTTAGGTCCAGAGATCATGCAAACCACTGTTAGGAAAAACTATCAAGGAACCTCTAGATAAGGTTTTGATGAGATGTCAAAACTATTTATGAAAAATGTTAGGAAAAACTATCAAGGAACCCCTAGATCAGGTTTTGATGAGATGTCAAAATTATTTATGAAAAACTGAACAAAGTTCAAGCTGTAGATCGAAGCTTACCAGCCCAGGGCATCATCAAAGAAGAACTCAAGAAGAGTCAAAGTCAACCGACCTGAAGAATGGCCCACAAGTTGAAAGACACGTCATCAAGTCTAAAGTTCAACTTGCCTGAGGAATCATACCAGTCAAAGCAAGCTGACAACCGAGTCAGCTGAACTGAGGGAGAAAGGAGTTGACCAAAGATTAAAGAAACTGATAGAATGTCAGTTTATGCCAGAGACTGGCAGTACCCAAATGGAGCAATGGCCAATCTCAGCTGACAAGCCCATAACTGCCAACTAGAGTAATGGCCAAACTCAGCTGATAAGCCCAGAACTGCCAACGAGAGCGGTAGCCAGACTCAGCTGATAAGCCCAGAACTGCCAACTGGAGCGGTAGCCAGATTCAGCTGTTAAGCCCAGAACTGCCAACTGGAGCGATAGCCTATCTCAGCCAAGGATGAAAATATCGCGAAATATCGCGGATATATCGCAGATATATCGCGGATATTGACATTGCGATACGGATATTGAGGAGAATATCTTTTTTCCCGAGTATCGACGAGAAATCGCAATATATCGCAATATATCGCAAAATATCGCAAGATATCGCAATATATCGCGATTTTTTTAATATTTCTATAATATATTTTGATTTTTATTTAATACTATATATTTTTGTGATCTTTTTTAGGTCTTCAATGTAATTATTTGAGTTCCAATATTCTTTGCTTTATAAAGACATTTCACTTTGCAAAAAAAATATAAGAGAAAGAAGATCAGGAAATCAACGGATGTCTTAGAAAGAATAGTGAGATTCATCCAATATAATCAAGGATCATAAGTATATATATGGTTTGCTAAAGGATGTGGTGCTGGAGGTTGGTTCTAAGAATGTTGTACATATTGTTACTGATAATGGTTCCGCTTTTTTGAAAGCATGAAAAAAACTCATGAGTAAGTATGATCTGTATTGGACACCATGTGCTGCTCACTGTATCGACTTAATATTTGAAGATATTAGAAAAAAAGAGACTGTTGCAGAGGTAATTGCAAAGGCTAGACAATTAACCAATTACATTTATAACCATGGTTGGCTACTTGCACTCATGTGGGAGATGTGTCGAGGAGATATTGTACGCCCAGGAGCTACACGTTTTGCAACAAATTATAAGGTTGCAGAGTAAGAATATCTAGATCTGGTAGATATAACAGATGATGAAAATGATGAAAAAGGAAATTCACTTTTTCAATGGGTTCGCCCTGCACACTTAGATGATAATGAGGGAAATTCTGACCCAAAAATAGCTGCTATGACTCGTGATTATGGCATTAATGTGAATCAAGTATTACAAAAAGAAGTGGGTAATACTTTTCGTGATTCAAAAATAGATAGCTCAACAGCGGATGGGGGAAATAGTGATGGAGAAAATGATGGAAGTGGTAGAAATGATGATGGTGGTGGAAATGGTGGGAAAAATCAAGACGATTATGGTTTAAGCCATACGTTATTGAGTCCATTCAGTTGTGAGGCCAACTTCACTCATGCAACACAAGATATGGACCACGGAAATAGAGGTAGAGGTTCTGGAATAGGTGCAATAGGAAAGGAATACATAAGGAGACATGCATGGGCTCAAGAAGAAAGTCCACGGACTGATATTGAAGAACTTTCTGCCAATCTTGATTCTACGAATATAGGTAGCACTGATCATAGTGATATGTCCCAAGATTCATATGCTTCTTACACATATGGGAGTTCACAAATTGATTGGACTACTCAAAATGTGTATCAACAAAATAATTGGGTCAATGGACATTATTCAATTCATGGTGAAGCTGTTGGAATAAATCAAGAAACATATCAAGCGCATGTGCATAATTATATCCATAATTACTCAAACGTGATAAGTTGGTACCCATATTGTTTAGAACAAGATGACATTCCATCTACTATATTTGAACCTCATAGATCCTCATTTTGGTATTAATTGTACTTTATAATGTTTATTTAGTCATTTTATGTTGTATTATGTATTATTTTGTCAAATGTATTGTCTCAGGCGGTATTTATATAATGTATTATTCATATATTTGCTTTCAAAATACAATTCTATCAAAAAAATTAATGGAATATGTGCATAATAATATGTCATAATAGTTCCTAAAATTTCATGCTAAATTTCCAAGATTTTAATATGATTTCCGTCATTTTTTTCAATTTTCTGCGATATCGATATGCGATATCGATATATCCATCGATATATCCGTAAAATTAAAGTTGCGATATATGTTGCGATAGCGATATTTTCATCCTTGATCTCAGCTGATAAGCACAGAACTGCCAGCTGGAAAAATAATCTAACGGAGCTGAGAAATTCAAAACTGCCAACTGGAATTCCAAACTGCCAAGAGAGCTGAAGCCAGAAGACTCTTGGAGTGTATTGCTTGAACCAGCGTATCTTGGAATAAATGCTCCTTCAAAGATTCTGGAATTTAATGAAGATCGATTGGCAGAATAACGGCTACTTCAACCAAATGATCCGAGCAATCATTAAAGACCACATGCCATTGATGAGCCAACAGAGCCACTGATCAAATGGACAATGGAACTCAACGGTCATAAAACCACTCCTCTATAAAAGACGGGGTGAATCAGAGTTCTAAACACTTTTCGCAAACGCAACTCTTGCCAACCTTCGCATATACAAGCAGAGCTTTTCTTTCTCCCTCCCACCCAAGCTCAAGTGCAACGTTTGATAAAAACTGTGAAAGTCAAACTGAGAAGAAGAGTTCACTGAATCAAGATACCCATCCAGCTGTTGACACTCTAGCTAGGGCAGCCTTCTCAGTTCCAGCTATTCAACGATCAACTACTCAGCTCAATCAAAGGAGCACATCAGTTGATACTCCCTTGTTCAAGACTAACCTCTTGAAGATCGAAAGAGATCTAAAACCTTGTAAAGACGACAATAGCACCTACCTTCCTAGCGAGCAGTTAGAGACTTCAAGTGTGAGCCGTCGACCAGCTGAGGTAACGAGCAGTTACCAGGTTCATCCAACTGTCCTTCATTGTGTAATTTGTAAAGAAACTCAAGTTATATAGTGAAGTTGCCCTTCTATGGAAGGAAGAGAGGTCGTAGAAGTTTGAGACTTCAAACCTTTATAAATCTCTTGTGTGTTGTACTATTGAATATTGCATATCTCTAACTGCACACAACATCACACAAGCTGCACTCAAACTGTCTCAACTGATTATCAAGTTTGTGCATAGATAAGTTTCATCAAGTGAGTCAAGGGCCCGGTTATTCTGCATCTAAAATAAAAGTTTTTTTATCAGTTTATTCACCCTCCTCTAAACTAATACCGACTCGCTCGGGACCAACAAGTTGTATCAGAACGGTTGATTCTAAGGATCAGCCGTTTCTGCAGATCAACTGAATCAGATCTAATTATCTGTGCTAACATTCCAGCTATGGGAAACCATAAGCTACCTTTGTTTTCAGTTGAGAACTATGATAACTGGAGCAGGAGAATGAAGGCGCATCTCTGCTCAATTCATGAGAATATGTGGGAAGTCATTGAAGAAGGTCCAATCATCATCATGATGGACAATGACACTCACATAGTTGATATCAATCAACCTGCAAGGATCCCGAAGCCAACTAATCTTCTCACCAGTGAAGAGAAGAAGTTGAAGAATCTAGAGTTCGTTGCTCAAGCTGCATTATTCCAAACTCTAGATTGAAGGCTTCGTATGAAGGATACAAAGAACTGCACAACTGTCAAAGAGATATGGGACCTACTAGCAGATCTTTGCAGAGAGTCCGAAGCCATAAAAGGAAACAAGCTCCAACTGGCAGTTGACAGGTATGAATCCTTCAAAATGCAGGCAGAAGAGTCCATCTCAAGCCTTGAAACTAGATTTCTAGGCATCATCAGTGAGATGAACAACCTCGGGAGAAGTTATCCCAATTTAGAGATGAATTCCAAAATACTGGATAATCTCACTGACGAATGAGATATGAAAGTGATAGCTACAAAGGAGTCACGAAACCTAAACGACATCACTCTAAGAGAACTATTTGGTTCTCTTAAAGCTTATGAGTACAGTCTAAACCGGAAAAAGGAAGCATCGACATCGTCAGCTCAAGATGCAGCTTTCTACGGTGAAAGGACCAGGTTTAGAGACACTCGAGGAAGAAACAACCTCCAAGCTAGGAGCTCACCAGCCAAAGAAAACCAAGGCGGATCTTCAACTGAACGAAAAAGGGAGGCAATTGAAAAAAAGGAGAATCTAACTGATGACATCAATGACCAGATTCAATCAGTTACCAAGTTGCTAGAAAAGTTGAAGAGAGCTCGGGATAAGCAATCAGTTTCACCTCAAACTGATGAAATTCCAAAAGCTGAAAAAGCATACCAACCAGCTGAACGGTTAGCTGAACCTTTCAGGAGTGGCAATCGCAATCTTAGAGAGTGTTTTCATTGTCATAAACAAGGACATTACAGGTTTGAATGTCCAGAACTCCCCGAACATAAGAAAGCCAAAGTAAAAAGAAGCTTCTTCAAAAGAAAAGCAATGGTCGCAAATCTGGAGAATGCCGTGCTGGATGATTCATACTATCCTTCTGGAATTGATTCTGACGGCTACAGTTCAGATGATGATGAAGCACTATTCTGCCTCATGGCTGACCAAGATGAAGAGGTTAGTACAGCTGACTCTCAAAGTTCTTTTTATCATATCAATGAAGCAACTGTCTCTAGTAATGAACTTGATGTAAAACTTATGATGCTAGAAGACCAATTAGCTTCAATCTCCTGCTTGCATGTTGAACTGAAAGATGAAAATGATGAACTGAGAAACAAGGTCAGGAAATTGAGCATTGATCATGAAAGATTAAATTATCTTGAATCTCAGTTTATAGAATTTGAAAAATTGAAACTGAGAACTGCTGATCTAGAGGAAGAAAATAAAAAACTCAAGCAAGAGATCCTTGAAAAAGAAAAGATAAATCTAAAGTTCAAAAGGGGATTTCAGACTCTAGATGAAATACTCAGTCATCAAAGAACTAGAACTGGCAGCTCAGGGCTAGGATATAGCAAGTTCACTGCCCTAGAAAAGGGAAAAGCAGTTGCTCAACCCAGTGATAAGGGTATCCTAAAAGGGTTCACGAGATCTCAGGATCAACCAGCTGAGTCAAACAAAGGAAAGGGAATATTGAAAAATCCCTAGACCCAGCCTAGAAAGTTTGGTCAGTTCTACCAATCTAAAACACCTGGTCAGCTAAAGCCCAGTTCCCAGCCAAGACCATCAGTTTACTCAAGTCAATCCACTCGTACAAAGCCTCCAGTTCAATAAAAGCCACCAGCTCAGTATAAAATGCCCTCAAGGCAAACTGACAGATCAGTTCACTATGAAAAGATAAACCAGTCTAGATCTCAAGCCTACCCTGCTAAGCAGCTTAATCAAAGCACTTCTAGGAGAGATCAAAGAAAATCATTTCAACCCTATCATCATTATAATGAATATATGGATTCCAGAAATGAACCAAGAGCTGATCCAAAATGGTTCAATCCAATGAACTGGAAGCACACAAGGCATTGCCCTGATAGAAGAGCCCAAAAATCTCAAAATAATTGTGTGCTAGTTGAATTATTTTATCCCACTAACTTTCAACGCAGGTACCATACAACTGACTCAAGGAGAGTTGAAAGAGAGTCGAAACTAATGAAACGATCCAAATCAGTTGACTCTTTGAGTGATAAGAAGCCAAAAGTTTGGCAAGTCTGGATTCCAAAAAGCTTAATGTATCAAAAAGGACCCGATATGAAACGGGTCCCTAAATACTAATCCTTTTCTCTGCAGGACAAGAGCATCCTATCTATGAAGAAAATCGAAGACATTTGGTATCTAGATAGCGGGTGCTCCAAGCACATGACCGAAGACAGAGAAGATCTTGACGGTTATGAAGAAATCAAAGGTCCACTCGTCACATTTGGAGACAACTCCAAAAGCCGAACCATTGGAGAAGAGTTCGTGGTCAAAGGAAAAGTAGTAGTGAATGGAGTCTCCCACGTGGACCATGTCAAAAAGGGAAGCAAGTGAAGTCATCCTTCAAGAATAAGAATCATCCACCAGGAACAACTGACTGTCTTCAACTGCTACACATGGATTTGTTTGGTCCAGTTATACCTCAAACTCCAAAAGGCAAAAGATTCACTCTTGTAGTAGTTGATGATTACTCAAGATATACATGGGTGGAATTCTTGAGGAGCAAAGATGAAACATATGACAAGCTCACGGCACTGATCAGAAGACTACAAACTGAGAAGGAAAGATCAGTTCAAAGGATTCGCTCCGACAATGGAACTGAATTTGTGAATCAACACATGATCAGCTTCCTCAACCAGCTTGGAATCACTCATGAACATTCAGCTACAAGAACTCCACAACAAAACGGTGTAGCTGAAAGGCACAACCGAACACTAAAAGAAGTAGCTCGAGCGATGATAGCTGATGCCAACATAGCTGAAGGATACTGGGCTGAAGCAGTCAACACAGCTTGCCATACTCAAAATCGAAGTGCCATTGTAGCAGCCCATGACAAGACACCTTATGAACTGTACAAGGGTCGTAAGTCTTCTATCTCATATTTTAAAATATTTGGCTGTAAATGTTATATTCACAACAATGGCAAGACTCAATTGAAAGAATTTAGTGCTAAAGCTGATGAGGGAATATTTCTTGGGTATAACTCTTCTCATGCACAAGCTTATAGAGTGTTCAATAAATGAACTCTTGTTGTGGAAATAACATGTCATATGGTATTTGATGAATTTGCTAATGAGTACAGGAACAAAGAAACTATAGACACATCAGTTCAAAAACTACCTAGTGAAACTGAAAATTTGTAAGACTATGTGGATCACGTTGTTCCAGAGCAGTTTGAAGTTTCATTAGAAGAAGGCAATGAAACTGGTACTAAACCAGTTGAAAACAACTTGGTCAATGAACACACAAATCGTGTTGAGATCGCAAACCCCACAACAGAAGCAAGGGGAAGAAATGATGAGAATGCCGAGCCAAATGATGAACAAGCAACTGATGACGTCATCACAGAAGAGCCAGCTGGAGACCCAGCTGAGGCTATTTTGCCCAAATAGCTCCGAAGCCATCCAACTGACAAGATAGTTGGTGATCCAAGAAGTCGAGTTCAGACCAGAGAATCAACCGAGCACGCATTGTTCACATGCTTCATCTCTCAAACTGAACCAGCAAACGTCAAAGAAGCCTTAGAAGATTCAGACTGGATCATGGCTATGCAGGAAGAACTGAACCAGTTCACACGAAATGACATATGGTTTCTTGTTGATAGGCTAAAAACCCAGAAGGTCATTGGCACAAAATGGGTGTTTCGCAACAAATTGGATGAATAAGGAGTGATCACAAGGAACAAGGCTAGACTGGTAGCCAAAGGTTACTAACAAAGTGAAGGGATCGACTTTGATGAGACATTTGCGCCAGTTGTAAGATTGGAAGCCATCAGACTGTTCTTAGTCTATGCAGCTCACTTCAAATTCACAGTCTATCAAATGGATATCAAGAGTGCTTTTCTTCAAGGAATGCTCAAGGAGGACATGTATGTCGAGCAACCGCCATACTTTGAAATTGGTGATCAAGTCTTCAAACTGAAAAAGGCTCTCTACGGATTAAAGCAAGCTCTAAGAGCGTGGTATGAAACTCTAACAACATTCTTGCTGAAAAATAGGTTTCAAAAAGGATTCATTAATCAAAATCTATTCCGAATAGAACGATCAACTGAGATCTTAATGGTTCAAATTTATGTGGATAACATAATTTTTGGATCAAAGAACAAAGATCTATGCACACGGTTCGCTCAACTGATGCAAAGCGAATTTGAGATGAGCATGATGGGAGAAATGACATTCTTCCTAAGACTCCAAGTGAAGCAGCTGAAAGATGGAATTCACATCAGCCAGGCGAAGTACACCAAGGAGCTAGTCAAGAAGTTTGGAATAAGTAAAGGAAAAACTCTCAAGATTCCAATGAACACATCAGTTCAACTAACTCTTGATGAAGAAGGAGAATCAGTTAGCCAAACATACTACAGAGGAATCATTGGATCATTACTTTACTTAACAGCCAGCCGGCCAGACATCTCTTATTCAGTCGGTCTATATGCGCGGTTTCAAGCCAAACCAAAGAAAAGTCATCTTGAAGCAGCTAAGAGAATTATCAAATATATCAAAGGAACCATAAATCTTGGACTATGGTATCCCAAAGATGACAGTTTGAGTTTAATTGGATATTCAGACTCAGACTTTGGTGGATGCAAGATTGAGAGAAAAAGCACCAATGGAACGTGTCAGTTTCTTGGAAGCAAACTGATATCCTGGTTTAGCAAGAAGCAGCACTCAGTTGCCACGTCAACAACTGAAGCAGAGTATGTAGCTGCTGGAAGCTGCTGTGCTCAAATACTCTGGATGATGCAACAGTTGAAGGATTACAAAGTTGAAACTGAAGAAGTGCCTATCTACTGTGACAACAATAGTGCAATTGCGATATCTCAAAATCCAGTTCTACATTCAAGAACTAAGCACATTGACATAAGGTACCACTTCATCAGAGATCACATTGAGAAGAAGGACATATGCATCAAATATGTCAATACTGAGAAGTAGATAGCCGACATCTTCACAAAACCGTTGCCTGAAGCATGGTTTATGGAGCTATACATACAGTTGGGACTGCTGGAGCTAGCATCACAGGATGAAGATGATGAACTGGAAGAAAAAGGCCTAGGGACCACTCCAGCTGAAGAGAGAACCTGAATCAAAAAGACGAAAAACTGATCAGTTTGCCACAAAATCCATCAGTTTGAAGTATATGCAAGAAACTGTTGAGAAATAAGCAAATTGAAAGTGATTAGTTTACTCCAACAGTTCAACTGAATCATCAGTTTAATTGCTCAGGCTGATGATCCAGTCAGTTATACAGAATATACAAGCTGTAAATTGATCAAACTGACGAAGAAGTCATAGGAACTGAAGTAAGCTCAAAAGGAGATATCAGTTCAAGGACCAGCTGAAGGAGAACAGCTGAACTGAGAAGCAGCTGAATAAAGGTCCAAGCAGTCAAAACCAGTCAGGAACTGATGAGTAGATATCCCAGTTGGAACTGTTCAAAAACCTTCAGTTATGGGCAAAGCCAACTGATGACGTAATCAGTTTCAAGCAAAGGAAAACTGCTGAAGAGAGAAGATAAGTTCAAAAGTCTCAATAGTGGAAACGGTAAAAACACGTGTCATCCAAATGTTACCATTGAATAGTATTTCTCTCTCTTCATTTATCTCCAATGGATAGAAATGAAAAGCCAATCGACGGGTCGATTGATCTAATCCGACCGTTAAATTTAGGGAGACCAAGCGTCACAACCGTTGGATGAACCCCCTCACATTCTATAAAAGGGATGGCTGAATTTTCATTTTTACTTTTACTGATCTCAAGCATAGTAAAGAATTCAAGCATCTCTCATTCATTATTTCTCGAAACTGTTTTGAAGAATTCTCATAAGTAAAAGCACCCAGTTCATAACTTCAGTCAAAGTCATTTTATCCCTATTAGATCATTCATCTCAAACAAAAACATCATGGCTGACAGACGCGCACCAGCTGTTCGACAAAACTTCAACTTCAGAAGAACTGGTGATTCTTCACAAGGATTCCAAAGAAATCTCTACAGAGATAAGTTTCTGGACATAGGCGCTTACAGAGAGAAGTGCTTAAACTCCGCCCTCTGCAACTCACTGATCGCAAAGATAGATGATAGTGGGTTGAAAAGCTTCACAGAAGAGTATCCATCGAAAATATATCCAGAAGCCGTGGTTGAGTTTTATTTAAACTCAAAGGGCTCGAGACCGAAGTTCGTGGAGTCGAACTGATCATAACTCCAGAACTGCTCGGGAAACTGTTCAAACTACCAACCACCGGAATACGAGTGCAAGATATTCAAGTAGATCAGGAGGAAGCCTACCGTCAATGGAAGCGGGAGGAATGCTTAGATGTGTATAAAAGCAGTACGCTCATGTCTCTCCTTCAAGAAGAATATAGGATTCTGGCCTCTGTTGCTGCTAGAATGATCACCGGAACAACTGGAAACCACTCAGAAATGTCGGAGCACAAGTACAAGATATGTGCGGCAATCATCAGAGGGATCGACATCAACTGGGCTCAGTAGTTCTTTGAACAAATAAAGAAATATGTGGATATGGTGGAGAAGAACTGGTTAGCAACTGAGTTCTACCAAAAGATGTGCTATCCAAGCAGAATCAGCATCATACTGGAGAAAACCTTTGACTCCATGGCAGAGGAGACGGACATTCTGATGATTGGCAAACTGGATTTTATACCAGTCACTGGCAAGAGGCAGCCAGCTGCAAAACCAATATCTATCAAAAGCAGTTAGTCAACTGCTGCTTCCTCCAAGAAAACTGAGGAGTCATCAAGAAGAAAGGGCAAGGAGATTGCAGTTGAAACTCCGCAAGAAGACTCCGACTCAGACGACAATATCCCAATAAGCCAGATATTGGGAAGTTCAATTAAAGCGAAGCCTCTGCGTCAAGTTTGCTTTGGATCATTGATTGATTCACCTCCAAGACTTCTTCAGAACTGCCTGCCCGCCGATGGGAGAAACAGAAGAGAACATCAGAGCTCTATCAAGAGCTGAAATCATCAAATGATGGGCTGATGAACAAGTCCAAAAGTTCATAGCCGAGAACTTCATTGAGGACGTGACTGGACTTCCTACTCTGTATGAAGCTCTAAAAATGTATGTTTACTGGTACCTTTGGAGGCACTGCTTCAACTCTGAAGCCCATTTTCTTCTAACCACACTACATGGGATGAGCTTTCGGAGAAGGGAAGAAAGATGGAGTATGGATTGGGCTGGACAGGAGTTTCCAGAGCAAAACCCAGTCATCACATTGAAGAGAATGCTTGCCATTCGAAGGAACCACCCACGTCCTGCTGAGCAAACTCTGGTAGAAGCAATGAATGACTTGCTTATCTAGGCCAACATCAGACTGCCACCTCGACGAACTCAAGCTGAGCAGCAACAATGGAAAGCCCCTCAAGTTCAACAACATTGGATGCTCACTGAACTACTAAAACTCAGACGGGAGCAGCGTAAGGAAGGGCAGGAGCTGTTTGATCAAGAAGTTCAAAGAAGTCATCAAAGGGTTGAAACTTCTGCAGTTCACAACACAAGGGAAACTGCCATAACATCTGTGGCTAGGCAGTTAACATTCGAAGAAACCCCTCACCCTGATGACGTCATCATCAATCTTCTTGACGATTCACCTGAGGAGCCAGCTACTGATGAGCGCACAGCTAGTGATCTAGAATTTGAGGAAATGCTCAAGTCCCCCACTCTGCCGGATCTCCCAGTTGATGAAGAGATACAAGAACCAACTGAAGAGACCCAACTGCCCGAGGAGCAAACTGAAGCACAAATTGCTCCTTTCTTTAAATCAACTTCAAAGACAGCTGAGCATGACCAGTCAGCTGACCAGATAGCTCAAGAACCTGAACAATCTACGTATCAAGGTACACTTGCCATAACTGTGTACATTGATCCAATCTAGAGAGCACTCCAAGCCGCCGCTCAAACTGCCGTGCCAGAAACCTCATCAGAGTCAATTGATGATGAGATTATCATCATGGAGCCAGATGAAATTTCCCACACAGTTTCTTGCGAGGAACTTGTTGGAACTGAAGAAGGAGAGAAAGCGGACTCAAGAGCAGTCCAGTTCGAGGCTCAACCCAGCAGTTCCATGGTCCAGCTCCCTCCACACTATGTAGAACTGATTGAGTCCCTGCAGCATCAGGTTAAACTGTATGATTCCCTGCAGCAACAAGTTAAACTGTACACTAAGCAAATCAAGCAGCTGCAAGCACAACAGAGACTCCAGTTCGCTGAAACTGAGTCAGCTAGCAGCACCGATGATGAAGATGAGGAGCCCACCGAGCCACTGGCCAAGAAAAGAAAAACTGATCACAAGAAGGACTAGAGGCTGATCACACTTAAACATGATTAGAAAAGCCTTAAGTACACTTCTTGTTAATCAGTTGTAATTATCTTTTGATTAATATTTATAAAAGTTTATCTTTTTTATTTTTCAAATAAATGTCAAGCCTTACATTTATTTTGAAATTTTGACCGTTGCAAAATAATGACACGTGTCAAAGTCATTAATTGCCAACGACCAAAAGAAAGGCTAGTACCATTTCAACCATCATATCTATGAGCTTGTCCCAAAACTCATAAAAGCCTCTCTCTCTCTCTCTCAAGCCTCTCAAAAAGCATCCTCCTCCAAAAAGATCTCAAAACCTCTCTCTCTCAAATGATCTTGAATTTTCAAAAATTTCAGCCAACCTCAAAGATGGCCGAATTATCCAGATCTTCAAATTCCTTCAAAAACCAACTCATGAGAGATAAATTCCTTGACAGACATAAATTTCAATTGATTCTTGATAAATCAAAGAATCCAATCCTTAGGTAAAATCTTCACAAAACATGAGTTCTTCACTACCTGGAAACACCACCAAAATTCTTTAGACAAAATTTGGTGAGTGAATTTTTGCTTCAAGTAAAATTATCTGCAGATGGGAAGATGATATCTTCAGTAATTCAAGGAAGGATATTACACATCAATAAGAAAACAGTTGCTGAAGGCACATCCGTTCAAGATCTAAAGGAATTTGCAGAGTCTCACTGGAGAGACTGGAAAGCTTCAACCTGCAACAAGCAATTCAGTTTTACCACCGCTAAAACTGATCTCAAGCCTGAGTATGGAGTTCTACTCGATATAACAAACAAGATGATGTTAGGAGCAATTGGAAGTCTAAGCCAACTCACCCAAGAGAGATAAAAGGTCATGATTCAACTTGCTGAAGGAAGACAAACAAACTGGGCAGAATTTGTCTTTCAACAATTCAAGCATAAAGTCATCAAAGCTGCATACTCAAAGAAGTCTGGCAAATTTGAGTCTAAGGTTGGACTTGTTCTAAGGATGAGCAAAATGCTTGAAGACATGCTGAAACTCCCAAGTGATGAATCACTACCGGTTCTGATCTCCGACTGGATCCCCAAGAAAGGAACTGCTCATCTACAGTCCCTGAAGAAGAAGAGAAAAGGAAAGGCCAAGATGAGCAATCAGAGTTCGAGCAACTCAACTGCCAATGCCATTCACTCTCCAAAATCAAAGAACGGATCACCAGTTGATTTCCAGGTTTGCTCTGATCCAGATGAGCTTATTCCATTCATTGGAATACCCTACCCAAACTATGGAGCAGACTACTTCAGAGGCCCCTACCCTCCGCTCCAGCTGATTGAAGAGAATATTCGCACTTTCTACAGTGGTGAATATGCAGTCAAAAGTGCACAAAAGGAAGTGACCAATCTCCTTCACACTCACTTCACTGTTGTTGCACAACGAGATCAAGAGTTGTTCAAACAACTTCATCGATATTTCTATTGGTACAACTGGAGACACTCCATGTCTATCCAGTCTCACTTCTTGCTAACTGCATTTCATGGCATGAGCTTCTGGAAAAGAGAAGAAACTTGGAGCATTAAATGGATAGGATCATCAAATCCATTCCCTCCAACCATTGTGCAAGTTCAGCACATCATGAATCACCGGATGGTTAACAAGATTCCAACAACCGCCCTACTGGCCGAATTCAAATCCAGATTCATGTTTCAAGCAGTTGGAACTGCAAGTCAACCAGTCAACTGCCCAACTGGCTCACTTTGTCGTCAGCTGAACTTTGATAATTTATCAAGTTAGTCAGCTGAGCCATCTCGACAGACTCCATCTGCTGTCCAAAGGATAGAACCCCACCTATCCCACACTGCAGTCATAGCTTCTCAAAGGAAAACAAGGCACAATGATGCAAGAGACAGTGATGATGAAGATACTGCCACGTCACCAAATCTTCTATCCAAAGGCTATGTGACTCCACTGCTCACGTCAGGCTCAAAAGGTGCGCAGTTGACCAAGAAAAATGATCAGTTTCGATCATCGCCTAAGGGAATCTCACACTCCCTTAGTCAAAGGATGAAGAGCTCGTCAGTTGAGATCTAGCTTCATCTTTGCCAAGCCAAGAAGACGGAAAGGCCTGGACCATCAACGCACAAAACTGCATCTAAAGAAAGCAATGCAGCTAGTCCAGCTAGGCCATTCAAGAAGTAGAAATTGTCTACAGAAAAGCCAAGCAACTGATCAAACCGACTGATCAATTCAGTTGCAGCCTCAACTGCAACCAGCTCAGCAATGACAAATGAGTGTCAAAACTCAACTACTCAACCAACCGCCACGTCATCAATCAGTTGAACTGTATCCCAACTGACTAAGGATAAATCTTTATTTTTCAAAAGCATATCTCAATTATATTGTTACCGTTGTGATTATGAAATATCTTATATTATATGTCAACAGTTACAATTTGACAATCGGGCTCTATATCACAAAGTTGTCATTAATATCTCTGCATGGATCTTAAACCAACTCTTCACAGGGGCAAAGAAAATATATTTTAATGCGCTATAAATAGAAAGATCTGCAGAAAATATTTCGCTATTTATGGCAACTACCCCATTTTCAAAATGACTACATCTCAGCCATACGATCATAAAGTCATTTACCGATAAACGGCTGAGATTCATACATCATTAATTCAGCTAATCAACCATCAAATCGGATGGCTGATCAGCCAAGAAAAGCAATCGAGTACTCTCGATTCTTGCATGCACAGGATGCATAAATATGAGTAAAGAGATGAAGGCTCCGATCATCTGAAAATCTCTCTCTCTCTTACTCGATCTTTTGCTAAGCCTTCTCTCACTTATCAAAAACTCTTGCATTTCTAAACTGCATATCATACTTTTGCAGAAATGAAGCCTCCATTTCCCATGGTGGATATTAAAGCTCTTGAGCGCAAAATGAGAAAGGACAAATCTCTGAATCTAGAGATGCTAAATGCACGTCTTGGCCCGGATGTCTTTCAACAGATTTATCGACCGTTGGCAGCGACTGGGTTGCTCCCTTTCTTAACACAGTTGCCGGTCAAGAACATACCTGCTTATGTCACCGAATTCTACTACAATGCAACTATCAACGGCGACAACATCATCTCCACAGTAAAGAATCAGGTGATCACGATCACAAAGGACACGATGATGTCCACTCTACACCTCCCCGGCAATGGCCCAGACGTGATGGACCTAAATCTGCCATCCAAACATGAGTTATGGAAAATATGGAAGCTTCCTCACATACACCACAACGACAGCTCGCACAGATTAAAGGAGAGCTTGCAAAGTGACATCATCCAACTTCTGGATATCACCAGCCATATTATCCATGGCAACTTCGAGATCGTTCATCTCTTCGAGATCAAGGCTCATCTCACAGCCGCTCTCTATTTTGGATGTCAAGCCGACTTGGCTTCCTACATCCTTGCGCAACTAAGAGCCAACGTCGAGCGAGCGGCGTATGATCCGTCAACTGGCACATTCCGAGAAAGAGTCGGCTTTATGAACCGCATAAGCCACATCATACAAAGCCGGTTTGATGAGCTCATACCAACTGGCAAACTGCTTGGAAGACGGGACATGCTCCCCACAATCTACTGCCATCAGTTCCCGAAGCACCCACACCCACAAGGGCCTTCCAACTCAGATCGTGGAAAGGCGCCCTTGGAGACAACCGTCAGCTCCACTGACAAAAGAGAGCTGATGCTGGAGAGTGCATCTCTTCTACGGCTGAGTGATAAGCCCACAATATCAGCCAGCTCCCAACCTCCACCTTTAGTCCAAAGCGACTATATTGAGGTTGACTTTGAAGCGGTTCTAGTGTTGGGATTTTTTCGAATTAAACCACCGCAGGATCTATTTGGTTGTTCATTAATCCATGTTCATGCAAATCATAACTTTATGTAACATGCATGTTTATCACAGTCTAATCAAATAGCATGTAAAACAGATTCGATTCTAATAAAGCGAAAGACATAGAAAATGAATCTACTTACAAATCGACAGACGGTCTGTGGACAAGATTATAGATCTAATCTTGCTGTTGAATGAACAATGATAATGGCACCACTTATGTCACACACGGCCATTGCACAATTCTACTCCAAGATCTTCTGTTGTATTCCCGGACTGTATCTAGATTCAGAGTGGGCTGAAATCTACTAGATAGAATTGTGAAATCTGTGGATAACTTTGAGAGACAAAGAGGGGCTGATTTTTTATGATTAATATCCTTTAATTTTCGTGCCCCCCTCATCTTATAAATAGGGAGGGGCGAAAATTTCATGTTCCAGCCCTATTGGGCTGGGTCTCTATCTCAAGTTCAATATCCAGTCCACTATCAGTCAATTGGGCTACAACAGGGATCTAGAAGAATATTAAATTGGCCCACTAATTTATTTAATATCCAATAAACCTAGGATATAATTAAATAAATTAAGTTTTATTTTTATTCCACTAAAGAAGTAAAACTGACCTACCAATTTAATACATATTTACGAATATGCTTTCTCCTTTAGTCCAGCCATTCCCCGTGTTTAAGATATAATGTTCATTAATTAATTATGTAAGCCTCTGACAGCTATAATTAATTAACATCTAAAACCTTGAGTAGTACCACACAAGCTTTATTCATGTACGGAATAAATTCCACCTGTAGGATTTCAACATGAACTTGTGTTTCCTCAAGAGAACATCATCAACCTGGCGCACCAGGACACGGTAATCATGCACACTGCTCGAGACATCATGTATACATCGTTATTACCCAAGATATCGAATTCGATCTACGAAAAGATCTCACCCATTGATAAATCAAAGTAATAAACAACGCACACATATGCTTGCCAATATCACATGAGTTCAGAACCCGAACTCTATGGATCTTTATTCTCTCAGTAACTGAGTCAGAGACAGAGAATAGTATCCTATCATGATCCTCCTCAATACACAATGAGTGTACTAGAATAATCAGTTAGTCAAGATAAACTAACTTATCAGATTATTCTACGATGTACCGATGGTGTGTTCAGGACCATCTAAGCCGTGAGCTCTTTAATACAATACAAGGTTCTAATGATATGATCTTACCGTGTGACTCCCCACACCATATCATCTACAATGTAAGTATATGGAACATTGCATAGAACAATTATAGAACATAATCTAAATGCAAACAGTGACTGCAATAACTTTCATTTCATATCATCATATCATCAGAAAAATATACAAAGACAAGTCTTCTAGTATACAAAACCAACATCTAGACCACCAGATCCGAAGCTGCTTTGGTCTCATTGAGGACACCGACTCCTCACTCTTCGTGCAACTACGGTGGTACTTGCAGTACCATATTTGGCGTGCGCACCCTTCGTTGGTGATCCACCCCTCCCTTCACCTGATGAGATCTTCACCAGCTTGGCCCCCATGAGCTTCAGAGAGCAAGACATCTCTGATCCAGGTCAGTTCATGCCAACTGAAGATGTCTATGCATGGCTTTCTCCACCCATGCAAATACCTTCAGTTCCTGCAGCTCACAATGACAATTTGACAACCGCCTTCACTTTTCTGCCAAATCTGTCATTACCATCATGTGATCCACTTCACCTTTTGGATGATGCCAAAAAGGGAGAAGATGGACAGTATGATGATGGACAGTATGATGGATGCATGACTCTTTGGGATCAAATTCAAAGAGAAATTCATCATGAGGGGGAAGATCAGCTTCAGGGGGAAGCATGGACACTTCAAGGAGTCCAAGAAAGAGGAGAATCGAGCAGAAGGAAAAGGAGTAATTGGAGCAACATTCAGGAAGTAGATTAGTAGTCTTAACTACTAACTCTTGAAATTATGCATTAAAATGAATATATAATACAAGTTTTGATCATGATTTTACTTCAAGCTTGAATGTTTTGACATAATTCTTTATACTCTAATACTTCAGTCATGCTCTGATACTTGAATAAGAAGCATGAATAAGACCAAACTGCTCTTAAAATTGACACGCTCTAATAATTGAATGAAAATCATGAGTCAACTTGTCTCAATATTCTATAATTGTGACATGCTCTGATATTTGAATGATAAGCATGAATGACAAATGCTCTAATAATTGAATGAAAATCATGAGTCAATTTGTCTCAATATGCTATGAATGTACACTGACTGAGAGATTCTATTTAAAGCATTTGCTACACTTGCAGTTTTTCCATCATCATCAATGAATTTTTGACATCATCAAAAAGGGGAAAATTGTTAGGAAAAACTATCAGGTTTTGATGAGATATCAAAATTATTTATGAAAAACTGAACAAAGTTCAAGCTGTAGATCGAAGCTGACCAGCCCAGGGCATCATCAAAGAAGAACTCAAGAAGAGTCAAAGTCAACCGACCTGAAGAATGGCCCACAAGTTGAAAGACACGTCATCAAGTCTAAAGTTCAACTCAGCTGAGGAATCTACCAGTCAAAGAAAACTGACAACCAAGTCAGCTGAACTGAGGGAGAAAGGAGTTGACCAAAGATTAAAGAAACTGATAGAATGTCAGTTTATGCTAGAGACTGGTAGTACCCAAATGGAGCAATGGCCAATCTCAGCTGACAAGCCCAGAACTGTCAATTGGAGCAATGGCCAAACTCAGCTGATAAGCCCAGAACTACCAACTGAAGCGGTAGCCAGACTCAGCTGATAAGCCCAGAACTGCCAACTGGAGCGGTAGCCAGACTCAGCTGATATGCCCAGAACTGCCAACTGGAGCGGTAGCCAGACTCAGCTGTTAAGCCCAGAACTGCCAACTGGAGCGGTAGCCAGACTCAGCTGTTAAGCCCACAACTGCCAACTGGAGTGATAGCCAGACTCAGCTTAGAAGTCCAGAACTGCCAACTGGAGCGATAGCCTATCTCAGCTGATAAGCACAGAACTGCCAGCTGGAAAAATAATATAACTGAGCTGAGAAATTCAAAACTGCCAACTGGAATTCTAAACTGCCAAGAGAGCTGAAGCCAGAAGACTCCTGGAGTGTATTGCTTAAACCAACGTCTCTTGGAATAAATGCTACTTCAAAGATTCTGGAATTTAAGGAAGATCGATTGGCAGAATAACGGCTACTTCAACCAAATGACCGAAGCAATCATTAAAGACCACATGCCATTGGTGAGCCAACAGAGCCACTGATCAAATGGACAATAGAACTCAACGGTCATAAAACCACTCCTCTATAAAAAATGGGTGAATCAGAGTTCTAAACACTTTTCTCAAACACAACTCTTGCCAACCTTCGCATATACAAGCAGAGCTTTTCTTTCTCCCTCCCACCCAAGCTCAAGTGCAACGTTTGATAAAAACTGCCAAAGTCAAACTGAGAAGAAGAGTTCACTGAATCAAGATACCCAGCCAGCTGTTGACGATCCAGCCAGGGCAGCCTTCTCAGTTCCAGCTATTCAATGATCAACTACTCAGCTCAATCAAAGGAGCACATCAGTTGATACCCCCTTGTTCAAGACTAACCTCTTGAAGATCGAAAGAGATCTAAAACCTTGTAAAGACGACAATAGCACCTACCTTCCTAGCGAGCAGTTAGGGACTTCAAGTGTGAGCCGTTGACCAGCTGAGGTAGCGAGCAGTTACCAGGTTCATCCAACTGTCCTTCATTGTGTAATTTGTAAAGAAACTCAAGTTATACAGTGAAGTTACCCTTCTGCGGAAGGAAGAGATGACGTAGAAGTTTGAGACTTCGAACCTCTATAAATCTCTTGTGTGCTGTACTATTGAATATTGCATATCTCTAACTGCACACAACATCACACAAACTGCACTCAAACTGTCTCAACTGATTATCAAGTTTGTGCATAGATAAGTTTCATGAAGCGAGTCAAGGGCCCTGTTATTCCGCATCTAAAATAAAAGTTTTTTTATCAGTTTATTCACCCCCCTCTAAACTAATACCGACTCGCCCGGGACTAACAAAAAACTTACTAAAATTCAAGCTGCAGATCTGAGCTGATCAATCCAGAACATCATTAAAGCTAAAGTGAACCGAACTGGAGTATGGTCTATCAGCTAGAAGGATACGTCATCCAGTCAGAACTCAACTCAACTGAGGAGTTAAAAATTCGAACCAGTCGAAACAAACTGACAGCTGAGTCAACTGAACTGAGGGAGAAAAGAATCGACTAGACTGAAGAAACTGATAAGAGATCAGTTTCAACTAAAGACTGAAAGTAACCAACTGATGGCCAAACTGAAGTAAACAGATAAATCAGTTAAAGGCCAGAACTGAAGTCAGCCAACTTATGATTAGTCAAGCAAACAAGAAAGCTCAAGAGAGAGCAGTCAAACTGACAAGCTAGTCAACAACTTATGATTAGTCAAGCAAACAAGAAAGCTCAAGAGAGAGCAGTCAAACTGACAAGCTAGTCAACAACTTATGATTAGTCATGCTGACAAGAAAGTTCAAGAAGAAAGCAGTCGAACTGACAAAACCATTCTAACGACTTGAGATCAGTCGAACTGGAGGAAGAAGCTCGGAACTGCCAACTGGAGCAACTGAGCTGACAAGCTCGAAACTGCCAACTGGAGCAATGGCCAAACTGAGCTGACAAGCTCGGAACTGCCAACTGGAGCAATGACAAAACTGAGCTGACAAGCTCAGAAATGCCAACTGAAGCAATGGCCAAACTGAGCTTACAAGCTCGGAACTGCCAATTGGAGCAATAGCCAAACTGAGCTGACAAGCTTGAAACTGCCAGCTGGAGTAACAACCGAACTGAACAGACAAGTTCAGAACTGTCAACTGGAACTCAAAGTTACTAAAACTGAAGCTAGAGAACCCTGGAGTTATTGCTCAACCGGCGAATCTTGGAATAAATGCTTTAACGAAGATCTTGGAATTAAATATCCAATGGAGATCGATTGACAAAACAACGGCTACTTCAATCAAAAGCTCCAGCAATCAATAAAGACCATCTGCCATTGATGAACCAACAGAGCCACCGATCAATGGAACTCAACGGTCATAAAATCACTCCTCTATAAAAGATAAGTGAATCAAAGTTATAAACACTCTTTGCCTTCAAGACTTTTGCTTACACATTCTTGAAATATTCAAGTAGAGCTTTCTTTCTCCCCCTCCCACTTAGCTCAAGTTCAGCATTTGATAAAAACTGCGAGAGTCCAACTGAGAAGAAGAATTCAAAGAGTCAAGATATTCAGCCAGTTGTTGACAATCCAGCCAGGGCAGCCTTCTCAGTTTCAGCAATACAACGATCAACTACCCAGCTCAATTGAAGGAGCACATCAGTTGATACCCCTTGTTCAAGACTAACCTCTTGAAGATCGAAAGAGATCTAAAACCTTTTAAAGACGTCAATAGCACCTACTTTCCTAGCGAGTAGTTAGGGACTTCAAGTGTGAGCCGTCAACCCGCTGAGGTAGCGAGCAGTTACCAGGTTCAGCCAACTGTCCTTCATTGTGTAATTTGTAAAGAAACTCAAGTTATATAGTGAAGTTGCCCTTCTGCGGAAGGAAGAGATGACGTAGAAGTTTGAGACTTCAAACCTCTATAAATCACCTGTGTGCTGTACTGTTTTAATTATTGCATATTTTTGAACTGTACATAAGCTCACACAATCTGCACTCAAGCTATTATAAGTGATCAACCAATTTATGCATAGATAAGTGTCTCTAAGCGAGTCAAATGGCCCTTATTATTCCACAATTGAAGCAAAAGTTTTAATCAGTTTATTCACCCTCCACTCTAAACTGATATCGACTTGCCCGGGACCAACAAGTGGTATCAAAGCGGTTGATTCTAAGGATCAGCCATTTCTGTAGATCAACTGAATCAGATCTACTTATATGTGCTAACATTTCAAGCTATGGGAAACCATAAGCTACCTTTGTTTTCGATTGAGAATTATGATAATTGGAGCAGGCGAATGAAGGCGCATCTCTGCTCAATCCATGAGAATATGTGGGAAGTTATTGAAGATGGTCCAATCATCATCATGATAGACAATGACGCTCACATAGTTGATATCAATCAACCAGCCAGGATCCCAAAACCAACTAATCTTCTCGCCAGTGAAGAGAAGAAGTTGAAGAATCTAGAGTTTGTTGCTCAAGCTGCACTATTTCAAACTGTAGATGAGGACTGAATGAAGGACACAAATAACTGCACAACTGCCAAGGAGATATGGGACTTACTAGCAGACCTATGCCAAGAGTCCGAAGCCATCAAAGGAAACAAGCTCCAACTAGCAGTCGACAGATATGAATCCTTCAAAATACAGCCAGAAGAGTCCATCTCAAGCCTTGAAACCAGATTTCTAGGCATCATTAGTGAGATAACCAACCTCAGGAGATGTTATCCCAATTCTGAGATGAATTCCAAAGTTTTGGATAATCTCACTGAAGAATGGGACATAAAAGTGATAGCTATCAAGAAATCAAGAAATCTAAATAGTATCACTCCCAGAGAAATCTAAATAGGCTCATGAGTATAGCCTAAATCGGAAGAAGGAAGCCTCAACATCGTCAGCTCAAGATGCAGCCTTCTATGGTGAAAGGAACCGGTTTAGAGATACTCGAGGAACGAACAACTTTTGACATAGGAGCTTACCAGCCAGAGAAAATCAAGACGAATCTTCATCCGAACGAAAAAGAGAAACAACTGAAAAGAAGGAGAACCTGACTGAAGACATCAATGATCAAATCCAGTCAGTTACCAGGTTGTTAGAAAAGTTGAAGAGAGTTCAGGATAAACAATCAGTTCCACCTCAAACTGATGAAATCCCAAAAGATGAGAGAACTCATTAACAAGCTGAACGATCAGCTGAACCGTTCAGGGGTGGCAATCGAAATCTAGGCGAATGTTTTCACTGCCACAAATAAGGACATTACAGATATGAATGTCCAGAACTCCCTGAAGACAAAAAATCCAAAGTGAGGAGAAGCTTCTTTAAAAGGAAAACAATGGTTGTAAACTACGAGAATGCCGTGCTAGACGATTCAGACTATCCATCTGGAATTGATTCTGACGGCTACAGCTCAAAAGATGAAGCACTATTTTGCCTCATGGCTGACAATGATGAAGAGGTTAGTACAACTGATTCTCAAACCTCCTTCTATCATATTAATGAAGCAACTGTTTTTAGCGATGAACTTGATATGAAACTTATGATGTTAGAAGATCAATTAGCTTCAATATCCTGCTTGCATATTGAACTGAAAGATGAAAATGATGAACTGAGAAATAAAGTTAGAAAACTGAGCATTGATCATGAAAGATTGAATTATCTTGAGTCTCAGTTTATGGAATTTGAAAAGTTGAAATTGAGAACTGCTGATCTAGAAGCTGAAAATCAAAAACTCAAGCAAGAGATCCATAACAGAGAAAAAGTAACTCTGAAGTTCAAAAAGGGATCTCAAACTCTAGATGAGATATTAAATCATCAAAGAACTGGAACCAGTAGCTCAGGGCTAGGATATAGCAAGTTCACTGCCTTAGAGAAAGGAAAAGCAGTTGCTCAACCCAGTGATAAAGGAATCCTAAAAGGATTCACTAGATCTCATGATCAGCTAGCTGAGCCAACCAAAGGCAAAGAAATATTGAGAAATCCTCAAACTCAGCCCAGACAATTTGGTCAGTTCTTCCAACCAAAAACACCAGGTCAACTGAAGCCAAACTTCTAGCCAAGACCATCAGTTCACTCAAATCAATCCATTCGTTTATAGCCTTCAGTTCAACAAAGACCACCAGCTCAGTACAGAATGCCTCCAAGGCAAACTGATAGATCAGTCTACTTTAAAAAGAAAGACCAGTTTAGATCTCAAGCCTATCCTGCCAAGCAGTTCTATCAAAACACTTCTAGGAGAGATCAAAGAAACTCATTTCAACCCTATCATCACTATAATGAGTACCTGAATTCCAGAAATGAACGAAGAACTGATCCAAAAGGGTTCAATCCAGCAAACTGGAAACACACAAGGCATTGGCCTGATCGAAAGGCTCAAAGGTCTCGAGATAACATCATTTTAGTTGAATTGTTTTATCCTAAAAGGATTCACTAGATCTCATGATCAGCTAGCTGAGCCAACCAAAGGCAAAGGAATATTGAGAAATCCTCAAACTCAGCCCAGACAATTTGGTCAGTTCTTCCAACCAAAAACACCAGGTCAACTGAAGCCAAACTTCTAGCCAAGACCATCAGTTCACTCAAATCAATCCATTCGTTCAAAGCCTTCAGTTCAACAAAGACCACCAGCTCAGTACAGAATGCCTCCAAGGCAAACTGATAGATCAGTCTACTTTAAAAAGAAAGACCAGTTTAGATCTCAAGCCTATCCTGCCAAGCAATTCTATCAAAACACTTCTAGGAGAGATCAAAGAAACTCATTTCAACCCTATCATCACTATAATGAGTACCTGAATTCCAGATATGAACCAAGAACTGATCCAAAAGGGTTCAATCCAGAAAACTGGAAACACACAAGGCATTGGCCTGATCGAAAGGCTCAAAGGTCTCGAGATAACATCATTTTAGTTGAATTGTTTTATCCTACTAACTTTCAACGCATGTACCATTCAACTAATTCAACTCAAAATAGAAGAGTTGAAAGAAAATCTAAACTGATCAAGCGATCCAAATCAGTTGATTCTCTGAGTGATAAAAAGCTAAAAGTTTGGCAAGTTTGGATTCCAAAGAACTTCATGTATCAACAAGGACCCGATATGAAACGGGTCCCTAAATGCTAATCCTTATTTTTTCAGGAAAAGAGCATCCTATTAATGAAGAAAACCAAAGATATCTGGTATCTAGATAGCGGGTGCTCCAAGCACATGATCGGAGACAGAGAAGATCTCGATGGTTATGAAGAAGTCAAAGGTCCACTTGCCACATTTGGAGACAACTCCAAAAGCCGAACCATTGGAGAAGGGTTCGTGGTCAAGGGAAAAGTTGTAGTAAATAGAGTCTCCCATGTGGATGGACTTAAACAGAAACTGCTCAGCATTAGCCAGCTGTGCGACAACGGCTACTCAGTTGACTTCACCAAAAACTCCTTCAACATAAGAGACAAGTCAAATGGAGTAATTCTTCTCACTGGCATAAGGAGAGACAACATGTATATTGTTGACTAGTCAACCGGCTACTCAGAAGCTTGCTTTCTTTCAAAGGGATCAACTGAAGCAAGCTGGCTATGGCATCGACGACTGAACCACCTCAACTTCAAAACAATCAACTACCTAGCCAAGAAAGAGCTAGTTGAGGGGCTTCCTAAGGAAATATATAAGAAAACAGGTGTGTGTGGATCATGCCAAAAAGGGAAGCAAGTGAAGTCATCCTTCAAGAATAGGAGTCATCCACCAGGAACAACTGATTGCCTCCAACTGCTACATATGGATCTGTTTGGTCCAGTCAGACCACAAACCCCAAAAGGCAAAAGATTCACTCTTGTAGTAGTTGATGATTTCTCAAGATATACGTGGGTGGAATTCTTGAGGAGCAAAGATGAAACTTACGACAAGCTAACGGCATTGATCAGAAGACTACAAACTGAAAAAGAGAGATCAGTTCAAAGGATTCGCTCCGACAATGGAACTGAATTTGTGAATCAGCAAATGATCAGTTTTCTCAACAAACTTGAAATCATCCATGAACACTCAGCTGCTAGGACTCCACAACAAAACGGTGTAGCTGAACGGTGAAACCGGACACTTAAAGAAGCAGCTCGAGCAATGATAGCTGATGCCAACATAGCAGAAGTTTACTAGGCTGAAGCAATCAACACAGCGTGCCACACTCAAAATCGAAGTGCCATTGTCACCACATATGACAAAACACCCTATGAACTATATAAGGGTCGTAAGCCTTCTATCCATACTTTAAAGTTTTTGGCTGTAAATGTTATATTCACAACAATGGCAAGACTCAACTCAAAGCCTTCAGTGCTAGAGCTGATGAGGGAATATTTCTTGGGTATAATTCACCTCACGCACAAGCTTACAGAGTGTTCAATAAACGAACTCTTGTTGTGGAAATAACATGTCATGTGGTATTTGATGAATTTGCTAATGAGTACAGGAACAAAGAAACAATAGACACATCAGTTCAAGTACTACCTAGTGAAACTGAGAACTCGCAGGACTATGTGGATCACATTATTCCAGAGTGGCTTGAAGTTTCACTAGAAGAAGGCAATGAAACTGGTACTAAACCAGTTGAGAACAATATGGTCAATAAAGACACAAATCGTGCTGAGACCATAAACACCACAACTGAAACAGGGGGAAGAACTGATGAAGGTGCCGAACCAACTAATGGAAGGGTGACTGATGACGTCACCACAATAGAACTAGCTGAAGACCCAGCTGAAGCTATATTGCCCAAATGGCTCCGAAGTCATCCAACTGACAAGATAGTTGGTGATCCAAGAACTCGAGTCCAAACTAGAAGTTCAACTGAGCATGCATTATTCACATGCTTCATATCTCAAACGGAACCAGCAAACGTCAAAGAAGCCTTAGAAGATTCAGACTGGATCATGGCCATGCAAGAAGAACTGAATCAGTTTACAAGAAATGATGTATGGTTTCTTGTTGATAGACCAAAAACTCAGAAGGTCATTGGTACAAAATGGGTTTTTCGCAACAAACTAGATGAACAAGGTGTGATCACAAGGAACAAGGCAAGACTGGTAGCCAAAGGATACTCACAAAGTGAAGGGATCGACTTTGATGAGACATTCACACCAGTTGCAAGATTGGGAGCCATCAGACTGTTCCTAGCCTATGCAGCTCACTTCAACTTCACAGTCTATCAAATGGATGTCAAGAGTGTTTTTCTTCAAGGAATGCTCAAGGAGGACGTGTATGTCGAGCAACCGCCAGGATTTGAAATTGGGGATCAAGTCTTCAAGCTAAAGAAAGCCCTCTACGGACTGAACAAGCCCCTAGAGCATGGTATGAAACTCTTACAACATTCTTGCTGAAAAATGGGTTTCAAAAGGGAGTCATTGATCGAACTCTATTCCGAATAGAATGATCAACTGAGATCTTAATGGTTCAAATTTATGTGGATGACATAATTTTTGGATCAAAAAGCAAAGATCTATGCACACGATTCGCTCAATTGATGCAAAGCGAATTTGAGATGAGCATGATGGGAGAAATGACATTCTTCCTAGGACTCCAAGTGAAGCAGTTGAAAGATGGGATCTTTATCAGCCAGGCCAAGTACACTAAGGAGCTAGTCAAGAAGTTTGGAGTTAATAAAGGAAAAACTCTCAAGATTCCTATGAATACATCAGTTCAGCTAACTCTTGATGAAGAAGGAGAATCAGTTAGCCAGACATATTACAGAGGAATCATTGGGTCGCTACTTTACCTAACAGCTAGCCGACCAGACATCTCCTATTCAGTCGGTCTATGCGCATGGTTTCAAGCCAACCCAAAGAAAAGTCATCTTGAAGCAGCAAAGAGGATTATCAAATACCTCAAAGGAACCATAAATCTTGGATTATGGTATCCCAGAGATGACAGTTTGAGTCTAATTGGTTATTCAGATTCAGACTTTGGTGGATGCAAGATCGATAGAAAAAGCACCAGTCGAACAACTGAAGCAGCACTCAGTTGCCACGTCAACAACTGAAGCAGAATATGTAGCTGCGGGAAGCTGCTGTGCTCAGATACTCTGGATGAAGCAACAGTTGAAGGACTACAACGTCGAAACTGAAGAAGTACCTATATTCTGTGACAACAATAGTGCAATTGTAATATCTCAGAATCCAGTTCTGCATTCAAGAACTAAGCACATTGACATAAGACATCACTTCATCAGAGATCACATCGAGAAGAAAGACATATGCATCAAATATATTAACACGGAGAAGCAGATAGCTGATATCTTCACCAAACCATTGCCTGAGGCAAGGTTTATGGAGCTATGCATACAACTAGGGCTACTTGAACTAGCATCAAAGGATGAAGACAGTCAACTGGAAGAAAAAGGCCAAGGAACCACTCCAGTTGAAGAGAGGAACTGAACTGAAAAGCTTTAACTCATCAGAATGAGCAGTTCATAACTGAAAAAGTCATGAAACTGATCAGTTGGACACATAAGCTATCAGTTTGAAATAAAGCGAGAAGCTGTGTAGAGAAAGTAAACTGGAGCTGATCAGTCTACCCCATCAGCTCAACTGAATCATCAGTTCATTTGCTCAAACTGAGGCAAGGAGCAAAGCAGGATTGGTCAAATGGTCTCGACTGATGATCCAGTCAGTCAGGCAAAACATGCCAGCTGGAAAATGATCAAACTAATGGAGAAATCAAAGGAACTGGAACCAACTCAAAAGGAGACATCAGTTCGAGAACTAGCTGAAGAAAAGCAGCAGAACTGAAGGATCAGCTGAACTAAGAAACAGCTGAATTAAAAGTTCAAGCAATTGAGGAAGTAAGGAACTGATAAGAAAATACCTCAGTTGGAACTGATCAACATGAAGATCATCAGTTACAATCAAAGACAACTGATGACGTAATCAGTTTCAAGCCAAGAAGAAACCACTAGAGAGAAAAGATAAGTTCAAAACTTAAATAGTGGAAACGGTAAAAACACGTGTCACTCAAATATTACCGTTGAACTCTCTCTCTCTCTCCTCATTTATCCTCAACGGATAGAAATGAAAGGCCAATCGACGGGTCGATTGAATTAATCTGACCGTTGAACTGGGCATACAAATCGACACAACCATTAGATGAACCCCATCTCCTCCTATAAAAAGAATGGTTGAATTCTAAATTCACTTTTACCGATCCAAAACTCAGTAAAGAATTAAAGCCTTTTTCTTTCTTCGTTCTCTCAAACTGTTCTGCAAATCTAGTTACGAAAGTAAAAGATCCAGTTCCAAACACAGTCAAGACCAAATTATTATTTTCTCCAGATCATTCGTCAAACCTCACAAAAATCCCATGGCTTAAAAGAACGCACCAACTGTTCGACGAAAGTTCGAGTTTAGAAAAACTGGAGAATCATCTAAAAGATTCCAAGTGAATCTATATCAGGACAAGTTTCTAGATCAAAGTGCTTATAGAGAAAAGTGCTCGGATTCTCCTCTCTGCAACTCATTGATCTCAAAGATCAATCAGTCAGGACTAAAGCAATTCACTGAAGTCTATCCATCAAAGATCTATCCTGAAGCTTTTGTTGAGTTCTATTTGAACTCAAAAGGATACGACGACAGGATCACAACTGAAGTTCCTGGGGTTGAACTAACAATAACTCCAGAACTGCTCGGGAGAATATTTCAACTGCCCACTTTTGGCATAAGATTACAAGATGTAGAAGTCGATCAAGAACAGGCCTACCGTCTCTGGAAGAGAGCGAACTGTGAAGATCCCTACAAAAGCAGTACACTCATGTCCTGCTTCCAAGAAGAATACAAAATTCTAGCAGCAGTTGCAGCCGGGATGATTGTTGGCACAACAGGGAGTCACTCAGAAATGTCAGAGCACAAGTACAAAGCCTGTGCAGCAATCACCACAAATGTCAAAGTTAACTGGGCTCAGTACTTCTTTGAACAAATCAAGAAATATGTAGACATTGTTGAAAAACATTGGAAAGAAACTGAGTTCCATCAGAAGATGTGCTACCCCTGCAGAATAAGCAGCATTCTGGAAAGCACTCTCGAATTCATGGAAGAAGAAACTGACACGTTGATGATTGAGAAGCTGGATCTTATACCCTCAACTGGCAGAAGACAACCAGCTTCAAAGTCCGTAAGCATCAAAAGCAGTCGCCAAACTGATGCCCCCTCAAAGAAAGCAGAGGAGTTTGCTAAAAGAAAAGGCAAAGAGATCGCTACAGAGATACATCAAGAGGACTCTGACTCAGAAGATAATGTCCCAATAAGCTAAATGTTAGGAATCACAATCAGAGCCAAGCCTCTGCGACAAGTTCGATGTGGATCAACGATTGATTCATCTTAAGAAGAGACCTCTACCAGGCCAGTTCAAGCCAGAGAAGGAACTGGCAGATCAAAGAAGAAGCCCGCAGCATCTCAAACAAAAGGGAAGAAGAAGCAATCAGGACCTCCACCCCCTCCAAAACTACCTCCTTTTAACATCAAGGTGTTTGATTTGGCACCAGTTAAAGAAGATGACATTGTGCCTCTCAGGGGAGTTCCGCCATGGGACACAGGAGCTGACTTCTTCAGAACTGCGTGCCCCCCAATGGGAGAGACTGAAAAGAATATAAGAGCTCTATCAAAAGCTGAAATCATCAAAAGCTGGGCTGATGAACAAGTGACGAAGTTCATTGCTGAAAACTTTGTTGAAGATATGATTGGCACGGCTGCTCTGTATAAAGCTCTCTCAAGGTACGTATACTGGTACCTTTGGTGACACTGCTTCAACTCTGAAGCCCATTTTCTCCTAACCGCCTTTTATGAGATGAGCTTCTGAAGAAGAGAAGAGAGATGGAGCATGCAATGGGTTGGGCAGGAGACTCCTGAACAAAATCCAGTTATCATACTAAAAAGAATGCTAGCCATTCGAAGGAACCACCCTCACCCAGAACAACAAACATTGTTGGAAGTGATGAACGATCTGCTCATCTGGGCCAACATCCGACTGCCACCTCTACAAACTGAAGCTGAACAGCAACACTGGAGAAATGCTCAAGTTCAACAGCATTAGTTGATCAAGGAACTGCTCATCCTCAGACAGCAACAACATCAACATGTACAGAATCTATTCAACAGAGAAGCCCAGAACAGTCAACAAGGTGTTGAAACTACGAAAGTTTACAGCTCAAGGCAAACTGTCATAGCATCTGTTGCTAGGCAGTTAACTTTCGAAGAATCCCCTCAACCAGATGACATCATCATCAATCTCCTTGATAATTCTCCTGAGGTGCAAGCAGTTGATGAGCGAACTGCAAATGATCTGGAGTTCGAAGAAATGCTCAAATCTCCTATTCTACCAGTTCTTCCAAGTGATGAAGAGTCAGAGAAGTCAGCTGAAAAGGCTCGATTGCCTGAGGAGCCAACTGAACCCCAAACTGCTCCTCCTCAAGAGTAAACTCCAGAGCCAGCTGAGTCTCCATCCAGCTGAACAGGCAGCTCAAGTAGATGAACAACCTGCCTATCAAGGTATACTAGCAATAACTGTGTATGTTGATCCAATTCAAAGAGCTCTTCAAGCTGCTGCACCGGAGATTTCACCAGAATCAAGTTATGATGAGACCATCATCATGGAGACGGACGAACTGACCCATACAGTTCCTTGTGAGGAACTGATTGGAACTGAAGCAGGCGAGGAAGCTAACTCAAGAGCAGTTCAGTTCAATGCTCAACCAAGCAGTTCTACAGTTCAGCTCCCTGCTTATTATGTGGAACTGATCCACAGTCTGCAGCAACAGGTTAAACTGCACACGGAGCAAATTCAGCGGTTGCAAGCCCATCCAAGACTCCAGTCAGCTGAAACTGCGTCATCAAGCAGCGATGAGGATGAAGAAGATGACGTCACAGAACCGCTTGCCAAGAGGAGAAAAACTGATCACAAGAAGGACTAAGTGGCTAATCAAGTTCAAACTGATTAAAATGCCCTAAGTTTACTTCTTATAATTCAGTTTGTAATTATTTATTTTGATATATATATAAAAAGATTATCTTTTTGTTTTCAAATAAATGTCGAACTTCGCATTTATTTTTGAATATTTTGACCGTTGTGAAACAATGACACGTTTCAAAGTCATTAAATGCCAACGACCAAAAGAAGCTAGGGGCTAGTATCATTTCAACCATTAGATCTATGAGCCTGCCCAAATACTCATAAAAAGCCCTCTCTCTCAAAGCCTCTTGGACATACTCCTCCTTCGTTCTAAAAAAAAAATTCTCTCTCTCTCAAAGCTCTTGAAATTCCCAAAATCTCAGCCAACCCCAAAGATGGCCGAATTATCCAGATCTCTAAATTCCTTCAAAGAGCAACTTATGAGAGACAAATTCCTTGATAGGAAGAAATTTCAATTGATTCTAAATGAATCAAACAATCCAACCCTTCTATAACATCTTCACAAGACAGGAATTCTTCACTACCTGGAAACACCACCAAAGTTCTTTAGACAAAATTTGGTGAGTGAAGTTTTGCTTCAAGCAAAATTGTCTGCAGATGGAAAGATAGTATCATCAGTGATTCAAGGACGGCTACTTCAAATCACTGAGAGAACAATCACAGAAGTGTTTGAGCTTCCACAAGAAGGTTCATTAGTTCAAGAACTAAAGGAATCTGCAGAGTCATACTGGAGAGAGAATGGAAAGCTTCAACCTGCAACAAGCAATTCAGTTTTACAACCGCTAAAACTAACCTGAAGCCTGAGTATGGCGTTCTACTCGATATAACGAACAAGATGATGTTCGGGGCTATTGGAAGCCTGAGTCAACTCACCCAAGAGAGATACAGAGTCATGATTCACCTTGCTGAAGGGCGACAAACAAACTGGGCAGAATTTGTCTTTCAACAATTCAAGCATCAAGTTGTCAAGGCCTCTGACTCAAAGACATCTGGCAAATTTGAGTCCAAAGTAGGACTTATTCTAAGAATGAGCAAGATGATTAAAGACTTAATTAAACTTCCAAATGATGAATCACTACCAGTCCTTATCTCTGACTGGATTCCCAAGAAGGGAACTGTTCACCTTTAGTCACTAAGAAAGAAACGACGAACCAAGGCAAAGACAAGAAACAACACTTCGAGCAACTCAACTGCCAATGCTGTTCATTCTCCAAAATCAAAGAATGGATCGCCAGTTGACTTCCAGGTTTGCTCTGATCCAGATGAGCTTATTCCATTCATTCGAATCCCTCATCCAAACTATGGAGCGGACTACTTCAGAAGCACATGTCCTCTTCTCCAGCTGACTGAAGAAAATATTCGCACTTTCTATAGTGGTGAATATGCAGTCAAAGGTGCACAAAAGGAAGTGACCAATCTCTTTCTCACTCATTTTGCTTTTGTTGCACAACGTGACCAAGAGTTGTTCAAACAACTCCACCGATATTTCTATTGGTATAACTGGAGACATTCTATGTCCATCCAGTCTCACTTTTTATTAAATGGATAGGATCGTTAAATCCATTCCCTCCAACTATTGTACAAGTCCAGCACATCATGAATCACCGACTTGTTAACAAAATTCCAACAACCGCCTTGTTAGCTGAATTCAAGACAAGAATCATGCCTCAAGAAGCTGTGGTTTCAAATCAATCAGTCAATTGCCCAACTGGCTCGCTTTGCCGAAAACTGAACTTTGATAATTTATCAAGTCAGTCAGCTGAGCCACAACGACGAACTCCAACTGCCACAGAGAGGATATAACCACATCTATCACATACTGAAGTCGTGGCTCCACAGAAGAATCCAAAGCATGATGAGAGCGACAGTGATGATGACGATACTGCCACATCACCAAGTCTTCTATCCAAGAGCTATATCACTCCCCTACTCACATCCAGCTCAAAAGGCGTTCAATTGACTATGAAAAATGATCAGTTCCGACCGTCGCCAAAGGGAACTTCACAATCCCTCAATCAAAGGATGAAAAACTCGTCAGTTGCCATTCAGCAGTTTCACCAAGCCCGTAAGACAACAAGGCCCGCACTGCCAAATAACAGAACTGGATCTGTATCAACGTCAAAGCGATCAAACTGCTCGAAAGAAAGCAGTGGAAACAGTCCAGCTCGGCCTTTCAAAAAGAGGAAACTGACTTAAGAAAGTCACGCAGCTGACCAAACGAACTGCTCAGTTTAGTTCAGTTAGAGCTTCAGTCAGCTCATCAGCGACGACTGGTAACATGACGAAACTAATCATCCAACCGCTGAATCATCAAACCAATCAATTGGACTGTATCCCAACTGACTCCGGATAAGTTTTTCGTTAATCCTCAAGATTATCATAATTAAATTGTTACCGTTATGATTATAAAATATCTTATATTATATTCAACGGATATAATTTGAAAATAGGGTTCTCTCTCACAAGTTGCCATTAATATCTCTGCATTGCTATTAAATCAACTCTTCGAAGAAGAAAAGGGAAATATATTTTTCTAATGAGATATAAATAGCAAAATCTGCAGAAAATATTTAGCTATTTATGGCAACTACCCCATTTTCAAAATAACTCCATCTCAGCCACATGATCATAAAGTTGTTTCACGATCGAACAGCTGGGACGCATGCATCAGTAATTCAGCTAATCATCCATCAAATCGGATAGCTGATCAGCTAAGAGAAGCAATCGAGTGTCCTCGATCAATGCATGCAAAGCTGAATATATATATGCAAGGAGATGTAGGCTCCGATCATCCGCAAACTCTCTCTCATCCTTGCTTTGATCACCTGCAAACTCTCTCTCTCTCAACACACTTGCATATCTAACAACACCATCTCTTTGCAGAAATGAAGCCTTCATTTCAAATGGTAGATGTCAACTCGCTCATGAACAAGATAAAGAAATATAAGACACTTAATCTAGAGCTTCTTAACGCACGTCTTGGCCCAGACAACTTTCAAAGAATTTACCGGCCATTGGAGGAACCTAGGTTGATGCCATTCTTGACAATCATGCCAGTCAAGAATATACCTTCCCATGTTGCAGAGTTCTACCACAACGCAACCATCTCCGGCAACAACATCATCTCCACCGTCCAGAAGAAAGTGATCACGGTGACAAAAGATACGATGATGTCTACACTTCTCCTTCCCGGTGAAGGCCCAGACGTGATGGAACTGGAACTACCGTGCAAATATGCACTGTGGGGTCTTTGGAAACATCCTCACGTGCACCATCACGACTGCTCACATAGGCTGAAGGAAAGCCTGCCCAGCGAGATCATCCAACTCCTGGATATCACCGGCCATATCCTGCATGGGAACTTTGAGACAGTCCAATTCTCGGAACTCAAAGCCCATCTAACGGCCGCTCTATACTTCGGGTGTAAAGCTGATTGGGCCTCCTTTATTCTTGCTCAACTACGAGCAAATATCGAGCGAGCAGAATATGATCCATCAACTGGCTCGTTCCGAGAGAATGTTGGGTTTATGGGTCACATAAGCCACATCATTCTAAGCCAGTTTGATGAGATCATTCCAATTGACGAACCGATCGGACAAAGGGACATGCTCTCAACCATCTACTGCCATCCGATCCAGAAGAAATCATGCCAACCAGGAACTCCCGACTCAAGTTGTGGAAAGCAACTGGTGGTCGCCCATGCCAGCTCCTCAGAAGAAAGGCAGCTGATGATTGAAAATGAGCCCCTCTCTAGACTGAGTGATCAGTCTACAATACCAGCCAGCTCACAACCTCTAACCTTAGTCCATCGCGACTCAATTGAGGTTGAGTTTGAGGCAGCTCTAGACCATCAGCTAAGAAGTTGCTTCGGTCTCATTGAGGACACTGATTCCTCTTTATTCGAGCAACTGAAACGGTACCTCCAGTACAACATCTGGCGATTCCAACTTGATGAGGCCACAATGTTCCACCTCATCCGCACTCGTGGATCCCTATTCTGGATCAACGAAGGATAATGTAGTAGAAATTAGATGAACCATCCACTCTGCTCACCGCCGACGCTTTCGGAGATAATGGATTCGATTATCAAATGAATCCAGCTCAGCATACCAGCCGACGCTCCTCTTCCCAACAACGAGCCAGCCAACTCCTCCTGCACCCCATTTCTTGAAGATCCTCCAATCGCATCAACCGATGAGATCTACACCACTTTGGCTTCCATGGACTTTAGAGAGCAAGAACTCTCTCAAACTGCTGATCGTGGTCAGTTCATGATGACTGAAGAAGCCTATGCATGGTTCTCCTCGCCCATGCTCATTCCTTCAGTTTCCTCACTCCATGATGACCACTTGGCAACTGCCTTCACCTTCTTACCAAATCTCTCAATCCCATCATGCGATCTGCACCAACTTACCCTATTGGATGATGCCAAAAAGGGGGGAGATGGAAAGTATGATGATGAAAACTTAACTCTTTGGGATCAGATCCAAAGAGAAATACATCATGAGGGGGAAGATCAGCTTCAGGGGGAAGCTTGGAGAAAATTTGGAACTCAAGAAAGAGGAGAATCAAGCAGGAAGAGATGAAGCAACTAAATAAGAGAAGTAGTTCTAACCTGCTTTCTAGAGATCATTCGATATGTTTTGATCTATACTTCATGCTCTGATACATGCCTTAATGAGAATATGTTCATACTCTGATACATGCTCTAATACTTGAACTTATGCTTCAACGTGCTTTAATATCAAGCATTGTGCTCTGCTCTGATACCCGGACAATCATGCACTAATTACTCAAAATGAAAGCATGACTAAAATAAAAGTATGCGTTGAATGCTCTGATATTTGAATTTTGAATGCTCTGATACTTGAATTTCATGCTTGCTCTGATATCAAGAATTTGCCCAAGCAAACTGCAGCATGTTTATCAAACAAACATTTGTAGTTTTTCATCATCATTGACAAGGTTTTAACATCATCAAAAAGGGGGAAATTGTTAGGAAAAACTATCAAGGAACCTCTAGATAAGGTTTTGATGAGATTTCAAAACTATTTATGAAAAACTGACTAAAATTCAAGCTGCAGATCTGAGCTGATCAATCCAGAACATCATTAAAGCCAAAGTCAACCAAACTGGAGTATGGTCTACCAGCTAGAAGGATACGTCATCCAGTTAGAACTCAACTCAACTGAGGAGTCAAAAAGTCAAACCAGTCGAAACAAATTGACAGCTGAGTTAACTGAGCTGAGGGAGAAAAGAATCGAATAGACTGAAGAAACTGATAAGAGATCAGTTTCAACTAAAGACTAGAAGTAACCCGCTGATGGCCAAACTGAAGTAAACAGACAAATCAGTTAAAGGCCAAAACTGAAGTCAGCCAACTTATGATTAGTCAAGCAAACAAGAAAGCTCAAGAGAGAGCAGTCAAACTGACAAGCTAGTCAAGAACTTATGATTAGTCAAGCTGACAAGAAAGTTTAAGAAGAAAGCAGTCGAACTGACAAAACCATTCTAACGACTTGAGATCAGTTGAACTGGAGGAAGAAGCTCGAAACTGCCAACTGGAGCAACTGAGCTGACAAGCTCGGAACTGCCAACTAGAGCAATGGCCAAACTGAGCTGACAAGCTCAGAACTGCCAACTGGAGCAATGGCACAACTGAGCTGACAAGCTCAGAACTGCCAACTGAAGCAATGGCCAAACTGAGCTTACAAGCTCGGAACTACCAACTGGAGCAATAGCCAAACTGAGCTGACAAGCTCGTAGAAGTTTGAGACTTCGAATCTCTATAAATCACCTGTGTGTTGTACTATTTTAATTATTGCATATTTTTGAATTGTACACAAGCTCACACAATCTGCACTCAGGCTGTCATAAGTGATCAACCAATTTGTGCATAGATAAGTTTCTCTAAGCGAGTCAAAGGGCCCTTATTATTCCGCAATTGAAGCAAAAGTTTTAATCAGTTTATTCACCCCCCTCTAAACTGATATCGACTCGCCCGGGACCAACAACCACTATCAAGATGATTGACCAAATTTGAGCAAGAATGAAAGAAGCACAAGACAGACAGAAAGCTTATGCAGATAAACGCAGGACAAACTTACAGTTCCAAGTTGGTAAAATTTTTTTCTTAAAGGTATCTCCAATATGGGGTGTTGTGAGATTTGGAAAAGGAGGCAAACTAAGACCAAGATTTATTGGGCCATTCGAGATATTAGAAAGAATTGGTGAGGTTGCTTACCGATTAGCTCTACCGTCAGACCTATCACAAGCTCATGATGTATATCATGTTTCAATGCTAAGGAAATACGTGTTTGACCCAGAACACATTATCAAAGAAAGTGAGTTAGTTCTACGTTCCGATATGACATACGAGAAAAAACCCCACGAAATTCTTGATAGAAAAGTTCAAGTCCTAAGAAACAAGAAAATTCCATTGGTGCTTATGCAATGGAATCATCATGATAGAACCGAAGCAACGTGGGAACTAGAAAGCAAAATGAGACAACAATATCCTGAGTTATTCAAAGGTATGTGAATTTCGGGATGAAATTCTTTTAAAGGGGGGGGAGTGTAATACCCCAAAATTTTATTATCTAAATTTAATTAGGAATATACATCTAATAGTTAGAATAATTGAAATATCCAAAACTTTTAAGTATTAAAATAATAGTTTATGATTACCTTAAGGGTATGTTAGGGAAGAAAATAGACCCTTAATTTTTATTTTTATTTTTATTTTTTTTGGTAAGTATGCTTGTTGAGTAGGTTAAAGATACTTTGTTTCATTCTTGTATTTTTATTACAAATCCCGATGTCATTTTTTTTTAGAAACCTAAAAGATATTTGTTATTATCAGTTCGGGTATTAAAAGATCATGTGTTTAGAATATATATCCAAATCCTAATAATTATCTAAATAAATATATATTTTTATTATTTAATGAGGGGCTACGTATATTTTATTTACCTAATGATTCTCCAATAATATATATATATATATATATATATTTCAATTCTATCTAAAAATATTACTATTATATTTGGGAACTAGTTAAATTATATAAGTATGCATGTATATTTGTTTGCGGGTCAGTACTAGCTATATAATAACTATGTTATATTATGTATCATTTAGGAAAAATAATAGTAATATAATAATGAATGAAGATGATGAGGATTGTACATATCATAATGCATACATGTTTCCTTACAAATACTAGATAGATTACACGTGTAATCCAACAATTAGAATTTTAAAGTGTAAGGTAAATTAGATATAGTTTTTTTAAAAAAAATTGAGAAATTAACTTCCACCCTTAATTAGCTAAGTGAAATTCATTGCACCGAACCGTCAATTCTCATCAATCGAAGGAAAAAAAACGCAATTAATATAAGGTTAGTGTTTAGATTTAGTTTCATGTGTGTGTGTATAATATCTAATTAAGTTAGTATTTTTGAGGGTTTGATTTTAATGTTACTAATTTAATATGAATAAATTTTGGATCGGTAGAATTGTATTTATTCGCCTTTCATAATTTTTATTTTAATTGTATTCATGACTAAATAACTTAAATAAGTTAAGTAATGATAAAAATAACTTAAATAAGTTAAGTAAATTTTTCAGTGGATTAGAATTAGTAAAATGAATATAAGTATAATCATATTAAACTTTTATAGACTGGAACTATTAAACAAATGCTATAATCTCTAAATATTGAAATAGGGAACCTTAAATTCATCTTGAATACAATATATAGGTTAATGTCATAATTTCTAGAATTATAAGATTTACCGTATTCTTATGTTATATTTATTTTAGTTTTGGCAATGGATTAGTTATGTACTAATAGTAATAATTAGTAAATTAAAGTTTATATTAGTAAAACAAATATTATTTAAAATGTGTAAATAAATAATAGAATTCAACAATTAAATATTAAAAGGAATCTTAGGGATTTAATCTTAATAGGATCATTTTAGTTAAACTAAGTCAATGCTGGTTGTTGTAGGCTAAGAAGAAGTAGCAGGAATCAAGTAGAATCAATCTAGAAATTTGAAACCTTATCTATTATCCAGGTGGACTATTATATCTTGGTAAATTGTATCTTTCGAGTTATTAAGCTCTGCTTTGTTAAAATTGCATATGTCACTATCTGTATTAAATATTTACGTGTTGCTGTATGTTGTCGGAGCCTTATAAACTAGCGTTGTGTCAATGTGAGTAGCTACAATATGCATGGATTATTCATCATGCCCTACTCCTTGTCGATGAGACTAAAATGAAACACTTATTGGTTACACTCATTGGGTATACTTTGGCCATACTCAAATTTACGCGTTGGTGATGTAGTACGGGTTGCGGGCAGTGACTGGTTATACTCTTAAGCGCTTCATGATAAAATATTTTGGTGAACTTAGGTTGCTTTAAATTTTAAAACCTCCTAAGCTTCACTACCTGCATGAACACAAATAGATTACTTTTACAAAATGATTTGCATAACTTGAATTGTAAAACTTACCCACTGATGCATTAGTACTCAGCCCAAATATTTTCAAACATTTTTCAGGTCAGTAGGCTGGCCCATGGATGTGACGATGTTGAGAGATGGGCTTTTGTTATTTACGTATTTTCCCATTGTCTCTTTTTGTTAGGTATTCTGTTAATAATGAAGTTTCTGCGCTTGTAATATCCTTTTGTTAAACACTAAGAACTCTAATCTTGGTGTTATGAATAAGTATATATTATTATGAAGCATGTTTGAATATTCTGAGTCTTCTATTGAAATTTTGTTAATCAGATTACCCCATTTCTTTCCCTCTTCTTAATTTCAACCCTCGTGGCGTCTATTTCTACAGTCTTTCGGGACCGGGGCGCTACACTATCAAACAGGCTTAGCTGCTAGAAATAAGATTGAATTTATAGATAGTACTTTTCTGGAACTAGATAGTTCTTCTCTAGACTATAAACAGTGGTTTAAAGTGGATTACATTGTGTTTTCCTGGATTATAAATTCGATTTATAAAGAGCTGAGCCGAGGATTTAAACACTTGGATACTTCAAAGTCACTATGGGATGACTTACATAGGTGATTCGCTAGATCGAATGTTCCGAAGATATATAAGCTCTGACGTGAGTTAGCTACTTACTCACAGGAAAATCAGACTGTCATGATGTATTTTCACAATTTACAGACACTATGGGATGAAATACATCTTTTAGTGCCATGTCATGTGTGTACATGTAGAGCTGCTGATATGAACAAGCGTAATGAGGAGAGTGAACGATTGATGTAATTTTTGATGGGGTTAAATGACTACTATGACTCGATTCGGAATCAGATTCTCATACTTGATCCTTTGCCTTCTATAAGTCAAACATATTCTATGGTTCTTCAAGTAGAAGAACTAAAAGAAATATCTTCGCTTTATCCAAAGCAAAGTGATCAGACAGCTATGTACTCAAATAACCGATATTCCAGAGGAAGGAATCAGAGCTTTCAAAGAAGATTGTCCAAAGAGGAAAAGCAGAAATTAAAGTGTACACATTGTGGTGGTTCTAGACATGAAAAGAAGGATTGCTCTGAAATAATTGGTTATCCTGATTGGTACAAAGATTTCAAACATGCCAAAGGAAAACTAAAAGCAAATTGTGTGGAGGATGATGAATGTGAGAGTATCAGAAGTGAGTCTCATACACAAGAGAGTGTTCCAGAGATAGACATGACAAAATTTGTCCAGGCAGAAGTTGTGAAATGTCTCAGTAATTACTTTTAGAGGTCTGAGGCATCTACTTCACCTCTTAATATACCCTATACTACAGATAACAATTCAGCAAATATGGCAAATACTGAAGCTGTTGCAGACATTAGTAGTGAAGGATTTATGGGATACTATGCCTTTGGGACAAGTGAAGAGATTCACACCAACGAATGGATTATAGACTCTGGTGCCAGTACACACATGTGTTGCAATATTGCACTTATGCAGAGTCTATCATTCCTTAATGAGCCTCAAAAAATATTTCTACCCGATGGATCTAGTATACCAGTTCATCAAATTGGGGGGGGCAAAATTACTGCAGAGATTACCCTTAAAAAAGTGTTATTTGCTCCTTCATTCATGCATAACTTGATATCAGTGGGGTAACTCACCAAAGATCTGCTTGGAAAGGTTCTTTTTCTACCAACACACTATGTTATTCAAGATAATATTCATGAAATGCTCTTGGCATTGGAAAGTTAAAAGGAAAGTTGTATGTGTTCAAAAGTAGTGTTCATGAGAGAATTTGTTCTAGCAACACAGCAACTGATCTGGATTGCAACAATGGCATGAGTTGCTTGGACATCGATCTATTGGAGCTCTGAAGAATATTCCCCAACTAAAAAGGCGTTTCTCTATCTCTGGTTTTGATAGTCTTGCTAAATGTGAAATTTGTCACAGGGCCAAACAACAATGATTACCATTTCCCCCTCTCAACAGAAGGTCTACCAAACCTTTTGAGCTTTTACATGTTGATTTATAGGGACCGTACCATGTTGAGAACATCTCTAACACTCTTTATATATTGACTTTGGTGGAGGATTATTCCAGGACTACATGGACATATCTCATAAACCATAAAGGGAAGGTACATAGAGTACTAAGAAGTTTTTTAATGATGGTTCAAACTCACTTCCGCACCAAAGTCTGTTTTGTCAAAACAGATAATGGTACCGAATTTACTAGTCATGCAACTCAATCTTTGTTCCAGGAACATGGAGTTATTCATTAACACTCCTGTCTTTACTCCCCACAGCAAAATGGAATTGTCGAGCGGAAGCACAAGCATTTACTTCAAGTTGCTCGTGCATTGATGTTTCAAAGTCAGCTACCTTGTAAGTTTTGGCCTTACTCCATTTTACACGCTACATGGCTTATTAACAGGACTCCTTCTGTGGTCTTAAATTGGTTGACTCCTCATGAGGTGCTATTCCAAAAATCTCCTACATATGCCACTCTTCAACCTTTTAGTTGTCTTTCCTTCATTGCTAACACTACTCCTTCTATTTCTAAATTTGATTCTCGAATTCATAAAGGCATATATCTAGGACAAGATCCTAATCAAAAGGGCTTTTGTAATGCCCCAATTTCAATTTTAAAAGAAAAAAGCACGTTATCCATGCTTTTCATTAATAAAATATTTTACTTGAGATACAGCGAAAGTTTCAAAGCATAACTCGACATTTATTACATAAAATAAAGTCAAAAAAATAAAAATAAATTAAATCTTTAACCATGCTTGATCACTTGACCACCATCATCACATCTTGTCCGCTACGCATCACCAGAGATAACACCTGAAAAGATAAGTAGTTTTTGGGGTGAGTACTACTGATTCAGTGGGGTGTGTCCAATTATTCAGGCTATATAAAATTAAACAAGTAAATGAGAATAGTAAAAGTGTTCAGTCCATAGATCAAACCATATAGCCCGTCGACCCATGCTGTGTAGCCCGTAGGCCCTGTCTTATCAGCCCGAAGGCCCTGTACTGTACTGTGTCATCACATACTCAATAATAAAATATAAAGAGAATAATCAGGACATGATCACGTAAAACCCCACCTTGATCTTGATCTTGATATTAACTGATTAAGTCATGTGCGCCTTGCCTATAAATTAATTATCTTGAATTAATGAGATGAATAACATGATATGCAAATTTATACAGGTAACTAAACCATTCCTATAACATTATGCATGCTTATTTAAAATAACTAATTATTTAACTAAGTGATTAAGCGAATTAAAGCCATAAATTTATAGTTAACATATACATATGGTCAACTATTATTTACGTGAGAAATGCATGATTTTAACTAATTAATGCATGGCCAAATTTTATACTTAACTTGCTAAGCACTACACGGCATTATATAGATATACATATATCATGGAAAAACAAATAAGTTAGAAAGAAAAGTTAATGCATGCTTTTTGGACCCAAACTCTCGGCCCAAACCTTCATTTAATTAAGCCCCCAAACCCAACTCTCAAAAGCCCATTTCCTTGCCAACTACTTAGAGCTATTCTCCTTCTCTCATATATCTTTTATACAGAAACTTCAACAAGAAGCATCCTTCTACAGACTTATGTGCACAGCAGAACGACCACCATGACCAACCTGCAAAATAGAATTTTAGAGAGAACAAAATATGAACCATGGCAACAGCAGCCTTCTACATCGTTCCCATCCTCTCTCTATCGCTGCACACCAACAGCATCGATGCATCATCATTGTTGACACAGATGACCGAGCATCAAGCCAACACCGTCACCACCTCGGTTGTCGATCCCTGACAACCCACACTACACTCATGACACCCTCTACATGTTATGCTATGCAATGCAAATGCATGAGAAACAAAATAAAACATGAAGATCGTCACATACCTCACAACCGTTCTCAACTAAAGCTTCTACTCTCTCTACGGGTTTTTTTTTCTTTTGCTTTTCTTTTGGCGTGGGTAATAAAAAGTCTAGAACTCTATATTTATACTTGAAGGATTAGGGCTAGAGTTTGAATGAAAGATGAGATCTCGTAGTTATCCTCATCAAGAAATTGATAAGGTTGTTAAGGTTTCAAAATTTGAAAGAGAATATTTGCTGCTCGATCTTTCATTTCGAATCGATATAGTAGAAGGAAGAAATGATAAGATATTTAGAACCGAGCCTCAACATTGAGCTCGAAAGGATTTGGGCTTTAATTAACTAAAATGGGCTAAAAATATAAAATGCAACCTTTTATGCACTCCAATTAACATTAAATGCGTGCTCATGATATGAAATAAATTATCATACAATATAATTAATTCATGCTATGATTCAATTCAAAAAAATACATCTTGTAAGCTTAATTATTTATTAAACCTATTGAGGCGCGACTTATTAGACTTAAGCAATTAATATCACACATAAGAATAAATAAAATGAATAAAAAAAATTTACGAAAAATGTTGCAATTTAAATATTAGAAAATCGGGTCACTACAACTTTATTCTCTACAATCTTGATACTTTGTAGCTTTAAATATCCAGAGATGTAAAATTCTTCTCTGGCACATTTCCTCTGTAGTAAGAAAAATTCACTAGCAACTTACCTTTTCCTTCTTTTGTTGATGAGTGTATGCTCGATCTCTCTCCTCCTACATGTGAGGATACTCCATCTGATCCTATTGTCACTATTCCTGTTATGGTATCATCTCCTTCTTCATCACCTACCCTGGAGTCCCTCACCTTCTTTCTTACCTACCACTCATCCCCTAATTATCTTCCACTTCATCGAAGTACTCATCCCCGCACTACTCCTGCTTATTTACATGACTACGTATGTTTTACTTTGGTTTCTAATAAATTCGGTAGTTCTCCTTTACCATCCAATACATCTCCTACATTCCTTTATCTTCTCTTTCCTTCATTAATGCCTTCCTACACTACATTTCTAGTAAACGTTCAATCATTGCAAGAGCCTACTTCGTATGCTGAAGCTAGTAAATTCATTGTAGTATAGTGGTGAGTATTCCCACCTGTCACGCGGGTGACCTGGGTTCGATCCTCGGCAACGGCACCAAAAACTTGTTCGCTCTTTTATTCACTCAAAAATGACTCGTGAGTGCACAAGGCAAATTGCAGTAAAATACTGGTGAGAACAGATATCGTATCCACAGAGACTAGCTATGTAATTCAACTAAGTACTCCATTTAACTATTCTACTTTATCTAGATGACCAGATCAAATGTTTGGTTGATTAAACTAAATTCAAACTAAGAACTATAAATGAATAATAAAACAGGAACATAAAAATCAAACAAGAACTTCAGGGAGAAAATGGATTCTAGGGTCTACACGTCTATGGATTTTATGAATTCAATTAACATATTAAACCAAGATTAATTCTTAAATTTGTAGGAGAATCACTAAATTATCTAGACCCTCCCTCTCGAGTAAGTTCTAGATGTAGATTAGATCCTAATTATCATCTCTCGATCTCAAATTAGCATCTAACTCCTAATGATTCTCAGGATTTATTCTCCTCATGATAACCTACCAATCTCTCGATCTAGCAAGCTCATGTTATGCATTCCTAATCTGTTAAGTAATTAATCTCTCTCGAGTGATAATCAATTAACTACACATGTGCATTTGATGGCCAAACAAATTCACAGGACAATTAATTCAAGGAAGCATAAGCAAATAAAGGAAAGGAACAATAGTATTAATTGAAATCATAAAAATCCATAGTTGTGTCCAAACCCTAGAATCTATAAGTGTTTAGCCTCTCATCATCAAATTACAATCCAAAGAAAATAAATAGATGATTAAAGCTAACATCATAAACATAAATTAGAAATTGTAAATGCAACTTATGCCAAGTTGAATCTTCAATCTCAGTTGCTCTCTGTTGTTCCCCGTCATCTCTTGCTCTTCTCTACTCTACTATCAGGTAAAAGTTGATGCAATTTTCGTCTAATGGAAGCTTTTAAATAGTAGAAGGGATGGAAGCCCAAAGAAAGAAGGAGAGCCTGATCCAAAAGAAAACTCATCGCTAATCGTCGATATGAGCACGGGCCGTGCAACAGAGAGCACAGTCTATGCTCCTGGAATGAGAAAACTACGTCTGCTTCGTCGAGAGAGGAGCACGGACCGTGCTCTTTTTCACCACCCGACACACTTCACCATTTTGCTCCATTCTCACTCGTTTCTCATCCGATTGACCCGATTCAAGTTACAACACGTTTCTTACTCAATCATCTATCTTCTTAGGTACTTTTCAAGCTCAATTTCATCTCATAAAATAATTGGAATCAAATCCCTTCAAAATGAGCAAACACGTGACACTGTACAAAATATGGAAAATTATGCGCAACTTCTCAATATATGCATGCAATGCTCATCAACTACCATCTAAATGACCCTCAAAAAACATGAAACCCATGGGTTTATCACTCATGACAGTCTATTTGATTATTGCTCTTGCTTCTCATTACTCTTGGCCATTGCATCAAATTGATGTAAATAACGCATTTCTTCAATTTAATCTCATAAAATAATTGGAATCAAATCCCTTCAAAATGAGCAAACACATGACACTGTACAAAATATGGAAAAATATGCGCAACCTCTCAATATATGCATACAATGCTCATCAACTACCATCTAAATGACCCTCAAAAAGTATGAAAACCATGGGTTTATCACTCGTGACAGTCTGTTTGATTATTGCTCTCGCTTCTCATTACTCTTGGCCGTTGCATCAAATTGATGTAAATAACGCATTTCTTTACGGTCATCCTTCTGATGAAATATACATGATTCCTCCTCAGGGATATGCACGAGCTCAACCTCACCAAGTGTGTCGTCTATCAAGAGTCTATATGGCCTCAAGCAAGCCTCTCGGGAGTGGAACCAAGAGTTTTGTAAACACTTATTCTCCCTTGGTTTTGTACAATCGGCTCATCATCATTGTCTTTTTATCCCCGGGACTGCTATTTCATTTCTTGCACTACTCGTCTATGTTGATGATATTTTACTCACCGGTCCTAGCCTTGATGATATATCTAGTATTAAGACTTCTCTTCACTCCACGTTTACTATCAAGGATCTTGGTGAGGCAAAGCTTTTTTTGGGTGTTGAAATTGCTCACGGCTCTACTGGGACATATTTGTGTCAAACGGAAGTATATTTTGGATTGCTTGGATAGTGTAGGACTCAGTGGTTGCCAACCCAAGTCTACACCTTTTCCTGCTGGACTTCACCTCACTACCGCTGTTTCTCATCCCCTTTCTCAGCCTGATCGCTATCGCTGCCTTGTCGGGAAGCTTTTATATCTTAATTTGACATGTCCTGACATTTCTTTTCCCGTGCAACAACTTAGTCAGTTCGTTTCCAATCCTAACCACTCCCATTGGCAAGCGGCACTTCACATTTTGAAATATCTTAAAGGTTCTCCCTCTCAAGGGTTATTTTTTGCTTTTTCCTCCTCTCTTGATGTCACCGCTTACTGTGATGCCGATTGGAGCTCCTATACAGACTCTCGCCGTTCATTGATAGGATATTATGTTTTTCTTGGCCCGTGCCTTATTTCTTGGCGTTGTAAGAAGCAGAATACCGTCTCTCTTTTCTCTACCGAGGCTGAATATCACAGTCTCAGCGATACTGTCCGAGAGCTGTTACGGATCTCTTATTTGATTCGTGATTTTGGTATTTCGATTGCTTCTCCTATTCCCCTATTTTGTGATAACCAAGCGGCGGTCCACATCACCCGGAATCAGGTGTTTCATGAACGAACAAAGCATATTGATCTCCATTGTTATTTTGTTCGACATCATTTTAATGTTGGATTCTTCAGTCCTTCTTATGTCTCTACTCATCTTCAACTCGCCGACCTCTTTACCAAAGCTCTCTCGGCTCCTCGTCACCGGTTTCTTTTATCCAAGCTTAGCCCTGGTAATGTTCACTGGCTGCAACTTGAGGGGGGTGCAGAAGTTTCTCCATACGTGCATGAATTTTGGAGAGAGTCTTACTCCTGCGAGCATGTCTTGTAATCTTGCAAAGTCTTGTGGCGAGTCCACGTCAGCATGGATACTAATACTTCCATTATGTACAGGACCAAAACATGACTGGATCACTCATACTTTACACACACTCTGCTGACATCATCAATCCGCATAAGTGCTGCTTGCCTTGATCTTGGTCGTCCATAATCACTGCAAGGATTATACCTTGCTCCTTGCAGCCATAGGATCTTAGTTGGTTGTTTAGATATATTTTGTACGCTTTATTTCTTTTAGTATAAATAGGAGAAACACATATTGTATTCATACTTTTTTGGAATAATAAGAAAGTAGTTACTATAATTTTCTGCCCAAAATATCTTTTGATTTTCTGTACCAAAATGGATTCTATCGATTTCTACAGGTTCAATAATTTCATTTTAGGGTATATAATCTCTCTGTCCTAATCATGGATAAAAATATCGCTATCGCAACATATATCGCAACTTTAATTTTACGGATATATCGCCGGATATATCGATATCGGCATATCACAAAAAATTGAAAAAAATGATGGAAATCATATTAAAATCTTGGAAATTTAGCAAGAAATTTTAGGAACTATTATGATATATTATTATGCACATATTCCACTAAATTTTTTGATAGAATTGTATTTTGAAAGCAAACATATGAATAATACATTATATAAATACCGTCTGAGACAATACATTTGACAAAATAATACATAATACAACATAAATTAACTAAATAAATATTATAAAGTACAATTAATACCAAAATGAGGATCTATGAGGTTCAAATATAACAGATGGAATGTCATCTTGTTCTAAATAATATTGGTACCAACTCATCACATTAGAGTAATTATGGATATAATTATGCGCATGCGCTTGATATATTTCTTGATTTCTTATATTTCAATTTCGTATGATATATGGGGAGAAAAACTTTAGTGATTTGTCTATCATGTCCCTTACCCGAAAAAATGAAAAATATAAAGTCGGTGCTCTCACTTTTCAATCTAAGACATCCGTTGGTCTCCCGATCTTCTTTCTCTTGTAATTTTTACAAAGTGAGTGTCCTTATAAAGCAAAGAATATTGCAACTCAAATAATTACATTGAAAACCTAAAAAAGACCACAAAAATATATAGTATTAAATAAAAATCAAAATATGTTATAGAAATATAAAAAAATCGCGATATATTACAATATTTTGCAATAATTTGTGATATTTTGCGATATATTGTGATATATTGCGATATTTCACCGATACTCGGGAAAAAGATATTCTCCCCAATATCCATATCGCAATGTCAATATCTGCGATATATCTGCGATATTTGGCGATATTTCAATCCTTGGTCCTAATAAGATAGACTGATTGAGATTTTCACAATGATTAAGAAAAAAAATTAGGAAAGACAATTAATAAAAGACTTCTTAATATGCTCTTATTTACTCCTTTCGTCCCGATTATATAGTCTCTATTGCTAGTTTTGGGGTGTCCCGATTATATATTCTCTATTGCTAGTTTTGGGGTGTCCCAATTCTATAGTTTCATTACTATAAGTAACATTAATTCTCATATTAATGTATAAATGCACCCTTATTAATTCTTGAAAATTAAAAAACTAGTCACTTAAATTTTGAAAGTCATAAATATTAAATAAGGGTATTATTGAAAATTTTGCTTTTTAATATCTTGTTTCCATAAATAGTTTTAATTTACGTGTGACTAGAAAATAGACTATATAATTGAGACGGATGTACTGTTTATTTGGCAATGAATTTAATGCTTAATGTAAACATATTAAATAGGGGTATGTGTTAGTAAATTAGTTAAATATATATATAACCAACTTATATATTGGGACATTCAAAAAGGAAAACAAGTCTATCTTATTGGGACGGAGAGAGTATTTATTTTGAAAAAATTAAATGACGAGCGCAGTGCACGAGCCCATCGTCAAATAAAAAAATTACTTTAATTTTAGGTTCTCTAATTCCAGTTTAAGGTATATATTTATTCTAAAAAATTAATTAGGCGAGCGCGGTGCATGATCCCGCCGACGATTCAATTTTATGGTATATATTTTTTTAGAATAAAAAAATCAGAAATTCCAAACTGGGCAAATTTCTTTTTTTTTTGGGGGACTGGGCCGGCCCATGGGTTAGTTAGGAAGATCAACCAAATCTTTTACTTCCTTGAGAAAAATTAAGTCATTTGATAGTGTACTAAATTCATTTGCAATTCTGAAATGATGGCCAATATTATGGTAGACGTACACATTAATGTTCATCGGGATAGTCATATAAATTGTCGCGCGACTAGTCTCACATTTTCTTTCATAATTTATTTTTTTGAGATATTTTCTTTCATAATTTATTATTTTCAAACATAATGAATAATATTGTATAGGACAAAATATATACTTATGAACTTTCGTTTGTTTACAAAAGTGTCTTGAACGTCAGAAATTTCCAAAACATATCCAATTAAATATTCCACATGTTTGCAAAAAAATCATATGATCCAATTTCGGTGTCGAATTGTTGATAAGGCACGTCGGAGTCTAGCATGTAAAATAACATGAAAAATCATATTTAATCTTAATGTGAATTATGATTTTTCATATAATTTTAAACGCTAGACCGGGGCATAATTTGTGTCTTGAACTTCAAAATTTTCCAAAACATATCCAATTAAATATTCCACATTTTTGCAAAAAAAAATCATATGATCCAATTTTCGATGTCGGATTGTTGATAAGGCACGTCGGAGTCTAATATGAAAAATTATATTTAATCTCAATGTAAATTATGATTTTTCATATAATTTTAAACGTTAGGCTTGGACATAATTTGTCATCAATTTGACATTGAAAATTGAATATGATAATATTTTTGCAAAATTGTTGAAAGTTTGGGTATTTTTTGGATTTTTTTGAAGTTTAGGACATTTTAACAAAACAGATAAAAGTTTAAGATATAACCTTATATATATACATATATATATATATGTGTCCTATTGTATATGTGTACTAGCATACTATCGATAAGTTGGTTCTGAATATCAGTTGAACTAAAATATGGATAAAACTAAGTAATTTTTATATTGGGACATAACACAAATTATTCACCAAATGGTTTGCTGTAGGTTTTTTCAGTAAAATAGAAGAATCTCGTTACACGTTCAAACATCATCATTTCATTCTAAACTTTCGAGATTCTCTTATAGTGGATTTAGTATTCATTTGAAGGATATACTGATCAAATTTTTTTTAAAGGCTGAGTCTCTTGCAGGTAACCTTTTTCTTTATTTTTTTTTAGCCAAAACAGCTTTTATTAACTACAGTGAATTCCCTCAAAGAAAAAAAAAACTTTGTTTCAGCATATGCTAGCTAGGATCTAAATTATATATAGTGCAATTATATTAAATCTTGTAAGACAAGTTTAAATGTGGAACTACTTTAATTTTATTTGGAAGAAAATTAAACAAGGTGCAAGCAAATTAAATATCTAGCTAGCTAGGTAGTCGTTTAATGAAGATTAATGATTTAAACCTTCTTTTCAACCATGCCATAGAAAAGTGATGACAAAGAGGAAAGTGAATATATATGGTTGGCCATGATTATACACACACATATATAAATATATGTGATATATGTGTGTAGATATATATAGATATAAATTGGACTATATAGTTGTAGGTTGTAGCCGATATTATTGATAATTATTCCCTCGTCCACTTTGAATTTCCACCTCCCAACGCATATATACATACCCCATGCAGCCGATTTTCTTGTCGTGTCAATGCTTTTACAATCTAAAGTTATTACAACCCAAAAAACATTAGCATATGCAAAAATTTGGTGATAAATATATATAATCATCATCAGATAATTTTTTTTCTTTCTGAGTTCCTAGCTAGTTTTAAGTATATAATTCGACCTCCATATATATATATATATATATATGTATATATGTATATATATCATCATTCTGGTTTGGGTAATGGAAGTCGCATTATTACCATAAAGTTTTCAAAGTCGAAAAGGAGATAAAGAAATCTTTTTAGCCCATTGATACTTCCTTGTTACTCATTATCAATTGTTGCCCTCTTTCTTTTTCACATAACTAAATTACATTTTCTAATACAGTATTAAGTCCAATATGTAAACTAATTAGTGTAGAACACGCACGATATATTATGATATATATATATATATATATATGTGCATTTCTTTTTTGTCATGTCAACTGAAATCGAATGTAGACATAGGTCACCTATGAATAGTGAAATGAAAATGCAAAAAAGAAAAGGCAATTGTGTGTGTGCATATGTGTGTATATAATCCTTCTTCCCTATAAAGCTGGTGCTACATGTATCTATATGTGTGTGTTTATTTAAATTTGATTTAGATATAGATATGTATGTCAGTGGGGTATTCTGATGTAGCCTTCTAAACTTCCACTTTGTATATCTTTTAGAGCAATGAGGTTGATATATATATATGTGTGTGTGTGTGTGTACCCATTTTGTTCTGGAATCCAAATATGCAATTCTATGCTCTGCCAAACCCTTACTGCTTCACTTCAACAATCTATTGTAGGTCCATCTATATAAATATACCTTTTTTTTTCTTTTTTCATTTTGAGGGCCTCACCTCCCAAAGCCTGCACCTATATATATATTCCAATCCCTCCAATGAATCATAAATAAAATAATATATAGTAAACTAAATAAAATAATCCAACTCTAAAAATGGATCGATATGTTTTGCCTTTTCTTTCTTCTCTCATAAATTTAGATACTTATTAGTTATTACGGATAAGGATCTATTTCTTGTTTTGCATACGTGAGACGTGCATGCATTACTCAGTATGTAATATTTTTTATACGTGTGTGTATTTGTGTGTGTGTGTTTATTTAAATACACGTCTACACACTTATGACTTATATAACTAACGGCCGGGATTACACGAAATATTTCAAGTTCACTAGTTTTAAATGAATAATTGGTGAATTGGCTTGTTAATTAGCTTCTTAATTTAATTCTATCTTTGTTTATATATATATATATATATATAGACATTGTACCTAATTGCACTTTTTAAATTAGTTGCACAACTTGGAAAGTCTGTTGAAGAGAGCTAGACTAGTAGTTCCAAACACACCATCTTTCTCTTTTACGTTCTTTTTCCTATGCAAAATCAATGATTAATTAACTCGAATTAAGCAGATCGATTTTCCAAAACTGTGTTTAGTGTTTGTTTTAAAAAAAATATAAAATCAATGAATCACACATTTCAAATCATTGGACTGTCGTTGCGTACGAATTTAAAAAATACATGTAGTATTTTAACTAGACGAGACCTCATCGTTTTTTATTTTAAATTGGGAGTGTACTACTATAATGTCATGCGCACTTCTTAGATAAAAAAGTAAAAATTCAAAAAATATTCTGGCAATTATAAGATGTGTATATCGTCGAATTTTTAAATGAGAAAGTTGAGGCTGGAGATATTTTATAGAAACAATATTATTTCTAGAATTTCATGTGTCCTTGTCAGTGCCTCTTCTTCCATTCTCAACTAACTTCTCCACTACTAATTAAAACTTCACATTCACGAGGACTATGGTGCATATATTTTCTCATTATTAATGCAATGCATATATTTCTAATACCTATATACACATTTAAATATTTATTCGTATTAGTTAAACAATATTATTGGATATTATATATACTCATCTCTTATAGGATCCTAGAGTTCATATCATGCATTCATGTTTCCATAAATATGTATTTTGGTTTATATATGTACCTTATATGTATATAGCAAAGCTAAGTGTGTTCTGTTTTTACACATGGAATTTTATATTACACCCTGTGATACTCTCCGTGTTACACTTTCAAATTATGATTTTTTTTTTTTTGTATTTTTTTCTTCACTTTTTTTAATTTAGTTTAATTTTATGATCATTGTTTTTAGGGTTCACCGCACCCAATTACGGTTTATAATTATTTTTTAATATTTAATTTTTAATTTTCAATTAATAATCCATTATTATGGTTGATTTTTTTTTTCAAAATTATGTTTTATAATTTTTTAATTCAATTTTTTGTTGATAAATGTTGACTATGATTATTTATCTTATAATTAATTTTTATTTTATAATAAATATTAACAAAATCATAAATTTGATAATGAAAAAATGAGTGAAACACGAAAAAGTGTAATAGGAAATTCCAGCATGTGTTTTTGTGTGTGCGTGTGTATTGTTAATTAGAAAATAAAAAGGAAATATTCATTTTCAGATATTTCTCAAAAATCTAAGCTACTTGGTAGACAAGTATCAGACAGATTGGAATTAAATCCTTTTTTAGAGATAGAAGAATTTCTACTTTGACGAAGTGTCTAAATTATAATCAATTGAGTTTGTCGTTTTCTTTTAAGTGTAATTAGTAGATGATGACTAGCTCGTATATATATCTTCTTTAACATCTTTAATTTTGACGACTTAGTAAAAATGTCAGTTCTTGTCTACAAATGGATGAATTACGTACTAATTAATCACCTCTCTCTTTTCAGTCGGTGATTTGAAGGATTAAAGCCATGAATTTTGCCGGGTAGTTATCGTTGAGTTGATTATGTAATAACGAGAGAAAGACATCGGTATCATTTAACACTATTACATTTTACAAAGAAAAAAACATATACAAAAACTCGTGTCATTAATCTCTTAAGACTCAAAAATTCGTCACAAATACTCATACTTGGATTCATCACTTATACGGATATGTATAGATTGGATCAAAATTTAGATTTGGACACTGGGTCGTGTGACAGATTTTGACTTGTTAGAGAATCGGCCGAGGGTAATCAAAAATATATGTATATATATTTTTTGATTGTAAAAGAAAAAACCAAAATCATGCGCATTTGACAATATTATAGAGAAATAATTATTTATATGTAAATAATGAATGTGGTAATGTAGAAAATTAAAATAGTCATTTAAATTTAGTAAAACTGTGTTTTTAATTAATCACTAAACTTAAAAAGTATTGTTCTTAGCCACCTTTTCGATGAATATACTTAATTGTCAATCGTTTAAAAAAGAAAAGAATTGTGTGGTACACGACTAGGGCGCATGAATGAAATGAAATCGTGTAGTGTGGCAGTACAAATCAACATTGATACACGAGTGATGGTGTAAGACTAAGTGCATTCATGAAACATTATAAATTCACACCGTTTCATGAATTAGGGGTGTACAACTGAGCTTCGTCATGCAATAGTGTAATTTTTCACTACTAGACGAATGGGGCTATACGATTGATTGAGTGTAAGTCCTTGGGCGAGTGCACGCTGTGTCGGGAGGACGACCACAAATCAAGTGGGGAGTCACAGGTCACACATTGCATTATCAGGCACAATCCGTCCTCAGTCCGGATTGCCGAGGGTGTGACGCACGGGAGCGCATGCGAGCGTATTCTGATATGATATTAACGGACAATATACTGGACGTCTACATAAGTTGCGAGGAGGGCATTAAACACAAGACGGAGGAACACGCTGGTTGGGTGATGATGTCGTTCCCCTGATGAGCCCGATGGCAGGGCGAAATCAGTAGTTGTCCGGAAAGTCTCGTTGAGGGCAAGTGTGGGCATGCGTCGTGCACGTGTCTAAGTGACTAATTAAAATCATATATTTTTTAAGTTAGGAATTAGAAATAATTCTTACTAAGTTAAAATGACTATTTAAAAATTCATAAAAAATGCTGAGGATAATAATTAATTAAAGATAAGTAGTAGTAATTAAAGAAGAATATTAAAGAGGTAGTATATACAATACTCTATGATCATGCCTTTCTAAGCAAAACCCAATGTAGTAGAGCAAATGATATAGCGATAATAGTGCCTTTTTCTCGGAAATCAATATATCAATCTTTATGGCACCTCAATCAACGGCTCTTAAAATTCTACAACATATGATGAGATGTTCATTACCCTAATTATCCAAATCAAGAAAAAGAAAAACCAAAATATTTTCTTCTTTAATTTTTTTGAAAAAATAAAAAAGAATTATTAGGCGATCGACCTTCGAAACTTTGAATTATTGGTAGATAGTGATGATCAGAAGGCAAAATGATAATGCTACTTTTTAAGTATGCTTTGTGAGTTAAAAAAATTGGACGTGAGAGGTGGGTCTTCAATACTGCATGAAATGATGGTGAAGATGATCATGGAGGGACCCAAATTTTTTTCTTTTTTCTTTTTTTCTTCCTCTTTATATTTTCCTATTTTCTTACAAATTTTTTTTTGAATCCCTTGGATTGGGGGAGAGAATTTGAAGTTGGAGCAGCAGCCTTGAAAAAATGTGGGCTCCAATATTTGTAATTACAACTTTTTCTTTTCTTTTTCTTTTTCTTTTTTCCTCTCTCCCTTCCTCCCTCCTATTCTCTCTCTCTCCCTCTCTCTCTCTCCTAAACGTTTATCAGCCACAGTATAAAAAGAAGAGAAACAGAAGGAGAGAAAAGAAAGGTGATGTGCATGTGATCCAACAGCCTTTATGTTCCCCTATTATGTTGTAAAATCACAATTTCTTTGCAAAATCCCACCATTTCTATCTTGTCTTTTCCTTACTGCGCATATCATTTATTTCATTTTGGTCACTAATTCGCTTTCTTCGTTTAATCATTTTAGGTCATGCGTTAACTCCTTGTGGTTGTTCAATATATACTTGTGCCTTAAACAAAGTGATTATGGGGATTGGCCCTATTAATCAAGTTTAGCGTCTAAAGAGAAATTGCTAGTGCACCTAGACAATTATTTTGATTTGGACAACTAAAATAAGATTACATATGCATTGACATTTCGGTATATATATAATTTTCTAGACATTTATTAATATATTTTTTTCACACAATTAAATTTATCTGAAACCATCTTACATACAGATGAAGATCTATCACATGTATTTGTCTTTAATTAGGTCCAACATCATATATTCGATGGCATATGAATAATTTTGATGTTTTTTTATTTCTATTTGGATCTGAGTTACCGAGTATGAGTACCGATTTGAACCTGACCAGACGATCAGACGCATTATACCCCACCCAAAAATTAAAATAAAAAATAAGGACACATGAAGAATCCTTTGAAATTTCGACTAATGAGTCAATTCAAGTCAATTTTGACATTCCTAGATGTTATCGATCGACTTCTAGCGAGCGCAAGTATAACTATGAAATAACTACTCATTTGTTATTTTTTGAATTAAAACAATAATAAAAAAAAGCTCATGAATTTGATAATACGCAAAATTATACTCGAATTAACTCAAGGTTGATTGGGCAATTTTATTGAGAGAGGGAGAGAGAAAAAAGAAAAGAAAGGAAAGGAAAGGAAAGAGAAGATAATGAAAGAAAGACTACTCTTGTTCTGTCTCTCCTTTTAATGCAACTCTAAAGAGTGTTAAAATTGGGGTTGCTTTTATTGATTACAAAAATTGAGCCATGCAACTGATCTAATATATACCCTTTAATAAATTAACCTTTGGCACGGAAAACTCCTTTTGGACCTATACATACATAGATTATAACATGCTATATTCAATTTCTCTTGCTTTTCTAGTGTTTTTTCTTAAAGGAACTTTTGCATGGAGACTCTCACTTTATTATTCTAATTTATTCCATTTACTTGTTACTTTCGAGTCTAATCACTACCCCCAATATTAATTTCTCTTTACCTTTTTCCATTATTTCTTTGGTGGCTTTTCACACCCAAAAGTACCTAATTTGTGGTAATTTCGTATCCCCTTTAGGGTTGACAAAGGATGATAAAGCAAATTACTCATTTTTTTCAATTTTGAAATTATTAATATATGTTATGCGTGTATTGATGATACCGTTATTATACGTACGTATGGTTTTGTCTAAGCTCATCAATATTTTTCGAGGGAGTTATACGAATCAAAATTTATAAGATAATACTAATTCCAAATACATCATATATATGAATTTTACTCTCTTGAGCCTTCTTATAGATAGAATATATCCTAATTGGTAAAAACAAATTAAGCCCGTGTAAATTTTGGCATGCAGTTCTATAACTATTCACATAATTTTTCGAAACAATTGTGTTAACGGTGTTTACTATTGCATAAACGGATTAAATGAGTAAAAATAATATATATATATATATATATACAATATATATACTCAGAGAAATGAAGTTGAAAATTTAGGAAACTCAAATAGTTAAATTAGAATTGATGCAACAATTCAGACGTATTAATGCACTGAAAAATTTCCAGAATTTTGTACAGCTCTTTCTAAGTATATTTATATCAGTTGGCCTATTCCTCGTGCCCTTATCTTAATTAAACTTAAATACTTATTTATGAGACCCCCACCCCTCGTGACTACCAATTAATCCAAATCTAGATGGAAATCATGCAACCTGTTACTCGACGAGACCATCTTTGACCACATATATATTACTCGCACCATCAATATTATTGTAGATATTGCAATAAAATTCGAATAAAAACTAATATATGCAGAAGAGTGAAGACATACACACTCACTCACACACACAGCCGTGCGTGCGTGTGTGGATATAGAGATTCGATGTGGGATAGAAATCTCGACTGTGGGGAGTGGGCAAAAGAGTGTGTGTGAGAGAGAGAAGAGACAGGAGAGAGAAACCTTGTAGGTTGTCGCGTCTATAGTAATTTTGATTCTTCCTCCTCTCGTTTTTTACTGCTAGTCGTTTAGTTAGGCACGGAAAGCGTGCCTTAGTTTATTACTACAATCACAAATATTCACACACACAAAGCTCTGTGTGTTTGTGTCTTTGTGTGTGTGTGTGTGTGTGTGTGTGAGAGAGAGAGAGAGAGAGAGAGAGAGAGAGAGAGAGAGAGAGAGAGAGAGACTTATAGTACTATTAATTCTAGGTTTAAGAGCGAGTGACATAATATTATTATTAATATTATTTTATCGATATTCTGTCCAAGAACTACTGGTGTGTTTTTAAGCTGTCTCTCCTAGAAATTCTCATAATCCCCATTATATAAGCATGATTAGTATGTGAGACTAATTAATTATGCATTATTTTTGTAATTTGTGCGAGTATCGGCGGTGGTCACGTGAGAGACCTGCCGCTGCTGCCCTTCATTTCCAAATTCCACTGCCTTCTTATATATATATATATATATATATATATATATATAATAGATAATTAGAATCTTCTTCTGTCTCCTCTCTCTCTCTCTCTCTCTCTCTCTCTCTCTCTCTCTCTCTAACGTGTGTGTACGTGTATATTTTAACATAGTGGTCATAGTGCGTGTTGTGTGTGTGAATCTATACATATACACAAATGAATCTATATATGTATGTAAATACTAAATAGTTAAGTTGGTGGGAGTGGGCTCCTTCGGATCCGTTTTTTGGCTATGGTTTCAGAAAGTGTTTGCTCCTCCTTTCCCCTATTTATATGGAATATAAATTATTTATTTCTTTTCTTTTTATTTTCGAGCATATATATATGTGTGTGTGTGTGTGTGTCCAATAATTATAAATAATGTGAAATCAAAATGGAATTGATATGTATCATTATCCCTCGGGACAAAAGGTGAGTCCAAGAGACAATATTGGCAACATTTTAAAATTATTGGCATATGAATCACCTCTAGATTGATGCAACATGTGAGATATATATATTCAATTCCCCTTATATATGTGTGTGTGTGTGTGTACATATATAAATGTGTGTGTGCCTGTGTGTGTGTCATGTGGTAACATGAAGTTGATAGAGGCGTAGAAATAAGTAAGCAAAGATCCAAAGAAACTATCACGAGAATGACATAAATCAAGAAGAAAATTAACAAAAAAAGGAGGGTTGAGCAGTCTCCATGTCGGCCGTCGACTGCTGCAAATGCACGAATTAATGAGAGAGAAAATTAATGAGTGTGTGTGTGTGTGTAGAAAGTTGAGGAATTAGAGGAGGAAGAGATCGATCTAATGAGAAAAGAAAATTTTCCAAAATATTTCAGGAAAAAAAAAGCATTTTCCGTTTGGAATTTGATGTCGGAAATTGAATATCTGACACTGTGCTACCTGTTTCTTTTCAAGTTTCAAAATGTCACTACCTTCCTTCATTTTCATTTTCATTTTCATTTTCTTTTATATTAGTTAATTCCTTTTTTCCCTCGAAATTTTATCCTTAAATGTGACAAATATAACATGACGAAAAACGAATCATAAATCTGTGTACGCACCAACTTAAGATTAGTGATAGGTACATTTAATCAGGTATATTACTTTTTATTTAATATGATGGGCAGGTTGAATCTTGAAACATTTTTCAAGCCCAAGTTGTTACACGTACAATAAATACAATAAGAGTAAATTACACTTTTGGTTCAGTAAAAATACAGTCCAAATATTTTTATTCCTAAAATGTATAATTTTAGTCCCACGTTTAAATTTTTCGCTATTTTTGGTCACGCAGTTTATATTTCAACACTTTTGGTCTTAAAAATTAACGAACTATACTCAACATCCGTTAAGTACCTATTTTGGAGAAAAAACACTAACTATTTTGGATTGAATTTTTCACTGCATTCTCTCTACTTTTCATCATTAATTAGGCGACACAATTAAGATCATAATATCTCATGTTTTTTTTTCATTTTTGCAATCATATTCGTATGCATTTAATTATATGATTACTTTATTAAGATTGTAACGAACATAATTAGATTTCGTTGCAGTTGCTGGGGTTTACATGATGGAAGTGGACGAGAACTAATTAATCAAATTTCAATTCAAAATAGGTATTTAACTGATGTTAAATGTAGTCCGTTAGTTTTTGGGACAAACGTGTTGAAATATATACCATGGGACCAAAAGTGTTGAAAAAATTAAACTTAAGGACCAAAATTGTACATTTTGGGACTTAAAAGTGTTTCTTACGAGACCAAAAGTATAAACTTTGTACATTAATAATTTTTATTAATTTAGAACACGAAAAATAAGATAATATTAATTTGAGACCTAAAAAATAAACATTATCACTTATGAACTTGAATAATTGAAACTATCAATCTAAATCCTAAAAAAATAATATATTAGGATTTTTTTATAATTATTTCTAATAAATTATTTCTTAACCTTTATAGATATAATTCATGAAAGAATTCTTCAGTGAAAGTTAATATAAAAGAATTAAATAATCAAAACAAATGAATTTTGACATGTTAGATTGATAGTTCAATTATTCAAATTATAAATTGATGGTTCAATTTCCCGGCTTCGAAATTGACAAAACTTCTATAATTGATTGCACAAAAAAAACTAATTATCAATTTCGGATTCTCTGTTACATCCTCTGTGCCAACTCTATTTCAATTTATAATGATTTAATTCAATTTTAAATTTTTATTTAGGGTTCATCATCTTCCCCAATTAGAGTGTGCTAAAAAAAATTGAAAAAAAAAATCTAATTGTGGCACAAGGAATATGTAACACAGAATAACGCATATGATCTGATCCACTTATATATGGAGATTTCAGATCCTCCGTACTATACTCTATTACATTCTCTGTGTCAAATCTATTTTTTTCTTATAATAATAAGGCCTTTGTTTCTTTAATCCCACTTTTATAGTATTCAAATAAATACACGTACATAAAAGCATAACAATATATCTCTCTACATATACTACTTATAAAAAAACACACACACACACACACACACACTCTCTCTCTACATATACGATTGAAATAAAATTAATTAGGAAAATTAAGAAAGTGAGTAGGTAGGTAGCTAGGTGGGTAAGTGTATATAAAATTTGGCTTCTTAGGCAAGACATGCAACAGCAAAGTTGAAGAAATAAATTATAAGTTGATATATAGATTGTCCCACAAATTGGGCAACATAGGATGAGATGAATAATATTGGAGAACAGCCACAAAAATTGAAAAAGATAGATTATAATCATAAGCGTGGGGAACTATAACATGTACATAACTTTTTCCTCATTATTATTAGTATCACACTCTCATCATCAAAATAATCTTGCTCAAATTATTACTCATCATTTTCCTATTGTTTTACTTTATATTTTATTTTCACTGTCCCTACCCCTACTCTAATTCATCCATAATTAATCAATGTCTTTGCTTTTTATGCCACCATGTAAAAATGGGAATAAAGGAAGAAACCAAAATAAATTAATTAAATTAACCATTTTATTTTTAATCCTCGATCAGATTTTCATGCACATTCTAGCTAATCTTCTTTTAAAGTTAAAGTTAATCCGGATAAATCGCGACTTTAATTCTTTTAAAACTATGTGTTCCCCCCGTTCTAGGAAAATCATTTACATTAATTAATTGCTTTTAATTCATTAGTATTTAAATGCTACTTAATTATTCCTCATATATAGTTTATATTTTCAAATGAGGTGATCGTTCAACATAGTACTAGAAGTTCTGACAAAAAATTATTACAAAAAAAAAAAATCAATTCCACACATTTAATTATCAAAAAATAATAGATTTGGCTAAAATGAAGAGATTCCCTTACGAAATGTTAGATATATTTCTCTTTCAGAAAAATGTTGTATTTTATTTTTAAAAATAAATTATTTAGAAGAGATTTGACATGTTTGGTTGATGGACTTTTGAAATTTTAATAACGGAACATTTGTAATTGATAAAAGAAAATCAATTTTGTAATGAAAAATGTTTATGTTTTTTAAAATAAGATCTTACTTTGAAGAATAATTGCGTTAAATAACTTTAAAACTCCTAACTTTTTTTTGCGAGCTCTCCATGTGAGCCCAACCCCCTCCACACCCGAGCCGAGCCACACTAGCCGTGGACCCTAAGCCTCGGCCAGAACCCGAGAGGAGCCACCCAACCGCACCCATAGGTGGATATAAAATTCCACATCAAATCGTGCTCCTAGCTAGTTTTGAACCTGTGCAATGTTGCTCGCGTAGGGATGGAGCACCGTCACTACTGTACCAAACATAATTTATGTTCATATTTCTATATATTTTATATGTATATATATATGTATGTATATTATATATTTGTTATGTTTTGCATTATATGATATTTATATATACACACACATATAAAGTATAATATAATATAGAGTTTAATGTAAAATTTTGTAAAATAAAATATAAATTTTAAATTACATTTTTTAATATTGATGTGTGTGTGTGTATCATGTAATTAAATTGTTGTATATATATTATGCAATGTAAAAAAATAATTTGTGATATACGTTAATTTCTTTATATTTTTAGTAGTATAATTTTTTATCGTGGTTTTATTTTATTCTTTCTAGCTTAAAAGAATTTAATAGATTAATAAAAAATCATACAAATTTAAAGATGTAATTTTAAGAAATATAGTTGTGACATTTCTTTCTTATATAATTAATCGTTGAAAAAATGTAACAATAATTAAGAAAAAACGATTGGAATTATGTCAAATTCTTGTTGAAATTTATAAATATAAGAATAAAAAAATATACAAATTTTTTATTAATGTTTTTTATCTATAATTAAAAATTAATAAAAACTATACACATATACATTACATTTTCATTTTTTCCTAAATTTCTATTAAATTCTTTTTTTTCTTCCATTTGTTGCATTATTCTTTATATTATCTTTAATTTAGAGATTAAGGTCTTATACCATTTAAAATCTAAACAAGTCTTTTGTGGATTATATTATGATTGAATTGTGTTTGGGGAAAATTCATCAATTAATTGAATATGAATTATCTTGCAAAAAATAATAAATATAATTGTGTCAGCTTTATGCAATTTTTTAAAGAAAATAATAAAAAATTAATAAATAAATAAATTATATTCGAGTGGGATTTTGGTATCAAAATACTTAAAATTATGGTGGAATTTAAATTAAGATAAATAAAAAAATGATTCCAGCGAGCGTTTCCCACCGGAATACCTGCTCGAATTTTTTAAGAAATATTGAAAATTTATTAAAAAAAGTAAATAATTTATGAGGGAAATGAACCCGCAGGAATACTCGCTGGAATTTAAAAAAATTCCTGTGGAAAATGAGCCCGCTGGAATTTTCTCGCTGGAATATTCAATTCGATTTTTCTTGTAGTGAAAGGAACGACTCTTTTTACCACGTTAATTAAGTTGTAGCAAAATTAATAGTCGGGATAAGAAATGAAACACATATTTCGAATTCATGAAGACCCTATGCACCGGTAGCTAGTAATCTTGTACCATATGCTCTCAAATCAAGTTATAAAATTATTCTAAATATCTTATAAGTAGTTGAGCAAAACACTATATTATGTTTTTTGGTTCTAGCTATAGTGTCAATATTAGGACATAGGAAAAGGATGTTTAATTTTGAAATGTACGCGTGTGTACATGTATATATATTTATGGAAACTTTTTTAAGGCCAATAATTCAAACAAATCAGCCACCTCAGCAAAACGAAAGCCAAATATTGCATGGTCAAAGAAAAAAAACTAGGATTTTGAGCAGGAAAACAGAAGGCACAAGGAAAGCTAAGAGGTAACAGAGAATACACACACACACACACATAGATACATGAATGATGCTTTTATTGAAGTTTGGAATATATATTTCTGAGAGAGGAGAGAGAGAAGCGAAGTAAGAAGAAGAAGAAGAAGAAAAAGAAAATGTTGTCACAGGCTTTAAATCCCATCACGTAATTCCAAGTGTGGCTTTACCTTATACATAGATATATAGATACAACGTGCAGCAGAGATCCAACATAATTATATATGGGGATTCGTAAATGGCGTGTTTCTGTGAGATAGGTAGTGCGTGTTGTGTGTGTGCCATATTAAACAACAAGGCTAGGCTATGGAAAAACCTACAAATTTACGTGAATCTATATATTGTAATTTGTGGAAGGATCACACACACACTCCTTTGACGTGAACCTTCTTCATATATATATATATAGATAGATCTCTCTCTCTCTCTCTCTCTCTATATATATATATATCTTCCAAACTATTTTTCTTTTTAATCTATCTCTAGTACCGATCGTGTAATAAATAAAACCTCATCGATCTCACTCTTGAAATGACTAAATCGCCCCTCATGCTCAGCTCCATCCATTAATTAATTTTCCATCATAGTAACTCGCTTGTAATTGTGAACAATACTAATTAATTAGTGACTGATACATGTCACAAATCCTAATTTACATAATTTCTGATAAATAGTGCGGAAATCCCGGATGTAGACTCCAGGGTTTATTTTCGAATATTATTGATTTGTAAATGCACATGAATATTAGAGATTTTTGATAAAGTTAAGGAAAAAGGTTGAGATGGAAATAAAAATTCTGTTTGGCAGAAGAAAACAAAACTATATATCCAATATAGAAACAGTAGCAAATGGCGAAGCAGATAGTAGTCCAGCAAAACAGCAGTATCAGTGTTTAAAAGATGAGAGACAAACAAAAAGAAGATAAAAGTTTTTTTCCAGAAAAAAGGACAATTATATACACATTCAAAAGGAACCGCTCAAGGGGTGCCACCGTCATTTGCCGATCGATCACAAATAAAATAAAACATTAATTAAAACTAGAGAGAGAGAGAGAGAGAGAGTAAGAGAGAGAAAGGGTTAGAATAGTTGTCACGGGTTTGTCTTGAAAGGCCCTTATTTCACAGTGTTGTTATTAGAGACAGACAGACACATATTCCTCTCTCACTACATACCCGAGGTCTCCCTCTCCTCTCCTTGCTAAACATTAATATAAAAAAAATATCATATCTCTCTCTCTCTCTCTCTCTCTCTAGTCTATACTTCTTCACTCAAAAACCCTCATTTTATTTTCAAGAATTTAATTGTCCATGGCGTTGATGCTAGATAATTGTGAAGGCATCTTGCTCTCTTTAGATTCCCACAAATCGGTGCCGGCGCCATTTCTGACGAAAACATATCAACTGGTTGATGATCCGGCCACCGATCACATCGTCTCTTGGGGCGAAGACGACGCCACCTTCGTCGTGTGGCGGCCGCCGGAGTTCGCCCGCGACCTCCTCCCTAACTATTTCAAGCACAACAATTTCTCCAGCTTCGTTCGACAACTCAACACCTACGTGAGTAATTCATTTAATAATTATTCAACCAATCATCATTTCACGATTGCATGAAATCATACATAATAATCATCAATTTTTTTTTCTCTTTTGATTTAAATTTAATTTGTTTGATGATATGATCTAGGGTTTCAGAAAGATCGTTCCGGATAGATGGGAGTTCGCGAACGAGTTCTTCAAGAAAGGGGAGAAGCATTTGCTCTGCGAGATCCACCGCCGGAAAACCGCTCAGCCGCAGGTAGCCCTCAACCACCACCACCACCACCACCACCCTCTCTTCCCCTACCCTAGCCGAGTCAGCATCTCTCCACCCGACTCAGACGACCTACCGAACACGTGGGGCGACTCGCCGCCGCCGCTCTCCTCCCCAACTGGCGCCGTCTCCGTCCTCACTCACGCCACCAGCGGCGGCGGCGGCTGCTACAACAACAACAGCAGCAGCAACAACAATGCCTCATTCACCGCACTCTCCGAAGACAACGAGAGGCTTCGGAGAAACAACAGCATGCTGATCTCAGAGCTAGCTCACATGAGGAAACTATACAACGATATTATCTACTTCGTGCAAAACCATGTGAAGCCGGTAGCTCCAAGCAATTCATTCCATTCATCTCTATTCCTTTCGAATTCGTCGTCGCCGCCGTCGAGCGCCGCCGCGGCCTCAATGCTGCACAAGCCTTTGAATAATCAAGCCCTCGGTTACCCACAGATTAACGGGCAAAACCCTAAGCAAGGTAACCGAAATTTTGCCAACTCCTTTAACGCCATGAATTTGTCGTCGTCATCTCCGAGCAAGACTTCACAGAGCAGCCTCACGATTCTTGAAGAATCGTGCGGAACCAAATTGTTTGGCGTGCCTCTCTCTTCCAAGAAAAGATTGCACCCAGATTTTAATTCTTCTATCGAGACCAACAAAGCAAGATTGGTTCTTGAAAAGGATGATTTAGGATTCAATCTCATGCCTCCATCTCCATGTTAGCATCCAAAAGGGGAAAAAAAAAAAAAAAAAAAGAAGAGAATTCTCCCCTTCTATATATTTCTTGTCTAGTTTATGGGATATATTGTCCTAATTAATTTATGTCTCGGTCTTAATCTTGAAAAAAAAAATGCAGTTTGCGTTTGTGAGTACGTGAGTGTGTGCTGTGTGTGTAAATACGACTGTAGCTTCGGTATTTATCTTCAGAGATTACGACGATCAAAAATCATCCAAGATATTAATGTCTCTTTTTTTTTTTAATCTATTTTTATTACTTTCAGTGATCGATGCAGCATTCAATTAATTTCACTGATGATTGGATCTCATCAACTCTTATATTTTGCTCGTTTTATTTTATCGCCTTTTCTGTTTGGGTATCTGTTTGTTTCAGACAGTAATTAATGAACATGTACATTAGTACATCTGTACATGTACACTTGAGAGAGAGAGAGAGAGAGAGAGAGATGAAGCTGAAGGTTTTGATTTATGAGTTGCAGACTAGACTAGTGAGAGGAAAACTCAACTGAGACAGGTACCAGGGCTGGGGCAAAAATTTCTTGTTTGTTTTGTTTTCTGGGACTTGTCTGATCAATGCATTAATGTATCATACGTACATCTATGACCGTATCTTCAAGAACTTGTCCCATAAAATTGTTTCTTCGATTTAAATATAATGAATTATATAAATATTAATTTTAGAATTTTTGTAAGTCCCATTATTGGGATGATTACAACTTTATGGGATGGATGCTATAATTACCATGTCCGAAGATAATCGAGGAAAAGAAGGGTTTATACTATATATGTATGTATATATATGGTCATGTGCCTTGTAAATATTCTAATTATGGTTAATATTTCTCAATTAATTAATTATTTAATTTCTCGATTATCTGAAACTGCTGTGTCGTCTGTCACGCAAGCAAACACAGAGATGAGAACAAAAACGAATGTTGTATGCATAAATGTAGCTACTTCACATGAAAGCGAAATGTGGCTTCAAACTGACCCAAACAATGTTGTTTCAAATGTTTCTGTCATCAATAATACTTCTCATCACTACAAACACATTTTCCATTATCCCAACATACATACATACATACACATATAAATATATTTGAGAAGTATCTCAGTTTCTAATAACACCTTTGGATCCCCCTCCCATTTTCTCTCACTAAAATAATCAAAGCTCTTTTCCGTTGTTCATTGTATTATTATTTTATTATAGTATTTACTTTAAAGTAATTTTTAGTACTATTCAATAGAAAGTTTGACCAAGTAATTTTCTACTTTGCATATACCTTTTACTTTTTCTTGACTACAAATAATTAGCGTTGGTATATATTCTAGAAGCAATTTATTTCTATGGAAAATATATAGTAGAATTAATGGGAGTGTGTGGCTGAAAATTTTAGTTTAATTTTGGGATAAAAGGGTCTACTATACTTATCACTAATGAATAAATTGTTGAAAGTAAATGTATCACCCCTCTGTTGTTGCCCATTGTAAAAGTTTATATCATACAAGAAAATATTAAGAGATTAGATATGGCATTTTCAAATTTAGGGAGCAAGGAGAGATAAAGGAGTTAAGACAGGAATAATGTAGTATTAGAAAATATTGGAAGTGCAATGATATGGTCTCACACAAAACCAATTTAAAAAAAATAAAAAAGAAAAAGAAAAGCCCTAACTCTAGTTCTGTCCACACCTAAGCCTTCTTTTTTCTTGGTGTAATTCGGTGAATTTCATAGTGGAAGGTGTTCCCTCACCATTTTGGGTTAATTACACTCCTAATTCTTACTGGTTTTGGCCAAATTTTTTGCTCTTGATTAAAATTTTGATATAATTTGTCGATAATATATATTACACACCTGGTAAATGCTGAAAGTTTCAGATACTGATATTTTATTATTTATTGTCGATAAAAACTGAAAATAACACACAAAAAATTGTAAATGATATGGGGCTAGCTGCATTGGAAGTGGTCTATTATGGAATTAACCTTGTCTTCTCTTTGTTATAGGACTTGGCACGTGACCAGAAGCTGCACGTGCACTGTATGCAAAATACATGATAATTTATACAATGAGTACAGTGAGAGAGAGAGAGAGAGATGGGGAAAGCAAATAAAAAGAAAAAGGGTGGAAATTTAGGGTTGTGTGTATTAAAAAAAAAAAAAAAAAAAAAAAAAGCTAGGAGGCTAGGGATGATGAGGTGAAGGTATATAGTTTAGGAAGATGAATGTTTGCATGTTGCTTAACAGCCCAGTTTTTTGAAAGTTGGGAAAGGAAAAAGGGTGTAATTTTGTATTGATAGATTTGATCTTGGTTTAGTCTTTTTACTACACTTTATTGACATTATATTTGGTATAACGCTTTATTGACAATTTAAACTTTGATGTTATAAATGAGAAAATGGCTACTTTACATCTATACATGTAGTAGACCTAAAGTTATATTTTTCAAAGACCTTTGCTTTAATGGAAGCTTCAAAATTCTTTTCAATCATCTTCCTTTTCCTTTGAGTTTCCTAGAAATTTGGTTACATGATTAGATACTCTTTGAAAATGTTATCTTATTATGTATTAATTAATGCTCATGATGAGGAAGAGGTATATGATTTTTTTTTTTTGGGCTTCGAATCATATTATATTTGTGTTTATATATTTTAAGTTTGAGTTGGGGGGAAGGGAGTTAAGTTTCGTATCTCACCCTTAAAAATAATCATTTTGGAGGGTTGAATTGGTAAAAAGTTGGGATTTAATTTGTATAGAATATATAAATATATAAGCTATTTAACTATCTAAAAGGAAATAAAGTTACATACACAAACATACATGCATACCTTCATATATGTGTTGGTTAGCATATATACGCGTTCCTAGTATGTAATTGAGGGATAAATTTCAACTATTCAATGAATTGAAAACGATGCAACAATTTCTTAAATTATTTTCTAAAATGTAATGTTAAAATTCAACATATACAGATACTCAAATCTGCACTCACGATGCTTTTAAAATTCGAAAATTAAAAAATGATTGTGATAATTTTGTAAATTGATAAATGACGCGGTTGGAGAATGACCCATCAGGTCGTGGGCCTCCATCCAAGAGCCTCATCTGCCCAGCCCAATACCTCTGGAAGGCCCATGTCACTTTAACCCTATATGCATCGACCATATATATAGCCTAACTCATTCTGAATGTACAGTGAGTTCATTATGAGTGTTGCTGAGCGGCTAGGGTTTCTCTAGAGAGAAAGAGAGAGTTTGGCGAGCCATCTCTGTCTGTGTGTGTGTTCGAGTGCCTTAGTGGCATTTTCTCTGTGTGAGAGTCTTTCACTCTTGGTGTGTGTGGGAATCGGAGGCGTGGTGCAACCGAGGCTGACCGCTGGTGGATAGAGCCTAACCGCCGGAGTTCTTGGTGTGGCTACTTGCTGTAGGAATAGATCTGTTGAGGCTATCTGAGCCTTCGTCCCGTGGATTCAATCTTGTACCTGTGATTGTAATATTCTCTGTGAATATTTGTGTGTGAGAGTGCCTTAGTGGCATTTTCTCTGTGTGAGAGTCTCTCGCTCTTGGTGTATGTGGGAATCGGAGGCGTGGTGCAACCGAGGCTGACCGCTAGTGGATAGAGCCTAACCGCCGGAGTTCTTCGTGTGGCTACCTGCTGTAGGAATAGATCTGCTGAGGCTATCTGAGCCTTCGTCTCGTCGATTCAATCTTGTATCTGTGATTGTAATATTCTCTGTGAATATTTGGTGTACCGATTCCTAACAGACGCTAGCAATTTTGTAGTATATGTTAGAAAATACAAATGCTAAAATTTTACATACAAATGCTAAAATCAGTATACATATATATTGCTAATTATCTATAGAAAGAAATGAAAGATCATCCATTTAATTAATTTCATCGGTCGAGATCCATATATAATTTACAACTAATTAAGAGCCAATTTACACATGAAACACATCCTATATATATTTAGAGGTACATAATTAGTAAATTATATAATGTTGAAATAATTAAGTTTCTTTTTAAATTTCTCATGTATTTAAAAACAAGTGTATATGTTTCATAATATATTTTAATAAGCATTACTTTCAAATGTAAATGAAGTTTTGCATTTAGTATCGTATCTTAATTTTGCATTTCATTTTACGAATATATGCCCCATATATATATATATATATATATATATATAGGGGTGGGTTAAAATGAGAACCACCCCTAGTGTAAGAAATAGGAATAAATAATAACCACTGATCCAACAATTTTAATGGTCAAGATTGGATGTATATTTAGGGACCTAAATGCAATATTTTTTGTATATTATTTTTAATTTATATTTGATAGGGTTAAATCAGTAAAAAATATATCCCCATAATTATACGTGCCTAATATCTAGGAGTATCAGTTTATCAACATGGAAAATCTTGCACATCAACCCAAAAACACGGCACAATCAAATCTTTCAATTTATTAAACAACCCGCCGCAACCCATCTCACCGGCGACGTCCTCTCTCTATCTTCACGGGAGTGTCCGGCGGCGTCGTATATCCATCTTCCCGCGAGTGTGTCGAGTCAATTTCAACATATATTCCAATGGCTGGCGGGAGTAAAAGTACCCGTGCGAAAGGTATGTGGTTTCATATTTTGCTATATGGGTTTATGATTTTGACATATATCAAGCTTCCATCTGATTTCAAATTCATGTTTGATGAAAATGAAACTAGGGTTCCATGTGTTTTGGGAATTGGGTTTTTGGAGGAAAAATTCAACTGTGTAAACGCGGCTATATCTATGTTCGAACTTTGCCTCCTATGAATTGAGAATTGTGTTTGTTAAAAAAATCGCTCAATTTAGTAATTTGTGTGTATTTTGCAAATTTCTGTATGAGTGTTAGCAAATTTTTCAGCAACATTTTATTGTGATATGCGAAGCAAATATGTATGTAATTTTTTGAAAATTTATTATTAGTAATTAGAAAATACTATGGGTATTGAGTTTTCTTGTTGATTAATGAGGTTAGGGTTCCCTGGATTTGGGGAATTATGCTTTTTTTTTGCAACCAATTAATATTTGATTGGAATAGTTAGCAAATATTTGTATGATTTTGTGCAAATTTTCAAGGAACATGTTAATGTGGGTGTTCGATACCTATATTTCTAATGTTGTGCAAATGTGTGCCCTATAGTTAGCTAATATTGTATGGATTTGTTTGTTGAATATATTCAAATGTTAGTTCCGAACAAGTAATGTGGAATTACAACGATTTTTGTGTGTATTTGCAAATTTCTGTGTGAGTGTATGCAAATTCATCTATATTGTTAGCTAATTATTGAGCGAGGGGTTTGCTTCAAACTGTTGTTCATTGATGGAATAAAAACTAATTAATTATATATATGTAATAGATGACACTTTAGTGTAGTTAGCAAATATATGTTTATTATTTAGCTAATAAATGGTTAGAGTATTTATCATAAAATACGCGAATAAATTTTGTTTTTATATGAGTAAAATTTACGTATGGTTGAAAATCTATGGTTGGCTTAATGTGCAATTATTTGTGGAATATTTAGCTAATATATGTTGAGTGTTTAATAAATATATTTTATGATTTGTGTAGTATGCAAATATTTAATAATTAATTAGCTAATATTTGCATACTACACAAATCATAAAATATATTTATTAAACACTCAACATATATTAGCTAAATATTCCACAAATAATTGCACATTAGGCCAACCATAGATTTTCAACCATACGTAAATTTTACTCATATAAAAACAAAATTTATTCGCGTATTTTATGATAAATACTCTAACCATTTATTAGCTAAATAATAAACATATATTTGCTAACTACACTAAAGTGTCATCTATTACATATATATAATTAATTAGTTTTTATTCCATCAATGAACAACAGTCTGAAGCAAACCCCTCGCTCAATAATTAGCTAACAATATAGATGAATTTGCATACACTCACACAGAAATTTGCAAATACACACAAAAATCGTTGTAATTCCACATTACTTGTTCGGAACTAACATTTGAATATATTCAACAAACAAATCCATACAATATTAGCTAACTATAGGGCACACATTTGCACAACATTAGAAATATAGGTATCGAACACCCACATTAACATGTTCCTTGAAAATTTGCACAAAATCATACAAATATTTGCTAACTATTCCAATCAAATATTAATTGGTTGCAAAAAAAAAAGCATAATTCCCCAAATCCAGGGAACCCTAACCTCATTAATCAACAAGAAAACTCAATACCCATAGTATTTTCTAATTACTAATAATAAATTTTTAAAAAATTACATACATATTTGCTTCGCATATCACAATAAAATGTTGCTGAAAAATTTGCTAACACTCATACAGAAATTTGCAAAATACACACAAATTACTAAATTGAGCGATTTTTTTAACAAACACAATTCTCAATTCATAGGAGGCAAAGTTCGAACATAGATATAGCCGCGTTTACACAGTTGAATTTTTCCTCCAAAAACCCAATTCCCAAAACACATGGAACCCTAGTTTCATTTTCATCAAACATGAATTTGAAATCAGATGGAAGCTTGATATATGTCAAAATCATAAACCCATATAGCAAAATATGAAACCACATACCTTTCGCACGGGTACTTTTACTCCCGCCAGCCATTGGAATATATGTTGAAATTGACTCGACACACTCGCGGGAAGATGGATATACGACGCCGCCGGACACTCCCGTGAAGATAGAGAGAGGACGTCGCCGGTGAGATGGGTTGCGGCGGGTTGTTTTGGCGTTTCGTCTGCTTTGAGTTTCTCTGGAAGATATTTGCTCGTATCTCTATTTTTTTTTTACTTTGTGAAGAGAAATAAATTGAAAGATTTGATTGTGCCGTGTTTTTGGGTTGATGTGCAAGATTTTCCATGTTGATAAACTGATACTCCTAGATATTAGGCATGTATAATTATAGGGATATATTTTTTACTGATTTAACCCTATCAAATATAAATTAAAAATAATATACAAAAAATATTGCATTTAGGTCCCTAAATATACATCCAATCTTGACCATTAAAATTGTTGGATCAGTGGTTATTATTTATTCCTATTTCTTACACTAGGGGGTGGTTCTCATTTTAACCCACCCCTATATATATATATATATATATATATATATATAGAGAGAGAGAGAGAGAGAGAGAGTGAGAGAGTGAAGATGGACCATTTGTGAATCATAACCTAGTGTGTTAAAATGTGAATAGTGCTATTTTTTTAATTCTAAATGCTTATATTGATACTTTACAATGCCATTTTTATGTGATCTATTGAACAATGCTATTTTTCGATGACCTAGTGTTTATGCTATTATTTCTATTCATAATGCTTAAATTCATCATTGTAATGCTATTTTTTGTATGCATATGTTAACTCACCAAGCTTCATTGCTTCATTTACACCCTAGCTAACTGGACACTATTATATATATATATATATATATATATATATATATATATATATATATATATAGGGAGTGTGAGAACTAGGACTGCATATCCAAAATCTAATTTAATGATCTAAAGGTTGAGATTTAATAAAAAAATGGTGGTAATTTCGTAAATAATAGGATAAAAAATAAAGAAAAGAGAGATATTTTAGTCCAAACCTTTAAAATTGATGATGTGAGCAATTTTAAAAAAATTAAAAACTTTAAACGATCATAACTTGCTCTTTTTAATCAAATGCATGCAAAAAATATATCAAATTAAAGTTCTCTTCATGTTCTTTCATTTCAGATATCAAAAGACCATGTTTAGATGAAAAAATATTGACTAAAAGTATAAAAGATAAATTTTTACCCATTCCCAGATTGTAAATGCTTTCGTTAGCTTATTATAATGCTTCATCAGCATTATGCTAACGAATGCTAACGAAGCATGTGTCATATGCTAAAATGATGTATTCACTATGCTAACGAAGAATTATCATAATGCTAGTGTACTACAGATTTATTATGGTTTTATTCAATCACAATTATGATTTATTTCATCTCAATTATGGTTTATTCAATCCAATTATGATTAATAATTACTTTTTTAATTTAATTATCTTTTTTTTAGTTCCTAATTGATTATTAGGGTTTATTCCATCTAATTATGGTTTATAACATATGTTGACAGAGTATTGTAATATGCTAACATAGTGTATTCACTGCCGGTGAAGTAAAATCAGAATGCTAACGTAGTACATATATATTATTGATATGATTTCTTTCGACTCGTTTAGAATCTATCACATCCAATCAAGATTTATTTGATCCAATTAGAGTTTTGTTTTTCATTCAATTAAAATTTATTAAATCAAATTAGGCTTATAATTATTGTTTAGAATATATTTTCGCCAACAATATTAGAAAACTTTAATTAGCATCACGATCTCACTTCGTTAGCACAATGATAATACTTCATTATCATGATGACCTTGTCAAATTACGTTAATGCTCCCGCCCGAAAAACTTTTCAAATATTACAGAATTACTACGGCCCTCTTAATCAAATCTGGTTATTTGATTTTTTAGGATTGTGTGGTATGCGATGTGGTCTTAGTTCCCACATTAGGATTGATTTTTACCAAATTTGGACCATTGGATTTTGATAGATGTGTGGTAGGAGATTCAGTTATAATTTATACACTATGGGTGGTTTTCACTCGAACCACCCATATATATATATATATATGTATATATAAGATAAGTCAATCTCCCACCACACATCTATCAAAATTCAATGGTCCAAATTTGGTCAAAGAGACAGTGACATGTGAATAAAATGAACTTTAAAAAATGTGGTGATATTTTGGTAATTTTTGCGTCAAGGTAAAAAAAAACGGACTTCCAGGACACAAGCTAACGAATACACAATATAATCATATGCTGATGAACACATAATTGTATGGTAATGAAGTAGTATCATTTCATGTACAACACCTAACTTTAAACGCAAAACTGATTTTATTAGAAAATAATTAAATGGTGAGTTCTATATGATTGGAAAGCTAGTCAAACCTACTTTTCAATAAAAAAATAATTTCGAAAATATATTAATCGTAGATAAAGAATTATGATTGTTTGATTGAAGGTTCTTAGTTGCATTATTTAGCTTCAATCCACTATATTATTGTTTTGTTAGCATTATTTATACATTTCCTTTAACATTACATAATACTTTTATTAACATATATATGACAGTGCTAACAGAAGCAAATGATGAAATTCAATAAAATTAAATTGTTGAGCCCTAAAAATTGAGAGAGAGAGAGAGAGAGAGAGAGAGAGAGAGAGAGAGAGTCATTCTTTTATGAACATTAACATATATAGTGTATAATTTGTGAATAAATCATATCCATTAGATTTGTTTAATGAATGATTATGATCAATTTTATTTTAATTACTCTTTTATAGTTATTTTATTTATGTTATTTTTATGTTTCAGAATGCTTAAATTGTTATTTTGTAATGCTTTTTTCACATCTACAATGCTTGCAATTTAATTTGGGGAGAATAATGACATAATATATCATTATACTATTTTTAAATTTCAAAATGTTATTTTTTCGCATTGAAGATGCTCATAGAAAATAAAAATGGTGATTTGATATATTTAACCTTAAATGCTTCTTCAATGAAAATAATATCATTTTTCTTAATTCCCTCCAAATTAATAACGACCATTGATCTTAACAAATTAATAGGTATGGTTCATCCACAATTTATGCACACGACCTAAGTTCACAAGGGGAGCCTTATCATGTGATAGGTCTTATGTTTAAATTGTGGATGAATCATACATATTAATTTGTTAAGATCAATGGTCTTTATTAGTTAAGAGATAATTAAGAAAAATAATATTATTTTTATTATAGATGCACTAAAGGTCAAATATGAATAAAATCACCATTTTCGTTTTTTCAAAAAGCGTCTTCAATGTTGTAAAATAAAATAAAATAAAATAAAATAAAATAAGTATTCTGAAATGTAAAAATAACTAATGAATAATATATTATGTCATCCTACTCCCCAAATCCAAAACTATACAATATTAAATCACAAGCATTTTAGATGTGAAAAAAGCATTACGAAATCACAATTTAAGCATTGTGAAACGTAAAAATAACATAAATTTCTCATGATAAATATGACCTTACTACATAAAATAACTATGAAAAAATAATTAAAATAAAATTAATCGTAACATTTATGTAACAAATTAAAGTTAATGAATATGATTTATGCAAAAACTACACAACACTAATGTTGACAAATAAATGATTATCGGGGTTGTTAATCATAACTATATAATTAAGAGGGAATTCCAAAGCAGAAAAAATATGCCTTATTAGATATTCTAACTACCTTCGAGAATCATTCTACTACTTTTTAACAATTCATTATAGATATCAAAATTAGTTCACAATCTATAGGAATCTCTATGCGTCACATCAATTAATTAATCTGCGTTGAGGCTTGTAAATTTATATGTTTCATTTCATCCGTTTATCACCTCTAAAAACATCGATCATTTCAAACGAATCATACCATCTACAAAAGGAGAACATTAATTTTAATTTTTTAAGATAGAATCAAGTACAAGGTAGTTAATCAAATATATTGCACGAACAATTATGATTGCATTATATAAAGATTTAATAGCAATCTATGCTACAATTATTATATATTCTGTAATGATGATCAGTTCTTGATGATAATGTTTTCTAGTTTATATGTATGTAGCAAATGCAGCAAAACTTCCAAAAGCAAAATAAAAGAAGGAAACCAACCTATATATACGTATATACGTATATACGTGTATATATATATATATTATGATTAAATAATATGTTTACCTTGGAATTTGTGAACAATATTATTTCAAATTTAGACACTCTTCTATAAGAATGTTTTCATCTAATAAAGACTCACGGGAGCTTCTGAATATCCTTTACCCATTTAATAACAAAATCACTGCTAAAAAATAGTTTTTTCGTCAAAAGTCATTGTTAATTTTGTAAACTAATTATTTTATTATTAATCTCAATCCAATAAATAGTATTTTATTATTAATTATAAATTACTTTAGAAAAAATTCACGTGTAAGCTTTGACATCAAAAACTTATGTTACATAATGTAGTAATTCATACATTTCCTTCGTAATTCGAGCCTAATTTGAATTTCGAAATTAGGCTTAAATAATCATTTTTCTCATTTTTTGGTTGGACTTAATCACAATGACCATAATAACAAATGTAAAAATTTTACAATTCACAATAATTATAAATTCATTTTACTTTGTTATGGTAACTTTGTTATTTTTTTTATAATTATAATTTCTAATAAATAAAATTTTACATATTTTCTCATTTGTGCATGGCACGCGAGATACTCTAATTGTGTATATATTTGCGTAATTATTAAAATTTATAGACAGACAGCATAGGCCCACTAAATCTAATTGGGTTGCAATTGATCCGTATTGGGCCCATATAAAGATACTTTTAAAGCCCGGAAAATTCTAAACACAGCTCCCGTTTTACTCTTCACAGCCCCCATTAATTTATAAAATATAAAAATAAATTTGATAAGTCATTTTTACCCCTTAGCCCCCATAAATTTAAAATCCTAATATAGCCCCCTACACTATAGCCCCCATCCATTTTCATATAACTAAAATGCAAATAATAAAATCAAAGCCCCTTCCACCATTATTTTATAACTAATAAATTTAGAGAAAAAGAAAAAGAAAAAAGACGAGAGAACATAAAGAGAGTACTGAAACATCAAATCAAAAATGGAGAAATAAATATTGCAATGGACGTTCAGTATATTTCTTTCCCTCAGTGAATTGCAATGGCATTATTACCAAAATTCACTACTTGAGCACAAGCATATCCGTTCTCATGGTACCACTGCTGCACACTATCCCTAATCCTCTGCAGCAGTCCAGCCTCAAATTTCGCTAAATCGATCTCTTCTTATCCTATTGTGGAACTACTACTTTCTTCTTCATTTCTCTTCCTAGCTTCTTCCAATTTGTAGCAGCAATTCATCCATGTGCAGAGATCACTACTATTATATTCATGAGCTTCTCATATCATATCATATCAGATATATTTTGTGATGACGATGATATATATCTATATGTTGAGGATCTATATATGTTATAAAATATGGAGATCGAGCATCTACATATATTTATATATGCATGTAAATTATGAAAACATGTACTAATAAAGAATATACATATAAATGTCTAACTTATTATTTCAAATATATAGCAACAACAGGCTTTATGTAGCAACAGATACAATTCAAGATCCACACAACTAGCTAGCTAGCTAGGGTATAAAACATAAATCAAGTCCAAGTTTTAATCATGAAACATACATTTCAAGGATTATAATAAAGGTCATGATGCTCTTCTTCCATGGGCAGGTATCCGAGGTAAGATGATGATCATTAATGCATGCCATCATCTACCTTGGAGAAGCTAGCAACTTCATCGAAGAAGCTTCCGAAAATCATGCTAGCACTGCACGAATAGTCATGGCTCTGGGTAAGAGATGATGAGTAGCCAGGGGAGTTGAGGTAGTCATCCACTCACCTTTTCATGGTCCCTCAACATTTGAAGGATCTCCCTCTGCATACAAGCGGGCAACAAACACGGTCGAGATTTATCAATTTTCCTCCTATAATCCTTAATTTTTCGTGTATATCAAGCTAAAGCTCCCACCAAATATATATATATATATATATGTGTGTGTGTGTGTGTGTGTTCTTGTGCATCTTAATTTGTGCAGGGACACATATAAAGAAACATGTAATTAATTAATAGAATTATTACTCCCTCTTGAAGAGAAAAAAAAATACACAAAATATATTTCACTTAAAAATATAAAAGACAAAAAAAACTACAAGATTTTGGTGACACTGTCATTTGTGGTGTTCAACCTGGTGCACCTCTCGTACAACTTAGGGTCGGCTCATGCTTATGACATGATATATATCCGTACAAGTCACATATGGAAGAGAAAAAATAAAGACATAACTATAGAATTGCAACATACTTAGATTAAAAGTAAGATATAGCAGCTAGCAAAATCCAAGTGAGTTTCTGTCTGAATCCAACAAGCCAACACCCAAAGTTCTTATAGACATTTTGACGAATACGTGGTATCCATAGTTTGAGATTGTTGCACTAGACCTGTATAGTTTAATAAAAAAACCATTAGTAATTTAGATCTTGTAAGATTAAAAGAAATCAGTCTTGCTTATAATCATTTTAGACGTAAAATCATTTCACACATATAGTCGATCGAACTAGCAGTGTGTGCATGTGACGCAGGCTTTGACAACTTAAGTATACTGGAAATTGATCAGCATGAAACATGAACTTTACATTATCAAACTCTCATAATGAAAATTAATTAAGCTAGAAAAAAAACTAATATAATTGATTTACCTAAAAATTGATAAAAATCAACTAATTGATGGACAAGTGCAGTGGTAGCTTTAAAATTCAAGGGTACTACCAATTTCAACACAGCATCAGTTTCTTAAAATATGAAATTTACCTCCTTAAGAGAGATAAAGAAATCAGTATGAACTAATCACTCACTCTAACTCTTCACAATTTGTTTAAAAAAAAAAGAATGCATATATACATATTATAGAACATCTAGCTTGATAATTTCCCCACTTCCAAAATTTGACTCAGTTTGAATGAGTGCACTGAAATCTCTCATGCGATCTAAATATGGAGTATCCCACCCTGCTGCACATTTAAGTCGAGATACTTTCCAGTTTGGCACAATTGGAGGTATTGGTGCAGTATGATCCAATGAAACCTATCATAATTGAAAAAACACATAATTAAAAAAGTGTAACATAAATACTAGAAAATATGTCAAACTAGTGTTGTAATAAATACTTGTACAAAATGATTATTATTTACAAATCCAATGACCATCACCTTATGTTGCGATTTCAATGGTGGGCTAGATCTTAGAGGGAGGTACGTAAGACACTGTTGTTTAGAGATATGAACCAACACTACATTATATCTTGAGGCAATTAAATGACCCATGTCTGGTAGAGTCATCCAATTTTTATACGGGGCAGGAACTATATAACACGATAAAGCATCTAACAGAGTTACAAATTCTGCTGATCCATAAAAGTCAACATAATAAGGTCGATGATTGCACAATTCTTCAACCAAATCTTCTCTGACCCTCAACCAATAATCTTCCCCAAAACCAAGCAAACCAGCAATTGCACGAAAATCACAATGTCCATCTACTTTAACATCAAGTATATTAAGGACATATGGTTTTATATACAAGGGAAAAGAATCCAAAAACTCCATTGTGTGATTACGTCTTCTTAAAGGAATTTTATCTTGTCTTTTAATCTTCTTTGAATTCTCAGTGAGTTCTGCTTCATATTTCCAAGCTTCTGTTTCACCAATTTCAAAGAATGAAGGATCACGACGGGTTGAATGAATTTCCTTCAAAGAACGACGTCCTTTCGTTTTGGACTTCTCCAATGGAGGTATAAGAAACGTAGTTGCTGGATTAGCTAATTCTCTTAGTTTTCTTTTCAACGCTACCTTTCCAGCTTGATCAGAAGTATTGAAGCGTGACTGTATTGTGTTTATCTCATCATCAATAGTCACCACACATGGATCACAGCTAAGTTGCACCTTTTCCAAGTTTAACTTCAACCAATGAAGATGAATAGTTGAAAGACGAAAATCTCTTAAAAACACAGCAATTTCGTGCGCACAAGGCAGCCCATATGTCCTTCGAATGACACACCCACATAATCTAGTGTCAATTCCAACATCATTTGCCCTCTTTGACTCAATGAGAATCATGTTTAGTGCCTTTCTCGACACTAATCCGCGCAACTCTCTAAATAATGCCGGTCCAAAACTATGCTCAACTACATTCAAACTTTGCTCAAATGAAGCTTTAATTTGAATGTGTTGCAACTCAATTAGAGAATTAATTGTTTTCCAAGAACTATCAAAATCTCCTTGAGATGAACCAAGCCATCTCTTCAACTTTGCATGTGCACTCTCAGCTCTACAAAAAAAAAGATAATATAATCAAACAAAATATTTTGTCGAATCTATTAAAATCACAATCAAATTAAATTAAATACAATACCTATTGGTAGTCATATTTCCAAAATGCATTATTTTGTCTGTCCAAGCTGACACAAATCTTTCTTTATATGGTGTTAGCCAAATATCTCTGATATACTTCAAAACTTTAGGGTAACTCACATAATCATTGCTAATGGAACTCAAATTTCGAGCATAATCATCCTCATTTGAAGAAAACATAAGGACACTCCAAGCAGACATGAAAGCATCAAATTTTTCTTTGCGTTCAAACAATTTTTTCGAATTCGCAAGCACATTTTTTGATATATGGAATCTGCATAGAAGATTTGTTGTATCGGGGAAAACTCTTTTAATCGAATTCATCAATGCCAAATCTCTGTCAGTTACAATCACCTTTGGTAATATATTTGATATCATCAAACTCTTTAGCATCTCCATTACCCACTTGTAATTTTCTTCACGTTCAGCCTCCATGTACACAAATGCTACAGAAAAAGTGAAATCTGTACATGTTACTCCCACGATTTCTAGCAATGGGAGGCCATATCGATTGGTTTTGTAGGTGCAATCCATAATTAACACAGATGGAAATGAATGCAAAATATCTATAGATAAAGGATGCGCCCAGAACAAATCTTTGATGCAATTCGTCAAATTATCACTCCTATGCCATTCCACATATTTACACTCATTCAACCTTTTCATGAGTTGTTGAATTTGTGATCTACCAGCTTTTTCTACAATTCGATCTTTCTGACGAACATTGTATATTGTCTTAATTGTAGTTGCATTCCTATTATTCTTTTCTTTAATGGACATGAGTATATTTCTTGGTTTGTCATGTCAAAGAGCAAAGTCTCTTCTTCTTGATTTAATCTTCCAAGAAATGAGTGTCCCTCAAACTGATCAGTAGGCTGATGATTATGAGATCCACACACAACTTTGATACGCCATTCGTCATCATTTTCCAGTTTCACACCTTGCAACATAAATGGACAACCAATTTTTTTTGTCCCCGTCCTAGTACGAGATATTTCCTCCACTTTATCAATGTTCTTAGGAAGTCTATAAGTTCCACCACGTTCACAACCAAGTCGCAATCTAGCTTTTCTTCCACCATTTTGAGGTTGAGAAGATATGATTATAACGATATAACCTAAATTTTTCCCAATCTCTCGTGCCCATGCTACTAAATCCTCTTTACTCTTAAAAACCTACAATATACATTAATGAATTATATGATATCAACACTTATAAATACGATCACTACAATTTAAGTAAATTTTTAACTTACAGTATTAGTACAAAATGCATCATGCGAATCCAATAAATTTGTCTGAGGGTCGATATTCATAACCTGTCACAGTCGATAGTAGCGGAATTAGTAAAATAATGGAATTAATGCTAATTTAATTGATTAAAATCACAGTACAAGAAGATCTATTGAAGCCTTGAACAATCATAAATCAGGCAAATCATTGAACTAAATACCAGAATGAAGAAATAAGAATTATTTCATCTAAAGAAACCACTAAAATAATATATTACAACAAAGCCTATAAACCACTAAAAGTTGCTGATTTTCGAGACTCTCATCATACTCTAATATGCAATTCGAATAGAAAATATGCTCAATGAAACACACATTAATTTTAGCATAAACATCTAGAATCAAACGCTCACATGAACACATATCGAAAGCCTAGAAAGTAGAGAAACAAGTCATAACTATAGGAAAGAAACAGTTCATAACTATATACATCAAAAGTAAAATTCAATATCCAATTATATATAATTTTACTAACACCAAAAATAATTATTGAAAATTCCTCATTATAAATGATGTTGATATATTTTTATGGGCACACGCAATTAAATTATAAGCATATCATAAAAAATTATTTGACGACGACGGTATAATTCCCATCATCAAATTCTAAACAATTGTTGTTTAATGTATGTCAAGAACAGTTTTTGGAACTTCTATTAGCATTAATACTCCTCGTTTTTTTAACTTATATATAAAGAACCAATTTAATGAAGATTTATAGCATCATTCCAGTCAATACAATATTGCCACACCCATTTTTAATTCAAGAACTACAAAGATAACTACAGTTCATAAATTTAATATGATTTCAAACAAAAACAAAAACTTACCATGGTAAATAATTCATGTGATGGAGAAGAACACGGGTAAAATTATTATTGCAGAAGGATTGTGTCTAGTTTCTCTCGATCTCTCTTTTTGTTTTATCGTCTTATTGTTGCAGATGAATGATTATATATATGATTTTCTTAGTTATATGAAAAGTAATGGGGGCTATAGTGTAAGGGGATACATTAGGGTTTTAAATTTATGGGGGCTAAGGGGTAAAAATGACTTATCAAATTTATTTTTATATTTTATAAATTCAGTAATGCAACTACTAAACTTGGAACCGATGACTAGAGAACCAGAAAAGTCGATGCCAATAGCACCGTGCCCGGTTTTGGTATTTTAATATTTAAAATTATTTTGGGAATATATAGGGAAAATGTACAAAATCACCCCTATCGTTTACATTAACTAACAAATTCTCTCTTAGCATTATTATGAGAGCAAATATCATCCTAACGTTTATTGGTATGTGCAAATCTCTCCTTACCTCCTCAAAAATTGATTTTTTGATGTAAAAATACATTTTGTTACCATTCTTTCATCACTTAAAAATTGTTTATTTTTTGTATAATTTTCACTAATATTTAATAATATAATTTTTCTTTAATTATAGATCTAAAATTATATATGTGCATAAAATTAATATTATTTTATTATTGTTAAGCTTGTATTTTTCTGAATGAAATTAATTGAAAACATGTATAAAAATATGTCACTAAGATTTTAATGAAATTAATTAATTCAATGAAAGATAAATAATTGCCTACAAATTCGTGTCAGGCCTTCGGGGGTAACTGGTAAGACGTCATTCTTTTTTTAATTAGCCTTTTATTATTGACCTCGCGTGAATTACATTCTTTTTTATACATTTTTTTTTTGTAAATTTCATCCACAAAAGTACAAATTAACTCAGTAATAATGAAGTAATATTAATTTTATGCATGTATATATGATTTTGTGTACAATTAAAGGGATATTATAATTTAAAAAAATGGAAAATATACAAAAGAAAATGTAGTGATGAAAAAATAATAATAAAAGAATATTTTTCTACCAAAAAGTCAATTTTTGAAGAGGGAAATAAAGGGGGATTTGCACCTAGTAATAAATGTTAGAGTTGTATTTTCTCTTAAAAGAACATTAATGGGGGAATCTGCTCTAGGGTGTCAAGATACGATATAACTTACTTTTTTGTCATACCTTATATCTTACTTTAATTTACGCTAAGACAAGAATCATATCGTTGTCCTACCTTTACCTTCGATATATCTTAGTTCGGTATACTTTAAGTTTGGTATGACACATAATTCATATCTTTACTATACCTTTATTTTGGTATACCTTAGCGTATCTTAGTTCGGTATGTCTTACTTCGACCACACTGTACCCATATTTCGTTCCGTACCATACCAACATTTCACGATGTATCGAAATTATCGTTATACTAAATATTTATGATGAACATATATTAAGTATTATAGTTTGTACATCATATCTCATTTTATTTTAATTTTCTCAATAATTCATCATAACTTTTAGCATAAAGATTAAAGAAGAATATAAGATTATTATTTATTAAATTAGATTTCACATTGTTCAGTTTTTAGCTTGGAGTTTTGTATTAATTATATGAAACACATATTTTTATAAATATTTATGATGAGCATATAGTAATTATTATAGCATTGTATACCATATCTCATTTTATTTTAATTTTTTTGATCATTCATCATAACGTTTAGTCTAAAGATTAAAGAAGAATTTAAGATTATTATTTATTATATCTGATTTCGCATTGTTCAATTTTTAGTTAGGAGTATTTTATTAAATGATATGAAATATAATATTTTCCTAAACATTTACGCTGAACATAGTGAGTATTGTAACATTGCATAGCATATTTCATTTTATTTTAATTTTTTTGATAATTCATCATAACTTTTAGTTTAAAGATTAACGAAGAATATAACATTATTATTTATTACATTTGATTTCAAATTGTTCAATTTTTGGGTAGGAGTTTTGTATTAAATTATATGAGATATAATATTTTCCTAAACGTTTAATTATGATGAACATACTAAGTATTACAATATTGTATATAATATCTCATTTTAGTATATTTTTCTTTAGTATCATCATAACTTTTAGTCTAAAGTTTAAAAAGGAATAAAAGATTATCAATAACATTTGATTTCAAATTGATCAATTTGTAGTTATAATTTAAGTATTAAATTATATGAAATTTAATAATTTTTAAAACTTTCATAATAAACATACTAAGGTCTAAATATTATATATATTGAATAGTATATCTCATTTTCTTTAAAATGTTTAGACCATTCATCATAACTTTTAGTTTAAAGATTGAAAAATAATATAATTATTATTCATTACATTTGATTTCACATTGTTTAATTTTTAGTTATAATTTAATCATAAATTTTATTAAATATTATATGTTTATGAACTTTTACGATGAACAAACTACGTATTATAAATTTATATAATAGATTTCATTTTCTTTTAATCGTTTCAATCATTCTTGTTAACTTTTAATTTCAAAAAATTGAAAAAGAATAAAAAATTATTATGCATTATATAATTTAATTTATCTTTTATTCTATTGAAATAATTTTATATCTTATAATTTACGTATACATCATTGTATTTTAATTTTTATTAATTATTCATTTTAACTTTCAATTTTATTGATTCAAAAAAAAAAATAGAAGATCATTATTTATTACATTTAATTTCAAAATAGTTCATTTTCAGTTATAGTTTAGGTATTAAATTAAATATCAAATATAACTTTTATGATAAACTTACTAAATGTTGTATTATAGATATGCAAGATATATATATATATATATATATATATATATATATAGGGTTGGGTTCCAGAAGGAACCACACCCTAGGTGAGAACCGAGAACCAATCTGAGCCATAGATCCGGTATATTTGGACGGCCTAGATCTGCTCCAGATTTTAAAAAACGCGGTGGTAATCTCGTAATAACGTCCAACTTCGCTGCCCCTGAATCTTAGTAAGGGTAAAATCGAAAAATATATGAATACTCAGAATTTACGTGTATATTTTTCAATTTAGGGTTTTAGCACTGTCATGGCCTTTTTTAGCACTGTCATGACCTTTTTTAGCATTGTCATGACTTATTTTAACATGACTTTTTTTTTAGCATTAGCATAAAAAAATGTCATCGACATTGTAAAAAAACCACGAACAAACACTGTTACATGTTGAATTATCAATATATGAATACTCAGAATTTACGAGTATATTTTTCAATTTAGGGTTTTAGCACTGTCATGGCCTTTTTTAGCACTGTCATGACCTTTTTTAGCATTGTCATGACTTATTTTAGCATGACTTTTTTTTTAGCATTAGCATAAAAAAATGTCACCGACATTGTAAAAAAACCACGAACAAACACTGTTACATGTTGAATTATCAATATATGAATACTCAGAATTTACGTGTATATTTTTCAATTTAGAGTTTTAGCACTGTCATTTCCTATTTTAGCACTGTCATGACTTTTTTTAGTATTGTCAAGACTTATTTTAGCATGACTTTTTTTTAGCATTAGCATAAAAAAATGTAATCGACATTGTAAAAAAATCACGAACAAGCATTGTTACATGTTGAATTATCAATATATGAATACTCAGAATTTACGTGTATATTTTTAAATTTAGAGTTTTAGAACTGTCATTCCCTATTTTAGCACTGTCATGGCCTTTTTTAGCATTGTCATGACCTATTGTAGCAGAATTTCTAAATTACAAAAATACTCTTAGTTCATTAAAAAGTTGCTAATATTACAAATATGCCACCGCATTTTTTTCAATCTTGGGACAGATCTTGGCCTTCAATATAAGAGCGATCTGTGGCTGAGATTGGTTCTCAATTCTCACATGGGTGTGTGGTTCTCACATGATCCCATATATATATATATATATATAGGGAGTGGATAAAATATGACATTTTTCCTAGCGTGGAAACGAGGACCACATCTCCATCATCCAATGTATTAATCTAATGATTGAGATTTAAATATTTAATGGAAAATATGATGGAAAATAATAGGGCGAAAAATAAGGAAGGGGGGCTATTTTCGTCCAAACCCATTAAAATTGATGATACCAACAATTAAAAAAAACTGAAAAACTTTAAATGATCATAACTTGTTGGTTTTTAATCCAATATTTACACAAAAAAATATATCAAATTAAAGCTCTATTCGTACTCTTTCATTTAAGATATCGAAAGACTATGTTTAGATGAAAAAATATGGACGAAAAATATAAAAAATAATTTTTTACGCGTACCCAACTTATAAATGTTTTCGTTTGCTTATAATAATACTTCGTCATCATTATGATAATATATGATAACATATGCTAACGAAACATTTGTCATATGTTAACACAATGTATCACCGTGCTAACAAATAATTATCATAATGCTAGCGTAGTGCGGATTTATTAGGGTTTATTCAGTCTCAATTATGATTTATTCCATCTAATTATGATTACTTTTTTTGAATTTAATTTTTCTTTTTTAGTTCCTAATTGATTATTAGGATTTATTTAATCCAATTATAGTTTCTAACGTATGTTGACAGAGTATTGTCATATGCTAATCTAGTGTATTCACAGTGCTGACGAAGTAAAATCATAATGCTAATTTAGTATATATATTATTGTTATGATTTGTTCAGACTCATTTAGGGTTTATCACATCCAATCAATGTTTATTTCATATAATTAGGTTTATTTTATCCAATTAGAATTTCTCATTCAATTAAAGTTTATTAAATCAAATTACGTTTATAATTAATTTTTAGAATATATTTTTCGCTAATAATATTTGAAAACTTTAATTAGCATAACGATAACGCTTCATTAACATGATGATAATACTTCGTTAGCATGACGATCTGCTATCAAATCCTCCATGATTTTTATAAGAATTATCAAATTACGTTAATACCCCCGCAAGAAAAACTTTTTAAATATTACAGAATTACCACAACTCTTTCAATCAAATCTGGACCTTTGATTTTTTAGGATTGTGTGGTGTGAGATGTGGTCATAATTCCCACACTATGATTGATTTTTACCTAACCCCTCCCCTATATATATATATATATATATATATATATATATATATATAAATTCAAAGTACCGGTGCAACGTTATATACCTTCACTTTGGCATATACCGTGGTACGGTGTGACAGTATATACCGACACATCGGTATATATATACATTCACTTCTCACAGTATATACCGATATATGACGGTATACCGAACTTTCAGTATACACCGGTATACTTTAATTTTTTAAAATTCATACATTTACCTTACCGTAAAATTTCGGTAAGGTATCTTACCTTACCGAAAAATCGGTATACTGTAAAAATTGATATCTTCGGTATTCCGGTATGATGGTATTTTTTGTCAGCCCTATTCCGCTCCACATAGTAATCGTTAGGGATGCTTTTGCACATTTCCTCGAATATATATGACGACATTAGTAGATGTTAATTACGTTGGTTCTAATTATTTTACGCCTCTTGCTATGTAAATGATATTTGTGTATATTTTACGTATATATTTCATGTAAAAATCAAAACAAAACATTATCATTCATATAACAGGAGGCGAAAAATAAATTGGGACCAACATATTAAAAATATTTTTAAAATTTAAATTGTGAAAACCGGAACGGTGCCCATACGGTTGGCGCATCCACTTTTCCCTAAATAGCCCATTACCTTACAAGCCTATTAGATATGAGTATATGACCGCCAACACCTTAGAATAAAAATTAATTTTTATTTATACTAAAAATTATTTTTAAAACTATAAGGAAGTGATTGATATGATATAATGGAATTAGGTATGAATGGAATGAACTTAGGAATGAAATAGGGGTCTGAATGGAATGACTATTCTTATGATTGGTATGTCCACGGAATGAAGAACGGAATGAAATATCAGTTTTTTTTTTATCTTATATAATGAATATTTTATGTACTTTAAGATTTTCTTATAATTGAATAAAGTGTACGTAATAGCTAATAAATATCAACGCATGCCTTAATTTATCTTTTATATTTCTAAACGTCATTTTTCCTTTTTAATATATGATTTTTTCAAAGTTTTTAGCAAATTATAATTTATTACTAGGACATGGAAATAAAGGTTAATGACTTATTGTGTTCTTCCTTGCACCGGCCACCACCATTTTTTTCCCCATCAAAAAAACAAATTTTTAAAACTTCCAACTATCGAAAACTTCACCAGACCTATTGAAAATTCGTTGAAAATTCAATTATTAGAACCATCTAACAACGATCGAAACTTTTGTATTCGAACCCCCTCAAGAGCCTTCATAAATCAATATTCGAACCCCATTCACGACGTTCAGAATTTACGGCATGATCGACATACGTAATATCTCTCTCTTCCTAGATTGGCGACGAGAAGGATGGGGAAGGTTGGGAAATGGATTCTAGTGTAACTTGGAGGAAGAAGAAAAAGAGGTAGAGAGGGTGGTAAGAAAAAGAAATGGTGGTAACGCGTGGACAAGTGCATTACATGAGTCACTGGATTAAAAAAAAATCATTTTAATTTTATGGTTCACTAATTCTATTTATAGTGTGTGTGTGTCTATATATATATATATATATATTTATTTATTTCAGAAAAAAATTAAAGTTAGTCCCATTTAATTTTAATGTTCACTAATTCCATTTATGTAATATATTTATTTTGAAAAATTAATTAGCCTACGTGTAATATTCAATTTTACGGTATATATTTCTTCCGGGGAGAAAATCTTTAAAGTTAAAAACTCGAAAACGCTATGCACCAACCGACTGATATGAGGGTGTGTACACCCTTGCACGCAAGTGCAACTCAATTTATTAATATTAATTTGTTTCAAAAGTTGATAACGAACTGGATTATGTTATTATATTAATTTTGTTAACGTACATTATAAATTTTGCTTTCATTAAAACAACAATTGAACAAATAACATGTTTTATATTTTTAATGTTAGCAAGAAAATCACATTTTGCATTAATACCAGACATGAAATCATGGTTTATATGTGTTCTACTATGAAGAAAATATGTAATATATTAGTGTCGTGATCTTCCTTTTCCTTGCTATTGTGTTGTAATTGGATAGATAAAAATGTAATCTTAACTGAATTTTAAGGACGTAGAGTTAGTAGGAATAGGAGAAAAATAGCGAGAATTTTGGAGGAGGAAGTTGAGACAATTTTCTTATATTCCTTAAAGCAGTAAAAGAGATCTTTTAATCTAATTAATTCACGGTTCTGGGACCACAAGAAAAACAAAATAAAGCATAAAATATCATACGGAAAACTCGATGCTATCCGTAAGGGCAGCGTACCCGACTTTGGTTTTTATTTATTAAAATTATTTTTAAAATGTTCTTATAAATTTTTTAGGACATAAATGATGATATTAGTAGATGTTAATTATGTTCGTCACGTTTTTTTTTGTTCGCCTCTTAATATGCAAAAACATAGGACTATAGGAGTGTATTTTTAATGATATCGTGTGGAAAAAAAATAACAATTGTTATTTACATAATAAGAGACGAAATAAATATGGGAAGAACATAATTAACATCTACTCAAGAAATAAGATATGTCCCAATATTATTTTTTTTTGCAAAAACATTTTTAAAAACTTGCTAAAAATAAAATAAAATGGGAAAGTCGGGTACACTACCCTTGTGAGTAGCATCGATTTTTCCATATATCACACTTGCACATAGCATCAAATTATAAAGGCCCACTATCACTGGGCTTAACTAAAATAAAGGAAACAAACCGGTTGAAATGAAATCTCCCGAGCCCAAAATTGTTGACCCGCTTGTGAACCGAACCAAATGAACTCATGGGTAACTCCGACCACTTCACCTCTTCTTAATCTTTTTTTCCGGCGACCCTAATTGGTTATAACAATTAGCAGTAAAAATATGTGTTTGATAGTTCATAATGGTTTTTGGGACTTCAATTTGGTTTGCCATTTTGTTAGCATAATTTATATAAACGATTAGCAGTTTTAGTTGTTTATGTTAGCAAAGTGGTTAGAATATGTTACCGGCTACAGTATGTTGGTTTTTTCAATTCGATTTTTCGTTGCTATGTAAATGTCAGACAGCAATGTTAATACGACATGTAGTGGGTTTGATTGTAGATAAAGTCCATGGATGTTAATAAAGTCATAAAACATGATCGTGCATATGATGTTAATTGTGGAATATTTTTGTACTTAGATCTTAAATTAATTATGGGTTGTATAACTGATCAAGATGAGATATATATTGAACAATTTAACTCACACCAATGATGCACATTCATATATATTGCAAGACTGGTCCCACAGGACATGCCCCTCCCCGATTTTGGTCCCGTACGTTTTAATTTGGTCTTTTTTCTATTTTTTTGCTGCAAAAATGAACCCAAAAGATAGAGATATGCATAAATAGTCCCAGAGTAATTGACGGAAAGATTAGAAGCAGACGGAGCCGTTACACGTGAGCCACACGTGATTTTCTGTGGGACCATTTTTGCAATTTTCTCCCTAATTGAACCTAATTTAAACGAAAATCCCCAAATCCCCAAACCCTAAATCCCCAAACCCTAAATCTCCAAACCTATTCAAAAAAACACCCGCGAAACTCAACGAAAATCCCCAAACCCTAAATCTCGCTATCACAAGTGAGAGGCTGTGAAATCTCGCTACAAAGGGGAATACACAAGTAATATCTGAGATCGGAGATTGAATTCCTGACCTTTCTCACAAGCGGCGTCTACAGTTTCACTGGAATCCCCACAAGGCGGTGGCTTGCTTTGCCTTCGCTCTGGGATCTGTCGATTAGGGTGATTCGAAGCCTACCAAAAAGACGAGCGGCGACTAGGGTTCGTGGTTTACCACTGGAGAGGGCGATTCGAAGCCTACCAAAAAGCTTCACTAGGGTGGCGCACGAAGGATGTAGGGGTCTTTACCCATGACCTGAGCTTGCGAGGTGCCTGCCATTACTGCACCAAAGCTCAGGGAGAAAAATACAAGGACTTTCAGTGTAAAAATTGCAGAGAAAATGTGTCTTTATTCCATTTTTATAAATTTTGTGTTCTTCGTGTTGCTTAAGCTTGATTCTGCTCTATTTTTACGAAACTCCTCTTTTCTTTGCTCTGTTAGTATTCAGAGTTGATCTTTAAGCAAGGAACTCAAGCCTCTGCTCTAGGAACAGAGCTAACAAGGTGAACACTGGCCACATTCAGAAGCAACAGATAAGTGTATTAGCTAAAGAATTCTCGATTTGCTCTATCACCAGCCTGGTAAACACAGCTATCACCCTGCTATGTTTATTTAAATTTCTGGTTTATAGAGGATTTGTTTCTGTTGGAGGTGGGAGGACCAGATCAGATACATTATGTTTATGGGATATAAATCAGATTCATAAACGTACTTCTTGAAACTGTGACTGTTATATGATGTTATCTTGCTTGCTGATCTTAGTTCGATTATGTGGAAAATTAATTCGATAAGAAACAACATATTGTTTACTTGTTCTTGTCTTAGTCTGCACTAACTGTCTGAATGAGGTGCTCTTTTGACTGATATATACTTGATAAATCAGATACACCGAAGCTACTATCACTGCTGGAAATAGTGTGATAGGTCTGAGCTCTCGATTGCCTGATTGCATATCTCTTGGCTTCTTGTTTATATTTGAATACAATTGCTTTATTGTTTTCTGAGATTATGAGCTTCTGGAGAATATACTGCTTTCCCGTTAAAAGGCGAGTACACATAACTGAATACAAATGCTCTCTGCTCCCTGTTTGTGAGTCTTGATTGGAAAAAAAGGGAGGAAGATAATTTCCAAATGCATGTTACTTGCTTCCTGCACCCCTCTTGAATTGACTGTATTGTTTCTTAAGTCCGCCCTACATTAACTTGTTGTTGAAAACTGCATAGGTCTGCTGCTGCTCTATAAACTATTTTGGCTGATATATACTTGATAAATCAGACACACTGAAGCTACTATCACTGTTGAAAATTATGGTGAATGGGGACAATTAAACATATTTTTTGTTAACTGGGACTGCAGAAATGTTACTGTTGATATGGGTTCTCTTGTTGATATTGTTGCTCTGAACCTCTGCAGCTATTGTTTTGATTTTAGTGTTGTTTATATTGTTGCTTGTTGTTGCTTGGGTTTGGAAATGCTTGTTGAATTGCCACTGTTTCGTAGATGCTTCAGTTGAGTGTATAGATGTATATATTTATAGAATGCAGGCAGGTGTGAGGCATAAATGCTCTCCAAAGGGTTGAATTTTCCCTCCAATTTCTGAGATTTTCCTCCAATTCACTGTTATGAATAATGTTCTGTATGAGACTAAAATTGCAAAACTTTTTGGGACTAAATTTGCATTAATGTTTAACGGCAAATGTGACGGTGAGGATCAATTTTGCATATTGTGGTCCAATAGGACCAAATTAGAAGGTTTGGGACCAAAATCGTTAAGGGGCATGTCCTGTGGGACCAGTCTTGCAATTTTCTCGAGAACAAGTTCATTGAACAAACCCGTTAGAAATTCTTAAATGAAATTTATTAAAATAAGAAATTCTAAATTGCGATAGTACACGGTTAGTTCTTTAAGTTAAGATATTGTACTAATCTTGCATTAATTATATCTCATTTTGATATATCCTTTGATTGCATGACAATCGTAAGGAGATTATGTTGGATGTTATATTAATTAATATGAAGATTAATAGAGTGGTCAATAAACAATTTATTACTCGAGTATCGAGAGAATATCTCAATTAATTTTCATGATTCATGATTCAGAATACATTGGCCAAGGCATGGTGAATATTGATTCAATTAATGAATTGCTTGAATGGAAATGAAAACACAAATATTAGATTAATTGAGTTTTTCACATTATTCATAACTCAAGATCCAATCGGAAGATTAGATAATAGAAAGATAATACTTATATAACCAATTGTAATTAAATAGGTTTACTCGCTTTCACATAGTGCTAGGTGATCATGCTACTTGCTAAATGTTCTCATGATTTGCAGGTTCTTTTATTAAATTGTTAATTTTCAGTTTATTAATCTATTGGATAAATTAATAATCTAATATTTATATTCACTAAGTTGTAAAATGCTACAAACCTCCTATTAGTATTAATCTAAGAGGCAAGGTTATACAAAGAGATTGAAATTGTCGATTGAATTGATTTAATTGTTGAATCTAATTAACAATTGTGATAATTAGTTGAAAATTTTATGGCTGTTTCACATCCATAAAAAACCAAAGGTCCAGATTTGCTGAAAAAGGCGGTGGCAATTCTATAATATCTGAAATTTTTTTCGCGTGGGGGTATTAACGTAATTTGGTAATTGTAGAGGCCTTTTTCCGCTTAAGGCCCAAAACTAAGGCCCATAAAGAGGTCCAGAGGCCTCGAGGTCGACGTCTCAAGGTCCAGAGGTCCAGAGGCTTCGAGGTCCAGAGGCCTCGAGGTCGATGTCCTGAGGTCCAGAAGCCTCGAGGTCCGGAGGCCTTGACCAAGTTTGAACAAGACTCTTAAAGAAGACCAAGTCAAACATGTCCGTTGAAGATAAGTGAGACCCTGTCAAAACCCTAAAAGAGATAGAAAGGATCCCTTGAAAAGGGGAAATTGGTTTAACCTTCCTCTATATATACGTCCCTTTTATAATGGGAAAGGGAGAATCGTCTATTATTAAAACACTACACAATCATTCAACTCTATGGCTTTATTCCTTTACCTTACTTATTGCTTTATTCATCTATTTTTCCTAGTCTCGATTCTGACTTGAGCGTCGGAGAGCGAACGAACGATACCCCTCTGGCGTTCTTCGCTCTAACGTTCTTTTGTTTTATCTTTGTTTCGTAGATCGACGGAGCCCGGATCCAGACGAAATTAATTGTGGAATTTTTGCCTCTACAATTTGGCACCCACCGTGGGGCTCCGATCAATACTACGAGGCAATGGCTTATTCTTTGGCGACTAGCGACGATGATTGAGGGCGTGTTCACTTGAAGGGGATTCCCCAGATCCCCTAATTTTCATCATTAATCCAAAACCCATCACCAAAATACATAAAGGGTTCGCGACTCCCATTTTGCAGCGATGGCAATTTTTTTAAAAATCAATCATTCCAGCATATAATTTCACAAAGAAAGGGTCGCAAGTCTTCCTCTTTACCCCGAATCCCTTTTCTTCCTTCCACCCTTCAAGATTCGTCTAAAAATTGCGCAAATCAAAACTAGGGTTTCAGTTTGTTAATAGCGGCGCTGGCGACTACGTCCCTTCCAGAGACTGATATTGCTTCCTCAAGGTTGCGGAAGTCATCCCATGCCTCGGAACCTACCCTAAGATTATCTAGGGTTCTTCATTCTCTCCTTGGCAGCGCAGAAGCATCAATAGCGACTGAATCACAAATATGGGGTCGCAGGAGTCGTCTCAACACAGAGATGTTGCCCCTCATTTTAAACATCGGCGTCTGGAAGGAGCCACGACATCACCTTTACCTGCTCACTCCGGAGATCAATGGGCGAGTTGTCCCCCTCCTCAACTCGCAAAAAAAAAAAAAAAAAAATCTTGCGATTAGGGGTTTTTGATGAAGCCATGAGTAACAATGAAGATCAAGATCCGGAGTTGCAATTTAGAGGACCAATCACAAGATCAAGAGCTAAGAAGTTGCAAGCTTACTTACAAGTGTTGATTCGAAGAAAGCTCGAGATTGGAGATGAAGAAATCAAGAGAAGCAATTCCAAGATAGTTAATTTATTAACTATTGAAGATCAAGAACACACCATGGAGAATTAATCTTGAAGAGATGAAGATGAAGAGCTCAAGTGTACGTGTGCATGTGCATGGAGATCGACGTGCATGTGTGTGCGATTTTGTGAAGATTTTCGGCCCTATAGTAATTTAATTATGGGGTTGATTTTATTTAGACTATAGTATTTATTTTATTTAATTAAGACTATAGTTGGATCAGATTTATTTAATTATTTAGGAGTAATTTTCGTCCATAATGAGAATAGGTTTGACTAGAATTGTATTTAAGGCAATTTCCTACCTTGAATAGAATTCTAGCTTAGATATCTTCCTAGTATAGTTAGAGATCTCTTTTGGATCAATTTTTAGGCCTTTTAAACTTAATATTTTCGTCCCCCATAGGTTATAAATAGGGGATCATTGTTACATTGATACTTTAGACATTGTTGAATTAAATTGCTTTTGCATTCAATTTGTGTCTCAAATTTATCCGTCTTTTGAATACTTTTCATACGAAAATATTCATTCTTGGAGCTAGCAACTATAAGTCTTATTCAAGGGTATTGCTCAATTCACTTAAGGGATTGACCGGTATTCGCTATCGAGGAACAACTTGGAGATTTCAACCTTGGATACGTTCGAGATTCAAGGAGGCTATCGGGTTGTGAATCACCACAACAACACCTTCCAATCCACGCCGTCGACGCCATCCATACAGCCCCTACGCACGCCCCAAACCAAGCCATGAGTTCGAGTTATCTTCATCCGTTCGTTTTATCCGTAAGTTCAATCGCACTCTATCATATCCTATCTTCTCCAAGCCATTCTTCACCAACCCTCACACACGAAATTCCATCTTAAATCCAGCCCCCATACACGTCCTATACAGTCTCCTATCCTTTGGTATTGTGTTATTTAATTTGTGTCATAGCTCTAGGTATTTTCGTTGTCTAGATTTCGTCTTTTCGTTGTTTATTGAGTCGGATTGATTCCCTTCTTTAGCTGACGTGTTCGTATCCTAAAGTCTTTCGCTACGTCCTTCAGATTCGTCCTAGATTAATAGTCCGGGTCGTATCATATTTTGGCATCAGAGCCACGTTAGCTCTGCTGGTCGTGGTTCAATCCGACGTGTCATTTTATCCTACGTGTCGTCTACATGTCTTTTATTTTCGTACGTGTCATCGAGTTGTAATAGCATAGCTATCATTTTAAAAAAATAATAAAAAGGAGAAAAAGCTGATCAAAAACAAAAAAAAAAAGCGATAAAAAAAAGAAAATTGGATAAAAAGAAAAGAAAATTCAAAAATTAAAAAAAAAAAGAGGTATATTCATTGTGTTTCCTTTTGAGTCCTATTTTAATTTTGGTACTTTCCTTTTAGTCAAGTTCTATAGTTGGTACCTTCCATTAGGGAATTATTTTATTTTTGGAACTTTCCTTCCAAGTTCTAATTCTATTTGGTAATTTCCATTAGAGTCTTATTTTATTTTTGGGATCTTTCCTTCCTAGTTTATTTCATAGTTGGTAGTTTCTATTTGAGATATAGTTTCTTTTTGGTTACTTCCTTCTAGAGTCTAGTTCAATTAGGATATTTAGAATTGTGTCACAATTGTGTAACACTTTCCAAAATACCTAATCTTTCTTTCCTTTTCCTTCCTACTTCTTTCCTTCTACCCTTGGGGATCCATCTAACCCTAACCTACCCTACCCTACTCGACACCACCCACCCCACACGCCACCTAGACCCCACGGCCCCACCCCTTAGCCACACAAGCCACACGACTCATACACCACATACTCTATCTTATCCATTGATCCTAGTTAGTGATACTCGTCTACACCTTCGTGCAATTAATCCGTACCCTCGACATTCGACAAGAGTGCTATCTTCCACCTTCATTATACACGACACACACACATCACCATACACTTTGAGTGCAAACACGAGTGGTAAAATCAAGAGTGGAAACAAACGAGTGAACGTGAGATTGTGAGGTTCCATCCTTGTTTTCCTTTACGTTTGTTCGTTTTGTAGGTCTCATGGATAAAGGCAAGAACGAAGCCACCGCCTCCACACTACCTTTGGTCGTCATTCTCGCCCAAATCACCCGATGATCTTTCCTACACATTCAAAACACAGTGGGATCCAAAGTATCAGTTTGACGCATTAGCACAATTCTTCTTGCGTCAAAACCAACAGATGAAGGATGAGTTCGGGAACCAAGTAGCCGAATTGGCCGAGAAAATCAAACAACTATCGGTTCAACCGGCTACAAGTCAAGCAGTCCAGCAACCCCAGCAGAGAGGCGCACCGAGGCAGTCCGTTTTCCAAGAAAACCGCCGCCAACACGCTGCATTGGAACCCGAGTTCGATGCCGCTGATGATTATGAAGCTGAGTTCATACCACCGAGATGTGATGATCACCGTGATCGTCCCAGGCCACCTGCCAGACAAGTTGTTCGATATGAGAGGCCCAGATATGGAGATGGAGACGGATTGCTCAATAACATCAAAAGGAGCATTCCAGAATTTGAAGGCTTGCACGATCCAGACATCTATCTGGATTGGGAGCGCAAAGTCGACAAGATCTTTACTTGTTATGACTTTCCAGAGATCAAGAAGGTCCAGTTAGCAGCGTTGGAGTTTAGAGGCTATGCAGTCTCGTGGTGGGAAATACAACAAGAAAGGCAACGAAGAGAGAGATATCCGTCTGTTGAAACGTGGGAGGAGATGAAAGGCTTCCTACGAGGCTGTTTCATACCAGTTCACTATGAGAGAGAGCTTGAGAAGAAGCTCAACCGGATCAAGCAAGGCACCCGTTCGATTGAAGAATATCATAAGGAGTTGGAGACCGCCCTGAATCGTGTCAGAAAAAGAGAGTCCTTGAATGCTACCATCATCAGGTACATTGAAGGCATGAATTCCGACATCGCATGTGAAGTCGAGCTCAGAGACTTCACGAGTGTAGATGATATGGTGCACTACGCATCAATTATGGAGAGACAGCTCCGAGAAGACCGACGGCGATCTCATCACACTGCAGCCCCTGTTCGACCCTCTTGGAACAAAGGTACGCCATCCACATCATCTTCTACTCCTTCTATGGACTCCACTCGACCCCGAGGCCAATCCGGACCACCCGAGCGGCGTTTTGACCGTTCAACACCACCGCCGAGCCGTATGACCGATCCTACACCCGCCGCCCCCTTTAGGCCGAGTTTTACACGGCCAAATCAGGCCAATACGGCGCCAAATTCAGCCCCTAGTCGAGCCAGAGATGTTCAGTGCCATGAATGCCAAGGTTGGGGTCACTTTCAAGCATAGTGCCCGAACCGACGAGTTTTATTCCTCACAGAGCAGAATGAGCTCGAATCAGCCAGTGAAGATGACGAACCAGTCAAGGCCGACGCCACGGCTGAAGCAGACGTCCATGATGAGCTTGAAGAAGAAGAGCCTGAGATTCCACATGTCAGTCTAGTTTCTATCCGCAGTCTGAACATAAATCGAGAAGTTGAGCAACAATTGCAGCGAGAGAACATATTCTACACCAGAGTTGCTATTCAAGACAAGACTTGCGCATTGATCATAGACAGTGGAAGTGTTATTAATGCAGTGAGCCAGTACGCGGTCGACAAGCTTGGATTTTCCACCGTGAAGCATCCAAATCCATACCGTTTGCAGTGGCTTACAGAAAGAGGCACAGTTCGCGTAACCGGTCAGGTACATGTATCTTTTTCCATTGGTCATTATTCTGACACTGTATTATGCGATGTTATTCCTATGGATGCAGCTCATATACTTTTAGGGAGACCATGGCAATTCGATAGACAAGCTCTACACGACGGACTCGCGAATACCTACACAGTGAAGAAGGACGGCCGAACCACCATCTTAAAGCCGTTAACACCCAAAGCCATTCAAGAGAAGCAAGAAATAATGCGAGCAAAGTTAAAAGAAGTGCACAAGAAGACCGCCGCAGCCGCCGTTTGAGTCGCCGCCGCGGATAGCCCTCACACGGCTGAGAAGTCTTCACCGCCGCCGCCTTCCCCATTGCAGCCCATTGCAGCCCGTTCATCACCTCATTCCGACGCCAAGGATCGTGGAAAAGGCGTCAATACAGCCCCTTTACAGCAAGAAAAGAATCGGTCTTTGTTTTGTACATTTAAGAGTGTTGAAAAGGCTATTAGAGCTAGGTTGCCTTTAATTCTTTTAACTTGGAAGAACAGTGCTACTAACGATGTTTCTTTGCCTAGTGTTGTGCAGCCCTTTATGAAGGAGTTCGAGGATGTATTTTCGAATGAGATTCCAAGTGGATTGCCTCCAGTTCGTGGGATCGAGCACCAGATCGACTTCGTGCCCGGAGCCGTCTTGCCGAACCGGCCTGCTTACAGCACGTCGCCTGAAGAAACCAAGGAGATAGATCATCAAGTTAAGGAGCTGTTGGAGAAGAAGCAAATCCGAGAGTCGATGAGCCCATGTGCAGTTCCAGTGATTCTAGTGCCCAAGAAGAACAATGAATGGAGAATGTGCATGGATTGCAGAGCCATCAACAAGATCACAGTTAAGTATCGTTTTCCCATTCCTAGACTTGATGATATGCTAGATGAACTTAGTGGATCTAAGATTTTTTCTAAGATTGATTTGAGGTCTAGTTATTTTCAAGTTCGCATGCATGAGGGTGATGAATGGAAAACAGCTTTTAAGACTAAGCATGGTTTGTATGAATGGTTAGTTATGCCTTTTGGTCTCACGAATGCACCGAGCACATTTATGAGATTGATGAACCATGTCTTACGTGATGTTATTTGGAAACATATTGTTGTTTACTTTGATGATATTCTGATATACAGTGACAGTGCACAGACGCACCTAGATCACCTTAGGCGCGTATTTTTACTTTTGAGAGATGCTCGTTTGTATGGCAACATGTCTAAGTGTTCTTTTTGCTTGAATGAAGTATTATTCTTAGGCTTTGTCATGAGTTGTAGAGGTATTGAGGTTGACCGTTCCAAAATCAAGGCGATTGAGGAATGGCCAACGCCCAAAACCGCGTCTGAAGTCCGATCCTTTCACGGCCTTGTCGGATTTTATCGTCGCTTTGTGCGCGATTTCTCTAGCATTGCCGCGCCTCTTACTGAGCTAAGTAAGAAGGATCGCAATTTTGAATGGGGTAAACAACAAGAGCATGCTTTTAATACTTTGAAGTCTTTATTGTGTTCTGCTCCTGTTTTATGTTTACCGGATTTTTTGAAAACCTTTGAGATCGAGTGTGATGCCTCCGGGATAGGTATTGGTGCTGTTTTGATGCAGGAAAAATGCCCCGTGGCCTACTTCAGTGAGAAACTCAACGGCGCCAGTTTGTGGTATTCACGATAAGGAACTATACGCTTTGAAGCGTGCATTGGATACATGGCAGCACTATTTGTGGCCCAAGGAGTTCGTCATTCACACGGATCATGAGAGCTTGAAGCACTTGAAGAGTCAAAGCAACTTGAACAAGCGTCATGCGAGATGGGTCGAGTTCATCGAGTCATTTCCATACGTCATCAAGTACAAAAAGGGAGAAGACAATGTCGTCACCGGCGCCCTCTCTCGAAGGTACACGTTGCTTAACCAATGCATGCTAAGATGCTTGGTTTTGAGTCCATTAAGTCGTTGTATGAAGTGGATGAATTTTTCAGCCCTATCTATGCTAAGTGTTCGAATTCTTCTAAGTCTTTTGATGGATTTTATGTGCATGATGGGTTTTCGTTTAGAGAGTCTAAGTTGTGCATTCCTACTTGTTCTATGCGTGAGCTACTTGTTTTAGAATCGCATGCGGGAGGATTAATGGGACATTTTGGTGTGCATAAGACATTATCCTTGTTGCATGAGCATTTCTTTTGGCCACATATGAAACGTGATGTTGAACGCATGTGTAGTAGATGTGTTACTTGTCATAAGTCTAAGTCTACTTCGCATCCATTTGGTTTGTACACGCCTTTACCTGCTCCATCTAGTCCTTGGATTGATTTATCTATGGATTTTATATTGGGATTGCCTAGGTCTAGATCGGGTAAAGATTCTGTGTTTGTTGTAGTTGATAGGTTTTCCAAGATGGCGCATTTCATTGCATGTAGGAAAACTGATGATGCTGTTCATATAGCCAATTTGTTCTTTGTGCATGTTGTTAGATTGCATGGGATTCCTCGTACTATTGTTAGTGATATGGATTCTAAATTTTTGGGACATTTTTGGCACGTTCTTTGGGGAAAATTAGGGACTAAGCTGTTGTTTTCTACTGCATGTCATCCACAAACCGATGGTCAAACTGAGGTTGTGAATCGTACTTTAGGTACATTGCTTAGATCTTTAATTAAGAACAATGTGAGATCATGGGAAGAGTGTTTACCTTATGCTGAGTTTGCTTACAATCGTGTTATTCATTCTTCTACTAACATGTCTCTGTTTGAGGTTATTTATGGGTTTAATCCACTAACGTCTAATGATTTGATTTCTTTACCTGTTGAGCATCTAACAAGTGTTAAAGGATTGAAGAGAGCTGATCTTATCAAGGAGATGCATAACCCCTAATTTTCATCATTAATCCAAAACCCATCACCAAAATACATAAAGGGTTCGCGACTCCCATTTTGCAGCGATGGTAATTTTTTTAAAAATCAATCATTCCAGCATATAATTTCACAAAGAAAGGGTCGCAGGTCTTCCTCTTTACCCCGAATCCCTTTTCTTCCTTCCACCCTTCAAGATTCGTCTAAAAATTGCGCAAATCAAAACTAGGGTTTCAGTTTGTTAATAGCGGCGCAAATCAAAACCAGGGTCCAGATTTACTGAAAAAGGCGGTGGCAATTCTATAATATCTGAAATTTTTTTTGGCGTGGGGGTATTAACGTAATTTGGTAATTGTAGAGGCCTTTTTCCGCTTAAGGCCCAAAACTAAGGCCCATAAAGAGGTCCAGAGGCCTTGAGGTCGACGTCTCAAGGTCCAGAGGTCCAGAGGCTTCGAGGTCCAGAGGCCTCGAGGTCGATGTCCTGAGGTCCAAAAGCCTCGAGGTCCGGAGGCCTCGACCATGTTTGAACAAGACTCTTAAAGAAGACCAAGTCAAACATGTCCGTTGAAGATAAGTGAGACCCCGTCAAAACCCTAAAAGAGATAGAAAGGATCCCTTGAAAAGGGAAAATTGGTTTAACCTTCCTCTATATATACGTCCCTTTTATAATGGGAAAGGGAGAATCGTCTATTATTAAAACACTACACAATCATTCAACTCTATGGCTTTATTCCTTTACCTTACTTATTGCTTTATTCATCTATTTTTCCTAGTCTCGATTCTGACTTGAGCGTCGGAGAGCGAACGAACGATACCCCTCTGGCGTTCTTCGCTCTAACGTTCTTTTGTTTTATCTTTGTTTCGTAGATCGACGGAGCCCGGATCCAGACGATATTAATTGTGGAATTTTTGCCTCTACAATTTGGCACCCACCGTGGGGCTCCGATCAATACTACGAGGCAATGGCTTATTCTTTGGTGACTAGCGACGACGATTGAGGGCGTGTTCACTTGAAGGGGATTCCCCAGATCCCCTAATTTTCATCATTAATCCAAAACCCATCACCAAAATACATAAAGGGTTCGCGACTCCCATTTTGCAGCGATGGCAATTTTTTTAAAAATCAATCATTCCAGCATATAATTTCACAAAGAAAGGGTCGCAGGTCTTCCTCTTTACCCCGAATCCCTTTTCTTCCTTCCACCCTTCAAGATTCGTCTAAAAATTGCGCAAATCAAAACTAGGGTTTCAGTTTGTTAATAGCGGCGCTGGCGACTACGTCCCTTCCAGAGACTGATATTGCTTCCTCAAGGTTGCGGAAGTCATCTCCTGCCTCGGAACCTACCCTAAGATTATCTAGGGTTCTTCATTCTCTCCTTGGCAGCGCAGAAGCATCAATAGCGACTGAATCACAAATATGGGGTCGCAGGAGTCGTCTCAACACAGAGATGTTGCCCCTCATTTTAAACATTGGCGTCTGGAAGGAGCCACGACATCACCTTTACCTGCTCACTCCGGAGATCAATGGGTGAGTTGTCCCCCTCCTCAACTCGCAAAAAAAAAAATCTTGCGATTAGGGGTTTTTGATGAAGCCATGAGCAACAATGAAGATCAAGATCCGGAGTTGCAATTTAGAGGACCAATCACAAGATCAAGAGCTAAGAAGTTGCAAGCTTACTTACAAGTGTTGATTCGAAGAAAGCTCGAGATTGGAGATGAAGAAATCAAGAGAAGCAATTCCAAGATAGTTAATTTATTAACTATTGAAGATCAAGAACACACCATGGAGAATTAATCTTGAAGAGATGAAGATGAAGAGCTCAAGTGTACGTGTGCATGTGCATGGAGATCGACGTGTATGTGTGTGCGATTTTGTGAAGATTTTCGGCCCTATAGTAATTTAATTATGGAGTTGATTTTATTTAGACTATAGTATTTATTTTATTTAATTAAGACTATAGTTGGATCAGATTTATTTAATTATTTAGGAGTAATTTTCGTCCATAATGAGAATAGGTTTGACTAGAATTGTATTTAAGGCAATTTCCTACCTTGAATAGAATTCTAGCTTAGGTATCTTCCTATTATAGTTAGAGATATCTTTTGGATCAATTTTTAGGCCTTTTAAACTTAATATTTTCGTCCCCCATAGGTTATAAATAGGGGATCATTGTTACATTGATACTTTAGACATTATTGAATTAAATTGCTTTTGCATTCAATTTGTGTCTCAAATTTATCCGTCTTTTGAATACTTTTCACACGAAAATATTCATTCTTGGAGCTAGCAACTATAAGTCTTATTCAAGGGTATTGCTCAATTCACTTTAGGGATTGACCGGTATTCGCTATCGAGGAACAACTTGGAGATTTCAACCTTGGATACGTTCGAGATTCAAGGAGGCTATCGGGTTGTGAATCACCACAACAACACCTTCCAATCCACGCCGTCGACGCCATCCATACAGCCCCTATGCACGCCCCAAACCAAGCCACGAGTTCGAGTTATCTTCATCCGTTCATTTTATCCGTAAGTTCAATCGCACTCTATCATATCCTATCTTCTCCAAGCCATTCTTCACCAACCCTCACACACGAAATTCCATCTTAAATCCAGCCCCCATACACATCTTATACAGGCCCCTATCCTTTGGTATTGTGTTATTTAATTTGTGTCATAGTTCTAGGTATTTTCATTGTCTAGATTTCGTCTTTTCGTTGTTTATTGAGTCGGATTGATTCTCTTCTTTAGCTGACGTGTTCGTATCCTAAAGTCTTCCGCTACGTCCTCCAGATTCGTCCTAGATTAATAGTCCGGGTCGTATCAGTTTTATTCTACAGCGGCGAGGAATAGAGCTCTGGCATCATTCCCACGATGACTGCCCCGACCCAACCCCTCAGGTCTCATGTGTTCAAATCGAAAAGAGGTTGAGGTTCACTTTGTTAACTCTGTGTCTATAGTGCTAGAAATTCAAGGTATGTCATCACTTTACTCGATTTTTGCTGCTCAATTAGCATGTTAAAACGTATCAAGAATTAGAAGACTACCCCGACGATAATCGGAAAAGGGGAGTCGACCATGCTTGAATAAGGATAACTCGGATAACGTGCCTTCCCGACGATGATCGGAAAAGGGAAGTAGACGTTTTCTGTTTTTAAGTGCTGAAGGGGCAGCCCCTGGCTCGGTGTGATACTCTTGTTTTTGTGATCAAAATTGCCTTGGAATCATATGGACTCGTCTGTCTAATGTGTTATTGTGTGCTATAAAAATTAAATCTATTTTTAGATAGGGTGTTTTGATTACTGAGGCATCAGATAAGGAGTAGATAGGGTAGAATGTGATGAACAAGCTATTATTTATCGCCCTGCTACCTCTTCTGCATATCTTGATTGAATGGTGCTACTAAAATGTTGAAATTTCCACTCTATAGTGCGTTGTATGCATTATTTGAGTTGCTATATACTAAATACAGAAAATCAGAGGTAAAAGAGATTTATATGCTATATTTGCTATTATGTGTGGCCATGCCCTTATATACAGTTAACCAGAAGTGTGCAGAGGATGTTCTAATGTTGATTTCTGCTCTAAGACGTCTAGTACGCATTCTGGGTTGCTGCACACTTGCTGCCTTTGTTCGATGATAAAAATGACCACTTATGCTAATAAAACTACGTATTTTTTCTACTCTTAAAATTGCAAGAAATGTATCATGTGATAATTGTTTCGCTCCTGCTACATTATCGATGAAGTATTGTAAACCTAAAGGGACGATATGTTAAAATTGGATGCCCTGCTTTTGCTTGCTTTGTGAATACTCTCTACCTGAATTAAATTTTAATTGATCCAACAATCCTATATTTAGATCTGATTTAATTGCTTACTTGGAGTTTGGAATACACTTACGTGCCTCTCCAAAAGAGATGGGTTTTTCGGTATTGTCTTCCTTGCAGACTGATTGGGAATGACAGACAATCTGCTCAGTGAAGGAATATTTGTTTGCTCATAATTGAATTTCTCTTCCAGTCACCATACTTAAAGATCTTGCTGGAAGGATTGGAGAGTAACTCTCTGTTATATGATAATAAAATCTGATAAAACGCATAAGAACATTTTTGAATTTGAGTCATACATGTAGCTCTGCCACATTAATAATGTTGCCAATTGCTTCAAGGGCTGCAGCTGACTGTTGCGGCCTTGAAGATTAATTGGATGCTACTTATGTTATTATGTGTAAGAGGATAAGACAATGCTCTTAAGTATAAACTGTGCTTTAGAGTTGGGTGCTACAATCTGTTACATGCTTTACCTCTCTGCTACATAGGTGTTGGTGGTCAAAAGGGCTCTATATGCTGAAACTACTACTTCTTAATCATACTAGATTTCGCCTGACCTTCATCAATCACCTGCCATGCTAAAACTCCTAGTGTCTTTGAGTTTTGCTGCTCTCTTCCATAAGAATAGGCGTAAAATATATCTCCTTATGCCCTGAATATACCATCATGCGCCATGGAATTTTTTTCCATGCAGTAGGAAGAGTCTACTCGCTTACGTTTTGCAGTAGAAAGCTTTCTAGTTCTGCTCTTAAGCCCATATTAAATGTGCTGCTACCTCTATTTGCATATCTTTGACTTGAATTAAGCTATCACTAGTCCACTCTATGCTGTAAATTGGCTTTGAAACATTGTTAATATGCTCAGAATTGATCTCTTTACTAAGCATACAAATTATACCGTTTGCCTCTATGCTGCTAGCTATGTCTGCATATCTCTGACCTATGTTTGCAGCTATGAATGCTCCTTACTTGAATTAAATCTGTATTATTCCTACAAGGTTCAAAATGCATATTTATGTCAAGAAACTGTCTCAAACTTGGAAAAAGCGGATTACCATAATGGTACATGGAATCTGGAAAGTCCATATTACTCTTGGAATGCTAAAGATTGGCCTATACTCTGCCCTGTTTCCATAGTTTAATGTCTACTCTTAATTGAATTTATATAAGAATATGTAATCAGTTGCATGTTAATTCATGGCTCTAGTTGTGTATTAATCTCTTTGCACGCAAGGAATTATGCCTCTGTCCCTGAACTACTCTTATGAGCTCATATCTTGCATGCTACCTGCTTTACTATATTGTGTACAAGCATGTTGGAGCCGATGCATACATGAAATCAGTTGCATGCATGAAACGGCCATCTCGTGTTCTAGAGTTTGTGCTGATATGTTAAAACGATAGGCAACTACTCTGAAATGAACGAACTTGGTTTATTTTCTGAATTGAAACTTGAGTTATTGTGCATCCCCTACTTGAGTGGCATTAGATTTGAAAAGGTTTATAATATGCCATATAATGTGTTCAAGCATGTGTAGTAAGTTGCATTAATCTTGAGAGGTTTATGCTTATAATCTTGCAGTCTACTGACTTGTTCAAAATGATTTACATATGAGTCCAAGTTGTTAGCATGCTGCCTACTCTATGGTGCTCATGTTAACATGCTCTTCACTACCCTAATGTCTTTTTCCTTTGAAGAGTGATGTCTCTATCTCTGCGAATGAATGCCTAAAATCTACCAAAATGTACAGGTATTAAGGTCACTGTTATGTTTGTTGTTGCTCTTTGCTCTTGAGTCTGCAAAGTGTTAACTTAGTTGAAACTACCTCCTCTCATGATATTTAACTACATTAAATCTGCGGCACTCTGTCGCATGTTGCTAATTTGCACCTAAAAGCATGAAAAATCTAAACGGGGTTCTTAGAGCTTACGTTATATACTTACTACACTGTAATTATGATAAAAAGGGTTGAATCTGCCGAACTTGCTATTACTGATTTGATTTTTACTTGAATTTCATTGAATTTGAGTTGGTAGATTTTAGAATTTTGTTCATCCGTCAGTTTTTCTTATTGATTTGGCTAGGAAACATTATTGCAATGCTCTGATTAACACTCCTGTCATTGTCCTGTTTCTGTAATGCAACTAACCCGATTTGTTTCCCTTGAAATTGGGACTAAAAATGAGAGTATTAATTGAAAACATTGTTATTATACTTTATGTCGAGTATTGGTGCACTCTTTATATTCCAGCGTGCCATCCGTTATGCTTCCATATTTTTGCAAAGTGGTTACCTGCGAAATATAAAAGGAATTCATTGGATTCCTACCAAACTGAATGGTTATAAGCTTTTAGGAATGAGGATCCTTGAGTTTCGATGTTCAACACTTATGTATTAATAATGGTAAATTATACTCGTTCTACCATTGTGAATGTAAATATATGCAGATTTCGTCAAAGCCTTTACATCAGCTCCCAAAGCCTCGACTTATTTAGATTACGTATTGAAGTACTATGTTCAAAATAAGAGGCTTGCTCTTAGAGCCTCGAGCTCCCTCGGACTCGCCTTCGAGTCTAGAGCTCCTCCGAGGCTTGCTCTCAGAGCCTCGAGCTCCTCCGGACTCGCCTTTGAGTCTGGAGCTCCCCCGAGGCTTGCTCTTAGAGTCTCGAGCTCCCCCGGACTCACCTTCGAGTCTGGAGCTCTCCCGAGGCTTGCTCTCAGAGCCTCGAGCTCCCCTGAGGCTTGCTCTCAGAGCCTCGAGCTCTCCCGGACTCGCCTTCGAGTCTGGAGCTTCCCCGAGACTTGCTCTCAGAGCCTTGAGCTCCCCCAGACCCGCTTTCACGGTCTGGAGCTCCATGAGGTCTGTTCTCATGACTTCAGAAGCTCCCCAGGACCTGTCTTCAGGTTTGGAGCTCCACGAGGTCTGCTTTGACGACCTCAGTAAGTTCGCCCAAAACCCGCTCCCAATTCGGAGTACGCTTCCGAGACTATCCTAGAGTCAGTATTTAAGCCTAGGATTGCACGAGGGTAATGATCGGTGATATCGACATTCATTACCCGATCCTTGAAATTCAAGAATCAAGTAATGAGGAGCTAATTGTAGAGGCCTTTTTCCGCTTAAGGCCCAAAACTAAGGCCCATAAAGAGGTCCAAAGGCCTCGAGGTCGACGTCTCAAGGTCCAGACGTCCAGAGGCTTCGAGGTCCAGAGGCCTCGAGGTCGATGTCCTGAGGTCCAGAAGCCTCGACCAAGTTTGAACAAGACTCTTAAAGAAGACCAAGTTAAACATGTCCGTTGAAGATAAGTGAGACCCCGTCAAAACCCTAAAAGGGATAGAAAGGATCCCTTGAAAAGGGGAAATTAGTTAAACCTTTCCCTATATATACGTCCCTTTTATAATGGGAAAGGGAGAATCATCTATTATTAAAACACTACGCAATCATTCAACTCTATGGCTTTATTCCTTTACCTTACTTATTACTTTATTCATCTATTTTTCCTAGTCTCGATTCTGACTTGAGCGTCGGAGAGCGAACTAACGACACCCTTCTGGCATTCTTCGCTCTAACGTTCTTTTATTTTATCTTTGTTTCGTAGATCGACGGAGCCCGGATCCAGACGAAATTAATTGTGGAATTTTTACCTCTACAGTAATTCTTATAAAAATCGCGGAGGATTTGATAACACTTCGTTATGCTAATGAAGTATTATCATCATGCTAACGAAGCATTATAGTTATGCTAATTAAAGTTTTCAAATATTATTAGCGAAAAAATATTCTAAATATTAATTATAAACCTAATTTGATTTAATAAACCCTAATTAATTGGAAAAAATCACAATTGGATGAAATAAACCTAATTAGATGAAATAAACATTGATTGGATGTGGTAAACCCTAAATGAGTTGGAACAAATCATAATAATAATATATCTGTACTACGTTAGCATTATGGTTTTACTTCGTCAGCATTGCGAATACACTATGTTAGCATATGACAATACTCTATCAACATACTTTATAAACCATAATTGGATGGGATAAACCATAATAATCAATTAAGAACTATAAACAAAAAATTAAATTTTAAAAAAAATAATGATAATTAGATGGAATAAACCATAATCGAGATTAAATAAACCATAATTGAGATTTAATAAACCTTAATAAATTTATACTACGCTAGCATTATGATAATTCTTTGTTAGCACAACGAATACATTATGTTAGCATATGACAAATGCTTCGTTAGCATACGTTATCATATGTTATCATAATGCTGACGAAAAATTATTATATGCTAACGAAAGCATTTACAACCTGGGCACGCGTAAAATTTTTTTTTTTTTATTTTTCGTTCATATTTTTCATCTAAACATAGCCTTTCGACATCTTAAATGAAAGAGCATGAAGAGAGCTTTAATTTGATATATTTTTTGTGTACATTGGATTAAAAGCGAGCAAGTTATGGTCGGTTAAAGTTTTTAAGATTTTTTTTAATTGCTGACTTCATCATTTTTAATGGGTTTGGACGAAAATAGTCCTTCTTCCTTTATTTTTTGCCCTATTATTTATGAAATTGCCACCTTAAATCTCAACCATTGGATCATTAAATTGGATGGTGTAAGATGGGTTCTCATTTCTCACACCAACAAAGTGTTCTCATATGATCCATATCCTATATATATATATATATATATATATATATATATATATATATATATATATATATATATATATATAGTTTGGTTTAAATGAATACGCATCTTTAAGTGAGAACTAGGAACTATTTACAGCCGTTGGATCTATCAAATTTAAGGGTGTAGATTTAGATTGAGATTTAATATTTCTTTTTAATTATAACGTTTTTAAATTAGATATGGATACGATATTATGTTTATAATTCAATCCCACAATAATAGGTATTGTCTTATCCAGATTTATTTTTATTTACATATTTGAGAAGCAATACAAATATACAATATAACAATAATAGTTGTTATATTGTTATATTTTTATTTACTTATTTTTATTTTTGTTTACTTATTTTTGTAATTCAATCCCACAATAATATTAAACAATAAATTGTGTTTAATAACGTTCTTAACTCGTTTAATATGTTTACTACTTATTAGACATGATTCATGAAGTGTTATTATTCGACCAAGAATAATGGACTATACAAACTTTACAAAAATTAAGATTATCATAAATTAATTAATTACCAATATTGAGTTAGACTTATGATTAAATTTTCTATTAAGAATAAACATAAATAAAATTATACAATAATAATTAATTTAATAAACAATTAATCTCCAAAGCATATTAATATGTAATCCAAAGTTGTTTTGGCGACAATTATTGTTCAGACCGCCATCGGAGCTCTGTCGACGCTATAGTTTCATCTTCTCCGTCTCGCAATCTTCCGGCGACAAACGATGATTCAGGCCTCAGCTTGTGAGCTCACTTTCAAGCTCAACATAAATTATTCAGCTTCTAGTGTAACTTCAACTTACTTTCTGTGTCATTTTCTTTCAAGAGAGAAAGAGAGGGTTACTTAAGAAAAATCAAAATATGGATTAGATTATATTCATAAGTCATAACAAGAGGTGTATACTTTTTTGAGTCCTCACTTAATACTTTATATGTTTCTAAAGTGTCACATGGAATCTGTAATTAATTCTCTGCTATATGTTTCTATATCAAATGTCTCCTCAAAATACATTAGCGTCGGTTCAAGAATCAATGACAATGCCCAAAACCACAAGTGAAGATGCCATTGAACTTGATCATAAAAATGGAGAGGTTGCTCCCTATAAATGAAAGAAAAGGGAAAAAACTTATGATATATGAATCGATTTTAAGGAGGTCACTCTTTCAAATAGGAATAAGAAAGCCTAGTGCATTCATTCTCAATATTTAATGTGTTGGAGATGTCTCATCTTTTCTCTAACCTTGCTAAAGGTATTGCACCTCTCGCACATTATGCCATCTGTGGAAAGGAATACAATATATGTGGTATTATCTAGCTGATAATATATACCACAAATGTTCAATTCTTGTGCAAACTATATATCTATGCACCAAGTGGTCATAAAAAATCATATTTTGCGGAAAAAATAAGAAGCAAGCTAAGTAGAAAGGATGCGAAGCGTACATTTGGAGTTCTCCAAAGTCAATTTTCTATTGTAGCAAATCTAGCACGTTTTTGGGAGGAAAATAATTTGCATGATATTATGTCTATGTGCATAATTATGCATAATATGATAATCGATAATGAACTAAATCTTGATGCTACAGTTGAAGAACCAATGGAAGTGTCACATCCAGATTGAAAATTTGTTTGAAATGAAGATATCCAAAGGTCAATTTTTCTTGCTCGTTTTAGACAAATCAAAGATGTTGATGCTCATTTGGTGCTTCGAGATGCATTAATCGAACATTTATGGGAAGAATATTCTGATTTATAAAATTAGAAAAAAAAAATATTATATACTTTATTTTTTTTCTTTGCAATATTGTTATGCTTTTTTTCTTGTTGCAATATTATTAAGTTATATATATATTGCAAATTTAAGATAAAATAAATATATAAAAAATAAATATTATAAAATATTATTTTTTAATACATAATTTAGAACAGATTGTCGGAGATTAAATGCATATATTATTGTATAAATACAGTTGAAGTTATTGTAAATTGGCGAAGGATTGGAAATTGCCGCATTAGTGCGTCAATTTTAGCAATCTTGAATTCTATCTCCAAAGGCCATAGCGTTACAAATAAAAAATGCACTTTTATTTGACCTACATTTGAGGAAAGGAAAGGAAATTCGATGGTTTGCCTTTCCAAGGAAAACGTATAGATTATGACAATGAGAAGACAATGGTTGTGAGCAAGCAAGAAGCAATTTACATTTCTGATTCAATCAATTTAATTTGTGAATTTAGGGAAAAAATAGAAAGAAGCGATGAAAATCATGTTGCAAACAAAAACACAGCGGTAAAAGTGGGGACCACTTCTGATAGCTACATCATATTAAATTCTACCTGCAATTTCCAATGACAAAGGAAGGCTGTGGAAAATTTAAATAATATATATGTGAGCATATAAACAGTAATTAAATAATGAAAAAAAATTAATAATAAAATATAAGGTGGGGTGAGATAAGATAAGGGGATAATGCAAAGTAAAAAAAGAAGAAAAAACCCACCCAACCCAACAACAAAATCTCTCTCTTCTGGATTCTTTTATCCAATCGAACCTCTTCCTGCAGAGAACATGTCCCTTTATTCATGTCTTCTTCATAAAATATTATCTAATTAATTTTCCTCTAATCTTTACAAATGCTTAATAACATATATATATGTATTTGTAATCTTTCATTTTCGCTCAATTTTGGTTCCTGATAAACATCACTAAAGGTCGGGGGGTTCTTATTTTATAGTCGTGTCTTTCATTTTGATTGAGAATTTGAACATGTATTTAACATAATTAGAGAAGGATAATTTGTTGTGAGACCATTTTACGGGACAAAATTCATTAGACTGTTCAAAATTCGAATCCAAATACAATTGAATATCAAGATAATTTAAAATGTGTTACTGAATATGAATTTGGAACTGAATCTTGACCTGTAAATCAATCTTAAACAAATTATTTTGAATTGTTGTATATTATCCATGAAATTTCTAACGTATATATCTGGGAATGCATTGATGAAATAAAAATGATACAAAATATTTTGACATAAAACAAATAAAAAACAAAAAGAATGATTTTAAAGTAGCCATATTAATCCATTTTTTTTAATTCCCCGATTGGATTATGTCATATATGTTATTTTTTTAAAAAAATCTAAACATTTTATACTCCTTCCGTTTCATTTTATTTGTTGTTTTCGGTTTTTTATTTTGTTTCAAAATATTTGTTGTTTTATATATTTTCACACACACTCTCTCTCTAATTTAACACTATCACAGACCCTAATATAATAAGATTTTGTGGCATATATGAAGAATGTGTATATTTGTCCACAAAATTAATTGTTAATTCTAGAAAAAAAAAACCTAAAACATCAAATAAAACGAAACGAAGGGAGTATTATATTTATATGCCATGCATGCCACATATCTGATAATTAGAGAGAGAGAGAGAGAGAGAGAGAGAGAGAGAGAGAGAGAGTAATTGACAATTTTCACAAATGACTATGGGCAGGTCTTGTGTGCACTAGGTGCACATTGGACGGTTAACGTGGTTTGACCCAGTTAATGTGTTGATCAAAAACCCGTCAAAATCAGTATCATTTGTAACACTAAAAAATATCACTCAAAAGCCCGAAAGTATCACTTGTATCATTAAAAAGTATTGACCAGAAAAAAAAATAAGGAAAAAAAATGTTAAAATCAGTATCAATCGTAACATTAAAAAGTATCACACAAAAGTAAAAAAAGTATCACTTGTATCTCTAAAAAATATCACCTATTTTAATGATTATATTTATCAACACTTTCATCGGATCAATACGTATTGATCTAATCAATATATTGACCGTGTGACGTACATCTTATGTATTAGAGAATTTGGCGATGACTATATATACCAAATTGTAATGAAATCTTGAAGGGTACGTAAATGACCCAAAATAAAAGAATAGAGATGACATTTGCATTTTGTGTGAAGAGTAGAATTCCCACTTGGGCCTAAAATATATTTTTTTTTAATTGAAAAATGATGGAAAAATTTAATAGTTCTTTTGTTAGTGGATGAGTTAAGAAATTGATTTATTTATTGGTGTTACCTTTTACTAAAGAGTTTGGACGGTGCTTGAAATCAGGGTGCTGAGGAGCTGGTGTAGTGTTGCTGGATAGCAGGCAGGCAGGCAGGCAATCTCAAAACCAACACATGCTTCTTTCCTTCAAGATAATCAAATATTAAATAATAATGGAGTTAGGTCAATCAAAACTTAATTTCTTGGCTAGTTTACTATCATACTGGCTGACATGTCAAATTTACTGGACGGTTGCATCCGAAGTTGGGTCTGATTCATACTTTTACATATAATTGTGTGTGAATTACAAAATAAATTTGAATATATATGATTCCAATCATATAAATTTTGACTTGTAGTTGTAGACTTTGACACAAATTTTCGTATAATTTCTTGTGTGTTGTTAATTGTTTATTTATTAGAAAATTTATGTCATCTCTCGTTACTTAAAATGATCTAGCATATGTCCCTTCGAGGACACCTGAGTGATGAATCTCTCATGTGTAAAATAGAAAGATTTTGAATTTGATTTAATCCCCGTACATATCTCCTCCCGCCTAATTCAAAAATAAAATAAAATGATGTAGCATGTGTATGAGAGAACACACATTAATTCAAGATATTAAAATATCTGGTATTACTCCTCTCTCCAACCTAAATTTGTAAGATGTGGTGGTTGACCGAAGAATGATGAAATAAAACTGAGAAGATTATAGTATATACTCCATACATTTCAATTTAATTAATCGTCGTTTAAAAGTTTTTAATCTGTTTCAAAATATTTATCATTTACCATATATATATATTATTTCTCAATTTTAAGGATGTATTTACTAGGAAAAAAGAGAAATCTATATTTATTAGGGAAATATATCTTATAGTATTCGGATTTGATATAGGGTGTAATGAAAGAGATGATATATCTGTTATAATAATTTACTTCCCCGTTTCGTTTTATTTGTTATTTTAGATTTTTTTATCTATAATTAACAATTAATTTTGTGGACAAATATACCCATCCTTCATATATGCCACAAAATCTTATTCAATTATATTTTCCTAAAATATGATTTGTGAAAGGGTTAAATTAGAGAGAGAGTGTGTGAAAATATATAAAACAACAAATATTTTAAAACAAAATAAAAAATCTAAAACAACAAATAAAACGAAACGGGAGAGAGTATATCTTAACATCTTAATTCTGTGGAAATTTCTAAAAAGTTAATTAAATTGAAAAAGATGAAGTATATATTTTAATCGAATAGAGTAAAAACTTTATAGTTGGTTTAATTAATCTAATTACACTTTTTCATTTCTGTTATTGCAACTTGTCTCTTGTCGCACTAGATGTTTGTGATATTTTCTAGAATGTTCTAATTACTGATGTACCAATGTTGTAGTAAGCGGGGCATATTGGTCATTGTGCATACACTATAATCCAAAAGTTCTAATTTAATTTTATATGATCCACGTATTTAAGGTAAGTGCTTAATTATATTTAACAAAGCTACAATGAGTTGGCATCATGCATGATTTTGTTGGATTAAGTTCTATAATCACTAATTAGTTTCAGAATTAATTAATTTAGTAGGTCCCTATATCACGCACATCTATATCTAGAACATACTAGGATAGTATTTCGATTATTTGATTAATTTGCTTCTTTATTTGAGACGTTACGATCATCTTAATTTCCATATTAGTTTATACTTATTCTGTATAAGAGTCGTATTCGAAACGATTGTAAGTAATTTCCTTTTTCTTTTTCTCAATTAGGACTCATTATATATTCTTTCCTTTTGGGTTCTGTACATGATCTAAATTAAAATTAGGTAGGATAAAATAAAGTGCACAATTATTATTTTTATGTGATTTTTGTTTTTTTAGCAGAACATTATATTATTTATATGATTGATTGTATTTTATGAAGTAAATTTAATTTGTATTGATACAATTAATAAACTTTGTCGCTTACCCAAAGTTTGTCTTCACGAATTATTAAATCGCAACGTATTTATTCCAATACTCGTTAGAGTCCTTTTCAATGTGTTCATTTAAATATATTCGGCTTGGAGTTTTGTAGCAGGGCCTAATCTCAACGTTGTCGACGGAACCACTCTCTCTCTCTCTCTCTCTCTCTCTCTCTCTCTCTCTCTCTCTCTCTCTCTCTCTCTGTTATGTATATTCACTTACAAGAAAAATAGAAAATAATATTAACCTCATAGATAGATCAGCTCCCAATAATAATGGAGAAGGATGTGTAGACAAATTGAATAAATAGTTAACCGGCGGTGGTGGAAGTCCGATCCGGTTAAGACATATATAATCGGCACATGAAACAGTTGTTGCAGTCATAATCTGATCCATCTCGATTAGTGTGCCCACCCCCAATTTCTTTGAATCCTATATTCTTTCTCGTGCCCTATTAATTCCTCTGAACCTTCCACAATTATATATATATATATGTATATTTATGTTGCTAATTATTTTAAATAACGGTCATATATTATAAGCTATAGGACCCTAGCTAATACACAATTGTTCTTCATCTTGTTACTTTAAGTACACCCTTAATTTCTAATAATTTGTTAAAAAAATTATGATGTAGGCCTCATCGTCTGATGGATTCAGATATTAATTATTTAATTGTTATATGTGTGTGTGTGTGTGTGTGTGTGTGTGTGTGTGTGAAATGCAAAGTTAATACGAATGAGTATGTACAGTTTAATTATCGAATTATAACTCAAGCTTTTATGGTTTTTATTAGATTTTTAGTGATAATTCACGCATTGTGGATTACTTGGATTTGATTCATATGAAACGTGATGCCGTCAAATATCCATTTTAGGTATCCTCGTAAATTTGAATCCATATAATAACGTTTCACAAATTTGATCATGCATGTATGTTTTTTTTTTATTTGCATCCTCATGTATTAAATAATATATATGTGTGTGTGTGTGTGAATTAAGGGTCTAGTTATACCGGCGGCAACGGAAAATAGAAGGGGTGGGGGTGGGGGTGGGTGAGGGGTTCTGACGCCTTTCATGTGAGTGGGGTTTTAGGCTTTTTAAAGATACTAGTAAATATTAAGTTTAAGTTAAACTGATCGATCAAAGAGTTAGGAGACTCAATTTAATTTTATTATAAGGGTAAATTGGGCTATTATGTCTTGAATTATTCTTTTAATAAAAATGTCATGAATCATGACTAATTATACTTTATATTTTAAATTATTGACATATTAATAAATTTGTCACGGGAATCAAATTCCGATCACGGAAAAATGATGTGGCTCATTGTTGCTCATGAGATGTAATATATATCTAATGTGGAAAAATATGTGAGTAAATTACGTTATATATCATGAACTATTAAGATTGTTATAAAAATATTATGAACTATTAAAATATAACAAAAATGATCTCAACTATGAACATTAAAAAATTTGTTCTGATAATGGATTTGAACGTGAATGGATTGATTTATCTGTCTTGCTCAACCTAAATGACATCTAGAAATGAAAAATCTTATACTATGTTGACTCGATTGACTCTCCAAAATTTCAAGATATCAACAGAGTCGAGTAGGATCAATGAATCCAACAATTCATGTTCAAGGTCATTATCGCAAAAACTTAATTTGTTAATATATTAATAGTTTGGGATATAAGACCCTCAATTCGCATTCAAGACCATTATCCATATAATTTTATCAATATGTCAATAGTTCAATAATTTTTGTTACATCTTAATATATAGTCAGGATCTTTTTATTACAAATTTGATAGTTTATGACATATGGTGTAATTTTCCCATATAGTTTCCACTCTAGATAATATTACACCTCGCAACACTAAGCCACATCATTTTTCCGTGGTAGAAATTGAGTTGTTGGGATAAAATTATTAATATGTCAATATTTTATAACATAAGGTATAATTAGTCATAGTTTGCGTTTATAGTTCATGACATGTGGTGTAATTATAACAAATATATAAGTATATGAAATATTTAATAAAATATTAGTATATATATATGTATGTATACATTTGAGCACCTCCAACACCAAAAGCACTTATGGCAACCCTGGAACAGTTGGTAGATTAGATCTCTGCCATTGGTACAGTGGGCCTATTTTCTACCGATAATGCACACATCAATCTTTACCCTCTCTATCATTTTATCTATATATTCATTTTATATTCACACATATTTGAATATATATTACAAGTAAAAATGAAATTAAATCAAGCTAAGCAAAATTAATCGTGCAATGACTCATCATTATACTCATTAAATATTAAATGCTGTACTGTTACTTAAAATTATAAAATATATATATTGAAGTAGTAAATCTACATTGCCTAAATCTTTAACAAATATATATACATGCATTTATATAGTTCTATAGTTCTAGACTATACATTAATTTACACCCTCCCTACCCCCCACCCCACCCTAGGTGGACCCCTCTTTTTCTTCCTTTTTTTGGTTTAGGGGGGAAGAATTGAAACAGGGTCCAACTCCCAAACTTCACGTATATGAGGAATGAGATATACTAATTAATTAGCAATAAAGGGTAGTGATAATTTAGGCATTCTTTATTTTTAAATTAATTAAGTAGTTGACAACGGTTTAATTCGAATGCTAAGGTTGATTAATCAACGTTATTAGCAAGTTTAATCAACGTGATCATTTTATGTATATATATGTAAGATAAGGTGGCCCACATTAATTATTTCGAAGGTAATTTAATATATTTCACCAATGATGCTTTCAACGCGTCAATATAAAATATTACTACTACACTCGAATATCTGACATATAGCTAGAGAGAAGATTGTTTCAATTATTTTTTCCAAGAAAAAAAAATGAACAACTTGTTTTTGCACACAAATTGGGGGAAAAGAAAAAGGAAAGAAAAAGAAAAAGCCCACCAACTTTATGATAATTGATATTATTTAATATAGAAGAGGATGATGCATAATCAAACCATTTGTGTATATATATATATTGGAATATTGATTTTGTGAGTATAATATAATATAATAATGAAACAAGTTGTTATATATACCTTTCCCCAGTGGCTCAATTAGCCTGTTTCCAATATCACTATTTTATTCCCTCTACAAATTTCTCCTCCCATTTATCAGACCTAATTCCACACCATTACTATTTCTGCAAAAATTCAGACATAAACTCTCAGTCTACTCTCTCTTCTCTTCACCTTAACTACCCATCCCTCTACCTCCACCTTTTCCGAACTAACGATATTGTTTTCTGTCCGCTACTGATCTGTCGCAATTAATTAATTTTAATTTTAATTTTAATTTGTTATATATATATAATGGACATTGACTTCATGAAAAATGGCGGCGAAGATCATATGGAAATGATGCTGATGCAGATGGAGAAGCTCCCCGATTTATCGGCGGCCTACGCCGACGTCGTGAACGAGATTCCGATCATGGATTTCAGCAACAATGTGAGTGACTACGCTAATAACACTGCTTTGGAAAACCTACACGCCCCCATCAATCTGCAGCCGACGTCAACAATATCATTTTCCGGCGGGATGACTCTCAGTCATCAAGAGCAATCGCCGTCGCCATTTCTGCAGCACGGCGGAGCCCAGAAGCGGAGCTCGATGGCGGCGATGCGGGAGATGATATTTCGGATTGCGGCAATGCAGCCGATCCATATCGACCCGGAGTCGGTGAAGCCGCCGAAGCGGCGGAACGTCAAGATATCGACGGACCCGCAGAGCGTGGCGGCGCGCCACCGCCGGGAGAGGATAAGCGAGAGGATTAGGATCCTGCAGAGACTGGTCCCCGGCGGGACGAAGATGGACACGGCGTCGATGCTCGATGAGGCGATTCATTACGTGAAGTTCTTGAAGAGTCAGGTTCAGTCGCTGGAGCGGGTGGCGGCGAATAATAGGCCCGCCGCCGGGATTGGATTCCCGGTGCCAATGGCCAGCGGGAGCTATTTTCCGGTGGCCGGGAAAGGGTACCATCATCATCAAACGACGTCGCAGCATCTCGCCGAATGATATTAATTAGTTTTAAGTTTGTTAATTAATTAGTATAAAATTAATTAAGCAGCCTTTTTCTTTTCAATGGATTATTAATATAATTTGCTGCTTGATTAATGTTGTGAAGAAAGAGGGCTCTTTCGTTACTACTTATCATCATTGCCAAATTATGTCATGCATGTATTTGCGTATTCTATTCTCTGCAAAACAATACTACAATCTTGGCATCTAGGCGTTTAATATAATTCCATGTTAATTAATTCACCCATTATAAATCAACACTAGTACACCTCTCTCTCTCTCTCTCTCTCTCTCACACACACACACACATACAAATGTTAAATTAATTGTAAGGAGCAGTCAGAGGCAAAATAGCAGCAAAATAGCAGAGGGTGATCGATCTGGTATTTCATGAAGAAATGCAGCTAGCTAAAACAAAGAGGCAGTTAACTAAACAATATATATAATTTTCAGTGCAGTTCTCTTTAAGTAGAAAGGAATCAACACTGATTATTAGGCAGGGGTTTAATTTACAGCCCCCATGTGCGAACTATCTAGAAGCAGTATTGTTTGTCACGTAAGGAAAAATCTAGCTAGCTAGAGAGAGAGAGAGAGAGAGAGAGAGAGGGTGATGGGGATGGATGGAAGAGCAATAAAGAGATTAGAAGAGGGACCAGTACTGTAAAAAACTTGGTTGCAAAAGGTCAACTAGGTAGGAAAACATAGACATACTCCTAAAATATTGCTAGCTAAGTCCTTCTAAATATATACATTCACATACTCATTGGAGCAAACGCTATTTTCAGAGGACTACTGCGTGCGTCACAATTCATTTCACAAACTTAGTTAACACGTACGCCCCTCTATTCATTTCCACAATTTCTATTTCTTCTGTTACTTTATTTGCTTATATATATATATTTTCACTACAATATATGTATGATGTATCATATATTTTGTGGTTATATATTTTTGCATTCACAAATACATGTGCTTCCAAACGAAGAGATTATTTTCACCTTTAAAAAAAATCAAAGAGATTATTTCACCGTGAGATGAAGCATTATTTTAGAATAAAAGATTTTGTCCGCCAACAAATTATTGAATTAATTGTGACAATTATTCAAATTATGTCCTACCTAGCACTTTTTCACATCGTCACACATACTCACATGTGAAACACTATATCACAATTCGATCTTCTATAAAAAAGGGGTAAAATTTATATAAGCCCCTTGTATTTTTCCAAAAAATAATTTTGTTTAACAAACAGTCTAAAAACCATCTATGCTATAATAATATTCATAAAAAAGCCCCCCCCCCCCCCCCCAGGAAGAATAGATTACACTTGTCAAGAAAGGGCATTAATTATCTTTTTTACCATTTTTGTTATACAAAAAAAAGAAACCTCTTTATTAAATATAAATATATTTTGTATTATTTGAAAATTGTAATATTTTGTCAAACTACTACGTTTTACTTTTGTGATAATTTCCTAAGTTATTATATTTAAATATTTATTTCTTTAAATATAAAAAGGGTATCATGAGAAAAAAAATGTTAAATATGTTGTTAAATTGATATGATATTTGGAAGAGTATGATGAATTTTACCATAATACAGGGGATTTATAGACTAGTTATAAACATATTGGATTTTTTTTTTCAACAAATCACAAGTACGTAGTATGAAATTTAATTTCCAAAAAAAATATTATAAAAAATAAAAGAAAAATGCACAAACACACGCATACACATACAAAAAGAATAAAAAAACAAAACTTGTCTAGGAATTTGTCAAATGGTACTAATATCCGGATGATAGATCCATTTTACATTTCACACAGTTATATAGTTATATGAATCTGATCAAAATTTAAGATGATCTGATAAGAGACTATCCCGTTTATAGAATATTGACGACATTAAAATAAAACAATGTATGACAGAGAAACCTGCTAGGGCTGCGCATCCCCATCCACGAGTATTGAGTGGTAAATTCGTATACTTGGAAAATACAAATGAGCGTGCTTGTCTAATTTGGCCATTTCATGCATCGAGCAGAGTTGACCATCAATTATTATATGCAATAATTAATATATATATTATAAATTATATATAATCAATTAAAAAAAACTCCACACAAATATCGATTTAAGATGGTTGAAATTATATTTAATAAAACCTTATATGCATCAAGAGATGTTATATTTGAAAATAACTATGTATTGTTAATTAATTAAGCCCGTGTTATTTACTTATTTAACTAATTAGTAGGATCTTGGGTTTTATATTGATGAAGTTGAATATACAAGAATTTCTCTCATTTCGTGTATGGGGATGATAATCATAAATTCATAATATTCATAATATGCATAAATAGGCATGTATGTATGTGTGTGTACATATATATATATATATATATGATAGATTTGGCTAGCGCTCTCAATTCATGTAACCGGGTTATTGATGCGATGCGACACGTTACGATAACATGCATGTTACAAATTAAAAGTATATATGATAATAGTAAGCTTAAAACAAAACATTTATTAAATTTAATATTTATATATTGTCGTGTTACTAATGAAATCGGATATGTGCTATATATATAGTAGCCAGTAGGTTTTGTTGGTCGTTAACAAGTTATCACTTAACCAAATAACTTTCGTAATATGTAAAAAGTTGGTACAAAAAAGTAAATGAAGTGAATTTTTTGTGTCATTATCGGTGCAACATGATAATGATACAAACATGATAAGTCCAAATATAAATTTATTATTTTCATATCTTGTTATTGTGTAGGGTCAATGATTATCAATCTAATTTTATCTGGATTAATCTTAACTAATGATTAAGGTCTTTTACCGATTCATTCAACACTTAACCAATTAAAGATGTCTCTTGGAATTCTTAAAAGGCCGTTATAAATGGGTATTGAGATTTTATATCGCACACTCTTTTATTTCACTTTGTATTAATTTTTTAAATTATGAGTTTTTCTTGTATATTTTTTAATTTTAATTTTTTGTACTTTCATTTAATTTTACAATTGTTAATAATCAATGTCCATCTACCCAATTAGGGTTTTTATTTTTTTAGCATCTAATTTTAATTTTCTATTAATAATTCAATTTATATATAGTTGATTATTTCATGATATAATTATAATTTTTTTGGTTCCTTTTTTATATATAAATGTTGACTATAGTTATTTGTGTTATAATTAATTTTTTTTATAATAAACGTTAATAAAATTATAAATTTGGACCGTCAAAACTATGCTAAATATTTAATTATCATTCCTTAACTATAAGTTGATGTCACACATGGACGTGGGTAATTAATAATATGATTAGCGATGGATATTAGTATCTATCTGCAGCATTTTGATTATTCCTTAATAATATTTATATATTGTCCCTCCATGTCAATGATATATTTTGAATGAGAAACAATAAGTTAAAAATGTCTAATTTTGAGAGTGCACGATAAATAAAGCATACGCAAGAAGCATAAAAATTAATATATTACGATCGACTTCTTCAACTGAAAAAATAAATTAAACAAGAGTATTAACAATAACTCACGCAATATAGGAGAAGGACTTCCGTGCACAAGGTCTTATTTAAGACTGTGCACGGCAGGTGGCTTCACGCGCCTGTCAGTTTTTTTTTTCTTTTTTTTTTTTTCTTTGGGCGATTTTTTGCTTTTATTCTATTTTTTTATCTTATTTTTTATTTGTTCCTTTTGTTTTGTTCCCCAAAAATTTATACCCTAAAATGACATTAGTAAACCCTAAAATTAAAATAAATTGATTTAATACCCAAAAAAACACAACATATACCCCGAAAAACTTAAAAAGCACAAAATAAACCACTAAATACACCTCGTAAAACTTTTAAAAAACACAAAACAAACCCCAACCCTCCCCCCCCCCCCCCCAAATCCTAAAAAACACAAAATAAATCCTAAAAGATACAACATAAACCCCTAAAACCTCTAAGAAAACATTGAATCTGAAAAAGAATGAACCCCCAAAAAAACTCTGATCAATTCCTAAACTCTAAACATTAATTGGAATGGAAAAAAATCATAATTTAAACTAAATAAACTAGTATAAGATAACTACCAGACGCCTTACTTTTTAATGATGCAGATGATACTTTTCAAATTTTAAGTGATACTTTTTAGTGTTGCAATTGATACTGATTTTACGGGTCTTTTTTTTATTTTTTGTGGGTTGATCCATAATTCAACCCTATCCGTCTCAAATAAACCTCATTTGCACTTGGTGCATGGAAGTTTTTGCCAATATATATTGGGAAATTATAGAAGCAGTGATTGTGTGAATTTAGGTGGCATGGAGCCCCTAAATTATAGTGAGAGAAATGCTCCTCGTGCGATGGAGGAATATTTAATGCCAAAATCAAATTAAAATAGCAAATAGCATCAAATGTAATCAACGGCTAAAATCAAATCACGAGCAATTCACGTGAACCTCTGACATTGTGCGGTGGGGATTTACTCATCATCACCCACGCCCCTCTCACGTGGACTTTGCCTACGTATTCACTCTTTCCTCTCCTACGTATCACTCCACATCATCATCATCATCTCTATATCATTTTTTTTTGGAGATGTATTATTGTATCATTAATTCTTAATTATGCTCGACCCAGCATGTTTTAGAATCTTCTAAAGTTAAATTATATATTGTTTGCTTATCTATAAAATACTCTATCCATGGACATAATAGAAATTGTTGTTCTCGACTTCTCGACGATTTCACTCCTGTGTAAAAATAGAGATTTCATATTGATCAATCCCAACTACTCCCATTCTCAATTTTAATTAAAAAAAAAATGGTTTAACACCCACTTAATGTGTGTAAATGTTTTTTTATTTTAGTTTTAGTTTTTAAAATTTTAACATATATATGGACAAAAGTTCTACAAGTGTATGTACATTTATATATTTGTATCGGCGGTGTATAAACCTGCACATAATTAATTGTTTGCAATCTCAATGTAATTTGCATTGAATTATATATACTAACGTATATATGTGTGTGTATATGCACATAGCACATGCAATGATACAAATAAAATTTAATCACAGATATCACATTTAATAGCGAAATTGGTGTACAACACCACCTTCAAATGTCATTTCAACCCGAATTAATTTGTTGGTTAGTCCGAATAGTCCTAGAAAAATTAAAAGGAAGTTAAGGCCAGAAAATTTTAACTTAATATAGCAAGTTTGTCCAAATTAAATAGTTCGAAAATAAGTGGGTTGTCCCAGATAACTTGATTATTTATTTTTTTATTTTGATCCTACATTATTATTATTGTTGAATTGCTACTACTTCTTCGGGTCATTGTTCCTTATAAAGTTGAGGTTGTTCGAAATCATTGTCCATGATTTTTCAGCGACGAGGGCATTTGAACATTGGCAAAGTTGGCGATCGAATCTTGTAGTTTTCATCTCCGACAACAATAGCGATAAAAGGACGACAACAAAAAACTTGACAATTATATATGACTTGTGAGACTTCCACGTAGAACGGTGAAGAAAAATAGTTTCTTTTTCTCTTTGAGGCTGCAAAATATAGATTCTGAAATCATTGCCCATGATTATTTTGCTAATATATTAGAGTGTATGTTTTTATTTTAGAAAATATTTAATGTTAAAAGTTATTTATGTTATTACTAAGGATATTGATGTACTGTATATTCTCATCTTAAAAGGCTAGAATCATTATTTTTTTAAGGGTCAATTACCTTAAAATACACAAATTTTGGAGTGTTTTTTATTTTCACACATTTTAAGAAATGTAGTTTTAATAATATGAACTTAACACTTATTTGATTTTTCTCATGATTTTCAAATTCTGACACTCTAATCTGACTAAAATAGATCAAAAGTTCATGTATTTTAAGATAATTTGGTGTCCATGTAGATGTACACGTGGAAACCTCTGATGGCCATGCTAACTTAGTTGATAGGAATTTGAAAATATGTGAAAAATCAAATAAGTGTTAAATTCATTTTATTAAAACTATGTTTTTCAAAACGTGTAAAATACAAAAAACACCCCAAAATTTATGTATTTTAAGACAATTAACCCCTTTTTTTAAGTGACTATTTACATTATTTACCACCCCTCCTATTTATTTTAAATGTTGTTTTATATTTTGAACTATTTACAAAAGAAATGATGTTATATAAATAATTGCCCATTTTATCCTCATAATTAATTAGCTCAATATTTATTTATATTCCTTATTATTGATTGTTTACCTTCATCTCCAATCAATATTTATATATTATCAATAATAAATAAAGTACGTACTCTAATTCTTCTTCTCTAGTCATATTTTTCATATCCTCCAATATAAAAAGAATACAACAATTCTTTCTCTGTAGTCAGATTAATCACACTTCTTGTTCCCTCATCAGGTTTCTTCTAAGATTTTTTTATTATTATTTTTTATTGAAAAGAATGGATGATGAACTTGAAAAGGTGAAAGCATCATTGGAAAAGGTTCTCGATGAAACAAAACAATCCTTGGAGAAGATTGCGTATGTTGCTTTGCAAGTTTGTGATGTGGTATCGAATTTGTGCTTGTCTGATTTGGAAGTTGACGTCGAAGAGAAGCTCATCGTGAATGCTCAAGAAAGTCAAAGTATGCAAGAAGTGAATAATGAGATGTTTAAGATTTTTTTTTTCCATTGTTGTTTGAGAAAAAATAGATGATGATGATGAGTGGTTTTATGAAAAAATAATATAGCGGCCTCAACTAACATGAAATATAAGTAAATAATTTCATTTTTATTTATGTATTCCATTGATATGAGCAAGTCCTTATTATTTATGTATTTTCAAGAGTAAACCAACCACTAACTACACACATCATCACAAACACATATAGAGTATTCAAGAGTAAACCAACAACTAAATCGATGATGAAGAGTTCTGCACATTGCATACATATATACAAATGAACACTCAACCGTCCCATAAAAAATAAAGTTCACTCAACTTCTCTAATCAAATCCTCTCACCAACATTAAAATAAAAATGAAAAGAGTAACATAAATAAATAACAATTTCGACGATTATGCATCACTATGGGTGAATGTTGCTTCTCCATTATGCGATCCATCACTATCGTCCTTCTTCCATATGACAAAAATATCATTCAAAATATGAGTTTTACACATATATTGTGTCCACAAAAGATGTAAAAAATGTTCAAAATTAACTTACCAAGTCTTGCCACCACCATATCTGTGCTAGATTGTATTAATGTAATATCACATGAAATTTGTATGGGAAGAGAACCTAATCTGTGATGCTTTTTTTTGTTCATGTGAGGTATTTTATACTGATTTCCTCCTACTTTCATGGATTCTTTCATATATAGTTGCAATGTCAACCATACATAATTTAGTTAGTTTGATGAGTGAATCCTCATAAAATGATTTTCTCTACTGCATGAATATGCTCAAGGATAGTTCTCGCGTGCATTTTCTGTTGCAATGATTGTATGGCCCTAAAAAATCCAATGTCGAGTATATTGAAATCAGGAGAGTTCGGGGGTTGATTAGTTAATCTAATGCCGAACCCATTTTGTGAATTTGTAGCTAGGAAATCAGGGTTTGTAGGAGGAACATGTGTCCTAGAATTGTCTTGTTGGATGAAAATAGTTTCTGTACATTCTGATCTTGGCCACTTCTCTTGAATCACTGGAATAACCTTTTCAATTAAGAATGCTTTTATAGTCTCTTTCTTAACAGATGTAATTGCCTTCCTTATGCTATTTCTCTGGGCCGATTCTTCGGTGACAAATGGCCAGCATCTGATTTTACCATCAAATACCACCATTCCTTCATCATCAAATCTGGGATGAGCTGTGCCTGCTAAGAACATGACTTTCGCAATGACATTTTTACTTTGACATGACCGATGAGGATCATCTCCATTGTCGAGTAAGTAATACGCCTGTTCCTTTTTTGTCATATAAAACCATTTCTCATCAATATGGACGTAGTTGTACATTCTCTTGAATTTAGGGTCGTCCAACATTGTGCTCTCGTCAAGCATCGACAAACAAAACTGTAATCGGGATGTTTTATTTTCTTCTTTCAAATGTGGTTTGACGGTATTAAAGTGACCACGTAGGACACCTTGCTTCAAAAGTTGATACAATTTTGAGTAGTTAACTCCCAAAACATTTGAAAGAGATGTTAGCATTGTTGTTGACGTAACTCAATTTCTTTAATACGACCACGATCAACCTCAACTCGTTTAATGATCACATTTTGTTCATAGTTCGTTATGAGGATGAGGTTGTTTGAAATCATCATCCATGATTGTTCAACGATGAGGGCGTTTGAACATTGGTAAAGATGGCGGTCGAATATTGTGCTTTTCGTCTCCGGCAACAACAGTGGCAAAAGGATGATCACAAAAACATGACAGTTGTGACTTGTGAGACTTCGACGTAGAACGGTGGCGAAAGATGGTTTTGTTTTTTCTTTGAGGCTGCAAAATATATATAGATTCTGAAATCATCGTCCATGTTTTTTTTTTGTTAATATATTAGGGTGTTTTTATTTTAGGAAATACTTAATGTTAAAAGTTATTTATGTTATTACTAAGGGACTAAGGGTATTGATGTATATTCTCATCCTAAAAGGCTAGGTTTTTTTTTTTAAATGGCTATTTACATTATTACTAAGTAACAATGACTATTTTCTCATATTAACTCTAAAATATAAGTGTTGATACTTAAATAATATATTCAAATAATTAGTGGTAAGTTATGAGTTGGTATTGATTGAAATTTATGCATATTAAATATTTTTCATAAACTTGTTGGTCTGATGGACTAGATTGAAAATTGAAAGGTTAAGCATTTGTCCCACCAATAAATTTTAACCCGAAGAAAATCTAACCTGAATTAGCTCAAATAAAATACCCCAATAAAATTGATTTGAAATCGAGCGGTATACATGATTGACATCCCAACATACAATCCAAAATAAAAATCCGGTAAAAAATCATAGGGTTAGTAGTTTTGTACAAGGAAACCAATTTTTGGTATCCACGATCTAGTCATATCAAGTTAGTTATTGTCATTAATTGACTAATTATCTTAGTAGATTTATATGGTTTCCTAGTTTAAATTCCATGTGTTCCCAGTTTGTAGGTATATACATAAGGTTAGATTTAATTTATCAACCATAAAGGTTATTTTGAAAACCTCTTTCTATGTGTGTGTTTTGGGTTCATCTCTCCTTTTCTACTATTCTTCTTCTTTGTCAGTTTCTTGTACGTCTACTCTCTTTCTTGCTGTTTTATATTATATTTCTAGGGAGATAACATTCACTCGGATAGTGTTGTTTCAATATGATGGTCGTATCAATAATCTTCTAATTTTAATTTTGTGTAGGTGTAAATACATCATTAATGTTCTCTTAGAGCTAATATCTACGTCCCTGACTAATAATTAATGAAAATGTCAATCCTCTTAGAAGTGTGGAGTTCATGCATGAGTACAGCCACGTCATCAATCCAAAACTCATACCACATTCTATCTCAGCCATGGATTGAGCTGTCACGTGGATTATCATCTTAGCCGTAGATATAGATCTGTAGTATTTTTTCCCGCGTTATATCCTTTGTATAAGTATGAACAAGCACATTTTTAGTGTGCAGTGTGAAATACATGAATATTGTGTGTGAACCATTGAGAATTCCCTCCCTTTTGATAATGCAAACATCACAATTCTTTCATGGTATCTAGAGCCGGTTTTTTTTTTCTAGATTTCACCCGATCATTTCTTTTCCTGATTGATTTCTCGATATTTCTGATCAACTATGACGAAGAAAAACACACAATTTTCATGGCGCCAAGCGCGCGATGAGGAATTAGGTTTTGATGGACAAAATTCCATCGAGCGAGGAGATCACAGTGGAACTCACAATGTGCGCCGGAATCCTGGCAATTCAGAGGTGGATTCAACGCTACAAGTTAATACTGCTCATCCTAATGCTGTTCGCACAGAAGGATTACAGCTGGGATACACGAAGGTGGAGAGTCAAAATCATCGTTCTTTAGCCAACGACGAATTATACCTCGCTCCTAGTGAGCACCCCGGTATGAATCTTACCTCAGATCTATTTGATGGTAGTAATTTTCATGGTTGGTGTCGCTCTATCAAAAGAGGATTACTGTCGCGTAATAAGCTGAGAATTATTGATGGATCCTTACCTGAACCAAGGAGAGATTCGGTGGATTATATGCAATGGTTAAGAGTAGATTATATAGTTTTCAATTGGATTTGTAATTCTATGATCAAGGAGGTTGCTCGTGGTTTTCAAAATTTGGAAACCTCTCAACAGTTATGGGATGAATTACAGCGTCGATTTGGAAAAAGGAACGGGCCACGCATTTATAAATTGAGACGTGAGATTGCTACATATAGCCAGCTCTCACAGAGTGTTATGATATACTTTAATAATCTCACTGCTCTGTGGGACGATTTGGCTTTATTGAAGAATTCCAGATCTTGTATCTGTGAAGCACAAGAAGATATTAAAGCTGATTTGGAGGAAGAACATCTTATGCAGTTCCTAATGGGATTGGATGATAGCTATGAGACCATTAGGCAACAAATTCTAATGATGAACCCCTTGCCTAGCCTCAGTCAAGCATATTCGATGATTTTACAGGTCGAGGAGCAAATCAAGGTCACTAATCAACTAACTGTGGGATTGGAGCACAGTGCTCTATACAGCTCACAAAATGGAGCGTATAGAAGAGATTCTTTTAAAAGGAAACTAACTAAAGAAGAGAAGAGTAAATTGAGATGTGACCATTGTGGGGGAATGGGTCACCTTAAGGCTGATTGCTTTGACATTGTTGGGGTTCCAGATTGGTATAGGAAATTTAAAGCTGAGAAAGGGAAAGGGAAGGCACACTGTGCTGTACAACAAGAAGAAGATACATGTAGTGTTGATACAGATCCCTCAAAGATGGGAAAGGTGGGAGATAGCAGTAAGGATGCTTTGAGTGGCATGACTCAGCTTATTCAAACCCAAACTGAATTAACAAAACATTTGTCTCAGTTGATTCAGAAAGGACACAAGGGAGATTTACCTGCAGATGGATCTGTCAGTCTAGCCAACTTGGGAGAGGTGGATTTAGGCTCTTCACCTATAGCATTTAAGGGGCACTATGCTTTTGGAGCATCCTCAGAAGTGGAAAACACTGACTGGATTGTGGACTCAGGTGCAAGTCACCATATGTGTCATAACATGAGTCTACTAGCTGAGATGAAAAGATTGAGACATCCTTTACAGATTTTCATTCCTGATGGAAATAGTGTATGGGTTTATCTTGCTGGGACAGCCAGAATCAATAAAAATTTGATATTAAAAAATGTGTTGTTTGCACCACAATTTACACATAACTTGTTATCCGTGGGACAGCTTACCAAAGACTTAGATGGGAAGGTGCAATTCCTGGCTTCCCATTGCCTTGTACAAAAGAGAGTCGATGATCATGTATTGGGGATTTGTAAGCTCAAAAAATCTCTGTATGTGTTTCCTCAAGACTTAAGTACTGCAGTCACAGCACACTCTGCTTCTGCAGACCTCAGTATCCTTCAATTACATGAAGTTCTTGGACATCCCTCTGTGACAACTATGGAGCACTTACCTCAGTGCAAGAAACGGTTAAGATCAGAGGATATAAATATCATCAAGGCTTGTGAAGTATGTCATCAAGCAAAACAGCAACGGGCTCCATTCCCTGTGTTGCATAGGAGGAGTGAACATTTGTTTGACATGATACACATGGATGTTTGGGGTCCATGTCATACAGAGAATGCAACAGGGACTTCTTTCTTCTTGACTGTTGTTGAGGATCACAGTCGAGCTACTTGGACCTTTCTATTCAAAACCAAGCTACAAGTATGGAGTCTCATTCAGAATTTTATTCTCATGGTGAAAACACAATTTAACAGAAACATAAAGATTATTCGAACAGACAATGGAGGAGAATTTATTAATCACCGTGTTGAAAAGATTTTGCAGGAGCATGGAATACATCATCAACGAAGCTGTTCTTACTCACCCCAACAAAATGGGGTGGTAGAGAGAAAGCATAGACATTTGCTGCAGGTGGCCAGAGCTGTGATGTTTCATAGCAAGCTCCCAACTCATTTTTGGCCTTTTTCCATTCTTCATGCTACATGGCTAATAAACAGACTTCCTTCTATTGTTTTGGAGTGGCTTTCACCTTATGAGGTACTTTTTGGGAAACCTCCACAACTTGATCAATTGCAACCCTTTGGTTGTTTAACTTTTATGGGAAATACACTACCATCTAAAGGGAAATTTGATCCTCGAAGCCGGAAGTGTATTTTCCTTGGGTATTCTCCTCATAACAAAGGATTCCTTCTCTATGATCTGGAAAATTCCAAAATCTGCATCAGTAGAGATACACACTTTGTCCCATCTACATTTCCTTTTGAAGGGTTTCCAAATCCTTCATTGCCCTTTCAGAGCTTTACTTTGGATAATAACTTTGTTTTGGATACTGTTGATCCACACTTAAGAGACAGCTACTGTCCAGAGGTGTTTCTTCCACATATTGCCACAACTAATGAGGGTATCTCTAGCCCACAAGCTAGTCCAGAAAATGAGTTCACAGATAATTCTATTCCTTCTGATTCTTTACCAGATGAAAACTGCCAGGATCTTCCTGCTGCAGTTGCTCCAGTATTACGACGAAGTGGTCGAGTTATTAACCCTCCCTCTTATCTCAGGGATTATGTCTGTAATTCAGCTCAAGTTTTTGATGTTACAGATCCTAGTCCTAGCCTTACTCCTCAAACATTTCCACATTACATCTCTCCGGTATTTACTCCTAAATACACTGCTTTTTTAATGAATGTTCAGATTGCTAAGGAACCTACCAGTTACTCCGAGGCTTGCCAAACATCTGAATGGGTTGACGCTATGAACAAGGAGTTAGCAGCTCTTGAGGAGAATCACACCTGGGAGGTTGTTCCCTTACCTGCAGGAAAGGTTGCTATAGGGTCCAAATGGGTTTTTAAGGTTAAATTGAATGCAAATGGTTCTATAGAACGTTATAAAGCACGCCTTGTTGCCAAGGGGTATAATCAATCTTTTGGTATAGACTATCATGAAGTTTTTTCTCCTGTGGCAAAGATGGTGACTGTTAGACTCTTTTTTGCTCTTGCCACACAATATTCTTGGCATTTACATCAAATAGACATAAACAATGCTTTCCTACACGGTCACCTCTCTGATGAGATATACATGACTTTGCCACAGGGATACACTAAAGGGAGGAAAGGGGACGTCTGCAAACTTGTGAGAAGTTTATATGGGCTCAAGCAAGCCTCACGTGAGTGGAATAATGAATTGGGTAAGCATCTTATTTCCATTGGTTTTACACAATCTCCTGGTGATCATTGTTGTTATCTCAAAGGTTCTGGATCTACCTTTATTGCCCTCCTAGTTTACGTAGATGATATACTTCTCCTAGGACCCTCTCTTGAACTGATTGCTGATGTGAAGGAGTCTATGCATGCTACTTTTACAATTAAAGATCTAGGGGAAGCCAAGTTTTTTCTGGGAATGGAGATCGCGCGTTCTCCTTCTGGGACATTTTTATGTCAACGCAAATATATATTGGATCTCTTAGATTCCATTGGTCTGAGTGGGAGTCGAGCTGCAAGCACTCCATTCCCCGCGGGTCTAACTCTGCAGCGTAAGGGTGATAGTTTTGATACTCCAGATTCCTATAGGAGATTGGTGGGGAAGCTCTTGTATCTTAATCTTACCCGACCAGACTTGTCTTATTCTGTGCAACAACTGAGCCAATATGTCAATTCTCCTACTATAGATCATTGGAATGCTGCCATTCATGTTCTGCGTTACTTAAAGGGTACACCCTCTCTTGGGCTTTTTTATACTCCATCTCCATCTTTTGAGCTTGTAGCTCATTGTGATGCGGATTGGGGCTCGTGTTTTGACACTAGACGCTCTCTTACTGGGTATTGCATTTCATTAGGCTCTTGTTTGATTTCTTGGAGATGCAAAAAACAAGATACGGTCTCTTTGTCTACAGCAGAGGCCGAGTATCGTAGTTTGAGTTACACCACTCGGGAATTGCTATGGCTTTCTTTTATGCTGCGTGATTTCTCTGTCTCCATCTCACTGCCCATTCCCGTGTATTGTGATAACCAAGCCGCCATTCAGATTTCTCAAAACCAAGTATATCACGAGCGCACCAAACATCTCGACATTGATTGTCACTTTGCTCGCACACACTTTCAGCGTGGTTTTATACTTCCCTCCTATCTGCCTTCGCTCAATCAGCTTGCTGACTTGTTTACGAAATCCTTGCCGGGTCCGCGTTTCAGGTCTTTGTGTTCCAGCCTCCGACTTGGTGATCTTCACCGCGTCGGGCCTGCAGGGGGCTCTTAGAAGTGTGGAGTTCATGCATGAGTACAGCCACGTCATCAATCCAAAACTCATACCACATTCTATCTCAGCCATGGATTGAGCTGTCACGTGGATTATCATCTTAGCCGTAGATATAGATCTGTAGTATTTTTTCCCGCGTTATATCCTTTGTATAAGTATGAACAAGCACATTTTTAGTGTGCAGTGTGAAATACATGAATATTGTGTGTGAACCATTGAGAATTCCCTCCCTTTTGATAATGCAAACATCACAATTCTTTCAAATCCAACAATTAGTAAACCGAGATTCAATTAATTAACTTTTGTCAGCTTTCATCTACCATTTTATTCAATATTGACTACGATAGAAAGAGAGCACACAGCAAGAAATTAACATCTAAGATGAAATCTATTCAAGTATTAATCACCATGCATGGAAATCGGAAGAAATGTTGCTGTCATCTTTAAAATCATTAATCATATTTACATAATTATAATGTTGCCGGTATGTAAATTGATTGTATTATGGATTCGAACATGGTCGGCCATGAGATTTGAAATATGTCCTGTTCAAACCTAAAAATGATGTCCTGTTTGTTGAATGTAAAATTAACGCATAATATATTATCTAAATTTCTAATGCATATCATGGATAAAAAATGTCTCTCTAAAGTATCTTTAGTGTTAAAAATTATGAAATATGTCATGTTCAAAATTGTCCAACTCATGAGTTCACTATCATTTTCGAATAATCTTGATACAAAAGAAAAAAATTACTTTGAACAATATCTTTCAAAGATACTTTTCCTATAATTTTTTAGCAGCAAGCCCACTTATTTTTTTTTCACAATCAATACTATATATGTAGCAAATCGTGTTCATGGATATCAAAGCAAGTCCATTCAATCTTTATTGTGACATGATCAAACACAAATTAAATTAAAGTATCTTCAACTTTGAAAAATCTATTTTATACAGAGTATATGTGATTAATAAATTTTTATGAGCAATACATGCATTAGGACAATTATTTAGCCTACTTAAGAAAGTTAATATATCTAGACCTGTATTTTAATATTGTTTTAGTAAAAAAATATTGTAATGTGCTTGAAACAACTCTTGACCATCAATCAAGATCACTAAAATCTCCATGATTTAGAATATTGTCAAAAATTTCACTACTTGCTTTTAAAGTGACATCATCTAGTATATTCAATTAAGAAGAAGAAGAAGAAGAAGAAGAAGAAGAAGAAGAAAATCCAAAGTTCTTTTCATATGAAGTATCAATTTTTTTTTAGTAATACAAGTGCTTGATCTACTATATAGATGAAATAATTGATTTTGAAAGAGTTTGAATTCAATTAGCTAGAGAGTTAAAGAAAGCATACTCTTAATTCAATTGGAGGTCTAAAAAAAGATATACTCTTAATTAATAACCTAAAAGTCCAAACTAATACAGGACTTTTCAATTAATGGGCTACAACTATTTTAATTTTTATAAATGTAATAGGTTAAACGTAACTTAATTGGATTAAAATAAATTTTTAAGTAATGGGTTAAAGTTTTAAAATTATACTTGACTTAATATACATATTTTTTTTTATTAAAAATCAAAACTAAATTAATAATACTACATGTATATATGAATTTTGGTGTCTCTATAATTCGATGCATCTCAAACAGGTCCTAATAATCGCCCCTGAAATCTAATATAAATACCGTTTGATAGATCTTAACTCGTCTGTGAGTCACATAAAAGACTCCCGTTCCATGCTAAAAATTTGAGAATTTATCACTCAAGCTCTTCCATTAAAGTCTGACGTAATAAATATGATGATTTGAAATAGAATCATTTTCGTCTCTAGCTTTATGAAGTCTCTTAAATAATTAATATATATATATATATATATGCTTTCCTTCCTTTTCTTTATTCAGCTTTTGTAAAGCATATATATAAGTATATGTATGTATGTATATATATATATGTATATATATAAGCCCATAAATGTAAATCACTATTTAATTAAAGCTCTCAGGGTAAAAAGCTTCTTCATAATGATTTGAAGTCAGACTTGAGACTTCATTACCCAATGCCATTAATCTCTCTCTCTCTCTCTCTCTCTCTCTCTCTCTCTCTCTCTCTCTCTCTCTCTCTCTCTCTCTCTCTCTCTCTTGTTTTATTGAAAATATAGCGATTTTAACGATTTGCAATAAAGAAATAAAATTTGGCTGGATATCATGAAAATATTAGTTTATAGAAACAAAACAGATTCTAAAAAGGAAACTCTAAGTCTCATAACAAAAAATCCTAAGAAATAAATTCATCATAGAGATTCCTAGCTTCTAATTAGGTGTAATTTTCTCAATAACTTTATCACATGATGAATTTAACTGACTAATCAGATAAATTTTTTGGTACAATTATTTGATGTTTTTATTTTCTTTACAGATGAGTGACAATTTGGTACAATTATTTGATATATATATATATATATATTTCATGAGTATTTATTTATTTATTCCTGAAAAACAGTTTATCTGAACTGATATAATCTGGATGTGCGCGCTAAATAGGCGAAAATTAATAACTATAATAAATGAGGTTTGTTGATATCATTGAGTATATATAACGAATGGGATTTCACGTGAAATCAGGTTTAATTTCCTGAATACGCAACAATATAAATTAATTCAGAAATAAATTTTGCATTTCCTATCATATAAATATTCTACTTCTTCAATTCACTGATCACTTGCTTTTAGTACTTTCGTACCGCCGACTAGTATTTAATTTTATTTGTGCATATTATTTACTTAACACATATATACAATATATAACGCTATAATAAAAAGTATGTAACATATTTAAATGTGAGCCTTGTAGTTTCGTAGTAATATTTTTTTACTCAAACACTTGCGGAGTAATATACATGTTGTAAAATTAAACAACTATATATATTTTCATAAAAAGAACACACACAGGGACATAGATATATAGATAGATAGATATGAAAGCATGCATGAGATGAATTCTTTAATATTAATCTGAAAGAAATTTGGTTGTGATATAAATAGATAAAAACAAACCATCTCTGAAACATCGTAACCTGACATGAAATCGTCTTGTTCATAATTAATGTTCCAATCCGTATCACATTATATTAGTAATTCAAATGGGAATTTTTTTTTGAAATTATGTCAAAGTTAATTTTTAAACAGGGAAATGGAACCGAAAAAGATACCAATTATGAATCATATATACGATTTTTCATCCTTTAATATAACTCACCTTTGATAAATTATAAATACAAACCATAATGCAGTTAAATTGATTTAATTTAAAATCTAAAATAACTGCAAAAAAAGAAAAATTAATATATATAAATTCAAATCGAATTGCAAGATATATAAAATCCAAGAAAAGAAATACTAATTTATTATAATTAATATATAAAGTGGCATAAAGTAAATTATATTATATTGTTTTTCAGTATTTTTTGCAGCTGTGAATCATCATTCATCACTTGAGCTCCATATATCACTCAGCTCTCAATCTCAAATACAACTAAATGGATTGCCCAGTTAATTTTATTTTATTTTAAAAAAAAAACCGAGTTTAATTTCATTTTTTCTCCGCTCAAAACAGGTACGATCGATCGAGCTGAGATCAACTAAAACATATAATTACAAGGCAGGTGGTGTTAATCAATGATTGTAACAGTAATATATATATATATATATATATAAAACTACTACTGTATTAATTATATTATTAATGGTACAGTATATATACTATTTTATTAAAGAAATATTTGAGATAGCTCGGTAGATTTGGGAATTTTATTGAGATGGGCGGCCAAGAATGAAATAAATGTGACGTTGAATATTTTGGGGGAAAGCAATAGGCAATAGAGGGGTAGGTTGCTTCCTAATTCTGTAATGGAAAATGGTAGTGTTTGTGTCTCAAGAGTCATGCTTCACTAAAAGCCATTTATTCCCCTCATCCAAATCTCAATGCAATTATATTCATTCAAATCTAACAACATTCAACAAAAATATTAATTTGTTTAATATATTTATATATATATATATATAGAGAGAGAGAAATGCATGAGAAATGGTCAAACAATTCCAGGGGGAGAAACCCATGTGAAATTTCCAGTGAGGCCCCATCTAGCTTATTATTACATGCATTTTAAGAATATTATATACATATGTATATATGTAATATTGGAGAGTGGTCTTTGATCTATCTATCTTTGAATAAAATTAAATTAATTAATGGAATGTAGCAGTGTGATAGATGGGGATATGGTGATCACCTGTCCTTTGTAAATAGGGCAGGGACCTTTTCTTTCTTGCTTTCCAAGTGCACTGAATCCTTCCATAAATATTCAATAACAAACACATCATTTATTCACCACTTTCCCTAAGGATAATTTTCTTTTTTCTTCTTAATTTGCGACCTAACTCTACACCCTCATCACCTCGATCATTTTTTGACCAAAATATACATACATGCATACATATACATATATATATATATATACATACATAGCAACATTAGCTCTTCGTGTCACATATCGAGGTTGTTAAGTAATTAGTTCTTTGAATTGGGTCGATGTCGTTGGAATCGCGTTATGGCCCCGAACCATTTTTTATTTTATTTTTTTGTTTGTCGTCGGCCGGTTGTAACCCTCATACTGAAGAAGATTTTTAATTTTATACATACAGTACAGTGAGACCATCGCAAATATTTATTTACGGATCCGCTATTCATGTGTTAATATCTTTTAATATATTACCATGAGCCACTTGAACAAATTGAGCAGCAAATAATCAAGAAATTACAATTTAGAAAAAAATATATATATCAAGAATCCCAAAAAAATATGTCCAGTTCAAAAACTTATTAAGCATGAAGTGATAAATGGACGACGATTGACTATATATGGCATCTAAATTTCTGTTTAATTAATTATATCTGGATTTTTAACCAAATCAATATTAATTTCCATATATATATATATGCATGTGTTTTTTATTTATGAGGGAGGCAGTAGCACTCAAACAAAATTTTCGGAGATGGTCGGACTGTAGATATTCTGACCTCAGCCAACATAAAAGAGCATTATAATTAATTACTTCCATTTTTTAAATATATATCAAAATAGTAGAGGATATATATATAAATGGAAATTTCATTTCGCTCGATTATACAGAACATAACGAAATCACACTTTTAAGTGCGTAAAAATTCTCAATGTTTTCCGATCACGTTAGACACGAATTACTCTTAATAGCACGAGTGAGTACAAGTAGTTATAGTATTATTGATTGAATAAATTTAATTTATGGAAGTTGAAGAGCTTCGTTTGATCATCTCTTCATAAAAATGCGCCCTTTTCGAAGTCGCCAACTACTTCTCTCTCTATCTGTTCCTACATAATTTTTAAAGCTAGCTTGCTTATAAACTGAAACTATTTAATATTTGAAATAAGATCGATATTATCTATCGATATATATAAGTAAACACCTTCGACATTTGACTCTACCTGGTGAATTCGCAAGATTTTTGCTACTACAGTAAATGAGTTGAGTTACTCAAATTTTGAGCGGTTACACAATATATAGTGATCGAGTTCAGTTAGTGAGGCTCGTTAGCATAAATAAGTAGCCTATAACATTGTTCAACTCGTTAACTCAGTGAGCTAATACCATAATAAATGGTGTGGAAGAAAAAAGTGATAAATTTTTATTTTGATATTTAATTTAAATTTATATACTTTAATATGGTAAGAAGTATATTAATTATTTATTGAACTCTACTTCTTATAAGAAAATATAATTAATCAATTTCAGTAAAATAAATTATATTTTTTCAGAATAAAATGATTTGATTTTTTTAAAAGTAAATGGTGCATCTAAATTTGAATTCACATAAATTTAGAAAGAAATTAGTCTTGATTAAGATCAAATAAGTTCACGATCCTTGAATGTGGTAGGTAAATATTTAAGCCCGAGATTGACTCGATAGTAATTAAATTAATCAAAATCGAACTTGACGTTTACTCAGTTCGGCTCGATTCTGTTCCAAATTAACCGTCTTTCATTGATGGGTTATTATAGTTCCTCATCGTGTTTCTTTTTTGTTGTTTTTTTTTATGTTTGCTCTTTTGTTTAGGAATTAGGGTTTTTAATTATGAAACTGAATCAAGCCGTAATAATTTGTGGAGAAATAAGAAATCTCCCTTTAACATTCTTACATGGTCCTAAATTAACTTTTTCTACACTATTTATTATTATTATTATTATTATTATTATTATTATTATTATTATTATTATTATTATTATTATTATTATTATTATTATTATTATTATTATGTTGGGCTGTTGATTTATGACTTTATCATTCCGCATGCAAAAAACTTCTTCACAGGATAAGGCTATGTTCGTGCATGCATGTGAATTTTATTGCTAGCTGATAAATACAGCATAATGCTTCAAATCCAACAATTTTAATTTATTATACATATATATTCTTCAATTTCAAAATGTATTAAATAAACTAGAATTAAATATTGTCTGGCAAATTTATCATACATCGCTATGTAAATTTAGGAAGCTTCTTGTTTCGTATAAGACTATATATGCTTGGCTTCACAAATTAAAACTTATATTTCGATATATAGTTTTATTTCTGTCATTGCATCACAATATAGATTATACATACATATTAATGATAGATTGTCAGAATTGATAGACCTCGTCAAACTAAAGTTGATATGATATTGTCTACTTCGGGCATGGATAAATGTAGTTTTGTTATTGATAAAATCTTTATTTAACCACCCTGAATTGTAATATAATTGGAGATTAATTAATATGTTTAACCTTATGTATTATAGAACTAATTTGTAGGAGTATGTGATTATTTAGAAACTTGTTTTTTTAGAATGAACTTTCATTAATAATATGTGAGAAGATCGGTTCGAAATTTAATTTGTTAATATATATATATATATATATATATATATATATATATATATTTTAAAACAAAATTATATGTAGTTCGTCGTATTCAAGGTTGATGGTTGGTCGGTTATGAAATTCAATATAGTGGGGCCCAGTAGCACCAAGGAAGAAGACAAATGAAGCAATCCTAAAATCCTAAATTCTTGTTCATTTGTCCATTTGTGCTAGGTTGATTGAATTTCGATTTATTGCATTTTTATTTTATTTCTTCTTTTCTTTATTTTTTAAAGAACATTTTGATCCCATTCTATTTCCGAATATTATACTAGATCAGAGTTTTGATCATTTTACTAACGTTTATAAATGATTTTGAAATCATGAATTTTACATGATATCTTATTTTTAACATGAATTTTAAATTCTTACACCAAAATTACCAACTTAACAAATTTTGAAATTTTAACATCAATTCAAATTCCACTAGCGCATTAACATGCAAAATGCACACATTTCTGCACACCGCATGCAAAAATGCGAACACCTTCCTTCCCAATTGCAGAATGATCACACATTTAAATTGAATTTGTGAATATGATTAGGGAACGTTCGCTACTGCACTCCTCAAAAATCTAAAGAATTAATGAATAAATATAAAATACGGGCCATTAGCTAAGGAATTAGATCATTATCTAGTAATAGTATACACATATTACCTTTTTCCACCTCAATTTCAATTTGGGTGAAACTGGAATTAATGTTATATTTCTAACATGTGTAGTTGGACGTAAATGTACATATATTTTCTGCCACATCAAATTTATGATCCACAAAAGAAATTGAAGGTATCAAAATTGCTACAAATTAAAAGTGGTATGGAAAATTTTGATTGGGGGTGTTGGTCTATTCAGACAAAATAGCTTGCAATTGCATCAAGGTGAGACAGGTGCGTGGCACCCATGCACCCGTTCTTTTTTTTTTTTCGTGGTTTTCTAGTTTTTTTATTTATTTCTTTTTTTTTCCCCCAAAAAACCATATATCTTTTAAAGTAAAATTAATTAATTTAATTTGATGACTCGCACCGTGCACTTACCCGACGCTAATATGTGGACTCGTGCACTGCGCTCGACAATTAATTTTTTTTTGAATTGAATATATACCCTAAAATGAATTAGTGAACCATAAAATTAAAGTGAATTAATTTAAATTTTTTGATCTGGTGGCATAGGCGTTGCACTCGCCCAACACTTGATAATTAATTTTTTTGGATTAAATGTAAACTCTAATTGGTATTAATAAACCCTAAAAAACTATAAAAAATTCCCAAAAAACAATAGAATTCTAAAAAAAACACTAAACCCTAAAAAACCCCCTAACCCTCAACTCCTAAGATCTAAATATTAATTTTGATGAAATAAAATATAATTTGAATGAAAAAACTCATTTATGACAAGTAGCAGGTATGTTGCTTTTTATGGTTATGGGTGATATTTTTAGATTTGGAGTGATACTTTTTATCATAAAGGGTGATAATATTTCTGACGAGGGGTTTTTTTTATCTCAAGGTGGGGCGGGTTGGGTTGACCCGCCTCGCCCACCCGTCTAACTGTCAGATTTTATCTGCTTTGGATTTTCAAAATCTGGCAAAAAACTGTGTTAATTGGGCCAAAATGGTGATCAAAATTGCGTTTCGGTTTTGTCCAGTGGGCTAAGAAGGCATCGGCCCATCTAGAAAATACATTTAAGAAACTATCCCAGTTGCTTATTAGTCACGTGACTCACGTGGGCTGCTGTAGTTATTCAAGGTGTCTTTAATTATAAACATATAATCAAGTTCATCGCATTATATATATAAAAAAATATGACAGACACTTCCATGCACTAGGTGTAAATAAGATTTACTTCAGACGGATCGGATCAAAACATAGGTTAACCCGTAAAAAAAATTCAATAAAATCAGTATCAACTGTAACAATAAAAAATATCACTCAAAATTCAAAAAATATCATCTACATCATTAAGAAGTAAGGTCAAATTGTGATTTTTTCCAATCCAATTAATGTTTAGAGTTTAGGAGTCCAGGGTTTTTTTAGGATTCATGGTTTTCTAGAGGTTTATTTTGTGTTTTTATGGTTTTTTTAGGGTATATTTTGTGTTTTTTAGGGGTTTATTCTGTGTTTTTTAGAGATTTATTTTGTGTTTTTTTAGGGTTTTGTAGGGGTTTATTTTGTATTTTTAGGGTTTTTTATGGGTATATTTTGTATTTTTTTAGGAGTTTATTCTGTGATTTTTAGGGCTTTTAAGGGTTTATTTTGTATTTTTAGGGTTTTTAGGGGTTTATTTTGTATTTTTTAGGGTTTATTTTAATTTTTTAGGGTTTATTAATTTTATTTTAGGGTATAAATTTATATTTATTAAAAAAATCAATTCACTTTAATTTTAAGGTTCACTAATTTTATTTTAAGATATAAAATTTTTAGATAAAAAACAAAAATAAAATATAGAAAATAAAAAAAATCGTCTAGAAAAAAAAATATTAGCGAGCGCGTGGCCGCACGTGTGGGCCAGACGCTCGTCTGATGTTGGTGCACAAAAAAAGAGTTGTGCATGAAGTGTTCCTCAAAAAATATAGGCCCCTCCGCTATTACGACTTGTTTACTTCAAGAATTTACAATTGAGTGGATAGATAGTTTAGAGAATGAGAGGATGGATAAATCATATTCCATCTCATTATGTGGGATACATATCCCACAAATAGGCACACAAAGCTCATTTATCACGGGCCTTGGATTATCCACTATTTTAATATCATGCAAAGTAAATATATGATAATAATCCATCAAAGTAAATAAGGCATTGGGGAATAAATTAAATAAATTAGATTAATAAAAATAATATAACCCAATGTCCTAATCCATAACATATTTTGATAGATTGAACCATTTTATAGTTTGAATCATTCGCTCCTTTCAAGAGTGCGGAGACGTTCATGTCATATCAGTAATTTTTTGACGTAGATGATCTATGCGGTACGAGTAGCTAGCACCCATATGTGTAATATAATTTATCATATATATTCCATTAAACATTGCAAAAAGATGGATCCTTTTTAAGTTTATTTAACGTTAAAGTTTAAATTCATAGATTGTAAATTATTTTATTTAAATCATGGAACTCTTATAATTTAGATTGTCCAGGCACTTGTTGAATATAACTCCATTGAGAGACAGATGATTATCAATGTAACACCATTATTTAATTTTCCATCTTCTACGGTGTTACTATTCTATTTAAAATTCATACATAGTAAAAATAATTTAAACTAATTGCGGAAGCGAATCCCATTAACTTTTAAACCCCTTTCAGACCATTTATTAAAACGTAAAAATAGATGAAACTTTAAATAATAGACATCAATTTAAAACTAAAATAATTAGAATACATAACTTAAAACTTCATTCTTTAAATTAAAACCAAAATAAAACTAACTAATTTAAATATTTTTCATCCCATTTCTTAAAATTTCACCATTTTTTACGAAAATAAAGTAACTAACCAAACCATTTCACAATCAAGTTAAACAAAATAGAAATTTAGCATTCATTGAGAATAAAAACGTGAGCTAATGTTTCAAGTAAACAAAATTTATAATAAAGAAATAAACTAGTAATCTTCACACTTAAATAAGAAAAACTAAAAGGAAACATTTGAAATATAAATCTTTTAAAGCTCCCATGGTCATAATCTCAGCCATAGTCACATTCGAATCTCTGCTACTACTTCAACCTCCTTCAATTTGCAAAAACTGAAAATAGTAGGGGTTGGAGTACATATAAATACTCACTCGGAACTAAGTACTGTACATATCTCATCAACAATTTAAATAAATAAGAATAAACACTAATACAATAATTTTCCCGGTGGTGATGGCTTAGTGGTGGAGTGAGGTTGCTTGGAGACCAAAGGTCACGGGTTTGAATCTGCTCGATACCACAGGTCGAGTGTGTGAGTTAAAGAAAAAAAAAAAACACACTAATACCATAATCTCTTTATGGCACATGTTTAACATGTAATCACTTGTTCATGCTTGACATGAAATCACATATAGTGCACGCATTCATTTATTCATGTTGAAGTTGAACATGAAATCACATCGTACATGCTTAACACACATCATGTTCTTATGCTTAACATGTCTTCATTTGCTGATGCTCAACATGAGATCACTTGTACTTGCTTAACACATACTCTTGCTCCTTGCTTTTCTTTTCATGCGTGAGAGAGAGTGGCTACAAACCTTTATATATAATAGCAGATTAGGAAAAACTTTAAATGATCAATCTCTTAAGCGTTTAATGTTAAGGAGAATTATTTCGTATACCTTGCTTGGGAGGGAGGAAACCAAATGTATTTCTCTTACCTTTGGACCTTCAAACACAAATCGAACGGGCTCTTTCAAAGAAAATAACTTGGGCTCATCATAAAAGTTATTGTTTGGGCCTCCTTGACTTAATTAAACACAATATAATATGCATGTTCAGAAAATAATAATAGGGTAATTATCAACACGGTCCCCAATTTATTCTTTCTAACTCTTAAAATTAATTAAAATATTAATATATTTTTCTAGACCATTTATCCCTATACTTCTAATCCACCCCAATAAAAAAAATAAAGTAATAAAATAAAAATAAAACTCCTTTAATGTACATGCCTCACCCCCAACATTCTTTCTTAATTAAAAACACACAAAAAAACATTGAAAGAACTTGTTCACAGCCCCAAAAGATGAACCCACACAATTTCTCTTATTTTATAATTCTTAAAATATCAGACTTAGTTCTTAAAGACGATGTAGACTAATTACTTGTCATGAACATGATTAACTCTCTCTCTTGCTCCTTGTAAATGTCTGGTGGACATTTTTATGCCATCATAACCAAATCAACATATAGATCGAGCAAGTCAGAGATGAACATTTATTCTGGTAATATCGGAGGTGATTCATAATTCTGCATGATTTTTACCAAGAACTTATGTTATGCATAATTCAAGAAAATCCAATATATATGCGTAATCCAAATCTATTATATATACTAAAGTAGTAAAGTCTTGCACTGTTCATTTCCAAATTCCCGCCCAAGAAGCCCGCCTAAATGCCATGCACATGCAAGCCCAATAAAAAAATTAGTGGTTAAAAATTGAACATCTCTGATTTAATTTTAAGCTGCCTTTTAGTTTTCTTTTTTGCTTTTTCCAAGTACTTTAAGACGGACAGACTGTCAAGTGTTGTACTTCATATTAATTATTTTGAAATTCAAAATTTTATTTAAGAGCTAATAATCAATTTTATATTTATAAAATTGATTATTATCACCATAACCTTCCACTTCGTTTCCACTTCAGCATATAGTCTGGGTAATAATATTTCTCCATTCAATTTTATCTATTTCATTTCAAAAATATTGCAAATCTGTAATTAAATTCAAATATTCAAGAAATCAGAAATTTATCTCTAATATTTGTAATTTTAAAAATAAATGATAAAATAAATAAATAATTTTATATCTTATCTATATGTATATATCTAAAAAACATGTTTTAAGACATGAAATATATCTGATGGATTGTGTCCGATCAAACTACCTAATAGAAGTTGATTTAAATACTATAAAATGATATATATGTGCATCGCACGGGGTCAATCCAAGTATCTCTGATCTTCTTTTCTTTCTACTGAATTTTTATCTTTGTCAATTTTGTGTTGGGAGTTTTTATTAGTTTGAGTCCCGTGTGGATTCGATTTTGAGTGATTGATTTTGGATTTGGTTTTTGATGATTTCAACCGATTATCACTGATAAATGGTGGGGTTTTGGTTTTGTTGTCAAGTTTCTAGCCATAATTCCCGGTCCATTTTCTTGAAAATTATAGAGGTAGTCTCTCTTGGAATGGCATCTATTAGTGTCCATGATATGCTCGATTCCCCTATTTGTACTAATTCTATATACCCATTGATCCATCTGATCTATCTTAACAATATATATTTATTTCTTATTATGCATATGTAATTATCATTTTTGAACGTTGACACTACTTTCAAAGTTCTTCTTATTATCACGCCAATGGCAAATTTATATACTGACCTACAAATTCAGTTAGTTTTTTTCTGTATTCTTCTACTTCTATTTGGTATAAATAATTTCCTAATAACTTTATGGGATATAGTAACGAGCCAAATGCTTCATTTATATGTCTATAAGATAAGACAAACGTAATGTTAATGATCGAAAGTCTTCCAAGAGTAATGTTATAAAATGATGAATATAATATGTTTCGGTTGGTTAGATCTATCCTGCATCCGCAGCTCTTTTTGCAGGATATTTGTTGTAAGTATTAGTGTTTTGCAAATTTTATGAAATATGGTGAAAAGACTAAACAAATTATGTAATCTGCATGTGGTGACTTCTCTTGACTTAATTTGTTTTATACTTTTATATGTAGCTGCAGCTTCACTTTTAGTAGAAGATATAATATATATGGCGCGCAACGCGCGTGGGTCAATCTAGTTAATTTAAAATCAAATTACGCGTCAAGTGTTGGAAAATTGGATGTAATAAATTGAGTGTGACTCATTTAATTTTATCCAATTTTTGGTGACCAAAGTATTTAATTTTGGAGAAATTAAATAATATATGATTGATCTGCATTTGTATTATATAATCATAATATTTTTATTTTCTCAAATTCAATTATTCTGTGAGTGGGAAATTTATTATTAAAGGTGGTCACACAATTGGGCATTTATGGAGTGTAGGGAAATGTGTTTAAAGCACATTTAATAATCTTACATTGATTTATTAACTTAGTTAATATGCATATTTAAGTGTTTAAATACTTAAGTGAAATATCTAACGTGCACAAGATTGTGAGCTATGAGCTCACACGCGCGGGCTTGTGCCTGAGCACCGTCCTCAGATCTTAGTTCTTGACAATTGGACTTTGAACATACTTAGGCCTGATTGAGTTACAGTTTTAAAGCGCAGAAATGGACAGGTCGTTGAATAGGTCGACGGGCCGAACGTTAACTCCCTCCTGAAGTTGGAGCTGAAGAAGTTAAGCAAAGCCGGAGGCTGTAACTCATAGAGGTTACAACGCCTCATGTGTGGAATAGTACCTATAAATAAGACACTATTTGAATGCCCCAAATCCTAGTGGAGTAGTATTTATAAATAGGACACCCTCCCATGTGTGGAGTAGTGCCTATAAATAAGACACTATTTGAATGTCCCAAATCGTGATGGAGTAGTACATATAAATAGAACACTCCAACATGCTTGAAAATACACAAAAAACATATATGTTATACCTCAAGCAATCCTTCTTCTTCGAGTCTGCATATCAGAATAGTAGTCAGCATGCTAAAAAATACACTAAATGCATCTCTCTTATACCACCAAGCAGTCCTTCTGCTTCGAACCTATAAATTGGACACTCCAACATGCTGAAAAATATACCAAAAGCATCTCTCTTATTACTACAAAAAAACATGTTTTAGTCATAATAATTTTTGTCACTGTGTGTATATATATATATATATATTGTCACTAAATATTCTCAGTGATAAGTAACTAGGTCGTGACTGTAAATAGTGTGGTTAAAAGTTTAATGACGACATCCCATTGGTTGTCACTATAAATAAACTTTTTATTCACATGCGCATTTTGTCACTAATAATTTATTTTATAGTAATAAATATTGGTTGTTACTTAAACCTGAACTTACAGCCACAATTGATTTATGTCACTAATAATTATGGTATAATCACACATAATTGTAGTCACTAAATTTTATATTTTTATTGACAAACAACTATTGTTGCTATTACAGTATGTTTTAGTGGCAAAATAATATTTATAACTATAACTTAATATAACTATCAATAGCATACTGTCACTAATTATAACTTTTATTGTTATTATTATTATGTCATTAATCAAACTCTATTGTCATGACTATCATATTGCAACTAATTATATTTTTTTTATCATCACTATAATTATGTCACTAAATATATTTCATTGTCACTATCATATAATCTCATCTTGTACTTTCTATTGTAACTATCATATTGTCACTGATTATAATTTTCATCACCACTATTATTATGTCACTAATCCAATTCCATTATCACTAATATTGTGTCACTAATCTAAAATTAGTATTTTGCACATACCAATTCAAATTTCACTGCCACAATATATATTTTATATCAAGATTATATGCTTCAGCATTTTTTGCCCCATCAAAAGAAAAAGAGTCAGCTTAATGAGGAAAAATGAGGTGATAAAATGCCAAAATGTACTTGGTGTAAGAAAAGATAAAAAAAGGATTGCTGCATCTTCAATATACCACCAAGTAGTCATTCTTCTTCGAGTCTGCTTGTCGGAATAACAGTGCTACTGCCGAAAGGACAAAAGCCATTTCATATTTGAGAGATAGAACACTAAACCATGAGCACCAGCCCGAGCTTACGTATTTATTTTGCGGAGAGAGGTCTACTCGACTTGGCTTGACTCCTAAAATTTGCACATATAGCTGGTTTACATCAAGTTTGTTTCAATTCAGTTTATTATAATCTATTTTTCTACTCCTTTTTCTATTCTTTGTACTTCAATTGGTTCTAATCCCAAAGGCATTGTAATAGCTTTTATACCAAGATATCGAATTTTTTGGTAATCCTCCAATGCGATGTGCCCTATTTAATCAAAATTAATAAATTTTCTACTTGTACATTTTCTAAAAGAATAAAAATTAGTGAATCATATTATAATTAGTATATTCCATCCCTTAAAATCAGATTAAAGAGGTTGAAGTATAAATTATGTTTTTATTTTTAGCAACTAGGAACATCAGAAGGCAGCGTATCTTTTCTCATCATTAATTTATTTTTTTGGCCATATCATATTTACATACATATATGATTGAGAAAATTTATGTATACAAAATAAACCGATGAAAATACTTAATTTATGTCGTACACAATTACACTGTTTCTGGAGAATGTAGGGACCGGGAGCAGACACTAAATGACTATATGATGCAGAATGAAATTCTCATTTTTCTGTATCCTAGAATGCTCTGGGATATTCTATGTATAACACTCTCCACTACTCTAGCGTTGAGACCAAGTGTCGGTTCCACCACTCCACCAATGATGCACATTGACTTCCCCAGGAGTTACATCAATTACTCTCCAGCCCACTAACTCTTCCCCAAGAGTTACAACAGTTACTCTCTAGCCCACTAACTCCACCAGCTCCAGGCGGGAGTTATGGATTTGAAGTTAGATGTGAGCCATTCCAAGCGGGAGTTACAAATTTTAAGTCAGATATGAGCCATCGAGTGCACCTACGGATTAGTTGACCGACCCGTTATTTTGTTGCCGACCTGCTCCACGACCCGTCCGTTTCTGAGCCATAAAACATGATGAGAATGTGACCATGCCAACCAAGGAAGAACGTATGCACCGATTGAGAATGCAGGGACCGGGAGCAGACACTAGATGACTATATGATGTAGAATGAAATTCTCATTTGTCTGTATCCTAGAATGCTCTGGGATGTTCTATGTATAGTACTCTCCACTAGTCCAGCGTTGAGACCAAGTGTCGGTTCCACCACTCCACCAATGATGCACATTGACTTCCCCAGGAGTTACATCAATTACTCTCCAGCCTACTAACTCTTCCCCAAGAGTTACAGCAGTTACTCTCTAGCCCACTAACTCCACCAGCTCCAGGCGGGAGTTATGGATTTGAAGTCAGATGTGACCATTCCAGGTGGGAGTTACATATTTGAAGTTGGATATGAGCCATCGAGTGCACCCATGGATTAGTTGACCGACCCATTATTTTGTAGCCGACCTGCTCCGCGACCTGTCCGTTTCTGAGCCATAAAACTTGATGAGAATGTGACCATGCCAATCATAAAAGAACACATGCACCATGGAAACTACAAATGGATTGCTAGGTTGTCCATTGAAGATAAAGAAGATTAAGGCATGATGAGAGTTTAGAAGACAGTCAGTATGGGCATACCGACTACGTGTTGAAGTTGAAGTCCAAGAAGACCAAAGCTAAGAAAGTTGTGAGTTGGATCAGCCCACAAGTTGAATATTTTCGTCCCTTTTGAAGCCAAGTCTAATTGGATTTATTTTATTTTATTTATTCAATTTTTGGTATTTTTTGGATTTTTCCTTAAAACAGATTTTTAATTAAGGAACAATCCTAGTTTGATTAAGACTCTTTATTTTCGGCCTTATCTTGTTTTCTAGGCCTTTTATTTTCAACCTAGCCTCTAGTATAAATAGGAGAACCTTATGTTATTTTTTATTTGAGACGTTGATTAATATTTGAAGTTATTTTCAATTATCTTACGTTTCTTTGGTTGAACTCTTTTCAATCCTTTGGTTGATGATCACAAATAATTCTTTAGGTCTAGCAAATCTAAAGTCTTAATTCAAGTTTCTTTTTAGTTCTTTGCGTTTTAAGGAAAAGCTGCTAATTTATCTAGAATTGTTCAAGGAAGTTGCGTTTCGTCTCACCGAAGACGGGGTTCAATTGAAGACCAAGACCATTCTATCTTCATTAACACACGACGCCATCAACTACCATCATCCACAAGCCATAACGCACGCCATCTATCTTCCAAGTAAGTCATACGAAAATCATCATCCTTTATCAACCCTTAGCCAACCATATTCATCCCAAAATCCATTCCTTCCAATCGTTTTCCTTGTCATCTATTTGTTTGGTTTCATGTTTTGCTTATTTGAGTCATTATCTAGGTATCCTATGAGTCAATTTATTGATTCTAAAGTCCAGCCATATAATCAAGTCTTTGTCCTTGTTTTAATCGAGTTTTTAGCCTAGAGAGTCGGATTGAATCCTTCTTAATTCTGACGTGTTTCGATCTTAAGTCTTCCGCTACATTTCCTCTAGATTTAACTTAGATTCATTGTCTAGGTTACATCATATCAAAACTGTAACGGTTAGGCCTCGGAAGCCCACGTACGCACAAAGTCCACCTAAAGTCCCATTGCCAAGATACAAGTCTGAGGACGAGTCTAGATGAGATGAGCCTGAGTACTGGCACAAGAATGGATGAGCACGTGTGTGCGTGTGTGAGCTCATGGCCCACATTCTTGTGCACTTTAGATATTATACTTAAGTGTTAATACACTTGAATACACTTCTTAACTAGGTTAAGAAATCAATGTGGGATCATTAAATGTGCCTTAATGTTGGTCCCGGGGCGAGTCAAAATCAGTTTAGAGGGGGGGCTGAATAAACTGATCTAAAAATTTAACAATAATTGCGGAATAGACAGGGCCCATTTGACTCGCTAGGTTATCAATGCTATTAGGAGATCAGTTGAGATGATCAGCTAGCTTGGAGTGCTGTGTGTGCTTGAAGTGTGCAGTTTAGAACATGCAACTGAAACTGAAAAATAAAGCAGAGCACACAAGTAATTTTATAGAGGTTCGAAGCTCAACTTCTACGTCATCTGTTCCTTCCGCAGAAGGGCAATTCACTATGCAAGTGTAAAGTTTCTTTATTACAGTTACACAGTAAAGACAGGTGTTGGACTTGGCTGTCGGTGACTTTACGAGTCATGAATTTCTTTTCAACTGTTGCTGTCCCAAAAGCTACGAACCAACGCAAGTAGCCTCTGTTAGGAAAATTGTTGGGAAAATCCCAAATGATGGTTTTGATGAAATGTCGAAATATGTGTGATGATTTAATGAAAAACTGCAGGTTATGAAAAGCTGGAAATCAGGGATAATGACCAAGTAAGAGTTCAAGCTGAGATGAGAGACAGCTATTCAGAAGCATGATCAACCAGCTTATACAGTTGCCTTGATCAGACCAGTCAAAGTCAACTCTTCAAAGCTTAAGAAAAGCTGTAATGGGGGAAGAGAACTTTGGAGACTGGTAGGCATCCACAGATGAGTAATCATCAGTCTTAGCAGAGAGCCAAGATAGACTGATGAACATAGTCAGTGTGAAAGCTGAAACTGATCTGATCAAAGATCAGTCAGAGCTGACCTTAAACTGATCAAAGATCAGTTAGCTGGTAAAATAGCTCTAAAAGCATTGAGCTACTACTGAACTGACCATAGATCAGTTCAAGGAGAAGAGGTAAAAGCTCAATCAGGTAGCTAACTGATAAGTCCAGAACTAAAAGATTTTCAAGCTTAGCTGCTGAGTCAGCTGAACTAAACTATATCAGGATAGAAGCTCAAGGCAACTGAGGATCTGCCAACTGGACAATCTCAGAGCTGAAAGCTAAGATAGCTGAGAGCTCATCAGCTGAATGTCCAAAAATGATAGCCAAGTCAACTGCTCTCTCTGACAAGCAGTCAATGAAGGTCTTAACAGGAAATCTTTAAAAGATCCTGATGATCTTAGAGCAGAAAATATTAAAGTCAAATGGCTAATTCATTAAGAGCTTCAAATAGCTATAGGCATTAAAATGCCACCAGTGATTTCTAAATAATCACCAATCATAACGGTCAAAATTCACTAATCTATTTAAAGAGGGTGAAATCAATTTTGGCCAAGACTTTCACCAATCTAACTTTGCTATTTTGCAGAACGAAATTTTTCTTTCTCCCTCCCCACAACTCAAAGCTTAATATTCTCAAAGTGCGAAAAGTCTCAACTAAGAAGGCATGCTTCAAGTTCAAAGAAACCTGCTAAGCTAACGTAGAATTCCAGCAAGAGCAAAGCTTTTCAGTTCAGTCCCTCAAAGATCAACCACTCAGCTCAAACTAAAGGAGCATTCTAGGTTGATAACAGATTCAAGACTGTCTTCTTGAAGATTAGCGAGATCTAAAATCGTGTAAAGACGGGCAATAGCACCTAAAGTCTCAGTGTGCAGTTGGGACCAGTAAGTGTCAACTGTCGACCCAGAAACCGGCTGAGGAAGAGTGTGTATCGACGGGTCCGTTCTTCCGAGATAGCAACAGTTGGAAAGGAGGTCGTGCTTGGGTTGAAGGGTGTCGTTTTTAGGTCCAACAAGAATTCTTCACTGTGTAACTATAATAAAGAAACTTTACACTTGCATAGTGGATTTCCCTTCTGCGGAAGGAAGAAAGGACGTAGAAGCAGGAAGCTTCTAACCTCTATAAAGTTCTTTGTGTGTTGTTCTTATTGCTTTCAGCTTTGCATGTTCTTAAACTGCACACATCCACACACACAGACTGCATTGACAAGCTTTAGCCACGTCTTCAAGCTATCAGTTGTAAACTGATCAGCTCACCAGCTAAGCTTCAGTCAGTTCCTCTCAACTAATCAGTAAGCACAGATAAGATATCAAAAGCGAGTCAGGGCCCTATCTATTCCGCATCCGTTTTAAGATTTTGAAGTCAGTTTGTTTATTCACTCCCCCTCTAAACTGACATAGACTCGTACCGGGACCAACAGCCTCCTCAGTCGGTTTCAGGTCAACTGCCCATACTTATCAATCTCAACCGTTCACTGAGACTTTAGGTGCTATTGCCCATCTTTACAAGGTTTTAGATCTTTTTCGATCTTTAAGAAGACAGTCTTAAAACTGGTATCAACTGATATGCTCCTTTGCGCGTCTACGGCTTGAGCTGGGTAGTTGATCGTTGTAGAGCTTCAACTGAGAGAATGTCTCTGGCTGGATTTCTTCAACAGCTAGCTTAATGAGCGATTTGGCTCCTTTTCTTCAGTTAGACTTTTGCTTTTGCTAAGTTTTGAGTGAGACGCTTTAGAACTTTGGTGAACATCTTCGCTCAAAGTCTATGCAGAAAGTCTAAGCTAAAGTTCTCTTCACGAGTCAAAAGTCACGGCCATCTTCTGGGTTGCTCATCTTTTAGATGAGTGGCTGATGACCATTGATGATCACTGTGTGATCATAAATGATAAAGCCATTGAGGCTTTCATTTAAAGAGAGCCGTTGAGTAGCCTTTGTGCTTCTGACAAGCTTTTGATCAAGATCTCGGTTGCATTAACTTCAAGATCTTCTTGTTGGCTTTTCTGATATTTGAATTTCAGTTATGGTTTCTATCTTGATCTTCAGTTCTGGGCTTTGATAGGCAATTTGAATCTTCAGTTCCTCGGCTGTTAGTTCTGTGCATCCTTGGCAGGTTTTGTAAGCTCCAGTTAAGATCATCTTCAGCTGGTAGTTCTGGACTCTAGCTTGATACTTTCTGAGCTCCAGTTTGATTTGCTTCAGCTGGCAATTTGAACCAGTGTTCTTCCGCTGGCATTCTAGACTGGTCTCCCTTCAGCTGGAACTTCGTTGAACTGGTCTTCAGTTCGGATGCTAGCGCTTCTTCAGTTGGACTTCAGAACTGATGGGTCTTCAGCTGGTATCCTTTGAACTAGTACTTCTTCAACTAGAACTTCATTCTTTAGCTGAGACTTCTTGAGCTGGTATTTCCTTCAGCTCGGACCTTGGACTGATGCACCCTTCAGCTGATATTCTTCTTCAACTGGAATTTTCTTGAGCTGGCATGTTCTTCAACTCTAACTGGTGCATTCTTCAGCTGGTATTCTCCTTCAGCTGAGAATTGTCTTGAGCTGGCATATCCTTCAGTTCGGACTAGGTTTTCTCTTCAGCTGGTATTCTTCTTCAGTTGGAATTTTCTTGAGCTTGCATGTCCTTCAACTTTAACTGGTCCATTCTTCAGCTGGGAATTGTCTTGAACTGGCATGTCCTTCAGTTCGGACTAGATCTTCTCTTCAGCTGGTATTCTTCTTCAGTTGGGAATTGTCTTGAACTGGCATGTCCTTCAATTCGGACTAGATCTTCTCTTCAGCTGGTATTATTCTTCAGCTGGAACTTTTCTTCAGCTGGGAATTGTCTTGAACTGGCATATCCTTCAGTTCGGACTAGATCTTCTCTTCAGCTGGTATTCTCCTTCAGCTGGGAATTGTCTTGAAACTGGCATGTCCTTCAGTTCGGACTAGATCTCTCTTCAGCTGGGAATTGTCTTGAACTGGCATGTCTTTCAGTTCAGATTAGATCTTCTCTTCAGCTGGTATTCTCCTTCAGCTGGGAACTTTTTTCAACTGGAACTTTTCTTCAGCTGGGAATTGTCTTGAACTGGTATTTTTTCTTCAGTTCATAACTGTAGACTGATGGCATCTGGTACTTTGAACTCTGATGGTATCTGCATCTTTTAGTTTATCTTGTTAACTGATCTAGCAAGCTACAGTTTCTTTTTCACAGCTCTTAAGGCTGGATTTTTCTTTTTCTTTTTCTCTCTTTTCTTTTCTCTCTTTTTTTCTTTTTCTTTTTCTCTTTTCTTTTCTCTCTTTTCTTTTCTTTTCTCACTTGGATTGATCATTTTCAGGCTTTGATAGCTTGATTTTTTTGATATGATCATCCTTAGTTTTCTGCTTGATTTCTCTTCAGTTTTTCAAGGCTCTTTGCGTAATTTGACATATTTTGACGTCTCATCAAAACCCCAGTCAGGAAAACCCTTGATAGTTTTTCCTAACACTTAACCACATTTTCCCACATTTTCCCACACACCATAAATGCCAAGTTGTGTGACCAATTTCAACAATTAATTTCTCACTCACCGAAAATCAGATTTGAGAAAATAAAACACTACGATTATCTACTACAAATATAGAACAATCGTACACCATTTAATTCCTCCAAAATTAAATAACTTGGTCATTAAAAATTGGAAAAAATGAGTCACGACTCAATTTATTACATTCAATTTTCCAACAATTTATATAGAACAATGAAAAAAAAATGATGCATATATCTGGAGAGATTAAAGATTGTAAGATTGTTTGAGACATAAATTTTGAGAAATCAAAATGATACTATATTTATGAGGAAGCATGGTCGAGATGATAGAGGTGAGAGATGATGTTCTAGATATGGAGATTAATGGTGGCTCCATTAATAGATGGTAGAGATGATAGAGGTGAGAGATGATGTTCAAGATATGCCGGCTCCAAAATAACAATGAACTTGTGCTATGACATATTTCAATGATGATAGTGGGGTGGGGAAGATAGAAACTGTGATTTGGGAATATTAATATGCTGTAAAAAATTGTAATGATATAAAAGTGAAGTTGACTTTTTTTATTATTTTATTAAAATAGGAAACTATGAAAAGTAAAATGTGGGATGTGCTTAGAATTATCCATAATAATATTACTTGGAAATCATTATCCAAAAAACAGTGTGTTACAAATAATAATACTTGGAAATCATTAACATCTTTTGATTCCTCAAACCTTGCTGAAATGATTTCCAAAAACTGATTCGAGTTAGTTCATCTCCTCTTAGAGAGGAGTTTTGGTACCACAGTGAAGCATTCTCCTCAAAATGTATAATGGCTAATTGCACTCTTTTATCATCTGGGGTGTAGGGTAGCATTCTAAAATAGCTTTGGCAGTTTAAAATCCAGGCTCTCGGATAATCCATTATATCAAATTTTAGAAAATCAAGCTTTGGAAAATGATCAGAAACATGGTTACCTGGTGCTCCCATCATTTCTCTGCCTCTGATATACTATTGTGGTATAGGTTGAGTAACCTCACTTTTGTCCTCTGTTGTAGGTGTTCCCAGCAAGGAACTCTCTTTCCTAGAATACATATATGCTTATGTCCAAATTAGAGAGGTGTAACGGAATAGTGCCTCAAGTCTTGGCGAGGTTATCAATCTTTCCATTAATCCCACGCATATGATTTTCTAGATCTGAGGTGACTGCATTAATTTGTTCTTGTAGTTTTACTTCAATAGCATCCCGTTCAATAGCCTCTGCTTTAACAACTTAATCTATCTATTTTTTTTACTGTCTTGTAGCTCATGGAGGTGCGTACTATCAGTCATGGCCCAAATCTTAAGCTCTGAAATACCAGATGTTGTGAACTGAATGTGTTTTAGGTGATTAAGAAGCTAATATGACGTTCTACAAGTAATTAATTAATGTATTTTTTAGCAATGTATTTTTCTAAAAAGATACGATCTTGGTTTAATAATATAGGGGAAGAAGAGTTAATGGGAGAAATATAGAGAGAAAGTAGGGAGGAAAAGATACTTTCATTACTTTCCGTTGAATACAAGATACTCTTCTTTTATAGTCCAAGGGGATTACATTATATTTTCATACATTATATTTCCATAACCCTAAAGGCATATGCTAAATTAAACAAGGAAAATAAAATACTTTATAAACTCATTGGGCCTGACAGATGGGCTTACTTTAATTAAACAGAAAGGTATATCCTAACCCAATACAATTACTTAGACCCGGTCCCTGATCCGTTGACCTCATCGCCAGCCTCTTAATTTCAAATTAACTCATTCTCCCTCAAACTTTGATTTTCCATTCTCAATTCAAGATCCCATTTTTTCTCTTTTCACCGAACTTTCCAATAATTTCTTAATTTCCAACCTGTATCATGACATGGGGGTGTCTAGTTAAAGTTCGTTTGGTTGAACCCAATAAGTTGAACATTGGGTGTAAGATATATGATGTTGTGATTATTGGCTATGCAATTAATTCTGTTGCTTATAGATTTATGTCTTTGAATGATAATTCTATTTCTCAGTCACGTGATGTGGATTTTTTAGCATTTATTATCTTTAAAATCTTGTGATGACGTAAATATTTCTGATTCATCCGTTGATGATCATGTTGATGTGCCTAGTTCTTCTATGAATATGCCTAATGATCAAGTTGAACTTAGAAGAAGCAAAAGATAGATAACTGAAACCTCATAGGCTACGTTTAAAATTTAAAGCATTCTTTTATTAAAAAACTAGTATTTGTCCACCCGTGTGATGCACCTAATTTTTTTATTAAAATTTTATACAATAAATAAATATTATTTATTTTAAGTTATAAAGAGGTAATAGTAAAAAAAAAACTCAAGAATGAAATGAATATATTTGTGAGTTGTTAATGAATAGTTCTGAAAGTATATCTAAGTAACCATTAATATAGATAACAAAAAAAAGAGATATTTTTAAGCTCTTTGAGAAAAACCAATTTAATAATTGACATGCATATAAAGATCATGTCTTGCAATATATATTAGGCACCTTATTGTCATATTGCATTTCTTAATATTAATTATAAATAAATATCATATAATTCATTTGATGCTTATTTCCTTTTTAGAACACAATACATTTTATATACTTATATACAACTAATTAATTGTCTCGAAAAAGGACCAACTTTATTCGTTTGCCTAGATCAAATTTCACATTAAATCAACTTTCAATTATTAATCTTATTAAAATTTGGGCTTCTAAGGATTCAATATTCATCGGTGCCACTTTTGCACAAATTTGAAGAAAACAAAAATATTAAGAAGGATACAAATATGTAGATAGATAAATATGTTCTTGATTTTATTTATTAATCTGAGCTGTTTCTTTTAGTATGTTGGAATAAGTTCTTTTTTTCAATTTTTGTTCAATTAAATACTATGCTTTTTAATCTAAAAACAAACAATATTACTCTTTTTCATTTTGCATATCATTGATCGTTTAAGAGGATTTTTTTGCACTATTTGTAGTTTTGGAAACAAGAACTTGGCACTTTGACTACAAATGAAATATTTTCAGAGAATACCTTTAAATGATAAGAGTTTTGTTTTTCTTCTAAATACATTCATTCCATAAATTTTTATATTAAATAATTTTTTTACACTAACGTTATATACATTTAAAAAAATCTATTTTAAATTATTTTGATGTGCAGTAAATGAGAGACTGCTTGAACCAAATTGCTTGAATGTGCCACATTCAAAGTTTTTGAGGAGACAACCAGTTCATCATTTAACGCCATGGAGCACTTATCTGCATCAAAATATAACAAAATAAACTATTTTGATAGACTATTCAAATGTTGAATAATATTAAGAATATCAAAATGGAGAATACTAACATTCAACTAGGTTAATTGCCTTAAAATACATACATTTTGGGGTCTTTTTGGTTTTTCACACGTTTTAAAAAATGTAATTTTAATAACATGAACTTAGCCCTTGTTTGACTTTTCATATGATTTTCAAATTCCAGCCAACTGAATCTAATGTGGTAGCCGGAGACTACCACGTGAACATCTACATGGACACCAAATTGCCTTAACATACACGAACTTCAAAATAATTTTTTTTTCACATGAATTAAAAATGACCAATTTTAGTGGTTTTTTTTGGACTTTTTCGTGTAATGCGGCGAACGTGATAAAGGTACTTCAATTTATACTTTCCAAAAATAATTATAGAACAAGATGTGATTTTTAATTAACATCATTTGATAGTTGTGATGTTGTTGGTCTCGGTAATTCATTTAATATGCACGAAAATCATACTACAACTTTAGGGTGCCTGTGGTATGAAAATTTATCACCACAATGTTTGAAAGGATTTGAGTCATTAGATATTCATATTATTAATAGATTTAAAGAATACTACATAGACAAATTAAAAATTTATTCAAAAATATTAATGAAAATGTTCAATTATAAAATTATTTGAGATTATCTAACGTATAAAGCTATCTTTAAAAAGCTATTAAACATTGTTGAAAAAACTATCAGGAATACCCCTAATTTTGGTTTTGATGAAATGTCAAACATGTAGAAACATCTTCTGAAAAACTGCAGGAGTTCCAAGCTGGAAATAGAAAACTGACCAAAGAGAGACTCCAAAAATAGCTCAGCTAAAGCAAGAGTCAACCACATTGGAGCATGGTCAATCCAACTGAGAGGATGCATCAACCAGTCAGAAAATAACCCAACTGAGGGTTAAAGTACAAAAGATAAATCAACTTCAATCAAACTGACAGCCGAGTCAGTCGAGCTAAAAGATAAATCAAGCTGATCAAAGAAACAGACAACAAGTTAGTTTAAACTGAAGACTGGAAGCATCCAACTGATGCCCAAAAATTAAATATCAGTCGAACTGAAGCCAAGACTCAAATCAACTGCTGATGGCCAGAATTGCAGTCAGCATGCTCAAACCTCAAGCTTAATACCAACTACTGACCAAGTTCAAAATAAGACCAGTCAAACTGATAAAATTTTCAACAGTTTGTGAACAATTGAACTGGAAAATTAAGCTCAATATAAGACCAGCTAAACTGACCAACTAAATAACTAACATTTGTGAACAGTCAAACTGGCAAAAGAGCTTAGAAGAACAGCTAGCTGAAGCTATAGCCGAACCAAGCTGCCAAATACAGAACTGCCAACTGGAGTCCAGAACTAAAAGCTGAGCAGCCAAAGACCTGCCAACTGGACCAATCTAAAATTAAAAGATGAGCAGCTGAAGAACTGCTAACTGGACCACTGCAGAACTAAAAGATGAGCAGCTGAGAAACTGCCAACTGGAGTCCAGAACTGGAAGCTGAGCAGCTGAAGAATCTGCCAACTGAAGCTTTCCCAACAGTTAATGTTCAACTAGAGATCCTGCAATTAATGAAGAAGATCTTGGAATAAATACTCAACAGAGATTGATTGGCTGAGCAACGGCTATTTCAAACAGGCTTCAACGGCTACAAGAACCAACTGATGCGGCCAATCATTACCTGGAAGCTAAGGAAAGAACAACGCCAACTATATATGTGATTCAACCCAACAGTAAACTGAACAATACTGAATAAATAATCCAAATAAACTGCTAAATTAAATAGAACATGAACTGAACAAGAATTGAACTTGAAACAACCTAACTAACCCGTAAAACCCTAAATAAAGACTCGATCATAAACCTATGCAAATAACCTCGGATTGAGCTCAAATTTTAGGACAAGATACAATCTGAAGTCAAGAAAAACATATCTAAACTTCAGTAAAAATGCACGAGTGATTTGGGATTTGGCTCGGTGGTCAATTTTGTGGCGTTTAGGGCTCGAATTTGGATCTTTGGACAATATAAATTGAAATCTGGACTTGGTGGATATATGGACGTGTATGATGATGATGACGAACTATATGGAGGGAGTGTGGAGGCATGGTGATGGTGGTAAATGGCGTGGACAAAGAAAAATGAAAATAGATGTTGAATCTTACCCGAAACGAACCTCGAACCTACTTGGATCCGAAACGCGCCTATGGAGTAATCTTCGTGGCTTGGTTAACCCGAAACTACAAGATGTCATGAACGACCAAAGATTTCAAGTCTGGAGATGCCAATCAACAAACACTACGCAAGAACTGATTTGTGTTTGAGACGGAAAGAAGCATAAAAGCTGTTTTTTCATTCAATTCCAGTCTAAAATTCCAAAGTGAACGAAAATCCCCTAAATAATACCCTAAGGAACGAAATCCCATGTGTCTTGGGCTTAGAAAAATGAATTGGGTTGAAATAAAACTACTGGGTCCAATATCACCTAAACAAGTTATGATAAATTGGACTGCTAATTAAATAAATCCACAACTAAACTAATAGCCCAAATAAATAACATAACTAATTAAAAACTGCAAAAATAAATAATTAAAATAGCAAGACACGTCCACATTGACTTAGTCGAGCTCTTCGATATTCAACACAGTCACCAGCTTGCACTGCCTGAAATCGGCTCCATCATCTTCCAACTTCTTTGTCACATAGCACTGCAGATATCCTTGCAACTTCTTAGCACATAAACGTATCATTGGACCTCGTAGCTGCAACTCTGGATTTAAGTCCTCAGTACTCATCCCGGTCTCATCATTCCCCTCTTCCTCAAAAGAATTCGACCTCGAATTCGGGTCCTCCTCATCAAGATCATCTATAGGAAAAGGAGATAGATCAGAAACATTAAAGGTGGAAGAGTATTTATACTCACCAGGCAGATCAAGTCTATAAGGATTATCATTCACTCAGGCAACGATAGTGAACGGTCCATCTCCACGAGGCATGAGCTTTGACTTCCTCAAGTTCGGGAATCGTCCCGGGCTAAAGTGAACCCAAACCTTGTCACCAGGTTTGAATAACACTTGCTTGTGGTGCGAATTCACCTTGGCTGCATTGCACACTCCTTGAAGCTCGATCCTCAACTTCACCTTTTCATGCATCTCTCGTACCTGTTCAGCTCTACGAACATCTTGCAAACTCGAGAGATGGTCAAAAGGTAAATGAATAAGATCCGTTGGAGTTAACGGATTGAAACCATACACAACTTCAAAAGGGAACATATGTGTAGAAGAATGCATGACTCTATTATAAGTATACTCAGCAAAAGGTAAGCATTCTTCCCACAATTTCAGATTATTCTTTACTAATGCACGCAAAAGAGTACCTAACGTCCTATTTACTACCACAATCTGACCATCTGTCTGTAGATGACATGCAGTAGAAAATAACAATTTAGTACCTAACTTCCCCCACAAAACTCTCCAAAAATACCCCAAAAATTTCAAGTCCCTATAAAAAACAATGGTCCTAAGGATGCCATGCAGATGAACTACTTCACGAAAGAATAGATTGGCAATATTAACAGCATCATCAGTTTTTCTGCAGGTAATAAAATGAGACATTTTGGAAAACCTGTCAACTACCACACACACAGAATCTTTGCCAGACTTCGATCGAGGCAAACCCAAAATGAAATCCATGGAAATATCTACCCAAGGAGCAGATGGCGCCGGCAAAGGCGTATAAAGACCAAACGAACTCGATGTGGATTTAGCATTTCTACATGTAATACATCTAGCACAGACTCTTTCAACATCTCTTTTCATGCAAGGCCAATAAACATGCTCATGCAAAAGATCTAATATCTTATTGACACCAAAATGATCCATAAGACCCCCTGCATTCGACTCCAAAATAAACAACTCTCACATAGAACAATCAGGCACACACAATTTTGCATCTTTAAACAAAAAGTCATCAACCACATAAAAAGAATCTATAGCACGAGATTTCCCAACACATGATGCAAAAATAGGTCCAAAGAATGGATCAGAAACATAAAAAGTCTTGACATGCTCAAGACCTAGACACTGTGCATGCAGAACAGAAAATAACGCGTACCTACGGGAGAGTGCATCAACAACCACATTCTCCTTTTCCTTCTTGTACTTGATCACATAAGGGAACGATTCTATGAACTCCAACCATCGAGCATGGTGTGAGTTCAGGCTTTGCTGTCCCTTCAGATGCTTCAATGACTCGTGTCCATACAGCTCATTGTCATATGTAGAATACCTCAGAGCTGCGCCATTCAACTTCTCACTGAAGTAGGCAACCGGCTTCCTATCCTGCATCAAAACAGCACCAATGCCTATACCAGAGGCATCACACTCAATCTCGAACATCTTATTAAAATCAGACAAAACCAACACATGAGCATTACACAATTTCGACTTCAGCAAATTAAAAGCATGCTCTTAGGTCTTGCCCTACTCAAACTTCCTATCTTTTCTACTGAGTTCGGTTAAAGTGCGGTTATAGTGGAAAAATCCTATACAAAATGGCGATAGAATCCAGCTAAACCATGGAACGACCGAACTTCAGCACATGACTTTGGCGTGGGCCACTCCTCTATGGCCTTCACCTTCATCCTATCAACCTCAACTCCACGACTACTCATCACAAAACTAAGAAAAACAACATAATCCATGCAAAAGGTACACTTAGACAAATTAGCATATATTTTCACATCACGCAGCAACTTAAAAACACGCCTAAGATGTCTAACATGCTCAGAAACGCAGGTACTGTGAATGAGGATGTCATCAAAGTAAACCACAACAAACATCCCAATCACATCTCTCAAGACATGGTTCATCACACGCGTGAATGTACTGGGAGTGTTGGTAAGCCCAAATTGCATGACAAGCCATTCGTACAACCCATGCTTCATTTTGAACGCAATCTTCCATTCATCCCCCTCACTCATTCTCACTTGAAAATAACCAGAATGCAAATCAATTTTTAAAAAGACAGATGCTCCAGACAACTCATCTAACATGTTCACAGGTGGACGGTCAAGGAGATGTTCAACACCTCTTTCCACTTCTGCTTCATCGAGCTCCTTCTCACTTGTTGACTCCAGCTCATTCTGTTCGGTAAGGAAAAGAACTCGGCGGTTCGGATACTGGGCTTGGAAGTGTCCCCATCCTCTGCACTTATAACATTAAACATCATGTGCTCTCCTTGGAATACTATTTGAAGACTGACTGGGCTGCACTGTTCAATTTTGATTGCCTCTGTTCGGTGCAGGCGAATTGTACTCAGGTTTGCGGCTCGGTAGTGGTGCAGACTGCTCAAAACGGTGAACGGGCTGTGACTGCTGGTCTTGAGGATCTGTAGGGGCTGTCCTAGGCATGGAAGACTCACCTCGACCCCACTATGTCTGGACTGGTGTCGACTGTGATGGTCTCATTCGGCCATCTCTGAGCTGCCACTCTACAATTGAGGCATAGTGGACCATGGCCTCAATACTGGTAAAGTCCCTCAAATCGACTTCACAGGCGATGTCTGGGTTCATTCCCTTAAGGTATCGGTTGATTGTTGCAACCAACATCTCTTCTTTCCCAACTCGATTGAGAGTTGTCTCGAGTTCCTTGTGGTACTCCTCTATGGAACGTGTACCCTGTTTTATTCGGTTCAGTCTCTTCTCTAGGTCACGCTCATAATGTACCGGAATGAAGCATTCTCTCATGACATCCTTCATCTCAGGCCACGAATCAATAGGCGGGTGGCACTCTGGCATCGTCGGTTCTGCTGAAATTCCCACCAGGTGGCTTCATATACTCTGAACTCTAACGAGGCTAACTAGACCTTCTTCTGCTCAGGAAAATCATAACAGTCGAAAACCTTGTCAACCTTTCTCTCCTAGTCGAGATAGAGGTCTGGATCATGTAGTCCCTCAAACTCCAGGATGCTTGTCTTGATGTTATTCAACAAGCTGTCAGGTTCTGCACGTCGGGCTATATGTCTCTGTAAGGCTGACGTAGTCGGTCACATCTCTGAAACGGATCGTACTCAGCCTCAAATTTCTCTGCAAAATCACCAAAAGCTTCTTCAGCATCATGATCATAGGGATCATTAAACTGCACTTGAGGTTGGTGACGATGAGCTTGTGGTGCTCTAGCATTTGCTCTAGCTGGCTCGACTACAATAACTTCTGGCTGACGAGCCGCTGCTGGCTATCGAGCTGCTCTTTCTGGCAAGACAGGTTGGCCTTAAACTGGTGGTGGTGCAGGAATTCGAGCAGAAATAAGCTCTAGTTGTGCCATCACTTTGGCCAATAAACTATCCAGCTTATGCTCCAGTTCTTGATAGTGGTACTGGGCATCCCACGGCTGTGGCATCGATGAAGCCGCGTCTGTAGGAGTACTAGACAATGCGGGTGCCTTATCATTCATCTTGTTATATCCATCTCTGGATTCCATTGGTACCTGCAAAACAAATAAAATAAAGAAACAAAAGAAGAAGGACCTCATTTTTTTTAACTCTCGTGTATATTACTCAAGTCTATGCTTCAAATCCTCTGTAGAACTGATGCTAGCTCATCCAAATCTAGTCAAGAGCTCTAACATGACTTCTAAAGTACCATAAGGTATTCAAAACACCACGAGGTAGGATGCAATGGGTATAGGTCAGCTGTATGGGTGAAAAGGTAGGGAAATTTGAAGAAACGGGAAAACCGGAAAATCTTCACTGGACGATTTCACCTTGAAGATGATAGAATTCAGCTAAAAAAGCACTTATGTCACAGCAAAACAATGAGTTGTGTTCGTCTCGCCGTTCCACTTCCGGAATGGTATTATGGGAAAAATCAAAGTTCGGGAGCAGAAATAGTAGGAAAAAGATGAAAACTGAAAAACCGGGTGTTTTGGGTGGGGGAATCGGCTAAAGGCCAGGGACGTGTATATGGTTGTTAATATGGGAGGAAAAAGTGCTGAATTATGGAGCACAATTGTACCAAGTGAGAACACGAGCTCAATTAGGGAACAAGGACCAAAACAAACTAGGAAAGAAATCCAATTCCTACTAGGAAACAAAAATAAACCAACCCCTATAAACACTAGACACAAAATTTTCGATCCTCTCCCTTTTTTCTAGCAAGATGATCAAAAACTATGACTCTTCCATTGTTTGAATGTGTGTGCATTTGTGTATGAGGTATCAATTTACATGCTGATTAGTATCAAATCAGATGTTGATAAGTATTATAATTAGGTTAGATTTTATTTTATGTTTTATGTGTGTGCAATTTTCATTTTTTTGTATGGAGTATCAATGTTGATGTTGATTAGTACCAATTATTACGCTTACAAGTATCAGAGTTAGGTCAGATTTTATTTTATGTTTTATGTGTGTGTAATTTTCATTTTTTTTGTATGGAGTATCAATGTTGATGCTGATTAGTACCAAATCATATGCTAAAAAGTATCAGAGTTAGGTCAGATTTTGTTTTATGTTTTATGTGTGTGCAATTTTCATTTTTTTTGTATGGAGTATCAATTTTGATGCTGATTAGTACCAAATCATATGCTTACAAGTATCAGAGTTAGATCAGATTTTGTTTTATGCTTTTTTTTTGTGTGCAATTTTCATTTTTTTTTGTATAGAGTATCAATTTTGATGCTGATTAGTACCAAATCATACGCTTACAAGTATCAGAGTTAGGTCAGATTTTATTTTATGTTTTATGTGTGTGCAATTTTCATTTTTTTATGTATGGAGTATCAAATGGGAAACGGAATGGTACTATTTGAGTTGATTGTATGTATCAAATTCGAAGTATTGTGTTGTATAGTATGTTGTGCTTTTATGTGTGCATGTATGAGTTCAGTTTTTATATGCATGCTGATTAGTACTAGTTTGATTTGTTTATTTAAGTGTGGAAATCCAGTTGTTTAGTTAGTGTTGTTGGTTTATATGTCTATATTTTATCATCGTGTGGTATAGTATCACTCTGTATGCTTATTACTACCATTTTATATGCATAGTAGTATCAAAATATTTCATACAATATCTATGTAATCTATATTTTTCATAGTTTGTGTGTTTTAATATTTGGTTTAATTGACTTATATATCAGGTTTGCTCAATGAAGAAGAAGGTGACCAGGAAGCAGGAAGCTTCCAAGGGTATCAATATCATTGTGAAGCTGTTTGATGAGGTGACTTCTCGTGCTGCATCAAAGAATGAGGATGCTGCAGCACAGACGTCCAATGTTGATGTTAGAAAGTTCAAGAAAGCTATTGAAGAGAGATCTCCAGTCAGGTATTTGAAATTGTATTTTATGATCTGATCTTATTTTGTATTTTTTATTTTAATTAGTGTTCTTTATTGTCAGGTGTTTGATTTTTCTATTTTGGTTTTTTTTTCCCTTTAAGCTCTAGGGAGGGGAAGAAGCTGAAGAAGAGGAAAAGAGACTCAACTGATCCTTCTTTTGTTGGGGAGAGTAGTAAGTCAAAGAAGGTTCGATCGAGTCCCGGGAAGAAGCTGAAAGATAAAGATGAGAGGTACTTTATTTATGTGAATGGAATAGTTTTTTATGAATTTTTCATGGTTCTGTAATGTTGTTTATGTTGTGATTTTTCATGTTTTAATTTTTTTTTATTTTTTTTAAAACCCCTAGAGGGGCGGGGCATTCGGCACCATGCCCAGCCAGTATATAAATCGTAAATCATCTCGTACAAAGTCATAGGTGGAATGTGTCCCAAAAGTGAACACACCCCTAACCAAGTACTCGAACTAGAAACAAAACAACAACTAAAAGGGGATGCATCCACAGACGAGATGCTAACCCCAAAACCCAAATGAAAAACATAACCGGAAGGGACAGGTATAAACATCAATTCAGCCATGGCCATACCGTTCACCCCATCCTTTCCAAGCTGAAATTCCAGCCCCCCTTCAACATTTTCCTCTTGAATTCAAGAGCCGCCAGCTTCTCCGTATCAATCTCTGACTCCCTCATACTATCCAACGTGTTCTTTAACTTGAAAAGATCACCAGCATGCAACTGAGAAAAGAAATAAAAAACTTAAAAATAAAACACAACATAATGAATGCAAAGCAAGAAATAATGATAATTAAAAGCAATTGCAGCTTGTCTTATAAAAAAAGAATATTACAACACTTACAGAAATGCTGGGCAATGAAGAAGAACTTCGACTGACCCCTTTCCTCCGCCCGTGCATTTGCTTCTCAACTTGATCGAGAAGTAGAGCTTAGATATCGATGATGCACACGTGGACAAACACACTATCCTACAATGAGTGCATCAACGAAAAGGACAGGTGGAAGGTACCTCTACATGAGAATACATTTGACCTGCAAAAAAAAAAAAATAGACTTCAATTCAATATTTTAAACCAGGTAAAATACTAAAAAAACAATGTATTTACTCAATCTTCCCACGATGGTTGTGGAAGAAAAAATCAACCACATGTCTATCCTTTGCAGTTAATTCCTTCAGATAGCGTTCATTTTTCTTCATAAAGACCGACTGGAAACCAACTTTCTCATCGATGCTCTACTCATCAAACGCCACCAACCATGGGTCAATTGGATCCGAATCCAGATATTGGGACCTATTTAGTCCAACAGAAGAAACTCCTTCTCCATAGGCAATAGCATCTACACAAAGAATAGAAACTCGTAAAATAAATATAAAAAATAGAACATAAAAAACAACATAAACTTAAAATAATTACCCTCATCCAGGCCTCATGCATCTTCAATCTTCTCAACATGTCAACCAGCCGCCTCAGCAAATTCTACACAAACAAATTGAAAACATCAATAAAAAATTAAAATAAAATTAAGACTTTAATTACGTAACCCTCATCACCTGCTGTAGGCATCTTCCCATGATGGACAACACTAGCCTGTACCAAATCTGCAAACAAAAACACATATTGAAACACACTCAATAAAAAAATACATAGACAAAACTACAAAACATTACTAAATAAATGAAGCTTCATACCGAGTGGAGCTTTTTTTCCAACTTCCCGTCCTTCAACATTCTTTTCACCCTTCTCCGACCCAAGACCAACCGAGCAGGAGCTCACTTCGCCCTTGCAGAGGTCAGCAATGACATCTTCCAGTGCTGCTTTATCCACTCCAATCAATGGTGACGGAGCTCTGACACTAGGAAAAGTAGCATACGACAACTTTAACTCCTCCTGCATCACCTTGAAGTTCACCATGACTTCATCCATGAGTAGGAAGAACTTGTCAGATGCAAAGTAGTCGTCGTTTGAGGTCCCAGCATTCACAGATAAAGATAGGACCTCCTGTGGCTGACGAGGCTGGAAAAAGTCGACAGCTCTCGCAATCTCTCCATATGTGCTTGCGAGACTATATTCAAGTCTTGCTTCAACAGCAAGAACGTCTTCTCCAAGGCCTCCAAAGAAAAGAAAAAAAAACAAGTCAGCCACATGAATTAAAAGAAACAAAACATAAAAGAAAACAAAATAAAAAAAATCATAACACTTACATCCCCCGCAATACGCTTAATCTCAGCATCAGTCTTCTCACCCGGGGGGAGCAAATACTGGACATACATCCCTGATGCATCTGTCCCAGCAATGCTCACATGCACACGACGAGGAGATGTTGCCTCATGTTTATTAACTCGGCTGACTGGGTACACTCCCACAACGAACTCACCCTGCCCAAATCCCCCAGCCTTCAAATCCTCTAACAATCTCTTATTAATGCTCTTAGAATTCCAGTGCCTAATCAAAGGCAACGAACTAGACATGGCCAACCCCTTCCACTTAAGATGATGAAAGTATAAAAGTGGAAGAAGTAGGCCACAACCAGTGACATCCTTATTTGAAGGCCTCTCCTTCAAGTACACCATGGCTCTACAAAGCTTGTCTAGCACATAGGAACACCAATCGAATGTTGAAATCAAGTTGACCTCAACAATCAATTTCAACAAATACAGATCAGTAGTCTCATTCATTGTCGGTACTAGAAATACTGACATTGAATACAAGATAAAAAATCTCTTAAAATCATCACCACCATCAGAAAACTGACCATCTAACAAAAGACTAAGCAGACCAGACAAGGAAACAAACTATATTCTTCTCAGAACATAGTTTCACCCACTCCTTTAAAAAAACTTCAAAAAGGGCTCATCCTTACCCATAAGGATAGCCCTACCACCATTCATCGGCAACAAGAACATATCACACACATTAGCTGGTTTGATAACAAATTTCTCATTATTCAGAAAACACAACAACTGATTCACTGGGTTAAAGTGCTCAAAAAACTAATAAACATGATGCCACAACACATAAGCAAAATCTTGAACAAAAAGTAAACCCCCAAATCCTATCTCCTCTATAGCTACCCTTTGTTCATTACTAAGTAAAGGGATGAGAGTAGACAGAGAGGAAGGTCGACATTTAATAGTCAAATCATGCTTGCTGCAAACAAAAAAAAAAACCCACAGGAAAAAAGAGACAAAAATTAAAACATGAAAAATTAAGCAGTGGAACTGGGATGTCTTTAGTGATGTCTTTGATCGTGTGAGATAGGCGGATGAGGCTATGACTATTGCTCAAACTGCTTATGATGCTCTTCCTACCCCTAAAACTCGTGCTGAGCTCAATCGCTGTGTGGCTCAGTATGTGTTGAGGTCGAGGATGGAGGAGGATTTTTAGAGATAGAAAGCGGCGGTCGGATGGGTGGATGACGGTGAGAGGAATTCTCATTTCTTTCAGGGATGGGTAAAGCAGAAGCGCTGCAAGTCGAGGATTCATGTGATTGATGATGGTGGACGTATGATTGATGATGATGCGGAAATCAGGGCTTCGGCTGCTGGGTTCTTTCAGAGGCTTCTCACGTCTGACATTCCTCATTTAGGTGAGCCGGATTTTAGCTGTCTTCAGGAGATCCCGTCTGAAATGGATACTGAGGGTATGTGTGTTGTGCCGGATATTGATGAGGTTCGAGCTGCTCTTTTTGATATCAGTGGTGACAGTACTCCGGGGCCGGATGGATTCAGTTTTTTTCTTTCAACATTGTTGGGATCTTGTGGCTGGTGATGTTGTAGGGGCGGTGGCGAATTTCTTCTCGGGTTCCCACATGCCACGTAGCTTTACTGCCACGACCATTGTTCTCCTGCCTAAGAAGGAGAGGACAGTTGCTTAGACAGATTTTCGCCCTATATCTCTATGCAACGTGACCAATAAAATCATCACGAAGATTCTGACTACACGGTTGGCTCCATTTTTGCCTGCTGTGTTAGCTCCAAATCAGAGTGGCTTTGTCAAGGGTTGGTTGCTTAGTGCTAATGTCTTGCTTGCACATGAGATGATTTGGGACCTTCACGTCAGCCGTGAGATGCCAAATATTTCTCTGAAGCTAGACATGGCAAAGGCTTGTGACCGAGTGCAGTGGCCTTTTCTTCTAGGTGTTCTTCGGCACATGGGTTTTCCTTCAACGTGGATTGATATGATTAGCAGATGTATTAGAGATTGTTGGTTCTCGGTTCTTGTGAACGGGGCGCATGCTGGTTTCTTCTCTTCTTCTCGGGGTTTGCGGCAGGGAGATCCTCTATCTCCTTCTTTGTTTGTCTTGGCTGCTGATTATTTGTCGAGGACTCTGGACCGTTTGATTTGTGGGGATCCTGATATGGTTTTCAAGACGATTAAGTGGGGTTTTTCTGTGTCTCACCTTTCCTATGCTGATGATAGTATTATCTTCACGAGATCTTTGCCGGCCTATTTAGAGAGGTTGATGGAGTGTCTGGATCACTATGTGGAGGTTTCGGGTCAGCTTGTGAACTGGGAGAAGAGTAGCTTCTATATTACTAAGAAGTTTTCTCCGACCTGGCAACAGCAGATCCAGTCTGTTTGTGGGTATCAGCGTGGATCTCTTCCTTTCACTTATTTGGGTGTCCCGATTTACAGAGGTGCTTTGAAGGCTTCAATTTTCTTGCCCCTTCGACAGCGGTTGAGTGCCAGGATCCATGGTTGGTCTCATAGGCATTTTTCCTTTGGAGGCAAATTGGCTCTAATTAAGAGCATTCTTGCCACTCTCCCTCTCCACATCTTCCAGGTGATGGATCCCCCTCAGGGTGTGCTCCATCAGCTTGACCAGATGATCGTCTGGTTCTTCTGGGGGTCGGTAGGGGAACAGAGGAAGATGCACTGGATCAGCTGGGAGAGTATTTGCTTGCTGGTGTCTGAGGGTGGCTTGGGTATTCGGAGGTTTGAGGATCTGGTCACAGTGTTCAATTGGAAGCTCTGGTGGAGGTACAGAACTCAGGATTCTCTGTGGGCGCGGTATATGAGGCAGAAGTACTGTGGTCCGTCTCACCCGGAGAAGGAGCCTTTGAGGAAGTCCGACACCAGGGTGTGGAGGAGGCTTGTCAGAGTTTGCATGCAGGCTCAGGTGCATATCAGGTGGACCTTGGAGACCGGTAAGGTAAGCTTCTGGGATGATGTTTGGTATGATGATTTGCCTTTATCTGCTTTTTGCCCTGCTACTGTGTTTGATCATATGTCTGTTGATTGGTATTTTGATGGTGAGTCGTGGTCTATGCCTCGTCTGTATGCTTTATGTGCTCACTTTGCTTTGCCTGATGGGTTGATTGATTCACTGAGCCGGATTCCTGTGCTGTGGGGGGAGAGGGATAGCATGTGGTAGAATTTGACTTCTACTGGTGAGTTCTCTTTGACCTCTGCATGGGATCAGGTTAGGTACCGGCGGCCCGAGCGGCCTCTTTTCGGGTCCATTTGGCATGATTGCATTACTCTTACCATTTCTGTTTTCCTCTGGCATTTGTTGCATGGTAGAGTCCCTGTTGATGTGTGTCTTCAGTCCCATCGTATACATCTTGCTTCCCATTGTCATTGTTGTGATGATCCGCATGTCGAGTCCTTAGAGCATGTTTTTTTGTGGTCTGAGTGTGCTAAATCAGTTTGGGCATATGTTGCGTCTTGGTTCCACACTTATGTACCTCATGTACAGATAGTCACACAGGCACTTGGGTTTTGGAGGGGGTTGTATCCACGATCCTCTCCGAAACACATCAGTTTTTTGCTTCCTTGCCTTACTTTCTGGTTTATTTGGACGGAGAGGAACTGCCGCAAGCATTGCGGGGATCCTTTCCTTATTTCTCACATTGTTTGGCAGGTTCAGCGCCATCTCTGCCTGTTGGTTTCGGCTGGGAAGCTCCTTCCTCAGTATTGGTTGGGCTGTTATCCGCAAGTGTCTTTCAAGCCGGTCTCTGACCCTGTTCCAAGGTCTCTCTGATCTCGGATGGTGTTGTGGCGGCCTCCTGAGGCACCGTGGGTGAAGCTCAACACGGATGGTTCTTATTCGACCGATCTTCAGATGACAACTGGTGGTGGAGGTTTGGTTTGAGATTATACGGGTTCACTTTTGGTAGGTTTCTGCGTGCCCCTTCGGGCTGCATCGAGTGTTGATGCGGAGTTCCAGGCACTGCTTCATAGGCTGAGACTTGCTGTGCAGTATTCAGATCATATTTGGATTGAGATGGATGCTGCCTCAGTGGTGTCGGTGTTGCAGTCGGGCTGGTCAGGTTCGGCTGTGACTCGGCACACGTTGACCTCCATTCGTATGTTGTGCCGCGGACGACCTGTTCGGTTCTCTCACATCCATCGTGAGGGGAACCGGGCTGCAGATTTTCTTGCAGGTAGTGGGCTCAGACCCCTACATTCACCTTCTATGATTCAGTTTCTGCTCCTCGATATTTGCTCTTCTTGGTTAGGATGGATCAGTTGGGTTATCCGAACTTTCAATTTAGATATAGCTAGATGATGATGTTTTTCATTTATGTTTTGTATTCTGTTCTTATTTGTTCTTATTTGGAGTTTCAGCCTTTCTCGGGTTGTGCTTCAGGTTATGTTTTTCATTTGGGTTTTGGGGTTAACATCTAGTCTGTGGATGCATTTCCTTTTAGCTGTTGTTTTGTTTCTAGTTCGAGTACTTGGTTAGGGGTGTATTCACTTTTGGGACACATTCCACCTATGACTTTGTACGAGATGATTTACGATTTATATACTGGCTGGGCATGGTGCCGAATGCCCCACCCCCTCTAGGGATTTTAAAAAAAAATAAAAAAAATTAAAACATGAAAAATCACAACATAAACAACATTATAGAACCATGAAAAATTTATAAAAAACTATTCCATTCACATAAATAAAGTACCTCTCATCTTTATCTTTCAGTTTCTTCCTGGGACTCGATCGAGCCTTCTTTGACTTGCTACTCTCCCCAACAAAAGAAGGATCAGTTGAGTCTCTTATCCTCTTCTTTAGCTTCTTCCCCTCCCTAGAGCTTAAAGGGAAAAAAACAAAAACAGAAAAATTAAACATTTGACGATAAAGAATACTAATTAAAATAAAAAATACAAAATAAGATCAGATCATAAAATACAATTTCAAATACCTGACTGGAGACATAAAAAAGCAACTTGAGCAACAGCAAGTAAGAGTAGACATAACTAAGAAATCATGCATAAATGAATGTCTAAGAAATGAAATTACATCATAATAATATTCCAAAATGATAAATTTCTTACATAATAAAATGTCATCAATATTTTGATTCAATTGAACTCTTAAAACATCCCAGGATAAATTTAAAAAATGAGGAATCTTCAATCCAAGAATCTGCAAAGTAAATTTAAGAAGTGTATCAATTGTATCAGTTAAATAGAAAAGGTACTATTTAATAGACATGAAAGTATCAATTGTGCTGAAGACATGTATCAACCTGATATCCATCTAAAACAAACGAGGGTTGGGAGTCTTGGAGCCAAACTCACTCAATTGGGTTGAGCTTCCTTCAGCACTTTTCTTCTTCTTTCGGCCTTTTTCAAGTTACCTCTTAATTCTTTTTTTCCTCCCCTTGGTTGTTTCTTTTGCTGGATCAAGTACACTCACGGATGATGTGGAAACGTCCGTGTCTTCAATTAAATTTGTGGTGGTTGTTAAAGCCTGGACACCATCAAGTATATTCTTAGATCCATCTTCCACAATCCTTCTTGATTCTCTATTAGCTTGGGCTCTCAGAAGTGTATTGTAGTAGTTTCTAGTCATCGTGTCCCTCCAAGCAGCAGAATGTAGCAAGTCAGTATTAGTATGAGGTGCACTGTCAGCTTTGTCCCACAAATCCTTTTTTGTAAGTTTTGTCCATCTTTTCAAAATGTAGCAACTGGGTATTTCTTTGACTGAGTTTTTATCCAATATTCTCAAATAGTGGGAGCAGAGCAATCCATACTCCTCAAATCTCCTGCATGTGAAACTTATGTAGTTATCTCCAGAATAAAAATTCACCCTGTGAGCGGCTCGTTCATCGTGGTTCTGGACATCGTACACCTTGACTTCCAATTCTTCACCCACCGTCTCAACAATTGATGATATAGATTTAAGGAACTCATCTTCAAAATCACGGAAAATCGAGAGTGTATACACCTCAGATGCCTTCTTCACCATCCCAACCAAGGGTAGACGTGAACCCGACATTGCTCGTGAGCATTCAAACTCATCAACTTCTTTTTTGCTTCTCCATCTCTGCACTCTTTGTTTGAAGATTATGCAGAATTCATTCAAGTTCGTAGCGTTGTTAGACTTGAATCCGATCGCACTGTTGGTGCTCTCACTTCTCTGTGATGACAGGATTCCAGCAGAGAAGTACGACTTATTGTATGCCGTGCACCACTTCTCTCTAAGCTCATAAAGATAGGAAAACCAGGAGTTCTCTTCCAGGCTGTACTCATTTATCATTGAGTTCCAGCAGGTCTCAAACTCTTCTTCATTCACACATCCAGATAGACACCTTTGGAAAGCATCATTGAATGATCGGTTACCCTTCAAATTTCCGAAACAATTAATTGCATTCTGGTAGAGATGCCATATGTACAATCTATGTCTTACATCTGGGAAAACCTGTCCACATGTAGATTAAAAGCTATGTTACATTTTATCAACTGTTTTCGAATAAATGTAACGGTGGAATAGTATGGTCATAAAGATTACCTTTGACAATGCGCTTGTAATTGCAAGATCTTGATCTGTGAAGATTGTGACGGGGAATTTCATCTTCATTGATTTCTTGAAAACTTCAAACAACCACTGGAACGTCTCCGTCTTCTCATCTGATATGAATGCACAACCGAACATGACATTTTTCTTATGATGGTTCAACTCAATGAACGGTGCACAAATCAGGCCATACTTGTTCGTTCTGTAGGTCGTGTCAAAGACTACGACATCTCTATAAAGGTGGTAATCTTCACACATCATAGAATCTCTCCAAAATACTTCAGATAATCTGTCATCACTATTCGACTTGAACCTGTAGAAGAAGTCTCGATCTTCGACTCCCTCTTGACACAACCTGTCTATAAGTGTCTGTGCATCCCTAGCTTCAATTGTACTCATTCTCATTCATTTAATAAAATTCATATGATCTTTCAACGTGTGATCAACCAGGTGATCGCCTCCTGCTTCTTTTGACATGTATCTATATGAATCTGTGGGTCCCAGTCCAGAAGAGATCATGTCTCCAATCATAACAGATTTGTCTGCAATAATTTGTCTGTGAGATCTATGCATGTGGCTCCATTTTTTTCTTGAAAGCTCATGATTGTGCTCCTCATTATGATCAATTACTTCAAGCATTCTTTCATCATTTTTTTCACCCTCAAGAATGCCTTACAATCAGTACGTGTGATGTTATTTTATCGAAAGCTAATTTGATCTTCATTGCTAAATTTACCAACTTTGTCCTTTTTCTTAACTCCTTCTTTCGAGCACACATAGTATTTCTCAATGACCTGACCAAGACTATTTGTTCTTTGTGTATTTTTCCTAACACCAAATCCAACCTCCCTAGCATGCTTGTAGTACAATTTGTACATCTCGTCAAAGGTTTCTCTTTGAATACCAATTAGAGATCCAGGCAAACTCACAGTATCACCTAAAGTGCATGAAAGCATCAATTAAAATATTGTACAGTATCAAAGTCGTGTGGGTAAAATCTGATCAGTTTATGCAAAAAATTTACCTCTGTATTGTACTCGTATAGGGTTTGCCTCACTGTCAGAATCATCAATTATCACAAGAGCTTCTGAATTATCTCCCACATTCATGTTAGTTTCATCCATCCTAAGCAATATACACATCCAAGTATAATTTTAAAATTCCCAACAAAAATTTTAATTATTCAATTGTTAGAATATGGAAAATAAATTTCACAACTACAATGGACATAATTGAATATGTTTGATTGAATTCTAGAGTCTTACTTTGAAATTTTCGAGTTGGACAAAAAACTGAATGAAAATTGAATTTCTTCAATATGAAGTTAATGTCTCTATCATAGCTTCCGGCGCGGTGGTCCTGGCCTTCCGGCGGTGGCGCTGATGGTGGCGGCGGTCGCGAGAGGTCGCCGATTCCCTCTCGTTGTCGTGTGGGTTGTCTTCTCCGCTCTCTCTCGGCTCTCACGTATGTTTTCGGTATTTTCTTTCTTTTTTTTAGGTTTGGGCTAAATTTTGACATAGTGGACTGGATCTTGGATTGATGGGCCGGCCGATCAAATGAGCCCATCAGTCTCCTGCACAGGAGACCAACCCCTTTTTATATTTGTAGAGGCAGATGCAAATTAAAATTAATTCAACGTAAAAAAATCAAATTATAAAAAATATTCTCAATGCAGATTATGTGTCTCCGATAACTAAATTTTGAAAACAATAACGTAAAGGTTGAATATAAAATTATTTAAAAAATTTGTTCTTAAAAATATTAATACCTATATATTTTGACAATGAAAAATGCATTTTTTGGAATGAAATTTTATTCTAAATAAAATACTAAGGATCAAATCCGTCCTCATTCAAACACTATTCTAATATTTTTAGACTGAAAATATTTTAGTTCGAATTTTAATTAAAAATTCAAATTTTAATTGATTCATTTTTCTATTCCTTTTTTTTTTTGTATATGATTTGTTCATTTTGTTAATGATTTGAAAAGGAAAAAATAAAAGATTTTGGTGAATATCATTAACGCGCATATTTTCGTTACGGTCAAGCTCCACATGAAAAAAAAGGAAAAAAAAATCATTGTTGCTTAGCAGTTAGCACATAATTTTCGAAGGAAATCCTTCTTTATTTTAGTGAATCAGTTTCATTTTTTTATTTTTTATTTTGATTTGGAAAAATCTTATTTGTAGAGATCTGTATGGAAATTTAAAAAAATTCAAAAAAAGAAGTCAATCTATTTCTAAAATGGGGGGTATATGTGTAAAAAACATTAATCAATAATTAAAATATACGTAATTACTTACTAAATATTAAAATTTACCTTAGTTAAATATTAGGATTAATTGGCTTAAAAATCATGAATTTTGGACATAGTTACAAATTTAACATGAACTTTAAAAGTAAGCAATTAAAACATCAATTTTTAACTTGGGTGACATCTCTAAAAAATTGTAAAACAAATTGACCTGCAATTCAACCACCAACTCGCTCGTCTCGTCAAACCCATCATAATTCAACCATCAATTTTTGAAGAAACATGTCAATGCGGTCCAATATATATTGCAATTCTCAATTTTTTTTCTATTGACGAGAGTACAAAATTTAGCCATTTTGATGTCATTCTAAAAAATATTGATGGTTGAGTCACGAAGGGCTCGAAGAGATGAGCAAATTATTGGTTGAATTGGAAGTCAATATATTTTATAAAAATTTAAAGATATTGAATAATATTAATATTAAAAATTGATATTTTAATTACATACTTTAAAGTTCATATTAAATTCACAACAATACTTAAAGTTCATGAATTTTAAAATAATTAATCCTAATTATTATGATGGACCACACGCATGGTCAGATAGTATCCGACATACAAGTACTTAATATTTACCATTGTTTGTCTAATATGTTACAATATATTGATTGCGCTTCTAAAACGGAAAAATATATACTTATTGCGGTTTGGGAATTCACGTGTTTAAAATTTAACATCAGAAAGAAAATTAGGTATCAACTTTTAAGTTGAAGAGTGGTGGACACGGAACTCCAAAACCTCACCTTTTAACATAATTAAGGGATGTCCACCACTTTTGTTTACCTATCAAACATTTTATTTTTAAATATCCGGATAAATTTTATTACTCAATCAATCCCCTCAACCATTGAAAAAAACTTATATTCCAATTACATAAATCATTTATCATCGCATCAAATTGTGTTAAACTATGAGCTACCGTATTCGTCTCCCTATATATATGATAGAAACCTCGAATACCACTATCCCGTATAATATCTATCAAAATTGGCAGCTCTTTCTCAATATATGAATACTGGTCTGAACCAGCAACTGAACTGCTAATAATGAATGTGAATATATCTCAACCGGGACAAGTCCTTAGAAAAGTGTTACTATTGCCAAAAAATACAATAATATTCAATTGTAATATTTTTGGAAAAAAAATTAAAGAATGTTAGTTACGATCAAATACATATATTTTGACATAATTAATTTACAATTTAAGCACGAACTTTGAAAACATCACAATCAAAACACATTCTTGAATATTGTTTATTTATTTTTTGCAAAATAGACGCTGAAATTTTTTTCAATGAATGAAGAACTGATATATATATATATATATATATATAAGATGAAATATTGCAATAGCATAATCATAATTTGAATTTTATTAATACAATAAAGATTGGTATGAAATATTAATATTGTGTTTGATTTTCATATTATTATAAATTATGTCTATTTTGCAAAAAAAAAAAAAAAGATGCAAGATTATTTTTTAATTGCAATGTTTCAAAGTTCTTGTCAAAAGTGCAAATTATATCAAAATTCATATAAATTAATAGTAATTAACTAAAAAAGAAGTTCCGATTGTTGATTCCTTATAACACATTGATAACGGAAACATATATAACTGCAGATTTATTTGAATTAGGAGTCATTTATTTGTGAAATTAAGGCGCGCGCCTAGCTATATTTTAGCTGACACATAATAAAAATCCAAAAATGATTGAAACTAATGCTAGAAAACAAATGGGAGAATTAAACTTCCCTTAATCTCCATACATAATAATTAATTATCTCCCATGTGCCACATAATTAATCAGAACAATTAATTAAAACAAAGTGCAGAGCAGAATGCATCTTAAGACTATTAATTAAATATCTAATTCAAAAAAAAAAATCAGAATTACAACTACCACGACTGTTCAAATCTAAATTAAACCCACGATTTTTCTATGATAATGACTTCCATTTTAGTTTTATTAAAAAAAGTATGCAGGTAAGCACTAATCTTTCACATTCAAGAATAAATTCTAGCTATATAAAAATTCCAATTACATATAATAATGAACAACTCATCTACTCAATATTTGCTTCGAAGCTACAACCATGGCTCACGTTGAAGAAGACTTCTGCAAAAACTATCTTTTGCTGAAAGCAGAAGAAGCCAGCTGCTTTGATTGCGCAAGAATTTTGCATTCAAATGATTTAGAGAAGAGGGATTTTTTCAACACTCGGATTATTAATGAAGGTGGGGTGATTGGATTTCGACATAGATGGATTATTTTCATCTCTGTCGTGCTTCAGAAAGTCTTTCTTTACTTGAAGAAGCCGATGGCGGCGGTCGGGGCGGCGATTGAGCTATGGCTCAATTATCCGCCGTTCAACGGTGGCTACGGCCACCTGTTCTTCAACTTTTTCACAGGTTAATTTTGGAATTGTTTTTTCTTAATTTGATTGCTTGAGCTTGATTTTTCAGCTGATATAGTTTCTACTGCATCCATGCATGTTATGACTTATGATATACGTTAAATGAATCTGTGTTTGGTTTTAAATGTCATGATTTGAAAAACAATTTTTTTGATGAAATTTTAATCCTCTTTTGACTTTTTGGAAATTAAAGAAAAATTGTTGATACAATTTATTTTACCTAGGAGCGAACTACGATCGATAAATCTGACATTTGTCTAGCATTAAAGTCATATGAATATCTTAATATTTTGCCATCTCAAAAATTTTAAATTTTTAAATTCCAGTTAGATTTAAATGATTAGGAAACTCTGCAAAAATTGTTCATTAATGCTTCTATTCGAACTTTCGATTTGAAGCTATCTAAAGATGATTTTGTAATTTTAAACTTCCTTTTGTACATGAAATAATTCACCAAATTAAAATGCACTTTTCTCTTTCGTCTATACAAATTTTCATTTCTTTCGACATTTCCTTGGAATTAAAACTTAGCGTCCAAATTCAGCCAATATAAGAAATTTGCGTTCTAGCGATGGATTTACCAATAACGAAGTAAGAATTTAGGCATGTGTAGATCGACATCATACTTTATATTTGGATGTAAATAATATTTGATATTTAGGGAGGTTGGTGAAGCCAGATAAAAGATCAACAACATTCACATCAGTGGTTGGAAATCTTGACAAGAGATGGGATTTGAATGAGAGACGAAGAAATAGATACAATGCAGCATCCATCGCAATTATGGCTTCCAAATTGTCGTATGAAAATCAACCCTTTGCTCGAAACATTGTCACATATCATTGGCAGGTACAAATTAAATACTGAGAGAGAGAGAGAGAGGCAGCATGGGTATCATCGACTAAGATGTCATAATTGATGTGGTACTAGGTTAGTACTAGAAATTATAAGTAGCATGGAATAATCCTCAAAAATTAGAAGCCGAAACAATATTGACTTTCATCCTCGTTAATTTTCCATAATCAACCATCCATGCATTATATATCTTGCTCGATTTCATTTCTCTAATATAAAAAATCATCAACCAAGTTGGGAAATTAATTAGTTTAAACTTTAAACTAATGAATCTTTTATGTCTCGCGTTGTTTTATTTGGTGCAGATGGAATTTATTGGATTCTACAACTTTTGGAATGGTAAGAAAATGGCGTTTTAACTATAATTAATTAAGATTCGATCATTGTTATTTAGCGCCTGATTTCATATATAACATCTTAGCTTATATTTAATTATATTTAGATCCGTTTGATTTATCTTCATTACTTATTTAATTGTTTGCATCTTCAATTTGTGTAAACACACACACAGATCGTACTTTTCTTAAGTGTCTTTATTGATATATATATGGAAAATTTTTATCTACCAGCTGTTTCGGTAATACCAAAACATTATTAGCATCGTATCAGGGCGGTAATTTTTTTAAAAAAAATTGCAGACGTGACACGATCTTAATGGTGTTGGGTCTAGATCGGAAGAGTATAATTTCTTGATATATACATTCATGTAGTTTACTCTAGCACCTTATTAAAATAGCATGATTGAGAGACAGTTGTTAATGCTCAAAGGTTTAAAGTAATTACTCATAATTAATTTGAATTTTGTTGAACATAACTAATTGGACATTAAACTTTTTTGTACTCCTGGTTACTCCACGTTAATTATATTTACAAAAAAAAATGCTAGCTAATATAAGTACATAGGACTGACAATTAAAATACAAGCACAACAAAATAATGAGTTAGCTAGTGTTTAGGGCTTATCGAGTTTGTATCATTATCGTGTCGATATGTCGAGTTTGTGTTGTATCGCGTCATATGATAGTATACACAAACAAATTATATATTTATTAATACTATTAATGCTAAAAATTCAAAATTTAATATTTTTATAACTATTTTTTTATTTAATTCCCTAATTTCGTGTCGTTATCGTGTCAATACAAACATTTTTGTATACATGTGGACACAAAATTTTTGTGTTGTGTCATTATCGTGTGTCAGCACGAAAAATTTTCTTGTTTGTATCGAGACCGATACTTATTGTTTCGTGTTCATATTATTATCGTGCATGTACACATATACAATTACACAATTTGACAACCCTACAAGTACATCATACTCCACCGACCAAAGAGAAATGTTATCCCCTTCTTTTCAAAAAAGAAATAAATAAACGCTTTGATAAAAGTATATCCCCTAATAATTCATTTATTGACTAATCTTGGATGGGTTTATTAATACAAATGTGATTCTAAAAAAACCCAACTATCGACTAATGTTTAAAAAAAAACAGGGTGACTAATATTTAATACTAATTAATTAAGAATTGATCGTTTTTCTACCTATTCAGAGTTGGGTTCATGATGAGCCGTTCATCAATTGTTAACTACTTCAAAAAATGTAAATGTTAATTAATTGTGTACAATTTGGCATATGTATTAATTTATTCGAGAACATAACTCAGGTGAATCAAAAACCAGGAGTCCTATATATACTTGAACGAACGGTTGCTTGTAAGGCCCTTAGGGCTAGGGGTGGCCCACCCCATGGACCACATTTTGTTGGGCTCCTAATTTTTATTTTTATTTTTATTTTTATCTTAATATTATATTTAAAAAATATATAGTTTTTAAAATATTTAATTCAAGACTTAATAAAAAATATATGCATTATCAATTTATTTATTTTTTGAGACATTACTATCCGAATCTAACAATTTTCTTTCTTCTAATATGATCAGCAAATTATAGATTGATAACACAAAATATTTTGTATCATATTTAAAATAATAAAGTCTATTTACATGGTGTCTTTTTATCACAAAATTTAGAATGAAAACAACATTGAATTGATTACGTTTTTTCAAAATTTAGGAAGAAAATAACACTTTTTTTTCAAAATACTCATACATATAGAGAAGGTAATAGGGTAGCTGATATTTTGGCTTCTTCTGTTGTTCCTTCTGGTTTTTGAACTTCTGCTATTCCTAGTATAGTGGATGCTGTTTTATAGGATTTTTGTGGTCCTGGTTTTTTTCGTTATGCTTAGAGGAGTACTCATTTTTCCATATGGTTATTTCCTCTCTAAGTTTTCCATATGGATTTTAATGAGGCTCCGGTACCTGAGATTTCAGTTTGTGATTCTCGAAATTTTTAGGATTATCACATTTTATTTTTTCTATACAACATTTGATACAGAAGGACCCATCTTTTTTGTTTTGTCATGGGCCTCCGAAATACTAGGTTGCCCCTGTTTGTACGTCTCACAAATAGAGTCGCACAACAAATAATTATACACGTGGATCCTTATTGCTAGATGTGTGCTTGCTTCTCTTATAGTTTAAGATTTAGTGTTTTTTTTTTTTGTAAAGACGACTTCGCTTTACGTTGAGGCTATATATGCTATTATAATTCATGGAAATTACAGTACCGAGTGTTATAAAATTATAAATAATATTGGCTAAAATCACGTACTCCCCGTTTCAAATTAATTATTTATTTGGAATTTTTAACTTATTTCCAAATATATGTCGTTTATTATATTTTCACATACTCTCTCAATTTTAATCATGTACGTATTTATCATTGAGAAAAATCTGTATTTATTATTGTAATATGTATCTTAATATAATGTGATAAGGTGTGGAGATCAGATAGGGAGTATATGTGCAAAGTTATTTTTCATTAATTTGAAATATTTATCTTAATATAATGTGATAAGGTGTGGAGATCAGATAGGGAGTATATGTGCAAAGTTATTCATTAATTTGAAAAGCTAAGGGAATATTATATATTACTCATTCCATTCTAATAAGGTAGGTTTAATTATTTTCCTTTTTTAGATATCGCAATATAAGTTGGTTTCTATATATATTTAACTAATTTACTAATATATACCCCTATTTAAATGTTTACATTAGCAGTTAATTCATTATCAAAAGAATAGGGGCATATTAGAAATTATTTAGATTAATTGTGTTTTCAAATATTTTTCTTAATATTTGTGAGTGAGTGAGTATTTGATTATCACTATAGCAAATCTGCATTTGCAGACTACCAGGAACTCGACTCGACCTATGCAATAATGTTCCGAGATAAAACGGTGAACCCCAACCGAATCGTGATAGCATTCAGAGGCACGGAGCCGTTCAATGCCGATGCATGGCGAACCGACATCGACATATCGTGGTACGAGTTCGATGGCGTCGGAAAAATCCACGGCGGCTTCATGAAAGCCCTTGGTCTACAGAAATCCACCGGCTGGCCCAAGCAAACCTCGCCCAATTCAAAATCATTCGCTTATTACACATTGCGAGAGATGCTTAAAACCCTAATCCATGAAAGTGGTGATACAAAATTCATATTGACAGGCCACAGCCTTGGAGGGGCACTAGCAATTCTGTTTGCCGCTATTCTCACTATACATGAGGAGGAATTTCTACTCACCAGGTTGGAAGGAGTGTACACATTTGGGCAGCCAAGGGTGGGGAATGAGCAATTTGGGGAGTACATGAAGGGGAGAATGGAGTCATATGATATCAAGTATTTTAGGTATGGGCAGACTTCGATCCATGAGTTCATTTCACTTTAATTTGCTGCAGTAATTAAGAATAGGGTTTAAACATTTACGCGGGTTCCAAGTTTAATTTGTTAGTTATGGACATGTCATCCCTCATATAGTCAACCATTCTCCATTTATTTATTCAGCACAAAAAAAAAAATTAAAATTTTTCAAGTGATAGTGATTTACATGAAATTCAAGTTTGGATGATTATAATTATGTCAGTGACAGAGTTGTGTAGTCCCGACCGATCTGAACTTATGGGGTCGTTGCAAAAATTGGTCCGGCCTGGACCGAAAATTTCGGGCCACTTTTTGCGGAGCCAACCAGCTTCCCAAAAAGCAATCTTTTTTTAACCAGCCATAAGCTCATGCCTAAGTGTTATGGGTCGGCCCGACCTGGTTCAGGCCTTAGGGCAATGCACTGTTCTGAGCCAGCTTGGCTCGACCCAAATTTTATCAGGCTAGCAAAACCTGGGCTGAGTTTGGTCCGAAATCGCTTTGGGTTGGGCTACTTTTGACACGTTTGATCACTTATTATTTGTGATATAGGCTTGAATTCAAGATATAAGTATATCGAGATACGAGTTTTTTTATGTTTTACAAGGTACGTGTATTGCAATGATATGGTGCCAAGGTTGCCTTATGACGACAAAACATTCTTGTTCAAGCATTTTGGGGCATGTTTGTACTTCAATAGTTGCTACAAGGGACAGGTGAGTTGTGCAATTTGAATCTTGTATTGCATTCTCTGTTTCAATCTCGTATTTCATATATGATGTGTATTAAATAATTAATGCAGGTTCTTGAGGAGGAACCCAACAAAAACTACTTCTCGTTAATGTACGTTTTACCAAAGATTTTAAATGCGGTTTACGAGTTTATTCGAGCCTTAATCTTACCTTGGATAAAGGGAGAGGAGTACAGAGAAGGATGGTTAATGAAATTGTTTAGGATAACAGCTTTCATTATCCCGGGGTTAACCGATCATTTTCCATTGGATTATGATAATCTCACTAGATTAGATGATTTGGCCTCATCAGTTTATTTGAAGGGACCAATTCAAACTCTATCAAACTGAAAAGCCATCTCCCCTCCAAACCTCTACATCTCAACCACCAAACGCCAAATTACTTTAATTTTGTTCTCCCCATATATATATATATATATATATATATATATAAGAAACCTAATTAATTCCCAAAGCCAGAAGTAAAATAAATATTTCCCGGCCAATGTTGCACGATCAGAACATTTGACATACATATAGTTTCTTGTTTTTCATTACAAGTTCTTAAGAACTCCATGCATGGAGATGAAAAGCGTGTGCTGTAAATCAAGATGTACTTTTATATATCGATCTAAAATTAATAATATATCTACCTTTAGATTTCATGAGATTTTTTTAAAGCATTTTATGAAGTGGTCCTCGTCCAAGAGAGTAATAATATTCCTAAAAAAAACTGGGGGGCGGGGGTCCATAAAATTGTTTGATCTTCAGAGATTAGTTCCTCGATGATGTAAATCGCGACACGTGACTTAGTGGTTTCAGCTGCACATATTTTAGTATGTATAAAAGTCATAACTAGTTTTTTTAATTTTTTTTATTACATTATAATTGAGAAAGGATGGAGACTAAATAAAAATAAATAAATAAAATTAAATCATAGTAAATTAAAAATTAAAAAAAATGAAAGTTTGGCACAAGAGATGTCACAGGGATCTGATGTGACCCACCATAACATGAGTTAAAATGTCCAAAGCTAATGTGACAATATCATGTGGGTAGGGGGGCCAACCATTAAACTATTTGACCTTCAAATTAAATTATTCTCAAGTCACCCTCCATTATAGAAATTATTATTTTTGACCTCATTCCCATAAATATATATTTTTTCTCAACAATGATAATTTCTTTCCTTCAATTACATATTTCATAATCTGGTATGACCCACCATGAATACGAGTTAAAGTATTCTACAGTGATGTGACAATGTCATGTGCCTAGGAGGATCAACCATTCAACCACCGCATTTGACTTTCAAATTAAATAAATTATTCTTAGCACACCTTTCATTATAGAAATTGTTGGTTCCGGATGAGTCATATTCAGTTTAAAGGAAGTGAATAAACTGATTTCAAAACTTATAAATAAATGCGGAAAACTTTAGGAGCCCTTGACTCGTATAACTTGGTTAGTTTGTCTATTTTCAGTTTGTTTCAAAATGATATAAGTTGTGTGTAAGCTTGTATGCAAACTATAAAGATAAGCACGATAAGAAAGCGAAAGCAATACATCACACAATCAATTTTATAGAGGTTCGAAACCTTAAAACTTCTATGTCCTCTCTTCCTTCCGCAGAAGGGATGAATTCACTATATAACTTGAGTTCACTTTACAAATTATAAAATGAATGAAAGGTTATCTGAACCTAGTAACAATGAGATTCTTTACAGAGTTACCTCAGCTGGGTCGACGACTCACAGTTGAAGTCTCCGGCAGGTAGCTATTACAGCGACAGTTTCTTTAGCGGTGGCTCACACTTAGTCAGAAAGTTAGGTGTTATTGAAGTTTTTACAAGGTTTTAGATCTCTTTCGATCTTCAAGATGGTTGGTCTTGAATTGAGGTTATCAACTGGTTGAGATTCTTGAACTGAGCGGATGTTGATACTTTTCTGGATCTTTTGTTGAAAAGAGCTTCAGCTGACTTTAGTTGTACACTGAATGTGCTTATGACTTTACAGCTCTTTTTCTTCGACTTTTGCAGATGAATATAAAGCTTTAACAAGCTGATGCAGAGCTTGATCTTCTTGTTGATGTTCAAACTGAAGAAGCTTGATCAGTTTGTGGTATTTTGAGAATTTACAAAGAAGACATTTTTTCTTGCTTGGAGAAGAATTTGATATTGCTCCTTGAGAATATTGGCAAAAGTCTTGTTTCAAATTATGTTTCACTCATCTTATATAAAGGAGTGTAAAATGACCGTTGGTCATTGTTAGACTTTAATTAAAGTCCAGTAATTTTATTGATGCAGATAGTCGTTCTGAATTTGGAGTCATTTTGGCGAATGACACTTTAGTTGACTTTTGAAATTGCATCAACTTAGTTTGCTCCTGTAACCAGCAATCTTTAATTCAGCTGTGGTAGAAGACCATTCTGATCTTAGAGTCGTTTTATCAGTTTGACTTTTCAAATATGCATCAACTTGGCTTCTTTGTGTCATTCAGTTTGCATGTTGGTTCAGTCTTCGGTTTGAGATGATTCAGTTTGGTCATCTCATCCTTCAGTTTTGTGATTCTCTTCAGTTCGCAAACTTCCTTGGCTGCTTCTCTTTAGTTTTGCTTCAGTTCGCAAACTCCTTTGGCTACTTTTCTTCAATTTTGTTGTGAACTTCTCGGACTCAATTCAGTTGAACTTCAACCTGAATTCAGTTGATGTCTCTCTTTAATTTTAAGCTCTAGAATGAGCTTAGTTTCATCATCTTGTTAGAGACCTTGACATTAGTTTAACTTCCAAGATAGACTTGGCACTCAGTTCAGCTTGAATCTTCTTGATTTTTCATCATCTTTGGTTCAGTTTCAAGGTAGACTTGAACTCAGTTTTGCCTTGATCGAGCGTTTTGATATTTCATCTAGAGTGTTTTGACAATTCATCAAAACTTCATCAGGATTTGATTGTTTTGCCTCACAGAAATTATTGTTTGTTTTTAACCTTATTACCATAAATAACAAATCTTAACAAACTTTGAATTGACAAAGATTAAGAAAACAATTGAAATCCCCAACTCCATTATTATCAAACATATATGCTAGTATATATGTTCTGTATGCAATTCATTTTTTCAATTCTTTGATTAACTTTCAGAAAGAATTGAAGAAGTAAAAGAAAATTTAATTTCATTTATTTTTCGCATACGGTTAATATTAAACATAAGATAAATTAATTTATGAATATATTGTAGTTAATCCTAAGATTCAAGAATTCTCCTTCGCGGTTACTTCTCCCAGAATTTTACGAGGGATTCAAGAATCTTTAGTTACTTTTTAGTTTTTAGTCAGTGCATATGATTTCTGAAATAGAAATTTAAGAAATAAAAATATAATAACTGGCCCGGACATATAAATTCTGAAGTGATAATTTTTTCGTAGTTTACAAAAAATGCAGTTATATAATGGTTTGAGATTGAATATTATTGATGCATGAATGTCTACATTTTCTTTTATTTAATTTGTGGTAAAAGCTTTAAAGAATCTCAAGAAAAATGGTGGATACTTGAGACGTTAATTTTTTATTTTATTTTTACTTTTTTTAGTTTTGCATAGGGGATGTCAATAAATTTTTTAATTTAAAGCAACATTATATCAGATAATTTTTAAGAAGTAAAACTAAAAAAATAATTTCTATAAAATGAAGGCGTGTTAAGAATAATTTAATTTGCAAGTCAAATATAGTGGTTTAATGATAGACTCATCTGTCCACATGACATCACAACGTTAACAGTGGGCACGTTAATTAACTCATGTCACGGTGGATAAGGGAGAAGTTTTGAGTCTAGCCTTTTGTCACTATTATTAATATACTTCGACATTGTTATTTTATAAATACAGATGTTATTATATTTAATAAAAATATTCATAGGATATCTTGTATAATAAATTAATAATAGTGAAATAAGGAATGTAAGATTAAATTAAATATAACAGAATGCAGTCATGGATGAGTCTATCGAAATGACAAATTAATTACGATGCACTAATGCACATCACTGCCATTCTAGGTTTAAGTTCAACACAACCTCACTTCTTTATATAATTTATGGATCTAAAATTAGGTTAATTTCTGACTATTTTTCTTTTTTCTTGAGATGGCTAACATTAAGTTAATAGAAATAATACCTAAGAAGTACGCCAAAAGTTAAGAAATTGAAGTCATTTTGCATTTAACTGTAAATCGTACCAGCTGTTATAATTTGTTTACTGTTTTACGTTTGTGCTTCGAGAAAAATAGATATCAGGAAGGTTTTTTTAACATCCTAAATTCTATAATTTAAAATGTTACCCCTTCTATTCTTTAAAGTAGAAAACAATTTTATTAATAATAGTTCAAGTAATTTTTTTTTAAAATAATCATACTAGAAATTCTAAGAAATAGAACACATTATTTATATTTTCTGAAACTTATATTCTTAGATCAAAAATTCTCACATTTCATAAACTCCAAAACAATCCTAGAACATTTTGAAAAGTAACTCATAAGTTCTAAAATAATAAATTCAAACTTGAAATGTTGGTAAAGCAATAATATTCAACGACTAGTTTAAGTTAGTTTGAAAAACACTAACGAACACAAAATATCAAATTCAAAGTAGTTTACTGTAAGCCCTAAGTCCAAAAGTTCAAATTAGTTATCTAGAGCGTCAAAAGCAAGTCCATCCCATTTTCTTCACGCTGCTCCGAGCTCACTGAATTGAAAAAATTTAGAAATGTGGAGTGAGCACTCTTAAAACAAACTCAGTGGTGGGGATTGTGGACTTTTCTTTCTATTTTATCCAACTGATATAAATCGCAGGAATCATGGATTTAGGGTACTCTTCTTCTGATTCTAGAATACATCTTGAACTGTGCACAGGACATATTCTGGTGCGTATAAAATGCTTCTATGTGTATGAAATGTTATTCTGATCTGATGCGTATAAAATGCTATCCATATTCCATCCACGATAATTCAAGTTGGATTAAAAACATTTCTGTCTGAAAAAGCATATATCATATACTTTTATTTCGCAGATAATAATTTTACCCACCTGAGAGTAAAGATCACGTAAAATTGAGCAGAGAATCACAAAGTAGACAAGGATCCTAATTGCGCCTGTAACGCCCCGATCCTAGGAGAATAGTGACAAGGGACTGGTGCGTTACTGGGGGAAGGGAGAAGGGGTTGTTGCATAAAGATAATTATAGAAATAGGGTTAGTGCCCCCCAAACATTTGGGCAACATAACCATTGTATTCTGAAATAGAACCACCCACGAGAGTGTTCAGAAGGAATAAGGTTAGTGCCCCAAATATTTGGGCAGCATAACCTCTGTAACTGGAATTAAACCACGCTCTAAGGCGTCTTAGAAGGAACTTGAATCAATAAACAATCATCAAAGGGAACTTATCCCACCAAATAACTGTAAAGGAACATCATAGTATAATGCTGAAATCATAACATGCCTCAAACAATTGAAGAGAAGCTGTATCAAAGTGAACGGAAGAAGCACAGAGCACAATTCAAGTAAAATTATTTGTAAGCACTTAATTGATTTAGAGTATCTAAGATTTCTGAACAACACAAAAAGAGCAAGCATATAAGAACAAGTAAGCCCTCGCCTCAGCTCCGTCATCTTCCAGCCTGCCTCTCAACCTGAAAATATTTAAAAAAGATTTGGGCTGAGTACTAGCGTACCCAGTGGGCAGATTTTGATAAACAGTTCATAAACATTTTATAAATATGAATATCGTATCCACACAAGTATAACAATGGAAAGGTTTCAAAACTAAAAAGCATTCCATGTATACAAAGCTTCTTTTAATCTTACACGCTCTGTCTCAACTGTCCCTTCCTACAGTGTCTTAACTTATATACACGCCCTCCAGCCCAGCTGTCTAATAAAGAATAGTGTATACGGTCCCAAAGCTTAAAGGATCCGAACTCGAGTCTAGTTAAGCACTCAATGTTTTCGTAGGATACTGGCGAACGCGAACAGTGAGCTAAATCATTTTGATACAGATATTCATGTTATACAGTTGATAAACAGTTGAGCTTATTAGCTGAACATAATTTGAGAAAAATATAACCCACCTGGATGACGAGCACATGGCAGCACAATAACTTCAAAAATGGTTCATTAATCCTAGCAGGCTCTGCAGGTCCTACAAGGGTCGATCTTCGACTCAGAATAAGGCAGCGGCGGCACGGCGGCGGGAAGGCGACAGCAGGTCGGAGGTGGTGGCAACAGCTCCACCCTTGTCTCTCCTTCGGAGACCTCTCTCTCACTCTCAACTCTCTCTCGGCCCTCTCTACTCTCCTCTCATCTTCTCTCCTCTCTCCTCTTCTTTCTTTCTATTTTTCTTTGCTTCTTTCTTTTGTTTCACATGGCAGATGCCAATCGAGCAAGTGGGGGGGGGGGGGGGAAGATGCCTTTTGATCCAAAAAGGGGGACGGGAATTATATAGATATTTTAGGATATTTTTAATATACTAATAATTTGGATAAACTTTAAGAATAATAATATTTTAATAATAAAGATAAAGTTAAATTTTGAGGATAAATTTGAAGAATAAATAAAAAATAAAAATAAAGATAATATTAATTTTAATCTCATGATTATCTTTAAATAAAATTAAATTTTTTTATTTCAAAAGTACATGAGAGAATAAGTTCGAAAATATTTAAACAACATCAAATAATAATTCTAAGGCCCAAGTTTAAGTTCTAAATTTTCTTTTCTATACTAGGGGCGCAATATCAAATAAATTAAAACTCAATCCTAAATTATTAAGCAATTAAAATAATTCAAATTACGTAAAAGCGGGTTGTTATACGGGGTGTTACATTCTACCCTCCTTAACAAAAATTTCGTCCCGAAATTTGCATACTTCTATAGGGTACGTCAGGGTACAACCACTTGATTCTGCTTTCTAGCTCCTAGGTAGCTTCCTCTTTCCCATGGTTATTCCATAGAACTTTCACCAATGATATTTGTTTGTTCCGTAATTCTTGGACCTTCGTCAAGAATAGCCTCTGGTCTTTCCTCATAGAAAAATCCTTATTCATAACCATTTACTCATTATTAATAACGTGATTAGGATCCAACTTACATTTCCTCAATATTAAAACATCAATCACAAACCTTAGCTAGAATCAGCAATATGACTAGTTTATAAGCTACCTCATCATTCCTAGCAAAAAGACTGTTCCTCTCAAGTCGTAAATCTTACTAAGACGTATACTTTATCTTGGTCCACTTTAACTTGATGCGCATAACTCTTCATACGTTCTTCTCTGCAGCTTTCTTCAAATTTTCTTTAACATCATTCTTTGAGTCGAGAAAAGATAGCGAGAGAGAGAATAGATATCGATCCACTTGAATCAAAGCATATTATCTCAATCATCGCATACGTCACCCGAAACATAAGACATTCAGTCTCGAACTTGTCCTTGCTGCTTGATCACAAATGTATAGAGACAGGAGTAGCGAGAATGAATCTTTCTATCGCGATTCTTTATCGACATTCAAAATTCTCCCAACATGCTCCTCAAATACATATACGCACGAACTGCATTTCCTAAAAATCCATATAACTTAAGCCATCTAAAAGAATATACCTATCTATTCTAAGTTCTTCCTACGTTCAAGTCTACAAGACACTACATAATCGTTCCCATCTTTTGGTCAAAACCAAAATCCAGATGTCTTGGCATCTTTGAATAACTTTAGACGAATCACGAACCCTCATCGTGAAACCTTAATATAAGTTTGAATCGCAATACTTTATAGTGAAACCTGGAGATAACTCTCTTGTAAATGAATCACAACCTCTTGTCGTGAAACCTGGAAATAATTCTTAACCAAATGATGAATCATGAAATATAAACATGAAACGTATAAAATATTTTAAAAATTAATCACGATAACGGATAATGAAATCTGAAAATATTTTTCAATAAACGAATCATGATATCAAATTGTGAAACCCTTAAAATATACGAATCATGACCTCTCATCATGAAACCTGATAATATAAGAATCATGACCTCTTATCATGAAACCTGGTAATATAAGAATCATGACCTCTTATCATGAAACCTGGTAATAGAATCATGATCTCTCATCATGAAACCTGGTAATAGAATCATGATCTCTCATCATGAAACCTGAGAATAGCTTTTGAATCATGATCTCTGGTCATGAAACCTGAATAGAACGAATCACGATTATTTTATCATGAAACCTGAAAATAACTTTAATAAATGAATCACAATATCTGACTGTGAAACCTGAAAAAATATTTAGCGTAACAAACTGCACTCTCATGTGTGTCAATTTTAAAATACATGTGTACCTTTTGTTGAGGGCGGCGTAAATGACGTGCTGAGGGCTGCTAAACAAATAGTGAAAGAGAATAGATATAATTCTGAATTCAAAGAATAATGTTGCAGGTCTACAGAGTTGTAAACTTGCTCTGATACCAATCTGTAACGCCCCGATCCCGGGAGAATAGTGACAAGGGACTGGTGCGTTACTGGGGGAAGGGGGAAGGGGTTGTTGCATAAAGATAATTATAGAAATAGGGTTAGTGCCCCCAAACATTTGGGCAACATAACCTTTGTATTCTGAAATAGAACCACCCACGAGAGTGTTCAGAAGGAATAAGGTTAGTGCCCCAAACATTTGGGCAGCATAACTTCTGTAATTGGAATTAAACCACGCTCTAAGACGTCTTAGAAGGAACTTGAATCAATAAACAATCATCAAAGGGAACTTATCCCACCAAATAACTGTAAAGGAACATCATAGCATAATGCTGAAATCATAACATGCCTCAAACAATTGAAGAGAAGCTGTATCAAAGTGAACGGAAGAAGCGCGGAGCACAATTCAAGTAAAATTATTTGTAAGCACTTAATTGATTTAGAGTATCTAAGATTTCTGAACAACACAAAAAGAGCAAGCATATAAGAACAAGTAAGCCCTCGCCTCAGCTCCGTCATCTTCCAGCCTGCCTCTCAACCTAAAAATATAACCCACCTGGATGACGAGCACATGGCAGCACAATAACTTCAAAAATGGTTCATTAATCCTAGCAGGCTCTGCAGGTCCTACAAGGGTTGATCTTCGACTCAGAATAATCGCTATATTTTCAGGAATTAATATACTATAATTCGAGCTATTATTTAAATTTTATTCTTTTCAAAAATATATTACGCAACTCTAGAGAACTCGTGTACATTTAACGCAGAAGAGAATAAATTCTAAAATATTATTTTTGATTTACTGAGACAAACCGATTTGATAGAGGTCTCTTTCCAAAACTTGCCATTTTAATCAATTTTTATCAGATTGTACCACGATACTTTTTAACAGTTCAAAAATTACAAAAATATTCAAGGGCCATCCTATATATGCCAAGACTATAGTTTGAGAGTTTTAGAATTTTTCAATAACGCATACTCCCGGTACAAAAATAACTGTATAAATTAAATAATTGAGATTTTTCAAAACTCATCCAAGAATTATGAAATTCAACGGGCATATAGGAAATATTATTTCGAGCAACTTTTGTTAATAAAATTTTTCGATTTGATGATCCGAAACGGGTCAAAATGGGGGAAAACGTGACTGATCGGCGACGTTTGAATTTTCTGTTTTCCGGCGATTTCGCCGGTTTCTGACCGTCGGATGAGAACGAGTTCAACATACGAAATGTAGTACACATTTAAATACACGACATATTAAAATTTGGGCTAAAAAGAAATAGAAATGGACCAATACGACGACGACGAAAATGGGTGATGTAGGGGGGTGGTATCTCGGCCTTGGCAGCGGCTGTGGCTGTTCGCCGGCACTCCGGCGGCGGGAAGGCAGCAGCAGGTCGGAGGTGGTGGCAGCAGCTCCACCCTTGTCTCTCCTTCGGAGACCTCTCTCTCACTCTCAACTCTCTCTCGGCCCTCTCTACTCTCCTCTCCTCTTCTCTCCTCTCTCCTCTTCTTTCTTTCTATTTTCCTTTGCTTCTTTCTTTTGTTTCACATGGCAGATGCCAATCGAGCAAGTGGGAGGGGGGGGGGGGGGGAAGATGCCTTTTGATCCAAAAAGGGGGACGGGAATTATATAGATATTTTAGGATATTTGTAATATACTAATAATTTTGATAAACTTTAGGAATAATAATATTTTAATAATAAAGATAAAGTTAAATTTTGAGGATAAATTTGAAGAATAAATAAAAAATAAAAATAAAGATAATATTAATTTTAATCTCATGATTATCTTTAAATAAAATTAAATTTTTTTATTTCAAAAGTACATGAGAGAATAAGTTCGAAAATATTTAAACAACATCAAATAATAATTCTAAGGCCCAAGTTTAAGTTCTAAATTTTCTTTTCTATACTAGGGGCGCAATATCAAATAAATTAAAACTCAATCCTAAATTATTAAGCAATTAAAATAATTCAAATTACGTAAAAGCGGGTTGTTATACGGGGTGGTAGAATTTTATCAAGCATTACCAAATAAATTAAAACTTATATTTAAAGTAATTAAATAATAATTTAAATTTCAAAAAAGTGGGTTGTTACAGTTTTATACAGGGGCGGTGCTCGAGATGCGCCCCATATGGCCTTCAAATTATAGGGGAATCAAAATTTATATATATATATATATATAGTATTAATAATTTAGTTCTGATTTTCAATAAAAGAAAAATATGTATACTAAGTCTAGTATGATTTTAAAACTTTAATCCATTACTCAGAAAAATATATTTTAGTTCAATTAATTTTAATCTATTACATATATAAAAATTAAAATAGTTATAATCCATTAATTGGAAAATACAACTTTATTTTGAATTTTTAGGGTATTAATTAAGAGTATGTATTTTTTGAGACCTCTAATTGAATTAAATTCAAACTCTTTCAGAATTAATTATTTCATCTATATAATAGATCAAGTAATTGGATTGCTAAAAAATTAGATTTGATCAATTCACTTCATATGAAATGAACTTTGGTTTTTTTTTTCTTTTTCTAAAAAATTGAATATACTAGATGATACTACTTTAAAAGCAAGTTGTGAAAATTTCGATAATATTATAAAGTATAGAGAGTTTAGTGATCTTAATGGTCAAGAGTTGTTTCAAAGCATTAGTGCATTATAATATCTTTTATTAAAATAATAAAATATATGTCTAGATATATTAACTTACTTAAAAAGGTTAAATAGTTGTCCTAATGCATGCTTATAAAATTTTATTAATCATATAAGTTCTATATAAAATAGGTTTTTCAAAATTGAAGATACTGAAATCTTATTTGTGTTCAACCATATCACAACAAATATTAGATGGACTTATTTTGATATCCACGAACATGATTTGCTATAAAAATATGGTAAAAACTTGCATGCACTGGGTGATACTTTTTAAGGATACAGATGATATTTTTAAAATTTTGAGTAATACATTTTAGTATTACGGTTGATACTGATTTTGACGAGTTTTTTTTATTTTATTTTTCTAACCGGTACTTTTTAAGAATATAGGTGATAGTTTTGGGCTTTTAAGTAATACTTTTTAGTGTTGCGGTTGATACTGATTGTGAAAGATTTTTTTTGCGAGTTGACCGGGTCAATGAGCGTTTTTCGGTGTTAACCGGTTAACATGCTGACCCAATCAAATCGTCTGATGATGCACCTAGAGCACATACGTGTTTATCATAAAATATTAATTATGAAAAATTTATAAGCGAGTTTGCTTCAAAAATAATGCTAGAAGAAGTATTTTAAAAGATGTTCAAACTAATTTTTTTCTTTTATTTTAAGATTGTTCAAAAATAATAGTGAACTCATGAGTTGGACGATTTTGAAGTCTTCATGATTTTGAACAAATGGGACATATTTCATGGTTTTGAACATTAAAGATAGTTTGGAGAAACATTTTTTTATTTATGATATGTATTTGAAATTTAGACAATATGATTGTACTACATTTATTATGCATTAATTTTACATTCAATAAATATAAACATCATTTTTAAATTTCGAATATGACACCTCAAATCTCAGGGTCAGTCCTGATTATTACACATGGAATGTAACACGATTAGGGCACAGGGAATCTGATTCGATGATGGGTAGGGCAGTGAATCTGAGAATATGGTAGGCTAAATCATACATAATGAAATTGATACTTATTGTTGTGAATCATTTTAATGGACACCACACCAAAGAGTTGCCACGTGGAGATAAGAAATGACCGAATGCCACATGAGGGTAATGGAGTTGTACAACATCATCAAGTTTTAATCCTAGTCATTAGCTACATGTAATTTTTCTCATTTCTTTCATAAGTATAAATAGGTCCCAATGCATATATGAAATAGATATATCTTTTGTAATACATAATTAGTATATAATACATATTTTGTGTGTCATCTTGCTTTATTTTATAACACATTATAGCACGAGTTTTGTTCGCAAAAGGTAAACAAGATCAAAGTTAATTTAAATTTTATTGGTATTAATCTTTTTTTTTTCTTCTAGGTATGGCTAATATCGAAAGACAAAAGTTTTAAATTGTAGATGTGACCAAAACTAACTATCTAGTTTGGAGGGTTGATGTGGAACTGCATCTCCAAAGGTTAGGACTTGAAAAATCCTAGAAAATATCGATATTGCACTAGCAAACAAGAAGGATGAGGTAAACGTTATAATTTTCATACGTCATTATCTCCTGGATGATCTGAAAGATAAATATATACAAACCAAAAGACCATGTAATATATGGCAAAGGCTTAATGAGAGATTTGGCCACACCAGAAGCGTGGCGCTACCTCAAGCACAATATCATTGGCAACATTCAAGATTACAAGATTTCAAATTTGTTGCTGAGTATAACTTAGCTTTATTCAAAATCGAGTCGCATTGGCTCTTTATGGAACAAAGTTGTCGGAATATGACAAATTAGAAAAAAAATTCCCGATACACGCGTCAAATGTAGTGCTTCATCAATAATTAGTTAACAACAATTCAAGATGTATTGTGAGCTAATTTCATTACTTCTCATAGCCGAAAAACAAATGAATTGTTGTTGAGAAATCATGATTTGCGACCTCGTGTCTCCCAACCAGTACCTGAAATACATGTAAGTTCCAGCAGAACTACGAGTCGATTCAATGATCATGAATATAAATATAGGCATGGAGCCTATATAGGTAGAAGACGTGGTAATTTTCACAAGAGTGCTCGCGGACGTAATCATCCATATTGACATGACCGAACAATCCAATCAAGATAACCATTTAAGAAAAAGTTAGATGACGATAAGATTCATAGAAATGAACATAGCAATAGTGTTTGTTACAAATGTGGAATGACTAGACATTGGTCTAGGATTTGCCGTACTGCTTCACATCTGGTTGAACTATATCAGGCCTCGCAAAAGAAAGGAAAAAAATGTTCAAGCAATATTGCAGAAGCAATTGAGCCACTTTCAATGGTTGAGGCAAATACATCAAAAGTTACAAATAATCAAAATGAGGATGATGAAAAGTCACTTCAACTGTCAGATTTTCTAAATGATCCTGACCCTGGAACGTTAGATGACGACTGGTGGAAATATGCTCAAACTTAGATATTTTGTTATGACTTATTTTGCAATTAGTGTAAATATCTTATTTTGTATATATCTCGGATGATATGTTTTCTAGGATTAATAGTTTGTCTATTGTACTCGGATGATGCATTAACGAGTTCTTTTGTAATGATCATATAATAATAAAATGACTTTTATATTAACATTATGCTATTTGACTGGCTACAAAATGAAGAATATCAAGAAATATGATATCTGTCTTCTTGATAATGTTTCAACACACTCAATATTGACTAACAAATATATTTCTCAAATGTTGCACTATGTAAATTGCAAGTTAAGATAATATCAGACCCCGCTAAGATTATAGATGGTATGGGAAATGCAACAGTTGTATTGCCTAACGATAATACTTTATATCTCGAAAATGGTTTATTTTCTGAAAAAGTCACAAAGAAACATAATAAGTTTCAAGGATGTACCCAACAATGGTTATCATCTAGAAACATATGTTAAAAATGAGAAAGAATGTTTGTGCATTACATCATATGAGTTGAACAGAAGAATTATTCTTAAAAATTTTGAAGCAACAATTTTTGGGTTATATTGTGGTACTATTCAAACATGTGAGTCCAATGTTGCCGTATCATAAAAATTGGCTAATCCTGAAATTTTAGGATTATGGCATAAGCGTTTGGGGCACCCAGGAACAACTTTGATGCGTAAAATTGTAGAATGAACAAGAGGGCATCCATTGAAAAACATAAAGATGCTCATGTTCAAGGATTAATTTTGTGAATCATACTCGAGGGAAAAATTTATAACTGAACATTCTACTAAAAAAATAGGATATGAATCACCATCATTTTTGTAACGTATTCATAGTTATATATGTGGATCAATACATCCAGTAAATGGACCATTTAGATATTCTATAGTATTGATAGATGCATCATCCAAATAGTCACATGTGTGCTTATTATTCACTCGAAATGTTGCTTTTGCACAACTATTAGCTCAAATTATTAAACTTCGATCTCATTTTTCAGATTATTCTATCAAGAATATAAGGGTGGATAATGCCGGAGAATTAACATCAAAAGTTTTGATGAGTATCGTGTTATGTTAGGAATTCACGTTGAACACTTGTACCCCATGTTCACACACAGAAGGGATTGGCCAAATCGTTGATCAAAAAGATCCAGATAATTACTCGTATCTTACTAATGAGATCCAAATTAAATAGTGAAGCTTAGGATCGTGCAGTCTTACATGCATCAACTTTGATTAGATTACGTCCGGCTACATATCACTAAAGTTGTCAAAACGAGTCAGCGGGACGGGGCGGGCAGCACCTCGAAAGGCCTGCCTTTTAGTGGGGCAGGGCGGGAAAGTCGCCAGAGGGGCCGGCCCAAAAAAACAGGGTCCTCCCCGCCCCTGCCTAAGCCCATGGGTTGGCGGGCCAACCCACGGACTTTTCATTTCTTTTGTTTTTTTTTCTTTCGCTGTAATGCGCCAACCCGCGGGCTTTTTTTTTCTTTCGTTGTAATATAATTTCAGTTTTAAACATTCGTTGGCATGCTTTACATGTAATCATCAATTAAATTTAGACCATTTGCATGGTGTTGATAGTCCAAGATAGCGTACAAACTTAAATAATATATATCATAAACTTGCAGCAACTTGTTACTTATGCATCTATTCTTTCTAAACAGTTTTCCATTCTGTTCCATAGTCCATATCATGCAAATAGCATACAATAATATGTAAGACCAACTCACTTCCACATCATGCAAGATGCAACTATATCATGCCTCATTCAACATTTCAAATTATATAGCAGACAAGACAATTAACAAAATATATAAATTAATCCAAATGTTTAAAGTCTCATAGTCTCAAACCGTTCGAGCATTCACCAACAAAATATATAAATTGTCTACTCTAAAGTTAATACAAATTTTAAATTACTTCATAAATTAAGATTCACTAATCAAATTGTCAACACTGAACACATTTAAAGGATCTTCTTCTTCTAGATCGTCTCCTTCGTCTTCATCTTCATCTTCACATTCATCTTCATCAATATTCATACTATTTGACGACTCTTCCGATAAAAAAGATTTCTTGATTTCACCTTCATCATCAATATCTAAAAATGAAATAAAAATAAAGATTTGAAGAACATTTATATAAAAATGAACAAATAAAGAAGTAAAAAAACATATTTAAACTAACTTACTAGTAGAAAAACTATGTAACCAGTTGCGAGTGCAAACAAGAGCTTGGATTTTTTTTGGAAGGGTTTCACTCCTATATTTGGTTAGAACACATGCACCAATTGAAAATGAAGACTCTGATACAACAGTAGTAATAGAATAGACAATAAATCACAAGCCATTAATGCAAGGGATGGGAAACGATGTTGATTGTTCTTCCAAAACTCCAAAACATCCAAATCAAGGTGAAATTTCCATTCCATTTTTGCCTCCTCCAATTAGAGCTCCAATTTAGACTTTCTGGCATTTATAATGGTTCGACTCTCATAAGCTGTAATACCCTGCATTCAAATTTAAAATATTAATTGATGAATGCTATAAAATAAATGTATATGAATTAACAATGAAAAATAACCATTTAATTTTATACTTACATTAATGAATTTTTCGCCCCCACATTTCCCGGTTAATCCACCAACATTGCTAGAAGATGGCTGTGAAGAACTTGAAACATTTCCAATATCATAATGCTCAAAAAGAATATATAAATTTGCCTTCACATTTGCTAACTTCTCGACAACTTTAGTCTCATTCGGCTCAACCGTGGAGTAAAAATGTTCCAACATTGAAAGTTTATTCCTTGGATCGAGAACAGCCCCAAATGCAAGTACTAAGTTGTATTCAGTCCAATATTTACCAAACTTTTCCAACATTGTACAACACATATTCTTTATCACATCATCCTTATTCATCTTGTTCTCTAGCAACAAACACTCTATTTACCACACTTGAGTAAAATATAAATTGGATGTAGGATATGATGAACCAGACATCAAATTGGTAATATCATAAAATGGTTCAAGAAAGTCACATATTTTCTCAGCTCTACTCCACTCGACAATTGAAGGACAATATTTATAGTGTTTATCATTCAATTGAAAGGAAGCAAAGACCTTCTTGTACTTGATAACACTAGACAGCATCAAGTATGTTGAATTCCATCTAATAGACACATCCAATCTCAAACCAATACTTGTGTCAATATCACCAACCTCTTTCACGCATTCATCAAATTTTTTCATCCTACTTTCTGAACCTTTCACATACTTAACAGATTCTCTAATTTTACTCAAAGCATCATGAGCAACTTTCATACCTTCTTAGACAATCAAATTCAATATGTGAGACGAACAATGAATGTGAAAAAATTCACCATCACACAACAAGCTACCATGCAAAGAAAGTTGTGCTTACAAAATATCATGCATGTTATCATTACTAGTTGCATTATCCAATGCTAATGAGAAAAAAAAATTCTCAATTTCCCATTCCTTCAAAAACTCACATACAACTTAGCAGTCAATTCAACTCCCGAATGTGGCGGAGCCATATGAGCAAAATTAAGTATTTTGCTATGAAGTTTCGAATCATCAAGGAAACAAGCAGTCAAACAAATATAGCCTTCACGTGTGCATGCAGTCCATACATTTGAAGTTAAACAAATTCTACCTCGAATACCAGTCAAGATTTGTTTAAGTTTCTCTTTCTCAACTTGACACATGTTTTTAATATCAGAAACAAGAGTGTTTCTAGATATAAAAGCAACATCAGGATTCAAATATTTCATCAAAATTCGGATTCCATTATACTCGACAGAGGAAAATGGTGAGTCGTGTTTAATAACTGCAATAGCTAGCAAATCACGAGCAACTTTTGGATCAATTTTTCTAGACTTTAACTTTCCTTCATGATCAATAAGCATATGTCCTAAATCTTGCAACTTTATTTTCTTACAACTGCTAAGATGACGCCTTAAAGTAGATGTCCCATATTGTTTATCCCCACTTTTCAAAAAAATTTTACATCATTTACATTCAGATCTGTGAATGCCATCATCACCCATCCCTTTCTTTATAAAAAAAGGCCAAACATTAGAAGTTTCTTTTTTCTTATTATTTAACCCTTTCTTATTATCAGTCCCCGTCCCCGATGCATAAACTTAAGTTTGACCATCTCTAAGAACCTCATGCGATTCTACATCTAAATTCACTTATTGGTGCAACGAAGAATATCATTCCATAAATACAAATCCTGGGATAATAAGACAGTAACAACATAAAATATGCACAACTAATCTACCTATACAAATCTGCATAATAAATACACAATTATGCAAAAAATCTGCACAACTTATCTGACTAAATATGCACAACTAATCTGCATAATAAATACACAACTATTCAAAAAATCTGCACAAATCTGCACAGCTAATTTGCATAATAAAGAGACAACTATGCACATAATCAGCACAAATCTACACAACATAAAACACAAACTTAATATGAAATTCAACAACAAAATCTTCTACATAAATCTTCTCAAGCTTCTAAATTTTGCCTCAAAAAATCTTGTAGTTCTAAAAATCTTGATATTAAACAATTTCAGGGCATTTTCCTTTTTCTCTCCATGCATCATCGATTTCAAAGATTCAGGTTCCATCATATTATTGTTCCAGTAATTGTGCAGTTTTAGAAATAAATCTTGGGATAAAATAGAATGTAGCACTCATGGAGTCATGGTCTAAAAAATATGAAACTCATTTATAGTCTATGTAGCAAAAGTATATAACGTAGACATGTTGCCAACTTCTTGCTGTTGCCACCGTCTCTTGTTGTCACTGCTGTTACCGACACGGGTGAAGAAGAAAAGAGGAAGAGGTTGAGGAGCGTCTCTTGCTGTCACTGCTTCTGCCGACACAGGGTTGCTGCTGCCGATGCGGGTGAAGAAGAGAAGAGATGGGAGGCTGGGGAGCGTCTCTTGTTGTCGTTGCTGTTTCCTGCTGCCGACGCGGGTAAAGAAGAGAATAGGAGGGCTAGGGAGCACGGCTGAAGAAAACAGAAGAGAATAGGCGGGAGGCTGGAGAGCAACGTAAATGTTAGGTTACAATTTGCCAATTTGGAGATATTTTATCATATTATGATTATTATCCAATATCCATTTTAATATTTTATTTTTATCATTTACTATATATTTATCGGCGGGCTTGGCGGGTTACCCACCTCACCACGGGCTTTACCCGCCAAAGCCTGCCCCGTCAGAAAAATGAGCTTAAAAAATAAAGTCCTACCCGCTTAAAAAGATGGCGGGCACGGGCTGGCCCGGCGGGCTTGGCTCGTTTTGACAACTCTACATATTACACATGATCTCCAATGCAGTGAGTGTCAGGTATTGAATCATATATTTCATACTTACACATTTTTGGATGCATTGTTTATGTGTCAATTCCACCTCCTCAAAGGACTAAAATCGGTCCACAACGTAAACTTGATATATACATTTGGGTTTGATTATCCACCAATCATCAGATATCTTGAATCATCAACCAGTTATTTGTTTACTGCTAGATTTGCAGATTGCCATTTGATGAAGCAATGTTTCCATGCTAAGGATGATATTAATCTCTGTTGGAACGAGTCATGTTTATCTTATTAGATCCACACACATCTTAATGTGAAAATGAAGTGAGAAAATTTATTCATTTACAGAACATGGCAAATCTACTTCCTGGTGCATTTGATGATGCTAGCAAATTCATAGAGTACCATGTCCCAGCTGCAAATGCTCTAGCTAGGACAATTATTCCCCAAAAATGTACTCAAGTGGATAACAATGTTCCACGTCGCAAATGTGGTAGACTTTTTGGATCAAAGGATATCTTTCTTGAAAACGAAAGGGGAGAACTAATGAGCTTACTAACCAGATTAAGAATACTGAAGTATCCATGAACTATAATAGTCAAATTTGGAATCGAAATGATATAATCATGGATGATGTTTTTGCTTTTGAGGTTGCCCAAATAATTATGGATAGTAATTAGGACAGTGAACCTCATTCAATAATAAAGTGTCGTTAGAGGCATGATTGGCCCATGGGAAGAAGCAATAAGATTTGAACTAACTTCCTTACAAAAACGAAATGTATTCGGGGCAATAATTGAAACACCGAATAATGTAAAACTTGTTGGATGCATATGGATATTTGTTCAAAAAAGAAATGGGAAAAATGATATACTGAGATATGAAGCTTGACTTGTAGCTCAAAATTTTTCACAAAAACCCGGGATTAATTGTGATAAGACATATTCACCTGCTATAGATATAATCAATTTTCATTTTCTTATTAATATGGTTGTACAAGAGAATTTGAAATACGTTAATAGACATAGTTACAACCTACTTATATGGTTCACTTGATGCAAATATTTATACGAAAACAACCTGAAGGAATGAAAATATCTAAAGCAAATGTTTCATGTGATCAATATTTGATCAAATTGCAGAAATTGGTGTATAGATTAAAATAATTTGATCACATGTGGTATTGCGGGTTGATTGAATATCTTATCAAGAATGGATACAAAAATGATCTCATTTTCCCATGCATTTTTATTACAAGTTCAAGTATCGGGTTTGCGATTATTGTTGTTTATGTAGATGATATTAACTTGATTGATACTCTTGAAGAATTGACAAAAACTATTAAATGTTTAACAAAAGAGTTTGAAGTAAAAGATCTTGGAAAGACCAAACTGTGTCTTGGTCTTGAATTAGAGCATATAAATAATGAGATCCTTGTTCATCAATCTGCTTATACTGAAAGGTTACTCGAAAGGTTCAACATGGACAAAGCTCATCCTTTGAGCACTCCTATGGTTGTGCGTAATTGAAATCCCGAGAAAGATTAATTTTGACCTAAAGAATCTCATGAAAAAAATACTTGGTCCTGAAATTCCATATCTAAATGCACTTGGAGCTTTGATGTATCTAGGTTAATGTACTAGACCAGATATCATTTTCACAGTAAATGTACTTGCTTCTTATAGTTCTGAACCAACTCGAAGGCATTGGAATGGTATCAAACATATTCTTCGATATCATCGTGGCACTACAAACATTGGGTTATTATACTCTAAAGAAACAACCAACACTAGTTTAGTTGATTATGCAGATGCATGATATAGATCTGATCCACACAAAGCTAAGTCACAAATGAGTTATTTCTTCTGTTATAATGATACGGCTATATACTGGCGATCAACCAAACAAATATGAGTAGCTATACATCTTCCAATCATTCAGAGATAATAGCTCTTTATGAAGCTGATATAAAATGTGTTTGGCTCAGATCTGTAATAACACATGTACGAAATGCTAGCAACTTGAAATCAGTCACAAATACCTCTATAATTATCTACGAAGATATGGAGCTTGTATATCACAAGTCAAAGATGGATATATAAAAGGCGACAAGACTAAACTATTTCGCCAAAGTTTTTACATACACACGAGCTTCAAGAAAATAAAAGAAATAGATGTACAACAGACCCGTCCTACCACAACCTTGCTGATTTATTTACAGAATCTTTACCAACATCTATATTGAGAAATTGGTATTCAACATGAGACGTGCCACGAATACGCAAAGCTAATATTTGTAATTGTGGTGTTGTGTCTAAGGGGGAGTGTTATGAATCATCTTAATAGACACCACACCAAAGAGTTGCCACATGGAGATAAGAAATGAATGCCACATGCATGCCACATGGATGGGAGAATGCCACGTGGGGTAATGGAGATAACATCATCAAGGTTTAATCATAGTCATTAGCTACATGTAATTTTTCTAATTTCTTTCATAAGTATAATTAGGACCCAATACATGAAAGGGCGGATCCAGGGGTGGGGGCGGAAAATAATTGGAAAATAGATGAGCAGCTGGAGGTCTTCGGTAGCAGCAGCCTGGTGCCAACCCCCTAGCAGCGGCTGCGGGAATACAAAGAAGAGGGCGTATCCAGTTCCAACGCTTTGGCATGTACCCAAAATCGATGTTCTGTGATTAAGTGCGACGAGGTTAGAGGAAGATATATGAAAAATGAATGGGATTCATAATTTGGTTTTCTTTGGGAACATGGTTTGCTCCTTATAGTGTGGGAAAAGGCAAAAATGGTGGAGTGAGAAAGAGATAGATTTTTCAATTTTTTTAATAGTAAAGTACTTTTTCAAAATAGTCCCCAAGTTCTTATATTAACATTTATAGTTCCTTAATTTTTATACTAAGGGTTTGTACTAAATTTTGATTGGCTATTTAAGTCCCTAGAATTAATAGATCAATTTTGAAGGCGATAAACTTTTAAATTTATTTATTCTTAAGATAAATAATAGATTATTAGATATATTTTATTTATTGATTGATTAAGTAACACGGTACAAATTAATCCTAAAGTTTCTATCCTAAAGTTTCTAGTTATTTCAAGGCAATTGAGAATTATATAGGGATTATTTATACATGCACATGTATGATTTTTTTTTCAGGTTATTTTCGTAATGAAAATAGATGTGTGGTATACAGAAAATGATAAAACTCGTTTGAAATTTGTACGCTAATCGACTCTTAGTTGTGTAGCTCCTATTCGATAGTGCACCAACTAGACCAACTCTTAGTCGCGCGACGCGACAGTGCACTAACCAGCCCCCCAGAAATTTTTTCTGGTTCCGCCACTGAATGCATGTGTGAAATAGATATATCTTTTGTAATACATAATTAGTATATAATACATATTTTTTGTTTCTCATCTTTCTTTAGTTTATAACACTTATAATATTAATTACCCACCACCAGCTTAAATGTTTACAAGAGATTTTTTTAAAATTTTCCAAAAAAATTTAGTTCATATATATTTTACAAAATAAATTAAAACGCTAAAACTTGATCTGATTTTCTTATAAATTAAAATATAAAAGCCTCATAAATTTGAAGAACATATGCTGCATCTATGATAAAAAAAAAATAAAAAAATATCTTGTATTAATCAAAGTTAAAGGCTGTAAATTCATACATTAAATTAAATAAATAATCCCACTGATATTGCAATGAGTAAAGTTTGATATTCCAAGGGAAAAAGAGTCTACAACAATCCAGAACAGAAGTCTCAATTCTCTGTATTAATAGCTAGCAAATTATTTGTTAAAATCTTCAGTTATTTTACATAAATGGAAAGTAGATTCAACTTAGATGCAGTAAATTAATAAATAGGTAGCAACATTACTATGTAGCTCCATTAATCCTTGATAATCAGTTTCCTTTTGAATGTAGATTAACTAATCAGTTAATCCACAAATTAATATGAATAAATGGTTCCCTTTTTTAGACCGGATACATGATAAATTCATCACATTTACTTACAATAATATCTCTGCAACCTCATTTCCAGAAACCAATAATATTTTTCTCACAAAAGAAAAAATAAAAGCTGAATCCACTCTATTTAGAGCCTCCAAGCCGTGCAACTCTTCAAGTTTTCGTCTACACCTAGCTGAACACATTCACAAACAAATTCATATTAATATACGTATATAACAAACATTTTGATCATTTATATGGGATTTCTTACAGAAATATTACACTTTTTAAGGAACTGTAACTCTCTCATCTTTTAACAAGATCTCTCCTTGGTTCCTACTTGCATATAATCTGAGTCGAAAAGTAGACAATAGAGTTCGAAAGTGATTGGTTGCATGTGTCCAACAAGTACCTGACATCGCGAAGCACATACGAAACACCAAGATAACACCGCGATGAACTAAAAAGCATGACAAGTAAAGCATCCACTCAACGAGCCAATTGGTCGAGTCCTTCGAAAGGATAATGCTCTCTCGGAGGGTCTCGACATTTGGCTGGTGGCCTGGCTTGCAATCATGGAACCTCTCATTTCTTGGGCCTTCTTTTGTGCAGATCTCAGTTTGTTCATTATTTTGTCCATGGATGATGACCTCTTCTTTTCCAATTTCATCTGATCAGTACAAAACAATAATCAACTCATTCAAATCTTTGCATGCAATATGTTATAATCTATTGTTGATATTGTTGAATGCCAACTCAACATAGAGTTGTGGGACACCGTTACTAATAAAAAGAACGAATCTTTATTTAGAAAATTAGTTGTAGACCTAATTAAGTTTGACAGACTCAGCAAAATTACAGTTTTCTACGAGTAAGAAGCAGGAACAGCAAAAGAGCAAGAGATCAAAACTGGAAGGTACCTCCAATTTTCTTATTGCAGCCTCCGCTTTTGCTTTCTGCAGATTCTCCCATGCAGTAATTTTGGCTTCCTCTCGCTGACTCCTGAAACAGGGTAGTAATACAGATGAATGGCTAAAACATACATTTTATTTATATCGGCATGATTCATACCTTTATCAGGGGCAGACTCATGTTGATTGTCCGAAAGTAAAAAGGTTAATTAGACTAAACTCAAAAAGAAAAACCATGGAGAATGGATTTATGGTATGTCACAAATTTGAATCAGTATATATCCATGAAAATAACACAGGTGACACGTAAATAGAGCCTATCAGTTACCTAAAATACTCCAAAACAATCATTCGGTCAAAATATTTCGTTTATTTTCGGTCACTTTGAGAAGTTATCCTAAATGTATTCCTAGCTCATGCCATAGAGTGCTTGAACAATTCTGTGATGGAAAGGAACAGCAAAACAAAACTAAAGGACTAAAGATGGTAGATTTAGATGACAAACTAACTGTATATGTGATATTTTCAGTTAGGTATTGAAACTGCATGCCTAAAAACTTTTACTCAGCTACAAGTCTCATGGATTTTTTATTTTCTTCCAAGTTTATCACGAGTTCTAAATTTGTAATTGCCTGCATGTACTAGCTCATTAAACTGTATGTAGATAAAACCAAACAAAAGGAACTAATTAAGTAAAAATTACTTTGAAATACTCTTAGACGTCTCTGTCGAAACTTCCCAACTAGCAGAATGATAGTTTACAGCTTTTCTTTTCCAGTCATCAGCATTTCGACTGCCCCTTCCGGGGTTTTTACCCCTATTCTTTTTGGACCACCTTGTCACAGTGACCCGCTCATCAACAGGCACATCCCTCATTTCTGGTCTGGAGGAATGCATACTGTGCAATTCTACAAGAGGTAGAATAGACGGAGTAGCTAATGAGAATGAAGAGTCTCTTCCAGGCGAGGAATGGTTGCTACTCTCTGGACTCATCTGAGTGGCCATATCCCTTCTTGAAACAGCACGAGATATGTTGTTGGCAGAATATTCAGCCGCATCATATTTACCATCTATATAAAGGCATGCCAACAACCAACGGCTAAACAATCAATATACTTAAAAAAGAGTTACTTAGACAACGAGAGCAGAAATTATCTGTATAAATAGACTTTGAATAGAGACGAGTTATGACTCTGCTCCAAGACAATGAAGAAAGTACCAGCAAAACCAATTTGCATTTTTCTGACCAGTAGCAACAAGCAACTAGCAATTATAAGGGGTATGGGGATTGGCAATCTTATCTTAGTGTTAATTCAAATATTTCACGATCCCATCAAAACAGTTATTTAGAAATGTCAATAGCAGAAATGCATGAAACAACATGGAGCAAAATAAATAAGACAGTACCATACCCAGGTGTCCTGGCAATGATGGTTGGCTTAGCATCTCAGAGCATCCATGTATACTAATTGACCTTGCCATGCAAGGCTCTGTGCCTATGAGAAAGTTCCCAGTGCCTTCCCTGCCTCCATATCGAACAGATAAGCCATCCGCAGTCATTACTCCAGCAGAAAAGGGAGAATTTGCTGTTAGTTTCTCGGTACAACCTACATCAAACATGGGTGTAGCAGGAGAAAACATTTGATAATAAGCAACCCCTGGATGTCCAAGGGGGCCACTCTTTGATTTGGGCCGCCTCTGTGGCTGCTGCTGTGAGGTTCGAATAGCACCATCACCAGACACCGGACTGACTATCCACCTCTCTGCATCTTCCCATTTTGAAGGCAAAGTCCTTCCATTATTGTAAGGCAACAATGCAGTATTCACATTCCTCCTGTTTGCATTCGTATGCAATGGAATGCGTTCAGAACTCCACCCTTTGTGAATGCCAACACTAGCATGCCGATAATTAGGTGTTCCAGGGCTAGGAAATGTTCCAGTCCTTCGAGCTGCAGCAGATGGTTTCTTCATGACTCCAAATCTTGGTGAGGTGGAATTTACAGCATTAATCACCGGATTATTAAGATCCAGAGAAGCAGGTCTTCGACGGTCAGCCTTCTTCAACAGAACTTCAGATCTCAACCTTCGGTCCTGGCATTCTAATCAATAAATCCACCACCAGAAAACCAAGTCAATAAAGAAGCATAACTGAAACCTAGGATTCTTACATAAGGGCACAAAGTTATTACCTTTAAGAGCTTGCGAGAATGAATTTCTTGCTGAATCAATTGCTACATTTTCATCCTCTGTGGTCTTAGCCTCACTGCTATCTAGTTTTTGAACTAAATACAAGTCACAATTGAATGATTAAAGTTAGCATTTTGATCCAAAAACTTCAAATCTGCTCATCATTTCCACTTAACTACTGGAGAATGGTCAACTAGGCAAAGCCTGCTAACAACAGAGTTGAAAATCAAGAAAAAGGTGCACATTACCTTTAGCTTTTTCCTTTCTGCTGAGGCTAATACTATTCTTGTGAACTGGTAATGCTTTGTTCGGATCTGGATCTGGACCACTCAACACTTCAGACAATTCATGCCCTGCCAAATGCTGTTTCAAATCAAAGATATCAACTTTTTTCCAGCTCCTTCAAACCAGACATGATTTTTTTCTGATCGAAAAGCACCTACATTTTGCTACTAGAGACCATCAAATGCAACAAATCAAAACCATCTGTGGAAATCCCGTCCCCACACCAAAAACAAAGGCAACCCACAACTTAAAAATCTTCTCTTTGAGGATTAACATCACAATCATACATTTTTATGTTGACCCACAAGCAAAAACATATTAAGACACATGCATTGAGACACCAGATTGAGGGAGATTCGGGAATAATCATGTAGAAAATGGGACGAAATCATAGCAGCATTACTTGAGAAACAACAGAGGAAACAGAATCTTGATCAGGAATATCCGAGGCAAAAGAGCAGCGCTCAACACTCGCAGAAGCGGAGGAGAAGAGGCTGAAGTTGGATTCAGCAGTGAAAATCACGGAATCCGGGCTTATATCGCGGGCCCTGAGGCCCGACCTCAAATCTTGAAAACCCAGCTCCGGCATTCTTAGGTGGGGAAGGAAGAAAAAATGGGGGGCAGTAGACCGCTAGACTACATGAATAATCTGAATACAAACTTTGTTATTACTCACACTACCATTACAAAAATGGTGTGTGTATATACTCTCATGTGAGGGGTTGAAAATTCTTGTTGGCCTATGGATTTACGTAAAAAACGGTGCTTTATGGACTTTGAGGGGATCAAGATTCAAGGGGAGGTATCTTTCTTAATCATGGTGTTCTGCTAATTAAATGTTTTTGGGTGGGATTCGCTGCTTTCTATGTTGTTCTTGCTGAAATTTTGACTAGATTGTGGGGGGTAATTTTGCTTAGATTGCGGTGAATTGGCTGAATATTTTTAGACATGGCGTGTTTTCTTACATTTACTTCTTTACTTTTTTTTCCTTTTTAATAATAAGTTAACTTATTCCAATTTGTTTATGTGTTACGTGTGTAAATTAGATTTAGACAAAAGAAGTAAATTGTATTTGGAAAATATACGTGACAGACTTATACCTAATAATGTTGGTTAGATTTGAACTCGAAACTTTTAATCTCGAAATATACAAATGATGATGCCTAATTTAAGCTATATGTATTGATTGGGCGCGCGTACATTGAGATCATACATGAGGCTTGTTTATGTTTAAATTATATAATAAGATACTAATATAGATAGCTTTTTATAGGGCAAGAAAAAAGTTTATAAATCTAATGTCTACTATAAAAAGTCCTTTTTTTCTAATGGAGGTTCTTTCCTAATTTCTAAGTAGTGTAAAGAGATTGGAAACTAATTAATATATCCCAAAATGCATCAATAAAAAATTAACTACAAATGATAACAAGGAAAGTATAATTTCCTTTACTTATATAGTGTCAAAGTTCAAAATCTAAATATTAGGACATTTAATTCATTATTGATTAATGTTTATAAGATCAGCTTCTTTTCTTTTTCTTTTTCTTTTTATAAATAAAATCAGCTTGTCCGATACATATTGAATGTGCAACAACATTATGTCAGTATTGAGTAAGCAGGTAAACATATTCAATTCCAATGTAAAAAAAAAATCCGGCGTAAAGGTAATTTCCATCAGAGTAAATTTTTATCCGGCGTCTCGCTTAGTGCACTCGATCGATACTTATGCGTGGATTCGTGCACTGCGATTGATAATTATTTTTTTTAAAAAAATATATACCCTAAAATTAAATTGAATTAATTTATTTTTTTTAATTATTTTTTTCCTGCGTCTCGTGCAATGCACTCGCCCCATGCTAATGCGTGGACTCGTGCACTGCAATCGATAATTAATTTTTTTGAAGTAAATATATATCTAAAATGGAATTAACGAACTCTAAAATTAAGTTGAATTAATTTAATTTTACTATCCGACGTCTTGCGCAATGCACTCGCCTGACGCTAGCGCGTGAGCTCGTGCATTGCGCTCGATATAAAATAATGATTTGAAAAAAATAAAAGGGCAAGAGCTGTAACGGTCCAGCCCGAAAAAAGAAAAAAAAATTAAAACAATCTCAGGCACGTGGGCTACACGCGTCTGGCCTGGCGGAAAAAAAACCCAGTTTCAGGGTAGGTGGGCACATTTTTTTGGGCGGATTTAGATTTATTTGATTTATCTAACGTAAGAGACCTGTTAGACGGTCTAACACGAATTTTTATCATGTTTTATACCCATCAGTTAAAAAAATGTGTAGTTTAAAGTTTTTACTTTGTGTCGAAATATTTATAATGTAAAATATTTTCACTCTTTTCATAATTTTAACCTTGCACTTATTAGGTAAGGAGAAAAGTTTGCATTTATTAATAAAATATATCTTGAAACTGGTTGAATATATTGTAATTGCACCTAAAATATTAGTTAATAAAGGAATAATTTGGGGTGGGGTGGGGGGGGACTGTATACTGTTTTATTTGCAGTACTAAAAAAAAAGTCAACAAAGTTTCATTGAGCTTATTTTGAGCAATAGGGAAGTTGTTCTATAAAATATTTGAAAATGTAAAAGATCTCTTAACTTATCAGCATTCCCTATTCTAGACTTATAGTAAAATTAAAGTGGGGGGGGGGAGAGAATTTATAGAATTATAGAATGAACGGTTTTCAATTCTAGAATAAGAATGATCTCAAATTAATTTTAATTGTGAAATCGATCCTATTATATCTTAATTAACATGGGATAAAGACGACCATTGGACATGGGCCAAAAAAAAATATCTGGTATGAGGTCGTTTTCAGTTAATTTGTGACTTTAAGTTGTAGGAATTTGCACTTATTAATTAAAGAAATGATATTTTATGCATTATATAATTTGTTGAATAAAATATAGACGATGAAATTATGAAAGAGAGAAAAAAATAATCACGAGAAGACGTTTTCTGATCTCATAGTTAGGAAATCAATACATTATACATTTGATCTAAAAGAAAATGGAAATTGAGTATAACCGCAAACTTGGGATGCGATGGTGGACTAGATGCAGCTTTATTATTATTATTATTATTATTATTATTATTATAGAAAATATTGGCAAAGCAATTATAACGTAGTCCTAGCGGTAAAGTCACGTGTCCATGAATTGTCACGTTTTGTTACCTATATATAAAATAGCACCCATCATAACCGACATGCATGCAATGTTTCCTGCTTTATTATGGCAAGGGCAATAGTAATATCATTGTCCTCTTTCAAATATTTATATATTCTTATACCATTTTACTTTTACGTGTATATGTATCTATTTTGGCAGCTGAAATCCTATATTGCATATTTGGTATTATATTTTTTATTTCATATTCGATTTTTCTAAAAAAAAAAAATAAATCTTTTCCTTAATTTTAATTTCTTATGTTTTAGTTTAATTTTACAATTGTTATTTAGGATTCATCATACCCAATTAGAATGCATTATAATTTTTTAGCATTTTATTTTCCGCTATTAGTTATTAATTGATTATTTGAAAAATTAAATACTAAAAAATTATATTAAATCATAATTGGATTGATGGACCTAAATAATAAGTGTAAAATTAAATTAAAGTATAAAAAATTGAAATTAAAGAAAATATTTAAAAAAAATAAAAATTAAATATATAATAGTAAATACAATATTAAATGTGAAATAGACCACTATTTTGCAAGACAATTAATGTAATAGATGATGTATGGAGGGATCAAGAAACCATGTAATGAATGTCAAGGATCCCGTATTTGGTGCAAAAGGGTGAGACACATTGGGATTGTAATGTCTCTAATTGGATTTCCACTAAATGTGTTTTTTGTAAACCGATTTCTACTAATTAATGTTTGATTGAGCTTCTTTTCTTTTCTTATTTTTCTTTTTTTTAAAGGAAATTTTTATAGCTATCCTCCAAATTGATAATGGTGTTTAGGCACATTGGAACAAACCTAGCATGAGTGAAAATGTTAATTCGTGAACATGTTTGTTAAAATTTTAATCCGCTTTAATGTTATTTTTAAGGTCTGTTAAACATCCACATGAGCATAAATAAATAAAGTGATAAACGACACACGGTATAATAACACAGTTCAATGATAAACCACCTAGTCTAAGGGACAGATGAGATCTTCTATTCCATATTTGGTGTTCTAACTCGTATTACATGATCGAATTTACAAATTTAATAATAGATATTATAAAAAATAAAAATTAATTACATATAACATAATCGACCTAATCACATTTATCAATAAAAGATTAAAATTTTAAAAATTATAAATCATATTTTTAAAATAATCAACCATCATAATCATTTCTTTGAAGATTAAATATTAAAAAATAATTATAAACGTGAGTTATTTTCATTTTTTGTCCAATTAGAATAGGGTCAAAACATTTTTAGTCTCAATTATTATTTTTTTGATCCCAAGAGAATTTTTTGCGACAATTTTGATCCCATATGATATGTTTCGACATTTTTGATACTTAATGGCCGTTAAATTTTGGGACCAAAACCGTTGAAACATATCATGTGGAATAAAAAACATCATAAATATTTAAATTTGGGACCAAAAATGTTAGGAATGGATAGAGACAAAAAAATTATATATCAATTTTTTTAGTTTTTTTTTCTTTTTTTTTCTTTGATTTCAATTTATTGTACTTTAGTTTAATTTTATACTTATTATTTAGAGTTTATCCTGCCCAATTAGAATTTATTATTATTTTTAGAATTTAATTTTCAATTAATCATTTTGTTGTTTTCTTTATTTTTATTTTGAAAATATACCAAATAATATATTTAAAAATAAATACCAATGAGTATTTTAGCAATGGTAACTAAAATAATTTGTTTGATAATAATAAAATGATTGTAATTTGAATTAAATTTATTGAGTTTGATAATAATAAGTGTTAGTTGTCTTAAAATACAGAAATTTTTGGATGTTTTTTATTTTTCACTCATCCTCTATTCCAACATTTTTAGTTGGATGAAATCGCCTAATACATTTCTCTATTGCGTAATATTTTTTTTTTCAATTTCAATTTCTAGTGCTGTAGTTTAGTTTTGAATTGTTATATTAGCGTTCATCCTACCAAATTAGAATTTGTTATATTTTTTTAGCATTTAATCTTAGTTTTAAATTATTAATTGATAATTTGAAAAATTAATTTAGCCACTCCACTAAAGTTCCCCTTAATTTATATTTTTAAATATTATATTTGGTATATTATGAAAAAATTAATTGATTATTTGAAAAATAAATAATAAAAATTTATAATGAATCATTAATTGTGTATGATGAATCATAAATAACATGTATAAATTAAAACAATTATAAGAAATTGAAATCGAAGAAAAAAATTTATAAATAATCGAAATATACATTTTTGGTTCCAGCCATAAGTTTTTATGTCCCAAGTTTAATTTTGTGACTTTTTTGTCCTAAATCATATATGTTTTGACATTTTTAGTTTCAAAATTTAATAGCCGTTAAGGGCCTTGTTAGTTTTGGTACCAAAAAAATCGAAACATATCAATTGGGACTAAAAATATCAAGAAAAATTCTCTTGGGACCAAAAAGTAACATTGGGACTAAAAGTATTTTGACCCAATTGTAATGGGATCAAAAGTCAAATTTACTCTTATAAACCCTAAAAAAACCATAAAATTAAACTAAAGCATAATAAATTAAAATTAACGAAGAAGATTGTAAGAAAAAAATTATAAATTTGATCGTGGAATACATGTTGGAACACCAAATTAGGAATGTATAGAGGCTCTCATCCGTCTAAGGGTAGCATTTTCCCATTAATGTTAAGAAAAAATTCACTATCATATCGTAAATTTTATTTAAGTTCCTTACACATACATGACTCCCCCATTATGTTGTCATTTCACTCTTTACGATCTTTTGATGGCTTGAATTGTGAGATCTCTTAACAATCAAACAGTACTCCTGAAGAAAGACCACCGTCCTTACTTATAATCTCTCCCGAGATTATTTAAAACAAAAATAGAGTTTCATTCAAATGTTTGTCTCCTGAAAAACACTGCTAGAACATAAACAGGAATAACCTAGCTGAACATAAACAACCTATGCGATGAAAACAATAAAAATAAACACAATGTTTGCTTACAGAATACAAGTAAAATGACCATCTTTTTTTTCTCTAGCGCAAAAGTTCTTACATACGCCAGCGCTTCATATTATGGCAAAAACTTCTTGATATAGGTGAAGCCCAAATATCATTGCATATTTATCTTTTTTGTTGAATAGAGAACTTTCTTGTTCTACACTTCAAATTGTAGGCGCGCATCAAGTCTTTTCTTCTATATATCTCCAATTGTGTACTTATTGAGATCAACATTTCGAAAAGAAACTATTTTAAATAACTTTGTTGGAACATCTTTGATAGAACTTGCGAACCCATGCATGTTCTTTTGCACAATAGATTAGCTCATCTTGTTCACGAACATGTAGTTTGTCAACAAAACTTATATGCATTCTGCAATTCACTAAGTCACCTCAAAACAATCTTTGGCATTTAATTTATTGTGACTTGTGACAAAACATTCCACACAGCATTGGAAACAAAAGTTATCCCTACACATATGAATATATATATGATAGTGAAAAGAGGCATTAATATATCAAACCAACAGGAACACTAAAACATCATCTTCACATGTGGAACCGAGCGAAGAGCTCTCCCTAAATCAAAGCACCAAGAAGCTAACCAAAAATATAGTTTGCAATTTTTTAAACTGTGCAAGATAATCAAATAAGTTACGGACCATCAAAATAAAAGTTGACCATCAACAAAAAAGAGGAAAAATAAATTAATCTAAGCAACCACCGTATATAATGTCGTGGAATAAAAGATAGACTCTCGTTATCATATAATAATGTCAAAGTCGGTATCTCGACGAGAAACCATGAACATCCCTAGAAACTCGGGGCACAATGGTGTATCCAAAAAAAAAAAAAATATAGGGGGAAGGGGAGGAAGGTGAATAACTCAACAATGTCTCTACCTTGCACTTCGACCCCCGCATTATTCTATGGCAAAGTGTAAAAAAAATTCCAGTTGGAGGGGAGGGGGGGGTGTCGGACTGTGGGAACAACAATAACAGTATAAAAATGATATCATTATTTTTATAAGGATTGGATGACTATATCTCGCTTCCTTTTTTATCTTGACTTCTGCACTAAATCACAGTTAGTGGATCATTCAATTGAATGGTGTATATAATAATGAATTTCTAATTCTCACACTGGAAAAATACTCTCCATGCCGGTGCCTATGCATGTATTAATTTGTTGAGCGTTGAATTGGAACTGAGCTTTGACGGAGGAGAAATTAGAAATTGAGTAATAAAGATAGGGGGCGCCCCCTTCTGCCATGCATACAGTGAGTGACAGTCCCAAGGGGGGTGGGGGCTCACATTATTCATTATATATTATCGTTTTGATTTAATGTAGTTGGGTTGCCTCTCTTTTTTTTTCTTTTTTCTTTTTTGTGATGGGGGAATCAGTAGTTACGTTATTATTTGAGTTTGCGTGCTGGGTAACTATTTTTTTCAATTGTCTTGTAAATTGATAGAAGAGACAAATCAATCGGGATGAGGTCCTCTATTTCACATTTGATGTTTTAATTCGTATTTCACGATCGAATTTATAGATTTAATAATAGATATTATAAAAATAAAAATTAATTATAACATAATCGACTTAGTCACATCTATTAACAAAAAATTGAAATTTTAAAAATGATCATATATTTAAAATAAACAACCATAATAATCATTTCTTTAAAAATTAATTGCTAAAAAGTAATTATAAATTCTAATTGGGTGGGGTGAACCCTAAAAACAATTATAAAATTAAACTAAAACATAATAAATTAAATTGACGAAAAAATGAGAGAAAACTTCATAAATTTGATCATAAAACACGGGTGGGAACATCAAATATGAAAATAGAGGATCCCATCCGAAATTAATCATATAAACTCTAATTGGGTGGGATGAACCCTAAAAGCAATTATAAAATTAAACTAAAACATAATGAATTAAATTGACGAAAAAATGGGAGAAAACTTATAAATTTGATCGTAAAACACGGATGGAAACATCAAATATGAAATAGAGGATCCCATCCGAAATTAATCATACTTAACAATTTAAGTGTTCCACACAATTCCTAAAAATATTGCTGAAATTTGAATTTGAGACATTATCCTCTCTCATTTCGGTCACATCACTTAGCTAGGTGAAATCCTTAAACATCGAGGATTGTTTAATAATTTTGGCATTTTAAAAAAGTATTTGATACATAAGTAATATTTAGTAACATGCCATAAGTTTAGAATGAAAAATGCCAAATAGGGAGTTCTTTCCTTGTGGGCAGACATAATGTTTTCAACGAGATATTCATTATATATATATATATAGAAGTTGGTTATAATAGGAACTAAGTTTTGTGTGAAAACGTGAGAACGGGCTTGTTTAGTGTAATTTCAGTGCTTTTCTTATTTTATTTTGGTGCTAAATCATCTAGCACTAAAATACAATAAGAAAATCATTAAAAATAAAAATTAAAAAATTGCATCAAAATACAGTAAGAAAAGCACTAAAATTACACTAAACAAGCCCGTTCTCACGTTCCTACATGAAGCACTGTTCTCATTTGAACCAAATCTTATATATATATATATATATATATATATATATATCTTAATATGAGTAGAGAGAAAGAGAGTATATTTGTCAAAGTAGTTATATCTTAATTTTATGAAAAATTCTAAATTTACAATTAATTCAAAAGGGTTGAAGTATATATATTTCAAAGTTATTTGCATTGTGAGTAGGGATGACAATGGATAACAGACCCTACGGGTATTCGCAAAAATTACGCACGATGGGTATGGTAATTATATGTTAATGGGTACAGACACAGATACGGGCACAAGTAATTACCCGCAAATTTTGACGGGGACGGGTGCGGGTACGGGTACCCAGTACCCTGCTCCATACCCATATATTATTATTATTATTATTATTATTATTATTGAATTGTATTGTATTGTGACTAGTATTACTCCCGTGCGATGCACGGTGAGAAATATATAAATAATTTATAATAAACTATTAAATAATTAATATAAGCAATGCCATATTCAAGTTTGTTTGGTAAAATTATTTTATGAGCAGACGACCTGTATCAAAGAAAAAATCCAAGAGCACAATCCTAAAACAAATTTAGAAAAAATATTATACATCTTTGACATCACATCCAGAAAAGCACACATAGAACAACTAATGGAGAGCTATCACATAAAATTCGAAAGTTTTGTTGGCTCAATTATTACAAATGATTTCCTTAATGCGCTTCTAACTTGAAATAAAATGGATTATATATTTATATTCTTGATATATATGTATATATATATACAGAGAGAGAAGAAGAAGATGAAGAATTAGGAGAATGTTGAATATCTACAAATCGCCTATCTCCCATCTATGACCATTTATTTAACACAAATACGTACGATTATATATATATAGAGGGAGAGAGGGAGAGGGGGGCACAATTAATAAATGAATTTGCACTCTAATCAAACTAAAATTTATAAGTTTGAGTTGTAAAAAATATTGAACTCATATTCCAGACAGTCTTCAACTCAAACACCACCAATTATTATCAATATATTATATTAAAAGATGTTCCTTATATTTCTCGTAATTCTTTGTACCATTTTGCTCAATTTTATTGAACAAAGTAGATATGTTAGCATATTTTCTTAATTCTTAAAAATCAAATAGATGTAATTGCACATCATACATTCAAAAAAATACCTTATGTGATCAATTTATATTTTTTGGTAGGAGCACAATATTAAAATCCGAAAAAACAAAATAATATAATAATTTAGTGATTAAATACATTGAATTAATAGTGGCACTCACCTTACAACATTTTTATTACACTCTCTGATTCTATTTAAATGTCATTTTGGATAAATGCACACAAATTAATAAGTTAATTAAACTACCTAATACACCATTGTATGAATACATTAAATAAGTTAAATATAAATGTTTAAACGCATTAAATGAGGACAAATGTGAGAAAAATGTGAATTTTCTGTCTCGGATTTGTAGAATGACACTTTTTTTAAAACAAAATTAAAATGCTAGAATGACGCTTATTCAGAAAACGGAGGGAGTATATAAATAAAATTTATTATACCACTGAAAAAAAAATCAAGCAGAAAACTAAGGATGATCATATAAAATCAAGCTATCAAAACCAAAAAAAATGATCAATCCATGTGAAAAAAAAGAGAGAAAAGAATACAGAGAAAAAGAAAATAGACTATAGCTTGCTAGAACAGTTAGCAACGCAAATTAGAAGTTGCAGGTACCAGTAAAAGAAGTGCCGAATGCCACCAGTCTACAGTGAGGAACTGATGGACATACCAGTTCAAGGCCGATACCAGCTGAAGAGATGTTCCAGCTGAAGGGAACTGATGGACATACCAGTTCAAGGCCGATACCAACTGAAGAGATGTTCCAACTGAAGAGAACTGAAGCATATGCCAGGTCTAGGCCAACACCAGCTCAAGAGATGTTTCAGCTGAAGAGAACTGAAGGACATGTCAGTTCTAGGCTAATACTAGCTGAAGAGATGTTCCAGCTAAAGAGAACTGAAGGATATGTCAGTTCTAGGCCAACACCAGCTGAAGAGATGTTCCAGCTGAAGAGAACTGAAGGACATACTAGTTCTAGACCAACACTAGCTGAAGAAATGTTCCAGCTGAAGAACACTGGTTCAAACTGCCAGCTGAAGCAAATCAAATTGGAGCTCAGAAGGTATCAAACCCTAGCCCAGAACTGCCAGCTGAAGAAAATCAAACTGGAGCTCAGAAGGTATCAAACCCTAGCCAAGAACTGCCAGCTAAAGCAAATCAAACTAGAGCTCAGAAGGTATCAAACCCTAGCCCAGAACTGTTAGCTAAAGAAAACCAAATTGAAGCTCAGAAGGCATCAAGCCTTAACTCAGAACTGCCAACTGAAGCAAAGCCAACTGAAGCTCAGAAGGCATCAAGCCCAAGCCCAAAACTGCCAGCTGAAGATGATCTCAACTGAAGCTTTCCAAACTGCCAAGAGATGCGCAAAACTGACAGACAAGGAACTGAAGATTCCAACTGCCAAATAAAGCTCAGAACTGAAGATCAAGAATCCGTAACTGAAATTCAAAGTTCAGATAAACCAAAGAAAATCTTGAAGTTAATGCAACCGATATCTTGGAATAAAAGCTCATCAGAAGAGCTAAGGCAACTCAACGACCCTCTTAAATGAAAGCCTCTCAATGGCTTTATCATTTATGATCACACAGTGATCATCAACGGTCATCACTCATCCATCTTTAAAAGGTGAGCTACCCCAAAGGTGGCCATGGACTTTTGAGAATTTTGGAGAGAACTTTAGTTAAGACTTTCTGTGAAGATGTTCGCTAAAGCACTAAAGCCTCACGCTCAAAAACTCAGAAGAATAAAAAATCCAACTGGATGGGAAGGAGCCATAACGCTCATCAAGCTAGCTGTTGAAGATTTCCAGCCAGAGCTATTCTCTCAATTCAAGAGCTTCAATGATCAACTACCCAGCTCAGACGCCGACGCGCAAAGGAGCATATCAGTTGATACCAGTTTCAAGACTGTATTCTTGAAGATCGAACGAGATCTAAAATCGTGTAAAGACGGGCAAAAGCACCTTATCTCTTCATCGAGCAATTGGAGATCGCAAGTGTGAGCTACCGGGTGAGGAGGCTGCGTTCATTGGATCACCGTTTTCGAGACAGCACCAGCTGAAAAGGAGACCGTGACTCGTAAAGTTGCCATTCGCCAGGTTCAGCAGTTGTCTTCACTGTGTAACTGTAATAAAGGAACTTTACACTTGCATAGTAAATTGCCCTTCTGCGGAAGGAAAAGAGGACGTAGAAGTTGAGCTTCGAACCTCTATAAATTGCTTGTGTGCTCTGCTTTACTTTTCAGTTCAGTTGCATGTTTTAAACTGTACACCCTAAGCACACACAGCACTCCGAGCTAACAGACCATCTCAACTGATCTCCACAAAGCACGGATCACACCGCGAGTCAAAACGAGCCCTTAATATTTCGCATCAAGTTCAGTTTTGTAATCAGTTTATTCACCCCCCTCTAAACTGATTCTGACTCGCCCCGGGACCAATAAATAGTTATTTTACTCCATCTGTATAAATGACATTTCATATTTAATATATTTTTTATATATTTAAAGCATACACATAATATATATATATATATATAATTATGTTTTTTTAACTTATAAAAATATTTTAAATTTTATTAAATGCTATAAAATATTTTCCGTATAGATCGCATAAGAGAAATAGTTAAAATGTGGATAATGGGTATGAGTATGAGCAGTTAAGTACCCAAAAGATATGAAGACGAGTATAAAAGTTGATACCTAATGAATATGAAGACGAGTACGGGTATTGTTTTTAAATGCGAGTATGAGAATGGAAACTGTAACACCCTACCCATACCCACCCATTGTCATCCCTTATTGTGAGGTCATTAAGGTCAAATGCATATACATGTGTTGAAATACGTACGAAAAATTAAGGTCAAATGCATATACATGTATTATTTATTGTTTGTTACACCAAATTATGATTTATAGTTATTTAATTTGTAATTTTCATTTTTTTAGTTAATATAATTGATTATTATGGTTGGTTATTCCATAATTATTGTATATAATTATAGCAATAAATACTAATTATAATTGATTATACTATAATAAATTTTATTTTTATAAAAAATATTATTAAAATATTAATTTTAACAGTGGCATACAAGAATTAGATAGAGAAGTTGAATTACAGGATCTCATCTCAATCTGTTTTATGGAAAGTTGTGGCTTTGAGAATTTTATTAACTTAATTCTTGATTTTCTTTTTAGTTATAATTACATTACGTCAACATGAGTTAGAACCCGACCATTAATGTATAATGCTTAAAATCAAACTGAATAATTTAATGCAAGACTTGTAATTGTTCCTTAAAAGTTCATTTAAACTCGATTCAATAATCATGTCAAATAAGTTCAAATATAATTTTATGTTTGATAATATTTAAAGTTCAATTTGAACTGTATTTTGATAAGTAAAAATGAAACAAAAATGTTAATATTATCAAATTACTCATATTCGATCCCATAAAAGCTTGTTTAACCTCGACTCAACATATGCTCAAACAAAATTAAAAGTAAATTTTAAAGTTTGATATCATCTATCTATACATTTATTAAGATAAATTTGTGAGAGCAAAATTGTAATAAAGCAAATTCGGTAAAATTGATTACAAATTGTATTAGTTTCCAACAAAATTAAAAAACATTGTATTTGCCGTATTGGTTGTTTGGATTCCCCATAGCAACCATGTTGTGCTCTGATGTGCAGGTCCCACCCCTAACTTCTGCTGCCTTCAATTTTATTTTTATTTTTATTTTTATTTTTTGTCAACTCTTTTTAGTGCTTTTCAATTGTAAATATACGTGTGTGTGTTTGGGTGGGGGTAGAAATGGGCCAGAGCTGGCCGGGATTTACCTTATTAGGTATGAGCCTATTATAGAAATGTTAAATTTAAGTCTAGTTCATTATCTATTGTAGGCATTTTTATAGGTTTAGGTTTGACCTTTTTAATAAAATGAGTTAGGCTTTGAAGCCTTATAAAAGTCGATTTGAGCTTATCTGAAATTAATTAATTTTTATTCAATTAAGATTAATTTTAACAAGAATAGTATATCTATATGTGTATATAACATATATCACGTGAGGCGTGAATTAGATTAGAGCATTTTTCTCTCCATTTTTACTAAAATAATTCACGTCTAATTTAGAACTTTTATTTTTTAATTTTTGAATTAGATATTATATCATTTTATTTTTTAAACAATAAACAATAAATATGCAATAACTTATTTTATTAACTTTTAAATATATATATATATATATATATATATATATATATATATTATAAATGGACTGGCCTGTTAAGCTTAGTGGGCTTTTTTAAAAACCTAAACCCAGACCTACTTAGTAATATAGGCTTTTAAAAAAGCCTAAACCTGGCCTCTTTACTATATAGGTCAGGCCGAATTGGGCCCAAATTAGACTAGGCCATAGGCGCTTATCGGGCGGCCTGATCCATTTCCACCCCTATGTGTGTGTGTGTATTTAATGATTTAAAATTATTTATTTTATTTGATGCTATCTTTATTTTATCATTTTTTTTGATAGAGTTAAATATAAATATTAACTGCAAAATCTTTAATTAATATTTTCTAAACTATAGCATATTTTTTCTACATATGTAAATTTATAAATATTAACTGTAAAAACGTAAATAATGTTTTCTGCAATATTTCTTTAGCCGCTTTCTGCAAAATGTAAAAATAAAAATTGTCGGTGTGTGACTTTTGATTTTTCATGTGATGTGAGTCTTCAAGATCTGTGAATAAATGAGAGCTCCTCATATTCATTGTATCAGTGCCATTAAACATGAAATAATTGCATATGAAAAATCAGCAACATTTGATAATTTTGCACTAGCAAGTGATCAGAAAAGACAGTTGGAATCAAATAGAGGGCAGGGCGTTCAGCACATCAAGGCCGTTGTTTTGTCCATTAATCGAAGACTATGGATGGTGAAAAAAAAAGCAAACTTAGATAGGATGACAGACATAGCATGTACATTTGGAAACAAAGGTCATTCATACATTCTGGTTGTTTATATTCATATTTTTTGTTTTTTTTTTTAATTATTTAAATATTTTTGTTGTTGAGGAACTCTGCTTTTTAATATATTACTGGACACTGTTTTAATTGTTAGCTATCAAGGTGACCTTTTTATATAATACGTACACAAAAAAAAAAATTATTGTTCATATCTAATAGACCTGTCAAAGCGGCGGCCCGGCCCGGCCCAAGCCCGTCGGGCCACTGACCCCGAATTTTTTCGGGCTATTATTTTCCAGGCCCAGCCCAGCCCATGGGCTACACATCGGGCAATCGGGCCAAATACAGGCCCGATTTTCCTTTTTTTTGTATATACGACATGGGCTGTATATAATTATTATTTCAAAGTTCCTAGTATAAAAGTTCTCGTATAAATGTTATGTTAAGTTATTAAAATAAATATGAAGTTATGAAGCATTCTCGACTATCTTTGTTTCAACTTTTATTAGTAATTTAATAGTAATGTAGTATAGACAGTATTGGACTATTAGTACTTACTACTTTAATAGGAATGAAGTCGAGAGGAGAATTGAAATATTTTATTGTATAATCAATTACTTCTCTAGCATACACAATTTGTGGTCAACTATTTTATGCAGGGATTCGATTATTGAAAAAAAAAACGGATGAATAATTGAAAAAAATTAGTCATTAGTTTTGAACTTTTGAGATTTTGATCAAAAACCCAACATTCTCAACTTAAGCACAATAATAATTAATTAATCGTGTTAGCTTAGCTAGTGCTTCATTCCTTGTTGAAAATTGTTAGCGATTAGTCATATAGGGAATTAAATTTAATTTTAATATGAAATCTAAATATAAATAAGAGTAAAACTAATAAATAAAACTGCAATTTATGGTAAAAAAAAAAAAAGATTAAAAAAATTATTTCAAGACTCCATAGGAATCCCTAAATTGACTAGATAACTGGGAATCCCTCTCCTTCCCTGTAACTTGTAGCTCTTCTTTCTCCAAAATCTGCAGTGAGAAAGCATAACACTTATTCAACACATGCATCACCAATTGTCTTCCCATCTTGAAAGGAGCCAATTTCAAGCAGAAGTTACACAATGACATGACAAAATAAAACCTAAAGTCCATTTAACAACTGAAACCAATAAATTCCAGTGAGCAGAAGTCAATGACTTCAAGTCTTCAACTCATCAAATCCAAAAGATAATCAAATTATATCATCATGTTAAGGAGTAAATTGCTGATTCATAATTACTCCCTCATTGACTAGTATGTATCACCAATAATGATGGTATTTAGGAACTTTCCTTGACTCAATTTCAATCGAATATGTGTTCTAAACAGATTTGTATACCATCAAAAGCAATTAAGCAACCAAGTTTACATTTAAAATACAAATTGCATTCACATTAATCTATGAAAATTAGGGCTGGGGAAAAATACCGTCATACCGTTATATTGTACTTATCGTACCGAAAAAAATACCGGAATACCGAACTTTAAGGTATACCGGTATTTTCAGTAAGGTATGATACCGTACCGAGATTTTTCGGTAAGGTAACGGTATACAATTTTAAAAACCGAGGTATACCGACGTATACCGATATTGACGGTATACTGAATTTTTAAGGTATATATCATTAATTCGGCATATACCGTTAGTTCGTCATATACCATTGTACCGGTATATACCGTTAGTTCGGCATATATCGTTACAACGGTATTTGCCGAACTAACGGTATATGCCGAATTAACAGTATATACCGGTATTTTTGTGATATTATATAAATATATGTATATGTGAATTATAGATACTTAATATATAATACTTAGTAAATATGATATATATGCAAATATCTAACACTTATAATTAATCTTATGTTATACTTAATGCATAGTAATGATAATTTAATGTGTTCTTAATTAATACTTAGTAAATAATCTTATGATTTCTAAGTAAAAGATTTCAAATTTGTAATATTTAGTAAGTTTATAATATTTTTATACAATTTATATTAATTATAAAAACATGATTGATATATAATACTAGTAAATATGTTATACATTTATAAATATCTAGTAAATTTACAATATTAACACTTATAATTAATCTTATGTTATACTTAATGCACAGTAATGATAAGTGTGTTCTTAGTTAATATATACTTAGTAAATAATTCTTACGATTTCTAAATAAAAGATTTCAAATTTGTAACATTTAGTAAGTTTATAATATTTATACAATTTATATTAATTATAAAAACATGATTGATATATAATACTAGTAAATATGTTATACATTTATAAATATCTAGTAAATTTACAATATTAACACTTATAATTAATTTTATGTTATACTTAATGCATAGTAATGATAAGTGTGTTCTTAGTTAAAATATACTTAGTAAATAATTCTTACGATTTCTAAGTAAAAGATTTCAAATTTGTACCCAATGTTTTCATTGGTTGTTTTTATTTTAATTATTGCATTGGAGTATTAAATTTGAATTATTATATCTATTTTATTTTATTGGACTTTAATTATCGTGACATGAAGATATTTATTTTATTTTGTTGAATTTTGATCATTATTAGGAGTGTTTCATATATTTTGAGTAAATATATGAGATATATGATATATCTTAGGATAGTATGATAAGATATATCGATGCCGATAAGGTATACCGATATTAGTAAGGTAAACCATTGTCGGTAAGGTATACCGAACTAAAGGTACGACAAAGGTATGCCATTTGTTCCATACCGAACTTAAGGTATACCGTTGGAAGGTATACCGAACCTTAAGGTAAGGTAACGGTATGGATTTTCTCCATACCGTACAAGTAAGGTAAGGTAAAGGTATGGTGAAAAAAGTAAGGTATACCTTACCGTGCCACCCTTAATGAAAATCGAATCAGTCCAGATTATTTAAAAAAAAAATCAGTTCAGATTCAGTGATTGCTCATTCAGTCATTTGTTTGTGTATCTAAATAGAAGCAACATACTCACTTATTCACTCTACAAACCCGAACAAGTGAAAAATTAATGAAAAAAAGAGAACTCTAACCTCAACAATAAACCCAAAAGTCGTCGTGAAAACTAAGAAGTGCTCGACCCACCGGTGATGGGAAATTGTGGCGATGGGAAGTGCGGCGATGGGAAAGTGAAAGACTGGTAGTTTTCTAGGGTTCCTGAGACAGAGCCGCAACACAGAGTAGATAGAATTCTATTTTGTTTGCGTATTATTGCAATTTGTAAGTAATGTACTAAAGTAATGAGTAATGTCCTATAAAATACAAAATAAAAAAAATTAAAAAAATTAAAAAAAATAAAAAATCGGGCCTCTGGGTTTGGCCCGAAGCTCGATCAGCCCGACGGCCCACTGGGTCGGGCCATTTGGGCCCGATTTTTCTGGGCCTGGACATTTCTAGCCCCGCCCAGCCCAAAAGTCAGGTAGGCCGGGCCCATTTTGACAACCCTAATATCTAATATTATTGTACGTTTTATCCACTGGATATGTTTCTATTATTATAAATGTGCTATAAATAATATGCTTGCTCATAGTTATTATAGAGAGAAGAGATTTGTCTAATTAAAATTCCATGTTTCAGCATGGAGTCCAAAAAATTTCAATCCGTGCAAAGTATGTTTTAAATATACTGCTTGCAAGTGTTCTTCGATATGTTGGGAACAGACGCATGAACAATAAATAAAAAGCAGTAAAAGTACGCACGAGATTAGTAACCCAGTTCGGTTAAACAACTTACTCTGCGGGGACTTCGCTCAAACTTGAAGATTCGTTCACTACTCGTTCATGAAGTGTATTGAGGAACTTACACATATAGGACACCCTCCTTATGTTGCCCGTTCTTCTTCACGAACTCTTTTACTGAACGAAAGCTGTGAGATCCCCTCACGACCGTGATGCTAGGCTCCCTCTAGCTATCCACGACTTCAACTTACAATCTCTCCCGAGATTGCGTACAAAAAGGATGAACAAAACTCCTCACGTGGTTCACTCAAAAACACTAAATGCTAGACTATCACGTTGAGCAGATTAAGGAAGAACTTCTAGCTATTACATAAATCACAAACCAAATGACTCTCAAATAATATGCTAAGAGAATCTAACTAAGTGCACGTCGATTGTTGCAAAGAATCGGTCTTCTTATAGCTTCACTCGTTAGTTGACGTCGATCTTCAATCTTTGGCAACATGGTAAGTGAATTAGGGTTTGTGATCTTTCCAAACGAGTGCAGATGCTTTCCTTGTGTATGAGGGTTAATTTATGCACAACATCTACTCCACAAGGCAGTCAAACGAACGGATCTTAACCTCCCAAACATAATCGGCGCAAGATTTTCTAAACATGGAAACTGCCATAATAGGATTATTCCGGGGGATGCCTGGAACATCAGATGGAACAGTTCGCCTACTGTTCTGTATGTTTACACAGCGGAATCAGCACTTGACTTCAGGAACATACCCACAAACACATTGTCGAATATATCACGCCAAAACAAACATAGTACATAATGATGGCACTAATAATCTTCTCATTTGGGCATTTATAGAAGATAATAACTATCGATCTGCACAACACATGAATAAACTTCGCAGATCAAAACACGATGTATTGAAGAAAACTGTCTGGCACAGTTTCAAGTACTCCCCCTAAAGCTATACTAGGAGTTTCTTCAAACCACGAACATTGTTTGTGCAGACAAGGCTGTGCAGTTAGGTTGATCAAGTATTTATACAGACCAACAAAAAGCAAAAGCGGGGCAAAACATGCGTCCCCGTGATAAATTGTTAAAAAAAAACTTAATAATCAAATTTCAAAAAGAGCACATGGCTCATTATCATCTAGCAATCTCCAGCATCCGTTCTCCTTTCTCCCACTCAGTGTCTGCCATAAATGGCAAAGCTTTAGAGCATGGGCGCATCAAACAGCAACGGGAACAGAATCGGGCATGACTGAGGAAGACAGCTGGGCAGCAGCAGTAGCAACATCAGGAACAGGGCTAGGAGAAGCACCAAAATGTACACCTACAAAATTAAGATTATCACCAGAGGGACCTGGTGTGTCAAGGGGAGAAGCAAATCCAAAGGTACGAGCATGAAGATCCATCATTAGGGATTCCAGCTCTTGTTTTCGAGTGCGAGCAGTCCGGATGGTCTTCTCCAAGAATTGCACCTCATGCTCCAAAGATTAAATGTGCTTGTCGAAGAAGACGACATTCACAGACGAACGGGGAGTAGGTCTGTCAGGAACAGACTGAGGCTCAGGTGCAGAGGCTTAAGCAGGTTCTCTAGCAAGAATATCACACGCATGCTGGGCTGAGAAAAGCTCGTGACTGATCACAAGAGGAGGCTCTTCAGGCTTATAGACATCAACATCAGTCAAAATGTTGTGCTGTAATATAAGGATGCTGAAAATCATCCCTAGATAATCCAGTGGCTGCTGATTCCTTGTTGATTCAGTGTGAGCACACACGTGATCAAAGATGATCTATCTGAGGTTGAACGTCGATTGTGTTCCAACCTTGTAGAGCAATACCCCCAATGCCTTCCCCGCGGATGATCGGTGCTTGCTCGGTAACTAGTTTTTCACCGTAATTTTGTAAAGTATGGAATACTTCACGCTAAGATCAGAGGCCAACAACGATCGGTCTTTTGACCACATAAGACGACTACCACTAGTCAACTCGATAGCAACCTCATCAAGGTCAGACACAGCTTCAAGAGCAATAGAGTGCCCTCGATTCAAATAAGAGTTTATAACCGTAGGAGAAAAATTGAACCAACATCCACAAACATACACCAAAAATGCCTGATCAGAAGTTATCAACGAATGGACTTCGATAAATTTGCATAAAATTCATGCACCATAGCCTTAACAAAAACTGGAACATCATAAACCGACCTATCCAACCTAAGGTCATGCAAAAGTTAAATCACACCCGTTCCAACAACATCAGACTCAACCAAACTTCATTCAGACACCAACGACCGTCCGACAACTAATTTATGAATTCTTTGATGAAAAGCAGACAGAAATTTATGGGAATCAAAATCACCTGATTCAGACGCAGCACTGTCCGAGACATCCTCTGGTACAACTTCAGGCTCCTCAACAGAGGGAGTAGATGCTCAGGCATTCTTCATCAATGGCCGTCTGGAGGATGAGACCAAGCCCAGGAACCATTCAGACATGCTCCGTGTGACATGCCTTGTAGAAATAGGGGCAAGAGCTTTCTTGGTAGAGGCCTTCTTGGATTTGAGGGCCTTTAATGAGTTGACCTTCTTTCTTGCAGTTTTGGCCAAGACTCGAGACTTAAGATAAGAAATTTGGATCTCATCATCATCATATGGATGTTCGGACACCACTGGAGAAACCTCTGGTTCATCCACCAGATGAAGCTTTCGCTTTATGCCACGAGAGTGAGAAGAGGGCTAATCTTGCTTCATTTGGGGTGGAATAGATCCAGCATCAGGTGAAGAGGCATCAGTATCGGCTTCCTAAATTGTGACATCTTCAACAGCTTTTACCTTAATAGACTTGGCGAATTCATCAACAATAACTGTTGGAGAAACATCTCTCAACGGAACTTGAATTGTGACTACAGGTGAGTCACCTTGAGGAAGGATGAAGGCTAAAGGGGCAGGAGTAGAGACAAATTTCATGGCATCTATTGACGCTGCAAATTCATCAATTAAATTTGAATCAAGGGTTGTAGCAGCAGCAATTGTGACTTCAACGGATTCAGGCTTCTCCGGCGGAGACGAATCAGGTTCGACGGAAACCCTAGGAAAGGAGAGGGGTTCCTGAACTATCACAGGGTCTGACCCAGGCAGAGATGCACTAGGTGGAGGCAAAGAAGAAGGCACAAATATAGGGACACCTATGGGAGAAGCATCTGTACTGCTCGAAACAACATCAGTCGGAACAGACTGAGAGAAAATAAGGGGTTTTGACAATTCCCCTAGTGTGCGCCACAGATCAGAGGTATTGATCTTTGGTTTCTTGAAGAAAAAGACTTAGAGGATAACCCTGGTTTGTCCGCCATTGATGAGGGAGAAAATTCTTTGAGAGCAGAAGCTTTGAGAGAGAAATTGCAATAGAATTTTGAAAAAATTCAAATGCTTGGGGATAAACAATTCTCCACATTAGTTAATTAGGAAATGATAAGGAAATTTCCATAATTATCCATCACATCCTATAACATCACCTTTCTCCATGTCCCCGTAAAGTGCAAACGAACATGACGCGAGAAACAAGGCTCCACTAGCCGTTGTAGTTAAAATATAATCGCTTGAACTGTGCTTGTATCTGTCTAGCACATATGAAGATACACATCTAATTAGACCACAAATTACTTGGTCATTTTCCATTCTCTGTACATACATCACTAACCAAGACTGTACAGAGATACTTCTCTCAAAAGAGAAGTTTAGAGAACATAAAGACCTAAGGAGGATCTAAGTGTTTCAAACCTTCCACTCTCAAGTGCCTTAGTGAAAATATCCATAAGTTAGGTATCAGTTCCAACATACTCAATCAAGAGTGATCCATCTTCAACTAATTCTCGTATAAAGTGGTGATGAATATCTATGTGTTTCGTCCGAGAGTGTTGAACAGGATTCTTCAAAATATTTATAGCACTCATGTTGTCACAGAAGAGGGTAAACACATACTGTAGAACACCATAATCAAGCAGCATTTGCTTCATTCATAGAAGCTGAATGCAGAAACTCCCAGCTGCAATATATTCTGCTTCAGCAGTAGATAGTGAAATAGAATTATGTTTCTTGCTAAACTACGAAGCCATATCATTTCCAAGAAAGAAACATCCTCTTGAAGTGATCTTCCTATCTTCAGTACATCCAGTCCAGTCAGCATCACAAAACCCAACCAAGGTAGGGTTTTATCATAGGAGATCCATAATCCTAACTCCGCAATACCTTTTGTGTACTTGATTATGTTCTTGATAGTCTTTAGATGGCTTTCTTTGGGATCGGATTGGTATCGAGCGCACATTCCAACACTATAGCAAATGTCCGGTCGACTTGCAGTTAGGTAGAGCAGACTACCTATCATACTCCGGTACAAGATTTGCTCAACTGACACACCCACTTCATCCTTTGACATCTTCAAATGTGTTCCCATGGGTGTTCTCTTTGTGCTGCAACTCTCCATTCCAAACTTGCTGATCAAGTTTCTTGCATACTTTGTTTGAGAAACAAAGATTCTATCATCTTTCTACTTCACTTAAAGCACTAGGAAGTAGGTTAATTCACCTACCAAACTCATTTCAAATTCAGATGTCATATGTTTGGCAAATTTGTCCACCATTCTGTTTGAAACAGATCCAAAGACAATATCATCAACATAGATCTGAACAATGATCACTTCAGATTTTTCTCTTTTAACAAAGAGAGTTCTATTAGCTCCACTACGAACATAGCCTTTCTCAAGAAGAACTTAGTTAGACGTTCATACGAAGCTCGTGGAGCTTGTTTAAGACCGTATAGTGCTTTCTTCAGTTTGTACATAAATTCCGGATGGTGAGGGTCTTCAAAGCCTTTGGGTTGGCTAACAAAAATATCTTCTGATAAGTACCCATTTAAGAAGGCACTTTTTACGTCCATTTGGTATAGCTTAAACTTTATCCAAGCTGTCATGGCGAGAAGTAAATGGACTGACTCAAGATGAGTAATAGGGGCAAACGTTTTGTCGAAATTAATTCCCTCAACTTGGGAATATCCTTGGACAATCAGTCTAGCCTTGTTCCTAGTTGAAAATGTTTCCCTTCTCATCGGTCTTGTTTTTGAAGATCCACTTTATACCTATTACATTAGCATCTTTGGGTCATGGAACAAGATCCCATACTTTATTTCTTTTGAAATTGTAAGAGTTCTTCTTGCATGAAATTTATCTATCGATCATCCTTCAAAGCTTCTTTCACATTTTTGGGCTCAATAGTAGATGTATAGTACACATTTGCAATTAGTTCCCGATAGTTCTTACAAACTTCTCTTGTTCAGATTCCTTCACTCATTTTTCCAATGATGTCAGCTTCAGAATGATTCTTCTGAACTCCTTTCGATGGTTTGTAGACATCATGGTTTTCAGGTCTTACTTGATTCACATAACCGTTTTCACTTCTGTCTGGCACAGCTGCAGGAACATTGATTGCAACATCAAGACTGTCATCATCAAACTGGGTAGCAGATTCTTCCAGGTCATCAACAACAACATTTATTAATTCCATGACAGTCTTGGTTCTTTTGTTGAATATACGGTAAACACGGTTATTTATTGAATAACCAAGAAAGATATACATCTCCTTTAACATCAAATTTAGCGAGATAATCTCTATCTCTCAACATATAGCAAGTACTTCCAAAAATGTGAAAGTACTTCACGTTTGGCTTCTTCCCTTTCCATAGCTCATAGGGAGTAATTCTTGTCTTGTGTCTGAAGTAAACCCGATTGATAACATGACAAGCAGTGTTCACCGCCTCAGCCCAGAGGTTGTCAGGCACATATTTTGCCTTAATTATTACTCAACTTATTTCTTGTAGAGTCTGATTTTTCCTCTCATCAACACCATTTTGTTGTGGTGTTTTCGGTGCAGAAAATTCTTAGTCGATGCATTTTTCTTCACAGAACAGTTTGAAGAACACATTTTCAAACTTACGACCATGGTCACTTCTTATCCTCACCACGTTTGTTCATTTATCAACTTCAAGCTTGAGACACAGTTTCTTAAACGTCTCAAAAGTCTTTGCCTTGTCTCTAAGGAACTCTACCCATGTGAATCTATTGTGTTCATCTACACAGACAAAGATGAATTTCTTTCGTCTAATGCTTTTGGTTTAAACAGGCCCCATCAAATCCATGTGTAATAATTACAAGGCATTTGAAGTGGTGATCCTTTTTACAGATTTATGAGAAGTATGAATCTGTTTACCAACTTGGCATGGGCTGCACACCTTTCCACGATCAATATTTAGACTGGGAACACCCGTCACAACTTCGGTTTTCACAAGCCGTTAAAGATTCTGATAACTGATGTGGCCAAGCTTTTCATGCTATAGATTTGCTTCACTTAGCTGAGATCTTAAGCACGTTCCCTTCATGTTGAGAAGATAACAATTGTCCCGCGATCTGTCACCGTCCATCAACAGAACACTTTCTTTATCCTTGACCACACACTTATCTCTTGTAAAGTGAACAAAGAGGCCTTGGTCACACAACTGACTAATGCTAATTAGATTAGCCTTTAGTCCCTCCATAAGCAAAACATCTTCCAAGCTAGGCATGCCAGGAACATTCAACTGACCACATCTAAGCACTCTTCCTTTGACACCGTCTCCAAAGATAACAGATTGATATTAACAATCTTTTTGAATATTGTTCAACATGCTTGCATCTCCGGTCATGTGTCATGAACATCGGCTGTCGAAATACCAATTGCTCTTTGCATGAATGTTGAGAGCGGTATGAACCACATAGTTTTTGTGGTTGTTCCTTGATCTATTCCTATTGTTATTTCTTCTTGAGATGATCCATATTTCATCATTTTAACAAGCTTCTTTAAGTGTTGAAGTTCACCAAACTGAGCTTGAGTACCGTTCTTGGACTGCAACAGTTCATCTTGCAACTCCTTGAGACAAATAGAAAGATTATCTCTTTATTTTAAAAGATCGAAATTTTCCTTAAGCAGATCTTCATTGCCTTTAACCACCATGATCCAGCTTGAATGCAGTTTTTTATATGCCTCTATAGCTGATTCTTCAGTAAATACTTTATCATCACTGCATTCATATGTCTTCTCGACCTCGTCGCCAGGAACAGATACAGACACAAACTCCTTGACAGAATGTGTCATGAAGGCAATATGATTGCTTACACATTCTTCATCACTTCCATTATCATTAGGATCATCACTTTCGCTTAAGGTAGAACTATAAGACTTGTTCTTCTTCTTAAGCGTGTTAGCACATTCGGCTTGATAATGACCAAAACCACCGCATTCTTTACACTTCACTTCTTTATGATTGTCTTTATTTGTTTCTTCATCCTTAGTTCTTCGAGATTTGGAAAACTTATTCTTGCCAGGATTATTTTGAGAAGACTTCTCAAAGCGTCTTGCAAACTTAGAAAAAAATTTAGACAATAAAGCAATTGATTCTGCTAGGTCAGTTCTGTCAGGAACATTACTGGGAGCATCAGTACTGGAACAATGCTTTTCTTTTGCACAATTTCTTCTTCTATCAGACCCATTTCAAAGGTACGCAAGGACCCTATCAGTTCTTGCAGCTTCATCTTGCTCATGTCTTTGGCTTCTTCAATGGCGGTAACTTTGTAAGTGAATCTTTTGGACAGGAAACGAAGAACTTTTCAAACAAGTTTTTCTTCAGAAATGGCATCTCCTAGAGTAAATCTTTCATTTGCAATGTCACAAATTTTGGCATTGAAATCTCCAAGTGTTTTTTGCTTCATCCATCCGTAGATTCTCGAATCTAGTGATGAGTAACTGCATTTGTGAGGCACGAACACTACTTGTTCCTTCATAAGTGGTCTACAGAATGTCCCACGCATCCTTAGCTTTGTCATATGTGGAGATAATTTTGAAGACATTCATGTCAACAGCCGAAAAAATGGCATTCATGGCTTTTGCATTCAATCCCATGATCTGGTAGTCATCATTGTCCCATTCTTCTTCCGGCTTCTTAACAATTTTCCCTTTCTTATCTTTCTTCATAGAAGGATTCCAGCCATCAGTCACCATCTTCCAGGCACGTTCATCGATAGAACGGATGAACATAGTCATTCTGGTCTTCCAGTAGGCATAATTATTACCATCAAGGAGCGGGGGTCGCACTGTCGATGCTCCTTCTTTCATTGTGTCCATTTCGGTAAAACAAACACAAAATACGGATTAATAAACCCAAGATCATACCTGTATAACTGGTGACCTGCTTTGGTGCCAATCGAAAAACTTCAATCCGTGCAAAGTGTGTTTTAAGTATATTGCATGCAAGTGTTCTTCGATATATTGGGAATAGACGCAAGAATAATAAATAAAAAGTAGTAAAAGTACGCACGAGATTGGTAGCCCAGTTCGGTTAAACAACCTACTCTGGGTGAACTTTGCCCAAACTTGAAGATTCGTTCACTACTCCTTCATGAAGTGTATTGAGGAACTTACACATACATGACACCCTCCTTATGTCGTCCGTTCTTCTTCACGAACTCTTTCACTGAACGAAAGCTGTGAGATCCCCTCACAATCATGACACTAGACTCCCTCTAGCTATCCACGACTTCAACTTATAATCTCTCCCGAGATTACGTACAAAAAGGATTAACAAAACCCATCACGTGTTTCACTTAAAAACACTAAATGATAGACTATCACGTTGAACAGATTAGGGAACAACTTCTAGCTATTACATAAATCACAAATTAAATGACTCTCGAATAATATGTTAAGATAAATTGCTGCAAAGAATCGGTCTTCTTATAGCTTCAGTCCTTAGTTGACGTCGATCTTCAATCTTCAGCAACATGGTAAGTGAATTAGGCTTTGTGATCTTTCGAAACGAGTGTAGATGCTTTCCTTGTGTATAAGGGTTAATTTCAGCACAACATTTATTCCACAAGGTAGTCAAACAAATAGATCTTGATCTCCCAAACACAATCGGCACAAGATCTTCTAAATATGGAAACTGCCATAATAGAACTGTTCCGGAGGATGTCTGGAACATCAGAGGGAACAATATGCCAATTGTTCTATATGTTTGCATAGTGAAATCAGCATTTGACTTCAGGAACATACTCACGAACACATTGTCGAACATATCACGCCAAGACAAACATAGTGCATAATGATAACACTAACAGAGTCGATGAAGCAAAGAAGAATAACATCTGCTTCTATGATTTAAGACTAATTGGAATATCGAAACACCATATATATGTCCATATTTCACTTCATGTTTAGGTGTTTTAAATTTATTTCTATATATTTAATGGTAAGATTTATTTCACCAAAATGTTTGAATTTGAAAACTTTGACATGTTTTCCTAAAGAAAAAGAAAACTTCGACATGCATGCATGATTTTTAAAATTTGTATGTGTTACTTTTTCCTTAAGAGTTTTAATTTGGAGGAAAATATATATATAGGCCATATGGCTATGTATGATATGGAATGAGTTGTGGTATGCGTTCATAGATCAAAATCCATTTCTAATTCTCGATCGATGGTTGAAGGAATACTATTCTCAAACATGGAGCACTCAGTTCATTTTCATGGCTGAATGTAGTAGTGATTTGGGCCTTTAGGTTGGAAAATGTAGAATAATATTATTTCGTAGGCCTCAATTCTTTATGTAGTTATATATATATTGTATTATTACTATTCAATCATTAAATACATTATTTTTGAATTTGTGGATAATAAATTATACTTTTTTTATTGTTGCTGCTTAACTGCTTATGCAATTTCTTAAGTAATGATTATGAAATATTGCAAATTACACTCGGCATCAGCATATCTAGCAGGCTTATTAATGGTTTTTCTCACCCTGTCTCTAGCCAATAGATAATCATTTAGGTTTTCAGGCTCACTGTTGTGATTAGCATGCTCATCAGATTCAGTTTCAGTCTCAGATTCATGCTCAGTTTCATGTTTAGATTCATGCTTAGAATTATTATCATCATTTTGCACAACATCAGGCTGAACATGCACAAAAACATTTAGAGGCTCCACCTCAAAAGAAACAGTGGAGGCATGATCATTCACAGTAGTAACATGCTGGGGTTCAGACAGACATGGAAAACATGATTAATTGAAGATAACATCTCTACTTATGGCAGTTTTAAAACCAGACACATATTTCACCCACAGTCTGTACCATTTTACTCCCTCAGGGTACCCCAAGAAAACACATTTTTGGGATCTAGGTTCTAGCGTATCATTTTTCACATGCATGTAAGTTGCACGACCAAATACCCTTAAATTTAACAGATCAATAGGTTTACCAGTAAACACATGTTTAGGACATTTACCATTTAATGGAACAGAAGGAGACCTATTGATCAGGTAGGTAGCAGTACAAACTGCTTCACCCCAGAATTTATTAGACATTCCAGAGAGGGCACACATGCTCCTCACCCTATCTAATAAAGTTCTATTCATCCTTTCAGCAACCCCATTTTGTTGAGGGTTGTAAGGAACAATTTTGTGTCTTTTTATACCAGATTCAACACATAAATCATCCACTTGAGTATTAAAAAGTTCCAAACCATTATCAGTTCTAAGGGTCCTAATTTTCTTGCTAGTTTAGTTTTCAATCTGAGTTTTCAGTGCTTTGAACTTATCTATTACTTCAGATTTATTCTTCATTAAGAACACCTAAACCTTCTTAGAATAATCATCAATTATAGACAAGAAAAATCTGTTCCCACCATGAGTGGGAACTTTAGAGGGACCCCAGACATCAGCATGCAAGTACTCAAGGATATCATGACATTTAGATGTATGAGATGCAGAGCTAGGAAATTGAACTTTGTACTGTTTGCCTAAAACACAAGCATCACAGAAAGGCATGCTGGATATCACATCAGAACCAAACACACCAGACTTTTTCAGAATTTCAAGCCCTTTATCATTCATGTTCCCAAGTCTATTATGCCATAACACAGTTTTATCATTCTGCAGAACATTCACAGAGCATGCAACAGGCATAGAAGGTAAGGTTTTGCAAATATACAAATTATTTTTCTTTTCAACTTTGAAAATTACCAAGGAATCTTTCAAAATTTTTATTTAACTATTTCCCCACCTTCTCTCAAGCCCAGTTTCTCCTAGAGCATCACATGATAGCAAGTTATAGCATAATTCAGGCACATATCTTACATTTCTCAGAGTAATAGCAGAACCATTATCAAATTTTAGACAAACATTTCCAATTCCAACAACTCTGCATTTCTTTTCATTTGCCATTGACACAAAATCATTTTCAACTTGTGTAAAAGAAGAAAAAAGATTCTGAAATGGGGTAATGTGGTAAGTGCAGCCAAAATCTAGAAGCCATTCAGATTCACTCATAGAATCAGATACAGAGTTTACAAAATTAATACACAAAGAATTAGAATCAGCAACCATGTAACAATCACCAAGTTTGTCCCTTGTAGCTACATTAGCCATTTCAGTCTCATTGCTATTCTTATTCTTGTTATTTTTCTTTGGCTCAGGACATTCATTTGCATAATGACCAGGTTCATGGCAATTATAACACTTTCTAGAGCCCTTCCTAGATTTTGACCTGCTTTTACCCTTCTTTTTCTTACCACCATTTTCACAATTATCAGAAGACTTATTCTTGGTCCTCCCCCTCACATTCATTGCCTTTTCTTGAGAATTACTACCCCCATGTTCAAGAAAATCTAATTCTTTAGATTTTAAGGCACTTACAATGACATCCACAGAGACACTATCTCTGCCATACTTAATGGCAGATTTAACATCAGAGTAAGAGTCAGGGATAACATTCATCAAAGCAATATTTGTGTAATTATCAATTGTAGTATCACCAGCCTGTGACGTCCCAAAATTTCATAAATAGAAATGTTTCATTTATACAATAAATAAAAGAGTTTAATACAACGGAAGTAATATTTAAAATAAAGTGATATTTATTTAATCTTGAGCATCACTCCGTCCCCACATCATCGCCCGAGTCTCTTCAGCCTGAAAAGATAAATAGCTTTGGGGTGAGTGCTATTAACTCAATGGGGTGACTTAATTATCCAGATTATACAAATATAACAGTAAATACAAGTCATAACATATTTCATCAATAAAGTCTGTAGGCCATCATAACATATATCCCGTAGGATCATCATAAACATCTGACCCGTAGGCCCATAACATATGCCCGAAGACCCATATGACCCGTAGGCCCACCTGCACACCGCATATATAAATATAACAAGGATAAGAGTCCATATATATATATTCTCCGAGAGAATCCCCACCTTAACCGGTTCTTTGAAAAAATATAGTTATAATTTATCCATGCGCGCCGCCTAATAATATAATAATAAATAATTAACATAATATTAAATATTAAATTATTTTAATGCTAAAAACAAATAGCATCACATAATACAAATTATATATATATATATGATGTACAATATATATATATACACAGTTAAGTGTATGTGTGCGTGTGTTTATACTTTATGTACATATGTGTGTGTATGCTATATATTTATATATGTGTGTGCATAGGTGTACGTGTAACATTTAATAGTATGAGAAAGTGTGTTTGCATCATAAGTGTGAACATATATATATATATATATATAATATGCATGTGAGTGGATTTTTGCATATAATATTATATATATAGACATGTGGCGTGAATGTGTGTGTGATTCATGCAAAGAATGTATATATACAAATATATATATATATATATATATATAATATTAGTATATCCAAGGATTGAAATATTGCGAAATATCGTGGATATTGACATTGCGATGCGGGTATTGGGGAGAATATCTTTTTTCCCGAGTATCGGCGAAGTATCGCAATATATCGCAATTTTTTTATATTTCTATAATATATTTTGATTTTGATTTTATTTAATACTATACATTTTTGTGGTCTTTTTTAGGTCTTCAATGTAATTATTTGAGTTGCAATATTCTTTGCTTTATAAAGACACTCACTTTGCAAAAAATTATAAGAGAAAGAAGACCGGAAAACCAACGGATGTCTTATATTGAAAAGTGAGATACACCGACTTTATTTTTTCATTTATTCAGTTAGGAGACATGATGGACAAATCACTAAAGTTTTTCTCCCCATATATCATACGGAATTGAAATCTCAGAAATCAAGAAACATATCAAGCGCACGTGCATAATTATATCTATAATTACTCTAATGTGATGAGTTGGTACCAATATTGTTTAGAACAAGATCACATTCGATCTATTATATTTGAACCTCATAGATCCTCAATTTGGTATTAATTGCACTTTATAATATTTATTTAGTTATTTTATGTTGTATCATGTATTATTTTTGTCAAATGTATTGTCTCAGACGGTATTTATATAATGTATTATTCATATGTTTGCTTTCAAAATACAATTCTATCAAAAATTTTAGTGGAATATGTGCATAATAATATGTCATAATAGTTCATAAAATTTCTTGCTAAATTTCTAAGATTTTAATATGATTTCCGTCATTTTTTTCAATTTTCTGCGATATCGATATGCGATATCGATATATCCGGTGATATATCCGTAAAATTAAAGTTGCGATATATGTTGTGATAGTGATATTTTCATCCTTGAGTATATCTATAACTTGAGGAACAAACATATCAGTGCCTAGGATATATGGATATATACGTGTGCGGATAAATACATATATATTCGTGCATAGAAAACAAATATAAATATAAAAATATAATTCCATCCACTAACAAAAATTCATTTTGACAAGGCTCCACTGAAAAGATTTAATACAAGCTTTATTGACTTTTTTTTACTATTAGTTTCTGGATGAAAAAAATAAATATAAAAAAATGCAACATCCCCTTTTTAAAGAAACAAAACAGCAAGCTCTCATTTCATCTCTGTTTCGACGAAGACCAGAAGGAAAACAACAGACCAAACCCTCAAATCTTAGAAACAGTAAAAAAAACGGGAAGGACAAGAGATTAAATACCTCAAGACAGAAAACTAGGGAACTTAATTGCTTAGTCGAAAGAGGGATTTGAGTTGGTGTGCTTTCTTAGTGAAAAGGGACGACCTAGTTATACTGAAAATTGAGGCATTCCATATGGGAGTAAATATGGTGATGATAATTTTCCATAACCATGCATTACTTGGAGAAGATTCAGGATTTTAAAAAGGAATAGTAGGTTTAGGGTTTAATGAAAAACTGGTGAGGGGTAGCGGAAGATGGAGGCATAGATCTTCCCTTTCTTTTACTTGAATATGGGCCTAGTTCCAAAGACAAAGGGAGATATTAATGGGTTATGATTTGGGCCGTAAGTAACAAAAGAAAAGACTAAGATTCAACATATAATAAATAAAATAAAAATAATAACTATGGAGCTATATCATAACAAATAATAATAATGACAATAATAAAAATAATAATATAGTACTAGACAAAATGGAGCGACTTATAGGATCGTAACATAATTTATATGTCTATATGCATGCGAGAAACAACTAAATTTTTGGGGTGCTACATCCTTACCCACATAAAGAAAAATTTTGTCCTCGAAATTTATTTACCTCAAGCCATAAACTGTGGATATTTAGATCTTATGTCCTCTTCTTTTTCTCAAGTGGTCTCGTCTTTCTATGCCTACTCCAAACCACTTTAATTAAAGCGATTTCTCTATTTCGCAACACATGAACCTTGCGATTTAGAATTTCAATTGGGTGTTCATCATACGATAAATCCTTCCTTAGCTCCAAATCTCTATGATTCACGACTTTGAGAGGGTCGTGCATGTACTTCCTCAAAGACGAAACATGAAAAACATTGTGTATGGTGGATAGACTTGGGGGTAATGCAAGCCGATAAGCTAGCTCTCCGATCTTCTCGAGTATTTCAAATGGCCCAATATAGCAAGGTTTTAATTTCCCCTTCTTTCCAAAATGAACCACTCCTCTCATAGGAGATACTTTGAGGAACACTTTGTCACTACGCTAAAATGTAATCTCTCCCCTTTAAATCCGCGTATGACTTTTGTCTATCTTGAGAGATTTTGATACGCTCTCGTATTTTGCTGATCATGGCAACTGTCCTTTTCACGATCTCCGAGCCCAAAATTCTCTTCTCACCAACCTCGTCCCAATACAACAGTGAGCGGCACTTTCTTCCATACAAAGCCTCATATGGAGCCATTCCAATACTCGCTTGGTAACTGCTGTTGTATGTAAATTCCACCAAAGGTAGGTACCTTTCCCAATTCTCTCCAAAATCCATTATAGAAGCTCATAACATATCTTCAAGTGTTCTAATCGTTCTCTCCGACTGTCCATCAGTTTGTGAGTGATCTGTCGTACTAAAACTCAATGTTGTTCCCATAGCTTCTTGTAGACTTCTCCAAAACTTTGACGTGAATCTTGTGTTTCAATCCGACACAATAGTGACTAGTACACCATGCAACCTCACGATCTCATCCACATAGATTTGAGCTAGTCGATCCAAATTATATGTCATCTTCACAGGCAGAAATGAGCTGACTTTGTGAGTCTATCCACAACGACCCAAATAGCATGATTCCTTTTTGACATTCTTAGCAATCCTACCACGAAATCCATTGCAATATTTTCCCACTTCCATTCTGGAATCTCAAGGGGTTTCAGCAAGCCCGTGGGCTGTTGGTGCTCCGTCTTCACTTGTTGACACATCATGCACTTCTCAATATAATCTCCAATAGACCTTTTCATATTCCTCCACCAGAAATACTCCTTCAAATCCTGATACATCTTTGTTCTTCCGGGATGGATATAATAACGGGTGTTGTGGGCTTCATTCAAAATTTCTCTTTTCAAGCTTTCATCCTTGGGTACACATAGACGTCCCTCGAATGTTAGTGCACCATCATCCGCTACCTTGAAACCCTTGATGTTTTCCTGTTGCACTCGTTCCCTTAGTTTGCTCAAAAAGTGGTCTTGACTTTATGCATCCTTTATTTTATCTCTTAGTAGTAGCCGAACAGTTAATGTTGCTAGTGTTGATGTAGTGCTTTCTGTTGGCGGAACCACTTCAATACTTATCTTTGCAAAGTCTTCAATCAGTTGCGATGTATACAGTACTGCTAAGTTGCTCTTTCTGCTAAGAGCATCGGCTACCATATTTGCTTTGCCAGGGTGATAGTGGATGGTGCAGTCATAGTCCTTTACGAGTTCTAACCATCTCCTTTACCTCATGTTTAACTCCTTTTGTGTGAAAAGATACTTGAGACTCTTGTGATCCGAATAAATCACGCACTTGGCTCTATACAAGTAATGACGCTGTTCAGTATTTATTTTCACCTAAACTGCAAGTGTACAGTGAGGCTTCTAGTATAGCAGTGAACAAGGTCGTATCCACAGAGATTTAATAATCAATCTGCTAGTTATCTAATTTAATCTCTCGCAGTTATCTAGACTATAAATTATGATTGAATTTAACTAATTAAAAACTAAAATTAATAAATAAACTGAATTACCACAGAAGAAATCAACACAGAAAATCAAACACTGAAGAAAAGACGCATTCTAGGATTGGATAGTCATTATTTAATCCATTCTCTTAATCAATTCATTTAATGTCTATGTTGGGATTTAAATCATGCTAGAACAATCACTCATGTATTCTAAACCTTCTCTCGAAGTGCCTAGATTGCAGATCACACAACAAATATTAACGTCTCCGTTCAATACCTATTATGCAACTCCTAATGGTTCTAAAGATTTATTGTTCTCTAAATTAATCGCAACTCTCTCGAGTGATATTGACTAACCAGTTAATTATTCCAGATCTTGTGTTAAAACTCATCTCTCGAATTATGGATTAACACATCAAATTGTATCATTTAGTGATCAGATAAATAATACAGAGAAAAGAAGGAATAATCAAAATATAATCAAATCATAGACACCAAATAAAATGAATTAAAAGAACTTCATAAATAAATCATTATCCAACCCCAGAATACTAGGGTTTTAGCTATCCATGATAAAATAAATATCCAAAATAATCCACTAAGAAAACATGAACAATCCTAAGAATGGAGAAAATAAAACCCGGAAGAATTAATTTGTCTCTAATCTTGAAAGATCTTGAATCTTTTGGTCTTGTTCTTCGCGTCTTTTTTTCCTCTGCTGTAAACCTCTGCTGGCAACTTTGGGGTAGGTGGAATTGTGTCTAATTTTCGTGCATCAAACCCTTAAATACCAAGTTAAGAAAAGCCAAAAAATAGGTTAAAAATTGGACGGTCCGCTCGAATCGCAACCTCGCTCACGACCCAGTCACCCGCGACTCGGGTCGCGAGTCCACGTGGTGCTGACGTGGCCAAAATTCACGACCAGATGCCCAAATTCACGACCGGGTCACGGGTATTTCAAAGGAGAACCCCCTCTCTATCGCGCACGTACAGAAAAATAGGAAAAGTGTGATTCGCGACCAGATTCGCGACCTCCCGGGTCGCGAGTCCGGTCGCGGGTATTTTTCAACATCGGCAGTCTCTCACTGTTTTGCTTCGTTCTCACTCGTTTCTCATCTGATTGACCCGATTCTTTTTGCAACGCGTTCCTAACTTGATTTTCTATCTTTCTAGAGTGTTCCTACACTCATTTGAAGTCCACACAACAAATGGCATTAATTCCCTTTAGAATGAACAAACACGTGACATTGCACAAAACATAGGAAACTATGCAAAACTCAACACTTCATGCATGCAATGCCCATAAAATACCACTCAAATGTACCTCAAAATACATGCAAAATATGAGGTTATCAGATGCCAAATCTTCAAAGCATGCACAATGGCTGCTAACTCCAAGTTGTGAGTCAGGTAATTCCTCTCATGCACTTTAAGTTGCCTTGAAGCATAGGTAACAACCTTCCCATGTTGCATCAACACGCATCCCAAACCTTTTTCAGAGGCATCACTATAAATTACGAATCCTTCGGTGCCGTCTAGAACGATCAAAACTGGTGTGGTTGTGAGTCGTTGCTTTAGCTCTTGGAAACTTTTCTCACAATCTTCATTCTACTCAAACTTAGCTCCCTTCCTTGTTAGATAGGTCAAAGGGCCAGCTATCTTCGAGAATCCCTCAATGAAACGTTGATAGTAGCCCGCCAAACCTAAAAAACTTCGAATCTCACTTGCAGACTTTGGTGTGCTCCAATTCTTGACAGTTTCCACCTTGGCTGGGTCTATCTCAATCCCTTGTGCCATCACCACATGCTCAAGAAATCCGACTTGGTCTATCCAAAACTCATTTTTTTTGAACTTTGCATAAAGCTTCTCCTTCCGCAAGGTTTCTAACACCATCCGTAGATGTTCTTCATATTGACTGTGATCCTTCGAGTATACCAAGATATCATCGATGAAGACAATCACAGACTTATCCAAATATTGGTGAAATACTCGGTTCATCAGGTCCATAAAAACAGCAGGTGCATTTGATAAATCGAAAGGCATTATAGTGAACTCGTAATACCCGTACCTTGTTTGAAAAGCTGTTTTCTCGATGTCTCCTTCCTTGAGTCTCCATTGGTGGTATCCCGATCACAAATCTATCTTAGAGAAGACTCTGGCTCTCTTTAATTGATTAAACAAGTCTTCAATTCTTGGCAACGGGTACTTGTTCTTTATGGTGAGTTTGTTAGCTCTCGATAATCGATGCACATGTTCATTGATCCATCTTTTTTCTTGACAAACAACACCGGTGTTCCCCATAGTGAGACACTTGGTCGGATGAGACCTTTATCTAGCAATTCTTGGATTTGAACCTTCAACTCTTGCAATTCGATCGGAGCCATACGATAGGGTGCTTTGGATAGTAGCGCTACTCCAGGTGCCAACTCAATGGTGAATTCCACTTGTCTCGCCAATGAAATACCACCTACATCCTCTGGAAACACATCCAGATATTTCCCAAACACTGGCATGTCCCCCATCTTTAATTCTGCTGGCTCCGTGCTTATAATATTCACCAAAAATGCTTGACAATCCCTCTTCTTCAACAACTTGACTGCTTTCATCGCTGACATGATACATAGTGGTGGTCTTACTTTGCTCCCATGGAAAGAAAATGGATCTCCTCCAGGATTCTGAAATATCACCTCTCTTTCTCAACACTTCATGACTGCATGGTTACGGCTTAACCAATCCATGCCAAGAATCACATCAAATTCTTGCATCTCCAAAATGAATAAGTCTACATCCAGGATCTTACTTTTGATCTCTATTTTTACTTTTTGAGCCATATAATTTGCCTCCATGGTTTCTCCCGAGGGGATGCTTATCCTTAATGGCTTAGTTTTTTCATGACATACAATACAAGTCTTCTCATAAAAGCTTTTAGATATATAAGAATGCGAAGCGCCAGAATAAAAAAGTACTAGAGCAGGCACTTTAAGAACTAGTAGAATACCTGACATAGTGTTAGGCCCACTCAGGTTCTCTCCTTGACGCATAGCAAAGGCACGAGCATTACCTTCTTTCTGAACTCTTCTTTATTGATGTCGGGGACAATTTGGTGCCATATGTCCTGGCTGGTGGCACCAATAGCAAACATTCTTCCCTAAGAAGAACTCTCCATTATGGTGTTTCTGACACTATGGACAAAAAGGTTTTTGCCTTTTGAAGGATTTGGATTGTCATTTGGCCTCGGCTTGTTGTTGAAACTTTCTACTGGTCGGTGCTTCTTTTCTAGTTGAACATTTCTTCCTCTCATATTGTTCTCCCACTATTTCTTGCTGGGAGGATTGGGGTTGCCATTTTCCAGGTTCAAACGGGTAGCCACAGCTTGAACTCGTTCAACCACCTTCGAATACGTTGCGGGTGTACCTTGAGCTGCCAAAATTCTGCTAATCTCCGGGCGCAATCTGTATTCAAAGTTGATTGTCTTCTTCGCTTCAGTGTCCACTATATGTTGAGTATATCAAGAAAGTTGGTTAAACTTTCTCTCATATTCCAAGACGGTCATGCTTCCTTGTTGTAAGTTTACCAACTAAGCTCTTTCTGCTTCCGGTAAGATCTCGAAAAAAACTTTCCCAAAATCATTCCTTAAATGCATTCCACGTGAGATTCTGCCGGCGTTCGGGAGTTATTACCTGAGCTACACTCTGCCATCAATGCCCCGCATCTCCAATCAGTTGAAAAATGGCACAAGATACCTTGTCCGCATCAGTGCAGTCCAGATGCTCGAAGATCCGTTCAAGCTTGAAGATCCATTCATCAGTATCAAACAGTCCTTCATTCCCCTTTAGCTTAGGTGGGGCCATCTGTCTGAATTGCTTGACCATGGCATTTCTCTCGTTCCTTGGTGGAGGGCCATTTTGGGATATGGCCTGCTGTTGGGGTTTTTTCGAATTAAACCACCGCAGGATCTATTTGGTTGTTCATTAATCCATGTTCATGCAAATCATAATTTTATGTAACATGCATGCTTATCACAGTCTAATCAAATAGCATGTAAAACAGATTCGATTCTAATAAAGCGGAAGACATAGAAAACGAATCTACTTACAAATCGACAGACGGTCTGTGGACAAGATTATAGATCTAATCTTGATGTTGAATGAACAATGATAATGGCACCACTTATGTCACACACGACCGCTGCACAATTCCACTCCAAGATCTTCTGTTGTATTCCCGGACTGTATCTAGATTCAGAGTGGGCTGAAATCTACTAGATAGAATTATGAAATCTGTGGATAACTTTGAGAGACAAAGAGGGGCTGATTTCTTATGATTATTATCCTTAAAATTTCGTGCCCCCCTCCCTTTATATATAGGGAGGGGCGAAATTTCATGTTCCAGCCCTACTGAGCTGGGCCTCTATCTCAAGTTCTATATCCAGTCCACTTTCAGTCATATTGGGCTACAACAGGGATCTAGAAGAATATTAAATTGGTCCACTAATTTATTTAATATCTAATATCCAATAAACTTAGGATATAATTAAATAAATTAAGTTTTACTTTTATTCCACTAAAGAAGTAAAACTGACCTACTAATTTAATACATATTTGCGAATATGCTTTCTCCTTTAGTCCAGCCATTTCCCGTGTTTAAGATATAATGTTCATTAATTAATTATGTCAGCCTCTGACAGCTATAATTAATTAACATCTAAATCCTTGAGTAGTACCACACAAGTTTTACCATGTAAGGAATAAATTCTACCTGCAGGGTTTCAACATGAACTTGCGTTTCCTCAAGAGAACATCATCAACCTGGCGCACCAGGACACGGTGCTCATGCACACTGCTCGAGACATCATGTATACATTATTATTACCCAAGATATCGAACTCGATCTACAAAAAGATCTTACTCATTGATAAATCAAAGTAATAAACAACGCACACATATGCTCGCCAATATAACATGAGTTCAGAACCCGAACTCTGTGGATCTTTATTCTCTCAGTAACTGGGTTAGAGACAGAGAATAGTATCCTATCGTGATCCTCCTTAATACACAATGAGTGTACTAGAATAATCAGTTAGTCAAGATAAACTAACTTATCAGATTATTCTATGGTGTACCGATGGTGTGTTCAGGACCATCTAAGCCGTGAGATCTTTAATACAATACAAGGTTCTAATGATATGATCTTACCGTGTGAGTCCCCACACCATATCATCTACAATGTAAGTATATGGAACATTGCATAGAACAATGTAGAACATAATCTAAATGCAAACAGTGACTGCAATAACTTTCATTTCATATCATCATATCATCATAAAAGTATACAAAGACAAGTCTTCTAGTATACAAAACCAACAATCTCCCACTTATACTTGAAGCATGTCTTTCAAGCATAAAAACTAATAGGCTAACTCTCCAATCAAAACTATCGACTCAAACTGCGCCCCTAGGTCTGTATCTCACTCCCATTTTCTCCACGTGACCATCAAAGATCTTAGCCGGTAGGCTCTTCATGAATGGATCAGCCAGGTTGTCCTCCGATGCAATCTTGACCACCACAACGTCTCCTCTTTTAACTATTTCTCGTATAAGATAGTACTTTCTCTCTATGTGCTTACTTGCATTGTGAGCTCTGGATTCCTTCGAGTTTGCCACTGCACAAGAATTATCACAATATATCGTGATAGTCTTAGGCAAACTAGGAACCACGCCCAAGCCCAATAGGAACCCGCGGAGCTAGACAGCCTCTTTTGCAGCCTCAGAGGCAGCTACATATTCAGTTTCCATGGTGGAATCCGCAATGCATTTCTGCTTAATGCTCCTCCATGCAATAGCTCCACCTCCTAATGTAAACACATAGCCCGAGGTAGACTTACTCTGATCTTTGTCAGTTTGAAAATCTGAGTCCGTATAACCCAAAGGTACTAGACTATCAGAGCGGAAAACCAATATATAGTCTCGAGTCCTTTTAAGGTACTTGAGAATGTTTTTGACCGCAGTCCAGTGACCTTGTCGAGGGTTAGACTGATATCTGCTTACCATGCCAACGGCATAGCATATATCAGGCCTAGTGCATAGCATAGCATACATCAAACTTTCCACAGCCGAAGCATATGGTACTTTCTTCATTTCCTCTATCTCAGACTGTGTTTGGGGACACATTTCCTTGGATAGATCAATTCCATGTCTGTAAGGTATAAAACCTTTCTTGGAATCTTGCATGCTAAACCTAGCTAGCACTGTATCGATATAAGTCGCCTGGGACAGACATAACATCCTTTTCTGGCGATCTCGAATGATCTTGATGCCAAGGACATGTCCGGCTTCACCCATATCCTTCATATCGAACTGCTTGGACAACCACACCCTAATGTTAGATAACTCCTTCTTACTGTTTCCAATAAGCAAGATGTCATCAACATAAAGTACGAGGAATGACACCACATTTCTATCACATTTCTTGTACACACAGCTCTCATCCGGACTTTACACGAATCCATATGACTGGATAACCTCGTCAAATCGGATATTCCAAGATCTCAATGCTTGCTTAAGTCCATAAATGGATCTCTTAAGCTTGCACACCAAGTGCTCTTGGCCTTTAGCAATAAATCCCTCTGGTTGTCTCATGTGAATGTTTTCTTCAAGACTTCCATTTAGGAAAGTTGTCTTGACATCCATCTGCCAGATCTCATAATCTAAATGAGCGGCAATTGACAAGAGAATCCGGATTGACTTAAGCATGGCTACCGGCGAAAAGGTTTCCTCATAATCGATCCCTTCTTTCTGAGTGTACCATTTTGCCACCAATCTAGCTTTGAAGGTTTCAACCTTCCTGTCAGCTCCTCTCTTGCGCTTGTAGATCCACTTACACCCAATGGGTTTAATCTCATCTTGTGGTTCTACGAGCTCCCAGACTTGATTGTGATCCATAGATCCAATCTCAGATTCCATTGCAGTTTTCCAAGAATCTGCATCTTTATCTCGAATTGCCTCGTCATAGGTCCTGGGATCCAATTCATTTAGTCCCCCTGGGAAATCTGAAGCCTCTCCCAGACCAATGAATCTATCAGGTTGGTGTACAACCCTCCCACTGCGACGAGGCAGTTTCTGTACTTCCGTGACACGTTGTGCTGTGTTTGGTGGTTCCTCTTCTTGTACAACTGGTGTAGGATTCGATCCTTCCCTTAACTCCTCAAGGATGATTTGACTCCTTGGTTTGTGGTTTATCACATAATCTTCCTCTAAGAATCGAGCATTGGTGCTAACAATGATCTTCTGATCCTTAGGACTATAAAATAAACCACCTTTCGTTCCTCTAGGATATCCAACGAATAACCTTACATCAGTACGAGGAGCCAGCTTATCAGCTTCCTTATCGAATACATGTGCAGGGCTACCCCAAATCCGAATATGGTTCAAACTGGGCTTTATCCAGTCCATAATTCTGTGGGCGTAGAAGGAACTGATTTTGACGGAACCAAGTTAAGAATATAGGCTGCTATTTCCAGGGCATATCCCCAGAACGAAATGGGCAACTCAGAATAACTCATCATCAATCTAACCATCTCTAATATTGTACGATTCATTCTTTCCGCCACACCATTTTGTTGTGGTGTTTCCAGCGCAGTCAACTGGGAGGTAATCCCATTCTCTGCCATGTAATCCCTAAATTCACTCGAGAGGTACTCGCCACCATGATCAGAACGTAGTGACTTGATACTTCTGCCTGTTCGTTTCTTCGCTTCTGGCTTAAACACTTTGAATTTCTCAAAGCATTTAGACTTGCGACGTAACAGATAGATATAACCGTATCTAGAGTAATCATCAATGAGAGTGATGAAATACTCGAACCCTTCTCGAGCATGAACTGACATAGGGCCGCACAGGTCAGAGTGAATCAAATCTAATATCCCTTCGGATCTATTTCCTTTTGACTGGAAAGGACGCTTGATCATTTTACCTTCCAAACAGGATTCACATAAAGGAAATGATTCTAGTACCAAAGAAGACAATGGTCCATCATGTACAAGCCTTTGTATCCTCTTAAGGTCAATATGACCTAGCCTTAGATGCCAAAGATAGGTTTGATTCAATTCTGAAGGTTCTTTTCTCTTGTTAGGGTTTATGATCGATGTATTCAATAGTTGTCTTTGAGTAGTGTTTTCAATTGGTTTAAGAAAGTATAAGTGTCCATCCAATGTGCTAGAACAGATAAAATGTTTACCACTAAAGATAACTACTTTGTTATCAAAAGAAACAGAATATCCATCCATAATCAATTTAGAAACTGAAATTAAGTTTCGCCTAAAACCAGGCACATAAAGACAATCTTTCAAAACCAAAGTTCTATCACTACTGAAAGGTAAAACAACGTCTCTCACTGCAATAGCCACCACTCTTGTAGCATTGCCCATGTAGACGGTGATCTCATTCTCACTCAGCTATCTTTTTACCAGGAACCTCTGTAAAGACATACAAACATGATCAGTAGCTCCAGTATCTACTACCCATGACTAGGTAGAACAAGTTGCTAAACATGTTTCTACAACCAGAGTGTGAGATGTACCTCTCTTCTTCTTCTTGTTAGGACACGCCGCCTTTCAGTGACCTAGTTGGCCGCACTTAAAGCACTTAGTCTTCGACTTGAATTCCTCGGGAGGAATCTTTGCCTTTGGCTTCTTTGCCTTAGGCGCCTCATCTGCAGCCTTCTTATGTACGTTTCTCTTCTTCCTTTTTCCACCAGAAGAAGACGCTCCCTTTTCAGCAATGTGGGCCTCAGGACTGCTCTTTTGGAGCAATTCAGCCGCCTGAAGGTCTATGAGCAGTTCAGTCAGGCTGACATCCCTTTTAATCATGTTAAAATTCAGCCTAAACTGCTCAAACTTCGAGGACAAGCTATGAAGAACAATGTCGATTTGAGAATCACCATCTAGCTCTCCACCCAAGGTCTCGATCTCAGATAAATACCCCATCATCGTGAGAACGTGATCCCTAACAGGTGTGGAGTCAGACATTCTCGCATCCATTAGTTTCTTCATTGCCAAATGGCGTGCCGAGCTGTTCTGATGACCAAATAGCTACCTAAGGTTGTACATGATATCATAAGAGATTTTCATAGGCTCATGCTGATGTTGCAACACACTTGACATAGATGCCAAGATGTAACAGCGCGCTATCTCATTAGACCTAACCCACTTATCATATACAACCTTTTGGGCTTCGTTAGAACCCTCATCTGGCATCTGAGGACAAACCTCTTCAAGTACAAACTTGTGTCCCTCAGCAACAAGTACCAAGTTAAGGTTACGAATCCAGTCATTATAGTTTTCACCGACAAGTTTGTTTTCTTTAAGGATTGAGGACATATTGGAGAGTGCCATTGATGATATGAAATAACTGGAATTAAAACATGCAGTACAGTCACAAAACACGTTTAGGATAAACAGTATATAATCGAAAACCTCACAAAAATTATATACTTTTCCACCGACACTTTAAAAACGATTTCTATAAGCCACGATCGTGTGGACGTTTATAAATCTCATTTTTTAAATAGGTTAAACCTTTAATTTGCCTCCAATTGAATTTCCTTACAACAAGCAAATTAATAGCCGGATAAAAACATGGTCATGTAATCGTCTAACTGATAAGTCACGATCGTGTGGACGTTTATCAATAAATTACATCTAAGTGTGCATACCATTATCTTCGCACCAAGATCACTATTCGAATTTAACCGCTCCAGATGGAGGAGTCAGTTAGTTCTAATAGTGTTCTACAGCTATCCATTTAGGATATTTAATTTCTAGAGAAATCTGTGATATGACACATCCGATATGGAGGAAGACTGATGTCAACGCGCATGCCCATCACTTCTCAATTAAACCAAATATTAATGGAGACCGTATGAGATTTCTACATACTTTGGTATGAATCTCTCCCACTTAGTTATTTATGTTTGAGGTTTCATTTTATCCCATTATCGAACATGCAAACATAACATAAAATGATAAACATCCATTGCATGCTTCAACATAATAAGCAATAATAATAATCCAACTATCGTGGCTTATATCTCATGTTGATTGATGAGATAAAACTGGAAAGTCAGCTCCGGAACAGGCTTGTGGCCACCGTCCCTTCACCGCGCCTCGTCGAAAACCCTAGCTCCATTTAGGGTTTCGGGACGTGAATCGGTGAACCTTGGTGCTGAACTACTTTCCTTCTTTGAGTTGATCTCCGATCTTTATTCAATACAGACTATCTATTCCAAAAGGAAAAATCTAATATTGCTAGAATAAAAATTACAACTCAAAACTCGGCCTAACAGTTTTATATCTATTACATTAAAACATCGTAAAATAAAACTTAGACCTAATCCATGGATTTTCTCATGGATAAAAATCACGTAGCCAAACCGGCATACGGCCAACATTCATTCAACATAAACATACATCACATAAAATAAAGGAGCCATGATAATTGGTAAACTTGCAAACAAACACAGTCTACAAATCCAACAATCATTTATTAAATGATCCACATAAAATAACATATGATATCTATGCATGAATATTAAATAATAATCGAATTTAAAAATTAATTAAATTAATTAATTCTATATTATCCACAAGATAAAAATTAGAAATTAAAATAATTATCCACCAATTTAAATCATGATATTTTCGAAAATATATCTTAAAATAAATATGAAAATTATTTATAATTATCCACCAAATTTATTTAATATTTTCAAGCCACCCTAATTAAATAATAATTGGATATATTGATATATATCAAAAATCTAATTCAAATATTATCCATAAGAATCTAAAATCTTTAAGGATAAGGTTTGAAGATTTGATCCTCTTCAAAATCTTCCAAATCCTATCCAAAATCAAATTCTTATCATAATTGGATTTTGATAATTATTTGTATATATCCAAAAACCACCTTATCCAATATTTAATCCCATAGATTTCGAAATTATCCAAATAATAAATTGGAGATTTGATCCATTTCAAATTCTTCCAAATTTAAAATTCTATTTTCAAATCTATCTAGATTAATATTAGGTAAATCAAGATATACATCAAATAACATCAAATCTAAATCCAATATATATAAATTTCGATCCATCCTAATAAATAAATCCGAAAATTTGATTTTCATCAAAATATTCTCCAAATTAATTTATTAAAAATCAAAAAATAAACTATATTTTACATTTGGAAATTTTGACATTAATCAAAAAACTATTCCAAATAATATAGCTATAGGTTTCGAAATTTTCAAGAATTAAAATCTGAAAATTTTGATCCATTTCAAAAATTATCAAATTTAAAATTCTAATTTCAAACCTATCTAGATTAGAATTTTGTAACTTTTGATATACATCAAAAATCACCAAATCCAATTCTAATCACCAAAAATTTCGAACCCTATCCAAATTAAATCTGAAAATTTTGATGTTGATCAAAAATCCATCCAAATTTAATTATAGTGTTCGAAAATTTTAACACAAAATTAGGAAATTTTTAACACATCAAATTCGAAAATTTGATCACCAAATTTTCGAAAATAATGAGACACAAATATGGAAATTTGAAGACATCAAATATCATCCCAAATCTATATCTCATCATGTTCGAAAATTCCAACAATTCAAAACTAGAATTTTCGAATTCAATCCAAAATTCTTCCAAGTCTTGAATACCATAAAAATCGACATATATGCATATTTAAATCTGAAAATTTAAGAACTATAAATTTAACATCAAATTTAAATATATATATATATATATATATATATATATATATCGAATTTATGCTCGGATTAATCCTAGAACAGTGCCAAAACCTCGCTCTGATACCACTGTTGGGGTTTTTTCGAATTAAACCACCGCAAGATCTATTTGGTTGTTCATTAATCCATGTTCATGCAAATCATAATTTTATGTAACATGCATGTTTATCACAGTCTAATCAAATAGCATGTAAAACAGATTCGATTCTAATAAAGCGGAAGACATAGAAAACGAATCTACTTACAAATCGACAGACGGTCTGTGGACAAGATTATAGATCTAATCTTGCTGTTGAATGAACAATGATAATGGCACCACTTATGTCACACACGGCCGCTGCACAATTCCACTCCAAGATCTTCTGTTGTATTCCCGGACTGTATCTAGATTCAGAGTGGGCTAAAATCTACTAGATAGAATTGTGAAATCTGTGGATAACTTTGAGAGACAAAGAGGGGCTGATTTCTTATGATTATTATCCTTAAAATTCCGTGCCCCCCTCCCCTTATATATAGGGAGGGGCGAAATTTCATGTTCCAGCCCTATTGGGCTGGGCCTCTATCTCAAGTTCTATATCCAGTCCACTTTCAGTCATATTGGGCTACAACAGGGATCTAGAAGAATATTAAATTGGTCCACTAATTTATTTAATATCCAATATCTAATAAACTTAGGATATAATTAAATAAATTAAGTTTTACTTTTATTCCACTAAAGAAGTAACACTGACCTACCAATTTAATACATATTTGCGAATATGTTTTCTCCTTTAGTCCAGCCATTCCCCATGTTTAAGATATAATGTTCATTAATTAATTATGTCAGCCTCTGACAGCTATAATTAATTAACATCTAAATCCTTGAGTAGTACCACACAAGCTTTACCATGTAAGGAATAAATTCCACCTGCAGGGTTTCAACATGAACTTGCGTTTCCTCAAGAGAACATCATCAACCTGGCGCATCAGGACACGGTGCTCATGCACACTGCTCGAGACATCATGTATACATTGTTATTACCCAAGATATCGAACTCGATCTACGAAAAGATCTTACTCATTGATAAATCAAAGTAATAAACAACGCACACATATGCTCGCCAATATCACATGAGTTCAGAACCCGAACTCTGTGGATCTTTATTCTCTCAGTAACTGGGTCAGAGATAGAGAATAGTATCCTATCGTGATCCTCCTCAATACACAATGAGTGTACTAGAATAATCAGTTAGTCAAGATAAACTAACTTATCAGATTATTCTACGGTGTACCGATGGTGTGTTCAGGACCATCTAAGCCGTGAGCTCTTTAATATAATACAAGGTTCTAATGATATGATCTTACCGTGTGACTCCCCATACCATATCATCTACAATGTAAGTATGTGGAACATTGCATAGAACAATATAGAACATAATCTAAATGCAAACAGTGACTGCAATAGCTTTCATTTCATATCATCATATCATCAGAAAAGTATACAAAGACAAGTCTTCTAGTATATAAAACCAACACCTGCCTCAACACTTCTGCTAACTATTGCACAAAGGTTGGCCGGTTGCGAGGAGCCCGTCTTGCATTGCCATTGTCTGATTGGGTTTCCTCACTATACGCTCGATCATTGCGGCGTCTGTTAGCCATATCTTTCCTATTTATTGATTTTACAGATAGCAAAGGAGGTAAGGGACACCGATACAAAGAAAAAATAAAAAAAATAAAACTTATTATTTCCTTAATCAAAATAAGAGTTTTGCAAACAAAAGAACAAAGCATTAAACTATTTAAATAAAATGGACATGTAAATTATATAATCACTGATGTTAGTGGGCACATTATTGACTTGGCTAGGGCTTTCCACTTGGTTAGAGTTCATTTGTTTGCCAACATCTTCTTGTGTTCCAAAACCATTCACTAAACCCTCCCAATAAGTGAGGAGTTCGCTTATAAATCTTTGAATATGGCATATCTCTCCTATTCCTGACGTGTAGTCCAGATGATCCTTGAAAAAATTTCTTCCGTCTTCCTTAAGGAGGTTTGGCAACGAGTGCACTACCTTGTGGCCAGCTTCTAGTGACCTCCATGCTCCGCCCTCTCCCTTGAGCTCCTCCCATATCCTTAGCATTCTAAGGAGGTTCCTCTCTACTCCAATTGACGTAGCCCACTTATATTCCTTGAAATCAGCCACAACCTTTCCTCTCGGGTCATAAATTTGGTTCTCTTTGCTCTAGGACGATTAGCAAACATATCTATCTATCCACATATTCAATATTAAATTCGAGGAAAAAATTATGCATGCAATTTGGTTCTTTTTTTTGTTTTTTTTCATAAATCATTTTTTAGCAAGTCTACAGAAACATAGACCCACTCTGATACCAACTGTGACGTTCTAAAATTTCATAAATAGAAATATTTTATTTATATGATAAATAAAAGAGTTTAATACAACAGAAGCAATATTTAAAATAAAATGATATTTATTTAATCTTGACCATCTCTCCGTTCCCACATCATCGCCCGAGTCTCTTCAGCCTGAAGAGATAAATAGCTTTGGGGTGACTCAATTATCTAGGTTATACAAATATAACAGTAAATACAAGTCATAACATATTTCATCAATAAAGCCCGTAGGCCATCATAACATACATCCCGTAGGATCATCATAAACATCTGACCCGTAGGCCCATAACATATGCCCGAAGGCCCATATGACCCGTAGGTCCATCTGCACACCGCATATATAAATATAACAATGATAAGAGTCCATATATATTCTCCGAGAGAATCCCCACCTTAACCGATTCTTTGAAAAAATATAGTTATTATTTATCCATGCGCGCCGCCTAACAATATAATAATAAATAATTAACATAATATTAAATATTAAATTATTTTAATGCTAAAAACAAATAGCATCACATAATACGAATTATATATATATATGATGTACAATATATATATATATATAGGGATGGGATCTGGTGAGAACCAGTCACCAGGTGAGAACTGGGAACCAATCCCATCCCTCCATTCCAAAATCTGGACGGTCCAGATTAAATAGATAAAGTGGAATAGGGGCGGTGACAATCTCGTAATTAAAATGAAAACTTTAAATTCACGCGTTTCATTAAGGGTAAAGTTGGAACAAAAAAAAGTGACATCATAATGTTTTGAAATAATTCTTAAGAACTTTAAATGATCATAATTTATTCATTTTTAATCGGATTTCCGCAAATCTTATATCAAATTAAAGCTCTTTTCATACTCTTTCATTTAAGATCCATATTGGATATGTTTATTTGAAAAAAATAGATGAAAAATACAAAAAATCATTTTTAGGCATAATTTTCGCAGAGAGTAACCCCAGATTTATATTAGCATGTTGTATACAACATTTTAGCATGACATATATAACATTTTAGCATATTGTGTAATACATTTTAGCGGGTGATATTATGAATATATTTCTAACAATTTTATATAAACACCTACACCTATATAGATACTACAAAATGAAAAAATACGAGTTAATAATAAAAAAAGAATGAGAAAGTGAAGCAACGAAGGAGATGACTGACAACTAAGAAAGAAAATGCATAAATATTTTTCGAAACAAATATCAAATTTAGCCTCCTACTTCGCTCATTTTAGCCTCATTCATTTCTCATTATAGCATGTTCTGATAAACAAAATATGGTACGGTGATTTCATTAGAATGAAACACAATACACATATTTGGGGACAATGAACCCTAATGAGAATCTGATAATTACTAATTGGGATCAGATGAACCCTAATTGCAATGTAATAAACCTTAATTAGGAACGGTGAACCATAGTGGAAAATGTCACATCAAATTTAGCCTCCTACTTCACTCATTTTAGCCTCATTCATTTCTCATTTTAGCATGTATGTTCTGATAAACAAATATGGAACGGTGATTTCATTGGAATGAAATATAGTACACCCTATTTAGGGACAGTGAACCCTAAAGGTAATTTGATAATTACTAATTGGGATCATATGAATCATAATTGGAACGCAATAACCCCTAATTGGGAACGGTGAACCCTAGTGGAAAATATCACATCAAATTTAGCCTCCTACTTCACTCATTTTAGCCCAATTCATTTCTTATTTTAGCATATATGTTCTGATAAACAAAATATGGAACGGTGATTTCATTGGAATGAAACATAATACACCCTATTTGGGGACAGTGAACCCTAATGTGAATCTCATAATTACTAGTTGGGATCAGATGAGCCCTAATTAATAGGAACGTAATAAACCCTAATTAATGGACTCAGAAACTGCCCAGATTCAATTTTAGCCTCCTACTTCACTCATTTTAGCCTCATGCATTACTCATTTTAGCATGTGTTGATAAACAAAAATGAAACGATGATTTCATTGGAATGAAACGCAATACACCTTATTTGGGGACAGTGAATCCTAATGTGAATCTCATAATTACTAGTTGGGATCAGATAAGCCCTAATCGGAACGTAATAAACCCTAATTGGGAACAGTGGATCCTAGTAGAAAATGTCACATCAATTTTAGCCTCCTACTTTGATCATTTTAGCCTCATATGATTCTCATTTTAGCATGGGTTGAAAAACAAAATATGGAATGGTGATTTCATTGCAATGAAACACAATACACCCTTTATGAGGACAGTGAACCCCTACTGGAAATCTCAGAATTACTAGTTGGGATCATATGATCCCTAATTGGAACGTAATAAATCCTAATTGGGAACGGTGAATTCTAGTGGAAAATGTCACATCAAATTTAGCCTCTTACTTCAATCATTTTAGCCTCATGCGTTTCTCATTTTAGCATCTTCTGATAAACAAAATATGCAGTGGGAATCTGACAAGGTATTTAACCTCATGCTTCCGTTATTTTAGTATCATATTCTAAATAATAACCGTGGTTAATAAAACTTAATAGTAATATAATTACTGCAAATAAAATGTTATAAACACTTTTATTAAAAATCATATATATTCTTAAAAATGAATGTGTTGAAAATAATTCACAAGCATGGTAAAACATGATATTAAACTATGCCCAATCGCTATAATAACATCAAGCTGGACAGTTCCTAGCATCATGATCTAACAACTTGTAGCAATTGCTGCACATTCTGAGTGGTTTGTTCTCCTTTCTCTTCGTTGCCTCCTTCTTAGATATCAAACGACTGTCGCTACCTTTTGTTTTAACTGGAATAGGTGGATGAACAACAACTTCAGAAGAGGCACGTAAACCGTAGAATTGCTCAAACATCATCGTCTTGCTATGTGAAGTCACCCTCTATATCACCATGTGAGTAATCTTACTATGGTCACTTCAAACAAAAGAAACTGACACATTAAAATAAAAAAATTATAAACTGAACAAGGTAAAATAATAATACAATCACATCAAGAGATGTTCAGATAGACAAATTGATTTTTAGCATTAGGTATGTACCATTCTAGTATCATGCAACATACATTTTAGCACCAAAGTATTCTAATATTTACATGGTGTCTATAACATTGTGTAGCCGAGTCACAAAAAAAAAACACACACACAAAAGAAAAAAAAAGCAAAGCATGGTTTGTATGACATGTTTCACAGAGTGCAGTAGAAATAACATTAAACCAACATCTTATCATGCTAAAACATATGTGACGACAGGCTAAAATGACTACATTAACATGCTAAAACATATGTGACGATAGGCTAAAACGAATACATTAACATGCTAAAATAAATAAACAGATCAAATTAATGCATATTCTGTATATTCTCGTACGTACTAAACCCTAGAATTCCTAACAATTAGAAAATAACTGATATTTTTCTAAAAAAAAAACTGATACAACCAAGATCTGAACGAAAAAGATCAAATCAATCAAAAATATCGAATCTTCGTAACAAAACGATGAAGCCATAAAGTAAAATAAGATGAGAAAAAATTCACTAGAAGAAACGAGAAATAAATCGACATACCAAACTGCTAAAATAAATTAAAAAAAAACACATACATGGAGTCACCATACAAAGACAGCGCCGCCGATGAACTCTACGAATCACAGGGTCGAATCTTCGGGATAAAAAGATGAAAGCAGATGCTGAAAAATAATGAGAAATCAAAAGGGAAGAAGAAGAAGAACGTAAATCAGCGAGAGAGGGAGAGAAAAGGGGAAAAAAATCTGAAGAAGGAAAGTTGAAAAACTGAATTACTATATTGCCCCCCCCCCCCCTTCATCAAACTTTCCAAATATTACAATTATGCCACCGCCCCATTCACTTAATCTGGGCCGTCCAAATTGAACCAATGAAGGGATAGGATTGGTTCCTAGTTCCCACCTAGGGGAAGGGTTCTCATTTGATCCATTTCCTATATATATATATACACACACAGTTAAGTGCATATATGCCTGTGTTTATACTTTATGTACATATATGTGTGTATGATATATATTTATATACGTGTGTCCATAGGTATGCGTGTAACATTTAATAGTATGAGAAAGTGTGTTTGCGTCATAAGTGTGAACACACACACACACACACACACACACACATATATATATATATAATATGCATGTGAGTGGATTTTTGCATATAATATTATATATATAGACATGTGGTGTGAATGTGTGTATGATTCATGCAAAGAATGTATATATACAAATATATATATATATATCTATAATATTAGTATATTTATAACTTCAGGAACAAACATATCAGTGCCTAGGATATATGGATATATATACGTGTGGGGAGAAATACATATATATGCGTGTATAGAAAATAAATATAAATATAAAAATATAATTCTACCCACTGACAAAAGTTCATTCTGACAAGGCTCCACTGAAAAGATTTAAAACAAGCTTTATTGACTTTTTTTTTACTATTACTTTCTGGATGAAAAAAATAAATATAAAAAAAATGCAACGTCCCCTTTTTAAAGAAACAAAATAGCAAGCTCTCATTACATATCTGTTTCGATAAAGACTTGAAGGAAAACAACAGACCAAACCCTCAAATCTTATAAGCAGTAAAAAAACGGGAAGGACAAGAGATGAAATACCTCAAGACTTCGAGAAAACTAGGGAACTCAATTGCTTAGCCGAAAGAGGGATTTGAGTTGGTGTGCTTTCTTAGTGAAAAGGGATGACCTATTTATACTGAAAATTGAGGCATTCCATATGGTAAGAGTAAATATGGTGAGATTATTTTCCATAATCATGCATTACTTGGAGAAGATTCAGGATTTTAAAAAGGAATAGTAGGTTTAGGGTTTAATGAAAAACTGGTGAGGGGTGGCAGAAGATGGAGGCGCAGATCTTCCCTTTCTTTTACTTGAATATGGGTCTAGTTCCAAAAATCAAAGGAAATATTAATGGGTTATGATTTGGGCCGTAAGTAACAAAAGAAAAGACTAAGATTCAACATATAATAAATAAAATAAAAGCAATAACTATAGAGCTATATCATAACAAATAATAATAATGACAATGATAAAAGTAATAATATAGTACTAGACAAAATGGCGCGACTTATAGGATCGTAACATAATTTGTATGTCTATATGCATGCGAGAAACAAATTAAATTTTCAGGGTGCTACACAGCCCTTTTAATATCTTGGACAAGCTTAGTAAAACCATCAATGTTTTCATCTATATCTTTAGTCAGGTCCAGTTTATACTTAAAAAGCTTTTCCAACAGATACATTCGGCTAGTAAAAGAGGTTTCAGTGTACAAATTTTTAAGTTTATCCCACAGATCTTTAACATGCTCAATATCACCCACTTTTCTAATCACAGAGTCAGATAAGCTCAAGATAATACTAGAACATGCAATTTTATCCATTTCAGCCCGTTTTTCAGCAATTTCAGTAGTAGCATAAGATTGATCAATAACTTTAGCAACTTTTTGATGAATTAACACACATTTCATCTTCTGCTTCTAGATACTAAAATCATTCTTACCATTAAAAGGAACAATACCAAAAGAATTTGTGGCCATTATTCCACCAGAACACCAAAACAACCACAGAGGCAAGAACAAACACAGAAAATTAATTTGGGTAAAACACACGGCCAAGATGCATACCAAAACACACACACACATAGACAGTGAGACTCCAGATCCTTCACAGTGAGAGGATTACCCAGTTTGCAACACTCACTTTAGTGGAGGGCACAAGGATTTACTCAAACACCAGATCCGAAATCTCAGGGATTTGTTAAATGCCGTAAGTTCACTAGAACTTCGACCCAAGGATCTTTCAGATCCTTTCAAAAAACAACAAGCTCATATATCTACTCCAGATTGCAGCAAGAAACTAAGAACTAACAGCGGAAAGCGAGAAAACTAGAATCACAAATAAAACCCTAACTGCAATCTAAAGAAACAGATCAAGAGAGCAAAACAAGCAAGGATCAGGATAAACATGTAAACAAGTACCAGATACCCATCCTATAGCCCCACACAACATTAGAAACTTAAAATACAAGATTTTACAGTCGCTTTACCAGAGCAGAGCCCTAGGAGAGGGTACTCTGACTTACCGCCGTATCTAAAACACGAAGACGAGCTGTCGCCGGTGGAGGATGGCAGAGGATGCAGTTAGCTCTGATACCACTGTTGGGTATCAGCACCATATCCTCCAAGCATCTTACTCCTGTATTTACAGGTCGATTCGACAATTAGAGGTGAAAAACGCATGGCTCAGACACACCTACCAATTAACCGGGCTCCAAGAACAGCGAAGAACAGACAGACCTTTCAAGAACAAAGATCATACCAGAGACCACCGCTACAGCTACACAGCCTCCTCAGACCCCAAATCCCAACCCTACTGAACCGCACAACCCATAGCAGAACAACAGATTCCACCAAGAGAGTAGAATATGCTCTAGACCAGAAAAGACAAGAAGAAGAAGAAGGATCTCACGAAGAAGATTAACACAGAGAAGGAAACACTCAGTTTATCTCTCAACCCTTTCTCTTCCTTACAGAACTCTCTGGAAACGTTTCACACAGTATAATGAGAAATGTGTGTAACAGTACACGAGGTAAGGTATATAAAGGACGACGCACGGTTAGGGTTGAAACAGAAATAATTGAGCAAATGGACTAGAGAAGTGGGCCGAGCTGCTTAAGTAGACTGAGTTTGTCCACAGGTATTGGCAGACACAAGATCTCTTCTAATGTGGTGGATATTCACGCGTTTTTTTTCTTTTTTTTCTTTTAAGGAAATTTGTTTTTCTTTGAAAGTTGTCATGGTTAGAATATTTTTTATTTTTAATTAATTTGCTTCATTGTTGGGTGGAATAATAAATTTAAATATATCGTATAGTTTGGGATATATTGATATATTTGGTGTAAAATAAAAGAAACTATCAAACCCACCCCCTATACACCATTACCACTTTAACGACGAAATTAACGACGGATTATATTCCGTCGTTAAATTATCGACGGAATTAATGACGGATGAAGATTACGATGTTTAACGACGGACTATCGACGGATTTTTCCGTCTCTAACGTAACAACGGCAAAATCCGTCGTTAAATATTTTTTTTTATTTTTTTTTATTTTAACGACGGACTAACGATGGATTTTTTTTATCTTTATCGTAACGACGAACAAATCCGTCGTTAAATATTAGTTTTTTAATTTTTTTTAATATTTTTTAATTTTAACGACAGACTAACGATAGATTTTTTCCGTAGCTAAACTTAAGTTTGATTTTTTTTATATTTTGCTTTTTTTTATTTTTTTATTTACTAATTAATACTTAACTACGAATTTAAAATTAATTTTTTAAATTCTTTTATTTTTTATTTGTTTTATTTTTTTTTCAGATTTATTTGATTTATCTGATTTTTTAAAATTTTTTATTATTTTATATTATTTTTTCATATTTTATATCATTTTCTAATATTTAAATATTATAAATTTTTCAAGTACTATTTTTTTCTAATTTAAATTAATCTTTGGAATATTACTAATTTTATTATTTTACATTTTCAAATTTCCATTTTATTTTTTTATTTTTTAATATTTTATACTATTTTTTCATATTTTATATTATTTTTAATTTTTCAAGTAATAATTATTTTCGAATTTAAATTAATATTTTGAATATTTCCAATTTTTCTAAAATTAATTTTTAATTCTTTTAGTTTACATTTTCAAATTTTCATTTTATTTTTTTATTTTTTAATATTTTATATTATTTTTAATTTTTCAAGTAATAATTATTTATGAATTTAAATTAATATTTTGAATATTTCCAATTTTTCTAAAATTAATTTTTAATTTTTTTATTATTTCATATGATTATTTAATATTTGTAACTTTTTATTTATAAGTTCTTTATATTTGAGAAAATTAATTAAATAATGATGTAATATAATTATATTTTATCATAAACATATAATATTAAAAATTATAATAGATATTCATATAAATGAATAATATATAATTATTTAATTTAAAAATAATATAAACGAATAACATATAAATAAGTTTCGTGTGGTGTGTGTGTGTGTGTGTGTGTGTGTGTGTGTGCTATTTTCATATTATAACATGAAATACTCACTAGCCCATTCGGTTAGTGCATCAGTCTCCTTCCCAAAGGTCCCGAGTTCAAGTTCACTTGTGCGCAAACTTGCAAGGGTTTAATTTGAATTATCAGTTGGCTCTCGGCTTTGCGTCTCGGCACGGCTCGGATTTGCGGCTTGTCGGCTCGGCTCAATTGTTTGTCGGTGTGGTTGTCCAGTTTTTTTTTAACGACGGAAATTTTCCGTCGGACTGAATCCGTCATTAAAACGATTTACCAATGGATTTTTAATTTTTAACGACAGATTTTTAATTTTATAAATATCGAAACCAAATGTTTTATATATATGGCTCTTTTCTGTTTCTGTCACGTTGGAACCTTAATACATGACATGCCGCATCACCAAAAAATGTTGATCAAACTGCTCCAAAAATACTATGTATTCCATGTGCCTGCACGCCCACGACTCTAGAAGCTCCAGATATTCCTCCGAACAGACGTCACCGTCGCGGTATTCGGGCTCCAAATGCTCATTCTCGGCCCAAACAATCGTCGGGCTGGGAGAGCAAGCCCGGTCTTCCAATCCATACGGGGTGGCGCAGGTGAAGAGCTTGCGAGTTGTGGAATATGCAAAGTCCTCATAAACCCTACCAAACTTTAGATCGGGCTCCTCGGCCCAATGGAACAGATCGCCGATGGGAGTCCACTCCTTGCTGAGGCGGGGCCAGCAGAGAGCGAGCCTACGGCCCGGCCCCAAACTCATCATGGCCACGCAGTCGTCTTCGGCGGGATATCCGGAGATGATGACCTTCGACACGCTGCCGCAGCCGCCTCTCAAGTTGATCTCGGGATTAGGTAAGGCGTGAATTGGTGGGAGCTTGACATGGCGGCGTGAGAGGGGGTTTGAGAGAAACAGATAGTTGTTGCGCCGGTTGAATAAGGCGAGCCAGCTGTGCGACGATCCAACGATCTCAGCGCCGTCTTCTGGTATCGAATCCCAATCTGATTCTGCTCCGCCTGCGCCTCTCTTGTTGATGCTGAATACTTTCTTCTCCGCCAGGCTGTAGAATTTGTAGACCTGGTCGTCGCCGGTGAAGGATGGGGGCAGCATCAGCCACGGTGAGATTATCGACGGCGATGATACATCACTGCTAAACATCCGACGGCCGCGATAGTTTGGTGATCTCGAAGAAATCCTACGGAGTATTGAGGAAGCCATGGTTATAGAATTCGATGACTGCAGGTCTAAAGTCAATGGAGGAATGGGTATTTATATTTTAAATTAAAAAAAATAAAATACAAATGAATATATATTTATGATTCAATGGTCATAGAAGTCTTTAATTACGAATAAACTAATACTTTTCCGTTAAAAAAACTAATATTTGTAGTTTTCGTATAATTTTTGGACAAATATATATATATATATATATATATATATATGTGAAAGATAATGATGAATATATATATTATGGTATGTAATATAAATAGGATTTTTGAAATGAGCTACAGTTAAATATATATTTTTTTAAATGAATTTTATAAATAAAGAAAAAATTAAAACCTAGAAGTCCCAGTTATCACATGCCGATAACTTAGAAGACCGGAACCTCATTAAAACCTGTTAGAATTTGTTGCCTCAAATACTGTGAAAAACAAAATCACATGCAAAGTTATACACAATGTTGTAGTCAATGTTACTCACTTTACCAACGACATTGTCACAGGAAATTCATAGAACAGTTTGCATAGAAATATCTTTAAAACACAAGTAAAAAATAGCTTGTGTGAAATGTTAACGTGCAAATAATAGAGTTGATGTTGAAGCCAGTGCTAACCACTATGCCTTCAACACGCAGCGGAAATTTAAAACAACTTGCACGAAAGATAGTTTTAAATCACACACATTTGGTATGTGATTGCCTCAGGGTGAAATTCACTATCACAAGTGATAAAAATAACAATGCTGATGTTGTCTCGGTTCACTCCCTTGACAACACTGCATAAAACATACAGAGGACTATCCTAGCTTCACTCACTCGAATAATCACTCAAAACAAACATATCTACACACTTAGATAGATTACAACAAGTCACTCTAAATCCTAGACTCTCAAAGTTGACTATCTAACATACACACACAACTGGAATGAAAGTCTCCAGCTGATTGGGACGCTAGGCAGATGTCGGGGAGGATGTCTTGGATCTTCGAGATGACACTAGATGCAAGGTTCCGAGCTTCTCACAAACCACGGTGATAACCTGCTTGCATCAAAGATAAAACAACATAGAGATAATTCTCGGTTCACTCCCTTGAATAATCTCTATGAAAATAATAGAAATTGTCCTCGCTTCACTCACTTAGACAACCTCTATAAAAATCACTACCTAGCACTTAGATAGATAAACAATGTCTACTAGAAGAACTCGCAACATTCAATCTAATCTACACCTTACAAACACAACAAGGATACAGACATTTGTTGTTTCAAACAATAAGGGAGATGTCGATGTTAATGTAGACGAGTTCCAGCAGACACTGGACTCAACCTTCGATCTCTCTAAATTCTTCGTAGCAGCACGTCTCAGGTTGGGTGAATGATTTCAAGGTCTAAGGAGACCTTAAATACTCCCCTTATCTTGTTTTAGCAGTTGCTCCACGATCACAAGAGGTGTGGCCTTGAATCAACCGCATTCCACTTCCCATTGTTGTAGTGGACTTGAATAACTGATTTCTGTATTGCGGAGCACACGTTCTTCAACATCGTGTAATAGTAGCAGTTATTCCAGTTACCCACGTTCACCTGCAACGGTTAGTGTCCAAGAGAGAGTGGGAACATCACGTCTCTATAAATCCGGAACAGATTTTGAACAAGTCAAAATCAAATATCATCCACGATTTAATCCAAAATTATTTAACCAATAAATCCCTAAATACGTGGAAAATAAAATGTGACATAAATCACAAAATAATCAGATTAATTTAAATTAAATTAATCCTAAAAAATATAAAATAACAAGATTAAACTTTAGGTCCACCGATTGATGTTGAAGTCGATGTTACGTGCAACACTCACTGTAACACGTCTTCACATCATGGAATCCACTCACCACACTCTTATAACTGCCCACAAAGTCTTCAACCTGCAGACACATGTTAGAACTCAAAGGTAGTAGAGAAATGTTCCTTAAAATTAGGAACTGTTTTGACAAAGTCAAAACCCTAAAAGTTTGAAGCTTATCTCTTTATCCTTTCAGAATAAATCAACTAGAAACATGGGAATAATAAAGAGATAAGATTCAATAATACATCAGATTAATTATAACTAATTAAACCGAAAATTTAGAGGAGGAATAAGATTAACTTCTAGAGAGTTGTACTCGATGTCACGAGAATGATGGAACACATTCGATATAACATTGACTTCGATATTATCAATCAGAGTGATAACATCATCTGGAACACATCATTCTTAACAGTAATGGTCTAAAGGTAACTGCTCTCCAGATCATCTTCTCTTGTCACACTCTCTTCAACTTCGGATAACTGCTCCACTACCTGTGACAGTTATTCAAAGACAGAGAGAACATCATGGTTCCTGAAAAATAGGAACCAACTTTGACTGATTCAAAGTTAGTTTTAATCCATTATTTAAACCTGTTTTCACCCACTAAATTATCCGTAAAATCATGGAAGTAATCAGTGATAAAAATCACAAAATAATCAAATCAATTTAAAATAAATTCATTCTAAAAAATATGAAATGAAAAGATTATCAGCCTGGAATATACTGATGTTACGGAAAAGACGGAACAACATTAGATGCAACATTAACTTCTATGTTACATCTTTTGCAACCGTTACCAGCTAACCACTCTCACACAATCTACAATATTAAGGGAGCTATACCAGTCTTCCCATATTCAGTACCTACAAGATGGTTAGACAAAGTGGGGATAGAAAATAGTGGTTCCTTAACAGTAGGAACTACTTTGACCATTTCAAAATTAAGTTTATCCACTATCTTAACCACCTATATCCACCATTTTAAATTCAAATCTTGTGGATATATTTAATTAAGATAGACAAAATAATCAGATTAATTCAAAGAGAATTAATCCTAAAAACTAGGAAAGGATAAGATTACTATACGTAATATTTCGGTCAATGTTGTCAGAATGGTGTTACACACCGTGTATAACATTGAGGACAATGTTATCAACAATGTTGATAACATCTGATGTAGCACCATTCCTAACGAAACCCATATGTAAAACTCAGTGGAAAAAACCATTTGGAAAAAAGAGTAGCCCTCTAAACTAAACGATAAAAACCAGTACCGCACATATCCTGAATTATAGCGTCATTAATCAATGGAATACAATTAAACCAAAAACCAGAACTAGAAGAAGGCGAAGCTAACAAATCCGCCACCTTATTTCCTTCTCTAAAAATATGAGAGACACAAAAATGAATAGAAGAAATAAATTCCAGCACCCATCGCCACCGTGCCTTTAAACTCCAAGGAACCTGCAAGGAACGGGAAGAAAGAAGAGTGACCACATATATAGAATCTGCCTCTAACCAAATAAAGTCTAGAGCCAGAGCTTGAGCCCATTCCAAAGCTACAATCACCGCAACAAGCTCCGCCAAAATAGAATAAGAATCCACAGAGTTCGGGTTCTTAACCCTTATATGTTGGCGGACATATATGTGTAGTGTTTGCAGCTTTGATTTATCAAAGGGTGAGAGTCTTTCATAGAATCAATAATCTCGATATGTTGGGATGTAACATTTACATTTATGATGGGTCGTGCAATATGTAGGGGCACCATGTCTTGGTGCGTCAGGTTGATAGTGTCCACTGGAGGAAACACAAGTTCATGTTGAAATCATGTAGGTGGAATTTATTCCGTACATGAGTAAAGCTTGTGTAGTACTACTCAAGGATAAGACATTAATTAATTATAGTTGTCAAAAGCTTACATAATTAATTATAGTTGTCAAAAGCTTACATAATTAATTAATGGGCATTATATCTTAAACATGGGGAATGGCTGAACTAAAGGAGAAAGCATATTCAGAAATATGTATTAAATTGGTAGGTCAGTATTATTTCTTTAGTGGAATAAAAATAATACTTAATTTATTTAATTATATCCTAAGTTTATTGGATATTAGAAATTATATAAATTAGCAGGCCAATTTAATATTCTTCTAGATCCTTGTTGTAGCCCAATATGACTTTAATGGACCGAAGATGAAAAAAGTGTTGGGGTTTTTTTCGAATTAAACCACCGCAGGATCTATTTGGTTGTTTATTAATCCGTATTCATGCAAATCATAATGTTATATACCATGAATGTTTATCACAGTCTAATCAAAAAGCATGCAAAGCATATTCGAATCTAATTAAAGTGGAAGACATAAAAAATGAATCTACTTACAAATTGATAGACGGTCTGTGGACAAGATTGAAGATCTAATCTTGCTGTTGAATGAACACAGTAGGTGCCTCATTTTTCCTCAAAAATTCGACCACTACACAATTCTACTCCAAGATCTTATGTTGTATTTCCGGACTGTATCTAGATTCAAAGTGGGCTGAAATCTACTAGATAGGATTGTGAATTCTGTGGATATCTTGAGAGACAAAGAGGGGCTGATTTTCTAACACTAAAATTTCATCCCCCTTCCCTTTTTATAGGGAAGTGGGCGAAATTTTACTTCTCAAACCCTACTGGGTTTGGGCCTCTATCTCATGAAACAGCATCATATAGGAACACAATGCAGTGCAAATGTGGGTATGGATATAGAACCTGGACTAACTTCAGGGGATTTGGGGTTGGGTATTGAGGACATAGGTGCTAAATTGGATGGGAAGGGTAAGGGTAAGGTGGCAGATGATGATGTTGAAAAGGTTGCAGAGGACATAGGTGTTAAATTGGATGGGAAGGGTAAGGGTAAGGGTAAGGTGGCAGATGATGATGTTGAAAATGTTGCAGAGGGTGCATTTAGTTGGGAAGGTGAATCTGATGGAGAGGGTGAATCTGATGGGGAGGATGAATCTATTGGGGACTTAGGTAGTTCTAGTTTAGATGATGACAGTGATAGTGACTGTAGAGAAGATGAAGGTGTGGAGCTGAGCTTAATTGAACAAGGCAGGAGAGCTGTGAACTATGATGCTGGTGATGACAACCCACACTTCTTGTTAGGGATGAGTTTTCCAGATGCTAAGACAGCTAGAGATGCTATTGCTAAGTATAGTATAGCTAAACGTACTCCTCTGAAATTAAACCCTAATGAGAAGCATAGAATTAGGGCTAAATGTAAGTCTGCAGGTTGTCCCTTTGAGTTGTTTATGTCCCAATCTGGAAAGACACCAAATCTTGTTGTAAAGAAGTTCATGCATGAGCATAACTGCCTAATAGACACTAAAAACAGGTTTGCCACTTCTAGATTTCTAGCTCAAGAGTTAAAGAAATATGTGTATGAAAAACCTAACATTACAACTAATGAGCTAATGAGAGTCATAGAAAACAAGATGCACTTGTTTGTGTCAAGATCTACCTGTAAGAGGGCAAAGAGGATTGTGAAAACTGAGCTAGAGGGCAGTTATATCATGGAGTTTGGGAACATTTGTTCCTATGTACAGATGTTGAATAGAACAAATCCTGGTTCAACTGTAGAGTTGGAACTGTGTCCTGAAGCTATGCAGTCAGGCAGACTAGTGTTTAGGAGGCTATATCTGTGTTTTGATGCCCTTAAGAGGGGTTGGAAGAAAGGGTGTAGACCTATTTTGGGGATAGATGGCTGTCATTTGAAGGGGATAGTGAAAGGGCAGATGCTTGTAGCTGTTGGGAAGGATGCAAATGGGCAAATGTTCCCTGTTGCTTGGGCAGTCATAGAGAAGGAGAATGCTGACAACTGGAGTTGGTTTTTGAAGAATCTAGTGAGTGATTTGGAGATCAGTGATAGAGGCAGAACTCTCACTGTTATCTCAGATATGCAGAAGGTATTTATCTTCTAAGTATCATATCTGTGAAATAAATTGCATCTCTTTAATAGCAACTACTTAACTGCAATGTTTGATCTTAATATTGCAGGGTTTAGTAAATGCAGTTGCTGAGATATTGCCACTGGTTGAGCACAGATTTTGTGCTAGACATGTTCATGCCAACTGGAGCAAGAAGTGGCATAGTGAAGAGCTCAAAAAGAGATTCTGGATATGTGTTTGGAGCACCTTCAAGGAGGAGTTTGATGATAACTTGAAGTCATTAGGTGAAATTAGCAAGAAAGCAGCTGAGGACTTTGTATCTTACAACCCTCAGGTATTTTGTAGGGCATTTATCAGCACTAGATGCAAGTCAGATACTGTTGACAATAATTTATGTGAAGCATTCAATGCAAGTATATTAGATGCTAGATATAAGCCTGTTATATCTATGTTGGATGACATTAGAGAGGCTGCCATGGAGAGGTTAGGAAAACGTAGGGGCAGTCATGAGAAGTGGTCTAGTAAATGGAGTCCTGCATGTATTGAGGTGTATCAAGAGAACCTAGAGAGAGCATTTGGCTGTAAGGTAGTGTTCAGTTGTGAGAATGGATATGAGGTAGGGGATGGAGATGATAGGCATGTGGTGAGGATGGATGTCATGAGGTGCACTTGTAGAAGCTGGGATGTGACTGGCATACCTTGCCCCCATGCTATATGTGCTATAAGCCATGCAAAGAAGGACCCCAAATTGTATATCTCTCCCTGGTATGAGAATGCAGCCTACAGTGCAACTTATGAGGTTCCAATGATGCCTGTGCCAAGTTACAAGTTCTTCAATGTTGATGCTTTTGAGAAATGTGAGCCTCCCCCAGTTGTGAAGCTGGCAGGAAGACCAAAAGTGAAAAGAATAAGGAGCTCTACAGAGCAGAAGAGAGGCCAACAGTCTGGGACACTAGGGAGGAAGGGTGTGAGAATGACATGCTCTATATGCCATGTGGAAGGTCACAACAAAGCCAAATGTCCTCAGATCAAGAAGGATAAGGTAAATGAAGTATACATTTTACAACAATGCTCCAGAGTATAATTATTGCTAACTGTGATGATGTGAAAACAGGTCTCTAAGGACAACACAACAGAGAAGAGCATGGATGGAGGTCAAACTGCTGAGAAGAAAAGAGAGAAAGGCAAGGAGAAAGTCAGCAGCCTTGAGAAAGGGAAGAAGAAGGCTAGCAGCTCTGAGAAAGGGAAGAAGAAGGTAATGAGCTCTAAGAAAGGGAAGGAAGCTGTGAAGAGAAAACCAACAGATGATCTTCAGGAGAAATGCATCAGAAGGAGTAGGAGAGTTGTTGGAATGGGGGTGTATATTGATGATACATCTGGAAATGTCACTTTAAATGTGAGTTTTAATTCTGCACTTATTCACACAGAGTAGTATGAATACTTGAATTTCTCATTGCTTAACTCCATTTGCAGCCTGGGATGAGCTCTGAGACACTTATCACACAAAGAGATCCAATTGCAAGTCAACAGTTGAGTTCAAATCCTGATCCTCAAATCAGCTATCCAGTTCCAAATGAGAGACTGATAAGACAAGAGCAGAGATCCTCTATTCTCTCTAAGAGTAGTGCATCAAGGAAGATAGCCTTTGCAGCCACTAGAGAGCAGTCCATCATGCCTACAAATCTCCCATTTAAGCCACCTGGGCCAACATGGAAAGGCCAGCCATGCACAACTAGGAGCCAGTTGGAGAAGCAGAGGGACAAGAAGAAGTACAAGAAACAATGAAATTAATCACATGACTGAGCTGTGATTAAAGATTTTTTGTGAATGAATTATGATGTAAAGTCTGAGCAGAGACTCAATTATATTTTGATGGTGAACATGTCTCTTTTATAAATGAACATGTCCCATATCTTTTGTGATTGAAGATGTCTTTTTTTGTCTAGGGGTTTGCTAATGAACATGTCTCTTGTATAAATGAACATGTCATTTCTCTTTTGTAATCTTCAATCAATTGTAAATGAAGATGATATCTATTTTATTCTCATTGTTTCTATTGTGTCTACTTCACTTTAACAGAAACCTCATTTTGAATCTGCTATTTAATTGCAAAGAAGAATAATAATCAACAATTTAACATGAATCAAATACAACCCATGCAAAACTCTAACTGAGAATAAACATTCATCCCATTGCAAACTTACAATTAACAAAAACTGCATCTTGCAAAGATTCCAATAAAATCTCAACAATCAACAATTCCAATAAGTCTCATAAACTACATCAAATTCCAATAAACAAAACTACAATGTATGTTCTACAGCCACTGCATCTCAACATTGATCAACCTCATAAAAACCTCTATGCAGAATTAAAATCCTCAATAAAATCCTCCTATCAACAAAGTACAAAGCAAAGTCCTGCAAAATTCTTCATGCCTCCTGCAAATCCTCCTACAAAATTATGCAAAATCCTATTGCAAACTTCTCCAATCCATAGGCAGATTTGCACATTTTCTTCTACATCGAGCTTCTCCCAGCTATAAGCTTTGTACTTTGCTTCTCCCAGCTATACACTTCCACCACCTCCTCCAATGGCTCCACCATAGCATCGTCAACATGATTTTGGAATTAGAGGAAAAAAATTGAGCATGGCGGGTGATGAGGACTTGAGCGGCGTACACCTATAGATAGAGACAGATAGAATTTGAGCGTGGAGGATGATGATGAAGAAATTAACGCAAGATTTCTGGAATGCATCAAACGAATTGGATGATGAAAATCGCTCTTAATCGCAAACCCTAACCCAATTTGGCTGTTTTCCCCAATTTTAAGGGTGAATGGGTCGGGTAGGGATGGGGTCGGGTCGGGTAATGTTAAAATTTGGGTCGGGAATTAACTATTTTGACTTTAGAATTTTTTTAAATAAAAACGGACGCAAAACGACGTCGTTTAAGCCCGATTTAACGGCCCCGTCAAGAGGGGCCTGACGGAGGGGCCCAATAGGTACGAAAAAAAAGTTTAAGGGCCCAATTGAGCCGAAAAAAAGTTCGGGGGCCCAGTGGGTCCGCGCCAAAAAGTTCAGGGGCCTGCGAGACCCTTTTCCCTTTTTTATATTAGAGCATCTAATAAAAAAAAATTATTAATCAATAAATTCATACAAGATATGATATTAATACTATATACATATTTGTTTGGATGTATTAAAATATGTGTAATTATAATTATCTTATGTATTATTTATATCATACTCAGGATATGTGATACAAAATCATGCATATGTTGATAACACATATCGAATCCTTACTTAATAAAAGGATTTTGATTTTTTAAAACAAACAATATAATAAAGTGTTATTGGTATCTATCGCCCCCCTTATCTTTATATCTCGCATTTCTTAACTATTCACAAATCTAACTTGAATCAAAATTTCAGTGATTGAGCTATGATGTTGCTTCCCGAAATAAGAAATTAAAAAATTAAATGTCATCTTGTTCTAAACAATATTGGTACCAACTTATCACGTTCGAGTAATTATGGATATAATTATGCACATGCGCTTGATATGTTTCTTGATTTCTTCCAACAGCTTCACCATGAATTGGATAATGTCCACTGACCCAATTATTTTATTGATACACATTTTGAGTAGTCCAATCAATTTGTGAACTTCCATATGTGTAAGAAGCATATGAATCTTGGGACATATCACTATGATCAGTGCCACCCATATTCATAGAATCAAGATTTGGCAAATAATTTATATTCAATCTTAGATTTCAATTTCGTGTGATATATGGGGAGAAAAATTTTAGTGATTTGTCCATCATGTCCTCTAACTGAAAAAATGAAAAAATAAAGTCGGTGCACGTACATCTCACTTTTCTTTCTAAGACATCCGTTGATTTCCAGGTCTTCTTTCTCTTATATTTTTTTGCAAAGTGAATGTCTTTATAAAGCAAAGAATATTGCAACTCAAATAATTACATTGAAGACGTAAAAAAAATCACAAAAATATATAGTATTAAATAAAAATCAAAATATATTATAGAAATATTAAAAAAATCGCGATATATTGCGATATCTTGCGATATCTTGCGATTTCTCGTCGATACTCGGGAAAAAAGATATTCCCCCCAATATCCGTATCGCAATGTCAATATCTGCGATATATCCGCGATATTTTCATCCTTGCATATAAAAGACCTTATATAGAACTGCCTTTAAACTAAAGACAAATTCTCTTATATAACAGATATGCATAAATTATTTGTAGGTGAGCACGGCCTAGGCCCGAGTCCATTCGAACAAAAGTATCACTTTTAGTGTTGAAAAATATCACAGTTATTTTACTTGAAACACTGTTAAAATAATTAGGGTTATGTGCATTAAAAATAATGATATTTAGGCCATTTTGTAATTATAACATGATCTTATAATTATTGTAAATAAAACATAACTTTTAATTATTTTTACAATTACAACACACCCAATTTTATTTTATTTTTACTTACTTAGTCCAATGTATGTAACTAATCAAATTTGTACATGTATACTCCACACGTGCAACCATCTTAAAAACACAAACATGCATGCCTCATATGAATATTTGGGTATTGAGTTGGTAAAAAAAAAAAGAGTATGTTGTAATTGAATATGTTATTAAAGGTGGTGTTATATTAGCAACAATTATATGGTTATGTTATAATTGTAAATTGATCTAAAGATTGTGATTTTTAATGTAAATAGCACAAAAAAATAATTATAATAAAAGGAAAAAAAAGATAGTAATAATTTTGCACTATAATTTTGGATTGAAAATATGTCATTTATAATATTAAAAGGTAATAATTCTAACACAAAAAATACTTATGTATATCTGGATGTATAGCAGACCTTCTCAATACCAATTAAAGTTCCAAAATTGTAACCTACCTAGGACGTACCCCACTTATATCTAATTTAATTAATTTAAAGTCCGATTAATATAAAATTTAACCACTCTAGTTAATTTTCTTTCTCTCTTTAAAATATTAATTAATGGGTTTTGCCTTTCGGCTACCTCATATATTGAACGAGATTTGTTGAGATATATCATAAATCAATGTGGAGATTTTATTGATGTTTTATGGCTCATATATCAGGCGTAATTTCATATCTTTTATTGGTTAATTTTGTTGAGCTCTGAAACCTTTAGCACAGCAAAGATTAATACAATGAAATGAATTTTATTACCCCATCAAAAAAGAAAAAAGAAAATTACACAACTAAAAGTCTAAAACCATCAAACAGCAAAGATTAATAATTACAAGATTACATCGCACTTAATAAGATCTTAATTTATAAATATAGATAATTATATGGAATGAATGTAGTAGATAACGATATAATTAAAACTCCCAGGACAGATGAGATCCACTATTATATTCTATATTAATATTTGATGTTTCAATCCGTGTTTTACTATGAAATTTATGAATTTTTATTCTATATTTTTCATCAATTTCAATTTTTATAATTTAGTTTAATTTTACAATTATTAATTAAGGTTTAACCAATTATGGTTTAGATTTAATTTTTAATTTTTTAGCTGATAGTTAATTATTAGGTTGATTATTTTATAATTATATGTAGCGCCCCGGTCCCGAAAGACCGTGGAAATGGACGCCACGGGGGTGGGAATTAAGAAGCGGGAAAGAAATGGGGTAATTAAATTAATGACAGGGTGTTAATCCAAAAGGATTAATGTTTGGAATAAAATTTAACAACCGAGCATGCTAAAGAAAGGTTATGCCTTCTGGAAAATTAGACAGCATAACCTCTGTAACTAGAGCGAATCCCCGTTTATAACGGCTTATAAGAGAAGAATGGAAGCTGTAACAATTCAATAAGCCCTTTCATAAGCCAAACAGAAACAAATAACCAGATACCAACAATCAATAGACTCATTCATAGGTCGACAAAAGAAACAGACACCAATATGCTGAACAAATGAAGCCCTTCCATAGGCCAAAATGAATGATTAAATAGACATAACGAAAGACGGCTTCCTCCCCTTCGAGTAATTATATAGCTAAGCATATGATACATGTTAACTAGGAAGTCAACAAATGTTCAGAATCAGAGAAGCTGAATCATATCAATAAAATATTAAGATCAGAGTTCTTAGCATTTAGCAAAAGAATATCATAAGTGCGGAAGCTTAATTCTTAACAGAATACTAACAAAAAGTGATAACGGAAAAATATATAAATCATAATAGCCCATATCTCAGCCACGACCTCCACGCTCCAGCCTACTGACCTGAAAATATTTGGAAATATTTGGGCTGAGTACTAATGCACTCAGTGGGCAAGTTTTGACAATTCAAGTTATGCAAATCATTTTGTTAAAGTAATCTATCTGTGTTCATGCAGGTAGTGAAGCTTAGGAGGTTTAAAAGTTGGAAGCAACCTAAGTTCACCAAAACATTTTATCGTGAAGCGCTTAAGAGTATAACCCGTCACTGCCCGCAACCCAAACTACATCACCAGCGCATAACGTTGAGTATTGCCATAGTATACCCAAAGAGTATACCAATAAGTGTTTCATTTTAGTCTCACCGACAAGGAGTAGGGCAGGACAAATAATGCATGCATACTGTAGCTACTCACATTGACACAGCGTTGGTATATGAGACTCCGACAACATACAGTAGCACGTAAATATTTAACACAGATAGTCACATATGCAATTTTAGCAAAGCAGAGCTTAATAACTCGAAAGATACAATTTGCAAAGATATAGTATAACCCACCTTTCTCGGGATTCTGAAAAGCTAATTCCTGAAGAATCAACCATGATACTCTTTCTCTAGCTCAGCTGGTACTACAGAAGGTAAACTTTAACTTAGGATAAACGCTATATTTCTGAAAATTAATCTACTATAAGCGGGGCTATAATTAATTCTATTTTATTCTAAAATAGATTGCAAGACTCTACAGACCTTGAATAATTTCGACGAAGAAGGAAATAAATTCCAAAACGTTATTCTTGCTTTACTGGGATCAACTGATTTAACAGAGGTCTCTTTCCAAAACTTGTCATTTATCCAAATTTTATCATATCTACACCACAACACTTTTTAACCGCTCGAAAATTATGAAAATATTCAGGGATGATACTATATATGCCAAGACTAACGAATGAGAATTTTAGAATTTTTCGATAATACATGCTCCCAGTATAAAAATAACTGTCTACTTTAAATAATCGAAATTATTCAAAACTCGCAACGAGATCGCGAAACTTGCCAGGCTTATAGGAAAAAATATTTGGAGCAACTTTCGAGAAGAAACATTTTCGATTTGACGACCCAAAATGGGTGAAACGGGAGTTTCGGTAATAATATTCACAGATTTTAGCTGAAAATGTATCGGTCTCGATCGAGCTCGATACTCATTGGATTTTCGCTCAAAAGTACAGATTTTGATAGTGCAAAAAATAAGGAATTTAATGGTGTAATCAGATCAAAGATCGGACGGCTAGAACATAAATTCGAATTGGGCAGATTTCTAATATAATATTCAGATCCGGATTTCAAACGACGAGAAATCAAAAATCTATTCCGGTTAACTAGAAGATCCAAATGATCAAAGACTATTTATAAAAAGAAGATTTCTAATACGACTATCCAGGAAGAGTAGATCTGAGATTTACATAAAATGAAAATGGGGAAAAATACCGAAAACTCACAACATCAAAAATCGAAATCGGTAGAATTAAAGATAATCGACATATAAGTATATTTAGAACTTGAAATTTCTAAATTCATCGGTCCGAATGACCAGAATCGGAGAAAGTACCTTCTCCGAGGAATTGGTGGCGGTCACGATGATTTTCCATCGTGATCATCCTTCGTGTCATCATTTCAATCATGTATTCGTGATCTACGCGTTGACACCTTCAAAATGACTATTTTAGAATTGAAATAGGAAACTAGAGTCGTACATTCTCTGGAAGCTGCTTGGCGTTTCGATTTTGAAAATGAATGAAAAATGAAACCTTAAGCTCCTATTTATAGAGGAAAAATAAATAGGATAATAACGAATAAAAAAAAGAGGATAATGATGGAAAAAGAATAGGATAATTACGAATAAGATAATCTTTTGAAAAAGAAATTGGATAATGACGGATGTGCCTTTTCTATTAAATTTATTATTTTCCAACTTAAAGTTGTGCCAAGAGTTCATTTGAACTCGAAATAAGAGAATTCAAAGTTTGGCACGATGCTCAAAATTTTTTCTATCAACCCGAGAAAAATATTAGAACATATTTTTAAAGCAATTTTTGACCAAAACAAAATTTGATAGATTTTCCTGCCTGCGATTTTCCTTTATTTGAATCATTTAAGGACCCAACTTATTTTCTAACTTACCAGAGGGTAACATAAGTTGAATAAAACCTTCTAAAATATTTCGGAGTATTACATTATAATTTATAATTTTTATATTTTAATCTTTTGTTAATAAATGTACCTTGGTGGTTTATGTTATAATTAATTTTTAATATTTTTGTGATATTTATTCTATTATTAAAATTATAAATTTGATCATGAAATACGAATTATTATAGTATCAAATTTGGAATGACCATGTATGCAAATGTCAATGATCATCCTCTAATTCACTTTGTGTGCGCCACTTAGTGTCTCATTATGAATTTATTATTATTTTTTTCTTTTTGTTTTTTTCCTTCAATTTCAATTTCTTGTGTTTACTTTATTTTTACTATTATTAGTTAGGTTTTTTTTCCACTAAATTAGAATTTATGATTACTACTTAGTATGTAATTTCATGTTTTAGTTAATAATTGATTGTTAGAGTTGATAATTACATAATTAGGGTATATATATTTTAAAAAATCAATTTTTAATAATAAATATTAATTATGATTGAATATAATTGTAATAGTAAATTTAATTATACAACACAAAAGACGAGATGTTTAATTTTTGCTAGCTACAAACTTCAACACCAAAATGGCTCCCCAAAGCTCCGATTCATAGGAAAATCCAACTCCCAAATTTTCATGAAAACAAGTCACCAGAGAGCCCATGTGGTTTCTACAGCCCCATGGACGAGGCGAGTAACAAGTATGACATAATATAATTAGCTAATTTGGTATGAGTTGAATCAACTTATGAGTGCACTAATGATTTGAATGGAATGACAAATTTTATGATTGATATATCTATAAAATGCAATATCATTTTATTTATTTTATATTTTATAAAATGAATATTTTATATATTTTTCAAAGTTCTTTATAATTGAATAAAGTGTAGAAGCTAATATTATCAACATACGGTGTAATTTTTTTTCTTACATTTCTACACTGCATTTTTCTTTTTTAGAATGTGATTGTTTTTCTAATTTTTTTATCAAATTATAATTTATTTAATTAATTGAAAAAAATATTCTAAAGTATTTAATTAATAAATATACAGCAAAATGTATAGCTTAATGAATATTATAAATTACATCAATTACATAATTATTTTATTCTTATTAGAATATATTTATTTGTTATTTGACACCACTTACATTTTCTTCGAATAAAATTTTAAAAATTATCAAAATTTTAATTTATATATATTTTTAAATTATTGTGTCGGAATAAATTATTTCTAAATAATAATAATACTTTATTTTATTTGTTCAAATTGTTTTTTAAAATTTGATAAACTAATATTATAAGGCGTGTTTTTTTTGTAAATATATCATATATTATTTTTTTTAGTTGAATAAGAATAGTTAAATTCATTGGGTGAGTAAAATGGTTATTCTCTCTTTTTTTAAAACAATATTTTTTCGAAATTGGCGATTTCCAATTTTAAACCGTAATTGCGGAATGAAAATAAACATAAAATAATCATTATATTTATTCAACATTCCACCTTATTATGATACATTGATACCAGTGACCTCGCTCGTTAATTGGTGTTTTACGATGCATAATTTCATAGTAAATGATAATGTCTAGTATTTATCCTCTTCTTCGATCTAGAAACCAAATCCCAACTATTAATTAGTTGACGCTCAATTGTGACGATAAAAAAATGCTCTCATTATACAATTCATAACCCGTATTTATATTAATAAAAGTATTATCTTAGTCACATTTTGGCGCCCTTATAATTACAATTATTTTCCAAAACTTCAAGAGACCATATAGTCATATAGATACCGGATCAAGAAGTGTTATTAGATATTTATTTTAATTTTTATCACATTAGGAATGACCTAGTGGTGGAATGATGTAAGATTGAGATTAAATGTCTCAAATTCGAATCTCACTACCAACATCACTATGTGTGAGACTGTCACACCTGATAGTGCCTAGTGGTGGACAGTGGCGGATCCAGAAAATTTTCTTTGGGGGTGGGGGGCAACCCGTAACTGTTCGTACTTCCTATTTATTCACGTCACTATGAAAGAACATTGAAAATCCGTGTGATACCAACATATACGGTGTGGATTGACTAAGCTTGTGGTCCATGCATGCATAATGTGCCACGTGGAAGCATGCATGGATCAAGTATAGATCGCAATGAACGTAGCTGAGAGAATACACTTCTTCAACAGCCCCCCGCAGCCTGAGCGTGATGGAGATCCCTTAAGTGAAGGCTGGAAAGAAGTGTCCTAAAATGAGGAGCTGGTAAAGACTTAGTAAATAAGTCTGCAACCTGTAAACCAGAAGCAATGAAGACAGGAGAAATAAACCCAGACTGAAAATGAAATCGACCAAAATGGCAGTCAATGTCCAAATGCTTTGTGTGCTCGTGAAATACTTGATTCTGAGTGATTTGGATGGCAGCTTTGTTGTCACAATGAATGGGAATAGGAAGTGAGACTGCAATGCCAAATTCGTGTAGGATATAGGACAACCATAGGAGCTCTCTAGTAGTGCTACTTAGGCTCCAGTACTCAGCTTCAGCTATAGACAATGAGACAGTCTCTTGTCTTGCATTTCCAAGAAACTAAGCAAGAACCTAAGGAAATGCAATACGCTGTGAGAGATTTCCTAGAGTCTTTGCAAGAGGCCCAGTCAGCATCACAATGAACTGTGAAGTCGAAGCTAGGAGAAGTAGCATAGTGCAGACCAAGAGAAGGAGGGCCCTTAAGGTATTTGAGGACATGCATGGAAGCTTCCTAATGTGTTGTAGTAGAGGAATGCACAAATTAGCTAAGTTGCTGCACAGAATGGGATATATCGGAGCGTGTCAAGTTAAGATAGATCAGTTTTCCCATAACCCTTCTATAAGAATCAACTGTGGAAAAAGAGAATCCCTCCTTAGTAAGAGTAAGCCCTTGAGGAAAGGGGGTGGAGACTGGTTTGCAGCCAGTTAATCCCGCTGAATCAATGAGATCCAACACATATTTGCGTTGGCAAAGGAAGAAACATGTACTAGACTTGGCCACTTCTACGCCTATGAAGTATTTTGCCTCACCAAGATCTTTAATGGTGAAGGCATTATGAAGAGAAGCCTTAACCTCAGCAATAAGTTCAAGTGAAGGTCCCATCATCAATATACCATCAACATACACTAAGAGAGCAATCAAACTACTCCCAACCTCTCTGTGGAATAAACAGTGATCACTTGTAGAGTGATGAAAACTAATGGAAAGAAGATGTTTACAGAGTTCCTGGTTCCACTCCCTGGAGGCTTACTTCAGCCCATATAGGCTCTTGATGAGTTTGCAAACATGACCTAGTAAGCCTCCATAGTAACCCTGTGGTAGAGCCATATATATATCATCAGATAGGTACCCATGCAGAAATGCGTTATTAATATCTACTTGATGCAAATGCCAAGAGAATTGAGCAGCAAATGCAAAGAAAAGCCTCACTGTAGCCATCTTAGCAACTGGAGAGAAAACCTCCTTATAGTCTATCCCAAACTCCTGATTATAACCTTTGGCAACTAGTCGTGCCTTGTATCTCTCCACAGTACCATCTGCATTTAGTTTGACTTTATAAACCCATTTACACCCTATAAAATGTTTACCTGCTGGCAAAGGCACAACCTCCCAGGTTTTATTTTTCTCAAGTGCCTCAAGTTCCTTGGTCATAGCAGCAACCCACTCAAATTTATAGGCTTCTGAATAAGAAGTAGGCTCCTTAACAGCCTGAATATTCATCAGAAATGTAGGATAAAACAGGAGAAACATGAAAAGGAAAAATAAAAGGGGTAATATTAGAATCCACATCTCTGTTGAGGCCATGGTCTGCAAGATTGCAGATGTAGTCATCTAGATAAGGAAGAGGTTTATGATGTCTGGTACTCCTCCTAACCTGAGGAAGTGTGATTGATGTAACCCGGACAATTTGTACATGATACAAAAGATGCGCGGAAGACTTCTAGGAACGAACACATCAACTAAGAAAGGATTCAACCCTACTCTAATGACTCAAATAATAAATATAATCTGAATTATATGATAAATAACTTGAAATGATTTTAGAAGACGGTTAGACCTAATTACGATATCTAGACTACGACACAAAAATGACACACAAAATCCAACAAAAAGGGGCTGATTTGGACTAAGGTTTTAGGTTGGGTAAATAAGATATTTTGGTGCTTGTAATATGGTGAAAAGGGGATTAGTTAGATAGGATATGATAACGATGATAAGAACTTACGGAATATGATGTAGAACACGACGAATTGGACTTGCATTGATCTCGAACTTGGCTTGAATGAAATTGGATGGTTGAAGATGATACGGACGACCTGATGAAGATGGTGGACGTCAAAGATGGTGGCGTTAATGATAGTGTTGTTGAATTGCAACCCGATTAATCTCTGGCATATCTTGTACGATGAAAACGAATCTCAAAGTTGTTCTTCGATAGCGAGTTCATCCTAATACCTCGTGTGAATTAGAACATCCCCTTGATAGGTTGCTAGCTTTAAGAATGATGTTTTTGAACTAAAACAACAAAAGTGTTTGGTTGATCAACAAAAGATCGTGAGACAATTGAGAAAATAACTCTTTATTTCATGCAACGTCTAAATAATAATGTACAATGGTTCCCCTATTTATAATGCTAAAGGGGGCGAAATTTGAAGCTAAAAAAAACCTAAAAATCTAATCCAAAAAGAATTCTAAGTAGACTAAGAAATTGTCTGAACTAGAATTCTATTTAAGGTAGGAAATTACCTTAATTAAAATTCTAATCAACCTAAACTAAATAGGAACGAAACTTTCATAATAAAATAAATCAAATCTAATCTAATAATGTCTCTAATTAAATAAAAACCATAGGTTAAAAATTGTGTCCCCTAATTAAATTAAGGGAACCGATTTTTAATCAATTGTTCCGAAAAACTGCTTAGGCGTGATCACGCCTAACTTGTAATTCGCTTATGTTCCAACATCCAAGACTTTATCTTTTATTGTGACATTATGGACGAATGGAACACCTTCTTCAACTTCTCTTCATGCATTATTCTTCAAATCTTGATCTCCAATCTTTAATTTTGAACAACATGACATTAATCTTGGGATCTTTTAATGGTAGCTTTGGAAGAGAAAAATTGATGCTTATCGTGGATTTATCATTTCCCTCCTCTTGAAAAGAATTCATCCTCGAATTCGAACGGCCTAGATCGAAAGCGAACACGAACTGATCATCAATCTCTTTTGGTGGCTCATCAATATCATGTATCACATATTTGGCAACCTGTAAAATAATGACATTAAAAGTACATGGTTGACAAAAAATGTTAGAAATTAGTGGCTTCTATAAGCTAGGTTGATCGAGCTCCTTTTTATCTTCAACCATTTCCAAGTTGATCTCGTTCTCGACCTCTTTTTCTTCTTCTCCAACACTTTCACAAGTGGCAACGTCTAACAATTCTTCAATAGGTGTATCAACTGCAATGGGTACCTCCGAAATAGCATTTATCTGAGTTGGTATCTCGATATTGGTCTCCATTTTTTCTTCCTTGACTTCGGTGGCCTTTACCTCAGATTTGGCGTCGGTCGGGGGCTGCAATGATGGTGTAAGCCATGTAGGTGGTGGCGGTGCAGCAATGGATGGTCAAACTATTGGTGTAGGCCACACATATACGGGTGTTGTAGGCTCAGACCTACAGCTGACTGTGGTGCAGAACGTTCCAAACGTCTCTCAACTTGTATAGCATATTGCACCATGTCTTCCAACTCTTTGTAGTGATATACTGCTACCTTTTCTCTGATTGACCTTCGTAGACCAGCTAGAAATCTCTCCATTATATCTTCTAGATACTCATCTATCATTTGGTTGTAGTACTCATCTACACTATAGCCTCCTTGCCTAAGCTTGCGTAGCTTTTCCTCCAACTCTCATTGGTAGTGGTCTGGAATGAAGCATTTCCGCATCTCATCTTTCAGCTCTCGCCACAAATTGATGGGTGGAAGGCGGTCTCAGCGGCACCGGTTTTGCTAGAATCCCCACCATGTTGTTGCGTAGCCTTTAAACTCCAAGCAAATTAGATGTACTTTCTTTGGCTCGGGAAGTCGTAGCACTCAAAAACCTTGTCAACTCTGCGTTCCCAATTTAGGTACGCCTCTGGATTGTGTAGACCCTTGAATTTGGGGATGATCGTCTTGCTGGACGACTTAGGGGTATGGTCGTGCCTCATAGTACCTGTATAAGTAACAAATGTGAAGAAATAAAGGACCTCACAATCCTCACTTTTCTATCATTTGTTTCCACTCTTTTCTTTTTCCACTCGTGTTTTCTCTCAAGTATAAGTGGTGCACAGTGTGTGAAACATGTATATGATGGTGTGATATATGGAATGAGGCTGAAAAATTTCGATCCCCTTAAGGTTATGAATGAAAATAATGAGTGAGGGAAGTGTATATGAAAGGTTTGGAAAGATTGGAATGGAAGAATCAAGATAAGGAAAGAATTAGATGTATTTCTGAAGTCCAAAATAGTGTAGAAGATCCAAAAATAAATCTAGAGGATAGAAGGAAGAAAATAGAAAAGAAAAGGGAACAAAGAATTAAAAGGGAAAGAAGGTGATTTGGATGTGTGTACCACTATTATGACACAATCTAAATACCTTAATTAGACTAGACTCTAGATGGAAGAAACCAAAAATAAATTACAACTCAAAAGGAAACTACCAAAGATAAAACACTACTAGATGGAAAGAACCAAAAATAAAATATAACTCAAAAGGTAACAACCAACTATGGACTAATACTAAAAAGAAAGTATCAAAAATAAAATAAGCTCAAAAGGAAACACTATGAATAGAATTTTCATTTTTTTTATGGGATCTCTTTTTTTTTAATATCCGATTTTTTTGTACTCTTTTTTTAGTTCGGTCTCTTTTTTTTTACTGAGATTTTTTTCAATGAACACTAATTATTACAACTCGATAGACACGTAGACTAACACGTAAGCATGAAATTGACACATAGGATTAAACCACGATCAGCTATGCTGATGTGGCTCTGATGCCAAATTTATGATGTAACCCGGACAATTTGTACAGGATACAAAAGACGCACGGAAGACTTCTAGGAATGAACACATCAACTCAGGAAGGATTCAACCCTACTCTAATGACTCAAATAATAAATATAGTCTGAATTAAATGATAAATAACTTGAAATGATTTTAGAAGACGAATAGACCTAATTACGATATCTAGACTACGACACAAAAACGATACACAAAATCCAACAAAAAGGGGCTGATTTGGATGAAGGTTTTAGGCTGGGTAAATAAGATATTTTGGTGCTTGTAATATGGTGAAGAAGGACTTAGGAAGATAGGATATGATAACGATGAGAAGAACTTACGGAATATGATGTAGAACACGATGAATTGGACTTGAATTGATCTCGAACTTGGCTTGAACGAAATTGGATGGTTGAAGATGATACGGACGACTTGATGAAGAAGGAGGATGTCGAAGATGGTGTCATTAATGATAGTGTTGTTGAATTGCAATCCGATTAATCCCCGGCGTATCTTGTACGACGAAAATGAATCTCAAAGTTGTTCTTCGATAGCGAGTTCATCCTAATTCCTCGTGTGAATTAGAATGTCCCCTTGATATAAGACCTAAAGTTGCTAGCTTTAAGAATGATGTTTTTGAACTAAAACAACAAAAGTGTTTGGTTGATCAATAAAAGATCGTGAGACAGTTGAGAAAATAACTCTTTATTTCATGCAACGTCTAAATAATAATGCACAATGGTTCCCCTATTTATAATGCTAAGGGGGATGAAATTTGAAGCTAAAAAAAACCTAAAGATCTGATCCAAAAAGAATTCTAACTAGACTAGGAAATTGCCTGAACTAGAATTCTATTCAAGGTAGGAAATTACCTTAATTAAAATTCTAATCAACCTAAACTAAATAGGAATGAAAATTTCATAATAAAATAAATCAAATCTGATCTAATAATGTCTCTAATTAAATCAAAATCATAGGTTAAAAATCGTGTCTCCTAATTAAATTAAGGGAACCGATTTTTAATCAACTGTTCCGGAAAATTGCTTAGGCGTGATCACACCTAACTTGTAATTCGCTTCTGTTCCAACATCCAAGACTTTATCTTTTATTGTAACATTATGGACGAATGGAACACCTTTTTCAACTTCTCTTCATGCATTATTCTTCAAATCTTGATCTCCAATCTTTAATTTTGAACAACATGACATTAATCTTGGGATCTTTTAATTGTAGCTTTGGAAGAGCTGAATTGATGCTTGTCGCGGATTTATCAGTGATTGTATCAGTAGGATAAACACACATCAGAGGGTTGGACTCATCGGACTGTTGCTGATCAGGAGCAACACACTCTTCTTCATGGTAATCTTGGTGCTGAAAGTCAGTAGGAGCGCTGTCAACTACCTCACCAGGTGCATGAAAATGCTCAAAACTCTGAAATGGTAAGGAGGGCATAGAAAATTCTTGTAAAGGAAACTATGATGGTATAAACTTAACATCTCTACCAATACAGATTGAATGTCTTACCAAATCATATAGAATAAACCTTTTGTGTTTGGCAGACACACCAAGGAAAACACACTGACTGCTTCCGGAATCAAATTTAGACTTGCTGGGCAAGATGTTGGCTTTATAGACTAAACAACCAAAACGTTGTAAATGATCCAGAGCAGGTAACTTCCCAAACAAAATCTCATCATGAGATTTCCAATCAAGCACTGCAGTTGGCAGCCTATTAATGATCCATGTGGCATGAAGGATTGAGTAAGGCCAAAATCTAGCAGGAAGTTTACTTTCAAACATCAGGGCTCGAGCTACTTGCAACAAATGTCTATGCTTCCTCTCCACAATGCCATTTTGCTGTGGAGAATATGGGCATGACCTCTAATGTTGAATCCCATGTTCCTAAAAAGAGTTTGAATTTGTGCATTAGTAAATTCAGATCCATTATCAGTCCTTATGGTTTGTATTTGTTTATGAAACTGAGTTGTCACCATTGCAATGAAACTCCTCACAATATTCCAGACTTGGCTCTTGGATTTGAAAAAATATGTCCAGGTGATCCTTGAATAATTTGTTATGAAACGTGTTACACTTCTGGAATTCGTTACAACTGAAGTACAAGAAAAACAGAAAGAGTAGAAGAGTGGAAGGATTACAATAAACTGAAATGAAAGAATGTAAATATAAGTGGAACCCGAATGCAGATTTCGGCAAGCCAAGTCGAGGAGACCTCTCTCCACAAGATAAAATACGCCCCGGCTAGTACTAACGGTCTGGCGAATTGTCTCTCAAAGATGAAATCACTTTTCATCCTTCCGGAAGTAGCACCACAAGTCCGACAAGGCTCCGGTGAACTAAACAACGTTGAGAACTGGGAAGTTGAGACTCGAAGGGAACTTGTATGCAATAATATGTTTGTAGCTTGTGCAGAATGTAGCATTTGGAGCATGCAGGGATGTCCTATTTGTATGCAACAATATGTTTGTAGCTTGTGCAGAATGTAGCATTTGGAACATGCAGGGACGTCCTATTTATACGCACATATCCACTGCAGGAGACAACTAGGTTTTGAGGACATTCAAACCAGGTGTTGTAACTCCCAAGAGTTACAGCTCTGCCAGTAAGCCCTCCAGGAGTTACCTTCTGTAGATCCTGACAAGTGTCCTATGTCTGCTCAGATCCCAACACGTGTCCAAGGCAGCTGCAGACTTTGACTCCCGACATGAGTTACTAGCGGTTGCACTCCAGCTCCACTAACTCCACCAGCTCCAGGTGGGAGTTACACGTATCAAGTCTCTTAACTCTACCAGCTCCAAGTGGGAGTTACAGAGTCACACATTTAAGGTTGGATGTGCACCATCAAGTGCACTCGTGGATCATGCATTTGACTCGCCGACCCACTCCACAACCCCACCGTTTCTGATCCGTAAAACTGAAACGGCTAAGCCCCGGAAGCCCAAAGTCCACCCAAAGTCCAATTGCCAAGATCCAAGTTCGAGGACGAGACAAGATGAGACGAGCTGGGCACGGGTGTGTGTGTGCGTGTGGGCTTATGGTCCACATCCTTGTGTACTTAATTATTCTACTTAAGTGTTAATACACTTAAATACAATTCTTAACTTGATTAAGAAATCAATGTGGATCATTTAATGTGTCTTAAACACATTATCCCACACACCATAAATGCCCAATCTTGTGACCAACTTCAACCACTTATTTATTACTCACCAAAAATCGGATTTGAGCAAATAAAAATCATACAATTATCTACTAAAATTATAGAACAATCGTACAGTATTTAATTCCTCCAAAATTAAATAACCCGGTCATAAAAAATCAGATAAAATCAGTAAAAACTCAATTTAACAAATCCAATTTTCCAACAATCCCTCACATGAGTGGAAATTGTGCATGCATGTATGCAGACAAGCAGTCTAGTTCTCTAGAAACACGACTGCAATGAGATAGGTAGCTTGTGACTTTGAACCTTCCATATTCCAGCATTATTGAGTATACCGGCTGTTTAGTGGACATCATGCCTTGAACTATACATCCTTAGTGTATACCGAGACAATAATATTGAAAACAGCTATGTTTCAAACATTATCTGTTCTCACATTTGTGTCCGTTTCAGGCCATGGACAACCTCTTTGAATTCATAAGTATCTCTTAGAAGCCACCCCACTTCTCACTTATATAGGTGATCTCCTCTTTCCGAGTATCCTGCCATACTCAACCTCATTAGGTTTAGGAATCATTAAAACTCATTGGACTTATCCTCACCACATTGACAGGTGCACACTTGGTTTGCTTACAGGGAACGGTTAACTACAACTTCCCAAGTGCTACCAAACCGAACGTTTGTAGCTTAGTTTTCCCATTAAACCAAGTTCTTGGGATCTCCGGTCATCATGGTTGGGTTACCACTACAAGCATTCTTAGATTGTGGATTTTAACCCCATTCCCTCTAGCAACTTAGCCATTTGATCTCGATTTAACCCTTTGGTTAGCGGATCCGCTAGATTGTCTACTGACTTCACATAGTCAACTGAGACAACCCCACTTGAGATCATATGCCTCACGGTATTATATCTCCGACATATGTGTTGAGACTTACCATTGTACATAGCATTATGTGCCCTCCCGATAGCCACTTGACTATCACAGTGAATTATCACTGATGACACTGATTTTTTCCAGCATGGAATATCCTCTAGAAAATTGTGAAGCCATTCTGCTTCTTCATAAGCTTTATCCAAAGTGATAAACTTAGATTCTATGGTGAAACGGTCTATACAAGTTTGTTTTGTAGATTTCCATGACACTGCTCCACCACCGATAGTGAAAACAAATTCACTAGTTGAGAATGAGTCTTTTGTGTTTGATATCCAATTTGCATCAATGTACCCTTCAAGTACAAGAGGAAACCTTGAATAATGCAGCCCGAAGTTCAAAGTATACTTCAAGTATCTTAAAACTCGTACAAGATCTTTCCAATGCTCTTTGCTTGGATTGCTCGTGTACCGACTCAATTTATTCACAGAACATGCAAGATCGGGTCTAGTGCAGTTAGTGATGTACATCAAACTCCCAATGACCCTTGTATACTCTTCTTGAGCTACCAGTTCTCTCCGGTTTTTACTCAAGTGCATATTGAGTTCCAATGGGGTCTTAGCCGGCAGACTATCAAAAGTGTTAAATTTCTTAAGCACTTTCTCAATGTAATGAGATTGTGTTAAGAAAATTTCACCACTTGTCCGAACTATCTTGATTCCTAGAATCACATCAGCTAAGCCCATATCTTTCATGTCGAAATTTCATTTCAACAATCACTTAGTGGCTATTGCCCATGATTAACATGTCATCTACATAAAGACAGACTATGACATAGCCATTAGAACTGCTCTTTATACACACATTTATCACACTCATTGATTTTGAAACCATTTGATAACATCGTGTTATCAAACTTCAGGTGCCACTGAATAGGTGCTTGTTTAAGACCATACAATGGCCTAACAAGTTTACACACCTTTCGTTCTTGTCCTGGTGCAACAAACCCTTCAGGTTGTTCCATGTATATCTCATTTTCCAACTCACCATTCAGAAACGTGGTCTTTACATCCATCTGATGAATTTCAAGATTGTGCAAATCAGCAATCGCTAAGAGCACCCGAATAGATGTAATCCTTGTTACTGGTGAGTAGGTATCGAAGAAATCATACCCTTCTTTTTGTCTAAAGTCTTTGGCAACCAAACGAGCTTTATACTTATCAACAGAACCGTCTGTCTTATACTTTCGTTTTAGGATTTAATTGCATCCTAACGGCTTACACCCACTTAGGAGATTTGTCAACTCCCAAGTGTGATTTTGCATGATGGAATCAATTTCACTATTGATAGCCTCTTTCCAGAATGCAGCATCTGGACTAGATAGAGCTTCTTTCAATTACTTTGGCTCATCATCTAGCATATAGGTGATGAAATCCGGACTAAAAGTTTTTATCGTCCTAGCTCGCTTGCTACGTCTCGGTTCTTCATCCACATGATTAGAACTAGTAACAGGTTCAGAAGTTCGTTTCTCAGAACTACCTTCTGCCCTATCCTTATCTTTACAAGGATAGACATTCTCGAAGAATATAGCATTCCTCGACTCCATCATCGTTCTTTCAGTCAACTCGGAAATCTCCGATTTATGAACAAGAAAATGATATACGCTACTGTTAAGTGCATACCCAACAAAGATACAATAAACCATTTTAGGGCCGATTCTAACTTGTTTAGGAAGTGCCACTTCAACCTTAGCCAAACATCCCAACACTTTGAGGTATTTATAAGATAGTGTGCGTCCTTTCCACATCTCGTAAGGAGTTACATCCTTACCCTTAAGTGGAATCTTGGGATATAGTTAGCTGTCAACACAGCTTTCCCCTACAATTTCTGTGGTAATCCTGAACTTATCAACAAAGAATTCATCATCTCTTTAAGAGTTCGGTTTTTGCATTCGGCAACACCATTAGATTGTGGTGAATAGGGAGCCATAGTTTGATGAATTATACCCGTCTCTGTGCATAAATCTTCAAACAGGGCAACATATTCTCCACCTCTATCACTTCGAATTGCTTTAATTCAACCGCTTAGTTAATTCTCGACTTCATATTTGGAGTTCTTAAAAGCTTCAATCGCCTCATCTTTACTTCTTAAAAGATAAAGATAACAGTATTTTGTGCAATCGTCAATAAAAGTAATAAAATACTTTTTACCATCTCTAGTTTGCACAAACTTTAAGTCACACACGTCTGTGTGAATTAGATCTAGAGGTTCAGTGCTCCGTTCAACTGAATGAAATGGAAACTTTGCCAATTTTGCCTCGACATAAACTCCTCATTTATTTTGTGTGTTGAATTGGTTCACTTTTAGCAAATCTAAATTTACTAAATGTTTTGTAGCATTTAGATTAACATGCCCTAATCTACAATACCACAAATCAGAACACTCAACAAACAAGTAAGCAGAAGAACCAATTTTATTAGCACTTTCTTTAGCAACACGGCGCATAGCCATTACATTCATTTTGAAGAGCCCATTGGCGAGATAGCCCCGACCAAAGAACCTTCCATACTTGCTTAAAATAAACTTTTCAGACTCAAACACTAGTCTAAAATCATGATTGACTAACAGTGAACCCGAAACCAGATTCTTGCGGATATTCGGAACATGCATCATATTCTTCAAAGTTAGCTCTTGGCCTGAAGTCAGCTTCAAAACCACGTTGCCCACACCATCCACTTCAGACGAGGCTTGGTTCCCCATGTGCAACTTTCTACCTTCAACAGCTTTGTAGGTAGCAAACGAGCCCTTGTCGGAGCAAACATGACAAGTAGCCCCGGTGTCAACAAACCATTCTCTCGGGTTGTCCACGTGGTTGGCTTCAAACACAACGACAACCAAATCATCGTCATCCCAATCATCTTGATGGGCCTTGCCTTTGCCTTTGTTTTTGTGTTCCACCAAGTGCGCACCATAATTGGTATGCTTCTTCTTTGGAGCCATCCAATGTTTGGACATGTGCCTCGGCTTGTCACAATTGAAGCAATTGCCGTTGAACTTTGTCATTGGCTTCTTCCCTTTGTCAAATTGGCTCGGGAGCTTCCTTTTGTTGCTATTTGATGGTCCACCACATTTCATCAAATTAGCCTTGGACTCGATCGGGACTCTTGGTCTCGGATCTGCCTTTCGGTTATCGGCTTTAATTTGAAGCTTAATCACAAGGTCTTCAAGAGTCATCTCCTTTTGCTTGTGCTTGAGATAGTTCTTAAAGTCCTTCCAATACGGTGGCAACTTCTCAATCACTCTAGTAACAGTGAAAGAGTCGAGAAGGACCATCCCTTCAGTATGAACGTTGTGCACAATGAACTGAAGCTCTTGCACTTGATCCATCACTGACCGGGTGTCCACCATTTTGTAATCGAGGAACTTTGCCACTACGAACTTCTTAGTTCCGGCATCCTTAGTTTTGTACTTCTTTTCTAGAGCTTCCCACAGTTCCTTAGCACTAGTTATATTTCCATATACAGAATATAAACTATCTACTAAGCCATTCAATATATAATTTTTACATAGAAAGTCTCCATTGATCGATTGATCATAAGCAGTCCACTTATTGATGTCCGGCTCATTTCCAGCAATCACTGGAGTGTCTTCTTTGATGTAGCCAGCAACTCCCAACGTGGTTAGGTAGAAGAGCATCTTCTACTGCCATATCTTGAAGTCTAATCCGAAGAACTTCTCCAGCTTCTCAGCTTGACCATGGGGAATGGTCCTCATGGGAGCAGCAATGGTAGTGGATGATGACACCATTCCAGCAAAGATAATTGTTTCTTTAGTTATTATTTTGTCTTGCGATTGTTATCGAAACGTGTTACACTTTTGGAATTCATTACAACTGAAGTACAAGATAAATAGAAGGAGTAGAAGAGTGGAAGGATAACAATAAACTGAAATGAAAGAATGTAAATATAAGTGGAACCCGAATGTAGATTCTGGCAAGCCGAGTCGAGGGGACCTCTTTCCACAAGACAAAATACGCCCCGGCTAGTGCTCACGGTCTGGTGAATTTTCTTTCAAAGATGAAACGGCTTTTCATCCTTCCGGCAGTAGCACCACAAGTCCGGCAAGGCTCTGGTGAACTAAATAATGTTGAGAATTGGGAAGTTGAGACTCGAAGGGAACTTGTATGTAACAATATGTTTGTAGCTTGTGCAAAATGTAGCATTTGGAGCATGCAGGGATGTCCTATTTATAGGCACATATCCACTGCAGGGGACAACTAGGGTTTGAGGGCATTCAAACTAGGTGTTGTAATCCCGATCCCGATATGTGTCCTATGTCTGCTCGGATCCCAACATGTGTCCAAGGCAGTTGCAGACTTTGTCTCCCGATAAGAGTTACTAGCAGTTGCACTCCAGCCCCACTAACTCCACCAGCTCCAGGTGGGAGTTACACACATCAAGTCTCTTAACTCCACCAGCTCCAGTGGGAGTTACAGAGTCACACATTCAAGGTTGGATATGCAGCATCAAGTGCACCCACGGATCATGCATTCGACCCGCTGATCCGCTCCATAATCTGACCATTTCTAACCCGTAAAACTAAAACGGCTAAGCCCCAGAAGCCCATGTACACCCAAAGTCCAATTGCCAAGATCCAAGTTCGAGGATGAGACAAGATGAGACGAGTCGGGTACGAGCCGGGCACGGGCGTGTGTGCGCGTGTGGGCTCATGACCCACATCCTTGTGCACTTAATTATTTCACTTAAGTTTTAATACACTTAAATACACTTCTTAACTTTATTAATAAATCAATGTGGGATCATTTAATGTGTCTTAAACACATTATCCCACACACCATAAATGTCCAATCTTGTGACCAACTTCAACCACTTATTTATCACTCACTGAAAATCGGATTTGAGCAAATAAAAAACCTACGATTATCTACTAAAATTATAGAACAATCATACAATATTTAATTCCTCCAAAATTAAATAACCCGATCATAAGAAATCAGATAAAATGAGTAAAAACTCAATTTAACAAATCCAATTTTCCAACATAATCTTCAACTACTATCAAGAAATAGGGTGTGTCTGAAGTTGTATCTTCATTGCATGGTCCCCAAACATCAAGATACACCAAACTAAATAGCACCTCACTTCTCCTGTGTAACAAAGGAAAATGAGTCCTTTGCTGTTTGGCTTGATGGCATATGTCACAGGAATTCTGGAGATCCATCTCTGAGGAACTATATCTCTTATTCCCTGCATGCATATGTTGCATGGCTGTCTTTGAAGGATGTCCAAGAATTCTGTGTAACTGTAGAACCTCAGAATCAACACCCACAGTGTGTGCAGACTGTATACTCTTCTGCTGTGTATATATATACAGAGATTTCTTAAGCTTACAGATTCCTAGCACAACTTCTGATTGTCTCTTCTGAACTATGCAGTGTGATGCTAAAAACTGCACTCTCCCATCCAACTCCTTGGTTAACTGACCAACAGACAACAAATTATGAATAAAATGTGGGGAAAATAACACATTCTGCAGCACCATGTCTTTATTCAACTTTTCTTGTCCTGCCAAGAACACCCACAAACTACTGCCATCAGGGAGGAACACCTGCAATGGATGTCTCAACCGTTTCAAGTCTGATAAAAGACTTATATTGCAATACATGTGGTTGCTTGCTCCAGAGTCTATTATCCATTCTTCTTTAGTAATGACTGTAGCAGCACCAAAAGCATAATGCCCCTTGAAATCTATAGGACACGATCCTTGATCAAGCTCTGCCAGGTTGGCTAAATTTTGTGCTCCATCTCCAACTGAATCATCCCATTTCAACCCTTTATGGAAATATTGTTGGAACTGCTTTGTTAATTCTGATTGGATTAGCTTGCTAACTCCTTGAATAGTCTCTTCTGGTAAAATCCATCTTATCTTCCCTTCTCCTTCATCTCTGCATGACTCTGCATCATTCTTTTGTATGGCACAATGTGCCTTTCCTTTCCCTCAATCTGTCTTGTACTTTTTGTACCATTCTGGCACACCAATAAGATCAAAACACTTAGATTTTAAGTGTCCTGATCCTCCACAGTGATAACAATGCAGTTTGGCTTTTTCCTCCTTACTCATTCTTCTCCTAAAGTGTTCCCCCTTGTATCCCTTCTGATTACTATACATAACATTATGCTCAGCTCCTCCTGCCAGTTGATTAGTCACATTTATCTGCTCCTCCACTTGCAAGATCATGGCATAGGCTTAACTTACATTGGGTAAGGGATTCATGACTAAGATCTGTTGCCTTATTGTCTTATAACAGTCTCCTAATCCCATCAAGAACTGCATCATGTGCTCTTTCTCAACATCATTTTTAGCATCTTCAGATGCTGCACATGTGCAGTCTCTTGATGTCTTTAACAAGGCTAAATCATCCCATAGACTACTTAGGTTGTTAAAGTATACCATAACACTTTGAGAATTCTGAGCATAAGTTGCTATCTCTCTCCTTATTTTGTATATTCGTAGCCCATTCCTCTTTCCAAAACGTTTATGTAACTCCTCCCATAATTCTCTAGAAGTATCCAAGTTCTGAAAACCCCTAGCTATCTCCTTATTCATAGAATTACTAATCCAGTTGAACACCAAGTAATCTACCCTAACCCATTGCATATAGTTAACATAATCGGGTGAAGGAGTGACCATACTGCCATCAATCATCTTAAGTTTATTTCTGGACAATAACCCTCGCTTAATTGCCCGACACCATATATGAAAGTTTTTACTGTCAAATAGATCAGCAGTTAGGTACATACCAGGGTGCTCATTAGGAATAATGTACAATTCGTCATTGGCTTGAATCATATTCTCATTCCTTGCATATCCAAGTTGGTGATTCACACTGCGATCGTTGTTGTGCCCTGCATTCACCGGATATGGCGGATTTAGATCGGTAATCCCAATATTCCTTCGCTGAGTAGCGGCATCACTCTTCTCTCCACTCTCCACTGGAGCAGCATGAGCCATAAATCCTAGCTCGTCATCTCGCGCCTGACGCCATGAAAAATGAGTGTTCTTCGTCATTGTTGATGCCAATCAGGTAAAAACTGAATCAGAAGTAAATCGAGGAACAAAATCAGATAGCCTTAGCTCTTTGATACCATGTTGATTTAGACAATCATGAATATCATCAAAGCTTTCTTCTATCAACGATAATGGAAGCGAAGAAAAATATCAGTTTATTGATCGAGATTATTCATCAGAGTACAAAGCTGTGTTTTCTAGTATTTATACATTTCAGATACATGCTCTCTACAAGCTAGAATAAGCGTGCTCCCAAGCTATTATAACATCTAACAGTTGTAGTATTCAATCCGTGTGATACCAACATCTACAGTGTGGATTGACTAAGCTTGTGGTCCATGCATGCATAATGTGCCACGTGGAAGCATGCATGGATCAAGGATAGATCGCAATGAACGTAGCTGAGAGAATACACTTCTTCAACAGATGTACATTTTATCAAAAAAATTTAAGCGCAATTTACGAGTTTATTCGAGCATTAATCTATTTGAAGGGACCAATTTAAAATGGGTAAATTGCTTAAAATATACAAACTTTGGGGTGTTTTTGGTTTTTCACACATTTTAAAAAATGTAGTTTTAATAACATGAACTTAGCCCTTGTTTGGTTTTTCACATGATTTTCAAATTCCGGCAAGTTGAATCTGACGTGGCAGCCGGAGACAGCCACATGTACGTCTACGTGGAACCAACTTGCCTTAAAATACATGAATTTTGGGTTGATTTTATTTTTTACACTAATTAAAAACAGACCAATTTTAGATTTTTTTTTTTTACTTTTTTCTTGTAATGTGGCAAAAATGATATGAATATTTCACTTTATATTTTCCAAAATTAATTCATTTAATATGCACAAAAATCATACTATGACTTTAGGGTGTATGATGTGTACATATATCATTATGACATTTGGAAAAATTTGAGCCGTTACATATTTATATTATTAATAGATTTAAAGAATAATAAAATAGATGAAAATTAAGAATTTATTCAAGAATTAATATAAATGGAAATGTTCAATTATAAAATTATTTGAGATTATCTAATATATCAAAAGATGCTATTAAACATATATGAAAAATTAATATGTAGTTTCTATGTAATCAATTTATTTGTTAACTTAATTTATTGATTGTGTAATATAATATTATTCATCAACATATACGATACGTCATAAACCACTATTTATGACTTGATGATTGTTATATTCGGAATTCAATTATTTATACCATTACACTAGCTTAAGTCATATTTTTATAATTTTTCTTCAAATAGAGAACTAAAAAGGTCTGATAGTTATTTTATTTAATTTTTTCAAACTTAAATTTTATATATTGCATGAACTAAGAAAATTCAAAAATATTTCACGATGTCTACTACAACAACTTTATAGCAATAATTAATGAATTTTTTGTATTACACAAAAAAGCAAAAAAAAAAACCTAAAATTGATATTTTTTTAATTCGTGTGAAAAAATAAAATCAGTCCAAAGTTTGTGTATTTTAAGGCAATTTGATATCCATGTAGATGTACACGTGGCATCTCCGGCTGCCACATCAGATTCGAGGCCGGAATTCAAAAATCATGTAAAAAATTAAACAATGGCTAAATCCATGTTATTAAAACTACATTTTTTAAAAACGTGTGAAAAAACAAAAATACCCCAAAGTTTATGTATTTTAAGGCAATTTATCCATTTAAAATCTATCAAACTGAAAAACCGTCTCCACTCCAAACTCTCAACCAACAAACACGAAATTACTTTTGTTCTTCAATTCCCATATAGATTTAAACGGTAATTTCCATGCTAAGTCAACCACCATTGCACATCCACCATGGCTGGCCGACACGTGGCAAACTAATTTTTTTATTGGCAAAAATAGATACGAAATAGTAAAAGTAACTATGGTTACATTTCCTCGATCAGCCAAATTTTTAATAATTATACATGGGGCCCGACATCTTGCATCGGCAAATATGGATTTGAAATCGGACGGCGGCCGTCGAACGTCAAATTAGTTCGGCAAAGTTTTGGATTAGCTCTATGGTATTTATGCATCAACGAGACAAAATGGCTTGTATTGTTCTTAAAAGAATGTATGGAATGTAATGTTTGAATGTATTTTAATAAAGAAACTTTTTTTTCCCGCCGTTTATTTTGGGTGAATTATTTCAAACGATGCTGGCTTCCATATTACACCATATTCTTGCGTTCTATGAGATTCATCCATGGCAAGAAATTTCTCATTTCTATGTTGGCTCCATATGTCATCTTGATTATAAAGTTGTAAACACCAGTAAATTTTGGTCGTCACCAGTCTCTTCAATTATTTCGAAGTTTTGGGGAGATCGATGTACACGTTAGAGAGGTATAAGTTTTTTTCTTCAATCTATAGTTCAATCATCGTTTTGACATGTATATTAAGTTTTTTTTTGGGTTGGAGGTAGTATGTGAATATGTTTATGAACTGACAAGCACCGATCTATAATCAATCTTATAATTTAGATACGGGCAAGAATAATTATGCGAACAATAGTCTATTTATTTTATGTTTATATATGGGATATGTTGAGCTTGTGCGTATCGATTCCATGTAGTTTATTTGCGTTTGTTGTGATTTGGATTTATGGATATGTTTAAGCCGATAATCATCTAATTAGTTGGCAGAAGTTTGGAGTCTTTTTTGCTGCTTAATAACATTATTGAAATATCAAATGCTTAAGGAAATTGTGAAATTTGTATTCTTCCTTCTTTCCAGTTAGTTCAATAATGGATGTCAACCTGAATATTGGCTTCAATTCTGGGCACAGTGAAACTCCTATCGATGTCGACATAGAGTCCGAAAATATCGATAACTCCAAAATAGCGCATGATGATGTGGAAGCAGTTGAATTACAAATTGAAAAAAAATTAGAAGTTGGTTCAGTTGTTGAAAGTATTGATCAAGCTTACTTGTTGTATTGTGAATATGCACGCGCAAAAGGTTTTAGTGTGCGTAAAGCTTCACAAGCATATTTTTCCAAGACTGTTGAGATACGAATGAAAGAGTTTCGTTGTTCTTGTTCGGGACATGGTGATGGTAAGCGATCGGATGGACGAGTGGCCGATTATAAAAAACAATTGAGAAGGAGTGATTGCACTGCAAGATTACGGGTTGTTCGAGAGCGGGGAGGTCCCTGGTCGGTATGCAGATTTTATAAGGATCATAACCATGATTTAGTTCATCCCGATCAAACTTATCTTCTACGATCTGCTCGAAATCTGAGCCATGCCAAAGTGTCAGTTATAGAAGCCTTGAATTCTGCCGGCATTGGAATTAGTCGTGCTTGTAGATTTATGGAGAACGAATGTGGAGGTCCTCAAAATGTGGGATTCATTCGAAAAGATGCGTACGCCCATATGAGTCGTCTAAAGATGAAAACTAGAATTGATAATGGTGATGCTAATGCTCTCATGCAGTTTTTTATTCAAAAATCTAACAAGGAGCCGTTCTTCTATTGGAACGTACAGACGGATGATGAGGGTAGGTTGATGAATTTTTTCTTTAGGGACTCTCGAAGTGCTGTCGATTATGAATACTTTGGGGATGTATTGTCGGTTGATACTACTTATCGGACGAATAAATACAATTTGATTTGCGCTCCTTTTGTTGGTATAAATCATCATATGAACAACGTGATGTTTGGTATGGCATTCCTATCTGATGAGACAACGAAATTATTTGAATGGTTATTTAATACTTTCTTGGAGTCGATGTACCACAAAGAACCAGATGTTATATTTTCTGATCAATGTCAAGCTCTCATGAACGGTGTGGATTATACATTTCGTACTTCCACGCATCGTTTGTGTCAGTGGCATATCAATCAAAATGCTCCATCTCATTTTGGAGCCTTGAACGGGAATACGACTTTCAAGAAAACTTGGTATCACTTGATGAATGGATGTGAGGATGAAGATGAGTTTGAGTTATGTTGGAGAAATATGCTTGATAATTTTGAATTGTCTGAGCACCGATGGTTGAATAATATGTATAACTTGAGAAAGTGATGGGCCACCTGTTTCACACTTGATCGATTTACTGCTGGGCTACATGCAACCTCACGTAGTGAGGTAACGAACAAGGTGCTGAAAGACTTATGTTCAGCAAGTAGTTCGTTGTATGATTTTGTCATGAAATATGAACAAATTTTAAATGATTGGCGTACGAGGGAGGGTGCTGAGGATACATTCTGCTTGGGAATTCCTGGCCAATTTGTGAAGCACAATGATTTGTTAGTGCACGTGTCAAAAGTTTATACACGCAATGTTTATAAGACGTTTGAGTTTGAGGCTGCACATTCTCTAAATACCCACATATTGGAGCACCTCATTGATTATTTTGCAGATGATCTTGTCTTCAAAGTCTCTTCATCCTTGACTTCGACTCGATGTAGGCGTGTATGTTTTAATAAAAGTTCGCATGAGGTTACATGTTCATGCCGGAAATTTGAGAGTCAGGGTATCTTCTGTCGTCATATTCTTAAGATTTATTATTTGATGAATGTAACAAAAGTGCCGGAAAAATACCTAGTTAAACGATGGGGGAGGAATGCGAAGCTTAGAATTTGGAAAAATCTTGAAGTTCGAGCACAAACCACTACAGGTGGCATTGCGGCGGAGATGCAATTTGTTAACCATGTGATGCGGTGCACTTACCAGATGACACAAGATGCCAAACTTCATGAGAGGTGCAGAACCCTTATACTGGATCGCATTCAAGGATTACACAAGGATATAAATTGCATGTTACAAGGGCAGTCATATGAGGAAGTTAGGGGTGCAAAGGCTTCAGTTGAATGTCATGCTAGCAAATGTTTTCGCAATCCGAAAACAATTAACACTCGGGGATATGTGAACACCAGGATGCAGAGCCATTGGGAAACTAATAGAAAAGGACGTCGTGCTGATAAAAAGGATGCTACATCTGGTAAAATTATTTGATCTTGCAGTGTTGTTTATTTATTTGTTCTTTATCCTTTAATCTGTAAATGATATACCGAGTTATATCACAATGTATTAAACAAAGACACATTATTTATGTAGGTCGTCCACCAAAGAATTCAATGGATACTTTAAGTGTTGACGATGACAAACAAGATTCCCAGCCCATGACAGTGAGTGAACAAACAAAGCTTCGTGAGCAATGTAGTGATTGGAGTATGGATAGCCCATCTATGTCTCAAACTTTACATGTGAGAGATGAATCAACTGTGGTAATTTTGTAATGTTTAGTAAGTATCCAATATTATCTACTTTTAACTGAATTTTTCTGATATGACATACCAAATCTTTGGCTCTAGGATCTCAATATTCAACCTAATGAGATTTGTACTCCATCTATGTCACAGGTACAATTTAAAGTTTATTTATAGTAGTTGATATTTTTGTAGGCATTCTATATAGTCATTTTTGTAACAAAATATGCAGCAGTCTACTCACTTACCTGACAAGCGATGGAACAAGGCATGAGGGTTGTTAGATGCTCACCATCACATAAGAATATATGTAAGTCTGTGCTTCTATTCCAAAAAAAAAGAATCTCACCTATGTTATAGCTGCATACTGTACAGGCTTGAAAAAAAGTAATGATTTGATCTTTGTGCTCATTGCATTGCTTGTTCATTGTATTTTATGGATTGCGTGAAGATTCACAAAAAATCTAATTGTTAAACTTTATGTTTGCCAACTACAGACAACCCTAATTTTTATTTATAAATATAGGATTAGATAGATGGATTCCTATCTCAAAAAACCCCCAAAAAATGGCAAGCCCAAACCCCATCCCTCAAAATGACTCCTTTTACGTTTACCCCTGGACTCGCCGAATTGAGGGCACCGTTCTCAGGCTGTTATGCGTACAGCATGATCTCGGGCGTTGGAAACCCGGTGACCATGAGCATAACAAGACATGCATGAAGTTCATTCGTGATGTCATGAGGCAATACCACGCTGTCGACATTCCATTGACCGAGTACCACCGAAAGCTTGATCAGTGGAATGAGCGATATCTTGCTTTTAACTGGCTCATCACTTGTGAATTTGTAAGCTTCTATGCAAGAATGAACTATGTGTTGGCCGGTGTCAATAGTTGGCGTGAATTGTCTGAGGTATTTCTTACATGAGCAAACATGTGTATCATTTTATATATACATTTTATATTTGTGATTAAAGCTGATTTTCATCATTTTTAGGAGAAACCTTTCATTTTGCACTATTTAGAGGAGGGTGAATGCAACTGGGCGATGCTGAAGAAACTTTATGAAATTGTTATCATCATATCTGACAGTGAAGAGGTGAATAATAATGAGAACGATGAAGTGGATGAAAATGACGATGATGATGGTGAGTATGACATCTCTAGCATGCCAGATGTGGATCCTAGCAACTTCGATGACGGCGGAAGTCCATCAGGCTCCTATAATGTTTAGTAGTCGTATGTCAGTGTGTTGTTCGTTAGCTTATTGGTTCCTATGTTGACTAGTAGGGTGTTATGTTTCCACTAAATGTTGTTAAGTTTGTACTGTTGGTCATGTAGTGTCGTGTATTTCCTTTCTAAGAAGCGCAAAACGCATGTAACAAAGTTGGTAGCATGAACAACTATGTAATGTAAATATGGGTTTAATATGGTTCTTATGTTGTTGTTGTCTATTTTAACTTTTTGGATAAATATGGGTTTAATATTTTAAGAGTTTGCACAATTATTATTTTGCAGAATTCATTGACCTTTTTGTTTAGAATGCTAGCTGTATTTCTGTTGTGTAGTATGTTCTATTCGAACAAGGCTGGTACTACGCATGCATGTCCTGATTCATCATCGATGAAAAGTTTGTGTAATATCATGTCTATATGCATGCCTATATATTTTGTCGTAATCCTGGTGTATTTTTGCTTCTTTATGAATCTATATTTTAGTATAAGTATATGTATATGAAGAACGCTATCCCTATATATGCAATTGCATCTTTAAAAATCTATAAGAAATCTGTGTAGTTTGCAAAAATGTCAAATATCCCCCCCAACCCTAACCCACATAATGGCTGGTTCTACTCTGAGAGTTGGACTGCAACGATGGAGTATCGACTAGTTGATGAACTGTTGAAAGAGCTTGATGATGAATTCGTTGGTGATATTACTGATGAGTATGCACAAAGACAAGCTGCAACGAGAATTTGTGTACTCTTTAATGTCGAATTCAATCAAAACTGGCCATTTGAGTTCATTCAGGAGAAGATACGCAAGCTCCAAAAACGTTATTACATTTGGATTTGGCTCATTACTCAAGAAGATGTGGAGTGGGATTCCGATGCTAATGTTGTCTCTGCACCACCAACTATTTGGAATGAGGCGACTTGGGTAAGAAGATGTTATTTCATTTCTTTATTTCAGTATGTATCTATCGGATTATCGGCTATGATACGTTCCAATTTTGATATGCGATTTTCCAGAAGAAGCCACTTGCATTGGCATACAAGGAAAAAGGAGAGCCCCATTATAAGGCTTTGGAAAAATTGTTCTTGTATGAAGAGGTAGATGAGCCTGAGCTAGTATTTAAACCTACTGACAGTTCATCGGATGAGGACGGTTATCCTGATACTGACTAAGGCTTGGATGGTTTCGTGAGGATGCTAGTAGTTGCACACTAACTAAATTTTTTCTTGTATGGTTTATGGTGTTTTATTTGATTGATGTCAATGTTGTGAATGTGGGCGATGTTTCTGTGTTTGTGTTGCAAATAAAACCTGCATGTGTAGTTTGTGTCTGGATTCAGAGATTGATAACAGAATTAGTAGTATTGATAGATTAGTTGCCACCATATCATAGTTTTACAAAAAAATATGAGCTATTGCATAGGTCGATGATTTTCATGAATATGCCTAATAATATGCAAGCCACGACCTATTACATAGCTCATACAAAAAATACACCATTTTATCAAAATAGAACTACAAAAGCATAATTGTTATTCGGCAATAGCTACACACAGAACAACCCTTTCATTTCTTCTTCACAGCTCCCTTTTCCATATCTGTCTTCAGCAACAGCACAGAAACATTCATAATCTTATCACAATAATCATGCCGGAAAATGCCACACCGCTCTGGATCAATGTTGTTCACTCTGCGGCCAGAAACCATACATTCCAAAAATTTTAATGCCATTATTCCACAGTCATGGTTGTTTGTTTGTTGAGGCGTCTCAGTGCAATACTCAATATCCCATTCTTGACGCAATGGAAGACAGTTCTCACGACCTATGAAAACATCTCCTTTTTGGCAAAGGTATATCAAATTTTTGGCAAACCTCATAAATGGCTCTTTTATGTTGTTCCATTCATTGACATTAGATAAAGAATCATATACGGTAATCTTTTGCTGAGGAATTGAAACTGCATAGCAAACCCAGTGATTAGTGAGAACATGACCCACTCCATAGATGTTATCTACATCCTTCCAGGCCACTGCACCATTAGATGGCATCTGGCCACACACATATGGCATCATTCTTTGACTCATTGTCCCCAAAGGATAAGACACTAACGCTTCCTGTCAATTATAAGATGTTAGACCAAAAGCTTCTTATGTTAATGGTTAAAACTGACTTCTGAAATTAACGAATGACTCACCCAGCAAGAGGTCTCGATAATGGTCCATCCATTCACAAACTGGTAGGGCTGATGCTTTCTAGCTATCAGAAGTAGGTTTATGCAAACATCGATATGCTATTTACATATCCAAGGTACAATAGTTAAATTAGTAAAACAAACCATAATTAGAAAACTAGGAATAATAACAGAACAAATTAAAAGTTACATACATCATCACGTAGCCACCCTGTCCATTTCCAAATATGATCAAACCACTCCACATTAGCCCACTTCAGCAACTGGTGTGGAATACGGATTTCCTGTTCCTTTTTACTGGAATAGTAGTGTCATTATCTTACATCCTCAAAGAATTGTTGTTTAAAAAAACTAAACATGTGTAATTACCTCTTGCGAAGCCTTGCCTCTTTATACCATTCCTCGAATGTACTGCTCGATTGCAAGCTGTAGTCTGCAGCACTTGGATCATACCTCGTCACATGTTGCTGCTCAATTGCACCTAAATGAGTAATGATATATGAAATCGGCAAACGTTCTAAGGCATCAACAGTCTCCACATCCTCACTGATCTTGGATGGAGGATCTGCTTCCATCATGCATTCCTCAAGGCTTGGGTTTGAGAGAATAATTGATGACATAATCGGAAAGGACTCGGAATGAGGAATCAACGGGTCGTCAAATGGATATACTAAGTCAGCAATAGATGCATTGCATTCCTCACTGGAATCGCCTTTCACCATCTCACTTGCATTTGAATTATCTTTTACAGGATGAGAGCAATAGACATCCTCATTCAGAGGATTACTAGCTGCATCGGTCCTCAATATCTCTTCACCGTCATCACCAACTTTAACATTATGAGATATAATATTGGTCATGAATTCATGTATGTCAGCTTCCAACTTTCTCACACTGGAATAGGTTAGTCGCACTACATTCAAGATCTCCTAGGATTCAAATTCAGATACGCTCAACATTGTTTCAGTCATATTCCAATAAATATTGTGTTATGAAAAAATAAAAAATGCATGTGCTCCACTTACATTATTATTAGCCCAGATTTTGGCTAACATATCCGTTTGTGTCGGGCTATGCTCCGTTTCATGTGATAAATGTCGAGGGAACCTTGCTGGTGGTAGTAGCTTTGGTTGTTGTTGCACTGGAATTGACTGACAGAAGGTTCGAGGAGGAACAGATGGATGCTTTCTCGGTGAGCGACGCAGTAATTGGAATATTCTGTTCTCTTCAGATGCAGACATTTGTGGTCTCACTTTTCTCACTACACGAACGACAGGTTTATCTTCACCAAAATCAAGCTTCCTTCTACGAGAATTCACAGAATGTGTTCGGTCGAGTTCTGCAGGTTCATTAGTATTAAGAAGCCTCCCATCATTAATCATATCATCCTTCATTGATTCACCATCTGAACTATTGAGAATATCCTCAGATTCTTCTCCATTGTCATCAGTAGGAATTTGATTAATACCATCATAATACACCACTGCCCCGAGCACATCTATTCTCGATTCCTCTTCTTTAGTAATTTCAAATGGTATCTGCATAGTGGACAATGACTGCATCAGTAAATTATATTGAAATATCTATTAATTAAAAAATAGTCTCACTTACCATTGAGTCAAACTGCGTGCCATTGAAGAAATTATGAATGTCGTCATATGTTGGTGTAGGAGGCTTCTCTACACGCCATCGCATCATTCTCGGAAATGCATGATCATTATCAATAACTGGCCTCGCACAATGTGATGCCAGACTTGGCATAATCTCATATGCCCATATTTGGATGGGAAATGTGAAACCATAAGCATCAAATGCAAGCTTTTTTTGATTTTCAACTAGACCTATCAATCTGTGCTTCGCACGATGAGTTTCTATAACCAAAAACTCATACACCACTTTACCCCATGGATACTTATCAAACATATCTAAATCATCAATGAGATGTAAGTATCCCAACTCAATCTTCTTATTACAGCGATCCTTTACTAACAGAATTCCAAATAGTAAGTACAATAATGCCAACTGCAAGGCTTTCATAGATCGACCACCAGAACGCTTCGACTCATCATCAAATGCTTTATGAATGTCTTTTAAAAAGATGCTACACTTTCCATTAAACACAGAATTATGAAATTTGGAAGACTTTGGAGTATCTAGAGGTCCGTTGAAATTCAGACCGGTCATCACAGCAAACTCCTTCGGACCGAATTCACACAACTGTTCGTTGATCTTGAATGCCAAACGCATTCTCTTGATTGAACTTTTTTGGAGTTTTTTTAATAAAATCAAGAACAATTGACCTTGGAAATTAATTAAAGGAAACTCAAACAAATGCCCTAAACTTGTTCTTTTTATTTTTACCATGTTTTCGGAGCTTAAGTTTTTACGGATGTTATCCAACCATTTTAAATGGCCCGTCCCGCAACAAGTGCACCTATTAAAAAAAAACCCAAAACAGGAAAGGATTGAACTTCAGACACTGAGGCATAAACTCAACACATATTAATCAAATTCAACAAATACACCAACTGAATAACTAAATACATCATATAAACACATTGAACTACAGCGTTAATCGAACACTTAGACAACATATAAACACATTACTTTATCAAACTAAGAAATTAGACAAAATGAACTAATGAATGCAATAGTTCTAAATGATTTTTTTGTTAGGCCTAATCCCTACTGAACAGATTTTCACGATGTCAACACCTAACAAATCTAATGAACTTAGACAAAAAAGTATGAAGCAACGTCTGTTTGCAACATCCACTTCACCACGACAAACAAACAAATATTTACTTAGCCATACAACAACGTTCATTTGATCATTTTTTCATAAGTGAAGCTTACCTCGCCCTGAACTTCTTTTTTTTCTTCCAATAGACATCGTCTAATAGGATTACGCCTGTAGAAATTTAGAAATCAAACACAAGCAGACTTCAATACTTCCAAAAATGGGTCTACTTTGTTATAGTGCAAGAATCTTATTTTACCGATCTACTTTTTCGACAGAGACGATCTATCATTGCCTACATAACCCGTAAATTGATGATGGTGATGTTGGGAAGATCGGGGAGAGGTTCAATCGAGAAAGAAAAGTATATCGGGAAACTGAAAAACCCTAAATAAACCCAGAATTTAACAATGGCGTTGCTGATGATGGTGTCGCCGGGGAGAAGGTTGAATCGTCGATAATGGAGAATAAAACTGGAAAATGAAGAGCCAATTTTTTTTCCTTTGTTCCAAATGTTAAAAATTCGAACTTCCCTCGTAATTCGTAATAGCGAACTGTAGCAACAATCTTCTCATGTACGCAATCGTTAATTTTATTTAAATAATTAATCAAACTTATCACTTGATAATTAGACATAATCAGCCACAAATAATATAATATTTTTTTTGTCATGTTGTCTTATAATAATTTATTGGTGTATTAGGTTGCATTAATTTTTAGTAATCATCATAATTTGTTTGCCGATAATAGCTACAGTAATTCTTACCGATATCTCCGTGGATAGTTGTAATGATTGCATGGAAGAAATTTAAACCAATCAACAGTGAAAACATGACCATGGTTAACACCAAGCAGAGTTTATTGAGTTTCTAGAATAAAATATTATATTTGCCACGTGTCGGCCAGCCATGGTGGATGTGCAATGGTGGTTGACCCAGCATGGAAATTACCAGATTTAAACTATGTGTGTATATATATTTTACTTTTTAATTTCTTCATTTTTTATAAATATATATTTAATTTTTTTAAATTAGTTTAATTTTTTTGAATTAAATATATATCATAAAATGAAATTAATAAACCTTAAAATTGAATTGAATTAATTTATTTATTTTTATCTATCGTCTCACCCATTGCATTCGTCCAACGCTAACGCGTGGGCTCATACACTAGGCTCGATACAAAATAAAGATTAAAAAAATGAAAAAATAAAAATAAAAGAAAAAGGAAATGAGGCTATCAAACGCTTCATATGTAATAATACTTTATCTTTCATTGCTAGTGAAACTTCACTTCATATGTAATGATACTTATATGTTATTAGTTGTTGATCAATTTTTATTTAAAAAAAAAATCTTTTAAAGAGTAATATTTGGTAGAGATACCAATGAAGTATATTTGTCACAATTTTAAAAATAAAAGGTAAAAAAAACATTACATGTTTGATGATATTTCAATTCATATATATTAAGTGATACAACACATAATTAGTAATACTTTACTTCATACAGATAGTACTTGTTGTCTGAAATATCAACAAACATATTAAAAAAAAGATAGATAAATCAATTAAATTAAAAGTCTACATTATAATTTATATAGAAAATAATTCATTTTTTTTCTTAGCATGGGAAAACTCTTCATAATTAATGATAATTCAAATGATACTTCGATGTATAATTAATTATATTTTACTTCATACATATTGATACATGATGTCTTGAGAATCAACAAATATATTCCAAAAAAGAAGAAGATAATGAATCAACTAAATTAAAACCCTACATTATGATTTACGCAGAAAATAATTCATTTATTTTCTTCTTAACACATGAAAATACTTAATAGTTAATAATACTTCAATTTATGTTAAATGATATTTCGTCATATAATTAGTGATACTTTACTTCATACATGGTGATATTTTACTTTATACACAATGATACGCACGTGGGTACGCACGTGGAGCCGACGCGCTTGACTGTTTGGATAGGTTTGAATGGATTTTTTTGGGCGGATTTGGATCCTATTTGACCTGTCTAACGCAAGAGACCCGTTAGACAATCTCATATAAGTTTTTGTCCACTACTTTTATATATAGTTAGATTTTAAAGGTATAATAATATTTGCATTTTAACAAAAACACGTTATAAATTGATGTCATTTTGAAAATTAATAATTAGATACTTAATTGTAAGTTTTCATAAAACTGTATTTTTTTTTATGAATAAATAGTTTAAATATATTAGTAAAATATATAAATTAAATATAAGAAAGGGATGATTAGAGAAAGGGTTTACCGATTCACATCATTTTGCAATTGACATTATATTTTACGAATGAATTTAGATCCGCTAATTCCTCATCCGAAAAGGATGTTGATTTAAAATAAAATAAAATAAATATTTGGTAACTAGCTACTCCCTCCGTCTTGTGTTATTTATTGTTTTAAGTTTTTTCTTTTGTGTTAAAATGTTTGTTGTTTAATATATTTTGACACCCTTAAATTTAACCTTACAAATATATGGAGAGAAATTTTTTTCAACTTTTTAGAAAAATATAAATGAATAAGATTTTATGTAATATAAAAGGAAGGGATATATTAGTCCAAAAAATTAATTATTATCTAGATTAAAATTATAAAACAACAAACAAAACGAAACGGTGGGAATATATAATAAAGAATCGACCAATGGATTTAAAAAACAAAAAACGAACAAAGGATTTATTACATGCTTATCGCATCCTAAACAAACATAGAAATTTAGTAAGTACGTAATAAAACAATTCAAGGATTAATCACAATTATAAACAAATTTTCCTTTATGGTCACAACAATTATATTTATATGGCAGCAGGAAAAAAAGTCGTGCATACCAATACAAAAGTCGTAAAACAAGAAAGAACCCTTTGTCCAAAAGTATTTATCTCATTTGCAATTTAATCTGTTTCTCTCAATTATTTATGCAGTGACCATCTTTTCACAAGGCCGAAAAATGCCGCCTTTCCTTTTCATTGTGTAGTCACAACAAATCATAATAAACTACATTTTGGCCTTTGAGATTTAAGGTTTTATTTCACTATATACTTGAACTTTTTTTTTTCTACTAAAGCTCCTAACATTTTAAAACTTGCTCTTACCTAGTGCTCATTACATTTAGGTTGTTATAATAATCTCTTGCATTTTTAATAAAAACTTTAATTTTATTTTATTAAACCTTTCAAAATTCCCTTTTATTTAATTTTGGTTATTCATTTAAAAAACAATATTTTTTTCAAAATAAACTCTAAAAGTATATATACTAAAAAAAATTAATAATTTTGCCATACTTTTTTGACCGTAAAATACTTTTGCACAGTTATCAAATGTGGAGGCAGAAGCTAGCTGGAATGGGCTATTTGTGGACTAATCCCTGTCTCTCTCTCTCTCTCTGTCCACAGACGTATGGGATTCTTTGTCTTTATCAACATACCATAAATCCAGATCTTAATCGTATTCAAATGCTAATATCTTTGTCTCAAGACTCTTAACACCGCACTTGCACCTAAAGCTGCTTTTTTTATGAATTATTATAAAAGCATTAATTGATAAATTAGCAAGAAAAGATATTCCCCAAAACCCCTGTTGGACTTTTGTCCCTTTCACACTCCCCTCTCGCTACTTTCTCCTCCAGTGTCCCCTACCCCTACGCTCTCTCCTTCCCTTTTCTCTTCCTCTTCTTTCTCTTCTCTCTCTAGTTGCAGAAGAGCAGCTATAGTGTGCTGATACATAGTGCAAAGAAATATGAGAGGGCCACTGGGGCCAGTGATTGGGAAGTATCCATCATCCAGTGATTCTAATGGTGGAATGGGGAATGTAAAAAATGATATCATAAAACACAACAGAAAATGCAGAGATGTGGTTTTTCTTGTGATATTCATTGCCTTCTGGGTTGCAATGATTGTTAACTCCAGCTTTGGTTTCAACCAAGGAAACCCATTGAGGTAATTAACTCAAAAAACTGCTTGCTTTTCTTGCCATTTTCATCATGAACTAGATGCGTCTGATTTACCTTTTTGTTATCCTGATCTATTGCTTTAATGCTTATTAGTTGAAAAATGCTGTCTTTGCCATTCCCTTTTAGTAACCGCCCCTCCCCCCTTTCTTTCTTTGTGCGTAAGTGTGTTTTTTAATCCTCATTTTGGGTGCTCGTTACTGGTGCTGGAGACAGAATTCTTGGCACTTTATGTTCAGTGTTCGATCTTTGAAAAGTTATTTCACAAGTGTTCATATCTTTCCAAAATTTGGTTTGCCATGGAAATATGAAGCTTCTCATTTTTTGAATTTTTTTCATTTGGGTGCGTCTGCTGACTAAAGTAGTCAAGATTTAACAAGTTTTATGAACCAAAGACCTAAAGAAAGAATCTTTGTCTATTGGAGAACTACATCATTTAAAAAATTCTGCTTGCTTATATGTTGTAATTAATTTTGTTTCTTATGTTATTACTTATTATGCATTGATTACTCAGTTCTTCCATTCCCTTTTATGTAGTTTCTCTTCTGTATATTGTGGTGTGGCAGGTTAAACTATGGGCTGGACTATAAAGGGAATGTTTGTGGTGATAAACATGCTGATCTCGATCTACGTGAATTGGAACTCAGATATTGGTTAAATCCCAATCAGGTTTACCAAACAGGTGTAAAAGATAGTAAATTCCAGCTCTCCAATGCTCGGAGTATTTGCTTGATGGACTGTCCTATACCATCTGAAGACTCTCTCAATTGGGTCTGTGATTATCCTGAGGGAGATATTCGTATCTCACTGGATGACTGGATTGATAGAAATTATGATTATTTTGCTGACCTGACCCCTGAACTCAGGAACACTTCTCTTCAGTTGCAGGGTCCCTGCTATCCTGTTATTTTTCCCAGTGTCAATGGTAAATTTCTTCAAATACTGGCATTTTGCTTGCGCCAATGCTATTTGATTAGTTTGTTTTTATGTTGAAAGATTGTTTTTTCTTCCTTTTTTTATATAAAAGATTTGATTTTGAAAAGCTTCTTCAACTTCCTTGCTCAGTTTACTGGACCTGCCAGTTCATTGCACGTGCATCAAATGCATCTGTAAATCATTGGGAGCTGATGGGTGGAGTGAAAGTTATAGAGGATATTGCAATTGACCAGTCTATCCACAAATCAATCAACTCTCGGTCATCAGTATTAAAGGTTAGATGAAATTGGCCTGCCGAAACTTGTAAGCCTGGAAATAGAACATTAGTCAGCAGTCCATCCTGTTTCTTTCCTTACTATTGAGGACATTGTGTGGAACATTCCTGAAAATTTGGATATCTTGCTTCATTATTTGTTCACTTTTGTACCATTTATGCAATGCTTATTCAGAATGCTACCTTCATGTGTATATGAAACTCCATGGTTTCAAGATTATCAGGCAAGTTTCTGAATGTAAAACACTCTAAATTATTGGACATTCTATAAAGATTTGCACTTTTTTGGATTTTGTTGGTTGTGCCGCTGCTGTTTCATTCTCTAATCACAAAATATGGCTACTTTGTCCATCTACAGAGATATGTGGCTGATGTTGGGAAAGCTTGGCCTGTACTGCTTGTTTGCGGAGGATTTTTGCCACTGTTCCTATCAATCATATGGCTTTTGATGATCCGTCATTTCGTTGCTGGGATGCCATGGATCACTGTCATAGTTTTCAATCTCCTCATGGTATCTGTGACAATGTTTTACTATTTGAAAGGTTTGGATATTATCTATTCTCACTTCTTTGAAGGAGCTTATTGGAAGTTGATAAACCAAACTGCTGTTTTTGCTTTTCCTAGGTCTATATTTGATTCATTATAGTAATATTAGGTGTCTTTCAATTGTGTAAGTGTTTGATCAGATAAAGTCTAAACTGTTAGAAATGGTGATCATTTGATGAAATATATTTGTTCTTCTTAAGGTTCTGAATTAATGTCTCAATGATTAGGCCGAACCTAAAATATCTGCCTTTTCTGAGTATGTTGTTTTCTGTTCATGTCATCTTCTGGTTTGGTGTTGATTAGCATCTCTTGCTTACCAGTTACAATTTGGAATTCTATAATTTGTGCAATAAAAGTGTAGTGTATAACTCTTTTCATTCCTGGTTGAAGTTATGAAAATAATTCAACAGTCTTTGTATAAAACAATTTAATTTTAGTGTTTTTTCTATGCTTTTCAGCTGGATGGATCGGAAATGATGCCATCTCTCCAATCATTGGTGAGCACGACCCATATTATCATGTGTCCGCAAGGGTAGGAATTATGCTCTTACAAGTTCAGCATTCAGTTTGGATTCTAAATTGGAGATTCGGCATTCAGTAAAATCCATTCAAATCTTCGCAGGAAGAGACTTTCCTGCCGATTCTGAATCTCCACGTAGTCTACCAGCTACTTTAACCATTACATCAATATTCTCATGTGGATTGTTCCTTTTTCAGGAGCTAAATCATCTCCACGCAGCGGCTGTTTTCATGACCATTTTGATGATTGTCGCTTTTCTCTCATCCATTGCTATAGTCCGCCGTATCCTTATGGCAACATCCGTCTTGAAGGCAAGTTTGCTAACTCCTGCGACTTACTAGGGGTTGGGGGCATTCGCCAACCAAAATTGCTGAAACTGTAGAAGTGACATAATTATTGTTTCAAATGTTATGTGGAGTCTGTTATTTGAGTTCCTTACTGTTAAAATATTTCCAGTGGCTTGTCTACTAAAAGGTACCAAACCTAGACTTGAGATGCTTGCTGCTTAGTGCCCGAACAGTTGGACCCATGTAGAAACTTGTTTGGAGATATAGCAATTTAAATGTATATGGCAGAGCTAAGCTGTTAGGTAACTCTTTCACTAAGAAAAAGAGAACTCTCTCCTCATCTTTTGCTCTTTATTTCTGTATGTATGAAGATGTTTTACTTCCATAGGCTTGAAAGGCTTACTTGATTTCTCATGCAGTGCCCAAGTTCAGCTAAAGTTCTTTTTACTATCTAATGGTATAATTGTTTAGCATTATAAATAATCAGCACCCTGCTGTTTGACCTATGATGAAGTTATTTTATATGTTTTCCTGCTTTCTTTACTTGCATGTTTATCATGTCTTACTGTTCTAATTGGTTCAACCTGTAAATTAAGGTTGCTGCTAAGGTCATTGGAGAAGTCCAGGCGTTGATAATTTTCCCAGTTATACCATATGCCATGCTAGCTATTTTCTTTATGTTCTGGTTATCAGCCGCCCTTCATCTTTTTAGTTCCGGAAGTGTAGTACAAAATGATTGCGGGGCTAATTGCTGTGCTTATGACCTCAAAGCAAAGAGGCTGAGCTGTAATAGTTGCTGTGGCTATAGCATTCATTACACTTCTCATATTGCTGCTGCAATCCTTTTCCACCTATTTGGTGGCTACTGGGCGACCCAATTTTTTGTAGCATGCTCGTCCACAGTGATTGCTGGTTCAGTTGCTTCATATTATTGGACTCGAGGAGAAACTTCGGTATGACTCTGGCAGCAACAATATTTGTATTTCCTAAAACTGGAATTTTTTTCTTAATATAATGTTTTTAAGGCACTAAGTACTTGGTTGAAAGCTTCGAAATTATTTGCTTTTAGCTTTGTCGGTCTTTTATAGAACGGACCAAAAAAAAGATACCTTCAGAAGTATTTCTACTCTCCTGATTTCAACTTTATCATTAGTATGACAATTGACCTCAAGAGAGTTTCTACTCTCCTAATTTCAACTTGTATAATATTTTCTGATGATAAATCTTGTTTTCCTCTGTGTATGCAGCCTGAGATTCCTTTCCTTCCTGTTTTCTCCTCTATGAAGCGGCTTGCAAGATACAGTCTAGGATCGGTTGCTCTTGGTTCTCTAATTGTGTCTTTCATTGAATCAATACGGTTTATACTTGAAGGCCTTCGTCGTAAGTTTAAGCTTGTTAATTCCATGCCTGGAAGCTGGATTGGGAAGATGATGTATCAAACTTCACAAGGTTGCCTGAGGCTTATCGGATGCACCATCAAATCCGTGAACCGTAATGCTTACATCATGGTAATTTAATTTCTCATACACATGATTTTATGATTTTTGGTAAACTAGCTAGTTGGTCTCTCATATCATATGTTGATTTATTTCTCCAGATTGCAATAACAGGGAAAGGTTTTTTCAAAGCTTCTGAGATTGCGACGGAGTTGATAATGAGCAACATTCTTCGGATAGGGAAAGTGAACGTGATAGGAGATGTGATTCTCTTTCTTGGGAAGCTCTGTGTGAGCCTAACCAGTGCACTTTTTGCTTTTCTAATGTTGGACACACACAAATACAGATCTGCACATAACAAGATCACCTCCCCTCTCTTTCCTGTACTGGTATGTGTGTATGATTCTCTCTCTCTCTCTCTCTCTCTCTCTCTCTCTCTCCTGATGTGTTGAGATGAGATGAGGTTGATTGATTATATTTATACAGGTTTGCTGGGGGTTCGGTTACATAGTGGCTACTCTCTTCTTCGGAGTTGTGGAGATGTCGATCGATACGATAATCCTTTCATTCTGCCAGGACTCGGATGAACACCAAGGAACTGCTCAGTATGCTCCTCCCTTGCTCATTGAAACGCTCAACGACCAAAATGAGATGCAAAGACTGACGCAATGAGCATTTTGGAACTAATCCTTGTTTTCTGTTTTACATTAGCTTAATCAGATGAGATGAGATGAGATGAGATGATTCTTGGCTTTGTGTTGCAAAACTGTTATTATTTTGGGCTAACTTGGTTTTTGCCACAAATCCAAAACAATCATAAGAGATAGTCTCAAAGTATATAATATCCTAAGGTTAATTCTTCATTTACTCCTTAAAGCCTCCATGTTTATTTATAATAGAAGTAATTATTTGATTCTCCATGTTACCCCTATACACAAACCTTTTATTTCACCCCATAAATTATACCTACAATCTTTTGGAGGTTGGACACAATCAAATAAGCATGAAACATTTTTTTTTAAAAAAAATCGTTATCTCGCACAATTACTATAGTTGAACTTCACTCTCTATTATTGCGATTGCGCGACAACAGGAAAAACGACCGACGATTCTAGCCTCCACCACCCATGAACCTCAACCCGTATGCCGCCCCACAATGCTACCATATCTTCTAATCTATTTTATCATCATGAAAAATTAACCTCAGCAATAACAGTTGCAGTGACACCAAATAATCGACCAAACCCCGAGTCCGAAGCTTCTTTAGTTCCGACCAATGCGGCCCCCCTACATTGTCAATGCTCACTTCTACACCTCCGACAACAAGTTCAGAGCATTCGACCCCCAACGGTTATAAGGGTCACATGGGCAAAATTCAACAGGCTATGTAATATATTTTAATTGACAAAAAAATTTGTATGAGATCATCTAACGAGTCTCTTACGTTAGACGGATCAAATAAGATCCAAACCCACTCAAAAAAACTCATTCAAACCCGCCCAAATCCGCAAAAACAGTCGGCCCACGCGCGACGCGCATATTATTAGGTATAAAGTAAAGTATTACTCTGTATGAAGTTTAAGTATCATTAATTATGTGTCAAAGTATCACTTAATATAAATTGAGGTATCATCAACTATGAAGTGTTTTCACATGCTAAGAAAAAAAAAATGTGGACTTTTAATTTAGTTGATTCATTTATCTTTTGTTTTTAAATATGTTTGTTGATGTTCCAGACAACAAGTATTACTATGTATAAAGTAAAGTATCACTAGCAATGAAGCCAAATATCATTACCTATGAAGCATCTGATAACCGCCATTCTCTTTTTTGGATTTTTTTTTGTTTTTTTTTTATTCAGTTTTTTAAAATTTTCATTTTATATCGAACCCGGTGCATAAGCCAACACGTTAACGTCGAACGAATGCATTGAGCAAGACGCCGGTTATAAAAATTCAATTAATTCAATTCAATTTTAGGATTCACTAAATTCATTTTAGGGAATATATTTATTTCAAAAAAATTAAATATATATTTATAAAAAATGAAAAAATTAAAAAGTGAAAAAAATAAAAAAAAAATAGAATAGAAAAAAGGGGCTGGAGAGGGGAAGGAGACCACTAAAAAAAAAGGGAAAGAGACCACCTCATGAGTCAAATAAGATCCGTCTAATTTAAGAGAGTATTAGACGGTCTCAAATATATGCTCCCCATTTTGATTTGAGGCTATGAATCTGTTATCAATTTTAATTGGTTTGATTTTGGGGTGAGGGAGATGAGACTGACTTGAAAATTAATGAGTTTATTAAGGATATAAAAGTAACTTTGTATATTTTTATTTTATTAAAAAATAGGGGTTATGAAGAGTAAAATGACTTTATATAAATTTATCCATATCCTAAAGGTGCATTTACTTTTTTTCTTTTCTTTTTTTAAATGTGAAGATTGATTAGTCTTCTTTGGGATAAGTTATGGATTGTGATTAAGTTACCGAAACAATCCAGTGCATACTTGAAATGGTTAAATAAAGGGTACAATAATTTCAATTATAATAAAAAAATAATATTTGAATAATTTTACTGAAGGGTAAATATATATGTTTATATCCCAAATTATGACTTTTTTAAATATAATCCACGTAAACTTTGTAACAATATAGCTTGAACTATTCCCTAGAGAAATTAGCTTGAACTATACGAAAATTTACAAATTTAAGACTCTGTAATTTATATGGCTGTAGAAAGTAGACTAGGCGAGTAGGAAGATGTAGAAATACAACCAAAAAAATTAAAATAAAGGGAAATGAGTCAACAATATACATCATATTAGAAATGTGTCTAATTCACTCCAAATGTTAAGATCGAAAATTATGAACTAAAAGCAAGAAAATGTGTAACGAGGATGATGACAACAAGCTTTCAAGATTTTCGTAAAGGTTTTAGAATTATATTGACGTTGTGAATTTCAGTAACAAGTGTCATTGGACTAAAAATGCATGATATCCAGTAAATAAATATTGCAAAAAATGCATGATATCAAGTAACAAGTGTTATTGGACTGGAGTTCCTCGAAGACTTCAGCAAATAATAAGAAAGAAAAAACCCCCCGAAAAGAAACACACAATCGTTGAACTAACAATTAATATGAAAAATAAAAAATCCGATGGCAGCTCATTTGCTCACAAAACTCAATTTATTTCGGTCAACCTCGTCAACTCGGACTGAAATTATCCATCCATTTCCTTCTTCAGTCCAAGGAATACCCTCCTCTTCCAAAAGCTTGGTAATCTGTGACATAATGAATGCATAGATGAAGAATGATTTTAATGGCTATTTACGCTTTTGAAGTAAGCAAAGTGAACAAATTTTTTTTTGGGTGGAGAAGAACTACCTCTTATCAAAATAGAAGAGATTTATTCATATTCAGCTTGTAACTTTAACATATAAAAACCATTATACCAATTCACAACTAATTTACAACAGCGTCAGGAGGTATAAAAAAGAAAAATAAATAAATGAATTCAGAAATTCAATAAAACTATGGAAATGTATAGTATAATCATACCAGACACTTTCTCCGTACGTCTTTCTTGTCTCCGTTAGTCCCAACTACAACCTTCATGAAACGAACATCTGATGGAAACATCAAATGTGTCAGAGCCTTGTCATCAAGTACAATGAGTGTACAAAACATGCTTAGAATTACAACAGACCTGGCAAACCACAAAGAGCCGTCAGCTGAAGTCTCATATGGTACAGAGCCTCCTTTGGATCAAGCTCATGCGCATTGATACAGAATTCTTCATCCTCGTTACTGCAGACAAAGTGAGCGATTTAGTACATCAGTGGTCAAAGACTTGAGGAATGTTAGAAGGGAAAACAAGCCTTTGCCCTAACCTGTTCTCAATAAGTTTTTTAGTAGATAGTTCGTCTGCTTCACCAGCCTTCCTCATATAGAAGTGACCCTAAGACAATCCACATATCTAATAAATAATGGTTACAAATATAAATCAGAGGACAAGATAGAATTTGCCGTTTTTATGCAGCAGGGATGGAGCTTCCTTTGAAGGACATTACCATCCGCTACGGTGAATACACATTCAAGATTCTCAAATTTGGTGATTATGGGAACAGTAATCAGTGTGATGAGTGGATAAAATCGAAGAGGTTAGCTAACATTTTGGAGTATAAGGAGTGTGTTTGTTTAATTTTAAATGCGTCACTGCAGAGAAAGTGAGAGATTTGTTACTGCATAGAAACTTGTTTTTAGCCATTGACATATGCAATGGTTCTAAATTATAGATTGCATATACATGTTTGTGAGAATTTTAAGTTGTATGAATTATGGACAATTGTATTTTAATTATATTACACCAGAAATGCAACAAAATTAAAATTTACACCAAATTGATTCAAAGAACTTTCTATTTAATAAGAGTTTAAGTGAAATTGCAAGAAAGTGCAATCTAAAAGTAAAATGCAGAGTCATTATTATATCTTTGGATTTTAGTATATATGATGGAAAAAAATATGAATACGGGTAATCACAATTACATCCTGATGATTTCTCAAAATATATATATATATATATATATATATATATATATATTTTATGGTACAAGGTTCAAGTTTTTATTTATATGTCATTGTCTGGAAAATGAAAAAGTAAGATCACATAAAACCATAGAACCAAAGAAGACCTTGACAATTTATGCAATGGTCTGTAACTAAACCTTTTCATTACTTGCTGATTCTGATTTTTAGAGAGATATTCAAGGGATGGTTGGTATGCAATGCACTGAGATAAGAATGAAATGAGCCTGGCAATGGAATGATAATGGGAGTGGAATGAATATTGACACTCATATTGCTCATATCCACAAGGAATAAAGATATGAATGAAACTAACATTTGTGAATTGATTTTATTATCACGGTATATAATTGTAAATGAAATATATGAATTTGCTTAAATTTATTTTAAAATAACAATATTACCCTACAAGAGACACTATTATAATTTTAAAATATATTATTGAATATTATGCGATTTTTGCCTTATTAACATTAGCACTAAAATACAATAAAATAAGCAATAAAATTATACTCCCTCCGGCCCAATAGCAAGTGGAACTTGCTATTGGGCACGGAGATTAAGAAGAAATGGATTAATTGTTTAAGTAGTGGGTAAAGTAGATGGGGTCCATTTCTTTAAGGAGTATTATAATATAAAGTAAGTGGGGTCCACTTTGATGTTGACATTAATTATTTCCATATTGGGTAGGTGACCTTGCTATTGGGACGTCCAAATAAGGCAAGGTGGACCTTGCTATTGGGACGGAGGGAGTAGTAAATAAGCATAGTGCAGTGCACATGTTTACACAGCACAGTGCACATTTGATACAAATCCTATATACACATATATGTCTTTACCTGTTCAAGAAGATTTTGAGCAGTTAAATGATCCTTTTTTATGAATGCATCAGCAGACTGCAAAAAAATTAGATATGGTTATTCGATGAACCTTAAATGGTCTTATATTTTTCACAGAGAAAAAGAACAAAACATAGGCTATGGAACACAACAAAGGGACATGCTAGCTAGTATATACTACTCGGGATAGGGTTCATCATAGAATGAGAAAGTTGGTATGCGCAAGGAGAGTCACAGTGGAGCAAGGACTTACAGCTTTATAGTACTCTTTCATAGTAGCCCAATTCTCCGACACAGCTTTTCGCAATTCATCGTAACTCTCCTCATTTGCTTCATTATCTAACAAATACCATTCGCATGCATCAGAAAGCATTATAGAAGCATGCAAAACCAGTCACTTAGTAAAAATTCATGAAAAACACAACCTAACCAGTTACTAAGTAAACGTTCATGAAAAACACAACCTACAAAAGATTCATTTAGGAGGCACGCTGAAGCCTGTAGAATCTACGAGATGATGGCATTACCATCCGGAATTAATTGTAAGTGTTTAACATTAGTCAGAACAGTCATGGTATCAGAGCATTAAGCAAGTGTCCATAAGTTGGTAGTAGTTATATATCAAAATTCATCTGTAAAAGCCAAGCCAGGTAGTATAACAGTCAACAGATAGCAGAAAGACTTAGCTTTTGTTTGCACCGTGACTCAACACTCAACAGGCAAGTAAACATGTGCAATAGAAAAAAGTAAATTGTCAAGCATGCAGTATCAGTGCGATGAACCTGAACCTGAACCTGACAGTACTGTGATGTCTGAAGTTGCCTCCAAAAAACATAAGCATAATGGCCTTGTAGAAATAGATAAGTCTCTTCAATTACATAGATAGAATCAATATTATACAGTCAATGAAAGCTCACTGTTCACTACAAGTTCAGCATTTAGCAAGTGCCCCATCAGTTGTTAGTAGTTATACATCAAATTTCATCTGTAAGAGTGTAAAAATCCTGGCTTGGATAGCAATCAAGAGATAGTAGAAAGCCTGAGCATTTCTTTGCCCCTGATTTTAACTGGCAAGTAAAAACTTGCAATAGAGAAAAGTAAATTGCCAAACATGTAGTATCAGTGTGATGAACCTGACAGTATTGTGATGTCTGAATGGCATAGTAGAAATAGATAAGTCTCTTCAATAACATAGGTGGAATCAATGATCTACAGTCAGATGAAAGCTCGTTACGATCGTCGATCAGAACCCATACTAGCACAAAAAGAGGATGTCTCGTGGAGATTATTTTAAAGACAGCTCGTGCAAAGATAGTCAACTATTGAAGTTTGCTAGTTCATTTCCACAGATATAAAATACATCAAAAGAGTAAACTAAGCCTTGCAGTTAATATCTGCATCATTAACATGGTAGACTGAGCAAAGACAAGCATGACTAATAATTTAATAAAACACACAACAAAGCAGAAGTGTATAGAAGCCCAAGAAAACTCTTACTTATATCATTAATTGGTCGTCTTGTAATATAAGTAAAATCTTCTATGAACGTCTCTTCAAGAGGTTTAGCCACAATCCGACCATAAGGTGACTGCCTAGGTGTTCTAACTGGATGGGTGGACTTATGATCTTGAATTCTTTCAGGTGCACTAAATAGTGCTGCTAAAACTTCTCTTTGAATATCTTTATTTTTCATCTGTGTCTGAGGTAATATTGACTCATCTCCATTGCTGGCGTCACTTTTTGAGCTGAAAGTTCGACAGTTTTACAAACAACCTTCAATTAGCTACAACAGAAAGTCTAGGTTACATCAAACTATACTCCAACAGCAAGAACTAAACCTTCCAGGATAATGAAGAAGTTGCGATTGCTTTGGACAAGACGTGGACCCCACACCATGGCTTTTCCTTGTTTTCTGTTCAGAAGCAGTGACCAAATCCAGAGAAAGCATTTCAGACACAGTCAGTATAAGATAATTCACAGCAACATAGTTGATATAAGTGGACCCATCACATTGTTCTAATTAAAGGTGTACAAAAACAATGTTCACTTGACTTTAATAAGTATGTTAGAGTCTACGGTTATGGAAGTAGTGAACCCAAAAAACAACTGATGTATTTGCACTGAACACAACTGAATGATAAAGAAACAAGAAGCAAAGTATCAGGCGACGCCTGCCCAACAATTCTGCCGAAAAAAATTACTTTTCTGATATCTGAAATAAATCCAACCCTATGACTTAAATAACAAAACAACTAGAATTCGGAAACAAAAAGCCCTGCCCATAAACATAAATAACTTAATCAAATAAGGAAATAAAAGACAACTACATAAATAAAATTAAGTAAATAAGTAGAGATTGTAGGGAATCAATGTGTAACAAAGTACAACAAGAATTTGCACTAAATACATAGCAGGATTATAAAACTCAAAAGCAGATATCAGGATGGAGAAGATTCTATCATAATGAAAGTAGCTGCCGACAAAATTATTTGAGCAATATTTTTCCGGAAACAAGTGTTTCAAGGAACCAGAGCTCACATTCCCAGCAGCTATACCAATGACATCATCACTCTTCTCTAGGGTGGTTGCAGCTGATATATCAAGGAGTTTGTCAATGCTCTGCACATTTTTAGGAATACAAATGGAGTAAATAAGAAGCTTTAAGTAGCATAGAAAAGTTAAGTGCACTTAAAATGAAAAGAAAGGTCTTCCTTTGATGTAATTCTCAGAACTTGAGACTGATTGTAAATTATGCAAAACAAATAACTAGATGTCTAGATCAACTATTAGTACATGACAATGGGAACACCAGTCGAATTACAAATAATCACATGAGCCTTCAAACAAAATGTGTGAATACAGATTAAACTGTAAAGGTATCTTAACACAGAGAGATGCCTAAACACAAATTATGCTTGGTTTTGTATCCTGCAAACATGAAACTCTTTTCAGATAATGATAAGGGAATTTGGTTTGTTTTACTCATAACTAAGTTTCAAGTGGCATGTTGGACAATATTTCGGAAGCAAAATCTAACTTTTTCACCCTATTATCAAACAATATCCCCCTTTTGGGAAAAAAGCAAATGATTTCAGAGAACATCAATTCCAACCTTCAGAAATATATAAACAAAAAATGTTTCTACATTCAGAGTAGCTCAGGTTCTACATTTCACTTGTATGCAACTTAACCAAAAACTTTTGTTTGCACACTTCCTGAAGGCATTATCTCCTAAACTTCAGAAGCAATGATGGCAGTTAACAAAACAGACTTACCATTGGCATATTGTAACCGCATTGACCTGCATATTAGAAACATAGAAGAGTTAGATGTTTACTGTTGCAAGAAAGAATAATTTCAACATGCATGGCCAAAATAGCAAGAGCCAAAAAAAATTACAGAAAGTCTTCTTAAAGCAAAATGCAAGGACTACATCAGATATCCTGTATACCTATTTTTACTGCTACCCACTACGATCCTAGCTGGGCTGATAATGAAGGATATGAGTATTTACTAATATGTTGAGAGGATTTCATGCACTTTCACTATTCTTGGAAGGGAAATTTGGGGCAAGGTTGATGGGAAAGTGATGTTGCGCAAAAAATAATGAAAGTGGTTGCTTGGTATTGGCAGTTGACTATTGAGGAAACATTCCACTTTGTTAATTTCAACATCCCAAAAGTGTGGAATAAACCAAACGCCTCACAAATTGGGGAAGAGAAACTCACTACCAATCTACCATCATTTCATTCCAAATCATGTTCCCCTTTAATTACCTAGCACCCTTTATTCAATGGGAGAGAGCACACTTAAAGATTGCCATTAAATAAGAACTCCCTTTGAAAAGTTAATTAATGTATCAAGTGGAGGGAGATTAAAGTAATAATAAAGTAGCCAATGCTGAAAAACAATGAATGAAGGACTCCAACCAGATATGCTATTGCTATTTATAAAGCAAACTAACGAAGTAAAAGATCCATAGCCTGCAATCTTACTGCCATGAATACTGCAAATTCAATATCATAACACAGCATAAATTACTTGAGTTTGGCAACTGTGAGTACAGGGAAATATGTAGATAACAGTAAGGTAATCCATAACTATACCAAATCACTATCGTTTCAGCAGGACTGCGCCAAATGTAAGAGCACATACACTGATAGCCTATGGCTACCAAATGTAAGCAACTATAGTCTATGGACCACCTTAGAAAGATTTAGATAGCCATATGAAAAGGTAAAGGCCTCCATGCCTTCAAATTCCATGTCGCAAATGAGATTGGCACAAGGTGGCTAGTCATTAGACCAAGACGAGATCCCATATCTGGACTTATATATATTTTTAAAAAGATTGAACTAGTAACATTGCAAAAGACTAGCTCAAACGTGCATGAATGAAGAAATTTTCATGTTTAACTTTTATCGAAAAATTAATCCCTCCAAGGTGCAAATATTTATGCTTGTTATGATGAAGCCAACTAAATAACATGTACGTATTTCATCAAGGATTACAGAGCATACCATTACAGACAGCGGTTCAAACAAATCTAAAATAAGAATGGGCCACATCCATATTATATAATCTTACAACTCAAAAATTTTATCGATTAGTTTCCACAACAGTGTTAAACCAACAAAACTCACCGATAACTTCTTTGATTACATCCATCTCCAGCTGAAACCCATTTCCAAGCATTTTGTAAAGAAATTCTCCAAGATCATTGTCCATGGGTTGACCCTGCGAGGTGAATTCCGGCTCTTTTTCCTCTCCCCAGACCTCAGCGACTGGAAAATCATTAGAATTTAATTTCATTGGTTTTAGCTTCTCAGTCACTCTATTCGATTGAGGTCTAGGGTTGATGTAATCCTTTCCAATCACATCGGATACAGTTCCGAGAGACGCCGAACCCTTTTTCGAATTAAACTTAAGAAAGTGAGGTTTCTTCGAGATGCAGCTGGAGGAGCTTACAGAAGATGCTCCATTGATGTTATCTGGGTCCTTTTCTGATCTGGGAAACGAAGGTTCGGAGATGCTATCCTGCTTCATGTTGCAGAGCATTTCCGCCGTCGACTCTAAATTCCGGCCTGCTGCGCAGTAGGCCGAAGCTATGTCATCGAGAGAAACAGCGGAACCAAAAGCTTCAAGCAATTTCTGCAGATTGTTCTGGTCATCGGCATCATCATCAGTGAATGAAGAACTCGAAGGAACCACATCTACTTTCATCCTTGAAGCGAAAAAGATAATAATCCTCAATCACACCTATAGCATGAGACAAATGGCTATAGAAATTTGCTAATTCCCCAAATAATACGCCAGAATCCTGTCATCATGCTCCGACACATGTGTATAGATGTAGAGAGAGAGATCGAGTTCGACCTTGCAATTCCATTGAGGGTTTTCGGACGTAACTCGACCTCGGTTTTTGAGAATTAGGGATTCAAAAAGTCCGAAAGCATCTCTCTTCCTCACTGCTCTTTTTTAGGAGGAAAATGCGTCTCTTTTTACTTTTACCAACTTCCTCCTCCTCCGTGTTATGGTGCACACTGTACTGCTAAACACGCTGGTCACTTTTTTTTATGAAGAAGAAATATCCAAAAAATATATTATTCACATAAATTCATTAGTAACAACTAACAATTTATTAACGCATGCATTTCATGAATGGAGTGAAAGATAGGTAATTAATGTTACATTTGATGAAATTTTGTTTCTTCAGAATGTTTAATGAAATTACTCACTAAATTTTAATAATAGATATTATGAGTTAATTTATTTTGTCAAAATATAACTCGTAAATATAACGTCCTCGATCACTTTTATATAACTCGTAAATGTAACGCTCTCGATCCAAAAGAAGGGATCTAGCTGCTATCCAACATCCTTCCGCGTGTCATTAATTGTTGCTAGTAAAGTTTTTCCGTTAAATGAAAGAAATTATGTATTGAGCCCAACTAATAAAAATGAACAAAAAAATATTTGAGATCATCTAGCGAATCACAATCTTTCAGTACATGTGAAAACCCCGCCCAAAAGGCCAAACCCATGCCCTGAACCCTCTCATTTCGAGCCCACCAAGCTCGGGGCGTGTGCGCCACCCGGTACACTTGTTTGGTATCCCTAAATTTTTGTTTCTTATCTTCTTCTTTTTTAAAAAAAATTACTTCACCGAAACAATTATCGCACATAGTACATGAATCCACACGTTAACGTCAAACGAGTGCACTGCGGACTGGATAAAAAAAATTAATTAATTTTAAAAAAATAAATATATATTTATAAAAAAAAAGGATGATGGGAGCCACTGAAAAAAAAAAAAGAAAAAAAAAGTGTGGAAGGTCAAATACTGATGAAATAAGATTTGTTAAGACGAATTTACTAGAGAACTTCCATAAAAATGTAATTTGTATTTTTCTTTAGTACTTAGAACTTAGAAGATAATAGAAATAGGAAACTTTAGATAAACAAAGGTGAGAAGTTCGGTACACGATATTGTATATTGCATTCTCTATATTATACTCCCTATACACTTTCAAATTACGAATTTTGTTTTTTTTTTAATTTTTTTATGTAATTTTTGTTTTTTTAAGGGTGTTTTTATTTGTACGACTGATTCTACTATTTGCACTTCGTTTACTTAATGCACTACAAATTTTACTCTTTGCACCACACACGTTTATATTAAAAGGTGGACTTGCGTGCAACAGCAGTTATTTCCGCCTATTTCAGGCGGCCACGTGGCACATGGTACTTTTTATTATAATTGAAATGATGATAGTATTAATCTCAGGTTGATACCTTTCTTTATCGTACTTGATACTTTTCTGCTTACCACATGGTACTTTTTATTTTACCGAACTCGTGCTTTGCTTTCCTTTGCAAATTCTTGGAATGATGATTGTTTTAGATTAATCTCAACACATACAATATAAAAACTGAAAAAAAAAAATCAGAATTTGAACTAAATAAACTTATATAAAATAACTAGCAGACCCCTTACTTTTTAATGATACAGATAGTACTTTTCGAATGTTTTGTGATACTTTTTAATAGGAAGGTTGGTACTCACTTTGGACAGTTTTTTTTATGGGTTGACCCGCGTTGACCGGGTCAAAGCGCGAGTTGACCCGCATTGACTAAGTCAAAAGCGGGTTTAACTGACCCGTCTCATATAGTGTTATTTGCATCATGATGCATGCAAGTGTTTGCCTTATATTAATATCCTTCGCTCCAAGAATATTTATTTTACTTAAAAAAAAATATGTTCGGAAGCACAATTTCGAACACGTTCACCTTGTTCGAGAATATTAATTCAAACATCGACTCCAATACTTAGAAAAAATTTGGTTCGAAAACTAAAGTTTGAATAACCCTCATTTATTCGGAAACTAAAATTTGAACGACACTTAGAAAATTTCAGGGTATTAAGGTGTTAGAAAATATTTTTCAAACGAACTATGAGTTCAAACCACTCTAATATGTTCGAAAACTTAACTTCGAACGCCATGAACTCCATTTTTCTCCAAGTGTTGTTTGAGAAATAGAGTTCGAACCACTCTAAAATGTTCGAAATTTTCAATTCGAACGAATCGCGATCTGAACAAAAAAAAAACATGCACTACACGTTCTAAATTCGATTATTTTTAATCAATACACACATACTAGCATCTATCACCTCTAATAAACTATTATAAATTGATGAATAATTCGATTAATTTGTTTTCTTTTTTAATTTTTGTTTAATTTTGAATTTATGGTGCATTGAGTAATTTTAGTGGTATGAACAAATAATAAAAAGGTATTGAAGAGTAACTTCACAATTATTTTATTTTTTCTCTATTTCTTTTATAGTACATAGAGTAAAAATAGTGGTTCAAATAGTGGCTCCCTTTTTTTAATTTTGTTTTTTAATTTAATATTAATTTTCAATTAATAGTAAATAATTGATTATTATGAATGATTATTTCAAAATTAAATTTTATAATTTATTTATTTATTTTTATTAATAAATATTAATTATTATATACATTATAATTAATTTTCATTTTATAATAAATATTATTAAAATTATGAAAATTTAATATTATTTAATAGTGAAATACAGAAAATTTGAACCGGAAGTCTGAAACATTTTTGGTTATTTCATGATTGTGGAAAGAGTTAAATATAATACTCAATTGGTTCCCACAAGCAAATAACCCTAACCATGAGTCTACTCAATTGGAGGAATTGATGTCATAACCGGACATGATTCAAGAAGATGAAGACAAAAAAAAACCAACAAAGCAAAAAAGAGCGTTTGGCCGCTTGCAAATAGCATCTTCCAAAAATGCTAGAAGCTGAAAACAGCAAATTAATTATAAATTAACCACATTTAACACTGAATTCGATCACCGACGATACTTAAAATCATTCCCTCCGGCGTTCCGACTCCGATCATCGGCAACAGAGTCTCTAACGCTCTCGGTGGTCTTCTCGGCGATCTCCCACATACCGTCCATTGTGTGCTTGGCTATTCTCCCCAGCTTAAGGGCAGTCTCCATGGCTCCCACCGCCGCCGCCTTCACCATCTCCTCCACCGGCTCCACCGTCTTCCTCGGTGATTTCCGCCGTTCCCCCTCCATCGACGACGTCGTCACTCCGTTTCCTATATTCATTGGCGTGCTGCGTTTGCGACTTCCCGTATCTATTTCAGATCCTTCTGCTGTATCTGTATTCTTGTAAAGCTGCTGCCTTAACGACTCTTCCTGCAGAAATTGATTTAAGATCTCAAAAATGAAGAAATTAACTACGTGCATGATTATTACTGTGTTCAGAGAGATTATAAATAACCCTAATACCTGGTTTATGTGGGATATAGATACATAATTGTTGCAACGATTAGAGGAATTGAGATGGTGCAAAAGAGCTCTTCTACTTGCCAACGACATTGTTGGTTATAGTCTAGCAAATATATATATACAATACTGTATGATTATGATATATAAATAGGAAAACCAATATATGTTTTGGGAATATTTATACATAGAGATCGATATCTGCTTTGAGGGACACGTACGTATGTGTATGTTACGTGGTACGCTTAACTTGACACGTCAATGGGTTTTGAGCTGAGTAAACATATATAACTGCTGCCACCTTAAAAAAAAAAAAAAAAAAAAAAAAAAAAAAAAAAAAAAAGACTGCTGCCACCTTTAATTTCTTCTGCTGCCAGATTTCGATTTCATCATTTAAGGTTTTTGATCCTTTAATGCGTTGGTTGAATTTGTTAGGGAAAGTGTGAAAACCCATCTTAGAGTTTATTTGAGAGGTATTTTTTTTTTCCTAATAAATAACACCCAGAAACTGAAAATCCCCCATCTCCTTCCTTAAAAATATTCTCGTTGTGCAAAATTACAAAAAAAAATAAAATTCCTTTTTATATAATTTTCATTTTATTATTGATAATATTTGCATGAATAAAATTAATATTATTTTACCAAACATGTACTTTTATGAATAATAGTACAAAATCAATAATGATAAAATAATCAGACATGTACTTTTCCGCCGTCCCTTCACCGCGCCTCGCCGAAAACCTTAGCTCCATTTAGGGTTTCGGGACGTGAACTGGTGAACCTTGGTGCTGAACTACTTTTCTTCTTTGAGTTGATCTCCGATCTTTATTCAATACAGACTATCTATTCCAAAAGGAAAAATCTAATATTGCTAAAATAAAAATTACAACTCAAAACTCGGCCAAACAGTTTTATATCTATTACATTAAAACAACGTAAAATAAAACTTAGACCTAATCCATGGATTTTCTCATGGATAAAAATCACGTAGCCAAACCGGCATACGGCCAACATTCATTCAACATAAACATACATCAACATAAACGTAGCAAAATCTGGAAATTTTGATCTTGATCAAAAATCCATCCAAATTTTATTCCTAGGTTTCGAAAATTTTAACACAAAATTAGGGAAAAATTAAATATCAAATTTCGAAAAATTTGATTCTCAAATTTTCGAAATTATGAGATAAAAATCTGAAAATTTGAAGACTTCAAATATCATTCCAAATCTATATCTCATCATGATCAAAAATTGTAATAATTCAAAACTAGAATTTTCGAATTCAATCCAAAATTCTTCTAAGTCTTGAATACCATAAAAAATCGAAATACATGGCCAATTAAATCTGAAAATTTAAACACCATAAATTTATCATCAAATTTAATTATGCAATTGGAATTTATGCCCGGATTAATTCTAGTATAGTGCCAAAACCTGTCTCTGATACCACTGTTGGGGTTTTTTCGAATTAAACCACCGCAGGATCTATTTGGTTGTTCGTTAATCCGTGTTCATGCAAATCATAATTTTATGTAACATGCATGATTATCACAGTCTAATCAAATAGCATGTAAAACAGATTCAATTCTAATAAAGCTGAAGACATAGAAAACGAATCTACTTACAAATCGACAGACGGTCTGAGGACAAGATCACAGATCTAATCTTGTTGTTGAATGAACAATGATAATGGCACCACTTATGTCACACACGGCCACTGCACAATTCCACTCTAAGATCTTCTGTTATATTCCCGGACTGTATCTAAATTCAGAGTGGGCTGAAATCTACTAGATAGAATTGTGAAATCTGTGGATAACTTTGAGAGACAAAGAGGGGCGGATTTCTTATGATAATAATCCTTAAAATTTCGTGCCCCCCTCCCCTTATATATAGGGAGGGGCGAAATTTCATGTTCCAGTCCTACTGGGCTGGACCTCTATCTCAAGTTCTATATCCAGTCCACTTTCAGTCATATTGGGCTACAACAGGGATCTAGAAGAATATTAAATTGGCCCACTAATTTATTTAATATCTAATATCCAATAAACTTAGGATATAATTAAATAAATTAAGTTTTACTTTTATTCCACTAAAGAAGAAAAACTGACCTACCAATTTAATACATATTTGCGAATATGCTTTCTCCTTTAGTCCAGCCATTCCCCGTGTTTAAGATATAATGTTCATTAATAAATTATGTCAACCTCTGACAGCTATAATTAATTAACATCTAAAACCTTGAGTAGTACCTGTAACACCCCGGAAAAATATAGTATTATTTTATAGTTAGAAATTTCATGAAATTAGAACCCAATTTATTTTGGGCTAGTTGATCGTAGTCCTAGAGACATTATAAGACCAATAAAAGTATCGACCTTAGTTGAGTTTTCTAATTAATATTAGAATACATATTATAAAAAAAAAGATATTATGGGATCGTTTTGGTATCAATAACATCCAATTCGAACTTCATTTGACCTTCCAATAGGATTGATTTCATTAAATATTTCGAAATCAATTTATTCTACCAAGCTCAATTAATTACCCACTTCTTAGCCCCTCTATTTATGCCAATTCCAATTATTTCATAATTAAAATACATATAGGATATACCTATTGGGCCTATCTATTGGAGAAGAGAATTAAGTTTATATCAATTTATTAAAATCCATTTGGAAAAAAAAAATTAAAAAATTAGAATTTAGTAAGATAAGTATAAACCACCACCAATCCATTTTAACCATTTGGCATGCAATTGTAGGGGATTAGTGTATTAATAAAGATAAGTGTATTGCATATATATAATATATCGTCTTCAGTTAATCAAAAGAAAAAAAAACATCAAATTGAAGAGACAATTGGCCATAAATTAAACAATCATTTTTGAAATGATGAGTCACAACTAAACCTTGCCACTTGGAAAGCTTTTAGTTAAAATGAATTCATATTTGAAAGTACACGTGTATAGCTTTAGCAATAGGTATATATGTGTGTGTAGTATTTTTGGGTTACTTGGGAGAGTAGAAGCATCAGAAAAAAAAAAGGGAAAAGAACAAAAAAAAAAGGGAGAGAAAAGAAAGAGAAAGAAGAGAAAGGAAAAAAAAATTGGTGAGTTATTATCGATGCTTTCCTTTTCGATTAAAATTCTGATCAATTCAACCTTTTTAAGTATGCCGATTTTTAAATTTATTTTTCTTGGATATTAATTTAGTTCCTAGAATTAAATTAGAATTTTTAGAAATTGTAATTAAATTCTAAAATTTTCAAATTTTATATTTTTGTCCCAAAAGAAATTCTAAAGTTTAGAATTCACTCCTAAATGTTAACCAAGCTACTCAGTCATTGAATTTAGTTTAATTCATTTTTATTCATTCATTTTGATCTAGAAGACCCGATAATTTCTCAATCAGGGTCACCAAGTTGATTTATTCCGTCAAATGCGCATTATTCGCCCGTTTGATTCTATTTCAATTCCAAGCGATCCCAAAGCATAGGAAAACCCTAATTAAGTTATTTAGGACTTAAGTTATTATCTTTATGACCTATTTGAGGATTCTAAGATAGAATTCCAATTTTGTAGGTCGAGACGATCGGAGAGCATAGTAGCATTTCACACATAAATTGCACTGCATATTGAGATCATCAAGGTGGGTTTCTCTATAACTCACAACTATGTTTTAAATTCGTCCATGAAAAGCATGTTAAATATTTTAATAGCATTGTTTACGCAATGATTGGATGTTATGAGACTTCATGCACAGAGGAATTCCGACTTACAAGCATAGGCGGTTTACTTTGTGACGAAATGTCTATATAAGTAACCGTAAAGTATTCATGTGATCACATTGGGTCTCTCATCCAATGAAGAAGAGTAAACTTTGTTATAAAGAATGGTTATGATTGATTTTAAAGCATGAAAGTATGACTTGGACGAATGATAATGCCCACTGAGTGTTTTCTGGCACTCAACCCAAATATTTTCAAATGTTTTTAGGTCCTGGAGTTCAAGCTGGTTGAGGGCGAGCTGTTGAAGTGGGTTTGATGGTTGACCCTTATGTGGTTTTTGCTTTAAAACCATCTTTAAACTTATGTTTGTGTGTTAAATATTAAATGCTTCCGTTGGTACTTGGCAAGCCTTTTAAGTTTGAAAGTTGCTAACCCTAATGGTCAATTTTTGATTGTATATATATATTTTGAATGTATATAAGGGTTGACCGTGAAGTTTTTGAATGTGTGGCCTGTTTGGTTATATCTATTGCTTGTTGACAGGCCATAATTTGGTTATATGTGAGTCAGCGATTTTGAAAAGCTTTGTTGGAAGTTGACTTTAAGAACGCCTGAGTGCAGGTTTAAACATTTTAAGCCGAGGTGCTGTCCGTTTACAAATTATTAATAAAGTTAAATCTAATTCTTTTTATAAAAGTATTTATTACGTAAGCATGTACGTATGTTTTTGGTGACGTTTTGGTCCTAGTGGGACTGGGGCGTTACAGTACCACACAAGCTTTACCATGTAAGGAATAAATTCCACCTGCAGGGTTTCAACATGAACTTGTGTTTCCTTAAGAGAACATCATCAACCTGGCGCACCAGGACACGGTGCTCATGCATACTGCTCGAGACATCATGTATACATTTTTATTACCCAAGATATCGAATTCGATCTACGAAAAGATCTTACACATTGATAAATCAAAGTAATAAACAACGCACACATATGCTCGCCAATATCACATGAGTTCAGAACCCGAACTATGTGGATCTTTATTCTCTCAATAACTGGGTCAGAGACAGAGAATAGTATCCTATCATGGTCCTCCTCAATACACAAATGAGTGTACTAGAATAATCAGTTAGTCAAGATAAACTAACTTATCAGATTATTCTACGGTGTACCGATGGTGTGTTCAGGACCATCTAAGCCGTGAGCTCTTTAATACAATACAAGGTTCTAATGATATGATCTTACCGTGTGACTCCCCACACCATATCATCTACAATGTAAGTATATGGAACATTGTATAGAACAATTATAGAACATAATCTAAATGCAAACAGTGACTGCAATAACTTTCATTTCATATCATCAGAAAAGTATACAAAGACAAGTCTTCTAGTATACAAAACCAACATATATATATATATATATATATATATTTCACTAAAACAAGAATCATGCATGAAAGATGTGGAGCGCGCATTCGGAGTTCTTCAAAATCGATTTGCAATTGTGGCAAATCCAGCACGCTATTGGAAGAAAAAAGATTTACAAGATATAATGATTGCGTGTATTATTATGCACAATATGATAGTTGAGGATGAACGAGACCTTGATGCACCAATTAATGATGCGAGAGAAGTGCAATTCTAGATGTTGAAATATCGAACGAAGGAATAGATGAACTTCAAGTGTTTTTGGGCAAATTTAAAATAATCAAAGACAAAGACGCCCACCCCTATTTTTCTTTTCTCTCTCCCTCTTTCTCTTTCCACTATTTCTCTTTTCTTTCTTTTTTTTTCTCTTCTTCCCATTTCTTTCTCCTCCTTTCTCTTTCTCTCTTTTTAAATTTATTGAATTTTACCTTGCAATAAAATTTCGATTTCATAGACCAAGCATGATAATTTTTACAATAAAACTATTTTTTTTAATGATTTGGTAAGAACACAATTCATTTTTAATTTAAAAATGTTTTAATGATAGCTTTGATATTTTTATATCTAAAAATAATATTTAAATAAAAATTAGTTAAATTATATATAAAAGTAATATATATTTATATATGTATATATTTTATTAATGAGTGATATAATATGGTGGGATCCCAAAAAGTTATATATGTACCATATATTATAGTGGATGATTTGAAGGGAATGACTATTTAAAAAAATAGGTATAACTTTTGATATGGCGGTGACGTGGCGGAGTTATGTACTAAAATTATGGTACAATATAGAAAATGCTCTTATGAAGTCCAAAATTAGATAAAATATTTAAATAATAAAATATTATTATATGAAACATCAAGTTTCTTTGACAACAAGTAAATATCTTTCGAAATATATATATTAATTTTCAAAAGTCAATGAGATCGTGCCACATCAGTCCTAAATCCCCTCCCTACAACTGTAAATAGAGGCCTCCATATCAGTTGAAAAACACACCAAAATTAATCATTTGAAGAATTCAAAAATTTGAGATGAAATTACATAAGTGAAATTATCTCAAATATTCAAGGTGTTCTTGCGACATTCAAATGCGTTCTTCACTAAATTAATCCTGAAGTCGGCGTTTGATCCATAAGTAAGATAGTCAAAGACTTTATTCATCAAATTCATCCTAAAACTGACATTCGATCCGGAAACAAGGCAACGACTCTCTGGATTAATGTTATCAAGTCCAAATACCAAGTCAAGAAGATCGTTGATACAAATCTTTCCTCAAAAACTTCGAATATTGTTTGAAGATCAAGTTTTGAGAGAAGAATTAGAGGACGAATAGAGATTGTATCCGTTAAATTTCATTTTGATCCGAAAAATCATTTCGTTTATACACTGTTTTGTGTTTTACTAAATTAAATATAAAAAAGTTATGTTATAAATTTTGGCACGCCTAGTGGGACAATTCCTACCTCTCATCTTCTCTATTCACCTAATTCCTCAATCATCAATATGTCTGCAATTCTGGAATAATAAGAAATAAATGATGGGGGCAAATATTTTGAGGAATCTCCAAGTGTAGAAGAAGAAAAAGAATAAGTGGTTGTAAATCTCGTCATCGGCCCATTCAAGTCCTCCAATGCATATCCCAATCCATGAAAATAAAGTGCAAATGCTCCTTGATAAGAGCCAAAACTATCTAAAACTTTCAAAATGTAAAAGTTCTTTGATAAGAGTCTAAACTATCAGTAAAGCTCTTAGACATGAGGAAAAACTATCTAAGCTCTTCAAAAATGTCAAGTACTCCTTGACACAAGTATAAAATGACTACAATTTCAAATGCAAATTCAAATCCTAGACTCCTTGACACGAGTATAAAATGTCTACAAATTCAAATCCAAGATTCCTCGACACTAGTAAAAAATGTCTACAAATGCAAGTTCAATCAAAGACTCCTTGACACGAGTATAAAATATCTACAAATCCAAATTCAAATACAAGTATTTATGGACACGAGTATAAAAGATCTACAATTCCAGATTCAAGTTGAAGATTTCTCGATATGAGCATAAATTATCTAAGTTCAAGAAACTCCTTGATACGAGTATAGACTATCTAATAAATTCAAATATTAAGAACTCCCAAGTATGAGTACAAAATATTTACAAATTGAAGAACTCTTTAATACGAATATAAACTATCTAATAAATTCAAATCTACAACTCCTTGACACGAGCATAAAATGTCTACAAGTCCAAATTCAAGTTGAAGGCTATTTGATATGTCATATGAGCATAAACTATCCAAGTTCAAGAAAGCTCCTTGATAAGAGCATAAACTATCGAAGTTCAAAAAAGCTCCTTGATATGAGCATAAACTATTTAAGTCAAAATCTTAAAAGCTCCTTGATACGAGCATAAACTATCTAAATTCAATTTAAAATTCAAAACTCCTCAATACGAGTATAAACTATCTAATAAATCAAAATTGAAAGCTCATTGTGCGAGCATAAACCATCCAAGTTAAAAATATTGAAGGCTCCCTGGTACGAGCATAAACTATTTGATTCAAATCCAAATTGAAGGCTTTTTGATACGAGTATAAATTATCTAATAAATTCAAATGAAAAAACTCTTGAATATGAGTATAAACTATTCACAAGTTGAAACTCAAAACTCCTTGATACAAGTTTAAACTATCTAATCAGTTTTTCGAGACTTATTCATTTCAAACGACAAGTCGTCCATGAACAAGTCTCGATGGGGCATTTATAGAGGGCAAAAATTTAAATATCATATATAATATTTTTATTAATTTCATATATTTATTTAGTTTTGGAATCTTAAGAAATCCAAAATTATATAAAATATTTAAATAATAAAGATATTATTATATGATATACATCAAGTTTTTTTGGCAACAAGTAAATATATTTCAAAAAATATATATCAATTTTCAAGAGTCAATGAGATCGTGCCACCTTAGCAGAGGCGGTTTTGAGGGTGTGCGGGGTGGGCGACTGCACAGGGCCCCGAAAAATCGAGGGCCCCCGAATATATATAGGTCCACATATGTATATATAGATAAATAGTTGAAATATTATCAATTAATCACTTAGCTCAGTGAAAAATTGCTTTCTTCAAGTTTCTTAGTGCACGAGTTCGATTCTTCAGTGTAACATTTTTTTTACTGCTTGCGCTTGGGGCCCTTTGACATAATTCCCTGTTTATATAAGTAGGACCCGTTAACTCTAAAATATTCAAGGCGTTCTTGCGGCATTTGATCTATAAGCAAGGCAGTCAAAGACATTTTTCCGGAAACAAGGCAACGACTCTCTGGATTAATGTTAAGCTAAACCATCATTTATATCCTAAATTATTTTAATTTTCTCAAATCTATCACAAACTAACATTTTTATGAATTGAATACTTAAACTATTAAAAACTAATCAAATCTATCATCGAATACATTTTTAGGCCAAAATCAGATCTTAAAAAGAGTTTACAAAAATAGAATAAAGATTTTATGTTATAGATATGATCGATTTGGCTACAACATAAGAAGAAGACCAAAATATTTAGCCGAACCGTTAGTAATTTTTTGCCTAAAAATGTATCGGGGATATATTTGATTAGTTTTTAATAATTTAGGTATTTAATTGATAAAAATGTTAGTTTGGGATAAATTTGAGAAAATGAAAATAGTTTGGGATATAAATGATGGTTTAACCTAATGTTATCATGTCTACATATAATGTTTTCACGTCTACATATCAAGTCAAAGACATTTTTCCGGAAACAAGACAACGACTCTCTGGATTAATGTTATCACGTCTACATATAATGTTATCACGTCTACATACCAAGTCAAAGAAAATCGATGATATAAATCTTTCCAGAAAACTTCGAATACTGTTTGAAGATCAAGTTTTGAGAGAAGAGATCAGTTAAATTTCATTTTGATCCGAAAATCATTTTATTTATACACTGTTTTATACTTTACTAAATTAAATACAAAAAATCATGTTATAGTATGATTAGTTATTTCAATGTCATAGTCACACACGCACCCAACATGTCTAATCGTTTTTCAGAGCCAAAAATTCAGTAACGATAGTTTTGCAAAAAAATAAAGAAAATGAAAATAGATAATTCTCTGTCAATACTTTTGTTCCGGAATATTTTTGAAAAAAATGTAAAATTAGGTATTAATTTGATATATATCCTATCCTATATATATAATACAAGAATATATATTTGGGAAGTATTTGAAAAAAATAAACGAATAAATTACCCACCAATTGAGATCCCATCTAAACATTTGAAGGCGGTGGCGCACAAAATTCAAATTTTAAAAATCCGGTCCCATTCTCGCCTCGGCTCCAACCGGCCACCACCATTTCTATTCCAATGGCCACCACCGGCGGCGCCGATTTCCTCACATCGCCCTCCAAAACTCCGTCGGGCGAGAAGTCGGCTTCCAGAAAACACAAGCAGCAGCAGCATCAAGGTATGGACACTTCGAACAAGTCGTCTTCCGAATTCAAACGGAGATTCGAGGCCTACAACCGGCTGCAGGCCGCTGCCGTCGCGTTCGGTGAGAAACTCCCGATCCCCGAAATTGTGGCTCTGGGTGGCCAGTCCGACGGCAAGAGCTCGCTGCTGGAAGCGCTGCTAGGGTTCCGCTTCAATGTGCGGGAAGTCGAAATGGGCACCCGACGCCCTCTCATTTTACAGATGGTTCACGACTCTGATGCGCTTGAACCCCGCTGCCGCTTTCAGGTCCTCCACATTTCTCCAGTTTTATTATTTATATTATGTACATAGAGTGTGTATAATTTGATTGAGCATGGCGATGAATCATTTAGATCTTGAATGAAGGTTTTTTTTCCTTGTTGAAGATGCTTCAATAGTTGACATCAAACCCGATGTTCGAATCTTTTGGGTTTAAAGAGTTGATAATTTCGACCTCTCTTCTTGATTTTTTACGCAATTGTTGAATCAGTAAAATAGTGAAGTCTTGAATTCGACTTAGCATCAGTAAAATAGTGAAGTCTTCATTTCTGGCTATTAATCGGATTTGACTTCACTGTTTATTACTATCAATAATGAGAAGTCAGATAATTTACCTGTGGAAAATATAAAATATATGTATTTTTTTTTGTTGGAGATAAAGAATCAATAAATCAATGGACATGTTCATTGCACCCGAAGCAATTGATATACTACACAACGAAAAACAATCCCTGCAAAAGCGCCAGAAAATACTGCATTCCTGCTTGAATGAGTTCAAAAATGTAGCCAGATCACTTTGATAGAAACATAAGAGAAAAAACTCTATGTTTGATAAATATGCAAATTGATCGAATTTGCTCTAAGCTATGTCAAAATTTTCGGTTTCACAGCTGGTGAAATGGGCAGATGCTCTTGAGGAAATCGACCTTTCTATTGAAAATTATTTTTTTACGCAATTGTTGAATCAGTAAAATAGTGAAGTCTTCATTTCTGGCTATTAATCGGATTTGACTTCACTGTTTATTACTATCAATAATGAGAAGTCAGATAATTTACCTGTGGAAAATATAAAATATATGTATTTTTTTTTGTTGGAGATAAAGAATCAATAAATCAACATTTACTTGTCCTTAGTTTGGCTGTTGAGCATGTGAATATAAAGGGAATTACTCTGGTTAACGGAGCAGGAGGAGAATTCTGAAGAATACGGGAATGCAATTGTATCATCTACTGCGATTGCAGATGCCATAAAGTCTCGTACCGAAGCACTTTTGAGGAAGACCAAAACTGCAGTTTCACCTAAGCCCATTGTTATGAGAGTGGAATATGCACATTGTCCTAACCTTACCATTATAGACACTCCAGGCTTTGTTCTCAAGGTACGCAAGGAAACTTGAATATTACTATGGATAGGTGAAAGATTCTTTCTTTTGTTTCTCTTTCGAACTTATTTTATGAATTGGATTAACAGGCAAAGAAGGGTGAACCTGAGAGTACACCAGATGAAATTTTGTCGATGGTCAAGTCCTTGGCTAGTCCACCTCATCGCCTGCTTCTATTTCTTCAACAGAGTAGTGTTGAATGGTGTTCGTCTTTGTGGTTGGATGCTATACGTGAAATAGATCCAACCTTCAGACGCACAATCATTGTTGTCTCCAAATTTGATAACCGACTAAAGGTATGCTATTCATTTTTTAGGATATATTCTAGTGAAAAAATTGAATAAATAGTGTCCAACTGTGATTGGGAGATAAAAATGTGTTCTGTCTTTACTTTTTTGTTAGTGATTTTTATGGACATAGTTGTTGCAGTGGCCAGTGAGTTAAAAGTTCAAATTTTCAGGAGTTCAGTGACCGCTGGGAAGTGGATCGCTATTTGAGTGCAAGCGGATACCTTGGAGAGAACACTAGACCATTTTTTGTTGCTCTTCCAAAGGATAGAAGTATAGTTTCCAATGATGAGTTTCGTAGGCAAATATCTCAGGTAGATACAGAAGTGATACGCCATTTACGCGATGCAGTCAATGGTGGATTTGATGAAGACAAGTATAGATCTCACATAGGTTTTGGTTGTGTCAGAGATTATTTAGAATCTGAGCTACAAAAGAAGTATAAAGAGGCTGCCCCGGCCACATTGGCCTTACTAGAACAACGCTGTAGTGAAGTAACAGATGAATTGGCCAGAACAGAGGTCAAAATGCAGGCAACTTCTGATGTCGCACATCTTCGCAGATCTGCCATGTTGCATACTGCTTCTCTGTGCAACCATCTGGTATATATTTTTTATGCTTGATATAAAAATATTTCAATTTTGTAAGTTGAGCCTCAATGTTGTATTTCTTGAAGGAATCACTTCTTGATGGAGCAGCAGATCCAGCACCAGAGCAATGGGGGAAAACAACAGAAGAGGAAAAACTGGAGAGTGGTATAGGTGGTTGGCCTGGTGTTAGCACGGACACAAAGCCTCCCAATTCAACCCTTCGTCTTTATGGTGGCGCTGCATTTGAGAGAGTGGTCCATGAGTTTCGCATGGCCACGTATTCTGTGGAATGTCCGGTAGTGTCTAGAGAGAAGGTGTGTATCACCAAGGTGAAATAATTTTCCAGTAAATACGGATGTAAAAAAATCATTGTCTTGTTATTTGACAGGTCGCAAATATCTTACTGGCACATGCTGGGCGGTGTGGGAATAGAGGAGTTTCAGAGGCTGCTGCAGAGATTGCTCGTACTGCAGCTAGGTCGTGGCTTGCTCCTCTTCTGGATACTGCATGTGACCGCCTTGCTTTTGTCTTATGCAATCTTTTTGATATTGCCATTGAGAGAAATCACCATCGTCACACCGGATGTAAGTTCAGAACCATAAAATTTAATCAGTTCATAGTTTCTTAATGACAAAGTCTATTCTAATGGTCACCTTTTCGAGTTCAATATGTATTTTTTTTATAACCTTGCAATAATAATATAATGTAGTATGATCAGGGATATGCTGGCCCCCCAACACAATAGTTTTATATGGTTTAGCTCCAATAAAATACTTTGCATCATCAAGATCTCCACAATTGTTCGTACCTGCAATCGATCCTGTGGCAATTCCTTAAGTCTTTGTTTTATAAAATGTTATTAAGCTCACAGTTATGCAGTGTACATTTACAATTATCCACTAACTCAGGTTTAATTCCGGAAGGGTAATCATGACATGATAAGATTGCGAAGCTGAATATTTGAAATAGTATTTCTTAACTTCAGTAAACAATCAAATAAGGGATGATAGAATTGGACTGTTAAAGACGGGACAAAAATTGCAGATAGTTCTAGTTGAAGGCTTTTAAAATTATTTCATTGTGCATAAAGTAAGCTAGTTTATTGAATTTGGATCTGATGTTTTTCTTTCCTCCCTACACCTATCCTGTTATTAATTCTCCCTTTTTCCACTTAGGAATCAAGGCAAAATCTAGTTTTAGCTGAGTTTACTTATTCTTTTCCTTTGTCTGAATTCTATCAAGACTGTCAGCAAGATGGAGACATGGATGGGTATGTCGGTTTCCTTGCTGCTTTAAGACATTCTTACTACAGCTTTGTAAAGGATCTTGCCAAGCAGTGCAAGCAAGTAGTTCGACACCATCTTGATTCAGTTACAAGTCCATACTCTTTGGTTTGCTACGAGAGTGACATCCCTGGGAGTTTCAGTTCAGGTGTAAACTCAATTTACCGCACAAATCAAATCCCAACTGGATCATTTGCTCTTGATCTGTCAGATGGAGGGCATATAGCTCCCAGGGAAATCATTGATGAGCAAGAAAACATCCCCCCAGGAAAAGATGAGACCACTCCAGGAAAAGTGGTTGAATCTAGAGAAGCTCTTCGAGAATGCCATTTGACTGTGCCTGAGACCCCATCACCTGATCAACCATTGGATGGAAACTACGTGGTAAAGAAGGAACTCGGTAATTGTGTTGAAGTTGGAGCAAGAAAACGACATCCTAGAATTGCAGGCAATAACAGGAACTTGGATCACTTGAGAACCCAAAACGGTGGTGGCCTTCTATTTGGTGGTGGGGCGGGTTCAAGATCAGGATCAGCTTACGCTGAAATATGTTCATCTGCTGCACAACATTTTGCTCGAATTCGTGAAGTTCTGGTTGAGAGGGGCGTGGCATCAAGTTTAAACTCAGGATTCTTGACACCTTGGTACCATGCTTGCTCCTAAACCTATCTCTTTTATTATATACATACATGTGATTAGTTGTTTAGTTTTAAGGCTTTTGTGGATTCTGAATCTGTGAATAGTTCCATTTTCTTGTTTGTGTTTCACTCGCATAAATAATGTCTGAAAGACCACGTTTTGCCATTGTTCAAGCATTTCACTATCTTTAGATTCACAATGCTTGATTGACTTGATACTTGATTAACTTACGTTCTTTGCTTCAATGCAGCCGGGAGAGGCTTATGGTTGCGCTTGGATTGGATTTGTTTGCTGTGACTGATGTGAAATTCATGGACATGTTCATTGCACCCGAAGCAATTGATATACTTCACAACGAAAAACAATCCCTGCAAAAGCGCCAGAAAATACTGCATTCCTGCTTGAATGAGTTCAAAAATGTAGCCAGATCACTTTGATAGAAACATAAGAGAAAAAACTCTATGTTTGATAAATATGCAAATTGATCGAATTTGCTCTAAGCTATGTCAAAATTTTCGGTTTCACAGCGGGTGAAATGGGCAGATGCTCTTGAGGAAATCGACCTTTCCATTGAAAATCACTTTTTATTTTTATACTGCTAACTATTTTTATGAAGAGATTGATGACAATTTTTGTTCCACGTGTTCGTTGCTGGAAAACCTATTTTTTCTAGTTTTTGGATACTTCTAGTTGAATGAATTGCATTAAGCCATTCAATGTTAAGAACTTAAGATATCTCACCGTGAATATGCAAGGATGATTTGTGAAATAGATTTGCCTATTTCATAATGGATACAACCGCAAGAGGAATATTTTGTTAGTTATTTTTTACCTTTTCTTCATTTCGTCCACAACTCTTTACTGCTTTCCTAGTTTTCTTCCTCCATCTTCCATTTAGGGTTTAGAGTTCAAACAAAATGAATGAGTGGCTTTAACTCCAAAGCATGTTTAAACTATACTGCTCGATCTCGAATAAGATCACATATGAAAATGGAATTAAATTCACTCATTAATTTAATTTAATTTAATTTTTTGATAAAATCTTGACCACATATTTTATGAGGAAAAATATAATCTGATATATTTTCACACACTTGAATAAACCTTAGAAAGGTATAAATACAAGTAAAGAGATCTTAAAGATCTATTCTAACTAACTATCTCCGTAAAGAGAGATACATGGGATACAAAAATATAAATAGATATACATGAGAAATACAATGATAAAAGAAGACTTTAGCTGTCATTAACAGAAGCCAGTCATGCGGCTCAATATATTTAACCCTTATAAGTTTTCCCATCTAATCCTGTTATATGATTAGATTTCAGAGAAGGAATAAATCGTCTGGAAACTATGGCTCTCTGGTAGGGGTCCATTTCCTGGTCGAATAGATATCATCACCTCCAAACCTGCATAATTGAAAGTGAGATTCAAATACGCTGACAAAGCTAGCGTGAGGCTGTCTTATGAATCAAAATTCGTAAAACGGGTTAAGATTTGGATTAAAACCCATATTCAATGACACTTTTGTAATTTTGTAGGTGTTTGATTATGTTTGAATCGAGATCTTGACACGTCTTATGGATTTTGACATGTAACATGGTCTCACACAAGACAAATGAGTATTGGATATAAGGTTCCTATGAAATGTAAATAATTAGCCTTGCACTGACTAACAACACATTACCATTTTACTGTTTGAAATTTCGAGAAAGGCCCAACACAAAAATTGAAGCAAAGATATTGTTACCTGCTGCTTTTGCAGCTGTAGCTTCTTGATACACATCAGTAAGAAATAAGATTTCTGATGGATCATCTACTCCAAGAGACTCGGTAATTTCAATGTAGCTTTTTGTTTCTTTTTTGTTCCTGCAAGTCAGTAAGATATTCATGCAAATATAAGTGAAATGTTTAGAATCAAATATGAAAACTTAGAAGTTTTGACAAGAAAGCACGTAATAAAGCTTACCCGATCGTAGTATCAAAAAATCCACACAAGTATTTTCTTAGGTCCCCATAGTTGGTATTGCCAAACAAAAGCCTTTGTGCCAATCTGCTTCCGCTGGAATATATGTATACCTAATAGAAAAGAATGAGTAAATAGACATTTAACCATGGCATTTTGTTAGCATATGTATTGTTAAACCTGTCTTCCTGAATTTGGAATAAAGCTATTTAGCATCTAAGAGGAAAGAATCCCACAAATATCAAATTCAAGTCATCCTCTAATAAGATGAGTTGGCCAGAAAAAATGAAACATAAATTTGGAATTTTTTCTTGTTTGCCTCTCTAATTCACACTCCTCAAGTCATTAAAAGATGAAGAGGAAACAACTCAGAACATGACTATTGTATCCAAGTTTCAGCATTTATGAACTTATAAGTTTGGATGATATAGTCGACATGGCTCATGAACTCAAGAAAAAGTTCACTTTCTATGCTAGAAACTGAAAGAAGTGATGCATGACATTTCAAAGTAGAAAAGAGAGCACCTTAAGTCCCAGAGCTTGCCACTTTTCCAGAGCTTCAGATACATCATCATATACGACTGCTTCTATCTCATTATTCCGAAACCCTGTTCGCCATATATGGCCCTGAGAGACATATTTAAATATTAGAAGTTCCAATGTTATTCATCATTCATTATGTTCTCAGAATTGCCCACAAAGTCGAAAAACTAGATAATTTTAGCCTTACCTGCAATTGCTTCAGGGAAGTAATTTTCCTGTCGGCTTTTATCATGGCCTCCACATTAGCAACCAAAGCAGCAATTATCTCCTCTCTGTCTCCATCTGAGGGGATAGGAACTGCCCCAACAACATTATTTTCAAGATCTTCTTGCACCTGCATGAAGAAAACACTGATTGACGCCAAGAAGAGCCATTTAGCGATGATTATGCTGAAATTTTCTCACACTCTTCACTTTTATAGGGGAAGCTCAAGAAAAGGTTTTCAACTCATTAATTAGGTTGATTGGAAGCACACAGACGCTCATCTCATGTATCTAAAAAATAGTAGAACTGTAGTTCAACCCCAAGGTTGTCTCAGTAGCAGCATCATTTCATAATGTTAGATGATTTATCTTTCCTCGTGGTAAATATAGACAGAACCAACCAAGCATGCAAATTAAAGCTTCCCTCTGAAGTAGAAATAACAAAACTTCAAATTTTCATTTAGAATGGTTTTTAACAGTAGACTTACTTGAGCTTTTAGTAACTCAATGTCATCTTGAGTGTCTGCAGTATCGTACGTCAGCTCCAAATGCTTCCCCACATTGTCACGAGCATACGGAAAGAGAACATCCGTAACAAATGATATAGGAGTAGTAGTTCCTTCAATGTCCAGAACAATGCAACGCTGCAAATTGCAATTGATTGATATATCATTATATATAGCGACTTAGAACAACGGTGAAGTTATAAAGTAGCACCACATTGTAGAAAAGAGCTAATTAAAAACTCACTCTTGGTGGTTGAATGCCACTACGTGAAGTCCCTGCCTTAGCAGTCACTTCAGCATTTCGACGTCCACCGACAACTCCAACTCTCTGTGAAGTTTTGAATTAGACCATGAGATGGCGTTGCCCAGTCCAATCCTAATTGAATGATGGAGTTTAATAGCCTAGAAGATCACTTTGCAAATCAAAAGGAAACACACAAACAATGATGATGATATGGCTCCAGTGATTTATACATGTTTAAAATTAGTCAGAACAGTGCAGAAAGTGATCACTAATCTGAATTTAAAAAAAAAAGTACATAAATGATATAAGGCATTCATTCCTAAATTCCTTTTGACAGAGAAATGAGTAATCAGAAAAATTCAAAAGAACAAAATATATTCAAGAACCAAATACCACACCTTGGGGAACTTGCACTTGGGAGGCAACACATACATATCCATACCTACAAGATTAACCGCAACTCTTCTGTGAAAAAACAGGAACCCAACCATAAAAATCAAATAAAATTTTGCGAAAGCACACAATCAAGATATACATACCTGAAGGAGACATGGCAATAAGCTGTTGGGGTTTGGGAATGGAATCAATGTGGAATTTAATTTCTCTCATTTTGCTGCCCTCTAAGTATACATGCGATATAGTGCTCATTTTCATAGCTCCATTGGCCAAAAGGAGGGCTGCTGAAGCTGCTGCAGCCATTCTTTCTTGTTTATGTGTGAGTGTGTGTGCGAAATTTTGCTTTCTTCTGTTTTTTTCTCACGCAAAGCTTATTTTTTTATGGTGGGTGTCAGCTTGCGGGGTGTGATTGGATTACACGAGCCAGCGTGGTCTCTGGCACACAAAATCCTACCATAATTATTCGAAATGAGATCAAGTATTACAAATGCGGTTGCATTCCCTCTGAAACTCTTCAATATTTTTTTAAAAAAATTATTATTTTCTATTTTTTAATTTATTATGATTTATTTAGTTTAAATTTTATATTTAAGGTTCATCCATTCCAATTGGAGTATATTAAAAAAAAAATAAATTTAATTATGCAACACCAAATGCAATGGAGGATCGGCTCTGTAATTATTCCTACCGATTTTAGGCTAGAAACGAGTGAATTGTACGTACATAGTGTATGTAGAAGTCCAACATATGACCCGATTGAAAATTGTTCACTCAACTATTAGACATTCTTAACAATTTTTTTAAAATTAAATTATATTATAATAAATTGAAATTAAAAAAAATATAAACTTGTTGTAGGAAATGTCATAGACAATGATATAGAAGATCTAAGGAGGACATCGTGGGTTTTCTGTTGGTCTTTGTTTATTGCTTATGTGTTTCAGTCGAATTCATTTTTCCTGATAAATTATGTTTAATTTTATGTGTTATAAATTATAATTATATAAAATTAAGAAAATAATTATAATAAAATAAAAGTAATTTATAACTATTGAAAATTATAGAAATTTTCATAGTCTATTTTTTTTTTGAAGTAGCTAGACTTATATTAAAAAAATACATATTGTTACAATTAATTGACGTGTGTTATATTACTAAATTAAATACTCCCTCCGTTTCTATATAAATGTCATTCTAACTATTTAATTTTGTTTCAAAAAAAGTGTCATTCTACAATTTCGAGACATAAAATTTACACTTTTCTCATATTTAGCCTCATTTAATTCATTTAAACATTTATATTTTGCTCATTTAATGTATTCACACAAGGGTATATTAGGTAATTCAATTAATTTATTAATTTGTGTGCATTCATCTAAAATGACAATTAAATAGAAATGGAGGGAGTATTTTTTTTCAAGTGCATGTATCCGGATTAATAGTAGATTATAGGGAAATGTGTTATACTTAATTTGATTTGTAGGAGGGTATGGGGTACACTAATACACAATTTAAAAATTAATAAGATTGTATTAAATAGATAATAAAAAATTATTAAAATGTATTAGTGCCTCGGGTAGTAAAGTATAATTTCGCTTATATGAGATGTCTGAATCAATTTTTCTTTCCGTCCACATGAAAATCAATTTATAATTTAATTAATAAATCAGACAGGTAATTATTAGTGTTTAAGAGAACTCGTAAGTTTCAAATTGGTCAAAATCTTGGGTATTTTGATTTTGTTTTTCTTTCGAAAAGATATTTTGATTTTGTTTTATGGGTTAAGGGCTAAATAGATCCCTGTACTTATTTGGGGGGAATAAATAGCCCCTCAAATTATTTTTTGTCTCGATTGAGCCCCTGTACTTTTATTGAGGGCTCAATTAAGCCCCTCCGTTAGCCCCCTCGTAAACGGCCGTTAAACTTGATTCAAAACGACGTCGTTTTATACAAAACGGCGTCGTTTTGTTTTTGCCCAAAAAAAATAAATTAAACCCGCCCGCTTTAATAAACCCGACCCGCCTGCATGCGCTAATGAAGATCGAATTTAATCAACCCAATCTTCTTCCCTAAAGATCGTTCATCACTTGTAGAACCCTAAATCCCCCAATTCTCTTCAAAAGTATTAATCTTCCAATCACTGAAACGCCAATTAATCTTCAATCTTCGCTCGTAATCATGGAGGCTCAATCATCATCGAGCTCAACTTCATATAGAAGGAGCCAAAGTTCGAATTTGAGTGAGGGTAGCAAGTTATGCGATTGTGGCATCCCAGAAGTGATTAGGACGTCGTGGACATATGCAAACCTTGGAAGAAGATTTTATAGTTGCCGAAACTATAGTGTAAGTATGAATTGAAAATCTTTATGTGTGTGAGACTTTCAAAACTGAGGCTATGATCATTTTAAAATATTTATTAAAATTTGTTAATTGCAGCCACCAAATGAGAGACTTTCAAAATGAGGCTGTGATCATTTTAGGTGGTTTGATGTTGAGCCCATGAGTGATAGGGCGAAAGAGGTGATAAACACATTGAAGATGGAGAAGAGACAACTATTGAAGGAGAATAAGCATATGCATCAAAAATGTATTAAATATGGAAGTTTTGAGGAGATGGAACTTCTTTCTGCCAATTTTAGTGAGCTGCAAATGAAAGCTCACGCTGAAGTGTAGATGATGAAGAATAAGCTAAAAATATTGTACCTTGCTTTGGTTGTATCTTGGTTCTTGCTAATATATGTAAATTTCAAGTGAAATCTATTTTGATATAATGTGTTTGATGTATTCTCTTTGTTTTCAGAAGATGTTTTAGTTAATTGATCATTTGTAGTGTATGATCTTTTAGCTTGTAATGAGATCAATATATTGGAAGAAATTATGTAAATTGATCTTAATATGAAGGATTGATTTTAGGGTTAAGGGCCAAATAGGCCCCTGTACTTATTTGGGGGGAACAAATAGCCCCTCGAACTATTTTTTGTCTCGATTGAGCCCCTGTACTTTTATTGAGGGCTCAATCAAGCCCCTCCATTAGCCCCCTCGTAAACGGCCGTTAAACTTGATTCAAAACGACGTCGTTTTATACAAAACGACGTCGTTTTGTTTTTGCCCAAAAAAAAAATTAAACCCGCCTGCATGCACTAATCAAATATTAAACCCTCTTTAATCAACCCAACCGTCTCTCCCAAATTCTCCAAAGTATCAAGCTGAAATAATTTAGGGATTTAGGGTTCTTCGTTAAATTGAATCAATCTCTCGAAAATTTTGCAGATTATTGAGCGATCTTTCTCAATCACGTTCATTAGGGTTTAGGAAATTTAGGGTAGCCACGTCACCCAGCTCTCTGCTCCACATAAGACTGGAGGAAGCAACGTGGCCGTCTACGTCGGAGTCTCTCTGGCCACGTCGGATCTACACGTAATTCACACGGCGGTACGAATCCAGTTCCAAACCTCTGATTATTGCAAAAATCTCTATTTTTACATGCTCTGCCTCTGATTTGTGTTCTTTTTTTTTTATTTGTAGACTTTGGTATGATGGATTGTGAAATAATTAAGTTGAAATATCACAAGGGTGGTAGATGGCTTTTTACTGATTCATTAGAATATGTTGGAGGCAGGGAAGTAATAGAAAAGGCGGATATGAACTTTCTATCATTCACACATATGATTAAGAAATACAAAGAACAATTTCGAATGTCAGAAGTTAATAAGTTGTGTTACTTAAAGCCTGGAAAAAAGTTAGTTGATGGTGTGTCAGTTCTTGAGAATGATGATGGTATTAATGACATTGTTGCTAGTGTCTTAGATTGCAAAGATGATTGTAGTGTTCATATTTTCCCATTTGATGATATTGTTGTGAGGCAGCCAATTATAGACACACAATGTTCTGCAAATGTTGAGTATGTTCCAGATGTGAGTATTTTGGCAGATGAGGTTATCTTTGACTTAATGGGTAAGGGTATTAGTGAGGGTTCAGTGGCTGAGAAGAGTGTCAATGAAGGGTTAGATGCTGGCTTGGGTAAAGAGATGGTAGATAACAGGGGTAAAGGGTTGTGCATTGAAGAAGAGTGTGAGCCAGAGTCAGCCTCTGGAAGTGAGTTTGATGTAGAGAGTGGAAGTGAGTCTGATACTAGTGAAGGGTGCAATGGGGATGAAAGTGAAGTTGAGATGAAAATAATTAGTCAAAGTTCGAGGCAGGTTATGTATGATTGTGATGTCGGAAATCCTCACTTTTTGTTGGGCATGACATTTGCTAATGCTCAAGAAGCTAGGTCTGCTATAGCTAAGTATAGTGTAGCAAAGTGTACTCCACTAAAACTGAATCCTAATGAAAAGCACAGAATTAGAGCAAAGTGTAAGAGTGTAGGGTGTCCCTTTGTTTTGTTTATGTCAAAATCTGGTAAGGACTCAGGTCTTGTGGTTAAGACTTTTCACTCTGAGCATAGTTGTTTAAAAGACTCAAAAAACAAGTTAGCATCAGCCAGATTTCTTGCTAATGAGTTTAAGCCTTTAATCAATAACCAGCCTACTATAACCATTAAGGAGTTGATGAAAACTGCAGAGCAAAAAATGCATTTGTATGTATCTAAATCTACTTGTAAGAGGGCTAAGAAAATTGTGAAGGAAGAGTTGGAGGGCAGTTATATCAATGAATTTGGATATATTGGTGCTTACCTAGAGATGTTGAAAGTGACAAATTCAAACTCAACTACTCAGTTGGATTTATGTGAAGAATCTTTGCATGTTGGAAGAATTGTATTCAAAAGGTTGTATATATGCTTCGAGGCTTTGAAGAGGGGTTGGAAGGCTGGATGTAGGCCTATAATAGGCATAGATGGCTGCCATTTGAAAGGGATTGTGAAGGGTCAAGTATTAGTTGCTGTTGGTAAAGATGCAGCAGATCAAATATTTCCTATTTCTTGGGCAGTAACAGATAAAGAAAACACAGATAATTGGATGTGGTTTCTGGAATTGCTTGTGAAAGATCTGGAGATCAATGATAGAGGGAAGTCTATTACTGTGATGTCAGATATGCAGAAGGTACATCTCCTTTCATTATAGTTTTTTTTTTTTTGATAATAGCTTATTGTATTAATTTTCTTCTATGTATATAGGGATTAGTAAATGCTGTTGGGGATGTGATGCCATTAGCTGAGCACAGGTATTGTGCTAGGCATGTGCATGCCAACTGGAGCAAAAAATGGCATAGTGAAGAGCCGAAGAAGAAGTTCTGGAGTTGTGCTTGGAGCACATTCAAGGAAGAATTTGATGATAATCTGAAGCTGTTGGGAGCTATTAGCAAGCAAGCTGCACAAGACTTTGTGGCTTATAATCCACAGGTATTCTGTAGAGCTTTCTTTAGCTCAAGGTGTAAGACTGATGTTGTTGATAACAATTTCTGTGAGTCCTTCAATGCAAGCATTAGAAATGCTAGGTTTAAGCCTATTGTCTCTATGTTAGAGGAGATTAGAGAGTGTGCTATGGCTAGATTAGCATCACACAAGGAGTATGTGCACAAATGGGCAAGCAATTGGAGTCCCTCTGTATCAAGAGAATCTGGAGAGAGCTTTTGGGTGTAAAGTGTTGTTTAATGGTGATGATGGGTATGAAGTAGGAGATGGTGATGATAGGCATGTTGTGAGGGTAGATGCTGGCTTGTGCACATGTAGGAAATGGGATTTGACTGGGATCCCCTGTAGTCATGCAATAGTTGCCATTAATCATGCAAAGAAGGATCCTAAGTCATTTATCTCCTTCTAGTACACCAAGGCAGCATACATGGCAACATATGAGATACCAATGGAGCCTATGCCTAACCGCAAGTTCATGAAGGTTGATAGATTTGAGCCATGTGAACCCCCTCCTATTGTTAGGCAGCCTGGTACACCAAGAGTGAAGAGAATCAGAAGCTCAAAAGAGTCAAGAAAAGGGCATGCTTCTGGATCATTAGGCAGGAAGGGTGTGGTTATGACATGTTCCATATGTCATCTACAAGGCCACAATTCTGTAACATGTCCCCAAAAAGCAAAAGCTAAGGTAATCTGATTTCATAGGCTGTTTGCTTATTAAGTCTGTCATTTGCTAAAGTTTCTTATTACAGGAACAAGATCAAGCTGGAAAAATGAATGTAGAGAAAGGTAAACAGAAGGTTGGGAGCAGTGCATCCAGGCATCCAAAATGCAAAAGGAAAAACAGAAGCATGGTTGGCATGGGATTATATACTGATAACAACACTGGAAACTCAACTTTCAATGTGAGCCTTTGACTGTTTTTTGTTATATTGTAAAGATGCATTTTCCTTGCACAAATTACAGTTTGTGAACCTTTTTGTAGCCTGGAATGAGCTCTGAGACAGTGATTACTCAGAGAGATCCTATTGCAAGCCAACCCTTATGCTGTGATCCAGATCCAACAACAAGATATCCAATCCCTAATGAGAGAGAGCTACGCCGAGAACGACAAACCTCTGCTAGTGGTAAGAGCAATGCTACTAGAAGAATTGCATTTGCAGATACTGGAAATCAATCTGTGTTGGCTACTAATCTACCATTCAAACCACCCGGGCCAACTTGGAAAGGCAAGCCTTGCACAACAAGGAGTGCACTGGAGAAGAAACAAAAGGAAATGAGGAATTCTAAAAAATAGTGAATGTTGGTTGTGAGCAATGACTCATTTTTTGTGAATGTTGGGGTAGTGATTTTTGTTAGCAGCTTGGAAAGATTTTTTGTAAATGTTGGGGTAGTGACTGAGCTATGACTCACTTTTTTTGTGAATGTTGGTTGTGAGCAATGACTCATTTTGTTGTGAATGTTGGTTGTGAGTTATGACTCCTATTTTGCTAATGTTGTTTGTGAGCTATGACTCACTTTTTGTTAATGTTGTTGGGGAGCTATAAAGATCATTATTTATGTTATTTAAAGTTGTTCAAAGTTGTCCATTCAAACAGCTGTAATAACTATCATCTCATTTTTCACAATCATCTCATTTTTAATGTTCTTTCTTAGCGGCGCGAATAAATATATAATACGAACTGCGTTTCGCTTCACCAAAAAAAAGTTTTTGGATACGCCACTGATCAAGACATCTCTTCAAATTGTCATCTGTTTTGGAAACTTGGTTTAAACCTCCTACTGCTGACATCTATTTCCATTTCAATCAATTTATTTCATTATAAATAACGTAGATATCTCTTACTAATTAATTGAAATTTAAAAAATTTGCTAAATCACAATGGGGAATGGAAATATAATATTATTCAATTTATAATAAAATGATTGAAATAAACTAAATACAGATTAGTACAATCAAATATATATTAGAAAAACTACCACAACCAACTAAAGATAAAGGTAGAATATATATACACATTTGAGAGCACGAGAAGCTTCAAGCTTTTGCAGAAGCAAGATATTGAAAAATCATAACTATCAAACAAAGAACTAGGGGTGGAAATGGGCCAAACCGAGCTAGGCTTTGCCTTGGTAGGCCTGAGCCTATTATACGAATGTTAGGCCCAAACCTAGTCTATTATCTGTTGTGGGCCTTTTTATAGGCCCAAGCCTGACCTCTTTAACAAAATGAGTTAGGTTTGGGGCCTTATAAAAACCTATTTGAGCATACTTGAATTTTTTTTTTATTCAATTAATATCAATAATAACAAGAGTAGCATATCTAATAAAAGACACATAACATATATCATGCCAAAATTAATACAAAACATAAATGACAATAAAAATTATTTCATATTTTAAATAATAAATGTATGTGGTTTCAATATATATATATATATATATATAATTTATATTATATTATACCATATTATATTATATAAATAGGTTGGTCTGTTAAGTTTATTGGGCTTTTTTCAAAACATAAGTCTAGGCCTACTTATAAATGTAAGCTTTTTAAAAGGCCCGAGCTTGGCCTTTTTATTATATAGGTCATGCCTAACTAGGCTCAAAGTAGGCCAGACCATAGGCCCCTGTCGGGCGGCCTGGCCTATTTCCACCCCTACAAAGAAGGAACATCCCCATTTTGCACTAAAATTATTTCTTAATTTTTTTCGTCAAAAATTATTTCTTAATTTCGTTACGAGGTGGTCTCTTGTGCATTAGATATTTGATTTGGGCCCATCAGACTGGCACACACTCATTAAGGCTCAATGATAAAAAAAAATATTGGGCCATGCGGACGTGTGTAACACATGCGCGTGGGCCACACGCCCGAATTTATTATTTTTATTATTTATTATTATTTTTATTTTATTTTTTTGATTTTTTTATTTATGCGATTTTTCTGTTTTTTTTCCCTATAAAATACAATTAGTGAATCTTAAAATTGAAATGAAATATTTTTTTTTTGAAATGAATATAAATATATACCCTAAAATTGATTTAATGAACCCTAAAATTAAAGTGAATGATTTTTTTTTAAATTCGATGACTCGCGCAATACACGAGCCCACGCTTACCATTTCACCACCAAGGCATCTTGAAAGTGCATCCTATTCCATGAATGTGATAGGCTCGTGCATTGCGCTTGACAATTAATTTAATTTTTTCGAAATAAATATAAATGCTAATTAAAAATAAAAAAATATGATTTTGAAATAAATATATACCATAAATGGAATTAGTGAACCCTAAAATAAAAGCGAATGATTTTTTTTTTTTTGAAATAAATATAATCCATAATTGAAATTAATAAATCTTAAAAAAGCATGAACCCTAAAAAACACAACATAAACCCCTACAAAATCTAAAAAATACTAAAAAAAATCCGAAAAAACCCATGAACCCTAAAAAACCTAAATTCTAAACATTTATTGGAATGGAATAAATCACATTTGAACTACATAAACTCATATAAAATTAGTAGCATACCGGTTACTTTTTAATGATATAAGTGATACTTTTTAATATTAAAACTGATACTACTTTTTGGTAGGGCTTTTATTTTTTGCGGGTCAACGTGGGTATGGATTATGTATTAATAAAAATACTAATTAATTATAGTATAATTCTCTTTACAATTTTGAAATTATTTACCATACAAAACAGATGTCAGTAGAATGAGGTTCAGCCAAGTTTCCACCGGCTCCAATCTCTTTCAATTCAGAGAGCAAAGATGGCAGTTTGAAGAGATGTCATGATTGAGATTACGCCAATCCTAGAATAATGGCATGGATATGCCTCACTCATCTTAGCCTAATAAAGTAAAATGAGAATGAAAAAAATAGTTGTGGTGAGCTACTCAATAAAACTATCTTTTATTATAAAATATCTTCTCGAAAGAAAAACGAAATTAAAAAAATAGTTACACGGTTGCAGTGAATCTCACCGGTGCATTGCACGAAAAAAAAAAGTTAAATTTAATATTATATTATATTTTTATGTAATTTTAGATAGATTAGTATTTAAATTATTTTAAAATTTATAAAATATTATCATAATTATTAATTTTATCCACATAATTCTTAACACAATTTTTATATGACATATATATATATATATATATATATATATATGATAAGTACTTATATAGCTGTTAACATTTTTTACTGACATCATTTCATTATTAAATTATATACACTTTATAAGTTTAAATTATAAAAAATCTAGGTAAATATTAAAAAAAAGTCTTAAGTTTACAACTTCTGAAATACTTCTCTATACACAACATTTGTAGTGGTATTCGTATCATTATCATCAAGTAAGATCTTCAATCCACCACGACTTGTAACCTTTGAAACAACATACAATTGTCCATGAGTGAAAACCGATTTCTGCAACAATAAACCAACGTGAGAGAGTGATTGTCCTTGACTCTTATTTATTGTCATTGCATATGAGGGCATGAGAGGAAATTGTCTTCTCTGAAACTTAAATGGCAATCTTGGATCAGCAGGCGTGAGAGACATTCTTGGAATTAGTATCATTTGCTGTGCATTTTGGCCACTGAGAAATCTTGCTTCGACAATATGTTTGCCAAGCCTTGTGATCATCAATCGAGTCCCATTACATAAACCATTTGCATGATCTATGTTTCTCAACAACATAACAGGAGTACCTACTTTCAAAATTAATTCATGATTCGGAACCCCTGAGCATTTGATACTGTTTAAGAATTCCGGAGTATGAACTTCTTGCAGCAAACCCCTATTGTTATCTGAGTTGCATGTCGAGTCAGAACTTAAATACAATCTGCCCTCACCTTTGTTCAAAGAAAGCATGTATTGATTTACAGATTCAACCGCGTTTAAAGTTGGAGCAAGAATTGCTCGTTCTTGTAGATAAGTTGTATCTGCAATATTAGTACCATATGATGAAAAAGTACTATGAACAATTGATGAAATTGGATCTCCTGACCATTTCAATAAAATATCATCAGGGATGTCAATATTCACATGTCCATCATTTGGGCCACCGATTAGACTGTCTCCAATACCAGCAATCCAATTTGCAAATTGTTCAACCTCATCAGCTACATCATTAGGACCTAAATTCGACAGTCTTAAATTTTTTGTTAATCTCAAGACACGGCAATCTTTTCACAGATAAGAAGAATTTATTGTGGCATTAACAATATCCTGTCTGCTTCCTTTTGGGATAACTGGTAAGATCTGTCGAAAATCTCCTCCAAAAATGATTGTTTTTCCTCCAAAAATTCTACGTGCACTTGATGAATCAGAAACACGCATTATATCTCGAAGTGTTCTATCCAAAGCTTCAAAACAGTACTTGTGCATCATAGGTGCCTCATCCCAAATTATGAGCTTGCATCTAACAATTAATTCTGCCAGCGAACTTCCTTGGATAATGTTACAGGTGGAATCCTCATTTGGATTTAATGGTATCTTAAATCTTGAATGCGCTGTCCGTCCACCTGGTAATAATATAGAAGCAATACCACTTGATGCAACATTTAACACAATTTCTCCTTTTGATCTCAATGCTGCTGATAATGTCTTCCATATAAATGTCTTTTCAGTATCTCCATATCCATAAAGAAAAAACATGCCACCTGATTCTGATGATATAGCATCCAAAACAATTTGATACACATTGTGTTGTTCATCTGTAAGTTTGCTAACGAACACTTTGTGATCATTTTCCAATTTGGTTCTGTCATATCTCATTTCATCATTTATCAATTTGTTTTCCTCAGACTGAAAAAAGTCAGAACTTGGAAATGGCATACCTTCAAATTCTCGTAAAGTCCTTCCAAAACTCTTCATCGATTTTTCAATTTCCACCAAACAATAACTTTGAATTTGTTCATCGGTCAGGTGCAATTCTGTACATTTATACGAATATTTAATAATTAAAGTTCAAATATTATGGAAAAATTAAACAAATATTAAACAATTAAAATTTTAAATACCTGGATGTTGTAGTAATGATCGCTGCTTATATAATATGTCATCAGATAAATATATCCAATAATTATTCCACACAACTTCTGAACGTCCCATTGAATCAGATGCTAATAGTGTAACAAATAACTTTCTCAAAGATTCAACAGATGACCAATAGCTTGCTTCAATGATCCCATCAATAAATTCCTTATCACCATCTAACAACCCCAAAACATAACATGCATATCTGAATGAAGCATACTGCACACCATTAATTTTTCTGATGTCTTCATAACACGTAGGACCCCGCACTACATTAAGCAAACATCTCAAATAATACATTTCCCCACTGCCTGGAGGAACAAAGAAAATTCTTCCAATTGAGAAATTTTTTTTCCTCGATACCCATTCTTTTGTAGCTTTTTTCCAAACAAATCTTGCTGGAAATTGAACATAAGTAAGTTTCCGCGCCTCCGGATACTTCTTATTTGCTTCAAACCAAGCTAAAAACATACTTTCATGAACCGTTGGTCTTTTGAGGACATCAGCAATAGAATCAGAATCTTGAAAGAAAACTGTCTGTTCATTTTCAAGATGAAAACTTAATCTCTCAACTGGAGGGTATTTGTATTGAATTTGAAATCCAAATATTCTCCATGCAGCCTCACAGAGGGAAATATATCTGCAATCATAATACATACTTATCTCATCAATATTCTTCCCACTTTCATCATCTTCAGCACTCTGATAAAATGCTGCAGTGACACGATCGTGACTTTTGTTCACATATTTGAACATATATTTTATTGATCTTGACTGGTTGCACCATTCCACATTTATATGGGCAACATACTTCATCAGAAGGATTCGATTGTGAGGAACCACGTATCTATTATCCATCAGCATTCCATTCTTCAAAATTGTTCTTCCATTATCTCTACGTCTATATATTGGATATCCATCTTCATCTGTGGTCGTTGTCTCAGTAAAACTTCTGGGAAAATATTTAATTCAACGACCATTTCTCATGCATGGTGAATTTTTTTTTGCAACACCACATGGACCATGAATCATGAAATCCTGTACAGCTGTATAATATTGTGGATCCAGTTCTTTATCAGGTATTTCAGCTGATATAATTTGATCAATCACTTCTGATCCTCGATTTGGATCCTCTTTCGATATGAAAAGCAAGATATGTGCATGTGGAAGGCCCCTCTTCTGAAATTCAACAGTGTATACCACTACAATTGAAATTAAAAAAAATATTAAATTAATTTAAAAATTTGATAGAATAATTTTTAAAAAATCTAACACGTATCTGCTTTAACATTTCCAAATATATTATTTTGACGGAGATCATGAATCAAATTGTCGAGTTTCATTTTGAACACTCGACAAACAATATCGGGACGATCTTCAGGTTTCAATCCTTTTTCCTGCACATATCTTACAATTTCTGGCCATCTTGGATTGCATGTAAATGTAATGAATAGATTTGGATATCCAGCCCACTGACAAATAACCATAGCATCTTGATAATTTTGAATCATGTATTGAGCTCCTCCAGTGAATGTAGAAGGCAATATAACTCGTCTTCCTTGAGTTGCGGGATTTCTCTCACCTCTTGTTAGAGCCTCTTCTAAACCTTTATACATATGATATCTCAATGATTGTTGATGTGTACATATGTATAAAAGTCTTGCAGATTCAATCATTGTGTAGGCATCAACAATAAATTGTTGAAATAATCTTCTTGAGCTTAGAATGGTTTTTGCATCACAATCTCTTTTATGCAACCGATAGGCAAAATATTCTCTGATACTGACCATATTTTGAGTATAACTTGATGAAGAATTCAAGTCTGAAAGTGGTATATCTTCTCTATAACCGTCTTCACCATATGGAAACAGAAGAGGATATTGTAAACCCAAATAGGTTGTATTTAACTCATTAATGCATTTCAACTCTCCAGTTTGAGTTTCCAATATTATGTCTCTATCTCCGAAAGACTGATCAAAATCTCCAACAACTAACGCAGCCACTTCAGACATAGTTGGAAGATTATAGGTTCTAGCATCACCTCCACGTCTACCAATAAGTTTCAACTTAACATCAGATTGGCCAAGATCAACAATGGTGTGCTTTGCCATCCTAAATGACTTCACAAGGACATTATGATCATCTAGCATGCTTTTAAGTTCAGAAACAATCTTCGCATTAAGTGTGTTTATGCATTTTTTGTTCCTACATAAACATAAAATATAAAATCAAATTAAAAGGAACGTACGTAATATTTAGAGTTATAATTTAAAAAATATAATGCTAAATATAAAATACCTCACAGATAGCATCCTATTTGCAACTTCATTTTGAGTATCATAGATATATAACTGAGCAAACTTTGGTGTAGAACCTTCAGGTGGCAGTAGACTTCCAATCATATGATAATTTTGACCATGCAGTCGGAATGTCGGTGGAGAATTACCAACATTTAAACTCAAATCTATCTTGCCTCCCATTGATGTAAAAGAAAACATACTATTGTATGAACGGATATTATCAAGAAAATGTTTACTCTTATGATCATTTTCATAGAGCAAACTTTCCAAAACCTTAGGAGGCCTTTGAACAGGTGGCAATTTGATTTTTCCTTGAATACAGTATGATGAGTATTTTGTAGTGCGTGATTTTGAATTTTTTCCCAACCTTTCATCATACCAAAAACATGCTCCACAAAATTCACAAATAAAAACCGGATCACCAAGATCTGAGTAATCTGAAACCGTTATGAATAATAAATGTTAAATAAAAATTTCATATCATTCATACTTATATTGATAATAGTTATAAATTCATATATTATTAATAAAAAATAATTTAGATAACTCAAATTAAAAAAAAAACATTAAATTTACCAATAGGATTGTGATTTAGAATTGTTTTTTTTCCATTGCTGTAAATATTATAGGAATAATAAAATAAAAGTTAAATTACATATTAAATAAAAATACTTAATTATAACTGCACATAATTATTAACTTACCAATATAATATTGTTGTTCATTATGATCATACTGTTCACCTAATGGACAAAAAAAATTATTAACATCCGATTTATGTAATTAATATTAAAATTTGATATACAATTAATTAATTAAGATACACTGCATTTAGTACCTATATTAGACATTTGTGTAAGGTTTATATCAATTAGTTGATACTCCTCCAGTGATTCATTAATTGTTAAATCAACAATCTGTTTATGTTTAGTTGTTGCTTCACCTATAGATCGTTAATTTAAGAATGGTTTTATGTATGTAAACTAACAATATACAACACGATAAAAAATTTATTTTTAAAAATATAAAATATTGAGTTGCAAATTTATCAATATGTAATATACTTAATTTACAAATAGAAGTGCGATGCCCATAATTTTTTTTTGTTTATATAAATATTGTAAAAATAAAAAAAATAAATTTTTAAAAAGTATAAAATTAAAAAAACGAAATTAATTTGGACATAATCATTAACTTACCGGTACAAAATTGATGGCAATTATGATCATATTGTTCACCTAATCAGAGAAAAAATTATTATCATCAGATTTATATATTTATTATTCAAATTTCATATTTAATTATTAATCAACACATGTTGCATTAAGTAACTGTATCAGACATTTGTGTAACATGTATATCAATTAATTGGTCGTCCTCCATTGATTCATTATTCATTAAATCGACAATTTGTTCAAAATTACTTGTTCCTTCACCTGTATTTGAAGAATTAAATAAATATTTTAAGTATCTAAACTAATATGTGAAAAAATAGTAATAATATTTATTTAAAAAAATATAAAGTATTGAATTGCAAAATTACCAATTCGATTTAGAGAATGACTAATATAAATTTCTTGCAAAATTGGTTAAATAACTGAATAATTTTTGCATCAATACGTATGATTTAAAAGTAATATTATATAAAAAATCATCATTTATAATTTTATAATCTATTACTTAAAAATGTAATAAAAAAAATTATACCTATATTAGAAATCTATTCAACATGTATGTCAATTAATCTTGTATTATATAGTACTTCATCTATTAATGAATAATATGTAGTAAAAAAATATAGAATATTTTAATTAATACAATAGTATATACATTAAATATTTAATAATTTTTTGAAAAAATATTTATTACAAATTAAAAATACATGAAGAATTTGTTTATCAATATTAGAAATATTATACAAGTTTATTATACACGTAATTTAAATTATTATTTCATGAATCATGTTAATAAATGTAGGTTTAAACCTGATAAATAAATTTACAAATAAAAGTGTGATTGACAATTTTTTTTTGTGTTGCTATAAATATTTAAAAAATAAAAAATTAAATATAAAAAATAAATAAAAAAGTAATTAAATTTGGACATAATAAGTAACTTACCAGTACAATATTGATGCCAATTATGATCATCCTGTTTACCTAATAAGGGAAAAAATAATTAACATGAGATTCATTTAATTATAATTTAAATTTGAAATTCACTTTTTAATTAACATATAATGCATTTCAGACATGTATCAAGGCATTGTGTAACATGTATATCAATTAATTGGTCATCCTCCATTAATTCATTAATTGTTAAATCATCAATTTGTTCAGGGTTACTTGTTGTTTCACCTGTATTTCAATAATTAAAGAATGTTTTTTATGAAAAAATAGCAATAATAATTACATAAACAAATAATATACAGAATTGAATTAGAAACTGACCAATTTTATTTAGAGAATGACTAAAATCAAATTCTTTGACAAAATGGTTACATAATACAATAATCTTTTGATAAACATTAATTATTTTAAAATTTTTAAAAATATAAATCTTATTTATAATATTATAATCTATTATTTAAAATTGTAAAAATAAAAAAATAATACCTGTATTAGAAATTTGTTCAACATGTATGTCAATTAATCTTGTATTCTGTAGTAGTTCCTCTGTTAATGAATAACCTGCAGTAAAAAAATATAATATAATTAAATTAATACAATACTATATAAACTAAAGATTTAATATATTTTTTAAAATATATTTATTACAAATTAGAAATAAATGAAAATTTTGTTTATCTATAGTAGAAATATTGTACACTTTTATTTTGCCCATAATAAATGCATTTTTTCATTAATCATGTACATAAATGTAGGTTGAAACCCGATAAAGTAAATATATGAAGAAGCCGTGAAAGGTAAATATTGTAACATTTAATTTAAGGTAATAATTTATACAAATCTATGTTAATATTTTTAAATTATACATTAACATCATATTTTTACAATTTTAAATTCTTTAATTTTATATTTTACGTAAAATAAAATAATCAATTATTAATGTAATTGTATTTATAAAAAATAAAATTAAATGTTTATAACGAAATAATGATACATCTATGTAACTTAATAAATACATATTAATAAATTAACATAAACAATTTAACCAAACTCCTAAATTAAAATTATTAAATTTAAATATTTAATAATTAGGTAAATATTATTGTCTATTACTATATAATTATTTACAATAAAATTTGATTTAACTAATTAGTTAATACTTACCATAATATTTAAATTATCTGCAAGTATTAAACCTTTAATTATCTAACTAATATAAATTAATAATAAAACCGATAGTATGTATACTAAATAAACTAAAGAAATAATTAAACTATAAAATATTTAATTTAGATAATATTAATATTTGGGCCACAATAGTAATTAAATTTACGAAACTGTATCTATCGGCCCACACGATTTAGTTTGCATCTTGATTTAATTGACCCGGCCCTATATGATTTTATTACACACACACACACACACACACACACACACACACACATATATATATATATATATAGTCATTCTTATTAGGGTTGAGCTCATTTCAGCTCAACCTTATTTCTCCGCCTCCTCTCTCTCCTGCATCTAGACGATTCCGCCGCCTTCACTCTCACTCTCCGATCTTGCATTTTCTCTGAAAAAGAAAACCAATCAACAATCTATCTTCCACGGCCTTCACTCTCTCTCAGATTAGGGTTGAGCTCATTTGAGGTGAAAACCTATTTCTCCGCCTCCTTCTACATCTAGAGTCTTCCGCCGCCTTCACTCTCACTCTCTGTGGCGAATTTTTTTCCGGCAACGATTAATATTTCACACTTGAGCCTCCGCCGATACTCTCCTAAATCTGTCTTCCTTGCTGTAACTCAAATTTTTTTTATTTTTTTTTTCGTTTTATCATTCTGATACTAAATCTGTCTTCAACGGTTCGTGCATCAACGTTGCAGCAAACTAAGGTTGATACTTTGTACCCTTTTTTATTTTTGATTTTTTCCCTTTTATGATTTTGAGATTTTTTACTTTCGGTGTTTTGATAATTTTTATGTTTCGTTGCTATTCTTTGTAGCCTTGAAGATTTGAACAGTGAGAAGAGCCCAGTGACGGATGCTCTCGGTAGCTTCTCTCAAAGATAAGTATCTGTATATCTCCCTATTTCTGTATCTCTGTATCTCCATGTCGCTGTATCTCTCTATCTCTCTGTCGCTTATCTCTCTATCTCTTTGTCGCTGTATCTTTGTCTCTCTTTCTTTATATGACAATTTTTAAGCTCAGTCCACTAACACAATTTTTTTTCTCTGAAATTGCAGATGCACTGAATAATTTCAGATCTAAGCACATAGGTTCTTCTTCTACTACTACTACACATATGATGTACCCCTATGTTGGATTTTCGTAGATCAGATATGGATCTATGTACATCTGATCGGGATCTAAGTAGATCTATACTAAAAGCCCTCATATCAGAGATTGAGGCAAGGTTTCCGGCTAAAAAGTTGAGTTTTACTCATTATACCTATTTATACACTACTGACTACAACATACATACACACATCTTCAAAGAAGGCCTTCATATATAATCAGATCTTAAATGTTAAAGTCATATTTATGTTTTATTTTTAAATATTTTTCTGAACTGCTATGATGGTGTTTAATGTTGATATTTTTTATGTTAACTTGCAGCATGTATGCGACTACTGAATCATGCTTAATTTCATATGAGTTCTCAAAATTGGTCGATGAGGGCGAAAAGAAGATGAGTATACATCTGTTCAATATTAATATTATCACTCATTTAAGTTAATGCTTCAAATATATGAATATCTATTCAGAATTGTCTCTGATATATTTTAAAATTTTTTTGCAGCTCTTTAACAGATAAACATCGACCCAGATTTAAACAAATATTTGCAGCACTTAAGGTATAGATTATTGCATCTGTCTTTCACAAAGTATGAATGTCTGTTGAAATTTCTGTTTCCTCATGAAAAAATTTGAAAAATTCATCAGCTTTTTTGAGTTAACACATATTTAGGCAGAAATTAGATACCTGGACATGATTGTGACACGATTTTTTTTCTTTTTTCTTCATGTGTTTCATCTGAGAATGGTTGATGCTTGTCTTTGTTTGCCATTTTCGTTTTTGTTTCAAATGTGGTAATCTGGAATTTCAATGTTTAAGTATTTTTGAATTTGAATGGCAATTTTATATTTTCAAACATTACCCACTAATATTTTTTCAAAATTTTTATTCGAATTTCATTTTATTAACTGTTTTTATACATATTTATAAACTGTCCATTAACATGGATTTTTTTTTTCTATTTTCACATATTTTTATAAATTTTATTCCAATTTCATTTTAAACTGTCCACTAACATGGAGTTTTTTATATTTTAACCTATTTATTATTACTATTAATTTTGTATGCTTAAGTTAGCTGTATCTTTTAAATTAACTGTATTTTTTAATTCTGATAGAAGTGGCAGTTTTAAAAATTTTCCCATTTTTATATATTTTTGTTTATTTATTAATAATTTATTTCCCTAGTTTAATTAATTTTTTTAACTGCCGATTTTATTCAACAATTTAAATATTTTTGCATTGTTAAGTTAGTATTTATTTTTTTTCAATTGGTAAGGTTGCTGTAATTTTAATTGTTTATGGTGTTAATATAATTTTAACTGTTCTATTTATAAAAAATTAATATATTACTTATTTAATATATGTATATGTTTGTATTTATAATTAATTATCTTTTACTTTTGGTTTATCTAATACACTATATTAATTTACTGTTTAAAGTGACATATTTATTTATCACATAAATCTGTTATAATAATGACTTATTATTAGATGAATATTTGAATGTATGTTTGATCTGTTATTTAATTTATAGATGTTTCATTATTATTGTTCATGTTTAATGCTAATTTTAATGTTATTTAATTTAATTCAATGCATCTGTTCATGTGATGAAAAAATATGTTAATGTTATTTAATTTAATTTACTTTTCATGTATTTTTTTAATTCAATTTAATGTTCCTATTATTAAAAATCTGTTAATGTTGTTTAATTTAATTTAATGTTCCTGTAAATTTTTAATATGCTTTAATGTTTCATAATTTATATGTATGCTTCAATTTTATAGGTAATAATGTGATATATACATGATTTAATATTTTTATATGTCTGCTTGAATGATTGTATGCTCTGCTATGTCCTTTCGTGTGTCAGATCTGTGTGTGATCTGTGACCGTCCTCTTTGAGAACGGTCTATGCGAAACCTCTTGATGAGAGGTTTTAGTCTGAGTCACAGTGTTTAACCTGATTGAGCCTTGGACTTTGTGTGACCCCCTACGCCCCCGTTCAAATGGGTGATTGTAAACTGGGCAATCCACTTACTCCTAAAGGGTTCTTGAAAGGTTAATAATCTGTTATTTAGATCTTTCGCATTTCTTTAGTTAATATTTAATTGTATTTCATTATATTCTTGCAGCATTACATTAATGTGGTCTGATATTTTATTTATTGTAGAATTATTTATTTATGTTCCGAATTTATATTTTTTATGCAGTGGATGTTATTATTTTTTTTCTTACTGTACTCATGCTGCATCAAGTGGTGAAACTTGCATGTTAGTAGATTATGTTGTCAATTTAGTTTTGAATTAATATTCTGATCCTATGGTTTACTCTATTCGAATTGTCTGTATTTTATGATTTATGTTTAACATTAACTAAACTATCTCAACATCAAATGGTTGAACATAAATTGAAACATGTATAAATTATGTAAAACATCCCAAAATGTCTGAAAATAAATAAAATAAAACAATAGAAAATGTCTCAAAATTTAAAACCCAAAATTACTTAAATTGTCTTAATAAATAAAGCATTTCAATAAATGAATAAAATCCCCTTGGATTAGTCTGATGTCAAACTTGTGCATCCTTTTTCATCCTCCTCACTGTTTTTCTTTCTTCAGCAATCTCTTAGTCCTCTTTTGAGTAGTTGATGAAAACTCATCAATGAGTTTTCTCTTTACGTCATCATCATCCATAAGAACGACTGCATTACTTGTGTTAATGTTGTTCTTTCTTGGTGTTAGTAATGCGTCACTTATGAAGTTATCCTGAAATTATTAAAAAAAAATTTAATTAACCGAACTATTCTGCATAAATATAGCAAAAACATAAAATGTTATTCCTATTTGAAAATTAATATACCTCATCCGCATTTTCATCAACTTGCTCTTTCCCTTTCTTTGACTTTGATGACTTTCCCTACAAAATGCATACAATTGTAAGTAATTATTTAATATTGCACAAATATTTTTTTAGTGGTAAAAAATCCACCTGCTTTTCTGACCCTTCACTTTGTATTGTGTCCTCATATGCAACCTTAACAACATCAAAAGGTCCTTTATAATTATTGACTTGCTCAGGCAGGACAATTATATTAAAGAGACCTTTTTTGTTCGATATGCCTTCAACTTCAGTTGGAAGTTCATCAAGTACCTCATCCTATAAAAAAACATAAAATTATAATCTCTAAAAAGATTTTTATATTTTTTACAATATGTGTGACATACCTCTGCTAATTTTTGTCCAGGTAATTCCATGCATTGCATATCCCACATTTTAAATGTGGTTGTCGCAGTACAATCACTCACTTCAACAATCAATTTGTATCTATATGTTTACAAAAAAAATATATTTCAATATTTGAAGATTTTTCATTAAATTCAATACAGAAAATATATTTTAATCAATAACCTCAGTTTGCCATAAATGTCAAATGTTTGACATTTTTGACAAAAGAATAACCTCAGTTCCCTCCGACATACTTTGCACGCAAGGTATGACATGCCAGTAATGTCTTCAATGTCCTTCACAGTGGCAGATACTGTGAACTCCCCACTCAATAACATAAAAATTATGTTAATAAGTTGAACATCATATTTTCTATTTAAATTGAAAAAAAAACTATAATAACATTATATTTTACCTCCCCATCTTCCATTAGTTGCTGAATTGTTTTGTTGACAACAGCACCACTTTTTGATTCAACAGCTGGTTTGGAAGATGATGAACCAATCTGTATTTAAAATAATTATTACTTTATAAATATTATTTACCTAAAAAAATATTACATAGTTCGAATTAACCAACCATCTCTTCAATCATTTCTGATCTATTTATTGAAGTGGATTCTTCCTCGTGTATTAAAAATTAATTTGTCATTAAATTCCTAAAAGCATTTATTTAAAAAAATCAAATTTTATGTGTTTTTTTCCTACCTCAGCAGGCAAAATTTCACCACACATATTTTTTATAATTTCTCTGTCTGTACAAATCCTTGCTACACTGTAAGATCCAGTGTAATTTCTTGTCTGCTCGGGTTGAACAGTAATATTGAACAGTGCTTTTTTGTTAGCTAACCGTTCAAGCCCCGGTGGAATTCCTTCAATGCTTCGACCCTATAAAAAAATATAATCAGCTTTTATATTTTTTTCATTTTAGGAATTTAATTCTTTTTTACCCCGATTAATTCTGTAGCTGTTTTTCTGATTAGTGCTATACTTTCCTTGTCCCACATTAAGAATGTGGTAGTTCCACTGTCATCTACAACCCTCACAGTGAGCTTGTACCTATAATTGAAAACTTATAAAAATTAGATTTAAAAAAAAAAAAAATTAAATTTAATATAAATTTAAGTTACCTCAGTTTTCCTGCAATGTCAAATGACTGACATTTTTCACAGAAAAATTGATTCCCACTTGCTTTAGTTTTCTTCTGACATCTTTTGCAAGCCAAGTAGGACCAGTCACCAATGGTCTCTACACAGAGTATGATCGCAAATTCCCAAAAATTGCCAATCTAAGTTAAAGAAAAAAAATACGTGAATATATTTTTTATAAAACTATTTAAAATGTGATTAAAAAAATACTTAAAATACCTTTCCATCTGTCATTATTTGAGATATGTTCTTCAATTCAAAATCACCATCTCTAATTTCGTCATTTAGGGTCCTTGATGATGATGATGTGAGAGTGGAGATACTGGTTGATCTCAGTTTCCCAGTAGTGATATACCTCCAAACAAATATATAATAAATTAATGTTAATAAAATAATGTGTATTGAATAAATAATTATAAATAAATAAAAATAAGAACAAAGCCCAAGATCTAATATGTTCTGAATGCTGTCTCTGAAATAACAAAAATAAACATATGCAATATCTCGAAATGAATTAATGTTAATAAAATAATGTCTATTGAATAAATAATTATAAATAAATAAAAATAAGAATAAAGACCAATATCTAATATGTTCTGAATGCTGTCTCTGAAACATTCTAACAAAAATAAACAATTGCAATATCTCAGAATATTCTGAGCTGTACATTAAATAATATATTTAATAAATATACCTCCAACTAAATATATAATAAATTAATGTTAATAATATAATGTGTATTGAATACATAATTATAAATAAATAAAAATAGGAACAAAGCCCAATATATAAACAACGTATTATGAATTTAATTTGCATAGTATTATGTACATATAAATTTAATTTGCATAGTCAACTGTAGAAGATGAAATGAAACTTCTCCAAAATTGTAATACATCTTAATATATAAATGTCGGCAGTAATACAAAAATAAACATGGCTGTATTAAAAATGATTGGGCTATAAATATAAATAATATATCTACTATATACTGAAATAAATAAGAACAGACATAAACATGGTTGAGTCAAAAATAAGTGGGCTATAAATATAAATAATATATTTACTATAAACTGAAATAAATAATTTTACCTAAAACTGAAGTCGAAAATCTCTGGAACTTTTTGATCCAGCACAATCTTTGTAATATTAAACAAAAATGAAATTCGTATTTCACCTATTGTAATATTTAATCAATAAGTAACTTTCTTCTTTAATTGTAACTGCTAGGAAAATAAAAAATTAAATCTTACCCCTATATATGTTAGGTCTGCAAAACTGTAGAATAACAGTCACTGGTCCTTCAGGGGGAGTCTCTAAAAAATCTATCATCTGTTCTGCGTAGTTTTCCCAAAGTGTTGCTGTAATTGTGTTTCCTCTACAAAAATTCAGAAATCTATTACTAAATACATAATTAGAGAAAAATTAAAAAATTTAAAGCATTAATTTAAAAGCTTACTCTGGATCTTCCAATACCAAATCCATCAATTTTGTTAGCTTTCCGTTTATCTCTCTTGTACGTCTATAGTGTGACACTATAGTTCTCATTACATCTACCCAAGAACAAAAAATAACTTAAAAATTATTTGCTGCATGTTATAAAAATATTTTTTCATATGTATTGATATGTCTTACCAAACATCGCCGCATCTCCTATGTTCTCCATATTTGCAATATCATTGAAATTCTTGATCTCGTACAAATGCTGCAGGAAATTCTTCGTGAATAACCTCAAAGATTCTCGTGTGTTTAAATGCAATAATCTTATAAAGGCTCCCAGTTGTCTTGTACTTCATGACATTGAATCCAATAACAAAATCGATTATAGCATAAACATTGCCTTCAATAAGGCGATCTTTAAACTTTTCGATATTTGTCTTTGGAATCGTCATATGGATTCGTTGACCCTATAAAAAAAATATGTTATAAGTTTTTATATCATAAAGCAAAAAAAAAATCGACAATTTTAAAACTTCAACATACCTCTCGGTCATGGAAGATGCATTCCAGACTAAATGCGTTTGAGTTTTTGTACCATTGTATCAACCTTAGTTCTATACCAAATGTACTTCTTCCGGGTTTTAGCATCTGTACAGTTCCAAAGATTGGAGCCATTTATCGTCTAATTTTGTAACAGCACACTAAAAAGCTTCACACGGTTTTTCTGCTTTTCTGCTTTCAGAGGAAAACGTAAATGATGGAGACTGAATGAGTGAATTATCCTTTCTTAAGATGTAAATTTTTTTATATATGAATCAGTTTTTTTTTTAGAAGTAGTGGGTGCTAGAAAGTGGAGGTTAACTTGTCAGTAGTGGTCCATATCAGTTTTATTTATTTTCTGTATTGTATATATTTTTTAAATTTTCGTTCTCTGATGTAGTTTAATTACTCCCATTGTAAATATACTATTTAAAATATTCACTAAAAATCGGATTTATTTAATAACCTTAATTCACTGTATATTTGCAAAATTGCCATCAATATTTAATATCCTCAATTCACTGTATATTTGCAAAATTACCATCAATTTTCCCTCCAAAATCAATTGCAATTGGATTTTTTCTACTTTTATATATAGTATAGATATCTTCTCGAAAGAAAAACAAAATTAAAATACCCAAGATTTTGACCAATTTGAAACTACTAAGTTCTCTTCGACATTAATAATTACCTATTTTATTTATTAATTAAATTATGAATCGATTTTCGCTTGGATGAAAAGAATGTCAATTCAGACATCTCCTGCATATCAAACTATATATAACACACTGCCCTGAAAAATACACTATTATTTGATGCTCTACCATTCATCCGGATACAAGTACTTAAAAAAATATATATTGAACTTATTTATATAACACACGTCAATTGATTAATGTCACAATTTTTTTTTTTAAAATATAACTCATGCTACTTTTAAAAAAAAAATTAAGAATATGAAAATTTCTATAATTCACAATAATCATAAATTAATTTTATTTCATTATAATTACTTTCTTAATTTTCTATAATTATAATTTATAACTCATAAAATTAAACATAAGTTCCTGGACAATGAATCTGACTGAAACATATAAGCAGGCAAAGACCAACAGAAGGCCACAATGTCCACCCCAAAAACTCATGTATCATTCTTTGTGCCAAGTTTATATTATATTATATATATATATTAATTTCAATTTATTGTAATATAGTTTAAGCTAAAATATTTATTTAGGCTTTATTCCTCAATTAGGATACATAAAATTTGTACCGTTAAAAATGTCTAATAGTTGAGTGAACAATTTTCGGCCAAAAGCCATGTGTTCGACTTTCTATATAAAATAGCTATTATGTATAATTCACTTATTATATTTTACTAGAGCGTACACTATATATGAATATCGATATTATTCTGGAAAAAGGCACGTGTTTAAATTAATAGTTATACTACAAAACATTTAATAATTTTATTAAATAGAAATATTGTAATGCTATTGTTTTTAAATATTTCAAAATATCAATTGAGAAAAAATAATAAATATTAATATAAAATGATATGAAAGGAAATGTAAAGTACACTTATTGAAATTTATCTTAATTAGTTATATTATATCATCCTAGAAAGATGCACACAGTTTGCACGTATTTAAAAAACTTCAATTTAAAAAATATTTAATAATTTTATGAATATAAATATTTTAAGATCATTATTAGTAATTATTTTAATAATTAATTTTTTTTAAAAATCTTAATATAAGGAATGTTGGCATGTGTACCTAGCTCTAGTGTGTAATTTATGGAGCAATCATATTCATCGATTAGATATGCGGAAATTAAGAATAATGATGTTATTTTAATTGTGACTCACAATAAAAGCGATATTTGCACATATTCAGTGTTTCCTTATTGACAATACATTCAAGTTTAATTTGGCTGTTCATAATTTTAAAATTTCGAAAGTGTGTGAAAATACAATAGAGTTGATACTAACCAAATTATACTTGAATTCTAAATTCTTACCCATTAAAACTTTGTAATTCTAAATGCTTACACATTAAAGCTTTGTAATTGATACCAACCAATTGTGACAATATCATGTACTGCTTTTCTAATTCTAAATGCTTACACATTAATTAAAACTTTGTCATGCTATTTTTTGTGATGACATAACTTTATTTTTGTTTTTTGTTTGAAATTGTGCCAAAGACCACAAATAAAGTTTGTGTGTAGATATAAATTTCCATATCCCACTTACTAGCTCTTTCATATATATTTAGGGTTAAGTTGTCAATTTTATCGATTAATATTTTTTCTTTCGAAATATGATTTGAGGTCATATATATATATATATATATATATATATATAAAATACATCTATGCAAAACGTAGACTATAATTCGACAACTAGTTTTTTATTTTAATACATGAAAAAATTATTTCTTAATTTATTAAAATAAATAATTAAATATAATAACTAATTTCCAACAATTACCTCATACGGATGAGTGATCTTCAAATTGTCTTTTCTTAATGTTATAAAAATCTATGTGGATTTAACATAGATAAAGAATCACGCAGTCATCATATAGTGTTGTGTGCGTGAGTTTTATAAATACTCGTGGTCGCTCCTAATTAATTTCACTACGAAAAAGTTTCATCTTCTTTTCCGGAAGGCCAATTCTCCTGTACATCACCCAAATTTAATAATTTTTTTTAAAAGATAGATTTTGTATTAATAAAAATACTAATTAATTATGGTATAATTCTCTTTACAATTTTGAAATTATTTACCATAATTAGTTAGTATTTTTATTATACATAATCTATTTTTTTTCTTGGACATTAAAAAAAAAAGAAATCTATTATAATGATATAAAATTAATTTCTAATTATTGTGAATTATAAAAATTCTCATATTCTTAAATTTTAAAAAAAAAATGTACTGTTACAACCACTTGACGTACGCTATATTAATAATTAGTTTTTTTTTTCCAAGTGCGGGTGTTTGGATTAATGGTAGATCATCGAATAATAGTGTATTTTTTAAACTATTTTAATTGTTAAAACATCTATCAATGATGATATTAAATCATTTATTTCATAAAATTATTAAATATCTTTTTAATTGAACTATTTTAAATTCGTGCAAACTACGTGCCTCTTTCTAGGATGTTATAATATAAATTTTAATAAAATAAATTTCAACGAGTGTACTTTACATTTTCTTTCATTTCACTTTTATATTAATATTAATATTTATTACATTTCCTTTCATATCAAAATATACCAAAATACACAAAGAGCTTTGAAAAATTAAAAAGAAATCAAGTAGAAAACTAAGGATGATCATATAAAAAATCGAGGTATCAAAGCCAAAAGAAATGACCAATCCAAGTGAGAAAAAGAAAAGAAAAGAGAAAAAAAAGAAGAGAGAAAAGAAAAGAGAAAAGAAAAAGAAACCAGCCAAGAGCTGAGAAAAGAACAGAGAGAAAAAAAAAAAAGAAAAATCCAGCCACAAGGGCTAAGAAAAAGGAAATTGTAGCTTGCTAGATCAGTTAGCAAGACAAACTGAAAGTTACAGGTACCGACAAATGGAGTACCGAATGCCATCAGTCTACAGTCATGAACTGAAGAAAAATACCAGTTCAAGGCTCCAGCCCAAAAGTGCCCAACACCAGCTGAAGAGAGTCCCAGCTGAAGGAAAATACCAGCTGAAGAGAAAGAACTGAAGAAGTACCAGTTCAAGACTATTCCTGGCTGAAGAAATACTAGTTGAAGAGCACATCAGTTTGAGCTGATGAACATGCCAGCTCAAGATGAGACCGGCTGAAGAAGACTACCAGTCGAAGAGAGGACAATTCCAGCTGAAGAAAAATACCAGCTGAAGATCACATCAGTTTGAGCTGAAGGATATGCCAGCTCAAGACGATACCAGCTGAAGAAGAATACCAGCTGAAGAATGTACCAATCCAAGGTACGAACTGAAGAATATGCCAGTTCAAGAAGTCCCAGCTGAAGAATGAAGTTCCAGCTGAAGAAGTACCAGTTCGAAGGATACTAGCTGAAGACGCATCAGTTTTGAAGTCCAACTAAAGAAGCGCCAGCAACCAAACTGAAGACCAGTCCAAGGAAGTTCCAGCTGAAGGGACACAAGTCCAGAATGCCAGCTGAAGAACATTGGTTTAAACTGTCAGCTGAAGCAAATCAAACTGGAGCTCAGAAAGCATCAAGTCAGAGTCCAGAACTGCCAGCTGAAGATGATCTTAACTGGAGCTTTCCAAACTGCCAAGGATGCGCAGAACTGACAACAAAGGAACTAAAGATTCCAACTTCCAGACAAAGCCCATAACTGAAGATCAAGATAGAAGCTGTAACTGAAATTCAAATTTTAGAAAAGCCAAAGAAGATCTTGAAGTTAATGTAACCGAGATCTTGGAATAAAAGCTCATCAAAAGAGCGAAGGCTACTCAACGGCTCTCTTTAAATGAAAGTCCCTCAATGACTTTATCATTTATGATCACACAGTGATCATCAAGGGTCACCAGCCACTCATCTATAAAAGATGAGCAACCCAGAAGATGACCGTGACTTTTGACAAATTCTAAAGAGAACTTTAGCTAAGACTTTCAGCGAAGACGTTCGCTAAAGCTCTAAAGCCTCACACTCAAAATTTAGCAAAAGCAAAAGTCCAACTGACGAGAAGGAGCCAGATCGCTCATCAAGCTAGCTATTGAAGAATTCCAACCAGAGCAATTCTCTCAGTTCAAGTTCTACAACGATTAACTACCCAGCTCAAGCCGCAGACGTACAAAGAAGCACATTAGTTGATACCAGTTTCAAAACTGTCTTCTTGAAGATCAAAAGAGATCTAAAACCTTGTAAAGACGGACAATAGTACCTAAAGTCTCAGCGAGCAGTTGAGATCGGTAAGTATGAGCTGTTGACCCTGAAACCGGCTGAGGAGGCTACTTGCGTTGGTTCGTCACTTCCGGGACAACAACAGTTGGAAAGGAATTCGTGACTCGTTAAGTCACCGACAGCCAGGTCCAACACCTGTCTTCACTGTGTAACTGTAATAAAGGAACTTTATACTTGCATAGTGAATTGCCCTTCTGTGGAAGGAAGAGAGGATGTAGAAGTTGAGCTTCGAACCTCTATAAAACTGCTTGTGTGCTCTGCTCTATTTTTCAGTTTCAGTTGCATGTTTTAAACTGCACATCTCAAGCACACACAACACTCTGAGCTAGCATATCATCTCAACTGATCTCCTAAGAGCTCGGATAACTCAGCGAGTCAACGGGCCCTGAATATTCCGTAAATCTTGTTAAGTTTTTGGATCAATTTATTCACCCCCCTCTAAACTGATTCTGACTCACCCTAGGACCTACAAGTGGTATCAGAGCGGTTGATTCTAAAGATCAGCCATTTCTGCAGATCAACTGAATCAGATCTTATTATCTATGCTAATCTGTCAGCTATGAGAAACCATAAGCTACCTATCTTTTCATTGAGAACTACGATAACTAGAGCAGGAGAATGAAGACACATCTCTGCTCAATCCACAAGAATATGTGGGAAGTTATCGAGGAAGATCCTATCACAATTATGATGGACAATGAAAGACCACATTGCTGATGTCAATCAACCAGCAAGGATCTCGAAACCAACTCATCTTCTCACGAGTGAAAAGAAGAAGTTGAAGAACCTAGAGTTCATGGCACAATCCACAATGTTCCAAACTCTAGATGAAGATCGCATAAAGGATACGAAGAGCTGCAGAACTGCCAAGGATATATGAGACTTACTTACAGATTTGTACAAACAGTCTAAGGCCATCAAAGGAAACAAGCTCCAACTGGCGGTGGACAGATATGAGTCCTTCAAAATACACTCAGATGAAACCATCTCTAGCCTTGAAATAAGATTTCTAGGCATCATCAGTGAGATGAACAATCTGGGAAGAACATATCCCAATAGTGAGATGAACTCTAAAATTTTGGACAATTTCATAGAAGAATGGGATATGAAGGTGATTGCTACAAAAGAGTCAAGAGACTTGAACATCATCACTTCAAGAGAACTCTTCGGTTCTCTTAAGAATCACGAGTACAACCTAAACCGAAAAAAAGAAGCATCCACATCATCATCAGTCTAGGATGCAACCTTCTACGGTGAAAGAAATCAGTTTAGAGAAACTCGAGGAAGAAATGTTTTCCAGCCAAGAAGTTCTCAAGCTAGAGAACAACTAGGAGGCTCAACTGATCGAAGAAGAGAAGCAATGGAGAAGAAGGAGAGCCTGACTGAAGATATCAATGATCAGATCCAGTCAGTTGCTAAGCTGCTAGAGAAGCTCAAAAAGATGAGAGATCAACCATCAGTTATGCTTCAAACTGATGAGGAGCCCAGAGACAAGAGAAACCAACCGCCTGCTGAACAACTCAGGGCAACCAATAGAAGTATAGGAGAATGCTTCCATTACCACAAGCAAGGACACTACAGATATGAGTGTCCAGAGCTCCTTGAAAACAAGAAGGCCAAAGTGAAGAGAAGTTTTTTTTTAAAGAAAAGCTATGATGGCCAACATAGAGAACACCGTGCTAGATGACTCAGATTATCCATCAGGAATCGACTCTGACGGCTACAGCTCTGAAGATGAGCCATTGTTCTGCCTCATGGCTGACAACGAAGAAGAGGTTAGCACATTTGATTCTTTTACCTCTTTTTTATCACATTCATGAAACTCCCATTTCTAGCAATGAAATAAATGAACAATTAAGAATGCTAGAAGATTAGTTAGCTGCTATATCAAGTATGCATCTACAACTGAAGAAAGAGAACGATGACCTAAGAGATGAGGTCAAAAGACTGATAAGTGATCATAACAGAACTGAATCACTTGAAGCTCAGTCAGTTGAAAGTGAGAAGTTGAAGCTCAAGTTTGATGAGCTAAGAGCTGAGATTGAGAGGCTCAGGCAGGAGATCCAGGAGAGAGAGGAGATATCTCTCAAATTTAGAAAGGGATCTCAAACTTTTGATGAGATTCTAAGCCATCAAAGAGTTGAAACTGGTAGTCCAGGGTTAGGATGCAACAGGTACACTGCCGCTGAGAAAGGAAAGATAGTTGTTCAAACCAGTCAAGAAGGAACCCTTCCTGGTTTTGTCAGACCTGCACCAACCCAACTAGTTGAAGATATCGAAGGTAAGGGAACTAAGAACATCTCTACAGATCAACTGAAGCGGTCCAGCCAATCTTCCCAACTGAAAGGCTCAGTTTAGCCATCAATTCAGCAGAGGAAGCCATCTCAGAGAAGGCCACAAGCTTAAAATAGACAGTTCGCCTATCAGCAGAGGCTGCCAACTCAGCAAAGGCATCCAACCTATCAACAGAGGTCGTCAGTTCAGCCAAAACCTCTAGCTCATCAGAGACAGTCAGTTCGACAAAAGTCACCAGTTCATCCAAGGCCCAAAGCTCAGAACAGGCCTATGGTGAACAGAACTGACCGGCCAACTGGAGTAAGGAGAAATACTCAGTTTGGACCGCAGTCTCATTGAGATAGGGCATCAGTTCAGGAGAGAACTGCTCAGCCAGCCTATCCTCTAAGACATCCAGCAAGTCAACATAGGAGAGAAGTTGACTCAAGATGGAACGTGCATACAAAGTTGTATCGAGCACGTCAACATATTCAGATCCCCTCCAAGAATTTGCAAGACTTTGGAAAGAAAATCAAACCAAGTTTGACATTTCCATAATTAATTTCTGAATCCTAGTATAAATAGGTGGTCTTTTTTTTCATAACAAATCACACCAAACAATTGGAGCTTCTCCTCTTAAGCCTTCAAGTTATGCTCTCCTCTGAGTTTCCTAAGTACACTATCTTCCGTTTTTTTATCACCTTGCCTCTGTAAATTTTTGGATGTCTGGATTTTCTCTATTGCTTGAGCGAGATGGGAGAGAAGAGTTTCGGTTCTTTAATAGAGTGAGAAACAAAAAAACATTGTTTGAGTTGGTTAACTTTGGGGAAAAAGTTTTGGGGATCCGTGTTTAATTAAATGTTGAGAGAAGTTTTACTATGGCCCATACCTTTTTGAAAGTTTACCGTTCATATTATATACATTATATCACACACACTTCACGCCAATATATATATATATATATAAATACATATACATCCACATAATTAAATATATGAATATTATATATATATATATATATTGCATGACCCACTTTCACGCACATCTATGCACACACATATATACACATATATAAATATAAATAACATACATATATATATGTATATAAAGTATATAAACACATGCACACATACACTTAACCGTATATACATATCCACATATATATATCGTACATCTCTCTTTAAGCGCGCGCGCGCGCACACACACATATATATATAATTTATATTTTCTGATACTATTTCTTTTAGCATTAAAGTAATTTAATATGTAATATTATGTTAAATATTTATTATTATTATGTTAGGCGGCGCGCGTGGATAAATTATAACTATATTGTCCCAAAGAACTGGTTAAGATGGGGATTCTCTCGGAGAATAAATACGAACTCTTATCTTTATTATGCTTGTATATACGGTGTGCAGGTAGACCTACAGGTCATATGGGCCTTCGATCTATTGCTATGGGCCTACGGGCTATTACTATGTTTAACCTACGGGTTATATGCTATGTTGCCCTACGGGCTCTATGATATGATATGCTATGATATGACCTGTTTTCTTACTGTTATATTTGTATAATTTGGATAATTGAGTTACCCCATTGAGTTAATAGCACTCACCACAAAGCTATTTATATTTATAAGTTAAGGAAGCTCGAGCGGTGTGGTGGAGACGAAGTGATGGAATAAAGACTAGTTAATGTTTTAAGCATTTTATTTTTTCGCTGCAATAAATTCTACATTTATGTTTCTGGAACAAACTTTTGGAGTATTATTTAATATTCCATACTTTTTATTACTTAAATAAATAAATAAATAAATAAATTTTGAGACGTCACAGTTGGTATCAAAGCGGGTCTACATTTCTGTAGACTTGCTATATATATATGATTTAAAAAAATAGAAAAAAAACCATCATCACGTCCGCCGCATTGCTCCGAGTCAAGGTAAATATTTATGAGTCATGATACTATCTTTAATTGCATAATTTTGTCCTTGAATTTAATATTGAATATGTAGATAGATGGATATGTTTGCTAATCATCCTAGAGCAAAGAGAACCAAATTTGTGACCCGAGAGGAAAGATTATGTTCGGATTTTTTCAAGGGATACAAGTGGGCTAAATCAATTGGAGTGGAAATGAACCTCCTTAGAATGGTAAGGATATGGGAGGAGCTCAAGGGAGAGGGCGGAACATGGAGGTCACTAGAAGCTGGCCACAAGGTGGTGCACTCATTGCCAAACCTCCTTAAAGAAGATGGAAGAAATTTTTTCAAAGATCATCTGGACTACACGCCAGGAATATGAGAGATATGCCACATTGAAAAATTTATAGGCGAACTCTTCACTTATTGGGAGGGTTTAGTGAATGGATTTAGATCACAGGAAGATGTTGGTCGATGGAGTTATCTATAGCTTGACCCCAAATTTTATGCACCCAACATTGTATATTTTTCTTGGCTTTACATTATTGTTCAAGCGGTAGAAACAAATCTGCCCCCAACTGTCATCTACTACTTTTTTACACTATTATTTTTGTTTTACCAAAATCAAATGTCATATAAATTATCTTAAGATATCCGTGTTGGCCACAATAATAAGCCAAGTTGAAAAATTCGACAACCAATAACTCAACGAAGAGAGAAAAGAAGCATGAAGAGCTAAAGAATGAACAATTTCATCTGCATTTCGATACACATGGAAGAAGATAGAGACAAGATTTAGCTCCTTGAACACTATTGAAAATTACTCGTTGTTCATTATCAAGCACATGGTCATGTCCACCAGATTCCACAATCAGATGGACTGCAAGAAGCAAGTCCGAGAACACTTGAACAAACCCGATGCTGTTCGCAATACACAAAATAAGCCCATATAAAATTGCCATAAGCTTAGCTCTCATTGTCGACTTAGGTTGCTTCAACGGTCTAGCAGCCAGTGGCGCGTGATAAGTCTATTTATTTCGTGTTTTTATAGGCATTTTGTTCATTATAAATGTCCCTTTTAGTGTATTTTGAGTCAAAAAGAACCAGAATGAGGTCATAGGGCATTGCGGAGGTCAAGTCTGGCGAAAGGGGCATTTTATACCCAGTTATTCAAGCAAAATTCAAGCTAAATATTCAGTCAGAGGCACAGGGGACTTCTTTCAGCACTCATCCTATATTCGGATGGCGGAATGGGCATATCAGAGATGGATGAGGCTGACTGCAAGATGTCGTGCCCACTTGACAACAATGGGCTGGGCTAAAGTGATTGCAAGAAACTCGGAATTCAGTTGGAAGAGAGACGAGAAAGATAGCTATATTATCCGAAGAAGAGTTGGAGGTGGACTGGACTCTTAGAGGCGCTGCAATAAACAGATAAGTACAATCCCTAAAAAACAGGGATTTGGTCAACTTATGCTTATCCAGTCAGATTAGAGAGGGCACGCCGGTTCCGGAAATCCAGTGAAGACCCCAGTTTGTTGGGGGAACTCTAATTCGGAAATGTAACTATTTAAGCTTCTTTAATTTCTGGAAACACAAGCTTTGACAGTCAGAAACATTGCTATAATTTTACTTTCCTGTATTTTCATTTCGTACGCTGCTTTGCAACAAGAAACAATCCATCGGCCTTAAGCCTTTGGGATTTAGGATTATGTTTCCAAACTCAACGGTTATGTTGAGCATTTTTGTGTATTAAATTCAGTAAGTTCTCTTTATAATTATGTCTTTTATTTCTGTAATTTTAATTATGTCTAGCATGCTTAGCTAGACTCTTAATTCTGGTGTTTGAACAACGAAAATGGTTTGAATATAAATCTAGACTCGTGAGGCCAAAATGGGCATAGTAATGCATGATAGGTTTCTGTTGATTCTTGTGCCTTGTTCCACGTGAGTGTGTGTCTGAAATGCCCAATGTGGCTAATCACTCGTTAGGTAAAGAGGGTACACCACTATTAATTGAATTGGCGAATCGTGGCCGTGTGTTGATTCATATAGTAATAAGTGAATCAATGGGTTGTTGTGGGCACATGAGGAATCGGTAAACACAACAGATATGGGTTCGTCTAGGGCACATTGCTGTCTGTTCACTTACATCTCTTTGGGGAACCGGGGGGTGGGTGACTGATTAGGGATTTAATTGACGAGAAATTACTTTTAAATCTATAATGAAAGGATGAATGAGGAGATGCAGAGATGAATCCGGTCTCCATAACTGGGTGAGTTATCATGTATGAAAATCGGTGAGCCCATGATCGAGTTGATATATATTTAAACCAAATTCAAGTTCAAATGCCAGAACCTTTGTTATTTGATATTTCCTTTACTTTTTTTCGCAGATTTAATTACCAGTAGTGACAACAAAACCAAACCCCCTTTTATGATTGGTTACTTAAAGGTGGAATCACAACAACTCCTTATGGGATCAACCCGTACTCATTAGCTGGCTACACTCACTGTGGGCACATGAGTTATAAATTATTTTTGAGAGCGAAACGACCTCGCATCAAAATTGGCGCCGTTGCCAGGGAGCTGGTTTCTAGTAATTTTACCTTCCACGCTGGTGAGCCTGGAAGTTGATGCTTAGAGGCTCTTTAGAGGAGACTCTATTGTACGATCCGGAGATAGAGAAGAGTTCGAGAAAAAACAGAGCAGCAGTGAAGAGGGCACGCCAAGCCGCAAATAGACCTTGTGAGCCCACACCACCACCAGAATATCAAGAAGATCAAGGAGACGAAGGGCACGAGGAGGAATGACAGTTTGAGAACAGCCACAACATCAACATGGCCGCAAATAAAAATGCCGCAAATGGCAATGTGGATGATAACAAGATTCTAAGGTAGTTGGTCTTCCCGACCAATATGAATCTACGCTCGATGGGCATTACACTCGCAAGTGTGACTCAGAACTGGGATATTCATGCAAACTTTATCCAGATCTTGCCGAAGTTCCACAGAATTCTCGGTGAGAATCTACAGAGGCACTTGCAAGATTTTGAGATGGTTTGCCAAACTCAACCATCCGACCATGGACGAGAGGAGTATGTGCGGTTGGTCTCGTTCCCTTTCACCCTTCAGGATGGGGTACGGGACTAGCTGTACACACTGCCAACTGGCGCTGTGACCACATGGCGACAACTTCAACATAAGTTTTTGGAGAAATATTTTCCAGTATCCAGAGTACAAGAAATGAGAAGAAGGATAGGGAGCCTGAAGATGGAAACTAACGAAAGTTTCTATGAATACTGGGAAAGATTCCAAGCGATGCTGGCGAAATGCCCACAGCACCAGATTACTGAACATGATTTGATTCAGTATTTTATCGGAGGTTTGAGACAACATGAGAGAACGATCGTGAATGCCTCATGTGGAGGATCTATTTTGAATAAACAGCCTGTTGAAGCATTCAAAATTCTCACAGAAATGGATGAAGACAACCGAGACTTCAGTGGAGAGGGCATTCAGATTGTAAGTGAATCGGAAGGGACACCGGATCAAGACAGCAGGATTGATAGATTATGCGACAAGATCGAAAAAATCTTATCCGGTGTGATCATAACGAAGAAGCCCAGACCTTGTGGAGTATGCAAAAGCATATCTCATTTCACCGATGAATACCCTACTCTACAAGACAAAGTGGAAGAAGTAAACGATGTAGGTGGCCATAATGGGCATTCCAGAATATATGATCCCCATTCCCCAGACTTATAATCCTGGCTGGAGAGACCATGAAAATTTCAGATGGAGAAGGCCAGATGATGGGCATCCTGCACGCCCATTGCCACCACCAGAGGAGAAAAGAAAGCAAAGGCTGGAAGATCTTGTGTTTACCATGGCTGAGGAGAATGAGAAATTTAAGCAAGAGACTCGAGCTGGTCTCTAGCACATGAGCAAGCAAATCAATCAGTTGGCTCAAGCCATGCACAAGATGGAGGAAAAAAATGGGAAGCTGCCTTCCCAGGTTGAGAATCCGAGAGAGCAGGTGAATGCACTCTAAAGAGTGGAAAAAAACTTCCGGAGATGGTCAGACCAGTAGAAGAAGAGAACAATGTGCCCTTGGAAAAAGAAGTGGAAAAAATTCCCACAGAGGACGAGGCACATGAAGCTGAATAGGAGGATACTGTGCCCATTCCAGAAGTAAAGTAGCCTGCTAAAGTGCCCATTCCAGTAAAACGGAAGCCTCCCTTTCCAGGGAGATTGACACAAAATAGAAAAGAAGAAGAAACCAGGAAAATGCTAAAAGTATTCAGCAAAGTGGAAATCAATATTCCACTGATTGAGGCAATCAAACAAGTGCCGCAGTATTCCCGCTTTCTGAAGGAGCTTTATACCAGAAATGTGCGATTCAATGACGATGCAAGGTTCTTAGTTGGGGAGAATGTATCGGCTATAATACAGAAAACATTACCCAAGAAATGTAATGATCCAGGGATGTTCATGATTCATTGTATCATAAGGAATAAGAAAGTTGAGAAGGCCATGCTGGATTTGGGGGCATCAATCAACGTAATGCCCATGTCGGTGTTCAAAGAATTGAAGATTGGACCTCTGAAGGATACCCATGTGGTCATTCAACTTGCTGACAGGTCTAATGTATATCCAGAAGGCCTCATTGAAGATGTATTGGTCAAAGTGGACGAGCTTATTTTCCCAGCAGATTTTTATGTGCTTGATATGGGCACAACGACTTTAAATTCTTTAGTGTTATTGCTGGAAAGGCCTTTCATGAAGACAACTCGGACTAAGATTGATGTGGACAAGGGCACACTAACGTGTGAGTTTGGTGGGAAAACAGTGAAGTTAAACATATTTGAAGCATTAAGACACCCCCCAGATACAGAGAATTGCAGTTTTGTGAATACCTTATGTCACCCGAGTCGATCCACCTTATCCATGATGAGCAATAGAGATCTATTGGAATGGGCATTGTGGAATGGACTGACTGACCAAGATGCCCTAGATGAAGACGATGACATCGAGGAAGGAATTATGATGCTGTATTCATTGAAAGAAATGCCGTATGGTTGTGTAGATTATGGTGCGCCCATTCGGAGAAATGATGATAAGCTGATGCCTTCTATTGTCAAAGCGCCCATGCTGGAATTGAAGGCATTACCAAGGTATTTGAAGTATGCCTATTTGGGAAACAATGAAACTCTCTCCGTAATCATAAGTGCGGGGTTAAATCAAGCTGATGAGGACCGTCTTTTGAGATTGTTGAGACTGTACAAGGAGACACTCGGATGGACTTTGGCAGATATAAAGGGCATTAGCCAAACGGTTTGCATGCACAAGATTTTGTTGAAAGATGATGCAAAGCCCATTCGTGATCCACAAAGAAAGCTCAATCCAGTAATGAATGATGTGGTGCTAAAGGAGATTATTAAGCTACTGGACCAGGGCATTATATACCTTATTTCAGATAGTAAGTGGGTCAGTCCAATCCATGTTGTGCCCAAGAAGTCGGGCATTCAAGTTGTAAAAAATGAGAAGGGAGAGCTTGTGCCCACACGACTGCAAACTAGCTGGAGAGTTTGCATTGACTACCGGAAGCTGAACACGATCACGCAGAAGGATCATTTTCCACTTCCGTTCATTGATCAGATGCTGGAGAGACTTGCAGGAAACAAGTTCTTTTGTTTCTTAGATGGATACTCAGGATACATGCAGATTGCAGTAAGTCAGGAGGACCAAGAGAAAACAACATTCACGTGCCCATTCGGTACATTTTCCTTTCTCAGAATGCCCTTTGGCCTCTGCAATACTCCTGGCACGTTTCAGCGATGTATGATGAGCATATTCTCTGATTTATGACTTGGAAGAACTATCATTTTCAACGAATCAAGGGTCAAAGGGTTCAATTGGGTCAAAGGGGTCAAAGGATTCAATCGAGTCAAATGAACGTCATATCTTAGGCCAACCGAAATTTAAACATAATCCAATGACAAACAGATAGGGATTCGACTCTTTAAATAAACAAGACCTCATCATAGGTCACATCAACTAAGACCCATTAACAGGTCGGAGTTAAGTAAATCATATTGTCCCATTTTATAGGACGAAAGCAAGAAAAATAACTTAAGACTAACTAGAGATGAGCAGAATCATGCTTGGAAAGAAAAGCCCCTTCATAGGCGAACAACAACAACAACAAGCATGCAAAACTTATTCACAAGTCAACTGAAAAAGAACAGATACCAATATATTCAACAGTAAGACTTTTCAAATATCTTGGAATCAATAAAGGAATATTGGTATGTCAAAAGAACATGCTTTAAAGACTTTAAAACATGCTACTATCAAGAATCAAGTTACACATATCAAGACTAAATACTAACATCAGAGTACTTAGTAGAAACATAGCGGAAGAAAATTATGTAACCATATAGAGCAACAAACTTGAAACCTCAGACAACCCCACCAGCAGTGTAACAGCCCGGTCCCGAGGATGGGGACGGGGTTATTGTGTGTAAAATAGCACGAAAAATTAGAAATCCAGGGGGGTGTTTCTAGAATTAAACTAAGTTAGCGCCTCAAAAACTTAGGCAATATAACTTTATGTTTATGAAGAACTTATCATTTTCAACGAATCAAAGGGTTCAAACAAGTTGAAGGAATGCCTATTCATATGCTAATCAAATTCAAACAGAATCCAATAATTAATAGATAGGATTCCGACTCTTCAAATAAACAAGACCTCTCCATAGGTCACAACAACTAAGACCCATCAATAGGTCAGAGGCAAATAAACTATTTTATGTCCTATTCATAGGACATAAGCAATTAATCAAGATAAGACCCATTCATAGGTCAACTGGAAAATAAACAAAATCCAAGACTTAACGAAATATGACCAACTCATAGGTTGAAAACTGTAATGAAACATGCTTGGATTTATGAAAAGAAGTGGGACTTTATTTATCATGATTCAATAAAGAATACAATTCAGATAAGCCCAAAAATAAAACATAGCATGCAATCATACTATGGGGCAACTGTATCAGAGTTTAAGCGGAAAACAATGGAGTAATATTGTATCACATAACAACATACTCATGAGCAATAATTTAGTCTGAACGAGACAACAAGGCATGATCAGCCCATAACAGTACATCGAGCCATCATCTCCTGCATCTCAACCTGTGAAAAACATTTTGAAAATATTTTGGGCGTGAAAAGCACTCAGTGGGTTAAACTTTTAACTCAATCTTTAATAAAAACTATAACAGAATATCCAAAATATAAATGCAGATAATGGAAAGAAAAACGCGAAAGCCCTTTCCATTTCTGCAAACCTTTACTTCTCTTTGGTACCCTGTAGCTCCTTCTGTCGTCTACTGCACTCTATGACATGTCGCTGATAGGAAAAGGGAGGGGTTACCTCGCTATTCCGAGAAGAGTGTACCAGGGGTTACCTAGCATTGACTCCTTATAGTGATGCTCAGATCACGTGTATGTGCAGGGGTTACCTCACAGTGACACCTTTAGTGATCAACATCACAACTGCAAGAATCACAGTTCTTGCCTATCCTTTACTCTATGTTCTCTCTATAAAGCGCGTAATATGACATAAGCATAAAAATATGTCATCCTCTAAATATAGCAACTAGGCTAACCTTTAATTCCTCTAGTAACTTAGTTCAATTATGCTTCTTATTCCTTAAACGAAAATCATTCTATAACTTGAGTTTAATGCTGAAAGCACAAGCTAAAGAGTATAACTTATTATACACAAGTATAATCAATACACAATAAACATTTAATATACTGTAACTTTAAACTATGACTTTTAGACTTTAAACATAAACTCTAACCTTAATCTATAAACTATAAACTTTAAACTATAACCTTAACTTTTAACCCATATACTTTAGTTATGACAAGGCATAATCTATTCTATTTAATTATTTCAAAGCATAATCTATATTCTGTGTGATAAATCATAATCTATATTCTCAACCATTATGATGAGGCATAATCTATGTTCTCAATAATTATGGCAAAGCATAATAATATGTTCTCGTGAATTATACAACAGTATAATACTATTACTCTAGCAGAAACTTGAGCAGATAATTCCTCAAATATTTTATTTGGATATTCTAACTATGACTATCACATTTATGAGTTAATAACTCAAATATAGATAGGTTTTGCAAATAAACTCACCTCGATTAGATCAACTCGGGTGATCAAACTTCTCGATATTCATCCGTCAGCTTCTCTGACTGGCTCAACAAGTCCTACAAGGTCAAACCTTATTTTAGGACTACTACTCTAATTTTCAGAACTCGACTTTAATTTAATTGGAGCTTTTATTTACTTTAATCATATTTCAACTAAGAATACGCAACTGCAGAGATCTCGTACAACTTCAATAGAGCAGGAAATAAATCCCAAAATATAATTTCCAATTTGATGTGACCAAAAGATTTGACAGAGGCCACTTTCCGTAACTTGCCATTTTAATCCAATTTTACACAGCAAACCTCGATTGCACTTTTTACTTGTCCAAAAATTATGAAAATAATCAGACATGACCCCACATATATCTTTATTAAACTATATAATTTTTGGAATTTTCTGAAATCACATGCTTTAATTATAAAAATAACCGCCTGATTAAAATAATCGACTTTAAATAAAACTTATCGGAAAATTACGAAACTTGGCAGTCCTATAGGAAATAATTTTTTGAGCAACTTTACAGAAGAAACTTTTTCGATTTGACAACCCAAAACGGGTAAAAACTAAAACTGATCGGCGCCCCTTTATTTTCAAGTTTTCTGGCGTTTTCACCGGTTTCCGGCCACCGGACGACAACGCACTCAACATACGAAATGAAGCACTATTTAAAACACACAACATATTAAAATTTCAACTATAAAGGATGAGAAATGGACTGAAATGAGACATCCGAAGCGGCGGCGCGACGGCGGCACGACGACGGCAATTCCGGCCATCCACGGCAGCGGCAGCGGCGGCTCTCCGGCAGCCTTCCGGTGCTCGATAGCTGCTCCCGCAGCAGCAGCACCCTTCCCCCCAAATAAAACTTAACCTAGGCCCGCATGCGCGATTTACTCGGCGCAGGCCCGGGTTTCTCTCGTTCGTCAACACGAACAACAGAGAAAAAGAGAGAAGAGAGAGAATGAGCAAGGAGAAATGAGCTCCCCCTCCCCTATTTATAGGAAAAGGGACTTTAAGGCGGGTATAACTTTTTCAGATATAAAATACTGATAAAGTGATTTTCGGATTCAATTAAAGTTGCTTTATTTAATGGCGAGGTCCAAATGACCTCCGATACAAAATCCGAAAATACCGGGAGACTCGTTGGCTCGAGTACTATTGAACCAACCTAACTCGGGATGACGAGGAAGTCGTCTGAAGAAAAATGAAGAAAGATTCCCTTTCAAAAATTACTTTTACTATTCATTTTAACTGACAGATTTTGCTCCCGAGCGTTCAATTGACCTCAGATTGGCAATCCGTGAACCCGAACGAATTCCTTAGGTCATTTCCTATAAGATAGGCTTGTTAGAACAAGTCTCGGATCAAAGAGGAGGATTTCGTAAATTTTTCAAATCACGAACGCTCGCATAAATTACTATTCACAGGTTTTCCCTTTATGATTTTCAATTACGGGACTCCTGTAGAGGTCAGAATAAAATTGTGAAAGCACCAACAGCTTCCTTTAGGTCGTTACATTCCAAAAAAGACCAATATTGACTATCTTCCGGCGGCAAACACAAAATCTCATAATCGATTTTCACATAAAATACACGAAAAGGTCACGACTTACATCTGTTTTACTTTATTTTAGCTCCAATTATTTTCTTTAGTCTTCTAAATAAATTTAGAAAACTCACTAAGGTAGTCTGAAATTCTGGGATGTTACAAGCAGCACATCACTGGCCTCAGCATCTCAACCTGCAAACATTTGAAAAAGAGGGTGTGAGCACTAATGTACTCAGTGGGGTTTTATGAGAAAACTCTTGATAAACTTTAGAAATATCCAATCATAAACTAACGGCATATGGAGAGCAAAACGCAAAAGCCCTCTCCATATCCGCAAAACCTTTTTCTTTCTTTTTCGGCGCCTTCCTTGGCTCAAACCTGTTGTCTACTACACCATTAGGCCTGCTTCAGATAGAAGAAGGGTTACCTCAAATATCCTCCCGAGTATGCGAGGGGATTACCCAGCAGTGACTCCCTTTAATCAAGATTCAACTTTGGTGACACAAATGTCACAGCATGATAATGCAAATAAACTGTTCTTTGAGCTCGATAACCTGCTTACAATTGAACTATATCCTTCCTTAAATTCCTCTTTACTTAACATTAACCTTCCTTACTTAACCTTAACCCTCCTTACTTACTTGACTTAGTTAGCAATACCAAGCCTAGAACAATCGTCTAAGGGCTAATTCTTTAATTGAGCATGATCTCGGCCTATAAGGGATTTATAACTTATCCTAAAAGGCAATACTTAGCTAAATACGTTTTAGCAAAATCCAACATTCTAAAACGAGGAAATGAACGCGGATAAACATAGATTGCAATTAAAGCAATTCTAAACATCTCATGCTAGCATAAATTGTATATAAACAATCCTAGCATATCTAAACATGCTTGAGAGCTCACTTAACTTATAATAACTTCCTTTACTTTATTAAACTCAAATAACAAGTTAACATAATCATGCATAAAACTTCCTTCCTTCCTTTCCTTTCCTTGTATAGAGACTAAACAGGCAGAGCATAAAATACTTTTATTGGATATTTCACCTTTGCCCTATCCTACTTCTAGAGCTTACTACCTCAAACCTTATACTTAGTTTAGAACCACCCACCTCGATGACGAGCATCTCGATAACAAGCACATAGACGAAGTAACGAGCTGAGAATCCTTCCTCGGGCCTCCTCAGGGTTCACCTCCTTTTTACAAAAGTCGATCAATGACTTAAAACCTTATTCGAGCTCCTAACAAGAAATCAAAACGATATCTAAACACTCGACCCCTAGCTATAACTTAAAACACGAGAATTAAAAAGGATTTAGGCATCTGAAATTTCCCAAAAGGGGACGGAAAATATGACTCGAACGATCGAGATTCCGGATGATTGGCCACTGCAGTGACGTAGATCTTCGAAAGAGCTTCGATTTGAGTACTCATGAGCCTCGTGGTTCCAACCGAGGTGAAAGTTATGGCCTCCGAATGAAACCCTGCCGAACCAGCCACACCAGCACATGCGCCGCGGCGGGGGTGTGCTCGCCGGCGGCCTCCAGCGCTGCGGCGGCGGGGGAGAGGGTGCGCGCGCCGGCGACCCCTTGCGCCGGGGCACCTCCATGCGCCGCGGGGGCTCCTGCGCCGCCGTGCTCCCTACTCCGCTCCTCTCTCAACTGGGGGTGCGCTCACGAAGAGCGCTCCCCTCCCTCTCTCTCTACTATATAGAAATGGGGATGAAGAAATGAAAATGAGCGAGGAAAATGAAAGGGAGAGGGGCTCTATTTATAGGAAAAATAGCGGCTTCCTCAAGAAGCTGCTGCATTGCAACAATACTGCTTTAAAAATATCGAGTTCGGTTAAAAGACGCTTTATTCGATATCGAGGTCCAAATGATCTCGTTCACGAAATCTGAAAATACCGGGAGGTTCATTGGCTCGAGTACTATTGAACCATCTTGACTCGGAATAAAGAACGAGCCATCTTGAAGGAAAACGAAAAAATATTCTTTTTTCAAAAATAAAGCTACTATTCCACACAAAGGACAAATAAAATTCCCGAGCGTTCAATTGACTTCAGAATGAAAATCTGGGAATGCCAACGGATTCCTTGAGAAATTTTCTATAAGATAGGCTTGGAAAAATAAGGCTCGGGTTAACACACGAGATTTCACAAATTTCTAACGATCACGCTCTTACGGAAAAACACTATTCATAACTTCCTTAAAGCATTTTAAATCACCGAAACTCAAACGACTTCAGATTCAAAATTCGAAAGCACCGGCATGCTCCTTGAGTCAACGCCTTTCAAACATGACCAAAATCGGCTATAACTGAGTTCAGATCGAAATTCTCAAAAAGACGATTTCACAGAAAACGACCCTAAAATCGCGATTAACTACCAAAACGTCCTTATCTAGGCTCCTGATTAATTTCTTTAATTTTTAAATATATTCTGAAAACTTGGGGTGTTACAGAATGCTATTTGGGAAGTATTGTCATCTGCCAGTCGAGCTGGAGCATAAGGCACGATGGGCACTTCAGAAGCTGAACATGGATAAGGATACAGCCGAGCATTTCAGGAAATTTCAGATTCAGGAGCTGGAAGAAATGAAAATGGAAGCCTATGATAATTCTGTGCTTTACAAGGAAAAGATGAAAATGCTTCATGATCAAGTGATTAGAAGAAAGAGATTCTTCCCAGGACAGCAAGTGTTTTTGTACCATTCAAGGTTCAAATTGATGGGAGGAAGTCTGAGGAACAAGTGGGTTGGTCCATTTGAAGTCTATGCGGAATGCCCCAATGGGGCAGTTGAGCTTAAAAATATCAAAACTGGAGGACAATTCAAAGTAAATGGCCATCGTCTCAAACCATACCTAGGGCATTCTGATCGGGATGCTAGAGTGGTCTGGCTTGGGGAGCCCATTTACACCTGAGCAGGGATTTTGTCGTGCCCACGACAATAAATGGGACGCTACTGGGAGGCAACCCAGGTTTTTAGTTGCTTTAGTTTATTTTTATTTTAATTAAATAAAGTTTCCAGTTAATTAAACTAGATTAGGGGCAATTTTACGCTTGTTTTTGGATAAGTATGTGATATACATGTTAGGATAAGAAGAGAGAAATAAGAGATAAAGATAAATCCCAGAAAAATAGGGATTCTGAAACAGGGAATTTTGAAGAGATAAAGTTCGTTCTGATTTTTCAGGGGATAAGGCTTATCCGTTGATGTGGGCACGCTGATTCAAATAAATCCTTTGGAATTCAAAGAGTCATGGTCACATTAAGAACAGTAACACACATTAATAAAAAGCCAACCCCACAAAATCTAAACTCTTACTTTCATTCTTTTCAGAAAAAAAAATCAAAGTTTCTTTCTTCTCCCTCTCAAAACCCTACAACATCTCTCTGCAAATCTCAAGCCTCAACAATGGTGAATACACGTGGGAAAAAGATGGTGCAAAAAGCGAGGGCGAAAGGCAAGCTGGAGTTCGACACTCCAGTCACCTCTGCAGAGCCCACCTCAGCCAAGGTGGTAAAGAAAAAGACTGTAAAGCCTAAGGAAAAAGCTACGCCTGCCACGGCTACCTCAAGCAAACCAGCAAAGGAGACTCCACCGGAGAAAGAACCTGTAGCTAAAGCAAGCTCTGCTACACCATCGCAAGAAGAACATACTGAAGATGACACCACTGTAGGTGGAATACAAGAAGAAGAAGTGGCCACAGAGCCCATGCAAAAGCCTGCAAAAACAGCCTCTAAAAACGCGAAAAAACCGGCTAGGGTTCCGACGCCTCCACCGTCAGAAAAGGTCATTGAAGAGGAGGAGGAGAATGAGAAAGAAGAGGGCGACGATGAAGCCCTAGATGAGTTTGTGAAGGAATTGGATGAAGTGGAAGCACAACCCGTGGAGGAGCAAATCCAAGAGGAAGGACCTGTAGAGATAAATAAACGAGCACTGGAGAAGACAAAAGGAAAAAAGAAGGTCGGAGAGCCCATTCTGGAACAACCAACTGAGCAGCCAGCTGAGTCCCAACAAGATGAAACCGAAGAGGAGGTTTTAGAATACCCAGAGCAGCAGCAACAACAAAGTGAGCCATCCCAGATGCAGACGCTCGAGGATGAGCCCTCAGAGGACTCACCACCCAAGCAGATGGTGGGAAAAGTGGTGGCCATGAAAGCAGGGGCTAAGCTAGCTAGGGAGCCCTCTTCGATGAAGAGAAAAGCTACAGAGGGCACACTATACCCTAAGCCTAAAAAGGGCAGAGGGGTAGGGAGCCCTACTCTGAGTAAGCCAGGAAGTGGCCTGCCACCGGTCCGGGGTATTATAAACTCGAATGGAGTCCATGCTGAGTCACTTGCAGCTCTTGGGATAGAGCAGGATGTAAGGGACTTCTTTGCTGCAATAGGTTGGGAATTTTTCTTGGATATGGAATGTGTAATTTTTCATGTACTTTCACGTGAATTTGTTAATAGTCTGAAGATAAAAGCTGTGAATAAGCCAACTACGTCTACTAGGGTCATGAATTTTAAAATTCTGGGTAAAAATTTCTCTATGTCTGTTGATGATCTAACTATGATGTTGGGCATCGTATCATACTTAGGCCTCTAGGAGGAGGAGTATGAAGATGACGTGACTGTTGTGCCCGATTCTGCTAAGGGAGTTGAGGCAAAATGGGCTGAGGTTGGGGATGGCTCCACTTATCAAAGTAGAGCCACAAAAGGCTATTGTTTGAACAATGAAACCTTGAGATTCTGCCACAGGGTGCTTGCCTGCAGTTTCTTTAGTAGGAAGGATAGCTCTAATTCCATAACTAATCAGGAGCTTTTCATTCTCTGGTGTATGTGAAGAAAATTAAAATCAATTTTGGCTCTGTGGTCATTGCACATTTCAGGAAAATAAAAAACACCCTAAGCATAGAATCTCGTGTGCCCAGCTGATCACCCAAATTATTGTTAGGTCTAGGTTGTTGGATTTGAGCATCACTGATCTAATCTCCTTGCCATAGAATTCTTTGATATTGCCTGTTTAAAAAGAATGCAAGATGTGATTGATGATGAGGATGGCAAGCCTGTTTTCTTTGTGCCGAGGGCAGACCCCTCGAGCATGTTCCTTGTCACTGCAGGTACATCGAAGAAGCAACTAGTGGGGAGGGCACAATAGGAAGAGCACCCGGTCACAGTAATGATGAGAAAGTTGGAAGCGATGGAGAATGCCCAAGCCCAAGCCAATGAAAAACTGACCCACTTGGAGGCCGCCCTGAAGGCCTATTTCAGACACGTTGGGTTCTTATACCCAACGCCCTCATCTGATTGATTCCTGGTTCTTGTCTTTTCTTAGTTTAGTTTTTTTTTCTTTTCTATTTTTAGTTGTTTGTGTATTGCCCCTGTTCACCCACTTTGCCTAGTGCAAAGTATGTGGGTGGGACATTCTATGTTATGTCTTTTGTTGAGTCTGTTTTAACACTTTGCATAATGAAAAGTTTGTAAGTGGCTAGTTGAGTCAAGCATGATTTCTGTGAAGTCTATGTGGTCATTATTTTTTATATTTTCAACATTAAACTGCTTCATTTCAAAAATCAGCATGCCCACATAAGATAGGGATGACGAATTAGTTTAGTATGCCTTGTAATACTTGAGCCTAATTGATGTATGCCTATTTTACAGCTTTCTTTACTTCATGTATGAACAATTATGTGCTTAGAAATTCTAGAACTTGCTACTGTTCTGATTGAAGCCTGGGAGTTGTTGATGCATAAGTAGATGATATAGGCCATCTTTTGCTGAGTCACTGAAAAGAAAATTTTACCCACCAATGACATAGCCTTTGCAGCCCTTTGAGCCTATGAAATACCCTGGTAGATTTCTTGTCTGGGATGGTAAAATATATAGTCAGGGCATTACAAGAACCTGAAAAAGAAAAAAAAGGTAAGGCAGAATTGTTGGGGGATATTCATGAAAAGGCTAGAAAAGATAGGGGAATAAAGAAAGGAAAAATAAAAAAAATAAGAAAAAATGATGATAAAAGAAAAAAAAGAGAAATAAATTCCCCTAGTCTTAAGTGTTCAGAGTGCCCAAGAGTAAAGAAATAAATTGTTGTCTGAACGAGGCACAGAAGGGTAATGGACTTAGAAAAAGGGGGGGCCTGTACAGAAATAAAACCCCACCTACATGAAATGCCCACTGTAGCCTAAAAAGCTCTATTGATACTTATGCATCTATGGTTTTTGGAGATTGATATTAGAACTTTAGCAATCCTATGGGACGACTAAGTACATAATTGTATTGATTTGAGTGTATACACTGAGCCTAAACACTGAGTGAAGAGAAGTTTGTGAGGATTACCACGCTGAACTCATTTTTAACCTATTTTTGGTATGCTGATACTTTGTAGTTTTGTTGGAATATTGATTGTGATGTGCCCACATTGATTAACAGTTTACATGCTTTGTTTTGAGTCTGTTATTTTGCCTTTCTTTTCTTTCTGTTTTCTGGACGCATTGCATCCCATGCTTGAGGACAATCATGTCTAAAGTGTGTGGGTGTGATAAGTCCATTTATTTTGTATTTTTATAGGCATTTTGTTCGTTATAAATGTCCTTTTTAGTGTGTTTTGAGTCAAAAAGAACTAGGATGAGGTCATAGGGCATTACGGAGGTCAAGTCTGGCAAAAGAGGCATTTTACGCCCAGTTATTCAAGCAAAATCCAAGCTAAATATTCAGTCAGAGGCACATGGGACTTCTTTCAACACTCATCCTATATTCGGGTGGCGGAATAGGCATATCAGAGATGGATGAGGCTGACTACAAGATGCCGTGCCCACTTTGCTCGTGCAGACTTGACAACAATGGGCTGGGCTAGGGTGATTGCGAGAAGCTCAGAATTTAGTTAGAAGAGAGAGACTAGAAAGATAGCTACATTATCCGAAGAAGAGTTGGAGGTGAACTGGACTCTTAGAGGCGCTGCAACAAAGAGATAAGCACAATCCCTAAAAAATAAGGATTTGGTCAACTTATGCTTATCCAGTCATATTAGAGAGGGCACGCCGGTTCCGGAAATCCAGTGAAGACCCCAGTTTGTTGGGGGAACTCTAATTCAGAAATGTAACTATTTAAGCTTCTTTAATTTATGGAAACACAAGCTTTGGCAGTCAGAAACATTACTACAATTTTACTTTCCTACATTTTCATTTTTGTATGCTGCTTTGCAGCAAGAAATAATCCATCGGCCTTAAGCCTTTGGGATTTAGGATTATATTTCCAAACTCAATGGTTATGTTGAGTATTTTTGTGTATTAAATTCAGTAAGTTCTCTTTATAATTATGTCTTTTATTTCTGCAATTTTAATTATGTCTAGCATGCTTGTCTAGACTCTTAATTCTGGTGTTTGAACAACGAAAATGGTTTGAATATAAATCTAGACTCGTGAGACCAAAATGGGCATAGTAATGCATGACAGGTTTCTGTTGATTTTTGTGTCTTGTTCCACGTGAGTGTGTGTCTGAAATGCCCAATGTGGCTAATCACTCGTTAGGTAAAGAGGGCACACCACTATTAATCGAATTGGCGAATCGTGACAGTGTGTTGATTCATATAGTAATAAGGGAATTAATGGGTTGTTGTGGGCACACGAGGAATCGGTAAACACAACAGATTTGGATTTGTCTAGGGCACATTGTTGTCTGTTCACTTACATCTCTTTGGGGAACCGGGGGGTGGGTGACTGATTAGGGATTTAATTGACGAGGAATTACTTTTAAATCTATAATGAAAGGATGAATGAGGAGATGCAGAGATGAATCTGGTCTCCATAACTGGATGATTTATCATGTATGAAAATCGGTGAGCCCATAATTGAGTTGATATATATTTAAACCAAATTCAAGTTCAAATGCCAGAACCTTTGTTATTTGATATTTCCTTTACTTTCTTTTGCAAATTTAATTATCAGTAGTGACAATAAAACCAAACCCCCTTTTATGATTGGTTACTTGAAGGTGGATTCACAACAGGTCTCTGTGGGATCGATCTGTACTCATTAGCTGGCTACGCTCGCTGTGGGCACAAGAGTTATAAATTATTTTTGAGCATGAAATGACTTTGCGTCAGCGCGGCTTAATCAATATTTTAAAATTGAGGGTGCAATATGTAATTGTAAAAATACATAAATAAATATATATTTAATATACTACAACCAAAAATGTAAAATTAACAAAGAAAGTACACAACATTAAATAAAAAATACAACTTCAATTGGTTCTGACGACTCTTCAACTTTTGAAAAGTGAAGTCATTTTAATTTAGGACTAAAGCAAGCCATGCATATAAGTAACTATGTATTAGCCTCATCAAATAAATTGTTGTGCTCTCGAACTTGTAAATCAATTACTTCTACAAATAAGTCAAAGGCCATCTCCCTAATTATAGGCTATAAGCAAGAGTGTCATACTTCGTTTAATTAAATCCCTAAATCCAAACCCGAATTCAAAATGAAATTCCAAATTCAAATTATAATTGAAAAACAGTAATCCGTGCTTATACTAGTTTTAGTTAACTGCTTAACAACTGTTCTATGATATATGTGAGACAGATGGAAGAACATAAAAGATTAAAGCAGTAAAAACGCACGAGATGGTAACCCAGTTCGGTTCAAACAACCTACTCTTGGGGGATTGCTCCTAAACTTGAAGTTCCGACAGTTACTCCTTCGAAGAGGGTATTAAGGATCTTATACATACAAGCCTCTCGCCTTATATCGCCCGTTCTTCTCCTCGAACTCTTTCGCTAGCCGAAAGTTGTAAGATCCCCTCACAACCGTGACACTAGACTCCCTCTAGCTACCCACGACTTCAACTTACAATCTCTTCCGAGATTGCGTACAAAACTGGAATAAAAATCCCCTTACGTGTTTCACTCGTAAATACTCAAAACTAGTCTATCACATTGAACTGTTTAATAAACAACTACTAGTTACAATTACTACAAACTGACTCTCAAACAATCTAACACGAGAATCTAAAACAAAATATGAGTGGTACTGATTGCTCCTCAATTCAGTCTTCATATAGGCATCGATCTCCATCCGCCGCCAACATGATAAGTAGATTGTGGTTTGTGGCCTTCCAAACATGTGTAGATACTCTCTAGGTGTAGTGGGGTTAATTCAGCACTGGATCTACACCACAAGGCAGTAAAACGAATATATCTTGACCTTCAAAACTGGTTCGGCGCAAGATCTTTCCAACAAGGAAACTGCCATAAATAGAGTGTCCCTGGTTCTGTCTGGGACATAATCTGGAACAGTTCACCAACTGTTCTTTCTTTTCTTGCACAGTGGAAAATAAATCTTCGTAGGACATACCCAGGCACACATTGTCGAACATATCTCGCCAATACAACAACACAAATACTTAGTGCATGACGGTGGCACTAACAATCTCCCCCTTTGGCGTTTATGGTCAACAATTATCATTATGATCTGCACAACACTTGAATAAACTTCGCAGATCGAAAATATATCAAAACGAGTGATATATTCAAAAACTGTCAGAGACAGTTACAAGCACACTCCCCCTGAATTTGAACTGGGAGTGCCTTCAACACGATCAGAGCATTGTTTCGCAGTAGAGAACTGCATTGTCAGTTGATCAAAAGATATAGTACAGACCAACAAAAGACAAAATGGGGCAAACGGCATCCCCAATAAAATGTTTGTTCAGAAACCATTAAACATAAAAAAATGAGCACACGCTCAACACAGCAGCTGCAAAAAGACCAACCTTCACGCCAACAACCTTATCCCCCTTAATTGTTGCCAAAAACGGCAAACACCAAACTTCAGGTCGGGGAGGCATCAAGCTCATCATCAGCAGCAGCAGGCTCACGAGCGGCTAGGACAGAAGAAGCGCTTGGCACATCAAGTGGCGAGGCAAGTCCAAGGGCTCTGTCTCGGAGATCAATCAGCAAAGCCTCCAACTCCTGCTTCCTGGATTTAAATGTCCGGATGGACTTGGTCGGACACACCACTTCTCATTCCAAAGACTTTATGTGTCTGTCAAAGAAAACAGATGTGACAGAAAAAGAGAGAGCAGATCTGTCTGGGACAGATGACGGCACAGATCCAGAGCGTTCATCAGCATCTCGGGCAGGGACATCCGGAGCATGCTGGGATGAAAAGAGCTTGTGGCTTATTGACAGCGGCTGCATAACGGGAGCATACATATCATTGGCAGAAACCACATCATGCTAGGCCATTATGATGCTGAAGATGAGACCAGGATAGCCAACAGGTTGTTGGGCACGAGCAGATTCAGCATGAGCAAACACATTCTCAAAGATAAGCAGACCAAGATTAAACTCGCTACGAGTGCCCACTTTAAACAGCAACAAGGCCATGGACTTGCCAACAGTAGAATCATGAGTACTGGGCAGCCAATTTCATACAACAACCTTGTGAAGTATCAAGTACTTCACACTCAGATCAGAAGCTAACAAAGCACGCCCCGAGGGCCAAACACACTGACTTCCTCCAATCAATTCCGACACAAACTCATTCAAATCAAAGACAGGTGAAGGAGCAACAAGATTCTCACAACCTAAAAACTCATTAATTACAGCAAGAGAGAAGGCAATCCAATAACCACGCACAAAAATAGAGAATGCATGTTCACACGAGGCATCACGCATGCGCTTAGATAGATTGGCATAGAATTCATGTACAACAGCAGTAATGAATAGATGAGCAAAATAAGCAGACTTTTCCAATCGAAGATCATGCAACAGGGTATCAACACTCGTTCCCTCTATATCAGACTTAATCAAGCAACACTCGGAAACTAACGAGCGTTCAGCAACAATCTTAAATTGCGATTGATGAAAAGCAGAGATTAACTAACTAGAATCAAAGTCCTCAGAATCGAAATCAAATCTGTCTGGGACAGACTTAGGGACATCATCTGTTTCTTCTTCAGAGGGGCAAGGAGCTCTGGCTTGCTTCATCAGCGGACGACGACGTCCCAACATCAATCCCATCCTCTGCTCAGACACACTCCGTGTAACACGACGAGCAGGAACAACATCAGGCTTCTCAGCCAAAGCCTTTTTCCCAGAGGGCTTCACCGATTTGGGGGGTTTTGATAAAGACCCCTTCTTAGCAGCAACTTTCTTGGATATGAGGGTTTTTGAAGAAGATACTTTCTTCACAGCAACCTTAGCCAACACCTTCGATTTCAAATTTGTGATAGGTGTGTCATCTTCATCATCAAACACCGGAGGAGTGACTGGAACATCTCTCAACTCCAACTTGCGTTTGGACCCGTGAGTTTTGAAGGAGGTAGCCTTTGGAGGTGGGACAGAATCATCATTTTGAACAGGAAAATCCTCATCGAGAAAGGAGATATCAATATCATCTTCACCTTGCTCTTGAACAAGGGTTTCAGCAGCAGCAACAGGTGATACTTCACTAAGATGAACTTGAACAGTGACAATGGGCGGGTCACTATACACAGGGACAGCAGCAGAAAGAGACGGAGCTTGAACAAACTTCAGAGCATCAAGAGATGCAGCAAATTCCTCAATAGAGGTAGGCTCTTCGTCAACAGCAGAGACGGTGACATCATCTTCGTCAGGGGCCAAGGAGACATTAGTACCTCCAACATTCTCTATAACAACCGCAATTGAAGCATCTAAAATTTCCGCATACACCATGGGCGGAGAGGATAGCCCTTCAGAAACCTAAGGAGAGGGTTGAACAGTGATATCTGTCTCAGACATAGACCTAGGCGGTGAAACAGCAGAAGGTGCCACAAAAGTTGGCACAAAAGCAAGGGCTTCGGAGGAAGCGACAGATGGCTTCACAAGAGCAGAGACAGAGGCGATTGAAGACGAGAACACAATTGGTTGAGAAAGCTCTGCAAGCTGTCGTCGCAAGTCTTATGTAGAAATTCTGGGTTTCTTGGCTTGAGAGGGCTTAGAAGAAGCAGCTTTGTCCGCCATTGGAGTTCGAACAACAAAAATCGAGCAAACACCAGATAGAGAGAGAACGACTTGGAAATTTTGCTGAGATTCTGTCTCTTTAGAAAAAATCAGGTTAAGACCTTAATTAGGAAAGTAAGTTATGTAAATTTCCTTAACTCACTTATTCCACACACATCACCCCGCGGCTTGGTATAGGGAAGTGAAACCAATCATGGTGTGAAAAATAAGGCACTACTAGCTGTTGAAAAGTAACCGTTCCTCCAAAGCAGAAACTGTCCGAGACAGATATTGGCACAACACTTACAGACCATATTAACCATGGTCATTTTATACTCTCTATACATACATCACTGACCAAGATCGTATAGAGAGTTTTCTCACAACGGAGAAGTTTAGAGAACACAGAGACCCAAGGAGGATCTTAGTGTTTCAAACCTTCTACTATCAAGTGCCTTTGTGAATATGTCCGCAAGCTGGGCATCTGTTCCAACATATTCGATCACAAATGATTCGTCTTCAACAAGCTCCCAGATGAAGTGGTGATGGATGTCTATGTGCTTTGTATGTGAGTGCTGAACAGGATTCTTCAAAATATTTATCGCACTCATATTGTCACAGTATATGGTAAGGACAGACTGTGGGACACCATAGTCATGCAACATTTGTTTCATCCACAAGAGTTGAGTACAAAAAATTCCAATAGCAATATATTCTGCCTCGGCAGTAGACAATGAGGAAGAAACATCCTCCAGAAGTACTCTTCCGATCTTCAGTATATCCTGCCTAATCTGCATCGTAAAATCCCACCAAACTAAGGTTCGTATCATAGGAAAACCAAAGTCCCAACTCGGCAGTACCCTTTATGTACTTGATTATGTGCTTGACAGATTTCAAGTGACTTTCTTTGGGATCAAATTGGTACCGAGCACAAACTCCCACGCTGTAACATATGTCTAGCCTACTTACTGTAAGGTAGAGCAGACTCTCAATCATACTCCGGTACAAGGTTTTCTCAATAGAAACACTAGCTTCATCTTTTGACATCTTTGAAGATGTCCCTATCGGTGTTCTTTTCGGGCTGCAGGTCTCCAATCCGAATTTGCTGATCAAGTTCATTGCATACTTCGTTTGAGACACAAAGATTCCATCATCCTTTTGCTTCACTTAAAGCCCCAGAAAGTAGGTTAATTCACCTACAAGACTCATCTCAAATTCAGAAGTCATGTCCTTCACAAATTCTTTCACCATTCTGTCCGAGACAGATCTAAAGACGATATCATCTATATAAATCTGAACTATGATCACGTCAGATTTTTCTCTCTTGATGAAGAGATTTCTATCAGCTCCACCACGAATGTATCCTTTCTCCAGATGAAATTTGGTAAGACGTTCGTACCAAGCTCGTGGAGCTTGTTTGAGACCGTAGAGGGCCTTCTTCAGTTTGTACACAAACTCAGGATGGTACGGGTCTTCAAAGCCTTTTGGTTGGCTTACAAACACATCTCCAGATAAGTACCCATTTAAGAAGGCACTCTTCACATCCATTTGGTACAATTTAAACTTCATCCATGCAGCCATGGCGAGAAGCAATCTTACAGATTCAAGCCGTGTAACAGGAGCGAAAGTCTCATTGAAATCTATTCCTTCAATTTGGGAATAACCCTGCGCAACAAGTCTTGCCTTATTTCTGGTTATGTTCCCTTCCTCATCAATTTTATTCTTGAAGATCCATTTCGTCCCGATCACATTCACGTCTTTGGGACATGGAACCAAGTCCCATACTTCGTTTCTTTCAAACTGTAAAAGCTCTTCTTGCATAGCGTGTATCCACCGATCATCTTCTAGGGCTTCTTTAACATTCTTAGGCTCAGTTATAGATGTGTAGCAGACATTTGCAATCATCACACGATAGTTCTTTCGAACTTCTCTTGTTTTAACTCATTCTCCTACATCACCAATAATGTCTGCAGATGAATGATTTTTCTGCACACCTGTCAAAGGTCTGCACACCATAATTGGTTTAGGGTTTAGGGTTTAGGTTTGGTCTTTGTGCTCCGAACTGTCTGGAACAGAAGCTGGCACAGGATTTGTGATACCAACAATCTCCTCATCAATCTGGGCAACAGGTTCTTCCAGATCATCTACCACAATGTTGATGGACTCCATCACCATCTTGGTCCTCTTGTTAAACACACGATAGGCCTGACTGTTTCTTGAATATCCAAGAAAAATGCATTCATCTCCTTTGGCATCAAACTTGCCAAGCTGCTCTCGGTCTCTTAACATATAACAAGTACTTCCGAAGATGTGAAAGTACTTTAAATTTGGTTTCTTCCCTTTCCACAGCTCGTAGGGAGTTACTCTTATCTTGGGTCTGAAATACACCCGATTGATAACATGACATGCTGTGTTCACAGCTTCAGCCCATAGATTGTCAGGGACAAATTTTGCCTTCAACATGACTCGGCTCATTTCTTGAAGGGTCCGATTTTTCCTCTCAATAACACCATTTTGTTGAGGCGTTTTTGGTGCAGAAAACTCCTGAGCAATACCTCTTTCTTCACAAAAACATTTGAAATAAGTATTTTCAAATTCACAACCGTGATCACTTTGAATTCTCATCACAGCAGTTGCTTGCTCCACTTCAAGTTTGAGACAAAAATTCTTGAATGTCTCAAAGGTTTCTCTCTTATCTCTAAGAAACTCAACCCATGTGAATCGCGTGAAGTCATCCACACAAATAAAAATGAACTTCTTCTGTCCAATACTTTCAGTTTGAACAGGCCCCATCAAATCCATATGAAACAGCTCCAAAACTTTTGAAGTGGTAATCTTCTTAACAGATTTATGTGATGTATGAATCTGTTTTCCCACTTGACACGGTCTATAAATTTTTCCACGATCAATATCAAACTTCGGGACTCCATTCACAGCTTCTGTCTTCATGAGAAATTGCATGTTTCTGTAACTCACATGGCCAAGCTTTTCATGCCATATGTTTGCTTCATCAAGCTGAGTTCTGAAGCATTTACCTTTCATGTTGAGAAGGTAACAATTGTCCCTTGATCTGTCTCCATCCATCAGCAGCACACATTCTTTGTTCTTCACAAGAAATTTGTCTCTAGTAAAATGGACCAAGACACCTTGATTGCAAAGTTGACTTATGCTAATTAAGTTAGCTTGTAGTCCTTCAACAAGCAAAACATCTTCCAAGTTGGGCATCCCTTCAACATTTAGATAACCACGTCCAAGAACTCTTCCCTTGACACCGTCTCCAAAAGTAATGGATTGATAAGAACAATCCTTTTGAATATTCTTCAGCATACTGGCATCTCCAGTCATGTGTCGCGAGCATCCGCTGTCAAAGTACCAACTGCTCTTTGCATGAATATTGAGGACAGTGTGAACAACATAGTTCCTGTGATTGTTCCAGGATCTGTTCCACACAGTTTGTCTTCTGAAATTTAGGTCATTCTGAGATAGACATTTCCTCCTCATTCTTTTGAGATCATTGATGTAGTTCATATAGTATGGTCGAATGTGACCAGACTTTTCACAGTAGTGGCAGACAACTCTAATCTTTCGAGGCTGTGACTTTTGAGGTTGTGGCTGTTTGATCTCTGGTTTAAATTCATACTTAGGAACAGATTCATCATGCGTTCCAGATGTCTGTCCATGACAGAAACGGTAAAAAACCTCCCCACCAGTGTATCCAAGTCCCGTATGATCCTGCGGACTTTTTCCCTTGGAAAGGATGTCATCGAGTTGAGATGATCCAGAGTTCATCATCTTGACAAACTTCTTTAAATGAAGCAGTTCACCATTCTGAGAGTGAGAATTGTTTCGGGATTGTTGAAGATCATTCTGTAACTCACTGAGGCGCATGGACAGACTATTTCTTTCTTTAATGAGATCACCATTATCTTTCATCAACTCTTCATTAACTTTTACCACCATGATCCAGCTCTCATGAAGCTTTTTGTATGCTTCTATGGCAGACTCTTCAGTGAATTCTTCATTGTCACTGCATTCAGAGACATTGTCATTCTATCTGTCAAAGACAGAATTAGACACAGGTTCATTATGAGAATGTGTCATGAAAGCAATATGATTGCTCACACATTCTTCATCACACCCGCTATCATCTGGATCATCACTTTCACTAAGAGTGGAACTGTAGGATTTGTTCTTCTTCTTTAGGGTGTTAGCACATTCGGCTTGATAGTGCCCAAGACCACCACATTTTCTACACTTGACCTCCTTGTGTTTTTCTTCACTAGAATCTTCATCTTTAGTTTTTCGAGGTTTGGAAAATCTGTTCTTGACAGAATTGTTCTATGAAGACTTCTCATAATATTTGACAAATTTTGAGAAATGCTTTGTCAGCAAGGCAATTGACTCAGCCAGATCATGTTTGTCAAAGACATTACTTGGCACATCAGAACTGGAGCCGGCTTGAAAAGCTATGCTTTTTTTTTCTGAACTGTCTCTTCATCTGTTAGACCCATTTCAAAAGTCCTCAAGGACCCCATCAGCTCTTGTAACTTTATCTTGCTCACGTCCTTGGCCTCTTCGATTGTCGTGACTTTGTATGCGAATCTCTTAGGAAGGGACCGCAGAACTTTCCGCATAAGTTTCTCCTCAGAGATGGCATCACCAAGTGCAAAGCTTTCATTAGCTATGTCACAAATCTTGGCATTGAAATCAGCAAGCTTTTCACTTTCATCCATTCGAAGGTTTTCAAATCTGGTAGTAAGAAGCTACATACGAGATGCACGAACACTGCTCGTTCCTTCGAAAGTGGTTTGAAGGATATCCCATGCATCATTTGCCTTGTCACATGTGGAAATGAGTTTGAACACGTTTATGTCCACTGCAGAGAAGATGTCATTCATGGCTTTAGCATTTAGCCCCATGATCTGATAATCAGTATCATCAAACTCTTCTTCTGGCTTCAGCACCGCTTTGCCTTTCTCATCTTTCTTGATAGGAGGCTTCCACCCTTCAGTCACCCTTCAATTGAGCGAATGAAAGTTGTCATTCTAGCTTTCCAATAGGCATAGTTATTGCCATCAAGGAGCGGAGGTGGCACCGTTGAGGCTCCTTCTTTCATCGAATCCATCTCGGTAAAACAACACAAAAAACACGGATTAATACCCCAAGATCAACTCTGAATACATGCAACTCGCTCTAGTGCCAATTGAAAAACAGTAATCCGTGCTTATACTAGTTTTAGTTAACTACTTAAAAACTGTTCTATGATATGTGTGAGACAAAAGCAAGAACATAAAAGATTAAAGCAGTAAAAATGCACGAGATGGTAACCCAGTTCGGTTCAAACAACCTACTCTAGGGGGATTGCTCCCAAACTTGAAGTTCTGACAGTTACTCCTTTGAAGAGGGTATTAAGGATCTTATACATACAAGCCTCCCACCTTATGTCGCCCGTTCTTCTCCTCGAACTCTTTCACTAGCCGAAAGTTGTAAGATCCCCTCACAACTGTGACACTAGACTCCCTCTCTCTACCCACGACTTCAACTTACAATCTCTCCCGAGATTGCGTACAAAATTGGAATAAAAATCTCCTCACGTGTTTCACTCGTAAACACTCAAAACTAGTCTATCACGTTGAACTATTTAATAAACAACTACTAGTTACAATGACCACAAATTGACTCTCAAACAATCTAACACGAGAATCTAAAACAAAATATAAGTGGTACCGATTGCTTCTCAATTTGGTCTTCATATAGGCGTCGATCTCCATCCGCCGCCAACATGGTAAGTAGATTGTGGTTTTGGCCTTCCAAACATGTGTAGATACTCTCTAAGTGTAGTGGGGTTAATTCAGCACTGGATCTACACCACAAGGCAGTAAAACGAATATATCTTGACCTTCCAAACTGGTTCGGCGCAGGATCTTTCCGACAAGGAAACTGCCATAAATAGAGTGTCCATGGTTCTGTCTAGGACATAATCTGAAACAGTTCACCAACTGTTCTTTCTTTTCTTGCACAGCGGAAAACAAATCTTCGTGGGACATACCCATGCACACATTGTCGAACATATCTCGCCAATACAACAACACAAATACTTAGTGCATGACGGTGACACTAACAATAATCAACAATTCCAAATCCTAATTCAAAATTAAATCCATAATTCAAATTAGAAAAATTTAAAATACACAAACAACACAAAACATAAATATTAAATCAAATTAAGAATACACAAAAAATTCAAGAATGAAAGGAAAAATAACTTTGACTAAGAGTGGTATTGTTTGAGCGTCCAACTCTCGATTCTGATGAATGTAAAATATTGCAGTATTTTTTAGATTAAGAAAAAAATTATTATTGTGTGAGTTGTATTTTGTATACTTAAAATTTTAATAGTGTGCATGATCCTATATTTATATGTACGAAATTTAAAGAGGAATTAGAGAGAGACAAATAATTAGTGGTTGATTAGTTACCCGCAAAAACTCATGTGCATAAGATGTATATGAGATGGTCAATGCGCGTTGACTCGGTCAAAGCGTTGACCAAAAAAATTGTGAAAATTAGTGATACTTTTTAGGGATACAATTGATACTTTTTTTAATTTCGAATGATACTTTTTAGTGCGTCAATTGATACTGATCTTAACAGTTTTTTTCTTTATTTTTTTATTCTGCCCAATACTTTTTATTGATACAAATGATACTTTTTAGCCTTTGAAATGATACTTTTCAGTATTATGAATGGTACTAATTTTGACGGATTTTTTGATCAAAGCATTGACCCGGTTAACGCGTTGACCGTCTCATGTACATCTTATGTACAAGAGACTTGCCCTTAGTTTCCTATTTTTTTTAGTTAAACCCATTATTTTTAACTTAACATTTCTTTTCACCTGTCAATTCCATTGACCGCTATCTTACATAGTTACATGTAACCCTTTTGACTTCTACGAGAAAATAAACATTGCTTTTTTTTCCTTGAATAATTAAATTAGGATATATATATATATATACTTGGTAAAAAAAATTTAAAAATTGGGGCTACAAGTGTACCCTTGATCCTTAATAGATCCGCCACTGCTAGCAGCTGTTTATAATAATCTTTCCACTCGAATTTCTAAGCACGGCTCCCGTTCCAAATCTAACAGAGTTTGGATTGAAAGCAATTCGAATTTGGTGGTTTCCAAATATTATTCCCTACTAGGCTTTTAAGTTAAGAGATTTTCTCCATCCTCCTTGCCGCGCTTTCTGGAAATTTCAAGATACCATGTATAAACCTCTATCCACATCAAAACCTCTTCTCCTTTGACCTTTCTCATGCTTCACTATATTCACAAAACTCCAACCTTTTCATAAAAACATTGCCCATAGCTTAAGAGACGATCACAAATGAGTTTGCCAATATCAACAATTTTCATATTTTTAATTACACCGAAAAAAGTATGGCCTTAATCTACTAATTTCCAGGAGTACCTCACTTTATCGCAAAAAAATGAAATCTCAAAATTATAAAACAATATATATAAAGTTATAATAGTCATCTTTTTATATTACTTGGATAAACAATAAAACATTTTAATATTATATTCTTGAAATTTCCGCATATGTTCTCCGACCTAGGTAAGAACAATCATATTCAAGTACAAATTAAGAAAAATTAACAAATATAATCTGCGGTAATTATATTATATATATTTATTAAGTAGTTAAAGTAAATTAGAGGCCGTATTCCGAAAGGGAGTGGCTTTATATTATTACAAGAAGTAACCACAATTATACGATCTGCAGCAGCATATATGAAATTAAAAACAATTAATATATAATAATTGTGCATTGTCCAGTCTATCATATCCTTCAAACCCATCAAACTCAGCTCGATGCACAAAAATAGTTATATCAATACACAAATAAAAATTACAAAAATAAAAAAAATCAAGTAGATAATATATATATATAACCGTTAATTAATTGTTGTACGTTCTGCAATAGAAAGTGATATATATGTATTTATATATATCTCATGCATGCATGCATGCACGACTGTAGCTCAACGGCGATTTCTAGCGCAGCGGGTGGCCTTGCTGCAGCCGCGCTTGTAGGGGTTGGCAGCCTGATGGCCGCGGCAGTTGTAGTAGGACGCCCCGCGCTGGTTACACGGGACGTTGTTCCGGTTGAGCGCGCCGTAGCTGATGTGGCCGGCGCCGCGACCGCGCATCTGGCGGCGGGCGGATTCGGATTCCATCATCATCTCCTCTTCCATGTCCAAGGCGTCGGCCACGAGGCCGTGGCCGTCGGGCTCCGCCCCCAACAGCTGCATGCCGATTTCGTAGTCACCGGAGTGCGCCACCATAGCCATGGCAAACAGTGAAAGCATCAGGACAAAGAACGCCACTCGGAAAGCCATCGTTTATTAATCGTGGACGATTAACAGATGATGACTTTTCGATCACTTTTGTTGTTTCTTCACCTTCGGCCTTTTTTTGTATTTCCTCAGCCAGCCCGGTAGAGGAAAAACTCAACGCCTAATTTTGGTTATGGTGGAGAAGATCAAGTAGAAGAAGATATAATTATATGAACGGTAACGCTCCCCTTTTTCGCTCTACGCATGGGACAGGAGCGATTTTTGGATTTTTTGGGGCCCGCCTATTCTCAACTAATTATATATTTTTTTTTATTTCTCATTATTTAATTAAATTCGCATAGTTCATAAATGTATATAGTGTGATGTTCATTTTAATTTCCTATAAATTCTTTCAAATTTAACTATGCACGTACATCATTAATTTCATACATACATACATACACTCGTTTTTTTTTTAAAAAAAAAAAAGCTATTACGAATTGTTTACCTTATTATATTGGGTGGACACAATATCAAAAAATTACTAAAATACTATTTAAATAAAACTATAGAAACTAAATAAATTCTTCTTAACACTATTTAAATTCTTACCATTTTTTTAATAAATCCAAAAATAACATAATAAATTTAAAGAGTACTTAAACAAGATATATAAGTTCTAGTTAAAAAAAAACTCCAAGATATAAAGTTAATTGATTGACATCAAAATTGTTCTACCCAAGAGAAAAAAAGTAAAAGAAATTGTTCGATTATGTTGTAAAAAACTCATAATAAAAAATATAAAATAAACTGGTGGATCTCTCAAATGTAAAGGGAGATAAAATAAATCTACCAAATAAAATGTTTGAGCTTTCAAATTATTTCTCATCTTGACTAAATATTAATTTTTTTTTTAATAAATTCTATTTTTATTATTTTAAAATGTACAAAATCCTTAGATTTTTTAGAAACATATTATACATTTATTTGGAAATTCCAGGATATTATTTAATTTCTGATTTCTATATTTTTGATTTGTAATAAAAAAATTTAAAATTTTAGTTGGTACCTATATAATTTGATGAAACAATCTGAAGATGGTATTTGATTAATTACTTTCAAATTCGTAAAGCAATTTTTTTTTTGTTACTTTTTATAAATTTAAAATACTATAGACTACTTATTGTCGTCACCTTTTTGGAATATTATTTATCTTTAGATATTTGATGTTTCTGAGATTTAAAAAAATGTAAATATTTATTTAATAAAATCTTAGTTTTATTTACACTTAAAATGTGTTCTTTGTTTTTGTTTTTTTTTTTGAGGAAATTAAATATGTGCTTTGGTTTCTACTTTTTGTAGGGTTTTTTTTTCTCTCTTAATTACTTTTTCAGCATCAAATTTAGATCAATTTGTTATTACATGAAAAACATCGATCCCCGTCGTTCAATTAATATTTTGACTCTAGGAGTAGTATGAAAATCATATATTTCCGAGGACGATCCTCTTGACAAACTCTTTTACATTCTTTGTTGCATTGTCCTTTATTTTAAAAATTTCTCCATTTTATTCTTTGATTTTACATTGTGTTTTTGTTTATTAATTATACATATGTGTGTGTACACACATACATAGTATTTATTATAATCTTTTAGTATAATTTTCTAAATAATCAATCAAACATAAAATACTAAAAATTATAATAAATTATAATTAGCAAATGTAAAATTAAATTAAAATACAACAAATTGAAATAAAAAAAATTGTGGAATAGTTCAAAAATTGTAACAATTAAACTTAGTCATATCCGATATCATCCGATTTTTCCTTACCGTTGAGTGTATACATATTTGCCATGTGTGCAATATATTTCCAGCCAAAAAGGTAACTACGGCTTAATCTGAATTTATTACTGATAGACCAAACTTTATTACGCTGATTTATTGCTTACTATAGTATTTGCAACGGTAATATTTAAACTCTATATATTTCCCTTTAATTCCCAATCTCTCTATGTATTCCTTGCTTCAGTTTCCTTCTCCTCCTCATAACTCTATACAACACATTAATATTTACTAGCTAATTCATTCTTCTCACTGTTTACAGAAATTAGAAAACAACATATATATACAATCTGACGTTTCAGTCTTTAATTAATCCCTCCATGGCTGATCTTCAACGGAGTTTTATAATTTATTTCGTCTTGTTTTCTAGTTTTGCATGCACTTTACAAGCTCTTCAGTTCGTCGTCGGAGGCAGAGATGGTTGGGTTTTAAACCCTTTTGAAAACTACAATCACTGGGCTCAACGAATGAGATTTCAAGTCAATGATACTCTCTGTACGTCTCTCTCTCTCTCTCACACACACACACATTCCAAAACTATATATTCATGAAATTTATAAGTTGTTTTTGGATTTCTTTCAGTGTTCAAATATCAGAGAGGATCAGAGTCTGTGTTGGTGGTGAGCAAAGATGATTATGAAAAATGCAACACCGGAAATCCCATACTGAAACTGCAAGATGGGAATTCGATCATTAGGTTTGATCGATCGGGTCTATTTTTCTTCATCAGCGGCAGCAAATCCAACTGCGCCAATGGTCAAAAGTTGATCATCGCTGTGTTAGCCGTTAGGAACAACCGCTCTCTGTCGCCGCTGCCGCCGCGACCAATCGCTCCACCCCCAGAAACCGAATCTCCGGCGGCATCGACTACCTCTCCATCTTTGCCACCGGCTGAGGCTCCTACACCCGCGTCATCGGGCGACGGACCCTCAGCGGTACATGGTGGTCCCCCTCCGCTAGTAATTGACTACGTCGCACCCTCAGTACCGCATCGCTCATTTGCAACCGCCGCATCAGTTTCTTCAGTTGTTTTGGTGTCGATGATTTCACTTGGCTGTATTAGTATTATCTTTTAATTAATTAAGTGCTCTAGTTATTTGGGATGTGTTCAAAAACTTTTATTTTTATTTACATTTGTTTTGTTTTTGGAAGGACTTGTTTAATTTGTTGGGTATTTTTTTTTAGTTTCTATATGTGTAAAGTTGATGTCATGTAATACATTACTGTGATATTCAATATCATGACATGTATTGATGACGTGAAAAATGAAAAATGTAATACAAACCGTCACAAATCTCATATTTTTCCAATGCTTGTTTATTTTAATTTCAGGTAATTACATGTCGATATATAAGATTTACTAGTTGTTTCTCCAATTTATGAACTTACACGTTGAATGTAAGTTTATTAATTTTAAAATTTTAGGTATGCATATGGAATTACAAAAATGCACATAGTTTATGGTCATCCACGCACATATATGCTTTAATTTTGACAGATCTAATAAAAAAAATTCAAAGTCATGTATCATATTATAAAATAATTACAGATCAAAAGTCGGATATCAAAATATAATTTACTCTTTCATATTTTTAGGTGTATCTGTTTAATTGTATCCATGGGCGGAGATGGGGGGAGCCAGAGAGAGCACTGCCCCCCTCCCATCCCCAAAAAATAAAAAAGTTTACACGTAATTTTAAAAAAAAAGTATATAGAATTATTAGTGAAGAATAAATCGGCTCCCTCAATGAAAAATTTCTAGCTCTGCCCCTGATTGTATTAATAGGTGCTTGCCATTTGTACTGATTGATAATGGGTGGATTCCTTGATTGGCAATCACATAGATTTAATGGTTTGAATAATGTTACATGGAATCGAAAAATTAAAATAGAAGTTCTCATCTGAAAAAATATTTTAAAGATATGTCGTCTATCCAAATTGACAAATTGGCTCCATTTTAATATTGCTTAAAATTAGGAGACAATTCGATCTCTTCTCAAGAAATGGAAAATTTTCCATGGGTGAAATCATTTTTTGCTTTCATTGCATAGTAAAACGAAGCATATTAAAAAAAACCACATTACCGTTGATAATTAAGTTTAGTTGTCAATTTTACATATGGCAATCTTATATTATCATCCTTCTTTTTTTTTCAATTTAATATGAAATACAGAGTCTCTTATCAGACTTTGAAAACACAAAATGCATAAAATCATCCCGTCAGGTGGACGGGAAACGTGGGTCAACCCTACCTGACCCATCCTGCCCAGAAAAAAAATCGCCAGAAACAGTATCACTCTTAACAATAAAAAGTATCGGTCCAAACTATAAAAACTAGTCCCGGTGGGGATGGCCTAGTGGTGTAGTGAGGTTGCTTAGAGACCAGAAGTCACGGGTTCGAGTCTCCTCACTACCACAGGTCGGGTGTGTGAGTTAAAAAAAGTATAAAAAGTGTTACTTGTAACCATAAAAAGTATTAGCCCTATTATAACTTGTCATATATGAGTTTCTTTAATTCAAATTATGATTTATTCCATCTCAATTAATATTTAGAGCTTAGGGGGTGTTTAGGGGTTTCTTAGGGTTTAATGTTTTTTAAGGTTTTTTTCGTAGGCTTTTTTATGGGTTTTTATGGTTTTATTTTAGGGTTTAGGTTTTTTCAAGGTTTATTACACTACAAAAAAATCGCGGTATAGCAACGGATATTAGAGACGGATCAATTTCCGTTGTTAGTTGCGACCGCTTAGCGACGGACAGTCCGTCACTATACTTTTCAGGCATTAAAAAGTGCGGGAATGTTTCGCGCGTAAGATTAACGACGGAATAAAGACAGACTGACCGTTGTTAACTTTACTGACGGATTGCTTCCGTCGTTTATATTCAATTTTTATATTTATTAAATCAGATTAAATTTAATGATGGATTGTTTCCATCGTTAATATTCATTTTTTAAATTTATTAAATCAGATTAACTTTAACAACGGATTGTGTCCGTCATTAATATTTAATTATTCAATTTATTAAAACTGATTAGATTTAATGACGGATTGATTCTGTCGTTAATATTTTACTTTTCAATTATTTAATTTCTGAAAAATCTAACGACGAATTGTGTCCGTCGTTAAAATTCAAAATTTTCATTTATTAAATAAGATTAAATGTAACGATGGATTTTGACCATCGTTAAAATTCAAATTTTTAATTTATTAAATCAGATTAAATGTAATGATGGATTAGTGTCGCCGCAGTCCGTCGTTAAGTTTCTGATATGAAAAAATAATCGGGGCTTTAGTTTCATTTCCCCCAAGCCTATTATCAACCCTAGCAACGAACGCCCTCAGTTTTCTCCGGCCATCTCCATCTCTCTCTCTCTCTCTCTCTCTCTCTCTCTCTCTCTCTCTCTCACATTCTCTCGCCCCTCTCCTCGTCGCACAACACGCCTCCACCACCTTGCCTCAACACCTCCGCCGCCGACCACACGTCTCAACACCGTCGCAGCCTCGCAGGTAACTCTCTCTCTCTCTCTCTCTCTCTCTCTCTCTCTCTCGCTCGCTCTTCCGGCCGCCCCGCCGACCACACGCCTAAGGTCAGTCGTCATTTTTTCTTTTTTATTTTTTCAATTGTTTTGATTTAGGATTTATATGTTGCCTTGAAAATGTAAAATTCATATATATATATTTTTTTTGGGTCTGAAATTATATATAGGAGTTGGTTTAAATAAAAACTTATCTTGGTGTGAAAACTGCGGGTTGTGCTTCTTTAGTGTATTTTTAGTGCTTTTCTTTATGTATTTTGATGCTAATTTTTTTTAATACTTTTCTTATTGTGTTTTGGTGCTATATGTTTTTAGCACTAAAATACAGTAAGAAAAGCATTAAAAGTACACTAAATAAGCACAGTCCGCATGTATTCACACCAAGATAAGTTTTTATTATAACCAACCCCTACATATATATATATATTTCCTCCTTTTTTAACGGTCAAGAGAATGAGTATATTATCATGGTTATTTATGTTTAATTTCGTTCTTTTCCTTTTGGTCTAAATATTGCTTTTCTGAATATTTGTTGGAAGGAAATGGATCATTTAGTTGATTTAGGGTTCTATGAAAGTTACTGTAGTGGTAGTCATGTTTTTGCAATTTCCTACTTGATTACTCATATTGATGGTTACTTACGCAATTGAATCTCTTATTATGCACGTTTTATTTTTCATTTATTGTTTAATCTAAACTTCGATGATGATGATTGTTTTGCTTAGTCATATATATGATGGCAGATTAAGATGACCCATAAACTGATAAATAAGTCGGTAACTCCTCAATTTTTAATATTATCTGCTTGAACCAATTTAATAAAAAAATAATAATTATCGAGCGTACATATATATATATATATAATAACATTTAAATGGAAGAATTAACTGATCAAGTTTTAACATATATGTTCTTATAGGGAGGTTTTTTAACATGTTGGGTTAATGCATAGGGGCATAGGGCAATATATATATTAGAAGAGATAGAAATGAGCTAGGAGTCATATATATACATGGACATATGCCTTGACATCTAAGTACATCATAAGGGAAAAAAATCAAGAAACATAGAAAGTAAATAAACACCATCACGGAATTGATGGAGCACAGCACCCCTTTTTTTTAAGAAAAAAAAAACTTAGGAGCACCTTAATTACACATTGATGTGTTTTCCTAATTCATTTTATGAAAAAAAAAAAAAAAGATGTTACAATCATATATAAATACTCATAAATGTGTGCTATTGAAAACTTGAAGAAAGTTAATTTTACCCAAATTTGATTTTTATTATACTAGATAAAGTTGTGCTATGGTAAACAAAATTAACTCATAATTCTCGAATGCAACCAACTCGCTAATTAGATCATCGAAAAGGACCCCACATATACGTTACTTTTTAATCTACAGGAGGAATTGGTGCGTGAAGAAGCAAGTGAAACAAACTTTTTAGCATAAAATGAGTATTTTTATTGTTCTTTGAAGGGGGCAAAAAGCAATTAATAGCCACAAACAAACACATGAAGACCACAAATAACACGAGTCCAAGTCACATGCAACAACATGAAGACTCAACAACCCTTCTTCAATACATGCAAATTGTGAGTGAATGAATGGATCATCATGAACTTGAACTAGCTAGCTAGTATATAAACTACTACGTACAAAGCTCACAAATAGTATACATACATATATAATATAATATAATATAATATAATATAATAATGGAGATGATGAGGAAAATGGGGTTTATGATATGCGTGGTAACGATGTTATTAAGCAACATGATGGTGTTGAAGGGGGCATCAGCACAATGCCAAGGAGATTTCCAAGGGCTGATCAAAGAATGCTCAAGATATGTGCAAAAACCGGGGCCGCCTCAGAATCCGTCCCAACAATGTTGCAATGTCGTTAGAAACGTCGACTTGCCCTGCGTCTGCCACCATGTCACTACTCAAGTTGAACAGATAATTAGCATGAAGAAGGCAGTCTCTGTTTCAGCTTTCTGTGGCAAGCCTCTACCTCATGGTGCCCAATGTGGAAGTAATAATTAACATCATTTTTTTATTTTTTTTATAAATTAAAACAATCCATCATCATTTACTTTATTAATTAAAGTATTGTTACTTATGGTTTGATTCCTTGTGTTGCAGGTTATACAGTTCCGCGCAGTTAGGAGATCATCGTCAACTTTCGACGCTTAATGTTTCAATTAAGTAAACAGATCAGAAATATATTCCATAAATGTAATAATAAAGGAATGTGAACAAGTATGGTTTCGAATTATAAAAAAAGGTTAATGTTCCTAAAGTCTATATATACTGAGATATATTTCCTTTTTGCATTGATTTGTTCAAGGATATATATATATATATCTTCGTTGTGTGTGTGCAGTGGGCCTTTTCAAGTATTTTATTGTTAAGTATAGTCATGATTTTTTCAACTTAGCTAATTTGTCTATTAATCAACAAATAAATAACAGTTTTATCCACCAATATGTATGGTCTTGAACACTCGATAATGATTTTTCTTTAAAATTCGGTTGCTTAATCGATCCACTTACTTCTATTGAGTTAATGCTAATCACTACTCTTGGAATCATGGTTCTTGTTTATAGTATATGGCACACATATTTATCCAAAATATCCTCACTAAGTATTTTTGTGTGTATTGATGGCGAGAGATATATGGGCTTTACATAAAAATTTAGAGAAAATCCAAATGTAAGAAGTTGTATTGAAAAGAAAACTAAGTATCTTGTGTTTTTTGATAAAAAAAAAAAACGCACTTTGTTTGAATTTAATCAAAGTACACAGAGGATATTCCTTGCTCATTTTCAGACAATCACTTATTTCCAAACTTCATGTCAGACTAATACTTTGCATTTATCATCTTATGGAAAACCATTTTCACTCCGCTTAGCCTTATCCCCCCTAAGGGGTTTCAGTGATAGCTAGGTTCTATAGGAACTGGACAATCATATTTGGTCAAATACCTAGCGATAAACTCCTATGTTCCTTTCATTATGATATTTTTGAACAAGTTTCTCAATAACAAGCCTAAATGTTGGTAAAATAAGAACAACCCCCACATTCAAACCCCCTTTAATTTCTTACCATTAGCAAGGACTTGTTCTTATCATAAGCAATTCAAACAACTACTTCAAATACAGTATCAGGACTTAATTCCTTGTGGAACTTCGATATCAACAGACTTATTAGCTAAATGATAATTGGCACATACAATACGCCCGATTGCTTCTCGTGGATTTATATATATATATATATATATATATATATGTGAGTTAGTTATAATAGGGACTAAGCTTGGTGTGGGGAATGTGAGAATGAGCTTGTTTAGTGTAAATTTAGTACTTTTCTTATTTCATTTTGGAGCTGAAACATTTAGCACTAAAATACAATAAAAAAAATATTAAAAATAAAAATAAAAAATACTTTTTCACTAAACATGTTATTAATAAAAATAACTTTCTTCAAGTTTTAATTTGGGTAATACTTTTTCACTAAACATATTATTAATTATTTCATTCTTCACACAATCCATCTAATATAATTTGTCCATTTTTAATTCATTCGCGATGTTGCCTTTCCAATGCATGTACAATCTCGAAAATATTAATATTAAGGGGTGCTATCTTGTACGCAAGATGTATGAATTTAGGCCCATTAGACTGGTCCAAGTCCAATGACAAAAAAAAAAAACAATGTTCGATTTCAGGCACGTGGACATCATGCGCGCTGCGTGGGGGTACACACTCTAGAAATTATTTTATTTTATTTTTTGATTTTTTATTAATTTTTCAATTTTTTTATTTTTTTTTTTCAATTTTTCTATTTTTTTCCCCAAAAATTGTATACCCTAAAATACAATTAGTGAACCCTAAAAATTGAAATGAATTAATTAAATTTTTTAAAAATAAATATAAATATATATCCTAAAATTGATTTAATGGACCCTAAAATTAAAGTGAATGATTTTTTTTTTAATTTGGCGACTCGCGTAATACACTCATCCGACGATAACGCATGGGCTCGTGTATTTCGCTCAACAATTAATTTAATTTTCAAAAGAAATATAAATGATAATTGAAAAAAAAAATTGAAATAAATATATACCCTAAATGGAATTAGTGAACCCTAAAATCAAAATGAGCGAATTTAATATTTTTTGAAATAAATATAACCCCTAATTGAAATTAATAAACCTAAAAAAACATGAACCCTAAAAAAATACTACAAAAACCCCTAAAACTACTAAAAAGTCCGTAAAAACTATGAACCCCAAAAACCATGAACCATAAAAAAAACCTAACCCCCACTAAACTTTAAAAATTAATTAGAATGGAAAAAATCACAATTTGAACTCATATAAGATAAGTAGCAGACCAGTTATTTTTTAATGATACAAATAATACTTTTTAAATTTTAAATGATACTTTTTTAGTGTAAAGATTGATACTAATTTTTATCAGTTTTTTTTCCGCGAGTCAACGCCTGTCAACGTGCGTTGATCCGGGTTAACCCGCGTTGATTCCAACCCGTCTGATGAATGTACGGGCCTTATTGAATCTGGAGTGATGTATATGCGAGTTTTGGTGTAATATTCACTACAAGAAAATGTGAAATTAGCGACGGAATTAGTGACGGAATAGTGAAAATTTAAGTTAGCGACAAAAAAGGCAACAAAATTTTTCATCACTAACTTAACTACGGAATAATCCGTCATTACACGTCATAATTCAATTTTAGAATTTTATTTTTAAATGTAGCGATGGAATTAGCGACAGATTTTTCTGTCGTTAATATTTTTTTTCAAAATTTTTTATTTATTTTTAAATTTTTTTTATTATTAGCGACGGAATTAGTTACGGAATATTTCCGTAGCTAAAAATAAATTTGACTTTTTTAATTTTTTTTAAAATTTTTATTATTCAATTACTACTAATTACGAATTTGAAATTAATATTTTAATTTATTTTTTATTCTTTTAATTTTTTTAATATTTTATTATTTTAAATTATTTTTTAATTTTTTAATTTTTCAATTAATGCTAATAATGAATTTGAAATTAAAATTTTTAATATTTTATCTAATAATTTTAGATTTTTTTTATTTTTAATATTTTATATATTTCTTTATTTTAATTTTTTAAATTTTTTAATATTTTAAAATATAATTATATTGAGTCTTTTTTAATACTTTTAATTTTATAATAATTTAAATTTATTATTTTTCAATTAATAATTAATTATGAATTTGAAATTAATCTTTTCAATATATTACTTTTTTATTTATTTTATATTTTTGAATTTTTTTTCTTTTTTTAATATTTTATTTATTATATTATTTTTAATATTTTTTAATTTTCAATTACTAATTAATTATGAATTAAAAATTTATTTTTTTAATGTTTTATTTATTTTACTTTTATAATTTTATTTTATTTTATAATTTTTTATTTTTTATAATATTTCATATTTTTAAATTACTAATTAAATAATTTTTTGTTCTCATAATTTTTATCACTTTATTTTTATTTTTATAAATATTATTAATCATATAAACATATAATATTTTAGGATATTAATCAAAACAACCTATTATTAAATAAATGATGTAATATAATTATATTTTATAATGAACATATAATATTAAAAATTATAAAATATATTTAAATAAATAAAGAATATTATTATTATTTAATTTAGAAATTAAAATTCAATTAAAATAGATTTCGTGTGTGTATATATATTATTTCCAAATTATAACATAAAGACTCACTAGCCCACATGGTTTCAGGGGCAAGACTTTAAGCCTTGCCATCCCAGAGGCCAGGTACGCGTGGATTTCACCGCGTCTCGATCCTGGCCTAGGTCCCTGGCTTGGCTACGCGGTCCAGACTCATACTTTGCCCGTTTTTTTTTTTGCGACGGAATTTTTCCGTTGCCAATTTTGTCACAAATTTATTATTTTTTTTTTATTTTCTAACACGACAAAATATGGTGACGGAATTTTCCATCGCCAATTCCGTCGCTATTGTTCGCGACGGAATAATTCCATCGCCTTCTTTTTTAGCGACTAGAATTAGGTGACAGATGATTTCCGTCGCCATTCCGTCGTCCGTTAAGTTGGCGACGGAAGTCAGGTCTCGGGAGACGGAATTTTCCAGTCGCTAATTTGACATTTTCTTGTAGTGATTAATGTTTGCTCAAATGCCTTATCGAGTAAATATAAGAATATATACATGATTGATAGATTATAATGTTTGTTTTTTTTTTATTTTCTTTGTGGCAATTTGTAAAAATTGAGATTCATCCTCCTACATGCATACAATACTCTTTTTTTATTGGTAAAAAATACATTATAAAGAAATGAAGTATTTACATTATAGCATATTTTAATTAACATATTTTGGACAAATCCAAGGGGGAATGGCAACTCCAGGAATGAATCTTAGAGCAAGAGTGGGGTAATTTCCTACTACGTAAAATAGAAATAGGATGAGGTGAGTAATTTGAGTAAAAAAAGTTCATGCTATCAATAATAGATAGAGACCAACTCTCACTATCTAGGATATGTGGAGTATATATAAAGTTTACAATGGAATGTGGACATCCCCCGGCTATAGTACAAATGTTGGAAAATTGGATTTGTTAAATTGATTTTTTACTCATTTTATTTGATTTTTTGTGACTCGGGTATTTAATTTTGGAGGAATTAAATACCATATGATTGTTCTATGATTTTAGTAGATAATCATAGTATTTTTATTTGCCCGGATCCGATTTTCGGTGAGTGAGAAATAAGTGGTTGAAGTTGGTCACACGATTGGGCATTTATGGTGTGTAGGATAATGTGTTTAAAACACATTAAATGATCCCACATTAATTTCTTAATCAAGTTAAGAAGTGTATTTAAGTATATTAACACTTCAGTGAAGTAATTAAGTGCACAAGGATGTGGGTCACGAGCCCACATGCGCACACACGCGCGCGCCCGCCCGAGCCCATGCCCGTGCCCGGCTCGTCTCGTCTCATCTAGTCCTCGTACTTGGATCTTGGCAATTGGACTTTGGGCATACATGGGCTTTCGGGGCTTAGCCGAACCAGTTTTACGGTACAGAAACGGTCAGGTCGTGGAGCGGGTCGGCGGATCGGCTATCTGGATCGCCAGATCGTGGGTGTACTTAGTGGTGCATGTCCAGCATTGAAGTGTGTAACTCCCAGCTGAGTTAAGAGACAATCCGTCTAACCATGAGCACTAGCCGGGGCGTATTTATCTTGCGGAGAGAGTTCCCCTCGACTCGGCTTGCTGGAACCTGCTTCAGTTCTAGTTTATTGTTAATTTGTGTCGTTTCAATTACTTGCATTTGTTATTCTTCTACTCCTTCTGTTTCCGTGTAATTCAGATTGTAACAAGTTCTAGTCACTGTAACATCGTATCTTTAACAATCGCAAGACAAATAACAAGACTAAAAAGAAACAATTACCTTTGCTAGAATGGCGTCATCATCCACTACCGTTGCTGCAAGAACCATTCATCATGGCCAAGCTGAGAAGTTGGAGAAGTTCTCCGAATTGGACTTCAAGAGGTGGTAGCAGAAGATGCTCTTCTACCTCACCACGTTGGCAGTTGCTGGCTATATCAACGAAGATACTCCAGTGATCGAGGAAAATGAGTCGGACGTCAACAAATGAATGGCGTATGACCAATGGATCAATGGTGATTTTCTTTGTAAAAATTACATTCTGAATGGCTTAGTAGATAGTCTTTATTTTGTATACGGAAATGTAACTAGTGCTAAGGAACTATGAGAAGCATTAGAAAGGAAGTACAAAACGGAGGATGTCGGAACTAAAAAGTTTGTCGTGGCAAAATTCATCGATTATAAAATAGTGGACTCCCGATCAGTGATGGATCAAGTGCAAGAACTTCAGCTCATTGTGCACCATGTTCATGCTGAAGGGATGGTCCTTCCCGACTCTTTCACTATTGTTGCAGTGATTGAGAAGTTGCCACCATGTTGAAAGGACTTCAAGAGCTATCTCAAGCACAAGCGAAAGGAGATGACTCTTGAATACCTTGTAGTTAATGTAGCGACCCAAATTTTAATTTACGAGTCGTTATTTTTGTTAAATTATATATATATATATATATATTGTTTATTTCAAATCATGATATTATTAATATTTATTTTGTTAGTCCTATAAGTCGCGTCGAAGCAGATATATATGTCTATATAAAATAAAGGAATTAATTTTTATTGCATGTTATTAAACATACTAATATTATTTTTAAATTTAAATCTTTCTTTTATTTATTTATTTTTATACCAACCATTTTGAAGCCCAAATTATTAAATCTAAAGCTTTATTTCAAAGCCCACTTGGTGAAGCCCATATTATACTTCTTCCTCCTCAAAATTTAAACGTGTGAAATAGCAGATGATGGAATGGCGGATTGGCGGGTTTGATTGAGCAGAAAACCATTCAATTTCATTCAAGATTTCAGCAAAATTGATTCATAAACCACTCTATTTCCTTTTCCAATCGAAATTCTCCAGTATAAATAGACCCCCCCTTCATTTAAAAAATCACACAACCAAAATCATTCAAGTATTTCAAGCATTCTAACATTCTCTAGAGCTATTAAGATATTAATTTTCAATGTGCATATTTTTTTTTACGAACATAGCATATCAATAAGAAAAGGGGAGTGAGGCTGAGGGAGCAGGAGGAGGCGGCGACGACGGTTGCAGGGGTGGAGGGGATTGTAGCAGCACGGTGGTAGGCTTCCGGCGGTGGTCTTGGGGCGACGATGTGTAGTTAGACGGAAAAGGTGTATACTGGTGGTAATATGGTGGTGTTAGTGAGGAAGAAAGGGAGATAGGACCTGTGGTGGCTTCTGGTGATTACGGGAATAGAGAGAGAGAGAGAGAGAGAGAGAGAGAGAGAGAGAGAGAGATGGTGATGTAGAGTGGGGAGAGAGAAAATGAAGATTCAATTTTTGCCTTTTAGCTGTGTTGTCGTGAGTGAGTATAAGAGGAAAGGAGAGTTGAAGTGAGAGAAAGTAAGTAGAAGAGTTGGGCTTAGAATTTGTAGAAATATTGGGCTTATATTTAATTGTGATGATGAAGGGATTAGTTGGGCCGTGAGTTGGGATTGTTTGTTTTTTATTAGTTCATGCATTATTATTATTATTATTATTATTATTATTATTATTATCATATTGAAGTTATGATAATTATTAATTTTAATATTTAGGGTTAATTGGTTCAAATATCACAAACTATTCAAGAATTCTGATTTTTAACATGAACTTTAAAAAGTTATATCTACAACATAAACTTACATTATTTTGCAATTATAACATGAGTTCGCATTTGAGTAAAATCGAGTCTGATGTGGCAACCGGACTAATACACGTGTCCGGCAATACTAACGACGTCGTTTCATGTGCTGTATCAATTGAACAAATTCTTAAATAAATTCAAGGCGAATTTTTTACGAGGAGTAAATTCACGCCACAGTAAAGTTACGAATTTCTGGGTTCATTCCTAGGTTTCATTTTTCAGAAATCGATGCAGCAAGAACAGAGAGATGTCAGCTAATTCAGAAACTTGTTTAAACTCAGAGATGACGGGTTCGTCGACATCAACACTAGCTTAACTCTGTTAATTAAAATTATGTCGGCATGGAATTCAAGCTGAGCTATTGACATCGATGACAAACACCAACCCTTGTCGTTGATTTTTCGTTGTCCAAAGAGAAACGTGCATTTTTCTTTAATTGATTTTATCATCACAAACATCAACCCTTGCGATGGTTTTTTTTTTTAATTCATAATTATGATGTAATTTGAGTTTTGTCTCAAATTCATCATCACAAACATCAACCCTTATCAGCATCTAAATCATGTTTCCTTTCAATTTGACCCCCTTCATATACTCTATTAGACCCTAAATTCATAAATCTACGGCCATGATGGATATATATCGCGAATGTATCACTGCATTAGAGAAATTAAATAAACAGAATTAAGAGATCAAAAAACTCGTAAGTAGCAAAATCATAAACCCTATATTCAGTATTACTAAACCACCATATTTAATATACCAAGCCCTAATCACTAATCGATAAAAAAATTAGTAAAATAAATGTTGTCTACCTGTTAGTCATTGTTGGAATATGAGTGGCCAACCATGGGACCACCACAGCTTTGTTGACAAACCTTCCACGGGGACCTCTGTAGCAACAACGCAACGGTTAACTTGTCGGGAATCTCTATCGCAAACTTGATCCAGAACACAATAGGTGTGAGTTTAGAATTTTTTTAAAGAAATCAACAATTCACACTCGAGACTTGTATTTGGGGATTTTTGAAGATGGGCATTTGAGAATTGAGAATCTTCTGAATACAGTATAAGAAAGATGTGTGTAAATCGGTGAAGCATAAAATGGAATTGGGAATTGTAATGTAAAATAAAATTAATAAATAGCTTTTTCATTATTAAAATATACATAGGTGTACACATGGAATCACACTTGTACACCTGTTGCCACATCATCTTTAATTCGCCGGAATTTGAATTGATGTTATAATTGCAAAATAATGTAAGTTTGTGTTGTAGATATAACTTTTTAAAGTTCATGTTAAAAATCAGGATTCTTGAATAGTTTGTGATATTTGAACCAATTAACCATAATATTTAATGTTAGGTGGCGCGCACAGATCTAATTAAATTCACTTTCAGTCAAGTTTTAAAGTCAAGTAAAGGTAGGGGATCCGACATTGAAATTAAAATACATTTATTCATATTATGCTTGTATATGATATGCAGGTGCTATTGATGACACCATTCGGGTTACTTGATGATGGCCTACGGGCTTTATGTTTATGATTACCCCCTCTGGGTAATTTATGATGGCCTACGGGCTTTATGTTTATTGATGACACCCTCCGGGTTATTATGATGTGACGGTCTATGGGCACTATGCTATGATGACTTGTTATGTTATGTATTTGTATAATTTGGATAAATGTGAATCCCACTGAGTTAATAGCACTCACCCCAAAGCTATTTATTTTTCAGGCTAAGGATGCTCGGGCGATGACGTGGAGACGGGGTAATGGTCAAGTTTAATTTAATATTATTTTTATTTTAAATATTGCTTCCGCTGTATTAAACTCTTTTATTTGAATAAATGAGATATTTATTATCTATGAAATTTTGGGACGTCACAGTTAAGCTTCGAATTGAAGCCGATAACCAAAAGGTGGATCCGAGACCAAGAGTCTCAATTGAGGCAAAGGCTAATTTGATGGAACGTGGTGGACCATCAAATAACAACAAAAGGAAATGCTCGGGTCAAGTTAACAAAGGGAAGAAGCCAATGATGAAGTTCAACGGCACTGCTTCAATTGTGACAAGTCAGGGCACATGTCCAAACATTGCACGGCTCCAAAGAAAAAGAGTACCAACTATGGTGCGCACTTGGCGGAACACAACAACAAAGGCAAAGGCAAGAATCGTCAAGATGATTGGGATGGTGATGATTTGGCTACCGTTGTGTTTGAATCCAACCACGTAGACAACCCGAGGGAGTGGTTAAACAACACCGGGACTACTTGTCATGTTTGCTCTGACAAGGGCTCGTTTGCTACCTACAAAGTTGTTGAAGATAGAAAGTTGCACATGGGGAACCAAGCCTCGTCTAAAGTGGTTGGTGTGTGCAACGTGGTTTTGAAGCTGACTTCAGGCCAAGAGCTAACTTTGAAAGATGTGCTGCATGTTCCGAACATCCGCAAGAATCTGGTTTCGAGTTCACTGTTAGTTAATCATGGTTTTAGACTAGTGTTTGAGTCTGAAAAGTTTATTTTAAGCAAGTACGGAAGGTTCCTTGGTCAGGGCTATCTCGCCAATGGGCTCTTCAAAATGAATGTAATGGCTATGTGTCGTGTTGCTAAAGAAAGTGCTAATAAAATTGGTTCTTCTGCTTACTTGCTTGTTGAGTGCTCTGATTTGTGGCATTGTAGATTAGGACATGTTAATCTATATGCTATAAAACGTTTAGTAAATTTAGATTTGCTAAAAGTAAACCAATTCAACACATAAAATAAATGTGAAGTTTGTGTCGAGGAAAAATTGGCAAAGCTGCCATTTCATTCAGTTGAACGGGGCACTAAACCTCTAGATCTAATTCACACATACGTGTGTGACTTAAAGTTTGTGTAAACTAGAGGCGGTAAAAAAGTATTTTATTACTTTTGTTGATGATTGCATAAAATACTGTTATCTTTATGTTTTAAGAAGTAAAGATGAGGCTATTGAAGCTTTTAAGAACTTCAAAAATGAAACCGAGAATCAACTAAGCGGTCGAATTAAAGCAATTCGAAGTGATAGAGGTGGATAATATATTGCCCCGTTTGAAAATTTATACGCAGAGGCGAGTATAATTCATCAAACTACGGCTCCCTATTCACCACAGTCTAATGGTGTTGCTGAATGCAAAAACCGAACTCTTAAGGAGATAATGAATGCTTTGTTGATAAGTTCGGGATTACCACAGAACTTGTGGGGGGAAGCTGTGTTAACAGTTAACTATATCCTGAACAAGATTCCACTTAAGGGTAAAGGATGTGACGCCTTACGAGTTGTGGAAAGGACGCACACCGTCTTATAAATACCTCAAAGTGTGGGGGATGTTTGACTAAGGTTGAATGCCACTTCCTAAACAAGTTAAAATCGGCCCTAAAACGGTTCATTGTATCTTTTTTGGGTATGCACTTAACAGTAGTGCATATCATTTTCTTATTTATAAATCAGAGATTCCCGAGTTGACTGAAGGAATGATGATGGAGTCGAGGAATGCTAAAATCTTCGAGAATGTCTATTCTTGTAAAGATAAGGATAGGGCAGAAGATAGTTCTAAGAAATGAACTTCTGAAGCTGTTACTAGTTCTGATCATGTGGATGAAGAACCGAGATGTAGCAAGTGAGCTAGGACGGCTAAGACTTTTGGTCCAGATTTCATCACCTATATGCTAGATGATGAGCCAAAGTCGTTGAAAGAAGCTCTATCTAGTCCAGATGCTGCGTTCTGGAAAGAGGCTATCAACAGTGAAATTGATTCCATCATGCAAAATCACACTTAAGAGTTGACAGATCTCCCAAGTGGGTGTAAGCTATTAGGATGCAAGTGGATCCTAAAACGAAAGTATAAGGCAGATGGTTCTGTTGATAAGTATAAAGCTCGTTTGGTTGCCAAAGGATTTAAGCAAAAGGAGGGGTATGATTTCTTCGATACCTACTCACCAGTAATAAGAATTATATCTACTCGGGTGCTTTTAGCGATTGCTGCTTTGCACAATCTCGAAATTCATCAGATGGATATAAAGACCGTATTTCTGAATGGTGAACTGGAAGATGAAATATACATGGAACAACTTAAAGGGTTTGTTGCACCAGGGTAAGAACGAAAGGTGTGTAAACTTTTTAGGTCGTTGTATGGTCTTAAACAAGCACATATTCAATGGCACCTAAAGTTTGATAACGTGATGTTATCAAATGGTTTCAAAATCAATGAGTGTGATAAATGTGTGTATATAAAGAGCAGTTCTAATGGCTATGTCATAGTCTATATTTATGTAGACAACATGTTAATCATGGGTAGTAGCCACTAAGTGATTGTTGAAACGAAACAAATGTTGAAATGAAATTTCGACATGAAAGATATGGGCTTAGCTGATGTGATTCTAGGAATCAAGATAGTTCGGACAAGTGGTGGAATTATCTTAACACAATCTTATTATATTGAGAAAGTGCTTAAGAAATTTAACGATTTTGATGGTCCGCCGGCTAAGACCCCATTGGAACTCAATGTGCACTTGAGTAAAAACCGGAAAAAACCGGTAGCTCAAGAAGAGTATGCAAGGGTCATTAGAAGTTTGATGTACATCACTAACTGCACTAGACCCGATCTTGCATGTTCTGTGAATAAGTTGAGTCGGTACATGAGCAATCCAAGCAAAGAGCGTTGGAAAGCTCTAGTACGAGTTCTAAGATACTTGAAGTATACTTTGAACTTCGAGTTACATTATACAAGGTTTCCTTATGTATTTGAAGGATACAGTGATGTGAATTGGATATTAGACACAAAAGACTCATTCTCAACTAGTGGATTTGTTTTCACTATCGATAGTGGAGCAGTGTCGTGAAAATCTATGAAACAGACTTGTATAGCCCGTTCTACCATGGAATCTGAGTTTATCACTTTGGATAAATCTTGTGAAGAAGCGGAATGGCTTCACAACTTTCTAGAGGATATTTCATGCTGGAAAAAACTGGTGTCGTCAGTGATGATTCAATGTGATAGTCAAACGGCTATTAGGAGAGCACATAACGCTATGTATAATGGTAAGTCTCAACATATACATCGGAGACATAATACTATGAGGCATATGATCTCAAGTAAAGTTATCTCAGTTGACTATGTGAAGTCTATAAACAATCTAGCGGATCCGCTAACCAAATGGTTAAATCGAGATCAAATAGCTAAGTTGCTAGAGAGAATGAGTTTAAAATCCCCAATCTAAGAATGCTTGTAGTGGTAACCCAACCATGATGACTGGAGATCCCAAGAACTTGGTTCACTGGGAAAACTAAACTACAATCGTTCAGTTTGGTAGCACTTGGAAACTTATAAGTGAACCGTTCCCTGTGATCAAACCAAGTGCACACCTGTCAATGTGGTGAGGATAAGTCCGATGACTTTTAATGATTCCTAAACCTAATGAGGTTGAGTAAGGCAGGATACTCAAAAAATGGAGATCACCTATATAAGTGAGAAGTGGGGGCGGCTTCTAAGAGATACTTATGAATTCAAAGAGGTTGTCCATGACCTAAAACAGACACAAACGTGAGAACAAATAATGTTTGAGACATAGCTATTTTCAATACTATTGTCTAAGTAAACACTAAGGATGTATAGTTCAAGGCATCATGTCCACTAAACAGCCGATATATTCGATAGTATTGGAATATGAAAGGTTCAAAGTCACAAGCTACCTATCCTGTTGCAGTTGTGTTTCTAGAGAGCTAGGCTGCTTGTATGCATACATGCATGCACTATTTCCACTCATGTGGGGGATTGTTGGAAAATTGGATTTGTTAAATTGAGTTTTTACACATTTTATCCAATTTTTTGTGACCGGAGCATTTAATTTTGGAGGAATTAAATACCATATGATTGTTCTATAATTTTAGTATATAATCGTAGTATTTTTATTTGTTCAAATCCGATTTTCAGTGAGTGAGAAATAAGTGGTTGAAGTTGGTCACACGATTGAGCATTTATGGTGTGTGGGATAATGTGTTTAAGACACATTAAATGATCCCACATTGATTTCTTAATCAAGTTAAGAAGTGTATTTAAGTGTATTAATACTTAAGTGAAGTAATCAAGTGCACAAGGATGTGGGCCATGAGCCCGTGCCCGATGCCCGTGTTCGGCTCGTCTCATCTCGTCCTCAGACTTGGATCTTGGCAATTGGACTTTGGGCGTACGTGGGCTTCCGAGACTTAGCCGTACTAGTTTTACGGTACAGAAATGGTCGGATCGTGGAGCAGATCGGCGGATCGGCTATCTAGATCGTCGGGTCGTGGGTGCATTTAATGGTGCATGTCCAGCATTGAAGTGTGTAACTCCCAGCTAAGTTAAGTGGCTTCAATTGTATTTTAAATGTGTAACTCCCACCTGGAGTTGGTGGAGTTAGTGAGCTGGAATGTAACTCATGTCGGGAGTTAAAATCTGCAGCTGCTCTGGACACGTGTTGGGATCCGACCCAACATGGGACACCTGTCGGGATCTGCATTTGCAGCTGCCTTGGACACGTGTTGGGATCTGAGCCGACATGGGACACCTGTCGGGATCTGCAGAAGATAACTCCTGGAGGGCTTAATTGCAGAGCTGTAACTCACAGGGGTTACAACACCTGGTTTGAATGCCCTCAAACCTTAGCTGTCCCCTGTACTGGAGATGTGCCTATAAATAGGACATTCTGCTGGTCCAAAATGCTATATTCTGCATAAATGAAAATCATCATATTGCTGCATACAAGTTCCTTTAAATCTCAACTTCCCAGTTCTCAACATTGTCTAGTTCGTCAGAGCCTGGTTGGATTTGTGGTGCTACTGCCGGAAGGACGAAGCCGCTTCATCTTTGAGAGACAATCCGCCTAACCGTGAGCACTAGTCGGGGCGTATTTGTCTTGCGGAGAGAGGTCCCCTCGACTCGACTTGCCGGAACCTGCTTCAGTTCCAGTTTGTTGTTAATTTGTGTCATTTCAATTACTTGCATTTGTTTTTCTTCTACTCCTTCTGTTTCCATGTAATTCAGATTGTAACGAGTTCCAGTCAATTGTAACATCGTATCTTTAACAACAAACTCCTAAAAAGGGGTATGAAGTGTTCTTGTTCATTTATGTAGCTAAACGAACTCGACATGCCAACAACCTCGCAGTATGGTACGAGGACATACAGTACTCAATCAATATGTCTTGCTCCCAATATCGGATTTCATGATTTTATATTTTGTTCATCAATGTTTGAAAGTTACTCATTCCGTCCCATTACATGCAATTTTTTTTATGTTTCAATATATATTTAGCTCATCATTTATTAATATATGTCCCTATTTAATATGTTTACATAAAATATTTTTATCGTCTGATGTGTACCTAATGCACACAAGACCTACTCTATATATTTTTATCAATAATTAAAAAAATACATGCCCAACATTTTCCTTTTATTATTATTATTATTATTATTTGTAATCTTAAGCTAGGCCAAAAAAGGATACACCATATTCTACGGTATACACTTCTAACCTTATAGATTAGATCCTCAATGCATGTGTGTCATGATCTCTTGTACCAGAATTTTTTTTTTTAATATACTCCAATTATGGAATGATGAGCCATAAAAAAATAATTAAAGTTAACTTAATATATCATAATAATAAATTAAAATAAAAAAAATTAATATTTTTTATATAAAATTTTTTGTACATGAGATATCACAGAGATTGACATAAAGAATGTGAAATGCTAATCGTAACGGGTGATATCCACTACGTACGACTCTACGAGTTTTCTGTTCCTGTAAATTTTCACTTATTTTCTATTTATTTTATAGGTTTAATTGTTTAAGTGATATTTGTTTTAAGTCATCCCCTCTACTTTCTAAACAGATTGTAGTTCATTTTCTTAAAATTCCGAACCATTTTTTATTCTTGAAAAATTAATTGCAATGACAACTATAAGGCCCAAATGATATAATTTCATTTTTATTATTTTATTTTCACTTTTTAAGAATATATTTTGTTCTAATTCTATGTACAATTTCAATTTTGTGATTAAAGGATTGACATAGAAGAAAATTACATAGTAAATGCTTAGTCCAATATATTATATTATTAGATTAGGAAATTATTTCGATAAAAAAAAATATTTCATACCGTGTAAAAGGTAATCCGTTAGGCTAGAGTCAAATAAATTTAAAAACTTGCTCCAAATCCAAATATAGCACAAAAGCGAGCGGTCGTGTGAGCTCATGCGCCATCAATTCACTTTTATTTTCATTGCTTCCTTTTAGGCTTTTTTTTTTTTCTTCATTTCCTGTCCGTGTGTGTGTGTGTTTTTTTTTTACTTTTTGATTTTTTCATTTCTCTTTTAGTTTGTTTTTTTTTTTTAAATTATTTCACCCCAATTAATTATCGACCACAGTGCATGAATCTACTCATTAGTGTAGATCGAATGCACTGCGCGAGCCATCAAATAAAAAATTAATTTAATTTAATTTTAGTTTATGATTCACTAATTCTATTTTAGGATATATATTTATTTTAAAAAAATTAATTATCGAGGTCGAGCGAGTGTACTGCGTGAAAAGTCGGATGGAAAATTATATTATTTTAATTTAATTTTATGGTTCACTAATTCCATTTTATGGTATATATATATAATTATCGAACGTAGTTCACGAGCCAACGCGCTGGCGTTTGGCGAGTGCAATGTGTGAGATGCTCGGAAAAAAATCCATTCAAAAAAATTAAATACTCCCCCCGTTTTGTTTTGTTTGTTATTTTAGAATTAATAATTAATTTTTTTGACTAATATATTATCCATTTTATATTACATAAAATCCTATTCACTTATATTTTCCTAAAAAGTTGAAAAAAATTTCTCTCTCCATATATTTATATGGTTAAATTTGAGATAGAGAGGGTGTCAAAATATATAAAACAACAAACATTTTAATATAATAGAAAAAACCTAAAACAACAAATAAAACAAAACGAAATGGAGTTAGTATATATTTGTAAAAAAATAAAATAAGAAATGTAGATCCGGAAATCTGCAATTAATTGATTTAGTCCGGAGCAGCGGCCAATCTGTGAAACAAAAACAGAAAATACCGTAAGAGCCAAGGACCGTCGGGGGGTGACGATCGTTGGGCCTCCGACGCTTAAGTCAGGAAAAGAAGAACAATAGAAAGCGTTAAAATACGAAACAATTGAATAATTAAAGAGCTGAATAATAGTAATCCCTAGCCAGAACGTGGCTAGAAATTGAGGGAATCTTCGTTCAATCGGAAAAGATCGTAAGAAAGACGCCCAGATGTTGAATCACCAGAGTATAATGAAATTAGAAAACGATAAATTCAATGTGTTTAGGGTATGATGTGAAGCTTGTGGGTATTTCAGCGTCCCCTCAAATGAGGAGGAAAGTCTCCTTTTATAGAGAGAGGCAGCGTTAAGGTTCGCGTGAATTATGGGAGCGGTTGAGGCATGATCTCATTCGTTTGATTACGTCAACCCTTTCAGGTAATGCGGACGGCTAATTCCATTTAATTCAAAATACCAATCTTTATGTGGTTGCTCAGCTAAACGACAACGTTTAATCCACATGGACCAGCATAATGGGCTGACGAAAAATAGCCACTACAAGAAAAAGTTAAAAATTTTTAAAAAAATTGTTCTTAGATTAAATAAAATTCATAATAAATTGAGATCTGGTAGACAGTCTCACATGAGATTTAATTATAGGGCAAATTTCATATTATTCCCATATATTTTCACGAAAAATTATAAAAAACCCATGTGTTAAATAAATAGTGTAAAACCCCCCTCGTTTATATATAATTCATCGAAAAAGCCCCTTTTTGAGAAAGTGAATTACATTTGATAAAAAAGAGTGTATGATTCTTATTTTTATAATTTTTTGTTATAGATAAATATATTTTATATCTTTTGAAAATTTTAGTATTTACCACTTTTTAGCTATTTTGATAATTTCCGATATTACATATTTTTTTTACATATTAATATATTTTATATTATTTAAAAATTATAGCATGTGGTCAAATTACTATTTTAAAAAGTTGATTATATTTTTAAAAAATAATACAAAAATTGTTAAAATAAGAATCATCACTATTTTTTAGCAAATGTAATTCAATTTCTCAAAAAAGAAGCTTTTTTAATGAATTATATATAACAGAGGGGATTTTTAGACTATTTATTTAACATGTAATACAGAAAAATAATATGAAATTTGTCATAAAATTCTATAATCTATAGACAACGAATTAAAAGCTTTGTGGATGTATTAGAGCGTGAACGTCGGCGACAGCAGGGATGAGAATCAGCTGCACAAGTGCCAACTCAGAATAGTAGAGAGTCAACACGCTAATTTAGGCATAACTAGTCAAACCACTAGATCGTTTACTTTCTCATTTTACTAATTTTTTTATTTTGTTTTGGCCGGTGGGCCATGTTGAACTATATTAATGTTTGGAATTATCTATCAATATTTCTTTTCTAGCATGTCTCATCACTCCTCCACACTCAAAAAAAAGTAGAAACTCTCGTAAAAAAATGAAATATCTTGGATTCAAAATCCACAACTTACAACTAGAAGAAGAAAAAAAAAGTATTTGTAACCTGTCGATATATTATTATTATTTTTTGTTATTTTGGAGGTTGAACTCCGAAGAGTTGGTAAGAGTAAACAATACGTACCCCATAGGCCATAGTTTAAGCCTCTAATTAATGACTACAAATATATTCCGTAAGGAATGATCGATTATAATAGTTTCATTTTCGATAAGTTAAACTCCAGATCTTGCTTATATACACCTGAAATTGTTGATATAACATTGAATTACGTAGGAGAGATTGAGGATTTTACAAGAAATGATTGATATATACAGTATATAATTAGAAAGAATATAAAAATAATCCATTTTAAATAAATTTCAATTTATTCAATAGGGTTAATTAATTATGAAAAAAATACATGAGCTTTAACGCAATTTGGACACAACCGAACTTTTTAAGTTTGCAATTACAACACAATTTTGCAATTTAATACAAAATTAAACAATCGAAATACATAATTAGTTTAGAAGTTTATTCTAGATTGATAAGGTCTTAACTTATATTTTTAATTTCCTCATTTCATATATATATATATATAGATAGATATATAATACTGTAATATATATATATATATCCTAAATATAATAAAGTTGATGATATTGTATATTGGTAAGTTGATGTTCCTTACATCAAATAAACTTAAGTTTACATGGTAGACACCACTATCATATCGTAGCTAATTCTCAGCATACAAAAGAATTGAACAATATTATTTCTCGTAATTAGTAAAAAGAAGAAGAAGAAGAAGAAGAAGAAGAAGAAGAAGAAGAAGAAGAAGAAGAAGAAGAAGAAAAATACAACATGGGAAATCGTGAGAGGCAATTCCTTCTCTACGTCGGTTCATCCGGCGGAAAACTGGGATCATTTCTCGTGTACGCAACTGGCCTGGGTGCACTGTGGGGACACTTTAATTATCAACCCTACCTTCTTAATCAAGTAATTAGTGTTTTTGGTTATCCAATTAATTATATACTTTGAAGCTGCTATTAAACATATAAATATATATAGTTATGAGCATTACAATTTTATCCAAAACTATATGACGTCGATATTTAACTTCTTCACATATATATAGTAATTTTCCCTTTCACTTAATTAATTTATGATGTGGGAGTGATCGATCGATCTCATGATTAGCAGATCATGGATTTTAATCTTATATGTACGACATTTTAATTTCAAGGTCAAACTATCATACTGATCATAAATAGTGAAATGCAAAATAGTGCTCAAAATAAAAATACTGAATAACAAAATCATATTTTTCTTTCTAGAATTTAATCGATATATATCCCCTCCAATATTAACACTAATTAAATGCAGGAATTGAAGTAGAATCTTGTCACGATGAGTTTATATCGAACGTTCTCTAAAGTCGTTATAATCATCCAAAGTCAGCTTATATTTGTCAACCAATTTACAATAAATCTAATATAGAGTTCAATCTTCTAGTCCATTTATATGAACATGTTAGGCAGAGAATATAGACTTTTGTAGCTACAAATTAATTAAGCCTAACATGCATGTTAAACAAAACAAGTGGCCTGGCCTCCCAAACTAATTAATTACTTGATTAAGTTAATTAAATTAGTCTCCCAAACCCCCGCAAAAACTCATTTAAATCCCCACAAACATCTCCCTCTCTAGCCTTGTGCCCACTCTACCACCTCTACAATGGCCAAAACCCTAATTATGCTGATTACTCTTTCCCTCCTTGTAGTCGCCATACATTTCGAAACCGCCATATCGTTGGAAGACGAAGAAGATGAAGGCGAATACTACGTTCTCGATTCTGTTCTTGACAACGGTGGTAGTGCGAGAAGAAGCAGATTTTTGACCTCCACCATCAACAAGAAGATCAAGAAAGGCACCAGCTGCGACGCCAAAACGAAAGCCCACGTATGCAATGGGGTATCGGCAAATAACGGCACCAGCCTCCTCTATTGCTGCAAGAAGCATTGCCGGAATGTGCTCGGCGACCGCAACAACTGCGGCAAGTGCGGCCACAAGTGCCAGTTTGGGGAGCGCTGCTGCGGCGGCGTTTGCACCAATGTGCTGCGCAACCGCTCCAACTGCGGCAAATGCAATAAACACTGCCCCTATCGTGTCAAGTGTGAGTATGGCTACTGTGGCTATGCATGACAGAAAAAACAAAATTGATTGATCATGAAAAAGCACATTTTTGTGAAAATTACAAATTTACAATTCGCAACACTATTTTTAATTTATATAAAATAAATGATCTTATATGTATCCAATTACAGATCTAGCTAGAGTTTATTCTTTGTAAAGCCAGATTTGTATTCACGTGGTTGAGTCGTACAGACATAGATTTAGTTAAATCGCTTTTTTTCTTCTTTCTTCTTCTTTGTGTCTCCATATCAATCGGTGCGGTGCGTTTTCTTTAATTAAGAATGAGTGAGGTACATCATATTCATTATGTTATGCAATATATAAATATACATCGGTTCCTTCACTGGACAGTATATATGTGCTATCTAAAATTTGATAAATTGTTTGATTATGACGTCTTTTATAAGATAAGATATCAATATTGTGTATGTTTTGATATATTAAAATATCAACATGTTATATATATATATATATATGGTTTTGCTTATATTGTTTGATTGTATTTAATACGTCACAAGTTTTCAAATAGTTTAATTTACGATTCAAAATGGCTACTCTTATACCTATATGATTTATCGATCGGCATATTTTTTTTTATTTTTTTTTATATTATTTCGGACTCGTCCAAATATCGTGCATATTTATTTGGTTAGGTTCCTATAAATCGTGGTTACTTGATACCTACTATATGCATTAAGTAAAATATTAGTATTACGTAGTATATCATGAAGTATTTAATCATATGGTTTTTATTTTGTTTTATATTATTATTTGTTATATTCGAGTTTATCTAGAATGCGTGCACTTTTATAAATTGAGCCCAAAACATATTTTCTTCCCAAAATTGTTTTTCTTCACATGGGGAAAAGGTAGAGATGAGGTTCGGATACACTGTAACACATTTTGTTTCATATTATACTATTAAATTCTGAATTTAATAATATACAGTTATTATAAAATTAAAAAGAATTAAGAAAAACTAAAATTGGGATCTTAAGCAGAATTTTTTTTTCTCAAAAAAATGTACTACTTTATTTTAATATATATGATAGATGTATAGATCAATTTAGTTTATCTTCTTTGTTTTTCTTTATTATGCTCTTATATAGTACGTCGCTTGATGGCCTATTATGGCCTACATGTGACACCAAGATAGGCCACCAAGCGACACCTATTATGGCCTACATGTGACAGACTTAGCGAACAGGTTACATATGTTATTCAATGTTATGATTTGTATTATCCATGGCTGTTGTCAAGACAATAGCACTCGTCTCAAGAACTATTTTCTCACATCAAATATATCATTTACCAAACCTAGTTTTATAAAATAATTTTCTTAAAAAAATCTACCGAAATATGAATTCCCCTACAAAATCTTAATCAATTTGCCGTATTATAACAAAATAAAAAAGAAAAAAAAAAGAGAGAGAGAAAAAGGACCTACCTACATCCAGAAAGATGTTATGATGAGTAGAATAGCCGGAAAGAGTTGGTGTGTTGATGGGCTCTAGGAGAAAGTACATATTTAAAAAAAAAACTTCAATATATTTTCTCTGTTTAAAAATCAAACAGTACTTTGTATTAATCATAAAAATGAAAATTAAGATTCGTGTGACAGAGTATTTTGTAACTACTACTTCCAGCTTTTTATTTTAATTAAATATTATAATGTAAACTGCCGAATTCAGAGTGCAACTGGTTCGCAGTGAAGTGTTAGCTCTGTTTGGTGAAAATAGTAATGCCACTGATAGTTTCTTGGCACACTGCCACTTAAAAGTGATTATGCTTATAATTAGCAAACTAATTAAATTAGCTTTTCATATTTTTATCAAACATATTTGATTAAATGAAATAATATGGTCATTAAATAGAGGGAGTGAACATGTGTGTAATATACACGCTTTTTTCAAAGCTATATATATATATATATATATATATATATATGCATTTTTTTTTTTTGGGGGTTATGGAAACAAATACTCCTAGCATTTACTTCGAGGAGCGAGCCATTCAATTTTTTTTTAAACAAACATACTAGAAACAACTTCCTTTTTTTTTTTTTTTGCTCAAATACCCCTTATATTAAAGGTGATAATTATAAATCATTGTAGGTGGCGAAATTTTACAATATTATAAATAATATTTTTATAGATTTTAATAGATTTATTTAGTTTCGGAATCATATTAAATTTAAAATTAGATAAAATGTTTAAATAATAAAGATATTATTATATGATAAACATCAAGTTTTTTGGTAACAAGTAAATATCTTTCAAAATATATATATGAATTTCTAACAGTCAATGAGATAGAGCCACGTTAGCCCCAGATCTCTCTCCCTACAATTACAAATAAGGGTCTTCATATCAGTTGAAAATCACACTAGAAGTCATAATTGAAGAACTTAAGAAGTTCGAGAAAAAAAATTATACGAAGTTCTCTTCAATATTCAAGTCGTTCTTCACCGGAGTCATCTCAAATACCCTCTAGACGACGTTATAAAGTCCCAATATCCAAGGTATTATAGCAAGACACAAGTCGTCGTTCAATCCGGAATCAAAGTTGTCGGCCCCCGGTTAACTTATCAAGTCCAAATACCAAATCTTCAATCCGGAATCAAGGTTGTAGGTTGTCGGCCCTCCGGTTAACGTTATCAAGTCCAAATACCAAATCAAAGAAGATCCAGGATACAAATCTTCCCCAAAAATTTTGAAGACCAAATCCAAATACCAAGTCAAAGAAGATTGAGCATACAAATCTTTCTTGAAAAATTCGAATACCATTTGAAGATCAAGTTTTAAAGAAAAGAAACAGAAGAAAAATAGAGATTGGATCCGTGAAATTACATTTTGATCCGAAAATTATTTTATTTGTATACTATTTTATGTTTTATCAAATTAAATACTAAATTTTGTGTTACAGTCTTCTCGACTGAATCGTTAAGAATAATTTTGCACCTTATCCACTTTATTTGGGAAATAATAGTCAACTAGAACGCTTAACTATTTGACATGTTATGATTCATGAATTCATATTTGATTCCTTATAATCTAAATGATAATAAAATCTAACTAATTTTCAAAGTTCTCCATCATTTTGTTGGGAAATTTTGAAAAATGTCAAAGAGATAACGAAAATATCAAATTCTCTTACACAAATTCACACAAACTTGTGTTGGGTTGTTAGATGGATTAAAATTTGTTGAGGAGCCAAGGTCTAGATCTAGAGATATATATCAAATTACATATTTATAATTTTACCAGCGTAATTGGATCTAATTATTGATGTGTCTATGAGATTTCAATTCGGTCAGACGATAGCACCAAATTTTTCAATTTTCTTATTATAAATTTTAACCAACATTACTATCCATATATCTACAAGTGTATAACCTAAATATTGAACAAAAAATTAGTTAATGACTGAAATAAAATTAATTGTAATAATTGATAATATTTCAATCAATATCCCTATGGTTCGCTATACCACATCTATGACTTTGTTTTTTTAGATGTCGAGGGTAATCCGTTGTTGGTGGGTCGAACTTGAGACCTTTGACCTCAAGAAATATCATTCCACCACCAGGTCATCCCCAAGAGGACAACTATTACTGTGTTTTAACCAAGTGTTCTAGCAGGCATTTATGATACAATAATCAAAATGTGAAGCACATTGAGAAAAAGAATGGATGAGATCCTCTTTCTAGAGACTTGATGTTTCCCGTGTTCCACGATTAAATTTATTAATTTTTTTTCAAATTTTTCATCAATTTTATTTTATTATGTTTTACTTTAATTTTACGATTACTTTTTAGGGTTCACCCACCCAAAATATAATAATTGCAAGTTTTATTTTATTTTTTCCTCGGAAAAAAATATTACCATTTTGAACTATTATTTAACAGGCCGTTTACTTTTATATTCTAATAGCATAAATACATGCTAGATGACCTTTAAGCACGATACGAAAGAAAATGTACATATTATTCATAAATTGCAATTGAGGACTATTCAAATCATAAAAACTAAAATAAAGTAAGAAAAGATTTATTCAAAGTGCACAATCTCCCTAAGTAGTGCGTGTCAAAGAAAAACAACAATCTACATATGAGAACAAAGTAACATACTCGATTATAAAAATATAGTAAGACGTCTTGGATGATGCTATGTAAAAGTTGTTAAATCCCTTTGTATTTTTGAAATTGCACCGAATTCTCCTGTGTGTTCAAAAAATATGCCTAATATCCAATTTTCAAAATTTAGAACAAAATGCACCCATTTTCGAACAAAAATTAAGTGTCCAAAATCAAAGTAAAGAAGGTACATTTTACACGGCGAGGTTAATAAAAATAACAAAGAAAGAAAGGTGAATCCACACAAGTGAAGAGGAGCAAAATGAAAAAGAAAAGAGAGAGGAAGAAAAGGAAAAAAGATGGACATGGATTTACCTTGTCTCTGTCCACACGATTATTATTTAATCTTGTACTGTGCTGACATATGAGATATGCATCAGCTTTATCGATCCATGGTGAATTCATGAAAATCTCTCTGTCTCTCTCTATCTCTCTCTCTCCTCTCTCTCATTTCCTCCCTTTAAACTACTTTCTGTTCCTTCCCTTTCATTTTCTTCACTGACATAGGAATACCTGCACACTTCCTCACGCACGCACGCATATTCATATTCAAACAAAATAAAAACCATCATCATCTTTTCTCTCTATATATACATACACATATACATACACCCCTACCACCTACCTATAGCCATATGGATATGATATGATAGGGGACGCTGCAGAGTTCAGTGAGATCAGACTCCACAGAAGCCAAGCGCAGATTTTTCTACCCCATATCATACCTTAATATTATTTTGCCTTTTTCTCCTGCCAACTCTTGATTAATCAAATCCCCATGAAATCAAACCCAACTACACTCTAGCCCCTCCTCTTCCCCCAATCCTCTCTCTCTCTCTCTCTCTCTCTCTCTCTCTCTCTCTCTCTCTCTCTCTCTATAAATAATCCCAGTAGTTAAAAGCTACTGTTTTACATGCATAGATAGATAGAAACCCGAACCCTTGTAATTTTGATTTTGGTTTTAATTTAATTTCTGAAATGGAGAGCTATCAGGAAACGTTGCCGCCGGGGTTCAGATTCCACCCGACCGACGAAGAACTGATCACCTACTACCTTCTGAAGAAGGTTCTAGACTGCAACTTCTACAGCAGAGCGATCGCCGAAGTCGATCTCAACAAGTCGGAGCCGTGGCATCTACCAGGTCTCAATAATTAATATCTAATTAATTAATTAATTGCATGACGTTAATTCGTTGAATGCATATCATGATCATTACGTACTGATCTGATCTGCAGGCAAAGCAAAGATGGGGGAGAAAGAGTGGTACTTCTTCAGCCTGCGCGACCGGAAGTACCCAACCGGGCTGAGGACGAACCGGGCAACGGAGGCCGGCTACTGGAAGGCGACCGGCAAAGACCGGGAGATCTACAGCTCGAGGAGCTGCTCACTGGTGGGGATGAAGAAAACCCTTGTTTTCTACCGTGGAAGGGCTCCTAAAGGAGAGAAATCTAACTGGGTCATGCACGAGTACCGCCTCGAAGGGAAGTTTGCTTATCACTACTTATCCCCAAATTCCAAGGTATGTATACCTAATTTCAATTTTCAACCCTCTCTCTCTCTCTCTCTCCATTATGTTCATGCTTTGTTTTTACCTGTATATATCGACTTGCTCATCTTCTTACGCTTGCATATTATATAATCTTTCTCAACTGTCAATTTGCTTCTGTAAATCAGTAGTTGATGACCTAATTAATGGTGCATTATTCTTTTCTTTTTTCGGCAGATGCTGTAAATCTGCTAGCTGCTTTATAAAATCTGCTCGCATTCATTTTAAAGCTGTTCATTTTACATGTTGTCCAGAACCCACTAGCTAGTACATTTCGTTTTCATTTTCATCACCCCCTGGTATATATCTGTGTGCTTCACATTATGAAAACGAAATGTCATTTACTAATTCTTCCACCCTTTTTTAATTTACTAAATGTTTCTTTAATTCCTATTTGATGTGTGTGGATCATCAAACAGTCTGCTAATTTCAGCTTCCATAATGCTTGATTATTATGTTATCTTCGTAATCTCGTGTGTGTGTGTTTTAGAGAGAGAGAGAGAGAGAGAGAGAGAGAGAGAGGACACAACCATGTCAAGAAAAGAGGCCGGCTAGGGTTATATCATATCAGACTTAATTAATTAATGTGATGGTTTGTCTTGATATTTTATTTGATTTTGCAAATGAGGATTCATGTCAATCTGATCATCTGTCATATTTGATGATGCATTTCCTCTTTCATAATTTTTTATGTAATTTGCACAAACAACAGCCCTTGATGTTACATTTGATACGAAATACATATACTATGCTGGGCTACACAGGGCGAATGGGTGATTTCTCGAGTGTTCCAAAAGAGTGGCGTGGGCAGCTCCGCCGCCGCCGCCGGAGGCAAGAAGAGGCCGCCCGCTGGTATGAACGCCAACTCTGAAGTCAGTTCTCAATCGTCAGTCTCCCTGCCGGCGCTTCTCGAGCCTTCCACGGCCTCCACCGACCGTGAGAGCTGCTCCTACGACCCCAACGCGAACGAGCACGTGCCCTGTTTCTCCATGACCTCTCTCCTTGAGCCCCCGCCGCCGCCGCCTCCGTCATCATCATCTTTCGCTTCTTATTTACCAAGGCACAGCCTTGGAGTTTCTGCCTTTCCTAGCTTGAGATCACTCCAGGAGAACCTCCACCTGCCCTTCTTTTTCTCCGCCGTCGCTCCGCCGCCGGTTCAAGGCGGCGCCGATCAAATCTCTGGTTATGGCAATGTCGGGCAGTGGCCTGCGACTCATGAGAATCAGAAAGTCGGTGCGACTGAGCTTGATTGCATGTGGGGCTACTAATGCAGAAGCAGCTCTCATCGCATTTATTGGTTTAGATATTGTTAATTAAGTGCTCGTTGCTAACTAATTAATTAGACAAATTAAATATGCATGCAAAAATGTTGGAAGTAATTCTAGTTTCCATATGTTGTGTATTTCACCTTCTTAGGAACTTATAATTAAATCGTATTGTTTAACAAGTGTTTATGGACAACTATCTAGTTAATTGTCTAGTGCAAACCTTTTAATCTACCATATCCTTTTCATTTATTACAAATAATCGGTTCTCCTAGTAAAAAACATATTTGTCGAGAATAAAGTTTGATTATCCTACATGTATATCTCTTTTAATATTTTCATTATATCAATATTTATAAGGGGGTTGTTTTAAATCAGTCAAAATGATATGAAAAATGCTTTCCTAACAATTTTTATAAAAAATTAAGATTTTTTATTACTTTTCGTATAACAGTCACAAAATTTCTAATAGAAAGGAGGGAGGCCCCCTCTAAAAAATCGGTTAGGGAGAGGACACCACTCTTCATATCAAATGCAATCTTACTTTCTTTAATTTATTGTTTATTCAACGCCACGTCCCATTCTGATTTTTATTAGATTTTTTTTTTCAATTTCAATTTATTTTGGTTAAATTTCATTTTATAATTATTATTTAAGGTTTACTCCATCTAATTAAGATTTGTATATATATATTTTTTTAATAATTATTTTATATTTTTTAATTGATATAATTGATTAATAGGATTGATTATTCCAAAGTCAAGATATATTAATTTTTTAAGATTTCAATTTTTAGCAATGAATGTTATGATTGGATATATTATAGTAATTTTTATTTTTGCAATAAACATTTTAAAATATTAAATTTGATAGTGAGATATATAGATTATGGACTGGAGGATTTTATCATCTATTGATATGCACGTATAATCAAAAATTCATTTAAATTTATTGTTCAAACTGTTGATTTTTTTAATTTAATGAATTAATTGATTAATTGTTACATTTACTGTTCGAATTGTTTAATTATTATGATTATAATTAAGGTTGTAGAACTCCCTAAATGATAGTCGGCCATCGCCTAGACATTTTTTTATATGTACAATTTATATACTAATTTAAAATACATTTATTACATATACATAATATAATATATTATCGTGTATATGTCATTTTTATTAAAGACTCCATTGAAATACGATTCTGAATTTGATATACAGTGATTAATTAAGTATTTAGCCAAACACATGAAAGTTAATCGGTGCCTAAACCGCTTAGACGGTTCGACCAAATAATGGGCCGATTGCACCCCTTTCCGGCACGCAAATTTTTAAAATAGTTTTGCTACATATAATTAATAATAAGCAAGGGTTGATTAAAATATATAATGTATAATTAACCAAAAAGAAATTAAAAATTGCAGAATGTCATGTATGATATAAATATTGGTAACATTGAGTAGATGAAAGTAGTTTTCTTTGGAGGGGTGGTTGGGGTGGGTAAATGTTAAAGAGTAGTTTGGGGGAAATGGGAAAGTCCATTAATATTATGAAGCTACGTAAAAAAGATTTTTTTTTTTAAAAAAAAAAAAGATTATAGAAACAGAGGAAGTGATATGGATGTCATGCATGTTTCTCATCGCACATCCCATCCAAACTATCCAATCCCATCTACCCATCGCCATCTACCATCAATATGAATATAATATCGCGTCATCTTCGCATTTTCACATTCGCAGCAGCCTTTACATCAAATCATGCATCCACATCCTACACTATTTCCCTTCTGCATTATTTTTGCTAATTAATAATACTAATTAATCTATGCTTTTACTTTTCCTTTTATTAGATTTATTTTTAATGGATATTTGTGTATTTTAAAAGTTTAAGTGGTTTTATATATGTGACCGTTTAGCCTTTTTTCTACCAAGTACTTTTGCAAATCTCATATTATTATTTAGGGAAAAGGTATAAAAACATATTATTATTTATGGAAAACGTATAAAAACATGTTTAAGGTATTGACTTAGTTCTAATTAAACACTTAAAGTATGACTCAGTTTACTCGGATCGTTAAACTATTTTATATAATCTATAGTTGTCTATTGAACAAACTGAAACTATGATTATATAGTTCATACTTTGGAGTTTCAAAATCCTCATTCAATTTTGATATTTGAGATTGAATCAATGTCGAAATTTTCACTCCAAGTCCGAATACAAACCCTCATTTTCGAGTTTTCTCCGTCCAACCCATAATGCGATATCTAATTAATGAATTGAGGATACCATCAAGAAGTCCTATGGTAAGAGTTTTCCATCCATACCCAACATTATACGATATTGTTTTCCGAATCACTCATAATTAGGTTATAAAATTTTTGCATATTTAATTAACATTAATTACTAACAAAAAATTAAAATTTTTGACAGAAATGTTGACTTGCACCATTTAAAATAAATTAAAAGACTGAATGAATCGAGTCGTATATACTTTAAGGCCTTGTTTACTTTGATGGATAAGGGTGGATTAATAAGTTATCATATGTTTACTTTGCATGATATTAAAATGGTGGATAACCCAAGACCCGTGATAAAATGAGTTTTGAGTGCCTATTTGTAGGATATGTATCCCACCTAAAGAGGTGGGATATGATTTATCCATCCCCTCATCCTCTGAACTATCTATCCAACTAATAGTAAATGCTTGAAGTAAATGAGCCCTAAGTGTCTAATCGAGACTGGATTAATATTTTAATCTTAAGTGTGCTTTTTTGTAACTTTTCCATATTATTTATGTGAACCCCCATCTAGTGCCATGATTTAATATTTGCCGTAAAAGGCTTAAAATCTCCAAATATCTACCCTACTACTTTTGGCCGATTTCCCTTTCTTTTCCCTCTTCCATATTTGACATTTGTTTACATTTACCCCCCCAATTATGTGACAAAATATGTAGAACTACAAACTACCGTCCTTTTGAATCTTGATTTAGACTTGAACTAATTCGAATCCCGACTTTCGATCATTGTATTATACATGTGCGATTATTTTTCATTTGGAAAACACACACACACACACATACTCGAAATTATATAAACAATTAATCCTCTTAATTTCATTATTTTTTAGCTTGTCTAAATCATGAATTAATGTGTTTTTTTTATCAACTTTTTAACGAGAATATTGCATAACTAAGAGGTAGGTATTAATGAGTTGATAAATGTGTGTGGGTGTATATTAAATATTGAAAAGGAGGAATAGTACGTGTCGTTTTGCAGGTTGTACTTATGCTACATATCCTTGCTCAAAATATGTAAAAATAGTAACTCGAAGGGTGGTACGCAGGCTATAGCTGTATTTTCTGAAACAAATTAAGATGTTGACAAATGACAAGGGCATTACCATTTACCATTCCTATTTCTAGGGACTTGCCAAAGTTACATTCTCATCTAATAATATTCACACATATATGTATTAGACTATTAGTATGTCTTTCATCTTTAATCTTTAATCTTTAACGTAAAAAAGTGCAGTAAATGTGTATGTATTTTTGTTATAAATGACTTGCTAACTCAACTGTGCAAAATTACAAATGAGATGAAATATTATATTAGGACTCGATCTTTCAATCAATCAAAGTGTTTAACCATGATAAATTTATTTTACGGGACTTTTTCAATTCATTGCTAGACAGACAGCATATATATAAACACACACACATACATTGGTCAAAACTTAAAATTTTCATTTAATTGAATTGGTGATTAATTTACAAAATTATAATGCATGTATTTAGTTTCTCTAGTAAGATTTAACGAGTAATCGTAATTATTCTTGAAAAATATAAAGATAGGAAGATGAGAGCGAGCATGAAAGTGATGGCCTTGAAACTTATATAAGACTACTGTTATCAGCAAACACTCCAACCACCCAACCACCCAACCACTTTAATATTTAATTAATTTCTCTCTCTTCCACATCATCAATATTCATCCAATCCAACCACATTCATTTTACATATTTTATCAATGACCACCCAACCACACCATTATATATAATTATTTTATTTTATTTTGTATTTTTTTAAATTAAAATATTACTTGCAATAAAAATAATATTGTTCGGATAAATAGTCAATTCCAAAAATATTACAAACTAATTAAACAACATTTTATAAAATTAAAAAAAATCGCACTCATTAAAATGTATTTCCCAAAATTACATGATTTTTTATTATTATTTGGATATATAGAAAACTAGAGAAAAAAATAGATAATTTTAAAATGTGTTGAAATATAGCAAAATTAATGTCTATTTGTAAAGAATAAAAAAATATGAATTTTTGTATATTTTTTATTTATTTTTATTATATTTTATATAAAAAATATATCAATTTTATATATATTTCACTGCAAAATTAATTGGCCAATAGGATAAAGATAAGTGTCTCCATCTTATTGGCCGAAGCAAAGGGTTGGGAGGAGACCAAATGGTTGAAAAGGGGGTGCTGGTCGACCTACATTAATGGGGCAACAACCATTTTTCCTTTTTTTTTTTTTTTTTTAGTGATGTGGCAGGCGACCACAGGAAGTGGTCGCCCTTAATGCCAGTCTAAGAGACAATTATTTGGTAACTCACCTTGAAATATGCGACCCTGGGCAAACGCACACACTGTATGTCATTTAATTTGGATTTCCATAGGAACAAAATGTATGTAGAAAATAAATGGAAAAGGAAAAAAAGTAAAAAAGAAAAAGAATTATAGCAAAGTTCTTTCTTATTTATTTATTTATTTGAATGATTATAATCATTATATGTAAACTAGGCTCATCATATCCCTCCCACATTTTCCCCTTCCCCAATAGTTGACTTTGGAAAAGCACACTCACGAGAGAGTATTTCACTATCCTCCATATATAGACATTGTCATTGCCATGCAAAAAAAAGTGCGATGAGGAGGGAAAAAAAGAGCTGCACATAGCTCTATTATCGAGATAATATATATATATATATATATATATAGAGAGAGAGAGAGAGAGAGAGATGACGAGAAGTTGAAGTAAGGCGCCGCCCTCCAGCTTCACAGAACCCCAAATATACACTAAAATTGAGTTTGGCGTGAACAATTGGTAATCCACCTGCTGTTCACTCTCTCTCTCTCTCTCTCTCTCTCTCTCTCTCTAGTGGTCCATGCTCTACAACCTTCATTGGACCACACCATCACCCACTGGTTCAATTTCAGCTTCTTTCTATTTCATGTTTTTCTTTATTTTATTTCGGCCTACAAGTTTGGGTTGGGATGCAGTGATCTAACTATTTTTGGAAAATGAAGCCCAATTACAAAATTCCTCTACACCGACCCACTACTCCTTATTGGGCTCTATGTTATTAGTTCGATAAACTTCAATTTTTCGTGTCAATTCTAGATTTTCACGACCTTTAATTACACACCAGTACCTAACATTCATGCCTTTTAACATTTTTGTCTCATAATTTCAAAATTTGAATATCAATATCCAAAATTTGCATACTTAATATTTTTAGCACTAACGAAATTTTACACTTGAATTGATAGAGGGTTCACTCTATCTGCTGGATCCAGATGTCTTTTGGAATGGTTGCATGGTTGTTTCAATATAAGAATTTAAACTTGTCGTAAAATTTGGGTAGAATCATTGTTGTTCTTCTTGAATATTTGGTCGTGACGTTGTTATTTAGAAGTTAGTGTTAAAAGTGTTAATTATGCACACGTTGGATATTGATGCGTAACTTTTGAAATTTCGGGACGAAAGCATAGAATATACTCAAGCAACTTTTGAAATTTGGGTACAAAAATGTAGAAATGAATAAACGTTGAGTACTGATATGTAATTAACATTTTTTTTTTCTAAATGAAACGATATACATATTGTGGAGTGTTTTTGTAATCAATTTGGAACTTTCACATTATATATACGTGTTAAATTTATAAAATTAGTCATTTTGGATAACAAAAGTACAAAAATAATCAATTTTCATATATAATTGGGCATTATCATTTATCAACATGCATGCTCCAATTTGAGGGGAGTGTTGAAACGTGTGGATAAGATCTCAATAAAAGGATAGAAACACACAGGACATGTTATTAGATAGGCTATATACACACGAAATTTGTGTTGATCATGTAAATAGTTATCTCCTACTTTTATGTAAGTTTAGAATTCTGTGTATGCGTGCATATGTATTGAGTCTATTGACGTAAATAAAAGTATAACCTTTGCTTTTCCAAAACTCTTTTGTTTCTTCACCATTCTCTCATCTGTATGTTTGTAAAAAATAAAAATATTTCAGATTCGAGAGTCATCTCTCCCCTTACAGCCTCAAGAAAAAAAGAAAGAAAAAAACTTAGTATATTTTGTGATAATGCTAATGGTTTCGATATATTTAAAAATCGGGTGCAACATTGAATGCAAAAATCCGCTTGCGTGACGCACCTATTCACCATTATTTATTTATTTATTATTTTTGGGAGGGAAACACCTATTCATCTTTACCAATCTATTGTCTATATATATAGAGCTTTTTGTTTGAGAGTCGTGGGATAACTGTTCACCACGAAAAGACTTGTAGGACTTGAAACACCTTACTTGCTCGATAGTGGGCCCCCCACTCCAAAATCATAACCCACCGAATAATAACTTAAAGTAGCACATTCTTATAGTAAAACTTCTATTAAGGAATTATATTCATTATTTTCATAATCAAACACTATTCTAAAGTAGCACATTCTTTTGCTAAGTTAGCTATAGGTAATCGCATTTTTTTCCCTTTGTATCGGAGTTTCCCGAATATTGTATCTTATTATTGTTGTTCCATACTCAAAACGGTTTCTATAAGTTTAATATAAGTTGTTCATATCCCTGTGGGGATGGCTTAGTGATAGAGTGAGATTGTTTGGAGACCAAAGGTTACGGGTTCGAATCTCCTCAATACAGGTCGGGTGTGTGAATAAAATATATATATATATATATATAAGTTGTTCATTTCGCTAAAAAACATAGAGACACTATTCAATTCATTATTTTGAGTAATTAAATATTATGATGTTCACGGTGTGATGTGAATTCAAGTAAATTGCACACATGGGATTTATCTTACTAAATAAATGCATTGAGATTAATATAAGTGAGTTTTTTAAAAAAAAAAAAAAAAAGATTGACGTCTTGTATCATCTACAATAATTTTTAAGTTTTACAAATTGGGCCAACTTAGGACTAGGAAATTAATGATATTATTTTAGGGAGATTATTGATTTATCGATGATAAATTTATAGATGTTTTATTGTATGTACTTGGATTAGTGTACATTGTAAAGTACTAGTAATTAAATGTTGACATTTGATGAGTTGAGTTAACAATTCAATTGGTGCAGATATATATATATATAGTGTGTGGTGAAATTTAAATGCATAAGTTTAAAAGAACATCAAAATTGAAAACACGAGAGGAAAAAAGAAAAATAATTTGTCTAGATTCTTTTATAATAGTATTTTCTTTGAGAAGTGAATTGAAGGGCTCTGGATTTGGTGTTAATGCCAAATTTACAAATATTTCTCTCTTTCTAACAAGAAAGCGTTGTAATGTGGCATGCAGCACGACACCGCTAAAATACGCAACTGAAGCTCACGTTCGTGATTTTGTGGCCTTTAAATTCCAATTCCAATCGTGACATCCACAACTAACTATCGCTATTTTCACCTCACAATCACATCCCCTACGCCAAGCTTTTTTTTTTTTTTTTTTTAATTTCAATTTATTATGATTTAGTTTAATTTAAAAATTTTAATTAGAATTCATTCTTTCCTAATTGTGGTGTATTAAAATAATTAAAATTAAAATTAAAAAAAAAGTATCCATGCCACATGGGAATATGGGATACGGAAGGACACGTTGAACCTGATTCGGACTATTTTTGGTCTGTAGGATTGTGCCTGATTAGCTCATATTAATAAAGTTATCCAACTTAATCACATGTTTAATTTATTGAATTGGAGCCTGATATTGATATTAAGCTCCAATCATCCATGTGCATAATAACTAATCAATCGAATACTGGTGTAATTATTTTATTTTAATCCTATTGGCTCTCATTTGGAAGAAATATAAAATTACTAAATTATCCTTATCCCATTGAATTGTAACTTCAAATTAATGATGAATATAATATGTGGAGGGTAATTTACACATTTTTCATATATTTTAATCATAATTTTTCAATTCAAATAAAATATTAAAAATCTATCAAATATTATTAAAATTACAATTAAGAAATCCAAACACATAATTATTTTAATTTAAATAACATATTGATAATCTATTATAAAATTATTAAAATTGCAATCAAACAATCTAAACACAGTTATTTTCATCATACACATATAATACTGACAACCTATCTTTAAATCATTTAAATCGCATAATTCAAACACACAGCTATTTTTATCGAAATTAACGAAATTCCATATTCAATCAATCAAACAAGGCCTATATCTATTAAAAATAAATAAAATTGCTCTATAGAAAGCCTAGTTCTTGCAACTTACTTAAAAATGGAAGTCGAAAATAATGGCGGCGGACGAGAAATTGAAGCGCCCAGCAATGTTACGATCAAAGGGATTCTTGGATTGCTAATGGCCAACACAGATGGCTGCAAACAAGCGATTTCTCTGGGCATGGGAGACCCAACTGCTTATTCCTGCTTCCACACAACCTCTGCTGCTCAAGAAGCTGTTGTTCATGCTTTGCATTCTTCTAAATTCAATGGCTATTCTCCTACTGTCGGTCTTCCACAGACAAGAAAGTAAATTTCATTTATTTATTTATTTGAGTTGGGAGCCAGAATTCCTTTCCTAAATTAACAAGTTTTTTTTTTTTTTTTTGAATTTGTTGCAGGGCAGTTGCAGAATATTTGTCGACCGATCTCCCTTACATGTTGCAGGCCGACGATGTTTACGTCACCGCCGGTTGCACACAGGCTATTGAAATGGCAGTGTCGATTTTGAGCCGGCCAGGCGCCAACATCTTGCTCCCGAGGCCCGGTTTTCCGATTTATGGGCTCTGTGCGGCGTACAGGCACGTGGAAGCCCGGTATTTTGATCTTCTCCCGGAGAGGCAATGGGAGGTCAATCTCAGAGCAGTGGAAGATCTTGCAGATCACAACACCGTTGCAATGGTGATCATAAACCCGGGGAATCCATGTGGAAATGTGTATACACATCAGCATCTAAAGGAGGTTCATGTTCAGTGTTTATGTAACTGTAGTCTGTATGTATAATGTTATGATGAAGTCGTAATGAAATGAGCAACATAATTAACAGATTGCTGAAACTGCGAAGAGGCTTGGCATTATTTTAATTGCAGATGAAGTTTACGGGCATCTTGCTTTCGGGAAGAATCCGTTTGTGACGATGGGAGTTTTTGGGTCGGTGGCGCCGGTGATGACTCTAGGATCTCTGTCGAAGAGATGGTTGGTTCCTGGTTGGCGCCTTGGTTGGTTGGTTATCAATGATCCTCATGGAATTTTCAAGACCCCAAAGGTTGATTATGATCATTAATGCTTTATTAGTTTCTTAATTGTTGATTTAATTATGCCTGTTTCTCAGTTTGTGGAGCGCCTCAACAAGTACTGCGACATTTCTGGAGGTCCTGCAACCTTCATACAGGCAGCAGTGCCGGCCATTGTTCGAGAAACGACGCAAGCTTTCTTCAGAAAAACAATTAATATACTGAAGCAGAATTCTGATTTTTGTTGTGGAAAGATTAAAGAGATGGATTGCATTAGTTGTCCTTGTAAACCACAGGGATCAATGGCATTCTTGGTTAGTGTGTGTGTGTGTATGAATCTCATCATCTTCTAGTTACATTTGATCACGTGTAATTAATATATATATATATATGAAATGGTATTGGTATATAATATATTTTGGCAATGGTATAGGTGAAGCTTAATGTTTCGTTGCTCAAAGATATAAGTGATGATATTGACTTCTGTTTCAAGTTAGCAAAAGAGGAATCTGTTGTAATTCTTCCAGGTAGCTAACTGCATGCTTTATTAGTTAACTTCTATATTATATATTGGGAAGTTGCAAGCAGATTCATCTATATTTATTGAAATAAATAATATATATTTTGCATTGCAGGAACTGCTGTAGGCCTAAAGAATTGGCTCCGAATCACATACGCAGTCGACGCAACTTATCTTGATGAAGCATTGGAGAGGCTGAAATCTTTCTGCCAAAGGCATTCCTAAACAGTAAACACACACAAAATCATCTTCGATCAATATGTTCTTGCTCCTGCATTTAATTAACTTTAGGCTTTCTGTCGTTTGCCTTTTGTCTTCTTCGTTTTCTGCTAACGACTCTTGCTCAATAATTAGTAATTGCTCTGTGAGTAATCAATCTCTTAGCTGCTAAATTTTTTTTGTAAAAAAAAGAAAGAACAGCTCCATTTATTCCGTGTCCAAATGATCATTGACCTTAGTCGAAATACTCTTTAGTTTTTTGTGCATTGATTTTAAAGTTTACAGAATTCAAAATTTAGGATTTGGATAGGTTTGTTGCATATTTTTGGACTTTGAATTACCTTGTTCGATTCAATAAGGTTAGGGGCTCTGGATGTCCTGGAATAAGATTGAAAAAACTTAAATCTAGACTTGTTTGGGGGCTCGCTGAGTTGAGAATTTTGCTTTTATGCTTCTTTGAAGTGAGTTTTTGTATTTTATGAATGCTTTTATGGTTACCAACTTCAATTTTGGAGAAAACCCTGAAGCACAAATCTCATCTAATTAAGGTTGTGGAAAATTTTCTGTTTTGAGGTGTGAAACATGTACCTACTCTTAGCGTGCCAGGTGCTTGCTGCCAGTTCCAAGAAGCCCTCTTCCTAGCAGCTGGAAATATCCTCATTGCGTGTCATTTTTTGGCTGTTTCATTACATCTACTATTCGTTACCTTTCATTGGGCTTTTCTACCCTACCCATGAGGGTAGTATCCGAAGTGTCCCGATAGACCTATTGGGACACTTTGAAGTGTCCTGATAGATCTATTAGGACACTCTGAAGTGTCCCAATAGATCTATCGGGACACTTCGGGTATTACCCTCATGGGTAGGGTAGAATTTCCCCCTTTCATTATAGTTTCCTGACTTGATTAGTGGCGGATCCAGAAATAAATTTTTTTTGGAAGGAGGGGGCGAAATTGTATGGTCCAAAGAAAATATATATTAACACATATATTATCAAATAAAAATCACAAATTTAAATAAAATGAAACTATATAAATATTTAGGACATTAAAAATGTGCTAAAAATTGATACTCGGCGATGTTGTAGTTGTGCTTATTTGAGGAAGTGGCGACAATTGAAATCTGCATATATCCATCGATTGAAAACGTTGTAAAATCGACTCGTTTTCAATTGTTAAAAACATATCCCTCTCAATGTACACAACTAAATTGTCATTCATCAACTTATCTGTCATTCGGTTACGCAAATCAGTCTCGATATTCATAGCAGAAAACACTCTCAACAGAAGTTGTAACAATAGGTAACACCAAAACCAACTCAATCATACAATAAACCAATGAAAAACCCAAACTCTTACCAGATTTAACCATTCCCTGAGCAAGAATTCCCAAGTTGCTAATTGTAGAAAATTGAGGATCTTGTCTTACATTAACAATGTAATTACTAAATTGTTGCGGAAGAAATAAATAATCAGTTGTCGAGAAGTCCCGCGGAAAAAAATGAGTAAGACGCATGAATTGATCAAAATTAAATCATGAATGTGACAAAAACTAAAAATGTCTTAATTTCATTAACTCGATTATATAAAGGAAATCAAATGTATAAATATTAGCAATCATTTCAGGATTCTTCACAATTCTTTTTTAGCCGCGCGAGCAAAAGGAAAGCTCAAAGTGTTACCGTTCCGCTCACTCTAAGAAAAGTTGATAAACTCATGGTTTTCATGCATTTTAATGTTCATTTAGATGGTAGTTGATGACTGATGCATGCTTAAATAGACAAATTGTGCATAGTTTCTTATATTTTGTGAAATATCACATCTTTGCTCATTTTAAAGAGATTTAATGTCAAATATTTTATGAGATTCAATTGAGCTTGAGAAATGACTAAGTAGATAGAGAATCGAGTTAGAAGCGCGTTGCAAAAAGAATCATATTAATCGGAAAAGAAAAAAAGTGAGAACGGAGCAAAATGATGAAGTGTGTCGGCGGAAGAAAAATAGCACGGCCCTTGCTCCATTAGCACGGTCCATGCTCTTCTTCCTGTTCAAAGCCATGAGTTTTTACATTTCAAGCACGGTCCGTGCTTAGGGACGCATGGACAGTGCTCCTATTCCGGTTTTCCGCAATTTTTTTTTTGAACCGGGCTTTCTTCCTATCTTCAGCTTGCATTCCTCCAGCTATATAAAGAGGTCATAGGGCACAAAAATAATCATCTACCATCATCTAACACCATCCATTATTATCGATTATCATCCCATAATAGTCGTTTCCATCAACACACAACAAGCTAGATATATTGGAGAGCACAAAGGAACCCTAGAGGATTGAAGATTGAAGAGAAGACATGGGATTGTAGAAGCACGAATTTGGGCATAAGTTTTATATAATAGCTTCCTTTCTTTCTTGTTTAATTATATTTGCTACATTGTTTATTTAATTTCTTTAGATTTTGAACAAAGACATCAGTAGCTAATCACTTTATGATTATAGGACTGTGAGTAGTTCATTGGATTTCAAGTTTTAATGATTAATTCAGTTTTCCTTTTCTTTATTTATTCGTGCATCTTGCTTTGTATTGTTCATGTATGATTATTTAGCCAATAATTATTGCGTATTAGTTAATTTACTTGAGTTTGAGAGAAGATAATAAATTAATGGAATACAAGATTGTATGACATGATTTTTGCTGGATTGAAAGATTGGTACGAATTATGAAGAGAAATCAGTCTTTTGTGCTATTTAGAAATTTAATTGTTAATTTGAGACCTAGATTTGATAATTACAATCTAATTTCTTCTTATAACATACTCGAGAGAGAGGTTATAATTGTATTTGTGACTGCTCTTATAATTTCTGGAATTAAAATTGGTTTATTGATTAATTGTTTGCATGAATACTGTTGAATGAAAACAATCTCGGAATCCACTTCTATCTTGATTTTCTTTGGTATCCTTTGTGCTTGCTTCTATTTATTTATTTCTTTTAATTAATTATTTTAAAGAAAATTAAATTGTTTTGCGATTCTCTAAATAAAGTTAAACTTGTAAATTGGGTACTTGGTTGCAATTTAAATTCAGTCTATGTGGATACGACACTCTTGTTCACCGTTATTTGCTATAAATTACTCCGTATACTTGCGGATTGATTTTTAGTGAAATAAAACATCGAACAAGTTTTTAGCACTGTTGCCGGCGACTGAAATAATTGATAACTAATATTTGATTTATTAGTTGAGCTTTAATTTAGATATTTTGTTTTTATTTGTTACAAGGCTGCATCCATGGCTGAGAGGAAACTCTCACGTCGGTTGCTTGTGGAACGAAGCTTTCTCAGACATTATCGATTGTGTTCTCCATCTTGAAATGTCTTCCTCATGATGTCATTTCTTATAACTAGAAAGCAAATGGATTTTTCCATTTGATTCCAAGAAGTTATGGCTGCTGATTACTGAAGGGACGACAACTCCAAATATTCGAGGGTAAAGTATTCCCAAGCTTGGTGATGCAGAGATAGAAAGTATATCAACTGCTTCTCTGAAAAGAAAAAAGAAAAAAAAAAGAGACTGATCAAGAACATGTTTGATGCACTAATCATGCTGAGATCAATTGCAAATAACTCATAATTTCACTCGAATTTGTCTATGATGATAACCCAAAAATTGCCTCCCATTTGGATCAACCAAGTACTCTTGACGCATTTAAGGCCATTAACTTTACATATAAACTTACACAGAAAGCAAAGAATTTGTATCTAAAAAGAAAAAAAACAAGTGTTGCATGCATCAAAATATGGCCTCAAAAAACAACACATTTACACATTGACCACAACCTCAATCAGTTTTCAATAATCAATAATTAACCAAATATATTCCATTCTGGTTGAAGAATATGCCTGAAGCTCTGAGGCCATTGCTACAAGACAGCAGAGGAAGAGAAGGAGGTTGTTGCCATTCGGCAATCATCGCCGTATTTGCAAGCACAGATGGACATTGAACAACCAAATAAAATCCGAAACTATGAATAATAATTAGAACATGAAATAATTGAAATCTACCATTGAGAGAAGGGGAAAAATCCAAAAGTATACAAATTGAAATCGATGAAAAAAATCGAGATAACCTGGAAAATCAAGAGCAACAACAACAACTATTGAAACCACGAGATTAGTTGTTGAATGTGAATCGACTAAGGACATTTTTTTTTTTGTGTAAATTTTTAAAGAACATAACATCAGATGGGAATTGAACTATAGAACGAGGTATTAAGATTTACATAGAAGGAGGATAAATAAAAGTATTGAGACTCTCACTCAACTGTAAATTAAAAGAGAAGATGAAAATTTGTAAAATTGAAAATTGAGTTTTTCTATTTTTGCGCTATTTATGGCGATGCTTAATAGAGGAGAGAGAGAGAGAGATACAGAGGAAAGAGTATCATATATCTATTTAGAAAATATACATTATTTAATATGCATTATTATTTTTTTAGGCCCTATAATTTTATTTTTTTCTAGACCGTGTGCAATTGATCATCCTACCCGGCCCAATAACCGGGCCTGGCAAGATATCATCATTTCCCTCTCTCAAGATCAAAGATAATAACAAACTAATTCAAGAGGAACCACATAATGTCCTGTGACCAAGGATGAAAATATCGCGAAATATCGCGGATATATCGCAGATATATCGCGGATATTGACATTGCGATACGGATATTGAGGGGAATATCTTTTTTCCCGAGTATCGACGAGAAATCGCAATATATCGCAAGATATCGCAAAATATCGCAAGATATCGCAATATATCGCGATTTTTTTAATATTTTTATAATATATTTTGATTTTTATTTAATACTATATATTTTTGTGATCTTTTTTAGGTCTTCAATGTAATTATTTGAGTTCCAATATTCTTTGCTTTATAAAGACATTTGACTTTGCAAAAAAAAAATATAAGAGAAAGAAGATCGGAAAATCAACGGATGTCTTAGAAAGAATAGTGGGATTCATCCAATATAATCAAGGATCATAAGTATATATATGGTTTGCTAAAGGATGTGGTGCTGGAGGTTGGTTCTAAGAATGTTGTACAGATTGTTATTGATAATGGTTCCGCTTTTTTGAAAGCATGAAAAAAACTCATGAGTAAGTATGATCTGTATTGGACACCATGTGCTGCTCACTGTATCGACTTAATATTTGAAGATATTGGAAAAAAAGAGACTGTTGCAGAGGTAATTGCAAAGGCTAGACAATTAACCAATTTCATTTATAATCATGATTGGCTACTTGCACTCATGCGGGAGATGTGTCGAGGAGATATTGTACGCCCAGGAGCTACACGTTTTGCAACAAATTATAAGGTTGCAGAGCAAGAATATCTAGATCTGGTAGATATAACAGATGATGAAAATGATGAAAAAAGAAATTCACTTTTTCAATGGGTTCGCCCTGCACACTTAGATGATAATGAGGGAAATCCTGATCCAAAAATAGCTGCTATGACTCATGATTATGGCATTAATGTGAATCAAGTATTATAAAAAGAAGTGGGTAATACTTTTCGTGATTCAAAAACAGATAGCTCAACAGAGGATGGGGGAAATAGTGATGGAGGAAATGATGGAAGTGGTAGAAATGATGATGGTAGTGGAAATGGTGGGAAAAATCAAAACGATTATGGTTTAAGCCATACGTTATTGAGTCCATTTAGTTGTGAGGCCAACTTCACTCATGCAACACAAGATATGGACCACGGAAGTAGAGGTAGAGGTTCTGGAATAGGTGCAATAGGAAAGGAATACATAAGGAGACATGCATGGACTCAAGAAGAAAGTCCACGGACTGATATTGAAGAACTTTCTGCCAATCTTGATTCTACGAATATGGGTAGCACTGATCATAGTGATATGTCCCAAGATTCATATGCTTCTTACACATATGGGAGTTCACAAATTGATTGGACTACTCAAAATGTGTATCAACAAAATAATTGGGTCAATGGACATTATCCAATTCATGGTGAAGCTGTTGGAATAAATCAAGAAACATATCAAGTGCATGTGCATAATTATATCCATAATTACTCGAACGTGATAAGTTGGTACCAATATTGTTTAGAACAAAATGACATTCCATCTACTATATTTGAACCTCATAAATCCTCATTTTAGTATTAATTGTACTTTATAATGTTTATTTAGTCATTTTATGTTGTATTATGTATTATTTTGTCAAATGTATTGTCTCAGGCGGTATTTATATAATGTATTATTAATATATTTGCTTTCAAAATATAATTCTATCAAAAAAAATTAGTGGAATATGTGCATAATAATATGTCATAATAGTTCCTAAAATTTCATGCTAAATTTCCAAGATTTTAATATGATTTCCGTCATTTTTTTCAATTTTCTGCGATATCGATATGCGATATCAATATATCCGTAAAATTGAAGTTTCGATATATGTTGCGATAGCGATATTTTCATCCTTGCGCCTGTGACATTGTTGTTAGTTAACTATTTTAAACAATAACTAAAATTCTTTGATTTGAGTGAAAAGACTTATTCTCAAAAGTTGTACAACATCCCAAAAATAAATTAAAAAATAGGCCTAGGCTAACTGAAATAATTTTAACTGATTTAAAAAAATGAAATCGTCCCAATAATTACAAACAAAACTGGACCACTTTTACAATTTTCTGTCCAATTGAACCGAATGCTTAAATTTCAGTTTTTTAAGAAAAAAAAATATATATATTAAGAAAAGAACACAACCAAAAACACATTTTAGATTATTCTCACTTATTCCCATCGCTGCCTCTATATTCATTCTGCAACCAAGCAGTGTAATTCATTATTCGATATTGTTCAATCTTATCATGTCCTTATTTCGATTGGTGGATGCGCTTCATCTAAATTTTTGTATAATTTGTCTATTACCTCCATAAGTTCAAGCACGATGCATCTCGAGAATGATGCAAAATTAGAGACTGTAAATGTTACGATATAGTTATAATTAAGTAATTGTTAAAATAATTGATTCAGAACCTGGGGTCCATGAATTACCAGTTATGAGATTACCTCATGCAAGCGCGAACTGTTCGATTGTCCATTGCAGGATATGACGTAAATTTGGCATCTCAGACACGGCGGAGGAGAAAAAAACACAAACGTTCAAATTTCTGGAATATTATGAGAAAAAAGAAACTGAATTACAGATAATTTTTAATAGATTGAAAGAAGAATCGTTTCAATTAGAATATGGTCGTTCAATAGAAATGAGATTTTATTAGTACTTTCTGTTTGGTAATCAAATTAGGGTTTGTTTAGAAACGTAACCTCTTTGGTGGGGCACCTTTTGAATACAATGATATTTTTTAATACGTCAAAAATCAACTTAATTGTTAATTATAAATTATCAAAATTGTCCTTACTATTTTGCTTTTATATAATATATAGATTTTATTTTATTTATATTATTTTTGAATTTGATAGTTTTGGGGTGTTTCTAAATACAACACCAATTTTTTTATACACCAGTATTAAAATTAATTTAAAACTAATTGATTATCAATTACTTAAATAAGCTTTCAACTAATCCTAATTACCTTTTGCTCCCATTCTGCATTCTTTCCTTTTTCATTCAACAGAGCTCAAGTTGGCATCTTCTGAAACAAATCAACCAATTAAAATTGATTCATTGTATTTTCAATTAGAGCCCAAGACTTTAACGAAAGCAACTTAATTTGGTTAATGAGATTTGTGTGGTCGTTAAAATCAAAATCGTAATTCACCTAGAGCTCAAGCTTGACATCTTCAGAAGCCGACTAACGACCATGGCGTTGGTTCAAAAGTTTTGCAGACCCTCACCGATGCTGAAGATTAGCCCCAACTCTCGTTCAAATTCTACGGTTTGAACTCCTTTCTGTGTGTTCCAAAATTATGAATGCAAGCCTAAAAATCAAACCTTTAGACTTAAACAAGCAACTCCGGCTCAATTGCTTTCTATGACGAAACGTTAATAGCAGCAGGACTTATTTCTACAATACCCTGTTAAAATGAAACGAATAAGATCATAAGAAAAGGGGCAAAAAAAAAAAAAAAGAGAAAAAGCAAAAACATAAACAGAAAAGAAAACAGAGGGAGAACACACAAAAAGTAAGGGAAAAAAAATACACACATCAGAAAAAAAGAACCCACCAGTAGCGTCGGTGGCATCGGGATTTTTGTGAAGGAGAAGGTGGTGGGAGACTGAGAGTTGGTGGGATGGTTGCGTGGAAGACACCATTATTGAATGGCAGAGGTGAAGGGCCACCGGAGAAGAAGGCTGGGGAATGGCAGGTCTAGTTTTTTTTTTTTTAATTATCTTTTATATTTATAATAATTAAATTTTGATTTTAAAATGGAAGAGTGAATGTGGCATTTATTGTGGTGTATAAAGAAAAAAATGTGAAAAAAATAAAATTGTGTGGTGCATTAAGTAAAATTGGTGTATAAAGAGAAATTAGTAGTATATTTAAAAACACCCTACTTTTGGTATTTTCAACTTGTGCATGAACATTCATTCTCAGGGTACACAAAACGTAGTACTTTGGATCTGGAGATTGAAGCAACAAGAAGACATACAAAAGCAAGAAGATCTTGAATGGGAAACATATATGATTGAATATGCACATAGAGATCAAAAGGTGAAGGGGGAGGAAAAGACATAAAAAAATGGCAATTTCTGTGATATCTAGTTCCTCAAAATCCTCCTTGATCACCTATGAGTTAGTCCAAGGTAAACCACTATTTCTTTCCAAATTTATTCTTACAAAATTTTGAATAAGTTTGGGGGAATAAGTGTGGTTATCTTTGTTTCTGCATTGCTTGAGTTTCTATTTCTCTATTCATTGTTCAAGGACGAACAATAGGTTAAGTTTTGGGGCGTTTGATTAATTCATGATTTCATACATTTTGATGTTTATTTATATGGTAGTTGATGAGCAATGCATGTTTAAATAGACAAATTGCATAGTTTCTTATATTTTGTGCCATATCACATTTTTGCTCATTTTAAAGATATTTTAATGCCAAATATTTTATGAGATTCAATTGTGCTTGAGAAGTGCTTAAGAATATAGAGAATCAAGTTAGGAGAGCGTTGCAAAAAGAATCAGATTAATCAGACAAGAAAACGAATAAGAACGGAGCAAAATGATGAAGTGTGTCGGCGGAAGAAAAATAGCACGACCCGTGCTCCCATTAGCACGGTCCATGCTCTTCTTGCTGTTCAAAGCCATGAGTTTTTGCATTTCAAGCACGGTCCGTGCTTAGGGACGCACGAACAGTGTTCCTGTTCCGGTTTTCCGCAATTTTTTTTTTAACCGGACTTTCTTCCTATCTTGAGCTTGCATTCCTCCAGCTATATAAAGAGGTCATAGGGCACGAAAATAATCATCTACCACCATCTAACACCATCCAATATTATCTATTATCATCCCATAACAGTCATTTCCATCAACACACACCAAGCTAGATATATTGGAGAGCACAAAGGAACCCTAGAGGATTGAAGATTGAAGAGAAGACATGGGATTGTAGAAGCACGAATTTGGGCATAAGTTTTATATAATAGCTTCCTTTCTTTCTTGTTTAATTATATTTGCTACATTGTTTATTTAATTTCTTTAGATTTTGAACAAGACATGAGCAGCTAATCGCTTTGTGATTCTAGGACTGTGAGTAGTTCATTGGATTTCAAGTTTTAATGATTAATTCATTTTTCATTTCCTTTATTTATTCGTGCATCTTGCTTTGTATTGTTCATGTATGATTATTTAGCCAATAATTATTGCGTACTAGTTAATTTACTTGAGTTCGAGAGAAGATAATAAATTAATAGAATACAAGATTGCATGATATGATTTTTGCTAGATCGAAAGATTGGTAGGAATTGTGAAGAGAAATTAGTCTTTTGTGCTATTTAGAAATTTAATTGTTAATTTGAGATCGAGAGGTGATAACTACAATCTAATTTCTTCTTATAACTTACTCGAGAGAGATGTTATAATTGTATTTGTGATTGCTTTTATAAATTTTGGAATTAAAAGTGGTTTATTGATTAATTGTTTGCATGAATACGGTTGAATGAAAACAATCCTTAATCCACTTCTATTTTGATTTCCTTTGGTATCCTTTGTGCTTGCTTCTATTTATTTATTTCTTTAAATTAATTTTTTTTAAAGAAAATCAAATTGTTTTACAATTTTCTGAATAAAGTTAAACTTGTAAATTGGGTACTTAGTTGCAATTTAAATTCAATCTTTGGATACGATACTCTTACTCACCGTTATTTGCTATAAATTAATATGTACACTTGCAAGTTGAATTTTAGTGAAATAAAACACCGAACAAAAGTTTCTGGATCTGCCACTGCCTAAAGAGTAAGTCGAACGCTTATGATAAATTGAGATTTTACTCTAGTTTTAGTGTTATTTAATTGTGTGTTTTATATTAGTTTACTTGTGTTGTTATCCCAATTTATTCGGATTTCACTCGTTCTTGGAGTTTGATATATATTGTGATATTTGTAGGTTTTGTCCCGTATTATGTTGTATTTTTGAATAAGAGATAGTTGGTGATGTCCCGGGGTCGTGCGTTGAAGAAATCGAGTCGAAAACGGGATGAAAATATCGCATGAGAGAAGTCGCGAGCCGGACCCATGAGCACGGTCGCGGGTGACCAAAGGCCCAGCCACTGCCTGTTCACGACAATGAGGGGGTCGAGTGAAGAAAACCCGCGACCTCGGTCACGGGTAATGAGATCGGTCGCGGATAATGAGCCACATGGGTGATACGTGGACCCGCGACCCGAGCCGCGAGTGACTGGGTCGCGGGCGAGGTTGCGGGTCGTTTGGGCCAGTCCAATTCTGTGTTGGTTTTGTGCTTTAATTCACTAAGTATAAATAGGATTTTTGTGCGAAAACTTGACACAATTCAGCAGACCCTAAACTTGCCACCAGAAAAAAAAACAGTGGAGAAAAGCGGACGTGTAGAACAAGACCAAATGATTCAAGAGCTTTCAAGATTAGAGACAAATTAAATCATCCGAGTTTTATTTTCTTTGTTCTTAGAAATACAATGTTTTCTTTGAGGATTATTTTAATTAGTCATTTTGCCATGGATAGCTAAAATCCTAGTATTCTAAGGTTGTTTATGATTTGACTATGAAGTTTATTTAATCTATTTTGTTTTAATGCCTATGACTTGGTTGTATTTTGCTTAATCTTGCGTTTCTCTGTATTATTTACATGATCATTAAACAGTACAATTTGATGTGTTAATTCATAAATCGAGAAATGAGTTTTAACATGTGATTTGGAATAAGTAATTGGTTAATCAATATCATTCGAGAGAGTTGCGGTTAATTTAGAGAGCACTAGACCCTAGAAGCCATTTGGAGTTGCATGTTAGATAATTAATAGACATATTATTATTTAATTCATAATCTACAGTCTAGGCACTTCGAGAGGGAGTTTAGGATGCATTAGTGGTTGTTCTAGTACAATTTGAGTCCCAACGTAGGCATAAGAATGAAAGAATTAAATGAATGGATTAGTTGATGATTAATCAATCCTACAATATGTCTTTTATTCATTGTTTAATTTATTTGTGTTAATCTCTGTGGTGACATTTACTGTTTTGATATTTCTTATTCATTTGGCTATTAAATCCAACCATGATTGGTAGTCTAGAGGAAGTTGGATTAAGATAACTAATAGATTAATTATTAAATCTCTGTGAATACGACCTTATTCACTGTTATACTAGAAACCTCACTGTACACTTGCAGTTTAGGTGGAATAAATAACCGAACACTTAATTATGTATGCACTCCGTTGTTTATGAGGAAATGTACGTAGCGGTGGACACATAAAATTTATACTCAAAGTAGGTAGAGATGCTATACATAACATAGAAAAATTATTATTCATTCATGAAGTAGACCTTACTAAGTTTTAAATATATACATGTACACATATATAATTCTAAGTCAGCAAGCCAACTTCCCTACCAAATTAAAATAAAATTAAAAATATTAATGCTAACAACTGATGAGGTAGAAGAGATCATGAAGTCTGTTTCTTGTAAGAGAGAAGATAAAGTCGCATAAGCCTTTTATGTCGTGTAATTAATTGGTTTTATTTTGGTACATTGGATTTAGCACATACATATATATATTCGAGTTGCAATTTCTTATAATTAAAATTTTGCTATTGACTCAATCAGTCCTTTAATGTTCCCGCTATACAAAAATGTGGAGCCATGGATCAACGGCCGATATCAATCCGATGTGAGAGGAAACCCTTGATTAGGACCACCTCACATATACTTCCCCAAATGCCAAATTTTGGTTCAAAATGCAGTCATGTTTGATTGCTATAATGGTGTATGAACTAAGTTTTAATTTTTTTTTTCTTTTTTTTGTCTCCTTGGGGATGGTCTAGTGGTGGAGTGGTGTTTCTTGATGTCAAAGATCTCAAGTTCGATTCACCACCAACACCACTAGGTGTGAGACTGTCACACCGGTGTAGTTTACCTCCCCCGTGTAGATTTACAAGCTATTAGAATTAATGTGGGGATCAATTAATTTTTTTCAATAAATGTTTATTATGATATTTATATTATAATTAATTTTTATTTTAACATAAATATTATTTAAAATCATAAATTTAATAATGAAACATGAAGAGAACACAAAGAAGTGTACAAGAAATTTGAACCGGGGGCTATAGACCTAAAATCGACCCGATATGCTAAATTTAATAAATTGGATTACTGCTAATTATATTTTAGTGCTAATTAAAAATATAATGAAATTCATATATAATGTTGAAGGTTCGAAGTATGTGTGCTTTTTTCCCCCACGTTGGGGGCTTTTATGTGGATTGTGTGTTGATCACTTTTATTGATTTCTCTATCTATTATTTTTAATTTTATGATTTAATTTGAAATGTTGAATTATAATATTCATATTAAAAAAAATTAGAGATAAGTTCAACCGTGAGGAGCTCAAGCTAAACAAAGATTATTTTTATTAATTAAATCCGTCAAAATATATAAATTTATAATGGGTCAGTTAATTGAAATTACTCAACCATATAAAGATTTCATTAACCGTTTTATTTGGACTAAATTCAAATGAAATAATTCTTCACCATCAAAAGATATTAAATTAATATATATGTTTGTAAAAATTTACAATAGATATAATACTTGACACAAATTATTTATTACCAAGTCTAGCATATACCGAACTTCTCTTTAGCCATTAAATTCCACGAATCGACGCTACCCACGCGAAGTGCCTGATTTTTTCAAATAGACATAATTCAATATTTTAAAATGATTTTTAAAGTGATACTTCATCGCTTGAGATTTTTTATTTCCAACTTATGTGTGTCAATCGTGTGCCAAACTTTAAAATTATTTTTTTTCCTTTCATTTTTTGCTTCAATTTTAATTACTTTTGATTTAGTACAATTTCGCATTCTCATTTAGGGTTTATTCCATCCAATTAGGGTTTATAATTAATATTTAATTTTCATTTTTTAGTTAATATAATTGATTTTGGGGGTTGATTATTCCAAACTCACGGTATATAATTTTTAAAAATCTCAATTTTTAACAATAAATATTAAATATGATTAGTTATAATATAATAAATTTTATTTTTATAAAAAACATTATTAACAATACATAATTTTAATGTTGTCACACATAAATTAGAATTAGATGATCTCTACTCACATTTCATGTATAATCAAAGTTAAAAATATGTGCTTGAATATTATTTAAAATATAGGCGCGTGACATTCCCACGCATCATGCGGTTCCAAATTTAGATGTCTATTTATGGCACACGGTTGAAGACTAATTCGTCGCAAAAGTAGTACCATTTGACGCCCAACTTGCCGGTGGCGGTGGCGTCAAACTTTCAAGTCTTCAATCTGAATTATGACTGCGATGCTAATTGGTCTGACGACCAGCTTTGTAATCCCTTTGACTTTGGATTTTAACGAGCCAACTCACGAGCTGCTCGAGTCGCTATTGATCTCGCACTCGAACTCAATATTATGAGATTCCAACAGAGTGAGTTCAAAAAATTTACGCTCAATACTTTAATCATTTACACATAAACCCTTTACAGATTGAATTGTTTTAAGTAATTTAATTTTTAATTTAACATTAACGTGTAAATGAGTCGAGTTCGAGCATGTTGCATGTAATTACCCTGAGTTGATTACATTTCTGCTATCATTGGTCAAAAGATCCACAGACATATTTTATAAAATTGGTCTCTTTAAATAGAACTCGAGAGAATTTGGACGATATAAATTAATTTTAAATTGGCTTAGAGTTAATAAAGTCTAGAGAAAGTCTGTTGAACATTAAATATACGAAAGAAAATAGTGTTTAATTAATGAATCTATGAATGTAAGCAAATTTTATGAAAGAGATCGTATTTGCGTAAATGGTTGACTTATTTGAGCCCTATTAAAAAAATTAAAAAGAATCCTTTAATTCATTTATTGAAACTAGTACTCTTGGTGTGATGAACGAATTTTAATTTTACAAATGGTATTGTGAAAGTTTTGAATACTATCACATTATCGTATATCTAGAGAAAAATTAAAATTGAGATATGAAAATACTCAACGATATATACAGTGGGAATATATGGAATTAGCCGGTCAAATTTTTAAAATATTTATTTTCGCCAGTAACTTTTAAACATATTTTATTTGATCAGAATTACTATATTACCCTTATATTTATTTTTAACCTATTTCAATTCCCCCACCATTCAACCGCGCACGATTCACATTTCACATTTTGAAATGAGATTTTAGAAATCTCTCTCTCTCTCTCTCTCTCTCTCTCTCTCTCTCTCTCTCTCTCTCTCTCTTCTACATCTCATCTTCTTCAACACTAATGGAATCTGCAACACTGAAAATTTAAGCGAAGATTTCTCCAGATTCAAGCCGTCGACCTCCGAAAATTCATGTGAAGATTTCTCCACGAACGAGCCGTTGACTTTGAAAATTCAAGCGAAGAAATAGAAAATCCTTCCTGAACATGTGTATGTTTCAGATCTAATTATTAATAATATTGTTAGATTGTTAGGTGTTTTTTTTTTTAAAAGTTTGATTTGGGGAAAAATTTGATTTGAAGAATATTGTTAGATTGTTAGGTGTTGTTTGTTTTTGAAGTTTGAAGTTTATTTTCTACAAATAATAGACATGCTTTGACAATAAAAGTACCACTAATATAGATGATGTTTGAAAATCGAGAAAAAATGAAGTATTTCTGCAACTTTCGAAAAATCTGGAAAAATCATGTTCTTAACTGCGTGTGAGCCCTGCGCGCATGCTTGTGAGCGCAGTTAAGAAGAAAATCGTGCGCACCTGAGGCCAAATCATCAACAGTTGTTCTGCCGCTGCACATAAATTATCAATCGATGTCATGCCGATAGTCTGCCGATGTGTTCTGTTGATGTCTGCGGGCGCGCGTTTACTTTGTGCGCGCATGCTTTATGCACGCATGCTTGTGGGCGCCCACAAGAAGAAAATCACGCGCATCTGAGGCCAAATTATCAACAGTTGTTCTGCCGATGCACATACTTTATCAACCGATGTCGTGCCCATAGTCTGCCGATGTCTGCGCGCGCGCTTACTTTGTGCGCGCATGCCTTGTGCACGCATGCTTGTGGGCGCAGTTAAGAAGAAAATCACGCGCACCTGAGGTCAAATTATCAACAGTTGTTCTGCCGATGTACAGAAATTATCAACCGATGTCATGCCGATAGTCTGCCGATGTGTTCTGTCGATGTCTGCGTGCGCGCATGCCTTGTGCGTGCCGGGTCTTGCGCGCACTTAAGAACAATCCAGCGCGCAGTTAAGAATAAAATCACTTTTTTTTTGTAAAAGTCGAACTTCAGTGCTCACTGCACTAGCTCGACATGGACGAACTATGGTCAAAGAAATGAAGATCAACGATGAAGATGAAGATGAAAAGCAGATCTGAAGATAAAGATCGACGATGAAGATGAAGATCGACGATCAAGATGAAAAGCAAATCTGAAAATGAAGATGAAGATTTTTAATTCTCTTTCTGAAGATGAAAAACAGATCTAAAGATGAAGATGAAGATAAAAGTAGATTTGATATTTTTTATTTTTTTTATGTCTAAAGGGCATTTTGGTCCAAAGTGACTTAAAAAATATGTTTAAAACTTACTGACTCAAATAATTTTTAAAAAAATTTAAATGGCTAAAATAATTTTTGCCTCTATATATATATATATAATTGTTATTAATTATAATATTATCATCACAAAATTAATTAATTACTTTGCTTTTATAACACCCAAGCCCACGCGGACGAAGGCCCGTAGCAATATGACAACACCTCGTTATTTTTCTTTTAATATTATATTTTCAAAATTAATAAGACTATATTACGAAAACAGCTATTTTCACAATTTTATTTTGAAAATTAAGTAAATTATAAATTGGAATTAATTGTACCCATTGCATGATCATGTATTCGACAGAAATTAAATTGGTGTTTTGAGAGCTGATGGCCCCATGATGTACATGTACATAAAGTGATGACCCCATGTTGTATGCGGAGTCGCATGAGAAAAACATTGGAAATTCACAACTTATAATTCTCCAATAATGAATTAATACATTCAGCTGTTGTTTTCTGCTTTTGGTCGAATTTCCTGATACATATTGGACTATTTTTTTTTCTCGATATTGATATCAACGTTCCTGTCCATCATATTAAAATATATAATTCTTTAAGCGGATGCAAACTACTAAATAAAAAAGAAATATTTATATATAAGAAAAACTTATTCTTCATTAGCATATCAAATAAATAATCCTAAACAATGTATTTCTGCCATCCAATCATCCATCTTCTAACTAACTCGGTAGTCTAAATAAAATAGGAAACTAGAAGCAAATATCATATTGTCGGATATTGTAGTTGGAGATGGGCCAGATGGCTGAAAAGCCAAGCACAAACTAAAAGTACTTATACTATATGCACATTTTGATTAAATTTGAGTCGGGATTTCATCACCAATTTGACGTTCATTCTCAAAATTAATTAAGAGTTTTGAAAGCTCATATCTAGCTATTTGGAATTGAAGTTAATGTGTCAAGCGGCAAACACCCGTTATTTGAAGGGCTAATAGAGGGTTCATTTGAGCTGATTTTGAAAGTGACAAATTGAATTTGATAAGAAAGTTTACTTGCAAGTAATCGTTTGAATCTTTTCTTTTTTTCTTTTTTTTTTTGAAAAAATGACCAAAATGAAGTACTTGATGGGAGCCTAGCTAAGTGGCGTGGGTAGGTACGCTCAACTCCAATATATGAGGTAGATTTATTTTTAGTTTTAAGAAAATCTCAAATATGCCCAGTTAACTTAATATGTGCAAAATGTTGGTTTAATAAAAATAGAGGGGCATAATCTTGTTACAGGTTGAGTAATCTAACTCTGTTTTGTAAAGAGTAAGAATAGCAAAACGCTTTAACCAAAAAAAGAAGTTAAAAACTAAGATATGTATATCTTTATATTCTAATCCATTGGAGCAAAGCAATCAACAGCAATTGCCAAAAATAAGTTGATGATCTGAACTTGGAACTCGATATGTATTGTTATTATGAGCCAATTATTCAACTTAATCCACAAACAGATAAACTATTTTAATGAAACCCAACCCCACACCCCTAAAAAAGAAAAGAATAATAATAAAGATAAAAAAAGAAAGACTCTCTCTCTCTCTGTCTCTCTCTCTCTCTCTCTGGAGTCTAGGACCTTGTATCTGTAGGACCAAAACCCACGTGAATACAGTTTCCTCATGCATGAGAAGTCAGCCACCACCACCACCTATATCTATCTATCTATCTATTTCATTTCATTTCAATAAAAACTCAAATCTCAATTTTTTCAAACCCCACATAAATACTCATAAATTAGTACTTGCCTTCCCACAATTACGCCAATATTGACATCTTGAGCTGAGCCCTATATATATACATATAACACACACACACACACACACTCCAAATTCCACATTCAAGATATTTGGTATTACACTATACATACATCAGAAAATAAATATATCCAATTTTCCTCTAGCTCCTCTACAGAAAAATAACTAAATTAAATTAATTAAAGAAGAAGAATGAACCCATCGAAAATCCAGAAAAAGAGGCTGAGCCAGGAGCAAGTGAGGATTCTAGAAGCCAGCTTCGACGCCGGCAAGAAACTGGAGCCGGAGAGGAAGTTCCAGCTAGCCCGCGATCTCAACGTTCCGCCACGTCAGATTGCCATTTGGTATCAGAACAAGAGAGCCCGCTGGAAGAATCAGAGCCTCGAGTTAGACTACGGCGGCATCCAGGTGCAGCTGGAAGCCGCTCTCGCCGGAAAAAGAGAGCTCCAGAAAGAAGTTGACATGCTTCGAATCGAGCTCAAACGAGCTCAAGATATGTTGTTCGGTTTCACACAGGCCTGCAATGCCACCGCCACCGCCACCACCACCGTCACCGGCGGTAATGCTCCTCTGGTCTCGTCTCTGTCGAGTTGCTGCGACGAGGGAGCCGGCAGCTCCAGCCTCAACGATGACGTCGGCTGCTCCGCCAACTGGCCTAATGTTGAAGACCTCTACGCTTGTTTGAGGGACAAAAATGTCCAATTTCGGACAGATTATTGGGTATAAAATTAACTGCTGTCTTAATATGGTTCATCCATATTCGATCGGTTAATAAAGTGTACAACTATTTATATTATACACTTGATTACATTTAATTCACATAGCCTACGTGTCTGTGTGTATATATATATATATACACTTTTCTTCCTCTTTTCATTTTATTTAAAAATTTAATTGCCGAGGGTGCAATGTTCTTCCCACTAAAAAAAAATAGCATATTGACGAGATTTAAACTCGAGACTTTGATTCCCAAAATTATACCACTCCCCAACTCCAGAACATCTAAATGCTTTTGTTTCTTTTTCTCTGTGTTCTACGTTGAAGATTGGGAATATGCATGTGTGGCGAGATGAGAATTTTTAGTACAATTTGAAATTGTTAAAAAGAAAAATATTGGAATATTCATGTATAAAAGTTGGGTGATCCACATATATCCACCATGATATTCGATTCTGTGAAAGGGACAAATGCCACTTGATTAAAGGTTCAAACTCGCGCTTTTGCGGTCATGATTATTGGTAATGGTGGGGATCAAATTCACAAAATTATTTATGATTTTAATAACCATTATTATAAAAAAATTACAACATACTAGTCACTTGACAATATTTAATGCTTATCAACAAAAAAACAAATTTTAAAAAATTATAATTATGAAATAATCAGTACTAATAGTTAATTATTAACTAAATGATGTAGTGGACAGTAATTAATAATAATAAAATTAAATTAAAGTATAATAAATAAAAATTTAACAAAAATGTGATTTTTTTAATTAAATTTGATAATGAAACAGCATGTGATGGAGGACTTATATCCGACGAGAAAAGGGCAGTTAATTCGCGGGAATTTCCTTAGAAGTTCTTTTAATTTCTTTCGTCCATTTCTAACTAAAGGACATTCTAACGAATATTCAAATTCTCAAATAAATATTTAAACTAATGTTAGAAAATAATGTATCTTAGTCTTGATGGATATCAAATAATGAGGTAAAGCTAAACATTAGTTCCCGAGTATCTGAGTTATAAGAACTTTGAACTTTTTTCATCTCACTCGTATAGGCTGATTGGAGTATATGTTTAGCTCGGTGACTAAGCTTATCCATAGCAGAAGAACTCACTCACTCCTTTGCAGATTAATCATTTAGAGAATTATCAAAATTAACTTGTAGCATCTTTAAATCTTCTTATCTCGTTTCATTTCTTAAAACTTTTAGCTCGTGATGACATTTATTAAAATTACACTTAACATCTTTATGAATTAATTAATAATAAATTCAAACACAACTGCATTACACAATCTAAAAAAATCAATATTATTATCTAAAAAACAACTCTGAATTTTTACTTTCACAGGTCCTCCATTATCAAATCATTAAATAAAATGTAATTTATTTAATTTCAATATATAATAAAAACAAGAAAACCCTTAAACCCTTGCCCCATAGAATTCCTTTGTTCAGGCCATGAAATGTAGGGAGCGCGATTCTATTGCAAATGTTGATGGACATCTTCCTGGTACTCATTGTGCTTTGTGTAACCTTGCTGATGTTGCAGCCCCTCCGAGGGCGACGGCGACGAGTATACAGTCTCTTTACAACATTGAAGAGCATCTTCAGATTCAACCAATCTCTCCTGCTCCCCCACAAGCACGAGCATCTCAAGGCGCTTGTCAAAAACTAGTGCACTTTCATCCCTCTTGTCGAGCTCAGCACCTTCTGCCTCGAGCCATTTCTCTCGCAAATCGTCAAGAAGATTTCCTTCTGTTCCATTCGCTTCACCTCCCGGAGCTCTTGGAGCTGTTGTCCGAAGTGCAGAATCTCCAGATGGAGGAGGCAGAGTCAGAAGCATTGCCCGGAACTCTCGAGTTTCAGCAAAAGTCTCGAAGTTGCATGCTATTGCGTCCAGGCAGTATTCACGAATCTTTGAGACGCCATACCTTAAAATGTAATAAATAATACATCAGCAATACTAACCACGGATAGACATTGAATTTGAACCACAAATCGTTATTGACATATTTCATGGGTCTAACAGTAGATAGATGATAGATCACTTATACCCTGCTCTGCATGCATAACAACTTGCTCCCTCAAGTTGCATTTAGCTGCAAATTAAAAGGAGCAGCAGTTTTTGTAAAATTCAATTATGTGTATGCGCATTATCAGTAGTAATCAGCAACTAAAAGACACAGCAAGATGTAAATGCATAATACAAAAGGCAGAGCAGAAGCAACCAATATTTGTGAAAATAAGAGTCATCAATCAAAAGTTTATATAAAGTGTGGGTGATCAAAAAAAGAACAGATCGCACATACAGACAGGATGGTATGTATTAGAAGAATGAATAAAAGGGTAAAAGAGAGAACTAATGAATCATACATGTCAGCTAATAGCAACCAATGACATAATTCTGCAGGAGAAACCATCTCCAATTGTGGCAGAAGAGCGTCTGCCACTGCCCGTTTAAGAGGAAATAATAGATATCTTGAAGCAGCATCAAACATTTCTTCTGCCTGCATAATTAATTAAAGATTCAATAGAACAGAAAAAATATATTATACAGTGCAAGAGTTGTAGGTGAAACACACCTGATCAGGGTTTATGTCTATGAGACCATCAGTATACCTGAATCAACAAATGCTCTTTTAATTAGGTTAGAAGCTAGAATATCAATGAGGGAGAACTGTTGGAGTCAGCTGGCAATGCATTGATCTTCAAAAATTTAAATTGTACAGTAGTTGCATAACATATTGTAAGTTAGAAAGCAATATCAGGGTTGCATATAGTATTTTTCACGAAGGGGATTTTCATAATCGACACAAAACACAGAGAAGGGCTACAACTAAATAGAGCTTTTACACACTGTGCATATAGGCAATGCCTAGAGATACCAAGATCCTGGATATGAACCACAGATAGAATATTGATTCATTTGCAGTGATTGTAGTGCTAACTGGTAAGAAATAAATTCTTTTTATGTGCCTAGAGATGAGCAATTATGTGAGACATTGTTTCTTGATCAGTCGGGGTAGGAAATATATTTATTTGGTCACAATATAAGATTCATTTTTCCCAACCAATAAATTGATTTTGGACAATATACCCTTCTTCCTATACCAGCCACACCAGCGTGTACCATCCAAAACCAATATGTGCACCTACAACAGCCCAAACCATCAAAAGATACACTGTTTTACAGCTCAGACCATCAACCCAGATGGCATATTTCTGTTTATCTTGGTTAAAGAGTAGCATTTAAAATGTTGCCAAAAAGATTCTTTCTTCTTTCTTTCTCAAATGGCTGGATTTGGAAGTCCCAACTCTATGTGATTTGCATGCCAAACATGTATAATTGGTTGAACATGACATGAAAAGGAAAATCGCCATAAGTGATCCATCCAAATAAACTAAATTTTTATTTTTTCAACAGGAAAAAAAAAGAAGAGAAAAAGAAAACATTCCATCTTTGTAGCGAGGTTAACTGGTTTCTATGCAGCCATACACATTAGTATGTTATGGACGTGTCTCCCTTCTTATGGTCATTTCAAATGCTTGCCCACTATTTTAGGTCATATATAATAGCCAATCTATTATTATGGCGCTGCTGAATCATAATATTTACCTCAATACTAAAAAGCCAAAATACCTCTAAGAAAGGATGATTCTATGTTTAACAAAACCAAATACCTCAATTCTTATAGTTTCACATAAGACAAATTCAAAATCTCAATACTGAAAAGCCAAAAAGATGAAGCAATGTATATAAAGAACACAATACTTCTGCGCTTCCCCACTAAACCTTCCTTATCAAAACTACATGTCATTTGCCATCGCACACACATGTGATACTTAACATGAATTTTATGATCCTTGATCAAAATTTCAGAAATCATATATAAAGGAGTAATTATGTGCAGTTTGCTTAGCAGTTAGCAAATAATATGGTGAAATCCTAATGTCATCGATCCTTGATGAAAAAAGAAAAGAAAAGAAAAGAAAAGAAAAATGTTTTGAATATGTTTAGGCCTAGGTTATTTAACAGTCCATGTACATTGGAAGTGTGCAGTTGTGACAAAGAAAGAAAAAGCAGAGAATGGAGGGCAGGTAGATAAAGAACACGTACATATATTCAATCATTTTTTGGAAAGTCTCTGCATTTAAGTCATGTTCTTCAAGACACGGAAGAGCATGATGAAGTAAAGGGTCGCTTCCTTGTATAAAACCTTTTATTCGGGATAATCTAGCCTTGAAGTATTCTGATCTTGCTGCTAAGACAACTTGATGGCATCGGAAAATCTTATCCTCAACCCTCACGCAAACATCTGCAAGGTCCTCTTCTGAATCTCCCGTCTGCATTGAAGCAACAAAAGGTAGAGCATCATCAATACTATTGTCCGTGTGTTGTCCTCTGGAGGAATTGGCAAGAGAGATTTGGAGGATTCGATTCAACGCAGCAGGGAGACGATCTTGCTCTGGAAGGGAAATGCCCTGCAAGATGAACCTCTTCTGAGAGTCTTGTATATCTCTAAGGGCTTTGTAGTCCGCATGTTTTTGATGAACTATTTCCTTCTCTAGAAGAGCTTGTAAGGAGTGGCACTTGCAAACTTTGCAAATCCTAACAAGATCTTCCATGTCATCAACAGCAACCTCTAGCCTATCAGAATAGAAGAAGTGAACAAGGCTAAAAAGTGAGGGATAAGAAAGCTTTTCCCGTGAAAAACGAATTTCCTTTCTTCCTCTCCAATCAGTCTCAAACTTTTTCTTGAAGAATGGGGATCGGGCACCCAAGATGAGCCTGTGAGCTGCAATGGGTGTTCCTTGGACGTGAAATACAACATCAGGAGGGCAGTAGCAGGAACTGGACTCTCCATTTGATGAATGACCTACTATTCCATATCGAGTGATCATGTAAGCATTCAAAAACTAAGATCTTCGGCGCATCCCACGCTTGTACAGTGGTAATCAACAAAAACAATTGGCCACAGTCTGTGTAGAGCAAAAATGAAGGGGCATTCCTAGTCCTAGTCCAAGTGCTATATAATCATCAGTTAATTCGAGTAGCAATTAGCAGAGCAAAAGAAAGAAGACGGACCTGGGAGAAGAGGATTGGAATTGGAGTTGGAATTGCAGGAAAGGAAAGTGTCCCTGAGCGCGGCCTGCAGAGGTTGGAGAGGCGGCGGCCGAGCTTCAAAGGATTTGAGCAATTTCCGCACCTTTAGATTGAGGGCGGCGTAGTGGCAGCGGTCGCCGTCGAAGGTATGCTCCGAGCAGATTGCGCCGCTCTCGAGCAGCATCCGCGCGGCGTCGAGATGGCCGGCGAGGCAGGCGTAGTAGAGGGCGACGGAGTCCCATTGGTCGCGGGCGTTGACGTTGACGCCGGACTCTAATAGATAGCGGAGACGGTCCACGTCGCCGGCGCGGGACGCCTCGAAAACGTCTCCGTAGGGGACCTTCTTCAGAGGCAGTGAGGACTGGAAGTCCGCCGCCTCTAGCTCTATATCGTCCAGCTCCGACGACATGCCGATGCGGATGCCGCCGCCGCCGCCACCTCTTCTTCTATTCAATTCACTTGGGTGCTTTGCTTCTTACCAAAATTGCTAATATATTCAGTAGTAACTAGGATATGGCTGTCTATCATCATACGACAATTGACATGGATACATCACATGAGGTTTAAGCTGCTTCCACAGTCGACACTTTCTTTCTAATTTAAATTAAATAATAAAATGAAAACATGAAGAAGAAGGAGAAGAACACGACGACGACGACATGATGGGAAACAGCCCAAAGTGAAATTGGGTATTGCAATTTTATATGGTGGGCCGGGCTTTTCTATAAAAGCCCAAATCAGGATTGTAAAGAGAAAAAACAGAGCTGCATTTAGTAAATAAAGCAACTCCACTACCAACTGGCTCAAGGACGGCAACCATACCGGTACGTACACTCTCTCTCTCTCTCTCTCTCTCTCCACTAACTGACACACTGCACATGATCAATGATCAAGATATACATACACTTTCACACGCAGTTTCCCTCTTTGCTTGTTGCTTGTTTCTAGTTACACATTTGCTCTTCCCTACTGTCTCGATCAAGGTGAGCTGAGTGACTAATAGTGCTCTATTTTGAAAATGATGATGCCAAAACCCTACCACCCTTGTTTATTTTTCGATTCTTCAACTTTTGATGGAAAATTGATGATTGAGTGCAGGATTTTCTGCGTTGGACCGTATGGCATTATCGGATGAGGAGTGCGAAAATTATCCAGTCTGTGTGACAAACTATTATTTGGTTGATAGGAAAGAAAATCCCATTTCATTTTCGAGTCTACCTCTTAGATGGAACGACAATGAGGGGGATGGACATGCTGAGAGGGTGCTGGTACCAACAACTGAATATGCATTTCTGGGTGGAGTAGTGGAAGACGGGTGTGGACAAATCTACAAGAAGGTAATTGCGTGGAAGTTCGCACTATCTTATGTCCTACCAGAAATTTATGTGCTTCAGGATTCCGATTATGAAAGATGGATAAAGCTCCATAAACCAAGAAAGGGTTATGAATGTACTGTAAGGACTGCCCTGATCTCAGTTTACTGTCTCCACTTTATCAAGAAGAACTCTAAGGAGATATCTAGGGAAGAGTTATGGAAACATATGAGGAAGACCTTTAGGTAGCCATTCTTGATCGCATGCTTATTGTTTACTATTCTTTTGATTTTTCTCTCATGCTTGATTTGCCTGCATTGTAGTACGTATGAGGATCCACCTTCTGAAAGTGATCTCGTGGACCACTTGAAATTTATAAGAGAAGCTGCTGTGAGGGACAAAGATATTGCAAAGGCTAAGGTTTGTGTTCTCTCAATAATCACCGCTGCATCGGGGCATCCTTTCATGAGAATTGATTAAACATTTCATGGTGTCATGAGCTTCTTTTAATGGTCTTAGTTTCTTTTGGTCTACGCCTTCATTGTTGCTGAAAAATTACACCCTATAGTCAACCTTCATTCTTTCAGCATTACTAGTTATTTTAATATTCTTAAGCTGAATTTCAGTGGTTGGTCTGCTTTTGCGATATATCTTTATGTATTCTTTTGGTGATGGTTAATGAAACAGAATCTGCACGCCTTTCTTTCTCAAATACCTGATAAGAGGAAAGTATTCTTCGAGGTCAGTATTCGTGCCCAAAATTTATGACCTGTTTTGCAAGTGCTCTCGTAAGTACATTTTTTCTAATTTCTCAACTAAAATGGTATTTCTCTGTTTGCAGGATAGTATAACAAGAAAGAAAGCAAAGTTTATAGTTGAAGATGACGCCGATATTGATGGCCATGATAATTTGAGTGATGAAGACCAAGATGAATTGTTCGATAATGTCTGTGCATACTGTGATGATGGTGGTGATTTACTGGGGTATGCAAGTATTTTCAACTTTTAAGATGTTTGTAGATGCATGAGCAGTAAGGTGTGGTACTAATCACATTGATAAAGATAATTTAATCAGTTCCTTATGTTGTTAAAAAGTAAAGAAAATAGAAAGAAAAACAGTTTTTGTTCCTTCCTACAGTATTACACACTTCCCATGTAATTTTTCCCTTAATAATTCATCAGTGTTATTCCTTTAGTACCATTTTATTATTTGATATGAAAAATTCTATACTAATGATACAAGACTTCATGTCGGCTTTAATAAGTACCATGATACAGCAACTCTTTAGAACAAAAGGCTAGTTTGAATTGTTCTGATATTAATTGGCCTATTTGCAGCTGGAGACCAAAATTCCATGATGTTTCTCTGGAGTATCTGTCTTTCTTTTATATTATTATTAGAAAGTGGTTTTAGTTTAATAAATTGTAGCAAATTCTTTATCGTGCAATATAAAAAAAAAGGTTCTTCAGCCTACAAGGCACAAAGGAGAATTAGTATGGCTCTTGATTCTTTTTTGAAATTGGTCTTGTGATGTAACTTTTACACTTCAATGCAGTTGTGAGGGGAGGTGCATACGATCCTTTCATCCATCTATAGAATCAGGTGCTCATTCTTCATGTGAATCTCTTTGTTATAGCAATGAGCAAGTCCAGGTATGATACACCTTTTCATCTCTACTCTATCACATCTCTTTTTTATGCTGCACAAGCGGGAATGTCAGTTTTCCTTGAAAGGGATACCATAATTCTAGTTCTATTGGTCATGGATCTGAAAGGAAAGGTAAATTGGTTCTTTGAGCAGGCAATTGAGACTTTTCTCTGCAAGAACTGCAAATATCAACGGCATCAATGCTTTATTTGTGGGGAGCTGGGAAATTCTGATAAATCTTCTGGTGCAGAGGTGCTGCTCTTTTGCCAGTTTAGAGAGAACAAATATTTTAAGGCTACTTTTTTTTTTTCTTGTGCGTAACCCTTTAAATTGCTTGTAGCTCACCTACTGTTGTCTTTTTACAACCAAGAAAATTGCTGCAATGTATTATATAATGCTTTTTGTTTGTTTCTACTTGTTATCAGTCAACTAATGGCTTTGCTTTGATCTTGCTTTCATTCTTTTTAGGGTAGTGGTACTGTGAACATAAACTATCTTGCTTCATACTCCTTTTCCCCCCTTTTTGTAAAAATGCATCCCAGTTTAAAAATCTAATCCTCACAAAAAAGAGCACATCAATGAGGCAACTCATCTTATGGCGTTCTTCATATACTGATTTCCTTCCTCTCGGTTTGTCATTGTAACATTATTTTCTACATAGTCAGTTGCTGCTTCTTCCTACTTGACATGTTTTGGCTTCCTTCCCTTTAGAGGGAGCTTAGGGTGGTTGTATTTTTGGTGTTCCAATACAACAGTACATGGATAACTTGAACTTTGTCTATCTTGTCCCCTAAGGTCTTCCCTTGTGTCTCGGCAACATGCGGGCATTTCTATCATCCAGAGTGTTTATCAAATCTGCTTTTCACTAGAGATGATTATCAAGCTCAAGAGTTTCAAAAGAAAATAAAAGCTGGAGATTCATTCACATGTCCTGCTCATACATGTAATGTTTGTAAGCAAGGAGAAGATAAAAAGTTTCCTGAGATGCAATTTGCAATATGCAGACGCTGTCCAAAGGCATACCACCGTAAATGCTTGCCAAGGTTGCCCTTAAGTTTTTGTCATTTATGTTCTTTTGGGCGCTAATTTGGTCAGATATGTTTGAGGTCTTAACTTTTGATAAATTCTACAGTAATATTTCTTTTCATCGGGATGATGACAATAATATCCTTCAAAGGGCTTGGGAAGGTCTTTTGACTAAGCGAATCTTGATATATTGCAGGTATGTTCTTTTCCTTTCCTTGAAAATTTACTGATGTTCCCCTGAAGTCTTGTAAATTATATGTATTCTATTCAGGGATCATAAGATCTGTCGTAAACTTCTCACACCAAGAAGAGATCATTTGCTATTCCCTAATGATGATGGAAAAGGAGACCAACATTCTAGGAGGAGTAAGGCATTTGGAATTTTACCAGATGAAGATAAAGTAGAAAACCATTATAAAGGAATATCTGGCAATATTTTTAGCAGTTATCCTATCAACAAAAATAGCAAAAAACTTCCTGGAAATGTTTCTTTGTCAAACCTGAGTTCACGCATGACATTTACAAAGAACGTTGGTACACCTCAATGGAGAGGTCTAAAAGAGCCTTCCCCAATCAAGAACAAGTTGGACCAGATAAGTGCCAAGCGAGTGTCAATATCAAGTATGAAAAGTATTCCAGAAAAGGCTGCTGCTGACAATGTTCTAACTGGAAGTGCTGCAATTCTGAGAACTGCAGAAATGAAAAACCGGTAATAACCTGTTTTTTTTTTTGATAGTTTATGATGTTTGTTCTTATTGTTTGTTTTGGAGTATTTTGTGCTTGAATGTATATTTCCTTTGCAGAATACAGACATTAATGAGAAATTCAATTTCTTCTTTTAACATGGAAGAATTTCTTGAAGAAGAAAGGAGGAAATGTTCTCATGACTCCTCACACAGTCGAGTAATTAAGACAATTACCCTGGGAAAGATAGAGCTGTCAGTGCGGGTGTGTTTTCCTCTCCCATGCAGCCCTGTTATTCACTTATTTGTCATAATGCCTCTAGGCAAAGCATAATTTAACTCATCTTTTTCTTTGACACAGTCCTCAAATAGTCAAATATAATACCGTAATGGCCCTGCACTTTCTATCGCATGTATGGAATAAATTTTGATGTTAGGCCACCTATTTTTCAAAATTCCCTTATGCTAAATTGAAAACATTCTGGCAATCCTTAAAGTACTTCTCCACAGAAATTCCACAAAGATGATTAAGTGGAAGTGGAAATATTTTGATGTAGAAGAGATACCCTTATTCGTTTTCCTATTTGTGAACATTATCTGGTCTCATGTGAATCTGCTGAATTTACCTCTTTTTCTTTATGACCTTGTTTATTGGTTTTACTAGGCTATCCGAGGAGCTCTACAGAAATTACAAGAAGGAGGTACTGTTAAGGATGCAAAGGCTGTTTGTGAACCTACTGTTCTCACTCAGATGATCAAATGGAAGGTTTGTATCATTATGGCATAACTAGTATATGTCGCAATATTATACGAGTACGTCACAAGTTAGTAACATATTTCTTTCTTGTGCATCTTATTTGTAACTAAGCATGATCACTTTTTCCTCCCACGAATATCAATGTTGTGATTTGTGAGCATTAAGGACAGCTCTTTCTGAAAGTAAGCAGGCTATTAAAGTTATAGAGGACTGGCATGATAGATTTTGTTCAACATTGTACTTCGTGTTTCCCTTTCACTATTTTGAGTTCACTATCCTTACAACACAATCAGATAATATTACATAGTTTTATATGAAATCTAGTTACCCAGCGAGGTCCTGGTTGTTTCTAAATGAAGTAGATAGCATTCACTCCAATAGATTTTGAATTTTTTTTGAACCCATTTGCTTTATCCCAGAATTGGTTAGATTATTGTTTAACAATTGAGGATTAACCTCATTTTCCAATTGTGGCGAAGGCTGTGATGCTGCTGTTTTATAATCACGTTCTAACCATTGTCGTATAAGATTCACTTGCCATATGTTGTCAGTGCAGTGTAAATGTAGACATGTCGTTTTCTGTTGTTTTATATGACATTCTTAGACTGGGAACTTAGACTATCAAGTTATTGCTATCTTTGGTGTACGTTTTCCAGAAGAAGCTAGCGGTTTATCTTGCTCCATTCATCCATGGTGTGCGTTATACTTCTTTTGGTCGGCACTTCACAATTGTGGACAAGCTAAAGCAGGTAAAGAAAGATTTCTAGTTTCTTTTCGTATTAAAAAGAAGAAAAGAAAATACGATTCTATTTCTTTTAAACAGTCATAAAGCTAGATTTTCACATTATGCTTTTAAATCTGACACTGAATCTTTCTCACTCAAAAAAAAAAAAACTGAATCTTGTTTATTCTTCATGAAATTATGGAAGAAATTTTTATTTCCTTTGTTCCAAATATATTGTTGTTGTATTATTCCTAAAGTATCTCCATTTCATATGGTGGAAATTTTCCCTATTAACGACCTCTAATTAAAGTAATAATGTGAATTCATGATTCTCTAAAAAAAAATGTGAATTCATGATTTCATAATAGTATGCATTCATATAAGTAAGAACACCATTTACAGTCACCCACTGAGGCACATGCCGCGATTTACCTTCTCTATTAGACCTAGGGACGGGCATTAGGGACCCTATTGGATGGGGTTCATCCAAAAAAAAAAAAACACAATTTATATTGGAGAGAGAATTAAAACACAGCATTCTTTATATATAACAATAACTATTAAAGTTATAGTTTAGGATGTAAATTGAGTTTTTAAGAAAATTGTAAATCTTACCGCTCTTTATATTTGTAGTTTAAAATTGATATATATTTTTTGTGCTATAGATCTTTTTGGTCTCCTTTCCTTCTTATTCTTATCATCACTATAAATTAACAAAAAATGTTTCTCTTATTTCTTTGTGCTTTCTCAAACATCCACATTAAAAGTTAAATTAAAATATCATATTGTTACTATATGAAAAATTAATAAATTTATACCAGTTACTTTAAAGAGAAAAATAAAAATTATGTCATTACCTTGGACTCTTTATCTGCTCTAACATAGTTGGATAAAAGCTTAGTTTTTTGTTAGTGTACTCTTGTATTTTATTTATCCTCTGTTACTTGTACTTGCTTTCTATGAAATAACCATCAGGTCAAATATGCAGGTTGTAAATCGGCTACGGTGGTATGTTGAAGATGGTGACATGGTAAGGACATTTTATACCATCAGTTGCATGCTGGTATTCTGAGACTGTCTCATATATAGTTAAGGAACCAGCTTTGCCAATCTAATATGTTCAAAGAAACCAATTCAATTTAATTACTACCTAACTGTTACAACTAAAATTGTATGTACGGAGTAGAATTTCTCATCATGTGATTTTGTTCTGAGTTCATCCAAATTATAATAAAGAACGATATTTGTAGTCTTATTTGTAGTAAAATACAAGCAATCCTTCTGATAGTCTTAAGGAGGCCTAAGTTTAGGGTTATTATTTCCAGATACATTAGACGCTGACATGTTCTAATGGTACTTGATAATAGAATGTAAGGGTTTGTGTTTGTTTGTCCGTTCTAATTGTTAGTGCATATGGTATTTTTTCTGATAGAGAACGTCGCACGTGTTGGTAGAAAGAAACTTTTGGATAATTCATAAATATGATATTAATTTTCTTTTCTTATCCCACCTACCTCTCTTTTTTTCAAGATTGGGTGTCTCAACCTAGCAGAAGGTGTATGCTCATGATTAAACCCTTTATGTGAAACAGATTGTTGATTTCAGCTGCGGATCAAATGATTTCAGCTGCTTCATGAAAGAAGAACTTGATAGGATGGGGAAAAAATGCTCCTTCAAAAATTATGACATCATACAGACCAAGGTATATACTTTCTGATGGTGCTCTATGTTTTCTGCAACTAGTAACTTGTCGATCTTTTTTATTTATTTATTTATTTTTCTGCCAGTTGCATACTTTAGATATTTATAGGGTTCAGAAGGCAATTGAACACAGCGCATCTACCTCTTGGACCGCTTCTATAGTACTTTCCCCTTTTCCAAATCTATAGCAAATCAAACAAAATGCTTCTATAGAAAACTCAATGACATGAATTAGCACAGTAGATAATAGGTAAGAATTCCAATTCAAGGTGTGCACAAAAATGTGTGAATTTTTACTGCTGCCAGGAATTTAAAAAAAAAAAAAAAAAAAAACCTACAAGAATGTGGAATATTTGTTTGACTTTCAGCACCAAACAACTGCCAGACTTCTTGCCATTTTTTTTGTCTTGTGTACTTTATTTTGGTTGCATGCCGATTTACCCTGTATTCTAACCATATATTTTATCTTCCAACATCTTGTTTCTAGAAAGACTTCAATTTTGAGAAAAGGGATTGGATGACTGTTGCTCCAGAAGAATTACTTGATGGATCTAAATTGGTAATGTGTATTTCTGAAATGGCAAATTGTTTCCATCTTGAAGAAGATACCTATTTTCACGTTTTAATTAGTTTTACTCATAGCATTGCTGGCCCTTTGCTAGATCATTGGCCTAAATCCTCCTTTCGGTGTCCAAGCATTCCATGCAAACCAATTTATAGACAAGGCTCTGACTTTCTGCCCGAAGCTTCTTATTCTCATAGTTCCTAAAGAGACCGAAAGGCAAGAACTGATAACTTCTATCGCATCTCATCTCATTTTTCTGGCCTTCTTATCATTTGCTTGCTGTCACAGATTGGACAAGAAAAGGGATTATGATCTCATTTGGGAAGATGACCGAATTTTATCTGGCAAGGTATACATTGATGCTGTGCTCTCTTTCAGTTCATATTACTAAAGAAGAGCTTCACTCTTAAGATTGATAACTGGAGAACACTGATTCATGTCTTAACTTGATAATCTGTCTGTCAGTCGTTTTACCTCCCTGGATCAGTGGATGTGCATGACCAGCAAATTGAACAATGGAACTTGGACGCCCCACCTCTGTACTTGTGGAGTCGACGAGATTGGACTGCCAAGCATACACAAGTAGCCACGGAGTGCAACCACTTGATCAAGAATGGAGACGTGAAATCCTCGGGAGGGACTACCCCTGGTGCAGTTTCTAACTATTTGATGGAAGAAAATGAAGACTGCTATGGAGATTTCTCCAGTGTTGCGGATGGCTACAGTGATATAAACCGCATCTTAGAAGAACTTCCTGAACTACAAGATGATATTTGAAGTTGAGAGCTTCTTCTGAAGTAATGTTTTAACAGTATTTTGCAGCAACTCGAAGAACAATGAATGCAAGGATGCTTTGCCCATGGAATTGGATCTCATCTTTGCTATCATGAGTTATGAATTCTAGTGCTTTAAAACTTATTTCAAATTGTGTTCTATCTTCTGCTCTCGTATTGCTCTCACACACCTGACACCGCATGAGATACGTAGAGAGATGTGGATGAGAAATTAACACCAAGATTTATAGTTAGCCAAGACAATATATTAACCTTACCAAATAAAGAATCAATATTACAAGTTAGGGAATTGCTGCAACCCGGCCCCTATTTGCCAGCCAGCTATAGGTCCGTCACGAGCATTAACAAGGTGTAACAATGCATTCCACGACCCGATTTACAATTACAACATATGTTCTGCACTGCACTGCAAGTGCAGAGCTCTGCAGGAAGACGAGAACAACAAAACCCTTCAACAAAGTTACTTTCTTGTGCTACAGTCTTTTTTTTTTTTCCACGAGGTTCACGATTTCTCATCATAGTTTATGGAATTTAATCGTCTTATTCTTTGATCAAGCTCTGCCATGACTGCTGGCTCCTGCTTTTTCCTCTGCTTTGATATGTTTGTGGTTATCATGAACCCTATCTTCTCAAAGGCAACCTACAAAGCATGAACAATTTTACAAGGTCGTGTTGGGATGTTTTGGCACACGAGTTTATGGTATTTTCTTGGTCGATTGAAGAAGCCAACAAACACGATAATCAAATGGAAGAAGATGAGAAATACTCTTTAAGTGAATGGGGAAGCAGTTACCGTCAATAATTCATCAGGATCAAAGAGGTAGTGAGTGCTCTTCTGTATAACATTAATCACATCACCTACATGATGTGTCATGAGCAACTCTTCTTCATTCATCTGCTTTCATCAAAACACACAAAGTTCAATCTTCCTCATGCCTGTATTTTCAGAGATTAAAATGAAAAGGCAACTCCAGTTATAAACTTTACCTTGAAAATTGCCAAGGCTACACTGAATAAAACCTTTGCTCCCTCATAAAATAGAACATCCCACACACGCAACGTTGTCTGAAAGGAAAGACAATGTTAGTGACGAGCCAATTTTACATGTTTCTCATACAGATACATGGTGGTAAATAAATGAGGCAAATTTAACAATGCTAACCTCCGAAGGCAAGCTTTTAGAAAAGAGGCATAAAAACCACTCTGTGCAAACAAGAGAAACGTCAAACTCCAAAGCTTCCAGATGGGCAGCTATCCTGCATCATTCACTATCTTCATTTAATAAATCACAAATAAACCATATCAGCTACATCTTCGAAGTTCAAACAAGAAGAAAACGGGAGAACCTGGGGCACTTTTTGGTCAGCAGATCTTTAAACACTCTTTGCTCAACATGGCAACCAGACAAATTCGTTGTGTAACAATCACTAACCAACACGTTTTCTAAGAGAACAGCAAGCATCCAGAAAGCTTCTTCTTCAGTTTTCATCACAAGCAACAATAGTGCTGCAACATAATTTAAACCCTGCACCACATATATAAAAAAAGTACCAAAGTAATGTATCTTCAGAAACAGGAATAAAGGAAATTATATTGAGCTCTCTGAATGGTACAAAAAATCACCTGACAATAACCAACATCAGAATCTCGGAAAGAATACCCAACAAGAACACGCCTTAGAGCAGCATGCCCCTCTGGAGTGTCCAACCACGGATGACCAGGGAAAGTTCGAGGAAGATCCTGTACTAGCATTGCAGAGAAATAATTGTGAGGCACACAACTAAAAAGTTCAGTGAGAATTTAATATCTTTATAGCTTCTCTGTACTAGCTTTCCCTAATAAGTAATATTTTCTCTCTCTGTCTTGCAACCACAATCATGAAAGTTTAGAGCTAACTCATGTCAAAAAAACACTTAGCAAATCATACCCAAATATTAAAGCAATTATCTAAAAAAACACTTTGTCTTGGTTCTGCAAAGCCATGGCCATTGCCCTTATAAAATTAAGCACCACACCTCCTGTAATCAGAGGTGAGCCTGCAAGAGCTGACCAACATGGTGCCAGACCAAACTTTAAACATTGCTACAATTTGGCAAATTATCTACTATATGCACATTTTCATTCTCTCGAACATATTAAGTTGACATAAGTATGAGTACAGATATTTCAAGAATGGCGAGAAATGATCCTAGGGTTCATAATCTTAATTTAGGGGGAAAATGCCCGACTTAAGAGGATCCTGGAAAAAAATCAGAAGCTAGAGACACAGAACAGCATTGCATTTCACCTAAGCATGTTGTCAATGGGAATTCTGAATAATATTCTGAGAGTGAAAGGCCGCGAGCTATAGTCTAACTTCCTGATCTATTCGATCTATTCTATCATAGTTCTTTAATGACATGTAAAAAAAAAGTTGTCCAATGCAGGTTCCAAGAAGCTTAAGCAATTAGATTTAGATCATCTCCATTTGAAGTAATGATTGCTGGGTAGAAACATCAATTTAATAGTGTCTACCCCATAATCCCAACTCTTTACTCTCAATCATGAAACAATGAGCATTACCGGAAAAGTCTCCACAAGAAGTAAGAATCCCCATTCAAAGGCAATAAAGTAGAAGAAGCATAATGGCAGGAAACAAGAATGAAATGAAATGAAATACATACATGATCAATCTGCTTGGTTGCAGGGGTAACCTTATCCTGAACAGCGGAGATCAAATCATTGTAATAGGAGTCGGGGACGGTGGATTTCTTCTTGGCAGCGCCGGAGAGAGAGAACCAGACCTTAGGCCTCAAATTGGGGGGGATGCCCTTCCTGATGAGCTTCTTGAGAGTGATGGCATTCACCAAAGTAGAGAGCTTGAGAGAGGATTTGAGAAGGGCGGAAGGAACAAAACTCTCGAGATAGAGATACCAATTGGCGCCCTTGTTGGCCTCCAGAGCCCACCACACCTTCCCCTGCTGCCGGACCTTCTCTCGAACCTCATTCAACACATTCACATCATCCACATTTCCTTCCACCGTGAATCCGTACAGATCTTGGAATTTCACCATCATGTTTGCCCGACGACTGTGGATGCTCGGCCTCACTACATACTCCATTGCCATCTCTCTCTTCCCCACAATTCCGCTCATCATCTTCAGATCGACCACAAGCGCACACGGGATTCCGATTCGGACTCGATCAACAATAAACTTGCATCAATCATCAAAATCACGGTCAGTCCCCTCCTTTTCTTTTCTTCTTGTGTATATTAGAAAGATCAGAGTGGAGAGCTTCAAAATCACAGAATGATTCAAAAAAACATCTTTACGCCACAACAATTGAAATTGTATTGTATTAAAAAAAAAAAAAAAGGAGAGAGAGAGAGAGAGAGAGTGGGGTCTTGGTGGAGATTGGTATCTGAGAAATCTTAGAATAAGTCCAAATTTTTTTAAACTATTCAATAATCAAAATGCAGGCCAGACAGCAATCGAGAAAAATACACACACCAAAAAAATAAAATTAAAATTAAAAAAAAAAAAAGTTCAAAGCTATCAAATGGGCGTTTCAGTATCACTAGTGATAAATTATATGCACGTAATTATATATACCATAATAACAAGATACGATGAAAAATCTGAGGTCGCAGAAAAGGAAGGTAAGGTAATAAATTAAAAAAAAAGACCCAATTTACAGGAATGAGAAAATTGCCCTAAAATGAAAAACGAAAACAAAAACGATGAAGAAAAGGGGAAGCGAAACTGAGAGAACAATTTTTTTGTTGTAAAATGGGCAAATTGAAGAGTGGCGTGAGAGTTGAATAAGAAGAGGAGAGCAATGCAAATCAATGGTCCAAATTCAGATTGAACCGATTGAAATATCACAACAAAACCGTTGATTACTTTTTATTTATTTATTGTTTTTTTTTATTTGGAAAGAAAATATATTCCCATATATTTCTTATTATTGTTTTTTTGCACTATCCTATTATTGCTACTCATTATTACTACTATTATCATGTTTTTTTTGTATTTGTAATAAAAGTGCAACTACAACTGCTACGTGTAATAAATATTAAGGCCATTTCCTTTTGCCACCTAATTTTTAATTTTAATATCGTTGTCATCCAAATTTTATAAATAAAAAAAAATATAAAATATCGCTCAGGCTCTTAGGGCATCCCACTATGATGATACCCCGTAGTGATGCTATATGTGTGTCACATCATCAACCACTTCTTTTTTTAATTACTTATTATTTTCTCCATTATGGTGATACCTCACTTTTAACTTTAATTACTTAATATTTTCTCCATTATAGTGATACCTCACTTTTAACTATTTATGGACCCCACTATTTAATTCAAGAACCAAAAATGCAAAAGGAGAGGAGAGAGAAAGCACCAAAAATGCAAAAGGGGAAGAGAGAGAAAAATTTGGGCCCACTATTTAATTCAAGAACCAGCACAAGGACTCATTCCTTATTTTGCTACCTTAACTTGTGTTCCACTTTCATGGAACCTGGTGCTTATTTTGTCACATAGATATAAGCATCGGAAACTAAATTTAATTTCTCATCAATAATACAATATACATATTTTATTGATTAGCGGAATTAGCGAGTAATCTAAGCAAATGAGTACCCGTAGGAATTGGATTTCGATGGCTACAAGAGTTTGAGAAAATTAGAAGTCCAATATTGAAAAGATAATTGCAATTATCCCATAATAAAATGTGGTGTGTGGGGTGCCTCAATGTTTATTGAGAAGGATGTTGTTGGCATGATGTTAGAAAAATGACGATATGGAATACAAAAATAACAAGACAAAAGCAACACAAGTGGTTGCTCAAACCCTCCCTCCCACCCATAATTCAAACCCTCTCGTTCGAATTTAAATTTCAATACGTTGCACTTATGTTGAATCTGGCCATAACACATACTATCATTATGCACGAATTCAACTTACCCTAAACTATTTTATATATTGCAATATAATAATTTGAGAACAATGTTTGTGGATGATTAACTTTTCCATAGAAGAAGCCATGAAATGGCATTAGCATTTTACAATAGATAGAGAATAGAGATAGAATGATAGATCAATCACCTCTTATTACAACATTAGCATCTTCCTTTTTCAAGAATCTTCCCAACCTTCCAATGTTGAATCCTCTCCATCCACCATTCAGTCACCTCCCAAATCTCTGGACTCTTCGCTGCCGTAGTTCGTCAAGGGAAATCGAGTCACCATCAATACTGCCATTGCCATCGCCATTGCCATTGACATCATGTCCTGTTCCACACATCTCGCACACACTTAACAAGCCTGAGTTATGGTAGGTACATGCTCCACAGCTCCACACACCTGCCCCTGATGTGCCACTCCTTCCCCTACCAAAAACTTGGGGAGGCCCAGGTGAAGGCCTAAACATGCGGTTGACAAATCTTAAAGGCCAACGTAGCAAACGGGTGAGCCCCCTGATGATCGGGTTAGCACCGGAATGTGAACCCCCACCCCCTGTCAGATATAAGTAGGAAATTCCAGCAAGAATCCCCCCAAGATGAGCCAGGAATGAGACCCCAGGTACAAGCATTTGAATGAGAAGAAGCTCTGCCCACGCTGCATAGCGTGCAGGAACCATAATTCCGTGCACATACGCATAGTTATCCGATTGAGAATCAAGAACAACTTTCATGGCAAAAAGCACGCCAGAGAATCCCACGCTGTATTCCTTGTAAAAGGCTCTCTCATAGTCGAACAGCACAAGAGTCTTGGCCAGCAATAGTGTGATGCCCTGAGACATACCGAGTAGAGCTGCAACCATTGATGCAAACTCTACACTTCCCATTGCATTCTCCAACCGTGTTCCCTTCCATAACAGTGATAACATATTGTATAAAAGGTGTGGTTCATCAATGTGGTAGAATGCTGATAGAAGAAGGCGCTTCAGATCCTTGTTCTGCTTCAACCCAAATGAATAACTTAGTTACTAATCGGAATTAAATGGTTCAAACTCCATTCCCATATAACTCTCTCTCTCTCTCTCTCTCCCCTAAATTGTAAATGAACATAACCATTGAGTATAGTAAACCATTAACCAACCACAAAACCTGGATGTAGCTCAATGGATCTAACTAGACAAATGAACAAGAGTAACACAATTTCAAAACAAGTCACGTACTGAAAATGAAGGAACTTGAAGTTGAAGGCACAAAAAAAATAGTCAAACCACTGATTTGGTTTAAGAACACACGAGCCGCAACAAGAATTAAACAAGGAAAAATCCGAAAGTGAAAAATTGAGAAGAAAAAAGTTAAGTTTACCTTGAGAATGAGGTAGGGATTGAAGTAGACTTGATTGAGGGTGGGGAGAATCGGATCGAGAAAGTTGGGGCGCAGGTAAATAAGTGTATTAGCAGCGATAAGGCCCGCCGTCACGGGTGGCTTCCGATCGAGGCGGGCATACTCGCTCAACGACTGCACCAGCAGCAGCCCTACCATCCCTCCTCCGTCTCTTCTTCCCCTCTCCATCTCTATATTCAAACCCAAACCCTAAATTCGACGTTCTCCTCTGTTTCTCTCTCCAAATGCGAATAGATAGATGGCCAGTTCAATTGTTTTGGGACAGATTTAGCGCGATTTTCTTGGTCGCTAAGTATGCCCAGAAACTTCCAGATGTTTCAATGCTCTCATCTTCTTTATTTTATTTTTATTTTGAATTTGAATTGGGAGAAGGAACAGTGATGACTGGTAAATTAAGGATCCAAGAGATCTCATTTTTCTTTATTTTTCACTCACAGAAATCATGACCGTCCCTTTCAAACTTTTTTTTTTTTTTAATTTTTAGTTGGGAGGGCAAATTGAGGAATATTGGTAAGAGTCGATTATAATGTGAACAGTATATTATCCGGACTAATTCAATGTTAATTAGTATTTGATATGATTGATGTATGTTAGTATAATTTTGCTGCTATAATTATATTATTTGGAAAAATTGGAAGGGAGGTGTAGTATTCGCAATTTATATTCCTTAATTTTTTTTCACTTATCCCGTTTGGAGACACATGCACATCAATAAATTAGCGTGAAAAATGAGAGGTTGAGCACAGGCCAAGCATTCTATGATTCTATCCATTATCCAATACTAATAGTCTAATACAGGAATAGTAATACAAGTAGCATACGAAAGTAAGTGAGAGAGAGAGAGAGGCGATCGGATGGCGGCGTGTTTGGCGAGGTTTTCAGTAACGAGTTGCAGCAGCAGCAGCAGAGATGAAGTGTACGTTGCAGCAATGGCACTGAGAGCGAGCAAGGGCCCTGCTCGCTTCCTCTTCTCCACCGCATACTCTCTCAATTTCTGGGATTTGCACCATTTCATGGTCATCGTCAACCCCACCTCCACCTCCAATCGCATGCCAACAGTTTATGATTTTCAGCCTCAAGATCCTGAAAACATATGGGTTGCTGCTGCTGCCTTGTCTGGTAGAAAAGTAGCTGGTGATGAGTCTTTTCACTTTTCATCATCTTTAACTCATACAACTGGTATTAGTATAATTAATTAATTCATGAACATGGTGCTGTCGCAGGAGTTATTCTGGTGAGGAAGCTGGAGAAACTTCCAAAGAGGAAATGTTGGTTTGTTGGGTATGCGAAAGGAAATGATGATGAAGCAGCAGCCCAGAAATTCAACCGCAACTGGGAAACTGACCTCATCTTGGGCTATCATGACTGTCGACATTATACTCAAGGTATCACCACCACCACCTGCTCTGCTCATCTGCTTCAATCTATCTTCATTAACAATTCAATTGTCTCCTTTCCTTTCCTTTACAAGGCCTTGTGGAGTACCTAACCGGCAACAAAGCTGTACTCGACCATCTCCGGGCAAACCAATATACTAGTATATAGAATCATCATCATTCACACAACATTTCATTAATTGTGTGCCCAAAATCAAAACTCTACTCATCAAATACTATTAATCTCTGCTTACAAAAACAGATATATATGAAATGAGCCCCTGTTGCCAACCTAGGAAGACAAGAACACAGAGATAAAGCTTGCATTTGTATAGCATTCAGCTTCATTCTTCCTGAATCTCAAAACCAACACACGCATTCACATTATAATTTAGCATTACATCACTAAATAATACAAGAGTTTCACATCGCACTTATTACCAAGAAATCACATTTATGCTTAACTACTAATGATATACTTATTCCTAAGGCCCAATTCGAGCTCTATTTTCCAGTTCAATAAACAAGCAGTGAAATTAGTTGCAGTTTATAAGCATGAATATCAAAGAAAAATACACGCTTGAGCTATCCAACTCCCGAATGAATTGCTGTAGAAACACCAGAATTTACATCACAATGAATCACCATCATTCGACCAAAACCAAACAGAAAAATATGTACCAATATCTTGTAATTTTCAACAATAAATTAGGGAAGAAAAATGACAGAGAGATTATAAAAAGAAAAATAAAAAAAGAAAGCAGGTTGGTTCCTTATTATGGGGTAATTTAAACGGGTCACATGAGAATGGCGTATCGCAAGCTGTCGCGAACCATGAGATGGGTGAGCTCCGACGAGGCCTGGGGCATCTCGGCGGAGGCCCAGACGCCGTCGGGACCATTGATATGGGGGCGGGAGAGGCACGAAAACAGAGAGAATGGAGCCAGCACGACGGCGCACAAGAAAGAAGCCCCGTGGTTCCAGCGCGACGGAGATCTCGGGGGTCCAGCGGCGGCGAACTCCTCATCGGCGACGCGGGAGGCGTTCTTCTTGCTCTTCAGGAGGTTCAGCGTCATGGCGGCCATTAATTTAATTTGAATTAATTTAATTAATTCCGGTGAGAGAGAGGGAGAGAGGTGGTAGGGATCAATAGGAGGGAGGGAGGAAATAGGTGAATTTCTGGTTTGGAAGAAAGTAGTGGGGGGAGGGTGAGTGGGTGTGGTTATCAAATGAAAAAAAAAAAGCAAGTTAATGGATTAATGCATCTTATGGTGGGCCCCGACCCCTTTTAAGCCCACTCACCCGCCCCCCGCATTCACGCTTCTAAACTAAACCCACCCCACCCCCCATCATTATGCAAACATCACCACATTTACCGTCTCATCTTTTCAAAGCAATTTTTGATTTCAGATCACCTGTGTCATTTCTTGGCTCAAACTTTTTTTCAATATTGTATGTTAATTCAGAAAAGATCATAATAAATTAAAATGAAAAATAAAAATACCTAGTTTTGACACTGAAGATATAACATGAATTGGCACGGGGATTTGATCGATTAAATTTAGGAGCAATTTTACCCCCAAAATTCTTTCTTTTTTTTTTTGTCAAAATTCTACTATCTGCAATTTTTTCTAGCAATTGAGAGCTGAGTCTTTTCATCGGAGAACACGTGAACAATTAAAAAATATTCCACATAAGCCAAAACGATTAAGGTCTTAAAAATTCTGCAAAATCCGACTGCCAAACCTCCTCGTGGGTCCTGAAAATCTAGTAATATTTATAAAACAAAGATAATTTCAAGCAAGATTTAACATATCATATGGGAATGCGAGCAATATTTCTTGTTCATATGCCCTCGAGCATAGTGACTCAGCTTTCACTTGTTAGAAAAACTTAAATGGTAGAATTGTGACGAAAATGAAATGCTTGAAATAAAATTATTACTGAATATAAATTATGGTATCTATATTATATCTTAAAGTAAGATAGTATATATATAAATAGAAAATATCAAATTTTCCCACCTAAAATACATTTCCAAAACAGAAATCTATATTATTTAAATAAAATTTTGTTTATATCAATAATTTGATATATTGAAATCACATTATAATAAAATTAATTCATTATAATTACAACCCGAAAAATACTCTATTTTTTAGGCGTATGTGTGTGTGTGTATAATTATAGTAATAGAAGTATATTATAAGGATTCCGAAAATCAAAATATTTATTTATATTCTATTAAATATATTATTATAGATAAAGTATATATAATATTAATATGTGCGTTGATTATATTATAGTCTAACACCTATAATAAAATAAATTTAAATTAATTAATATAGACAATAATTATAGAATTGATTTTCATAATTCAATTCCAATCAGTCCATATGGTATCTAAATATAAGTTAATTATGCTTAGGGGTGCCCATGAGTTGAGTCGAGCCTGAAGATATGTATGTTCAAGTTTGTTTAAAATGATATCGAGCTTTAGAATTTATGTTTGAACTTGTTTGATTATCTATCGAATCGAGCTCAAACGAACTTTAATTGAGCCGAAAACAAGTCGAGTTCGAATAGTTTGATATTTTTACACATGTTTGCTCATTTTTTACTTATCGAGCTCGAGTTCGAGCCGAGCTTTAAATTTTATCGAACATAAAATTATGTTCAAGCTTGTTTGATATGTCTATCGAATCAAGCTCGAATGAGTTTTTAACGAACGAATACGAGCCGAGTATCGAGCTATTTAGTTTGATTTTCAGTCCTAATTATGCTATTATATTTATAGACGTTAATTTTTTTATTGCAACAATATATTTATATATAGTATAGTATTTATATACTCCCTCCTTTTTTGTTTTATTTGTTGTTTTAGGTTTTTTATCTAGAATTAATAATTAATTTTATGGACAAATATACACATCCCGCATATATGCCACAAAATCTTATTCATTTATATTTTTCTAAAATAGAGTTTGTGATAGGGTTAAATTAGAGAAAGGGTGTGTTAAAATATATAAAATAACAAATATTTTGAAACAAAATAACAAATAAAACGAAATGGAGGAAGTACATATATAATATAATATAATAATATACATGTATATATGAACCAATCTTGCTTTCTCTATATATATTATCGTTTCTCGCTATATATATACCAACCTATATTTCACATCCTACTATATCTAAAAGTAGGATAGTTTAGGCTTTTTTTTCCCGCGAAAACTATCCCACTTATCAAAATAAATAAATAATAGAAGAACAAAAAAAAAAGAAACGGCAGAACAATAAATAAACGACAATCAATAATATAACATGCCAACTAACTTACGAGGGAATAACAAAAAATTGGTAATTAATAATCAATGCAAACTTATGATGGAATAAAAAAATGGTAATTAATAATCGTCATTAATAATATAATAAAATAAAATTAAAATTCATTACCATGCAAATTAAGATTAGATATGAAATTCATTTTCCAATTTATTATATGATCAACACAAAATACATAATATACACATTATTTTACAAGAATTGATATAACTACGGAATAACAAAAAATTGGTAATCTAGAATCAATGCAAATTTATGACGGAATTAAAAAAAGGTAATCAATAATCATCATTAATAATATAATAAAATTAAGCTAATATTCAACACAAATTTATTGCGATATATGCATCTCCCAATTTATTATAAGACCAACACAAACTATATAATATACACATTATTTTACGAGTATTGATATAACTACGAAATAACCAAAAATTAGTAATCAAGAATGAATGCAAACTTATGACGAAATTTTAAAAAAAAAAGTTAATCAAGAATAATAATTAATAATATAACAAAATTAAACTAATATTCAACACAAATTTATTGCCATGCATCTCCCAATCTTAGTCTTAATCTTAATCTTAATCTTAATATATATATATATATATATATATATATATATAAAAGCAAATACAGTGTAATGAACATGTATTTTATAACATAATTAATATGACCAATATATTATCATAATTACATTGTTAGTTAATATATTGATACACGCTTATCACACTAGATAATTTATTTTTACATAATTTTCCACAATTTGTGTATTATAGATATAGCTTAAATATATATATATATATACACACATGAAAATCAATTTAAATTTACAAATTTTATATTTGAATACAATAATTTAGATTTACGTTTCCATAATAGCTAATAGATATTATATTCTTTATATTAATACCATGCGAATAAAGATGTAAAAATAAATACTATAAATATGCCTGATTTATATTTAATATATCATTTTCCTTAAATACAATTGAATTGCACTTATTGTTATTGATTAGAATAAATTTTGATTAACAAATTTGTGCATATTTAATTAATTACCATTATTTTGTGCACGTTTAATTAAGGGGGGTGTATTGGATTGAGATTTCGTTGGATTTCGTTGGACTTTTAAAATCCGGGTGTATTCAATCCAGACTTTTAAAAGTCCAACGAAATTCTGGTGTATTCAATCCAGACTTTTAAAAGTCCAACGAAATCTTGGTGTATTCAATCCAGACTTTTAAAAGTCCTTCAAAATTCTGCGATATTCAACAATCCACGGACTTTAAAAAGTCATTGATTTCGTTGGATTTCAGCTGGATTTCACGTGAAAATTACAAAGGATGAAATCCGACCTCTGGACACGAGATTTCGATGGATTTGGAAAACCCGGCGAGCGCTGTGTCCCAGCGGCCGGTGAGGAGTTGAAATCGGGCACCCCAGCCGTCACCCGACCCCAGCGGCCGCTGGTCTTGCCGATGATGGCACTCCAGCCAGCGACCACTGGGATCAAGGTCGCTTGATTCTAGCGGCCGCTGGGTTTAATTTTTTTTCGGATACACCGATCGTTGTGTTCCAACGAGCGTTGGCGAGATGGATTTGAAATCCATTGAAATCGTTCAAAATCGTCTGAAATCCATACACGAAATCCGCCAGACTCTGCGTGGAGTTGGGAGACTCTATGTGGAGTCTTGAAGACTCCATGTGGAGTCTATGGATTTATAAAATCCATAAAAATCCATGGACATTTTAAAGTCCAACAAAATCCATCAAAATCCTAATTGAATACACCCTCCTAAAAATGTATGCATTGTGATGGATCTTTGATGTCTATAAATATTGAATTGTTATATCACAATTTCTTAACTTCAATTTTGTGTTCATGCATTTTTTATGATCTGTTTTATTTATTTCTTCCATATTCTTATTTTGTAATTTGATTTTCATTTTATTTAATTAATACTATATTGTAGAGAATGGCACAATTACTTCAAATTCTTGAGAAGATGTTAACGTTCATCCTTGGTTGAGAGCTTTGAAGTTCATTTGATCAAGATCTATCATCTATCTACACATCGACATAAAGAGAGGCAATCTAAACATTTTTTTAGCTAGAATGATTGTATCATAATCATCAATTGTAGCTATTTTTAGTAGTGTTTTATATTTGCCATTTTTTTATTTGAAGTTTCAATCAATTTCTTGCTTTGAAGTTGATCTTTGGGTGGATACCTCTCGGTTATAAATAACTTGCTTGATTTACCAACTTATATATATTTTCATATTGGTGTATTGGATTATTTTTTTTATTTAATTTACTCAATTTTCTTTTGAATTTTAAATACATTGTCCTAATACAATATTTTATTATTTGTAATTTTAATTTTCATGCAAGGATACATTATGATTTCATTATGCCTCAATGAGATATGCCAACACTTGAATTCATGATTTGAGAGGTTTTATACTTTTATATACAGTTCTATTTTTTCTAACTACAAATGGTAATGAAGTAGTGTTTATCCAGTTCTTCAATTTGTCCAATTTATTTCACATGTTTGTGTAAAATAATTATTACATTTTAATTATTGAAACCCCGTGTCTTGCTTATCGTATAATAGTTATAAGCTGAATTATTCTCTTTATTGTGATTATTTTAATTATTTCTTTTATTGAATTTTTGTGCTCAAAGCAATGTAAAAGTAACTACCAGTTTTCCTACCCACTGTACAATTTCATGCTATAGAGATTAAAAATATAATATTTGAATAATTCCACATGGATTTTGTTGAAATAATTAAAAGTAATGATTAATATAACTATTTTTTGCCTTCTTTAAATATGTTAACTTTGAAATTATTTAATCTTGGATGTCGATATATAATTTTTCAAAATATATTTAGTTAATTTAAAGAATTGTATATATTAAAAAAATCAATGCTAACATCTAAATGTAATTTACATCGAAGAACTAACAAATATAGAATATGTTTTAATATATTTTAAATATATTATAAATATATCATTAAATATAATTTGTTGAATACTTAACCTATCAACTTTAATTAAGTATATTTAATTTTTCAAATAATATTTATCTCGCATTGAAATCTGACAAATATTTGTGTAAACGAACAAACTATAAATTGTAAGTCCCCACAATGGATTTTTTTTTTCTTTTTAAGTTGAGATCAAATGTAATATTTTGATATTTGATTAAATCAATTTAATATTATATATTAAATAAATTTTAAATTTATAAAATTTAAATATTAGAAAATTAAAATATTTAATTAAATATATTATATTTTCTAATAAATAATTTAAATATATATTGATTGAGATTTTTTTAAAAAAATTAGTTTATTAAATATATTAAAAATCAAGATCCGCATACAAATTTGTAAAGTAAATATTTTTAAATTTAAGAATTTGATGTTTATTAATTGCTCTTATCAATTTAATGTAAATATTTTTAAAATTTTGAAATTAAAATATTAATGTTATCAAGTTTAAATATATTTTAAATAGTTAAAACTTATATATTTTAGTTTTTTAAATTAAATTTATTCTGCATCAAAGAACTTCCATATATTATTGTGCGTGAACAAACTATAAATTGTGAAACCTGAAAATGATTAATCCATCTTTCTCAAATTTTCTGTTGAGATCAATTGTAATATTTAACTTTATATAATTTAATATTAAATATTTAATTTATTTTAAATTTGTATGATGTCAAAATTTTAAAATTTAAATTTAAAATTAAATATATTAAAGATTTCAAATAAAATATTTTAAATGTGTTAATTGGAAATATTTTTTATTTTTTGAGATAGCTAAAACTATTAAAAGAAATCCAGTTATATCCAAAAATTTAAATTTAATATATTTAATTGTTTGAATTTATGAAATAATTGATTTTATCAACTTAATTCTAAATATTTTTAAAATTTTGAAGCTAAAATATTTAATTTACTATTATGTATATTACATATATTCAATAGATAAAACTTATATATTTTAATTTTTTAAAAATCCACCTCGAAGAATTCATAAATATTAAATTAATATGAGTTTAATATAAATATCAATTATATTCTATATTTATATATTTAAAAATTAAAAATTTTAATTTTAGGTTAATGAAATATATTAAATTTTTATAGTCAATGGATATTTTATAAAATATTAATAGATTATTCATTTACTAATTTAAAATATAAACTAGCTAGATCACATTTCATTGATATATATTGAAAAATACACGATGAGATGCTATTGATACTAAAGGTACTTAGTATATATAATTTTACCTTTCAAATTTCATGCACAATTACCAAGTGATTATCTATTTTATAATAATATATACTATTTTATATATATTTTGTGCAATATAGTAGGTAATGGAAACAAATAACGTAAAAACAATATAAAATTTATGCTTAAAAATATGTTATTCACAAGATTGAAAATACACTGGAAGGTGAAGATGAAATTAACATAATAGTTTTAATTAGTTGCAAATGCCAAGAAAAATTAAGAATGAAAAATCGAAGAAAGACAAACCTATAGTATTGAAGATATTTTAAGGGTTTAATTTTTCACATTTGGATATAGCTTTATTATTGTATTCATTTTTTAATATATTTTTTTTAATTTATTAGGTACATTCAAATTTTTGTCCAGTGTATTCCACATGTTTCACTGTTGAAATAAATGTATTTTTGAGTTAAACTTTGACCAACTAAAAAAACAAAACTTTTTTAACGTATTTCATTAATGAAGTTAAATATGATTAATTTTATGTTTGTATATAAAATCATAATAATTTTATTTTGCATAAGTAATTAATTTATTATTTATGTTTTTTATTATTTTTATATTATCATGTCATAATGATTTTAGATAAATAATTTCTCTTATTGATATTATTTTCTGAAGTGGTTTGTGAGTCTCAAATTCTAATTTAATTTTACTTATAAACGAGACTTCTGGCCTATTTTTAGAATTTTCATTGTTAGGTAGTCAAATTATGCTAAATCATGTTGAAAATGAACAATTTTTTTAGTTAGCAAAATTATATTATAATGAGCTTCAAATACGTGAGGCTCATGTTTGAAAATTTCTCTTCTACCTCATTCAATCTAAAAAATTATTTATACTACACATTTCAAATTTTTTAATATTTTTCTTTAATAGTTAGATATTATCCGTATATTTTACATGGCATACATAAAAGTGACCAATATTTAATTTCATGCTACATATATATAGACCAATATTTTTACAATAATATAATTTAATACATTCATATCCATATGTAAGGAGATATAAAATGATATGATTCCTAAGATGGAATTTGAAATGTTCTCTGCATTAATCAAATTGTGGAAGCACTGTGATAATTGTCCTTCGCTAATATCCTATATATCCACTTCACACAGTATGGAGGGAGGACAAGGGTGCATCATAATAATTTTTTTTAAATGTATTTATGGTGGTGTATAATTTTTTCTTAATTTTTCTCATTATACCTAAAATTATAAATGGTTTCAATTATGTTTCTAATGGATTGTAAGCAAACCGATTATGTTATTTTTTAAAGTAGAAACAATGAATGAGAAGTGTAAGTTTATTTATGGATATGGATTGTCTGTCAATAAAATAGTGAATAAACTCTAATTTAATATTATATTATTTATACATGTTATAATTGTTTCTATCAATTATTTAACTGTAATTTAATTATTTTATTTGTATAAACTATTTGTTATAAATCATTTATAAATCTCTCGCCGTGCATCGCACGGGATGTAATACTAGTTTTATACATACACACATATATATCAACCAATCCATAATTATGGTGATATGTTTAATAGTAATTATGGTAATCATCAATCTACAATTAATTACGTTTAAAAATCAATATACAATTGTACAAATTTAGTCTCCAAATATACTAAAAAAAAATAAATCTATAATTTATATACTTAATCATAGAAAAAATTTTAATCGACCAATTTTTTTTAAAAAAAAATCAAACACGCCATTTAAATTCACCTATAAATAGGAATATAATTGTCATCTTGACATTATATTCTTATTCTTATTTTGCACCTATCTTATGTGAAAATCTTTGGGAGTATCATTTTTTTAGGTAAGAGCACGTCTTTTTTTTTTATTACATATAACATAAATTGTTGTTGCTAACACTAATCATTCAATTTTTTCCATTTTTCTTATGATTCAAGATGAAGAAAATTCAAATGATGATCATTCAATTAGAGAAGCAAGATGAATTATATATTCGGAATTTTTGGTATAGGTTGAAGATAATCTCAAAAAATGAGGTTTTAATGTGACTCCTAAAATGGAGATTAGGAGTATTTGGAATACACAAAAAAGAAAAAAAAAACATACTGTATAGTTACTTTGTCGATTCAATTCAATCTGGATGCGTAAATGTGTGACCCTTTTTTATTTCAATTTTTTATTTTTTGAAAATTAATAATGGATGTAGTATAATTGTAAATGGATGCAATTATATTTTGTAATTGAATGATTCACAATTTTATTTTTGTGAAATTTTAGTTTGAATGTTTGACTCTTATATGAGACTGTTATTTATTCATTATTCATATTGTTATTTTTTTAGACATTTTTTTTATTGGTGTACAATAATTTCTTTTATTATTTTTTGTTTTGATTAGATATATTTTTCAACTACAAGAATAGCTTAAGATGAATGGTATGTAATAAGATTATGTTTGCCATAAATTTGAGTTGCATAATTGTAGGTCGTTCAAGAGCATTTTGTTGTAGATATAATTTTCATATTTTAAATATATAGTTATTAACAATTTTAATTAACACCTTTATATATTTTATTCGTCCATAAATAGAAATATGGTGATTGAAACTTATTACAAAATTGTCTCATAACAAATTAATCTTTATTTTAAAAATTTCCGAGAACACTTGGATTGAATTAATTCACTAAAGAAAATCAGAAATGTAATCTATCTTTTAACTAAGATTTATATTTTGTTTCATGGGTTTTTTAGGAAACCAATTAAATATAAATCATCAAGAAATTTTCGAATTTTCTATTTGTTTCAAATTTTTATTGATGAGTCGGGAATTTCTTATTTTTTTCCCCATAAATTTAGATTTTCTATGTGTTAATTTGTATGTGTAGAAAAACATATGTTGGTGTATGAAAAGAAAGAAGTATGGAAAAATAACGATGGAAGCAGATCGATACACTTAAAAAAATTGTGGGATAAATTTTAGTTGAAAAATTACACACTTACTTTAAAGGTTGATGTTGACATTGTAAATAAATTAGCTAACATTAATTTGATTGCTCTCAATCTCATTAAATCAAATTATATTTCACATTAGTCAACAAAGATTCAGTGAATTATATTTTTTTCTTGATGTATTGATTTAATGGAAATTGATTTGATTCATGTTTAGTTTGTATTGATTTTTTTTTAATTTGGATTATATGATTATTGGAGCAAATATATATATATATATATATATATATATATATTGGTAACTAATTTTTTATAAACCTTTGTTTCTTACCATAATATGCGATTGTGATTCTTACTTGTTTTTTTTTTTCATCATTGTGATTCCTATTTGTTAGTTTAGCTAGATTGCTACACTGACAATTTTTCTCTTTTTAGGCAGTATTTCTAAATAAAATATTATTATCGTGGACTTTTTTCGTTACATGTTTCTTTGTATTTATATGAAATTCTTAATATTATCTACTATATATATTTATAGATGCAAGAGCAAATGATCATACATATTAAATTTAAGTTTTCTCACCCTGATAAAATTTGTTATCAAAATAGTGTACATATTAGACAATTTAGTTATTCCAACTAAAATAACCCACCCTCCTCCGTAGATAGTGATGATGTTTCTAACAATAACCTCCCCTCCTCCGTAGATAGTGATGAAGTTTTCTCACCCTGATAAAATTTGCTATCAAAATAGTGTACATATTAGACAATTTAGTTATTCCAACTAAAATAACCCACCCTCCTCCGTAGATAGTGATGATGTTTCTAACAATAACCTCCCCTCCTCCGTAGATAGTGATGAAGTTTTCTCATCCTGATAAAATTTGCTATCAAAATAGTGTACATATTAGACAATTTAGTTATTCCAACTAAAATAACCCACCATCCTCCGTAGATAGTGATGATGTTTCTAACAATAACCTCCCCTCCTCCGTAGATAGTGATGAAGTTTTCTCACCCTGATAAAATTTGCGATCAAAATAGTGTACATATTAGACAATTTAGTTATTCCAACTAAAATAACCCACCCTCCTCCGTAGATAGTGATGATGTTTCTAACAATAACCTCCCCTCCTCCGTAGATAGTGATGATGTTTCTAAAATAAAATAATTTGAGGAGTCAGACTTATTAGAGCATCTACAATAGTGTATCAAATATTCGGTATATGACTCCGCTACATCAAAAGTTATGTACCTACTTTTCTAAATACTTATTCTCTTTCAAACCATCATATATCACATATGGTACATGATACGACCCGAATCGAGGAAGGAGTCGAGGGGTAGCCAGAATCGAGCCGATTCATCTAATTGGAGGCAAAATCAGAATACTAACACACCTCCATGGAAGACGAACCAAGGAAAGAAAGAGGAGAAATAGCCTTTCTCCAAATCAAAAACCGAGACACCTATCACACCCAGTTCCAACAACCCGGAGTCGTCTGTAAATCGAAATCGGGACATCAAGTGTTTTAAGTGTCAATGTAGAGGACATATAGCCAGCAAATGTCCAAATAGGAGGGTGATGATTTTGAAGGACAGCGGTGAGATCATGATTGAAGACGAAGCATCGGATAATGAGATGCCTGCCTTGTCAGGAGGGTCGAGTGATGAAGAGTATGCAGCGCCTGCAACACTTACTTTGGTGGCAAGAAAATCATTGAGCTTGCATACCAAGAGTGTAGAGGAGAGCATCGAGAGAACATATTCCATACCCGATGCTATATTCTAGATAAGGTATGTAGTATGATCATCGATGGGGGGAGCTGCACCAATGTAGCAAATGTGGTGATGGTGACCAAACTGGGATTTCCGGTTTTGAAACATCCGAAGCCATACAAGTTACAGTGGGTGAATGACAGTAGAGAGACGAAGGTGAACAAGCAAGTTCGAGTTCCCTTCAGAATTGAGAAGTATGAGGATGAGGTATTGTGCGACGTCGTGCCAATGCAAGCTGGGCACATTTTGTTAGGGCGTCCATGGCAATATGATCAGTGAGTGAAACACGATAGCTTCACCTATAAGTACTCATTTGTACTTAATCAGAAGACGGTGACACTAAGACCTCTTACACCATCCCAAGTGTATGAGGATCAAGTGAAACTATAGACGGAGGCCGATCTGATGAAGAAGGAAGGAAAGGGAGAAAAGAGTGGAAAGGAGATTGTCCACCATTCTTGTTTTGTGACGGCTAGTGATCTGAAGTGGGCCGTGCAAAATGAGCAGCTGATGTATCTTTTGATCCGCAAAGATGTGCTTTTGAACACTAACCAACTTAACCAATCTTTGCCTAGTTCTGTGATGTCTCTTTTACAGGAATACGAAGATGTCTTTCCCGAAGAGATGCCACCGGGTTTACCACTAATTCGTGGGATCGAGCACCAAATCAACTTCATTCTAGGTGCCACCTTACCAAACTGACCCGCTTACTGGTGTAATCCCGAGGAGACCAAAGAGCTAGAAAGGCAGATTCATGAGCTGTTGGACAAAGGCCAAGTATGGGAGAGTCTGAGTCCTTGTGCGAGTCCTGTTCTACTCGTGCCCAAAAAGGACACTTTTCTGAGGATGTGTGTCGACTGTCGAGCCGTCAACAACATAACGGTAAAGTATCGACACCCTATTCCCCGATTAGATGATATGCTAGATGAACTGCATGGTGCTTGTGTGTTCTCTAAAATTGACTTGAGGAGTGGGTACCATCAGATTAGGATTAAAGAGGGGGATGAATGGAAAATGGCATTCATAATAAAATTAGGATTGTATGAATGGTTAGTGATGACGTTTGGTTTAGCAAATGCTCCAAGTACTTTCATACATCTGATGAATCATGTTTTACGTGCTTTCATAAGTAGATTTGTCATGGTGTACTTTGATGACATTTTGATTTATAGCAAAAATGAAACAGAGCATGTTGAACATTTAAGATATGTATTAGATGCTTTGAGGAGAGAACAGTTATATGCTAACCTTAAGAAATGCACCTTTTGCACAGATAAGGTTGTGTTTCTTGGTTTTGTTGTTAGCGCAGATGGTATACAGGTGGATGATGAAAAAGTTCGAGCCATTAGGAGTGGCCGACCTCCCACCACTATTGGAGAAATCCGGAGTTTCTATGGGCTTGCGAGCTTTTACCGGAGATTTGTGCCACACTTTAGTGGCATAGCAGCACCCATGACAGAGGTGATCAAGAAGAACATCGAGTTCTACTGGGGAAAGGAACAAGAGAACGTGTTCAACACGCTTAAGGAGAAATTAACACACGCCTCGGTACTTTCTCTACCTAATTTCTCTAAAACCTTCGAAGTTGAATGTGATGATTCTGGTGTTGGTATTGGTGCAGTTTTGATGCAAGAGGTTCGACCGATTGCATACTTTAGCAAGAAGCTGGGAGGGGCGACATTAAACTATCCAACGTACGATAAGGAGTTGTACGCGTTGGTCCAAGCATTGCAAACGTGGCAGCACTATCTGTGGATGAAGGAGTTTGTGATCCACACTGACCATGAGTCCTTGAAGCACTTGAAAGGACAACACAAGCTGAACAAGAGGCATGCTCGTTGGATGGAGTTCATCGAGACGTTTCCTTACGTAATCAAGTACAAGCAATGGAAGGAGAACGTGGTAGATGACGCACTTTCTAGAAGGTACACATTGCTTGCTACTCTAGATGTTAAGCTACTTGGCTTTGAGAATTTGAAAAGCTTGTATGTGGGAGATGTTGACTTTGGTGAACTTTATAGTGCATGTGAACAGTCTGGTAGTGGCAAGTTTTATAGGCATGATGGATTTCTGTTTAGGGAAAACAAATTGTGTGTGCCTAATTGCTCTATCCGTGATTTGTTGTTGTTGGAAGCACATGGAGGTGGTTTGATGGGACATTTCGGTGTGGGTAAGACTTTATCTGTTTTGCATGAACATTTTTATTGGTCTCATATGAAACGTGATGTGGAACGTGTCTGTGGTAAGTGCATTACTTGTCGTCAAGCTAAGTCTAGAGTTCAACCACATGGTTTGTATACTCCTTTGCCCATTCCTACATGCCCTTGGATTGACATTTCTATGGATTTCGTGTTAGGTCTGCCTAGGAGTAAACGTGGTAGAGATTCTATTTTTGTGGTTGTTGGTAGGTTCTCAAAGATGGCACATTTTATCCCATATCACAAAACTAATGATACATCCCATATTGCTGATTTATTTTTCAAAGAAGTTGTTAGATTGCATGGCATGCCTAGGACTATAGTGTCTGATAGAGATGCAAAGTTTCTGAGCTACTTTTGGAAGACTTTGTGGTGTAAGTTAGGTACTAAACTGTTGTTTTCTACCACTTGTCACCCCAAACTGACGGTTAGACTGAGGTAGTTAATAGAACTTTGTCTACATTATTGCGTGCCTTAATAAAAAAGAACATTAAGACTTGGGAAGATTGTTTGTCGCATGTTGAGTTTGCTTATAATAGGTATGTTCTTCTGCATCTCAATTTTCTCCATTTGAAGTAGCTTATGGTTTTAATCCTTTGACTCCTATGGATTCAATTCTGTTACCTGTTCAAGAGCATACTAACCTTGATGGAGAAAGTCGAGCTGATTTTGTTAGACAAATTCATGAGAAGGCAAGGGCAAATATTGAGAGACACACTGAGCAGTATGCCATGAAGGCCAACAAAGGGCAAAAGAAAGTTGTGTTTGAGCCTGGTGATTGGTTTTGGTTGCATATGCGGAAGGAGAGATTTCCAGCACAACGACGTTCCAAGTTACTTCTAAGAGGCGATGGACCATTTCAAGTGGTGGAGCGTATAAGTGGCAATGCCTACAAGCTGGATCTTCCAGGTGAGTATAATGTCAGTACTTCGTTTAATGTTGCTGACTTGAGCCCTTTTGATGTAGGTGATGAGCTGGATTTGAGGATAAATCCTTTTCAAGAGAAGGGGAATGATACGACCCGAGTTGAGGAAGGACTTGACTCAATTAGGGTGCCTGAGGGACCGATGACAAGATCCCGAGCTAAGAGATTCAAGGAGAGTCTCAATGGATTCATTCAAGAGGTCTGGAGCCAAGAGTTATCCAAGCGATCCGTGGAGGGAGTGGAAACCGAGCTTAAGTGGAAGACAGTGATCTCGAGCTGCAGAACACGAACTACAGCACGAGTCAGGATGCGAGCAGCTGGTCGCGCCCGTGGGCGCGAGCTACAGCGCGAGTGGAGCCGGTCGCGCCCGTGACCTATTTGGTTTCGGTACGGACGCAAGTTACAGTGCGACCCGAGGCGCGAGTGACTCGATCGCGTCCGCGACCTGTTCGGCTTTGGACTAAGCGCGATCTACAGCGCGACCCGGGGCGCGACTGAGCCCGTGTCACGCCTAGTTGAAGTGTGTTCCAGAAGCAGCGTGTTCTATGATTTTATTCCTTATTTTGTTAGGATTTTAACTATGGATTATTTTATTTTGGGCCCAACTATATAAGGGTTGCTTCTATTGTAATTTTGCAAAGATTATTCATAACACAAACTTTATTTTGCGAGTTATTTCTCTCTGGAGAATTCTCTCTTTCTCACGCACACACCGTGAGACTCCTTCAACTTATCAAACAGTCAATCCACAACTGTTTGTGGCGTCGCCATCAATCGCGAGTTCGTGTTTTCAATTATTTGCGGGTTTCGTCAAGTTCATCGTCGGGGTTCGATTCATTGTGAGGCTAGGGTTCGAGGTTTTCCCCAATTCCACCGTTGTAACCTGATACTCCTGGGAGGATCGTATCAGTAAATACATAACTTTGAGGGTCCCACCAATATATCATTCACTTTTAATATATATACATATATATTACTTTTATACAAAATTAAGTAATTAATTTTAAATATTAATTTTAGGTATTAATTCAAAGTCATCATTAAATTTTTTTATTTAATTTTTTTAAATTAAAATGAATCACTTTTTTTTACCAAATAATAAATAAAAAAAACCAACAATTTTATTCATACTAGAACAATAAGAACAATATTGAGAAATAAAACACAAAGATTACATAAAATAAAATATTGAAATAAATAAAAACTTCTTAAACAAACTAATTATTAATATTATTATTATTGCCGTATTTTGCCCAAATATACTCAATCAAGTCGGCTCGAAGCTTGTGATGTTGTTTCTTATCTTGTAGCTCTGCCTCTATATTTATAGATGCTTGCAGACTAATCACATTAGAAATTGATATGTGTCTGCAAAGTTGATAAATGTCATATGACTGTCTAATTGAGATGTATGCATTACTGCAAAAGGTGGTAAATGGATCCAAAAATAAATTCAATTGAAATAAATAATTAAATAAAATCATTTATTTCATTTAATGGTATAAAATTCGTTAAATTTGAAATATTAAAATAAATTAACGTACACCGTAAAAGTTGGGGGCGTTGCACCCGAACCCCCATCAGGGGAGCTTCCCCCCAACCCCAGGACCAGGGGCGCGTCGCCTCCTGGACCCCCGACTCGCTGACCAGGCAGCGAGACCTCCGTCTGCGTCTGGGTTATTCAAGACACCCTTACGATAGTGATTTTTGGAAAACTATTCAATTGATTTTTGGAAAAATGTTAGTGATTTTGGAAAAAAAATAAAATTGTTCATTTGATTTTTTTTATTACATTTAAGGTATTAAACTATAACATAAAAAATCGCATAATAAGATAATAAATAAAAATCGACAATGAATTATAAAACAACACACACATTGCAAAGAGTACAAGAATTTTGATCAAAATAAATAATCAAATTTAAAAGATAATTAAATAGAAAAAAACTAATTTAAATTATAATATATTATATTAAATTTCATAAATAAAATTAATATGTGTAAAGATAAATTACAATTTTAGAAAAACTAAAAAAAATAAAAATTATAATAAATAAAAAAAACCAATAATATCAATAAGAACTCTTAAAAATAGAAAAAAGAAAAATTATATATAATTTATATGTTTACGAAAGTTATTTGAATATGTAAAAAAGAAAAAAAAAACAGAAATAAAAGAAAAATGAAAGAAAATGAGGGAGAGGAAGCCTAGAGATTGAGGAGAGAGAGACGTGGGATTAAAAAAAAAAAAGTAAAAATAGAAAAGAGAGGTGGACAGATGTGGAATCAATGCATTACAAGTATCTCACTTGCTTTATTTGGAGCGTAGAGTGGACGTGTAATTTTTCTTCATGGAGTTGTTTACACGCGATCAAAATGGGCAACAATTTCCATTTTCGCTTTTTTGATACAAGCATTTGAAATTTTGTATTTCATTTTGTACCATTTTTTATTCGACCCACAATAGTTTATACCATAATATGGTACATACAAATAATTTGTACCAATTTGTACCGCCCTATAGTGGGTGCTCTTATATTTCTTATAAGTCATGTTTTTTAAATCTATTCTAATATATATAATACTAGGAAAAAAGGCGTACATACAATCCCTATGTATTTCTCGAAAATGCAAAAGACTTCAAATGTTTAAGCGAAAATAATACTTATATTTTGGATATTTTTTCAAAATTAACAAAAAAATATATATTTTTTCAAAAAATGTGCAAATCTAATATTTAACTAATTTTACGATCTCAAAATCACATGTAATTGATTGCATTTATAAAAAAAATTCATCAAATCAAGAAATATTAAATTACAATTAATTGCATACAACTTTCGGGACGTAAAATTGATTAAATGTTAGATTTGTAATTTTTTTGAAAATGTGGGTACTATTTTATTAATTTTAAAAAAATGTCCAAAATATAAGTATCAGAGTGTAATTTACCTAATATTTAAATAATTAATTTAAATTCACTTATATGCTTAACCTTATTCATTCGTGTAGTGATGCACTAATTGCGATTTTTGAAGTTTTATGTTAACATGAACACTGTGAATACCGAATCTTAGTTTTCGGCCAAAAAGAACACAATATACATTACAAACATATTCGGTATTTCACATCTAATTCGAGCTTACGCACGCACTTAAAAATATTTAATGAGGTCGAAAATGAGTTATTTTTAAGAGGAAGTTTAGATCAGTAATATATATATATATATATATATAGTAAAATCTCTATATAAGAATACTCTATATAAGAATAACCTCCTTTTAGTAATAAAAAGTTATGGTCCCAAGTTGGGACCATCTATAAATAAGAATAACCTCTACATTGTAATATTCCGGTGTTTTTTAGGATCATCCTTAAGAAATTTACCTCCATATAGTAATAAAATGACATTAAATTTTAAATATATTTAAATATCTATATAGAATATCTTGAATTATTTAACTACATGTGTTACAGTAAACATAAGACTGTATGAAATATAAAGTTGTATGTGACAATGCTTTAATTTTTTGGGTTAATACCACATCCTTTAACTTGCACGTTCGAAGGAACTCGTCAACACAATCATCTTCTTGTTGAATCAAAAGCATTTTAAGCTTGTCCAACATGTTTGAAGCTTCTTGATATGATACTTTTTATATTTCTACACTATCATCCTCTAGATTATCACCTCGCACTTCTGGTCTAATTCCTAAAATGATGTCTTCTTTGGTTAAAATACATGAATGAATCTTATATACCTTTTAAATTAATGTTTTTAAAATATAAAGGGACATTTCCAAGTGTTGTATAATATATATTAATTTTTTTAAAAATAATAATTTTTATATGTAAACTCTTAAGAATAACCTCCTTATAGTAATATTTTTCTCTGATCCCAATGATATTATTGTATAAAAGTTTTACTGTATATATATATATATGTATATATATTTTTTTCTGTGTGTAAATTAAAGTTAGAGAGAAGTGTAAATACTAGATACTCAACGTGGAAGAATTTGAACATGCATAAACACACCTTCAACCAATTTAATTTTATTTTAAAAAAATAAAGACTTTAAGGCAATCCGTAAAATAAACTTTCCACCATCCAAAAATATACAGTTACTTTAATTTCTCAATTGACACTATGATCCCGTTTGGTTGGCACGAAATTTGACTGGGGAAAGTATTTAAATTCCTTATTTTAACGTTACTGTGTTTGATTCATTTTTTTATATAATATGAAAAGGAATCAGATTCCTCAAAGTAAGAAAAATTATTCAACTTTCTTGGAATGTGAATACCTATTGCAAGTATGTATTCTTATTCTTTATTTTTGAGAATCTGATGTTAAATGATTTCATTGTTCGATTTTTTCATTTATTATTATTTAATTTTTTATAAATTATTATTAAATTTGGATTCATATTTTTTAACCCAAAAATATTTTTTTTAAATTGAAAAAAAAGATGTATTATCATTTTTTTTATTGATACTGAGTTTGGATTAAAACATTTCTGTGACGCCCCAGTCCCACTAGGACCAAAACGTCACCAAAAGACATGCATACATGCTTACGTGATAAATATTTTTCAAGAAATTAAATTAACTTTATAACTAATTTATAAACGGACAGCACCTCAACTTAAAAATGTTCAAACCATGCACTCAGGTGCTTTCAAAGTCAACTTTCAACAAGGCTTTTCAAAATCACAAACTCACATATAACCAAATTTTGACCTGTCAACAAGAAAATACACATAGCCAATCAAGTCACTCATTCAAAAAACTCCACGGTCAACCCTTATATACATTCAAAATATTTGTATATACAGTCAAAATTGACCACAGAGGTAAACAACTTTCAAACTTAAAGGTTTTGCAGAGTATCAACGAAAGCATTTAATATTTAATATACAAACATAAATTTAAAGATGGTTTTAAGCAAAAATCATACAAGGGTCAACCATTTAACCCACTCCAACAGCTCGCCCTCAACCAGCTTGATCTCCTGGACCTGAAAACATTTGAAAATATTTGGGTTGAGTGCCAGAAAACACTCAGTGGGCATTTTCATTCGTCCAAGTCATACTTTCATGCTTTAAAATCAATCATAAACATACTTTATAACATAGTTTACTCTTCTTTATTGGATGAGAGACCCGATGTGATCACATGATACTTTACGGTTACTTATCTAGACATTTAGTCACAAAGTAAACCGTCTTGCTTGTAAGTCGGAATTCCTCTATGCATGAAGTCTCAACACATCCAATCATTGCGTAAACAATGCTATTAAAACATTTAACATGCTTTTCATGGACGAATTTAAAACATAGTTGTGAGTTATAGAAAAACCCACCTGGATGATCTCAATAACAGTGCAATTTATGCGTGAGATGCTATTACGCTTTCAGCTCGTCTCGACCTATAAAATTAAAATTCTAACTTAGAATCCTCAAATAGGTCAATAAAGGTAATAACTTAGATCCTAAATGACTTAAATAAGAATTTCCTATGTCTTGGGATCATTTAGAATTAAAATGGAGTCAAATGGGCGATTAATGCGCATTTAACGGAATAGATCAACTTGGTGACCCTGATTGAGAAATTATCGGACTTTCTAGACTAAATATGAGTGGATAAAGATGAATCAAATAGAATTCAATGGCTATGAAATTTGATTTAGCATTTAGGAGGGAATTATAATATTTAGAATTCCTTTTGAGGCAAAATATAACATTTGAAAATTATAGAATTAAATAACATTTTCTAAGAATTCTAATTTAATCCCCAAATACTAAACTAGAATTAAATTAAATAAATAGGTAAATAAATTTGAAATCAAGCAATAAATCTCGTAATTAAAGGTTAAAAGAACGTAAAAAAAATAATTTTAATCCAATAGTTGGGTTAATTAAATTTCACCGAAAGAAGTGGCGCATGATAGCTAACAAACAAATTTTAGTTTATTAGGCTTTCCGAGCATGACCTAAGCTATATTTATAGCCTATTTGCCAAGGAAGAAGTCTAGATACAAATTTCATTAGGCTTGTCTATAATTAATATAGTGAACAAGGATATCAAATTAAAAAAAAAATGGCCGAAGAGCCGTGAATTAGATTGCTTACCTTCAGCTTGATTTTTTTCCACTTTTGATGTAATTCTCCCCCCTATTCTCCAAGTGATATATATGTATATATAGATTGGTATGTTCCCTTGGTTCACGTCCAACACGTATACAACAATTAATACACTAACCTATTTCTATTGTTTCCCAAATGGCCGAGTTTAATTGGTTAAAAATTTTATTTTATTTTTATTTATTTATTATTATTATTATTATTATTATTATTATTATTATTATTATTATTATTATTATTATTATTACTACTACTATCTGTTTCCTCTTGCAAACACACGTATACTCTATACACTTACTCAACTAGGAAATTCTCCAAATGGCTAAAATTAATTCATGAGTGAACATGATTATCCAACAAAAAAAAAAAATTCATTACTTTATTTATTCTTTAAAAGGTCTAACAATAATATGTTTATTAAGGTATTGTTGAATGTGGGCTTGAGTAAATGGATGCAAATTGAGCCTTAATTGGGCCGAAAGTGGATTGGATAATTGGACTTGAATTTATAATAGTGGTCATGGTAGAATAAATTTGGCTCAAATTATCACATGAATTAAATTTCATTGAAAACTCAAATGAAGTCCGATTTAGATGATCTTGATATCAAAATGATCCCAATAATCTCTATTTTTATAATATATATTCTAATATTAAGTAGAAAACTCAACTAAGGTTGAGACTTCTTAATCTTTTTGCGTCTCTAAGCCCATAATTAACTAGCCAAAATAATTTGGATTCTAATTTCATGAAATTTCTAGCTATAAAATAAATTTTAAATACTATATCTTTCTGGGGTGTTACATCCTCCCCTCCTTAAAAAAAATTTCGTCCCCGAAATTGAATATACCTGCTATGACGAGGGTTGGATACTTTGCCAGGATCTGATTCTCAAGTTCCCATGTAGCTTCCTCTTGTCCGTGTCTGCTCCATTGAACTTTCACAATCATTAGTTCTTTATTCCGCAGCTTTTGGACTTTTCTGTCGAGAATAGCTATAGGAAACTCGTCGTATGTCAGATCAAGATTTACTTCTATTTCTTCCTGATTTACGACGTGACTTGGATCGAAAATATATTTTCGAAGCATTGAAATATGAAACACGTCATAAATTCCTCCTAACTTTGGCGGTAATGCCAACTTGTAGGCAACTTCTCCGATTCGTTCAAGAATTTCATACGGTCCAATGTATCTGGGCCGCAACTTTCCTTTCTTTCCAAATCGCATAATGCCTCTTGTAGGAGATATTTTCATGAACACCTTATCTCCTACCTGAAATTGTAAATCCTTCCTTCTTTTATCTGCATACATTTTTTGTCGATCTTGGGCCTCTTTCATTCTTTGCCTTACTTTTTCAATAACCTCAACAGTTTTCTGTATAATTTCTGGGCCTAAAATTTTTCTTTCACCAACTTCATCCCAGTAAAGTGGTGATCTGCACTTTCGACCATATAGAGCCTCATAAGGCGCCATGCCAATGGTCGCTTGAAAACTGTTGTTGTAAGCAAATTCAACCAAAGACAAATATTCCTCCCAGCTTCCTCCTTGATCCATGACCACAGCCCTGAGCATATCCTCCAGGGTCTGTATTGTCCTTTCAGACTGTCCATCAGTCTGTGGGTGGAAAGCTGTACTGAAATTCAATTTTGTGCCCATTGCATTTTGTAAGCTTTGCCAAAATTTAGATGTAAATCGCGTATCACGATCTGATGTCACTGACACAGGTGCACCATGAAGTCTTACAATTTCTCTTACATAAATTTGTGCCAGTTTATCCAATCCTAAAGTCATCTTGACCGGTAAAAAGTGCGCCGACTTGGTCAAACGGTCAACGATAACCCATATGGCATGATTTCCACGTAATGACTTTGGTAGACCAACGACAAAGTCCATTGTGATATGCTCCCACTTCCATTCAGGAATTTCTAGGGGTTTGAGCAATCCAGATGGCCTTTGATGTTCTGCCTTGACTTGTTGACAAGTCATGCATCTTTCAACATACGCTGCAATGTCCCTCTTCATATTTCGCCACCAGAATGTCATCCTCAAATCTCTATACATTTTAGTACTCCCTGGATGAGCAGTATAAAGCGTGCAATGAGCTTCATCTAAAACTTCTCTTATCAATTCTTCATTTCGTGGCACACAAATTCTATTCCCATACATCAATGCATTATCGTCTGCAACCACGAATTCTCCTGGGGCTCCTTGACCTATTCTTCTTTTTATCTTCTCAAGATAGATATCCTTTTGTTGAGCCTCGACGATTCGGCCTCGCAAGTTAGGCTTCATTATCATCGTTGTTATATGCGCACTTATGCTATCTGGTGGAGTTACAATTTCAATGCTAAGTTTGGCAAAGTCTCTAGTGATTTGTTCTTGTTGAGTGATTAGATAACTCAATTCTACTCGATTCTTCCTGCTTAGAGCGTCAGCAACAACGTTTGCCTTTCCTGGATGGTATTGGATGGAACAGTCATAATCTTTGACCAGCTCTAACCATCTTCTTTGCCTCATGTTGAGTTCTTTCTGTTCGAACAGATATTTTAAACTTTTGTGATCCGAGTAAATCACACTCTTTCCACCATATAAATAGTGTCTCCAAATTTTCAATGCATGCACCACTGCGGCCAATTCCAAATCATGTGTTGGGTAGTTATTCTCATGTGGCTTTAACTGACGTGATGCATACGCAATCACCTTTCCATTTTGCATCAGAACACAACCTAAACCCTGCTTTGATGCATCTGTAAAAACCACGAACCCTTCAGATTCTTCTGGTATAGCTAGTACTGGTGCAGTAACTAACCTCTTTTTCAATTCTTGGAAGCTTCTCTCACAATCATCAGTCCATTTGAATTTATTCTCCTTTTTCAATAGCTGGGTCATAGGCCTTGCTATCTTGGAGAATCCTTCAATGAATCTTCTATAGTACCCAGCTAGACCCAAGAAACTACGTATCTCATGTACGCTTGTCGGGGTTTTCCATTCACTAACTGCATTCACCTTGGCAGGATCCACTTTAATGCCCTGGTCTGAGACAATGTGTCCCAAAAACACCACTTCCTTTAGCCAAAATTCACATTTGCTGAATTTGGCATAAAGTCCTTCCTTTCGTAGTGTATCTAGCACAATTCTCAAATGCTCAACATGTTGATCTTCATTTTTGGAATATATCAGTATGTCATCGATGAAGACGATTACAAATTTATCTAGATATGGGTGAAAAACTCGATTCATTAAGCCCATAAAAACTGCAGGTGCATTGCTAAGACCAAAAGGCATCACTATAAACTCATAGTGACCATAGCGTGTACGAAATGCAGTCTTGGGTATATCTTCCTTCCGAATTTTAAGTTGATGATACCCAGACCTTAAATCAATCTTGGAAAATACTCCTGCTCCTCTTAATTGGTCAAATAAGTCATCAATTCTGGGAAGTGGATATTTGTTCTTGATAGTTAATTTATTCAACTCTCTGTAGTCTATGCACATTCGGAGTGTTCCATCTTTCTTCTTAACGAACAACACAGGTGCTCCCCACGGTGAGACGCTGGGTTGAATATAACCCTTGTCTAAGAGTTCCTGTAGCTGAACCTTTAACTCCTCTAACTCCTTTGGTGCCATACGATACGGCGCTCTTGATACTGGAGCAGCTCCCGGTAGCAAGTCTATTGTAAACTCAACCTGTCTGTCTGGAGGTAGACCTGGCAAGTCCTCTGGAAACACATCTTTATAGTCCCGCACCACAGGTACATCATCAATTGTCACCTTCTCTGTCTTGTTCATTATTAAACTTACTAAGAACGATTCACATCCTTCTCTTCTAAGCATCTTCATTGCTTTCATTGCAGAAATAACTCTTACTCTAGCTCCCAACTTTGATCCATGAAAAGTGAATTCCGGCTCTTCCGGTCTTTGGAAGGTTAGCTCCTTTTCAAGACACTTAATTGTGGCATGGTTAGCCTCTAACCAATCCATTCCGAGGATAATATCAAAGTCTCTTAAGTCTAAAACATGTAGATCTGCACTTAGTGATCTATACCCAAGGTTCAAATCTATATTTTTGCATATTTGATCAGCAATTAAGATCCTCCCCGAAGGTATACTTACTTCTAAGGCCTCACTAAGTTTTTCCTTAGTCAGTTTTAGCCTAGAGCATAGTGCGGCAGATATAAATGAATGCGAAGCTCCAGTGTCAAATAATGCAAGTACAGGCATATTTGATATACTAATCATACCTGCCATATTTCCAGGCTCACGTGCAGCATCTTGTCGATTAAGAGCAAAGGCTCGAGCATTTCTTGCCGGAGGTTGACTTGGCCTAGCCACCTCTTTTCCCTTATTCATTGGACAATTATATGCCATATGTCCTGGTTGCCAGCACCTATAACACACATTCCTTCTCTTCATACATTCACCATTATGTTTCTTTCCACAAGTTCGACATAATGGTTTTTCTTGTTGTGCTTTGGAATTTGATCCTCCTCCCATCCTAGCCTTTTTGTCGAAACTGCGACCCTTATTCTTGTTATCATTCCATTTTCTTTTCCTATTCGGCTCATCAACCTTGTTCTCATTCTTGCGAAGCGATGATTCCACATCTTGAGCTCGTTCAAGAGTTTCAGCATACGTGGCCATGCCACGCCCAGCTATGATACTGCTGATCTCAGTTCGTAAGACTCTTTTGAATCTATGAGCTTTTTTCTCATCAGTGTCTGTCAGGTGTGGAGCATACCTAGACAGCTGATTGAACTTTCGTTCATAATCATTCACTGTCATATTTCCCTGAGTTAACTGTAAGAACTCGGTTTCTTTCTGATCCCGATAACACATTGGAATAAACTTCCGCATAACCGCTTGCTTGAAATCCTCCCAAGTCATATTTGCAAATTGTTCAGGCGTCATCGACCTCCTATGCGTTTCCCACCAATGATCAGCATCACCAATGAGCTGGAAGATTGTACATGCAATGCGCTGAGAGTCGGTACACACCATGTATGCGAATGTACGTTCCATCATTCGTAACCATTCTTCAGCCTCAGTCGGTTCACCCTGACCATTAAAGGTCGGCGGTTGGTATGTTCGAAACTGAGCGATAACACGTGCCGTATCTTCTTGTGGAGAATTTTGAGCCTGATTATTTTGACGTCTTGGCGGCATCCTATACACGTATTTCAGACGTTAGATACTTTGATCGTCAAATACTCTTATAAAATTCTAAGGTAACGATACAACGCACTTAGATTCGTGTGGATCATAAAATTCCAGTGAGCTAAAGAAGCTCTAAAGTCAAACTAGGTACTTATGTTCAGTGCATCTATGTTCAAATCCCAGCTAAGTTCTGATCTAAAACTAGCTCAGATGATGTTTATGCATCAAATGGATTTGACATGAAAACACTGATAACCATACTTTGTAAAACATAACTTTCACAATGCTATAAAATCATACTTTTCACCATGCTTTAAATTACACATTGAGATCACTTGCATTTGTATATCATGGATACAATCATATACATACACTTTTCATAAGAGCACTAAAGAAATTCAAAACATAAACTTTAGTACCTTCCCGGAGTAAGCCTGGCGAGACGATAGCTGCTGGGTTATGGGTAACCATTTTGATAACACAATACTCAAAACATTTCAATTTTGAAAACATCACAGGCCTATAATCACGTAGACCTGCTCTGATACCACCTGTGACGCCCCAGTCCCACTAGGACCAAAACGTCACCAAAAGACATGCATACATGCTTACGTGATAAATATTTTTCAAGAAATTAAATTAACTTTATAACTAATTTATAAACGGACAGCACCTCAACTTAAAAATGTTCAAACCATGCACTCAGGTGCTTTCAAAGTCAACTTTCAACAAGGCTTTTCAAAATCACAAACTCACATATAACCAAATTTTGACCTGTCAACAAGAAAATACACATAGCCAATCAAGTCACTCATTCAAAAAACTCCACGGTCAACCCTTATATACATTCAAAATATTTGTATATACAGTCAAAATTGACCACAGAGGTAAACAACTTTCAAACTTAAAGGTTTTGCAGAGTATCAACGAAAGCATTTAATATTTAATATACAAACATAAATTTAAAGATGGTTTTAAGCAAAAATCATACAAGGGTCAACCATTTAACCCACTCCAACAGCTCGCCCTCAACCAGCTTGATCTCCTGGACCTGAAAACATTTGAAAATATTTGGGTTGAGTGCCAGAAAACACTCAGTGGGCATTTTCATTCGTCCAAGTCATACTTTCATGCTTTAAAATCAATCATAAACATACTTTATAACATAGTTTACTCTTCTTTATTGGATGAGAGACCCGATGTGATCACATGATACTTTACGGTTACTTATCTAGACATTTAGTCACAAAGTAAACCGTCTTGCTTGTAAGTCGGAATTCCTCTATGCATGAAGTCTCAACACATCCAATCATTGCGTAAACAATGCTATTAAAACATTTAACATGCTTTTCATGGACGAATTTAAAACATAGTTGTGAGTTATAGAAAAACCCACCTGGATGATCTCAATAACAGTGCAATTTATGCGTGAGATGCTATTACGCTTTCAGCTCGTCTCGACCTATAAAATTAAAATTCTAACTTAGAATCCTCAAATAGGTCAATAAAGGTAATAACTTAGATCCTAAATGACTTAAATAAGAATTTCCTATGTCTTGGGATCGTTTAGAATTAAAATGGAGTCAAATGGGCGATTAATGCGCATTTAACGGAATAGATCAACTTGGTGACCCTGATTGAGAAATTATCGGACTTTCTAGACTAAATATGAGTGGATAAAGATGAATCAAATAGAATTCAATGGCTATGAAATTTGATTTAGCATTTAGGAGGGAATTATAATATTTAGAATTCCTTTTGAGGCAAAATATAACATTTGAAAATTATAGAATTAAATAACATTTTCTAAGAATTCTAATTTAATCCCCAAATACTAAACTAGAATTAAATTAAATAAATAGGTAAATAAATTTGAAATCAAGCAATAAATCTCGTAATTAAAGGTTAAAAGAACGTAAAAAAAATAATTTTAATCCAATAGTTGGGTTAATTAAATTTCACCGAAAGAAGTGACGCATGATAGCTAACAAACAAATTTTAGTTTATTAGGCTTTTCGAGCATGACCTAAGCTATATTTATAGCCTATTTGCCAAGGAAGAAGTCTAGATACAAATTTCATTAGGCTTGCCTATAATTAATATAGTGAACAAGGATATCAAATTAAAAAAAAATGGCCGAAGAGCCGTGAATTAGATTGCTTACCTTCAGCTTGATTTTTTTCCACTTTTGATGTAATTCTCCCCCCTATTCTCCAAGTGATATATATGTATATATAGATTGGTATGTTCCCTTGGTTCACGTCCAACACGTATACAACAATTAATACACTAACCTATTTCTATTGTTTCCCAAATGGCCGAGTTTAATTGGTTAAAAATTTTATTTTATTTTTATTTATTTATTATTATTATTATTATTATTATTACTACTACTATCTGTTTCCTCTTGCAAACACACGTATACTCTATACACTTACTCAACTAGGAAATTCTCCAAATGGCTAAAATTAATTCATGAGTGAACATGATTATCCAACAAAAAAAAAAAATTCATTACTTTATTTATTCTTTAAAAGGTCTAACAATAATATGTTTATTAAGGTATTGTTGAATGTGGGCTTGAGTAAATGGATGCAAATTGAGCCTTAATTGGGCCGAAAGTGGATTGGATAATTGGACTTGAATTTATAATAGTGGTCATGGTAGAATAAATTTGGCTCAAATTATCACATGAATTAAATTTCATTGAAAACTCAAATGAAGTCCGATTTAGATGATCTTGATATCAAAATGATCCCAATAATCTCTATTTTTATAATATATATTCTAATATTAAGTAGAAAACTCAACTAAGGTCGAGACTTCTTAATCTTTTTGCGTCTCTAAGCCCATAATTAACTAGCCAAAATAATTTGGATTCTAATTTCATGAAATTTCTAGCTATAAAATAAATTTTAAATACTATATCTTTCTGGGGTGTTACAATTTCAATAAAAAAAATGAGTAAAATAAAAAAAATGAAAAAAATAGAAAATTTTATAAAAAAAAGAAATTCAAAAAATGTGATACTTTTTTTATTGACGAAATTCCCACCAAAATTCGATTATTCTATACATCATTTTTTTTTGTCATTTCTATCAAAATTTCAATAATATCATTTTTGAGGCAACACTGCAGATTAAAGAACGACCATACCATTGTCAATATAGTTAATTTTACAAAATATTTGCCTTAATTGATCATAAAGATATTAACCCAAAAGTATTAAATAATTTTCTTGATTATTTTTTAGTCATATCATTTTATTTAAATTGAAATAAAGTGATGCATTCAATATATATAGTAGTCTTACAAATTGAAGAATTATATATTATATTGTTCGTAATTTAAAATTATAAACTATTATATATATATATATTAGATATTTAATTATCTACTATTGTTTAAATTTAATCCAACAATAAAACAAGAATCGTAACAATTTTCTTGTTATGTTCCAAACATAAACTAAAGATTCTGTTAATAATTATTTTCTTCAGAATCACATATTCACAGAAATCATATTCCAAAAAATTTTTACTTTCCTGCCAACACAAACTAAAGATTCATGTTTTGATACATATCACATATCCTTAGATGGAGCGAAATTAATTGATATCCAATTAGGGTATATAATTAATTTTTCAATATTAAATTTTATTTTTTAATTAATAACTGATTATTTTGTAAAAAAATAATTATATATCCTAATTGGATAGGATGAACCAAAATTATATAATAAGTGTAAAATTAAAGTAAAGCACAATAAATTAAACTGAATGAAAAATCGAAGAAAAATTAATAAATTTAACTGTATAGCAACAAATATTGTACAAAGTATAGCAGATGATTTCATCCTCGAATTTACGTATAAAATATGCATACAATTTAATTCATAACATAGCATAGAAACTAATTAATACATTTATAGAAATTTTACAGGAATCAAAGTTTTGACGCACCATATTTGACCGGAAGCATTAGATACCAAATTTAGATTTTCCGTTTTAAGTTGCCCAAAAACAAGAACGTCGTACGTCGTACCCAAAAACCAAGTTGAACCATACAAATGCATATGTGGTCGTCCTATCCCCTAAAACTAGCTACTAATCCAACAACTGCTTCATTATAAATTCGCGAGGGTTAGATGCAACGTGAAAGAATCAAATAAAACAAAAAAATAAAAAAATATATATTAAAAAAAATAAAAAAAAAATAGAATAAATCCAGTATGGATAGAAAAATGTTATTCCCAGTAGTTTTAGTAGTCCTGCAGTTGGTGGCCACGAAGGTGAATTCCCAGGGAACGGTGTTCGACATCAGAAAATACGGCGCGGCGGCGGGCGGCGACATTAGCGAGGCGTTGATGAAAGCATGGAAAGACGCAATCGCATCGCCAACACCATGCCAGATACTGGTCCCAAAGGGTGACTGGACCCTGAGTCAGGCTCACATGGCCGGACCCAACAAGTCCCCCATAAACCTCGTGGTTGAAGGGAACCTCAAAGCTTACCCGGACCCGGCCAAGCTCCCCGTGAAGACCTACGAGTGGGTGACCATCAACTACGTGAACTTCCTCACCATCTCCGGCGGCGGAGTGTTCGACGGGCAGGGGAAGCAGGCGTGGGCCGCCAACGACTGCAACAAGAACAAGAACTGCGCGAAGCTGCCCATCAACCTGAGCCTGAACTTCATCAACAACTCCGTGATCCAAGACGTGACCACCAAGGACAGCAAGAACTTCCACGTGAACTGCATCTCCAGCAGCAACGTCACCTTCAAGAACTTCAAGGTCTCCGCCCCCGAGGAGAGCATCAACACCGACGGCATCCACATCGCCCGCAGCGACAAGATCACGGTCATCGACACCGTCATCGAGACCGGCGACGACTGCATCTCCATGGGCGACGAGCTCACCAACGTTCTCATCAAGAACGTGAAGTGTGGGCCTGGCCACGGCATCAGCATCGGCAGCCTCGGGAAGAATCCGCAGGAGAAGGACATCAAGGGGATCACCGTCCAGAACTGCACCTTCACCAACACTCAGAACGGGATAAGGATCAAGACTTGGCCCTCCGCCCCCGCCGTCCTCACCATCTCCGATCTCCATTTCCTCGACTTGACCATGGTCAACGCCAGCAGCCCCATCATCTTTGACCAGCAATACTGCCCCTGGAATCTCTGCTCCTTGGACGTACGTAAATATTAATTAATTAATTACTAATTAATACATTAATTAATTATATACATATGATCATTGTCGAGTATGTTGTTGTTGTTTGCAGAAGCCGTCGAATATCCAGATCAGTGACGTGGAGATAGCCAACATCAAGGGCACGAGCGCAACCTCGGAGGTGCTGACGTTTTCGTGCAGCTCAAGCAAGCCGTGCCAGGGTGTGAAGGTCGGGGCCGTTGATCTTACTTACGTTGGATCCGAACCCGAACCCACCACCACACGATGCGAGAACTTTAAGCCCGTTCTCTCCGGCACGCAGAAGCCGGCTCTCTGCGACGCCGCCGCCAAACCCAAACCCAAGGCCCAGCCTAAATGAATATCACCTTAATTACGTACTAATTACTATATATATGATATATATATATATATGTATATTAATATATAGTATTAATAGTAATATATATATACTCCTTTTACTTTTTCTGTTTTTTTTTCAACAACAATAAATTATTAGAACCTGGTTTCATTAGGGAATCAAATATGTCGCGACTCGTGTTCCCGCCTCTCATAATTTCATTAAAGAGGCTGAGGAGTGAGGATTAATTAGTTTTTCACCAACTACCTACAACCGTTGATCGTTAATGCAATTTTCTTGCGTTGAAATTTCCCGTTACACTTTCTTGTGTTTCACTTCTTATTTCATTATCAAATTTATGGTTTTAACAATATTTATTATAAAATAAAAATTAATTATATCATAAATAATCATAGTCAACATTTATAAAAAAGAATTAAAAAATTATAAACATAATTTTAAAAAATAAATCATAATAATTTCATTATTAATTAGAAATCAAAAATTAAATATTAAAAAATGATTAGAAACCCTAATTGGGTGGGGTGAACCCAAAAAAATCATAAAATTAAACTAAATAACAAAAAAATAAAATTAAAAAAAAAATACAAGAAAAAAATCGTAATTTAAAAGTGTAACATGGAGTGTAACACAGAGAGTGCCTGTAACAGGAAATTAAATTCCAATCCAATTTTCTGATCATTAGAAATTTGGTTTCGTTTACTTAATTATATACATACATGATATCGGGGAAATTAATTAATATCTATATACGCACGCACAAATAATAACCTGGCCATATTAATTAATTCAATTCGATCTGTAGCTATATATATATATATCTATATAATGTCATCAGTGTGAGAGTTTCTCATTAATTAATATATAAATTAAAAACGCGTATTGATTAATTAATTATTATATATTCCACATACCCGAGGGTGAGAAATTAATTTAATGCTTGGTGCGTATGTGATCCACTATTATAAGGTTTCGATTTGAGGGATAAAAGTGGGTTGATTGAGAGTGATATTGATTCTTGTGAAAGAATTGGGGAACGCTAGATGAGCACAAGCGGGTTTGCACGAAAATTTTGTGGGTCTCTACAGAAAGTTTCATTCAACGTAACGCTGATCTTGTTTCTTTGGAAGAAGAAAGGGAATTCCATTTTTTAGAATTATTATTCCTTCCATCCATGGCGGGATTTCTTTGAATCTTGTCAAGACCGATAAAAGATTTTGTATTTGATAATTATCTAATTGAGCTTAACCTCAGATTCTGGTGTTAAGTGATGAGACCATGGCAATCATCAAATCAGTCCATCCAAAGCTGCCATTAAAGGATCCCAAGATTGTTACTTCTTTAATAATCAAAGATTGGAGATCAAGATTTGAAAAGCAATGCATGAAGATAGAACTCATGAAGTTGTGCATGTATGGCAGATTCACATTGCATAAACAAGTTGCATGGAGTTTTCGTCCCCCTTAGTTATTTAATTAAGGGATTGATTTATTTAGAATATAGTATTTAATTAGACTATGGTATTTAATTAATTAGATCAGATTTTATCTATTTTATATTGTAATTTTCATCCATAATGAGAATAGGTTTGACTAGAATTGTATTTAAAGTAATTTCCTACCTTGAATAGAATTCTACTTTAGGTATCTTCCTAGTATAGTTAGAGAACCCTTTTGGATCAATTTTTGAGCCTTTTTTGATGATTATTTTCGTCCCCCCTATGTATTATAAATAGGGGAACCATTGTACATTATTATTTTAGATGTTGCATGAAATAAAGAGTTATTTTCTCAATAGTCTCACGATCCTTAGGTTGATCAAACAAACACTTTTGTTGATTTAGTCATAAATCATCATTCTTAGAGGATAGCATCTTTAAGTCTTATTCAAGGGTATTCCTTAATTCACTCGAGGGATTAACGGGTACTCGCTAATATCGAAGAGCAACTTAGAGATTTTGGCCTCGTGGTACGTTCGAGATCGCAAGGCAACTATCGGGTTGTGATTCACCTCAACGAATCATCATCCATCTACACCAAACGACGACTTCCATCAAGTCATCCACGTCCGTAACCGTCCAGCCACCAATCGATCGAGTCTCTTCCACAAGACGAGTTCGAGTTCTACCCGTTTCATCTACATGTAAGTTCGATTCATCTCTAACATATCCTATCTACTCCAAGCCATTCTTCACCCTAAACACAAGATTCTAACACCCTCATTACAGCCATAAAACCGTCCCTATACAGCCCTTATTCCTTGGATTTGTGTTATATAGTTCGTGTCATTTTTCTAGGTATTTTAATTGTCTAGATTAGTTAGTTTTAGTCGTCTATTTGAGTTGGATTGATTCCCTTCTTTAGCTGACGTGTTCGTATCCTAAAGTCTTCCGCTACGTTCTCCAGATTCGTCCTAGATTAATAGTCTGGATCGTATCATATTTTGGCATCAGAGCCACGTCAGCTCTGCTGGTCGTGGTTCAATCTGACGTGTCATTTTATCCTACGTGTCGTCCTACGTGTCTTTTATTTTCTTACGTGTCATCGAGTTGTAATAGCTTAGCTATCATTTTAAAAAAAAGGAAGAAAAGAGCATCGACAAAAAAAAAGACGTCGATTAAAAAAAAATTGTTCGGATAAAAAAAATAAAAAAAAATCCGAAAATTAAAAAAAAAAGAAAAAAAAGAGGCATATTCATTGTGTTACCTTTTGAGTCTTATTTTAATTTTGGTACTTTCCTTGTAGTATTTCTCTATAGTTGGTACTTTTCTTTTAGTCAAGTTCTATAGTTGGTAACTTTCTTTAGAGTCATATTTTATTTTTGGAACTTCCCTTCTAAGTTCTATTTTAATTTTTGGGAGTTTCCTTCTAGTATAGTTCTTTAGTTGGTAACTTCCTTTAGAGTCTTATTTTATTTTTGGAACCTTCCTTCCATGCTCTTTAGGATAAAATGACACGTCGGATTGAACCACGACCAGCAGAGCTGACGTGGCTCTGATGCCAAAATATGATGTGACCCGGGGCCTATGGGACACGACAAAGATAAACGATGCGGAAGCTAAGGAACGAAACTACGCCGGTGAAGTAAGGGATCAATACGTATCTAACTAGACGACTAAGAACCAACTAAAATACCTAGACTACGACACATAAAATTAACACAAAATCCAAATATATAGGCTGTCTTGGAAGGCTAAAGGAACGGCAATGGTGAAGGAAAATCGATGGTGAGGTATAGGTGATACGACCCGGAAAATTAATCTAGGACGATAATAATAACGTAGTGGAAGACTTAGGAACGAAACATGTCAACTTAATGAAGGGCTTCAATCCGACTCGATGAACAATGGAAAGATGACAATCTAGACAACGAAAATACCTAGGAAAATGACACGAATTATGTAACACAAAACAAAGGAATAGAGGGCTGTATAGGAACGAGATTATGACTGTAATTTGGTGTATGGAACGTGTGTTTGATGGTGAAGAAAGGCTTGGGTAGATAGGATATGTTAGAGATGAATCGAACTTACGTGTAGATGAAACGGGTAGAACTCAAACTCGCCTTGTGGAAGAGACTCGATCGATTGGTGGCTGGACGGTTACGGACGTGGATGACTTGATGGAAGTCGTCGTTTGGTGTAGATGGATGATGATTCGTTGAGGTGAATCACAACCTGATAGTTGCCTTGCGATCTCGAACGTACCACGAGGCCAAAATCTCTAAGTTGCTCTTCGATATTAGCGAGTACCCGTTAATCCCTCGAGTGAATTAAGGAATACCCTTGAATAAGACTTAAAGATGCTATCCTCTAAGAATGATGATTTATGACTAAATCAACAAAAGTGTTTGTTTGATCAACCTAAGGATCGTGAGACAATTGAGAAAATAACTCTTTATTTCATGCAACGTCTAAAATAATAATGTACAATGGTTCCCCTATTTATAATACATAGGGAACGAAAATAATCATCAAAAAAGGCTCAAAAATTGATCCAAAAGGGATCTCTAACTATACTAGGAAGATACCTAAAGTAGAATTCTATTCAAGGTAGGAAATTGCCTTAAATACAATTCTAGTCAAACCTATTCTCATTATGGACGAAAATTACAATATAAAATAGATAAAATCTGATCTAATTAATTAAATACCATAGTCTAATTAAATACTATATTCTAAATAAATCAATCCCTTAATTAAATAACTAAGGGGGACGAAAACTCCATGCAACTTGTTTATGCAATGTGAATCTGCCATGCATGCACAACTTCATGAGTTCTATCTTCATGCATTGCTCTTCAAATCTTGATCTCCAATCTTTGATTATTAAAGAAGTAACAATCTTGGGATCCTTTAATGGCAGCTTTGGATGGACTGATTTGATGATTGCCATGGTCTCATCATTCCCCTCCTCTTGAAAAGAATTCGTCCTCGAATTCGAACGGCCTGGATCGAAAACGAACACGAACTGATCATCAATCTCTTTTAGCTCAATCGTCAACTTCATGGGGTGCATGGACATAGGAACCACGAATAAGTGTGGTGGAACATCAATAACATGTGGCACATCTTTGGAAACCTGTACGATTAAAACATTAAAAGTACAAGGTTGACAAAAAATGTTAGAAATCAATGGATCCGCCATGTGTTTTTGCAAAGGCTCCACTTGTGCGACATCCATTTCATAAATGATGTCATCCTCCATTTGTGAATATGGTTGTAACGCTATCATCTTTTCATCTTCTTCAACTGCAGTAATGATCTCCATTTCTTCTTCTTCTTCACTCAAAGATTGATTCGACTCTTCTAGATCAAGCTCTTCAATAACCTTCTCTTCTTCTTCAACATTCTCACAAATAGTAACATCGATCAGTTCTTCAATAGGTGCATCAACTGAAATTGTTACCTCGAGAGTAGAATCTTCTTTGATGGCAATGATCTCAGATGGTAACTCAACGTGGATCTCCTCTTGAATGTTGCTAGCTTGGCTTGACACATCCATGACTGGCTGAACTGGTGATGCAGGTCGTGTAGGTGGTACATAGGTACGTAGAAACTCCTCGAATGACTCAAGTTGGTAACTCATGGTCGACTCTACTTGAACCTCCTCTTTTGACTTCATCTCTAGTTCCTCTAGCCATTTTTCTATCCGGATGGCATAATCTACCATGTCTTCCAACTCGTCGAAGCGGTACAATGCTACTCTTTCACGAATTGTCCTTCGTAGACCAGCTAGAAATCTATCCATGGTATCTTCTGGATATTCTTCTACATCAACTCGTCTCATGGCTTCAATCATTTTATTGTAGTAGTCATTCACACTTCGATCTCTTTGCCTAAGTTTGTATAGATTTTCCTCCAACTCCCATTGGTAGTGGTCTGGAATGAAGCGTTTCCGCATCAAATCTTTCAACTCACGCCATGTGTCGATAGGTGGAAGGTGATCTCTGTGGCACCGGTTCTGCTGTAATTCCCACCATGTTGCTGCGTAGCCTGTAAATGCCAAGGAAACTAATTGCACCTTCTTTGGCTCGGGGAAGTAGTAGCGCTGGAAGATTTTGTCGACTCTTTGTTCCCAATCAAGGTAAGCATCGGGATCATATAGACCTTCAAATTCGGGAATGATTGTCTTGTTGTAGCTGTGGAGATGGCGAGAACTTGGTGTATATGGTGTATGGCCCATGGGGAGCATGGTGCATGGGTGTATGTGACTAAGGTTGAAATTTTCGAACTCTATAGGGTATAGGGGACGAAATTTAATGGGTATGGGGGAGTATATGGAAGGTTTGAAAGGATTGGAATGGAAGAAATCAAGATAAGGAAAGAATTAGATGTATTTTTGAAGTCCTAAATAGTGTAGGAATCCAAAAATAAATCCAAAAGGAAAGAAGGAAAGAAGTAGGAAAGAAAATGAAGGAAGGATTAGGTATTTTGGAAAGTGTTACACAATTGTGACACAATTCTAAATATCCTAATTGAACTAGACTCTAAAAGGAAAGAACCAAAAATAAATTACAACTCAAAAAGAAATTACCAAAATAAAATAAAATTTGGAAGGAAGGTTCCAAAAATAAAATATAACTCTAAAGGAAATTACCAAAATAAAATTAGAACTGGAAAGGAAAATTCCTAAAATAAAACAAATCTCTAATGGAAAGTACCAACTATAGAACTTGACTATAAGGAAAATACCAACTATAGAAAAGTACTATAAGGAAAGCACCAAAATTAAAACAAGACTCAATAGGTAACACAATGAATATGCCTCTTTTCTCTTTTTTTTTTCTTTTTTTTTTAATTTTCGGATTTTTTTTTATTTTTTTTTTATCCGAATTTTTTTTTCTTTTTTTTTCAATGTACTCTAGCTATTACAATTCAAAAGACACATAAGAAAATAAACGACACGTATGATGACACGCAGGATAAATTGACACGTCGGATTGAACCACGACCAGCAGAGCTGACGTGGCTCTGATGTCAAAATATGATACGACCCGGACAATTAATCTAGGACGATAATAATAACGTAGCGGAAGACTTAGGAACGAAACACGTCAACTTAATGAAGGGCTTCAATCCGACTCGATAAACAATGAAAAGATGACAATCTAGACAACGAAAATACCTAGGAAAATGACACGAATTATGTAACACAAAATAAAGGAATAGAGGGCTGTATAGGAACGAGATTATGACTGTAATTTGGTGTATGGAACGTGTGTTTGATGGTGAAGAAAGGCTTGGGTAGATAGGATATGTTAGAGATGAATCGAACTTACGTGTAGATGAAACGGGTAGAACTCGAACTCGCCTTGTGGAAGAGACTCGATCGATTGGTGGCTGGACGGTTACGGACGTGGATGACTTGATGGAAGTCGTCGTTTGGTGTAGATGGATGATGATTCATTGAGGTGAATCACAACCCGATAGTTGCCTTGCGATCTCGAACGTACCACGAGGCCAAAATCTCTAAGTTGCTCTTCGATATTAGCGAGTACCCGTTAATCCCTCGAGTGAATTAAGGAATACCCTTGAATAAGACTTAAAGATGCTATCCTCTAAGAATGATGATTTATGACTAAATCAACAAAAGTGTTTGTTTGATCAACCTAAGGATCGTGAGACAATTGAGAAAATAACTCTTTATTTCATGCAACGTCTAAAATAATAATGTACAATGGTTCCCCTATTTATAATACATAGGGAACGAAAATAATCATCAAAAAAGGCTCAAAAATTGATCCAAAAGGGATCTCTAACTATACTAGGAAGATACCTAAAGTAGAATTCTATTCAAGGTAGGAAATTGCCTTAAATACAATTCTAGTCAAACAAGTAACAATGTTAGCAATTTTAATTAAATTAGAATACGTGTCACTCATCCAATGGTGTATTAGGAGATGTATCGTCACAAACTGTAGCAAATGATTTGAATCGGATTTATAGGGTGATAAACGTGGGAGGAATCCTCAAAATTATGAAAATTTCTCCATTATGGATATATTCACAGACAATATTCAAAGCTTTTCGATAACCACTACTCTGCAGCAAAATTGAATTTCTAGATTAAAGTAATAGAAAATATATTCGTCAATCTTAGGGGCTGTAAATCACAGTATACATACATTTGCTTGAGATTGTCTACTTCGAAGAGAAGATCAAGAGATGGTATTAGCAAAGAAAACTTCCAGACGGCTCAATGGTACTTTACTGAAGTATATTATGAAGTTTATATTCTTGTTTGTTGCATATTTGTTAGGAAAAACTATTAAGAAAACCATAATGTTGGTTTTGATGAAATGTCAAAACATGTAAAAATCTTTTCTGAAAAACTGCAGGAGTTCTAAGCTAGAAAAAGTAAACAGACAAAAAAGAGACTCCAAAAACAGCTTAACTGAGGCTAGAAGTCAACTGCTTTGGAGCATGGTCAACCCTGCTAAAGAGATGCATCAACCAGTTAGGAAATAACCTAACTGAGGGTTAAAGCTTAAAAGTCAATTCAACTTAAATCAAACTGACAGCCAAGTCAGTCGAGCTAGAAGACGAATCAAGCTGATTGAAGAAACTGACATCAAGACAGTTTAACTGAAGACTGGGAGCATCCAACTAATGGCCAAGAATCAAATATCAGCTGAACTAAAGTCAAGAGACAAGTATACTGATAATGGCCAGAACTAGTGTCAGCCATCTCAGAGCTCGAACATGACACAAACTACTGACCAAGTACAAAATATGACCAGTCAAGCTGACAAACTATTCATTAATTTGTGAACAGTTGAACTAGCAAATAAGCTCAAAATAAGACTAGCTGAACTGACCAACCAGTTAAACAGTTGTGATCAGTCGAATTGGAAAAAGAGCTCAGAAGATCAGCCAACTGAAGCTATAGCCGAACCAAGCTGCCCAGTCAAGAACTGAAAGACAAGCAGCTGAAGAATTGCCAACCGGACCAATCCAGAACTAAAAAAATGAGCAGCTGGAGAACTGCCAACTGGAGTCCTGAACTGGAAGCTGAGTAACTGATGAGTTTGCCAAACTGAAGCTTCCCGTAGTTAATACTCAACCAGAGATCTTGATATTAGTGAAGAAGATCGTGGAGTAAATGCTCTGCAGAGATCAAATGTCTGAGCAAGGACTAATTCAAAAAAGGTTTCAACGGCTACAAAAATCAACTACCTTCAGTAGTTCAACAAAATCAATGATCGGTGGAACCCAACGGTCACATAGATCACTTCTTTATATAAGAAGAGTGAATCTCATTTGATTCAAGACTTTTCATACACAAGATTTTCGCCATTCCAATTCTTGCTATATTGCAGATACTGAGTGATGAATGCATATATTGCACTATTTGCACTAGGTTTATGTATATATGTATGTTAATAGTGTAAATATTGTATTTAATCTTTAATTTTATTATAAGTGGCCAATACAGGATATTTTGGGTTAAAATTATACAAATCAATGTTGAACTGGGATTTCGATCATCAAAGGCCGCACAAGTATTGAAAATATGAAGAAAGCCAAGTGTTGCACTCAATTGCACTCACAATGCATGCTGACACGGCCTCAGGGCGCGACCCAGCAGGGGTTGTGTTGCAGACCCCTTCGGGCTTAGGCACAGGGTAGGTCGTGCCCCAGAGCCTCTGCAACACTGCCTCTAGGCTCAGGCGGTTTGCCCGCTTTTCATCCACTTCAGAGACGTGTTTTTCTTTGTTCCACACACGACCTCCGAATGCGAGCGCAGAACAGGTCACACCCCAGGGCCTTTGCAACACGACCTCTGGGCGCGACCAGTCTGCCCACTTTTTAGCCACTTTAGAGACGTGTTTTCTTTTGTTTTGAACGTGGCCTCCAGGCGTGACTCTGATGAGGTCGCGTTTGGGACTGATGAATCCGCTTTTTGACTTTTGGCATTCAATTATTGGTCCACTTCTTTATATATCTTTTAGGGATTTCAAAGATCATCCTCAACATCCCTTAGACTCGAAAATACACTTAGAAACACTCTCCATTTAGGATTTTTGAAGATCAAGACCATCAAGAGGAGGAAGATTCAACAATCCATTTGAAGATTCAAACCAAGGGATTGAAGGAGTTTGTTCTACATTGAGTTTTATCTTCTCATTCACTCTTTTACTCTTGTATTGAGAATGAGTTTTGGATCCTCTTTTTGTATTCTTGATCTTGTTGTAAATATGGTAGGCTAGAGCCCTCAAGGGTCTAGGATATGGAGAAACAATGTGATTCATGTTCTTGACTAGGGTTATATCTTATGCTTTGTCAAGGTTTTAATCCATGCTAGTTCTTGAATGGTGTTGTTTGAAGTGGCATTCATTTAACATCAAATATATGAATCACTTGCATCTTGCCCATTCCGTGATCATAAGCATGTTTGGATTGAATCTATGTATTTGTACTCTTCGTTGAATGTCAAATATGTGGAAGGAAATGTGACCCCTTTGAGCATTTGGTAGGTGTTACCTTGGAATATATTAGTGATAGTCATCCTTCTCACATTCGCAATTTAAGAGATATTCGAGAGATGCTCTTTCTATAATTGTGGTCTTCCTATCGTTGAACTTAGCATGTTTGTTGATATAACTCTTGTTGTATGTTTAAGAGGAACATTGTGTATTCATGTCCTAGAGTCTTACCTTTTATTTGCTATCTTAAACCATTTCCTTGTTGATCTTGATTTCTTGCATTTTCCGTAAGTATTGGTTTTGTTGTTGTTTGGTTTTTGATCTCTTAAGTTTATGTTTTGGTATTATGAATGAAAACCAACCCTTACTCCATTATAGTCTAGATATTTCACCAATCTTTCTTTTCCTCCCTCCTCACAGCTCAAGTTCAATCACTGTCAAGCTGCGAAAGTCACAACTGAGAAGAAGATCTTAAAGAGTCAATTGACCAGCTAGCTATTGAAGAATCCACCAAGAGCAAGCTTCTCAGTTCACGTTATTCAACGATCAACTACTCAGCTCAACTCAAGGAGCACTACAGTTGATACCATTTGCAAAACTGTATTCTTGAAGATCGAAATAGGTCTAAAATCTTGAAAAGACGGGCAATAGCACCTTATCTCTCCAGTCAGTAGTTGGAGATCGCAAGTGTAAGTTGTTAAAACCAGCTGAGGAGACCGCGAATCGTTGGAACTGCAGTTTTCGGGACAACACCAATTGAAAGGAGACCGTGACTCCGTAAGGGGTTGCTGTCCACCAGGTTCAACAATTGTCTTCATTGTGTAATTGTAATAAATGAACTTTACCATTACATAGTGAATTACCATTTTCAGTAAGGAAGATAGGACGTAGAAGTTTAAGCTTCGAATCTCTATAAACTGGTTATGTGATGTACTTATCACTCTCTATCTGCATATCTTAAACTACACACTTCACTTACACAAGCTGCACCTTTGAGTCAACCGATCATCTCAACTGACTGTGTGCATTGATAAGTTCATAAGTGAGTCAAGGGCCCTATCTATACCGCATTCAAGTTAAAAGTTTTTGAGTTAGTTTATTCACCCCATCTCTAAACTAACTTCGACTCGCCCGGGACCAACACTATTCTACTAAGAACTATAAATTTATGATTTTTTTAGTGAAATCAAGATCTCTGGGGTTTTTTTTTTACATGTTTATGAGTGTTTATGGTTTTCATATTTTAACATTAGCATTGGTTAGGTTGATGTGAGCTAATATATTGGGTAACAAAAGCGATTTAATTCTTGTTATTATCTATATTTGTTCACGTACTATATATTAAGTTTTTATGAAGGTTGTGTTATGCTAATATCCCAAAAACATCGGCTAATGTGTTTATGTAGTGAAGTGTTTTAACATTTAGTTTAAAAAGCTAAACCATAGACCAAATGCTAATATGTTTATGAATTTTAGTTTCTTATGTGATATACATGTGATATTATTGATGTATGTAATTTATATTGGAGCAGTATATGGTGCATTTGGTAGCATATTAGGATGTACATTTTACATGAACTAATCGTCTATATGTTCACGTATATGTATTAAGTTACTATGAAGATCATGGTATATAATTTTTCAGAAAATAATTTGCTAATATGTTTATGTTGTGGAGTGTATGAACGTTATGTTTAATAAAATAAACCATAAATTAATTGCGCTAATATGATTAAAAGTTTGATTTTTTTTTATAACAAATAATTAATTTTAGCATGCTTTTGGTTTGGATCATTAATTTATATGATAGTCGTTGGAAAAAAATTCTTGTATATTTGGTAGCATATTAATATGTATATGTTAGCATGAAATAAATTTTGCAAACACCGTTTTTGATATCATATTATACCATATATGTTAGCAAATAATATTATGGATTTGAGCAATTACTTCATTCCATATTGGCAGACGAAAAATAAAAGGTCAAGGATAACAAGAGGGGGCAAAAAAAGGGACCCAATAAGTGAATGACATCAATTTTGTCAGGCGTAAAATTAGATCTAAGAGGCTAAACGATGCGATTGGATCTGAACCCATTTTAAGTTTGGAACATGCTGACAATTTACTAGCAACATGTCAGCTTGTGTTGCAACATTCAACACGATCGCTATCTGTAAAAAAGGTAAAAAACTGTTTAAGGGATGAGTATAATGATTTGAAGAATCGTACAAGCCCGCTTATGCTGTCGAATACTATTAAAGGTCTAACTAATATACAAAAGCAGAAGGTAAGGGATATGGGAATTGGAGCTATATTACAGTTTGGACATTAAGGATGTTCCACCAAAGTTAGCATACTGGGTATTAGATAACTTCGATACTAATCGATGTAAAATTGTGCTCGAAGATAGAAGGAGAGTCCATGTCGGAGAAAAAGATGTTAAGTTGATGCTTGGCTTCTCACGTGGCCAAATACCGAACATATATATTCCTAATTTATTGACATAATATTGTTAATTTACTATTTAATAACATATTCAAATAATATAAACCAAATATCACACATTTTTCATGGTTGTCTTTACCGATAAATGGAGTAAAAATCATCTCATACTTGATTTAAATCATAAAGGGTGAAAATGCGAACAAGTTATAAATAGTAACATGTAAATTATTTGCTAATATGTATATGATTACATACTAATATCAGCATTTAACATTGCTAATAATAACATGTTGTGTATATGGTGTAGTTCTATTGTACATATATTAAAGATAAACAACTATTTGATTGAAAATATTGCTATTATTGAATGATTATATTTAGAATTTACTGACATAATATTGTAAATTTACTAACATTAAAGTATAAATAACATAAATCCTTAAGCCAAACACATAATTAAGAAAGAAATTTCATATAAATTAAACACAAACATACTTGTTTGTTCTGTATGTGTAATTGAAGGAAATCACATCACCAAATACACAACATAAATGTGTTTGTAACAATCCAGATTTTTCAGAATATGATTAAGAAATTTCTAATTAAGATTAGGAATTATTAAGAGTAAATTTGAGCATAATAAAGATGATATGGATGTAAGTCACGACTTTAGGAGTCCTTTTTGTGAAAATTGTCTTTCTGAGATTTTTCGATTATCATCGGAAGATAGTTGATATTGTCTTGTTTGTAAGGTATCCACCCGAGTAGTGTGTTGGTACTCTTGGAATTTGAATCCGAGGTCAATTGAGATCTCGGTATTAAAAAAGGCATAAAATAAAGCTGACGCCGACCACCTTCTTCCGACGACCTTGTCTCTATCCATTCTTTGTCCGTTCGAGCCCAATTTTTAATATGTTGTGTATTTAATTATGCATTTCATTTTGTTATTGAGTTTTTTATCGTTCGGGGATCATAAATAGGCCAAATGACCGGAAAATAGTCGTAGTCACCAAATTGATCAGTTTTGGTAAATTGAGGTTTCGGGGATTTTTGGAGCCCGAATCGAAAAATTTTATTTCGGAAAATTATCCGAAATACTATTTTAAATTGAAATAGCATATTTTTGAATTTTATTTTTGAATATCCCGTCATTTATAATTTTTGCCTAAGTGATTAAAGTGTTTAAATTATATTTTAGAAATATGAGTTGTCGAATTTTTTTCAAACTTATGTGCTTTAATTATCATATGCTAAGGATTATCTTTTTATTTATTTCATAATTTTTATTTAAGTATAAACCCAAGCTGCATTGTATTATAGATTATCTCGTTGATTCGAATTTTTATCAGAAGTTTGTGAATTCGGAAAATTCCTGAATTTATATATTATAGTTTTTATATGTCCAACATCATTCTCTATTAATTTCATAATTTTGGAAGAGTATTAAGTTTTATTTGATTTTTGGGCGAATATCGAGAAAAGGTAGAGGTAACGGAGTATCGTCTTTTACAAACCTCTCGATTCAGTTAATCTCGAATTAATGATTTATCAAAATTCTCTTTAGGCCTTGATTCAATTAGAGGTCTCTAAAGTCGTGCATTCTATAGTCGAGTTGTAGTTAAGAAAGGAGGAATCTCGTTTAAATTATTTTAGGCTCTAGGATCTTCGATATATATAGATCGCTAAGTCAATAATTGGCTTTTATAGAACAAGCTGAGCCATAGAGGAACCTGGAAAGAAACTCTGGATCGTTACTCCTTCTCCAGGACCGTGATCGAAATGGGTAATACTATACTTATCTATAGTTTTGAGCTAGTGATCGAGCTCTAGAAACATCTTAGGGCAAAATGAAATATCCAATGAAGTATTTTATGCTCTGCCTGATTAGTCTCTGTACAAGGAAATTATCATGCTATGGAATATGATAATGTGAATTGTTGTTTGAGCTCTTGAGCATGTCATGTAATGGATGCTAGCATGATGTGATATGGTATAACATGGTTGATATGAGACATAGATGATGATGATGATGATCATAAGTTAACTTTGGTAATGATATTGTTGATGAAGAAATGTTATTTAGATGAATGATGCCTTATAAGTTTATTATAGTATCCCTTATAGGCATTGATGCTATGGCATTGGTATTAATTGAGAAATTAGACTTAGATGATTCATTCTAGACTATGATCCATGCTAGCAGGATTGAATGCCGAGAATTGAATGTTGAGATTCAATAATTGTTAAGTAGGATATTGAGCTCAAGGAATGGTGATATTACATTATCTTGTTGTAGCCTTTGAGTCACTAAAAATATATCATATCTATGGGTTGTGACCCTCAGGTTACTAGATTGTGGTCTTTTGATCACTAGGGAGTCACTGCTGGGTAACCCTTCGCATACTCGAAGTCACTGCTGTGTTATCCCTTGCATACCGGTGGGATATTTGAGGTAACCCTTTTTTTATCCTAAGGCATGCCTCTCTGAGAGGGTACAGTAGACATCATGTTTGAGTCAGGAAGGGCCCACATGAAGTAAAAATATTTTGCAGATATGGGAGGGGCTTTCACATTTTGCTTCCCATATGCTGCCAGTTGATGTTGGATATTTCTAAAGTTTTTCAGAGCTTTTTTATAAAACTCCACTGAGTACAATTGTACTTACGTTCTCTTTTTTCAAATATTTTTCTGGTTGAAATGCAGAGATCGATGGTGGTTGTGAAAGTGGGTTGGCTGCTAAGATCGTGTTTTACTACTATACCATTATTCCCATTATGTTTCTTGTTACTCTAATGACTTATGGTATTTTGTTGCTTTGATTATACCTACGATTCCACTACTCTGGTCATGAATATTTCTTGAGTTCCTAGTTAACATGTCTCGTATGCTTAATTATATAATTAATGTAAAGGGATAAAACCCCACCTTTTGCTATGCATAATTGTTTATTCGTCTTTAGCCAAATAAGAGCTTTACTTGTTAAGCATGTTTAAATAGATTACTTTCAGTTGACCTATAATGATTCTTAAGTTATTTCCTTGTTTCCGTCCTATGAATGTGACATAGTATAGTTTATTTACCTCTAACCTATTCGTGGGTCTCAGTTGTTGTGACCTATGAAGATGTCTTATTTATTTGAAGAATTAAAATCCTATTTATTAATTATTGGATTTTGCTTAAGTTTTGTTTGGCCTATTAATAGACATTCCTTTTACTTGATTGAAAATATGTTGAAAAATGTGGATTCTTTCCAACTATAAATTAAAGGTTATGCTGCCTAACTTTTTGAGACGTTAATTTAATTCAGTTCTTGAAAGATCTTCCTGGATTTCCAATTAAATTATCTTTTTTCCTTCAACTTTTTCCCATAATGTCCCCGTCCTAATTCTCGGGACCTGGCTATTACAATGTCTTGCAATAGGATCAGCCCAAAAAATACAGGTCAAACTATCATCCTTTGTAAAACTCCAGATTTTTAGATTATGATTAGATGATTCTTAATAGTAATTAAATAGTTAAGGAACAAATTTAAATAAGGTTTAAGTGAAGTCAGATGTCAGTCACGACTTTAGGGGTCAGTTTTCGTGAAATCGTATTTTCAAAAATTTTGATCTTAACTCTATTTTGGTCAAACTTGGTCTCGTTAGAAAGATTTTAACTCAAGAAGTGTGTCAATATTCTCGAAATTTTATTCTGAAGTCATTTGAGTCCTCGGTGATGAAAAACGTATTTAAATGGTGAATGAATAGTAACTTTTGCGTGCGTTCGTGTTTTGAGAAATTTACGAAATCCTCCTCGTTGATCCAAGTCTTGTTCTGTCAGGCCCCTCTTATGGGAAATGACTCAAGGAATCTGTTCACATTCACGGATTTTCATTCTGAGGTCAATCGAACGCTCAGGAGCAAAATCTGTCAGTCTGAGTGAATAGTAAAAAGTAATTCCTAACAGAGAATCTTTGCTCTTCTTTCTTCTGACGACCCCGTCTTCATCACGAATCAAGTTGTTCACTAGTATTCGAGCCAACGAGTCTCCCGGTATTTTTAGATTTCGTGTCTGGGGTCATTTGGATCTCGACATCGAATAAAGCAACTTTTAACCAAACCCGGGATAACTTTTACAGTATTTCCGCACTGGAGTGGCTTCTCAAGGAAGCCAAGGCTCCCCCTATAAATAAAGTATCCCCCCTTCACTTTTCCCACACCACATTCACTCATTTTCACTTCTAAGAGAGTGGGAAAGCTCTGAGAGAAAAGTCAAAGTTCTGTCGAAGTAAAAAGTATTCTTGGTGAGTGTTCTGCAAGACGACGAGTGAAGTGGCATGGAAGGGATGCGGTGAGGGAATGTGCTAGGGGCGCCCTTGGGTCGTAGCAGCCGGCTCTGCCGTCGTTGCGACTCGACAAGATACCGTGCTAGCCACCTTCCTTCGACGCACCTAACCCCGTCCATTGTTGTTCGTCGGTCTCGATTCCATTCTTTTTCGTCTTTTAAATTCTGCATTTACTTTCCGTTCTTCATGTTCTTCATATTCTTCATTATTACTCATTGACTTTCCGTCTAAAGTTATATTTCGATTCTTGTTGAAGTTCCAAGTTAATAGTGTTTCCGTTATATTGCTCGTTTTAATTCTCATCATTATGATTCTCATCTTTATTTCTCATAATTAGTCTCGTTTATTCCATTAAAGTTCTATTCAAGTTATATTTAAGATTTCATCGTTATTTTATGTATTCAAGGAGGATTATCGTGTTTATTCCGGTATAATACTGATTTCTTTTTAAATTCAAAGTATGTTCGTTTCTATATTTTATTCAAAAGTTCTAAGCCTTGTTTCAAGTTTAAAACGTCGAGGAAAGGGAGAGGCAAATGAGTAATGCCTCGATCAACACTTCAATCGAAAATTTTGGAGGTTCGTAAAGGAGCACAGACCGTGCAAGGCTTGCACGGCCTGTGCAGAGTCGTCCAGAACTCTCGGTCCCATTTTGTGAAGGGACTGCACGGACCGTGCAAGGCTTGCACGGCTCATGCAAGGGTCTGCACGGACCGTGTAAGGCTTGCACGGCCCGTGTTGGAAAGTCTGGGCATTTTATTTCTCACCCATTAATTAGCACGGCCCGTGCAATGCTTCTGCCACCCTATTTTGACTTCAACCATGTTCTAAACTCGAGTCTTTCAAACTCTCATATTTTCTAAAGGTTCTAAAGTCGCGCAATCTATATTTTAGTCCTAGTTAAGGGTATATAAGTTAGATATTGTTTGATTTCATGTTAGTAGTTAGAAATTTTCAAAGGAGGCCGCTAAGTCGATGATTCGACTTTTATAGGAGGAAGTGAGCCTCGTGGGAATTCAGAGAAGGATCATCAGCTCATTGCTTCATCTTCTGCTCCGTGATCGAGGTGGGTAAATCTATACTCATCTAAAAGTTTGAGCTAATAAGCTCTAGAAGCATGTTAGGGTAAATGAGATATCCAATAAAATATTTTGCTCTACCTGATTGATCTCTGTACAAGGAAGGAATGAAAGGAAATGTTATGTGTTATTTGAGCTCTCGAGCATGTTTAGAAGTGCTAGAATTATTAAATATTAATTTTGCTTAGCATGAGATATTAGAATTGTCTTTAGTTGCAATTCGTGTTTATATATATACGTTCTTTTTTTTCATATTTGAATGTTGTTATTTTGCTAAGCTCCGTATAGTTAAAGGACTGCCTTTTAAGGTTAGGGATAAATCCCTCATAGGCCGTGATCATGCTAAAGTAAAGGATTAGCTCCTAGACATTGCTCTAGGTTTGGTTTTGCTAGAAATGATTAAGGAAGGAAGGAACTTAGTATTTTGCTTAAGCAGGAATTTGAGCTCAGAGGACTTTGATCGTTGATCGTTAAGTGAGTCACTGCTGGGTTTATCCCTTGCAAACTCGTAAGGATATTCGAGGTAACCCCTCTTGTGTCCTAAGGCATGCCTAAGGGTGCAATAGACATTAGGTTTGAGCCAGGATGGGCCTAAAAGAAAAGAAAAGAAAAGGTTTTACGGATATGGAGAGGGATTTTTCATTTTGCTCTCCATATACCGTCAGTTAAGTATTAGATATCTTGAAGTTTATTAAAGTGTTTTACTAAAACCCACTGAGTACATTAGTGCTCACACCCCCTCTTTTTCAAATATTTTGAGGTTGAGATGCTGAGGATGTTGGTGGCTATGGATGTGGGTTGGCTGTTAAGATTATTTTGCTATAGTAATAAGTTTATTTGAAATCCCATGATGTTTCTGCTACTCTGATACACTCGTATTAATTCCTAAGTTATGTTGTGTTTATCAAGATTCTTCGAATATTCCCCAAACATGATTATATATAAGTGATGCATATTTAAGTTCTATTCCTGCTTCTCGAGTATATTTCTTTTTGCCTATGAAGAGGCTTGTGCATTGATATCTATTTATTCGCTTTGACCTATGAATGGGTCTATGCTTGTTGGTATCTGATTAGTTAGCCTTTTTATTTAGCTAATCATGTTTCCTTCTTAATCAAGTAAACCCGAGTAGCGTCGCCTATCTTTCAAAAGTATATCATTATTCTTAAAACCATCTTTGTTAATCTTCCGTCTTTATTCGTTAATCCCTTAATAACACCTCGTCTCCATTCGTAAATCCCTATCTCGGGACCAGGCTGTTACATTCTTGTTAACAGTGAAGTTGTAAAAAATGTCGAGCACGACTCTTTCCGTAAACACATCTTATTCAACATTATCTTAGTGTCACACCTAATAATATAAGCCCTTAGCTCAAATCTTGTGAAAAATTCTTAGAATCGCCTCCCATGCTTCCAACATTTGAGTACTCCCCCCATAAATGCTTTTAGAAGCTTATGAGAGACTTCGAAGGGTCTATGTTTGCCCTAATACAACTCATAAGAAAAATTTAGTGCACATATTTCAATTTTCCATTGACCTTCAAGCATTTCTTAAATTCATCATAAATTAATTAGTGAGAATGACTCCAAAAAAGATTCAACAACATATCCACTAGCACCGCAAACTTTGAACACAACACGAGCCATGAAATCTACCCTTATTGAAACCCTGTGCCTTTTCTTTTTATTAGAAATGGTCAAATCATCGGCTACAAAAATTTTCTACCCCTTTCTATTTAGTATATGTACCTCCAAGTAATAAAACCATCATCAACCTTTATTCGGCTCGATTTGAATATCAAAATCGTTTGCTTTACCATAAATTTTATAAAATCAATGCCATCTCAAAGAGTTTTGAATTTTTGTCCCAAAAATGGCCTTAAAGATGGCTCATGATTTGGTATGTAATGTTCAAGAGATGTATCCATCTGCACGACAACCCTATCATTCATCACATTTGTCCCTGTCAATTAAATACTAAGGAGTTAACATGATATGAAATTGATGCAAAAAAAAAAACCCTATGTCATTGCTAATATTAACAACATATATTGCTATTACTATTGTATATATAAGCTAATAATTACCCAACCATCTATCAAGCAACGAATCATACAAATGTATATACACACCAAACCACAAAAAAATTGCAAACGTTATTGTACAAATTCCCTTATCATACAATATCAGAATTAAAGCCAATTAAATAGCAATTACCATAATATTTGCTCCAATACAATTTTTTTTTTCGAAAAAACTCTGAAAGTGCAACAAACAATAGGAAGAAAGAACACAGTATAATTGCAAAGATAATTAAGATACCTTTTAGGCGAAAAGTCTATTAGGATCTTTTACTTGCAATGTTTTTTTTTCCTCTAGAATATTTTATTTCGTCAAAATCAAGTTCATGTCCTATCGTTTTATTCAAAACTAAAATTTTATGAAACTACCGTAGACATGTGACGTGCACACACAATTAGATGTGTGTGTGTGTATATATATATATATGTTGTTAGATAATCTTAAAACATAATTATAATCGAAAAATATACGAGTAATTAATATGTGAACTTGAATACTATTATACAGGACTATAATATTGTTACAACATGCATACATGAAGTTGATTTAATTAGTTTAGGTATTATTGATGGTAAGCGAATAATAGGCGGACATGAAAAGAAGTGTGGTGATTGAGAATATTGTGAGGATTGACCGTGTCTGAAGAGCGCGAAGACGCCGTCCATTCCATGGATGATACTGATTAATTGCACCCCACACTAGGACGTACTATAAATACACATAATCATATCATGCATATATATTTCATTCCTCAATAACATATCTACTTCGATCCACCTAATTGAGATTAAACAAATTAATCAATCAATCATGGAACACACACGTCTCATCATTTTCTTTGCGTTTCTTCTTCTTCTGCCGCTTTCGGCATTTGCCCAGGGCCCTGTCATCATGGATATTAAGAGCTACGGTGTCGGCCCCGACGGAGATATAACCGATGTACGTACGTTATTTTTTTAATTCAATGTATATATATATATATATATATATTATTAATATTAATTGTTTGTGCATGCATGCATGCAGGCTCTAGATAAAGCTTGGAAGGAGGCAATTGCTTCTCCAAAACCAACAAAAATAACGATTGGAGCAGGGCAATGGACCCTGAAGCAGGCTCATCTGGCTGGTCCCAACGTCGCCCCGCTCGAGCTGGAAGTGCTCGGCACCGTGAAAGCCCTTGCTGACGTGAACCAGCTCCCCAACAAAGAATTCGAATGGGTGACCATCAACTACGTCAACTTCTTCACCCTCTCCGGCGTGGGCGGCGTTTTCGACGGCAACGGGCAGCAGGCCTGGGCCGCCAACGACTGCAACACGAACAAGAACTGCGCGAAGCTCCCCATCAACCTGAGCTTCAACTTCATCAACAACTCCATCATCCAAGACGTGACCACCAAGGACAGCAAGAACTTCCACGTCAACTGCATCGCCAGCGGCAACGTCACCTTCCAGCGCTTCAAGGTCTCCGCCCCCGGCACCAGCATCAACACCGACGGAATCCACATCGCCCGCAGCGACAGGGTCACGGTGGTCGACACCGTCATCCAAACCGGCGACGACTGCATCTCCATGGGCGATCAGCTGACCAACGTGCTCATCAAGAACGTGGAGTGCGGGCCCGGCCACGGCATCAGCATCGGCAGCCTCGGGAAGAATCCGGAGGAGAAAGATGTGACTGGAATAACCGTTCAGAACTGCACCTTCACCAACACTGATAATGGCGTCAGGATCAAGACGTGGCCCTCCGCCCCCGCCACCCTCACCATCTCCGATTTGAATTTCATCGACTTGACCATGAACAATGCCAGCAATCCCATCATCATTGATCAGCAGTACTGCCCGTGGAATCTATGCTCCCTCGATGTACGTACATACATGCATGCATACTTTTTCTTCTTCGAATTAATTGATTAATTAATTCTAATTCCATTGATCTCGCAGAAAGCATCACTGATCCAGATCAGCAAAGTGAAGATCGATAACGTGAAGGGGACGAGCGACACTCAGGACGTGCTGATATTTTCTTGCAGTTCAAGTAAGCCATGCCAAGATGTGCAGATTGGAAACGTGGATCTGAAATTCACCGGAGATCCTGCTCTAGGCGGCGCCACCACCAAGTGCGACAACGTCAAGTACACTACCACCGGCACGCAGAATCCACCACTCTGCGTCAAGAGTTCTGCCCCCAAACCTGTTCCTAAGTAATTAACTAATTTCATATATAGCTAGGAATTAAATATCACCTGGCTAGCTACTCCATATACAAATAAAATATATATTAATTAGTATATAATTAATAACTACGTATATATTAGATCCGTATGCATGCGTTGTCATTGTAGGCTAGCTACTTATGTAGTTCCGCATGCATTTTGCTAGGGATCGAAGATTCATTGATCTCACTAGCTCTGTATGTTTATAGTTTCTAGTACTGTACGTCTTTAATTTAGTTTAATTCTCATCAATTATCATTGTACCAATAATACCATGTGCTTACACATGATATCTTTTAGTCCAAAATTATGTGTACCAAACCGTGTACCAAACATTAAAATTATTATTTTTTATTCAATTTAAATTTCATTTGGTTTAGTATAATTTTACATTATTATTTATAATTTATTCAACCCAATTAGGGTTTATAATTATTTTTTAGTATTCAATTTTTATTTTTAAATTTATATAATTGATTTTTAGGGTTGATTATTCCAAACTTAGGCTATATAATTTTTTAAAATTTTAATTTTTATCAATAAATATTAATTAGGATTAATTATGATATAATAAATTTTATTTTTATTGAAAACATTATTAAAACTATGTAATTTGATGTTGGTATACATCTGTGCCATGTGCTTATCGATCCTAGCGAGGTTTACGGACCTATTAATTGGACCAGAAGCTTCTAATTAGGCTCGAGGATTTGCTTTAATTTATAGTTAGAGACCAAGGTCTGATCAAGGTCGACCTATATAGCTACTTATTTATGTAATTATATATCTAATGGACGAGCACGAGCACGAGCACGAGCTACTATATGTATATTAGGATGGGCTACTAATTAAAGTAATTAAATTAAATGTATTGCATATATTAGTAACCAGATGTCTATATTGATTGCTGCGAATTTTATTTACACTTATGTTTTGTTGCTACGTACCTTGAACATCTTTTGTAAGAAAATAAAATAAAATAAAATAATAATAATAATAATAATAATAATAATAATAATAATAATAATAATAATAATAATAATAATAAATTTTGCTACTGACATAAACATATTTGCAAGGAACTTTTAATCTCACGTATATACTGCTAATTAATTAATAAGTACTTCAACAACTTTTGTAGGGACAATTTTATTTCATTTCTAGGCCAGCTTGAATAGATTATTGATAAATCCATTTATTTTTTGTTTTTCGAGTCATTTTGATAGCATAAATATCGTTTTTATTTCTATTTTGAGTCCGAAAAGAACCAGATATGAGGAAGAGGTATTCAAAGAAGTGAATGCGGCAAAATGAGCATTTTAGCTCTAAAATAGGATTATATGGGAATTCATGAACTTTCTGCAACAAGGTCTTTCAAATCGGAAGGTGTTGTGAGTTGTGACCATTACAAAGAAGACCAAGCTGAATAGTGATTGTCGAGCCCACAATACTCGCGCAAATTCAAAGAGGCAAAGGTGAATGAACAAGCGTGAATTTCGAAAAGTGGTTGGGATGGATAAGGATCGCTAGAGATATGATCCTGGTTGAACCTGACCACGAAGAGATAAGTCAAGATTCCTAAAATTTTGAATTTAGTTCAATCAACTTGAACATAAGCTTTATCCATCCAGGCTAATGTGGGCACGAGAAATCCAGCAGACTGTTGAAGACTCCCGTCTGTGTGGATTTGATTTGATCTTTATACATCTTTAAATACTATTTCGATTGTTGAAAAACACACACTTGAACATCTATTTTCTGCACTTCACTTCTGCACTTTCATTTTTTGCATTTAAAGCTGCTATGAATAATTTTGGACCTTATGCCTGCGGGAAGTAGGATTTTACTTTAATGCTGTTTAAGTTCAACATTGGTGTTGGACACCTTTTGTTCAATTCTAGTAAGTTATTTTGGTTTATCATGTCTTTAAATACTGCATTTTCAGTTCCTTATATTATGAGGAGCTAGATTTATATTTCAGGTTTAAACAAAGATGAAGATTTAATATACACTTAAAACTTGTGAGGCCTTGTGGGCATATTATTATATGAATGGATTTTTGTCAAGTTTTGATCCTATGCTAGAAGAGAGTGTGTTTAATATGACTAATGTAATCACTCTTTAGTTGTAATGGGCATACTAAAGCTAAAAGGAGTAATGAATCGTGATTGTGTGTTAATCCAATAGTAGCTGGGAACTTGGTGGGTTGTTATAAGCACATGAGGAATCAGTACACAGTAGAATTGGGTTCATCTAGAGGCACAATGCTTCTTATCTTTACATCTCTTAGGGGAATGGGATGTGGGTGGTAGGTTAGAGATTTAATCGACAATGAATCACTTTTAAATCTAAACCGAAAGGATGAGTGATGAGATACAACGACGAATCCAGTCTTCATAATTAGGTGACTCAATCATATAGGAAAATCAGGTGTGTCTATGATCAAGTGAATATGAGATAAATTGGAATCTAGCTCAATCTTGGAACATTTTATTATTTGATATTTCTCCCGTTTACTTTTGCAGATTTAATTTACAGTTGTTGTAACCACGATACCAAACCTCTTTATAAATTGGTGACTGAAAGTATGATTACATCATCTTTCCATAGGATCGACCTTTTTTAATCTAACATTGGTTAATCTAAATTAAGCATAGAATAATTTAAATTAATTAATTATATAATTAACTTATTGTAACGCCCCAGTCCCACTAAGACCGAAACGTCACAAAAAACATACGTACATGCTTACGTAATAAACACTTTTAAAAAAAAAATTGATTTAACTTTATAAATAATTTGTAAACGGGCAGCAACTCAATTTAAAAATATTCAAACCACGCACTCAGGTGTTCTCAAAGTCAACTTCCAGTAAGGCTTTTAAAAAACAGTGACTCACATAATTAAATTATGACCTATCAACAAGCAGTATATATATATATATATATATATATATATATATCCAATCAGGACACACATCCAAAAACTTCACGACCAACCCTTATATACATTCAAAACATTTGTATATACAATCAAAAATTGACCACCTGTGTCAACAACTTTCAAACTTTAAAGTTTTGCAGAGTATCAACAAAAGCATTTAATATTTAACAAATAAATAGGGGTGGGGGAAAATACCAAAATATCGAAATACTGCACTTATCGTACCGAAAAAATACCGAAAATGTCGAATTTTCGGTATACCGCAGTTTTCGATACGGTATGATACCGTATCGATAATTTTCGGTACGATATCGATATGAAATTTGAAAAATTTTCGGTATACCGCGGTATACCGAATATTCGGTATACCGCGGTATTCGGTATATACCGATATTTTCAGTATACCGAATGTTTCGGTATATACCGAAAGTTTGGTATATATCGGTACATCGGTATATATCGATATTTCGGTATATCGGTATGGTACGGTATACCGATATACCGTACCATACCGATAATTTTTAATTTATTATTATTATTATTATTATTTCACAACTTATGGTTATTGTAGTACACTAATTTCATTTGAGTACACATGACTACAAATATAAGAAGTGACAATTATATATCAATAAAAGAAAAAAATTAATCAAATGATTATATTTAAATTATATATGATGATCTATAACATTGCATATATTTACAATTTTATTAATATATCATATAAATCATGTATAATTTAAACTATTACATAATAAAGTGAACAATTGAAATTTGAAAGTTACATGTAATAACTAGAAAATAGTACTCTTATTCCTTTTATTATTAAACACTCAATCCTCCTCTCAAATATTAAACACTAAAAGTTAAAAAAAAAGTTATAAGAGAAATAAAAGAAAATTTCTAAATAAGTAGATAAAAAATATTTTAGATTTCATTATATTCTAAAAAAATATAATATTAAGTAAGTAGAAGTTTAGAAAATATAAATAATAAAAAAATATGAGTTATGAATTGTAATGAACAATTTAAAAGTATACATAATAAATAGCAACCTTATATTCTTCTCCAATATTAAGCACTACTAAAAGTTAAAAAATAAATAAAATAACAAGAACCTAGAATATATGTAAAGTATGATAATAACACTTTGATGTTAGAAATTGAAGTTGAACATGACTAATAAAATATAATAAACTAACATTATTACAATTACAATTATGATTTATGAGTAAAGTAAGTTATAAGATAAATAAAAGAAAATTACTAAATAAGAAGATAAAAAAAGCTTTTAGAGTTCATTAAATTCTAAAAGAAAAAATATAATATTTAGTAAGTTTAATACAAAAAGTTAGAAAATATAAATAATAAAAAATACACAAGTTATGATTGAAAATGAAAAATTTCAAAGTATACATAATAAATAGCAACTTTATATTATTCTCCAATATTAAGCACTAAAAGTTAAAAAAATAATAAAATAATAATAAGAAATTAGAATATATGTAAACTATGATAATAACACTTTGATGTTAGATATTGGAGTTGAACATGACTAATAAAATATAATATGCTCACATTATTACAATTACGACTTATGAGTAAAGTAAGTTATAAGATAAATAAAAGAAAATTACTAAATAAGAAGATAAAAAAAGCTTTTAGAGTTCATTAAATTCTAAAAAAATATATATAATATTTAGTAAGTTTAACACAAAAAGTTAGGAAATATAAATAATAAAAAATACACGAGTTATGATTGAAAATGAACAATTTCAAAGTATACTTAATAAATAGCAACCTTATATTATTCTCCAATATTAAGCACTAAAAGTTAAATAATAATAATAATAATAATAATAATAATAATAATAATAATAATAATAATAATAATAATAATAATAATAATAAGAAACTAGAATATATGTAAACTATGATAATAACACTTTGATGTTAGATATTGGAGTTGAACATGACTAATAAAAGATAATAAACTAACATCATTACAATTACGACTTATGAATAAAGTAAGTTATAAGATAAATAAAAGAAAATTACCAAATAAGAAGATAAAAAAGCTTTTAGAGTTCATTAAATTCTAAAAGAAAAAATATAATATTTAGTAAGTTTAACACAAAAGGTTAGAAAATATAAATAATAAAAAATACACGAGTTATGAATTAAAAATGAGTTAGTAAATTATGTTATATAAGAATTGAAAGAAAAATACTACATAAGAAGAGAAAAAAAAATGTTAGGATTCATTAAATTCCTAAAAAATATAATATTTAGGAGGTGTAACATAAAAGCTTAGTAAATATATATAATCTAATTAAATATTTGGATCAAATATTATATATTATGAGTAAAGTAATTAATAAAGGAAATAAAAGAAAAATTAATTAAAAGAAAAGAAGAAATACGATATTTGGATTTATAGTTGCTAATCAATCATTTAGTAGTATTATATTTGAAATTTGGTTGTTAAGACATGGATTATTAAACTTGTTTGATGTTTGTATTTTGATTATGGAGACATGATTTTTTTGTTGTTATTTGTAAAATTCAGATCGGTACGGTATGTGAATTTCGGTATTTTCGGCATATCTTAAAATTTCGGTATTTTCGATATACCGTGAAAGTTCGGTATACCTTGAAAGTTCGGTATGTTCGGTATACCGTATAATATCGGTACGGTACGGTATACCGAAAATATCGGTACGATATCAATATCTATTATGGCGTATACCGAAACTTCGGTATACCGAAGTTCAGTATACCGAAAGTTTCGGTACGAGAACGGTATGAGATTTTTCGGTATCAAAATTTCGGTACGGTATACGGTACGACGTGAAATTTTCGGTATACCGTACCGACCCACCCATACATATAAACATAAGTTTAAAGATGGTTTTGAGAAAAAATCACATAAGGACCAGCCATCAAAACCCACTCCAGCAGGTCGCCATCAACCAGCTTGATCTCCAGGACCTGAAAATATTTGAAAATATTTGGGTTGAGTGCCAGAAAACACTCAGTGGGCATTATTATTCATCCAAGTCATACTTTCATGCTTAAAAATCAATCATAAACATACTTTATAACACAGTTTACTCTTCTTCATTGGATGAGAGACCCAATGTGATCACATAAATACTTTACGGTTACTTATTTAGATATTTAGTCACAAAGTAAATTGTCTATGCTTGTAAGTCAGAATTTCTCTGTGCATGAAGTCTTACAACATCCAATCATTGCGTAAACAATGCTATTAAAATATTTAACATGCTTTTTATGGACGAATTTAAAACATAGTTGTGAGTTATAGAAAAACCCACCTGGATGATCTCAAAGTGCAGTGAATTTTTTTTATGCAATGCTACTATGCTTCTCGATCGTCTCGACCTATAAAATTGAAATTCTAGCTTAGAAACCTCAAATACGTCATTAAGGTAATATTAACCTAGGTCTTAAATAACTTAATTACGGATTTCCTATGCCTTGGGATCATTTGGGATTGAATGGTGTCAAACGGGCGAATAATGCGCATTTGACAGAATAAATCAATTTAGATTGAGAATTTATCGGACTTCGTGAACAAAATTGAATGGATAAAGATGAATTGAACTAAATTCAATGACTAAGAAGCTTGATTTAACATTTATGAATGAATTATAAACTTTAGAATTTCTTTGGGGCAAAATATAAAATTTTAGAAATTATATGACTTAATTGCATTTTATAAAAGTCTTAATTTAATTCTCTAAGGACCCAATTGTTATTTATAAGTTTTTAATTTGGGAAATTGAACTTAACTGAAATAAGTGGAGTAAATTGTAAAATTTAAAATACTTCAATTAATTAAAATTATTATTTTATCAAATTTCCATTTTTCTTCCTAATCCCTTGATTAACACCATCATCAAGAACTTCCATGGCAAGCACCATTCTTAACCACTGCCCCAACTTCAGCACCTCACGACTTCAAAACAACACCTCTCCGTGACTTAGAGTCACCGATAGCCCCTTCCCACACACACCTAGACTTACAAGCGAAAACATGTGAACACCTCCACACACACTCTTACCTACATCTAAACACAACCAACTCAAACCAAGACCCGACCAAACCATCTCCAGCACATCTAGTAAGTATCAACAAGCCACAACAAGTTCTGCAGGCCCAAAAGGATAGAGGAAACGAAAGAAATGACAGGAAACAAAGAAAGAAATCAGTTTTGATATTTCCCGACAGATTTTTTCTTTGAACTTTCAACATGAAAATGAGGGGTTAAATTATCTTTGATCCAAGATTTGAAACCATATATAGATACCTTGATACAAGAGGTTCGAAATGGTATATAATACGTCAAAAACCAACGCTCGAATTGTCGGGAAAAAAGCAAACAAGTTGCTGCGTCGCACAGGTGCGCAGTAGCGGCTGAACCCTTTCCTCCTATCCAGGGGCACCTTCTTCCAAGAAAAGCCCATAGGATGAAGATACCTCTTGAAGATAGTTGTGATTACCCTGTAAGTGGTATTCGAGGGCGCCAAGATCCTGAAAATGTAAATTATAGTGAATTATAATTTTATTAAGTAAATCAATTGAATTTATATATCAAACATACCTCTCTCTGCCTACCATCTCAAGCCATGCATCCTATCACGAATTAACCGTACGGGATTCCTCGTCCATAGCATTGGTCTCCTCATGAAGGACAGTGCCATCAATGATACCGCTGGCGGATGTCATGGATGACATCGTTCAAGATCTACCACCATGAGATCCACCACCTCTAGTCATCTGACAAAATTAACTCATATATATATATATATATATACACACACAGAGGCGGATACAGGGGGGTTGGGGGGGGCTCCAGCCCCCCTAGCTGAAAAATAATTTTTTTTATAGGGTAGTCAGAATTTTTTTTCTTAACCCCCCAACGTCGGGAAATCGGAAAGATCAAGAAGAAGGAAAAGAAAGATTGATGTCTCTGCTCACGAGATTGCCATAGACGAAGCTTGGAAGCCATGAAAACTTGAAGAAGAAGAAGAAGAAGAAGAATAATGAAGAACATAAATTTTAACTACACCACAACATAAATTTAGAAGAACATCAGATTTATCTCACATAACTACACAATTAAAGTAAAAAAGTCAACATTTCTCTATTGTTCAACACAATCAAAATAAAAAATCAAACTTATGAACGGGCTCTATGAAATTCAATTTGTATTGGGTCGAAGAACACTTTTCATTTCAATTCATTCCGCTCGAATTCAAACTAATTTGGAATCCTTCTTGCCCTTTACGTCTACATCTATATATATCTCTCTCTCCATATTGATGTTTTTTTACGTTTTTTTTGTAGGTAAAACCTTTTTATTTTAAATCATCCAATTTGTTAAAATTATTTTATAAAGTAAAGGGTAAAAATAGAAAACTCTGTAGTGTAAAATGTAAAAACATAAAAATAAAAAATTAGTGTATAGCGTGTTTAGCAACTTCTGTTTAAAATTAAAGTAACAAGTTGATGGGCAGTCTCCTATAGTGTCAGGTGAAACGAAAAATACTTTTTAGTATACGGACTAAATATTGATTATATATAGTGTGTTTGTATTATATATATATATATATATAATTGAATTAGTTTTGTAGAATTTAAAATATATATAGCGAGGCATAACCTTTTTGTATCTACTAATCCTTTCTTATATGCATATTTTGCCCTTCCTTGTGTTGTGATAATAATAATAATAATAATAATAATAATAATAATAATAATAATAATAATAAAAATTTTATTATTATTATTATTATTATTATTATTATTATTATTATTATTATTATCTGTGAAATTACTTAACACGTTGATCCGGTGCATATAGTTTAGTTTATAAACCATAAAATCAAATGCCGTGTATTCATTTTCAAGTGTATTACTCGATGTAAAGGACCGAATGTAAAGTACAGGCAACAACAAATTAAAGCTATACAAAGGACGAATCAGATTCCATGTTCTCATCCGTACTGCATTTTCTGTTTCATAACTAAGTTTTCTTATTTTTTTAAATTTTTTTTAATATACCCTAATTGAGGAAGGATGAAACCTAAATATAAATTTTAAATTAAAATAAATTATAATAAATTAAAAATTAAAAAATTATTTAAAAAAAATTAAAGAGTTGGAACATGAAATGCAATGGGAATTATAACAGGTGATCCCATTTCTCTAAAGGACTACTAGTACTATGTGACTATGTCGGATAGGAGGGGATTATGACTGAATGTAAGGACCTCACAATTTGATTTGTAACACTAGGTAGTACATACGGTTATGGTATAGTGTCCCTACTAGTGAGATCGGGGTCGGTCCTAAAATTTTAAAGGCCATGTGCGAAAATTAAAAATAGTGCTCGTCCCGTTGGGGATGGCCTAGCGGTGGAGTGAGATTGCTTGGAGACCAAATATTACGAGTTCGAATCTCCTCAATACCACAGGTCGGGTGTGTGAGTTTAAAATAAAAATAAAAATAAAAATAGTGCTCATAATTTAATAAAATTCTATTTTTGATCAATCCTAAAACAAATTTACTTTAAATAACATCATGTAAGAGACTCAAAAATTTAACAAAATATCATTTAAAGACACATATTCTACAATTTTTTAAAACACATTCACTAATAATTTATTCAAAATTTACATTTTCTAATAAATCTTATTCAATGAATATCAAAGAAAGTTCATTTAATTTTTTATGTGACATGGTAAATCTCAAGTACGACTTTAATCTCAAGTATGACTTCAAGCAATAGCTCAAAGATTACAAGGTGAAGCAACAGCTCAAAGATTATGTGCTCAAATCTTATGGATGAAACAACAACTCAAAGATTACAAGGTGAAGACTGAAGAAGTGCCAATCTACTGTGATAACAATAGTGTTATTGCAATATCTCAAAATCCAATATTGCATTCAAGGACGAAGCACATTGATATCAGACACCACTTCATCAGAGATCATATCGAGAAGAAAGACATATGCATCAGATATGTCAACACGGAGAACCAGATAGCTGATATCTTCACCAAGCCATTGCCATAAGCTAGATTTGTTGAGTTATGCATCCAATTAGGATTGCTCGAACTAGCTTCAAAAGAAGATGATGATCATCTAGCAGAAGGAGTGAAGAGGAGCACTCTCGCTAATAATGAGAACTGACTTAAAAGGGCATCAGTATTGTAAGCTTTGGAGCTTAAACTAATATAGCCCATATCAGTTCTAAAAGAATGGCAAAAGGCTGCAAGAAAGCTGTTGAAAATGAGTAAACTGATCGCAGAAGGCGTCAATTCTCAATCAGTCATATTCAACTAATGAGAACAGTTGAATTCCAAACTGACTAATGAAAGCAAAGCTTCAGCTGATGGAAGCAGCTGACAAGCTTAGACTGAGCAAAGCTGAAGGAGACAGCTTAAGCTGACAAGGAGTCAAAGCTGAGGAGACTCCAGCTGGAACTGATCACTCCAAGCTAAGAGGATCATCAGTCGAGAAGGCAACTGATGATGTCAGCAGCTCAAATGCCACGTGGAGACTAGAGGAGAGTCGAAAATCAAATAAGTTCAAATTGAATTTATTACTAAACGGTAAAATGACGTGTCTCTTAAATGTTACCGTTGGACCCATTATCTCTCCCTTCATTAATCTCAACGGATAGATATGAAATTAAAATCAACGGATTAATCAGAACCGTTCGATTTTGATTTGCAATCAAATTCCTTTTTACCATTGGATTCACCAATTGCTTGAGCCTATAAATAAGTTAGCTATTTCTCCTAAATCCCTCACACAACTGACCACGGAAATTAAGTTCTTAATCCCTCAAAATTCATCCATAATCTCTTCTTCATCTTAAACTCCACAAACTATCTTGTGTTATCATTCCCAAATGGCCCAATACTCCTCCAACCCTATCAGAAGACCTCGCAACTTCAGAATCTCTGGTGATGAGTCAAGAGTCTTTTGTGAAGGCCTAGGTTATGACAAAATTCTAAGCCCAACTAATACCAGACGATTCACCAACTTCTCTCAGTTAGGGGGGCGATCCTTACTTTGATTGGAAAGGCACAAATAAAGAAGTACACAGAAAGCGCTCCCACAAGAGTCTATCCAGAGGCAGTAGCAGAATTCTTTCTCAATTCCTTTAGTGAGGAAGATTCTTGGCTAATTACGAGTGAAGTAAGAGGGATACAGATTCTGATTACTCCTTCCATTCTAAAGAACATCTTTGGGTTACTAGAAGAAAGAGAAAGACTGGAGGAAACAACCGTGAACGCAAGATACTGCTACAATAGATGGGCTACTACTCCAGCCACGGAAGATTTTCAAAGCACCCACTCAACGTCTAGGTTCCAGAAAGAATTTCAGGTGCTAGCAGTAGTGACCGTACATAGATGGTAGGATCTTGTGAAAGGCATGATAAAATGTCAGAATTAAAATACAAAATCTGCAACGCCATCTAGGAAGTAAGATGAATAGATTGGGCATCATTTCTCTTCAAGCAGCTAAAAGGGTTTGTAGACATAGTGGAAAGAGAAACGTACTACATCAACCAAGTCAGCTTCATTCTAGAAAAGCTACTTCCTGACTCAATGGCAGAGGAAATAAGTTATCAGCCGGTTGATCCTGATGACTTTGTTCCGAAAGTAGCAGAAGGAGCACTGCCTCCACTGACATTCAGAGAGCCACAATCGCAACTGAGGAAGAAATCCACCCCCTCCATTCAAGACAAAGGAAAAGGAAAATCAAAATTCATCAAATCAATAGTTCAGTCAACTCATTACTCTGATGACGTCTTTAATGCTATTGATAGATATCAATCCTCAGGAGAAGATGATGAAGAAGAAAAGAACTTCAGAAGGAGTCCGATTGAATGGAAGATCGCCTCTCCAGCACTGTCTAAAACAGTTGATAAGCCAATTGAAGGACACCAAAATGTCAAACATTAGTTGAGAATTGGAGAGGATCTACCGACTGCAGAAGAGAATCTTCTCAAAATCCAACAACCAAAAAGGCAGCGGTTCGGGAAAACCTCAATCAAAGCACTGATAAAGTGACAACTCTCTGACTCCATCATAAAACTGGAAGCTTGCTCTAAGAGTGGTGATTCAAAGGATTCTTCAAGTGAGAATACTTTAGATGGCTTCCAGACTGCAAAGAAAAAGAAAAACAGATAGCAAGGAGATCTGAAGGCTTCAGAACTCAGCTGACCAGACGCTTTAGGAAACTTCTTGTAAATCAGTTTATTTTCTAAGTATTTCTTTAATAAAATCCTTTTGGCTCAATTAATTGCTTTTGTCAGAATTTATTATCTTGACCGTTGGTCCGAAGCTTAAAATCAAAATCCAAAGGAAAACGACAAAGGGAATTTAATTCTTTTAACCAACATATTTATGAGTCTCCTTCTCACTCATAAAAACCCCTTTACCAAAAATTTTGAGAGAACACAACACAATACAATTACACTCAACATCCACTGCATTTTTTTAAGGCAGTCTCTTAAGAGAATTCTTATTCTCTTCTCTTTAAAAAAAAAAGAGTGATCTCTCTTTCTCTCAAGAAAAGGAAAGCTTCAATTCAAACTCAGCCAATAATTTTTCAAAATGGCTGAAGCTTTAAAAGCTCTTACCTCCTTCAAAGAGCAAATGATGAGAGATAAATTTCTAGAAAGACAAAAATTTCAATTGATTCTTCAAGAATCAAACAGTCCTTTTCTTCTGGTCAATCTTCACAAGACCGGAATTCTGCACTACCTAGAAACTCCTCCAAAGTTCTTTAGACAAAACTTGGTAAGTGAGTTCTTGCTTCAACCAAAGGTCACTGTAGATGGGAAGGTCATACAATCAGTGATTCAAGAAAAGAAACTCCAAATCACTGAAAGAAAGTTGCGGAAATCTTTCAACTTCTCAGAAAAGGCTCCAGGGTTCAAAATCTGAAAGATTCGGCTGAACCATACTGGAAAGAATGGCATGCTTCAAATTACTCAAAGCAATTAAATTTTACCACAACCAAAGCTGATTTGAAGCCTGAGTATGGAGTCATGCTCGATATCACGAATAAGATGATGTTCAGTACTATTGGAAGCTTGAGTCAACTGACTCAAGAAATATACAAGGTAATGATACACCTTGTAGAAGGATTGGAAGCTAATTGGGCAGAATTTGTCTTCTTCCAATTTAAGCATCAAGTCATCAAAACCGCGGACTCAAAAAGAACTGGAAAATTTGAGTCCAGAGTAGGACTTGTTCTAAGAATGAGCAAGCTCCTGAAAGATATGTTGAATCTTCCAAATGATGACACACTGCCAATCCTCATATCCGACTGGATTCCCAAGAAAGGGAAAGCACATCTTCAGTCACTCAAGAAGAAGAGGAGATCTAACGCCAAATCTGGCAATACAAATTCAAGCAGTTCAGATGCCAATAAAGATCTGATGTGACCCGGGACCTATGGCACACAACAAATACAAAGGACGTGGAAGCTAGGAACGAAACTATGCCGGATGCGTAAAGAATCAATACGACTCGAACAAAAGAATGAAAATACAACTCAACTATACGAACAATAGACTCGAATTAATGGCTGAATTGGACTCGATACCTAAGGTACTCTAGACTATGATAAAAAAACTAAATAAAACACAAATAAATAAATAGATAAATGGGCGGATTAGGGCAGATAGGTTATATGTGTTGTTTAGGGCGAATTGGACACGTATAGGCGATGAATGATTTAGGTGATGATTTATGGATGAATTTTGATTGATGGATTATGGTGAGACGTACGTATAGGCGTAGATGAATGATGGTGATCAATGGAGATGAATTGAAAAGGTAGAAGAAGTAGACTTACTCGAACCCCGTCTTGCGGTGAAGATGAAACGCGATATCTCGTAAACTCCAAGTTGGATAGACTCCCTCTAGACTTGATGGAATAGAAAAGAGCTGGAAATAGGACTTTAGATTTGCTAGGTCTAAAGAACTTGATAAATGGGTCGATCAACCAAAGGATCGGTGAGACAATTGAGAAATTAACTCTTTATTTCATGCAACGTCTAACTTTAAATGTAACAAATAGATGTCCTATATATACTAAACATTATGAACGAAAATTCTAAGCCTAATTAACTAGGAAATTCGAAAATACTAAGAGTCCTAGTCAAACTAGGATAAAATCAAAAGATACCAAAAATAAGATAACAAAAATCTAACTAGATAAGGATAAATCCCAAAATGATTTTGGGCCTTCAAAATTCGCCACATATTGGACTTGGGCTCTTCAATAACGTGTTGGAATATTATTGGATGAATCCACACGTTATTTTCAACGTGAACCCAGTCAGTATGCCCATACCGACTGTCTTCATACAATCTGGTCAGTATGCCCATACCGGCTATCTTCATGCCTTCCTTCTTTTTCTTCAAGTACTTGTGTTCTTCATGTTTTGTTCTTCAAACCTTGATCTCAAATCTTTAATCTTGAACAACACAACAATCTTGGGGCTGCTCTCAACTCCTTCTTCATCTTCAAACTTCTTACGAACAAATGCTTGGAAATATCCTTGCAATTGTATTGCTCGAAGTCGTGTAATTGGATCTCGTAATCGCAGCTCCGGATTAATTTCTTCAAGGCTTATCGTGCTTATATCATTTCCCTCCTCTTGAAAAGAATTCGTCCTCAAATTCAAATCTCCGGGATCAAAGACGAACACGAACTTATCAGCAAAGTTGTTTTGATCAAGTTCCATAAGGCATATCTTTACAGTCATGAACGAGATCATTCTACTTGTGTCAGATGGTCGAAGCTTGAGCACCATAGAACGCTTTGATATGGCATTGACGAACAAGTCTGGTGGTACTTCAACTTCCATTGGAACATCTTCAACAACCTGTAGAATATAGACATCACAAGAAAATGGTTGATAAATAATGTTAGAACTCGGTAACTTCTCTAAGCTCGCTGGTTCGAACTTCTTGTGATCTTCAACCATTGCTCCACTGATGTCAATCTCTTTTTTAGAACATGGTTGTAATTCCTCCAACTTTTCATTTACATGAACTTCCTCAACTGCAACATTGATCTCCATTTCTTCTTCTTCTTCACTCAAAGGTTGGTCCGACTCTTCTAGATTAAGCTCTTCAACAACCTTCTCATAAGTTGCAACATCGATCAGTTCTTCAATAGGTGCATCAACTGAAATTGTTACCTCAAAAGTAGAATCTTCTTTGATGGCAACGATCACAGATGGTAACTCAACGTGGATCTCCTCTTGAATGTTGCTGGCTTGGCTTGATACATCCATGATCGGCTGAACTGGTGATGCAGGCCGTGTAGGTGGCACATAGGTACGTAGAAACTCCTCGAATGACTCAGGTTCACTCCAACGAAACGGGGCTGTTTGGCGATGAGCTCTAGGTGACAACTCTACATTCGACTTTACTTGAACCACTTCAGCTTGCCTCATCTCTAGACTCTTCAACCACTTCTCTATCTCAATGGCGTATTGCACCATGTCTTTCAACTTGTCGAAGCGGTACAATGCTACTCTTTCATGAATTGCCCTTTGTAGACCAGCTAGAAACCTATCCATGGTATCTTCAGGATATTCTTCTATATCAGCTCGTCTCATGGCTTCAATCATTTTGTTGTAGTAGGCATTTACACTTCGATCTCTTTGTCTAAGCTTGTATAGTTTTTCCTCCAACTCCCATTGGTAGTTGTCTGGAATGAAGCGTTTCCGCATCAAATCTTTCAACTCACGCCATGTGTCGATAGGTGGAAGGTGATCTCGATAGCATCGGTTCTGTTGTAATTCTCACCATGTTGCTGCGTAGCCTCTAAACTCCAAGGAAACTAATTTCACCTTTTTTGGCTTGGGGAAGTCGTAGCACTCAAAAACCTTGTCTACTTTTCATTCCCAATCAAGGTATGCATTGGGATCGTATAGACCTTCAAACTCGGGGATGGTCAATTTGTTGTTGCTGTAGAGATGGTGAGAATTTGTTGTATATGTTGTACGGGGTATAGTGTATAAGTGGTGTATGGTGTATGGACCATGGGGTGCATGGGTGTATGGTCCGGATGGTGTACGGGTGTAGATAAGTGGTGTATGAGAAAGTGCAGCAAATTTTCGAACCCTAGGGGTGTAGGGGACGAAAATTTAATGTTTAATGGAAGTATATGGAGGGTAGGAAAGGATTAGGATGAAAAGAAACAAGATAAGGAAAGAAGGGAACTAGATAAGGAATGTTGAATTTGGATGTGTTTCACAAGTGTGGACACAATCTAAATAACCTAAAATATCTAATATATAAGGAAAGAATCTAAAACAACTAGAAAAGATCAATGAAATTCGAATTCAACCAGATTTTTTTTTCGGATTTTTTTTTTCAGAACATATATATATTTTTTTTGCTGTGGGGCTTACCCTTTGCTCCTTTCTTTTTTTTTCAATGAATATTCAGATATTACAACTCGAAAGACTCAAAACAAATAAACGAACAAAACAGACGTATTGAACCACGAACGATAAGAACCGACGTGGCTCTTGATACCAATTTATGATGTGACCCGGGACCTATGGGACACAACAAATACAAAGGACGCGGAAGCTAGGAACGAAACTACGCCGGATGCGTAAGGGATCAATACAACTCGAACAAAAGAATGAAAATACAACTCAACTATATGAACAATAGACTCGAATTAATGGCTGAATTGGACTCAATACCTAAGGTACTCTAGACTATGATAAAAAAAACTAAATAAAACACAAATAAATAAATAGATAAATGGGCGGATTAGGGCAGATTGGTTATACGTGTTGTTTAGGGCGAATTGGACACGTATAGGCGATGAACGATTTAGGTGATGATTTATGGACGAATTTTGATTGATGGATTATGGTGAGACGTACGTATAGGCGTAGATGAATGATGGTGATCAATGGAGATGAATTGAAAAGGTAGAAGAAGTAGACTTACTCGAACCCCGTCTTGCGGTGAAGACGAAACGCGATATCTCGTAAACTCCAAGTTGGATAGACTCCCCCCTAGACTCGATGGAATAGAAAAGATCTGGAAATAGGACTTTAGATTTGCTAGGTCTAAAGAACTTGATAAATGGGTCGATCAACTAAAGGATTGGTGAGACAATTGAGAAATTAACTCTTTATTTCATGCAACGTCTAACTTTAAATGCAACAAATAGATGTCCTATATATACTAAACATTATGAACGAAAATTCTAAGCCTAATTAACTAGGAAATTCGAAAATACTAAGAGTCCTAGTCAAACTAGGATAAAATCAAAAGATACCAAAAATAAGATAACAAAAATCTAACTAGATAAGGATAAATCCCAAACTGATTTTAGGCCTTCAAAATTCACCACATATTGGACTTGGGCTCTTCAATAACGTGTTGGACTATTATTGGATGAATCCACACGTTATTTTCAACGTCACCCCAGTCAGTATGCCCATACCGACTGTCTTCATACAATCTGATCAGTATGCTCATACCGGCTATCTTCATGCCTTCCTTCTTTTTCTTCAAGTACTTGTGTTCTTCATGTTTTGTTCTTCAAACCTTGATCTTAAATCTTTAATCTTGAACAACACAACAATCTTGGGGCTGCTCTCAACTCCTTCTTCATCTTCAAACTTCTTGCGAACAAATGCTTAGAAATATTCTTGCAATTGTATTGCTCGAAGTCGTGTAATTGGATCTCGTAATCACAGCTCCGGATTAATTTCTTCAAGGCTTATCGTGCTCATATCAAGATCCCTCTCCTCACTCCAAAAATGGATCATTAGTTGATTTTAAACCCTGCACTGATCCGTATGAGCTTATTCCCTTTATTGGAATTCCTCATCCAAACTATGGAGCTGAGTACTTCAGGAGAGCCTGCCCTCCTCTCCAACTGACTGAAGACAATATTCGCACTTTCTACAGTAGTGAATATGAAGTCAAGAGTGCTCAGAAGGATGTAATGAATCTCCTTCTCACTCACTTCACGCATGTTGCCGAGCAAGACAATCAGCTGAACCGGTACTTTTACTGGTACAATTGGAGACACTCAATGTTAATCCAGTCACATTTCTTTCTTATAGCCTTTTTGGCAACGTGAAGAGACTAGGAGCATCAAATAGATTGGAGCCTCAAATCCATTTTTTCCAAACATTGTGCAAGTCCAGCAGATTATGAAGCATCAACTTGATAATATCATTCTAGCTAAGGCCCTGCTAGCTGATGTCCAAGCCAGCTTGAGATCACAAGGAGTTGCAACTGAAAAACAGCTTGCTAACAATCCGGTCGATCTATGTTGCCTACAACTGAATTATGATTCAGTTTAGTCAGAAAAGGCACATCTACAAGTTGCCGGTACCACTGAAGAGATAGACAAAGATCTCTCTCATACTCAAGTAGTGGTGATCCCAAGGAGTCAACACCTTGGACAAAGTAAAGACAAAGACGATGAAGATACTGCCACGTCTCCAGATCTCTTGTCCAAAGGCTATGTTACTCCTCTTATCAAGTCTTGCTCAAGAGCTGCAAAGCTGATGATAAATCAGTCCAGCTCATCCTGCAGAGGTGTTAAAGAACTGACCTCCTTGAAGCTGACTACCTTAGCAGTTGCTCTTCAGCAACTTCAGTATGTTGAGACTCAAGTTGGAACTGATGCTTCTCAGGACATCTCCAGTTCAACTTCCAAAAGGAAACGGTCTAATAACTCTAAAGAAATCAGAGAAGCTAGTTCCATTCGACCACTCAAGAAGAGAAAATTGACAAAAAGTCAATCAGCAGCTGCTCAACAAAACTGATTCAATCAGTTAAAGGCGATATCATCAGTTCAGCTGGAAACTGACACCTCGAGCCCCAAAGTCCCATCTCTCATCAGCTACATGCTCAACCCTCTTCGATAATCTTCTCTACTCTCTATTCCTCACAACTTATTTTTGAAAAATTTAACGTTAACATTTCAAAATAAGCTTACTGTTCATCTAAGTTACCATTAAAGTCTCTATACTCAGCATTAAAGTATAAAGAGATGAATTTTCTGAGGTATATAAATAGCAAATCTTTTGGCAAAATATTGTGCTATTTATGGCAACTACTCAGATTTTCAAATCCTCAGATCTCAGCCGCTTGATCAAAAAGACATTTTCCAAGTGGACGGCTGAGGTGCATGCATCATTTATTCAGCTAACTTTCTTTCACATCAGATAGCTGATCAGCCAGTAAGCACTCGATTGCTCTGGTTTAATGCATGCAAACTTACTGCCTTTAAAAGCAGTAGAGAAGATGAATGAAAACAACAAAAAAAGAGATAGCAACTCTCTAAAAATTTTTCATTCCTTCTCCTTGTCTTCTCACTTATCCATAGTCCCTTTCTTTCTCTTCTCATATCATCGACGAATGACTTCTTCATTCCATTCGATGAATATGGAGCTCCTTATAAAGCAGCTCAAAATGGATAAGTTCATTGATCGAGCATTTCTTCAAGCTCGAATCAGTCATGAGAAGACCAGCATGTCCACTTATTGGAGACATGTGGGCTATTGTCCTTTATGACATCACAGCCCAAAAGAAAGCATCTTCCGCTAGTAGCCGAGTTCTACTATCAGGCGAAAATCTCAGGACACAACATCATCTCTGTTATCCGAGATCAGGTTATCATCATCAACAAAGATGTGCTAACCGAACTGTTCCAGCTTCCTGGTCATGGCCCAAAGGTGTTTGAACTAGCGTTCTCTTCAAAGTTGGAGCTGTGGAATGACTGAAAATGTCCACACGTTGATCACAGAGACTTCTCAAACAACTTGAAAGATAGTCTCTCTCTAACCATGGTCCAAATCCTGGACTTAGTGATGCACATCTTTCTGAGTAGCATCTCAAACGCACAGTTCAATGATAACACCTCTCATCTTATGACCGCAATATACTATGGATACAAGGCTGATTGGGTATCCTATATATTAGCACAGCTTCGCTGCCATATGAGACATGCTGAGATCGATCTAGCCTCTGGCACATTCAAAGCCAAGTTAGGATTTGTGAATCGACTCAGTCATATCATCGCGGAGCAACTCGGAACAGTCCCTGGTGGATACATTCTCACCAGACAAGATCTCTTTCCTACAGTCTACATTCACCGACGACATCAGAATGTAACTGGCTACCCTAAGAAGTCGAGACTTCAGCTCATAGAGGACCACAGTCTAGCAAAAGAAAAGCAGCCGCTCTTTTATGCTGATCCTCCAGCTGACGCATGTCAGTTCTTAACTGATAGTGACTCCTACACTTATACCAGTGATAATTCTACTACACCTGCAACTAGCGAACCTCCTTATGTCGCTGTCCCAGAATCTCTGGAAGAAGGCTTCAATACAAGCCTTGACCAACAACTGGAAAGTTGTTTTGGTCAAATAATGGAGCACAATCCCTTTCTCTTTGAATATCTTTAAAGATATCTCCAGTATCACCTCTGGAGATACCAGGTGGATGATGTCACCATGCTAATGATGGCAGACAAATGAGGCTACTGATATTGGATAGAGGAAGGTGAATGAAGCCGAAGCTGGATGAACTATCCACTTAATACCCCTCCATCAGTCCCAAAAATCATGGATTCCATGATTAAAAGGTTTCAAACCTCGGTGCTTCATGATGCACCCATTCCTAAACATGAGCCCTCCAACTTGTCCACAACTCTTCTTCAAGAGGATGCCATCATTACCATTCCGGACGAGCCATTTCTCGAAATCACATCAGCCTCTTTACTTCGGAAAGATCCACTATCTCTCCCCGATCTTGACCAGCTGATGACGACAAATGAGTTCTGTGCATGGTTGTCCGCTCCTATACCTGCACCCCAAGCTCCCCACTTCACCAACAACTTGCTAGCCACTTCTTTCTTTCCTTTACCACAGTCGTCACTGCCTCATTATGAATTCCATCAACTCGTCCTTTTGGATGATGTCAAGGGAATGATATATTGATGATGGAAAATCATATGATTTTTGGCAGGGTGATATAACTCTTTGGGATGAGATCCACAGAGAAGTTCAAAAAGAGGTACAGCTTTAGAGGCAAGCTGCCTTTCAGGGGGAAGCTACTCACGAGGGGGGAAGCTACCCATCAGGGGAAAGCTATTCGTGAGGGGGAAGTCCAACTTGAGCAATGCCCAGCTCAAGAATACTGTTGGACTTGGGAGAATGCTCAGCTGAAACAACATCAAGAATGGGGTATCCACAGCATACCCAGCATCTCTCCCTATAAGTTTGAAAAAGGAGAATCGAGCAAAAGAAGACGGAACTGAGTGGTGAACAGTTTCAACTGAAGAAGGAAGTTAAATATCAATTCTTGATATTCTCTCTCGCTTTTACTTCATATGATTCTTCATCTTATATGCTCAATCAGTTTCTAAAACATGCTTCTGTGTTTATAATACAAATTATTCTGATTATGCTGATTTGTCCCTTTGAATAGCTTAAGGCTTTCCATGCGCTCAAAAATTTGAAAATCTGCATGATAATCAGAATTGAGCTATGTTTAGAACTGAAACATTTGAAGCATTTCAAGCTGTGCAAACGAGTACACAGGTATCTGAAGGACATTTTAGCTATATTTTTCAATCAGCAAATCCCTGATACCTTACAAATAAAACTCATTGAGCTCATATATTAATATATGCTCCATTACTCTAGTACTCATCTTTTTATCAAAGCTCTGATGATTATATCAAGCATTGATACTCATGAATGTTAGCTTTCAACAGCTACAAACATCTAAGACTGTTCTTTTGAACATGGTCAAATTCCAGCCTCGTTACCAGAACTGGTACAGGTTCAGATGCTCATTCATGAATGATAACCTTGCACAGTTTTTCCATCATCAAATCAGCTGGTTTTGACATCGTTAAAAAGGGGAAAATTGTTGGGAAAATCTCAAATAATGGTTTTGATGAAATGTCAAAACATGTCTGATGATCTAATGAAAAACTGGAGGTTATGATAAGCTGGAAATCATGGATAATGATCAAGTAAGACTTCAAGCTGAGATGAGAGACAACTATTCAGAAGCATGGTCAACCAGCTTATAGGTTGCCTGATCAGACCAGTCAGAGTAAACTCTTCAAAGCTTGAGATAAGAGCTGTAAATGGGGAAGAGAACTTTGGAGACTGGTAGGCATCCGCAGATGAGTCAATCACCACTCTTAGCGAAAAGCCAAGATAGGCTGATGAGCAGACTTAGCTTGAAAGCTGAAACTGATCTGATCAAGAGATCAGTCAGAGCTGACCCTAAACTGATCAAAGATCAGTTTACTGGTAAAACATCTCTAAATGCTTTGAGCATTCACTCAACTGACCATAGTTCAGTTTAGAGACAAAAAGCTCAATCAGGTAGCCAGCTGATAAGTCTAGAAATCGAAGCTTTTAAGCTTAGCTGATGAATCAGCTACAGGCATTAAAATTCCACCGGTGGTTTCTAAACATCACTAATCATAACGGTCAAAATTCACTCATCTATTTAAAAGGGGTGAAATCAATTTTGGCCAAGACTTTCGCCAATCTAACTTTGCTATTTTGCAGAACGAGCTATTTCTCTCTCTACAGCTCAAAGCTCAATATTCTCAAAGTGCGAAAAGTCTTAGACTGAGAAGGCGTGCTTCAGTTCAAAGCAAGTTGCTAAGCTGACGCAGAATTCAAGCAAGAGAAAAACTTCTCAGTTCAGTCCCTCAAAGATCAACCACTCAGCTCAAAGAGAAAGGAGCACTCCAGGTTGATAACAGTTTCAAGACTGTCTTCTTAAAGATCGAGCGAGATCTAAAATCGTATAAAGACGGGCAATAGCACTTAAAGTCTCAGCGAGCAGTTGGGACCGGTAAGTGTGAGCTGCCGACCCTGAAACTGGCTGAGGAGGAGCGTGTACTGACGGGTTCGTTCTTCCGGGACAGCAACAGTTGGAAAGGAGGCCGCACTCGGGTTGAAGGGTGCCATTTTCAGGTCCAATAGGAATTCTTCACTGTGTAATTGTAATAAAGAAACTTTACACTTACATAGTGGATTTCCCTTCTGCGGAAGGAAGAGAGGACGTAGAAGCGGGAAGCTTCGAACCTTTATAAAGTTCTGTGTGTGCTGCTCTTACTGTTTTACAGTTTTGCAAGTTCTTTAACTGCACACATTCATACACATAGACTGAACTGACAAGCTTCAGCCACATCTTCAAGCTATCAGTTGAAAACTGATCAGCTCACCAGCTAAGCCTCTGTCAGCTTCACTTAACTGATCAGTCAGCACAGATAAATCTCAAAAGCGAGTCAGGGCCCTATCTATTCCGCAATTTGTTTTAATAGTTTTTGAAGTCAGTTTATTCCCCCCCCTTCTAAACTGATAAAGGCTCGCACCGGGACCAACATCAAGGAAGATGAAGAAACCGAGTCAATTTTCAATCGCGGACCAAACAATGAAAATGGCAACAACAATGACAACATGAATGGATTTGCACAGAACCTTGCGAATGCCTTTAGAGGCATACTACCCCAACACAACAACGCAAATCCACAGAATGAAGGAGGCAACATCTTAACCCAATTTTGACAGTTGGGACCTCCAAGGCTGGGACTGGAGGACCATTGGCTGCTGAGGAGTGGATCCGGAAGCTAGAGAGAATCTTCAACTATCTAGGTTTCACGGATGCATAGAAGGTCACATGTGCCATTTTTCAGTTCGTGGAGGATGCAAGCCACTAGTGGGAGGCCGTGACACTTAGCATGAGCGAGGAGCAACAAAGGAACATGACTTGGATAGCTTTCAAGAGATTGGTCATGGGAAATTATTTCCCAAAAGCTTTCCGCAAACAGAAGGAGAAGGAGTTGATGAACCTGGAGCAGGGCAACATGACCATCTTGGAGTACGAGCAGAAGTTCAACCAGCTGGCTCGATATGCACCGCACTTGATGGACATTGATGAAAAGAAGGCTTGGCGATTCGAAGATGGGCTGCGTGCCGAGATTGGAGCACATATAGCTGCTTTAAATCTCACCACCTTCTCCAAAATTGTGCAGAGAGCTCGAGCAGTGTCTACTCACCTGAACTTAGAAAAGCTTGATTCAAGACCTCCCAACAATGGTGGGAAAAGACGAGGGATGATCAAGATGGAGAGTGAAATTCCCAGCCTGAAAAGAAGACGAACGTTACCAGAGGAGAGACGTCCGGAGCGACATCATGATACCCGCAATGTCAGAAATGTCATAAATACCATCCAGAAGAGTGCAAGTTGGGAACGCGAGCTTGCTTCAAATACCATAAGGAAGGACACATGGCTTGGGAATGTCCGTTGCATCAAAATAAAAACACCGAGAGAGGAAGAACCACTGAAAGAGAAAAAATTAGAGGGGGTGGTAACGCAGAACGGAGAGGAAATTCTCGAGCTTTTGCGATGAATGGAGGGGAGTAGAGAAAGGGAGATGGCATCACGTTAGGTTTATAACCCATTTTTAGTTCATTTATACAGTTATTTTAGTTTTAGTCTCGACTTTTAGTATTCGTGTGAGAACATTTTCTAAGTTGGAATAAAGTTTTATTTTGGTAACGATTGATCTACATAGCGTATGTCGATAACAAGTTGTTGAGGACCTGCAATGAAGTGCAAGCAGATTCAAGACATAAGATACAGAACGATCCAAATCTTGGATAGGAGTGGCGTAATCAACATATCAGGATGGCCGAATCACAACTACAACCTTCGGCACCTGTTTTGATTTTTGAGGAATATTTTTTTTCGTTGTTCGAATAAGTTAGTTGACCTAGAACCTAGCAAGATTATGATTGATTATAGAAATCTTTTAAGTAAGAGTACATAGCAATGCTCAAGTTTTACGAATTAGGAAGATCCTGGAACTTAGAATTTGTAGACATTGGGCAGGGCACCAACGAGTTTACGCAGGATAGATGATAGATTTTGGGTATAGATATCTTAGAGTGTGAAGATCCGTCAGTAATTTCGAGGATGAAATTATTTTAAGTAGGGAAGGATGTAGAGCCTCGAAAAATTTATTTATTATTTACATTATTCTAAATTATTATTTTGGAGCATGATATTAATTGTTTAAATCCTATAAGTCGCGCGTAGTGTAAAGTTTAATATATGTGGAGCATGTTTTAAATGCATTGAATTTATTTCTTTAATGGGAATGATTAAAGTTATACTTATTTATTTAATTTTGAGCCAAAGTCATTTATTTTATTTTTATCTTTCCTGGCCCAAGAAAATATTTTTGTACCCAATTTAATTTTAGAGGCCCACAGCTGTAAGCCCAAGATTTTAAAAATTGAGGAATTGGATTTCCTCTTCCTTCCTACACGCCTCCCACTCCTCCATCACTAGAAACCCTAAACCTAAAAAACAATACTCAAGCCATCCATGTTTAGCAAAGAAATCAAACAAAATGTCAACTTTTCCATAATGAATTCCCAAATTCTAGTATAAATATGTGAGTCCCTCCTTGTTTTTACTCACACCAAAACATTCAGAAAATCATCTTCGAGTCTCTCTCTCTCTCTCTCCTTGTCGGATTTCCAGAGGTACCTCCTCTATTCTGTTATTTTTTTTTTACTATAAATGTTCTTTTGCCATCTCTGCGGGTGCTAGATATGAGAGTAGCGGTGAAGAAGAAAGCGAAATGGGTAAATTAAAAATCTGTCACGTTTTTCTATGGTTTGTATCACATGCTTTGGGTGCCGTGAATCTATAATATATATATATATATATATATATATATATATCTACATTACACGCGCGTGCGTGCGCGCGTGCGCGCGCGCGCGCACACACACACATATATATATATATATGCACTAACTACTATTATATAGTTATATATATATATATATGTGGACCTTTAAGACTCACACACACTCACGTACATATATATATATATATATATATATATATATATATATGTCTACACCTACAACTAGCACCTATAGTATATGTAATATATATATAGCATATATATATATATGTGTGTGTGTATATATGTGTGTTTTCTTTCGTGTGTATATATATATGCGTGTATATTTATAGCAGTAAATATATTTATTATACATATATATATAACACTTATGTGTATGATTATTATTTCGAGTATGTTTTGTTTAGAATGTGAAATTATTATATGATTTATATTAACATATAATTAATATTCTAGGTAAGACGCGTACAAACTTAACCAATTAATTGTCAAGTGAAGATTAAGGTGAGGATTATATGTTGAAATGTTTATTGTTATCTCTTCCATATTTTTGTACAAGTTATGTGAAATTATAGTACCGAGTCTTCTAAACTATAAAGTACCGAGTCTTTGAGACTATAAAGTACGGAGTCCTTTGGACTATAAAGTACCGAGTCTAAGGGCTGAATCAGAAATACAGATCACAAGATTTGGTCTACGAAGCAAAGATTTTATCTATTCACATGTTTACTTATTAAATTTATAGTTGAATAACGTAAATTTTCCCCACTTAGTTTAAATGAACTCACCTCAATCATTTAATCCCTTTCAGAAAATGGCTCGGGCGATGTGTGAGCGGGCAAGATGCGATGGCGGTGGTCGTTTAAGTTTATTAATGAAATCAAGAATAAATTTTGAAACATTATTATTTTCATATTTTTCCGCATTTATCTTTTAAAACTCTGATGTTGCATTTATTGTAATGATTTTATTAAGGACCCAATTTTATGGGATTATTTAATAAATAAAGCATGATTAACGCTTCTTTAATTTATTAGTTTAAATTTTGGGGCGTTACAGTTTCATATCACATTATCCAATCCAATTTCACAAACCCGCCATGGACGTGGACACGTACGACATTAAGGAGATTAATTATTATTTTGTATATTTCTGGAGTTGATGTTTTGTGCAAAAGTGTAGTGAAGTAAAGTCATAGTTTCACCTATGTGTATAGATGGGTGCGTTTCGATTCACAAGTTTGCAATTTGCACTTACTGATTTTATTGTTTGTGTATTAAAACCACTCTTATTGCTATATTTAATCTGATTATCTTAGATTTTTTATTTTGTTTTTGGAAACTTGAGAGAGAGATTTGATTTTTGAAGGTTCGCTAATTAGATTTTCTTTTTCTTGCATGAGTTTTCTTGTAGGCCACAGAAAGAAAATTCAGCATAGTTGAGGAGGCATACATAGTATTTTGAAGGAAAAAAACAAAGGAAACCTCATTCATGATGATCGAGAATTTTTGAACTCCAATTAATAGATGGAGGAAATAGTTATTATCACTCATATTTTGTAACAAATGAATTTTGTATATCTTAATACATGTGGATATGGTTTATATAAAATATTTTATCATATCATTTTGTTTTCTTTCAATATTTTATCGAATTGGATTGATATTTAATGAGAATATGAATTGGTAATTTAATAAATGGTTGTCGAATAATAATAATAATAATAATAATAATAATAATAATAATAATAATAATAATAATAATATTTGGTGACATAAAATTGTAGTTTAATAATGAAAATTCTAAAATTTTCAATTGATTTTTAATGACGAGAGAAGTAAAAAATTCTATAATTATCTTAGGCTATTGTGATTTGTTTGTGAGTTGTTACTTACAAATGGAATACAATCATTACTTTTTCAGATCCGACTGTCAGAATACTGATATTTTTTTTAAATTACTCTATATTATCTCAAAATTGAGGGGGTGTATTCAATTGAACATGGAGTCTCCCAACTCCACATAGAATCTCTGTGACTTGTGTATGAATTTCGGACGATTTTAATGGATTTGAAATACTTCTTTCCAGTGCTCACTAGAATACCGCGACAATTGTATCTGTAAATCAACGACCGCTGGAAACCAACGGGAGATAAAATTGAACCCAACGACCACTGAAAGCAGCGCTGGGAATGAGTGCCCGCTGGTCTCAGCGGTCGCTGGAAGAGAAGAGAAAGATAATGCGTTAAGAGGGTGGTCATGGAGAAAAATCGTGAGTGAAAAGAAAAGCAGATCGGTTGGTGCATTGGAGAATGAACTTTTATCTCGAAATCTGGATATAAGATGCAATACTAATAAGATATTCTAGACCAGCTATGGTTAGCATCATCAGCATTCCGAATTGGAAATTTATGGTTTTATTGACAAACTCTTATAACTTTGACTGCTGACTCGTCTTGATATTGCAAATGAGTAGCAACAACAGACAAATCCCATAATGATAGAAAAATACATGAGCGGAAAAGACTAAAGGTATCGGTCATATATAAATAAAAATCTAATGCACGTTGATCATACAGTCCCAGGAAGTTTGAAAACAACAAGAAAATAAAGGTTCTTGGAAGAAGTTTTGCAGATGCAGAATTTTAGGTTGATGGAAATTATGAATTAAAATGGGCGCAGAGCCCTAATTAGAACAAAATGCGATTTGAAAAAACAAAACAGCCTTTTCTCCCAATCCCCTCCACCACCGCTAGCTCCCAGCCACCGCTGGAGTACCCTCAGCGGCCGTTGAGGTCAGCCGCGCGCTGGGGGTGCCCGAATTCTACTCCTCAACGGTCGCTAAAGTAGACCGTGCACTGGGTTTTACAAATCCATCAAAATCTCATGTCCAGAAGTCGGATTTCATCATTCGTATTTTTAACGTGATTTTGAAGTGAAATCCAATAGAATCAATGACTTTTTAAAGTTCATATATTTTTGAATACCTCTGGAGTTTTAAAGACTTTTAAAAGTCTTGATTGAATACATCCGGATTTTTAAAGACTTTTAAAAGTCTGGATTGAATACACCCGGATTTTAAAAGTCCAACAAAATCCTACAAAATCTCAATTGAATACACCCTCTGAAATTACAACGACTTAGAGCATCTCTAATACTAAGCACCTATTTGGTGCAGAATCAAAAAATTATAACATATAATGTGCTTGGAATAATAAAAGTACTTTAAATAATCATCAAACGCTTATAATTAGTGAAAATATTACAAGACTACAACACTTATGAAAATATATATATATATTGGCCTCAATACTCAGAATTAGTATATTTTTCCCACATATGTTCCACTAATGCATTTCGAAGCGCAATATGAGCATCTTTGTTCTTGCTACCAAAAATTCGTTGAACCAAATATTATCATTTGCTGGCTCTTCAACAATTGTAGTCAATATTTGATCTCGTTCCTCAAACGGAGCACTTATTCACGCTCATCTTCAATGATCATGTTGTGCATAATAATGCATGCTGACATTATATCACGTAATATGTCTATCTCCGATCCCACTACACGTGAATATATTCGTGGTGAACAAATTAGAATCATACAAAAAAGAAACCAAGCTCGTGAATTTGATTATTGTAACTCTTTATGCTCACTGTTAGAGTTCCTATCTTGCTGAGAAGTTCCAGGTTGTTGTCTTCTGTTGTTTGACCTTCTGGAAGACTATTTGTTTACTTTCTTAAGCATTCGGCTGAAGTTCTTGGTGATAAGGACCATATTATTCATTATTTCTGAATCAAGTACAGGTTTTTGTTTCTGTACATGTTCAGGGACATCCTCAGAAATTTCAGCTTTAAGAGCAATACCTTTCTTCCTTGAGCTGCTGTCATCATCTTCCAGATTCATCTTGAACGTTCTCAATGATCCCATCAGTTCATCAAGTCTCATACTCTTGATGTCCTTGGCTTCCTCTATGGCAGCAACTTTGTAGGCAAACTTCTTTGGAACAGATCTGAGAACCTTCCTCACAAGCTTTTCATTTCCGAGAGCAAAACTTTCGTTTGATATGCTCCTTAATCTGGCATTAAACTCACCAATGAATTCAGATTCTTCTATTCTGAGACTTTCAAACTTTGAAGTCAAATTTTGAAGTCTTGACAGCCTCACAGAACTAGTCCCTTCAAAGGTAGTTTTCAGAATATCCCATGCAGCTTTTGCAGTCTCACAGGTTGAGATTAGGCTGAATGTCTCAAGATCCACCGCAGAGAATATTGCATTGAGAGTCCTAGAATTAACATTGTACCAGTTCTTCTGTGGCACAGTCCACTCTCCTTCTTCAATCTCCACATGCCTTTCTTCTTTGGCAACAGTTGGCTTTTCCCATCCTTCAGTGACACTCTTCCATGCAAGTTCATTAAGTGACATCAAAAACGCCCTCATCCTTGCTTTCCAGTAGGGATAGTTGTTGCCTTCTAGCAGAGGTGGTCTGACCGTAGATCCTCCTTCTTTGATTGTATTCATAGCTAGAATGCAACCAAAACCTTCACGCAGATATGTAGCTTTCTTTTCACACTAACACTAGAGGTGAACCACTCTGGTATCAATTGAAGTTACATAAACTATGCGGTCATGTTCATCATCATGTACTTGAACATTGTTGTGAACATGTAAGGTCAGAATGTAAAAACTTGAGCAAATAAAGAACACGAGGTTGGTAACCCTGTTCGATCAACTGATCTATGTCAGGGGAACTTATCAAGTCCGTGAGAAACATTTTACTACTCCGTTGAATGGTTACAAAGGTTATTACACGAAGACTCCCGTCACTCGACCCATTTCCTACCCAATTCAACCTCTTTCACTAAACTGAATTGTGAGCTCCCCTCACAACCTAGAATCCCCCTAGTTCCCATAGGAAATCTTTCCCGAGACTCCTCTAAGTGTGTATAAAATTGAGTTTCAAACACAGACTAGAAACACAATGATCTAACCAATCAAACCTAGTCTACCTGAATATTATATGCTTCGAATGTGAAGTCTTTTAACTCTCAGCCCTTTAGTGTATTCGTAAAAATTCGTATCACCTAAACTAGTCTAAATCTCAGGCTATTTATAAGAAACATTTATAGCCTAAACAAGGTATTCAGAAGTACTATTTTGACTAGGATTTAACAAGGAAATAATTTCCTTAAATAAATCAGACTTTCCTAGTTTAGATGTCTTCCTTGAATAGAACTCCTTCTTTTCTTCTTGATCTTCATCACGAACAAGGCAGCTTCTATTCTGAAACGTCCATCTTGAATCTGTAGCTTTAACTCCTTGAATCTAGCATGGCACGTCTCTTGAAAACTCTCTAGACAACCATGTACATGATCATGTCTCTGAACATGATTAAGTACATGACTTGATCTTTAATCAGATTGGCAACGGAATATTCACAGAAATGTCGAGAACATGTTATTCGAACATGAATAACCAAAACCTTTTTGTGTTCTTTTGAAATTGCCATGATATCTAAACAGATAATGACAATCCCGAACACCTTAGTGTAGATGGCACTAACACCATTTCCTATCTCGGCATCTCCCTCTACAAGAGGCGGACCAGAAAGGAGCTTTTTTTCGATCTTCTATAGAAGATCAGTGTGACCATTCATGGGTGGCCCCACAGACACCTCACATTTGGTGGCCGTCTTGCTCTTATCAAGAGCATGCTTGTCGCCATTTCTCTCTACGATCTCCAGGTCATGAGACCCCCCAAGTGCGTTCTTCATCAGTTAGAGCAGCTCATGGCTCGTTTTTTCTAGGGGTCGAATGACGAGGCCCGAAAAACCCATTAGATCAGTTGGAAGCAGATTTGTCTTCCGACTGCTGAGGGCAGCTTGGGCATTCGATGTCTTGTCGACATTTATGATGCTTTCAGCCTCAAGCTCTGGTGGCGTTTCTGCTCCCAGAACTCCCTATGGGCCCGCTTCACCTTGATGAAGTACTGTGAGGACCTTTTCCCAGGTCGTGTGCCCATTTTTCCACACGACAGCCGCATTTAGCACCGCCTTCAGACTGGAGGTATTCGTGCCCAGCAGCATATTTCTTGGTCTGTCGGGACAGGTGATGTTAGTTTCTGGGATGATGTATGGTTCAGGGCTACTCCCCTTTACTTGATGTGCCCTACTGTTCAACTTGGTCATGAGCCTGCGAGCTTCTATTTGCATCATGATTCATGGCATGTAGATAGGTTGCATTCATTGTGTGCATTCTATGATTTACCTGCTGATTTTAAGGATAACCTGAGGGCTGCGCCGATCCTGTGGGGTGAGCGGGATGTCCCGAGATAGAATTTGACCCCTCACGGTGAGTTCTCTTTGACTTCTGCTTGGGAGTGTATCAGGCATCGGGCTCTAAGGCGGACCCTCCTGGCTGACTTCTGGAGTAACTGTCTGACTCCCTCCATCTCCATCTTCCTCTGGTGTCTCTCCTTTGATCGCATTTCTATTGATGCAAAACTTCTTGCTTGGGAGATACCTCTTATGTCCAGATATCCATGTTGTTCGGTCCCCAGTACTGAGTCAGTTCCTCATCTCTTCCTCCAGGGGAAATATGTTCATGCGGTTTGGATGCATATTTTCTTCATAGTTTCACATCACACCACCGCACTTCACAGATATTGCACATGTACTTAGTTACTGGCGGCACCTTATACCACGTGCCACACACCGGCATATTTGCTTTTTGATACCATGTCTGATCTTATGGTTTACTTGGACTGAGAGGAACGACCACAAGCACATGGGTTGTTCTTTCCGATCATCTCATATTATTTTTCAGATTACTTGGTATCTTCACCAGCTCATGCTCAGTGGAAAGCTCTTGCCTCCCCAGTGGGCCGGTTGCTTTTCCTAGGTTCACTTCATGCCGGTTGTCGAGACTGTCAGATGACCCATCAAGTCCCGAGCAGTCTTTTAGCAGCCTCCTTCAGAGTCGTGGGTGAAGCTGAACTCGGATGGTTCCTTTGATCGTGCACAGCAAACTGCAATGGGTGGCGGGCTAGTTAGAGATCATCATGGTGAGTTGATCACCTCCTATTATCTCCCGTTGCAGGCCAGCTCCAGTTTCGAGGTAGAGTTTCGGTCCCTTCTCCAGGGGCTCCTCCTTCCACCTCAAACAGCTTCCCATGTTTGGATCGAGCTTGACGCAGCGGCTATTGTCACAGTCATCACATCTGATGCTCAGGGTTCGGGATAGTTTAGAGAAGTCTTCTCCAGACTTCATTTTATCCTCCGTGACCGTCATGTTTGAGTCACACACATACATAGAGAGGGCAATCGCCCTGCAGATTTCCTTGCCCAACTCGAACATGAGGTGGATAGACTTCAGATTTTTGATGCACAGACGGCCCCCAGGCCCCTTTCTTCCTTAGTTAGGATGGACTAGTTGGGCTATCCTAACTTCAGGTTCCAGCGTTGTCTTATTATTATTTTTCCATATTCTCATGTATTATGATGTGGTCGTGTTGTATTTTGTGATGTTCCTACTTAGGCCTAGCCTTGGAGTTGATAGCTTTAGTTTAGTCTTTAGCATTTTACTCTATGTTTCAGGTTTACTTTTTACAGATTTATATGTTTGTTTCATTTTGAAGGGGGTGTCACTTTTGGGCCCCACGGATGATGATGTAGTTCCACTATATTGATATATACAGGTCCACCCGTTAGGGTTTTTTTTAAAGGAAAAAAATGCATGAGGGTTAGTGTTCTGAATTTACCTTGATCTGGTTCCAAACTTCATTCTGGGTAGAACGTTGACATGGTAATAACAATATTAGGTTGGTCACTACTCTTAATTGAACTGTTATTTATGTAAGTCAGGGTGGAAATAAGGGTGACCGTGTCCTAATGAGCCACTAAGTGATAAAACATGTGCCGAAGCTTGGAGAATGAAGTATGGATAGATCTTGTGGGCACACCGAGAATGTGTCCATGTTCTAGTATTGGGTCTTCAGATTGAATATTGCTGCCCTTATAACACCTCTATATGCGTCTCTTCTTTGGTGTTTGAGTAGTTAGAGACTAAGAGTTGCTGTCCGTATCACCTTAGCGTAAACAGTAAGAAGGGATTGGGGAGTGTAAGCCACCCGTAACTACTTCCTATAACTAACCGACCAAATTAAGGTACCTGCGTAGTTGTGCCCGGGATTGCATGCATCTACCAAAATTGAATTCATATTTAGCTTGAACATTTATTTTATATTTACTACCATTTTTTATTATTTTATTGTCCGTTTAGTTTTGAATAGTTAATGGAATGATTAGTGACAATAATCCCACAAATCTCCTAAAAGTTACTAAAAAGATAGAAAGTTTAATCACTCCCCGTGGGACAATATCTGCCTTTAGGCGCTATATTAGCCTCTGAGGGTAAATTAAAGCATCTATAGGGCTTTACCCACAGGTGTAATTTTGCACACAAAACGACGGTGTGTCTGGAGGTCAGCTGCGTGTAATATCCCAAGTAAATGTTGCATTAGTGAATTATTTTCCACGGACCTGACAAGTCTCCTTGACGTAAATCATTTGATCAAACATGGTTACCAACTCTTTGTGTTCTTTACATTCTGCATTTACTGTTAAGTTCATAATAACGTTCATCTATTTTACTGTAAACTTTATTATAAATGTTTAAGAATATTACTGTGAATGTTTGCATAACAGATACCTAACATTGTGCATAGTTTTAACACACACACACACACACACACACACATATATATATATATATTGAACAAGATATATAATATACTTTTTGGAAGACTAAGGATTTAATGATTGTTTTTCTATTTATAACTTATTTCATATTCTTCCTCGAATTCTTAAAAGATCCTATCTCTTTTTGATATAGCAAAACAGCCCCAAGTTTGATACTAACACAATGTTAAGAAAACTCCTCTAACACAAAATGAAAACTATATATTATTTAAAACTCACAATGCATGCCAAGGTTTGAACAATCATACAGGTAATTCATATATGTTCTAAAAATTCGATATCAACTCCCAATTCATCCTATATAATTAATACAACACTATTAATTACTAATCATTTGCAGATAGTTGGGGAAACTTCATTTCCTAGTGGTCATAACTTCAAAATTTTTGTTTAACATTATTATCTTAGATCCTAAATTTAGAATTCGAAAAATTTTCAAAACATGAACTACATGAAGATAAGTTCCTAACCATCTATTAAATGAATAGTTTTAGTTTTATGGGGAGGATGGAAACATGCAAAAGCAACAACAATCATCGACATTCTAACAGAGGTTTCCCACCAACTTTTGATACAAAAACGATCGATCAAATAAGATCAAAACCATACTATCATAATATAAATGTAAAGCTTGTAGGGATATGTTTCTAACTATATAAAACATGATGGCTTTTCATACTAGAAAAGACTAAAAATGCGCAACCAAACTAACAGCAACAACTGATTCCCCTACGGCACTGGTTTTGCATCAATTTTCGGCATAAAAACAGAGTCCTAAATGACGTGTGATCTACAATCAAAGCCTTGTTACATGTGGCATGTAAGTAGAGGTTTGAAACGGTACAAAGTTGATGTGAGCTTAAGGGATTTAAGATCACAACACAAATCAAAGTACGTGAAAGGAACGAGAACAAACGGTGACAAAGTAAGGATTCAATACCCACGAATATACTAGACTCGATATAACAAAGTATGCGGAATTAATAGACAACTAGGGAACGTGCGATATGGCTGCAATATGACTCGACTATAAAGTTGAATTAAAACTCGAACAAATAGACACTTAAGATACTTAGTCGATGGCCAACAAATAGCAAAACACAATACCAAACAATAGAAAAGGGATCAGCTATGCAGATTATGGAATGGACGATTATGGCTTGATGTTAGGGTTAGGGTTTATGGGATGATAAGGGATGTTCTTACGTGATTAATGTGAAGATGATGGATGGATCGATGGCTATTGTTGATGGAGGTGAAAGATGGAACTCGGTAGCTTGTTGATGATGTTGACGGCGAGATGAATTGGCGATGATGAACGGTTGATAAAGATGAAGGCGTTGGTGTGTGATTTGTATCTTAATCGGACCCGTAGACTTGAATCTCGAGCATGATATGGATACTCCTCGATTGGTAGCAATTCATCCTAGAACTCGAAGAAATAGAATAAACCTTGATAGGACTTAAAGTTGCAAATCTTTAAGAACGTGAATTTTGGAACCAAACATGAGACAATGTGAATTTTTAATCTTTAATATTCATGCAAAGTCTAAATTACAAATGAAATAATCATCCTATATTTATACTAATAGAGATCGAAAATTACTAAACAAAAAAGACTTGGACGAAAATAAAGAGGAGTTTTACCTTAACTAAAACTCTAATTAAGGTAAATTGAAAAGTCCAAAAATTAAATAAATAAATCTAAAATAGGATAAAATAATTCCCAATTAATTTGGGCCTTTAAATTTGGCGACATGGACATCAAATATGGGCTGCCAATTCACACCAATTATCATGCTCACTCAACTTGGGCTTCTTCTTCAATTGTTATTAAATTAGCAATTCTCGAGCTGTCTTTGTTTTCTTCTTCTTCTTCTTCTTCAACTTCAAGCTTTCTTCTTATCAACAGTTGTAAATATCTTTGAAGCTTATTGGCTCTCAGTCGTGTAATAGGACCTCTAAATTGTAGCTCCAGGTCTTCTTCTTTAATGCCTTGCACAACTTCATCAGTTGAGGTAAATTCGATGGTCGAATTGTCCGGAAATCGCACGCAAGTTGGCTGCGGCACATGGTGGCGGGACAACAACTATCAATGGTTTCTTGCTTTTGTTTTTAATTTTCTAGACATATTTTTGAACAAAATCTTTTACAATTGCCATCTAATGGACAAGAGGAAGATCATGGTATATATTTCATAATTTTTGGTTGTGTTTTAGTGATTGAAATCATGGAACGATTTGGTTGCAACTGGTAGAAATAAGGAAATGAAGCAACATTTTGATTTTTTTTCCCTTTTCCATTCTCATTTTCAATGCTTGTTTAATTTAGGTGATTGTATATATGATTAAACAACTGTAAAACTATGGTGAGTTATATGAAATACGTGTAGGCCTCAGAAAAATAAAGAAGACAATGGAGGCATGTGTGAGCTAGATTACTTACCCTTTAACTTTTGTTCTTGAGAAGCACTTGTATGCACTAGGTGTACCATACGACACATTGACTGGTGATGTTGAAAAACGCACATTGACCAGGTCAACTCATAAAAAAATAATCTTTCAAAATCAGTATCAACCATAACACTAAAAAATATCACTCAAAAGCCCAAAATTATCATATGTATCCTTAAAAAGTATCTGCAAGAAAAATAAAATAAAATAAAAACTGCCAAAATCACTATCAACCATAACACTAAAAAATATCACTCAAAATTCAAAAAGTATTATTTGTGCGCTTAGAAAGTATCACCTTTTTCACCATTTTTCTTTTTTGTGAGTTGACTGGGTCAACACATGTTGACCATTGTTTGACCCGGTCAACATGTTGATCGTCTGATATAAGTTTATATACATTAGTGCATGCAAGTTTTTGCCTTTATTCTTTGGTTCATAACTAGCTCTTTTTCCAAATAAATCTTATCCCCTCTTAATGTTATATGCACATATATTAATCATCCACAAATGTTGACATTTATACACTTGCTCTATCAAATTAGCTGCAATTGGTAAAGGTTCATTTGTTACAACTAATCATTTTAGAAAATGAAGTATTATATATATATATATAGTTATATGGGTATCCTCAAATGGCTTCACATATAGATATATCTATCCTAATATCATACTAAACGTGGGCTTCGATTGGTTCAATTTAACTTTAATTTTGATAATGCGATTGAGCTCATGAGTTAAATTAGTTTTGACACATTAAATGAAATAAATTCCATTAGAGGTTTAATCAAACTCTAATTTAAGTTATTTAGTGTTTCAAATGATAATCTTGTCATTTTTTTTATTAACACGAACATATATTTTCATTTGGTAGCGTGGATAAAATTGAGTAATTCGATCTCTTGTGATGTGTTATTTATCCAGTAAATTTGGACTCATGAATTATTTAGGCCATATTTCACATATTTTCTAGCATAATTAAACTTATAAAAATTCTTATATAATAAATTTTGGGGTGTTACAACTTAAAATCCGCAATCTGAGAATGATTGTAGTGGTGACCCAACCATAATGACTGGAGATCTCAAGAACTTGGTTCAATGATACAAGTAAGCTACAAACGTTCATGTAGTAGCACTCGGAAGATTAAATTTTCCACCATTTCCTAGTGTGCAAGTCAAGTGTGTACCTGCGGTTGTGGTGAGAGTTTTTATGACTTTTAATGGTTTCTAAAACTTAAACGAGGTTAAGTGTGGCAGGATACTCGAGAAAAAAAGATCACTTGTGTAAGTGAGAAGTGTGGTCGCTTCTAATTGATACTTATCAATTCAAAGAGGTTGTTAATGACCATTAACGGATACAAATGTGAGAACGGATAATGTTTGAGACACTGTTGTGTCAATACTATTGTAAAGATATACACTGAGGATGAATTGTCAAGACATCGCATCTACTAATTAGCCGGTATACCCGATAGTGTTGAGAATGGAAGATTCAAAGTCACAAGCTACCTATTCTAGCACAGCTATGTCTCTTGAGGACAATGTTGTATGTCTACATTCATGCATGCACTAATTTCCACTCATGTGGGGGATTGTTGGAAATTTGGATGTAATAAATTGAGCAGTGGCTCCTTTTATCCGATTTTTGGTGACCAAGGTGTTTAATTTTGGAGGTTTTAAAGAGTATAAGATATTGATCTATGTTGGTTTTGTATACTAGATGACCTGTCTTTTGTATACATTATTGATGACATTTTTATGATAATATAGAATGAATTCAATTGCAGTCACTGTTTAAAATTAAACTATTATATTTACATGCATGTTCACTATACTTACATTGTAGATGATATGGTGTGGGTAAAGACATAGTTAGATCATATCATCGGTTCCTTGTAATATATTAAAGAGCTCACAGCTTAGATGGCCCTGAACCCGCGCGGTACACCATAGAATAATCTGATAGTTGGTTTATCTAAACTAGCTGATTATTCTAGTACACGTGTAAGTGTATTGAGGAGGATCTACTTAGGATTCTATTCTCTACTCTGACCTTAAATGAGAGAATAAGAATCCACAGAGTTTGGGTTCTTAACCCCTATATGTTGGCGGACATATATGTGTAGTGTTTGCAGCTTTGATTTATCAAAGGGTGATATTCTTTCATAGAATCAATAATCTCGATATCTTAGGTTGTAACGTTTACACTTATGATGGGTCGTGCAATATGTAGGGGCACCGTGTCCTGGTTCGCCACGTTGATAATGTCCTCTTGAGGAAACACAAGTTCATGTTGAAACCCTGCAGGTGAAATTTATTCCATACATGAGTAAAGCTTGTGTGGTACTACTCAAGGATAAGATATTAATTAATTATAGCTGTCAGAAGCTTACATAATTAATTAATGGGCATTATATCTTAAACACGGGGAATGGCTGGACTAAAGGAGAAAGCATATTCAGAGATATGTATTAGATTGGTAGGTCAGTATTATTTCTTCAGTGGAATAAAAATAATACTTAATTTATTTAATTGTATCATAAGTTTATTAGATATTGGAAACTATATAAATTAGCAGACCAATTTAATATTCTTCTAGATCCCTATTGTAGCCCAATATGACTTTAATGGATTGGAGATGGAACAAGAGTTAAGAGGCTCAAACCCAGTAGGTTTGGGACTTGTAATTTTCATCCACCCCCTTATAAATAAGCGGGTGGGGATCGGAAATTATACATACAAATCAGCCCTCTTTTGTCATCTTGATCTCTATAGATTCCATACCGATCTAGTAGATTTCAGCCTACCCTGAAACTAGATTCAGTCCGGGAATACAGCAGAAGATCGAGAAGTGGAATAGCACAAAGGGGTGCCAATTTTCATACTTACAATAGCAAGATTAGACGTTTAATCGTGTCCTCAATCCGTCGTTTAATTTATAAGTGTTTATTCAATCTTTATGTTTTCCCTTTAGTAGAATCGATTAAACCAGCTTTGCATGTTAATTAAACTCGGTTAATTAAAATGTATGTGCTGTATAAAATTATGATCTACATGACAATAGGATTAATGAACATTCAATTAGATCATGCGGTGGTTCAATTCGAAAAAACCCCAACAACTGGTATTAGAGTAGGTTTTGGCACTGTTCTAGATTTAATCCTAGGATTAATTCGAAATATATGTATAAATTTGATGAAATATTTATGTTGCTTAAATTTTTAGATTTATGTGTTCATATTTTCGAATTAGTTGTGTTCAAAACTTGGATGAATTTTTGATGTAGTTCGAAAATTCTAGTTTTGAGAAACACTGTATTTTTCGATCTACACCATATTAGATTTGGAATGATTTTTGATGTTGTCAAAATTTTTAGATTTAATTAGGTGTAGGTTCAAAAATTGTAGATTCAAATTCAGATGTAATTTTAATTTTTATCGAAAATTTGAATTTGTGACAATCTATGAAATTTTCGATCATAATATTCTTAGATTTGGAATAGTTATTGATCAAGTCAAAATTTCCAGATTTAATAAGGTAAGTGGAAATTTTAAGCATCAAAATTTTTGAAAATTTGATGTCTTAAGTTCTCTAATTTTTGGTGTTAAATTTTCGGTCATGTTAGATCAATTTGGAGAAGATTTTGATGAAATATAAATTTCCAGATTTATCTAATATAATATGTGGTTTCGAAAATTTGGAGTATGAAAATTAGATTTGGTATTTTTGATGTTTATCATAAAGTTACCTAATTCTAATCTAGATAGCTTTGAAAATAGAATTTTAAATTTGGAAGAGTTTGAAGTGGATCAAATTTCCAGATTTAATCTTCTTTGTAATTTTCGAATTCTATGTGTATTAGAAGTGGATAAGGTAATTTTTAATATATATATCAATAGTTATCAAATTCTAATCTAAAAAGATTTGAAAATAGATTTTAAATTTGAAAGAGTTTGAAGTGGATCAAATTTCCAGATTTATTATCTTGTAATTTTCAAAAATCTTGGTAGTTTAGAATTGGATAATTAATTTTTGATGCATATCATAAATTACTTAATTCTAATCTAGATAGGGTTGAAAATAAAATTTAAATTTGGAAGGAGTTTGAAGTGGATCAAATTTCCAAATTTTAATTTTGGTAATTTTCGATCCTAGTTAAAATATTTGGGATAGATTTTTGATTTATATCAAGATTTCCAAATATTAATTAATTAGGATTTATACGAAAATTAAAAAATAAATTTGATGGATAATTTTAACAAATTTCCAGATTTATTGTTAAGATATTTTCAAGATTTACAAGATTAAATTTGGTAGATAATTATTTTAATTTCCAAATTATATCTTGCAGGATATTTTCAAAATATTTAATTTAATTAAATGATAATTTCAGAAATTATGTCATGTATGGATATCATATATTATTTTATGCTAATCATGTAATTAAAATTGTTGGATTTGTAGACTGACTTGTTTGCAAGGTTACTGACTATCATGGCTCCTTAATTATGTGATGTATGTTTTAATTATGTTAGATGTATGATGGGCCATATGCCGGTTTGGCTACATGATTTTAATCCATGAGAAAATTCATGGATTAGGTCTAGGTTTTATTTTATGTTGTTTTAATGTAATAGAAATAAAATTGTTAGACCTAGTAGTGATTTTCGAAAATCACTACGTTATTGAGTTGTAATCTTTATTCTAGATATATTAGGATTTTCCTTTTAGGAATATATATTCTATGTTGAATAAAGATTGAAGATCAATTCAAAGAAGGAAAGAGATGCAGCCCCATCAAGGAAGGGCACCCCGATTCACATCTCGAAACCCTAATTGGAGCTAGGGTTCGGCGAGGCGCGGGGTGGTTGGCGGTGGCTATGCCCGAGTTTCCGGAGCTGACTTTCCTATTTTATCTCATCAACAACATGAGATATAAGCCATGATAGATGGTTTAATTATTATGCTTATTTTGTTGTTTTAGCATGCAATGTATGTTTATCATTTTATGTGATGGTTGCATGTCTTTAAAATGGGATAAAATGAAACCTAACCTTAAATAACTAAGTGGGAGAGATTCATACCAAAGTATGTAGAAATCTCAAACGGTCTCCATTAACCTGGTTTAATTGATATGTGATTGGCATACGAGTTGACAATAGGTCTTCCTCCATAACGGATGTGTCATATCATTGTTATCTCTAGAAATTAAACTTCTTAATCAAGATAGCTGTAGAACACTATTAGAACAAACTGACTCCTCCAACTGGAGCAGGGAGTTCGAAATAGTGGACTTGGTGCTAAAATGATGGTATTCACACTTAGGTATAATTTATTAATAAACGTCCACACTAACGTGGCTTATTAATTAGAAGGTTACACGACCGTGGTTGTTTCCGGCTATTAATTTACTTATCATAAGGAAATTTGATTGGAGGTAGATTAAAGGTGGTTTTACTTGTTTAAAAATGAATTTTATAAACGTCCACACTAATGTGGCTTATAAGAAACATTTTTTAAAACATATAATTTTTTGAGGTTTTCAATTATATGTGTTTATCCTAAAGTTTGTGACTGTACTGCATATTTTTTTTTCAACTATTTTATATCATCATGGCACTCTCCAACCTGTCCTCTACTCTAAAAAAACAAGTTAATCGGTGAAAATTACAATAACTAGATTCGAAACCTTAACCTTGTTCTCACTGCGGAAGGACACAAATTCGTACTTGAAGAGGAATGTCCTCAGAAGCTAGATGAGAATTCTAGCGAAGAGCAAAGGTTGGCCTATGCTAAGTAGGTCAAGTCTGATGAGATTGCACGCTGTTACATTTTGGCTTCTATGTCAAATGTGCTGTAATTGCAACATCAGTCTATGAAGACTGCTTATGATGTCATGTACAACCTTAAGGATCTCTTCGGTCACCAGAACCGCTCGGCGTGCCATTTTGCAATGAAGAAACTGATGAGCATGAAAATGACTGATTCCCCACCTGTCAGGGATCACGTTCTTAGTATGATGAGTTATCTAGCTGAGATCGAGACCTTGGATGGAGATCTGGATGCCGAGTCTCAGATAGACATTGTGCTTCACAGCCTGTTCCCGAAGTTTGAGCAGTTTAGATTGAACTTCAACATGATAAAGAAAGGCGTTACCTTATCTAAACTGCTCATAGATCTTTAGGCGGCTTGGTTACTTTAGAAAGGAAATCTGGATGCACACCTAGCTGAAAATAGGGTATCTTATTCCGGTACTAAAAGGAAGAAGAGGAACGCCCCAAAGAAAGTTGTAGAGGAGGCGCCTAAGGTGAAAAAGCCCAAGACAAAGATTCCTCCCGAGGAATTTAAGTCAAAGACAAAGTGCTTCAAGTGCGACCAGCCAGGTCACTGGAAGATGGCGTGTCCTAATAAGAAGAAGAAGAAGGGTATGTCTCATTCTCTCATCATTGAAACATGTTTAGCTACTTGTTCTACTAAGTCATGGGTAGTAGATACTGGAGCTACTGATCATGTTTGCATTTCTTTACAGGGGTTCCTGGCAAAAAGACAGCTGAGTGATGGAGAGATTTCAGTCTACATGGGCAATGCTACAAAAGTGGCGGCAGTTGCAATGGGAGACGTCACCTTATCTTTTAGTAGTGATAGGAGTTTAGTTTTAAAGAATTATCTTTATGTGCCTGGTTTTAGACGAAACTTGATTTCAGTTTCTAAACTTTTTATGGATTAATATTCTGTTTCTTTTGATAACAAGGTTGTTATCTTTAGTTGTAAAATGTTTTATCTATTCTGGCACATTGGATGGACATCTTTATTTACTTAATCCTATGAAAAACACTATGCAAATGCATTTACTGAATACATCGATCATAAACCCTAACAAATGAAAAGAACCTTCGGAAATGAATCAAACCTCTCTTTGGCATCTTAGGCTCGGCCACATTAACCTTAAACGGATACAAAGACTAGTAAATGATGGGCCCTTGTCTTTATTGGTCCTAGAATCGTTCCCTTTGTTTGAATCTTGTTTGGAAGGTAAAATGACCAAGCAACCCTTTAAGGATAAAGGGAATAGATCTGAAGAGGTATTAGATTTGATTCACCCTGACTTATGTGGCCTTATGTCAGTACAGGCTCGAGGAGAGTATGAGTATTTCATCACGTTCATTGATGATTACTCAAGATATGGATACATATACTTGTTACGATGCAAGTCAGAATCCTTTCAGACATTCAAAGAATTTAGAGCGGAAGCGGAAAAACGTACAGGTAAAATTATCAAATCACTACGATCTGATCATGGTGGTGAGTACCTCTCGAATGAATTTAAAGACTACTTGGCAGAGAATAGGATTACATCCCAGTTGACTGCACCTGGCACACCACAGCAGAACGGCGTGACGGAGAGAAGGAACAGAACATTGTTAGAGATGGTTAGATCGATGATGAGCTATTCAAATCTGCTCATTTCGTTATGAGGATATGCCTTGGAAACGGCAACCTATATTCTTAACGTGGTTCCATCAAAATCAGTCCCATCTACGCCCACAGAATTTTGGACTGGACGAAAGCCTAGTCTTAGATATTTTCATATTTATGGTAGTCCAGCTTGTGCTTGATAAGAAAGCTGATAAGTTGGCACCACGATCGGATGTTAGATTGTTTGTTGGATATCCTAAAGGAATGAAAGGTGGTTTATTTTATAGTCCTAAGGATCAGGAGATCATTATGAGTACCAATGCTCACTTCTTAGAGGAAGACTATGTAATAAATCACAAACCAAGAAATGAGATAGTATTCGAGGAGCTTCGAAGGGAAAATTCGAATCTGATACCAATAGTACAAGAAGAGAAACCACAAATTACTGCACAGCGTGTCACAAATACACAAGAACTACCTCGTCGCAGTGGAAGGGTTATACGCCAACCTGACAGATTCATTGGTTTAGGTGAATCTTCGGATTTTCCTGAAGGACTGAATGAATTGGATCCCAAGACTTATGACAAAGCGATCTAAGATAAAGATACAGATTCTTGAAAACCTGCAATGAAATCTGAGATTGTATCTATGGATCACAATCAAGTCTGGGAGCTTGTAGAACCACAAGATGGGGTAAAACTCATTGGGTGTAAGTGGGTCTACAAACGCAAGAGAGGACCTGATGGGAAGGTTGAAACTTTCAAAGCAAGACTTATGATGAAAGGGTACACTCAGAAAGAAGGGATCGATTATGAAGTAACCTTTTCACCAGTAGCCATGCTTAAGTCTATCTAGATTCTCTTATCTATTGCCGCTCATTTTGATTATGAGATTTGGCAGATGGATATCAAGACAGCTTTCCTGAATGCAATTTTTGAGAAAAACATCCACATGAAGCAACTAGAGGGTTTCATTGCTAAAGGCCAAGAGCACTTAGTGTGCAAGCTTAAAAGATCCATTTATGGACTTAAGCAGGAATCAAGGCTTGGAACATCCATTTTGACGAGGGTATCCAGTCATATGGATTCGTGTAATGTCCAAATAAGAGTTGTGTGTATAAGAAGAGTGACGGAAACATGATGGTATTCATCGTGCTATATGTTGATGATATCTTACTTATTGGAAACAATAAAAAAGTATTGTCTGACATAAGGGTGTGGTTGTCCAAGCAGTTCGATATGAAAGATCTGGGAGAAGCCGGACACGTCCTTGGTATCAAGATAATTTGAGATCGTCAGAAAAGGATGTTGTGCCTATCCCAGGCGATATATATCGTCACAGTGCTAGCTAGGTTCAACATGCAGGATTCCAAGAAAGGTTTTATACCTTTCAGGCATGGAATTCATCTATCTAAGGAGATGTGTCCCCACACGCAGGCTGAGATAGATGAGATGAAGGGCGTTCCATATGCTTCGGCTGTGGGAAGCCTTATGTATGCTATGCTATGCACTAGGCCTGATATATGCTACGCAGTTGGCATGGTAAGCAGATATCAGTCCAACCCTGGACAAGGTCACTGGACTGTAGTGAAGAATATTCTCAATTACTTGAAAAGGACTCGAGATTATATGCTGATTTACTGCTCTGATAGTCTCATACCTTTGGGTTACATGGACTTATAATTTCAATCCGATAAAGATCAGAGTAAATCTACCTCAGGCTATGTGTTTACATTGGGAGGCGGGGCCATTGTATGGAGGAGCATAAAGTAGAAATGCATTGCGGATTCCACCATGGAGGCCGAATATGTAGCTGCTTCTAAGGCTGTAAAAGAGGCTGTCTGGCTCAAGAGCTTCTTGTTGGACTTGAGCGTGGTTCCTGATTTACCTATAAGTATCATGGTATATTGTGATAACTCGGGTACAGTGGTAAATTCGAAGGAACCCAAAGCCCATAAGACAAGTAAACACATAGAGAGAAAGTACCATCTTATATGAGAAATCATTAAGAGAGGAGATGTGGCAGTGGTCAAGATTGCATTGGAGGACAATTTGGCTTATCCATTCATGAAGAGCCTTCCAGCTAAGACCTTCTATGGTCACGTGGAGAAAATGGAAGTGAGATGCAGACCCGGAGTTGCCATTTGAGATTTTAGTTAGAGTTGGAGAGTTTGCCAGTTTATTTTATATTTGAAAAACATGCTTCAAGTATAAGTGGGAGATTGTTGGATTTGTATACTAGAAGACCTATCTTTTGTATACATTATTGATGACGTTTTTATGATGATATAGAATGAATACAATTATAGTCACTGTTTAAATTTAAATTGTTATATTTACATGCATGTTCACTATACTTATATTGTAGATGATATGGTGTGGGTAAACACACGGTTAGATCATATCATCGGTTCCTTGTAATGTATTAAAGAGCTCACGGCTTAGATGGCCCTGAACCCGCGCGGTACACCATAGAATAATCTGATAGTTGGTTTATCTAGACTAGCTGATTATTCTAGTACACGTATAAGTGTATTGAGGAGGATCTACTTAGGATTCTATTCTCTATTTTGACCTTAAATGAGAGAATAAAAATCCATAGAGTTTGGGTTCTTAACCCCTATATGTTGGCGGACATATACGTGTAGTGTTTGCAGCTTTGAGTTATCAAAGGGTGAGATTCTTTCATAAAATCAATAATCTCGATATCTTGGGTTGTAATATTTACACTCATGATGGGTCGTGCAATATGTAGGGGCACCGTGTCCTGGTTCGCCAGGTTGATGATGTCCTCTTGAAGAAATACAAGTTCATGTTGAAACCCTGCAGGTGGAATTTATTCCGTACATGAGTAAAGCTTGTGTGGTACTACTCAAGGATAAGATATTAATTAATTATAGCTGTCAGAAGCTTACATAATTAATTAATGGGCATTATATCTTAAACACGGGGAATGGCTGGACTATAGGAGAAAGCATATTCAGAGATATGTATTAAATTGGTAGGTCAGTATTATTTATTCAGTGGAATAAAAATAATACTTAATTTATTTAATTATATCCTATGTTTATTGGTATTGAAAACTAAATAAATTAGCAGACCAATTTAATATTCTTCTAGATCCTTGTTGTAGCCCAATATGACTTTAACGGACTGGAGATGGAACAAGAGTTAAGAGGCCCAAGCCTAGTAGGTTTGGGACTTGTAATTTTGGTCCACCCCCTTATAAATAAGAGGATGGGGATCGAAAATTATACACACAAATCAGCTCTCTTTTGTCATCTCGATTTCCATAGTTCCATACCGATCTAGTAGACTTCAGCCCACCCTGAAACTAGATTCAGTCCAGGAATACAGCAGAAGATCGAGAAGTGGAATAGCACAAGGAGGCGCTGATTTTCATACTTACAACAGCAAGATTAGACCTTTAATCTTGTCCTCAACCTGTTGTTTAATTTGTAAGTGTTTATTCGATCTCTATGTTTCCACTTTAGTAGAATCGATTAAACCGGCTTTGCATGTTAATTAAACTCGGTTAATTAAAACGTATGTGCTGCATAAAATTATGATCTACATGACAATAGAATTAATGAACATCCAATTAGATCTTGTGGTGGTTCAATTCGAAAAAACCCCAACACGTTTGTACTAGATAATCATATTATTTTTATTTTTTTTAAACCCGGTTTTTCAGTTAGTGAGAAATTAATTGTTAAAGTTGGTCACACGATTAGGAATTTATGGAGTGTGGGGAAATGTGTTTAAAGCACATTTAATAATCTCACACTGAATTCTTAACTTAGTCAAGAAGTGTATTTAAGTGTTTAAGCACTTTGTGGGCCATGAGCCCACACATGGGCACCCGCTCGTGTCAGTGCTCAGTCTCATCCTCATCCTCATCCTTAGATCTTGGCAATTGGACTTTAGACGTTCGTGGGTTACCAAAGCTTGGTCATCACAATTTTAGAGCACATAAACGGGCGAGCCATTGAACGGGTTGGCGACATAAATGGATATGTGGATGCATTCGGATGGCTCATGCAGATATTCAAATTTGTAACTCCCCACCTAGAGTTGGAAGAGTTACTAGGATGGAGTGTAACTGCTCCTTCCTGGCTACCTAGTTGAATGTGGAGCCTAAAATCCCAGATGAATCAATGTGCTGCATTGGTAGAGTGGTGTAACCGACCCCTGGTCTCAATGCCGCAATAGTAGATGTTGGTAACTCCTGGAGATTACACACTTGAAGAGTAATTATCCAAAGTATAAATCCTGGAGGTTACGCAGATGGTTTGAATGCCCTCAAACCCAAGATTGTTGATCCTCACCTAAAGCTGGAGAGTGCCTATAAATAGGTCATCCCAGAGGATGAGCAACAGAGAAAAATCAAATCATACTACATCATACATAGTCTAGTACCTGCTCCCAGTTTCTTGCATCGTTTATTTCGGCTAGTACCTGCTCCCAGTTTCTTGCATTGTTTAGTTCGTCAAAGCATTGCTGGAATTGTGCTGCTCCTGCCAAAAAGAAGAAAGTCGTGTCATCTTGGAGAGACAGAATCCCAAACCATGAGTACCAGTCGGAGCATTGTTGTCTTATGGAGAGAGGTCCCCTTGACTCAACTTGTTTCCTAGAAATCTATAGATTCGGTTTCCAGGATGTTTAAATCTGTTTCTTTCAGTTTATTGTGATTTTCATTCCTACTCGTCTATTGTTTTCTTGTGTACTTCAGTTTTTGCTCGTTCCAGTAACATTGTAATATTGCTTACAGTGTCACTATCAGTAGCCCCTTTAGAATCATCACTTCCTTAAGCCCCTGGATGAATAAGGTGGGAGAATCCTTGCCTAAATGACTTCCAAAATCGATCAAGAGATGTTCGTGTCTAGGTTCCACCCATACCGAGTATGCAACTATACTATGGTTATCTTTAGTCGGGGGCTGGAAATTGAAAGCCCACACGAAAGGGCTACGACCCTTAAATTTCATTGTGTGCGTGTGGGTAAATTCTAACGTACAGGGGATGCAATGCATTGCATCCCCTGCTTCTGCTGCCGCCATGTGTCCCATGGCCCACCATTTTGGGCTATTTGCAGCCCTTATTTTTTTTTGTCCAGAAACGAGAGTTTCGGCCAAAAGTTTCGGCCGGCCGAAAAAATCTATCGTGACACTTTAATTAACATATCGTAACACTTCAATTATTTATTGTGACACTTAAATATCTATTGTGACAGTCCGAAACTAAAATTATTTTATCGGCCGGGCCGATAAAAATTGGAAATAGAAAAAATGGGGTGCAAATAGTGGAGGGGATGCATTGCATCCCCTCCACAGTAGAATTTACCTGTGCGTGTGTATGTATGTGTGTGATTTTTAATTTTTAGAAAATCAATTAAGTGACATTACTTTGAATTATAATTATTATCAAGTGTTTATGATATATAGCTGAGAATTTAATTAATGGTTAGATCGGAGTGGGAGCTTCCATTCCATCTTTATTAAGGTTGTATCAATGTTGGCATGGCTTTAGGATTAGATAGAGTGGAGATACTCTTTCTCCTTCGCTTTATATTACACATTTAAATTATTAGTTTTACTTTCATATTTTTTTTTTCAATTTCAATTTTATGTGCTTTAGTTTAATATTATAATTGTTAATCATAGTTCATCCCACCTAATTAGAATTAATATTTTTTTGAGTATTTAATTTTCAATTTTCAATTTATAATTCATTATTATGGTTGATAATTATTTCATGACAAAAACTTGTATGAGACCGTCTAATGGATCTCCTTGCGTTAGATGAGTCAAAACCCGCCCAAACCCGTCCCAAGACCCGCTGTTGTCCAGATTTTTTTTTTCTGTTCTGGGCCTGCCAGCCCATTTTTACTTCCCCCCCTTTTCCCATTTTTCTCCCTTCTTTTCTCACGCCCACACGCCCAGTTTTTTGTTATTTCTCTTTCTTCTTCTTTTTCTTTTATATTTTCACTTTCTTTCTTCCTTTTTTTTAAAATAATTATTTTTTAAAAAATTAATTCAATTCAATTTTAGTGCTCACTAATTTCATTTTAGGGTATACATTTATTTTTAAAAAAATATATTTATGGGGTGAAATTTTATTTTAAAAAAAAAATTCAATTCAATTTTATGGTTCACTAATTTCAATTTAGGGTATAGATTTATTTCAAAAAAAAATATTGAAGTATCCTTAAAACAATTATAGTATCATTAATTAGGGATGAAGTATCACTAATTGCAGAAGAAAGTATCACTAATTAGAAAGAAAAGTATCACTAACTGCAAAGAAAGTATCACTAATTGAAGAAAAGTATCACTAATTGCAGAAGAAAGTATCACTAATTAGAAAGAAAAGTATCACTAATTAGAAAGAAAAGTATCACTAATTGAAGATGCACGTATCACTAATGAGAAGAAAAGTATCACTAATTGTAGAAGAAAGTATTACAAAAGTATCATTAATTGCAGAAGAAAGTATCACTAATTAGAAAGAAAAATATCACTAATTACAGAAAAAAGTATCACTATTAGTGATGCTTCAATTTTTATTACTAGTGATATTTACTTCATAATTAATGATACGTCTTTGCTGTTAATTTAATAATTAATGCTTAATCATCGGTAATTTTCATTTTAATGAAAATATAACTTTTATCTGGTGAAGTATCATTAACATTGATGTAAGGTACCATTAATTATGGATGAAGTATCATTAATAAAATCATTATAAAAAAACACACAACTTCTAACTCTTCGTAGTGAAGCGTAAATTGGAGCTGGAAAAAAAAATGACGAAAAGAACTAACAAAAAGGAGAAAAAAGAAGAAAAAAATTGGCGAAAGTGTTAGAGAGAGGGTGGGGGTGGGGTGGGGTGGCAAAAATTGACGATGAAAGAAAAAAAAAATTAGATGTAAAAATAAAAATAAAAATTGAATATCAAATAAAAGAGAGGAAGGTGGGACCATTAAAAAAATCAAAAAGAAAAGAGAAAAGGAGGGGGACCACTTTATGAGTCAAATAATATCCGTCTAACGTGAGGAGTCCTCCCCTTATTTTATAAGACCATTTGTAATTTTTTTAATTAAATTTTTTATTAATCAATATTGATTATGGTTATTTAGACTATAATTAATTTTTAATTTATACTTGTTAAATGAATGAGAAAATCATATTATTGTGTATTTTATAATGACTATTTACATCAATATATATACATGAGGAACGACTCTATTCTAGGTAACTAAATATTATACAATCAATTACTACCACACACACACACATATATATATATATAACACATGGACTAATATCTCTAACGCAGGTCAGGTCGGGTGGGAGACATTTATTAGACTGCATGGCAGCAGTGAAGCCGACTACTCTGATCACAAATCAAGACGCATCGTTGTAAGTGTGTTCAAACTATATGTTTACTTATATATTTTCAGATTGACATGTTTACTTTTATTTAATTATTTAATGTATGTAGGGCGAGGTTTGTGCTGCGATTGAACAAAGGAGTCAGCCGCCTCCCGAGTTATTTGAGCCACAGATTGTGGACACGATATCAATCTATATTGATGTCGTGGGCTTGAAGAAGAGATGCGTCTTCGGGTTGGGTAATCGATCTGCTGCCCACATCGGACCTAGTCAGAGGAGGGACAATGCTGATTCAGTAGGTCAGGCTCCTAGTACTACGACTCTCAGGCCGCCATCCGAGATTTGGAGGCGAAGCTGCAGGCACAGGACACTACAAGAAACACATCAATATAGCGACAGAAAATGGTGACGGAATGTATTCGGTCAACACGGACGACGGAATTAGCGACGGAACTGCGACGGATTAAATTAACGATGAAAATGGCGACGGAAGTTTCCGTCACTAACTTAAAAACGGAATAATCCGTCGTTACAAATCATAATTTAATTTTAGAATTTATTTTTAAATTTAACGACGAAAATAGCGACGGACTTTTCCGTCTTTAAGTTAGCGACGGAAAAAACTGTCGTTAAACATTTTTTTATTTTTTTAAGTTAGCGACGGAATTAGCTACAGAATTTTCCGTCACTAAAATTAAATTTGATTTTTTAATTTTTTTAAATTTTTTTTATTAATTACTACTAATTACGAATTTGAAATTAATCTTTTTAATATTTTAATTTATTTCATTCTTTATATTTTTTTATTTTAAAAAAATATAATTATATTAAGTCATTTATTTAATACTTTTAATTTTAATTTTGTATATATTATAAATATATAATATTTAAGAAAATTAATTTTCTCAAATATTTTAATTTTCAAATTTTTTTAATTTTCTATAATTTTTTAATATTTCATATTATTTTTAATATTTTTTATTTTCAATTACTGATTAAGTAAGAAGTTAAATTTTATTTTTTAATACTTTTATTTATTTTACTTTTTTGATTTATTTTATTTTATAATTTTTTTATTTTTTATAATTTTAATTTTTTTTATTTTTATTTTTTGAATTTATTTTATTTATTTTAAATTATAATAGATATTTAAATAAATAAAGAATATTATAATTAATTAATTTAGAAATAAAATTCAATCAAAATAGATTTCATGTGTGTGTGTGTGTGTATTATTTCTAAATTATAACATAAACACTTACCAACCCACATGGTTTCAGAGGCATGGCTGCCATCCCAGAGGGCCTGGGTTTGAATCCCGCTTACGCGGGATTTCGCTGAATCAATTCAGCCCCCCTGGGCTGGCCGCGGCTCGATCCTTACCATACCCTAGGCCAGCCCTGGCTTTGGTTACGTGGTCCAGACTCATACTCGGCCCTTTTTTTTTTTTCATGACGGAATTTTTCTGTCGCTAAATTATAATTTTTTTTATTTTTTTATTTTCTCACGACAAATATCACACGACAATTTATGGTGACGGAATATTCCGTCACCTTCTTTTTTTAGTGACAAAAATTAGGAGACGGACAATTTCCGTTGCCATTCCGTCGCCCGTAGTATTAGCGATGGAAAATGGGTATGGGGCGACGAAAATTTCCGTCGCTATTCCGTAATTTTTTTGTAGTGGGAGGAGCGTTTTCAGTAGCGGGAGCAAACCTGGAGCAGAAGCACCGGAGATGATGGATCAACAGGTTGCTCTCCTTCAGTAGATGCAGGAGATGCAGCGCCGGTTCGGGGATGGCAGTAGGTCATCATCGTCTCAGCCTCCTCCTAACATGTAGTTGATTGATTTGACAATTTTAAAATTGTTATGTTTGATTATATATGATTTTGGATAACTACTTTTATACTTTTAATCTTGTATTCAAACCAAATATTTATATAATATTCTGTATGTATTTCATTCCATTTAAAACGTCTTCAAATTCACAAAATAAAAAAAAAAAGCATAAATAATAACAATTAAAAAAAACTAACGCCGGACGCGACCGTCGTTAAAAAAACCGATTGAAAGGGGCAATTTTTTTAATGACGGACTATTTCAGTCGTTAATTATTAATGACTGATACGTTAGTGGTTAAAAAGTCCTTGCGATTAAAACGGGTGACCTTTTTAATGATGGAATGATCCTTTAATACTTAACGACTGAAATAGTCCGTCGTTAAGTCTGTTGCGGATCAGACCTTTAGCGACGAACACAGTCCGTCGTTAGACCCTTTAATTTTAACGATGGAAAAATTCTAAATTTAACGACGGCTTCCGCCGCTATACCACGATTCTTTGTAGTGAGCTAGCTAGGGAATAAAGGATATATAAATATACAGTAATTGTTACATAAAATGAATTTTGTATACAGGTGTGTATATAAGCAATTTAAGCTATTAATGGGTAAGCCAAGAATAGATGGAGTTGAAAACGTTCGGATTCCCGGGTTTCAAGGGCGCCCTCGAAGACGTGGTCCGTTCAAATTCCATGGCATCTCATCTATTACTATTTACTACCTATAACTATCTCTATATATAAATACGTACTAGCTACCTTTTCAATGAGAATGCATCTAATCAATAATTCAGAATAACCAAATAATAATAATAATGGAACAAGCACAGCTGATTCTGCTGGCATTTGTTGTTGTCTCGGTGGCGCTTCCGCAATATGCCGAGGGGGAAGCCTTGTTTGATGTTCGGAAATACGGCGGCGGCGGAGATATAACCGCGGTACGTACGTAATTATATGCATGCATTGGTCATCAATACATCGATCTCAATTACTCTTTATTTAATAATTAAGAATGAATTTGTATGCATATTAATTAGGGTCTAGAGAAAGCTTGGAAGGCGGCAATTGCTTCACCGCAAGCAGCAAGAATATTGATCCCAGCAGGGCAATGGACACTGAAGCAGGCTCATCTGGAGGGGCCCAACAAATCCCCTCTAGTGATGGAAGTTCAAGGCACCGTGAAAGCCCTCTCAGACCCTTACCAGCTCCCCAACAAAGAATTCGAATGGGTGACCATCAACTACGTCAACTTCTTCACCCTCACCGGCAAGGGCGTTTTCGACGGCAACGGCAAGGTCGCCTGGACCAAGAACGACTGCCACAAGAACAAGAAGTGCATGAAGCTCCCCATCAACCTCAGCTTCAACTTCATCAACAACTCCATCATCCAAGACGTCACCACCAAGGACAGCAAGAACTTCCACGTCAACTGCATCTCCAGCCACAACGTCACCTTCCAGCGCTTCAAGATCTCCGCCCCCGCCGAGAGCCCCAACACCGACGGCATCCACATGGGCCGCTCCTCCATCATCAAGGTGCTCGACTCCGTCATCGAGACCGGCGACGACTGCATCTCCATGGGGGATCAGCTCACCGACGTGCTCATCAAGAACGTCAAATGCGGGCCCGGCCACGGCATCAGCATCGGCAGCCTCGGGAAGAATCCCGATGAGAAAGACGTGTCCAGAATAACCGTACAGAGCTGCACCTTCACGAACACTGATAATGGAATCAGGATCAAGACGTGGCCCTCCGCTCCGGCCACCCTCAAAATCACCGATTTGACTTTCTCCGACTTGACCATGGTCAATGTTAGCAATCCGGTCATCATTGATCAGCAGTACTGCCCATGGAATCTATGCTCCCTCGATGTACGTACATACATGCATACATGCATCTTCTCTTCTTCTTCTTTATCTTTTATTATATTATTCATTATTCATTATTCATATATATATATATATATATAGAGAGAGAGAGAGAGAGAGAGAGTAATGTTAGGCTACACGTGCATGCATGCAATTGATCTGATCTGAGCTTTTTGTGGGGGCGGGCAGAGAGCATCCCTGATCCAGATCAGCAAAGTGAAGATCCAGAACGTGAAGGGGACGAGCTCGAGTCAGGACGTGCTGATATTTGCATGCAGCTCGAGTAAGCCATGCCAGGATGTGCAGATTGGAAACATCGATCTGAAATTCATCGGAGATCCGACTCTAGGCGGAGCAACCACCAAGTGCCAGAACGTCAAGTACACCGCCACCGGGAAGCAGAATCCACCACTCTGCGTCAAGAGTGCTGCCCCAAAACCTCTTCCTATGTAATTAATATTAATTATATAAATATGTGTAATAGGAAATTATTAATGTCGATCGCATAGTACGTACAATTTTTTATTAAATAACTCGATTAAATCTATAACGCATGCATGCATGCCTTTGTTAGTTCCGCATGCAGTTTAATCCCCATCTTAGGGATCAAAGATATTAGCTTTAATTTCTAGGAGGAAATTAAATGAATCAGATGGGAAGATTAATTCCACGAATGATGTAGGCATGCCATTCACTTAGTTATTTCGTATTACTGGTTTTCATTTCTTAAGATCGTTAATATTAATACATAAATTTAATTTCTTGCACATTAATTAATTTACAGAATATATAAACTACGTACGTACATCACATGTAGGTATACTAAAATTTAACCGATTTGATGTACGTATCATATCCAATTTTATGATATTAATTAATCAAGTCGATTGATCATAATATATATAGATATAAATATAGATATATGTCCTACATTATATTGACGATGAAGTCCCAAATCTTTTCCTGGGAAGATGAATTTAAGATGTGGAAACAAAAGTAATGAATTTTTCATGGTTACCCAAATTAATAAATTAAGAAAAGTAAAATTGAATACACACACGCACATACAGATATATATGTAAAGGAGTAATTATTAATGATTTGATGATGTTGTTTGGTTTGGTAGGGTTGAAGAACCGAGTGAAGGAGAAAAGAAGTCTGTGAAGAAGTCCGAGGAAAAGCCCGAAAAGAAATCTGAGAAAAGGCCGGAGAAGATGTCCGAGGAGAAGCCCGAGAAGAAGTCCGAGAAAAAACCTGAGAAGAAGTCCGAGGAAAAGCCCGCGGAAAAGAAGCCCGAGAAGAAGTCTGAGAAAAAGCCCACGAAAAAGAAGTCGGAGAAGAAGTCCGAGGAAAACCCCGCGGAAAAGAAGTCGGAGAAGAAGTCCAAGAAAAAGCCCGAGAAGAAGTCCGAGGAAAAGCCTGCGGAAAAGAAGCCCGAGAAGAAGTCCGAGAAAAAGCCCGAAAAGAATCCCGGAAAGAAGGCCGAGAAAAAGCACAAGAAGAAGGTCGAAAAGAAGTCCGAGAAGAGGAAGGTTCAAGCAGGCAAGCATGAAAAGAATGAAGATACAAAAAGAAGAAAAATGGATGAGTTCTAGAGTTGAAGATCATGTTACAAGGAACTCAAATCGATCTACCAAGGAACAAAGATGAATGCAAATATATATAGGTTTTCGTTTAAATATTAACACTTTTGTGCTGTAGAAATCAGTATCCAATCTTAGGGATTCATCTATTTAATTTTCATGATCTTCTAAAATTGTTGAGGTCAAAAATGCAATTAATTAAGAGATTTATAAGTTGATGATATGGAATATTAACACCCACATTTTGTGGCATATATATCTTCATATTATACATTTAATTATTTACTTTTTTATAATAAAAAAATCCGAATTTATATCTATAAAAAGCGTAGATAATTATCTAAATGAATCAAATTGGGTTAATTAATTTTGTAAGTAAATTAATTTAAATTGTGACTTAATTCGTGTTTTCATAATAGCAAAATTTATATGATTTGATAGTCCGAATTGTTTTATATTAGCAGTATTTTATCTTCGTATTAGTTTTGCAAAATTGAGTATATCTGTTTGCTTAATATTCAGATTTTATAACTAGTTCTGTAACACCCCAAATCCAATTATAAAGGCCCAATTTATATTCTAGAGCTCAAATGTTAAGTTGTATCCATTTTTAAGCCCAAGTACTTTCGGTCCAATTATAATTTTTATTATTTTCAACCCAATTATTACCTGATTGATGATCGGCCATATTATACGATAGTGCTTGTCGATACAAATTCATAAAACTTGATTTTACTAAAATAGAAAATTAATTGACCGAGATATGATTTAATATTTGATTTTTAAATTCTAATTAGGGTTAGGAGTGGTATAAATACCCCTCATCTCCATTTTAGGTCATTTGTTGGGGAATAAATTTGGAGCAGCCCCCACTCTCTCCCCCTCACCCCTCTCGCCTCCTCTTTCAGCCCTCACTACCGCCACCTTCTCCATCACCGGCCACCACCACCGCCGGTCGCCACCATCTTGCTCCATCACTGGAAAATATTTTCCGACTAGATTTTGACATGCAATACCATTTTTGGAATCCTCTTTTCTTCCTATATATGATTCTTAAGTTATTTTACGATTTATCACACTACAAGAATTTTGCTTATTAACGACGGAAATACCGACGGTAATTTTTCGGGTCGTTTTTCCCGACGGACTACCGAGGGCTTGTCCGTCGGTACGTTATAACGACGGATTTACGATGGACCTGACGTTGTTAACATTAACGACGGACATGATCCGTCGTTATAATTTCTGAAAATATTATGTTTTAAAATTATTTTTTGGACGGATATATCCGTCGTTAATTATATTCCGTATTTATTTTATTAAAAATATTTATACTGTCCGTCGTTACGTCTTTCCTTAATTATTTTTAAAAAATTTAATAATTAACGACGGAAGGTGTCTGTCGTTAAATTAATCCGCATTTATTTTACTAAAAATATTTTTAATTAACGACGGACAGGGTCCATCGTTAAGTTTTTCCTTAATTATTTTTAAAAACTTTAATAATTAACGACGGAAGGTGTCCGTCGTTAAATTAATCTGCAATTATTTTATTAAAAATATATTTAATTAACGACAGACTATGTCCGTCGTTATGATTTCCCGCATTTAATTCTAAACAAAATTTAAAATAACAACGGATTAAGTCTGTCGTTAAAATTTCTGCATTTATTTTATTAAAATATTTATAAAATAACAATGGACATTGTCCGTCGTTAACTTTTTTCTGCATTTTTTTAAAAAAAAATATTAACGACGGACCAAGGCCGTCGTTATCCGTCGGTAAATAACGATTATACAGAGTCTGAATCGCTGCAATTTCATTCACTCTACCCTAATTTCCCAAATTTCCCCAACCCGGCGATCGATCGGTGAAGACGAAGGCGGCAGGCGGCGGTGACTGGCCCAACGAACGGCGGCGGAGGAGGCGGCGGCGGCAGCGGCGCAAGGTAATCTCTGCATCTCTCTCTCTCACTCTGAATCTCTCTCCCTCTCGTCTCTCTCTCCCTCTGCATCTCTCTCTCTCACTCTGAATCTCTCTCCCTCTGCATCTCTCTCTCACTCACTCAGAATCTCTCTCCCTCTCGTCTCTCTCTCTATCTTCTGCAATTCATCAAAATATGCATCAGCTTTCGGTACTTGTATCTTGATTTTGACTTGGGTTTGCTTATTTCTTTAAGATTGAGGTGAACAGTTTGTGCTTTGTTTGTGTAGTTAAGTGAGCTATTAAGTTACTGAATTAGGAATTGATCCAAGTGTTGTGATGATGTGATCTTGTTTGTATTATGGTTCTTTATAATTTCTTGCAGATTTTAATTATTTAAGTAGATATATTTGTAACTTTAACTTTAAATGAGAGCAAAAGGCTATTCTGATTTTGGACAAAGAGGAAAAAGGGAAAATGATTTTGGAAAAGATTCTCTGATTCAGAGTAGAAAGATGAAAGCACTAGGAATGGCTTGATAGTGAATTGTTTTTGTTTTTTTTATTGTGAGCATCTAATCTTCTCTTTCAATCGTGGGCTTGTTACAATGAGGAGTTACTTTTATTTACAACTATTGGAATTCCATAACTGAATAATATAATCAGTCAGGAAAACTGGCTTTATTATTGTGTTTTTTTAACCATAATTCTTGATTTACATTGTAATTTTTTTATCAAAGGAAGAGAAGTTGGCCAATAAAGTTTGAGTTTGTGGGCAGAGTAGATTTTAGATAGAGATGTGAAATTTTTGATTAAATTGATTGTTTGGGATGAAAGATATGGTAACTAAAGAGATATATATATATATGTATATCTATTCTTGCTTTTGTACGTGAACCTTGGTATATGTGTTATTTCACTCCAATTGCAAATTTCTTGCATGTTAGTTGTAACCATGGAAGCAATTGGATATTTGGAATTATTAGTTGTAAACAAATAATTAATAATTTGTTAATATTTTTGTGTAGGTTTACTACAAGAATTCTTCGGTTTACAGTGATATATACGAGGTTAGTAGTTTTACAATTAAATAAGCTAAGTATGCAATTTTGTTAAAGTTATTTTGTCAATTTATGCTAAGTATGTTATTTAGGCTAAGTGTGTTATTTATGCTAAGTATGTTATTTAGGCTAAGTATGATATTTATGCATTTATATGTCAATTAATTATGTTAATTTTTTTTTTTGGACAATTTAGGCTAATTAAGCTTGTTATATATGCAATTATCATGATAAGTATGATATTTATGCATTTATATGTAAAATAATTTTGTTAATTTTTTTGGGCAATTTAGGCTAATTAAGCTTGTTATATATGCAATTATCATGCTAAGTATGATAGTTATGCATTTATATGTCAAATAATTTTGTTAATTTTTTTGGGCAATTTAGGCTAATTAAGATTGTTATTTATGCAATTATCATGCTAAGTATGATATTTATGCATTTATATGTCAATTAATTATGTTAAATGGGATTAGGGCCCTTGGATCCCTCTTTATTGAATTGTTGGTTTTTGTTTGGGATGAGGGCCCCTGGATCCCTCTTTATTGAATTGTTGGTTTCTGTTTGGGATGAGGGCCCCTGGATCCCTCTTTATGGAATTGTTGGTTTCTGTTGAATCGATTAGAAGAACATAGATCAATTAGCGTAGAGTCGAGAACTTGGGGGTAGAAAATTCACATGGGTGCTGCCGAATTTTTTAAAAAAATTAGCACTATTTTTTAATGAATTATTTTTTTATTTCATTGACCGATAATCAGTGCGTATTTTACGATCAAAACTTTTAGAAATTGGCCATCTACAATGAGACGAGATTGTGAATGGATGTACCGGCGATACCTTCAGAATGGTGCTTTGAATCCGGACTTCCTTAATGGACTAAATTCTTTCATCAAGTTTTTCTGCAATCAACCATCCTTCATGAGTATAGACAAGATTAAGTGTCCATGTCGTAAGTGTAAGAACATTCTATTCCAAACGCCGTCTACTGTTAGACTACACGTGGCAAAGAAAGGATTTATGCACAATTATCGTGTATGGATTTATCAAGGCGAACAACAAGTGCATCCGGACACCAATCAGAATTTGGGTGGTCGGGATGGAATGAATACATACCAGAACATGGTAATAGATGCTGCTGGTCCGCATATCAACATCAATGTCGATGATCATACCGAGGAGGCCCCAAATCCAGAAGCGCAATGATTTTATGACATGTTGAGGGCCGCGGACAAAGAATTATGGCCGGGTTGTCAGAACCATTCTCAATTGTCACTCGTTGCTCGTCTGCTGAAATTGAAATCTGAGAATAACATGTCAGAGAGATGTTTTGATCAACTAACTCAATTAATGAAAGAGATTGTTCCTGAGAACAATTTTGGTAACTGATAATTTCTATACCATCAGAGGATGATAATACAATCATAACCTCAACCTTTCAAGAGGATGAAGTTGATGGTTTGCATACCCTCACAATAGATGACGATCATATACCAAATCATCCAGATGGTGGGTTAATAGACATTCAAGAAGAAGATGATGAAGAAGATATAGAACCAGAGATCGATTTATCAGATGACAGTATAAGTGATGATGATGACATAGATGATTAGTGTGGTTGGTCTTATTTGATATATATAGATGTTTTCTTATTCAAGTACTTAGTACCGAGTCAATTTGCTAACTTCATAAACTAAACTTAGTATGATTTTGCAGATGTAGGGAGGCGGTATTATCTCAGCTGGAGGTTCATCATTGTCATCTGTGGGCCTGAGCGGCCCAGTTGGCGATATTTCACTACATGGATCGTCATTGCCTGATGTTGATGCGCAGGGTCGGCGTCGTTGTTGGCTTCAGGATGGGTATGTTGAATTAGATAGTTTTTAATATTTTTTTACAAATTATTATTTTAATAACTGTAATATTCTAATATATTTATTGTTTTTTACATTTGGAAGCCAATTGATGCCGAGTTATCCCGTCTCAGCCACCATCATATCGAGCTTCAAGAGGTTTTTGCACCCGGGTGCCTACACCTGGAAGATGGTGCCCTTGAGAGGAGGCAGACATATAGAGAGGAGTTCCGGGTATCTTATTATTATATACATATATTTTAAAATGTTATATAAGTTTAGTATTTTCACATGTTCTCAATATCTTGCAGAAGGAGTGGTTTTGGAATCCCACTTTGGAGGATGCCATTTGAGCAGCATGGGAGCTCAGGGCTCCTCAGAGATACAGGGACATGGTCCATACCTTCAAGAAGGATAGGACCAATGGCTGCCCTCCATTCATGCCTCCTGAGATGTGGGAGGGCTTCAAGGCGCACTGGGACAGTGATGCCTTCAAGAAGAAGTCATCGATCGCATCGAAGAATTTTCTGACTGAGCCCGATGGTCCTGGCACAGGCATTGTGAAGCATCGAGGAGGCTCTCGGAGTGCAGTTGCGCATGCTGCAGCTTTGGTATGCAATTAAATTAATATTTTTTTATTTTTTTTAATATGTTTGTGCTAACATCTCTCCAATTAATAGGCTAAGGAGAAGGGCGTGCAGCCCAATAACGTGGCGTGGGAGACATTCAGGAGGCTGCACGACAATGCCGATGGATCCCACACAGATAGGAAGTCTGCCCGTATAGCTGTAAGTTAATTTATCGATATTTATAAATTTATTAATAACATAGAAATTAAATAATTAATCTTTCTTTTTCGATTTTGTGAATAGGCTGATGTATTGGCTCGGGTTGAGGAGTTCAGCCAGCTGACTCCTGGCACAGATGAGGCGCCACCACCCGTGGACATGAGCGCCGTATACGTGGACGCTGCCTTCCGACACTCGAAGAAGAATAGAGTGTTTGGGCTCGGCAGTCGATCTAGGAGTTATTCAGCTCCTAGTGTCTCATCCGCAGCTCCTCCACAGCCCGACACTCAGGCTGCCATCAGGGCTCTCCAGGAGAAGATGGATGCCCAGCAGGCGGCTCTCCAGGAGAAGATGGACGCACAGGCAGCGCTTCTCCAAGCCCAGCAGGAGAAGATCGATCAGCAGCAGGAGATGCTGCGCCAGCAGGCCGAGATGTTCGAGCTAATGCAGGCGCAGTTTAGGGGCCCTCCTCCATCTTCATCTTGACATTATTATTATTTTTATTTTATACACTCTTTATTATATTATATTACATTTTATGTATTTTATTGGAGATTATATATATATTATTCAACGTTTTATTACAGTTTTTCCATAATTTATTTACAAACAATAATCTAAATTACAAAAAACAAATTAAATAAACGTAAACATAAATAATCAAAAAAAAAAATTAACGACGGACGTCTTCCGTCGTTATATTTTTTATTTTATTTTTTTAAATTGTTAACGAGGGACAGTGTCCGTCGTTATATTTTTTTTATTTTTATTTTTTATTTATTTTTTAATTATTAACGACGGACAGTGTCCGTCGTTAAATAAATCCGTTTTTTAATTCTAATATATTTTTAATTATTAACGACGGACCGAGTCCGTCGTTAAATATTATTTTTTATTTATTTTTAAATAGTAACGACGGACCGAGTCCGTCGTAAAAAGTAACGACTGTAGACGATACCAGAGTTAACGACGGATAGGGTCCGTCGTTATGGCCGTCGTTACAGATAACGACGGCAGATATCCGTCGTTAAATTGGATTGCCGACTAACGAAATAACGACGATGCATGTCTGTCGTTAATCCGTCGTTATCTTGAAATAACGACGGAAAATCTTGGTTTACCGACGGAAATTTCCGTCGCTAAATCGATGAATTCTTGTAGTGTCTATGATAAGGCCTCTGATTTTCGGATCTAAAAATGGGAAGATCCCTAACCTTTGAGAAATTTATTTCTACTATCTCTTTATCTTTTTTTTCGGAGCTTTTGAACTATTCTTTGAATTCTTGGGGCTATTTTGTTATGTTAAATAAAAATATGTTAGAAAAATTTATGTGCATTTGTGTGGGTTTACGTAGATCGATGAAAGTAAGTTGAGTTCATGTGGTTTAATGGTAGATTGGTGAAAATGAATTTTTGTTGATTTTTTGGTGGAAAAAAAAATACTATGGAAATTAAGTGAAGAATTTTGCGGTTTATGTATATGTTTGTATGTGTGATCAGTGTGTGTTTGTTTGTTGTGTGCATGAGTTTCTTTCTTTTTATTTTTTATTTTTTATCTCAATTTATGATTTATTCCATATTTAATTAAAAAGTTTGGATTATAAAGTAATCTAAATATCTAGCTTAATGGATAATCTTTAATTTTAATGAGCAAATGTCTAAGGTTCAAATCTTCTTGAAATAATTTATTATTTTAATTAATTCATTTCTAAGTTATTAAATACAAAAAAAATTGTAATTTTTGAAAATGATATCTTGCTTAATGGTTGGACTCTTGATTTAATAATGATATGTCTAGTGTTCAAATCTTATAAAATACATTTTTAAGACCTCGTATTTAATGTTAAACAGCCTTATTTAATTAAAAAACATGCTATAATTTTTGAAAATTAGATGCGGTCTAATGGTTGTCTAAATTTAATTTTATATGTCAGTGTTCAAATCCCTTGTATGCATTTTGTTAAACTATTTATTTCCAATTAGTTTATGCCTTATTTAACTAAAAGTATGTTATAAATTTTGAAATTGTATATGATTTTAATGGATAAGTTCTGATTTTTTTAATTAGAGGGTAAATGGTTCAAAACCTTTATAGATCTTTTTATTTATGCATTTATTACAAAATAATTATGCGCTATATATATTTAAGTAAAAGCTCAACATAATTATCGAAAATGATCTTTAGCCCAATGGTTACGGTATGGTATTAATTTTTGAGGTCTATGATTCAATTCTGCTTGAAAACAGTTATTTTTATTTTACTTTAATTAATGCATGCATTACTGCCTTTATTTAACTAAAATAGTTAAAATAAGTATTGTTATGATATCGTTTTGGTTGAAACAATATGTAGGGTAACTGAAACTGCAAAACACAAATCTATCAATTTCTAGAAGAGCAACGACGAATGAAGCTTCTTGCAAACCTACATACTAAGGAATTTGACATTATAGAGGTAAATTAATAAAACAGAAAACTGTAAAAGTCAAAGAATGAAGCTAAATATGTGTCTCACTGAACTTGAAGTCTCATGAGAAGATATGAAGAATGACGCTGCTCAAAACGGTGATCATGAAATTTCTCTCGCAGCTTCTCAATCTCGGCCAGCTCTTCGGGGGACCCGAGACTGGGATCAAACTCCCAGATTTGGCGGCCAACATGATCATTTAAAGAGCGCAACCATGGGCTTGATCCATTCGCAATTTTCAACTTCCACATTATAAATTCCCCTTTTCTTATCCTCTTCTCTCTCTGAATGTTTTTATATGCCTTTCTTTGTACCATTTAGCTCTCTAGAGAAGAAAATTACATAAAATTAGGCTGGAATTCAATAAGAAATACTAACAAAGAGAATATATCAGCTAATTATCATGGATTATTTAAGTTATCTCAGCATCTAATTACTAATTCCCACTGCTAATTAATAAACAAGATGAGAAAAAGACAATAGAATTCACAGTCGGAAAGACAAAAAAATTGAATAAGCATTCATTAACAGCCATCAAAGTTGATGTAGCCGATCAATCACGAAATAAAATGTGAGTTCACTAGATACACAATGAAGAATTTCCAGCAATCTCACACAATTCCATTAAACCGACATGTACTTGTAACACAAAATTTGTATTTAATTTGGTAAAATACAAAATAGTGTATAATTCAGATGATTTTCGGATCAAAATGTAATTTCACAGATCCAATCTCTATTTTTCCTCTGATTCTTCTCTTTAAAACTTGATCTTCAAACGGTCGTTGAAGCTTTTGGGGAAGATTTATATCCTCGATCTTCTTTGACTTGGTATTTGGATTTGGTCTTCGAAGTTTTCGGGGAAGATTTGTATCATCGATCTTCTTTGACTTAGTATTTGGACTTGATAACGTTAATTCAGAGACCCGATGCCTTGTTTGTGGATCAAACACCAATTTCGGGATGAATTTGATGAAGAACACATTTGACTTCCTTGCTTATGGATCAAACGCCGTCTTCAGAATGAATTTGGATCAAACGCCTTGTTTGTGGATCAAAAAACTTAAAAATCTTAAAAACTATATTCCTAATTAATTTCTTTTCACCTAAATCTTAAAAACTTAAAAAAAAGAATAAAACTAAAAAAATTAAAAAAAAAAGAATCGGTTGGACCGACCGAACCGACAACCAAGTCGGTCGGTCTTTGGAGTGGTCCTTCCCTTATATCAGTCCAGTCCAAGGTAAAAAAAATAATGCATTGGTCCATTCGGTCTTCTTAGTTAATGGGATACGGATAAGACACACACTTTGAAATAGATTGAGGATCTCATGTACAAATTTCGATCTATTATATGTTGTAAACTCTGACATGAAATTAATTCATGGATTAAGACATTATACGATTATATATGTATAAGCCGATGTATCATTATTATAATTAAGTTGAGTGTAATTAACCATCAAAATTATGTGATTTTTGGGGGTCTCTATAAATATCTAACACACACGACACAAACTTCAAGACACGGATATATAAGAATTCATCTGCCGCTAATAGAAATAAGAGATTGATAAAAACTATCACACAACTACAAAAAAATATCCACATGCTCCAAAATGGAGCACAAATATACACCTCACCCACAAATCATGTGTGTGTGTATCCACCAGAGAGAGAGAGAGAGGCCTTTATTAAAGAAATCACCCTAATATTATGGCTACCTTAGTTTTGACTATGAGTCTATTTATGGTAGCTAAAAGCACACCAAACACATGCATTAATGTCCTAATATGCAAGGCGAGGGACATTACGCAGGAGTGAGATTCTCGATTTCACATTTAGTGTTCCAATTCATATTCCACAATCGAACTCCTAAATTTAATAATAGATATTACAAAAATAAAAATTAATTATAACATAATCGATCTAGTCACATCTATCAACAAAAGATTAAATTTTTAAAAATTATAAATCATATTTTAAAAATAATCAACAATAATAGTCTTTTTTTAAATTAAATATTAAAAAAATAATTATAAACCCTAATTGGGTGGGATGAACCCTAAAAAAATCATAAAATTAAACTAAAACATAATATGAAAACTACAGAAAAAATGGAAGAAAACTTCATAAATTTGATCATGGAAGATGATTTGGAACACCAAATTTAAAATAGAGGATCATGTCCGCATCATTATGCAATGTGTTTAACTATATGTATGCAAGGCGACCCTTACGACAACGTGGTCTATGTTCTTGCAGATTTGATGAATGTCATGCCCAATGAAGCCTACAATTACTACACGTTGACGGTCTGCTACGGCCACGCCACCTTACAGTACCACGATGTCGTACAACGTCGACTGCCTCACGGCAGCTAGGGCCACCGTGCTCACCGACTGCGCTAGTGTCGGCGCCATGACGGAGATGGTGGATTGTACCATGAGATATTAGAACTATTATGTCTCATGATTAATTATGAACGGTATAGTCCAAAGACGGCATCGTTTCGCCTATGTTTTTTACTAAAAGCATACGAGATCTTCTATTTCAGTATCATGTTCAATTTTCTATTCCAACTATGAGATTGTTACTATGTGAGTTTGGGTGTTCTATCAATTATGTTTGAGAGAATAATCAATTCAAGATCTTAAAGATGAATTATCAATTCGTAAATATTTATGTTTTAGTCTCTCAATTTTATTGCAAATTATTTGATGTTTACATTTTTCATAAATATTTATGTTTTACTCTCTCAATTTTATTGTAAAATATTTGATGTTAACATTTTTTAACACTCTTTCTCTCGATTTTATACTTATAAAATTAATGGGAGATATAGAGACAAACATATTACAATGAAAGGTAAATTAAGATACATTAGAAAAAATATAACTTAATAGGGAGAAATGTGGTATATTTGTCACATTTTTTTAATTTTTAATTTTTATTGTAAAATCTAAAATATCAATTTGTTTGATGTTTTAACATCTCAATTTTGTTACAAATTATTTGATGTTTTACACTTTTTAACATTATTTTTCCAAATTTTACCCTTATAAAATATTTTCCATAAATATGTTGAATAAATTAGATAGAGAGAGTACATTTTTTAATTTTTAATTTTTGTTATAAAACATAAAACATATATATTTATGAAATTGACATAGTAAAATTTATTTTGAACACAAAAGGTCTTCCTTTAAAATTGTAAAAGTAAGATTTACTTTTTTTTTTTTAAATCGCATCCATTTATTTGTTCTTCACATGGTGAAAAATATAAATGAAATTTTGAACACCTAATATGAGATTTTAGAATTATGATGTATATTCTAAAAAAGTGAAAAGGGAAATATAGACTACCATCATGTATTCCCAAAATCAAAATGCAGATTGCACACAAAATACATGTATTATAATTAGGGTAAATAATTTTAATATCTCGTTCTAGTTTTGAAATTGTAATTTTATCTTGTACTATTCGATATGACATTTTAATATGCAAATTATTAAAAAAAAAAACTAAGCTCGTATCTATCTCGTATATTTTTCAATATTTCATATATTAAAATGTAGAGTTATTTTTCAGGTGCCATGTTTCACTTTAACAAAAGAGCCCGCCATGTCATTTTCAGGTGCCCAAAAAATAGCTCCAGAAATAGTTTTGAGTAATTCTCAATAGTTCAAATATTAAAGTGTCATTTTAAATATGGTTAATATCATATTTTAGCCCGATACATCTCTTTTAAGTGATTTACAGAAAATGTCACAGTCTTTCCAAAATAACAATTTAATATCCAACATTTTGAATTTACCACAACGTACTCTAGCCTATGATAATTTGAGCTTTGAATAGCCAACGTGTAATTTTTGTTCAAATATTTAAATGACAAGAAAAATCAGTACTCGTGTCACTAAATATCCGAATAGTGTTGTTTCGACAAAATAAAAAAAAAATCATGTAAGCTATTCAAAGCCTGCAAATTAATTACATGCTAGATTTGTGATAAGTTCAAAATGATAGACATTAACTTATAATTAATAAAAGTTCAAGACATTTTGTGAATCCATGTGAAAGGCTAGACTAAAATATGATATTAACCCTCTCGAATAGTATGAAAAAGAATTAAGATTTCCACAATAGCAAAAACTATTAAAGCCAATTTACCTTATAATTTATTATATATAGGAGATAGATTTGAGGCCATTATACTTAATAAACAATTTCTTTTTTTGATGTCGAGGGTAACCCGCAGTCGCTATCGAGGTGTGCACTGATAAACTCCGCTCTTTTGTAATAGTCTGCAAATCACACAGGAGAGGTAAAACACACTTGGCAGACCATGTGTGACAGAATCACACCTAGTAGTGTTGGTGGTGGGATTAGAACTTGAGACATTCGACCGCAAGATAGCACTACTCCATCACTAGGTCATTCCCAAAAGGACCATAAACAATTTATTTTTATACCCACAACCGTTGATCATAGACAAGTCAAGGATTTGTGAAGCAATGGTGAAGAAGAATATTGGTTGTAAGTTTATGTTTGGACTAATTATTTTTATGGTGATACTATCAAACATCAAAGCAGGCAATGGTTTTGGGATCGGAAATGAAAGTTATGGAGGCAGATTGAGGTGGAGAATGTACGCCGGAAAAAATAAATTGCACCGAAATCTGCAACCATCGAGGAAGCCCCACTGAAAGTTGTGAGAGAGCTGTGGGGGGTTTCCAATGTTATTGTTACATGTACTATTGATTATATATTAGGGCATATTTGAACTCTAGCAATAAAATGATCGAAGTGGTTAATTAATTCTATTGTTAATCCATCAAATTGTTTATTAATTATAATTTGAATTTTTATTTTTCTAAAGTTTCTTCTAGACTTGACAATTCGTGTTATCACGTTGTGTTTTATATTGCCACGATAAGAATATGTACGACATGAACATGGACACAATAATTTTGGCCTGACATTAACACAATACAAACACATATTTTTTCGTGCTGACACGACACGATAATAACAAGATAATAATTAAAAATTAGAATAATAAATATAATTCATTAATATAATCCATGAAATAATTCATTGAAAAATATTTAAACAAATTAAGAAAAATTGAAATAATAAACATACAGTTTTTCTTGTGACATGTAATTGGGATCTTATCGAGCTGGCATGTTAAAAAATTCTTATCGCGTTGGGAGATTATCATGTCATTAGGTAAACTGTTAATTTTTTTATCGTGTTTAGCAATTTGATACAACAACAGACTTAAGACACGAAACAGAAGCAAGAAGCAAGAACAGAGATAGCGGAAGCTCAGAGGATTATCCACAGAGCAGGAACAATACCCAAAATCATGAAGATTCATATAAAAAACTAATCACAAAGATTTAAGGGGAATCACACAGATTCGCACAAAATCACAGAGATTCATACACAAACCCTGGAACTAAGGGTTTAGGACAATACCAGAACAGAAACCCTCGAGACTGGGATGGGATTTTCGACTTACCACGTCGTTCACAGGGTCAAGACGGTCAGACGGAGCCGATGGGTGACGGAGGGTGCCTCTGGCGAGAATCGCCGTGGCTCTTATACCACTATTGGGTATCAGGACACGCCGAGAGGTTCCACCCCTACTTTCCGTCATCGGCAGTACACTCCGATCGTCCCTCAAGGGACAGGAAAAAGGAATTGAGGATAGCAAGGCTCAGGGTAACCTGAGATCGACAACTCCTTCAAAACAATGACCAATGCACACAGAAGACCACAAAGGCAGAGAGAGCACCCAACACCCCACACTGGCAACTCCTTCTCACAGCAAACCCATGACTAACCCACCACTGCGCTCAGAATACTCGCATGAAGAAACCCGAAAGAGCGAGAGAGTACGAGCACAAGGCTCTAAGCACGTAGCTTGTTCTAGAGTTTGCAAGAAGTGGAGATGAAGAAGACAAATCAGAGAGTGAGAGTGAAGCAGATGATTGAACAGTGAGGTTGCATGCTTCATTTAACGGGGCAAGAGAAGAGAAAGGGTCGCATTGGGTATAGTAATGGGCAGTCAAGGGTGGGCTACCATAAATGAGAGAAATGGGCCAGTCAATTGGGCCTAAACAAATGGGCCAAATTACACAACAATAACTAAAGAATAATTGGTACCTGTTTAGAACTCGTGCATTCCATATTTCCATAGCCAAGCAAAATCACGTTATTTAACTACCAACTTTCGAAAATAATCATGATGCTTAACCACAAAAGAGATGCATTTTTAAATACTAATCTTTGCTCAAATTCAAACACCATCATCGTATTAGAGAACAAGTGGGGAAATTCTATAAAATGTGTAGGGGTACACGTCACACTTCAAGGATCAATTTTCTTTAAACAAAGACATACTTGGTAAATGTGTGGTGATCTTTACGGTGGGATGTAGTACTCCTACATGCGTTATAGAATTTCCCGAATACAAACAAACAATTAACTTACACATTCTGACCTTTCAACCACGGTGAAGATTCCAGTCCAGTCCATGCCTACACAAGGAGTGCCTCCATTTTAAATTCGTCGGCAAATACATGTAGGTACTACGATATTTAGGTATTAGGGAGTTTCAGCAAGACCATGTTTCAGTTCATCTACACCCGCAATAACCAAATATCGGTCTTTTTGCATGCATTTGCCTATAAGATTGAAACGGCCTAGGTGTGGGACAATGCTCGATGGGGTAGCATGGATTGAACCCGAAGAACTATACCTACACAAAGTTACCAGTCATGATTGATAGTTGATCATTTGATTGCAACATCAAGTAGAAATAAAATTCAAGCCATGTTCAGAATCAATACATCAGCTGCATATGTTTGCAAACCTAACTAATGATCCAAGCAAAGTACTAAGTGGAGAGAAGCATTAAGAAAACTGACCAGCACCCATTTGCTTCTTGAATCTTCTCGATGAATTTAGCTCTTATTGCAATACAACGTTCCCACTTCTTCTCTTCGATGCCCATTCATGAATGGAGGTGCATTCAAAGTAGCTACAAGGTCAGCGGAGTTCAAATGCATAACAAGGATATCAAAGATTAGAGTCACTTTATCGACTTTTTTGGGAACTTATTAAAGCTGCAGACAGAGAAAACCACTATCGTGATTAAATTTTCTTGTGTGATTTCACGAAATTTTGTCTTACAAGAAAATAGAATGTTTGTGTAAGAAATAAATAGCTCGGAAACTTCAACCAAAGCCGAGAAAGGACCCTAGTAACAAAATCAACTAAGATCAAAGATGAGACACGAGATGTTTACAAAACAAATAGAAGCTGGAACAATGTCAGGATTCATTTGAAGCTAATTCATTGGGAGGGCACAACTCGAGAACGATATTCTCCTAATGCCCAGATGGGAAATATGTTCCTGTACGCAGCATACGTTATCATACAATTCCGGTTGAAAACCCCCGAGATCTCCTGAAAGTTCAAAGGAAGCAAGTCAAGGGAAAGATGAGGTAATGATATCATGTTTCGATAGTTTCTGAACAATTTATTAGTAATTATCATCTCAACTCTCAAGTGATCACGCTTAATGCATGTTTGACATCTTCAAGAATATAGTATAACACGAGAGAGATTCATTTGGAAAAAAAAACTCAGCTATCTCCATTTGCTAAGATACACCTTTTCAGGGTTGCACTTAATTTTTCAACTTTATGTTTAAGTAGAGGATTAAATACAAAACTTAAAACCAAATAGTATGCTGCAGAAGTAATTCTATGCAAATTAATCACGTTTCATATTCTATTTCAGTTTCGACATGTGGGTCATATTCTAATTAAGGAACCCAGCTAACCATCAAACACATCCTATTATCTTGATCTAGCACTATAGTCAAGTGATAAAGGACATATGACACTTGCCAAAAAGAAAAGACATCGAACATATAGCATCCCAGCAGTGGTTTTCACTTATTTTCATTAAGATTTAGGAGCAAAGACTAAGAAGAATATAGAGGGAAACAATAGTGGAAGACAGGTTAGTTTTCTTCAGCATAGAATATATGATAGTCTCCGAGAATTTTATAATCAACAGAACTAGGAAGTTTGTATAATCATAAGACAGGAATTGCATATAGTTACGACAAAATACGCGTTGAAGCCATTCAGATTTCAAACTTCAAAAAAAGAAAAGGCCTTAACAGACATACCTGTTGTGGGAAATCTCCATTTTCACATTGTGAATTTATTAGGACTATTGCTGCACGGTGCAATGGCAAGGGGTCTCTCGCAGACTGCAGTACAGAACCAAAAAGGGAAACATAACTTTAAATTTTACAACATACATATGTTACGTTTGATTTCTCAATATGAATCTATGGCTGTCAGTTTGAAGAAAAACTACAAAGATTTTCACATTTACAAATGTTCTGGTAAGTGCATTATTCTTGTACGCTGATAGTTGGAAATATAAACTAGATAAAGTAAATAGTAAATACAAATAAATAAATTACAATGCATATAGGTATTGCCGAACAATGTTACCTGTCCAGCATCAATGAGAGCCATCAAAGCCCACGCGGTATTTACCACATGAGACCGGTTGCCTTCCAGATTTGAATACACCTGAACAGATAAAGCATTATTTTAACAATGCAGCACTAGTTGTTCTAAAACATAGTATATACAAAGAGTATAGCATTGGCACCTATCTCAAAAATTCAGCAAATATTAAGAGCTAAATTTTTTAATATGGTTGTGAAGTATGCATCCAGACTAAGTCCACAATTCCACATTTGTGGCATCAAGCCACATAGTGGAAAAAAAATGAGGGGGAAAAAGTAACATCTTACTTTTTCCTTTAAAGTACTAAAAAGAAAGCAATGACACTATCAACTTTCGATAATGATCATGGTACTTAATCATAAAAGAGATGCATTTTTCAAATACTAATTTTTGGCCATAAATTCAAACAGCGCCATATAAGAGGATGAACATTTGATTGACATATAAAATCTGAACCTTGTCTTGACATGAAAGATAACTTTCTCCCCAACCACCACAAGGAAGTTGTTTAGACAACAGAAATTCACAAGCTTTGCGAATGGTAGAGTTGTTACTGAAGCTTCGCCCAGCTGCTACCAGACCCTTTATCCCAAACCATGTTCCATAAGTGTAGCAAACTGCCCAAGAAGCATACCTGCAAAAAAGACCCAGTCATAATTGGTAGTTGATTGCCAGGCCATGTTTGGGATTAATATTATTCATCAGCTGCATATGTTTACAGATCTAATAGATGGTTCAACGAGTACAAGGAAGAGGGGACAAATAGAAAGGAAAACTGACCAGGACCCATCTGCTTCTTGAATCTTCTCAATGAATTCGGCACTTTTCTCAATACAACATTCCACTTCCTCTCTCCGATGCCCAGGATATAATTTCGTGAATGCTACTAGTGCTTGAATAGCAGCCGAGGTGCACTCTACATAGCTACAAGGTCGGTATAGTTCAAATTTATTAAAAGGTTACCAAAAGCTAGTGTCATATATCAACTTTTTGGGGAATTTATAGCTGCAGATGGTAGGATCTATACAAGCCAAAATCCCTATGATGCTTAGCCTGTCTTCTGTGATTTCACAAATTTTATGTCTAATGAAGAAATAAAATGTTTAATTTAGAAAAAATAGCTTGGATACCAAATCAATTGAACTTCTTAACTCTTTTTCAATGACTTAGACGATAGAAAACAAGAAACATTCAAAGAAGTTTTGAACAGGGCACATGCAGAGGTATCTTACGGGTAATCAATGACAATGTCACCAAAAGTTTCAGCAGGGTTGATTAGCTGCAAGTAAAACATATAGAATCACATCAATGGTAAGTCATCGAATTTGAAAAAAAAATTGCACAACAAATTAGAACGACCAAATTGCTTTGAGACCACAATAAGCAAAATACAACATGTAATGCCACGAATGGGATGATTGAATAATGCATAAGATACTTAAAATAGTCATAAGTCCTATAAAATCATAAAAAGGAGAAACAGCAGGGCAGGGCAAATAATCACTCAACACGTAAGCAAGAACAACCTGAAGGCTAGATTACCCATGATTGAATCACTCTTTTAGTAACAAACATTAAAACCTAAAATTCAGTTACATCAAGTTCGGCTTCAGCTAATTTTACTGCTTATAAAGTCAGGAAAATAAATCAATTTTAGTTTTCTTGGAACATACAAGAAATAATTGCTAGAAGCTAGTTGGTAACTATACTCATGAAATAGCTTACCTCCAACCAGCTATAGGATCTTGTCAATTCATATGTTGCGAATCCTCCATCTGCATTCTGCAAAATATGCCAGGAACATTTGTCTCGTCTTTGTGAAATGTTCACTCATAAAAATTTACTACCACTAATAATTTAGATGCAGTCAGAGAGGATGAATAAAAGTTAAAACTCAAGCGAGCTAGAAAAAGGCATCTTGAGATCTTGGTTTAAAAAAGAGGCACGCAAAAAAGCGAGGCCCAGAAATAGAGCTTTTTTTTTTCCGATAGGCGCCGCTACCTACGGAAAGCGCACCCGAGGCGCGCCTAGGTGCATGAGGCGCACCCAGGTGCAGTGCAGCTATGGTTTTCCCCCTTTTTAATTTTATTAAGTTATAAGTTATAACATGATACGCGATTCTATATTTCTATTTCACGCCGCAATTCTCCTTCCACCTCCACCTCTGCCTCACTGCCCATCCACCACACCGCGCCGCTCCTCCGCACCACCACCTACCCACTGCTATCGCAACTCGCAATCTGCCACTGCCGGCTGCCCAATCTTCTTCTTTTTTTGAAGAAATGTAAAGTGTAAAATGTACTAGACTTCTGCGAATAAGTTGGAGATTTATGTTTAATATGAATATATGATTGATGATTTGATGTTCTTTGTAATAATTGTATTTTGTAAATTGTAAAGTGTAGATTTTATTTTTTTCTTCTAATTGATTAATTGAATGTTAAGATGTTAGCTTGAAAGTTGAATTGATTAATTGAAATATGGAATGTTAAGTTGTTAACATATATATAATACATGTCAGCTTGAAGCCTTGAAAGTTGAAATATTAAATTGAGTTTGGGATTTTATTAACTGCATGCCATCTATATTGTATTAATGTATTATTGTATTGTATAATTGTATGTTGGATATATATGAAGTTTTTGATTATGAATTGCAGCCCTTTATTATCAAATGGTTCCTGATCATTCAAACATGGTATCAACCGATAGTAGTGATCCAACTAAAAAATATGGTACAAAGCGTTTGACAAGATTTGATGCATGCGACAAGGCTCGTAGGGACAAAGCGCTTGACAAGATTTCAAACTTCTTTTATGATAATGGGATAACATTCTATGCTGCTACCATGGATTCTTATAAGAAGCTGATTGAAGAGATCGGAAGATATAGTCTCAGATTGGTCCTGCCATCTATGTATGAGCTTAGAGTTCCTCCTCTTAAGAAGAAAGTAGATGATGTTAATCTTCTAATGCTGGAGTACAAGAAAGAATGGGCAATACAGGGTTGTTCCATTTTATCCAATGGATAGCGTAATTCGGTTGCCAATAAAGAAATTGTGAATTTTCTCGTTAACTCTCCAAAGGGTTCGGTGTTCCTCAGATCAGTTGAAGCTTCTAACATTACGAAAGATGCCTACACCTTGTTAAGAATGCTTAATGACATTATTCAGGAAGTTGGAGAATCAAATATTATTCAAATGGTGATTGATAATGCATCCAACTATGTGAAAACGGGTAAGAAATTATATTCTTTTTTATTATTTTCTTATTTATATTTGTTTTTCATTATATAATATAATAATTTATTTTCATTTATTTGTTAGGGAAAATTCTTATGACTAAAAGAAAACATCTTTATTGAACTCCATGCGCCGCACATTGTTTGGACTTGATGTTTGAGGACATTGAAAAACTTCCAAGGATCAAGAACGCCATCAAGAAATGCATCTTCATGAATGGTTATATCTATAATTATAATTATGTATCTCTTGTGAACATGGTGAGGAGATTCACAGGCCAAAGAAATTTGCATCGGCCGGCAGTCACAAGATTTGCTACTTCCTTTATCACTCTTGCTCAATATCATAAGCAGAAGAACAACTTGAGGAAGATGGTTACTTCAGAAAAATGGAGTAGTTCAAAGTGGTAAAAGGATGCGGGAGGAAAGAAGATAGCAACTTATATCTTACAAGACACTTTTTGGAAGAATGTTTTTTGTATGCTTTGAAGTTGGTGGGTCCTCTTGTCAAAGTACTTCGAATGGTTGATGGCGAAAGGAAGCCGGCTATGAGATATATCTATGAAGCCATGGATAGAGCCAAAGAGGCTATTGCTAAGAGTTTTTCCATGAATGAAGAACATTATAGAGAAGCATTTGAGTTCATTGATAGGAGATGGGAGTGTCAACTTCATCAACCGTTGCATGAAACCGGATATTTCTTAAATCCGGAGTTTTATTATGCAAATCCTGAGCAAGTTAGTTGTGCAGAAGTTGAGAGAGGCTTGTATGATTGCATCGAAAGATTGAGTCCTAATCTTGAGACTTAAGACAAGATTATGTTTGAGTTAGATGCCTACAAAAATGCAAGTGGTTTATTTGGAAATGCAATGGCAATCAGACATGGGAATGTCAAATCACCAAGTAATATTTGATATTCTAAATTTTATAACTTATTTTGAAATTATCAATATTTTATATTCTAAATTTTTTAATTGTTAAACACTTAACAGCGGATTGGTGGTCTTGTTATGGATCCTCAAGTCCTAACCTCAAATCATTTGCCATAAAAGTACTAAGCCTCACTTGTAGTGCTATCAGATGTGAAAGGAATTGGAATATCTTCCAACATGTAAGTTAAGATTCACTTTATTTTAATTTGAAATTTTGAATAGGTAATTTGTTATTTTAACTTAATTTATAATATTTTTTTTATAGCTTCATACCAAAAAGAGGAATCGATTAGCGCAAACTTGGCTAAATAACTTGGTTTATGTGAAGTATAATCGAACTTTGCAACGCCGCTATGAGAGGAAAGACACCATAGACCCTATTCTATTGGATGAGATTGATAAAACCAATGAATGGTTGATTCGGAAGATGAATGAGGACAATTCTAATGAGGTGGAGGATCTTGTGTTTGAGGGTGATGACTTCATATGGAATGTGGTTAGTAGAGTCACGGGAGCCAATGAACTTGCTTATGGCACTAGAGGAGCATCAAAAACAACAAAGACAATAGCATCATCATCTAGAATTGATAAAGGAAAATGTGTTGCATCAAATTCAAGAATACTATTTGATGAGATTGAGAATAGGGATGAGGATGTGCTTGAGTACTTTGGGGCGGAAATGGAGATGGAGGAGGAGGACATTAGTGAAGACAAAGACGATAAAGGAGATGGAGATGGAGATGATGAATTTTATGATGATGATTATTAGTTGATTTGCTCTTGCGCAATGCTCATACATTAAAACTTTCGATTTATATTGTGCGAATTTTAAGACTTTGATATTTTGCATGATTAATTGTTGCAATTGTGTGATTTTTTGTTAATTTACAAGTGATGTGATATTTTGAGTAGAGAACATAGTCTAGGTAAATATATTAGATTTTTTTTAGTTTTGGTGCGCCTCGCTTACAAAAATCCTGCGCCTGCACCTGCGCTTTTGCGCCCAGGCTCCAGGGCAGTTTTGCGCCTTGGTGCGCCTTGCGCTTTTTAAACTAAGCTTGAGATTCAAAAATATCAATTTTCCTTTCTTTACTGGTGATCATTAGTTGATTTTGGGGAACTTGGTTAGCTCCCATGTTCTCAAATTAGAATAAGTCCAGTAACTGGAATTTTTTTTCGCTTGTTAGTATCTTTTTTTTAGTACAAGAGAATAGCACAGATATAATCTCTTAAAGCTTATGCCAAAGCTACATTTCTTTAATTAGCATATTACATCTCTCCAAGTAATATACATAAAGTATGTCAAGATAAATTCTAAACACAAAAACATAACATTTCATCCATAATCACACCACATTGCAGACTAGCATACCCCATAATATCCCTCATTTGACTATCTACTAAATTCCCTAGGATAATAAAAACATTATTATTTTTTAATTAGTTTTCTGAAGATATAATCATATCAGTTGATCTAATAAGGAGAAAATAACTTTTTCAACAAAATCACTTTACTGGTTATGTAATATCCTTCAAACTATTCAGTTGACAATGTTCAATAACAAATGAGTAGTACCTGTAGTGAAAGAATAACATTGACAGCATCAAATAACCACTTTGCCTCCAGTGGTTCACCAACAGTTCCTACAGGTAACTTGGATAGTAACAAAACTGCCTGAAGCAACAGACATGGATTACCAATACGTTGTACTAATAATATAAATATTGGGATTTGGGGGGGGGGAATGCAAAACAAGTAAAAAACAGATGAACTAAAAAATTCTTCAAATTGGACATCTCACTTTTAATCCCTCAGCAGTGCAATCTGAAATCGGCCAACCATGGTCAGCAGTTGAAAATGGCCATGCACCTTTTGAAATGTGCCGATACCAGAAATCTAGATCGCCTTGGCAATCATCCAACACCTTTAAAGGCAAGGATGAGGAAATTTTAAGATAATTGCCATGGATGATAAGCATAAACAAATGAGATGAAGAAAAATTCAAAGCTTACCTGAGAATGCTTTATAAATGTATGTGCTTTTCTTAAAGTTGGGCCAAATTCTTCGACAAGCTCTGTTGAAATTATGGCCTGGACTGCAAACGCAGCATCCCATAACTGACTTCCATTGTACCCCTGAAGTTAATATTTGACAAGATAATGTTATGTCTGAAAGAGCTCAATAGTAGAAAAAAAAAAAACCACTGCAACAATAATAAAAAAATAGCTTAAGATTGACTTAAAGACTTAACAAATTGGACCATATTCCATACATCAAATCTGTCAACTTTAGCATGTTTGAACAGGGGTCGTAATGAACCTGGGTTAGACTGACTTTTTTATAAATTCACATGTTTTGATTTAGAAAAGATGTTCTAGAAGAAATACAGAAAATTAAGTAGAATTATTATAATACATATTTATACAATAGAACTCAACCTGCATTTTCATGCCATCTTCAGCAAGCCATAGGTAATCATAGATTCTTGGAAGGTGTAACTTGAAAGCTTCTGAATTTTGATCTTCCACCCAACAGCAAAGCATATTTAGCACCTGGAGTTTCATTATGAAGGTGACGTATGATAAAGTTGGGATGATATTTTTTAACAATTGTAATATTTTGTGATGCAGTCACCAGGTAAAATCAAAGAAAGAAATAGCCAAAATCGCATGCATCAACTAATGTCTTCTAAGATATTTTTGCTCAAATCATTTGTTTTTTCACATTTGATGACTTTTCTAAACTTTCACAACTTCAACTTCCAAAAGAACTAAGATATTAAGTGTTTTAAATGTACCTTGTTTACGGGGCCTATGCATATATACCGCGTATTTTCATCCTCATAATGTATATGCTCCATAACAGTCCGTAAAGCTTTCTCTCTCAACTTCTTCCCTGGCCAACGCATCAAAACAGGTTCCACAGCTTTGTGAAGAGTTGCCCAAAGTATATCTTGTACAAGGGGGTGTGGGTAGTATAGATCTTCCTACAGCAGAGCCACACGGTTTACCACATAAAAATCCCAGCGAGAGGAGAGAGGTCAGATGCTATTTTTCTACCTACGAGTTCTTTTAATATTTTACTATGATTGTGATTGTAAACTACTTCACCAATTTGAAGGGATAAATATATTGCTCTTACTGACCTTCGCACAGTCACTACGAGCTCTATTCCAGTCTATTTCATGATATGGAACTGTATAAAGCTCCTTCCTCAGAGAAAGAACTGTGGGTGTGATTGGGCCAACAAATCTTTTCCCATATAGATAGGACATTGGGAGATAAACCATTCGACAATGGCACCACATCCGTCCTGCAAAATTAATTAAAGAATATTGTGTTTCTTATACAAATAATTTGCAGAACATATCATGATGAAATCAATTTGGCTAAACCAAACAAACCCTTATCAGAAGACACATTGCATTATTGCAAGATATTATGGCAAAATGATTTCATTTGGAAAAATATATCCTACTTTAGATTGGCAATGAAACAATTTATGGATATGTTGAAAAACATTTCCTACCTCTTTATTAATCTGGGTTAGATGAGATGTATAATACTAATAAAATAAAGGCTTAAAATATTTTGGATTATCTCTCTCAACCCAAAAGTTGCAAGTCTACCAATAATGCATAAAGAAAAAGAGATGAGTTTTTATCATATTCGATAACATCTATTTACTTCGACCAAGGACAGGATAAAGAATAACCTCCAGACTTAAGATAAATAGTACCTCAAACCCAATGAACAAAAGAGTTCAATAATACGGTTTTAACTTTTGAGAGTTACCAAGATGGAGGTTAGACATAATGCAAAAGGCAGGCATTCATGATCATTGAAGTATATTAATGTTATTCTCATATGAATAGAAAGACATGTAGATCAGTTGTACCATCAATAAAAAAAACAAACAGGAAAAAAAGAAAGAAGGGCGGTGGTTACAAAATAGTAAATTTTACCTGGATGAAACGGAAGAATATAAGGACAAATCCATACCTCAGGAGGCAAAGGATTGTTTCCAGACCATTCAAAGGCCCCAAGTACCTAATCCATAAAGGAATAAGAAAAAAATCAAAAGTTAGAATGCACTCGGTATGATGCAGTATAAGCAAATCGAATAAAGAACAAAATAAGGGACGAGTCTGAACTGAGAGCCACATCTTTCCCCAAGATGTTATTGCAGTGGCCCCACCATGATTCAAAATCCAGTCTCGGCCTTTCTCCATTGATCCATCTCCATCATTTGCTCCTTCACCAAGCAACCTCAAAGTGACATAGGTCAAGACAGAACCAAACATAGTACTCGGCCCCTCAATGTGCAGACCCCATCCACCATCTCTGTTCTGTTACATTGCACATTAGCCGTAAACACATAGCATTCCTTAAAGTACTAATAGATAGATTTGATACACCCTAGAAGTAAGTCATCAGTCTTCACCTGATGATTGTAGAGATAGCGACAAATCTCACGTTTGTGCTCATTTGACAATATTGCATTTAATGTCCCGGTGATTGATAATGTAATTACCTACTCCAAAAGAAAGAAAGAATGGATTAGAAGATAAGGAACACTGAGGTGGAAAAAAAATATGGGTAGAAAGTTTATGTATCATCTCATCGCTATAGGCACATCATGGAGTTCGATTATGCAAATCAAGAAAAAGCCCCCTCCCCCCAATTTGGCTCCAACGAAAGTCAAACATATCAATGACAGAAGCATATAATAAATAAAGAATTATTACATGACTTTGAGTTAATTTACTATGTGTAAGCCATTTAACTATGAGATTCAACTTGCAGAACAAAAAACAAGATGGATATAAGTTATCCCTCCAAACCAACCCCAAGAAAGTATAAAGGGAAAAAAAAAATCAATGCTTACCAAGCCAGGCATTAAAAACATTGGACCTCCATAGTCTCCTGGCCAATGACCATCATCAGCCTGCAGAGTTGAATGGAAACTGATAGCCCTCCTTAATGTATTGACTACTTTATCTTCAGTAATATCTTCCACATCCTTCACTTTTACTTGGGGTAAATTATTGGTTCCCGGGTTCTCCTTCGTAAGCTAACATTTAAATTGAATTGAAAACTGAAAAAGTTAGTCACTTAGTCAGTATCATAAATATGTCAAGGGTAAATTTACATTCATAGGTCAGCCATCATTCATTATTCACAAATTTACCGACCAATAGTAAAATCTTAAAGTTCACATCCCCCCGCGCCAAAACCACCACACCAAGAACCCTCTTAGTTTCGTCGGATGTCTAGAGCATTTCTAGAGAACTTTCTAAGCTTAGTAAAGAGCATGCTATTTCAGTATGGAAATTAAAAGGTCCAAATGATGATACAAATATCAGGACACTAATAATTTAAGAGCAAAGTGGATGAAGACAAAACTAGCATTACTGAAAGAGGCTAAGAAGCTCGGACTTTGACCTACTGTGGCTCTTAATGCTTGAATTTCCACATTACACTTTACCAACCCATTTTTCTCTGTGACTTGCAAATTTGTCTTTGAGCCAGATGTTAATTATATCACTAACTTTCGTTGTTTAAACACATATAATGTGATCCTTTATTGTGTCCCTCTATATAAAAGGACCATATATAAAGATAAATCTACTTCGCATGAATCAACATGACGTCTAGTGCTTTACAATGCCAAAACAGCAGTATTATAAAGAAACATGTTGAACTGAAACTGCAAAAAACAAATCTATCAATTTCTAAAAGAGCAACGGTGAATGAAGCTTCCTACAAACCTACATACTAAGGAATTTGACATTATAGAAGTAAATTAATCAAAATCTCACAAACATAAATTATGAGTAGGCAGAATATCAAATGACATAAATACAGAAAACTGTAAAAGTTAAAGAATGAAGCTAAATATGTGTCTCACTGAACTTGAAGTCTCATGAGAAGATCTGAAGAATGACGCTGCTCAAAACGGTGATCATGAAATTGCTCTCGCAACTTCTCAATCTCGGCCAGCTCTTCGGGGGACCCAAAACTGGGATCAAACTCCCAGATTTGGCGGCCAACATGATCATTTAAAGAGCGCAACCATGGGCTTGATCCATTCGCAATTTTCAACTTCCACATTATAAATTCCCCCTGTTTATCCTCTTCCCTCTTTGACTGTTTTTATATGCCTTTCTTTATACCATTGAGCTCTCTAGAGAAGAAAATTACTTAAAATTAGGCTGGAATTCAATATGAAATACTAACAAAGAGAATACATCAGCTAATTATCATGGATTATTTAAGTTATCTCAACATCTAATTACTAATTCCCACTCCTAATTAATAAAGATGAGAAAAATACAATGGAGTTCACAGCTGGAAAGAAAAAAAATTGAATAACCATTCATTAACCGCCATCAAAGTTGACGTAGCCGATCAATCACGAAATAAAATGTGAGTTCACTAGATACACAATGAAGAATTTCCAGCAATCTCACACAATTTCATTAAACCGACATGTATATCAACCATGAAATAAAGAGGTGATCGAGATTTGGTACCTGCGTGAGGAGAGAAGGAGAGGGGGGGACTGAAACTCTGAACTAGTGGTGGATGGCGGCGGCGGAGCTGCAATTCTCAACGGCTGTAGTGGCAGTACACGACACTGATTTCTTTTTTCTGAGTGGCAGTCTGTCAGACTGGGTTGATGTTGAGAGAGAGAGAGAGAGAGAGAGAGAGAGAGTATTGGTTGAAGTGTTGAACTAAATAGTAAATAGTCAAATACTAGCATGTGTTTTTTTTATCTATGCTTAAATTACTTTTCTATATATATATATATACATGGATAGATACTATATACACTGTGTCACATTTCTTATAAAAATGTATTCTTTGATATTCGATTAGCTAAAATTTTAATAACTATGTCTTGAAGTTCCATTTAAAAATTATTGGGTTCAAAACATAAAATTGAAAACAAATTTAGATAACTCGTGTGTCGTAAGGTAAAAAAAAATATATAAGTAAAAAACAATGACTATTAAAGGTGGCCAAAAAATGGGCATGGAGTTGTGTTGTCGACGTGGGAAGAAATAATCTAGTTCACTTTTTATCTATTATTATTCTGGAGAAATTCTATAACGCGTGTATATGTAGTATAGTTTTCTAACACATAATATAAAAAATAAATGAACCCCTTATTTAAAAAATATTATTTTCTGTGAGAGGGGCACATTACGTGCGCACGCGTCATAGAAATTTTCCATTATTTTGTCTCATCGTCAATTCACTATTATAATAAGTAAACATATTAATAATTAAAATTTTAAATATATATGTACAGTGTGTATATATATATATATATCTTTATTTTGAAATAAGGAATCATAATAATTAATTATTAACTAAAAAATATTTATAAACCCCTAGTTGGGTGGAATAAAATTTAATTAATAATTGTAAATTTGAACTAAACAAAACAAAAACATGAAATATATATGTATATATATATATATTTTTATTTTGAAATAAGGAATCATATTAATTAATTATTAACTAAAAAATATTTATAAACCCCTAGTTGGTGGAATAAAATTTAATTAATAATTGTAAATTTGAACTAAACAAAATAAAAACGTGAAATTGAAGAAAAAAATGAGTAGAAAAACTAATAAAACTCACAATAGGATACCATATGAGACTTGTAAAGTCAGCTAAGAGATCTCGTTTTTGTCAACGTGTGCCCACGCCCACATCAACATTATCCAGCCACATTTCCGACTATTTATCCATATCATTAGATTTTTTATCTCACAGTCACGGACTTTGTAGCACCCTAAATTTTTTAATTTAAAATGTTACTATTTCATAGTAACATTCTTGTAGCACCCTAAATTCTTGAATTTTTATAGGAAAATAATTCATAATGTAATCTTTAAAATACGTACTTAGTTCGAAAATACTTGCATCTCAAAGATAGCTTCCAACAAAGATCATAGTTCATTTCAAAGAGAAAACTTATAATTTACAATATAAAACTTATATTCAAGTCATAGGTAAATTCATAATATTTGACTATTAGCTTGGGTTAATTCAAAAGGCAATCGTCATAAAATATTTAGTTCAAAATAACTAACTTCAGGTAACATAGTCAAAAGATCGAATTAATCAACCCAAGCATTAAAAGTATGACCAACCCATTTCCTTCACGATGCTCCAAGCTCATTGACCTGAAAACATTAAAAACATGGGGATGAGTACTCTTAAAATGTACTCAGTGGTGTGGATCATGGATATTTCTTTCTATTTATCCAACTGAAATAAATCGCAGGAATAATGGATTTAGGGTACTTCTTCTTCTTCTTCTTCTTCTCGCATATATCACACTGTGCATATTACATACCTCTTATGTTGTGTAAGCCACGCTCTAAGTGCGTGCGTTACACTTTCGGGTGCGTACGAAATGCTATTATGTGCGTATGAAACACTATCCAAATCCCGTTTATGACAAATTCAGTGGATTAAAAAAAATGATTTCTCTTTCTCAAAAATTATATATAACATATACTTTCATAAATAATATGGCCCATTTCAAAGCATGATTTTAAAACAGAGATTTACCCACCTGAAAGTAAAGAACAAGCAAAGTCGAGCACAAAATCACACAGTGGACGAGGGTCCTAATTGCGCCGCACCTAGTATCAAAAATAATCTTAATTAAATAATTTGGGCCATTTCTAATTTAATCAAATCTGAAAAAAAAAAAAGAATCTTGAGCCAAGATTCTAACTTTGAAAACTTTCTAGGCATATTTTGAGTTTGAAATAAGTTATGGACAAATTAAATAATTTATGAAAATTTAATTTCTTTGTTGAAAATAACTTATTTTGCAAGTAGACATTCTCCTTCTTCTTCTTAAAAGAGAAACAAGTCTGAAACAAATTAAAATCGAAATTTTCCAAACACCAAAACATAAATCAATAACATCTTCTTTCCAGCCATACTCCCCTGTGTAGCAGTTCTAGTAAATAAATCATATCTCTCAAACTAAAACTCCAAATTAAGAAATTCCAAGTTCGACAGAACCCCAAGACATATATCTAAAATTGTTCGTGAAATAACAATTTCTAGAATTCATCGTTAAAAGGTTGAAAATGACGAATTACGAGGGTGCCAGAAAACTGTTTTGAAAAACAGAGAGTTTAGGTAGAATGAACATAACTTCGTCTAAAAAGCTCTAAATGACTTGATTCAAGTTCCATATGAAAGCTAAGACAAACACCTACAAGTGTGGAGAGGTGTGGGTGTCCAAAAATTACTGAACAAAATCAGATTTTCGATTGAAAAAGGGGCACATGTGCTATTCACGAAAATAGATTTTTCGGATGAGAATTTCGTCTTTGGTTTCTACCATTAAATCTACTTGTTCTTAAACTATAATTTAGGGATCTGTAATATATCAAACTCAACCTAAAAAAATGAAATGATGTCAATAATTAATCCATGCTCATATTTTAAAGAAATGGAGAAGATAGAACAAGATAATTCACAATAAGTCAAGAAAACCAACACCTCCAATTCTACTTCTATGGAGCCCTCACTACAACATCCCAACCTTCTCAAACCTCCAACAACACCAATCCAACACCAAAGGAACAAGGAAAGAAAAGAAAAAGAGAAAGAGAAGTTACCTTGTTGAAGTGAGCGATCAACGTGAGGAAAGAGATGAGCAAGTAAGTGTGGGTACTTTCTTTTAAGAATTTGGAGTCGAGGGAGAAAAAGAATGAAAGAGAGAGACGAAGAGTGAGAGATGATTGAATGATCTTTCTAGATTTGATGATAAAATAGAGTTATATATATTGTTTAATATCTGTGGTAATTGCTATGAAGCTTGTCCTAGACCAGAGGTTTGAAGTATTGGGTGTTAATATTTATTTTGAGTATATATGGGTATGGAAGCTTCTAGGGTAAGGATGATGGATAAAATGATATTTATTTATTATTTTTATTTTTATTTTTAGAGGAAGCTTTACTAAGCTTCTCTAGCATGACTCATCTCAATGGGATATTTTGAGATCCAAATTCTAGACTCTTAAAGAAATGACTATTAAAATAAATATACTAGCCCAAGCTCAAATTGTAAAATAAATTATTTCTAGTTTGAAATAAGTTCGAAAACATTTAAACAAGTCCAAATAATAATTATAAGGCCCAAGTTAAAGTTCTAAATTTTTTTTCTATACTAAGGGGCGCAATATCGGACGTCCTCAAATCTGTCTAATTTTTATCGAGCATCACCAAATAAATTAAAATTCAATTCTAAATAATTAAACAATTAAAATAATTTAAATTATGTAAAAGCGGGTCGTAACGAACTCCATAATATGAATAGTTGATAAACCGGTGCATTTTTAACTTGTAATAAATCTCAAACTGTTCGGACATATGATACGATTTATTAATTTATTCAAAATTTTGCCGGTCTGCTCCCCTTGAAAAGGAAAATGACAAATTGTTCGAGGACAAAAATAAAATTGGTTTGGCTCCATTGATTTTGGCCTAATCTTAACAACCACACCTATTACATAGCTGTCACCATTTAATTATTTACACTTTTAATTTGCATATATGATTCTTGTGGATAGGGCTTTTTTTATTTTTTAAATAAAGTTATTTAATAAAGTGGTTCGATTGTATTTATCATACTTGTTATACGTGATCACATGTTACTCAGTGTCTTATCGATCATGACACTCTTCAATTTTCTTTTTCTTTTCTTTTTTTTTCTTCTCTAGCACAATTATTTATGTAAAATTACATTTGTTTAATTATAACTTACAATTGTCACTCACACTAATGCAGCTATAACAACGAAATTAATGATAGTTAACTTGAAACTTTAATAATGAAATAATCGGCTAAAGATAGTCTCGTGTGTCACTTTAAGTAGGGAGATACTCATTCTCAGATCTAAAACGCAAGTAAATACCAATAAATTTAAGAATGTATCATTAAATACGAGTTTGAATTTGAATATTAGTACTATTTCACAAATCTTGATTCATGAGACAGTCTCACCCGACTTTTTGTGCACTAAAATTAGTTATAAACCTCACTAATAAAATGATGTGCTCTAAAATTATTAAATAAAACTAAAAAGTAAAAAAATATATAAAATAAAAGGCTGAATATAAAATTATAGAAGTCTAATAAAAATAACATAATTATATTCTAGAAATTTAGTTAACTTTTTTCACACTAATATCTTGCCCCTCTAACACCAAACAATAGAGATTTATGAGTTAATAAGAGACATTTCAGGTTCGAGATCCATCATCTATTTAAATAAAAAAAAATTCATACCAACAAATTTATTTGAATCTAGCCTATTATTGTTCTAAAAATTAAAATTTTGCAAATATATTACATTGAAAATTAAATATGACAAATTACAAGCTAAAAACACCTTGAGAGTATTTTATCATGGGTAATTGGAGTGAGAGAGCGTTATTGGGCATATATAGTGGGCCAGTACTGTTGGGCTCAAACCTAATACAAGCCCACCATTTATTCTTCTTCAAATAGTGCTGATTTTTCATTTTTCTTTTTTATTATTTAAAGTATTCAGTCAAATCAAAATGAACAAGTAGGCAATTAAAACATCAATTTTTAACTTGGGTGTTATTCAATATTCTCATTTTTTTTAAAAGTAAATTAACCTCCGATTCCGCCGCCAACTTGCTCGTCTCTTCAACCCCATCATAATTCGATCATCAATTTTTGAAAAAAAATATGTCGACGTGGCCGAATTTAACAATTCCCAATTTTTTTCCATTGATGTGAGTGTCAAATTTGATCATTTTAATGTCATTTTTCAAAAATTGATGATCGAATCAAATTTGATCACTTTAGGGGGCGTTTGGTTTGCAGGATGAGTCCGGATTGATGAACTTATCCAACCCAATCAATTGTTTGGTTTTTCGGATTTGGGCCCTAGATTAATGTTGGACCCGGCCATTTATCCATTGTTTAGCTGATTAATAATCCGTCCACCCCCCTTCAGATTATTAATCAGGAGTAATGGCCTATGAGATTAAATTACGAGACTACCCTCATTTTTTATTTTTTCAGTCTTCTATACCCTCGATTCACTTTGGATTTCCAAATGAGCCGCGCATAAGATATCTCTGTTGCAGAAGAAAAAATCCTACACCAGTAGAAGCAGTCTGCGACTCAGAAGAACTACTATCGCAGCCAGCGTCGGAGACTACCACCCACCAAACACCAACGTCTCTGCCATCGCAGCCATTATCGTCGACGTTCCACCACCCGCCAGGTATGAATTGTTCTATTCCTATCATCCTATGCTCGTAGTTATATGCTGCTAGGGTTGCTTTTTATAATTTAAAATTTGGGCACATAATCAAAATCATGGTTCAAGATGTTGATTTTTCTGATTTAGGGGTGATTTTGTTGATTAGTATAAAACTTTATTGATTCAATTTAATTCCAGTTTTGGTGATGAACGAGAAGAGGATGACTTGTATCTAATACTAATAAGGAGAGAAAAATAATAAAATCTAACTTGCGGGAACAAATGGATCCAAAATTAGGTCCAGGATATACAATACATCTATGCACTCACCTACGAAAATTGTGAACATCATATGTTATGTTAAAAAAATTACGGCATTCATATTGCTAAATAGAGAAAATAACAATAAATTTTTCTCGTTAAGTCAAGATGAAATATTTTCTACTATTGATCAATGATGAGAGCCATAGACTGGTTGACAAATTTTATGTGATGCTGAAGTTACAATTTTGTTTATTTGCCTCAACTTCTAATTGCCTTTTCAAGATAGAAATGATCCCAGTTACTATTGTGATACCTAAATAAGGGTATAAATGCACAATCTGCTAAAGATGATATCTTTTCTTGATTTCTAATTTGGTGAGATGTATCTAATAGCATATTGCGTATATATGCTTATGGATATTTGTAGTTATAATAATTGCATCGAGTTCTGATAAGTGGAAAGGCTCGAGTAACAACAATATAATGGCTTCTTTCTTATTTTTAATGTGGGCAGATTAACAACAATGGCTTAGTTTGGACTTTGAAATGACATATTTATGTATTTAATATGTTCCAGGCTTATAATCTTTTAAGCTTTCTAATTCTGCTAGTTAATTAAATGCTTCTTATATGGTTCCTAAATTTTACAGAGAACGATCAAAAGGACGGACACGAACACAGATCAACAACATGAATTTCTTGTCATACATTAAGTTGTCCAGAATATCAAAGTCTTTATTTTGTTTATGAATTATTTATATTTAAGGATGCGTGGTCGTTTAATGAGTGGTGGTGATAGAACTATCCGATATAGCTTAAAAGAGAAAGTTAGCAAACAACTCGAACATATGCATAATCTTGTTAATTTGGATGATATGACTTGTCTAGACCATTTGTGAATAAATAGAAACACATTTGGTCATTTATGTTTTCTTCTAGAGAATGTAGGAGGACTTGTCCCCACGCGTCATGTCCAACTACCTGAGCAAGTTGCTATGTTCCTCAGTATCTTGGCACACCATACTAAAAATAGAATTGTGAAGTATAACTTCAAACGGTCGGGACAAAGCACGTTACAGGAATAGGAAGGGCAATGTTACAGTGAATATGTTAGTTGTTTGTGATCAAAATATGAACTATGTGTATGTATTAACTGGATGGGAAGGCTCTGCTGCCAATAGTAGAGTATTGCGTGATTCAATTACTAGACCCAACAGATTGAAGGTCCCCACTGGTATTTAAAATACATTACTTGATAGAAAAATCAATAATTCCCCATTTTTATGTAGTAATTAGTATTTATACATATTATGATGACATGAAATTATTACTTATGTGATGGTGGGTACACAAATGCCAATGGCTTTCTAGCACCATACATGGGTGTTAGGTATCATTTGCAAGAATGGGATGGTGCATCATCTGGACCGATAAATCCTCAAGAATATTTCAACTTAAAGCATGCTAAAGCACGTAATGTAATTGAACGGTCATTTGTGTTAGAAGAAAATAAAATCAATAATATTCGTCCAAAAATAGTTTTATTCTATTTTCCTTGTAGGAGTACAAATCTCTCAATAAGAGATGATGTAATGATCATTGTTGAATACACAGAAATAATATCCTATTCTATTTTCCTATCTCTATGATATTCATACAATTAAACATGGTATCAAGAGCAGGATGATATAGACTCAGAAAAAATTCATCATCGTCTACCTATCTTGATCTCTCTGATTTTCACCAATCATGACAGAAACCAGTGAAACCTCAAATGAATTAACCATTCAATTGGCAAATCTGCTCAAGAACAGCCTCGGCCTCTAACAAAATACCAACACTGAATCTCTATCAATCGGCTTCAAGTTGAACGGGGATAATTACCCATTACGGGCAATCCTCATGAAGAAAGCAATCGGCGGACGAGGAAAGTCGGAATATATCACCAAAGATCCACCAACAGCCACAGATTCAACATACAAAACATGGGAGCAAGAAGATCAGTGTGTGTTCACGTGGTTAATACAGAATGTAGAAACTAATTTAATTAACAGTGTATCGAAATATCCTACGGCCAAGGCCGTATGGGACGGATTAGCCATCACTTACGGAAGCGGCACAGATTCCCTACAAATTTTTGATCTACACAGGAAGGCCAACACATTGAAGCAAGGAGAACATACAATTGAAGAAACGTGGGCAAAATTCCAAGAAATCTGGATGACTATAGATCGCAGAGAACCAAACCCAATGACATGCTCAAAAGACATCGACACATTCAACCAAATTGTGCAAAACCAAAGATTGTTCCAGTTTCTTACCGCTTTGAATGAAGTCCATGAACCGGTGAAGAAGGAATTGCTGAAACGAGACCCTTTGCCCTCAGTTGATTTCACCTATGCAATGGTGAGGCGCGAAACTGCTAGGGACCGTATTCTACGGCCGGTAGTCATCGAAGACGGCGGTACATAATCGGGCGTCGGGGCTGGGCTCGATGCGAGGGACATAGACTGTAATCGGAAAAGACAGTGGCCGCGGAAGGAGGACGACAAGGCCAAGCTTGGTTGCTCGCACTGTGGAATGAAGAAACACACACGAGAAACATGTTTCCAATTGGTCGGCTATCCCGAATGGTGGGATGAGACGAAGAAAATGAAACAGCCCGGAAAAATCAGAAGAGGTCTTGCCGCAGCAGCGACAGTCGGCGACCAATGTGCTACCAGCGCCGGAGCGGGCACCGACGGCGGTCGGGCAGAGACCGGCAGCAGTGACAGGCGGGTAGAGGCGGCGGACAGACAGACAGAGGCGGCGGAAGCGGCGCCTAGGGTTTTAAGGAGTGAAGAAGGTAACACGACAATTGGTGATTTGTACCAAAATAAAAACTCCCAAAATTGCACTTTGCCCCCTTTAAACCACAGCCACATATTTGCTCCTTGGCCCCTGTCAAGTTGCAAAATCAATTTCAAGTCCTTGGAGATATTTCAATTGCTTGTGCAGCCTCTGGTGGTGATATATCCAAGAATACTCAGTGGATTTTTGACTGTGGTGCGACTGACACCATGACTTTTGACAGAACAGATATTGTACAGTTCGGTCCCTCTCGACGAACTCATGTTCAAACAGCCAATGGTGAATTAGCTCCCGTTGAAGGAGCCGACACAATTGCTTTATCCCCCACCTTGCGACTGTCCAATTGTCTTTTTGTTCCGTCTCTGTCACATAAGCTTCTATCTATCAGTCATGTCACAAAAGAACTTAATTGTACCCTTCTCATGCAACCACATTTTTGTATTTTGCAGGATATCGGGACGGGGGCGATTATTGGGCGTGGCACTGAGCGAAATGGACTGTACTACGTGGATGAGATAGCTCAAAAAGGTGTTGTGATGCTGACTCATGGACCTGAAAACCGGACTGCTTAGCTTTGGCACCGTCGATTAGGACATCCATCCACGGGTTATTTAAAATTGCTTTTTTCTAAGTTAGTAATTTCTAAAGATTTGTACTGTGAGACATTTTTTTAGCTAAAAGTCGTAGACATTCTTATAAGTTGAACAATTCTCGGGTTGATGATATTTTTTCGTTGGTTCACTCTGATGTTTGGGGTCCTGCACCTGTGATTGGGGGACAAGGGTTTCAATATTTTCTCCTGTTTGTTGATGATTGTTCTTGAATGACGCGGATTTATTTTTTAAGACATAAATCTGAAGTTTTTGATAAGTTTACTCACTTCCATGCCTTAATTCAAACCCAGTACCAGAAAACAATTAAGGTCTTAAGGCCTGATAATGGGGGGGAGTATGTCAATACCCGTATGAAAAACTTTTGTGCTACCACAGGAATGATCCACCAAACCTCTTGTCCTCATACCCCTGAACAGAACGGTGTTGCTGAACGCAAAAATAGAATCCTTCTCGAAATGGCCCAGGCTATGCTAATTGAATCCCATGCCCCTGCTGTTTTTTGGCCTGAAGTCCTGGCTACCTCTGTGTATCTGTTAAATTGCTTTCCTACCAAAGCCTTGCAACTCAAAACCCCATTACAGTTTCTCTCCACTCAGGCTCATATACCCGTTGCCCTCACTCTCCAACCTCGAGTTTTTAGTTGTTCTGTCTACGTTCACATCCCTAAACCCAATCGGGACAAGCTTTCTCCATGTGCGGTCAAATGTGTGTTTGTTGGCTATGGCCTACACCAAAAAGGATATCGTTGTTATGATCCAAAAACTCGACATATGTACACCACTATGAATTGTGATTTTCTCGAGAGTGAATATTTTTATCACCATCTTAGTCATCAGGGGGAGACTACTAGGGAGAGTGATAGTGATAGTGACTCCTTAAGCTGGTTATCTATGCCAATGCCAAGTTCTGTTCAGTCAACGGGTCCAACAGACGAAGTTAGCAGCACCGCTGAGCCAACTCCTGAAACTATACAGTCCACTGAGCTTGAGACCAATGCCGAGACATCCCCTCCACTCCTGATATCTGAGGTATCTCTTACTCCTGAGACTGTTGAAACTTGCTCTGTTCTTGAAACTGACAATAATAGGATAGATGATCAAAATATGGAGGAGAAAGATTGTCATCCTGTTGAAGAACTGGAGACAATAGGAGAAACAAGCAGATACATACTGCCGCCATGAAGTACAAGAGGAGTTCCACCAAAAAGGTTTTCTCCGGATCATACTGGGAGGAAAATAAAGTATCCTCTCAGAAGTTATGCTAAAGGGAACCTCACTGAAACCGCACAAGCATTTGAAGGGGCTCTACTGAGGGAAGAAGAGACGCCTCGATCAGTTGAGGAGGCTATAGAACAAAGCCAGTGGCGAGAGGCAATGAAGAAAGAAATGGATGCTTGAGCCAGAAATAAAACCTGGGATAAATGTAGACTTTCAGAAAAGAAGAAGCCAGTCGGGTGTAGGTGGGTGTTTACCATCAAACGGTGACCGGACGGCACAATAGAGAGATATAAGGCACGACTAGTGGCGAAAGGATACACCCAAGTCTATGGAGTCGATTATGCAGAAACTTTCTCTCCAGTTGCTAAGATGAACACCGTAAGAGTTCTTCTGTCAATTGCAGCTAATCGTGATTGGTCGCTTCATCAGTTTGATGTGACAAATGCCTTTCTACATGGAGAACTAAAAAAGAAAGTCTATATGGAAGCACCACCAGGTTTTTCAGAAGAGTATGGAAAAGGTGAGGGATGTCGGCTGAAGAAGACGCTGTATGGCCTTCAACAATCACCGCGAGCTTGGTTTGGAAGATTTACAGAAGCTATGGTTCGGTATGGGTATAGACAGAGTAATTCAGATCACACTCTATTCCTAAAAAGGAGAAACAACCGAGTTACCTGCCTTATCATCTATGTAGATGACATGATCATTACTGGGGACGACAATGAAGAAATTGAATGCCTAAAGATCAATCTATTCAAAGAATTTGAGATGAAAGATCTCGGGCATTTGAAGTACTTCCTGGGAGTTGAGGTATTGCGATCGAAAAATGGTATATTCCTTCGACAAAGGAAATATACGTTGGATCTCTTGACTGAAACTGGCTTACTCGACTGCAAACCGGCCAATACCCCAATCATTTTGAATCATGGATTAAGGATTGTGGATGGTGCTGAATCAGTGGAGAGAGGGAAATATCAACATCTAGTGGGAAAATTGATTTACTTATCCCACACTCGACCAGACATTGCCTACGCCGTAGGAGTTTCGAGTCAGTTTATGCACCAACCACAGAAGAAACACATGGAGGCAGCACTTCACATTGTTCGGTACTTGAAAGGCACAGTGGGATATGGAGTTCTCCTTAAGAAACATGGACACTTGGAAATTCATGGCTTTACAGACGCAGACTGGGCTGGAAGCTTAATGGACAGAAGATCCACTGGAGGATACTTTACCTTTGTGGGAGGAAATCTAGTCACGTGGAGGAGCAAGAAGCAGAAGGTTGTTGCTCTATCAAGTGCTGAAGCTGAGTTTCGTGGGATCAAAAGTGGATTAACTGAAATCTTATGGTTGCGAAAGTTGCTGACTGAGATAGGGTTTCCTCCAAGACAAGACAAACGTGTCGGTTATTCTGTGATAACAAAGCAGCAATTAGCATATCTGAGAATCATGTCCAGCATGACCGAACAAAACACGTGGAAGTAGATCGACATTTCATCAAAGAAAAGATTGAGGGAGGCATCATCGAGTTTCCATTTGTCAAATCCGAGGATCAATTGGCGGATATCCTGACAAAAGCAGTCAACACCACAAGTTTCGCTGAAGTTCTTGGCAAGTTGAGTATCGGTGATCCCGTTACTAAACTTGAGGGAGAGTGTTAGAAGGAAATAAAATCAATAATATTCGTCCAAAAATAGTTTTATTCTATTTTCCTTGTAGGAGTACAAATCTCTCAATAAGAGAGGATGTAATGATCATTGTTGAATACACAGAAATAATATCCTATTCTATTTTCCTATCTCTATGATATTCATACAATTAAACAATTTGGCTTATTAAAAGGAAGATGGGCTATTCTTAGAAGTACTTCATTCTATCCCATCAAGGTCCAAAATCGTATCATTATGGCATGTTGCTTGCTGCATAATTTCATTCGTACAAATATACCTTATGATCCGCTAGAGTCAACAATTCCAAAAGATTGGGCTAATAATGTTAGTCAAGTACAACTGGAAGAGGACTTTATTGATCAAGTAGAGTCATCGCAATAATGGAATAATTGAAGAGATAGTCTTGCTCTTAATATGTACAATGAGTGGAGAGCATGAACTTTTATTCTTAATTTGTAGGACATGTATAATGTTTATTGTTTTAATTTTTAATGTAAGCGAACTTTGTTTGAATTACTAAATATTATTGGAGTTTGTTTGAATTATTTTATATTACTAAAGTTTCTTTGAATTGTTCATAGTTTGCATTTGGAATTATTCAATGTGACTATTGTTTGTTATAAGTTCTTAGAATTATTTTGTACTATTGGAATTTGTTTCGCTCTTGTAGAACCAATTGAAAATGTCTGGAAGGAAGAGGACAATTGCTGCTGAAAATAAAAGTGATAAAACTAGGTGAATTTGGACACTACGTGAGGAACAAGAACTAATTGTAGCTCTGAAAGAAATAGTTGCTCGTGGTTGGAAATGTGACAATGGGTTCAGGACGGGATACCTTGGACTACTTGAGCAGCATATGCTACAAGCTATTCCAGGGAGTGATTTGAAAGCAGAACCTCATATAATTTCAAAAATTCATGTATGGAACAAGAACTACGACTCTCTATCCACAATGCTTTCAAGGAGTGGTTTTGGTTGGAATGAAAGCACACACACTATTGAAGTGGACGGTGATGAAATATGGTCGAACTATATTAAGGTATAACAATTTAACTTTGTTTGCGCATATTTCTATTATACGCACTACTCACTTGCCTTTTTTTATTTTTTTATATATTTGTTAGACTGATAATAATGCACGAACAACGCGATCTAAGTCTTGGCCCTTATACAAAGATTGGTGTGAAATATTTGGGAAGGACCGAGCGACTGGTGAGCACGCTGAAACCTTTGCTCATGTTGTCCAAGATCTATTTCACAAGGATGAAGAAAGCCTGCATACCTCAACTAGGAATGATTATGTCCAATTTACATCATCGAATCAAGATGAAGAAGCTGGAGATGATTTTATGTCTATGTCTCGTGAAGGAACTAGTTCAAGTACAAAGGTGAAAGGTAAAAAAAGAAAAAAGTGTTGATTCACTTAATGATCGTTTCCTAGATATGATGAATGCTTTTTGTGAAAAAACTGATTCGAGAATGGGAGAACTTGTGCGAAGGATTGGGTTTGAGCATGATGCATCTTTGTCCAGGAAAGAAGTGTATGAAGCTCTAGGTAACATGAACAATCTAACTGATGAAGAACAAATTTATGTGGCGAAGTCCTTGTGCAATAACACTAAGGACCTAGACCTTTTCTTTTCACTTCCTGATGAGGAAAAGGTTGTGATGGTTAGAATAATTCTAGTGGAAAAAACTAGCTAGGGAAGTATGTTATGAATTTGGGTATTTGTGGAACCCGAACTATTTAGCTTGTTATTATATTTTTGCTAATGGTAGGTATCAATTAGGAGGATATGTATTAAAGATTTGAAACTCCTCATTTTGATGATTTTACGTCGACTATGTAGCCATTTTCATATTATGAAAAGTAAAATTAGTATTAAACATCTCTATTTATAAGTAGTATTATTGAATTGTCTTTTTGCATATAAATCTGCAACTTTAACATAATTTTAGACTACATTTTGGTTTTTGATTCATATGATCAAATAATAAAACATGCTGAAATGTCACAAAAAATAATTTTAGATTACTTTTTTTTTGTATCTTTCCAGAACAAATGAATAATGTTGTTCTTTAGAAAACATCTTTGATTTATTCAATTTATTATTATTTTTCTCTAAAACTTGAAATTTTTAATAGTTAACTGTATACTCCGTCCAATTATTTTAAATTTTAATAGTTATGATTTTCATTACAATTTTTTTTTATAAAAGGTTACAAATTTTTTTCGAATCATTCATATATATTTTAATATTTTAATAATTACAAATTTGGAATTTCATAAAAATAATAATATGGAGGGCAATTTTGGTATATTGGTACATTTAATCTCAATCATTCAATCCAAACATAGTATTGATAAATTATCCTACATAATCAAAATCGTAATCAAACAATCCAAACATAATATTATTAATCTATGAACAGTACAATCCTACCATATCTAATCAATCTTATTTATCCCATCAGACAAACCAAACGGGCCCTTAATGTTATGTTTCAAAAATTGATGATCGAGTCATGATGGGACTGAAGAGACGAGCAAGTTGGCAGCAAAATCGGAGGTCAATTTGTTTTTTCAAAAAAATTGAGGATGTTGAATAACACCCTAGTTAAAAATTAATGATTTAATTATCTACTTTTAAAGTTTATGTTAAATTTGCAACTATATCAAAAATTCATGATTTTTAACACAATAAACCCTAAAATGTATTATTTCTAGAAGTTTAATAACTAACTATCCCTTCTCTAAAAAAAAACTATCGAACAGAAATATGCAGAAAGTGATTGTATATTATTATTGTATAGCACTTAAGAAAAAAGTGCAAAAACAACTCCAACGTTTACTAAGAGCATCTCCAATGCTAAGCACCTATTTGGTGCAGAATCTGCACCAAATAAGTGCAATTTCAGCACCAATTTTTTTGCAGCTCCAATGTTCTGCACTAAATTTTACACCAAATAGGAATATTCTCTTAAAGATTCCATTTTATTTTATAATTGAAATATGAATATGCTTAATGATTTATTATTTTTTTTAAAATGATAATTATACAAAACAATAACTTTTAATTATATATTTTCAAAAAAAAATATACTATTAAAATTTTTTGTACTATTAAAAAAATTATAACATATAATGTGCTTGGAATAATAAAAATACTTTAAATGATCATCAAACACTTACAATTAGTGAAAATATTACAAGACTACAACACTTATGAAAATACATATATTTTGGCCTCAATACTCAGAATTAGTATATTTTTCCCACATATGTTCCACTAATGCATTTCGAAGCGCAATATAAGCATCTTTGTTCTTGATTTATCTATATCGAGCAAAAAATTCGTTAAACCGAATATTATCATTTGTTGGCTCCTCAACAATTGGAGTCGATATTTCATCTCCAAATGCTCACTCAACATCCTTTCTACATGCTTATTGTCTCGTTATAAAATATTTCTTCTTTGGACCACGTGGATCATGAATAGTTTGAACTAATGTGGACCATTTCGGGTATATACCATCAGCTAAATAATTACCCATGTTATATTTTTTTCCTTGAATGACATAATGAGCAGCGGGAACAATATCTTTAGCAAGATCACTAAAAAGATGGGAAGATTCTAATACATTAATATCATTGTTGGATCCCGGTAGACCAAAATATGCATGCCATACAAGCTCGTGAATCTCAATCGTCTCCTCATCAAGGGGAATTTTCACAATTCAATCAATTCGGGGGTGAAGGACATGGATTTGAGGATTCTTCAAATAATTTCGATCAATATTATAATTATTTTAGAGGATCTAGAAATGATTTGTAATCAATGTGTTTTTTCAAGTAGTTTTAGTTATTTGTAGTGTGTTTTTAAGTTAATTTTAGTAATTTATAATATGTGAGACTTCATTCTGTCCATTATGTTCAATTAATTGCGCTTTTATAAAAATTATTTATTAATTGAGAGATTTATAATTTAACTTAAGTGTATATAAAATTTATAAATTAAATTAAATTTATTAAATAATCTATTTAATAATAATTTTAAATAATAAAATAATTCATTAAATGTTGTTGGACCCATCAACACCAATTGGGGGCTGCACCAATTTGGGACAAGATTTGGAACAATATTAGAATGAATTTCTGCACCAAATTGGTGTTTTAGTTCAGCATTGGAGTTGGCCTAATACCAACGGATAAAATCCAAACAATGTTCTGCCAAAAATACACCCTAAAATTCAGTCATCTTCGGAGTCGACTTCTAGTAGTATTGGCACCATTAAAAAAATTTCTCCATAATTTTCTAACGATACTTTCAATTTATTGACAGGGCACCAACCAATGAACATACTAGCCATATAAGTTTTGGTTGCTGATGGTGCATGCGATTAAAACACTATAAAATTTCCTATAAATATAACTTACTATAATTTCATATAACTGGAGAGAAAGAAATATGATATATTTGTCACATTTTATTTATTGTGGAAAAGTATAAAACATCAAATAATAAGAAACATGTGGAGTATATATATTAATGGCTGTATTAATTCAATTCGAGCTTTTTTCCTCATGTTCAAGCTTGACTCGATAAATATTCTTCATGCTCGAATTAGGTTTGATCTCAACTAGTAAAATGCTCCAAAATTGACTAACCGATCCCAAGCCTGAATGCTTGAAAAAAGCTCGTATAATTTACATGTTCGAGTTTAAAAAAGCTTGTATAAGTTACTCATTCAAAATATTTATGATATTCATGAACATATTTGATTAAGCTCGAGTTCGAATGTGTTCGTGAGCTGACCGAACCGATTACTACTCTGTTCGAGCTCGACTTGATAATTTTATCAAGCTTGATTTGAGGTTTGAGCTCGACTCATTTAAAAAATGAATAAATTTTGAGATAGTTTTTTTGGAATCGAGTTCCAAAAAGCTGGCGAGGGACTATGATAGATATGGTCCTAACTGCAACAAATCATTAAGAAATAGCAAACAAATATATTCCATCTCTGTGTTTGCAGTGACGGCCCAAATGAATTTAAAAGAAGCCCAAATAGGATAGGATACCAAGAATCTTCCTTCTCTCTCTATCTCAGTATCATCTTCACGAAACCTCATCTTTTTTGGCAAAACACTTCAAAAGTAAACAGAAATTAATGTATTCCAGAAGCCACACCAACCAATCAAACAGAAACAATATTTTGGGAGCACGCAGTCCGAAAGCACACGATTGCTCGTGCAGATAAGCAGCAAATTTCTTCTGTGTCTTTCAAAATTTTCCAGCTCCATGGAAGCCACTCTTCTCAAACCTCAACCTCATTTCCATATTCAAGGTAAAATTTTTCCTTTTCAAATATGTTAAAGATTGCATTTTTATTTTATTTTTTACTTCATAATATAAATGGTTGGTATGTATTGGAACGAATAATTTGCTTTTACTGCTAATTCTACTGTTTTGTTTATATGGCTTATCAAGAACTCATTATGTTTTGGCCCTTTTGCTTCAAGATTAATTTTTTATTCTTTTGATGCTCTGTTTTTGTTAGCGAGAGTTGTTATGCTTGATTAAGCGCATTGTTGTTTGATTATTTGTTGTTTTATTGCCTTTTTGTAGGTAGGACTTCATCATGCAATTCCCAATTTCGCAATACAACATTATTCAGAAACCGCATACAGCTAAACCAGTATCTCTCGAATTAAGTAGAAAGCAGTTTTGTTCGTCAAGAAAACATGTTTTCTTGAAAGAAAAAAGAGGGTTTCTGTTATTGAGTTGTTTTCCGGAAAATTCTGCAGTTGTTCAAGCTGCATCCACAGAATCAATAAATTATGAAGAGTATGTTGATACATTAGGGAGTGGCCAAAGGGCTTTGAATGTGAATGGTATCGAAAATTCCGCAGTTTTGGAGCCGAAGCCTGGGCCGTTCAGGAATAGATTTTTTAATTTTGTACAAATTGGTACAATCTTTAGCAATGCTTTGGAATCCATTTTCAAGAGTGAGATACGGACAAGGCTGTTTGTGACTACTGTCTTGCTAGTTGTGAGTCGTCTCGGCTACTTTATTCCCTTACCAGGATTTGACAGGAGGTTGATGCCTGAAAATTATCTCAACTTTGTCTCGGCTTCTACTGGTGAGAAGATTATTGTCATCTTTATGTCAAAACTTGCATTGCCTATTGGAAATTCATTGTGATCAATCTTTTGTCCTTTTGTAGATTGATATAGTTTCTTTTACTCGCTTCTGCGTTATTATAGATTCTTGCTTTTCAAGTTTATTGATATTATCTTGGCAGTCAGGGGATAGCATATGCCTTTAATTTGGAAGATGTTGCAAAATGTGGTTTCATTTGTATATTTAAATTGTGGCTAGAAAATAGGTAAAGGATCACTAAAAGCACCATTCATTTCACTAAGCATAGGTTTTAGTTGTCGACCTTTAAGAGAGACTTGTACGGCCGTATCAAGTGTTGAGTCCATGGTTATCAAAGACGAGCTAAATCCGGGGTTGCAAATCCGAGGTCCTGTTACAAGGTTATGAGCCAAGAAATTACAAGACTATTTTCAAGTATTGGTTCGCAAGAAGTTCGAGGAAGAACCAAGCCAAGAGGTCTCGAGATTGGTCTCCGTTTTAAAGTGCGAAGATAAGGAGTTTCGTGAAGACCTCTGCACGGCCCGTGCAGGAGGATGAGAGAAAGGACACGGCCCATGCAGCCCAAGAGAAAAGCTGACCAAAAGGTGCCGCACGGACCGTGCAAGGCCCCGCACGGATCGTGCGGCGTGGCCGATTTTATACCCATTTTATTTCGATCAGGTTTTTCGTACCTATGCTATAGTATTATTTTATAATATAGTAATTATTTATTTTGAGTAATTTTTTGTATTTAATTGATGTAATTTTCGGATTTATTGAGTCATAATTTGACTAGGTTTTATTTAAGGTAATTTCCTACTTAATTAGAATTCTAGTCTAGGTAATTTTCTAGTCCAACTTTGGACAAGTCTTCTAGTTCTTTTAGGCCTAATTTTCGGCCCTCCTTAGCTTAGAATTTCGTGGTCCTTATGTTATAAATAGGGATCCATTGTCAAACATTATTCTTTAGACATTATTGAAGATTTTTGCCTTTGCATCCAATTGTGTCTCGAACCTTTATATTCTTTTAATCAAGAAAATTATCATTCTTAGAATTAGCACATCTAAGTCTTATTCAATGGTATTGCTTAATTCACTTGAGGGATTAACCGGTATTCGCTACTTCGAAGATCAACTTAGAGATTTCAACCTTGGATACGTTCGAGATTCAAGACGGCTATCGGATTGTGATTCACATCGACGTCATCAACCATCCAACATCAATCGATGACTTCCATGCTCATCATCAACGTCTGCCTTCTTCCGTCCACGAGTTCGAGATCCTACACCATTCCGTGTTCGAGTTCCATACAATTCATACACGTAAGTTCCGTTCTACCTCTATCATACCCTATCTACTTCATCCCTTCTTCACCAAGCCATACACGATTCCTACCTTCATATCCATCGTTATACTTTCGACCCTGTTCATCCTTTGGAATTTGTTTTGTGTTGCATTGTTCGAGTCGGATTGAAACTCTTCTTTAGTTGATCTGTTTCGTATCCAGAAGTCTTCCGCTACGTCTCTAGATTCGTCTTAGATTAATTATCAGGGTTGTATCATAAATTTGGCATCAGAGACACGTCAGCTCTGCTGGTCGTGGTTAAATCCGACGTGTCAAGTTTTATCCTTCGTGTCATCATATGTGTCTTTTTATTTTCTTACGTATCTATCGAGTTGTAATAGTATATCTATTCTATAAAAAAAAGCCGAACAAAAAACAATCGGATTAAAAAAAAGAGAGAAATCCGAATTTAAAAAAAAAAGAAAAAGAAATCGACAAAAAAAGAGGAATATTCATTGTCTTACCTTTTGAGTTCTATTTTATTTTGGTACTTTCCTTCTAGTTTATTTCATAGTTGGTAGTTTCTATTTGAGTTGTAATTTCTTTTTGGTTATTACTTTTAGAGTCTAGTTCAATTAGAATATTTAGATTGTGTCACAATTGTGTAATACATTTCCAAATTACCTAATTCCCTTTTCTTTTCTTTTCTATTTCTTTTCTTCTACCAATTGGGGATCCATTCAACCCTAATCCACATCACTACCCCACACACGCCACGTACACGTCCGTGCCACATCATCCGTTGATCTTAGCTAGCAATCCTAGTCAATCCTTTGTGCAATAAAGTTGTACCCTCGATATTCGACAAAGAGTGCTATTTCTCACCCTAAGCACACGACACACACACCACACCATATATTTGAGTGCAAACACGAGTGGTGAAAATCAAGAGTGAAAATAAACAAGCGAAAGTGAGATAGTGAGGATCCTTCCTTATTTTCTTTTACGTTTGTTCATTTTGTAGGTATCATGAAGAAAGGCGACGATCCTCCTGGTTCGTCCATGCAGCCTCCCGTCGACTCGAAGTCGACCAAGGCACAAGTTGAGGCATCCGACACTACTCCAGAATGGGATCCTAAGTACCACTTCGACGCGGTGTCCCAGTTCTTCCTAAAGCAACAAAGAGCCATGTCCGACCAAATTGTAAGTTTGGCTCAATAGTTGGAGCAAGTCAAAATGTGTCCAACGATCACACAGGCCTACCGAGGTCCAGCTCGACGTGAAGAACGTCAAGAAGAGCCTGAAGAAGAATCCTATGCAGAAGAGAGCTCAGAAGCTGAGTACGAGCCCCCACGAAGAGACCGTGGCTGCCCACAAGGTCCTCCAAGGCATGCAGCCCACGTCGAGCCACACCGATACGGCAATGGAGACGATTTGCTCAACAACATCAAAATGAGCATTCCGGAATTTGAAGGTCTACATGATCCTGATCTCTACTTGGATTGGGAACGCAAGATAGACAAGATCTTCACATTCTACGACTTCCCAGAGCTTAAGAAGGTCCAGTTAGCATCGTTGGAGTTTCAAGGCTATGCAGCCTCATGGTGGGAAATGCAGCAGGAACGACACCGCCGTGAGAGATATCCGCCCGTTGATACATGGGAGGAGATGAAAGGTTTAATTCGAGGGGGATTTATTCCTGTGCATTATGAGAAAGAGCTCGAAAAGAAGCTCACCCAGATCAAGCAAGGCACGCGCTCCATTGAAGAATATCACAAGGAGTTGGAGACCGCCTTGAACCGAGTCAGAAAGCAAGAGTCCTTAAATGCTACCATCATTAGGTACATTGAAGGCATGAACCCTGACATCGCATGTAAAGTCGAGCTTAAGGACTTCACGAGTGTAGAAGACATGGTACACTGTGCATCAATTGTGGAGAGACAGCTTCGAGAAGGCCGACGGCGATCCCATCATTTATCTACGCCTACTCGTCCTTCATGGAACAAAGGTACGCACTCCACATCACCTTCTACCCCTTCTAATGATCCTGTTCAACCCCGAGGTCAATCCGGACCACCCGAACGGCGTTTCAACCGTTCTACACCACAGTCGAGTCGTAGGATCGATCCTACACCCGCCACCGCCCCTACTAGGCCGAGTTTCACACGGCCAAATGCACCACAATTGACACCAACTTCAGCCTCGAACCGAGCCTGAGACATCCAATGCCATAAATGTCAAGGTTAGGGTCACTTTCAAAACCAATGTCCAAACCGGCGAGTCTTGTTCTTAAATAATCAAAACGGACTTGAATCTGCCACTGAAGACGAAGAGCAACTCCAAAGCGAGTCCACAGTTGCCGTAGACGCCACCCCGGTCGAGTTTGAAGAAGAGAAACCCGAGATTCCTAATGTTAGTTTGGTTTCCATCCGGAGTTTGAGCATAAACCGAGAGGAGGAGCAACAATCACAAAGGGAGAATATCTTCTACACGAGAGTCGCAATTCAAGACAAAACTTGTGCTATGATCATAGATAGCGGCAGCGTGATCAATGCCGTTAGTCAATACGCCATAGATAAACTAGGCCTCACCACCGTGAAGCATCCCAAGCCTTATCGTCTATAATGGCTTACAGATCGATGCACAGTTCGAGTCACCGGTCGAAGACAAGTTTCTTTTTCCATTGGTCATTATTCTGACACTGTATTGTGCGATGTTATTTCTATGGATGTAGCGCATATACTATTAGGTAGACCATGGCAATTTGATAGACAGGCCATACACGATGAAAGTGCAAACACCTACACCATCAAGAAGGATGAACGAACCACAATTTTGAAGCCTTTATCCCCTAAGGCCGTTCAAGAAGACCAAGAAAGGATACAACGAGATTTCGAGAGAAACAAGAGAAGTCCGCCACAACAGCAAGTGCTGCACGGATTGTGCAGCAAGACAACACTCATGCATGGCCCGTGCAAGGCCTTCAGTCCAAGAAACAGAAAGTTCCGCACGGACCGTGCGGAAGTAATTCCTCCCCGTACGGACCGTGCAACCCCTCCGTCGCTATTTCTTCAACCCTCGATCCTTCTGCTCTGAAACCACCCCTTTCCAACACCCTTGTTCATGGAAAAGGTTCAAGTGCAACCCATAATCATAGGAACAAAAAACAAAGTCGGTCACTGTTTTGTACAATCAAAGGAGTTGAAAAAGCTATTCGAGCAGGTTTGTCGTTAGTTCTTTTAACTTATAAGAACAGTGCTATTGATGTTTCTTCTTTACCTAGTGTTGTGCAGCCCTTAGTGAAGGAGTTCGATGATGTCTTTCCGAAAGAGATACCCAGCGGATTACCTCCAGTTCGTGGGATCGAGCACCAGATTGATTTCGTGCCCGGAGCCGTACTTCTGAACCGTCCAGCATACCGCACCTCACCCGAAGAAACCAAAGAGATCGACCGCCAAGTGAAGGAGCTTCTCGAGAAGAAGCAAGTTAGAGAGTCGATGAGCCCGTGTGCTGTTCCAGTCATTTTTGTGCCAAAAAAGAACAATGAATGGAGAATGTGCATGGATTGCCGAGCCAGTAATAAAATCACAGTTAAGTATCGTTTTCCCATCCTTAGACTTGATGACATGCTAGATGAGTTAAATGGATCAAAAATCTTTTCTAAAATTGATTTGAGATCTGGATATTTTCAAGTTCGCATGCAAGAAGGAGATGAATGAAAAACTGCTTTTAAAACAAAACATGGTCTTTTTAAGTGGTTAGTTATGCCTTTTGGTCTCACTAATACACCAAGAACTTTCATGCGTTTGATGAATCATGTTTTGAGAGATGTGATAGGAAAATTTGTAGTGGTTTACTTTGATGATATCTTGATATACATTCACACTACACAGACGCACTTAGATCACCTTAGGCGAGTGTTTTTGCTTTTGCGTGATGCTAAATTGTATGGAAATTTGTCTAAGTGTTCCTTTTGTCTAGATGAAGTCATATTTTTAGGCTTTGTCGTGAGTTGTAGAGGTATTGAGGTTGACCATTCCAAAATCAAGGCGATTGAGGAATGGCCAACGCCCAAAACCGCGTCCGAGGTCCGATCCTTTCACGGCCTTGTCGGATTTTATCATTGCTTTGTGCGCGATTTCTCTAGCATAGCCACGCCTCTTACTGAGCTAACTAAGAAGGATCGAAAATTTGAATGGGGTAAACAACAAGAGCATGCTTTTAATACTTTGAAGTCTTTATTATGTTCTGCTCCTGTTTTATGTTTACCGGATTTTTCTAAGACTTTCGAGATCGAGTGTGATGCCTCCGGGATACGTATAGATGCTGTTTTATTGCAGGAAAAATGGCCCGTAGCTTACTTTAGTGAGAAGCTCAATGGCGCCACTTTGAGATATTCGACGTACGACAAGGAGCTCTACGCTTTGAAGCGTGCGTTGGAGACTTGGAAACATTACCTATGGCCCAAGGAGTTCGTTATCCACACGGATCATGAGAGTTTAAAGCATTTGAAAGGGCAAAGTAATTTGAACAAGCGACATGCGAGATGGGTCGAGTTCATCGAGTCGCTTTCGTATGTTATCAAGTACCAGAAAGGCGAAGAGAATGTAGTCGCCGATGCCCTATCAAGAAGGTAGGCTCTCTTGAACATTATGCATGCTAAGATGCTTGTATTTGATTCAATTAAGTCTTTGTATGAGTCGGACACGTTTTTCTCTCCTATTCTGATAAGTGTTCGAAATTCTCCAAGTCATTTGATGGATTTTATTTGCATGATGGTTTCTTGTTCAAAGAGTCGAAATTATGCATCCCTAGTTGTTCTATGCGTGATTTGTTGGTCTTAGAGTCTCATGCGAGAGGTTTAAAGGGTCATTTTGGTGTCCATAAAACATTAAATTTGCTGCAAGAACACTTCTTTTGGCCACATATGCGTAGGTATGTTGAGCATGTATGTAGTCGTTGCATTACTTGTCATAAGGCTAAGTCTACATCGCATCCTTTTGATTTATACACACCATTACCTGCACCATCTAGTCCTTGGATTGATATTTCTATGGATTTTATCTTAGGCTTGCCTAGGTCTAGATCAGGTAAGGATTCGGTTTTTGTTGTAGTTGATAGGTTTTCTAAAATGGCACATTTTATTGCATGTAGGAAAACCGATGATGCCGTCCATATAGCCAACTTATTCTTTATTATGTTGTTAGATTGCATAGCATTCCTAAAACTATTGTTAGTGATCGGGATTCCAAATTCTTAGAACATTTTTGGCGAGTTTTATGGGAAAAGTTAGGGACTAAGCTTTTGTTTTCCACCGCTTGTCATCCACAAACCGATGGTCAAACTGAGGTTGTGAATCGTACTTTAGGTACATTGCTTAGGTCTTTAATTAATAACAATTTGAAGTCATGGGAAGAATGTTTACCATATGCCGAATTTGCTTATAATCGTGTTATTCATTCTTCTACTAACATGTCTCATTTTGAGGTTGTTTATGGATTTAATCCACTAACGCCTAATGATTTGATTCTTTTACCCGTTGAGCATCTAACAAGTGTTAAAGGATTGAAGAGAGTTGATTTTATCAAGGAGATGCATGAGAAAGTTCGAGCCCGGATCGAGCAAAAGGGCTCCCAAGTCGCCGCCACCCACAATACACGGCGCAAAAGAGTTGTTTTCCAACCCGGAGATTGTGTTTGAATTCACTTGAGTCCCGACCGATTCCCAAACTTGTGGAAATCAAAGTTATCACCTAGAGGAGATGGTCCATTTACTGTCTTGAGCCAAGTCAATGACAATGCTTATTGCATTAATCTACCTGGTGAGTATAAATGTTCTTCTACTTTCAATGTAGCTGACTTATCTCCCTTTTGTGCAGCTGAATTCGACCATGAAGATGAGCAAAATTCGAGGATGAATTCTTTTCAGCAAGGGGGGAATGATGAGTCCATGGCTAGCAAAGACGAGCTAAATCCGAAGTTGCAAATCCGAGGTCTTATAAATTACAAGACTATTTTCAAGTATTGGTTCACAAGAAGTTCGAGGAAGAACCAAGCCAAGAGGTCTCGAGATTGGTGTCCATTTTAAAGCTCAAAGATGAGGAGTTTCCTGAAGACCTCTGCATGGCCCGTGTAGGAGGATGAGAGAAAGGACACGACCCGTGCAGCCCAAGAGAAAAGCTGACCAGAAGGTGCCGCACGGACCATGCGGCGTGGCCGATTTTATACCCGTTTTATTTCGATCAGGTTTTTCGTACCTATGCTATAGTATTATTTTATACTATAGTATTTATTTATTTTGAGTCATTTTTGGTATTTAATTGATGTAATTTTCAGATTTATTGAGTCATAGTTTGACTAGGTTTTATTTAAGGTAATTTCCTACCTTAATTAGAATTCTAGTCTAGGTAATTTTCTAATCCAACTTTGGACAAGTCTTCTAGTTCTTTTAGGCCTAATTTTCAGCCCTCCTTAGCTTAGAATTTCGTGGTCCTTATGTTATAAATAGGGATCCATTGTCAAACATTATTTTTTAGACATTATTGAAGATTTTTACCTTTGCATCCAATTATGTCTCAAATCTTTATATTCTTTTGATTGTTTTTCATCAAGAAACTTATCATTCTTAGAATTAGCACATCTAAGTCTTATTCAAGGGTATTTCTTAATCCACTTGAGGGATTAACCGGTATTCGTTACTTCGAAGATCAACTTAGAGATTTCAACCTTGGATACGTTCGAGATTCAAGGCGGCTATCGGGTTGTGATTCACATCGACGTCATCAACCATCCAACATCAATCAACGACTTCCATCCTCATCATCAACGTCCGCCTTCTTCCTTCCACGAGTTTGAGATCCTACATCATTCCGTGTTCGAGTTCCACACAATTTATACACGTAAGTTCCGTTCTACCTCTATCATACCCTATCTACTCCATCCCTTCTTGACCAAGCCATACACGATTCCTGTCTTCATATCCATCGTTATACTTTCGACCCTGTTCATCCTTTGGAATTTGTTTTGTGTTGCATTGTTCGAGTCGGATTGAAACCCTTCTTTAGTTGACGTGTTTCGTATCCAGAGGTCTTCCGCTACGTCTCTAGATTCGTCCTAGATTAATTGTCCGGATCGTATCATCAAGATAGAGTCATTTTCTTGGGGGGGTGTAATAGTCAGTGGATCATATACAAAACTTTTTTTTTTTGAAATAGGATCATATGCAAAACTTATGCATAAGGAAATTTCATTTTTCAAATGTGAAAAATAGCTTAAAACATGAAAAAAGAAGAAGATAATATCATTGTTGGAAGACAGGGGTCTGCAGCAGCCTAGTCGGCCACTCAACTAGCGCCCATTGATTTTTGCAACATTAGTTATGAATTTCTATTGTTCCACAAGTTCTTATTCTTTTTCACTGAATACAAAATTGTTTGGAAAAAATTAAATGGATATGGAACATTTTCTAAATTTGTATTTTATGATCGATTCATGTTTTCCCTTTTATGAGCTGCGCTGTTGTGGTTTATTAATTATTGGCTTGCTTTAGTTAATTACTGCATCCTCATAACCTCTGCCTTTGATTCTTTCACTATATACAGTTGACCTTGGTAATCTCACGCCAGAACTTGAGCTTTCAATTTTTCAGCTTGGGCTCAGTCCTCAAATAGGGGCATCTATCCTTATGCAGGTGAACCTCGAGATGTAATTTTACTGCTAAGTGAAAACTTAAAACTTATCAATTGTTAAATTACGTATACCTTAAAAAATGATCTAGTAACCTTGCAGAGTCTCTGTGCTCTGTCTGGTAGTTGAGTATCCACAAAACATCTTTTCCTACCATCATTTATTTGCAGAGAAACCTTTACTATCTTCTCTGTTGTGAAGATATTACCTTTCAGTAGATTTGTATTACAGTTGATAATTTTCATGGATCCCTCGTATATCCCAAGACTATTGAAAATGCAATCAAATAACACATTGCAAGAATATTTTCTCATTAATAAGTCTGTTAAGCAAAGTGCACTTATTACTTAACTTTGATCTATCTTACACATCATGCTAATTACGGTAATTATTGTGCGGATCTTTTGTCTCTTTCTCCCTCCCTTAGTGAAGCTTCGGAAAGAAGGCTTAGATGCTCAAGAGAAGATCAAGAGTTATATGTGTGTCTAGTTATTCATCTGAAGCAGTGAGACAAACCTTTGTGAAATATTTTGTTGGTTTCAGAATATCTTTTAAGTGCAACAAAATGCTTTAAGTGTTTATTTGTTTCCGATCTTTTTCAGATGGTGATCTCTCTTGGCTTTGCAATCATACAGGCTCTCATTCTTTCTTGTTATTCACTTCCCTATTCTATATATGCAGCTAGTTACAGGTAATCACGAGCAAAGACATCCATTTTATGTTCTTAAGCTCCAAATTCCTGATATAAGCGATATGTTCTGTAAAATCCATGGTATAAAGAAACTCACCTGGTTGTGTGAAAAAGGATGCGGGAAGTTCATATATTAGTTTCAAATTATATAGCTTCTAGTTGCATGAGTCGGGTACATCAGTACATGTTCTTGATCTACAAAGATTATAGTCTCCCAATGTTTGTATCACATATGTAACAGAATCAGTTTGCTTGTAGGAAAGATGTTGTTGTCTTTAAAATGGATTGTTGTCCGCTTTGGGTGGGACTAATTTGGCTTGCCACTGACGAGATTTTTTGACCACCAATATGCAGGGTAAAACATGTGATGATCACAACGTTGTATCTGGTGTGTGGTGCTGGATTTCTGACAAGATAACAGAGTCCGGATTCGGTATATTTTATTCTTTTGTGGATGTATTTATATGTTTCTGATATCTGCGTCTTGCAATTTACGATGTTTGGCCATGCTGCTATTTCTATTTAAGTATTTTGTCGTTGCTGGTCATTTGACTTGCATTTTCCCAATATTCTGGAGTTTTTTAGAAATAAATTATCTAATTGCACCTAAAGCCCTTTAACTTATGACCAAAAGAAAGAAAATAATGAAAAGGAATTAATAGGGAATTACATTATAGTATTATGATGCTTTCCATTCTTGTTTCTTTACTGATTCTTATAGCAGCCTTGAAATTAAATTATTCACATGGCTTAATGTTGTAAATTAAACCGATCCGAAATAAATTTCGGGTCGAATAAAATCCGTCTTTTCGATCGAATCGAACGGGAGCGGAAGCGGTATAAATCAGACTATAGATCGTGATATAAAAATATAATATCCATGTGAATTAAATTTATTTAATACTAAAGAAGAGATAAAGAAAATACCCTTTTTTTCTTAAATCTCCTTCGTCTTCTTTGATCAACTTTGAATCTTGAATATCGTAAATACTACAATCTTCCGATTCGATCCTCCCTTTGAACGGTAGTGAGTGGGCACCAAAATAAATCTATTAAGTTCCTAACTTAATTTTTCTACGATTATTTCAACACATGAAATCGTAGAATTGGGCTATAGTATTGGGAGAATTTTTAATCTAAATTAAAATATGAACACAAAAGAAGAATCAAAATCAAACTTTTTGATTTGAAGAAATTGTAATTCCCGTGAATTGATTCTTGGAATGAATCAATTCTTTGGCCTTTATAATTCACGTCTCACGTGAAAAAATCTTTTATTCCGCCTTCTCAATTCTTCTCTTATGTTATATTTATAATTTGGATTAGGTCAAATTCCAATACATATCAGTTTTCTATTTTAAACAAATTCAGAATCATAAAAATAAGGAAACAAATTAATAATTATCTTAATTATTACTAATATGTAAATATTATAAATATCTTATATTTATTTAATTCCTAGCACACAGTCAAACTGTGGAATATCATATATTCCTGGAATTAACTAATATTTACACATAAGCCCAAACTTTATGAAAACTCATTTTTCATAACACTTTAGGAACTTAAATATTATTATCAACCCGTCAATAATATAGGAAGGCGAATCGGGGACCATGGACCTATAATCAAGAGCTCCAATAAATCAAATAAATAATTAAACTCTTTAATTAATTTATTTGATTTATTAATTCTGATATTATTCCACTAAAAATTCGGAATTGCACTCTCTTTAATTATAGAACATATTTACTCTACGAATTTGAGCAGTCCATTGATTTAATCATTTCATATGAATTAATCCTCCATAGATAATTCATAATTGAAGACATGTAATATCCGTTAACCTCTTTAATTATTTCTTTTCCTCATTTGCCATTAATTCACCAATGAGCGATTAATTTATAAATAATTTATAAATTAGAGATCTCAAATCACTCAGTTTCAGAATTAACAAATGAGAGAATTATCTTTCTATTTCTCAAAAGAAGGAATGAATTCCATATCTATAAATTACATTCCGAGCTATTTAATTCAAATGTGAATCTAAAATGCAAGTTTAGAGAATGTTGGCAAACAAACTTTAACGAGCAAATTAAGAATCACATTGAAATAAACAAGAGTCTATAATCACTCAGGATTAAGATTATTCATATATGATCATCTTGTGATTTAATTTAATATTCCTTTTCTTTAACGGAATTTGAAGGAATAATTAAGTTAAATCGGTCCAAGCCCTATATGATCATATCATATATAAATGCACCCAACTGGATGTCTCCACATCAACGGTTTGGATAAAACGGTTACATTCATAATGTCATTGGGCTGCATTAGTGACATTTTAATTAAAGATCCCATACTTTAATTAAATTCATCACGGACTTCATTTTTAGTTTATTTTCCATAATCTTAATCCTCTTGTATATAACACTTATATACTAAGATTATGGTAACATTAAATAAACTAGGGATTTTCTGTGATGTACAATAAATACATACAAGAAGCATATTAGTTCGAAAATAAATGTCGCTTTTATAAATAAGATAAAACCAATTCACAATTGCTTTAAGGGCACAATCCCCAACAATCTCCCACTTACCCTAAAGCATATGGGACATGTCTCTAAGTCCAAAATTATGAATATGCCTCTCAAACACTTTTGCAGACAGAGTCTTGGTGAAAGGATCAGCAATGTTGTCAGCAGACGCAATCTTGAGAATTGCCGTGTCTCGTCTTTGTACTATCTCTCGGATCAGATGATACTTCCTTTCTATATGCTTTGACCTCTTGTGACTTCGAGGTTCCTTTGAATTGGCCACTGCACCACTATTGTCACAATATAAGGTGATTGGTCTATCCAAATTTGGAACAACTTCCAAATCAATAAGGAACTTCTTTAGCCATACTGCTTCTTTAGCTGTTTCAGAAGCTGCTATATATTCAGCCTCCATAGTGGAGTCTGCAGTACTGGATTGCTTGATACTTCTCCAGACTATGGAACCACCACCAAGAGTAACACTGACCCAGATATCACTTTCGATTATCCTTGTCTAATTGAAAATCAGAATCAGTGTATCCATCTATTTGAAGGTCATCACCCGAATAGATAAGCATATAGTTTCTCGTTCTCCGAAGATACTTGAGAATATTCTTCACTGCTATCCAATGATCAATTCCTGGATTTGATTGAAAACGACTGACTATACCCACCACATAACAAATATCGGGTTTAGTACACAACATGGCATACATTAGGCTGCCAATCTTTAATTGCAGATAACATTTCCACATCATTCCCAATGAGTAGAATATCATCCACATAAAGCACTAAAAATGTCACTTTACCATCTTTGATTCTCTTGTAGACACAAGGTTCATCAATATTTTGGTCAAAACCATATGATTTAACGGTCTCATCAAATCTATGGTTACAAGACCGAGAGGCTTGCTTTAGTCCGTAAATGGATCTAAGCAATTTGCAGACTTCCTGCTCTTGCCCTTCAATTACAAAACCCTCTGGTTGCTGTATGTAGATATCTTCATCTAGATATCCATTCAAAAAGGCCGTCTTGACATCCATCTGCCATATCTCATAGTCAAGACATGCAGCGATTGAAAGAAGTATACGAATGGATTTAAGCATGGCTACAGAAGAGAAAGTTTCCTCATAGTCGACTCCTTCTTTTTGGGTATAACCCTTAGCCACAAGCCTTCCTTTGAAAGTCTTTGCTTTCCCATCCACACCTCTCTTTCTCTTATAGATCCATTTGCACCCTATTAGTCTGACACCTTCAGGTAGATCCACAAGAGCCCAGACAGAATTGGAATACATAGACTCCATTTCTTGGTTCATAGCCTCAAGCCATCTCTCTTTATCAGAATCTTCCATCGCATATCTAAATGTCAATGGATCATCATCGACTCCATCAGAAATGGCAACATTTGCCTCTTCATCTTGCCGATAGCGGATTGGTGGAACAATCACCCTCCCACTACGTCTAGGTGCCATGATATTCTGATTTGGTTCAGTGGTATCATTAGTGGTTTCTCCAACAACTTTTGTGGGCTGTAGTTTGATCTTATCATTAAGTAACTCCTCGAGTACAACTTTACTACGAGGTCGAAAGTTTTGCATATAATCATTTTCAAGAAAGATAGCGTTAGTCGAAACTATTACTTTCTTTTCCTGTGGATCATAAAACAAATCTCATCTTGTTCCCGTGGGATATCCTATGAACAGACACACTTCTGATCGTGGATGCAATTTTCCAGTCTTTTCTTTAAGCACATATGCTGGACACCCCCCCCATATGCGAAAATGGCGTAAACTAGGTTTACTTCCTTTCCACAACTATAGAGGTGTCTTTAGGATTGACTTAGATGGAACTACATTCAAAATGTATACCGCTATTTGCAATGTATATCCTCAGAACATATCGGGCAGTGTAGAGTAGCTCATCGTGGATCTAACCATATCAAGCAAAGTCCGGTTTCTCCTTTCAGCAACACCATTTTGCTGAGGGGTGCCTGGTGTTGTGAGTTGGTGTAAAATACCATGCTCTATCAAATAATCTTTGAACTCGATATCAATATACTCGCCTCCTCGATCAGATCGAAGACACTTCAAAGATTTACCTAGCTGCTTTTCAGCTTCTGCATGGAATTCTTTAAACTTGTCAAAAGTTTCGGATTTCCTATGCATAAGATAAAGATATCCATATCTAGAGTAATCATCAATAAAAGTGACGAAGTACTCAAAACCACCTCTAGCTTGTGTGGATAAAGGACCACAAACATCACTATGTACAAGCTCAAGTGGTTCTTTGGCTCTAGATCCCTTTACCGTGAAAGCTCTCTTAGTCATTTTTCCTTCTAGACAGGATTCACAAATAGGGAGAGTGCTAATATTTAGCTCTCTTAAAGGACCATCCTTTACTAGCCTATTTATCCTATCTAATGAAATATGACCTAATCTTAGATGCCAAAGATATGTATCATTATCATGAAAAACCTTTTGCCTTTTAGGATGATCTACTCTAAACATTTCGGCATTTAGCAGTGGTTGTTCATTTGGCTTAATTAAATAAAGTCCGTTTTCAACTTTTGCACTACAAATATTACGCCCATTCTTGGAAATAATAATCTCATTATTACTGAAAGAAAGGGAAAATAATTGTTCATGCAACTTTGAAACATAAATCAAATTTCTACGAAAACTAGGAATGTAATAAACATTGTTCAAAACCAGATTCCTATCTATGAAATCAAGTTTAATAACTCCCACTGCTCTTGCCGAAACCATTGCACCATTGCCTACTCGCATAGTGAAAGAACCATCTGCTAGCTCTTCATAAGAGTTAAGCATCTGCAAAGAAGAACAAACGTGATTAGTAGCGCCCAAGTCAACTACCAAAGTAGAAGAATCTTTAGCCACTAAACAAGATTTAAGAACAAGTAAATCAAATTTACCTTTCTTTTTCTCCTTTAACTGAGCAAGGTACTTGGGACAATTTCTTTTCCAATGTCCATCCTCACTGCAATGGAAACATTTTCCCTTTGGTTTTTTTGAAGAACTGTTCTTCTTTTCATAAGAAGCTTTCCTTTTCTTTTGTTTTGATTGTCCACCTTGACCTTTGCCTTTTCTCTTCTTAGAAGAAGATTGCTTATTCTCGGCAACATTTGCCTCCCCTTCTTTGACCTTTCCAATTGAAATGGCCTCAAAAGTTTGCAATTCATTCAGCAACTGAGTTAATGTATAACTCAACTTATTCATCACATAGTTGCTTTTGAATTGCAGGAAAGCAGGTGAGAGTGATTCCAAAATCATACTCACTTGGGTGCCATCATCAATTGTTGCACCATGGGTTTCGGCTTCAGTGAAGTAGTTGATCATGTTCAAAACATGTTCTCCCACTGACTGTCCTTTCTTCATCTTAGCATTCATAGTCATCTTAATAGCCTCATGCCTTGATTGAATAGAAGGTTGACCAAACATCTCATTCAGAGACTCCATCATTCCATGAGCAGTCTCTGTATTCTCATGTTTTAGTCTAAGCACGTCATTCATACCGGCAAGCATATAGGCACGAGCCTTATTGTTTGCCATAACCCATCTTTCATAATTATCTCATACATTACGAACGACGTTTGCAGGGGGTTCAGGCGGAACATTCTCGGTCAAAACAAATTTCAGGTTCTCACATGCGAGTGCAATATTAATGTTACTTTTCCACTTGACAAAGTTGTCACCAGATAATTTTTCATGAAGCAGTGCAAGCATTGGACTAGACATATTGCTGAAAAATAAATAAAGCGACATAAATTTAAGAACAAACATCACATAACATGTACTTTAGGAATCATAAATGTGATGCATGATGCAATAACAATTTATCCTACCAATTCCAAGGTAATTTAATCTCACAATTGATATGTCGCCGTAGGGTAGGTCAAATCAAAAGATAATTTAATAGAGACAATCTCCATTAATAAAATAAATAATCAAGACATCTCATATCTTCATTTATTTTATTAATCACCTTATATTTCAGTCAAAAATATTAACAAATAATTAATTAATATTTTTATGAGTGTGACCCGCTATTTCAGTCTTTTAAAAGTAATTCATAATCGCCGCCGTAGGGTAGGAAGATTAAGAATTAAATTTCAAAAACTTATCCTTTCGGAGACAAAGCCTTGATTATTGATTTTTAGTGAAAGCCTTCCGTAGGGGGACGAAAGCTAGCCGTCGCGAGGCGTCACTAAAATCTCACCTTGCTTTTATCAATAGTGGAGACTGTAGGTATTATTGTCATAAAACCTTCTCCCACTCATTATTTTATAATAAAAGTTTCAAAAGCTTTTAAGTTATAAAACATCAAATGTTTTAACAAAATACAATCTTATTGGTTTACTTGATTAAAAATAATTACATTTCAATCTAACAATTAGATTAAAATAAATTATCTAACCAAAATTTTATAATAAAAGTTTCATAAACTTTTAAGTTATAAAACATCATATGTTTTAACAAAAACCAATCTTATTGATTATTTGATTAAAATTAATTTTCAACAATCTAATTTTTAGACAACAAAAATTAAATATTTAATCAAATCCTTAAATTATCAAAATAATTAAGGAATTATGATGATCCAAAAAGAACACAAATAAACACAAGAAAAATACAGAATTAGTCCATCTTAAAATTCGAACAATTCGATTGCTGCCCCCGATGGACCATACCGGTATTTTTATTTTATTTTTATTTTTTTTTAAATTTAATTTTTCATAAAAATCAGATTTAAATCATCCATCACAAAAATAAAATAAAATAATCTATCTCATAGATTATATCTATCTTACAGATCAATCATAATATTAAACTCTTTAAAATTATGAACATGCTCGGAGTGAGTTTCATGAATGACATAATAATGCATGGCACATATATCACATATACATAAAATAATTTGCAAGAAATTATAAACGATGAATTGGATCGATGCCTTAAATTACACCCCTAAATCTAAACAGGAAATTGTAAATTACATAGCGGGGTAATCGGGGAGGGAAAACCAATCTCTATAAAAATTACAACTTCTATACCCTTTAAACTTAGGGTGTACATCATAATCCTATCAAAAACCAATTTAAGGCATCAATCCAAAAACATCCATGCATCCATTCATCCATTCATCACAAACAATAAGATCAAATCTTATAGCCCACTCCTAAATAAATTTAATTCCATGGAATTATATTCTTTTATCAAAACAACCTGACTCTGATACCATTTGTTGGAAATTAAACCGATCCGAAATAAATTTCAGGTCGAATAAAATCCGTCTTTTCGATCGAATCGAACAGGAGCGGAAGCGGTATAAATCAGACAATAGATCGTGATATAAAAATATAATATCCATGTGAATTAAATTTATTTAATACTAAAGAAGAGATAAAGAAAATACCATTTTTTTCTTAAATCTCCTTCGTCTTCTTTGATCAACTTTGAATCTTGAATATCGTAAACACCACAATCTTCCGATTCGATCCTCCCTTTGAACGGTAGTGAGTGAGCACCAAAATAAATCTATTAAGTTCCTAACTTAATTTTTCTACGATTACTTCAACACATGAAATTGTAGAATTGAGTTATAGTATTTGGAGGATTTTTAATCTAAATTAAAATATGAACACAAAAGAAGAATCAAAATCAAACTTTTTGATTTGAAGAAATTGTAATTCCCGTGAATTGATTCTTGGAATGAATCAATTCTTTGGCCTTTATAATTCACGTCTCACCTGAAAAAATCTTTTATTCCGCCTTCTCAATTCTTCTTTATGTTATATTTATAATTTGGATTAGGTCAAATCCCAATACATATCAGTTTTCTATCATAAACAGATTCAGAATCATAAAAGATAAGGAAACAAATTAATAATTATCTCTAATAATTATTAATTATTACTAATATGTAAATATTATAAATATCTTATATTTATTTAATTCCTAGCACACAGTCAAACTGTGGAATATCATATATTCCTGGAATTAACTAATATTTACACATAAGCCCAAACTTTATGAAAACTTATTTTTCATAACACTTTAGGATCTTAAATATTATTATCAACCCGTCAATAATATAAGAAGGCGAATCGGGGACCATTGACCTATAATCAAGAGCTCCAATAAATCAAATAAATAATTAAACTCTTTAATTAATTTATTTGATTTATTAATTCTGATATTATTCCACTAAAAATTCGGAATTGCACTCTCTTTAATTATAGAACATATTTACTCTACGAATTTGAGCAGTCCATTGATTTAATCATTTCATATGAATTAATCCTCCATAGATAATTCATAATTGAAGACAGGTAATATCTGTTAACCTCTTCAATTATTTCTTTTCCTCATTTACCATTAATTCACCAGTGAGCGATTAATTTATAAACAATTTATAAATTAGAGATCTCAAATCACTCAGTTCCAGAATTAACAAATGAGAGAATTATCTTTCTACTTCTCAAAAGAAGGAATGGATTCCATATCTATAAATTACAGTCACAGCTATTTAATTCAAATGTGAATCTAAAATGCAAGTTTAGAGAATGTTGGCAAACAAACTTTAACGAGCAAATTAAGAATCACATTGAAATAAACAAGAGTCTATAATCACTCAGGATTAAGATTATTCATATATGATCATCTTGTGATTTAATTTAATATTCCTTTTCTTTAACGGAATTTGAAGGAATAATTAAGTTAAATCGGTCCAAGCCCTATATGATCATATCATATATAAATGTACCCAACTGGATGTCTCCACATCAACGGTTTGGATAAAACGGTTACATTCATAATGTCAATGGGCTACATTAGTGACATTTTAATTAAAGATCCCATACTTTAATTAAATTCATCACGGACTTCATTTTTAGTTTATTTTCCATAATCTTAATCCTCTTGTATATAACATTTATATACTAAGATTATGGTAACATTAAATAAACTAGGGATTTTCTGTGATGTACAATAAATACATACAAGAAGCATATTAGTTCGAAAATAAATGTCGCTTTTATAAATAAGATAAAATCAATTCACAATTGCTTTAAGGACACAATCCCCAACACTTAAAATGTGGTATACAAGTTTTGATCTGATTTCTAAACTGCTATATGTGTCCAGGTCAAGGATCATCTTTAATCATCTGTGTCAACATTTTGAAGGGCTATACTGATACATTGTACAAGATGTTAGCTCAGCTCTCAGGTGAGTCTGCAGAACAAAGTCACTTGGACGTACAGTGCTCTCGATTTATAGCATTTTGGTTTTGCCTTTTTATTTTCCTGGCAGTACTACCACACATCACATGAACCAATGAATCTTTCCAGTTTTTGTTTCATCTTAGTTCAGGAATTCTGTTAAATTTTCTTAAGAAAGACTAAGATATACAGTATTATATAGGAGATGAAATTATTTGCGATTTCTCCGACCTATATATATTATTAGCTAACACAATTTAAGTTAATAACAGAATTTTTCCATTCTCGGGGCTTTCCACCCAACTGCAGGAAGTTCTACGAGCTGGTGGCCTTATGTTCTTGGTGTAGTAGGTGTGTTCACTATATTTACAATGTGGGCAGTTGTTGTAACTGAGGGTTTCCGGAAAATCAAGTTGCAATATTATGGTTTCAAACTTGCTTCTGCTACCAGGTGAATTTTTCTTGATTCGGGCTGTTCAACAACAAACAAATCTTGATTCCCGACTCTCTGTCTCAAACTTATGATGAACAGCAAAACCTGTTTGGGGCTGCTTAGGATGAAATGATCGTTTCCTCTTATGAAGAGATTGTAGGAATTTAATGCTACTTGACATTGCTATCAGCCATTTCATTTTATTTTATTTATGTTCTGAAACGACTAAACCACACAATACAATATATAGAGATTGAGTGTTCAATTTGAATTCTAGCTATATTCTATATTTTGTACTGTAAAAAAGGCTTTGGCAGCGAAGGGATGCAATTGTTAATTTTTCTTCCTTCTTTTGACAGAGAAGATTCTCCGTTAACCGAGGTTGAGCCTTATCTACCATTCAACATAAATCCCGCCGGCATGCAACCTGTACTGGCTACTTGGTATTTTTTGGCGGCGTTCCCTGGCTTTGTTGCAAGGTAGTGGCGTCTATTGTTTTACTGTTTCTCCTTTTTATGTTTGATAAGTCGATTTTTTTTAGTACTTCTTGTTAGCATGTGTCCAATATTTTCATGGAGTCGAGCATTTATTGTGTCATACCATGCAATGCATAATCTTGTCTTTTTCTGAGTAATATTTACATGTTAAGTGCCTTTTGTTCTATCTCCCTCCCTTGGTTGTGCGAATTTGATTGTTTTGTTACGAACTTCAACTATCTATATGTTAATTTTTCTCAGTATTTTCGGCTCGCGCTTTTGGGAATGCGTGAGAGATATCTTGAATCCCGACACATCTAGCGGTGCAGATCCTTGGGTTTATTATCTAATATATGCATTTTGCATCTTCCTCTTTAACATAATTGACATAGTAAGTAAATTTCCAACCTTTTCATATACGAGAATGTCTGAGTTGGTTTGTCTATATAGGTTGTACAACCATTTGCCTTGCAACGGATGTATAGATCCGAAACAATACTCGAGGAAAAGCCACCATCGACTACCTGACGAAGATCCAAGCTTCGTCACACGATTTTACAACATCCTTCAATATGCACGCTGTTTTTCCGGTTCTCCTTGTTTACCTCGATAATCTTAATTATACCATGGCAACTATTCTGCAGGTGGTGTATTGCTAAGTGTTTTGGCGACTACATCGGTTCTTCTGGATCATTATTTACGCCGTATCAATCAAGGGTTTCCAATAGGGTTCACCTCGGTTCTAATCATCGTAAGTCCTTCTAGTTGAACGTATCTCAATCGACTTCTCTTCTGTGATAAAATGGACTTATACATGGAAGAATGCATATTTAGGTCCTTGTACTTCTATTTACGATAAAAGTTAGGTCCTTGTACTAGACCAAACTCAAAGACCTAATTTTAACTTTACATGAGCTTAGTTTTTAGTTACAAAGGAAAGTTAGGGACTCAATTTAAACAAAAAGTGAAACTACAAGGACTAAATTCAGTAGAACTTGAAAGTACATAGACTTGAATATACTTCGTTCCTTTATACGACGTCGTTTGTGTTCGTTTACCTGAAAGTTGACGTTCTTCGCCATGATTTCACCAGGTGGGTTCGATTATTGAACTGCGAAGATCCTACCAAGCATACAACGTTATGCCAAGTCTTGCTAAGGCGTTGCAGCGCTATGGACTATGATCATCGTGTAGAGGGATAACGATGAAGTCTCGTGATGCTGTAAATTTTTGACGTTCAATGGCTGGTGAGATGCCCGTTGTTTCGAAGAGATTAGAATCACCGACGTTCAAAACCGTGTATTCTCGTTCGAAAGAGCGATCGCCGGCGACTCCGGAGAATGGCAGGTTTGGAAGCTATGCATATGCATTCTATTGATTCTCATGGAAATTGTAGCTTCATTTTGATTATCTAGAGATATGTAGATGTACAACTTTTGAAGAAGACAATGAAAAATGGAAGGGTTATAGAAATAGATCAAACATTTTTGTAAAGCGAGGACGAATGAAAAATAGTCGAGTTTAATTGTACCCTTTACAAAGTCTATTCAATTTTTATTCATTAGTCGACACTTGACACAGGATATGGTATATGGTATACCGTATATATATACATACATACAACTGCATATGTCGGGTATGAAAGTACCTTGCTCGAACTTATAAAATACGAGATTGAAACATTACGATAGTTAATTTGTTTTATAGAGAAATACAAATTGATTTTTCTAGTGAAGGCATTTTGCAAATTGAATATTATTTTAAGGTGGTTCGATTTTTCTGTTACATTTATTTTAAGTACATTTAATATTATATAAACAAAACATTGAAAGGAACCAAGCAAAACTAAATACATTGTTCAAAAAAACTATTTCGCGACTGTCATTAAACTCAATTGCTTGAAACATGACATGGCATAAATTTTTGAGTAATTTTTCAACATTTCAGATGTTAAAACGTCATCTTAATTTAGGTGTCTTGTTTCACTAACAAAAGAACTCGTTGTCATTTTTTAGATACTCAAAAACAAGCTCCAGGAACAGTTTTGAGTAATTTTTCAAGAGTTTTGAGTATTAAAAATATCATTTCAAATATGGCTAATATAAGATTTTAGCCCGATTTTACTTAATATAGGAGATAGATGTGAAGCCATGCTATTTAATAAATGATTTCTTTTGTACCCACAACCGTTAATCATAAACAAATTATTTCTCAAAAAATAAAATAAAATCATAAATAAATTAATTAAGGATTTGTGAAGCAATGGAGAAGAAGAATCTTGGTTGTATGTTTATGTTTGGACTAATTTTTATGGTGATGCTATCAACATCAAAGCAAGCAATGGTTTTGGGATCGGAGATGAAAGTCAAGGCGGCGGATTGCGGTGGAGAATGTACGCCGGAAAAAATAGATTGCACTTAAATCTGCAACCATCGAGGAAGCCCCACTCGAAGTTGTGAGAAAGTTGTGGGGTCCACCGGCTTTCAATGTTGTTGTTCCAATTGATTGATTATATTGGGACATATATTTGAACCCTAATAATAAAATGAAGTGGTTAATTTCTATTGTTAACCATTAATAAATTATTTTATACCATTTAAATTTTCGTTTTATATGTTCAATTTGAAAATTCCCATTTTTCAGTATGCAGCATTGGATCGAACCAATCGAATTTTGCTAGTTTCGATTGGTTTTTCCACACAATCAGTTCAGTCTTATTTCTAATAATTAATTTCGACCGATCCGATTTTACATAATATGTAATTTGGCCCGACCAGACCGAATACCATATAATTATAATTTATATTTTATATATTTAAATCTCCATATATTGTATACGTATTATAGTATTATTGTTAATTGTTAAGTTTAATGTTTATAAACTATATTCCTAATTAATTTCTTTTCACCTAAATCTTAAAAACTTAAAAAAAGAATAAAACTAAAAAAATTAAAAAAAAGAATCGGTTGAACCGACCAAACCGACAACCATGTCGGTCGGTCTTCGGTGTGGTCCTTCCCTTATATCAGTCTGGTCCGAGGTAAAAAAAATAGTGCATCGGTTCATTCGGTCTCCTTAGTTCATGGGATACGGATAAGATAAACACTTTGAATTAGATTGAGGATCTTATGTACGAATTTCAATCTACTATATGTTGTAAACTCTGACATGAAATTAATTCATGGATTGAGACATTATACGATTATATATGTATAAGCCGATGTATCATTATTATAATTAAGTTGAGTGTAATTAACCATCAAAATTATGTAATTTTTGGGGGTCTCTATAAACATCTAATACACACGACACAAACTTCAAGACACAGACAAGAACTCATCTGCAGCTAATCGAGATAAGAGATTGATAAAAGTTATCACACAACTCCTAAAAAACATCCACATGCTCCAAAATGGAGCACAAATATACACCTCACCACAAATCATATGTGTGTGTGCGCGCATATATATATATATATATATATATATATATAAATATATATCCACTACAAATTTACACTACAAAAAAATGGTCTTTAGAGACAAGATTATTAGCGACGACAAATGTCGTCACTAATACTAAATTTTTAGTAACGACATATCGTGTCTAATCATCACATGTCATCTCTAATAAAATTTTTGTGATGACATTTTTGTCGCATAAAAATATTTTTTGTAACGACATAATGTCATCGCAAATAGAGCATTCCTAAAAGTTCGTTCCAAATAAATTAAAAATTATTTTAAGTGACAACATTGTCATTACAAAAAATGTCATTAGAAATGACATGTAATTATTAGCGAAAACATGTTGTTACTTAAGTCTATTATTAGTGACGACATTTGTCGTCGCTAATAATATTGTCACTAAAGACCATTTTTTCGGTAGTGTAAGAGAGAGAGAGCAGTGATAAGATGCTTTATTTCAAATTTGGTGTTCCAATCCAAATTCCATAATCGAACTCATAAATTTAATAATAGATATTACAAAAATAAAAATTAATTATAACATAATCGATCTAGTCACATCTATCAGCAAAAGATTAAATTTTTAAAAATTATAAATCATATTTTAAAAATAATCAACCATAACAGTCTTTTTTTTAAATTAAATATTAAAAAAAATTATAAACCCTAATTGGGTGGGATGAACCCTAAAAAAAATTATAAAATTAAACTAAAACATAATAAATGAAAACTAACGGAAAAAAATGGAAGAAAACTTCATAAATTTGATCGTGGAACACGATTTGGAACACCAAATTTAAAATAGAGGATCCTATCCGCATTATGCAATGTGTTTAACTATATGTATGCAAGGCGACCCTTACGACAACGTGGCCTATGTTCTTGCAGATTTGATGAATGTCATGCAAAATGCAGCCTACAATTACTACACGCACGTCGACCGTCTGCTACGGTCACGCCACCTTGCAGTGCCACGCTGTCGTACAATGACGCCGACAGCCTCACGACGGCTAGGGCCACCGTGCTGGCCGACTGAGCTAGTGTCGGCGCCATGGTGGAGATGGTGGATTGTACCATGAGATATGAGAACTATTCTGTCTTATGATTAATTATGCACGGTATAGTCCAAAGACGGCATCATTTCGCCTATGTTGTTTGCTAAAAGCAAACGAGATCCTCTATTTTCGTATAATGTTCCATCTTCAATTCCAACTATGAGATTGTTGCTTTGTGAGTTTGGATGTTCGATCAATTATGTTCGAGAGAATTATCAATTCAAGATCTTAAAGATGAATAATCTAAGACTCGAAAGATGAAAACTGTCAATTATATATATGATCTAAATGATGAAAATTAGGACCTCAAAAATCATGAATTTTGATTTCTTTTAAATTTTTAATTATTTTTAATCATTTCTGGATTAAATTTAAGAGATAATTAATAAGGAATTTCCATTGAAAATGAATATAAAAAAATAAAAAAAATAAAAGAAATCAAAATGCATGATTTTTGAGGTCCTAGACTAACAATTTTCATTTTTCTGGTCCTAGTTAATAGTTTTCATTTTTCAAGTCTTTGATTGATAGATTACTTATCTTTCATGTCTTAAATTAAAAATTCTCCTTATTTTTTAATGTAAAATTATGAAAATTTTAAAATATGCGTGACAATAATCTTACCATACGTCTAATGAGGGGATGGAACATCATTTCGAAATAGCGGATCTTCATTGAATTTTTCTGTGTTGTTTTAGTTTTTCAATTGCGTAAGTTTTCAAAATTATCGTACAGATCGATTCAAGAGATTAATTTAATTATTTGAACATTTTCAACATATATACATTTGAAAGTGATGTGATCTGGATGGACACAACACGTACTTGGTTTGCAGATAACCAAGATCGAACACACGACGGATTTGTAAGGGTTTAATCCTAACTAACAAACTAGACTCAAATTATCAAAGGTGCGAAATTAAACAACTATAAATGACTTTATTAACTATGGAGAATAACTAGACTCAACTAAGCTATCTAGACTTGAATCAACACAAAATAAGACACAACCAAAGCTGAGAGATGGGGCTGTAATGGAATGAATGGCACGGTTATTATGGGCGAAGGGTTTAGACGTGGGAAATATGATATGGTGTAGTGAAGAATGGCTTGGAGTAGATAGGGTATGTTAAGATTATGGAACTTATGGAATGGATGATGAACTCGGCGTGTAGGGCTTGTGTAGAACTCGGCTCGAACTTAGTGTTATTGATGAACGATTGTAGATGATGTTCACGACAGCTTGTTGGTGATTGTTGGTGTAGACGAACGAGTGATGAACGTTGGATGTTGGTGAAGATGGATCAGCAGACTCCAGTTGTCTCTCCAGCTGGGAAACTTCAGCTCATCTCTTCAGTTGGTCCTCCAGCTCAGCTCTCAGTTCTTTAGCTGCAGCTCCAAGCTCTTAGCTTTATCAGTTTAGTTCATCAGTCATGAGACTTCAACTGATCCCATCAGTTTGACCCCAAAACTGATCAGTTTGGGCTGTGACTTGAGCTTGGCCATCAGTTTGGTCCATTACCATTGGGGCTATCAACAAGCTGGAGGTTCAGTTGGAAGCTTCAGTTCTTAGCCACTTTTATGCCATAAAATCATGCTTTTAGACACAAAAGCTCAAGTTTTGCACAAACTTGGCCCAACTCACTAAAAGAGCAAACGTAAAGGAAATAACATAAAAATACCATGAAAAGAAAGGAAAAATACATACTAAAGATACTAAATTCCTATGATAAAATAGTACAGATAATCACCAATCAGCAAACCGGCCAAAAATAAAGCCATTGTGGCCTCCCCATCTTCCTCCATATTTGCTCAGATCATCGAAACCTTCATCTCCTTGAAGTACTCATCTACGCTATTCGCACCTTGCCTCAAGTTTTGCAACTTGTTATACAGCCCCCGATAGTAGTAACTCGGCACGAATCATTTTCTTATCACCGCTTTCATCTCACCCCACATCTCTATTCGTAGTAGTTGTGACAATCGAACATCATCTCGATTTTGTGCTCCCATTCAAGGTATAGAGCTGGATTATTCTTGCCTTGAAATGATGGCACGTTCATCTTGATGTTGCCAAGATCGTCATCTTCTCAATTCCTTGCTCTCTCGTATCTCCTACCTCCAGGAGCTGAGTATCTGTCTTCTTCCTCTGATTCTTCCACCTCAGTATCATAGTAATCCGCTCTCTATCTCTCCATATGTGGATAGCATCGAGCCTCTATCCGAGCTCCTCGTCCGCCTCTTCCGCCTCTACCACCACGGTTCGCTCGAGAAACTTGTTGAGAATGTTCCTGTATTGAATTCTTCACCTGTTCTAGTCCCTCATTCAAAGTTTCCATCTTAGTTTTGAACAGCTTCATGAGATGCTGCTGAATGGCCTCCACTGCATTCTTTGGGTCTAATGTGTTGATTGTTTCATCACCCGATCGTGTGGCTTTATCTTTAATACCTGCACTTTTATTAGACATGTCGATTTTTTTTATCGACTTTTTTTTAATGATTTTTTTAGTCAACTAAATAATAAAATGAAACTGAACAATGACATGAAAAATAAAATGTAACAGCAAAACAAAAGGTCCTACAAATTTCTAGCTCTCAACCTCACGTGTTTACTCTTGTATATCACACAATCGGCTCTTTTCACTCTATTAATATCATGCACTCTTGCCTTTTACCAGTCATTTTCTCTCCAAAAATATATAAACTAGAATCACAATCACAAAAATGAACTCCAAAAGACCAATCACAAATTAACCAAAATGTACGTCGGAAAAATTTCAAAAATTTGAAAATTCCTGAAAAATTTTTTGAATTCTCCCCGGGCAATATACGCGTCTCCAACAACCCAATATCAATACCAAATGTAGCGAAAACACTAAAAATTTTCCCGCTTTTTTACTTATTTTTTAAATAACTATTCAGCGTCTTTTTTTTGTGTTGAATTCGACTATATTTTTAGACAAGAATAACAGAAGAAAAAATCAAATCAGACTAAAATTAAAATTACGGATAGATAGAACTTGATACAAAGCTGAAGCTTTGATACCACTTGATTTGATCCTCGTCGGCACAACGATAAAGACAACAGTTGTTTTCCCAGGAGTATCAAGTTACACGAACGGAAAGGATGGATTGTCTAAACCCTAGCCTCACAACGATATTGAACCATGAATTAATAGAATTCGTAACCTGATATCGAATAGAAACACAAACTTGGATTGATGTGAAGACGCCACAAACGGGGATTTGAATCCGTTTGATAAGTCAATTTGAATCCCACGTTGTATTGTGAAAATCGGATAATCTCTCAGAGAGAAAAGTGAAAACTCGCGTTTAATAATAGAATCAAAGTTGTATCAGTAATGAGAATACAAAGCCTTATATAGTCGGTCCAAATAATTTAAGCCCTAAATTAATATCTAAGTAAACTAGGAAATAAAACAAAGTAAAACTCGGAAATTCAGAACCGCCCGTACAAACGCGACATGGGGTCGGTCGTGCTGCACTCGGGTCGCGTCTTGAGGCGCGAGTGAGCTGGTTGCGCCATGGCAATTGTAATTAAACCGCGCATCCCTTGGTAGTTTTCACCCCTCTGAGTCAATGCGCAGTCGCGCCGTGCCTGTGTCCGAGTTGTACCTCGACTGTAATCGGGTTGCGCCATTCCTTTGGCTCACATGTGATCTTCGTCCTCCAACTGTGCTCGGTTTCAGCACCTTCGACTGGTCTCCTTGACGCCTCTTGGTTCGAGATCCCTTGTATAAATGTGCTGAGACTCTCCTTGAACCTTTTAGCTCGTGCTCTTGTGACAGGCCCTTCCCGTACCTTGATTAGATCAGACATCTCCTCAGCTCGAGTCGTATCAATTTGTGGGATGAGATTCATCTTTTGGTTCCTTATCATGTATGTTCTTGTGGAGCATCAGAGTTGAACAAAAGAAATGAAGAAAATGAGCATTAAATGCAGTTTTTAATGGGGTTAAATGACTCTTTTGAAGCAATTAGAAATCAGATTCTCATACTTGATTCTCTACCATCTATGAGCAATGCCTATGCTATGGTGTTACAAGTAGAAGATCAGAAAGAAGTATCTACCTGCTATGCTGATATAGGTGATCAAAATGCCTTGTACACAACTCAAAGGAATAATGCAGGAAGATATGAAGGCTATAGAAGAAAATTTAGAAAGGAGGAGAAACAAAATTTGAAATGCAGCCACTGTGGGGGCAATGGTCATGAGAAAAATGATTGCTTTGAATTGGTGGGAATCCCAGATTGGTACAAATGATTTAAGAATGAAAAATGAATGAACAACATAGCTAACTATGTTGATAATGAAGATACATTGAGTAACAGAGATGATGTAACTAGTCAGCTAGGGGAGCAGCCTCCAGATATGAATAAGCTTATACAAGAGGAGATAAGCAAATATCTTGGAAATTACTTCAAAAATGCCAATGCAGGAGTTGGAAGCTCACCAAATGCTGCAGCAAACATGATAGACACAGGTGATATACCTCAAGATGATGCTGCTATGAGTCACTTTGCTTTTGGGTTGTCCCATGATGCACAACAAACAGAATGGATAGTGGATTCTGGGGCAATCATACATGTGTGTTGTAATCCAGCACTTATGCATACCATGAGGAAACTTTCAGAGCCTCAAAAGATTTTCTTACCTAATGGTTCTAACCTATTAGCACATTACTGTGGAGAAGTTCAGTTAAATGATGATATTGTGCTCCAGAATGTGTTATTTGCATAAGCTTTTACTCATAACTTGATTTCAGTTGGACAGATGGCTAAGGATATACAAGGAAAGGTTCTATTTTTGCCATCTCACTGTCTTATATAGAATCAGACTAATGATCATATCCTGAGGATTGGGAAATTGAAAGGGAGATTATATGTGTTCAAACATGTGACCTCAGAGAAGGTTTGCACAACACAATGCAGCAAAGACATGTCTTTGCAACAATGGCATGAGTATCTAGGCCATCCTTCAGCTGAGAGTATGTGGCATATGCCTCATCTCAAGAGATCCTATACAGATGCTGGCTTTGAAGAGTTTCATAGTTATGAAGTGTGCTATAAAGCCAAGCAATAGAGAAAGCATTTTCCTTTGTTGCAGAGAAGATGTGATACACCATTTGAGTTAATTCATGGAGATCTACGGGGACCATACAGAGAGGAAAGTATTACAAATAATGCTTATATTTTGACTCTAGTGGAAGACCATTCAAGGTCTACCTGGACTTATCTACTTCATTCCAAAGTACATGTATTCAAAGTACTTCGAAGTTTTATAGCTATGGTGGCAACACAATTTGGATACAACATTAAGAAGTTTAGGTCTGACTATGGGACAAAATTTGTTAATTCTGCTGTTACACATTTGTTTCAGACTAGAGGAATTTTACATCAAAGATCTTGTGTCTATAGTCCACAGCAAAATGGGATTGTTGAAAAGAAGCACAAACATCTACTGCAGGTGGCCAGGGCTCTTATGTTTCAAAGCAACCTCCCTAGTAAGTTCTGGCCTTACTCAGTTCTCCATGCTACATGGTTGATTAACAGGATTCATTCTGCTATTCTCAACTGGATTTCGCCTTATATATGAAATCTTATTTCAGCAATCTCCTGACTTGCATATTATTCAACTCTTTGGATGTTTGAGCTTTGCAGCAAATGTTCTACCTTCAAAAACAAAGTTTGATTCTAGGAGTTACAAGTGTATATCCGTGGGAAATGCAGTCAACAAAAAGAGGTACATCTTGTATAATCTGGATAATGCTAAGATTCTTATCTCTAGAGATGTCAAGTTTATACCAGATTCTTATCCCTTACAATGCACAAAATCATTACCTTCTCTTCATTTTCCAAGTTTTGATGATTCTTCCCTACCAACCCTTCAGCTTCAATTCCTATAATTCCTGCTGAGTTATCTGATCTTCCCTCTGACTTAGGATCTTCTTCTGCTCTTCCACCTGTTCCAACTCTTAGGAAAAGTCGGAGAATTCCTCATCCACCATCCTATTTGCAAGATTATATTTGTTCAGTTTCTCATTCTTCTCTTCCTTGTTTGTCTTCTTCTTCTTCTAATCTCACTCCTCTCACATTTCCTTTCATATATTCTCCTTCTTTCACTCCTGACTTTTACTTATTTTTGCTTAATGTTGATTTCTTAACTGAACCCTTTTCCTATAAAGAGGCAAGTAAGTATATCGAATGGACCACTGCAATGGAGCAAGAACTCCTTGCTTTGGAATCCAATTAGACTTGGGAACTCACTACTTTGCCTTCTGGCAAACAAGCTATTGGATCTAAGTGGGTTTATAAGGTGAAACTAAACACTAATGGGACTGTAGAGAGATTCAAGGCCCGACTGGTTGCAAAGGGTTATAAACAGGAGTATGGTTTGGACTACCAATAAGATTTTTCACCAATTGCTAAACTAGTGAGTGTGAGATTGCTTATTGCTCTAGCTACAGCTTACTCTTGTCCCCTTCATCAAGTAGATTTTAACAATGCATTCTTGCATGGACATTTAAGTGATGACATTTATATGCTTCCTCCGCAGGGGTATCACAAAGCTCTTCCCAGTTAAGTGTGCAAACTAATCAAGAGTTTATATGGACTGAAGCAGGCCTCCAAGGAGTGGAACATCGAACTCAGTAAGCTCTTGTTTTATCTTGGTTTCTCTCAGTCTCTAGATGATAATTGCTTGTTTATCAAGGGTAGTGGGGATCAGTTTGTGGCTTTCTTGATATTGATGATATTCTCATCATAGCCCCCTCTATTGATGCTATTTGTGTTGTTAAGCAAGCACTTCACTCAACTTTTACTATTAAGGATTTAGGTGCTGCTCGATATTTTCTTGGGGTTGAGATTGCTAGGGGTATTGATGGTACTTATTTGAGCCAGCGCAAGTATATACTTGATCTATTAGAGTCTACTGGGCTCATAGGTTGCAAGCCATCCTCCACACCTTTACCTTCTGGCCTCCATCTTGGCACCTCTTATCCTCTTATGACTGATCCTGATTCTTATAGAAGGCTAGTTGGAAAATTGCTCTACCTATATCTCACGCGACTCGATCTCTCTTATGTCGTTCAACAACTAAGCCAGTTTGTTCTCTCTCCTTCTACTTCACATTGGGATGCCGCCATTCATGTGCTACGTTATCTCAAAGGGTGTCCTTCACTTGGTTTATTCTTTGGATTTTTAGCTTTTTTTCTCCTTATCTACGTACTGCGACACTGATTGGGGCTCCTGCCCTGACACTCGCCGGTCCCTCATCGGGTATTGTGTGTTCTTTGGGTCCTCCCTCATCTCCTGGTGGTGCAAGAAATAGACCACTGTGTCTATGTCCACCACAGAGTACCGCAGTATGAGCTCTACAGTTCGAGAGTTGATGTGGATCAACTACTTGTTGCAAGCCTTTCATGTGTCTATTTATTTGTCTGTATCTCTTTATTGTGATAATCAAGCAGTGGTTCACATTACCAAGAATCCTGTTTTCCATGAGCGCACCAAGCATCTAGACTTGGATTGCCATTTTTCTCGTGATCACTATAAGAAGGGTTTCATCTCTCCTACTTTTATAGCTTCTCAATCTCAGTTGGCGGATCTTTTCACTAAGTCCCTTCCTAGCCCGCGCTTTCGTCTTCTCTTGTCCAAGATGAGCGTTGCCGATATTCACCGTTCTCATCTCGCGGGGGGTGTTGAAGTGGGCTTATATTGTTGCTGCATTCCATGCATACATACAATGCAACTCGATCATGCAGTGGATCATACTCCACGTCAGCATGTATTATAATTCATCTCGTTCCTTACAGGACCACAAGCCGATCTGCACTGGAGATATTTTACCCAGCTAGCAATGATCTCGGACGTCAAAACAAATGCACGCAGATCGTGTAGCTGCACCGTTGGATCTAGCTAGATATTTTACTTGTTTCGGTTATTTTGCTTATTGGTTTTCAGTTTGTATAAATAAGAAACAAACACACTTGTCTATTGTAAGCTTTGAGTGATTTTAGCAGATCTAATTGCGAACATATTCACTACTTTGTATTGAGTGATTGTTTCAAAATAAAACGATGAGGTTTTCCTTTCAATTCCTTCTTAATTTCTACATTTTTTAATATTTTGTAGGAAATAAGGGAGTACAAGGAGCATTTAGTTAAGTTCTAAAAGGCATCTTAAAATACCTTTTTATATCTTAAAATCGTGTTTTGATTTTAACTAAAGTTAGGTTTCGACTTTAGAAGTAACTTTAAATTAAGATTGTCTTCCGTTAATCAGCCGCCAGGCGCCCACCACTTAGTTTCTTCACATTAAAATTTTAGAGCAGGAACAACATGTTGACGACGGAGGTGTGTCGCGCATATATAGCCTCTGTGGGGGATGCAGCCGGCGAACTCGGCGACCTATAATAATTTTGAAGCTATTTTCCGATTAGAAGGGCTGAGTTTCAACACTGAGGACTCTGTTTGCATGATAAACCTCCCCTGTAGGCTGTAGAGAGGGATAGAGAGTAATTACTCAATGTAACCATGCACACCCATTAATTAATTATAGGCAAATATATTTTAATTCTAGTAAATTGAATATGCAATTCATATTTATTAATTATAATAATAATAAATTTAACAATTTATATTTTAGGTTTCCATCAACCTACTCGATGTTATAATTAATTTTATCATGTATTAATATGTACGTAGTTCAAGACGAAGTTATATATACAAAGGCAGATGTATTAATGTGTATATAGTTCGAGACGAAGTTGTATATACAAGGGCGGATGGAAGGGGAGTCTAGGGGGACCCCCCCTCCCAATAATTTTTTTAATCGGGTTATCTAGTTAAATTTTAATTTTGTCTCCCTAATTTTTTTATTTAAGGTTTTTATTGTTAGGTTTAATATATTTTAAAAAAATATATGATATTAGTTTATTTATAATTGAGCTTGGGAAGAGGTGGATGAATTAATGTGTATATAGTTCAAGACGAAGTTATATACAAGGGCGGATGGAAGGAGGGTCTAGCCCCCCCCCCCCAACAATTTTTTTAATTGGGTTATTTAGCTAAATTTTAATTTTACCCCCCTAATTTTTTTAATTTAAGGTTTTTATTGTTAGGTTTGATATACTTTAAAAAAATATATGATATTAGTTTATTTATAATTGAGCTTGGGAAATTGGGCCTCACTCAAATATATATAAAAAAATATTGGAACAAAATTAAATACACACAAATCAAAATAAATTAAACAAATTCTCTCCAATCAAAACAAATTAAACAAATTAGAGTTGAATTGGCAATTCGACTTTTGTGAATTAGATTACATATTTGTTAAATTGATATCAACCTTAATTTAATAATGAATCATGATTAAATTGCATTTTTTATTTGAAATTATTAATCTATGTTATTCACATAATTTATTTTATAAATTATATATTGTGAAGTTATCATTTTAATAATTCAACGCCAGAATTATAATTTCTATCTCAAATGATTACTATAAATGAATTATTATTCCAAATTTATTATTGGTCATAACCAAATAAATTTCAATTAACGAATTAGATTATATTAGAAAAGAATTCAATTCAAATCTATTTATTCATGTTATTATTTTCAGTTATTTATTTTAATGAAAAAGACATTCTTTTCTATTTAATTTGGGAAATGGAAAGAAAGATGAATTGAAGGTGTAAACTAATCCTAAAATGGCATCGTTTCAATAGAGAAAAACAATGAACAAATGAAAATGACGTCATTTCACAAACACACATATGGAAAAAAGTAATTAAATGCATAATTATTCACAATCGTCTCATTTTTAATGTTCTTTCTTAGCGGCACGAATAAATAAGAAGTATGAACAGTTGCGTTTTGCCCTCCAAAGAAAATTTTCTAGATCCGTCACTATATGTGTGTGTGTGTGTGTGTGTGTGGTCTCTTGTCAGACTTTGGAAACCCAAAATGCCTAAAATCAGATCGTCAGGCGGGTAGGTCAACCCGACCCGACCCGACCCGCCCAAAAAAAAGTTCACCAGAAATAGTATTATTTTTAACACTAAAAAGTATCAGTCCCAAGTACAAAACATATCACCCATAAACATAAAAGGTATTGGGTCTACAACTTGTCGTATACGAGTTTCATTAATTGGAATTGTTATTTATTCTATTTCAATTAATGTTTAGAGCTTAGGGGTTTGGGGTTTAGGGGTTTCTTAGGTTTTTTTAGGTTTTTTTTTTTTGGGAGGGGGGGTTAGGGGTTTATTTTGTGTTTTTAGGGTTTATTAATTCCATTTTAGGATAAAAATTCATATTTATTTCAAATAAATTAAATCAATTCACTTTAATCTTAGTGTTTACTAATTTTATTTTAGGATATAAATTTTTGGGAAAAAAATAAAAAGGAAAAATAGAAAATTGAAAAAACAAATTAAAAAAAAAACAAAAATTATGCCCAGAAAAATATATATATATATATATATATATATATATATAAGACGGACGTGTGACGCCCACGCGCCTGTCTGACAGTGTTGTACACTAATTTGGTTGGATAAGAGACCGCCCTATATATATAGTGTACGTACGTAATTAGAGTACCGCTACTGATCATGTATATATGTTGTATGGATATGGGAGTATGGGACGCAAAAAAAAAAGGTGATTCTGTGCTAAATATGGGTGTTTGATTAGACAACTAAAGAGAAGCTAATATTTGTTGCATTGCATTGCATGGTAGAAGAGAAAATGAGACAATTAACCTCAGAAATTTATGAGTAAGAAGAGTTGGTCAACGATCAACATTAATCCTAGCTAGCTAATGCGAACGAGCGATGCATAGATAATGAACAACACTCAATAAAAGTATATATATATATATATAAAACGAAATTAAACACCGAAGCAGCAGTACTGGGAGGGAAAATCAATTATTCAAAGACCATTAATTAATTAATCAATTAACCAAAGATGACGAAGGTGCAGATATTGTGCATATGGATATCGATGTTGGTTGCCGGAAACCATGCAGCCGAGTTTAATCTCAACAAATACGGCGCCAAGGCCGACGGCAAGTCCGACGACAGCACGGTACGTACATACATACACTCATGATATACATATATATAACATCAAATTCAAACTTAATTAAAAATATATATGTATATATAATATATATTAGGCAATCACGAATGCCTGGAATGAAGCTTGCAAGGCTGTGGGAGGTAGTAAATTGGTGATCCCTAAAGGAAAGTACATGGTGGGTCCATTAAAATTCCAGGGTCCATGTCAGGGTCCCATGACCCTTCAAGCCTACGGCGCTGAATTCATCGCCCCTGCTGATCCCGCCAAATTCCAATCCCAAAATGGCTGGATTTTATTCGACACCATCACCAACTTCAACCTCCATGGTGGGACCTTCGACGGCCAAGGCAAGACCGCCTGGAAGCAAAACGACTGGAAGAGCGAGGCCTGCTTGAAATCCGGAAAATGTACTGCCATCCCCATTGTAAGCTACCAGATCCTCGAATTCAGTTTGGTGTTTCATCTTGTATTCCAACCATTGAATTTATGACATGCGTGATTGCAGAACATGCATTTCTACAAGCTCACGAACTCGATGATCCAAGGCGTGGCGTCCGTGGACAGCAAGCAGTTCCACATGAACTTGCTGCACTGCAAGAACCTGACGCTCAGCCAGATCAAGATCACGGCGCCGGAAGACAGCCTGAACACCGACGGGATCCACATCGGCCGCTCGAGCTTCATCAACATCACGGACGCCGACATTAAGACGGGGGACGACTGCATCTCACTGGGAGACGGGAGCCAGCAAATAGACATCCAGAAGGTGAGGTGCGGCCCCGGCCACGGCCTCGCCATCGGGAGCTTGGGGCGGTACAAGAACGAGCAGGAGGTGGTGGGGATCAGGATCAAGAACTGCACCCTCACCAACACCATGTACGGGACCAGGCTGAAGACGTGGCCTTCCTCCCCGCTGCCCGGCGTGGCGCGCGACCTGCACTTCGACGACATCGTGATGAACAACGTGAGCACACCCGTCCTGATAGACCAGGAATACTGCCCCCACGATCAGTGCAACAAGGGGGTGCCGTCGCAGGTTAAGATCAGTCAAGTCAGCTTCAAGAACATAAAGGGAACGTCGGCGACGAACGTGGTGATGAAGCTGCAGTGCAGCAAAGGGAATCCGTGCCAGAACGTGCAGATCGCCGACATTGATTTGGCCTATCACGGAACGAACGGGACTGCCTCGACGGAATGTGGAAATATCACGCCCACGCTCAAGGGGAAACTTTCCCCGCCGGTCTGTCAGGCGGCCAAGGCTGCCTAGCTAGCTACCTACTTACTCATATGTGTTTTTTAATTTATTTACTTATTAATTTCATTTTAATATAATAATTTGATATGCTCATGCACCCCGGTGAATGGTGGTGAATTTAATTAGTACGTACTGTAACTGTTAAGTTACTTTGTTTCATTCTTTAAATACTTGTAAAATTATTTTCATTCAATTTAAATAAAATGGAGTAGTCTCTACAATTTTACATGCACATGTTTGTTTAGCTGAAAATCCTCCATTGCATATTTGGAAATTTATTTAGGATAAATCCGTTTAACAATTGCTGCATTTAATGTCTTAAGTTGGGCTTCTCTATTCCATAAAGGCCACAACCAAGTAATGGGGACTACCTATAGTAAATCTGGAAAAGTCGATGCTGCGCAAACGGGCGTGGCGCCCAACTTTTCTATTTTATTTTTTAAAAATATTTTTGGGATATTTTTTTATTTTTAAGTAGATGTTAATTATGTTGATTTTGATTTTTTTCGTCTTTTACTATGTAAATGATGCAACTTAGTGATAAGTCCATTTATTTCGTGTTTTTATGGGCATTTTGGTCGTCATAAATGTCCTTGTTAGTCTGTTTTGAATCGAAAAGAACCAGGTTGCAATCAAAGGGCATTTCAGAAGTCGAGTCTAGTGAAAAGGGCATTTTATGCCTAATTATTCATGATTATCTCATCGCCATAAACCACATTCAAAGGCAAAGGGAACTTCTTCAGCATTCATCCTATATTCGGGAGGCAGAATGGCCACAACAGAAATGGAGGAAGCTGACCAGATAATGCCATGCCCATATTGCTCGCACAGACTCAACCATAGGCCAGAATGGGCACATGCGGAAATCTTGGGATTCAATTGAAGTCAAAGGAGGCATGAGAGATAGATACAAATCCGAGAAGGGTTGGTGCTAAGTTGGAATGCAGGAGAGGCGTAGAGATGAAGAGATAAGCTCAATCCCGGAAAAATAGGGATTTGATCAACAAACTGGATAAGGCTTATCTAGTCAGGTACAGAGGGCACGCCAGATCTGGAATCCAGTAAAGACCCTAGTTTGTTGGGGAAGCTCAAACTCGGAAATGTAACTATTTAAGCTAGTTTGTTTTATGTAATGAACAGCTTTTGAAGTCAGAAACACTGCTATAATATTTTTTTTTCTGCACTTTTATTTCGTACGCTGCTTAGGCAGCAAGAACAATCCAATAGGCCTTAAGCCGTAGACAGGCGGTTGATTCAAGAAGAATGTGTGCTCCGTAATGTAGAAGGCGGTTGATTCAAGGCCAAGTCACTTGGGATCATAAAGCAACTGCCAAGACAAGATGGAGGAAGTATTTAAGGTCTTTTCAGATCTTAAAATCACTTATGCAAGCAGGTTATTACCGTGGTTTGTGAGAATCTCTGAAACTTACATCTAGTTTCATCTCAAAGATCCAAGACATTCTCCCCGACATCAGCCTAGCATCCCAATCAGCTGGAGCTTGTTCCAGTTGTGTGTGTAGGTTAGATAGTCAACATTGAGAGTTTAGGATTTAGAGTGACTTGTTTTCTATGTATATGTTTAGATAGATTTATTTGAAAGATTATTCGAGTGAGTGAAGTTAGAATAGTCTTCTATATGTTGTATGCAGTGTTGTCAAGAGAGTGAACCGAGACAACATCAACATTGTTATTTTTATCACTTGTGATAGTGAATTTCGTCTTGAGGCAATCACACACCGTAAGGAGTGTGATTTAAAATTTATCTTGTGCAAAGTTTTATTTATAGTTCTGATGCATGTTGAAGGCACTGTGGTAACACTAACATCAACATTACTCACAACTTTACTGTTTACATCTGAAATTCACATTATTTCAGGCAACAAATTCTAACAAATACCATAACGGTAATTAAACTACATGTGCTTTATGGGTATAACGATAGTCATCTGTAGTAATAACGATAGTCATTTGTGAGCATAATGATAATGAAAGAAACTGAATTTTTTGTATGATAATTTTCCGTATCTTAAAATACAATCAAACAACTATTGTTATGTATTTAATCAACTAACGTTATACTCCAAACTAACTAACGCTACCCTAGATCTGGAAATAAATCACGAAAATTTAAAAAATAACATGATTTTAAGCATCCCTAATGCTTTAATCTAACATTAACCCACAAAATATTATCACTAACCATAATGAAAGCATACGGCTAACCTCTCCTGTTCCAGACGGATTCCTATGTGCATCCTCCATTTTCGAGGAACTGATTCTGACCATCGAAAAATGGTAGTTAGACGATAGACAATAACTATTGACAAGAGAAGAGAGATTTGAACCTTAATCATCGAGTTTCTCGCAAATTTTACATTAAGATTACTTCATAGTTTTCTGGCGATAGGCCTACTTGTGTTGAGAGATAAAGAGAGGGGACGACGAAGTGAAAGGGTGAAAAGATCGGCAATGGCGAGAAAGTGAGGAGTCAATGCTGCTTGTAACGTTAAGAGAGAGAGAGAGAGAGAGAGAGAGAGAGAGAGAGAGAGATTTTTATGGTGTACGTGTACACTAATGATCATTTTCGTAGGTTAATAATACAAAAATGAGAGAAGAAATTAGCATTCGTTTATATATATGACTCAATTATAAAACCTAATTAATGAATATACCTAGTCAATAACAAAATAATAAGAAATTGAATGAAATATCTCAATTTAATATGGTGAAATTGGATATCAGTCAAAATTTGAAATTGGTAAATTTTGAAAAATACAAGAAATTAAAGTTCAAAAAAAAAAGAAAAAGAAAGAAAAAACACTTGGACGGTTGGTTTGTGGTGTGAACAAATGGGAATGCCAATTGGACGCGGTGGTTTTGCGCTATGAGTCGTATAGTTGACTGGAAAAATTGCGCTTGCTAAAACAAGAAAGTTGAGCACGCAAATTAATAAAATAAAATAAACAAATTGAGGTGTGAATGCAAAATAAAAAAGTCGTAACTCGTATCTATCGAAGAATAGTATCGTTCATGTACAAACAAACAAACAAAAAGAAAACAAAAAACAAGTGTCCCTCTGCGTATCTCACATGCCAAATGAATCATCATACAAAATACTAGCTAATTAAAATCCGGAAAAAAAATTAATAATAATCATCATCATCATCATGATCTTGGTCAAAAACAAAACCCGATCGACGGCAGGGATGGGATGATCTAAGCGTGATATCCATTGCCATTGGTGGTTCCTTGGTGTGGGTTCTTAGCAGAGTCCCGTTTCCTCTTGAGCACAATAAACCATGTGAATGCTTCTAGGAGAGCAGCAGCAGCTCCCAAGAATATGAGCACTCCGATATATGCGTTTTTCCATTTCTTCTCTGGGTCCAAAATGTCGAATCCCTCAAAAATGTTGGCGATGCTCAGAGCTATCACCGTGTACCCTACGCTCTGGTGGTATATGTTCCAGTATAATCTGTATTTATGGTCGGGCTTCGGCCGAAGAAGCAAGGCAAACACCTGAAGTGTTCCCAGGGCGAAGAGTGTAATGCCGATGTTTCTGTGGGTGGTGTGCTCCACTCCGGCGGAGTCGCTGCCGAGTTTAATGCCGGTGCCCCATCCGGCCACACCCACGATGTAGGCGGAGGTCTGGCAGGTGACGTGGATGTAGAACCATGCCGGATTGGCTGACTTGAACACCTTCAAATACCTGGCCGCCATGGCCCCCACCGGCATCAGGATTCCCCAACTCACCACATTCAACACCCCATGTACATTTCTCTTGCGCTGTCTGGATCCTCCGCCGGCGCCGCCTGCGGTGGTACTTCCGGTGGCGAAATTGATGCTCCCCACGGATCTCACATTATCTCCGGTGAAGGGGTGAGCCCGAGGGACTCCCCCGGAAACGTCGCCGTGCTGCCAGAGCTGAGTGAAGCTGCTGCTTCCCTGCGGAAGTTGGATGGTAGCGTATATGATCATCTGGTTGTTGTCCACGAATTCCGCGGAGATATCCGAAACGCTGAAGCTCAACGGACCCTCTTGCAATGTTGTCTCGTAGCTGGTGATCGGGGAGGTGTAGGCACGGATTGAGCCGTTTGGGGCTGCGAAAGCGACCAAAGACTGTGCTCCGATCATGGCCCCGCCGTTGGGATTGAGTGCCCAAGCCACCCAGTTGGAGGCGGTCACTCCGGTGTGTCTGTAGGCTATTTCTATGGAGTTGCTGCTCTGCTCGTAGTTCCAGTGAAGGAACGCGTTCAACACGGGGAGACTGTTGCAGTCGGAGTATGTCCTGCCGCCGGAGAAGCTGTGCGGTGGGCAGTTCTGCAACACAACTTTAATTTCAGTAACGAGCTAGAGTTAATTATAATTTATAAATATATAAATTTATGCTCACATTAGCTGTAGTTGGTGTTGTCGGTGTTGTTGGTACTGTGGGGGCTGCATCCGGAGGCGGGCAGGGGGCGGCGGCCCCTGTATCTCCGGTGGCGAAATCAATAGTCCCGGAGGACCTGACATGATCTCCGGTGATGGGGTGTCGGCGAGGGGCGTCACCGGAGAGGTCTCCGTGTTGCCAGAGCTGAGTGAAGCTGGTAGCATTACCCTGAGGAAGTTGAATGGTGGCGTAGATGATGATCTGGTTGTTGTTGACGAATTCTGCGGATATAGCCGGCACGCCGAAGCTCAATCGACCGGGTTGCAATGTTGTGTCGTAGCTGGTGATCGGGGAGGTGTAGGCGCGCATTGAACCGTTTGGGGCGACGAAAGCAACCAAAGACTGAGCTCCGATCATGCTGCCGCCGCTGGGATTGAGGGCCCAAGCAATCCAATTGGAGTCGGTGATCTGTTCGTGCCTGTAGGCTATATCAACGCTGCGGTTGCTTTGGTTGTAGTTCCAGTGGATGGAAGCGTTCAGCACCGGGAGATCGCTGCAGTTCACGAAGCTTCTGCCATTGGAGAATGCATAGCTCGAGCAGCTGCTTTGAGCATTAGATGATCCAATTAACAAGATCGTCAACAACAGAGCAGAGAAGAGTACTGCATGAGTTTTCTGCTCCATTTTGAGATCAACGATCTCTCTCTTCTTTCTTTCTTTCTTTCTTTCTTTCTTTCTTTCTTTCTTTCTTTCAGCAGATTAATCTGATGAGGTATGTATGGCTGATGAATGGGAAATGATTTAGGAGAATGGAGTTTTATAGAAAGTCCAGATACAGTGAAAGAATCTGAATGGAAGAAAAGTTGGCGTGTTAGAAAGGTGTAGGTAAAGACTTGGGATGGTCTGACTGTTTCTACACAAATCAAGTGTGTGCTGTGTCATGTGTGGAATGGATCCCCACCCAAGTCCTGAGGAGAGAGAGAGCAGGGGAAGGAAGGAAGGGGGCAGGAAAAGTCCAGGGTGATTCCATTTTTGCATGAATATGTATATTCAAAGTTGCATTGGAGATTAGACTATTCTTTGAAATACTCGTGCCCCATTGGTCCACCTCTCAACCACTCCTCCCTTCCTTCAAACTTTTACCTTGTCTCTTTCTTGGGAAATTAGAAAAACAAAACAAAAAAACACCCTAAATTTTGATGACTTAGCAAATTACATAGCCTTGTCCTGGTCAATACAAGGAATGCTCACCTCACCGCACCAATCAATAATTCGGCTCCATTGGGATATTTTTCAGTTCCTTTATCAAAATTTAAAATAGAATTGACACAATATTTTCTTTCATATATAATCACGAGGAGTTTTGTAATTCAATATTTATTGATGACCTATTTGAATGAAAGAATAATTATAGTTTAATCCCCCGATTAATTTCCGTAAATGGCCGGTTACTTTGATGTGGCTAGCTAGATAGAACAATGCTGGCTGTGAGAAACCAACCTTACCTTTTGGTTTTGGATGAATTCAAAATATTTTTGTGAAAAGTAGTTTACAAACAAGTGTGAAATTACCCTTTTTATAAGAAAAACATGATTGGACATGTATATTAATTTCTTAGTAAATATTTTAACACAAAGCTCATTCTCTTTCTCTGAATGTTATCCTATGGCATCTATCATCTCTTTCTCTTTCCCTTGATGTATAATTTTTACTATCAATTTTTCTGTCTCACCATAAATTACCTTGTTTAATTACATTAAGTTTTTCACGGTTTTACTTGTAATCTTCAAGCATATATATGTAATAATCAAGAATTTCAAATATAAATGCTCATTTGTCAAATTACAACTCCTGTCATTAAAATTTGATGTGACGATGGGTTTTTTTTCCCCACCTATTTTGAGACTCGGAAATCTTTCTAAATATTAGAAAATTATACTTTTATATAAAATAGGATCCACATGATTAAACAACAATTTCTCGCCTAAAGTAATTTGACTTGTGAGATTGAGACGTACGTAAGGTGATAAAATTATTAACAATATATAAGAAAATGATACATACATGATTGAATATTGCACAAACAAAAGGTTTGATAAAATATTATTGATAAATTATTCAGAAATGAATTGATCTCTCAATGTGTGGATTTTGGACGTCCAATTGTGGAATAGGAGATTAGTTAAATGCTTATATATTATATACTACCTAGTTCACTAGTTGTACGATCATAAGTTTCTTTCTCCCAATCGAAACATGCAATAAAAAAATTATTGTATGAAATATGAAATGAATTATATACTGAGAGCGGTCGTTGAGGTCGTTGATGCTAGAATCATCCGTGCAGTTGACAATTCAAATTTGTACAACGTACTATATGTAAATACATATGTACAGTGTACTACTTAGACTTAATAATAATAATAATAATAATAATAATAATAATAATAATAATAATAATAATAATAATAATAATAATAATAATAATAATAATAATAATAATAATAATAATAATAATAAACTATTCAGCAGTATGTGATTTATGTATTTGGAATAATGCGTTTAATCCGTCGTAGAAAGTGTTGGTGAATTAATAGAAATACTATTTTTTCTTCAAAAATATAAATAAATTAAGAATTGGGCCTAATTGGGTCGGGCACTTGTGTATCCAGGCTAGGGACAGTTGCTCCTCGCAACCTTTTTTAATTTTTTTTATGGAATTGTTATTTATGATGTAAATTTTACCTTTTCCATCTCACTTATTCCATGCATAATACATATCTATATTGATGCTTCACTCTAAAAAACTAATGATTTACTTAATAAAAATAAAAATATAAAAATTCAAAAATTAAATTAAACAAAATAGAAAAAAAGATAAAGAAAAAGAAAAAAGTCTTCTCAATTCCTCAAGTCCAACCACCACCTTCCTTCCTTCTATCTGCAAACCAGCCGCCCTCTCACTCACCGCCGAGACAACCTGCAACCTTCCCCAACAATTCACCGTTGCCGAGACAACCGCCCTCCTTTCTTCCATTTGCAATCCAAAATTTGCTCGCCGCCTGAAGGATGAAGATTCAAAATCTAAAACTAGTTCAAAAAATTCAGTTCGAATCTCGTCATAGGGGTCGAAAATTATTTCTCGAATGTATTTGAAAAAAAAACGATATCAAAATCATATCCAACTTGGTAACTTGGTTCGAGAATTTGATTTTCGAACAGATTTCTATATATTCGAAAACACATTTTCGAACAATATCATTGTGTTCGAATTCGAACTGTAATTTTCAAACGATTCCGGACGAAAAAGTGAAGATGAGAGAGAAAGGGTGATGGGGGAGATTAAGAGTGGGGAGATTGGCGGCAGGGGTGGGAAGCGATCGTGGTTGTAGGCTAGGAGTGGATGAATAGAGATAAAGAGGAGGGATGAACAAATTAGCAGATGGGCGCGCGCGGCATCACCGGAGAAGAAGAACTGCTGCAGAAATGGTGGCAGTCGACAGATTAGCCGGTGGAATGAGTTTTTTATTATTATTTTAATTTTGACTTTTTATTTAATGAAGATATTTAAATAATTTTATAATTAATTATTTTGAATTAATTCCCTTTTTTTATAGGGTTTGTATTTTTTTTTTAATTTTATATATAGGGTTATAATTTATGAATGTTGAATATTAATTAAATTAGTATTCACTAGTTAAAATTTTGATTTTTAAATCTAGGTTATTTGTTAATATAGATTATACATTTATTAAGTTGACGTCAAATATCAATTTTTAATAATGAATTGTGATTGAATTTCTTCTTCTTATTATTTTTTAAAATTATTAATGTATGTTGTTCACATAATTTATTTTATAAATTATATATTGTAAATTTATTATCCTTTTTATTATTTTTCACTCTTATAACGCCAAGTTATACTTTGTACATCAAATAATTTGTAAGAATTTATTCTTCCTAATTTTATTGCGAGGCATAACCAATTTAATTTTGATTAATAAATAAGTTTAGAAAACCTCATTTCAAAACTATTTATTCTAGTTATTCTTTTCAATTATTTATTTTAATAAACAACAATAATTTTTTCTAGATATTTAATTTGGTGAAAATTGAATAAAGTGTAATCAAAATGATATTGTTTTACTAAAAAAAACATTAAAAGCATCGTCATTTCACTAACACAATTATAAAAAAGAAAATTAAATGCATAAATATTAGCAACTGTCTCGGGATTTTTCACTGTATTTTTTTAGCTACACGAGTAAACGGGAAGCGCAAAGAGCCGTCGCTCCAGTCCCGTGAAAAAATAGTTTCTGAATTCGCCACTGCATACGAGTAGTGCTCTAATTTTTCAAAATGCACGTTATTCAATATTTCAATTAAATGTTGATATTCCAAACATTATCAATGGAAGAAACTCAGAAAAAGCATAGAATGTTATAAAATACTCCATTGATATCATGGCACACATAATTAATATCAATTAAAAATATTGCATAATGAATATTTTGAATGTATTTTTGGAAAATTCGGACACTGCCCATACTGTATGGTTTGCCTCGAATTTTCCGATCCGGTCTGCCTCTTGCTCCGAAATCAAATAGCTGAGATCATAAATAGATATTATTTGTACTTGCAGTTTAATTTTGTGGTCCTTCAATGAATCATTATACAAGTAGGAACTAAATTACGAACAGACGTCGATCGATGTTAATTTAATTTGATAGAATATAATAATAGGAAAATAATATATATATATATATATATATATATATATATAGAGAGAGAGAGAGAGAGAGAGAGAGAGAGAGAGAGAGAGAGACATTACACACTATTTATTTGGAGGAAGGCTCGGGTGCCGGGTCAAAATCCGAATAGAAGCACAATTAAACACAAACAAAATACAAATGAAATCGTCTATTGCATAATAGTGTTATTTCTAATGTTACATGGTTTAGATTGTCACCACATGTCCATGTACACAATGGGAGCATATGAGCATCATTTTGATAAACTGATAAAGATTTTTCCACAAAGATTAAGAAAAAAATTGGGACAGATAATTAATCAAGAAACTTCCTAATATGTTCCTATTTATTTCATCGATAGTGAATTAGACCATAATGTAAACATATTAGGAGTACTGTATATATTAGTAAATTAGTTAAATATATAGAGAAACATGCATATATACATCGGGACATCCCAAAATTTGATATGAATTGATGCTTCTCTCCTCTCTCTCTCTCTTCTCTCCTCTCTCTCTCTCTCTCTCTACTTCATAAATCAATGTTTTGATTGTATCTTTCTTTGGGTTGGCCACCTAAGGGCAAGATTTTGTGTTAAATTGTCTTTGAGAAAAGTAATTTAGCATGGGTATTTCATTTATGATCTCAATTTGAAGTTAATACGAGAGTTTAATATCTAATTGATATTTAGTGATTGTTTGAGCTTAATTTGGTGAAGTTTGAATTCAACCCTAGAGATAAGGGAATCTTATTTGGCCAATTATGTTCTAGAGGCTCGAGGGAGTTCTATGATTAATTTTGTTTAAATCACGAGAGTGTAAATTAGCATATCGTTCATCTCAAGATGATTGTGCCTATGTTGATGAGCATCGCCCCCGAACCCCGTTTTCTTGTTAATTAAATCCCTAAGTTTATCTATTTTGCAATTTCCCGTTTTAATTGGTTTCGTGAATTATTTCTTCTTATGCTTAGTTTAGAAAATCCAAAAAAATATTCGTTTAGTTTAACTTGTAGAACAACGTGTGTATGATGCTTGTTTAGCTTGAATTTTCCAAAAATTCCCTGTGTTCGACCCGATTTCGCATGTTATAACACTGTACACTTGCACTGTGGGATTGGTTTCTTTTAAAACTTGTTTGATAATTTGTGCATTGTAAAGAAAAATCTCATAAGATCTCTACTCCATTATGACTATAGATGATTCCTAATCATATATAGCCTGCCTTCCTGACTATATATTACACATTTAATTTAAAATTAGTTAAATCAGCTAATCGAGTAATATTTGTGTGTGTGTGTGTTGGTCCCAAATGAGTCTAATAGAATTTAGAAGGGTTTGAATAAATTCTTTTTAAAATTTACTGTAAAATGCAGAATAAATAAGGCCCTGACTCATTCTCGATTTTGTACTATAGTCAATCAATCAAGCAATCAATTTGTGCATTCAGTTAAGTGTGTGATATAGTTCGAAGCTGAAATTTCACTACATAATTTGATATTAAACTTTTAAAAATTACATAGAAAGCAGTAGTTGAACCCGGTAACAGTGGCTTCCTAGACACGATTACCTCAGTTGAGTCGACTTCTCACACTTACAGTTTCTGATAGTTTGCTTTAATGGAAGGTTATGTGCTATTAAAATCTTTACGAGATTTTAGATCTTTTTCGATCTTCAAGAGGAATTCTTGAACTATCAACTGGTTGTGCTTCTTAAACAAGCAAGTGTTGACTAAACTAAAACTGAGTGAAAGCTTAGAAAGAACTGACTTTGCTATTCTATTCTCAAGTACGTGGAGATAAGCTCTTGATTGTGATTCTAATACGAATTTTCTTATCCTTGCAGATTATGAGTTCTTTGTATTCTTTTGCTTACACTTATGTATTCTTGTGTTTTGCACATGCACGCACTCATATCTTTTTTTTTTGTTGAGTCTCTCCTATTTATAGAGGAGTGAGGGTGAAGATTAGCAATATATTACCGGTTTCTAGGAAAGGGTAGGTGTGTGAGTTATTTCATCCATTAAATTTGTCATTCCGACATTGGTTCTTCAAGGCGATTGTTTTCTTTAGTCATTTGCTTGAGTCCTCACTTGTGGGTCGCTTAGGGTGACTGACTTATTTGTGTTCCAGTTGATCAACTTTCAGTTGCTGGAAGACCAATTGATGTTTTTGAGTCGTTGATTTTCAATTGCTTGGAATGACTTGGTTGACTTTTTAGTCATTGGCGTTCATCAATTTCAGTTTTCGCAACTTTCAGTTTTCGTGACTAACTGGAAGTTTGATTATTTACAATTGTTACGGTTTTAACATATCATCAAAATCTATGATTTCCCCAACAATATATATATATATATATATATATATAGAGAGAGAGATGGGATCATGTGAGAACTACATCCCCTTGTGAGAACTGAGAACCAATTTCAACCACATATCTCATCTATTTGGACGGCCAAGATGCACTCCAAGATTAAAAAACGCGGTGGCATTACTATAATTATAGTGACTTTTTAATAAACTGATGGTATTTTCGTAATTTATGAAATCTATTATTTTTTAATACAAATCAGATCTGAGGAGAAAGTGAGGGATCTTTACATGAGCTGGGCCAAGGATCCCGAGTTTCTTCAATTTGACATCTCAACTAATCACTTTATCCTCATAAATTCGTCGGACTCCACCGCGTGATCGTGGTGGTGCGGCGGCAGCGGGCAAGGACTCATTCGCTGGGGCAGGACGAAGTTGACGGTGTTGTTCCGGGTGCAGTAGTAGGAGGCCAGTGTGATGGTGGTGATGAGAAGGAGGATGCCCACGGAGACGCCAATGCCGTAGCCGAAGTCGCCGATGTTTTGGGAACCGAGGAAGCCGCCGGAGTTGGTGGTGGAGTTCATGATAGGGGCGGAGGGGCGGAGGGAGCTTAAGGTGGCCAGTGTCCATGGATATGGGGATTAATGAGAGGTTTGTAGTTGTAGTTGAATATTGTTGAAGTTTCTATGAGGTTGAAAGTCAACGGTAGTGGAAGATTGATTGCGAATTACAAATTGGGGGAGATTTTTATTTAGGGAATATGCATTTGAATTTAGATAATTTACAATTAATTGTTGTAGAGTGGTGAAAACAAAAATGCTAAAAACATAATCGAAATACTAAAATAAGTCATGATAGTGCTAAAACCCTAAAAGAGCAATGCTAAAATAAGTCATGACAGTGCTTAAACCCTAAAAAAAGTCATGCTAAAATAAGTCATGACAATGTTAAAATAGAAAATGACAGTGCTAAAACCTAAAAGAGCAATGCTAAAAAAGGCCATAACAGTGCTAAAATAGAAAATGACAGTGCTAAAAAATGATTTGTAAGTGCTAAAAGTCAAAATGCCATTGTTAAAATTTCAGAATTCAAAAAGGAACACATTTTCTTTACACAACCTTTTGCATCTCCATAGTAAAGCATATTATGGAGCTGCACATAAGGTGAAAAGAGCTCAAACAGAATCAGCCCATTGACCAACTTCAGACTTGTATAATATAAAGTAGACAACATCGAGCATTGGTAAGAAGTGGCAATTCAAATGCTCCAAACTGTGGACTAGTGTTATCGTAGTTATATTCAAACTAAAGCAACAATCCTAAGGAACATGTGCAGCAATAAAGCCAAACTACTAGGAATAGACTAAACATATGCTCAATTCTAAGAACTTTACTACTACAGTTTTATGTCACAAGTTTCTCCATTTATATTAACAGTGTCAACCTTCCCATGGTTGCTCATAAGTTGCAGCTAAAATAGACAAGCCCTTGTATAACAATAAATAGAAACGCAGATTGCCTTCCTCGTGAAATATAATCAGATGATGACGAGATTTCAGAAAAAGAGAATGTCTGGCATAATACATTGACATCAATTACAAATTGGGAGAGATTTTTATTTAGGGATTATGCATTTGAATTTAGATAATTTACAATTAATTGTTGTAGAGTGGTGAAAATAAAAATGCTAAAAACATAATCGGAATGCTAAAATAAGTCATGACAGTGCTAAAACCTTAAAAGAGTCATGCTAAAATGACTCATGACAATGCTAAAATAGAAAATGACAGTGCTAAAACCTAAAAGAGCAATGCTAAAAAAGACCATAACAGTGCTAAAATAGAAAATGACAATGCTAAAAAATGATTTGTAAGTGCTAAAAGTCAAAATACCATTGTTAAAACTTCAGAATTCAAATACTAGTGCTAAAAAAGGAATGCCATAGCTGATATTTAATTTTTTGCACTGCTTATAAGGGTTTTAATATTTCTAGCAGGTGTTTAACAACAGTGCTAAACAAGGAAACATACGTGCTAAAGTAGAAACTATAAGTGCTAAAATACTTTATAAAAGTGCTAAAATACTTTATTTTATTTCAATCCCTTGTTATATAAATGTAACTGGACAAAGGCTCCTCGTCTACCTTCCTTGAAACTGAAATCTTTTGATTTCAATTTCCTCTTTCCTCTTTGAAGTTAAATATGCTGAAGGATGTCCTCGGGCAAAAACACTTAATGATGCTAGATGTGCCAACTTCAAGTGCAAATGTGAAGTTCTCCAACAGAAGATGGTTATTCTGATTGTATATATTCTGATGCAGTTAATGATAGTGCAAAAAGAAAGTTGATTTGAGGGTTTCTTGTCATGCTAAACAAAGGTCATGTTAGTGCTAAAATAAGTCATGACAGTGCTAAAATAGGGAATGACAATGCTAAAATCCTAAATTGAAAAATACACGCGTGAATCACATATACATTGAAATTTCCGATTTTACCCTTACTAAGTTTTAGGGGCAGTGAACTTCCAAGATATTACAATTATGCCACCGCTTTTTTTTTTTAAATTTTGGAGCAGATCTGGCCGTACAATTCAAAGCAATATGTGGTTAAGATTGGTTCTCAGTTCTCACCTAGGGTGTGGTTCCTTCTGGAACCCAACCCTATATATATATATATGGAATGAATCAAATGAGAATCAAGTCTTGGTGTAAGAACAAGGAAATGATATCCGTCACCCATCCGTAAAAAATGTATAGTCCAGATCAAAAGCAACACAAGGTGACATTTTTATAATTTAAGGGTTATTTTAATGAGATTGTGGTAGTTTTGTAATTTGATAAATCTAATTAAAATACTATGGTTTTTTTTTTCTCTCATTCTTTAACTCTTTTCTTTATCGATTCTTCCTCTCCGCTTCTTTGATTTTAACGTGCAGTAGACAAATTCACGAAGAAAAAGAGAAGAATATCAACCAGATCTAATTCAAATAGAAGATCACTTAGATTGAATTCAAAGAAATATTTGTCCGTCTTCCTTCACGGTTTGTTCTCTCTCTCTCTCATGTGGATTTGCTCTGTCTTTCTCAATCTTTTGTCACTTTGTGTGTGCATGTCTTCTTCTTCTTCTTCCTCTTCTCTTTCTCTTTATTATTATTATTATTATTATTATTATTATTATTATTATTATTATTATTATTATTATTATTATTATTAGCGCTTCAGAATTTGTGTTATATGCAGTTGATTAAGTTGATTTTTCAACTTTTATGATTAACAGATATTTTCAATTCTTTGTATTGTTGCTGGCGTATGTGAGTGTCTAAAATATATTATTAGAGGTTCAAAATTTGTATTTTTTGTCTATCGATTTTCTACAGATTGCGATTTTTGCTTTACTATATACGTATTATTTGTCAAAATTTGTTAGTATTATAGTGCGTCTCATTAGCATTCTGAAAATTATTATTAGTATTACAAAATAAATTATTATCCTTATAAAAATAGCATATTAACATTATAAAAATAGTTTGTTGTCACAGTATTGACATGATGAATGATTTATTAGCATTACTATGACTAATTTTAGAACTATCAAAGAAGATATTAGAATTACTATAATTAGTTTTACCAGTACTGTAGTTAGTAATTCATCAGAATTTTTTAGCATTATAATAAGTCTCATTAGCATTACAAAAATTATTATTAGCATTACAAAATGAATTATTAACATTATAAACTAAGCCTGTCAGCATTATAAAAATAATTTATTATCAGAATATTAGTATGATGAACGATTTATTAACATTACTATGATTAGTTTTAGCATTATCGAAGAAGATATTAACATTAGTATGATTAGTTTTACCATTATCAATGTTTTTGTATTTTAATTTCTTATCTTATTTAATATGCGGATTGTGTTGGTACCACTGTAGAAATTTCTTCTGTATTGTCTAAATTTTATATATCTGATTACGAAGCATCTTTGAAGCAACATCTACAGGGAGAGAAAAATTTCAAAAGCAAACCTCTACTTCCAATCATATTATAAAGACACGCCAATCAATGTTGAAGACCTTTATATGGAAGATGATGATGGGTGAAACAATTATTACATGTATCAATTTTCTAACTTTTTGAACAATTGTCACTTTTTTTGAATTATCCTAATGCTTCTCAATTGGCATTATTATTTCAATACCATGCTATTGAAATATTAATATATGTCAAATCCATGCTTTTTGTTAAAAGCTGAAATCTTTTGATGCTTTAGGAGTATATAAATGATACAATATGATAGTACTACCATTTAAAAATTCAACTGTTAAAGTTTGCATATGTCAATGTTAACTATAATTTCATGTTATTCATTTCACCTTATGTGTATCATATTTTTCTAATGATAACAAGAGCAATGATAATGTTAATACTATCAAATGATTATGCTAATACAATAAAATTCTAACAACATTGTTCATGGTTTATTTATAATGTTCCTCGTAAGTTTTTCTGCTAATGCTAACATTAGTTATGATAATACTAAAATGAGCAATGATAAGGCTAGCACTATTGAACCATAATGCTAATATGACAAAATTCTAACATCATTGTTTATGGTTGATTTATAATGTTCTTAACAAGTTTTTCTACTAATACTAACATTAGTTATAATAATGTTAAAATGAGATATGATAATGCTAAAACTGGTGAACAATATATAATGCTAATAATACAAAATGTACAACTAAATCAGATAGTGCCAATATAGTTGTTCATGGGCTAGATTTTATATGTTCCTATAAATTTCTCGATGCTAACAAAACAAAATAACTAATTCATCATAAAAGAATGCTAAAGAAGTCTCATAATGTTAGCATTATCAATACTTATATTAGCATCGTTAATGTCTTTATTAGCATGTGATTTTATCTATGTTTGCATGAGCCCAGAAAATCCATTTTTTTAATTTGACCTTGATATTAACAAAATTACAAAGATTCCACTACGTTTTTCTTATATTTCTTTTATTTACAACTATGTCACCCCTTCTTTTTACCAAATCTAAACCATCTCATTTTAAAATTGTTGATTGATTCATAATTCTCACGTCATGATTGATTTTCTCTGGAACTACCGTCTCCTTTTACGTAACACACATGCATGCATAAAGAAGAAAAAAATCAAAAATAGAAAGTCTATATGTCATGAGTACATGCGACAAATTAAATGAATATGCAAAGTAATAAAAATGAAAATCACTAATGAAGAAATTAAAAGAAACAATACGATGGATCAGTAGTATGGCACTAATGGTACTAGGTAGCTCGTGCCTATATATATATATATATATATATATTGTATTGCAAGTAGTACTAGATAGTCTGGTGCGGATGGGAAGGTGCAGAGGGAGAATCAACGACGGAGACGAAGTCTTGTTCCTTCCTGTTGAGCAGAAAAACCCACATAAAAGCTTCTAACACAAGGGCAGTGAGTCCCAACACCACCACAACTCCGACGATGTATCTTCTCCACATGGAATCATCCAAAATCTGGAGTCCTTTGAAAATGTTGATGATGCTGATAACGATGACCGTGTAGCCGATGCTGTGATGGTATACGTTCCAGTACCTTCTATACTTGTGCTCCGGCCGAGGCCTCAAAAGCAAAGCCAATACCTGAATTGTGCCCAGGGCCAATAGGCTCGTCCCAATGTTCCGATGACTCCTCGTCTGCTTCGAATCGCCGCCGATATTCAGCCCTGTAGCAAACCCCGCCACGCCGACAACGTAGCCGGAGACTTGGCATGTCACGTGCAGGTAAAACCACGCCGGATTAATATTTCCGGCCTTCATATACCTTGCTGCGAAGCCGCCCAACGGCATCAACATCCCCCAACTCACCACATTCACCACCCCATGAACCTAATTAAATTTTATATAAAATTAGATATGGATATATTAATTAATAATATAACTAAAGATATATGTATAGTATTACACTATTACATATTTTTGGGTTCTTGCTGATTGGGCGGCAACGACGGAGGTAGAAGCTCCGGTGGCAAAATCAATGGTTCCAATGGCCCTCATGTAATCTCCGGAGGTGCGGTGCTTCCGGGGAACGTAGCCGGAGACGGGACCGTCTTGCCAGAGGTGAGTGAAACTGGTAGCTCCGGCGGGGAGATGAATGGTGGCATAGATGATCATCTGGTTGTTGGTGGTGGAGAATTCGGCGGCGAGAGAGGGGACAGGGAAGCTCAAGGAACCCTGCGGCAGTTTGGTGCCGTAGTCGGAAATGGGAGAGGTGTAAGCATGGACCGCCCCCGTTGAGTTGAAGAGAGCAACCAAACACTGCGCTCCGATCATTCTGCCGCCGCCGGGATTCAGCGACCAAACTACCCAGCTGGAGGAGGTGACGGCCGTATGCGTGTAAGCGAGATCCACGGTGTGATTGTTTTGGTGGTAGTTCCAGTGGATCGCTGAGTTTAAGAAAGGGAGAGTGTTGCAGTTGCCGTAGCCTTTTCCGTTCGAGAAACTGTAGCTCGAACAGTTCTCACCGTCACATGAGCCCACCATTAGCCACAAAATCAACCACACCACCACCGCGCCGGAACATGAGTAGTGCTTCTCCATCTCTCTCTCTCTCTCTCTCTCTCTGTGTGACGGGGGTGGGAGACAATTAATAAGGTAATTAAACATGGATTAGTACTTAGTAGTAGCTAATTAAGGACACTTAAATAAGATTTGGTTTTGTGAAGAATTTTACAGGTAGCTAGCTAAGAAACAGCCTTCCTCGAATTAAACTCTAATTAGGGATTTATTATAATTGTGTGTGTGTGTGTGTATTTAGGAAAACTGTAAATTCAGGCAAATGAAATTCTTTAGTCCCAAGTTGTGTATTAACATTGTATCAAATATAAAAAATATTACTTTTTCTTTCTTTTTTTCTTTAATTTTTTTTATATTTAGTATAATTCTATATTATTATTTAGGGTTTATTCCAATCAATTACGATTTAAAATTATTTGTTAATATTCATTTTTTAGTTAATATAATTGATTTTTGAGATTTTTTTCTTTTTTTTTAAATTTTTTTTTTCTTTTACTCACACACCCGACCTACAATATTAAGAAGATTTGAACCCGTGACCTATGGTCACCAAGTAACCTCATTCCACCACTAGACCATTCCCACAAGGACTAATTGATTTTTGAGGTTAATTATTCCAAATTTAAGGTATATAACTATTTTAAATTTTTAGCAATAAATATCAATTAGGATTTGTTATAATATAATAAATTTTATTTTTCTGAAAAACATTATTAACACTATATAATTTTAATGTTGACAAACGGTTGGCATACATAGGTTCGGATTAGATTATCTCTTCTTCAATTCAGGACATGAAAGATGGACAATCTATTATTCAGGATGAATACTTTCAGTTCAGGACCCAAGAGATGAAAATTGTCAATCCAGAACCTCAAAAATTATAAATTTTGAATAAAAAAAATTAAAATACGTGATTTTTGAGATCCTGGATTAACAATTTTCATTTCTCGAATCCTGGATCGGGAGTTTTTATTATTCAGGTCCTGAATTGATACACTGTCTATCTTTCAAGTGCTAATTAATCTACAATTCTCCACTTTTTTTATTATTATTATCGAGATCAGTTTAGAGTTTGTAAGGCGGAATTGAATTAGACTCGGTTTGGTTTGAAATAGTGTTCAATTCGATTTCATTTGTAGAATTAATTAAATTATTGGGATCGGCTGAGGTGATCTATATGATAATTAAGAACTACGTACCGATCAGAATTTTAGGCAGTATTTGTATATTCATGGTGCGCAGCTGGTACAATGTTGAATCAGTGCAATGAGTTGTTAATTACATCTTTAATTAATTAAATTAATGAATTAATCAATTAAATATATTGGTTAGTAGTACATGCATAGTGACGAATCTTTGCCGATATTTGCACAGTGGTTTCATAGATTTTCAATGGGCTATACAATTATTATCACATTAGAATATCAGGTGGGCTTGTGGCAGGCGTGTGCCACTTCCATTTAATATCATTTTGTGGAGTTTGTAATTTCAAATTTTCCAGCTATGATCATTTGCTCTAGACAAAGGGCAGCACGCAGAATATATTAAAATAATATAAGGGCTTGTGGATCGAGGACGTGTGCCCCTCTCTCTCTCTCTCTCTCCCCTCTCTCTCTCATATACATTTTTTTTCCTTCTTTCCAATAAGCTTTTGGAACAAGTAACATGAGTGATTGAGTGGCATAACGTAACCGCCTTACTGTCATAAAATTAAATTAAAATATAATTGTTAGGAAATCAACACTGATCTTTGATTGAATAAACAAAGAAACTGAAACGCACTATCAAGAAGCTTGAACCAAGAAGAAGAATGAAATAGAAAAACTTTGAACACTCAAAAGATAACTTTTAGGGAGTTAACTGCATGTTATTTCAATGAATATTTTAGAGTGTTTTACAGAGATTTGATCTGATAAACTGCTCTCTCTAAGAGCTGAATCTTGACTAGATATATAACTGCACAACTAATCTATACCACATGATTACAATCAGAAATAGATGGCTAGGATGAGCAGTTATAGCTAACTAACTAACTTTCTGAACTGCTGTAACTAGCTTCTATTCTAGTTAGCAAACTTCAACTGATTCTTCTTATAACCGTCGTGCAAATGGTTCACATGCATGCAACTTGAATCATGCAAAATGATTCACAAATCTCCACCTTGCATGTATGCTAACACTCCATTCATCTAACGCAGATTCCTCCCAATTACAGATACCCCATTACAGGGTAGATAGAAGACTTTCTAGGGAAAGAAAGTCAGACCAACAAGTTTAAGACAGTGTCTAAACTTATTAGCAGACAAAGATTTTGTCAATACATCTGCTGCATTGTCTTCAGTTCCAACTTTGGTTACTTTCACAGCTCCATTTGTAATGATATCTCTGGTGAAGTGTAACTAAACATCAATGTGTTAGACCTCTCATGAAAAACCTGATGCTTAGTCAAATGCAAAGCACTTTGATTATCACACTTTATCTCCATTGCACCTTGTTGAATACCAAACTCAGAAATGATCCCTTTCAGCCATACTGCTTCTTTGATAGCTTCTGTCATTGCCATATATTCAGCTTCAGTAGTACTTAATGCCACTACAGACTGAAGCTGTGATTTCCAACTGACTGCTGCTCCAAATAGAGTAAAAATATATCCTGTTTGAGACCTTCGATTATCCACATTTAAAGCAAAATCAGAGTCAACAAAACCAAGTAGAGGTTCTTTACTCGAGTTAAGCTTCCTTCTGTATTCAAGCCTCCAATCTAAGTTATTTTTCAGATACCTAAGTATCCATTTGAGACCTTTCCAATGATTTGCTCCTGGATCAGCCATATACCTGCGCATCACACTGATAGAGTGTGCTAGATCAGGTCTAATACACACCATGGTGTACATTATACTTCCAACTGCATTTGCATAGGGAATATTGTTCATTTCCAATCTCTGCTGCTCATCTTTTGTCTTGTTTGCCATGGAAAACTTCAGATGTGTAGCCATTGGGACTGTTGTTCCCTTAGCCTCATGCATATTAAACCTTTTTAACACCTTCTGAACATAATCATGCTGAGTTAACCACAAACACCCTTTCTGTCTGTCTCTGGTAATATCCATTCCCAGAATTCTCCTTGCATGACCAAGATCTTTCATTTCAAACCTGTTACTAAGGGCTTTCTTAAGCTGTTCCACCTCAATTAAGGACCTGCTAGCAATTAACATATCATCTACATATAGGAGTAGGTAGATTATGTTATTTTTTAGTTTCTCTTAAAGTAGACACAACTGTCATACTGAGATCTGACAAAACCAATGCTCAACATAAACTCATCAAATTTCAAAGACCATTGTTTGGGACTCTGTTTAAGTCAATATAATGATCTCTTTAGCAAGAAAACTTTATTTAGTGTCTCTGGAAGAATAAAGCCTTCTGGTTGAGTCATGAAGATGTTCTTATCCAGATCTCTATGGAGGAAGGCTGTTTTAACATCCAATTGCTCGAGCTCCATGTCAAACTGTGCAACAGTAGCTAGCAGAATTCTGATAGAACAGTGTTTGACCACTGGTGAGAAGATATCATCAAAATCTATGCCTTCCCTCTGTGTGAACCCCCTTGCTACAAGCCTTGTTTTGAATCTCACTTGTTCTTTTCCAGCAGCTGTAACTTCTAATTTCTTTTTGAACAGCCATTTACAGCTTACTAGCTTTTGAGTTTTAGGTTTATCCACTAACTCCCAGGTGCCATTCTTTTCTAAAGAATTGGTTTCTTCCTGCATGGCTACAATCCACTCCTTATTTTCTGAGGCAATGGCTTCCTTATAGCTCAGTGGTTCTTGGTGCTCCACCTCTTCTGCTACATTCAGACCATAGGAGATCATATCAGCTTGACCATATCTGGATGGAGCATGGATGGCTCTCATTGTTCTATCTCTGGCCAGTTGGTAGTCTCTCAAGTGAGCTTGAGGATTAGGATTTATCTCAGATTCATCCTCTTGTTCCTCAGATGATGTCTCTAAATACTCTCTTTCTACAACATTCTTGATACTTCCGTCACAGTCTACTTCAATCTGATAGTCTTCTCCAACATCTCCTTTTGCTGGATTTCCCTTCAGCTTCAAATATGGCATTTCAATTTATTTGAATGTTACATCTCTGCTGATAACTACTTTTTCTTTTCCAGTTTCAGTGCATCAGAGCTTGTAAGCCTTTACTCCTTTAGGGTAGCCAATCATTACACACTTTTCTGCTCTATGTTCTAGCTTATCTTGCTTAATATGAGAGTAAGCTCTGCAGCCAAACAGTTTCAGCAATCTTTCCATTCCACAATTCATCTGGGTTTTCAACTTCACAGCTGTTGAGGGGCATTTGTTGATTAAATGAGCTGCTGTGACTACTGCTTCTCCCCAGAACATCTTTGGCATGCATTAGCTTATCAACATACACCTGACTCTCTCTAGCAGAGTCCTATTCATCCTCTCTACAACACCATTATGTTGAGGATTTTCTGGCACTGATCTGTGTCTCTTCATGCCCTTCTTCTTGTAGTAGTCTTGAAATTCCTTTGATAAAAATTCAAGACCATTATCTATTCTTAGGCACTTGACTAGAACACCTTTCTCTGTTTCAACTTCACTACACCAATCCTTGAACTTCTCAAATGCTTTTGCTTTTGATTTCAAGATAAAAACTCATAATTTTCTTGTATAGTCATCTATAAAACTGATGAAGAATCTTCCCCCACCCATAGTTTGAGTTCTTGCTGAGCCCCAAAGATTAGAATGCACATAATCTAAAGGGGGCAGTGGAGAAATGAGTACCTGTACCATAGGGAAGCTTCTTGCTCTTGGCCAGAATACATTGCTCATAGTTGTTGATTCTGAAGTTCCCTGGATTTTGTAAAATTTCTTGCTTCTTGAGCTCATTGAGGCCTTTGTCACTGACATGGCCTAATCTCAAATGCCATTGGTCTGAATCATCATGATTTGAGACAGCAGCTTCCCCTAACACTGTAATGCCATCAAGATAGTACAGTGTCTGCTTCTTGATTCCTCTCAGAATAAGCTTGGGGTCTTTTATCACTTGTAGGGTGCCACTTTTTGATTTGAAGTGCATTCATTTACTCTCCAACATGCCTAGAGATATCAGGTTTCTTTTGAGATTAGAGTATATCTGACTTCAGACAGGTTCTTGATGGAGCCATTGTGGATCTTTAGCTTGATATTGCATATTCCCTTCACACTACACACCTGATTGTTGCCTAGCAAGACAGATCCAAAATCTCCTTCCTTTAGATTTGTAAACCAGTTCCTGTTAGGACACATGTGAAAGCTACAGCCTGTATCCAATATCCATTCCTCACTAATTGGATGCTCCACTACATTCAGCACATCTGCAGCATCATACCTTTCTGCAACATCAACTGTGTTGCTGCCACCTTCTTTTCCAGATTGTTGCTTTCTGATCTAAGAATAGCAATATTTCTTGATGTGTCCCGACTTCTTGCAGTAGTTGCAGATCCTAGTGTCTTCATGTGCAGTTTCTTTCCCCTTTGTTTGATCAGGTTTATTCTGATCTTTGTTGGGTTTCTTGAACTTCTTCTTGTCAGTCTTCTTCTGCACATTCAGAGATTCACCAACAGAGCTAGAGGCCTTGCCTTCATTGATCTTTTGCAGTTCTTTAGCCTTTAGGACTGCTTGCACCTCATCTAGAGTAATTGTTGTTTCTCTGCCATAAAGCATGGCATCTTTCAGATGCTCATAGGTCTTTGGCAAGGCATTTAACAGGATCATAGCAGTATCTTCATCCTCCAAAGTGACTCCAATGCTTTCAAGATCATCCACCATCTTGTTGAAAGCATCCAGTTGGTCATCCATGCCTTGATCATCTTGCAGATTGTAGGAATATAGCCTCTGCTTTATGTAAAGTCGATTTGGCAGGGATTTGGTCATGTATATTGACTCCAACTTGGCCCAAATGTCTGTTGCAGTCTTTTCTTTTGAGACCCCTCGAAGAACTTTATCACTGAGACACAAGATCATAGTACTGTGAGCCTTCTCCATGATTGTTTCCTTTTCAGTCGTTGATAGAGTGGCAGGCAAGGCTAATTCACCCTTCAAGGCTACAGCAAGACCTTGTTAAACCAACATGGCTCGCATCTTGATTCGCCATAGACCAAAGTCATTTTTACCAGAGAGCTTCTCGATATCAAACTTTGTGGATGCCATTATCCTTATCTGCAAGAACCCTGAAATTCCCAGACCTTCAATCTTCAAAGAACACTATGATGATCTCCTTCTTTTAAGCTTCCCACAGACGGTGCCACTTTATTAGGAAATCAACATTGATCTTTGATTGAATAAATAAAGAAACTGAAACGCAGTATCAAGAAACTTGAACCAAGAAGAAGAATGAAACAGAAAAACTTTGAACATTCAAGAGATAATTTTTAGGGAGTTAACTGCATGTTATTTCAATGAATATTTTGGAGTGTTTTACAGAGATTTGATCTGATAAACTGCTCTCTCTAAGAGCTGAATCTCGACTAGATATACAACTGCACAACTAATCTATACCACATGATTACAATAAAAAATAGATGGCTAGGATGAGCAGTTATAATCATCCCAAACTAACTAACTTTCTGAACTGCTGTAACTAGCTTCTGTTCTAGTTAGCAAACTTTAACTGATTCTTCTTGTAACCGTCGTGCAAATGGTTCACATGCATGCAAATTGAATCATGCAAACTGATTCACAATAATAAATTAAAATTAATAACAAAAAAAGAAAAATTCACAAATTTAATCGTAAAATACGGATTGAAACACTAAATGTGGAATAGAAAATCTCATCCAATTATCTATATCCAATCAATTTTGCTATTTTCAATTTTTATCAGTCGACCAAAAAAAAATGGTATCGAATTGTCAGAATAGATAGTCAAGTGTCGCAATAAGGTAGTTGAAGTGTCACAATATGGTAATTGAAGTGTCACAATAGATTTTTCAGTCAGCTAGAATTTTTGGCCGAAACTTTTATTATTGGACAAAGTAAAAAATATAGTATAAATAACTAAAATTAGCGGGCCCGCAAACACGTATCGGTTGCAGAATAGGGAATATAGGACAATTCTAAACATAGCCAATTTATTTCTCATCATAGCCCCATATTTAAAATAAAATAAAATAACATAATTATTTATATATACTATTTTACCCTCATAGCTCCCAACTTAAGACTCAATTTAAAAAATTAAAATAATTGTATGTATAGTCCCATTCCTGTAGCCCCACCATTCTAAGAAAAAGAAATAATAAAAAAGAAACATATTTGTAAACAAGATGGTAAAACACGATGAGCAATCCACATTTGAATCAGAAAAATCATATAAGATTAAGATTATATATGAATAAGTATCGGCAAAATAGATGTATTAGCTTAATGCAAACTAAAGTGAAGATTAGAGATATCCGATCCATGACCGTAATCTGGTTCAAATATTTTGTCAAACAGATGGCATACATGTGTTAAATCTCCCAATTTCATATATTTTTCTAGTTCAATCCAAAACGATGTTTTATAATTGTGGAATGAATAATGAGTTGATACAACACCGTAATATTTGCATGAAGGAAGAAAATATGATATCAAGAGAACGCAAATACAACATGATGGGAGGTTCGTCCAAGGTCCCCTATCTTGTGAGTAATTGTATAGTACAACTCCAAAGCTCCATTTATCACTCTTAACTGATAAATGGCTAGTCTTAACATACTCTGGAGCAGTATACTCGACCATGTGTCTCGACAGGCTAACACCAAAAAACTAAAAAAATTAAGAAACACAACGTAAGATGAAAACAAATATGAACAAAGCAAAATGATGAAATCAAATTACACATACGAATAGAGAAATTGATTGGACAAGCTCTCAGACAAAAATTAATCATCATTTATTTTGCTAGTTACACGCGAAGTCTTTCTTCGCTCTTGACCTGCTCCTGCTCCTGCGAATAACGGATTAATAAAGAACTTCTTTGTGGGGGCCCTTGCCTAGTGCCGACTGAACTCAAACTATAGTTACACACAGATGGAAAGACAATCATCAAAGAACGACACACAAACGTCTTTTATTTTTCTCTTATTTCTTATGTATGGTGTTGTAGAAATAACGGCTATATGATTTCTTTTAAATTTTTAATAAGTGTTTTAAGTTGTGGGATAGGAGTTGGTGTTATACGTTTTATTTTTTTATTTTTTCAAACATGGGTTTAATTGGTTTTAAAAAAAGGGTTAATTTATGGGGATATAATAATACGTATATATAATAATTTTATTTTATTTAAAATTTGACGCTATGTTGAGAAAAAAATTGCCTAGATTTAGCATTGTCCAGGGATATATTATAGGCACCTCACATTACAATTTACTAGTGCCCTAATGGGCTAATAGCCTAATACATTGACTGAATATTGGTTACTGGTTTGAATCGACCTCATCTCAATTTGATTGGTGGATGAGTTAAATAAGATTAATTGGACATGGTAGGATTACATTGTTTAGAAACACATGTTTGAATTGCTCGATTGCTATTTTAATGATTTAGAATAGATTGTTAATATTTTTTTTGAGTTGGATTATTATGATGAAAATGTAGGAGAATGCCTAAATTGTCTTCATATAAGATATTCATTTATAATTATTAAACGTGTATTCTTTTAATTTTAAAAAATTAAAATTATGAAATTGGAAATAATCAATGCATGAAAACAATTAGCCAATGGGAAATAATAGATGTATAAAAATAATTAATCAAAGTAGTTTCTTCTTCAGAAACCCTCTTTTAACTATATATTAGTATTTACATTAATATTATGTTTATATATCAATATTATCATAATAATTATTAAAATTATAATTATTTTATTTGCCATCCAATAAATAAGGTAGATAAAAAATATTAAAATTGTAATTAATTTATTTAACATGAGGATAGATGAGTAATTTTATAGGTGGTGTTGTATTCATTAATTTAATCACCCTAAAATTGGGGTGATGATCACTTAAATAAGTTATTGAAGTTCGTACTCGTCATCAATACTAGACTCCAATCATTTTATAAGATAGGATAATTTTATCAAATTAAACATTTGATAAGACGAAATAATTTTATCCATCAAACATAAAATACCCTAATCACTCAAATCAAATAGTGTCCCCAATAAATAGTGGTCAAGCATAGTTATTTAAAGAAAAAAAGTAACCTCCAATTTCAATGTTACACACATAACGTGGCTTCTAATACAAAGTAACAACTTTCTTCAATGTGATCAACCGTGATATTGGCAATTTGGTCGACCAAATTTTATTTTTTGAATAAATATATATGTGAGAAGTGGTTGGCTCTGGTTCTTGCTAGTGGAGGTTCATTTATCCGGGAATTCTAAACACAAATTCCATTTTACTATTCACAATCCCCATTATTTTATAAAATATGATAAGACTTTTTCACATTCTTAGCTTCCAAAATAAAAATTCTATCATTGCTTCCTACACTATAACTCCGTCCTTTTTCACATAACTAAATAAGAGAAACGCTATAAAATTTATATATACGGGATATATCAAAAATCATAAAATCATGCATATTTGACGAGGATTATTGAGTCTAGTGATTAATGGCAATGTAAGATGAAAATTGTTGTTACTTGTCATTGACATGTGATAATGAATAAGAGAAATAATCTGTTATGTTTTTCAATATTTTTTCTGATTTTGGTAAATGAATATAGATGTTAGTGCTTGAAATAAATTGCAAGTTCATAGAGACATTTTAACGAAAACGTAGCATCCATAGTTTGAGATGGTTGCACTACACTTTTTACGACTTAATTAATCAAAAATCATTATTCATACTGGAAGTGACTATGATTTTCGGTACATATGTTCTCTAGAGTATTTTGATTTTTTAGTTATATGTAAAAGGATAGGGGTTATGATATAATTTTAAATTTTGGATGCTAGGGGTGAAAAAAACTTCTCATATTTATTTATTTTTATATTTTATAAAATAGTGAAACCTGTGAAGAGTAATATGGTTGTTGAGTTTAGAAATTCCCTAATTATAATTATAATTGGCATAAATTTGTAGCCGTTATAAACGGAGTAATTCGGGGGTATTTACCCCAGCCCAGTACGTTGTTTTGTTGGAGATTTGTTCTTGAAAAATTGAAATCGTAAATAGAATTTATATTTATTTACAATTTACAATAAATGCAAACCATGAGTTGTGCACAGAAACAACTGCAAACCTAATTCACAGCTGATATATGATCATCACATTCCACACTAAATACATGCTTTCTTCCTCACCCATTTTTCTTGCATATAAATCCCACATGCACACACACCACACCCACAATCCATCTCAATTCTCATGCAAACATGCAATAAACCCCCATGGCCTCTGCAATTCTTCTATTCAATCTCATACTCAACATTCTTGCTTGTGTTTCTCTCACATCATCATCATCCTCTCTCTCCTGCCACAACCACACATTCTCATCCAACAGAGTCTTCACCTCCTGCACTGACCTCCCCTCTTTAGAAGCCCATCTCCACTGGACCTACATCCCTTCTCTCACTAAACTCTCCATAGCCTACAGGGCTAAGCAAGTCCCCAAGGGATGGATCGCGTGGGCCATCAACCCCACAGCCACCGGCATGATCGGATCACAAGCATTGGTTGCTTTCCGGACCTCCAACGGCAGTATGAGGGTTTACACCACGGCCATTGCCAGCTATAACCCTTCAATGCTGCCGGCACAGATCAGTGTGCCCATATCAAATGTTTCGGCAGAATATGTAGGCAACGAGATGATAATATATGCTGCGCTGGGGCCGCTGCAAAATGGAACCCTTGTCAATCATGTTTGGCAGGCTGGATCCTCCGTTTCCAGCAACATTCCTCAGATCCATTCTACCACGCTGCCGCATCTTCAGTCCACGGGGACCATTGACTTCTTTTCCAATGCCTGAAAGAGAAAAAAACAACGACTTCCGCCGTGTTGTAAGAGCAAAATAGTCATACGATTAGTTATCGTCTCAGGGGAGAAAATGCAGTGCAACTTTTCAGTTATATGCTAGAATATAATTGCACAAAATCAAAGCAAATTTGATTTCATAACAATTTACTCAACCCAAAAGAGGAATTCTAAGAATCTAAACCATTCATTTCTGAAATAGCCTCAGCGAGTTGAATGTCTAAAAAGTATTGTTGCATATTGCCACAATGATATTCAAAGATCAAAAATGAGTTACAACATTGCCAAACAATTGATGCAGTTCCTCTCTCTTCGACTCCGTTATTGCTAATTCCAGCGTAACCTGTGCAACAATGCAGCAAATATACGTGATCAGGACACACCTGTGCAATGCAGTAAATATCACTGCAAAAAAATGACATGCTCACCTCTTTGAAGATCTCACTACAAGAAGTCTCCATGAAGCCCTGTAGAAAAAAGTTCAGTTCTTAGTGACCTATCTTTGCACGAAACACAAATGTGTGTGCGTGGGCGCGTGCATGAGGGTGAGAGAGAGGTTGGAGAGAGAGCTAAGGGGATGGAGAGAGAAGTGACTGACCAGTTTCTTGAATAGGTTCAGTGAAGCTTCATTTGATTCACCTATCTTTGCACAAAAGTTGTGGATGCCAAAATTCTTGACAGCAAACGCCATCATCAGCAGTATTGACTCTTTTGCTAGTCCTTTGCCACGACTGTGAAAGAATATTGCAATGAAGAGAAAAATGTGAGTTAAATCTCAAACACCTCAAACCACCAAAACGGAGGCAGGTTCACCTACTACACTCACTCCCAACACTAGCCAGAACTAGAAAATATTCACTAGTACATTGAGTTCAGCGATAAAAGTTGTTTGATTACAGAACTGACCGTACTAGGTCGTGTTGATCTAGAGGGTGTTACATATGAGAAAAAAATGATGGAATTCTCAGTTAATGATCATAACTATCAATCTTATGATACTCAAATAAAAACATTAAATTTCCAATCAATGCTGCCAGTGTCTTCTTGCTCCCTATTCTTTATAGCTAATAAATTCCTTTCAAAAGTAATCCGTCTAAGAGTGATGCTGGAACATGCCCATGTAATGAAGACATTAGATTAGATGATCTTATTACGATGCATGAGAGCGCAAAATGAATCCTAACTACTAAAGGAATATGCATAATAGATGAACAGAAAGTCGTGCTCCATTCCAAGTCACCCTTACTAAGCTCTTTTTTTTTTAATCTATTCATAGCCCTAGAACTTCAAAAATAAAAGTGTAAAATTAGAAAAAATTATCAACTTAAAATATGTAAAATGAAATGACAATTAAGCCAGATGATATATGATCAATATATTACTGACTACCTTTTCGGTTCCGCAATCATTATTTCTACTTCAGCTACTTGAGGATCATCCAGGTCATTCATAAATATATTCACATCACCAACCATAGCTGCATAGAATCACCGTGTAAAGTGAGGATGCCATTCTATGTGGTAAAGAAGAATTAACGAAAAGCACCGATCACTTTTTATTTGCCAATCTCATAATGCGAACCTCTCATAGAACTACTAATATTAATATTCCTGCAAAGCTATGAACTATAAATTCTTTACCCCAAAATAAGTTATTCTTACTAGAAAATGAGAAAAGCATGACCAACTTAATCCATTGCGACTCACTCACCATATCTCATCTTCTCTCGCAAGCACTAAAATGAAATTTTACTGAATGAGAGATTATACAGAAAGTAAATTGACCTTCATTGTGGGGTTCTCCATGGATGAAGTCTCCAACCACTAACTCTTTGTCCAGCACTATAAAAGTCTGCTCTGCCAAACATAAAGCAACACCTCGGATACATATGAAATAGCAGGCAATTTGAAAGTCGCGAATAAAATTAACTAGTTTATGCAACTAAATAGCTGAGTTTTAATGCATACTAAGGGGGTCTTGAACCCATGAAAGCTGCATCTCGTATTCTTGATCAAGAGTAAGCGGCTCGGACGCAGTGGCTTGGAGGATGGCAGGGTCTTGCATCCACACATGGTACCTGGGCACATGCTCCTTCATGTATGGCACCAGAATCACCTTTTCTCCAACCACACTCGCCGACATTCTTTCTCAATATCCTGCACTAAAGAATAAGTATTGAACCGAATCCCATGGAAAGTCCTCATAAGAATGCATCATATAGACTGTATTGATGTGCATAACATTTCATCCTAACCATCAAAGTCGCAAGAAACTTCAATTTGCCAGAGAATGCGTTTATTTTATTGAAAAGTTTTCATTTTTAAATTAAAAAAAGAGCTCCAAATCCCAGGTGTATTTGAGTGAGGCAAAAGATCGAACAGGTAATGTGCAAAACCAATGGGCACAGCAGCCCACCACAACCCACAAAAAATTGGAACTTTTTTTTTTCCTAACCCCAACTATGTTAATGCTAAAAATCCCTAAATGATGAGCATCACTGAAAGATTGTATTTTTTCAGTGACACGAAAGAGATAAATTAGGAAGACCACCTACACCCAATAAAAAGAATTAAAAACATATAAAAATTTAAAAATATTCGCATATAGCAGAGATTAGACAAAATCATCCAGTAAGTTTGTTTTAATTAATTCAGATTTATCGTAGTGGCACTCAAACGACTATTCATTATTCAATGACAAGCAATTTGGGTCTTCAATAAGAATGGTCAATACATAAAGGTAAAAGAAAAAATAGAACTTACCCTTTGTTTGGCTGTTTCTGAATGAGTCTGTTTTTGAAATCTCTGAGGGTTCAAGAATCAAATTCTGTTCTCACCCCAAAACCCTCCCAATAACCCAAGCAGAAAAACCCAAAAAATAGAAAAAGAGGGTTAAAAATTAAAAAGAAGGGAAAGGGGGCAATAAAGTAAAAGTAAAGAAAAGGGAAAAGTAAACAAAAAGAAATAGAGTGGACAAAGATAAGAACAATAATGGATGATTTGTAGATTGATTGTGATTTGTATTCTAGATGTTAGATTGTCCCATAATACAGTTTTAACTTTATTATAAAAAAAGTCAGAAGAATTGAAAGATGAAATAAAACTACAAAATTGACCTAAATGGATCCAAAAAAGAACACTTGTCCTAACTTCATTGGTGGGTTCCATGTTTTGACTCTTTTCTTGTTTCTTCCTCTTCCATTTCAGTTCAGCTCATTCTCTTCTCCACACACACACACACACACACACTCTTGGCCCAGTCTCTTTATATTGGTTTTTCACTCTAGTTTTGTTCTTGATGCCAGCTACAAGGTTTGTATGTTTGTTTACTTTTTTTTTTTTCAGTTCATCTAATGTTTCATTAGGTCGAGTTACCTAGAGCCAACGGCTATGCTTATATTTTTTTTTTACAAAAAAGAACTTTAGCTTCACGGACATGGTGTCTTGATCTAATTTCGTTAGCTTTCATCTTGCTTTTAATTTATACTTCTTTGCTGCTGAATTTTAGTCTAAATTTTAAATTTTGAGTTGCTTCTAATCTTCTATGGAGCCTAACTTTGTTAGAGCTATGCATGCGTTTTAGAACTCCTTGAGTTCCAACAGTGCAGCAATGGAAGCTCCAAGAAACATGAAGAAATCCATTGGCCAGGTAGAAATCTGCATACATCAAGCCAAGAACATACGCAACATATGCATATATCAAAACCAGGATGTCTACGCCAGGATTTTCTTGAACGATAAGCCCGAAAACAAAATCTCAACAAACGTTGTTAATGAAGGGGGCCAGAACCCCGTCTTCAATGAGACCATCAAATTAGATATCGAAACAATGGATTCATCGTTGAGATGTGAGTTGTGGATGCTGAGCCGGATCAAGAATTATCTCGAAGATCAGCTGCTGGGATTCTTGTTGCTGCCTCTCTCTGATGTTGTTTCCGAGAGTGGGAAACCAGCAAGAGAATTTGAACTGTCTTCGAGCGAAGTCTTCCATTCTCCTGCTGGTTTCGTTGAGTTATCTTTCGATTGCAATGGAACGGTGATGGAAATGTCGAGATCACAACCCTCAGTAGGGGCTGATGCTGTGCCTCATAATACCGACATTTGTTATGAACTCGACAAGATTGAGTTCTCCGATCAAGCAATGGCGAATGAGCACCAAAGGATGGCTTCCGAGTACTTAAGCTGCCCTTGTGCTGATGTTGATGATGATGTCACTGAAACTCAGGTTTCTCGGAGCAAAGACAGTGCTTCGAGTCCAGTTGAAACTGAAACTGCGGATTGTGTTGAAATCGAAGAAAAAGTTGTGCAGGAAGAGATAGTTGATATGTATATGAAAAGCATGCAGCAGTTCACTGATGCTTTGGCAAAAATGAAGCTTCCAATTGATGCTGCTGATGCAGAAAAGGGCAGCAGCAGCAAAGTAGAAGAGAGTGGATCAGATGGAAAAGTAAATGCTTCAAGAGTGTTTTATGGTAGCAGAGCTTTCTTTTAAACAGACTCAAATCAAAAGGTGGTGATGTGATTTTGTTTATGTTAATGTTGATGCAATGTCTAGTTTTCATAGTTTAATCTAATGGGGTTCTTGCTTACATGTTATTGTGGGTCAAGCGAGACAATCTGTTTGGAACATTGCAAAAATAGTATTAGTTATATAAATAAATTGATTAATACTTTAAATATCAAAAGATAAATCAATATTTTTGCAAGAGAAGACCAAAAGAAATTGATACATGTTAAAATTATTCAAACCTCATTCACAATAGGATATTTAAAACTCAATTTGATTTTTTATAGTATGATACAAAATATTATATATCATAAATATTGACATATTATCTTTATAAAAATATTAATTTTCATACATCTTAGCATAATCATTAAACGAATAATAATTTCTACACACCATTTTGAAAACCCTACTTATGATTAAAATAATCTACAAAGAAAATTGAAGCAAATTGTCATATAACATTTTTCTAAAGCAAATTTCTAATATCAATAATATATATTATTAGTGTATGGAGTTAAATGTAATATATCAATAATTAACTATGCGAGAGAATATAATAACACACGAATAGTTTATGAAGTAGTATACAAATGTTTTAATAGTTAGTGAAAGTAATATAATGCTATTACTCAATTTATTTACTTTTAGGCTATTATATATGGTTAAAAATTCAATTTTTTTTAGGGGGGGAGGGATTAAAATTTAAAACTCAAATCTTGATGAGTACGCATCATAATCATGGGAGGAGCGGGGATTGATGGCGGTTCGGAACAGTACACTGTACGCTTCTCAATACAAATTTCCCTCTCAAAATTTCATCTTTTTCAAAATTTATTATTTTTTTTGCTTTCAAACAGACGATTTTTTCAAATTTCAAGCTTGATCGTGGACTATAAATTGGGAGTAGAATAATGGATAAATCAACCATTCCCAACTACTCCAACCACCACTCTCCCACTATTCATCAATTATGCATCCTCTCCACGGCCTCAACACCTCCCATCGCCGCCCCGGCGAAGTGCACGTCATCGTCGGTCCCATGTTCGCCGGCAAAACTACCGCCCTCCTCCGCCGCGTCACAGCCGAATCTGATACCGGCAGGTATTTCTCCATCTCACCCTTTTTTTTTCTTTTTGTTAACGAATCTTCCGATCTATGTCGTTTTTGAATTAGGGTAATTGGAAAGATTGCGCCTTTTTATTTTTGAATCGAAATCCGATCTGATTTGAATTTTGCAGGAGTGTGGCGATGATAAAGTCGAGCAAGGATACTCGATACGCGAAGGATGCAGTTGTGACGCATGATGGCACCAAGTTCCCTTGTTGGCCGTTGCCGGATCTCTTGTCTTTTAAGCACAAAATTGGTGATGAGGCATATCAAAAAGTAAATCATATTCACAATTATTATCATACTTTGATCTCATATTTTTTCTAGTTGATTTAGTGATTTTCAAAGTTATTCTACTCCGATCTGTGTTATATGGAGAAATAGGACCGAAATATTTGCTTTACAAGATGTGTTTTTGTAATGATTTTAAGCGTTGTGAACGATGCCCTTTTGGTTTGAAGGCCAGTTAAGTGGTTGGTAGGACTCAATTGTTGTCAATTCTTAGTTGGTTGGTTGTAACAATGTATGATAATTTTCCATTATTGATTTAATCGGATTGTTTACTCTGTTGCAAAATGAACTGCAAACGCAAGGGATGTTTGAGTTTTGATGCAAAATTGTGCCATGAGTTGAGTGCTAGTGTGAAGAAACTGTTTTGTGCTATACACTTCTAGATGTTGATGACTGCTGCAACAATAATTCACTAATGAGTGTTAATTGTGTGCAGTTGGATGTGATTGGCATTGATGAAGCTCAATTCTTTGGCGACCTATATGATTTCTGCTGCGAGGCAGCTGATCTTGATGGGAAAACTATAGTGATTGCTGGCCTTGATGGTGATTACTTAAGGTAATTCATGATTCTTGAATGCCATTCTACTTCTGTTTTGGACCAGATCAAGATTCTTGATCTTAAATCGAATGCTATGCTTTGTGGTGGCAGGAGGAGTTTTGGCTCAGTTCTAGATGTCATTCCTCTTGCTGATACTGTCACAAAATTGACTGCAAGGTGTGAGCTTTGCGGAAAACGGGCTTTCTTCACTTTGAGGAAGACGGATGAGCTGCAAACCGAGCTTATTGGTGGTGCTGATGTTTACATGCCCGTCTGCCGCCTGCACTATGCCAATGAGCAACGCAGTGCTGCCATGGAACCTGCAAGGAGCAGTTTTGGTGCTGCAATTGCTCAGAATGACTTAGTTGTTAAAACAACTGCAACAGTGTAGACTGCTCTTGGCTTGTGTTGTTTGAGAATTGAGATATATCCATTGCCGTGTAGCTCCTTTATCTTATGTATAATTTTAGTGGTTTTGTTTTCAGATTCGTGACATGGGAAATGTAAGGATGATGATGTTCATAATATTGTCCATTCTAGTAACTAGGTCACCTATCAAAATATTACTCATTGACGGAATTAGTCCTTTCTATAAGGCTATATATATTTTCCAGTGATATTCTCTCTTCATTTCCTTTTGGTTAGATCATGGGAAAGAATTGAAAACATATGAAAATATTAGATAGAATTGAAAAATTGTTAGCCCAATATAACTTCTCTATCATTCTTCCCGTTTCGATTATATAATCTAATTCACAAGTAAATTAAAAATATTTATGAAAACAACATATTAAAGTTTAACTTTCAATAATATTCTTATTTAATATTTATTATTTTCAAAATTTAAGCTATTAGTTTTTAAATTTTCAATAATTAATAAGGTTATATTTGTACATTATCATGAAAATTAATGCTACTTATAGTAGTAATGAGACTGTATAATTTGACACTTCAAAATAGTAATATGGATTATATAATTAGGACGGAGGGAATATTAATTTATATTTTCCTAATATATGTTAATTTATTTCATTGTAATATATAGGGTAAATTTGAGAGTAAGCGTGTAAAAAATGTAAAGCATCAAATAATATATCATAAAATTAAGAGATTAATATATATATATATATATAAGGTAGGGTTCACATGAGAACCGATCCCCATGTGGGAACTAGGAACTAATCTCAATCACACAATGCTTTGATCTCAATGGTCCAGATTTAAATAAAAAATGGTGGCATAATGGTAAATATGAAGGAGTCAAACTTATTCCTAGTCAAAGCTGACATCAGCATCCTTATACAAAATTTATTTAAACTTTAAACATCCATAACTTGCTCATTTTTCATTAGATTAATGCAAATTATATATCAAATTAAATCTCTTTTCGTGCTCTTTCATTTAAGATCCATTGTTCATATGTTTATTTGAAAATATATTTTTTCGTCCATAATAGCATGATGTTAAACTCATAATAGCATGACAAAATATTCATGATAACATGGAAGTATACACATAATAGCATGAAAAAATATTCTTAACAGCATGAAAAAATATTCATAAAACACATAAATTTTATTCATGATAGCAGTATTAGTGTTCGTTAACATTATCTGTTCATACTAGCATGCATATATATTCATATTAGCATGTATATGTATTCATAATAGCATGATCGTACTCTTATTTTAGCATAGCGAAATTTATAAGAATAGACAACGATTTTAAAGTGTTGTCTATATGATTTCCGAAAATTATGCTCAAATATTACAAGTTTGCCACCGCCTTTGACCAAAATTTGACCAAATCTTAGCCATCTAAATCAAAACAATGGATGGATGAGATGAGTTCCTAGTTCTCACATGGGGGATGGGTTCTCATTTGATCCACTCCCTATATATATATATATATATATATATATATATATATATATATATATATATATATATATATATAGGATATGGATCATATAAGAACACTTTGTTGGTTTGAGAAATGAGAACCCATCTTACACCATCCAATTTAATGATCCAATGGCTGAGATTTAAGGTGACAATTTCGTAAATAATAGGGCAAAAAATAAAGGAAGGAGGGCTATTTTCGTCTAAACCCATTAAAATTGATGATGTCAGCAATTAAAAAAAATCTTAAAAACTTTAACCGACCATAACTTGCTCATTTTTAATCCAATGTACACAAAAAATATATCAAATTAAAGCTTTCTTCATGCTCTTTCATTTAAGATGTCGAAAGCCTATATTTAGATGAAAAAATATGAATGAAAAATAAAAAAAAAAAATTTTACGCGTGCCCAGGTTGTAAATGCTTTCGTTAGCATATAATAATTCTTCGTCAGCATTATGATAACATATGATAACGTATGCTAACGAAACATTTGTCATATGCTAACATAATGTATTCGTTGTGCTAACAAATAATTACCATAATGCTAGCGTAGTATAAATTTATTAGGGTTTATTAAATCTTAAGTATGGTTTATTTAATCTCGATAATGGTTTATTCCATCTAATTATCATTATTTTTTAAAAATTTAATTTTTTATTTATAGTTCTTAATTGATTATTATGGTTTATCCCATCCAATTATGGTTTATAAAGTATGTTGACAGAGTATTGTCATATGCTAACATAGTGTATTCGCAATGTTGACAAAGCAAAATTATAATGCTAAACGTAGTATAAATATATTATTATTATGATTTGTTCCAACTCATTTAGGGTTTACCACATCCAATCAATATTTATTTCATCTAATTAGGTTTATTTCATCCAATTATGGTTTTTTCCATTTTATTAGGATTTATTAAATCAAATTAGGTTTATAATTAATTTTTAGAATATTGTTTCGCTAATAATATTTGAAAACTTTAATTAGCATAACTATAATGCTTCATTAGCATGATGATAATACTTCGTTAGCATGATGATAATACTTCGTTAGCATAATGATCTGTTATCAAATCCTTTGCGATTTTTATAAGAATTACCAAATTACATTAATATCCCGCGCGAAAAAAATTTCAGATATAACAGAATTGTCACCGCCTTTTTGAGTAAATCTGGACCTTTGATTTTTGATGAATGTGTGGTGTGATATGTGTTCTCATTTCTCACACAAGGGGTTGTTTATATATAACCCTAGCCCTATATATATATATATATATATATATATATATATATATAGGATATAGATCAAATGGGGATAGGGTCTTGGTGTGAAAAGTAGGGACAATTTTCAGTCTTTGGATCTGATGAGATGGACGGTTAGATTAAGTTCCAGCATTTGATTTTTTAATTTTTAAGTTCCGTCTTTTATGTGGTAAGGGCAATGTTGTATTTTTGTAATTAATCTATAGATTTCGATATCTTTGAAAATAATAACCGTCCTTATCAAACGGTGTGCATCGTGATTATGAAGATTCCTCCGATTTTTTCTCTCAGAGCGTATACTTTTTTCTTTTCTCATTCACAGCTTTTTGATTTGTACTGATAAGGACTCCGGCGACAATTCGATCAGGCGAGCGGTGGCTTTCTCCTGAGCGGCGGCGAGTCAAATAAAGAAGGCGGCGTTGGTTTTCGTTACCGGCGGACACTCGATTCAAGTAGCAGAGAGAAAAAAAATGGGTCGACATAAATCCGGTAAGTTTGAATGGTTTTAATTGATTTTCAGGATTATTGTGGGATGAGTGAAGATTTGTTGAGGATTGAAAAGAAAATTGAATGCTTGCGAATGAGTGAAGAGTTGTTGAGGATTATTGTTGGAAAAATTTTGGGAAATTATCCCAATTTTCTGGACAAATGCTTATGGTTAATTGTTGCGACCCATTGAAAATTAAATTTAGTTATGGCATCTAATTTGTGATCGAGTGATTTTGATGTGTGTGCTTTTTGGTTTTTTGGCAAATCATGAGTTTCTATTGATTGAGTAATATTTTGTCATGCTTATTAATATTGTACTCATGATAAAGTGTGAATGAAATTCTGTGTAATGTTTGAATTTTGTGCATAAACGATTTATTTTCCGTATAAAGTCTGTCAATGCTAAGGTTAATGTGTTTTAGTGCTACACGTATATACTTGTGAAATGCTCCTGATTTATTTAAATTGATATTTAAGATGTTTTTATTGCATCTGTTGCTGGTTTGCCGAAAAAATGAGTGAAACTTGATGATATTAAATATGTATCATTGGATAAATTTGATTATGAGTAATTTGAAATTGACCATTCATTTTGAAACGTGAATCAGATTTATCTTGTGTACATTTTTCAGATGATCAACAATGCTAGTTGTATTGAATTTCAGTGCTAATTAAAGGTTTATTTAGATGTAACGGAATAATGATTAATCTGCATGCTACTTAATAAGTGAAATAATGCTTCAAATGTTGTTTTACAGAAAGATCAAAATCCCTGCAGATGACTCTGATTTCGAGTCTGAGATGCCTTTGTAGGTTCAGAGTGAAGACACAACAGATAAAAACAACGAGTTAAGGTCGAAAAGAAAACATGACAAAAGAAGAGGTATTTAATTTAATTAATTCAACTCAATGGTGATCAACAATTGTACATATGTAATGTTTCTGGTAATTTAATACTACAGCTGCAGAAAGTTTGGAAAAAAATACGAGTCCTTCTAAGAAAAAGAAAAAAAGGTGTGTTTGTACATTTAATTGATTACATGCTTTTAACCATTTCAATTAATGCTCATTAAAGTAATTTGTAATGCGTCTTACTCTTCTGTATCACTATCTATATTGTTGCAATTCGAATAGAGACCATCTAAGAGAACCCTATCGAAGATGACATAATGGAGGATGAGGAGGACGAATCAGCTGTCACCAATCATCCTAAACTAACAAGCCGAGCGTGCCCTACGTTGCTGTTTCAAGCAATCGAGAAGTTCTCCACAGACCAACGCAAAGCGGTTATTGAGATGAGATTCAAGCACATACTGAACATGAAAGTGGAAAAGGTCCCAACCCAACTCGCATACTGGGTTCTGGATAATTTTAACGCTAGTAGCTCAGAGATGCGTCTAATGAATGGAAATTCGATACCGGTTGATGCTGAAGACGTGCATCTAGTGTTTGGATTCCCAAAAGGAGGAAGAAAGACTGAAAGAAGGAGGAAATCAAATGTTTTGTATGGTACAATTAGGGTATTCCATTTTTTTTGTTTGGGTGCATTATTTGTGGTACATTACAATTCTTTGATTTAGGTTGGTTGATATTACAAAGCATTTATTCGATGAATACATAGCACTAACTGTAGCATTCACATAATTCTATGCAAATGAATATGTTTACGAAGCAGCAGCCACGAAATATGAATATATTTATGTTACCTACGAAGCATTAGTTTGAAGTGTACGAAACACTGTTTTTACATCTATCTCACTGTAACATGAACTAATCATTTATAGCATTACAGACATTCATAAGTAGCATCGATGATATATATATATATATGTGTATATATATATAGGTTTTGGTTCAAATGTTAACCCCCTCCCCCTGTAGAAACTATGATCTAATCTATACCGCTCATATCTTTGATTTGGATGGCCAAGATTAATCATAGTTTGATGGGGTTTAATATGCAATTAATTAAGATTTATATAAGTGATGGGTATAGAAGTAATTTAATTTATATGGAATATCAAATCCCACTTTTTTTGGTATATTTATCTTAATACAAAATACTTAGTTATTTAGTTTCTTAAAATCTATCTGAACGTATATCAAAAACATAAAAAACCGCCGATCGAGTTCTTCGTTGAAGGGAAAAAAGACGCTGTCTTCTCCATTGGAATGCTCTTATGGTTGATTTCGAGCTCACAGAGACATGTTGGTTTAAAACATTGTATGAGATCAGACAATATTGGATTCCTGCATATTTTAGAGACCATCCAATGAGTCGACTTTGCCGGACCACTTCAATTTCTGAGAGTGTCAATAGCTTCTTCAACAATTACTTGAACTTTGGTTCTAATCTTGTTGAATTTATGATGCATTTTGAAACGGCACTGGACGCACAGAGGAACGCATATGACCTTCAGAATAGTTTAGATTATTCATATATTCCGCAGTTGGAGACACCGATGTTATTTGAGAAGCATGCTTCTACAATTTACACGGCTAAATAATTTCTGAAAGTTCAAGAAGAGATTAAGGACTCATGTTACAATTGAAATGTTGTGCGTATTCACGGTGATGAAGTTGCAATGCATTATGAGGTTTATGATGGTAATGAGGTTTCTTCAACAGTTTCATATAAAAAGAATGAAGATAGTGTTGTTTGCAGCTGTAAGAAATTTGGGATGGATGGTATTTTGTGCTGCCATATATTTCATTTATTCAAGATTTTCAAGTGGGAGACCATCCCTGACAAATATATAGTACCTAGGTGGACCAGGAAGGTATATCTGAAGCCTTTGAACGATGTAAGTGATGATGTTTTGGATCGGTGTGTTGCTGTGGAAGATAAGAAAAATAAAATAAATCAGCTTGTTTCAGATTTTTATGCATGTGTGGGAGCGGTTGAGGGTGATGAGGAGAAGACCGATATATTGTTGGGTGGTATTAATGATTTGAAAATTGTGTTAATTTCTAGTGATGATACTCAAGGTTCATCTAATTCTGTGGGAAAGAGTAAACTTTTTGATTTATTTTATGGTGCTTCCAAGTCTGTTGAAGTATTTGTCAATCCACCACTTCTAGTAAAGACTAAAGGTAGTGGTAGTCGGCTTAAACCAAGAAGGGAGAAACAAGCCGAACGGGCAAAAAAATGCTACGGAGGTGCAGTAAGTGCAATGAAATGTGCCATCACGATGCTAGGACATGTCCTAAAAATAAGACTGCATAGGGAACTTTGGTTTATATTACTTGAATTTTAATAAGTGGTACTATATAATCAAACTTATTATTAGCATATATTTTGGTTCAATAATATCAGACTTCTACTCATAAAATTATATTTTTATTCATTATTATTTCTGCACATACAGTGATTATATTACTTGAATGTTATGAAGGAATGTTGATCTCGTAGTTAACCCTATCAAAATTAGCAATTAACCCTATCAATAATAGCAATTGAGGTATAAATATTATTTTCCTTTTCTTGAGACAAACAACGTTGTGACTATGGAAAATAATCTAGATGGTCCACTTTATCAGCCTGTTTTTCCTCCGACTTTGGCCCCTTGGCTTTCATTTGTTGGCTTGCCATGGAAGGTTTGCTGATTATTTTCAGATAATTCAGCATATGCATTTCGACAACCTTAAATTTGAGTTGAAGAAAACGCTCAACTCAATTGCATCCAGGTTGTGCCTTTTCCCCTGTTTGAGCTCTAGAGCAAGTGGATAGCTGGAGTTTTATCTGGCCGAATTCCTCTGGAGTCGGCCGAGAAAATGACAGCTAATATTGAAACATTTTACTCATCACTGGAAGCAGCCGGCATTCCTAAGCGATATACTCATCAAATGGGAGAATATCAGGTAAATGCTCGCTCTACCTATTTACCTATTCACATTTTTCTGATGTGTCATTTCCATATTCAAGCTTTGGTGTTGTCTGCCACAACTCCACCTGTCTTTATGCATGTTCAAAATGTTTTCGGCTGACTTCCTCGAAACTCTTTACTCGTCGTTGATACATTGATTCTTGTTGCAGTTTGAGTGTGATGATTGGTTGGCTGCCATGAGCGATGCTCCTCCCGTTGAAGAATGGAGAAAGAAAATGTATTTCGTGACATGGAGGAGGAAGAGGAGCACCACTGAGACATACCGTGATCGATGGGAGGACGAAGATTTGATCTCATTGGCTCATCAAGACTTCAAGAAATTGAAGAAAATAGCAATTAACTCTATCAAAATTAGCAATTAATCCCATGAATAATAGCAATTAACCCTATAAAAAAAGCAATTAATCATATCAATAATAGCGATTAACCTTGTAAAAAAAATAGCAATTAACCCTGGTGTAATTGATCTCATAGAATCAAATGGATGATGAATCGAAAAGAAAAAAATTTATTTATTTGGTCTATATATAGTGATTTGATTTTGGAGGTAGAGGGAAATTTGGGCTAATAATGTGAACTTTTTCCGACCGTTCTTTGATAGGGTAGGTTGTTAATTTTGTCATTAGTTACTGCAACAAAATATATGAAGCAAATATCTCAGCTTTAGGTTATAGTGAATATTCTTTAGAAATCCAACCAATACGTTGTCTCAAAAATAGGCAAATAATGAAAATTAGATTGTTTGGAGAATGCGGATTCACAAGAAATAGTAATAATTTGTAGCAAACACAAAAAAGAGCCACATTTCAGATAGCAAAGGACCAAGTATGTACCCAATTTTTAATGAGATTTTTAACAAACATAATTTTTAACGCAATATCTAAATGGTTGAACCTCGTTGCGGCATTTCATCAAACAGTTTGCGATCTTAAACTACACCCAAAAGCCATTGAGTCAGGCATTTCATCGAACGCCCAATAAACCCGCGTCAGCTGCTGACTCTTCTTAATTATTAACACTATTCCTCGTCAAAGCAATCACTCCCTCTCATCGCCTATCCAATTTTAATACATTTTCCAAATTGGGTTATATAGTGGTTGCTCATAAGGTGTTTGATGAAACTCTTGTGTTAAAAATGTGTCCAGATTTTCTATTTGTATATTCATATATTCAATTCATATGATAACAATTATATAACAAACAACACATATAGTTAATAATGGTGAAAATTAGATAACATAGGAAAAAAAACAAAAAAAAAATTAATAATTGTAAAAAAATGACCAATGCAACAGAGATGTTCATAAAATTATGAATTCAGTACCAAAAAAATAATGTCAGCGTAAAATAATCTATTCACCGTCATGCAATTTTGCATTGCATTTGTTCATTATGATCGGTTCTATTTTTATCAGTCCGTCTTCACAAGACATTCTGTAATGAATATTTGCATCCTCAGCTATCCGCCCTTTGTGGATGTTTGTTTCTGCACTGAGAATTGCAACACAATATAGCGCTCTTAAAATCTTCATTTGCTTTGCATTATTTGTCTGAAGTTCAGGATCCCAATTCTTCAATCCACCACCCTTGTATGTCTCCATGTGACTCATGACATATATCCCACAATCAAATTTATTTGTCTCATTTCTCCATGGCATTTTCATCCTTTCTATTGGCCTCATTTTTTTAGCCATGTCGACTGACCTTTTAGAATGGCTGTTGGTCTTCATGAATCCAGTAAAAAATTCCACCTGTAAAGTTAATATTTTATAGTATATTTATATGATTGTAATGATAACGTAAAATTCATTATTTGCTAAAATATGTTTAACAATATATATTAAATTATTATTGCAATCAAGTTTAATTTTCTTTTGGCCCTAATTAATGCTAATATTTTCTATGATTATATGCGACAATTATTAACGCTAAATATTTCTAACAAAATAAAATGTCAATAACTATATAAATTACTTTATTTTTAATTTCACAAACATTGCCATATTGTAATTTAATATGTTTTTATTCTTACTTACCATTAAATCTGGGATACCGCTGTACTTAATTTTAGGATCGATGTTGGCTTCCTCCAATGCAGACGAGTTGTCGATGATGTGACTTATACATTTAATTGAATCAAAGCACACTAAGTAGAAGTGTGACGCATGACAAATTGGGAAGAAGAACTGCACGTTTAAATAAACATATTTTTAGCACAATCTAAACTTTGTAGCGTATATACACATAACAATTTATAATGCCACTTTACCAGATCAATTTCATCTAACTTCAATCCTTCAACATTTCCAACCTCCTCGAGTAATCTACTCGAAAAATATGACATTCGTTTGGCTTTATCCCACGAAATTGGTGCATCATAAACTATATACTTCTGTGGGGGGGGGAGAACTTAATCACCATATTACCAAATTATAACATATTTGTATGGTTTATAACTCAAATCGTTACAATGAAACTTACACATGGGAACGTGGTTGCAAAAAACCTTTGTGGGGAAGCCTTTGCTTTGTATTTTTCATTGTGATTCAATATCGTGCTCCACACATCTATAACTGCAGCATTTATATATGTATCAGCAGCCAAGGTCTCCATTTCTTTACGTCTAAAATTGACACGCCCATCAGAATAGACAATTTCCTCTCTGAAAAAAAAATTAAACCAACCATCCAATTTATTACACATTGCATTTTTTACATGTAATATTCATATATTTAACAAAATTAACTTACATGTTTGCTTCCTCGTTATGCATAATCTAAAAATATAAGTCTCTCTCTTTACTGTTTAGATTCACACCGGGCTTCACGGGTCTCACAAAATATGGGGAGACCAAGCTTGAAGTTTTCCTTAATAAATTCTTTCCTCTTGTAACCCTTTTAGCAATTTCCTACAGAATTACATACGAATGAAAGATAATAATATTCCTATTTTACAAAGTAAATAATGTATTTCGCTAAAATGCAAATTGCGGACCTTTTCATTTTTTTCGATCGAGATGACCATTATCTTCGATAATTTTATCTTTCCCTTTCCCACTGAAGACAGCTACGTACGCCGGTGTTCTTTTAAAAATCCACCATATTGTTATACTATTACAATACTAATGTTTAAATATGTTGTTTATAAATGCTAGCTTTGATATTTAATATTGCTAAAATGGTTTTAGGTATTTGCAATAAAGTGAACATCAAATAGGATGAACGGTACATTATGGGGATATGGCCCCTCATATCATCTTTCATATTTTCACCACTAGCCTCTAAATTTTCAAACATTAATGGTAGTTAAGAAGGAAAAAGGATTTTTTTTTTCTGAATATTTTACCTTATTTGTGTGCTATAAATAATTAACATAACTACTGCATGTTATTTGCTAACAATATATGAATTATATGCCGATTTGGATGCCATAATCAAAATATAAAATAAAATCATGCACAAGTAAATAAAATATATGCACTGAATTGAACAAATCTAACCTTAATTTGTCCTTCTTGAGGTGATTCCATTAGTTTTGCATTATCCTGCAAATTTAACGCAATTAAAACAATCCACAAATCGGAAAAAAAAATCTTGATACCTATTTTACCAATTATTACCTCTGCAATAACTTGTTGTTCGTCTGGTGCAATATTTTCACTCATCTCTATATCACGAGCAACATCCAATACATTATCCCAATCTTGCGTAAAACCTAAACTGAAGCTGGGCATACTATCGATAACCTTTTTTAATTCATATCTCTTCAGAGCTGCTTCCTCCATCTCTGCAATCATGGCTATGTGCTCCGGACAATCCCAAAAATTAATATCATATTGTGATAGTTTGTTTTGCGATGCAGCTGTTGGTTCTACCAAAACTGAGCCCGGTGCTTCATTTACCAAAAGTGTGGCTTCCACAATTTTTCTTAACACAGCGTTGCCCAACATGCTATGTGATAAACCTTTCACGATCATCATCACCTCGGTCAAGGTGTCATGGATTACTTTTCCTTTCTGGGCAAGTATGTTAGCAATTGCATGCACATCATCCTCTTTCCCATTTGCTTCTTCAACTAGTTCAACAGCATCTTTGTGGATTTTAACCCCTCATCCATGAGTATCAAATCCTTCGTTCATGTTCCTAGCTTCTTGAAGGTTAGGCATTAATTCCTCATTGTTATGCTCAACTTCATGGTTGTGTTCAGATGCTTCATTAAGTAATAAGCCTGGGGGATTATCTACACCTGCTACATTTATCAATACGAATGGGCCATCGGGATATCCCTTTCCAAAACCGCCTCATTTAATCTCCATATTCTGTCTTTTCACCAACATCTTTTTTTTCCACTCAATGATAGCTGGGCTACTCCTTTGCACTGTCCTGTACCCTAACACAACCCGATCGACGTACAAAAGCTGCAGGTTTATACAAAACATGAAATTTCATGACTACGTGATATTACTACATGCATTTCATATAATTCAAAGTGTGCTAATGAGTTCATATAATCCTAGCATCTATTAAGTATATGTATCAACTTACATCCCAAATTGGATATGACATTATTTTTTAACTAAAACTACATACTTGAAATGCTAAAATACAACAACTAATTTGCGAACACAATCACCAATAGCACGTTACTCTTTATTTATTTATTTGCTAATACTATTTATTGCACATGCTAATATGTAATACCTCATATGCTAAGTACTACATATTATAACATTTGTTCATGCCTTATACGTAAAATGCTAAAATAGAGCAACTAATTTGCTCAAATCTTAAAAAAATCATAAATTACACACTAATATATTTTTTCCATAATACTATTGCATACAAATACACAACAAAATCTAATATCCCAAAACATTTTATACTTACTGTGATGAATAACGTCGGTCCGGTGTAGTGTTTGAGCTTATTATTCTTCCACACCATGGTGTGGTCGATCAAGCATTTAATAACATATCCACACCAATTTAAATTTACAACATTGTTAATATCCTCAAAGAAATCCAGAATCTGCGGGGAGAGGTAACTATTCCCAAGGCTCTCAATTAAGCAGCAAGTTAGAAGTACCAGAAATTGCCTCTTGAACCACAATCCTCCATTAGCTTCTTTTTTTATGTCAGCACTTATGTCTATTGGTCTTATTCTATCAAATGCTCTCTCACGAAATCTCAACCTCCAATCAGCTACTAGCACGTGTTTTGTATTTTTAATACGTCTTTCAATCGGTATTTGGCCACGAGGGAAGCCAAACATCAGCCTAACATCTTCTTCTCCGACATGGACTCTTCTTCCATCTTCGAGCACAATTTCACATCGATTAGTGTCGAAGTTATCCAATACCCAGTACGCTAACTTTGGTGGAACATTGTTAATGTCCAAGTGTAATATCGCTCCAAATCCCATATCCCCCACCTCTTGCTTCTGTACATCAGTTAGACCTTTAATAGTATTCGACAACATCAGTGGGCTTGTACGATTCTTTAGATTATTATACTCATCCATAGAACGATTTTTCCCCTTTTTTACAGACAGCGGTTTTGGTGAATGTTGCAGCACAAGCTCATCTGTTGCATGTTCCAAACTTAAAATGGATCCAGATGCAATCCCATCATTTAGCCTCTTACGTCTAATTTCACGTATGACAAAATCACTGTCCGAGTCACTTATGTGGTCTCTTTTTGGCCTCCTCTTGTTATCCTTATGCTTTTGTTTACCGCCTACCAACATGAAATGAAATAATTGCTCAAATCCATTATATTATTCGCTAACATGTACGGTATAATATGATATCATAAACGGAGTTCGCAAATTTTATTTTATGCTAACATATACATATGAATATGCTATCAAATTTACAAGAAACAACGACTATCATATAATTCTTAGCTAATTGAACGATTTTTTTTTGCATATATCATTCACTGTTTTAGCTAATGTGTAATATATAATATGCTGAAATATATTACAAATATACAACTCATTCGGACAAACATAAGAATCAACAAATAAAGCATCCAAAAATCAACATGTATTTAGTTCAGACACGTTCTTCCCAACGTATAGAAATTAATCATTCATCAAACTTTGATTTTGATTTTTGAGGGAGGAACCAAGTAATTGAAAAGAATGCTTTGAAGAAGCAGACGGATAAACAAATATAGCCATAAACATTTCGACAAACACCTGGTGTGCAGCAACATAGTTTTGACAGCAACGACTATCATATGATTCTTAGCTGATTGAACGGTAACTTTTTTTTTTGCTTATACCATTTACTACATATGCTAGTGTGTAATATATCATATGCTAATTTCAATATAAGGATTAATGTTCTTGATTAACACCTCGTACTCTACCTTTTACTACCATTACATTCTTAAAGTGAAAGAATATACAACTCATTTGGACAAACATAAGCATCTAAACTTCATAAGCATATTAGCAATTAACATAGGACAACCTTCATAAAAAAACTTAATATACACTACGTGAACAACTATAGATGTTACTAATAATTAAATTGCTATCATTATACAAAATATTAGCTCTCATCATCATAACAAACAGCTAATTTTAAAATTATGACGGAATCAAATTTGTGGTTAAATTATACAGCTCTCATTTATTGAAATTCCCCATATATGTAATACGATATATACAAACTGATTAATTATCCCTCACATGGGATGATGCATTTTGTCAAAAATAAATTACCCTATCAATAATAGCAATTAACCCTGGTGTAATTTATATCGTAGTATCTAATATGATAGCTTTTAACATTAATTTGAGCATCTAATATTGCGTTGAATATATACTATTAAGCGTGTGTGTATCCATAGATATATATTTTACTAAAAAAAATAAGAAATCTGTATTTCGTAGTAGAATATACAACAAACAAGAATATAAACTTCATAATATACTTCACTACAGTACCATTGAGTCGGGTGGAAGTTTTCTTTGGTGATACCATCTCTTGATTTTCTCGCCGCGGTACAATCTCAAGCAAACGTTGGTATTCTCTAGTCGTGAATATTCTGTGATTTACAGCACGTAATATTATCGAATATAATTGCTATGATCGTTAATATATGATTTTTTTGCAGAAAAGTGGTTAACGACAAACATCTAATATTGCGTATGAATATATCCGGAGAAGTTTCCATAATTTTGAGGATTCCTCCATGTATATCGACATTTAAATATGGACGTGAATATAGAGTTTTGATTGTACTATTATACCCATATTGACTAACAACTAATTAAGAGATAACGATTTTTTGCTTAAATATCCCTAATTATATAATTTAATCTTGGCCATCCAAATCAAAGATATGAGCGGTATAGATTAGATCCTAGTTTCTACAAGGGGAGGGGTTAACATTTGAACCATCCCCTATATATATATATATATATATATATATATATATATATAGCATAACAGATATGCTTAAATAGCATTCAAGATGTGTATGAGTAGCATATCAAATTTAATTGAGTAAAAGCTCCAGAGGTATGCATAGGTAGCATCAACAAGCCTAATTCAAAGCAATAACTCACACGTTATTTTACCAACTTAAACACTTAGTAGCACAAATTTTCATAAATATCATCAAAGAGGTGCATAATTAGCATTACCAATTTTGTTTTGCCCAAAACACCACAGGTGCGCATTAGTAGCATCAACAATCATAATACGAAGCTCCAAATCAGACAAGGTCGTTTACCAAGCTTAACAATAAGTAGCACAGTAATTCATAAGTACCATCAATGTCATGCATAAGTAGCATAAGAAATATGCTTAATTAGTGTTACAAAAAAAATTGTCTTTACCAACGTCTAATAAAAAAATATTGAAACAGTTTATTGGTAACCGACAGTCACACATCTCCACTCAGAACATCATTCACAGTTGGATTTTTTTTTCTTAGAGTTGGCTGCAAAAAAATCGACTTTGCTTTTCTTTCAATTGAGGCGGCATGTTTGTTCAAACCTGATGAGATAATAGAGGCACAATATTTGATACGCAGCACATTCATTTGCGAGACATTTCTTTTCTCTATGTTGTAATTCCAAGCTTTGCTAGATTGGCCAATGTAAGTCTCCATGTGGCGCGTAGTGTACACGCCGCAGTCATTGTTGTTCTCTGCATCGCGCCAATTCATGTCAAGCCTTTGCCATGCATACACATTTAATCAAACTCGACTTCACTTTCAAAGATATGCATACGAAACATCAACAATACTAATTAAAAGCACCAACCCATACAAGTTATATTACTAACTTAAACACTAAGTACAGGAGATATTCATTAGTAGCTTCAAATATATGCTTTAGCAGCATCACAAATATGCATACGTAGCCTCACAATTATAATTTACCTAATGCAGAACAAATATGCATACGTAGCATCGATTATATACCTGTGTAGCACTTTAATTCAGTAAACTTAGCATTGACATTGTTTGTACCGAAAAAAGCATTTTATGTGTATGGTTAACATTCAAAAGCACATAATTCATATCTTAATCAGATTATCATTGATTTTTTATCAACAAAAAAGATTAATAAGCATGAATAAATGTTACTCGATCAACACAAATCCATGATTTCCCAAAATAACAAAAATCACACACAACATAATTACTCGATTAAAAATTAGACGTCACAACTGATACATGCATATCAGAAGCCACAAACCCATGAATCTATAAATACAAAAAATCAGTAAACCTGTATTTCACGATTACCCCTTTTTGTTCGATTTTGTCAACCCACACTAGAAAATTACTCGATTATTACTCAGAAGCATCAACCGATCAATTCACAGTAGAATCGCCCAATTTTCAAATCTATTTGTTGGAATTTGTTGCCACAAACACTGAAATTAGACACAGATTCGTAATGTCAAACTCAATGTTAAAGACAGTTAACACAACTTATCTTAACATAAAAATGCTGGAAATAAAATGCACAAGAATACACAGCATAAATTTTAAATCATACACAACATGTGTATGATTGCCACAGGGCGAAATTATACTATTAAGAGTACAAAATTTTCAAGTTGTTAATGTTAGACGTGAAGGCTCTTAACACTACAGCAACATTACAAGTTCTAATCTAGACTAACACTAAAAAGAACTAAAACATATAAATTGACATCCCGTCAATTCATATACAAATAACAATATACAACTAGACATCCCGTCAGTTCATATACAAACTACAACATACAGATTGACATCCCGTCAATTCATATGCAAACTACAACATACAGATTGACATCCCGTCAATTCATATGCAAATTACACCATACAAGTTGACATCCTGTCGACTTGTATACAAACTAAAACATACAAATTGACATCCCGTCAATTCGTATACAAACTATTAAAGGTTTCACAACCTTACTATCTATCCTAACTTGTACAATCTATTCCGTGAAAGGATTGAACAACAATAAACATTAAGATAGAAGAAGGAACGAAGAACGAAACCTAAACTAAGTTTGTGACTCAAGCTTTCTTCAATCTTCACACAACGGAAAATAGATTGACCTTGAATAAGTCTTCAAGTGTCGAACACATCCCTTATATGCTTCTTCACTTGAATCCAACACGGTCCACGATTTCTCTTTCTTGAACATGGGTTGACGATAACCGCTTCACTCCATGACTTCACCGTAGATGGAAGAAACCGCCTCCAAGGCGTGGTTGATAGTTTTCCCACGTTCATGCTCTTCTTCTAAATATCCAACAAATATAATTTTCTGAAAAAGAAAAAGAATTAAATAGAGAAACCGCTAGACCTAGAAAATAGGAGATAGAGTTTTGACTTTGTCAAACTCTATTTTAAATAATATATCTAATATGTATATATCCAATTATTTGAAATATTAATTTCGTGGATATACACATATATTTTAAGATATATAAAGTTATTTTATTTATTAAAATAATAAATAAAACTAGGAAATGATAAGATTAGTTACGACTATGTCACAGACGATGTCGCAGGGAGTCTGTCTGACATCGAGTGTAACATTGAACATCAATGTCATACAGCACTCAATAATCTCCCCCTTAATCTTAGCCTTTCTGCACAAAACATACAACTCAATGTATTTTGTACAATTAGAGTCGCAGCGGAAAATGGAGATCTTAAAATCTCCCCCTTAAGGGTTACTCCCCTTTAATTAGATCATCATATAATAGGAACTTGTCCTATTATAAAATCAATGTTGAACAGAACATTCAACATAAAATATCAATGTTGAACTCGTCGTTCAACACACAATAATATCAATGTTGAACTCAACGTTCAACACACACTAATCAAGATATATCGAGCATTCAATATATCAAAACAAATTCAATATTCCTAATCATAATGATATATCACAAATATCAAAAACTGAATAAGCATATAAAATCAAGAACACAATCATAAATTGCATTCAACAACAAAAACCAAGATATGCATGAAATGCATATAAAAAACCATGTGTCCAGCACATATGAAACCAGAAAACATTAAACATTGTTTGTAACATAAAACAGTTTTAAAATTCAGAAGCTTAAACACCAAGCTTCACATCATCTTCCTCTTTCCTTTGGCTGCACCTTTTCTCCCATTTGCTTTACCAGCAACACTCGATCCAGCATCCATGTCTCCAGCATCTGCATCATCATCCACTCCCCCTTTTTGTGTAGAAAAGAGAGTCAGAAAAGAATCTCGAGCCTTGGTGAGTTGACCAATCACATGATCAACCAGAGCAATTTGATGTTGAAGAGACTCCAGCGGCATCATGACAATTGGAATAGAAGGCGTGGAGGCAACATCAGGATAGACATTAGATTGGGAAGGAGCAGGGGTACCTTCGGTAAAAGGAGGTACTGGATTTGCAGCATCATGAGGATAGGGAAGATCAATGATCCTGTCATCATTCCCCTTGGGCTTCATTATGGAGAAGGTGGTTTGCTCAGACAGCACACTCTTCTTGCGTTCCTTTAACCCTTGACTCTTAAGGATCCCATAGATCAAACATGGGAAAGGAAGCAAGTTTGATGAACTGGACTTAGAGGCAGCCTTCAACGTTGCATCAAAGATGTAAGCACCAAGGTTGAAAGGAAGCTGAGTTCCTATCTTGTACAGGAGAATGGCCTGATCAACTGTGATAACAGAGACATTCGATGTGGGCAGCAAATTGCACACTGCAAGCTTGTATAACACTGAGTAAAAGAATGTTAACTTGGAAGCAGGCACTTTGTTGAGCCATTTCGAAACCAAACCTCCAGTAACAACATTCACCACATCATCAATCAGATCCAAAGACATGATTGTATCCGCATTGCCCAACTCAAGAAACGTGTTAATAACATTAGGGGAAAACTTATAGATTTTATCCCTAACAAACATAGTTCCAAAACACAGTTTAGAGGGATCTCCCATATCAGAAATGATGTTAGCATAAAATTCATGAATAACATCAGGATCATATGACACTAGCGACGTAACAGATTTCCATAAACTTCTCTCCTTAAGAAACACATCCATCCCATATTTTTTAAAGCTAAGAACATCTATCATTTTCTCAACCTTAAGAGTTCTCTTAATATAAAGAGCATGGGATTTCTTAGCCTCTTCAGAATAGAAAGTCTTACTGAAGGCTTGAGTGACATCAAGCGAAGAGTCCTCATCTGTGCCGGAATCCTCGTCCACGGGCTCAGCAGAAGGACTAACATTCCGTCTAACATCAGCAGGAGGAGAGGTAGGAACTTGTTCACTAGTGGAGTTGGACTCATCTCTCAGCGACTTGGAGGTAGCCTTAGACCCTTCCTTTTTCACCTTTTTGGAGGAGACGACCTCAGGTTTGTCAGTGTCATCACTGTGAAGTCGCTTCGATTTCCTTGTCGGAGGAGAAGTCTTCGTCATCTTTGACAAAGATTGCAGGTGTGAAGTGGCTTCCGGGTCGATTGGATTTGTGGAATCTCCAAGCACATTCATCCTAATCGGCTTAGGGTTTAGAATCTCGGTTCTAGGAGGAATAATGAGATCGGGATGAACTTCAGCTTCAGTTGGCATTGCCTTTGATGTTGAAGGCTCAGCGACATTTGCTGTAGTTGGTTCAGCCTGAGCAGTTGGAGGTGCAATGTCAGGGGTCTGAGTTGATGTAGCAGAGAGTGGGGGTTATACTGCAGCAGCCGGAGTTGAGGCCGATGATGGAGATCCTTTTGTGAGCTCCATCATTTGCTGCAACATCATCATCATGGCTTGTAGATGATTAGGGTTTTTGTCCACCATGGATGAAATAGGAGAGAAAATCGTTTGGAGGAGATGGAGAAGATGAAACGTTTGGAGAGAGAAAAAGTGAATCAGATATGGAGAGAGAGAGAGAGAGGGGGTTTTGAATTAAAAAAGAGATAAAGACAAAACACTTTATTATAATAAAATAATGAAAGTGATATCTCTCATTCTCTCTCTCTCTCTCTCTTATCATATCAAAAGATATGCGGATAAGTATATCTGCTTATCAACAAAACTTCAATTATTTATTATTTAAACACTAAATAATAAATAAAATAATAAACAACAAATTCTGAAAATAAATAAAAATGGAGATGAGTCATGATTGAATAAATTCTCATGAATTAATTCATAATAAAAAATCATATCATCATACCATAGTGTTTATTAATTTCAGAATCACAGAACCTGATGTCAAAAATCATAACATTGACTTTAACATCAGGATGTCAACATTGACTAACATACACACATTCCAAGAGATTTCTTTAGAGAAGAAAATCTCTCAAAATTCAAAGGTTTAGTAAAAATATCAGCAATTTGATTCTCTGTAGGAATGTATTCCAATTTAATGATATCTCGTTCCACAAGATCACAGATAAAGTGATGTCTGATGTCAATGTGTTTGGTGCGAGAATGTTGGACTGGGTTCTTCGAAATTTCAATGGCATTGACATTGTCACATAACAATGTCAAAGAAGGACTATCCAGACCATAATCTAACACCATTTGATTTTACCACAACATTTGAGAGCAACAACTAGCGGCAGCAACATACTCTGATTCGGCCGTGGATAGTGAGATACAATTTTGTTTCTTACTTGACCAAGAAATCAGATTGTTGCCAAAATAAAAACACCCTCCGCTAGTGTTTTTTCTGTCATCGACATCACCTGCCTAATCGGAATCACTATAACCTACAAGATGAATGTTAGAACTCTTGCAATATTTAACACTAAACCCAATTGTGCCTGAAACATAGCGAATGATACGTTTAACAGCTTTAAGGTGAGATTATTTAGGCTGAGATTGATATCTCACACAAACACCAACACTAAACATAATGTCAGGACGACTAGCTGTCAAATACAATAAGCTGCCTATCATTCCTCTATACATGGTAGAATCAACATTGCTACCAACATCATCTCTGCTCAACTTTTCAGAAGATCCCATGGGTGTCTTCATAGGTTTAGCATTCTCTAATCCGAAACGCTTGACCAAACATCTAGCATATTTGCTTTGAGAGATGAAGATTCCATCTTTATCTTGCTTGATTTGTAGACCAAGGAAATAGTTGAGCTCTCCAACCATGCTCATTTCAAATGTGTTGCACATTGAGTCTACAAAATCTTTGAGTAGATTAGTACACGTCGAACCAAAAACAATGTCATCAACATAGATTTGAGCAACAGTAATATGTTTTTTATTCTTCTTAATAAACAATATTTTATCGACTTGACCTCTTTTAAAACCAAATTGGAGTAAAAATTCAGTCAGTCTAGCATACCATGCTCTAGGGGCTTGTTTAAGACCATACAAAGCCTTTTTTAGCTTAAACACGTGCAATGGTTTCTCATGACATTCGAACCCCTTAGGTTGTTCGACATATGCTTCTTCATTGAGAAAACCATTCAAGAAAGCACTTTTAACATCCATTTGATGTAAAGTAAAATCCACATAACATGCAATTGCACATAAAAGACGAATGTATTCAATCCTTGCAACAGGAGCAAATGTTTCGTCAAAGTCTACCCCTTCAACTTGGGTGTAGCCTTGAGCGACTAGACGAGCTTTATTTCTGACAACATTGCCAGACTCATCTGTTTTATTTTTGAAAATCCATTTTGTCCCAATCACATTTTTATCTTTGGGGCGTGGAACTAATTCCCATACATTGTTCCTTACGAACTGGTTTAGTTCCTCATGCATAGCATTGATCCAAAAATCATCATTAAGTGCATCCTTAATGTTTTTCGGTTCAATGTTAGACAGAAAACACGTGTTTGACATACAAACATTTAAAGAAGACGTGCATACCAGTTTCAACATTTCTTTGTATTCCTCTGAGTTCTTGCTTCTAGTTTGAACTCCTTCGGATTGCTCACCAATGATTTGTGAATCTGGATGATTCTTTCGAATTCGACTTGGAGGATCCCTTCTTGGTTCATCTTCGGCAGTCACCACCTAATCATCTTCACTATCTGAAGTGAATGTTGGTGTTGATGTTTTGACTGAAGCTTCATCACTCTGTGGAACATTGACTTTGACATTTTCAGTGGATGTCTTGTTCTCACAATCACTTTCAGCCTGCTCACTTGACATTTCATCAGTGTCAATGAGATCAATTATATCATCCTCTTCAGATTTTGAAGCAATACCTGTGTGATCATCAAAACAATGTTAATTGATTCTTGGACTGTTTTTGTCCGAAGATTAAGCACACGGTAAGCATGACTGTCAGCTGTGTAACCCAAGAAAATCCATTTGTCGCTTTTGGAATCAAATTTTCCCAGATGATCCCTATCATTCAGGATGTAACATACACATCCAAACACATGAAAGTACTTCAAATTGAGCTTCTTTCCCTTCAGGAGTTCATACGGTGTCACGGTTCTGCCTGGGCGAAGAATCACTCTATTCCCGATGTGACAAGCAGTGTTAACTGCTTCAGCCCACAACTTCTTGGATAAACGTTGAGCTTGTTTGCTCTTGACATCTCCTGAAGAGTTCGATTTTTTCTCTCAACCACCCCATTTTGTTAAGGTGTCTTCGGAGCAGAGAACTCATGAATGATGCCTCGTTTTTCACAAAACTCTTTAAACATTGAGTTTTCAAATTCGAGCCCATGATCTGTTCGAATGCATTTGATGTTGGACTCATGTTGTCTTGACACCAACCTGTAAAACTTCTTGAACATTCTGAAGGCTTCAGATTTTTCTTGAAGAAATTCAACCCATGTGAATCTCAAAAAATCATCAACTATCACCAGAATGAATCTTTTTCCACTCATGCTTTTGGTGTCAACGGGACCCATGATGTCCATGTGAATCAGATCGAAGCACTTCGTGGTTTGACAAGCTGAGGAACTTTTGTGTGAAGCTCTTACTTGTTTGCCTTTTTGACATGTACTGCAAACAACATCGAGATTGATCTTCACAGGTGGAATTCCCCGAACAGCATCAGCTTCAATTAGTTTCTTCAAACTTCAAAAGCTGAGATGATCCAGTTTTTGATGTACGAGTTGAGTGTCAACATTGATTGAAACATTGCATTTTTCGTTCTTTTCAGCATGATAGCAATTATCCAATGCCCGACTTCCGAACATAATGCATTTATTCTCGCTATCAAAAACCTCACAGGTGTTCTTACTGAATCTGACATGCATACCGTCATCACATAGCTGACTTATGCTAATCAGATTTGTTGTTAAACCTTCAACATGAAGCACATTGCGTAACTTAGGAAAGTTCTTGACATTCAAGGTTCCTTTTCCTACTATGTTACCTTGTGCTCCTCCACCATAACTAACTTTTCCTTTGCTTGTCGTGGTATAGTCATCGAGAAACTTAGAATTTCCTGTCATGTGCCGAGAGCACCGACTGTCAAAGTACCACGTACCAGTAATGTTGGCTTTCAAAAAAAACATAGGTCGAAAGAAATCGGGTAAGTTTCAGTGGTTTGAATCGAATTTAAGGATGAATTTTGGGGGAAAATTTGGAATAGGTGAAAACTGATGAATGCTTGCGCCATTTTGAATAAATCAATTTAATAAATAGATTTGAAAATTGGGTGATTCTGCTATGAATTGATATGTTGATGCTTCTGAGTAAAAATCTAATTTTCTAGTGTGGGTTGACAAAATTGAACAAAAAAGGGTAATCGTGAAATGCAGGTTACTGATTTTTTGTTTTTATATATTCATGGGTTTGTGGCTTCTGATATGCATGTATCAGTTGTGGCTTCTGATTTTTAATCGAGCAATTATGTTGTGTGTGATTTTTGTTATTTTGGGAAATCATGGATTTGTGTTGATCGAGTAACATTTATTCATGCTTATTAATCTTTTCCTGTTGATAAAAAAATCAATGATAATTAGATTAAGATATGAATTGTGTGCTTTGGAATATTAATCATACCCATAAAACGCTTTAATTTCGTATGTTCTGCGTTAGGTAAATTATAATTGTGAGGCTACGAATGCATATTTGTGATGCTGCTAAACCATACATTTGAAGCTACTAATGAATATCTGTGGTACTTAGTGTTTAAGTTAGTAATATAACTTGTGTGGGTTGGTGCTTTTAATTAGTATTGTTGATGCTTCGTATGCATATCTTTGGTGGCTTGAGTGAATTATATTTGTGATGTTACTCATGCGTATCTGTGATGCTACTTATGTATTGATGTTTCTCATTCTTATGTTTGATGCCACTTATGATTATATGTGTTAGTGTTTTAAGTTGGTAATATAACTTATGTGGGTTGGTGCTTTTTATTAGTATATTGTTGATGATATTTATGCATATATGTGGTGCTTTGGTTTAACTATATTTATGATTCTACTCATGCATATCTGTGATGCTATTTATGCATATCAGCGATGCTACTTATCCATAGCTGTCACACTTTAGCAATTTCTGTACTAACACTTAATCTTTATTTTTAGGTTATTAATCAATGTGTAGCGCTACGCACTTGGATCTCCGGGATAGGATAAGACAATAGTGGAAGCAGTGACTCGCTTAAACTTCAACTCGCTTAATCTCATTCATTTTGAATTAAAATTTACTTGTACATAGTGCTTTTTATGTTACCGATTAGTACTTCGTATGGTTTTATGTAAGTGTCATAACTAACACTCCTATATGATAAATTGAATTTCGTCATGACCAAGCAAGTGCCCGGTTATATTTTTCTAAATTGTCCAATCAATTCCGTATTTTATTTTCTCTAAATGCTATCTTTTTGGGTTTGACTTGATCCTAATAATTAATGATGTCTATGTTAAAATAAGAATGATATAAAGATAATGCTTCGTACATTTTCTTTTAATGCTTCATAAATTAAATTAAGAGTTTCATAATTGGTGGTTAGTGCTTCGTAAGCATATTCATTTACATTGTATTATGTGAATACTTCAGTTAATGCTATGCATTCATAAATTAAATGCTTCATACTACGAACCATACCTTATTAAAAATTTATACTATAACACAAATAATGTAACGAAAAAAATTAAGATACCCTAACTGTACCATACAAAACAACACGGGAAAATATAAGTAAACTAAAAACAAAACAAATCAAAAAATGGAATAAGGGAAAAAAACACTTTGACTATAGTGAATCAGCCCTGGAAAAAAAAACCACCAAATAATCAATGCTATATAAACATACAGTCAATGCTTCTTACAATAGACAAACATGCTACACTAACAATAACATTGAATCGTTCAACATACAATACTGTAAAGCAAAAACTTGTGATGCTTCAGAAAGAACATATATATGCTAAATAACAACATAAACTGTATACGTAAAAGTACATAATCATGAACATTCGAACCAACTATTGGAAACGTATAAGATAAAATATAATATTCATCCAGTTGCATACATAACGAACAATAAAAAATGACAAACATGCAAAAACCTAAATCTTCCATTGTCACTAAATCGGAAAATGAAAAATCCGTCAAAGAAAAATTCACCGGAAAATAATGAATTTGTAGAATTTGCGTCTAAATCAATCAATGTTATATAAACATACTGTTAATGCTTCCTACAATAGATAAACTTGCTACACTAATACAATACGCTGCCCAGAATTGCCATAGTCGAGCCGCTGCCCAGAATTACCATGTGAGTACCGCGCAACAACCGTCGTCGCCGCTAGAATCACTGTGTGATTGACGCATCATCGCCATCATCGATCTATGAGTCGGAAGAAGAATAAGGAGAAGAAGAAGAAGGAGAAGAAACCGTCTATACAAATTGTGTGAGTGTCGCGTCGTCTGCATCGTTGATTTATGAGTTGGAAGAAGAAGAAGAAAAAGAAGAAGAAGAAGAAACCGTAAACTAAACAATTTTTTCAGATTCATAAAAAAACCGTACAAATCAATGGAGATATTAACTTGCCACAATTAAAACCGTTTAATTAGGGAAGTTAAGATTTGCACAGATATAGGACTCTATAGGATTTTTATTAAATTATATCATTAACCTTATCACTTAATTTAAATAAAAAAAATGAAATTAAACTACTTAAAATAATTAATCTTATCCGTCAATTTCATCAGATCTAATGGATGAGAGTCATCCCTATTTTTCACACCAAGGGTTAGTCCCTATTTGATCCATATCCTATATATATATATATAGGGGTTGGTTATAATAAAAACTTATGTTGGTGTGAAAACGTGCGGACTGTACTTGTTTAGTGTACTTTTAGTGCTTTTCTTACTGTATTTTGGTGCTAAAAACATCTAGCACCAAAACACAATAAGAAAAGCATTAAAAAAAAGCATCAAAATACATAAAGAAAAGCACTAAAAATACACTAAAGAAGCACAGTCCGCAGTTTTCACAAGATAAATTTTTATTTGAACCAATTCTTATATATCTATATATATATATATATATATATATATTTGAAATTGAGGGAGCATGATTTCTCTCATCTTATTTTTGGCCTTATATTCTGCAAGCAAAGTAATGATGATGAAATCTGTATAAATGTGGAATACACACACAACACATGATTTTCTGTTTTCAACATCTGAAATCACGACGGCCCAACACAAATACCATGATCATGTAGCTTAATTAATGCTATCTCTCTCTGTTTGTAAGGTGAGAGATCAAATATAAAAAAATCTATTCATATCCAATCCTCCAACTAAGAAAAAACTCACGATCTATACATTAAAAATAATAATAAATGATTTCTTATTTATTTTTTCTAAGTCACTCAATTTTACAAGGATAATTAATGAAAATCTTGTTCAAATGAATAATCACACAAGTAAAACTACTTGAGTTTCAAGGATCATATTTGTCTATGCAACTGAGCTTTTTCTAACTTAAGTAATAGGGCATTGAATACTTCACCCTCTACCGTCTACACGGCTACACGGCTACACCCTCTCTAATCACGGCACCACTTATTATTTAGTAATGCTAAACAATAAATAGTTAGGCTATTTTTATCCGGGTAAATTTGCACATTGATGTCCGACCTTTTAATTTTTTAATAAAAATGTCATGACCTTTGAATATTTACACATTGATATCTGATTTTGTAAACTTTTATCAAATCTATCTTAAAATCAACTATTCTCTATTCTATTGCCTGCGTGGATCGCCGAAAATCTGAGGTGGATTTTTTTATAACGCTACATCAGATAAAAAAAAAATTAAAAATTTAAATTTAAACCTTAAAACAATGTGTTCACAAATATAAATAACTATTTTTTTATTTGACATGGCCTTATAATAAAGTTCATCTCAGATTTTCGGCGATCCACATAGACAATAGGATACTAGATAATTGACCTTATAATACATTTGATAAAAGTTTACAAGGTGGTCATACATTAATGTCTAATTTACCCTCTATGGCCTGCTACTTCATCTTTCAATAATTGTTTCCTGATTAAAAGGTGTTCAAAATAGCAATTTCATAGCCCAACTTAATTAAGTCGAATAATTTGATTGATTTATTGCCGCTTTTAAGTTTTAATAATTAAATACACGATTGGTCTATCATTATATTGTTTTCACGCAGATCTGGAACAACGACCATAAATATAAAATATTAGTATAAAAAATGGAACCCAATTTCCAATGGAAAAATACGGCATATTCCATTTGAAGTTGGAAGAAAATAAGGTAGTAGATAGGAAGTGTGAAACCAAAGGAACAGACGCTACAAGGATCTAATTTTGTTTTTTTAGCCACCCAGCTACGGATAAATTAAACAAACCGGATAATCTCCGATTTTAATAGTGCAATTGTTACCGTTAGGTACATCATAAAAACTTCATATAAAAAAAATAAAATCGAAACACACTATAAATACATCCGTGTGCGCGCAGCTGAGACGAAAGAAGTGAACACACGTGAAGAGAAAAACAAAAGGTTGGGCAAAAAATGGAGCAAATAGCGCACAAGAATGTGACGGTGAACGGCATCAATATGCACGTGGCGGAGGTGGGGGAGGGTGCGGCGGGGGCGGTGCTCTTCCTCCACGGCTTCCCGGAGCTGTGGTACTCGTGGCGGCACCAGATGGTGGACCTCTCAAGCAAGGGGTACCGCGCCATCGCCCCCGACCTGCGAGGATACGGCGACAGCGACGCTCCAGCCGATTCCAGCAGCTACACCGTGCACCATATAATCGGAGACCTGGTGGCGCTGCTCGACGCGCTCGAGCTGGAGCAGGTGTTCCTGGTGGGCCACGACTGGGGCGCCATCATCGCCTGGTGGCTCTGCCTCCTACGCCCCGATCGAATCAAAGCTCTCGTTAATACCAGTGTCATTTTTCAGCCTAGAAACCCTAACATCAAGACGATTCAGGGTTACAGAGAGGCCTTCGGTGATGCCTTCTACATTTGCAGGTTTCAGGTATTTTCGTTCGATTAATTCATCTCTAGATATTAATTAATGTGGATTTGGTTTTAGATATACATCAATTGATTTTCATTCTTAATTGAACAAATGGATCTTAAAATTAAGAGAATGGTAACACAATTTGGTTTGTAGGTGTTGTGGGGATGATTTTGAAATGCAAAAAAAAATAAAAAAATTCACATTCATGTATAGTGAAATTGAATTGAATGGCGTGTTGTAGGAAACTGGAAAAGTAGAGGCAGCATTTGCATCAACAGACACCGCAACTATAATTACGACGTTTCTGGCGACGAGAAATCCAGAACCTCCATGCATACCCTTGGAGCTGGGATTGGACCTTATGTTCAAGGGCCCTGCAATCGAATTGCCCTCATGGCTCACCAAGGAAGATATCGACTACTATGCTGCTAAATTCGACAAGACTGGCTTCACCGGGGGCTTGAACTATTATCGCGCCATGGATTTGTATGTTTCAACTCTCTTAGTCGTCAATTAAGTCTTGTGTGACGGGCTCGACCTAATTAAATGCTGGTTTTGCAGGAGCTGGGAGCTGACTGCCCCCTGGACAGGGGCGCAGGTGAAAGTGCCTGTGAAGTTTGTGATTGGTGATATGGATTTGACCTACAGTTTTCCTGGGGTGAAGGAATTCATTGATGGTGGCTTCAAAAAATATGTTCCATTGTTGGAAGAGGTGGTTGTGCTGGAAGGAGTTGGCCACTTTCTCAACCAAGAAATCCCACACCAACTCAGCCAACACATACTCGACTTCATCGCCAGATTTTGAAGTATCTCACACTTTTCTTCCTGTTTTATTTGAATAAAGAATAATATATATAATCTTTTTATTTTATATGTATGCTAAGGCTTCACATGCCTCTGCTCTAAATCTAATGGTGCTATTATGTAAGAAACAGAGTTTTATTTTAATCGAATCAGTAGTCTTCAATGTTTATGTATGTTTCTTTTGGTTCCATATTTGTAACTTTTGGAGAAAATGATAGGAGATAAGAGTAAAGAACCACCAAATCTTAATGTTCCGATTTCACAGTAATTAATGAAATATTTATTTAAACCACAAAGTAAAAAAAAAAGAGTAAATATGCGAGATGAGAAGCAACGTTACAATTTTGTTAGTCTTGTAGCTGCGTCAATCATCTAAGCACGAGCATTTTTGCCTAGGCAATTCAGCTCACTTCACATGCTTTTACCCTTGCATGTATTTTCCCAACTTAATCGGTCATTAAATGCTTCACCATCTACACCTACACCATTGTAATTTGGGTTCGGCACCACCTTGTTTTATATCTATCTATACTAGTGTTTCCCACACATATGATGTACGTAAATCAATTTATGCAATTTAAGTTTAAAGATTAACAATATTTAATTGATATGTTTGTGGTGATAATAATATAAAATATAGGAGAATTATCAATTCAAAGCCCGAAAGATGGTTTATCTATCAATATAGAGCTCGAAAGATAGATTCTATCGATTCAGGACTTGAAAGATCTAAAACTATCAATTTAAGGCTTGTAAATTTAACGGTGTTAAAACTCCATCCAATAAAAGGTGTTATGACCGTTAAATATTCACATCATTTTTCATATATTAAATTAAACAAAAAAACACAAATTTACATTAATTGTTTTAATTAAATTAAACATGGGGTTTTATTAAATTTCGTCAAATAACAACTACAACTTTCTGTCGTTCGGATCTCGTTATTTTTTAGTTTGAAATTCATCTTTGTCTGTTTGATTAATTAAATTTTATTATATTTATAATAGTGATTATGATTTTAATTACATCACAAAATGTTATTGAAATATTTAATAACTTAATTAATGTTAATTTTATTCTCTCTCTGAATCTCTTTTTAAAATAATCATTTCTCCATTAAAAGTGAAAGTAAAAATAAAAATAAAAATAACTATATCAACTTATTATTGTAATCGAAAAGAATGTATTACAATTACATACCGAATTTAATTAAACATTTAATTTAATTTAAACTTATAAAGATCTCTGATTGAATTAAGTAGAGATTGAATTTACAGAATATAATAAAACTCTCTATTTAATTTAATTAATGTAAAGTTATTTTTCTTAAAATTTAATTTAGGATAAAAATGATGTGAATATTTAACGGCCGCATCACCTTCTATTGAATGGAGTTTTAACACCGTTAATTCTTCAAGCCTTGAATCGATAGTTTTAAATCTTCCAAGCCTTGAATCGATGAAATCTATCTTTTAGACTCTATATCGAGAGATAAATCATCTTTCAGGCTTTGGATTGATATTTCTCCTATAAAGTAATTATAATTTTAATAAAAACATGGCGTTAATTGAACAAAACACACAACTTTAGTTGAACATTAACTATTAGGCCAAGGGGAGGTCTCCTGCACAGGAGCCTCCCCTTGAGACGCGACCCACGCGGTGCATGTGGTACACGCGCCCGCATTTTCAATTTTTTTTTTGTCGTTTCTACTGCTTTTTTTTGTTTTACTATTTTTTTTCCTTTCTTTTTCTGTTTTTTTTTTACGTTTTGTTTTACATTTTTTTTCTGTTTTTCTTTTTCTTTTTTTTGTTTTTCATTTTTTTTTTCTTAAAAAAACACATATAAATCCTTAAAAAATCCCCCCAAATAAATTATAAAAAATACAAAATAAACCCTAAAAACACTCCAAAAAAATCATAAAAAACAGAAAATAAACCCCTAAAAACACCCCCCAAAAAATCCTAAAAAAACAAAATAAACCCCTAAAAACACCCCAAAAAACCCTACAAAATACAAAATAAACCCTTAAAAACACCCCCAAAAATACAAAATAAATCCCTAAAAACACCCCCAAAAAACAGAAAAAGAAAACAAAAAAACCCTAAAAAACACAAAAAAACACGAATTGGTACTATTTAGTGTTCGAATTGGTACTATGGGTGGCGAATTTTTTTTTTTTTTTTCGCGGGTCAGATGCGGGTCGAAGCGGGTCCGTCTCATAAGCCAACCCATGCATCTGATGCACAGGAGACTTTGCCGTAGGCCAAATATAATTTTAGGAGTGACTATTTGCACTGCAAAAATACTCTTTGCACCACAAAATCTCTCTCTTCTCCACCAGAAAATCTGCCATCGCCGTTCTTCTTCCTTCTTCCCCGGCGACGCTGCCCATCTGTTCATCTGCTCTATCCTCACATTCCTTGCTAATAAAAGTTGAAACTTTGCAACTAATCTCAATAACTGACGAGCTTGATAAAAGGATAAATGATAATTGAAACTCTCCAAAAAATCCCATTTGCGTATATGTAGAGATCGTCGAGGAGTTCTTGAGGAGGAATAATATTCTTGGAAGGAGCAATGGCAAATCTGATTACCGTGCTTGACATTCTTTCTCCATCAAAGCCTTCACCTTCAGAATTTTGGGTCAAATATATGAGTTGTGTATATTGTGTATATCTCGTCAATCTCTCACCACCACTGAAAAACTCTCACCTCTAGCCCTGTCGCCAGTCGCCGAAATCTGAATTTCGAACATGTTGGTTTGGTTCGAGAATCATGGAAGAAGAACAGTGGCAGTTGCCGGACCTTTTTCACCGGAGAAGAGTCAGTTTTTATCATTATTATTATTATTTTGATTTTGTTTTATCTAATAAGGATATTTAAGTAATTTTATAATTAATTATTTTGGAATTAATTCATTTTATAGTGCAAAGAGCATTTTTTATAGTGCAAATACTCGCTCCTATAATTTTATTTGTATTGTTTGTGTTTGTGTTTTATTTTAGATAGCCATGATGCAAATATGTGCTTTATGGTATATTAATAGTCATAATCATATATCTTGAAATAAAGAAATCATATATAAGTACATTTAAAATACGAAACATTTTTATTTTAATGGAAATTAGGTTTTCTATTTTATATATGTATTGATTGTTGTAGTTTTGTGCATGAATTATTTTAATCGTGCATAGTATATAAAAATATTCTTAGTTCTTATTTTGTATATTGATTTTTCTTAAATGTGATTTATCGTCCTGCGACGTATGTGTGAGCTCTTTTTTAGCAAGCTTTCTTTTCTAATTTTTTAATAATGGATAGCAATCGATAATTTTCGATGCACTTTTGATCAATTTGTAAATATATAATTGACTTTCTATCAAACATGCTACTTTTGGTGTATATGTTAAAGCTATACACATATACAGTAGCACTAGAAATATGAATTTTAGTTTATATATTTTTTATTGTGTATATATACTGAGTATCTAAAAATTAAACATTTTTTTATGAGAATAAGTAGATAATAAAATATTTATATGTTATATTATTATATGCCAAAAGTAAAGTATATACACTTTTTTGGTTCTCTAGTATTCCTTGTATTATGGATGCTATTAAGACAGACTTTTATGGTACTGGTTATTTCCGCTTTAATTAGAGGGGTACTCTTTTTTCCATATAGTTTTTTCCATTTTGAATTTTCCATATGGATTTTAATGAGGCTCGCCGCCCCGGTCCTTTGAGGTATTGATTTGTGATATCTGAGATTGATAGGTTTGGGTTACTTTTTTGCTTTTATTTATACAATTCATTAAAAAAATAAAGGACAACTATTTATATTTGTTTTAAAAGTAAATAAAATATTGTAGATAATACAAACAATATAAATTTGACCAATAAGAACTTTAAAAAAAAATACAACTATGATATGAAGAAAAATAAAAATTATTATAACAATAAATACAATATATATGCCTCAACATCTAACAAAATTAAGAAAAGTAATAATTGGCTCAAAATCACAAAGAAATGGTGGATTTGTACACAACCCAACAATTTTGTTTGGTTCATTAAAAAACCACCCAATTCCATTTATTTATTTATTTTGAGGGAAAAGTTATAATTATATTATTAATTAGAGGGAAAAGAAGAATACTAATGGTACATATATACAATTCAAGTTTTAGGTTTTACATCCTTAAAAATTGAGGTTTTACGTCAAATAATATTTCTATTACTTGCTTAATATTACTTGCTCTGATGATAAATTCTAAAATTAATTTCAGAAAATGAACAAAGTGAAGTACAATACGTTAAATTAGCCAGGAATAGCCCCATCGCGTGTGATGTGAAGATGAGAAATCTTCAAAATTCATTTGGATGTTCGTCCATGTGAATTGGTTGTTTATTGGTGAATGGTGATGATACCGTTTGGTTGTTTAAGCATTGGAAGGTTATTTTAGATCGTCATATTATGTCGTCTTGATTTGGTTTGTCTAGAGAAGTTTAGTGTTGATTTTGATCTACCATTGAACCCACAAAATTAATTTCGATGAATCTGCGCAGACTAAATCCAAAATGATTTAATTATGATTGCATTTCTAGAACAATAAAATGCAATACTAAAAGCCATTAATTTGGTTTTATCTTCAATTTTTTTATTAATTTGATTTTAAATGGATTGACACTTCAATAATTGTAGAGTTGAATAGTCATGATGCTTTAAACAAAAAAGACCATTAACATGTGTACGATTTTCAATTAATTAATTTTTTTTTTTTGTAAAATCCTTTCTTCTACGCTTTTATCAATCTTTTTATTCAACCAAATATTTTCTTAATAAGTCTACGTGTGGTGATGTGATTTCGTAGAGTGTGTAAAGTTATAAATAATTTCTTTTTGATAAATCCTTCTACTATATTTAATAGATAAATTATCTTCAAACTCACTGTTGGAATTATAAATCTGTTACCAGACCCAGAGCATGAAGCTCAATTAGTAGAGAAAAGAATCACAAGTCCAAGTATAACGTGACATGGCATATGAGCTGGAAAGTTATAAAATTATTTGTGAATATTCTTCAGGGCACTCAAATCTTTTTATGATAGCAAATAGTTTGATTACATGTAGCCAGTGTTTCTTCATTAGCTTTAGAGCTTGTATATAAGGCAAATTTGCCTTCAACTTTATATCGCCGCGTTTACTCTTATAATATATACAGAAAACATTCATCTCGAGTTTTATCCTCTAAATATATTTCTATCATGGTATCACAACAGGTTATGGTCCCCAAATGATGACACTTTATTCTTGCAGTCTGCATACCTTCTACAGAAAGCAAAATAAAGGTGATACAAATCGTTTGGAAGATTCATAATAAATTCAACCGCCGATTCAATAATAAAGATCTAAATATTTATGATTCAAGTACGTTTCCACATTCGGTTTATGATTTTATGTCTCGGTGATTTCGACATAGAGATTTCATGATTAGATATTTAATTTGGGTTAATAAATTTTCGTGTTTATGTGATTAAATCCAACAGTATATAGTAGAGGTTGCTCTTCCTCTACTTGCTTAATCTTGTGTTCCACCAAGCTATTGAGAAGATGCTTTTACATCAGTCTATTTGATCAATCGGACACCTAACAAGGTATTGCAATACAAAACACATTTTAAGAGTCTCACTGGTTTGCAACCTGATCTTAGTTTGTTAAAGGTTTTTAACAGTAAGTGTTTTGCTTTCCTTAGACCTTTTAACAAACATAAGATGAAATTTCCATCAAGTGATGGGGTGTTCCTTGGTTATAACACTGGATATAAAAGGGTATAAAGTGGTTTTTCCTGATGGAAAGATCATTATCTCCAGACATGTTATTTTTGATGAGCTCAGTTTTCCTTTTGCTAATCCTAATCAGGCTTTTCTTGGAGATCGGACTTCTCCATCTTCCCCCACTTCAATTCATGCACTCATGGAAGTTAGACCTTCATCAAACGATTCTTTGCTCTATTCACCAGACTCCTTTACGACAAGGACTTCTTTAGGATTTAACACCAACAGCAGTCAGAATTTTTCACCTCCTTCCAGTACTAGTGATTCTACTTCTCCATCTCCAAATTCACAATTGGAGAGTTCTTATAATTTGGGAGCATTTGATGCTCCTACTTAACAAGAGTTCTTGCCTTATAGCAGGATCACCAATCAACGCCCTATGACTACATGAGCCAAAGTTGTCATTTTTAAACCAAAAGCATTGTCATCTTCTATTTTGCAAGAACAAATTGAGCCACACACTCTACATGATACCTTAGTTGCGACTCCGTGGAAAGATGCTATGTGTAAAGAAATTGATGCGGTAGAAAGAAACAAGACTTGGACTTTATGTATGCTGCCTGCTGGGAAAAAATTAGTGAGTTGTAAATGGGTGTTTGAGCTCAAACGTGATGTTGAAGGAATTATAGTTAAGCACAAAGCAAGGTTAGTGGTCAGAGGTTTCACATAAACCTTTGGTCTCGACTACACTGATACTTCTAGTTTGGTGGTAAAACCTATCGCCATAAGGACAATTCTTGCAATGGATGTTTTCAATGGATGGGACCTTCGACAAATTGATGTGGACAATGTCTTCTTGAATGGTGAACTTCATGAAGAGATATACATGCGGCAGCTTCCAGATTTTGAGATAAGAGGTGGTTTTAGTTTAGTGCTGCAAATCATGCAAGACCATGTATGATGTCAAACAGACATCTAGAGCTTGGAATTTCATACTTGGTGTTACCCTTACCCAGTTTGGTTTTGCTAAATCCAAGGTAAACAATTGTGTGCATTATAAATACCCATCTACTTCATTTATCATGATAATCACCTACGGCTTTGTTTGGTTTAAAGGATTAATCTATTTTAGGGGGATTGATAAAATTATCCCCCTTTATCATTTGTTTGGTTTGAAAGATTGGAGCCCAGGATTGATGAAGGGCTCGAGCTCCAATCACTCTTTTATGTGATTGTTCATCACCCCATTTTTAGGGTGATTAAATTCGTCATTTGCCATGTATTTGTAAAATTACCAATATTACTTTATCAGAAATAAAATTCAGAAAAATGTGCCCTTGAATTTATAGATATTTTCACTATCAATCATTCAAAATAAAACACAAGTTGAAAATTGGAGAACCCTTCTCCTTCCTGCGTGATATCGAACACACTGAAAATTGGAGGTAAGATTTATGCTATATTCTCAAATCTATCTCTATATGTTTCTCTTTTACTCTATGATTCTCAAATCTCTCTCATTCTCTGCTCTTCTTGTTTTGATGCTCTCAAACATTCCAAACAAAAGAGGTTGAAAATTGGAGAACCCTATCCCCATCTGCGCGATGTGAAGCACAAGAAAATTGGAGGTAAGATTTCTGCTATACTCTCAGATCTTTCTTCGCCTCTACTCTTCTTGTGTGGTGAGTGATTATGTGCTCTATAATATGGGATATAATTTGAACTTTTTGAGCAGTTGAACTATACCCGATTGCTTTATTTTGGCGTGTAACTTCTGATTTGCTATAAAGAAGAGTAATGTCTTCTTTTCCCCTCTTTTGGAGTAATAATTTTTGGGGTTGTGGTGTCTAAGGTGTTTCCATGTCATTGAGGAATGGGAAAACGATGTCGTGCGAGGATATTTAGATTTTTTAAGTTTTTTTTTTTGCTCTGAGAGAAGGGAAAACGTTTGCTTTCTGAGGGAAGTTCTTTGGTTCTTCCCTAAAAAAACAAAAAAGAAAAAACAAGGTTCCTTAGGTGGGGGACCATAACTGCCCATCAACTACCATTATTTTCATTAGTTTTTAAAGCTTGGATCAAACTAAAGAGTATAAAAATCTGTAGCTAGCAAATATATGTTTTTAGCAGTGTGTCTTTCATAATTAGCACACAATTTGTGTGTGTGTGGGGGGGGGTTGATTTACTTCTCTTTTGTTTTATTTATGTGAATATTTCCTGATTAATATGTGAAGTATTAGCACTACTTTTATTCATCAACTCAAAAAAAAAACCTTTAATTCATACCTGTTTCTTTTCTATTTTTCAGTTTAGTTTTGTGGGGTAGAAACCAAAGCAGGTCTGATTTCTATTTCTTTGAAGAAAATGATATCGTTAATGGTCATGTTTAGGAGGCATTGTTGTCAATCTTGCTGATGTGTATTGCTAGTTTTGTTGTGGTAAATGACTGAGAGGTAAAAGACATCGGGTTAAAGATAAAAGATAAGTGAAAAGGGAAAGGGATAAAAGAGAGTCTTTATTGATATAAAAAAGGATCGTACAATTGATTATATTTTTCCTAGCTAGGATTTGATTGGCTATTTATGACAATTAATTTTGACAACATTTCTCTATCATATATTAATGTCTATTGCCCTTGGTTCTTGAGCATGCTGAGAAAATGATCTTTTACTTTTGTTTACAGAGTCAATTAAATTTATAATGTGGTGGTTTGACTTTGGATGTTTTCTACTATAATGTAATATCCTAGAGCTTATTTCTATTTTATTTTTTTATGTTTGATGTGTTTCTTGAATATATTGACTCTTCCATGTGGCAAGATTCTATAATCTCTGATATGTGTTTTATATTCTTCTTTTTCTATTTTTAAACATGTACTTTCATTTGACAGAAGATAAATCATGACTTGAAACTCATCAATTTTATTTTATTTTTTATTTCTCTACTTGTTCGCATCATGAAAATTACTTCATCATAGCAATATAGACATGGATGTTGCTTGTACGTATGGTTGAAAAAACCATCTTTTTATTAAAATGCCCATTGGCTCTCAATTCATATTTTTTGGCAAATAAATGTTGATTCAATTCTCAATTTTAAGTGAGTACTTGTATAGTTGTAACTATGAGTTACTTTATATATTTCTCTTACATTTTACAGTGAACGATTATTGCTTTCATGGATACAAACAAGGATTAACAAGTCTTTATTGTGATATAGGAAGTTATCCAAGATATAAGAGTTGTTATTTTGTTAATGAATTATCTATATTTAAGGCTTTGTGGACGTATGAGTGGTGATTGTAGAACAAAACAATATAGTTTAAAAGAAAAGGTTAGCAAGCAACTCGAACATATGCATGACCTAGTCAATTTTGATGATGCCACTTGTGTAGACCACTTAAGAATGAATATAAATTCGTTTGGACATCTGTGTTATCTTCTAGAGAATGTAGGAGGGCTTCTTCCATCACGTCATGTGCAAATACCTGAGCAAGTCGCTATTTTCCTAAGTATCTTGGCACATCATACTAAAAATAAAACTGTGAAGACTAGCTTCAAATGATCGGGATACACAATTAGTAAACTCTTTAATGCAATCCTTAAATCATTACTTAAGTTGCATACAATTCTACTTATGAACCCACAACCTGTTGAAGAATATTCCACAAATGATAGATGGAAATATTTTAAGGTAAAGTTTCATAAACTCAAGATAATAATAATAATAATAATAATAATAATAATAATAATAATAATAATAATAATAATAATAATATTTGTTACCTGGACAATACTTATCTTTTGCATATGACCTTTTTTATAGGATTGTCTTGGTGCATTAGATGATACTTACATTCCTGTAAAGGTGCTACAATCTAATAAAGCACGTTATAGGAATAGAAAAGGCAATGTCACAGTAAATGTCCTAGCAGTTTGTGATCGAAATATGAACTATGTGTATGTATTAACTGGATGGAAGGGCTTTGCAGCTGATAGTAGAGTATTGCATGATGCTATTACTAGACCCAATGGGTTAAAGATCTCAACTGGTATTTTAACTAAACTACTATATAAGCAATTCAATAATTTCACCATTTGCATAATAATAATTTTTACATGTCATATGATGGCAGAAAGTTATTACTTGTGTGATGGTGGATACACCAATGCAAATGGTTTTCTAGCACCATATAGAGGTGTTAGATATCATTTACAAGAATGAGATGGTCCATTCTCTTGGCCACAAAATTCTCAAGAATATTTCAATTTAAAACACACTAAAGCGCGTAATGTAATTTAACGGTCATTTAGCTTATTAAAAGGTCGATGAAAAATTCTTAGGAGTGATTCATTTTATCCCATCAAGGTCAAAATCGCATAATTATGGCATGTTGCTTGCTCCGTAACTTCATTCGTATCAATATGTCTTGTGATCCTCTAGAAGCAACAATTCCAGATCAATGGACTGATCATGATAGCTCAACACAAGTGGATGAGGACTTCATTGATCAAGTAGAGTCATCCCAACGATGGAATAACTAGAGAGATAATTTGGCTCTAACTATGTACAATGATTGGAGAGGCTAAAATTTTATCTCAAATTTGTAGGAAATATTTATAATTTATTTTAATATTTCTGGTTTCTAGCATTTCAATTAATATAATTCCTTAATTTTAACAATTTGGACTACATGTTTGTATTGTCTTTTGTATCAAATATTTCATATGAGTGAAGCTTGTTTAAATTATTTGATGTCAATGTAATTTTTTTAGCTTATTTATATGTAGTTAAGCATGGATATTTCTGGCAAGAACTTGGCTCGTGTTGGTACAAAAAATTGATAAAAGTAGGCAATGTTGGAGCTCATTAGAGAAACAACAATTGATCGTGGCTTTGAAAGAAGTAGTTACTCATGGCTGTAAATCTAAGTATGGATTCAAGACAGATTATCTTGGAGTGCTTGAGCAGCTTATGCTACAAGCCCTTCCAAGGACTGATTTGAAAGCCGAACCTCACATAAATTCAAAAATTCATGTATGGAGAAAAAACTACGCATCTCTATCGACAATTGTTTCAAGGAGTGAGCTTTGGTTGGAATGACAGCACACATAATATAGAAGTGGACAATGATCAAATATGGGAGAACTATGTTAAGGAATGCAATTTTATGTGTATTTTTATTACTATTTATACAATGCTTATTAACTAGTATTATGATATATTTGCTAGATGGATAGCAATGCACGAACAATGCGTTGCAAGCCCTGGCCCTTATATAAAGATTGGTGGAAATATTTGAAAAAGACCGAGTGACGGGCGAACATGTTGAAGCATTTGCTGACGTTGTCCAAGATTTGCTGCACAAGTCAAGAGAGCCCGTATGCATCAAATGACAATGAATATGACCCATTTATTTACTTGAATGAAGAATCCGAAGCTGCAGCAGATGACATGTCTATACATGGTGAAGAAACTGGTTCAAGTGCAAAAGTCACAATTAAGAGTAAAGGTAAAAAAAGAAAAGTTGTTGATTCACTTGATGATCGTTTCATAGACTTGATGACTACCTTATGTGAAAAAACTGATTCAAGATTAGGAGAATTAGCAAGGAGGATTGGGTTTGAGCATGATACATTTATGTCGAGAAATAAAGTATTTGAAGTTCTTGGTGTCATGAGCTAGATGAACAATAAATTTATGTGGCTAAGTATTTATATATGCAACAACACTAAAGACCTCGATCTTTTCTTTTCTCTTCAGGATGAATAAAAAGTTGTTATGGTTAAAATGATCATTAATGAAAAAATATAGATATATTATGTTGTTGTTTGTTCGATTGTGCACAATGATTAAAAACTTGTAATATTTGATGTTGGTCTTTTGTAGGAATTATGTGATTGGCCTACTGATTTTGATGGTTTTGAAAATTGGAATGCCTATGTAGGTAGTTTTGTTGTATTAAATGTAATCTGAATTATTGTGTCAGGACATCCGGTTTATTACTATAACTTATGTAATGATGGCGCATTATTTATTATTACAGCTCATACACATTGCATTTTACAGTAGCTTTTTTTTTTGTTTAAGTAATACATTACTGAGTATGAAATATTGTGTATTGCAATTTTATTGAAAAATGTAAATTTAACGATTTATAATGCAAACATATTATATTAATAACGCTTAAATCCTCAGAAGAGGAAATTCATACATGGCGAACGTACATAGAACATTAAATAAGCAAGCAAATAGAAAACACACCACACACAAATCACACAAACCAAATGCATATGAGTAGAACAACCAAATATGTAACACCTTAATTTTATATAAAATTAAGATGCTAAATATTAAATTAACTAAGCGGAGAAAATACATAAAAGAATTTTAACAATAACAAAAAAAATGGATAAATAAGTAAAAATAAACATTTAATGACCTTTAAACAGTAAAACATAAAATTAGGAAGAAAGCAATTTACATACAACAAATCTAATTACAGCCTAATTTCAGCATTTTTTTAAAATGTAAACGTATAATATGGTGACTATGATATAACAAAATATAACAGTACCTTATATAATAAAAATCACACATATATTATTTTACACGATTTAAAAAAAAACTTAATAACCACACAAACACTTCCTTTACTAAATACGAAAACTAATCAGATTTTTAAATAAAAGCATAAAACTTGATTTCTCCCATAACTAATAAACTGAAATACAAATACTATTGTCAAAGCAACATACCAACTAACAAGTTTGAATTACTAACATCAGACATAAAGATACAAACCATAAAATCCGATACTAAAACAGTAGTTATAAAAGACTAATAAGCATAGTTTAATTAACTAGATAAAATACGTCTTTTAATAATTTAACCATTTTTCCACACCACATTTCCGTCAAACATCTACAAACTATTCACCTGAAAACATTTAAAATCATAGGAGTGAGTTTTTAAAAACATACTCAGTAAGTGGGATTTAAGGAACATTTCATATCTTTGTCCAAATGTGATAACATAACATATGCATATATAGAATCATAACTTTTAATCGAATATCAAGTACATGACAATGATAAACGGAATAACATTCAACCAAGATTTCATCATATGAAAATTTCCATATACGAATCATGGGACATCATACTTTCAACTGTATATAGGATCATAGTGCATACATTGGCATGCTCATAACATTCATCCATAAATCACATATACCACGTAATCACGTTGGACATTAAAAATATATTTATTTGAAACATAACTTGAAAGGAAGTAATTTTCCCTACCTCAACTTGTCTGGACTGAACAATGTACTTTTAATCAGTGGATGAAGATTCTAATTGTGCTCCCTAATTAAATAAAAGAAATATTGATATTAAAAATCTCTATAAATCTTACGGCATAAGTCTAATAGAAAATCTAGTAACTAATCTATATTTCTGTCAATACCTAAGAATCTAAGTAACAAAACCCACTCATCAACAAATTCTGAATACAAATTTCTCACGTCTACTTCATATATAGATTGAATTAATCCCTTACATATCCATGCATATTAAACTATTTTTCCACCTCTCCTCAATACCCCGAACCAAGAATCATCAAGTAACAATAAAAAATTTTCCTTTATCTGTATCTTTTACATCATTGGTAGACGACCAAAAGCACTAAGACCGAACTTCAACTATAACACATTTTTATATTATTACCCAAAATTTCAACAAATCAAATTACTAAAAAAATACAATACGAGCATTGATCTAAAAAAAATTAAACAAATTTTCGTTCCTAAAAATAAATCTAAAGAAATTATAAGCTATATTATCTAATATAAAATTTTCTGGGTACAAATCTACTTACTGAAATTTTAGAAAAATGGTGTAACCATTACAAAAATAATTACCATTTAATAAACATCTAAAACTTAACATAAAAAGAATATTTGTAACAAAGTTTAAATCCTTTTTTTTTATTTTTCAAATTCGCAGTCGAAGAACTCCAAATTTCATAATAAATTTTAAAATTATCTCTCAATTCTATTTCATTGTTTCGAGACAAAATCATTTAGAAAAATAGTAAATTTCAAAGATAAAAATTCGAAAGTTATAACACAAAATTTATGAATATATATACTTTACAAAACATCTTAAGAAAAACTAGAAAACTTACCGAAGACAACTTGAAATATGCGTGAAATACTTGCTGGAAGAAATATTTCAGATTTTTCTTTTGAAAGAGTGTAGAACTTTGATGATTTTTGAGAAGTTTAAATACAACACTATGAATATCTTTAGTATGATACTCTTTTTTTCTCAGAAATCGACGGGAACTTATAACTTGTTTGAAGTCATGGGATGAAAGCCGAAGACTATGGCACCAAAACTGAATTTTTCTTTGTGAAAATCACAAAGTGAAAACTGTAAAACTAAACTGTGAAACTATTTCTGCATATTTTAATCGATAGTGGGGCAAAATGAATATACCCATTCTAATATGGTTTATAAATAAAATAATATTAAATTAAGAGTCCAATATCCCTATCCTAAAATATAGTTTCATCCCTATATATCTAAATAAATAAAATAATATAATACTTTATCTTAATAAAATTCCTCTTAACTAAAAATTCAAAATCTTAAATTATTTTCCTAATTTCTTCAAATTCTACAATAACCCTTATAATTATTTAATTCCAACTAAACTATACATACACACATATTATATATAACTATATATATATATATATTATTAATATCCTTTAATTTAAAACATCAAAAGCAGGTTATTACAAAATAAGCAAACAAACAACATTATTCATTTCTTCCAAGGAGACAAACTTGAAGATGAACTTGCTTGAGGGGAAGTGCCTTTCGGAATACGTGACTTCGGCTTACCCATTTGGGTTGAAGTGGTAGCAGATTTTTCCAGAGGAGATTCAATCGACAAACTAGAGGTATCATTGATCTTGTAGCCTGCAACATATTTTCAAAATGATTGATTAGCACTTGAATCAGATGAAAGATCGATAACTTGCCTAGCCTTATTCATCCCTGCAACATCTTCTTCCTCATCAGATGAGATGTGGATCACGTCATCAACCATATTGGGGCGCATTTTGGGGGTTACCAAAAATTATCTTCAACTCTTCCCAATTCGGGTCTCCATAAGTTTGATATATGAATGCAAACACGAGATGTTTCTACAAAATTATATTGAGTAGTGTTATCAAAATAAACAATGTAAATAAAAAAGTATATATAATTGTTTGAAGAAAATTACTTTGATTATGGAGGCCCAAGCTTGAGCGTCATAATGTATCATGTTAGTCGCAACATTGTAATAGATCTCAGTGCGGTTAAGCATACAACTAAACACAGTGTACCTTCTCTGAAGTTTTTTCATCTTAAGGAAGCATTCACCGTAGGAAAATGCTTGTTCGAATGAACTATTCACCCCATTCATCGCATTTGTCACTGCTTCCACATGATTTACACTAATGTAGAAATTTCCATTTCGAGCTTCGACAGCCAATAGAGCGATGAACTTCATGTCGATCTCTGCAGTCCATTGTGCATCATATAAGAAATATTCTTGAGCCATTTGTGCTTGATAATGTGGGTCTGTATTGTATGATTTTTCCTATAACATATATATATATCTATTTATAGCAAAAAACTAATAAATTGTGCAGATCAATTCCCGTGTTCTTGAATTGATTCTTTAATTTTCATTTGTTTTGACTCTTTGTCACAAAGCCAAGATTCTACATGCAAAGGCTGCAATGATTCTCACAAAAGTCAAGTTTTTTTGTAAATTAAGGCTGCAAAAATTGTGCATGCCTAAGATCACATGCAAAATAGTTTAAAATAGTAGATGAGAATGGTGAGCAATTGACTATGCTAATGTTTCAAAACATGATGGATTATGAGTGGGAAATGTATTTTATTACATTGTTTTAATGAATGATAAATAAAATAATTACAATTTTAATAATTATTAGGGTTAATAGACTCTAATATCACAACCTTTACACCTTTTTTGGTTTTCACGCAATGTTTCAATTTTTGTAATAATTCCAAAACCTTACATTTTTATTGCAATTAAGCCATGAGATAAAAATTAATCTGAGATTGCTCAAATTTTTTACACATGCGCACTCTTAATCTGATATGACATAATTTTATTTTGTTGGAATAATGTTTAATTTTTTTTTCATAATTACAATTTCTAATAAAAGTGACATTAGAGTCTATTAACCCTAATTATTATGAGAATATTGATCTGTCAATATAATATTAATGTGAATACTAATACGTAATTGAAAGAGGGCTTGTGAAGAATAAATTATTTTCATTATTATTTGTGTCATTATTTCCTAATGTTTAGTAAATTATTTTTGTGCATCAATTATTTTCAATTTCATGATTTCAAGCATTTTTTAATAGAAAAATACAACTATAATAATTATAAATGAATATATTATATGAAGGACAATTCAGGTATTTTCTGACATTTTAATCCTAATCATTCAATCCAAACAAAATCTGATGTATCAAATGCTTACAGAGCAGTTGGACGCATGCTAATGGAGAAGAGAAAAAAGTTATATTGGACTTCATGTGCTGCATAATACATTGGTTTAATGTTTGAAAAAGATAGGAGAGTTGTCATAGCATAAAAATGCTTTGCTTAAAATAAACAGAGTCGCCAATTTTATCTCCAACCATCAATGGGTGTTGTATTTGACAAGAAAGTTTGCAAAGAAAGATCTTCTTCGATCAGCTACCACACGATTTGCCACAACTTTTTAACTCTGGAGAGTATGTATTAATTGAAGCAACTATTGCAGATGATGTTCATTTCAAATGAATGGTTAAGATGTGCATGGGCAAAGAAAGATGAAGGGAAAGCTATGAAGAAGATCATTATGCAAGAATTCTTTTGGTCCGGTGTGGTTTATGCTATTAAAACCACAAAGTTCATCATGCAAGTTTTAAAATTAGTTGATGGTGAGACACCGATAATGAGATTCATTTATGGTGCTATGGATGAGGCAAAAGAAAAGTTAGCAAAGAATTTAGATGGAGATATTGATTCATATAAAGATATTTGGGCTATTATTGATCAAAAGTGGGAGAAACAATTGCGCCGTGACTTTTGCATGCAGCTGGATATTTTTTGAATCCCCAATTCAGATGGAGCTCTAATATTTCTGATCATCTAGAGATTAAACAAGGCTTGTGGAATTGTATGGAAATGATCTTGGATGACAATAACTTATAAATGAAGGTCGATTCCCAGATTAAGGACTTTAAAAATAAATGAATGCTTAGCCCAAAATCAGCTTTAGCATTATACTTTACAGATCCACCGCGTGAGTACTTAACTAAATACATTTATTATATTGTTTTTTTATCTTTATTATTATATTTTTTAAGTTATTAACTGTTTTGTTTCTTTTCTATATAGTTGTTTGGTGGGATTACATTGGAGATGAAGTTTCAGAATTGAAGTTGTTTGTAATGAAAATTTTGGGGCTTACTTGTTCATCATCGACATGTGAACTTTATTGGAGTATGTTCAATCAAGTGCATACAAAAAGAAGAAATCACCTAAGCACAACAATGTTGAATGAGTTGGTGTACATTATGTACAAAAAAAGGTTGAAGCACAAATTTTGAAGAAACGATCATGAAAAGAGGAAGATGATCGGCTAATTGTTGAAGAAGTTCCATCTGATGATGAGTGGGTAGCTAACCCAATTGATGAAGAAGATATGACAATTGATGTTACTGACAATTAAGATGATGGAGGGTGAAGATGAGACATCAAACAAGAAGAGAAAAACAAATGAAGCATCGATTCCATCGAAGAAAGATTAGACTTAATTGAATATTTGAATGCAAAGTGATCATATTTCTTTTCATGTCAATTATTCATATAATCATATTTACAAGTTAATTCTTAATGTTGTAGGAAAAGAAAATTGTGTCCAAAGTTTAGTGAATGTAGATGAGAATTGGGATGATGGTGATGGTGATGGAGACGAAGACATAAATGGAGAAGATGATGATTTCTTGCATGTTTGAGTTGATTTGGAAGTTGGAATTTGGAACTAATTTGAAATTAAGACTTATATGTTTTGTGTGGGATTGTTTGTTTGTTATTTTGTTTTGGGATTATTGAGTTATGTGATTTTGTGTGGAATATGTGTTTAATGTTATGAATTATGTATTTTTTATGAATTCATGGATAGTGTTGTAAACTAGAGAGAGGCGAGAGAAAATATGAATTGTGTGTATTCAATATGATGACCAAATGCCTCTATTTATAATAGTACAAGAGATAGGGTTTTAGAGTTAGTAACTTGGCCATCACTCATATCATATATATCTATTAGATATATTTACAACACTCCTCCTTGAGTGACCAATCTCTAAAACAAATGTTGCCTCATTAAAACCTTGCTAGAAAAACCCATTGGGAAAAAAAATCTAGTCGAAGGAAAAAGAGTACAACTGCTCCCCCTGATCTTGAAATCATTGTAGATCTTGGAGTCGGCGCATACCGATCTTGTGTACCAATTTTCTGAATGTTGATGTTGGTAATGCCTTTGTGAATAAGTCTGCCAAATTGTCACTTAACCGAATTTGTTGAATGTTGATATCGCCATTCTTTTGGAGATCGTGTGTGTAGAATAACTTGGGAGAAATGTTGATATCACCATTCTTTTGTTGATATCATTATTTTTGTATCCTTCTTTCAACAGATACTCGCTCAATCTATTATACCACATACGGCCAGACTGTTTCAGCTCATACAATGATTTTTACAGTTTAATCAAAAACATGCTTTTGGGTTTTGACTTTAATGCTTCAGGCATTTTATAACACTCCCCCTTGGACATTACGATGTGATGTTCATGCCTCGTTAAAAACCTCGCTGAAAAATCCAGTGGGAAAAAATTAGTCGAGGAAAAGAGTACATGGCATACGTTTATATGTGTTGCATTAGTTGCCTCATTAAAAACCTTCACTAAGAAAACCCCGTGGGAAAAACTTAGTAAGAAAAAAAGAGTACAACCATTAAGCCTTCAAAGCATAATGTAGACTTACAGGGTCTGACCTTCAGGGCCTAATCTTCTAGATTATTTTGAAAATTATCGCTCCCCCTCAAAACTAAAATCATTGGAGCGAACTTTAAATTTCACAACTCTTCTAGAGTTTATATGTGGGTAAAAGAAAATAATATGTGTTACGTCAGGTAACCTTTAACTCACTCACTATTCATTTGTGCAACACAAATACATTATCTTTAAATAGACAATAGGAGATAATATCATTCGTCGCGCTACACATAAAAATAACATAAAAAAACCAATCTCAAATATGACAATACGAGGATCGGAATATAGCCAATATTTGAATAGTCCACCAATGTCATGCCATTGTTTATTTCAATAAATAATATCTATAATTTGAAAATAATGGAGGATATAGTAATTGTCATGCTAGTGTCTCATTGTAGAAAAACACTAAATCTTGCTTGCAAGTTATTTATAAATATGGTACCTGGCCAGGTAATCTTGCAAGATAAAATATTGTAAGGAACTGCTGGTCCTAAAATATCCTCATTATCATCTTTGAGTTTAAATAAATACTCATTCACTTCAAGTGATCTAACAATTATTGGTGTGTTAAATGTGTGAAGCTATTCATAGATAGAATCTCCATAAATTTTGAAATAGATTGGCTGGTGTATATATAAAATCACATAAGGTGATTCTCAATCTGCAAGCCGAGACAATACTTGGTGCTATCCAAGTCTTTTATTTCAAATACTCTGTCTTTAGGCATGAGTTAACTTTTCTCACAATAAATGTTGCGATGTTATACAATAAATTTTAAATCCATCAGGATTTGCATATAAATATTATCGTTCAATGACCCATATAAGTATGTGGTCACAACGTCCATTAATTGTATATCCAATGCTAAAATTACTACCATTTATTTCATGTAGCGGAACATAATGTTATTGTTAATAGGAGAATATAATTTATGGAATATGGGTCTCTACGTAAACCCATAAGCTACAACCTCTTTGTATGTCTCACCACCTTATTAATTTTGTCATTTCTCATTCATAGAAATGCTCAATTGTGTCCTATTGAGACAATAATTGTTTCGCGGTTGTGCTTTATGCCTTTACCTCAATTGCTATTTTTCATTTTACATAATCAAAATATCAGAATGCTTCTGGCAATCTGCTTTCATCGTAAGTTTTGGATCCAAATTATAAAAGCAATTGTGGAGATAATATATGTTGTCGACAACTACGTTATTTATGCTATATATCTCTCCCATATTAAAATTAATCAGATCATTGTCATTTCTCATAATATTTCAATCTGATTTTTCCGCAATCTCAGTATTAAGATTATTTGGTGCACGTGCAAATATACTGAGATTTTCGTCTTCAAGACGATCCTCTTCAGGAGGTTCTAGGAGTTATTGCATGTCTTTGATTTTTGTTTTCCACGGATTTTACATTTCAAATACTTTTTCGCTTCTAGCGTCAATGAACTCTTTCGCTTCTGGCGTTGAGTAATTCGAACTCGAATCTATATATGTGGAACTTCCACAGTTTGTAATGCAAATATATTTAATAATAACTCCATTATGATAAATTTTGACAGTTATGAACTTCTAGTTCATGTAGTGCGTGAAAATATTTAATTCAATGAGAATTTTGCGGCATTATTTCAGTCATATCTCCCCCTAATGCCGATAAATGATCATAAAATCAACGTACCAATAAACTGATCCCCAATTATTGGCTCTAAATAGGTCAAATATGATAGAGTACTATTTATTTTTCTTTAATTAAAGAAAGTCAATATAGGTACGTTTTGGTGGTGATAACAAGAATTCACAGATGGGAAATGTTTCTTTTGTTATTCACACATTAATATAAAAGGGGAATGGCCCAAACACTCATACCATAATTCCAAACTTTGGGTCTTTAAATTTTTAATTTATCGCAACATAAAACGTTTGGTTGGATAAAGGTTCATTACAACCTTGATAAATTTTGAAACTTAACTAGAGTAATATTCAAATGGACATATAATATTTAATAAATATTAATTTAAAAATATCATCAAATACATTGAATGATGTTCAAGTAATCATTGACATCACCATTTAGTCTTACTGACAAATAATTTCATGTTTAACAATGAAATTATATATATTTGTCATGCTTAACAATGAAATTATATATTAATCATGAAATGCAATATGGTATTTATTTTCAAATATAAAGTCAGGTAGGATCATAAAGAGATTATTGTCTACTGGGCAATGCTTATAAATTGAGAATGAGACAATCGATCCCAAAATCATATGGGGTATTAATATCATAAATTAATTACAGAAATGTAATTCATATATTTTATGTAATATCAAACCAGAATAGAGAAATCTGATTTAAACTTGCAATTAAATGATTCATGTGAATTATATGGATTTTCTCTTTATGCTAGCATTCAAAATAATTCTTTCTAACATACAGATTTAAACTAAATTTTAAATCATATCAGAGACCATCATCACCTAGCATATATATATAATCAAATAATATATTCTATCAGATTATATCAATCGATCATTCTTAAACAAATTTATAAGTCAAATAAAAGTATCAATTTAAAACTTTTGATAACACGTGCTAACCACAAGAGATTTAGGAGTATTCGAATTCTGCGCTCTTTTTTTTTTAAATCTTCGATGATTTCAGTACTAATTCACATCTTCTTTACAAATCAAACAATTAGTTATACAATTTTTCAAACCCACAATCACAATCAAATTCTTGATTTCATAATTTTGATTTAGAAGTCACCTCGCAGGAAAGACACGATTCTTTCCTATGGCATACCTCCGATATTGACTCAAATTCTCAAACTCAATTGGCTAGTGAATCGTCAATTGGCTAGAGAATCGTGCTGATAACGTGTTGTAAACTAGAGAGAGGCGAGAGAAAATATGAATTGTGTGTATTCAATATGAGGACCAAATGCCTCTATTTATAATAGTATAAGAGATAGAGTTTTAGAGTTAGTAACTTGGCCATCACTCATATCATATATATCTATTAGATATATTTACAACAGATAGTATATATATATATATATATATATATATTCTTCTTATTAGCGAGGCTTACACCTCACTAGGCTTCGGGTTAACGCTTCAAGGCTAGTCTCTACCTTTTTAAACCTTGATAGGAGCATTATACTATGCCACCATTACAAGAGTGCACATTGCTTTCAGTATTAAAAAGGTTAGCCAATATATGTATTGTCCACTTGATCTTCATTGGAAAGGGGTAAAAAGAATTCTTCATTATTTAGTCGATACTTTGCAACATGGTTTTCATTTTACTGGTTCTTCAACCTCTAATATTGTGGCTTATGTTGATTCGGATTGGGCATCGGATAGAGATGATCTAAAATCAACAACTGGAATTTACATTTTTATTGGAAGTAATTTAGTGTCGTGGAGTTCGCGCAAACAGTCTACAATTTCAAGATCTAGCACCGAGGCTGAATTTTATAGCCTCACACAAGCCACATGTGAAGTTATTTGACTTTAGGCTTTGCTTACGGAGTTATCCATTCCACACACCAAACCATCAGTTATATGGATGGATAATTTAGGTACCATAGCCTTATCTGCAAATCCAGTTTACCACTCTAGGATTAAACACGATGAGGTTAACTTTCACTTTGTTCGTGAGCACGTGTCCAAAAGAGTTATTTTGAGTTCATCATCTACCAACTTATGCTCATCTGACAGACATATTAACTAAGTCGCTATCTAGGCAATCCTTCACTCACTTGAGGAACCTTCTATGTATTTTACCTCATTCGTCACTTGGATTGAGGGAGAGTGCTGAAAGTATAAATCCGTTACCGAACCAAGAGCATAAAGCTCAATTAGCAGAGAAAAGAATCACAAGAATAAGCATAACGTGACATGGCATATGAGCTGGAAAGTTATAAAACTAGTTGTGAATATTCTTTAGGGCACTCAACTCTATATATGATAATAATTTTTGATTACATGTGGTGTTTCTTCATTGGCTTCAGAGCTTGTATATAAGGCATATTTGCCTTCAATTTTGTATCGCCGCATTCACTCTTATAATATATGCGAAAAATCTTCGTCTTAAGTTTTATCTTCTAAGTACCTTAACTAATCACCTTCTTTGATTTTAGCTTGTTTCCATGACAATCATATATTTCTCTCACCCACTTGTATGTTTAAAACATACTAAAAAAAGGAAAATGAAATGAGATGGGATTGTTAGCTAAGAGTATATAAAAAAAGGAAAAATAAAATGTAATTGACAGGTAATATGTTCAAAATAAAAAAAATGAAAAAAAAGAGTATGTTTAAAGGGAAAAAAAGAAGAAAAACTGAAATGTAATTGTACCAAAAAAGAAAAAATAAAAGATGATGTGGAATTAGCATGTGTCGTCGAACTACTAGCTTGTCAAAGAGAGGTCTTAGAGATAACCACTGCTCTACAAAGAAGATTTTTAAATTTTTTGGTCATAGTATTATTTTATATAAAAGTTTTGTCATACTTTTTTATGACAATTTTGCCTTAATATATGTATAGATAATAAAATGGAGTTCCCTCCAAAAGAATTTCACTCCCAAAAATATCAAATCATCTACATTTGTTATAAATATTATGATATATATGACATAATATCTAGATTAACCTAAATAGCTACATGGAAGGATTAGGAAATATGAGTTGCCAAGTTTTTGCTTACAAAGCTTATGCATGTCCTAGTCATTAGGACACTTATATTTGTATTATTAAATCATTATGTATATATAGAGCATGAATAAATTGTGACGAGTTTAGTGTGCTATAGCTGTTTTTATAAGTTATCTCACATACAATTTATTATAATCTTATTTTTATAATACGTTATCAGCACGAGTTTTGCTCGCACAATGTATGGCTAATATCGAAAGGCAAAAATTTCAAATTCTAGATGTTACCGGAAGTAACTATCTAGTCTGGAGGGTTGATGTAGAACTGCACCTCCAAGGATTAGGGCTTGAAAAAAACCTAGAAAATGTGGATATTGCACTGGTAAATAAAAGGGATGAGACAAATGCTATAATTTTCATACGTTATCATCTCTCGGATGATTTGAAAGATGAGTATATACAAATCAAAAGACCACGTGATATATGGCAAAGACTCGATGAGAGATTTGGCCATGCCAGATGCCTCAAGCACAATATGATTGGCAATATCTGAGATTACAAGATTTTAAATCTGTTGCCAAGTATAACTCAGCTTTATTCAAAATCGAGTCGCGACTGGCACTCTGCAGAACAAAGTTATCAGAATATGACAAATTAGAAAAAAAAAATTCCACAATGCACGCGTCAAATGTAGTGCTTCAACAACAATATAGACAATGACAATTCAAGATGTATTATGAGCTAATTTTAGTATTTCTCATAGCCGAAAAGACTAATGAATTGTCATTGAGAAATCATGATTTGTGACCTTCTGGCTCCCAACTAGTACCTGAAACACATGCAAGTTCCAGCAGAACTACAGGTCGATTCAAGGATCATGAATATAAATATAGGTGTGGAGCCTATAGAGGCAGATGACGCGGTAATTTCCACAAATGTGCTCACGGACGTAATCATTCATATCGATATGATCGAACAACCTAGTCAAGACAACCATTTCAGAAAAGGTCAGATCACGATAAGACTTACACAAATGAGCATAGTAATAGTGTTTGTTACAGATGTGGAATGACCGGACATTGGTCTAGGATTTGCCATGCTCCACATCTAGTTGAACTGAATCAGGCCTCACAAAAGAAAAGAAAAATGTTCAAGCACATGTTGCAGAAGCAATTGAGCCACTTTCTATGGTTGAGGCAAATACATCAGAAGTTATAAACAATCAAAATTTGGATGATGAAAAGTCACTTCAAGTGTCAGATTTCATAAATGATCCTGACCCTGGAACACTAGATGATGACTGATGGAAATATGCTCAAACTTAGATATATTTGTAATCACTGTAAATATCCTATTTTGTATGTATCTCGGATGGTATATTTCCCGAGATTGATATTTTTGCATATCTCACTCAAATGATGAGTTCCTGAGTTCTTTTGTAATGTTCATATAATAATATGACTTTTGTATTGACATTCTACTATTTGACAGGCTATAAAATGGAGAATATCAAGAAATATGATATCTGTCTTCTTGATAGTGCTTCAACACACTCAATATTGACCAACAAAATATACTTTTCAAGTGTTACACTATGCAAATTGCAAGTTAAGACAATATGTGGCCCAGTTGAGATTATAGATGGCACTGGAAATGCAATAATTATATTGCCTAACAGTGCTACTTTATATCTCAAAAATATTTTATTGTCTGAAAAGTCACAAAGAAATCTATTTAGTTTCAAGGATGCATGTACTCAATAATGGTTATCATCTGGAAACATATGTTGAAAATGGGAAAGAATATTTGTGCATTACATCATATGAGTCGAACAAAGGAATTATTCTTAAAAAATTTGAAGCAACAGTTTCTGGTTTATATTGTGTTCCTATTCGAACATGTGAGTCCAATGCTGCCACATCATAGAAATTGGTTAATCCTTAAATTTTAGGATTATGGCATGATCGCTTGGGGCACCCAGGAACAACTATTATGCGTAGAATTATAGAACAAACAAGAGGACATCCATTGAAAAACATAAAGATGCTCATGTCCAAGGATTACTTTTGTGAATCATGCTCTAAGGGAAAATTTATAACTAAACATTCTATAGAAAAAGTAGGATACGAATCACCATCATTTTTACAACGTATTCATGGTGATATATGTGGACCAATACATCCAGCAAGTGGACCATTTAGATATTTTATGGTCCTGGTAGATGCATCTTCCAGATGGTCACACGTATGCTTATTATCCACTCGAAATGTTGTTTTTGCACGTCTATTAGCTCAAATAATTAAACATCGAGCTCATTTTTCAGATTATTCTATTAAGAATATAAGGGTGGATAATGCCGGAAAATTTACATCAAAAAGTTTTGATGAGTATTGTGCCGTGTTAGGAATTCACGTTGAGCACCCTGTATCCCATGTTCACACACAGAATGGATTGGCTGAATCATTGATTAAAAGGATCCAGATAATTGCTCGTACCTTATTAATGAGATCCAAATTAAATAGTGAAGTTTGGGGTCATGCAGTCTTACATGCATCAACTTTAATTAGATTACGTCCGACTGCTTATCATGCATATTCTCCAATGCAGCTAGTGTCAGGTATTGAACCAGATATTTCATATTTACGCATTTTTGGATGTGTTGTATATGTACCAATTCCACCTCCTCAAAAGACTAAAATGGGCCCACAACGTAAACTTGGTATATACGTTGGATTTGATTCTCCATCAATCATCAGATATCTTGAACCATCAACCGATGATTTGTTTACTGCTAGATTTGCAGATTGCCATTTTGATGAAGTAATGTTTCCATCAATTGGTAAGGATGATAACAATAAAGACAATCAATGGCCCATGGTGAATATCTCTTGGAACGACCTATGTCTATTTTATTTAGATCCACGCACATCTGAATGTGAAAATGAAGTAAGAAAACTTATCTATTTACAGAACATGGCAAATAGACTTCCTGTTGCATTTAATGATGCTAGCAAAGTCACAAAGTCCCATATCCCAGTTGCGAATGCTCCAGCTAGGATGATTGTTCCCCAAAAATGTGCTCAAATAGACAACAATGTTCTACGTCACAAATGTGGCAGACCTTTCAGATCAAAGGATATTGTTCCTCGAAAATGAAGGGGGAGAAATGATGAGCGTACTAACCAGATCAAAAATATTGAAGTATCCATGAATTATAATAATGAAATTTGGAATCGAAATGATATAATCATGGATGATATTTTCATTTTCGAGGTTGCTCAAACAATTATGGACAATGATTATGATAGTAAACCAAATTCAATAATAGAGTGTCGTCAGAGGCATGATTGGCCCATGTGGGAAGAAGCAATAAAATCTGAACTAACTTCCTTACAAAAGCGAAATGTATTTGGGCCAATAATTGAAACACCGAATAATGTAAAACCTGTTGGATGCAAATGGGTATTTGTTCAAAAAAGAAATGAGAAAAATGAAATAGTGAGATATAAAGCTTGACTTGTAGCTTAAGGTTTTTCACAAAAGCCTGGGATTGATTATGATAAGACATATTCACCTGTTATGGATATAATCACTTTTCGTTTTCTTATTAGTATGGTTGTACAAGAGAAATTGAAAATACGTTTAATGGACGTAGTTACAGCCTACTTATATGGTTCACTTGATGCAAACATCTATATGAAAATTCCTGAAGGAATGAAAATATCTGAAACAAATGTTTCATGTGATCTATATTCAATCAAATTGCAGAAAGCATTGTATGGTTTAAATCAATCTGGCCGCATGTGGTATTGGAGGTTGAGTGAATACCTTATCAAGAATGGATACAAAAATAATCTCATTTGCCCATGCATTTTTATTAAAAGTTCAAGTGTCGGATTTTCGATTATTGTTGTATATATAGATGATATGAACTTGATTAGTACTCCTGAAGAGTTGAGCAAAACTGTTAAATGTTTAAAAGAGGAGTTTGAAATAAAAGATTTTGGAAAGACAAAATTGTGTCTTGGCCTTGAATTAGAACATAGGGATAATGGGATTCTTGTTCATCAATCTGCTTATACTAAAAAGTTAATTACGTTGCTTAAAAGGTTCAATATAGACAAAGCTCATCCTTTGAGTACTCCTATGGTTGTGCATAATTTAGACCCCGAGAAAGATTCATTTCGACCTAAGGAATCTGATGAAATAATACTTGGTCCTCAAGTGACATACCTAAATGCAATTGGAGCTTTAATGTATTTAGCCTGGTAGGCCATATATCATTTTTGCAATAAATGTACTTGCTCGTTATAGCTCTGAACCAACCCGACGACATTGGAATGGTGTTAAATATATTCTTCGATATCTTTATGGCACCATAGGCCTAAAGTTATTTTATTCTAAGGAAACAACCAACATTGGGTTAATATGATATGCAGATGCGGGATATAAATCAGATCCACACAAAGCTCGTTCTCAAACTGGTTATTTGTTCTGTTATAATGGTACAGCTATATCCTTGTGTAACAACCCGAATTTTCAGAATATGATTAAGGAGTTCCTAATTAAGATTATGAATTATTAAGAGGAAATTTGAGCATAATTAAAGGAAACGGATGTAAGTCACGACTTTAGGAGTCCCTCTGTAAAAATTATCTCTTTGAATTTTATTTTGGATATCAGGATATAGCCGATTTTAGACTCGTTTGAAAGATAACGATCCAAGGAGTTTTTCGATACCTTCAAAATTTTAATCTGAGATTGATGGGAGTTCTGGTGTTGAAAATCGTAAAGGGATAAATTATGAATAGTGATTTTCTGAAATGGCGTGATTTTTGGATTTTTACGAAATCTTGTGTGTTGATTCGGGTAGCTGTTCCTATAGAAAATCACCCAAGGAATTCATCCGTATTTTCGGATTTTCAATCAGAGGTCAAACGAATGCTCGGGAGCATTTTTAGCAAAAAGCGCGGAATAGTAAAGTTTCATTTCAAAAAGTCAATCCTTCTTCGATTTTCTTCGAACGACCTCCTTATTTTTCTTTAATGGGTTGGTTCAATAATACTCGAGCCAATGAGTCTCTCAGTATTTTTAGATTTTGTATTGGAGGTCATTTGGACCTCGCCATTGAATAAAGCAACATTAATAGAATCCGAAAAATATTTCATCAGTATTTTATATCCGGATTTTACACTGGGTATTTTCCACTTTTTCCCTATATATATCAGCCCCCCCCCCCCCCCCCAACGTTTGGATCCCAATTTTTGGCAAGAGAGAGTGAGAGAAGCTTGGGGGCTAAGTTTAGAAAGAGGGAAAAGAGAGAAAAGAGAAAAGAGAAAAGAGAGAGAGATCGAGAGTGAGATCGAGAGAGAGAGTCGAGGCGGGACGAGTTCGGGTCGAGGGAGCATGGGGGAGGAGTCGTCCAGCAGCCGACCGACTACCGAAGCCACCACCGGAGTTCGGCCGCCGTCGCCGGAGCAGCTGCCGCCGGCCAGCACGCCACCTCCGCACGGCTGCCATCTTCTGACGTCTCTTTTCAGTTCGTTTCTTGTCCTATGAAGCTGAAATTTTAATATTTGGTGCATCTTTAAGTGATCTACGTTTTGTCTTTTGATGTCGTTGTCATCCAATGGCCGGAAAGTGGCAAGATCGCCAAAAATCTGAACATGCTACAATAACCGATCAGTTTCGGTATTTTGGAGTTTTGGGCCTTTCGAGGTCCCGAATCGAAAAAGTTTCAATTGGAAAGTTGTTCGGAATATTATTTTACGTTAGAATGGCATGTCATTGAATTTTATTTTTGAATATCCCATCGTTTGCAATTTTGCCTAAATCGTGAAAGATGTTCGAGTTTAATTTCGAAATAAAAGTTCGTCGGAAAAATTCGAAAAGTATCATCTGTATCATTAAAAAGTAATAGGTCTGCTAGTTATTCTATACTTGTTTATTTAGTTCAAATTGTGATTTTTTCCATTCAAATTAATGTTTAGAGCTTAGTAGTTTAGGGTTTTTTCAGGGTTCATGATTTTTTAAAGGATTCATGTTTTTTAGGGGTTTTTTTTAGGGTTCATGGTTTTTTAGGGATGTTTTTTTTAGGGTATATTTTGTGTTTTTTAGAGTTTTTTGGGAGGTATTTTCAGGGGTTTATTTTGTGTTTTTTAGGATTTTTTGGGGGGTGTTTTTAGGGGTTTGTTTTGTGTTTTTTAGGATTTTTGAGGGTATTTTTAGAGGTTTATTTTGTGTTTTTTAGGGTTTATTAATTCTATTTCATACTCATTTCAAACAAATTAAATCAATTTATTTTAATTTTAGAGTATATATTTTTGGAGAACAAAGAAAATTAAAAAAAAAAAGACAAAAAAACGTAAAAAACCGCCAGAAAAAATGGGAAAAAAGGGGAAAAAAACTACAAAAAAAAAAGACAGGCGCGTGGTTCCACGCGCCGTCTTAAATAAGACCTTATGCACCCAATACCTTCTTTAAACTAAAACATTGATTATCTATAAAATACGAAAATGTAACACTCACATAAAAAATATACCGTGCATCGTACGGGCAAAACTCTAGTGCATATATAAAGGAATTTGAATATCGACGAGCTAATCCTTTTTTTCTTTATGATTAGAAAATTAGTAGCTGCTAATCGATAATGTACAATATCACTTATATTAGTTAGAGTACAAAAATTTGCGAACTATATCGGATTCTGGTGATTCCGTTTGTTCTTGCCTGATCATATCGGAGCTTCATTTTTTTAGAGACATCATTTGCATTCTTAACACTCCAATTTCACTGTCGTTAGTTAAATAATTCTTGAAACAATTGAGTGAAAAACACTAAATATAGATGACTAGCAACCAAACAATCTGTTTGAGAAACTTATAAGATAAGGACGGCTACTATATTTGTAAAACTCTCGGCTTATATATTTTTATGATCGTGCTTTATTTATATAATTACGAAAAAATATATAAATTTTCATATATTTTTTTTACAATCTAGACACAAACTTTGAAATGTTTCGATCACAACACAAATTGGTGGTTTGTTGCAAAATATACACAACTTTGTGATAAAATAAAAATCAAACAAAATATTGTATATCGATGTTTATTGTATTAATAGAAATAAAATAATTATTATGTGATATATGTATACAATTTTATAATATTTCATGTTATATATCAATTTTTTTTTTTATTGTAAATTTTGGAGTTTCTATTTTACAATAAAAAAGTGTGAAAGTTCAATATTTTTTCTCAATCTTTGCAAACTTGAGAATTAAGTCAGCATTGTTAGGGTAGTTTGATCCATGTAGAAAATCATACTATCTTTTTATGTCGACATGTATAATATATACTTATTTCCTCAATATCACAGGTCGGACGTGTGAATAAAAAAAACTAACAACAAAATATTACTAATTTATTATTTTTATCAACCTACTCGAAAAAATAGTTTGTTTGTTTATTAAAAAGAAAAAAAGAAAGCTGGTTCGATTTTGATTTATTTAGATCGGGTAACCGAAAACCGAACTTTAATTTTATAACATATGATATCTAATTTTTGTTTAATTTTTTGCTCCGTTTGCTCGGGAGCTTGCGTCTGAAAATAAATCAAAATACAATTCAGCCTCTCTCTCTCTCTCTCTCTATACAAGAAAAGGGAGAAATTCAGTGCAGAAATGAGAAATCTGAAATCTACCGCGTTCATCGTTCTCGTGTAATTGTCTAATTCATCGCAATTCGCGGTCCGTTCCTCGATTTTGAATCCTCCGAATCCAGAATCTACTAACGCTGTCGCGCCGCAGAGAACTGAGATCCGTATCGTATTCGACCTCTGTATTGTGTTATTGATCTCCGAAAAATTGATTGCGGAAGGACTGTAAGAACTCTACTTTTTTCTCTTTGAATCAACCCAAATTGATGATTTGAAGAGCATAGGGCGTGTTTGTTGAGTAATCGGTCGTTCGATGGCTTCGTGGCTGAAAGCGGCTGAAGGTACATTTTTTTATTTATCATTTTTTTGTAATCGAGATTGAAATTTAATACGCTTTGTACTCTTAATTTGAGTCGTTTCTGGAATCGTAGTTTGATATGAGTTATGCATTTCTCGTAAATCTGAGCTAAACCCCTATACTATGATGTTTTTCAATTACTTGAAGCGCCAAATATGTTAAATTGATCTACCATAGTTGTTCTTGGTCGATACTGTTTTCGAAGAAAAAATGAGTATTGAGCATTTGTATGCCATAATCATCTATGCCTTCTGCTGGAATCAATGTCTGTCTCCAGTTTTATCCTTTTGAGAAAAAATAAAATAAAAATTGTAGGACAATACTAGTTGTGCTAGAAAGGAACATGAAATCTCTGCACATTGGTAATAGTTGTGCTTGTTATTTGCCAGATTTATTTGAAGTAGTGGACCGGAGGGCGAAGCTTGTGGTTGGGGATAAGCCAGACGAACTTCCTGCTCCTGCCAAAGGTATGCATCGGGTGATTTTCATTCCTTATCATGTGTGTATGATCAACTGAAAATAGTCACTCACTTGATGGATCACCATGTTAAAATACACTTTCATAGTCCAGCTCCAAAAACTAGCTTTCTGAATTGTAGATTTAGTGAAAAGTGTGACATTCCATCCACTTTCGAGCCTTTCTTGCGCAGTGTATGTAAAAAGGCTAATCAACCTTTCCAAATCAGGGGGAAATTCATTAGACTAGTCAGTTTCCCAATTATTTGAAGTGTTTGTAAAATTTAGTATATAAAGTTGCCATATATTATAAGACCATGGTGGTTCTTCTATGTTCTTGAGCTCTAGTGCACAATACCAGCTACACATAGGTTACATCCAATCATTGTTTCAGTTAAGATCTGATATGGCACATGCATAAGACCAATATATGAAAAGGACAAAAAAAAAAGACATCATAAAAATAAGAAGTGCATGTTTATATTTGTTTCTTATAAAATTTACTATCAATATTTTCTGAATATGCTAGTGGAACCGTATGTCAATCATAATCCTAGGGTTTTAGAGGTGCTAGGACTAGGACCTTTCCCACCTAATAATCGTTCTGCATATTGAGGTTCTTAGCAGTTGAAGGTCCCATCAATTCTAAAGCAATAGTAATTTGTTTAAGTTAAGGCTAAGCAAAACTAGATTTATGAAGAGTTGTTCTACATGCAACTTGCCAAAATGGAGACTTTTAATAATAAGTTGGAATTTATGCCTTTCCTGTTTAATTATAATTTTTCTTTTATGTCTTTTTTTCCGAGAAGTTTCTAATGGGCGAGGATCTCAAACAAAGAGGTCTAGAGCAAGAGCAAAGGTATAATTTTTTGTGTGCTTGGTTTGTGACAATCTCTATTATATAGGCCAAAAATCTACGATTCTTGGATCCTTATAGCAACATTTTCTTACAACTGCAGAAGAAACTCTTAACCAACGAAGCTCCTTCTCCAATTGATATTGAAAGAGAGCAAACTATACCCGAAATATCAGAATCACCAGCACAACTTGATGTAAATGCCCCCTTTCCTTTGATTGAAAATACTGAGAGTAGTCCAGGTGTTGCTACTAGCAGAGTTGACAGTAGTAATGAGCAATACAAACCTGATAATGATGGTTCACTAACTGAGACTTCTGTGCTTGAAACAATATCTACTAATGAGGTCAAACCAGTTGGTGATCATGTAGATACAGAAATGTCTACTGATGTGGAAGTTATAGCTTCAAGTTTTAATGGTGAATCCAGGATGGAAGACCTTGGAGATATCCCAGTTGGAAATCCCTCTAATGTCCCTGTAGATGTTCAAGTAGTGAATGGCGATCCTTCCATTGCTTTGAATCGAGATATAATGTCAGAAGATGCTGGTACTTTAAAGAATATTGAACTTTCGGGATCTCAAACTCTACCCGAACATACACCAACCAAAGCTGATGCCCAATCCAAGGACGTAGATTTAGGAAATGAACCCGATGTCAAGAACAAGCAGCACCAAGAGCAAGAAACTGTTAACTCAGCAGTTAAAGTACAAGAACAACTAGATGAGGTAAGTGGTAGAATATAAATGACAGGGAACTTTCATTGCCCTGTTTCTTGATTTATGATCTTTTAAATGGTAAGGACGGCTTTTGTATGGACTAAATAGTTTAGCTCAACAGGCTCAAGGACTACTTAAAAGTGCAATCTCAACAGGCCAGTCAAAGGAAGCTAGACTAGCCAAGGTAAAAAAAAGGAATGTTTTACATGGCTGAGTGGGGACATTGTTTAAGATATTATCAGCATTTTTTTTATCATTTTGACCTCATTTCATTTAACATGTGGACATTTTCCTTTACACTGTCATGTTTAGGTTTGTGCTGGACTTTCATCACGCCTACAAGAGTACAAATCTGAGAATGCTCAATTAGAAGAGCTTCTCACAGCAGAGGTGAACAACGAAATCCTACTTGAAATAGCTTAAGGTTTAACAATTCCTTTACAATAATAGACTTAAAAAGAACATAACACTCTATGTGGTTGTACTTAAATGAAACAGAGGGAACTGACTAAATCATATGAGGCTCACATAAAGCAACTCCAGAAAGATCTGTTTGCATCTAAAGGAGAGGTGAGCAGAGTGGAGGCAAATATGGTAGAGGCATTGTCTGCAAAGAATGCTGAAATTGAGACACTTGTCAGTTCAGTTGATGTGCTAAAGAAGCAAGCTGCTTTGGCTGAAGGAAATTTGGCATCACTTCAGGTCAATTAATATCTGAAAATGCTCACTATGATTGTATGTTTTCACTTTTTTCTGCTAAAGCAGTTAGTATATCTGCTTCGGTCTCCAAGCTGGAGAGAAGAAGCAGCTTACCTGAGCCAAAAATGTGAAAATAATAAAAAGTATAATGAAGGGAGGGTGGGAACTCGTTTCAGTTTTGCAACCATTGTAATGTAGCCTCCATATTTTTGCATGGTTCTGAATGGAAGTGTTCCTCATAATTGTGAGACTCTTCTTATCCATGGGAATGATCAATAGTTTTGTTGGTTTTTCTTTTTCTGTTTCCTCTTCTCCTCCTGCAGGGAGGTGTTAACATATTGTGACTCATGGGAAACATAATTCAGATCCCTACTTCGAAAAAACCTCATGCAGATGTCAATATATTTCTGTTGTGATAACTATTCTAATCTTCTTCCTGATTCTTCATGTATTCCGTGGATCCACTCGAGCAATGCTGCTTTATCATGTGAATGATGTATAATTTTCATGTACTGTCTACCATCTACTCACTTTCTTATACTTTCGTTATTATGTGTCAGGCAAGTATGGAGTCTATAATGAGAAATAGAGAACTAACAGAAACAAGGATGATGCAAGTAAGTTCACCTTCTCCTCCCAAGTTTATGGAGCATGGTTGGTGGATCTTAGTTCAGTGAGATCAATCTCATGACAGGCCCTGAGAGAGGAACTTGCTGCTGCTGAGAGGAGAGCTGAGGAAGAACATTCTGCACATAATGCAGCCAAGCTGGTTTGTTTCTAGTTCTTCCCTCTTTGCTCTCTCTTTCTGTTTGAGTTGTGTGTGCTATATGTTTTCTTGTACATGTGTGTCCTTTGTTTCTGTTGGCTGTTACTGTCGTAGTTTCTTAACAATATACGAAGTATTCTAGAGCTGTTTTCATGCTGAACTTCTTAATCTAATAGGCAGCTAGAGAAAGGGAAGGAGAATTAGAACAGAGAGCGATTGAGGCATCTACAGCATTAGCCAAAATTCAGGTAATGCAAGACAAGATACTTCCTCCTTGTAAGTATCATCTATATAAATTCAGGTTATGATTTTGGTAGACTAATCTAGAATAACATCTCTAGCTGATATTCCAGGGTATATCTGTCGTTCAATTTGTGCTAGATTAGTCAATACTAATAATATGATCTACTAATTCATAATCTTCTTTTGATATTTAGTTTTATTTTTTGACGTTAACAAGTAAAACCATTCTCATATCTATGTTTTCATCAGAGAACAGCTGATGATAGGGCTTCAAAAGCTGCAGAACTTGAGCAGAAGGTAGCTCTTCTTGAGGTAATGTTTTTCCTCTCTTCATTTGAATGGATTTTTTATTTTTCGTGTCTATCCTTGTTCTCTCCCCGTGCTGACCTGTCTTCAAAATGAAACAGGAAATAGAATCAAATGACTTAAGTAAATCTTTTTATTACTTTTGCATGTTATACTAGGTTGAATGTGCTTCCCTGAATCAAGAACTGCAAGATATGGAAGCTCGCATTCGCCGTGGGCAAAAAAAGTCTCCTGAAGATTCAAATCAAGCAATTCAGGTTAAAAAGCTACCATTGAATCTTCTTATTGTATCAACCAGAATATTGTTGAGACGTCATATTTTAAGCTACAGATTGGCTGCAATGGTTTGTGTTCTAAAAATGGGATCATTGTTAAGTTAGTATTGTTCCAAGTGCGTACCAATACCCAAGGACTCCATAGTAGTAAGAGAAACACTTTAGTAAATAAACAAGGTGTAAGTGCTGGAGTTAATTTGCATTTGAGATAAGGAGAAACCTGAAACTGATCCCCCTCTTTTATTAGGTTTTAGAGATTATAGAACAGGGTTCCTTATGACTTTTTTAATTGGATTTTTGTTGATTGGGTAAACTTGGATGCTTTTGTTCATTTTTGCTGTATTTTTACAAGAAACTTTATAGACGTGTAGCCATTAAGAAACAATGAATATAGTTAAGATCACCATATCTTGGGGATGTTTCTCTAAACAAGAAACGATTGTGTAAGATATAAGCGTATATTTTTCTTCGTTAAGGTAGCAGCTCCCTGAAGTAGCACAAATATTATCAGCACTTTTGAAGTAAGTGGAGATGTCTTCTATATGAGCATGCCCTTGCTTGACTTTATAACAAACTGATGCCTGCTATGATTTATTTCTTCAATCAGAAAAACAAACTTCTTTTTTCCTTCTTGCTTTGTAATTGATTCGATCTTCTTAACATGAAGGTGCAGGCATGGCAAGAGGAAGTAGAGCGCGCACGCCAAAGTCAGAGAGAGGCTGAGAGCAAACTTTCTTCAATGGAGGCAAGTTTATTTATTTTTTTGCTTATAGATAAGCTCTACTAGTATTTAATTTACAGCTAGAGAAGGTGTTAAGGTAGGACATATTGGCAGAACTCATTGTTTATATATTAATGTTACAGGCTGAAGTTCAGAAGATGAGGGTTGAAATGGCTGCCATTAAGAGGGATGCTGAGCATTACTCACGTCAGGTAACCCTAATTTCTTTCCCAAGCATATTATCTGGATTCTTCTGGAACAGATAATTTGTAGTGGGTTATAACCTTTAAAAGGTTAATATTTCTTTTTCCTTTTGTTTAGCATAAGTGAAGATACTTTAAAAAATTTGTTGCTGAAGAATGATGCATGGAATAGAATCGACTTAGAAGAAAGTATTCTGCGCTTAAAATTTTGCTATATGATACAGTATTTCACTCTTCCCTTTCATTTAAACCAAGTGAATATGGTGTTTAATTACTTCTCTTAATGATGTTGTTCATTATTTTGATTATACACTTCATCTTGTAGATCTTAATTTATGAATTATTCCATCTTGTCATGTTGATACATTGGGTCTGGATAGACCTCCTACAGATTGAACAGTTCATAAAACATGGACTTCCAGAATTTATGATCAATTCTCTCAAACTTTCCTTCTCTAGAGGACAAGATTCTAGCTAAATATGTAGGGTAATGGGGTCCTATGCCTCTGGTAATCGTGCAGTAGTTACATTGAACTTTAGTGTTTTCTACCAAAGCCCAGAAGTAATCTTTTTCAAAAACTTGTAATAGGAGTTATAAAAGAAAACTGTGTATTGACATAAATATTCTAGCATTAACATTGTTTTTTTTTTTGTTAAATATCGGTAAATGAATATATGTATATCTACCTGAAAAAATCAACAATATACAGCACAGTTGTATCTGGGGAATTGACATTAAGATTTGTGTAATTCATAGAGCGGGGAGGGGACAAGCACATAGTGTGCAAAGTCCCCCAAAAAAACACCTAGGCATACCAGGGGGACTACAAAAAAAGCCCAATGGCGCAAAACGAAGGGTGGGGGACAAAGTATACAAAATTTTATACACGTGAACTTTAAACATACCAACAATTTCCAGGATTCAAAATATATCTTCAAAAATCTTCAAGTTCCTAACCTTCCAAATAAGATGGACCATGTGTTATCTGACATGCTGAGGATACAATTATTTGACTATGTAAATCGACAACCAACAGCCTGTCCATTAGGTAAGGACAACACAACAATCAACAAAATCACACATCTCATACTGCGAGGGAGGGGGAGAATCCCCAAACACCATTCATCATGAGAGAGTTGGCTTTCAAAAACTATCTAATCAATTCTTCTTGCTCTTCTATCCATAATTCTGTGACATATATTTCATATATTAATCTCACATTTTAACCCTGAAATTCAGTTTTGAGGTATGAAGTTGTACATGTTTTTGGGCAGGAACACATGGAACTGGAGAAACGTTACCGCGAGCTAACTGATTTATTGGTAATTTAACTATAATTTAGCCATGTCATTTGCTATCTCTGAACAATGACAATTTGCTTGATATCCAACTATTGCATTCGTTTCCAGTATTACAAGCAAACACAACTTGAAACTATGTCCAGTGAAAAAGCAGCAGCTGAGTTTCAGTTGGAAAAGGAAGTCAAGCGTCTTCAAGAAGCACAGGTCTGAACTTGGTTTATGCAGCATGCATTTTCCCCCACTCCTGGACACCGTTTACTCTTTCCACATACCTTATCTAATTTTGAAATGTAATAAATTCTAAAACAGTTAGAAGCCGAAAGGAATAGAGTTTCTCGCCGTGCATCATCCTCTTGGGAAGAGGATTCTGACATGAAAACACTTGAGTACGTGTGTCCTTATCAAATTACTTTTTGACTATACAATATTGTTTGATGAGCCTATTTGGGAGCTTTATTTGTTTTTCCCCTCTCAGTTTTCTTACACAATAATTGGCAAGTCTTTGGCACCATGTTTTTCATGTGTTTTGATTACTCATTTATTTGTTGTGTCTAAAACATTCTAATTTTCAAATAGCGTTAATGTGCTTATTGTGTAAGTGTTCGATGAGAGCCTCTTTTCCATTTAAATCATAAGAATCAAGTAAGAAATTTGTTCAGAGATGCTCAAATTTAAGTGATAAGATCTTGATAGAGTTAAAGAACCAAATGGTATTCCAAACAGTTCACATGACATCTATGAGTTCATGACTGAAACCATCTTACAATCCTCATTAAATTCATGCCACGGGCTTAATTTCAGTGGAGGAGCTTTTGGAGTAAGAATAGCGGTTGAATGTTGTGAATAAAAACATATTTAGTTTTACAAATTGTTCTGCCTGTGTACATTAAGAAGCTGGATAACTGGACTGCTTGAGAAGGAATCTCTTTTTTTTTACTTAGAACTCAGATTCGAAATTCTTATCCCATCCCTTGGTCTAAATAGTCTACTCTCGTATTCTAAATTCAGGCCTCTGCCCTTGTATCATCGCCACATGGCTGGAGCAAGCTTGCAGGTATATTCATTTGCCCCCGAAAGTGTTTCCTTATTCATCCAGATTATCTCATTATACTCTGAATTTACTGTGCAATTGCAGTTGCAGAAGGCAGCAAAACTATTGGATACTGGGGCTGCAAGGGCCACTAGATTCTTGTGGCGGTATCCCACAGCCCGCATTATCCTGCTGTTCTATCTGGTGGGAAGATTTAATTAAATATTTTCAGTTTTATTAATACTGTTATCTCGTCAAATTAGTTGTATGTTTCATTCTCTTTGCATTGGCGCATTAACAAAATGTACTTCCGTACTACATCTCAGGATTGAAACTTTAATTGCCTATTTTAGTTACAAGTAGAAGGAGATGTGACTTGGTCAGAGAAGAAAGACAACATAGTAAAAGAGTCGACGTTTTCAGCATCAGAACTGAAATTATACTCACAAAGGCTTTTTTTCTTTTCTTTTTTTTTTTATACCAATTTAGTTTCTCCTATACAGCTCCTAGAGAATGGACAAGAATTTGAGCTGTGAAACTATCTTCTTATTTCTAAGAAGCTCGGATTTCTTTTATCATGTCAACCGCATGGAATTTATATTACCACTTAATTTGCCATCTAATCTTGTGAATGTCCACATAACTATATTAACAAATTCCGTTTGAATGCATTACTGGGTTCCATGTCCATGAAGCATTAATATTCTTCAATCTGCCGGTGCACATTTCTTTATCTATCCATACCTATGTTGTTGATACTAATCCACAATTATTTTGTTACTTCATGCTGACATTGGCCACTAAAGAATTCATATTTTCTGATGAATTTACGGAAAAAATATATAGAATATGTCAGTTTCAGTAATATGATATATATGGTGTGTTGGTAGACTATTCATGCTAGTTTGTCTAGCATGTCCCTATTAGTAGACCAATCACAGCTGTCATTGTCATGTGTACATTTTTCCTTAGTCCGGAGAAGCAATATTTTTTTCTCATGATGATATATGATAATGTTGGCAGGTTTTTGTACATCTCTTCTTGATGTACCTCTTGCATCGCCTTCAGGTATGTAAATCCGGACCATCTGGCTACTTGCTCTATCATTACATCAAACACATTAATGAACCAGTAGTATAAATTTCTACTAGAGAATATGTAAGCACGAATATGCTTGAATTTGAGAACTTGGTTTCGTATGCTAGACAATATCCATGCAGGAATATGAACAACCAATATAATAAAATATTTGACAATGTTCTCTTCCACCAATTAACTGAATAAGCTTTGGGCACAATATATGTAGAAGTTTGGTAGCGTTTTGGTTGGTAGCAAGTATGCCGTCTCTTCTTTTACCGATTTGTTCCAAATCTGGAGGAAATAATGACCCTTTTTTTTTTAAAAAGAGTTGCAATTTATTGGTGCTGTTGTACTTGAGTTTCAGCCATACTTGAAACATGCAAGATACTGTCATCAGGTATGGTTGAACATGTCTTCTGTATGATGTGCAGGAACAAGCTGATAATAATACACCCAACGAAGTCGAAGAATCTATGAGATTATTTAACAAGGCATTACGTTGAGCTGTCTTGCTGGATGTTGCTGCCAGTTGCTATTCATGCATCTAGATAATTGGTGATGCTAAATGAGGTTTTGTCACCGTCGTGCCACCCAATACTTGAATCTAACGAGATTTGTTCAACATGGAAGTTTCGACTTTCATCTAACTCTCCATGCATCCGCTAATATGATGTAAATGAGCGACATCTTTGGTTTTTTCAATGGAAGATGACATGTTGGAGATGGTTTTGTGTGTCTTTTTTAGAGTTTTGATGCATTCTTTCAACACTTTACTATATTTGGATCCATAAATATGAATTGGAAACTGAACCCATTTTTTGTCGGGAGTTTCTAATTTATGTTTGTCTATGACTGAAGGGAGCACGAGATGTGTATAAATATATAGTGTCGATATTAGATTCCAGTGAATTTAATCAATCTGTCAAGATTCATATTCATACTCGTATGAAAAATGTATCAAGAGATGCATGTGACACCAGGATAAAAATATTTTCGAATCGCAGTAGATGGGAGGAGAAATTGATATATGAATATTGAATTCAAATCTATTAATTCTTCTGTATACAGACACAACACGCCACAAATTCAATTAAATGCCTGATAGCCCATAATTAATGAGGATCAACACAACAATACAAACTCAAAGATGACCATCATCTGCATCAACCACAACCACAACATCAGCAAGAAATGGATCCTTGAGAAGCTGGGCAGCCGAGGGTCTGGCTCTGGGCTGCCCTACGCACCTCTCGACGAATGCCTTGAGCTCCAGATCGAGCACGTCGTCCATGGCCCGAGGCATCACTCCTGCTGTCACTTTCCTGTATATCTTCCCAATGCTGTCACATTCACTGTATGGTATCTCACACGTTGCCATTTCCAGCAAACACATTCCGAACGAGTATATATCCACCAGCTCTGTGTAGTCCTCTTCGTACAGCTCCGGCGCCATGTATTCGGGCGTGCCTAACAAAGAATGAGCTGCATGGCTCTTCCCCACAACCGCAGCCAGACCCAGATCTCCTATCTTCACCTGCAGAATCATTCATCTCTCTCACTCTCATCACACTACATCACAGAGAGAGAAACAAGAAAGATGCAATGCAACTTTCTATATATAATACATCAACTCACGTACCTTGCCTATGTTTCCATTGATGAAGATATTACTGCAGTTCAAATCTCTGTGTATGATGCAGGGGTCATGAGTGTGCAGATAATCCAATCCCCTGAGGATCTGGACACCCCATTTCTTGAGGGCTTGAATGGAAACATGTCTGTGCTTCTTCCTATAGTCTCTGAGATTGCCAGAAGCACATGCCTCTGTGATGAAATTCAATGTGTTATGCTCAACATCTTTCCAGAAATGGTAGAGGACTATGATGCTGTCGTGCTTGAGAGTCTTGAGCAGCTCGATTTCTGAGCGTAGCCTGATGATCACGGATGGATCGCTGCTGAAGTTCCTGAGGCGGACTTGGTTCCACGCCACGTCCCTGCCTTCGTGCTGGTCGAAGGCACGGTACACTTTTTTCACAGCTCCACTGCCTAAGAGCTCACTGTAACGCCCGAATCGCCCTGATGGATCAACCTCAACAAAGGGCTCTCTCTCCTCATCTTCATCAGCTGCCTCATTTCTGCCGTTTGATGGAGAAGGCATCACTACCTACCTTCACCAGAGAGAGAGAGAGATGTTGCTGTTGGAGGCCTAATCAAGATTGCAAAGTCATAAAACTTACAATTTCATTCTCAACCACTAGCTATATATAAATCAAGATAGCAGCAGGTTTATTTTTCTTGAAATAGAACAGTAACTATGACTTGGAAAACTTACCAAGATATATATATACAAACTCAAGATTCAAATCAACCCGAAAAAAGGACTGTTCAAAGTTGACGTTCAAGAAAAAACAGAAGCTAACGAGCAATTATTTTAACACACATATCAAGTTTGCATTATCATGGAACAAAAGCAGAAATCCATGAGCTAATGGAATATTAATGAATATGAAAACAGCTTCATTACCTCCAATCTTGAGCAATTTGACACTAGGTTGGAATTACTGAGTATTGATGAAGAAAGTTGAAAGCAAAGCATATATATATCAAGAGAGAGAAGGAAAATAGACGTCTGAAAGTCTAGCCATATATATAGAATCTAGCTACTACTTTGATTAGGATTGTAGCAACACGAGACGATATGATCCTTTTTTGCCCTTTTTTCATCTTGATACGTCTTATGATTTTATTTAGTATATTTCCACTGCGCGTCGTGGTATATATAAAATGACACTATGACTATCCAGTGTTATTTACGTGTCATCTTGTATTGCACATGAAATCTTCTAGTCCTGACATTAAAATTAATAATTTTTCTTTCATGTTTTTTCTTCATTTTTTTTAATTTAGTTTAATTAATTTTACACTATTATTTTATAACTATTTTACATTATTTCATTTTCATTTTTTTAGTTAATATAATTGATTATTATGGTTGATTATTCCAAAATTAGGGATATACATTTTAAAAATTTATTTCTTAACAATAAAAAAATCATTATATTTTTTATAATATAATAACTTGTATTTTTATTGTAAACATTATTAAAACAATGTAATTATCAATGTTGGCATACGGTTGACACACAGTTCGAACTAGTGGATGTGATTCTGTTGCGTTGAATTGTCGAATTAAAAAAAATTAAATGAGGAATGGCTTGGAATTGATTGATTGTAGTTTTGTTTAATGAGAATTTGACAAATTGTGTGCCGTACGATTTGGATTGTGCATGGGGAGGTATATTCTCTTTTAAAGCTAAGCGAAGAATAAATATGGTTTAAAACCTAATAAATTAATTATTTTCCGATCCTTCTACAATTAACTTGCACGATATTGAATTCTCTTTTTATACCAAGTGTTAGAAATTAGAAACTTGTGCATTTCAATAAGCTTAATAGAAACTTTTGAATACATGCATGCGACTCTTTTTTTATTTATTCAAGAATTAATCAAGTTAATTAAGCAAGATCGAATTTCAACCCTTCTTGGACGTGACTTTATTTAATTGATATGTTTTAGTAAGATCATCCACACTCATATATATATATATATATATATATATATAATCTTTGAGTCACGATATATATGGTCACTCCATTAGTTATTGGGCACCATGAGATTTTGAATACAGTACTAGTGTAGGAATTGCAAACATGAATCTGGAAAAGAAAGGATGAGAAAATAGAAAAATAATATCTAGTCCAACTTGTGATCGAGAACATGTGAAATCATTAATGAAAGCGTTGAACAAATTAAATTATAAGATCTCAGTCACGCTTGGTATCAAAATTGTGATTTATGAAGGCGAAAAGGGAAATATGTAGCTACAGTGTATATATAAACTAACTGTAAAAGCCATGGCGGTTCATGATATTCCCATGCACAATATCTCTGACATACAAGTAAAACTCACACCAAAAAAGTTCCAAAAAACTGTGATCTCTCTGTGTGTGTGTGTACAACTCCTCTCTCTCTCTCTCTTTTATATATATATATATATATATATATATATATATATATATATAGAGAGAGAGAGAGAGAGAGAGAGAGAGAGAGAGAGAGAGAGAGAGAGTTGGGCCATGTGAAAACATGGGAGTTGCTTATAGTTTGAGTGATCCCTATAAGATGCAATTCCTTTCTAACGCATAAACCAGCTCATCAATGCAAAGGCAGCATCACAATGCTTATAATAACACGATTTGGTTTATGATTACCGATTTTAAATTCTATGTTTGACACATTAATTATAGTGGTAATGTATAAAAAATAGCCATTTTCATTTGTAAATTATGTTTTGAGTCATTTTTTATAAAAAAAAAAGATTATTTATAACCACTTTAATTTTTGTTAATAATACTTAATTATCCTTCATTAAAATTGTGAACTTGACGATTATTAAAGTGCACTATCTGGGTGCACGAATGAAATGTGATCGTGTAACAGTACAAATTAATTAATATTTCTATTCAAGGTAGGAAATTGCCTTAAATACAATTCTAGTCAACTTGGACTCTATTATATTCGAAAATTACAATAATTAAATAACAAAACTAGACTCAAATAATTAATTACTATAGTCTAAAATAATTAATTAAAATAACTAAGATAATTCGAAACCCCACAAAGTATCAAAAGGGTTCGAATTCTCGCGCCTCTGGCAAATTAGACATGGTCATGCCTTATTCGCCATAACCTCCTGAATTGGCATCAAATTGAAATCTTCCAATTTTCGGCCAAGTATGCTTCAATCCATCAAAGTATGATCCCCATCTTCAATTGAAAGCATAGTAATGATCTTGGGGATGCCTTGAACGTTCACTTCTTCCTCGAGCTTCTTTCGTACATAACTTTGCAAATAACCTTGAAGTTGCTTAGCTCGTAACCTTGTAACTTGACCTCTAATTTGCAACTCTGGGTTTGAATCTGCATTGCTATGCACGATCTCATCAGTAGTCGTGCAACAATTCAAATTTACACTACTACACGAATATAGTTACACGACTAAGTGTATTCATGCGGTATTATAATTTTATATTGTTGCACAACTAGAGTGCACGACAGAGGGTTGTTTTGTCCAAGTGGCTAGAAATATTTTTTTTTTAAATAGTGACTAGAAATTTTTTTGCTAAGTCAAAATGGCTATTTAAAAATTTAATTACCTCTTAATTAATTATATATATCATAATCAACAAAATTTGCATAAAGATTAGCAATGGAATTAATTAATTAATATATATACTAATTTCGAACTTTGTATCTTCCTAGCATATATAGTTTAATGCATGTGTGATTAATTTAATTCACAAAATCAAACTATAATTATGATGCAAAATAAAAGTACGAATTCTTATATATTGGAAGTTTAGTTTGGAACACAGATAGACAATTAATTTGCTTCTTCGATCAATTCATATAAATCAGCGGCCCGTCTCCTTATGTTATTTAATACTCATGCAATGGAATTACTAATTAGACTACGGCTAAACATTACTCCCTCCGTTTCACAATAATATCATTCTAATATTTAAATTTTATTTCACAAAAAGTGTTATTTTACACAATTGAGATAAAAATTTTACATTTTTCTCATATTTGTCCTTATTTAATGCATTCAACAACCATATTTAATTCATTTAATGTATTCACGTATGCATTCAAACAACCATATTTAATATATTCGCATAAGGGTGTATAAGGTAATTTGATTATCTAATTAATGTCATTATTAATATGTATGCATTCATCCAAAATGACAGTTATTCAGAAACAGATGAAGTATGTTTTAAGGCTTACATCCTTTGTAGTAGAATAATATAAAATTTAACTTATTTAAAGAAAAAATCAAGTAATTATTGTATAATGTATAAATACGATCGAGTAATTTTCGAATCATCTTTAGTGTCGCTCGAGTGATGACGTATATTACAGAATTATAGGCAAGTGAATTCCAGAGATGAATCAATTCTTCTTAAAATTCAAATGTGAATCCGTGAGTTCGATTTCTTGTTACATCTATATATATATATATATATTATAACACACTTTTGTTCCCCCCTTCCCCCCCCCCCCCCCCCCCCAATTTGCAAAAGGACATTATAGACATTTTATTTAACATTATATGGACACTATAGTAATATATAGAATTATGCATTATCACATTTAATTTCATTTACTTTTGATACTTTCCATATACACATATGATGTATGTACATAAATAAATGATTGTATTAATCTATTTATTATCCCAATTTTTGACGGAGCAAATATTTTTTTTTGAAGCAACGTCTTATCTCTTAAATCATTTTTATTTAGTCTAATTATGCTTTCCTTTTTCTTTTTCATATTGTTTCTTGAATATTTATTTAATCTCATCACATTATTAGTTAGTTTAGATTTCTTCAAAAAGTTTAAATTTATATTTTTTGGTCATCTTTCAATATAATTTTGATGTATATATATTTTTTTATTTAATCAAACACGAATCATTTTTTCTTTTAATAAATAATAATGTCACAAATTGCAAATTAAATTATGTACCAATGCAAAAATAACAAATTTCATATACAATAAAATGAAACTTAAAATTGATGAATTGAAAATATTTTCTTATTAATCTAAAAATAATTACAACAACGTACCCATTCATTATGTTGAAAAAAAATAAAAATTTAAGATATTTAAATTTACATAAAATTAAAAAACTAAAAAATTTAAAATCAACATGACAAAATATCTTATATTTTTTATAAAATTATAATGAAAAACTAAACATACAATAAAACTAATCATTTCCTTTTTGTTTTCGAATTGGGGTAATGGGGAACCGGTAGATTTTGATTCGAGATGTCTCATTTTTATACATGATTTCTACTGTTTGGGTCTTCGCGAAGAGTCGAGACCGACCAAAGCTCGCATATCTTTGAGATTCGCAGTTCTTTGAAAGTTATTATATAAATTTTAGTTTAAATATTTTGTATAATATTAATTTCATATTTACAATTTCTAATAAAATAATAATAATTGTAAATATATTATTCGTGTATCGCACGAAGGTCATTCTAGTTTTTATATATGTTTCACTTTCCAATTACATTTATATATGTGTTTCATTTACATTAATCCAGTTGAAATACCCTATTGTATTTTTTTCGTGTTTCACTCTCAAATTTATAATTTTAATAATATTTATTATAAAATAAAAATTAATTCTAACATAAATAATTATAGTCAACATTATTCGACAAAAAAATGAATTAAAAAAATTATAAAACATTATTTTGAAAAAATCAACCATAATAATGAATTATTAATTAAAAATGAAAATCAAATATTAAAAAATAATTATAAATTCTAATTGGGTGAGGAAAATCATAAAATTAAACTAAATCATAATAAAATAAAATTCAAGAAAAAAATACACAGAAAACCCGTAATTTGAAAGTGCAATACGGAGTGTAACACAAATAGTGCAACATGAAATTTCATGTGGCATTAATCATATTTGCCTGAATAAAAATTGATGAACTTTTACATTTAGTAAAATTTGCGATGTTTAGGTTTGGCTAAACATTATTGAAGGTACGTAGTAATATTTTGGTAATTAATTTAATTTCAGTAGACTCTGCATGCCATGAATTCAATTTGGAATAATGTATTAATTAAACGTAATCAAATAAAACTTTTTGTGCAAATATCTATGTATATATATATATATATAAACAGAAGCAGTGTTTGTAGTTCATGTCATGAACATCTATAGCAGAGAAGCACCATTAATTACATTGTAACATTGTACGTATATTTGATCGAGCAATGGATTCAAAGTGGTTGTTTCCAAGCATTGTTATTTCCTTGTTTCTATTCAATTGGAGTACTCATGTTCATTGCCAAACCAACATATTTCCAGTTGAATCAGATGCCGGGCAAACAGATAACAAACAGGTACGTATCACCCAGGGGGCCGGATCGGAAATGAAATTTTCTCGTCCACAATATTCCGTGTTTCATTATTTAATTTTGTATTATGCTATCAAAAATTAAAAAATTTAAAAAAATTAAACTGAAGAAGTTTATATATAGAAATGTGCAAAGTCATTAATATGAGACATTAGTTGCTCGGACCAGAGGATTTCATGATCTGGTCAATGAGACGTCTATAAAATCATCTAGTCCACTGTGTGTCTCGGTTTTCAGATATGAATTTTTTTAAGTAGCTAGCAACCTCCTTTCTACTTTTGTTTTCTTTTATTAAGACAAATCATAACCATATATATCCAGGTACATGCATGACATATATTGAGATTGTACCGACCCCACCAAATGAGCCGAATTTGAGTTAGGGTTCCGATTTTTGATGCAGGCTTTTATGGATGCATGGAAGAAAGCTTGTGCAACCAATGGAGGCACCATGGTTATTCCAAAGGGAACTTATCTACTAAGTGATGCTCAATTTTTAGGGCCATGCAATGGCCAAACCAAGTTCATACTTGATGGAACCATAATTGCTACCGATGTTCCTACGCCCAATATTAATTATTGGATCTTTTTTCGCAATCTCAATAGCTTATCCATCTCTGGTCAAGGAACCCTAGACGGAAATGGAGCCTCTTATTGGAAACAAAAGCAAACAACAATCATTAGCGTAAGTTCTCCCATGACTCCAAAAAAAACGTATGAGATTTCTTGTTACATTATTATTACATTAATTAATTAATATAATACATGATGTATGTGTCAGTCCTTGAAGCTCGCGTACGTGAAGAATGTCAAGATCCAAGACATACACTCACTCAACAGCAAGAGGTTCCACATAGGAATAGACGACTGTCAGAATGTGACCATCGACAACGTCCACATCACGGCCCCGGGCAATAGCCCCAACACCGACGGAATCCACATTGGAGTCTCCGACAATGTCAGAATATCCAACTCAAACATCGCCACCGGCGACGACTGCATCTCCCTAGGAGATGGGTCCACAAATATAAACATCACAGGGATCACATGCGGGCCGGGCCACGGGATTAGCATCGGAAGCTTAGGGAGATATCCCGCGGAGAAAGAAGTCCGCTCTATTACGGTCACCAATTGCACTCTCACCAACACCCAAAATGGGGCGAGGATCAAAACGTTCGGGCCTTCTACACCAGGTGTAGCATCTACGATCACGTTCCAGGGCATTATAGTAAATAATGTAACAAATCCAATCCTCATCGATCAATACTATTGTCCCAATTCACAATGTCCGGGACAGGGCGAGTCGAGTGTGTCGATAAAAGGTGTGAAGTTCATCGACTTTCGTGGGAGCTCGGGTAAACCGGTTGGAGTAAAGATTGCATGCAGCAGGACCAATCCATGCCAAGACATCCAGTTAAGTGGAGTTAAGTTAACTTTCAATGGCCAGCCGACCACCGCAACTTGCTCATCCGCTGATGTCAAATTTAATGGACCTAATCAAATTCCTTCAAGGTGTACTTGAACTCTATATACATCGCACATTAATTAATAAAAAAATGTTGCAATTAATAGATCTATCTAGTACATTTTCATTAATAGTATTAATTTTGGGTAAGAGGAGGAAGTCCATCCACAAATGGACTAACTTGACCTCAACAATATAAATTAAATCTCTTGTTATATGGGAAGGCAATTGCTATTTGCATAACAGATTCTTTACGGTATAAATTTTATTCAATGCATCACACGTATTGATATCAATACACTTCACTTCAAAATATTATATGTTACTTCAAATAAAGTAAAAATACATTTTGAAAAATAGAGAAATTGCCGACGACACATTACCAAAAAAACAGTCTTTATTGACAATATTTTTCGTGACGACAAATGTCGTCATTGATAATAGACTTAAATAAGAACATGTCGTCTCTAATAATTGCATGTCATTTCTAATAACATTTTTTATGACGACAATGTTGTCACTTAAAATAATTTTTAATTTATTTGGGACAAACTTTTAGGGACGCTCTATTTGCGACAGCATCATGTCGTCACAAAAAATATTTTTAAGTGATAACAATGTCATCACAAATATTTTATTAGAGATCACATGTGATAATTAGAAACGACATGTTGCTACTAAAAGTCTAGTATTAGTGACGACATTTGTCGTCACTAATAATCTTGTCTCTAAAGACTATTTTTTTTGTAGTGACATGTGGGAGGAAAAACCGAAGGAAGGAGACGCAAATAACTGTTCGAAATCAATCACAAGATAATAAATTCTTTTGAGTCATTGTTTAATTCAAGTTTCATAGGAGTTTAAGATGCTATGATCGGTTATTGGATGTATTAGATGATAATATGTGTTTTTGGTTGAAAATAATTGAGTTTGGAACGTGTTGGCATGATGAGATTTTACGTTTGGTTTGAACTACGTTTTTTGAATATCTAAGACATGTTCGAGCTTTTATTTTCGAACATAACTTAGAAAATTTTGGGGGGCAAGGGTATTCAAAGTTGATTTTTCGAACAACCTCCATTTGTTCAAAATACGTTTCCCAAATGACACTTAGAAAATTTCATGGTGCAAGAATGTTCAAAGTTGATTTTTTGAAAACCTCCATTTGTTCAAAAAAAAAAAACGTTTTCTGAATGGCACTATATTCTTAAAATTGTAATCGAACCACCCCAATATGTTCGAAAACTTAAATTCGAACGATTGAACTCCGTTTTTTCCCTAAGTGTTATTTGAAAAATGGAGTTTGAACCACTCCAAAGTGTTAGAAATTTCCAATTCGAACGAATCGCGATGTGGACCAAAAAAAACCTCTACAACACGTTCTAAACTCGATTATTTTCGATCAATACACTCATACTAGCATCTAATATTTCTAATAAACTATTAGAAGTTGATGAATACTGATTTTTAATATGTTTAATAACTGATTTTTAATTTGTTTTAGTGTTTATTTATTTTTTAAGTTTTGAATATGTGGTGCATTGAGTAATTTCAGTAGTATAAACAAGCAATAAATGAGTATTGAAGTAACTTCACAATTATTTTATTTTTCTTTTATTTTTTTAGGGTGCAAAAAATAAAATTAGTAATGCAAATAGTGACTCTCGTACTAAAATTTAATTCTCACTCAAGAAAAAAAGTTCCATGCACGTATATACACATCTAATTTAGTTTTATGACTTTACGTGTGTTTGGTTTTAATAATTAGAAACGATTGCAAAAGTCATTTGTACTAATCATACATATCATTCATTTGAGTGATAACTTATTTCCTCATTCCTGGATTGATTAATAATCTTATGTATTGTCTTTATTTACTATTCACACAATTGTATCCTCCATCCCGTAAGGAAAATTTAAGTATTTCCTTATATTTTTAATTCCAATAATTCATTCCAAGCATATACTTTTCATAATTCATCAGTCAATCAAAACACAGAATTAATCAATAGTGAAAAAAAAAAACACAAACTCTTGACGTGGGAAAAGTAACACTGAGGTGAATGGGGGGCTTTTTTTCTTTATTATTATTATTTTGGTAAGGGAAGGTGAATAAATCGTTTGTTTGGTACGAGTTCACAGTAGCACAGTGTTGATTGAGGAGAAAATTTCGATTTTGGTCCCATAGGACATGGGGTATTCCGTTTTTAATCCTGACGGTTTCACTTTTGGTCCTTTTTCAAAAAAATTACCCAAAACTAGTCCCATAGATTTATTACTATCGATTTTGGTCCCACGAATTAAACGGATGTTTTAACAATTGACGAAAACATCACGCACGACTCACGTGTTGGTCCCATAGGACATGGGGTATTCCGTTTTTGGTCCCGATGGTTTCACTTTTGGTCCTTTTTCAAAAAAATTACCCAAAACTAGTCCCATAGGTTTATTACTATTTCATAATTGACGTACAGCCCAATATAGTTTACAAATTGACCAATTTAACCCCAGAGCATATGCTAATTATTTTTTTAGTAGAAATACACATGTACAAACATTTTTTTTATGAACATAATTTAATATGAGCGTATGTAAATTAATAGAGGGGACACTCATCATGTTTTGTCATATATTACATCCATTTTTTACTTGAGATAAGTTTTATCTTTTCTTTTCTTCGATCGAGTTCTGTAATTTGTATCTTAATTATACATATATTAATCATATGTCTCACGACTCACATAGTCAGAGTTGTATTACGACCATAGAAAGTGTGAGGCAAAATTGAACAATGAATTCACAATTATAATATGAAAGCACAACTGGATAATCACTACAATAAACAGATCGATCGTTTAAAACTCAATGTTAGAGATCTATAACAAAAAAAAAATCTCAATATTAAATGGAGGAGCATTATTTTTTCCGTTTGATCAAAATAAAAGAGCATTTTTTTGTGTGTGTTATTTTTCAGTAAATATCAGTTAAATAAATTATTATGAGAGATCAAAGGTCACGGATTCGAATCTCCTTAATATCACAGGTCGGGTGTGTGAGTAAAAAAAAAGGAAAAAGAAAAGAAAAAGAAGAAGAAGAAGAAGAAGAAGAAGAAGAAGAAAACCAAATCATTTTGAGATTTTTTAGCATTTGACCTTTCAGTTTAAGTTTCACGTCTAGGATTATGATTTTAATTTTTCTAATTTTATATATATAATTATTAGATAATAATGTTAACTTTCAACATTTTCTTTAGCTTAAAATAGGCCACTAAGATTTTTATTTCCATACACACACGCATATCCAGTTGATTGAAAAAAGAGATGATAATTTCGTAGAATTATTTTTAAAATGCAATGTTACAATTCAACATACATATGTTAAAATTGATAATTTCGTAAAATTATTTTTAAAATGCAATACTACAATTCAACATACAGATGTTAAAATTAACATTCACGATGCTATTTAATTGCAAATATTTAAAATTGGAGGTGGCAAAAACAGGTGAAATTTGCCTCCAAAATCGTTGATGAATTTTTGGGAATTTTTCATGTTGGGACCAAAATTGATATTAAAATGGGACCAAAATTGATACAAATTTTAACAGAAACCGTGATGGCATGACTGAAAATGATACTTCATATCCTATGGACCAAAAGTGAAACCGTCAGGACCAAAAATGGAATACCTCATGTCCTGTGGGATCAAAATCGAAATTTTCTCGTTGACTGAGATATTGGGCTGACCCATTTAATTTTATGGCTCTATTAATTAAACAAATAACATTAACCGTTGGATCGGATCCAACGGCTACAATCGAACCACTCGCATCTATAATTAACCTTTCTTCTCATCTCTCATACATCAGTAATCCAGCTAGGGTTTTAGCTACCATCTCGGAAACATTCTCAGTGATATATATCGCTATATATGTATGTAATTCACGTGCACACTACACGCACAGAGTTGATTCTCGTCTGAATTTCATTTACGTGATCTGTGATTTCGCGACGATTTATAAAATTGGGGCGAGCCTTATTGATGTTCGTATAACCCGGGGAAAATTCGTCGCCAGAAAAAGCTTCAGCCTTTGTTGAGATCTTCGGCTCACGCCGGAGATTTCTGAAGGTAGGCGTTCTCATATCCTATCGCCTTGTGTAGCGGGTTGCCGCTATTAGCTCTTGGGATTTGCCATGAGAAATACATTCTTTTCTCGATTCTCTTTTAGATGTTTCTCAAATTTGGTTTTTTTCAAAAATTGATTTGGATCTGGATGCGTATTGTTTGCCTGTGAGGAAATCTATTATAAAATACACCATCTTTCGGGACTGATTTTCCCGTGATGATACTTCTGCAATTCTGAGGCTTTAATAATTAAAAATGATTTCTTTTTCAATGAAGATATTTTATTTTTTGTGCTTATTGACGGTCCAGTGCTGTCTGAATGAATAGACACCACTTAACATAATCATAAGCTATATTAATTTTGAGCTATCTTTCGTCTTTCGAGTTTTTTCTCACTCTGAGATTAAGCTATCCATGTCGTGGCTCTCATTCATTATTCAACTATTAATTTTTCAATTATATTTCCTCATAAATTTTCATTATTCGTTAATTTAATTTATTTTTATAATGTTCGTTTCAATTATCAAAGTTGTCTAGTATCTCTGCTTCTTGTCATTGAATAATTATGCAATTTTATTATAAGTATCAGTAAAATGTCGCATGAATTTCTTTCTGAATTAATATTACAGAATTTTTATACTGGAAAGTTAATTATTTTATAATATGTGCTCTTTTAGTACTAATAATGTCTTAAATATTCACCTGACAGTCATCTACTACTCATCTAACTACTGTACAAACATGTATACTACGCTAATCGTCTACCAATCTGATCGAATAAAAATTCTAATTTATTTTTTACATAATAATAATCATAATTAGGTTCGAAAAAAAGATCTATTGATTAAATCTATTTATTAGAATTCTAGTTTGTAATATTGGATACAGGAGTGAAAACAGATTCTCAAATTTATGGATGTGAATTTTGCAACCATGAGTTATCTCTATTTGGATGTGAAGTATTATTTTCGGCTAAAAGCTTTTGTTCTTCTAGGAAATTGTTGCTCTATTTTGTATTCATCTTTCTCACTAATGAAAATTTGATTTTTGACATTTGTGCACGTGATGTATTTATTCGTAAATTGTTCTTTATTCTTAAGTTTCCTGATGAATAAACATATGCGCATATATATATATATATAGGGTTAATTACTATAAAATACACCAACTTTGACAAGATTTGCAAATTAGACAAAAATTTTAAAATTTTGCAATTAAAACACAAACTTACATTTTTTTACAAAATAGACAAATTCGTTTTTTTCCGACTAATGAAAAAATGAGAATTTGCTACATATAATTCATTTTCACTCATTAAAGCCAATGCAATGTAATCGAAAGGTGAACAAGGTGAACAATTTTTGTGGCTTTGTGGTTTTTAATTAAATTCAATTGATTTTAAAATTTTGCTTTGAGTTTGTCTATTTTGCAAAAAAATATAATTTTGTGTTTTAATTTCAAAATTTTAAAGTTTGTGTCTAATTTGCAAATTTTGTCAAAGTTTATGTATTTTATAGTAATTAACCCTACACACACACACACACACGATAAGAGATAGTAATAATAATTAAAAAGTGGCAGTTGATGAATGAAATAAGAAACGGTGAAATACATTTTTTGGTCCTTATACTAGTACTTTTTATTTCATGATATCCCTGTACTATTTATTGTTTTAATAGGCTCTTTTACTTTAACATTTGATTTCACCAACTCCCTATTTAAAGGATCTAATAGATTAGTTAAATTTTTTATTAGTTAAATAATACATTAGATTAGTTAAACTTTTTATTAGTTAAATAATACATCACCCGCCACGTCATGTCAGAGTTGGAAAATGAAAAAAAAAATCAATCATATTATGATGAATTAAAAGGCATAGGTAAAATAGAAAAAATCGAGCCTTTTGGTAATCTGATTGAAATAATTCTTATTCCTTTCCCGTTGGGCATAGGTAAAATAGAAAAAATCGAGTCTTCTGGTAATCTGATTGAAATAATTCTTACTGCTTTCCCATTGCTCGTCCAATCTCTGGGCTACGACAACAAAATTCAATTGGTGAGAGGAAGAATTGAAGAGATATGAGTTGTGTTCAATAAGCATTGTATGGATGCGATTTTTTGAAACTTTTTAAAGTAGTATTTTGCTGAGAAAAATAGATTTCATTGGTTGGTGTAGTTAGGACTGTATTTTTTATGAATAGCGAGGTAGGATGCTTTGAACGAAGCTTGAGCAGAGATGTTAAAATGGAGTTGAATCTCAACAACTGAGAGGCACTCTAACTGTTTGATGAATTGCCCAAGTGAATTATTCTATTAGATTTCAAATCATATGCTAATTGGAAACTTGCCATATATAAATTATGTTGCCACACATAAAACCACTAGCCCTAATCTCTAAGAATATTATTCTCCATTTTCTTCTCTGCTTTGACACCATGACCAAAAATTATCAGCACCCCATACCTAGTTGTTTGGTGGTAGAGGAAGGCTCAAGGATATTGCATAAATATGCTCTGAGTATCATTGGCCGTAAAATGATCGTTTGTATGAAATTTCAGGAATGAAATATAAAAGTTCTGCACTGAATAGATTATGCTTGTAACATAGTTATTTCAGAATAATTAAATCTGAACAAACGAAAATAATCATTGTAAATCTGCAGATAAATTGGCTTTGTGCTTCATCATGTAATGGTGCCAAAAAATGTAAAAAACTGAACATTTGTTATGATAAGCTCTACTAAACAATTCAAATAAATCTCCACAACTATATGTCTTAACCTGGAGGTTCATAGATGTAAAACCCAATGCAACCCAACTTCACTTTAGCAATACATGAGTGCATAACTTATTTCAAGCTAGCTACACATCATTTTCTTTTCTTTGATTGAGTTGTAACTGTGGCTATTTTGCGTTGTGCCTCAACTAAAAGTTGTCTGGTTGTCATTGCAGCCTTTCCTTTCCATTTCAAACTTGAGATTGTTCGGTTCTCATTTTCAGGAACATCTTTACTTGCATCTTGAACTGGTTGTGGCTCTGATGAATAAACCACTACTTGATGTGCTTTATCAACTGATTTCATATATCTTGTTCCAGGCTAAAACAAACTAATGTCAAACTAAAATATCAAATAAAGTTAGCTAAAACAATATTAAAAGAAATAATTCTTACATTCAAAATTGCTTGACCAGTGTGCTCATTCACATAACGTCCATAACCTGTCGGAAGCTTTCTTGGTCTGAATTTGATGGTCTTTCTATTTCTTTTGTCTGACTGATTGTACTGATTATGTCCGTAACATGAAATTTTCTCTATTACTTCATTTATAGGTCGTTTCAGTTGAGATGATTGATTCGATGCACGTGGCACTTGACTTGATGATGCTTTGTCTCGCCCCTGAGAAGTGGATCCTCTCTTAACTTCTGTAAATTCTCTAACAAGTTACGCAGAAGAATTTCCCCCTTTTGATTCATTCATCTTGATAACCTTTTTTTTTATACTTTTGCGATTAACTTATGTAACCTGCAACATAATTAACAATAGATGCATTATAAAATATCAACTCCAAAACTATTCAAACAACACGATATAATTACATATAGCATCATCAATCTTCCCACTTTATTTCACTTCTATGTTTTTGAAATAGTAACTTAACTACATTTTTCATACCTAACTAAAAAAATCTCTCTCATAAGATCTACCACCAAAATTCACCACATGCTAAGACGAGAAAGGTGTGCCATTGATATGATTATTTTTTTAATTAAAATACAAAAAGTTCTACCCAAGTAAGCATCATAAAACTAGAGAAAAATGTATTTTGAAAAAGTCAGTTCACAAACAAGATTAGCAGACCATAGATATGAAACTCAATGCAAAACATAAAAAAACAATTCACAAGTGCATACAATTGAAGGATTCATCCAGCTAGTTGAATCTAGATTATTTCTCAGGCACTTTTTCTATTGATTTCTGCATTCCGCAATAAAATTAACAAAAGTTAATTACTATACCAAGATACCTTTAGATATACTTAGACAAAATGGCGATTAGTAAGACTACCATGTTTGTCTTCATTGGGCATTTTCTTACATTATGCCCTGGTTGATTACACATTTTACAATTCATAACTCTTCCTTTTCTAGATAATTTGCTCATCTTCTGAATCTCATTTTTATCTTTCTTCCGATTCACTTTAGGCCTCCTCCCAGGTAACTTCTTATGTGGTGGTGGTGCAATTTCTTCTTTGCCGGATTCATCTCATAAGATCTTTCCCCTTATTGGTTGCATCATATACTGATAAGCTTTCAAATAGGTTGGTTCTGCATACCAATGAACGATAAAATTTTGTGGTTCCAGTCCTGCATTATATAAGGCAGAAATCGCATGTTGGCATGGGATGCCAATTAGATCCCATTCTCTACATGTACATGATGATGACTTCAGATTAACCGTATGCCTGTTATCATGATCATATACATTAGAAACTTCATATCCGTCATCCCCATTCCAAAGCATTTCCCACTGAAAAGAGAGTTCCTTGTTTTTCTCTAACTTTTGCATAGGTCGTGGTCCAATATCACATATCCAATTTCTGCAGAACCTCCTTTTAATATATAATCTTCTCATCACTTGAGTTCTTATATCTTCTAACATGGAAATAATTGGTTTACACCTTGCCTCCAGTATCCAACCATTGAATGCCTCGGCCATGTTGTTATCTACATCATCACATTTTGTAGTTGTCCTAAAATATACTTTTGAAAATGATTCAATATCGTACCTAAACATCCTCGACTGTCTCATGTCCTAATAAAGCCAATTCTCTCAACTTAGACTTCAGATCATTTTCAAAAGTACTTCTAGCTCAATTCCAAAACGCAATTTTTCTCTCTTCACCTTTTCATTTTTTTGCCCAAGCTGCATATATGTGTCTAGCACACATTCTATGTTCTACTTTTGGCAAGTGCTCATTCATTGCACTATCCAAGCCCTAAAATGAATAAAATGTTAACAAAAACAATTGATATGAATCACAAAAATAAAATAGGGAATAATTTTATTTGGAAATCAAAATGATAAAAAGCTTACCTTTTGTAAGTGTAGAAACCAACCCCAATTCTCTTTATTTTCAATAGACACAACGACCCAAGCAATGAGAAACATCTGATTGTTCACATCCCGTCCAACGGCACATAAAAGTTGTCCTTTACAAACACCCTTTAGAAAACAACCATCCAAACCTATAATCTTTCTACAACCTTCTGTCCAACCCTTCTTACATGCATCAAAGCATACATAAAAATTTCTGAAGTGATTGATATCTCCACCATCATCTCTAGAGGCCTTGACGATGCAAGTTGTACCAGGATTACTAACATTTATTTCTTTAACATAGTCATGCAATCTCTTATACTCTTCAGCATAAGATCCTAGTAAATCTGCCATCACCTTCTCTTAGATATTTCTAGCCTGAGTCAAACTAATTTTCAGTTTTAACTCAGTTCTACATAAAGCCTTTAAATCTTTCTGCTTAATAAATGGTGTAGCCATCAACCTCTCCCTTAAGAGCTTGGCCAAATACTTGCTTGTAGCCATAGGGTTGGTGTTTTTCTATGACACTTATGGTTTGGTATGTATGTTTTCACTGAAAAATTATTGTTATGACCATTTTGGGATGCTAAAAATTTCCAAGGACATTTTTCCATGCATCCAGCTCTTACTCTAACTTTATCATTTTTTATAAAATGAATCTGCAAGCCCTTCATTATAGCATATTTTGCAAGAGGATCTTGACACTCTTGCACATTTTGGAATACCATGCCACAACAAAATACTGGTATCACTGCCATCGGATCGAATTGCACCACGTTGCTTGGTCTTCTAAGTGCCTGATCCCCATATTCCTCATCTGTTTCATAATAATAGCTGCAATTGTCATCCGTGTCATAGTAGAAACTCCCAGTAGAATCATTGTCACTTTTTGAAATATATATCTCATCATGCTCAACCTTTGACATAATTTCATCTATATAAGCATCATCCTCAGCCTATGCCATAATTCCATCTATATATGCATTTTCCTCATTAACACCATGGCTATTATCTTCATCGTTACTTTTATTTTGTTTCATACTGAACATATTCTTCCTTTTAAAAGCTCTAACATTTTCCTTAGAATGCTGCAGTTCATCATCATCATTATCAGTCAAGAAATCCACCTCAATAGTGAGATTATCAAAAGATTGTAGTGGAAGTCCATCATCCACATAATTTTCATTTTCTAAGTCAATGTCATCAAACAAAACTCCATCTTGAATCATCGTATCATTGTTCGCTTGCACCATGATTTGTGACCCCTAAATGTTCAGTTGATCGTCAACAAGATGTGATTGTCGAGAAACTTCATCAACTATATCATGTCCACCTTGATTAATATCGCCAACTCCAGTCACATCTTTTTGTATAGGATTGTTGATATGATTTTCAAGATTTTTGTGATTGACATAGAACTCTAATTTTGCCCCACTACATAACCCGTTGGCTATGTTTAGAATTGTACGATCATTCTGTACTAATAGAAAATCACTTTGATGTATATCAAAATAGTGCAACCCAACAATCGACTCCAAATTATATCCCAAATCCTCTTTAACATACGACATAATCTCCGAATACGAGACTCTATCAATATCTAAATCTTCACACACCTTAGTAACCTTTCCACCAACATAGCAACGTTTCTTATTGTTGTGAAATCTACCACCATGATATATCAACAGTGTAAATATCGTTTCAGACATTCTACAAAATGGCAGCCATGCTAATAATATAAGATTTTTTTCATATGACGAGAAATATGTCCAAAAATTAGACCCTAACTTATATGATCATCAAATATAATTTCATCAAACCTTCTAATTTATTCTCAACAAAATGATATATACAAGAAAAATATATGTTTTTTTTCCCACCGATAACATAACAAATAGAGATATTTATACGTAAATGTACATAGGCAGTTGCAATATCTCTTACAACTATTACACTCAAATTCATTTTTATTTCATATTATCTTTTATTTCGTTGTTTTATCAAAAAAACTAATAAAGTGATCCCTTCATGTTTATTAATTAACTATTTTTTGGTATCAAATCAATTAGTCTACGAAGAAGTACATATCAACAATTCTCTCCATTATTTTTAAAAAAAAATCAAATAGAAAAGGTCAAAATATAAAAGGAATAGAATGCAAAGCTAGATGAATGGTATATTCCAAACCATAAAACTATAAATCTGCTAACATGATTTTTCAATTTTCAGTAACTCAATAAATGTCTAGATAAACAATATAGCCTTTTCTTCTTTGGAAATGCATAATTAGATAAGCCCGACAAATGTCTTACAAACTTTAATTCATTTATTCAATAACAAAAAGAGAGGATTCGAAGTAAATGATACAACTAAATACCACTTTGTAGCGCAAGTTCATTAATATTGATGAAGTATATGAATTATACCTGCAAGTTGCCTGAATAATGATTTCCCTTTGCTGAAATTTCTCTTCAATTTGTCTTGATTGATTCTTTCTTCTTGTGCAGGATTCACTTTGAGAACCTCCAAATACTCTTTGTCGTCGGCAGAGATGAAAATGGAGAATAATAATCTTAGAGATTAGGGCTAGTGGTTTTATGTGGCAACATAATTTATGTATAGCACGTTTCCAATTAGCATATGATTTGAAATCTAATAGAATAATTCACTTGGGCAATTCATCGAACAGTTAGAGTGCCTCTCAGTTATTGAGATTCAACTCCATTTTAACATCTCTGCTCAAGCTTCATTCAAAGTATCCTACCTCGCTATTTATAAAAAATACAGTCCTAACTAAGCCAATCATGAAATCTATTTTTCTAAGCAAAATACTACTTTAAAAAAAAGTTTCAAAAATCGCATCTATACAGTGCTTATTGAACACAATTCATATCTCTTCAATTCTTCCTCTCACCACTTGAATTTTGTTGTTGTAGCCCAAAGGTTGGACGAGCAACGGGAAAGCAGTGAGAATTATTTCAATTAGATTACCGAAAGGCTCGATTTTTTCTATTTTATCTATGCTTTTTAATTCATCATAATTTGATTTATATTATTTTTTTTTCATTTTCCAACTAGGACATGACGTGGCGGGTGATGTTTTATTTAACTAATAAAAATATTAACTAATCAATTAGATTCTTTAAATAGGGACTTGGTGAAATCAAATGTAAAAGTAAAAGGACCTATTAAAATGAAAAATAGTACAAGGATCTAATGGAATAAAGAGTAATAGTACATGGACCTAAAGATGTGTTTTGCCAATAAGAAACTAATAATATGTTTCATGATAATAATGTCCTGTTTTCGAATAATGTTTGTCAAGCATCTCCATTCACAACCCCCACAAACTTAATCTAGTAATAAAATAATCATTTCTCTCTTCCACATAAACATTCAACTCAACAATCTAAAATCATAATTTTTCAATTTTATCAACAATTAATAATAATAATAATTATTATTTTATTATATTTTAAATAATAATATATTCCTCACACTTAAATTAAATAATAAATTTGACTATAATGTGAAGATTACAATAGATGAAATACAAATATTAAAAAGAAGATTAATGTTTAAACTACATATATAATTACTAGTGTGTTGAATTTTAGCCATATATGCTCAATTAAATCATTTTTAAGTGCCACATGAGCATATCGCAATGCGTTGAGTATTGAAAAGGTTGAGAGTCATCTTGTTGCGCACCATCCATGAAAAATTTTGTTGGATCATGATAGTTTTGATATGTTTCTCGTTTATATTGTGCATGATGATACAAGTCATCATAATTCTTCTCATCAAATTTATCCCAAACAAGACACTAATGTTGAAGAAATGCAAAATGAGCTTGTAGAACTTCAAATATTCGTTCAACATCTTTTCTGGCAGTCTCTTGTTGTTGTGCAAACAATTTGCACTTTTAGATTGATGGAAGGAATTGACTTGATAAATGCAGCCTATGAAGGATAAATACCATCAATGAGACAATATGCTCTATCATAATTTCAACCATTCACAACAAAATTAATCTCTGGAGCACAAAACATGAATAAAAGCTGGAGATCGATGTAGTACGTTAATATCATTGCAGGTACCTGGTGTTCCAAAGAAATCATGTCATATCCACAGGTCTTATGATGCAACAACTTTCAAAATTATTGGCGGTCTTCTGCTTCTCCCTACATGTTGTCCAGCCCATGCAGTCGAACAATTTTTTCATTCCCAATACATACAGTCAATACTTCCAATCATGTTCGGAAACCACATTGTTCCCAAAAATAGTCTAGCTAAATCATGTACATTCGGCCTTCTGAGATAGATGTCTCCAAAGCAAGAAATGATGCCATGTACGAATTTTTGAAGAGAATCTCTCGTCACAGATTCACTTATTCGCAAGTATTCATCAATGGCATCGGATGATGTTCCATATACCAACACTCTTATGACTGCAGTACATTTTTGCAATGGTGAAAGACCATGTCTACCTGTGGCATCAGGTCTTTGTTGAAAGTATTCATCACTGGCAGTAACAACCTGCACTATATGTAGAAACACCATTTTCTGCATGCGAAATCTACGTTGAAAGAGCCGAGGAGAATATATCGGCCTTTCCACAAAGTAATCGTTTATTAAGCGCTCTTCGCCAATTCACGTGCTCTGTTACAATATCTTCTTCTTTATCTAGGAGTATGATCTTCAACATATATAGTAGGGTCTTTTAGGACCATATCCTCGATGATGCGATCAATGTGACGATTTTGTTGAGAAACTTATTCTTCCCAATCATCAAGATAGGTAAAACTGAAAGCTCTATCACTCGAATTTGAATTTGGTGATGAATTTTCATTGTGAGACATTTCCTCAAGTGGATAACAAAATATGTGAATCAAAGTGGATGTTGTGAAATAATTCAATGTATTAAATATATAGAAAAGGAGTGACTTTGGTGGAAATAAAAGTAGTGAAATAATGCATGTGAGTGCAATTCAAAATAGTGAATGTATGTGAGTGGAGAAAAAAGTTTTGCAGAAATTTGTCATCTTATTCATTGAAAAATCTACTCCTAGGATTATTAATTGATTATGCAGAAATTTATCATCTTTCGCAGAAATTTGTCATCTTATTCATTGATTGAAATTTAAACATACAAATGATAATAATTAAATAACATGAAAATAAACTACAATCAATCTCCAAATACAATTGCCATCAGTCGACATTTCATCTATTCGTCAGCTGGAGTTAAATGTTCTTTGGCCAACAATGTATTCAATATCATTTCTTTCATGTTTAAGGGCTTTCTTTCTAGTTTTCAATTCTCCAAATCGAGTCTCACACTTTCCAATTTGTTCATTACTTCAAGTCCACTCTCTCGATTTGGATTGACATTCATAGTACCAGTATCAATTCGGCTTGTATTTTATAACCCATCATATTATTTTCTCGATTTATTTGGGATCAACTCATCAATCCCGTGCCATTTCTACATTTGAATGACTGGAAAAATTTGACCTTATTTAAAGAGGGACACTGCTCATATATATGACACTTACCCCATTTCTAGAAAAATATGTGCATCAATATAGAGTATCGGGGAGTTGCTCTATTTGAAATGTTTGATTCGTGTTGGTTGTTGCTCTGTACATCTGCGTATTTGACCCGTTCCTACCCACCATGCTTCTAGGCGCAATCATGAAAATATGTTGAATATTATTGACCAAGCTCACTTAAATTTGTAGGCTTAAATTCCACATTTTACTACCTTGTTTTTTTTAGAATGAGAATTTATATTAACAAATCAATTAGAGGGGATACAATATTCATTACATCTAGGACTGCGCCCTTATAATCAAGTAAATCTTGATTTGTAATAACTTTTTGAGCAATGTTATGTGCCAAAGTGTTTGCAATCCGCCAAGCCTAAAAGAATAGAATTTGATCAAATTTCTTCGATAAATCTCGAATATCAGACATTACTCTCTTCCAAAATATGAGATATCCACTTTCTCTTGAGTAAGAGCAAAACAGAGAACTTGACTATCTGTTTCAATAATTACTCTTCTCCTACCAAGTTCTTTAGTCAATTGGAGGCTTTCAAAACACGCCAATGCTTCTACCAGCTCTACTGATATGCCTCCCACCATTGTTTTGCATCTAATTGCCAATACCTTACTATCATGGTCCTGAATAACACCACCGAGTCCCACATATGTCATTTGCATCGCTGCATTTGAGTTTATTTTCCACCACCTTGGGTTCGGGGCCATCCACTCATGCTCAATCTGTTGACTCACTCGATCACGACTACATGGCTAGGAGTTTCTGAGCTCTTGTATAATTGACATTGCACGTTGAAAGCAGATATTATGGGACTGCAAAATATTTTGAAAAACTAAAATATTTCAAGCTTTCCAGCTTGTCCATACAAGGATAGTAAATAAAGCCTGAAATTCTTCATCTTGCACTCTCAAGATCTTCACTATCCAGTCATGAATGTTATTCCTTCTGTAATCTGCCAAAACCTCAATTCTAAGAGGTGATGCTCACTAAAAAAGGAACTCCATTTGCAGTCTCTCAAAAAATGTTCCACCACTTCCCCTCCTTCACCACATCGCTTACAAATTAGGTCACAATCAACAACTCGACTTCTTAGATTCACTGCCATTGAAAGAATACCATAAATGCAACACCAAAGAAATGTTTGAATTTTTAGAATCGCCTTAATTTTCCAGACACGCTTCCAAATATCATCTGTACTATTTGATGACCCTGGAACTTCATGGTGACAGTTACTTAGCTGATAGAAAATATAGTATCTAGATTTAACAGTATAAATTTCGATCCTTGTATGCTTTCAAATCAGAATATATGGCCTCTTCATTTTAGATAGAGAGATTAAAAGAATTTCATGAGCTTATTCTTTTTGAAAGAATTGTTGTACCTTATTAACGTCCCAATTTTTCTTATTCGAATCCATTAGCTCAGAAACTCTCATAGTCTTATTTTTTTGATGGTGGTAGAAGGTTCTAGCACCTGGAAAGTTAGGAAGCCAATGATCAAACCAAACCCTCACAGTGTTGCCATCGCCAATCCTCCAAAAAGTAGCCTAGATTATGATCTTCTTCCCTACCAAAATGCTTCTCCACGTGAAAGAAGGATTATGAGTGATTTTGACATCCAAGATGGAGATCCTATGGTAGTATTTTTCTTTAAAGATATGACCCAACAATGTGTTTGGATTATGATCTAATCTCCATATTTGTTTAGCAAGCATGGCTCAGTTAAAATTGTTGAGATTTCGGAATCCTAGCCCGCCATGAAACTGTCATGAGCCCAAACCGCAATGGCGGGAAAGAGAATGATTTAAAGGGATTAGCATTGCCGAAGTAGGTGACCGGTGTAGCGACGACAGAAGTGAATGCGAGGGAAAAGATCCAATTTTTATGGTTGGAATCGATTGAGGGAAAATCAGAGGGTCGATTGGGGACTACATCTATTTTGACCGTTCAAACTGCTATTAGGCTGGAGCGGGTTGGATCCGGAAGACTCAAAGAAGTGAGCTGACTAATGGGCCGCTGTTAGGAAGAATTATATTTCTAATTAAATCAAGGACATTAGTCCAAGATAACTAGGGTATTTTATACTCTTTGTGGTCCCTATTGGATGTAAAGGGATTTAAATACCAAGTTGCCCTAGTTGTAAGTTATGAAAAGAATTATCTATTTTCCCCACCGTTCTTCTTCTATTTCTCTCCCATTTCTTCCATTAATCTCTCCCATTTCTGTCACATTAAAATTGTCAAGATTACAACTTTATTAAATATCTTGATAATATATTCTACAACATTGCAAATCATCCTACAAAATAGGTAGGAAGAAGACTAAATCATCACGGGGAGCTACTGAGTGCATTACATTTGGTATCCAGAGCCACCAATCCTTGGCCATGGCGGAGAACACTCACTTGAAGGATGTAGTGCCCCGAACCTTTTTGTATATAATTAATTGCAATCATAGACTATGTGAGTCGCGTCATTTTGAAATTCCGTAATTCGGTAGTTTAACCAAACTTGCGATGTGTTGTGTCGATGAGATTCGAAATATATTTAATATGAGTATTAATCGATTTATCGATTTGTGTCACTTGACGTATTTAAAAATATTTGAGAAAATGTGTTTAATCTATGGTTTTAAAATCAATGAATTATTTCATCCGTTTCGGTCCAATTCGGGATTTTTCCGGAGACGAAAAATATCACGATAACCGAACAATCGGTATTTAAACCGGGTATTTTCTTGGTCAACTCCCAAGCCATGGAAGGCCATACCCCTCCCTCACTTCTCCCATGCCTCTCACGTCACCTCTTGTTTCCCCCAAATCAACCAAATAGATATATGAAAATAGCGTAGCCATTCTCTTCATTTATGCTCAAAATTTTCGAGAGAGAGAGGAAATACAGCAAAGCAGCCCTCATTTCTTCTTCTTCTCCATTCCATTTTCATTTCCAACACATAAATTTTCAAAAGAAAGAGAGAGCCGAAGCCAAGCTTGTTCCAACCATTCTTCACCATTCTTTTTGCGGTGCTTGGCGTCGTCGTGGGAAGCTTTGTTTCAATCGTGCCATCTCCTTCAAGCTCCTTCCGATCCATTTTCACTCCATTGTTGTTTGAGAGGTATTTCAAAAAAAAAAACTAGAAGTTATATAAATATATGTTCTAGTTTTCGGCATCAATATATATATATATATTTGGTTTGTATTTCAAATCATGTTAGATGATTATGTGTTTTGTTTATAATCCATAGCATGTTAGTTATGGTTTGTTAGTTGAAAGCTTGATTATGGAGTTTTCATGGCAGCTATCGTCGTTCTCGGCCTCAGATCTGCACGAGCGCGCGCAAGGGCGCCACCGCGGGGAGGAGCGCCGCGGCGTGCCCGCGCACTGTGTGTTCGGCAGACTCGCCACTCTTCGGTAAAACGAGCATAACTCCCTCATTACACGTCAGATTGAGACACCGTAAATTTTTCCAGAAACTAGACTTAAGTGGCTTTTCAATGGTATATGTCTCAGTCTCTAATTAATTCTGAGTCAATTATGAAAAATTATCAAAGTCAGATCACGTATTTTTCTTTTGAAAATTCGTGACAGATTTGCTACCTTCCAATAAATCGGTTATAACTTTTTCGTTAGTTATCGTATCGAGTCACCGAAGAGTGTTCCGGAAACTAGACTTCCGTGGATTTCCAATGGTATAGGGCTCATTCCCTAATTCCTCCTGTATAAATTTTGATAATTAATTAAAGTCAGCTATTGTGCAGATTGCTCAACAAATTTTCAGTTTTCAAATCGCCCTTATTCGAAATCAGTTTTAAAAGGATCTTTTAACTCCTTCAATGATACTAAGGAGTGTCCTTATCAGTTGATAGCTAGGGTTGAGAGGAACCTTGAGCTAAGATCAGTTTTAACGATGGATTTAAATTATGTCGTTTATAATCGCACGTCAAGTGTTCGATTTATGCTCAAATGAGATAAATGTGTTTTAAAATGGTTCTTTTGTTTTTAATAAACTCCCATAGGTCTATGATGTTGTTGAGTCTCATTTATGTGATTTAGTATTGATGAGGTTTGAGTCATTATTGGTTGTCGGGATAGGCAATTGCTAAGCTATTAAGGTTTAGTTTGGGTCGGTTTAACCGACGAGCATGTGAAACTATGTAATTGTGAGAGTCTTGACCTCGTGGAGGTTCTAAGATGAATTTTGTTGTTGTAGATCATTTGCCGTAAGACGTAATCATTGTGGTGTTGCTCGATTCCGTAGAAACTGAAAAGCTTCGACTATTGTAGTCAAAAGGTGGTCGTATACTATCTTTCTCAAAATGCTATGTTTGAGTTATTAAGCTCGTTTTGAAACAAATGTGCATATATGATTATCTGTGTAAAATGATTCGTTCTGCCTGTTGTGGTTGTCAGAGTCTCATATACCAGCATTGTGTCAATGTGAGTAGCTATTTTTTCTCTGATTCTTCTTTTCAAAACTTGATTTTCAAATGGTTTTTGAAATCTTTAGAGTAGATTTGTCTCTTTGATTTTCTCGGACTTGTTGTTTGAACTTGGTCTTTGAAGTTTTCGGGGAAGATTTGTATCCTCGATCTTCTTTGACTTAGTATTTGGACTTGATAATGTTAACCGGGGGCTGATAGCCTTGATTCCGGATTAAAAATTGGATTTGAGGTGATTCTGATGAAGAACAACTTGAATCTTGCTAGAACACTTTGGATATTTGGACTTTATAACGTTGTCTGGAGGGTTTCAGAACCTTGATTCCGGATTGGATGCTGGATTTGAGATGACTACAACGAAGAACATCTTGAATGTTCGAGAGAATTTCGTAGAGAATTTTTCTCCAACTTCTTGAGCTTTTCAATTTTTGACTTCCGGTGTGATTTTCAACTGATATGGAGGCCTTTATTTATAGTTGTAGGGAGAGAGATCTAGGCCTGACGTGGCACTATCTCATTGGTTGTTGGAAATTGATATATATCTTTTGAAAGATATTTACTTGTTGCCAAAGAATTTGATGTTTATCATATAATAATATCTTTATTATTTAAATATTTTATCTAATTTTGGATTTGATATGATTCCAAAACTAAATAAATATATTAAAATTAGTAAAAATATTATTTATAATATTGTAACAAGAGTATAAAATGTTTACAAATTCAAGTTCAAATTCCAAGACTTATTGACACAAGTATAAAATTAGGTCCACAAATTCAAATCCAAGACTCATTGACATGAGTATAAAAGGTTTACAAATTTAAATCTAAGACTCTTTGACATGAGTATAAAATGTCTACAAATCCAAATTCAATCCATGTACTCACAGACACGAATATAAAAGGTCTACAAAGTCCAAATTCAATAATATCTTTATTATTTAAAGATTTTATCTAATTTTGGATTTGATATCATTCCAAAACTAAATAAATATATTAAAATCAGTAAAAATATTATTTATAATATTGTAAAATTTTGCCACCTACAAAGATACAAGGCCAAATTAAAAAATATTATTAGCAAGATTCCATTTAGGGTTTGTTATTTGTTTTTATCTTTGATCCGATTAACATATGTGTTGTCATTACATTGCTATTACTTTGCATTGGATTCATTATTCATGGTGTTTAAATAAAATAGTTAATTATTTTTCAGAGATTTAATTGTCAAAATACTACTCATAATATTGCTATAGTTATCATTAAAATTTACAATCAATTTAGAATGCAAGATAAAAAAAATTCCATTGGTTTTGATAATGCGAGTGAGAACTAATTCAAGAATGTAATCCAACTTTGCATGGTAAATATTTTCATACTAAATGAATTGCGCATATTTTAAACTTATGTGTTCAAGATGGACTTAGAATTTTAAATAATTCAATTTAACCTATTCGAGATGATGTTGATTATATCCATGGTAGGGTTAAATTAAGACATAGGTAGGAAAATTCTATAAGAAATAATGTGCACATCCTAAAATATTTAACTTAGATGTATAGGTGGAATTCTTCATATGAAATGCTTGCATCAACATATCAATATCAAGAACTATTAGTTTCTTTTTTTTTTTGCTACACATATTCATTCCTTTATATTATTACATTCATATTGAGATAATTGTTATGAATTAATGGAACTTTTACAAGTTTTTCCAATTCGCCAACAACTGATGAAATTAAATTAGATACTTTAGAATCTTTACAATCACTTTATAGAGAATATGAGCAAAAATATGAAAATACTCTACCTAGTCAAACACGCCGTTCTTCTAGTTCTAGCAGTAGTTTTTCATTACGATTAAATACTTTTCAAGGTAAATTTCAAAAGTAGAGGAAGTGTGAGGCGTAGTCAAAATGAAGTAGAAATATATTTACAAGACCACGTTGTGCCAGACCTAGATATTAACAATGCAGTTCCAAATAATTTTGATGTTCTCAAGTGGTGGTCCCGGAATCAAGAACGATATCATTTGCTTGCGATTATGGCAAAGGAGATTTTTGGAGTCCCAACAACAATAATTGCGATTGCACAAGCTTTCAGTGAATCCGATTATATGTTGGACGAGTGGAGATCAAACTTGATACCGGATCATGTTGAAGCACAAATAATGTTGAAGGACGAACTAAAAGCCGATCTAATAGAGCAAGAGTACCGTTGGGATGATTTGATGGATGGCCCGCTAATTCTAATTGGCTTGGAAAGTGAAGCTGAAGGAAGAGGAAACGAGAGCCAAACCGGTGATGAATGGGACGATGACATCGACTTCTAGACTCGACAAGGAAAAAAGGTAAAATAAACTACGATGGCTTTGATTCTGAGGTAAGGGATAGATAGGCAGCTTCATTTAAAGTGCAAGCCCAAATTTCAATTATTTCTTTTCCCCTTTTAAATCAGTCAAATTGTTAATTGTGAATTGTAATTTAATGTTAAGTTGTAACTTGTAAGTTTGTAATTTCATAGTTTCATTTGTAATTTGTAATTTTATAATGTCATATTATTTATCAAATAAACTTGTATTTGTGTAAGATATAAATTATAATGTCATCATATAATAATATCAAATAAACTTTGTTTGTCATCCTTTTTAGTTTTTAATTTGCAAATTTATAATTTAGTTAATTTATGGAAATTATAATGTGATATTATTCAATAATTTCATAAGTTTGAATAAAAAAAATCCAGACGGCTGGCGATTAACCGGCAAAAACCGTTGAGCACACAAACCGCCGGTTACAATTTGAAAACCGTAACCGGCGACCTCGGGTGGCGGTGCGGTTCCGGTTTGTGCCATTTGAAACCGTCTAACTGGCGGTTTATAACCGGGGCCATGGGAATCTCTAGATATATTAGACAAATTGGATATTTCTTGAATGTGTGTAACAAGGTGGGTAAAAGGGGTTTTAGTTAAGGGATGTGGGTATTTTGATTTCTTTCTCAAATAACAATATTCATTAATTCAAAATAGACAAATGATGTTCCATCTAAATACAACGCGTCTTGCAGTTTTTAGAGACAAAAATATTTATCAAGTTCATGTAAATTAATGAGTTTTTTTTCATTTTTGGTCCCATAGGACATCTTTTCATCCGATTTTGGTCACAAATTAATTTTTTCCTCAATTTTGGTCTCATAAAACACCAATTCTCACTTTTAGTCCCACACATTCAACATTTCCATCCAAAACTAATGAAAGTTTGTCATGTGATTCCCACGTGAACTTTACAAGCGCGAAAATTGTAGATTTCTAGCCCTAGTTACGAATTGAAAACTCCTTATCCCTGCTGCGAGCTGAAATCCTCCACCCCTGCTGCAAAAATCCCCCATCCCAAACTTTTTTCGCTGTTAGCTCTCTATGTAATAAAGAAAAAAGATCCAATTTTCGAGGTGTTTCTTCCCATCTCAACCTCTTTTTTCTTGATTTTAGTGAAATCAAGAAGTTTAGTCAAGGTTTTGTTGGATTGTTGATTTCCTTTTCCAATTTTTGGATGGAGAAATTTGATTTTTGTGCAATCAAAGAACCTTTCAGCTGTTAAAGCATTGGAATTTTCTCAAGGAAGAATTTGAAGAAAGTGAGTATCTCTGCATCTATGGTTGTAAAGGTGGGCTTTTATCTGTACATGATCTGGTGATGTGGATTGTATTTGCTTTCTATGTTTAGGGGGTGGAGGAGGGTCTCACTTTAGTAGAGATACAAAAGGTAACAAGAGGCAAAAAAATATTATATTTCATGGTTAGGTTCAACTTTTTTATCATGAAATTTTGAGGTTATTCAAGATATGAGAAAATTGAATTTTTTTTTTGTTAATTAATCACATTGCTTCTTTACCCAGTGATGTCGTTTCGTTTGGAAGCAAAGTTGTTGTTACTATCAATTTGTGAATTTTAGTTGTCGTTATGTATAACAAGATTTAGTTTTGTGAACCAATATTTTGTATGGAAAAAAAATTGATGTTAATTGTAATTTGTGAGTTTAATTGGATGTAATACGAGGATTGTTGTTCTGTATTAGCTACAGTTATTACTTGTTAACTTTTATTTTAAACATTCTTCTCATCTTTTCTAGGAAGACAATAATAGAAAAGTACTTTTAACAGCCATCTATTTCTTGTGCAGAATATTGATAGGAATGGTGAGCAAAATATTCAGTAGAACATTGAGAAGATTGAAGAAAATAATGTGATAAATTCTGAGCAGAATGTTGAAGTGGAGATTGTGTTGGATTCTGACAGTTCATATGAGGATTTTAATGGTAGTGAAGACAGTTGTGAAGAAATTATTGATAACATTATATTTCAAGAAAATGTTGATAATGATGCTGAGTGGGTGGGCATAAAACGAGGGCAATATGACGAAGAAAGCTCAGATTCAGATTTTTGTGATTATGTAAAAACTAAAAGTTATTTTGAGAGTGCAACATCAGATAATGATGTGGTAGTTGATAGTGCAATTAGTGAGAGGGCATCAAGCTCACATGTTGGAAACTTCTTATCGGGACAATTGTTCAACAATAAGATTGAGTTCAATGATGTTGTGAATGATTACTCAGTGAAGATAGGAAGACCAAGCAAGTTTGTTAAAAATGACACAAGGAGAATATATGCAAAGTGCAGGAAGATAGATGAAGGTTGTGGCTGGCATATCAATGCACTTGAGGTGAAAGACGAAGCATCATTTCAAATCAAAGAAATGAATTTAACACACACGTGTGCAAGGCAATTCCATGTTGAAAATGAAAAATCAGGATGGTTAGTCAAGAAGTTTGAGTTCGCTTTTAAGTGTGATCCTAAGAAGAGTGCTAAAGGTTTCAGGAGTTCTGCAATCATTGAACTTAGTTAGAGTTCATGTATCTCTACGATAAGCTTTTAGAGCTAGACAGAAGGCACTTAAGAAGATTGAAGGGGACAACACTACTCAATATTCCAAATTGTGGGATTATGCAGACAAAGGCTTACGAATCCTGGCTCGACTATTATTCTCCAACTAGAAACTACATCTACTGGAAAAAAACTTCAAGAGTTTATATGTGTGTCTTGTAGCTATGAAGAAGGGTTTCTTGTCAAGTTGTAAGCCTTGGATTGGAGTTGATAGATGTCATTTAAGTGGGCCAACCGCAGGTGTGTTGTTGTGTACTCTGTGTGTGGATCCTAATAACGATCATTATCCATTAGCGTATGCAGTAGTTACAGTTGAGAACAAAGAGACTTGGGAGTGGTTCTTGCAGTTATTGAAGAGAGATTTACTATGGGAAATGGATGATGCATACACCTCTATGTCAAATAAACAAAAAGGTCTAATTGGTGCTTTTGAGAATGTTTTGCCTAGTGTGGAGAATAGATTTTGTGTGAGGCATTTTCATGGAAATATGAAGAGAGCTGGATTCAAAGGGCATTAATTCAAAAGGTTATTGTGGAAGGCTGCAAATGCCACAACTGTTGCTACTTTCAAATCAACAATGCTAGAGATTTAGAAAGTTGACAAGAATTGTTTTGACTGGCTAATAGCTAAACCAACCTCAGAATGGTCAAAGTCACACACTTTTCAACTTTTGGAAAGTGTGATACATTAGTGAATAACATGTGTGAACAATTTAATCACTGCCTGTTGGATGCTCGAGATAAACCTATACTAACTATACTGGAATGGATAAGACAATATATGATGTCAAGGCTGGAAAGATACAGAAATAGGGCTGAAAGGAAGTGGGAAGGAATAATATTATGTGGAAAGATTAGGCTGATTGTTGAGAAGTTAGTTAAAGCGTCTGGAGATTGCACTCCAATTAAGTCTGCTTCAAAAAAATACGAGATGTCAAGCTTTGAAGGAACCAAGTATGCAGTTAACTTGGAAGCTAGAACTTATGACTGTAAGAGGTGGGAATTGTCAGGCATACCATGCAGACATTCCATTAGTGCAATTTGTTCAGAGAGTGGTGATCCAGAACAATATATCCATAGTTGTTATTCAGTTGATACTTATAATGTAGTCTATAGCCATGTTATAACACTAATGAATGGACCAGAATTGTGGCAGACAACAGGGTACATACTTCCATTGCCACCAATATTTCATAAAAAGAAATCTGAAAGACCTCAGAGACAAAGAAAATTTGGATCCAATGAAAGTCCTAACAAGAAGAAGCAGAAGAAAAATAACATTGAAAGATTGAAAAAGCAAAAGTTCACAGTAACATGTAAATATTGTGGAGGATCAGGTTACAATTGTCTTGGATGTACGATAAGAAATGTTATTTCTTCTCACCATTAGTCTTTGTTATTATTATTATTATTATTATTATTATTATTATTATTATTATTATTATTATTATGTATGCAATTAACTAATTTTTGTATGTTAAAGGGTGTTGAAATTGAGAAGGGAGTTGAAATTCAAGTCCAAGTAGAAGAAGTCCAAGTAGAAGAAATAATAGAAGTTCTAGTAAGTTGTAGTTTCTGCGGTGAATCTGGTCACAAACTCTCGCATTGTGCAACGAGGAAGGTTGAATATATTTACTCTTTTTTGTATATATAGATTTAGTATATATGTAGTTAACTAATTAATTTTACTATCTTTATATGTTCATTAGGAAACTAAAACTGGCCTCCTTAATGATATTGAGATTGAGGAAAATACAAGTGTTGAAGAGTTAACTGATGTTCAGATTGAGAAAAACATAGAAGTTGATGTCCAAGAGATGACACAACCTGACTTCCCTAATGTCACACAAGATAATGAAGAGGAAAATGATATATTACTTGTAAGTTAATTACTATTAATTCATTTAGGTCACTTAGATAAGTATAGTGATGTATGACTATTATTTTTTAGGTTGGTGTGACTGGTCACTTAGATAAGTATAGTGATGTATGACTATTATTTTTTAGGTACGTTGGTGTGACTGGTCAATCAAGAGAAAGGCCAAGCACTGTGAGGGGGAGACATATGCTTGCAATAAAAAAAGCAAGAGTTGGTGCTCAGATCAAAGCTCCACAACCATTCTAACAATCCCAACCATATACTATCTCTGGATCAGTTAATCTCAACAACCAATCCAAGTTGGTGTTCAGAGAGCTCCAACCCCTATTACTTTCCATCAAAATCAGTTTATTGAGAGTTCATCTAGTGCTGCTGCAACAATTCTAAGGGGATATATATATAAAAATTAAAGGTATTCACTTCAGAAGGCAAAACATTTGTTAATTTGTCTGGCTTGCAAGATGCTGCTGCAAGTAAGAGAATGACTAGTAAGAAAAAATGATGTGCTAGTAAGAAGAAATGATTATGTTCTGAAACTCTATTTTGATTAAGATGTTGCAACTTTGTTGAAGTCTTCATCTATGAACTATTTTAGGAACTATTATGAGACTATGTTATTTCTAGAACTTGTGTTCATCATTAGATTTTATTGAATTTTATGTTTGTGATTTTGGATTTGCAACTCTTATGTGTGTGAAATAGAAAATTGAGCTTGTATCTCATAAAATTTTAGATTATGAGACCAAAAATGAGTTTTTTAATGGGATTAAAAGTGATACCGTTAGTTTTGGATGGCAATGTTAAATGTGTGGGGCTAAAAGTGAGAATTGGTGTTTTATGAGACCAAAATTGAGGAAAAAAATAATTTGGGACCAATAGTGATAGTATTGAGACCAAAATCGGATGAAGGGATGTCCTATGGGACTAAAAATGAAAAAAACTTGTAAATTAACTGATCAACCATGTTTTTTCAATTGATAATATAGTCAATCGATTCAACATGCCCTATATACACAAAATAAACACTACATATTTAGGGGTGTGTATTCAATTGAGATTCTGTAGGATTTTGTTGGACTTTTAAAATCCAGGTGTATTCAATCCAGACTTTTAAAAGTCTTTAAAAATCCAGAGGTATTCAACACATATTTTAAAATGTCTATAAAAATCCAACTGTATTCAAAACTCCATGAACATTAAAAAGTCATTGATTCTATTGAATTTCACCTCAAAATCATGTAAAAAATATAAAAGATGAAATCTGACTTTTGCACACGAGATTTTCATGGATTCTTAAAACCCAGAGCGCGGTGTACTCTAGCGGCCGCTGAGGAGTGTTACTGGGTTGTTCCTGATTATTGTAGTGCCTTGGTAGCGGATTCTGATTTACTTTTGAGTGTGATGAATTTGATTCGCCATCGCCCGAAAATGGTTTGAAGATATTTCGGTGGGCCGAGGGGAAAAAGGGATTTAAGCATTCGGAGTTTGTATTTTGTAATGTTCTTAAAATATTGGTGGGGAATGGTTTGATGAATCCTGCATATTGGGTGGTTGAGAAGGTTATTGATGTGAATATGAAGGGTGTTGTTGATGTTTTTATTGATGGTGTCTCAAATTATGAGGTTTCTCTTAAGATTCTTGATTTGATATTGTGGGTATGCACAAAGAAATCAGACGTTGAGAGGTGTTTATGGGTGTTTGATTCGATGGTGAAGAATGGGTTTCTACTAGATGTTAAGAACTGTAATAGTATTCTTAGGGTATTGAGGGATAGAGATTCAGATGGTAAAGCAATAGAATTTATGAATTGATGGGTCAGTTTGGGATCAAGCCAAGCATAGTCACTTACAACACAATGTTAGATGTATTTTGTAGGCACGGTGGTGTGTAGGAGGCGCTCGACCTTTTGAGGGAGATGCAGAGTAGGGATGGATGTCCAAATGTTGTTACCTACAATGTATTAATTGATGGATTATCAAAGAAATGCGAGATTGAGAAGGCAGAAGAGTTGATTGCTGAGATGTTGAATAAAGGACTGAAGCTCTCAGTTTATTTGTATAACTCTTTAGTAAGTGTGTATTGTCATAAGGGTATGCTAGCTGAGGCTATAGGTGTCGAGCAAGACGTGAAAATGAGAGGGACTTTGCCTAATGTCGGCTGTGTTTTGAGAGAGAAGGCGCGATTATGCGCTGAATTAGGGCTCGCTGGGGCATAAATGCCTAATTCCGAGCGGCTGCTGGCTTCCAACGGTAGCTGGTTTTAAGTTAAGTCGCAGTTGGGGTCCAACGGTCGCTGGGATTAATTTACTCGTCGGTTGGCTTCCAGTGGCCACTGGGTTACATATTCAGCGCTCGTTGTGTCCCAGCGAGCGCTGTGAAGACGGATTCCAAATCCATCAAAATCGTCCTAAATCCATACCCAAGTCAGCGAGACTCCATGTGGAGTCTATGAATTTTATAAATCCATGGACTTTTCAAAATCCTTTAAAATCTAATAAAATCCCAATTGAATACACCCTCCTTAGTATTGATTCCCGTCATTAAATAATTATTAGTTCTCTCTCAATAGATTTTTTCAATTGATAACATTTTTTTTGGTTCCCCTCAATTTAATTTGGCCTTGCTCTCAATTTTTTTTTTGGCCCATAAATAAAATACTACATATACCTATTAATAACAAATGGACCTCAAATCACATGCATCTTCGGCTTACAATTAGGACCGAGCCTGCCAATATTGAAATTGAGATTGACTCTGATACCATGTTAGAAATTATATTGGACCTAATTCACCCTCACAAAACTGACTTATAAAGGAGGTTGCGCTCACATTAATAAATGGCACATGCTACTTTCCCCAATTAATTTAGAATATTTAATATTATTTTTAATGATTTCAACATTCTCAATTATTCAGGCTAAATATATCCTTTAAATGAAATGACTTTGTTTAACGAGTTAGAAAATGGATGGATTAGTAAGTGGGTGGTTAAATTCGATACAAGTTAAAATATAATAATATTATTAAAATATTTTAAAAATATCTATGAAATTACAGAATGGATTAAATGTCGTAATTTATTTGAATAATAATTTATCCATAGTCGGTTCAAAAAGAGAAGGGGAAAATATTACTCCCTCCATCTCATTTACAAGGTTCACTTTCTATTAAAATAAAAAAAGTAAATAATAAAAAGATGGACATTGCTATTGGGACGGAGGGAGTAATATTTTTCTTTAATGTTTTTTTTAAAAAAAAAATATTTGGGGCTACTAATTATAATTGAGGTATAAATAATTCGATTAAAAAAGTAGGGATGGAGGCAGACTAATTTTGTGAAACTTCATGACATTGATGAATGATGAGGATAGGGCTATGATTGTAATTGTAAATTTGCAATATTACAAGTGTACATTGATAGATATATAGATACAAAAAGCGCATACGTATAAATGTAGAATTCGGTCCACCTCGCTTTCTCAGGTAATATTATTACCACAGTATACTTGGTCCAAGTCAATTCCTCTGCTTTCTTTCCGTTGCAGAATTATGCCACTCCCACCACCTTAAAACCTCTCCCCGCCGCCGTATCGCCGCCTCTCTCGCGGATGACAGACCTTCAGGTAACTCACTCTCTCCTCTACCCGCCTTCACTTTTCTTTTCTTTTCTTTTTCTTCAATTTTCCCCTCAAATTAAGGAATTTCTCTTAATTGTCCTACTATTCTGTAAATTCACGGCTCCCAACTTTCTTCCTCGCCCCTTTTATCCTCCCTTTCAGTCTTTAGGTCTTAATTTTTGCCACTTGTTTCTCTGTTTTGTTTGAGAGAATTTTGGGTTTCATCAGTTTCTGTTTGGGGATTCGGATTCTACGGCTTATGTAGTTTATGTGTTTGCATAAATGCCGCCTCGAACTGTTTTAAGTAAAGCAAATTATTTTCTGAACCATTTTTATGTTCTTAGAGTCCGTAGAGTTTGTGAATTGACAGTTCAAACCATTTCAGGGATTGGCCCTCTATTGAATTCCGAAATTCTGATTGGGGGCTTTGATTTAGGAGCATAAACTGTATTTTTTTTCTTCTTTATATTATTTTAATATATTCAACTGTTTTTTTTTGGGTCAATTTTAGTACTTATGTCTCTGCCGTATAATTCGTTTTACATATCTAGCTGCAGTATTATTTAGGAATCAAGTATGTAATATTGTATTTTCTTGGAAGCTTAGTTATTTGCTGTGCTTTTTAGTATTTTATTTTTTGTGGGATTTCTTGTTAATCTTTGGAAAATCAAGACCAGCTGGTAGTTAAGGTGTTTTGGAATTCTAAGATCAACAACTATATCTCCCCATGTTCTTTTACTGAATTTTGATTTCTAAGTTGTTGGAGAGGCTTATTGTTCGTTTAGCCTTGAAAAATAATCTTTTAGTTGTTTATCTCCACTTTTGAGCGACGATCAGTTAGCAGTGTTGTTTTTCTTTCATAATCAATTTTCACTTCCTTTCACGATTTAGTAAGTTTGGTGTAAATCTTTTTCTTGACTTCCCGGTTTCTTCTACCAAAGGTTTAAGTCTGGAGATTATTGTGGTGCTATCCGATTGATAGATTATTTCCCCATTCCCTGCTTTAGCAGGTACTATAGGGGAAGACTTGATGGGTGCAGTTTCTTCAAAAAGAATTGCATCAGAAACAGGTATCTGAAACTGGATTTTACGTGCTAGAATCCTATCGATAAACTAATACTTCTGGTATATTTTTCAGGTGAACTGGAGAAGAGAGCAAGCACTAACCTACTATTGGCAACATCAAACTCTAATCTACAAGCTGCATTCCCTGTTACCCGTGAGAAGAAAATGAGTGTTTTGCCGCATTTAAAAAGTCGTCTTGATGTCAAGCAAGAGAAAAATTCCTGCATAGTGCCTGAGGAAGAACCAAGTAATTTATTGCAGAAACAGAATTCTGAGACCAGAAACCGTACATCATTTTTGGACAAGGCCTCCCCAGCAGCTGAACAAGAACAGTACAAGTTGCATCAGAAACAAAGCTCTGGTGTCACACATGTTTTTCGAGAAACGCGTGGAGAAGAAAGTATTTGGCCATGTAAGACTGAAAATGAGAAGGATTCAGATATGTTGAAGCAAATACCAAATTCAAATCCAGTCATTCCTTTACAATCTGATCCACCTCTTGTATCTCATGTTATGGTAGAATTTTCTAAAATCTCGAAGGATCAGCCTGCTGATTTGCACTTGAGCCAGAACGCTGATTTTGGAGTGAAAACATCTTCAATATGTGACGGAGAAAGAACTACTAAAAAGAGGGAGATGGTGGCAGATACTTCACTTCCCATGCAAAGTGTCAATGGGGTGCCTGGTTCACAGTCCAACGAACAGATGCTGATTCAGTCCTCTCAACCTGGAAAAGTTTTGGAGAAATTGCAGCCTAGACGGAACCCAGATGCTGGAGGTTGTAGTTCCCAGATTGATCAAGTAATCATTAGATCGGGTCACTCTGAAAAAAATTCTGTCGTACCAAAAGAAGAACCTCAACCTGATAATTCACAGGCTAGACAGCGCATACATGCTATAAATCATGCATTACAGAGCAAAGAAGAAAAAGTTACTGATACGAAAGGACAGTTAGTCTCGCAGAATTTGGTTCAAGCATCAAGTTTGAGCATTGGAGTGGCTGTACCTCAACCTGGTCAAGACAGCTACTCATATGCAACAAAGTTCGAGAAAGTGGAGAAATTGCAGCCTAGGAGAAACCTTGACCCTGTAGTTCAAGAATCACAATCTGATGCTGGAAGCACTCCCTCGAAAGTATCTGACAAAGGATTAGATGATGGCTATAACTGGAGGAAATATGGACAGAAGCTGGTAAAAGGAAACAAATTTGTTCGAAGCTATTACAAATGTACTTACCCCAGTTGCCAGGCTAAAAAGCAAGTAGAGAGATCACACGATGGGTGTAAATCAGATATCAACTACCTTGGGGTTCATCATCATCAGAAACCACAGCAGAGTCCCCAAGTGACTACTACTTTTCAAGTGAGAACACCAGAGATGCCCATTGCATCTACATCAAGAAGTAAGTGTACATATTATTTTATACACATGACTTTTTTTATATTTCAGATCACCAATAGCTATTGATTTTATGGTCACCTATTAGCCAATGCTGAGTTGATCACTAAGGATGCTGGTTCAGATCAACATATGGCACCTACAGAAGCCTCACCTCAATCAACTGTTGGAAGAAGTGCTGATGGTTTGTCAGTAGCAGTTTCCTGTTCAAATAATGAAACTAAGGATCTAGATGATTGCCCAGATCCTAAACGACAGTATGTTCATTAGAAAGCTTCTCATATCCTTTATTGCTCAGTAATAACTGCAGGCTAACTATTATGTTAATGGACTTATGCCTTTGTAACAGGAAAAGAGACGTGTGTTCTGCAGATGATGATGCGGTGAATAGATCTAATTCTGATTCACGGCATGTTGTTCAAACTTTGAGTGAAGTTGATTTGGTCAATGATGGATACCGGTGGCGTAAATATGGGCAGAAATTGGTAAAAGGCAATCCTAACCCAAGGTAACTAAAATCTTAATGTCAATTATGTTGTCCCATATTTGCCTTTGCATCAAATCCTATTTTCTGCAGTAGAGGAAAATTTCCTTCTTCAATCAAATGTTCTTTTAAACATGAAAAGAAAACTAAGATGGTATCCTTTCCTCCTAACCTCAGCTCTTTATGTTGTGCAGGAGTTACTACAGGTGTTCAAACGCAGGCTGCCCGGTTAAGAAACACGTCGAAAGAGCTTCACACGATCCAAAACTAGTCATTACGACGTATGAAGGAAAACATGATCACGACATTCCCACTTCCAGGACTGTAAGCCAAAGCACAGCTAGAGGTGATTCTAACATGATGAGCCCAAATGGTGACTCAAGTTCCAAACGTGAAGATAACAGTCCCGTTTCGCTAGAAATGGCTGTTCATGTCAGTGCAAACTGAGCAAGTCCCTCAGTCAAAAGTGTTATCAGCATGATTCTCTTCCTATAACTTCATTTTGTTTTTCATTGCATTGGGGTGGTAGATACTTTTCTAGTTCAACGATCGATCGTTGTTATAGTCCAGTGGTTTTAACTTCTTGATTGGTTCCCAGGCTGTGGAATAATTTGTATTGGTTGTATAAATTACTCAGGTGAGTTATAAATTGTAATTGTAGTTTAGATTGGCCACTGTACATATTCTTTGACGTTGGTATTGTTGTTGGTCTTTGAAGATCGAGTTAGAATTTAACATCTAAGCAGACTGAAAGAGTGAAATGAAGACCCGATTTCCCGTAAATAGTAATGCAGTACAGTTGCTAAAGAACTTATTTTCTGTAAGAAAAAGGAAAAGCGAGTGTTGTAGATTTCAATTCATGCTACCTTCTAGGCAAATTATGGGCAATATGTGTAGGCAGAGACGATATTTAGGTATGGTGGAGGTGTAGAAAATTACACAACTACAAACATTTTTCAGCAGTTCGTAGTTATGCAGTTTTCTACACCCAGTTATACCCAAGGATTACATCTGCCTACACAATCTTGCCCATAATTTTCCTTGTAGGGGCAGTATGGTAGCATGAAATCTAGCTGCGAGGGCAGCCCCAGCTATGAGTTAGAAAAACCCGAAAAACGTCGTCACTTCCATGCAGAAGCAGCAACTAAGTCTCTATCCAACCAACCAAGAAATAGAGCTCCATCTCTTTCTTCAAGACTATATCTATTGCAGTAGTTCTTAAGCAATGTTTTGATCGTAGCATTTACCAGAGAACTCAAGGGATTCGGACTGAAACCCGCCATGGTGAAGCGTGATCTCCATTTCCCGTGTGGTTCGTGCCTCTCGACCCTCTCAGTTCCCTCACAGGCTATGATGTTCACAACATCTCTTGCCAAGCAGTGCTGTTCCACATTTATCCGTTCCTTGTGCTCCCTGGAAAGTGTGACATCGATTGATTCGAACATAGCGGTGTAGTAATCCAATGCTTCAACGAAACGGGGGTAAAACGCAGCAGTGTTGGTGTTGAGTTCATGCTCAACTAGGGTCACCACCTTGGGGTTCAGGCTTCTCACCATCCTCAACAGCCTGTCTCGATGGTTTTCCGTACTCACGCTTTCATCGGGCATGCGGTGCAGCATGAACGCAAAATTCACAGCCAGCGCTTCACCTGCTCGAATTCCAAGGTTTTCGACCTGAACCTCACAAGCAGGCATGGGTGCAGCATGGAATGTGAAGGGAACTTTGAAGTTCTGAGCAAGCTTGGCTAGCCTCCTTCCCACAATGTTTAGTCCTCCTCCACGCGCGTAGGCTGATGTAAGGTCATCGATTCCTGTTATCCGAATATGTGGTGGCCCACCGGGCCGGGCTGCAAAAGCTTGGATCAGAGGTATCCATTGGCTCCCCTGACCTATCTGGAAATCAATAATGTGAACCCTGTTTTCATCCTTCATAGCTTCTGCAATGGCCCCGTTTGCTGACATGTAGCCAAACTTGAAGTAAGGGCAGACCTCGTAGAGCATGTGTGTATACGACAGAAGCTCAAAACTTGCAGGCTCTCGGAGTTTCAAAGATTTGTATATGGAATTCCCGGAAGCACTCAGTAGCGCAACAAGCCCTTCCAGCATGTACGCTCCCAGTCGCTGTATAGGTTCACCAGAAACCGACACCAATTGGCGCAACTCAGACATGAGCCATTGTGCCATCAGCAAATCATTGTTTGATACAGCCTTTGCACAGGCCATGAGTAGCTGTTTCAGGTCACCTCGCGGTATCACCTCCATCAACTGTCTCCAGCTATCTATCTCCGCTGAGGCTATTCTCCCCGGTGCAGAATCATCAAAAGCATCAAGATCAGGCCCCAACATCACAGTCTCGAGTTCTTTCAGCTTGTGCTTCAACTCATTCACATCTTCTTCAACTACACAAGGCTCGTTGATCACAGAGGTGCAGTAAGCACCAGGTGACTGATGTAGGTGTGCAGGGTACGACTGAGACTCTTCCTGCTGAGACAACGAGCTCTCATTGGGCCAGAAACTAACAGTTGAAGGTGAGTTGTACGTGGTGTGATTTACAGTCAATGTGGACGACTCCAGGGTACAATACCGATCCTGAGAGACAAGAATGTTATTGCAACTCCATGGCTGACACTGTTGAATCGAGTAGGCCTCCAACTTTCGGACAGGTTGATAATACCATGTATTCGACATGCTTGATCTACTATGATGTCGAGAAGCTTGCATTGAAATTAGAATCCAGTCCAACGGCCTTCGAAGAACTGCACAGCCCTCCTTGCTGAAAAAACTAAACGAACCAAGAAAATGAACCTATGATCACCAAATCTAATGAAAACTTTCTTCAATCAGTAGACATATAAGAAAACAAAAAACAGTATCTTTAAACAACAACCAACATATTAAGTCATCGACTAAATCTAACTATTTCAGAACAAATTCTACAGCACCAAATTCAAGAAAACTAAATCAAGACGGAATATCAAACAATTAAGCCTAAGCTCCTACTCGATTGGCAGACTCTGCACGTAATGCACTATTTTCTTCTGAGTTATTCCTCTCCCATCCCGGTCTATTAATATCCAAACGGATTTTTCCAATGTCAAGCTGAAGCGACCAAAGGAAATAAGCTAGAAATAATGTAGAAATTTCACTTGGTGAAACTCCCTAATTTCGTTGAAGCATCGAAAAGCCAAGACTTTGATAACAACTCAATGGGGTCAAACGACTTCTTGTTTCTTTTATCTTTCCATTGAAAAATGAAATCGAATGAGCTGACTCAAGGTCAAACAACCCAAAATTCAAGAATTAATGAACAGCTGAAATGCTTTTCCTACTACATCGAAACTCCAAAACCAACAAATGCAATAGCACCAATAATCCCAGTTGAAAGAAAACCAAGAAATGGAAATCGTTCAATGCAGCCCCAAAACTAACTAAATCCACCTGAAGAGAAAATGCAAGATTCAGTCTTTTTTATCACTAATATTATTCAAAACAACCCTTCTGTTTTCTCATCTAGTTTCTACTGAAAATCAATAGGAAATTACCAAAAATCCGAATTCGAAATGCAAAATAAGCATCAATAAAAAGCTTGAATATGTCGATTTTCTTAGCAAGGTGAAAACAGAGTATAGGTTAAGGCATGAGAGAGTCAGAGTCCCAACGGGGGAAGATCTATTTACACACCCATTTTGCACAAAAAACAGAAACTCGTCATTCGACACGCGAAATTCACTGAATTCAGATATACAACTATCGATTTTCTACCTCAACAAGCAAATTCAGGGGAAAACAGAGGGATAGTTGCCACACATTCGAGACGCTTGTTTAACAAAAACCAACCTCAAAAATTTGAACTTTGAAGAATCCCAAGTTTGTGGGTTTTTTGTTCAGTGGTGTTACACTCCCAAGAAACAGTTGTTCTTTTTTTCTAGAGAGAGAAGTGGCAGAATAGAGAGAGAGCAGAGGTTTCTGTCCGTGGAAGGAAATCGACTACTACTCAGGGTGGAAATTTGTTATGTGATTATAAATAAAAAAAAATAAAAAAATGGAACTGAAAGAAACCGCGGAATCAGGAGAAATTTACCTCACTGCCACTGTGGATATTATTACAAGAATTTAGCAATTAGTATGTAATGTAATTAATTAGACTGTAAGTAGTCTCTTCCATCATTCTTTACTCTTTTAAGCAAGTGGATTTTTCAGGGTAATGGTTATTTTTATTATAAAGAGTAAAAATGGATTTAATTAAGAAAATAATAATTAAAGAATCAATTTATAAAAGAGAATAAGAAGTTGAGATAATACAAGGGTAAGGGTAAAGTGGGTAGAAAGTGTCAAAGTGGCCATCAATACTGCGGCGGACAGCAGCTTTGGGAGAGAGAGAGAGAGATGACGTAGGAACAAGTGCCTTCCACTTCACCTTCACTTTTTTTTTTACTATTTAACACTCTCTCTCTCTCTCTCTCTCTCTCCCTCCCTCCTTACCGTCCATTTAATCAAATTAAAATTAGAAAGTTTTGAGATTCAACTGAAGATGGTGACAAGGATTAACTATTAAGAAGTGTCCTCAACTTGATTTAGAATAAACATCGACAATTTTATTGAACTATCATATTATTCGAAATTTAACTTTCAAGTTCACGACTTCCATGCTTTTCGAATATTGCTACGTAAACTTATTTATTTCATTTTAAATCTTGCCTTATATGCAAATTACCAATATTAATTGGGTTGTAATGGATACATACATGCCATATGAAAATTAAATATGTAATCGATTCATATTTTTATCTTGTCAACATGATAAGGACACTGTTGAATAAAAATAAAATATCTGTAAAATTCATTTCATATTGATAAGTGTTCAAAAATCAGTTACAGAAAATGGTTATCTTCTTATTTATACAACTGAGAAACTTGCTAACTACGCTAGGGAATCGACGGCCATAGAGCTTGATCCGCATCGGCTTTGATCTAACGGTGAGTAGGAAGGCTTGTGGTCTTTGGTAACTCACATGCAAAATCATAACACGTGGACGTTCACTTAGATGTTTTGGATCTTATTTGCACATTGCATGTCAGCATGGTTTCATTGCTTGCCTTTGTTGCATGGTTTCATCTACTTATCAAATTCAACATCCCAAGCAGACTCAGCGCGATGGAGATCACCAAGCGACAGTCTGGACAATAACATCTTGAATTGAGGACCTACAAGAGATTTTGTAAAGATGTCTGCTAGTTGAAGCTTTGTAGGAACATAAACTGGTGCAATGAAACCATTTCTGAAATGTATTATGGCAAAGTGACAATCCATGTCTAAATGCTTTGTTCTCTCATGGAAAACGTGATTCTTAGTAATTTGTATTGATGCCTTATTATCACAATAGACAGCAATAGGTAATAAAATTGAAACTCTAAGATCTTAAAACATATAGGAGATCCATAAAAGTTCTCTAACTGTGAAGCTTAGACTTCTATATTCAGCCTAGGGGTGTAAACGAGCCGAGTTGAGCCGAGTATCACCATGCGCGAACTCGAGCTCGACTAGAATACTTTAAAGCTCGAACTCGACTCGACTCGATCGAGTTCTGATTTTTCGAGCTCGAGCTCGACTCGATATCAAAGTCGTTAAATTCGAGCTCGACTCGAGCTCGACTTGATTACTTATAAAATTAATCTAAAAATCTGTTTTAATTCAAATAAGGCAAAAACATAGCAGATTAGATTCATTAGAACTGCAAACTGATTCACGACAAAATTCTCAAGAACACAACTGATAATTTATGGTATACATCTCACTATTCTAAGACAATATTCATGAAAAACAAAATGAAGAAATAATTCATATTACATATCTGACTTCTCAAGAAATTCTCCATTGATTTGTGAATTCCACTACAAATTTTGAAAAGAAAAATATACAAAAAAGTATCTAAATTTACAATAAAAATAATAAATAACTTTGAAATGAAACAAGAGGAGGTTCGAATAGCAGCAGATCTTGGTAAAGTTGTATTAGAGAGAATTTTGTAGAGATTAGTATTTCTTTATGGATGTATTCGACGAACTGTAAAAAAACAGAGGAAATCAGAGGTGATCGATGTCGTGGTGTTCGTCAAAAATTCGAGGAGACGTCGCGCAAATTGTCGCTGAGAGGGGAGGGGAAAAGTGAACCAGTGAAGAAAATAAGCATGTATCACCGATGTGTGTGTGTGTGTGTGAGAGAGAGAGAGAGGAGAAAAGAGGAGAGGAGAGGAGAGGGGGAGTAGTTTCGTCACCGCTGGGAGGGATTGTGGAGAGAGTGAATTGCAAAAATTAGGGCTTAGGATTCATTTATCATCTTTTATAGTAGGGTATATTATGTAAATACCTAAAATGTTAAGGATATATTTGTAAATTAATGCAAACTCGATTAGGCTCGCGAGCTTATCGATCCTTGTATAATGGAGCTCGAGATCGAGCTCGATAATAACTCGAGTAGCTCGAGCTCGACTCGACTATTTTCGAGTCGATTTCGAGTTTTTCTCGAGTCGATCCCGAGTAGCTCGCGAGTTGGCTCGACTCACTTACACCCTTAATTCAGCCTCTGCTATAGACAAAGATATTGTGGACTGTTTCTTGCACCTCCATGATAGCAAACACTCTCCTATTGAAACATAATACCCAAAAATAGATTTCCTTGAATCACTACAAGTGCCCAGTCTGCATCACGTACAATAAGCTTGGAGACTGAAACTTGTAGAATGCTTATAAAATAATCCAAAAGATGGTGACCCTTTCAAGCATCTGAGAACATGAATTGCAGCTTCCCAATATATCTTGGTGGGACAATTCACAAACTAACTTAATTGATGAACAACAAAAGAGATATATGGTCTTGTCAGGTTTAGATATAGCAGTTTACCTATGATTCTTTTATAAGAATATGGCTGTGACAAGGTTATCCTTTGTGCTGTGAGAGTGTTAAACCTGGTGGGAATGGTGTCTGAGATGGCTTGCTTCCTAACAATCCAACTGTAGTGAGAAAATCTAGTTTGCATTTTCTATGACACAGATAGTTCCTTGAATTCGATATAGCTACTTCTATTCCCAAAAAATATGTAGCCTCACCTAGATCCTTTAGAGTGAATGTCTGATGTAAAGATTGTGTTGACATTTGTAATGATATCCATGGAAGGTCCTAGCAGCAATATATCATCAACATACTCTAGCAGAGCTATAAATGCAGAATCAGTTCCCCTTGTAAACATGCAAGTATCATTCTCTGATTGTGTAAATCCTAAAGTGAATAGATGTTTACTTTCTTGATTCCACTCCCTTGAGGCTTGCTTTAAACCATATAATCTCTTTTTTAGTCTGTAGACCTCTCCACTGTTGTCCTTTTGGTAACCCTGAGGCATGGTCATATAGATTTGATTGGTGAGAGTACCATGCAAAAAAGCATTATTAACATCAACTTGATGAATGAACCAAGAATATTGAGCTGTCACGGCAAAGAAAAGTCGCACTGTAACCCACTTAGCCACAAGAGAGAATACCTCATTGTAGTCTATTCCAAACTCTTGATTGTAGCCTTTTGCAACTAATCTGGCCTTAAACATTTCAACTGTTCCATTTGATTTCAGCTTCACTTTGTAAACCCATTTAGAGCCAATGGCATGCTTTTCCTTCTGGCAAATGAACTATATCCCAAGTCTGATTCTCTTCTAAAGTTATAAGCTCCTTATTCATAGCTTCATTCCATTCCTGATACTGACATGCTTCCTTAGAACTTGTTGGTTCTTTTAAGGAATGTACACTCATCAAGAAGGCAGTATAAGTAGGAGTCAAAGTCTTGGCTATGTGAAAAGGAAAGGTAACTTGTGCAACATTCTTCTTTGGTGTATTACTGCAAACATAGTCATCCAAATAAGCAGGAGGTTTGCTTATTCTTATGCTTCTTCTCAATACCTGTGTTAATGGAACACCAGATTCTTGTTCAACATCTGCAGGATATTGATCAGTGTTCTTCTTTAATTATTCACCCATTTCATCCATTTATGCAGACATTTTATCCATTTCTGTAGACTGATAGTTGTCTTGACAATTAGATATTGTCTCCTGTTAGACATTTCTATTGGTGTCATGAGTTTCAACACTAGCAGGTAAAGAATCAAAAGAATGAAAAGAAAGTTGTGGAAAAGAGTTGAGTTGCAGTGGAAATAAAGTGGGACAAAATTCAACATTCCTACTAATAGTTAAAGTTTTAGAGACCCGATCATGTAATAAAAATCCTTTATGATGAGAAACAACTCCTAAAAACACACATTGCAGGCTTCTAGCAGCAAATTTAGGTTTATGTGGAAGATTGTTTACCTTGTAGACCAGATAGCCAAAAGGCTGGAGAGCTTCCAAATCTGGTATCTCCCCAAAAAGTATCACAAAAAGAGATTTCCAATCCAGAATTGCAGTAAGCAAATGATTAATGAGCCAAATAGCATGAAGAATTGAATAACACCATAAACTAGAAGGTAGTTTACTCTGGAACATCAAGGCTCTAGCCACTTGTAATAAATGCATATATTTTCTCTCTACAATCCCATTCTGTTGAGGATAATTAGGACAAGATCTCTAATGAAGAATCCCATGATCAACAAACAATTGCTCAATCCGTAAATTCACAAATTCACTCCCGTTATCAGTTCTGATGGACTGCACAGTAGTATGAAATTGAGTCTTTACCATTAACAAAAAACCTCTTGACAATTTGCCACACCTAAGATTTATGTTTGAACAAGAAAGTCCAGATAGCCCTGTTGTGATCTTCAACAACTGTGAGGAAAAATGGAATAACTGAGACACTTGGCTCTCTACAAGGCCCCCAAACATCCATATGGATCAAGGCAAATAATGTCATATGCCTTTTATGTAACAAAGAAAAAGGAGTCCCTTGTTGTCTAGCTTCATAGCAAATTTTACAAGACTGTAATTCTTCCAACTCGGTGTCTCTGAACCTTTTATGTGAAACTAAATGTTTCATGGTAGTAATAGAGGAATGACCTAATAGATTGTATAGGTCCATTACAGTAGTTGAATGTGGCAAGGTGAATGCTACCATCTGTGACTAAGAATCATAAGGAAAAACATACAAGGAACCCTTCATACTGCAAATTCCAAGTATTATTTTTGTATGTTTCTGTTGAATAAGGCAGTGTGATGACACAATTTGAATCTTCCTATCCAAATCCTTGGTGAGTTGTCCTACTGACATCAAGTTATGTAAACTCTGGAGCATAAAGTACATTATCTAAGGACATATGACCATTAATCTTTATTCTTCCTGTCAAAAAATCCCATCATATTTTACATATATTATGAGGTACATTTGAGTGGTATTTGATTGGCATTGCATGCATGAAGTGATAAGTTTTGCATAGTTTTCTATGTTTTGTGCAATGTCACGTGTTTGTTCATTGTGAAGGGAATTAATTTCATTTCTTTTGTGGACCTCAAATGATTTTTGGAACACCCTATAAAGATGGGAAACCAAGTTAGGAACGCGTTGCAAAAAGAATCGGGTCAATCGGACAAGAAACGAGTGAGAACGAAGCAAAACAGTGAGAGGCTGCCGGATGCTGAAAACACCCGCGACCGGACTCGCGACCCTGGGGGTCGCGACTGCATGGTCGCGAATCCTTCTTTCCATTTTCCTGCATGGTCGCGACAGAGAGGGGGTTCTCCTGTGTATTACTCGCGACCCCACTCGTGAATTTTACACTGGTCGCGAATTTTCTGTCATGTATTGCCACATGGACTCGCGACACTAGTCGCGGGCATCCTGGTCGCGAATGTGGTCGCGAGGCGAGCGGGTCTGTCTAATTTTTGACCTATTTTTGGGCTTTTCTTTACTTGTTATTTAAGGGTTTGATGCACGAAAATTCAACACAATTCCACCTACCCAAAAGTTGCCACCAGAGAGTTGCTGCAGAGAAAAGAAGACGCGAAGAACAAGACCAAAGGATTCAAGAGCTTTCAAGATTATAGACAAATCAAACCTTCCGGGTTTTATTTACTTTATTCTTAGAATTTCAATGTTTACTTTGTGGATGATTTTGGTTGTTTATTTTACTATGGATAGCTAAAACCCTAGTATTCTAGGGTTGTTTATGATTCAAATTATGAAGTTCATTTAATCTGTTGATTTCTTATGCCTATGATTTTATTGTGTTTTGCTTATTCTCGTATTTATCTGTATTGTTTAACTGATCACTAAATAGTACAATTTGATGTGTTAATTCATAAATCGAGAGAGGAGTTTTAACACGTGATCTGGAATAAGTAACTTGTTAATCAATAACACTCGAGAGAGTTGAGGTTAATTGAGAGAGCAATAAACCCTAGGAGCCTTCAGGAGTTGCATGCTAGGTATTAAACGGAGACGTTAATACGAGTTTTGTAATCTACAACCTAGGCACTTCGAGAGAAGGTTTAGGATGCATTAGTGGTTGCTCTAGCACAATTTAAGTCCCAATATAGGCATAGGAATGAAAGGATTGAATGAATAGATTAGTTGATGATTAGGCAATCCTAGAGTACGTATTTTATTCACTGTTTGATTTATCTGTGTTAATTTCTGCTGTGATAATTTAGTTTCTATATTATTGTCAGTTTTTATTTAATTAAATTCAACCATGATTTATAGTCTAGATAACTGCGAGGGATTAAATTAAAATAACTAGTAGATTAATCATTAAATCTCTGTGGATACGACCTTGTTTACCGCTATCCTATAAGCCTCACTGTACACTTGCAGTTTAGGTGAAAATAAATATCGAACATTAAATATATCTGAAGTGGATTCTTTAGCTTCTTTAGATCTGTTAACAACCCTATATGACAACATATATGTTGCTGGCCCCCGAGTCCACAATCTATTCATCGTTCTTTATAGCAGAAGACACCCCAAATGCATAATGTCCTGAGAAATCAATTGATGAGGACCCTAGATCAACTTCTGCCAAATTAGTTGTGCTCAGATCACCTTCTGGCCTAATTCCTTTCTTGAAATAAGTAGCCATATGTTTGGCTATCTCACTCTAAATGATCTTACTAACCTCTCCCCAATGTGTCTATATCATGCTTCTTAACACCTTGTCTAAGATAATCAGGTTCAACCTTATCACTCTCTTCTTACTGCAACACACAATGTGTCTTTCACTTCCCTTTTTCTGCTTTAAATTTCTGGTATCATTTAGGCACCCTTATCAATTCAAAATACTCAGCCTTGAGGTGTCCAACTCATCCATAATGATCACATTTAAGCTTTGCATTTTCTTTTTTTGTTAATCTTCTCTTAAATCGATCTCCTCTAAAATTCTCTCTGTGATTATTGTTATACAGTGCACTTTGATCAACACTTTCTGAGTTGACACATTCATCTATTCTTCAACCTGTAAAACCATTGCATATGCATGGCTGACTGTGGGCAAGGGATTGAGTATCAATATTTGTTGTCGAATGTCTTCATAACAGTCATTAAGGCCCATGAGGAACTACATCATATGCTCCTCCTCAATCTCTCTCATGTTATCATCAGATGAATCATAAGAACATGTCTTGGATGTCTTCAATAATGAAAGATCATCCCACAGTACAGATAAATTGTTGAAATATACCATTACATATTGATTATGCTCATTCTTCTTTCCAAATCGTTTGTATAACTCATCCCACAGATCCTTGGATGTCTCAAAGTTCTGAAATCCTCTAGAGATTTCCTTAACCATTGAATTTCTTATCCAATTAAACACTAAGTAATCTACTTTCATCCATTGCATGTAATCTATGGAACATATGGCAGGTTTAGTTAGATTTCCATCGATTAAACTCAATTTATTTTGAGATAGTAGACCTCTCTTCACTGTACGACACCAATTGTGAAAGTTTTTACCATCGAAAAGATCAGCTGTGAGAAACATACTAGGATGCTCGCTCGAGTTGATGTAAAGCTCATCATTTGCGAGTAGTCGATTATTATTGATCTCAGCTCTGGTGTATCCAAGTGATATATTTTCTTGATTGCCACCATTGATGCGTGCATGCTACGAAGAAATTAAGTTGTCACCAGTCTGTGAAGCAGTCCTCCGATCTTCCTTTATTCCACTCGATTCAGCTTGAAGATTAGGATTTATGTTGACAGTAAACCTTAGCTCTTCCTCTCAAGTTGTCCTCCATGAAAAATATTGGTTTTTCTTCGTCATGTTTGAAATCAAACTCAGCTTCGATTATTCAATCGGATTTCTTGATCAAAAATTCAAAAATGATCACGAAATTAGCAATGACCTTGCCCTAGATACCATGTTGAATAAAAGCAAAATATCTGTAAAATTCATTTCATATTGATAAGTACGTTCAAAAACCAGTTACAGAAAATGGTTATCTTCTTATTTATACAACTGAGAAGCTTGCTAACTACGCTAGGGAATTCAATGGCCATAGAGATTGATCCGCATCGGCTCTAATCTAACGGTGAGTAGGAAGGTTGTTGTGGTCCTTGGTAACTCACATGCAGAATCATGACACGTGGACGTTCACTTAGCTATTTTGGATCTTATTTGCACGTTGCATGTCTACATGGTTTCATTGCTTACCTTCGCTGCATGGTTTCATCTGCTTGTCAAATTCAACAGACACGAATACGATAAATCCAAATATTAACTAAACATTTTTTTTTATCATGTCAATAACTGTCACCCATATTTTCACCCCTTCAGATATAGTATTTTTTTAATGCCTCTAATACGTTTAGATTGGTATTGTATATTTGAAGGTTTTGACAATCAAGATTGGGATTTGCTATATACTATAGTTTAAATTTTTTTAGTAAAATTAATAGAATAAAATAATTGAAAAGGAATTTTTATTATTATTATAATAACTTGTACTATATGTTTGGATAAGTAATACTAATAGACACAATCATCTCTAGATACACAGTACATGTTTTTTATTTATCTTGTAGGTCAATAGAGAAACCGAAGAATTACATGAAGTGAAAGTGGTAAAATGCGACAATTAATTTGTCTACGTTAGATGCACGTGCAAAAGAATGAATCTTAAAGATAATCATGATTAACACAATTTATCATATTTAATTAATTTAATTAATCATCTCTAGTGAAAGATGACAAGATTAGGGATTAACAATATAATTATGGTGAATCGAATATGTCCTACAAAATCACCAAATTGAAGTTCCCAATAAATTTGCAAAGGGATCAAAGCACATAGAGTTGAGAAAAAAGATAGTTGTGTTGCTTCGTTGTCTCCTATTTAACTAATACTTGTGTCCCACAATCTTATATTTTTGTCAATTTTACTTTATTTTTTTAAATCCCTTTTCATACTCAATGAATTATACTTTAATTGATCAGATAGAATGTCCCGCAATTTATAAATATTATTGAATTTTCAAAAGGATGTGAATATCTATTAATTTAATTATTAGTGTTTCATCAGAGAGCACCAAAGAGTCATGAATAGGGTTTTTTAATAATGGCAAGGAATTTAAATTAAAAAAGCTATTTGTAAGTGGGGCTTTTTAAATTGATGGTGTTTATCTCCAATTTAAAAAGTAGGTGTACTAGAAAATTAAATAAAGATAATGTTTTCAGAGAAATTTGACTTGATTTATAATTAAACAAAAATACACTAAGTTATAAAATAAACTTTGTCATGGATCGGATTTTTTTACCACTATATATTTAACTTCATACACATAATCAGAAAAAAAGTCTCCAGTAACTTAATTATTTATTAAGTTTATACTCTAAATTATTATTCCTAGCTCTCCCCCAAAATAGCGAGGAAACTCAATTCAAGAATTGCATGCGCATAGATACATTGATTTTTTTTTTTTTGGCTTTTGGTATTTTTCGTTTGTCCTAACATAATATTTTTGTCCGTTTGTCCCATTTGATTGCTTAAATTAATGCGCATGCACATAAATATTATTATATGCATAAGACTTTTGTTAAATGCAAGTTGCAACTAGTTTGATTTGTACTTTAATTAGTTTAACCACTAATTTACAAGCGTGCCTTCGACCGCAAATTAACTCAATTGTGTAGGCCACTCTCTCTTTCTCTCTCTCTCTCTCTCATGCCAAAAGCATCTGAGTTCCAACACTTTTGAGATCAAATATTCCAAACTGACGGACAAGTTTGGGCATTTCAAGACTTCAAACATCAAGAATTCGAGACATGGATTAAACTTTTTGGAGATATTAATTGAATCGAATTGAATTAGAATGTGTGTGAAGTGATAATCAACGGTAGCTAGGAACTTGACTTTGATATATATAGTTCTTGTTTCTGGTGGTGACAAATTTGATGAGGCCGACAAAAGTCTTATATTTCACAGTAAAATGTCAAAATAAAATAAAAAAATTACAACTGTGATTTCGAGGGTATTGGGTGGTTAATTCTACTGTGGAGGGGATGCAATGCATCCCCTGCTTCTGCTGCTGCCATGTGTCCATGGCCCACCATTTTTGGGCTATTTGCAGCCCTTTTTTTTTTTTGTCCAGAAACGAGAGTTTCGGCCAAAAGTTTCGGCCGACCGAAAAAATCTATTGTGACACTTTAATTAACATATCGTAACACTTCAATTATTTATTGTGACACTTAAATATCTATTGTGACAGTCCGAAACTAAAATTATTTTATAGGTCGGTCAATAAAAAAGTTTCGGCCGGCCGAAAAAATCTATCGTGACACTTTAATTAACATATCGTAACACTTCAATTATTTATTGTGACACTTAAATATCTATTGTGACAGTCCGAAACTAAAATTATTTTATCGGCCGGTCAATAAAAATTGGAAATAGAAAAAATGGGCTACAAATAGTAGAGGGGATGCATTGCATCCCCTCCACAGTAGAATTTACCAGGGTATTTGGTGCTTTATGCTTACAACTTTTAGTGCATGAAATGACTCGAAATTCCTAATCGTAGTTGGATTTTTTTTGTCTTGGTCTCTAAAGTTGAAGTCTTTGCTAACTTCATTGGGTCCCAAATAGACAAACTGTGTTCCTATATTTTCCCCTCCAATTATCACCCCATTTCACTTCTTTAATTACCTCATGGTTTAATTTATTTTCTTTTCACCTCAGGATTTAAATAAAATTATTTAGTCCACAAGTGTTATGTAACAGAGACCAGGCTACAGCTAGAATAGATTATACCTCGTCCTATTTCTAGGGGTATATATACTTGAGTTGAGTCGAGTAGCCACGAGCTCAATCTTGCCAAAAAATGCTCGAAACTCGAGCTGGGTCAAGCTTTTTGATTATTCGAGCCCAAGCTCCACTCGATAGCAAACTTGAACTCGACTAAAATATTGTGTATTAATATTAAATAAAAAAAATATTTTTTGTTAATTAAAAATGAAATTATTTAATTCTTTTATCGTGCATGCATGGGTTGGATATTTAATTTTGTATCGGATAAATAAACTGTCTTTATTATTAGTATAAATGTATGCAAAAGTTGTATATGAGTTAGCACTGTATATATCTAATCTATTATTAATTAGAAAACTTGTACGTACTAGATAGTACACGAGTAGGGAGTAAAGTAATTGCTACATAATTATGTTAGCTTGCAACTAATTTATGGATAAGAATTGAACGATTGATGTTCCCATGATTTATGACAGACCTGTCTTAATGAATTAATTATGACTAACTAGTATTAATATAGAACATGCAGCTAGAACTTGGTAAGAAGGTAATAAGAAAATAGTAAGTCAAAAATATACTTCGATACTTAATTAGATTTCTATGAAATTACAAATAAAACACAATTAGATAGTATATTCACATGCATATATAACTGCCCCAAAATTATTTGACGAAATCTATTAATTAATTTGTTGTGCACAGTCAAGGAATTACGAAAGACTTACATACTATATTATTTGTTCAATTAAATATGAAAGTTAGTATATTACATTCGATCAATTTATTAAATTTGATCACTTGTATTTTTCTTAATTCTGTTTATTTCATTAATTAATTAGTTAACGTAGAGTGATTCCAGAATACATTAATTTTTGCAAGCTGCCCATCTTTTGTAGCTGAACAAAATTGAAAAAGAAAAAGGAAAAAAAAATTGGATTTTTGTCGGTAAATGGTACGAAATACGAATACCTTGATTGTAATTTATGTCATGTCAATTAATTGTAGTTTAATATAATTTAAGGATCGATAATTACAATGATGCATGGATTACCTTTTCTTTCACACAGTAAAATCTCTATATAAGAATATTCTATATAAGAATAATCTCCTTATAATAATAATAATAAGTTGCGGTCCCAACTCGGGACTAGTTATAAATAAAAATAACCTATACATTGTAATATTCCGGCATTTTTTTAGGACCATCCTTAAGAAATTTATCTCCATATAGTAATAAAGTGACATAAAATTTTATATATATTTAAATATCTATATAAATGTCTAGAGCTATTTTAACTACATATGTCATATTAAACTTAAGATTATATAAAATACTTATATAAAGTTATTTGTGGCAGTGCTTTAATTTTTTTGGGTTAATATCACACCCTTTAACTGGCATGTTCGAAGTAATTAGTCAACACGATCACTTTTTTGTTGAATTTAAAATATTTACAGTTTGTCCAACATGTTTGAATTTTGTTGACACAATACTTTTTCTATTTCTACACTATCATTCGGATTATCAACATGCGCATCTTGCGTGATTCTATATGATGTATTCTTCGGTTAGAGCACATGAATGAATCTTATATACCTTTTAAATTCATATTTTTAAATATAAAGGGACATTTTCAAGTGTTGTATAATATATATTATTTTTTTTTAAATGATGATTTTTTTATATATAAACTCTATATAAGAATAACCTCCCTATAGTAATATTTTTCTCTGGTCCCAACGATATTACTGTATAGAGGTTTTACTGTATATAATTTACGAAATTTACGAATCAAATGGCTCCGTTTCTACAGCCTAATAGATGAGATAAATCGACCACAGTATGTCTTAGTAGGGTGTCTATGCTATCCCCATGGATAGTATAAAAGTGGCACAATATATTTAATGTGACACTTTTATGTGTCATAATAAATCTATCGTGACACATAAAAGTGTCACATTAAGTGTATTGTGCCACTTGGATGTTGTCAAAAGCTTAATCGCTTGTAAATTTACCAACAAAGTCTTATTATGAAGCTTTTATATGTAGGGTGTGGATAGTGTATTAATCTAGACTTGCAAAATATTAGGAATTCAAACTAATGACATTTAACACCACTCCATCAACTAATTAAGTCAATTATAGATGTAAATCATGTAATACACTTACATTGTTCTATTATAAAATATGTTTCTTTTGCTCGTTTTCAATTTCACTCGTGTTTATATATTATAACATTATACATATAGTAATAATATATGTATTAAATAATAGAGTTAATAGTCTCTATTATCGCAATCTTACACAATGAATTAATTTTGCATCAAAAATAAATAAATAAATAAATAAATAACCAAAAAATGTTGAAATGGTTATGATTGTAGAGGCTTATCAATAGGGGATGGAATTCCTATTACACTTTTTCGTGTTTCTCATTAATAAATTAATGGTTTTAATAATATTTATTATAAAATAGAAATTAATTATAACATAAATAATCATAGTCAACATTTAAAAAAAATTAAAAAATTATAAAACATAATTTTAAGAAAATCAACCATAATAATGAATTATTAATTGAAAATTGAAAATTAAATATTAAAAAAATAATTATAAACCCTGATTGGGTGGGGTGAAACCCTAAAAACAATAATAAAATTAAACTAAATCACAAAAAAATATAATATAAGAAAAAATTTGTAATTTGAACGTGTAACATGGAGTGTAACACAAAGAATGTGACATGAAATTCCATACGTAGTAGTATAGCATGTGTATATTGTGAATTCTGATAAAACCAAAAAGATTTTAAAAACGTCATTTTCCAATCCAGAATTCAAATGCGTAAAAAAATATCATTAAATATTTGGGCCAGACCCTATTCTGTACATTGTAGTATTTGCAATTTGCAATAGGTTAGCTATGCCCTAGTCCCCACTAAAATCAATGAAATTTCCATGAGCTGAGCGCCTAAATCATGTTTTTTTTTTCTCCTTTTATCATGAAGATATTCGTTCGAATTCTCAATTACATTTTTGTGTTTGTGTTGTATCTTGTATTTTACTTTATCAAGACACTGCACGCCAAACTGCGCATAAATATCACATCTATATATACCATATGTTAACTAAAACAAAGCAATAGCATCAACGCTACGGTGCTCGATTTTTTACTACTATTTTTTCAAAGAGGAAATCTCAAGCTCACAAACAGCATCTCAACAAATTCATATATATGCAAATGGGCTATATATATATATATATATATATATTCATCTGGGAAAGATCTGAGAAGTTCTTAATCATCACCATCATACTATACACACAGCGCGTAGTTACCTAGCTACCTCTCCACGCAGTTCTTGCAACACGATTGATATTATCTGTGACTTCTTCACTAGTGAAATAATCACTCGGGATCACTGAAGCTCGCATTGGCCTGAACCGATATAACACATGTTATAAGTCTAAAACATAAAAGAAACGGATATGAAATCAAATGACATATATATATACTTTTCTGAGGAAGAGTTCAACTAACAACCATCATATCCTGAAGGCTGGACTCATCAGATACCTGGCTAACGGAGCAGTTCCTCGTCTCAAGCTCAACGTGCTCTTCAGTTTGACACTTCCCCAACAACTTCCTATTTTCACCCAGCCTTGGTGCTATAACACAGAATTTAGAACAGTATAAGGAGCTGAGCTAGCTAATCAAGTTAATAAATCTTGAAAACATGAAGAAAAAAATGGAAATCTTGCTTGGAAGAAGCTTGAATTCTGCATCTGGGAACTCTGCATCATTGCTGATTTGATGCTGGAATGCCTTTCTGCAATGAAAATATATATATACATATCATATTAAGTTTTCAGAAACAGCAAACATATGTATGTATCAACTCTATAGACAAATGTCCTCAGTTACATGCAACATTAGATTCGCTTTCTAGACTCACCAAGGAATTAGTTTCACTGAATATAATGCATGATCTTGCAAATGAAACACAAAAAATGCAAAGCAAAACCAAGCAGATCCAGCTGCATTGGTCATTAGACAGCCCTATCTATGCATGCAAGGAGTGATCAATAGTGCTACTAATTAAAACAGACAAATTATAAAAATATATATAGATCTCATTTTGATTTTTGATGATGAAGTTGATACCTCTCGAAGAGCATTCGTCTCAACTGATACGGTTTCACCAGCACTTGTGCTCCACAGATACAGTGAGGATTGGTTTTTGTCAGGACAAGGGCAGCCGTCTCAGGGTGGACGAAGGTCACAAATCCGAACATCCTCCTCACTTGACTAGGAATCCTAATTTCTCGTACAGCCCCAAAATTGCTGCCAATTAACAAAGAACAAAAAATAAAAATCAAACAAGGTAACAGACAGTCTATGAAGTATGAAATGAATGCTGCAAACAAATTTCGTTACTTGAAATAGCTGTAAACTTCATGCTCACTAAAAATGCTCTCGGAGGGGAAAGTCAGATAAACTTGCAGTTCATGCTCATTTCCTTCCTTAAATTTCGCGTATCTATTGATATCTTCGACCAGAATCACGGACTGCCTCCCATGTGGTCTTTTGCCAGAAAAAAAAAAAAAAAAAAACATCACAAACATCAGTAAATATATATGAATCTCTAGCTAGCTGAAAATAAGCAAGTCTCTGAAGTGATCACCGGTTTGTTAAACAAATGCTGCTTGTCATTCGAGCAAGAAGTTGGATAATTCGACAGATGAATCTTCCTAGTCTCTGACTCTCCTTTTGATGCCCCTCGATTTGAAGCACCTTCCCGTACTGATCAAGGTAGAGTATTGGCAAGGAAGAGACTGAAACCGGGATGCCCCGTCTAGATTTCAGAAGCTCAATCAGTTCTAGCTCGAGCAGCTTAAGAGAAGATCTTTCAGCACTCGACAAGATTTCATCCGTAGTTGGAGGGTTAAGAACCATACAATCACCATTTTCCATTTGAAAGACATGCAAGAACCTGCAGCTGCCACCATACTTACAGTACCCCTGCCTAAAGCTATTGCAAACCGGCATTTCCAAATCATGGAGGCCAAGAGAGGGCTGAGGATAGTAGGTCTGCATTTGGTAACACGGGGCATCCAAGTTATACGATCCAAACTGATTCTCCACGGCTGCTGAATCGAGCCAATTAGCCCTTGGAGCCAGCTGCTGAGCAATAGGCATTTGAGGGATCCAAAGGCCATTTTGAGGGGGGAGAGCTGAACTAAACAAAGGAGGGAGAGACGAAGCCGGTGCAAAAGGTGTGAAGGTTGTAGGAAGATTTGAGAGTACTAATGATTTTTTCAGTGGAGGGGCTGAAACATGAGCAGGGAATGTGGTTGGTTCGGGGGATAAGTCGAGCTCTAGCTTAATTTTGTCGATCAAGGCTTGAAGCACGTGTTCTGGACTGAAGGCCAGCCGTATCATTTCAAGCTCGCCATTATCTTTTAGCAGGAGACACCCCATGATTTTGGACACATGTTCGGGTTCGAGCTTCTCCATTCTCCCAAACACAACCTTTGTAGACTCGAAAAAGTCCATCTACAACTTCAATCTACCAAGGATCAATAATATTGCAGTTTAGTTCCATATATATAGTTCAGAAACAGAACTGAAAATCAAGAAAGCAGGTTAAAAAGTTACATAAATCGACCACGATTCATGGATATATAAATTAAACATCCTTTTACTGGCCTGCTTCTCTTAGTAACTAACACTCGCAGCAGGTATAGTTTTGGTGAACCATGAATTCCAGAAACATCTATTGAAAACGAAATTTATCTCAATTTCCATCAAAATGCCATCTTAATTTATACAGAGTAAGTCCAAATTCACATCCTTTAATTTTATATATACAGCTTTACTAATTGCTGCCTAACACATTAATTTCAAGAACAAGACCGGAAAAATCAAGAAAGTTTTCTCTGCAATTGAGCTAAAAATTGACGAACCATAACTGCTTTCTACAAATATATGTACAATTTCTTGCAATAAAACTCTGATAATGAAGCAACAAATATATCACAAACATCCTAGATTAATCAGTAAATTCTTATACAAAACAAAGGAAATAAAGCAAGTTATTTCATCTGCATGCATCATTTCCCATTATAGTTGCTCTAATACTTGTCCAAAACCAGCTATTTCCCCCACAAGATTGCTCAAGAAATCAGCCCATTTATGAAATTTGTACATGCACGAAACCAAGAAATCATGCACAAGCAGGAAAACAACATAAAAATCATTGCTTTTGGATAAACTCCAGAAAAATATAATAACTCATCAAAGATATCATATATTATGAATTAATTCTCGAAATACCCACCAAATTTTGCTCTGAAAACCTGCTTCAGTCTGCAGAAATTGCAGATTTATGTGAAAGGTTGCTTGGAATTGTGAGTTATGGTGTGTATAAATGCTGGCTCAGTTCACCAAAACGACAGCATTGCTCGCGAAAAAGAAGAGCAAAACGACACTGAAAAAGGTTCCAGCTTTCGGTTTCTACTTCTATATACATGCACATTTGTACATGCATGAAAAAGCATCGATTGATCCACACATCTTTTTTGTCTCCGCCTACAACAAATTAAAAATAAATCCTTCCTATTAAATCCACAATTTAATCGGATATGTCTTCTTTAATTTAATTTCTTTTTCAATGAATAATTATGTAGCCAATGTAGTTGTTATGTAAATTAAAGTCACCAATACGCAAACTTTTTTATAGGAACCGGTACTTATATTGCTACGTACTATTGCGCGGTATATATATCTCGACTTAAAAAATGTTGGTGACAACAATTTGCTACGTGTGCGTGTATTGCTTTTGAATTTTGATAGCAGGATTAGAATCTAAACGTGATAAGCTTTTCAAATCAAGAATTCAATAAATTATGAAACTGCGGCATCTTTCATTGGTTTCTCTACTTTTTTTCGTAATTGTGAATTGTAAAGGCACAAACCTCGTACGAATTTTACTATAAATAGGTGTTAGAATAGTCACCATGTGAAGTGGAAGTTCCGTGCTATCTCACATTGTTGTGCAGTTACATCTTTCAATAATGTTGATTTTTCGATTATGTCATGTATTTAATTATTTCTTTTTATAATTTTGTTCGAATTGATCGAGTATATTCAATTAATGATGCACCTCATGTGAAATAGCAAGGGTAATTCCCATTGTCGATGACTGTTGAGACTTGAGCGCATTGATTATCTTCGAGTATATTTGAGATGGGTGTTATATATTGTGTATCGTTAGTATCGAAATTATAAAAAAAAAATAAAAAAATTAGTCTGCAACAAAGAAAATCCATAGGAAGAAAAATGGGAAGTAAGTCCAAAAAATATGGTTAGAGCTATTGGGACAAGATGCCATAACATCATCTGAATTCACCAACCAGTGCATCTATTTAATTTTGTTTTTATGGGTAAAAAGTATATAAATGCAATAAATATGTACAAATATGAGCTAAGGAAAAAGCCTTAGACAATCCCAAAGCGATAGATACAGCTGCACCGTGTAATCGTGTATGGATGGTGAAGCGGGGGAGGGGGGAATGACAAACCTTAATTCTATGCAAAGTAGTGACAAATTAAGCTCACCTTCTTTCTAAGTACTATATATATATAGTACTAATTGGTATGATAGAATAGAATTAAGTGTGAATGGAATGAACTCGGGAATGAAATGAGGGTCTTAAGATTGGTATATCTATGGGATGAAGAACGAAATGAAATATTAATTTTTTTTATCTTATATAATGAATATTTTATATAATTTCAAATCTTCTTATAATTGAATAAAGTGCACGTAGTAGCTAATAAATATCAACGCATGTCTTAATTTATTTTTTATATTTCTAAACGTTATTTTTCAAAGCTGATCGATAGATGATAGATGATAACTCTCGATCAAATGAACTTCAAAGCTCTCAACCAAGGATGAACAGTGACATCTCCTCAAGAATTTGAAATAATTGTGTTATTCTCTACAACATGGTATTAATTAAAAAATGAAAATCAAATTAGAAAATAAGAATATTAGAAGAAATAAATAAAATAGATCATCAAAAATGCATGAACACACAAATTGGAGTTAAGAAATTGTGATATAACAATTTGGTATTTATAGTCACACATTTTGAATTGAACGCTACCTCCCTGAGAAACTACCTCCCTGACGCTTAACTTTTGAGAAAAACTACCTCATGCACAAATTGGAGTTAAGAAATTGTGATATACGCTGCCTCCTGAGAAACTATGTGGTCATATATAAAAATAGATATAAATTATGGAAAATCATTTAGGTAATGTGATATATGTATATTGATGAACATTTAAATATATAATAAAATTTATTCGAAAAATAATATTTAATTAATTGTTTGATAGAAATTAGACACTAATTTTTGGATAGAAATTATTTTTTTATATGATAAAATGTTGACTACCAATATAATTATGATACCGTAATAATCATATTATATTATATTATTATATATATGTATTATGTATATTACATTGTATTATATTATTTTTTTTGATTTGTATATGAGATTAGACATATATATATATAAACTATTATATTATATTAAATATATAATATATAATCCTATCATACTTTATCTGATATATGCATAATAATATATTAATATAATCTACATTAATTATATATCATTTTTAATTAGTTTTGGTGAAAAATTAAAATTACAATTCTACCCTAAAGCTATTCTAGTTTTAGATATAGTAGAATTGAGATAATTTGAATCTATAATTTCTAAATCTTGACGTCCTAATTGGGAGAGAGAACTCCCACACGTGACTATTAAGTGTCAATATAAATTGGGCATTCATTTTTTATGACAATGAAAATTGAAGTCACTACTCGAGAATATATTATGGGTAAATATAATCTTTAAACCACACACGAGAGTAAATGATATCAGAAAATTCATGTGCGATGTGTTAGTATTATGAAACGTTAATATGATTCAAATGTAGACATGTAATTGCAAGGGTGGCTATTTGCTAGAAAATCACAATCTTTGGACAAATTTATAATTGTTGCAAATAAAACACAGCATTTAATGATTTTTCCAATTACAACGTACTCATTTTTTCTCACTAATTCAATTCAATGTGTCCTACCAAATTTATATGTAAACACACCATGTTTGCAATTATGTTACAAAAACTCGAACATACTCCATATAAATTTGGATTTAAGTATTAAATTAATTAGAAAAAATAGGAACGTTCTAATAACAAAAATCATTAAAGATTATGTTTTATCTATGACAATTATAAAATCGTACTATAATTATAAAATTATATAAATATTATAATTTTTAACACAAATAACCCTAATCACAAATCACTAAAGTCCAGTTCTAATCTTTAATATTTTTTTTACTGACACACATGAAGTGGTATTGAGGAGGTGTCTAAATAATCTCATTTCATCACTGGGTTATTCCCACCTGAATAATTTTTAATTTTTTTAAATTGTGTGTTTTTAATCTTAAATAATCTTTAACTGAATCGTATGAATTTGCAAGTCTTGTAGTAGAAATGGAACTCGTATCTTTTTATTTATTTATCTATTTTAATGTCTTATATTATATTTGGGATTCAAGAGGGCTTTTGAGTTTTGAGTTTTGATTGCGGATCAGATAGATCAAAAGAAGAAGAATGAAGGGATAAAATTGTAATTTCGCAAGTGATCGCCCTCGCGTTCTCCCCTCTCCGGCGCATCGCCGCCGTCTTTCACTTTCTTCCTCCGCCGGCGCCACTTCTACCGTCTTTCTTCCACGCAATATGTGTATTTGGTAACTTACTCTATAATTTTGGAGATAGAACAACGGAATAATGTATCAGTGGCGGAAATTCGAATTCTTCGAGGAGAAGAAAACCAAAATTCCGGAGGAGATTGAGGGCGAAATCCAATGTTGCTCCAGCGGCAGAGGCAGGATCGTCTTGGGCTCCCAAGATGGCACCGTTTCGCTCCTTGATCGGGGCCTTCAGCTCCATTACTCCTTCCCCGCTCACTCCGCCTCGGTCCTCTTCCTCCAGCAGCTCAAGGTATAAGCTTTTCCATTTTTTTTTTAATAAATATTTTATCGGTTTGATTTTGACTAATTTGATCGTCGACTTTATCATCCCTGATTTCGAAATCTTAGGCCTTTTCAAGCTTTGGTTGTTTGTCTAATGATGATTATGCTTGTTCATGAGCTCAAAGGTTATTGATTTTACAATGAACTGATAGTGCTGTAGTTTTGTAATTAATGTTGCACCCCTGAGGCAGTGGAGCTCGAAATTCTGCCTTTTTCGTGTTTCTGGTGTTGTGATCTGTGTTTTCAGTAGTCTAAATATGTAAATTTGGTGCTTTGCTGCTGAATCAGCAACGGAACTTCATAGTGACAGTTGGGGAGGATGAACAAATGCCACCACAGAAAGCGGCTGTGTGCTTGAAGGTTTTTGACCTCGATAAGAGACAGGAAGAAGGGTCAAGTTCATCATCTCCAGAGTGCGTTCAGATTTTGCGAATTTTTACCAACCAATTTCCTGAGGCTAAGGTACTTTATGTATACAGCTTTATTGCTTGGCATGTTTATATGCATATGCACATTTGTGAAGGTGACATGAAGTGAGGCAACTTGTTTGTTTCAATTGGTTGCATAGAAATATATATGACTGCGTATGGAGAATTCCCTTAATGGTTAACTTGTTCTGCAGATTACGTCTTTTGTAGTTTTTGAAGAAGCTCCTCCAATAATATTCATTGCCCTTGGATTGGAAAATGGTTGTATTTATTGCATTCAAGGTGACATTGCCCGTGAACGAATTAAGCGCTTCAAGCTTGAGGTTCACAGTGGTCAGTCCGGAAAAATACATTCTCCTATAACTGGTATTGGGTTCCGTGTGGATGGACAGGCATTTCAACTCTTTGCTGTTACTCCAAGCTCAGTGAGCTTGTTCAAGATACAGGGTGAAAAACCTATAGCGCAAACACTTGATCATATCGGTTCTGAAACTGCTAGTGTGATGAATGACCGCTCGGTAGGCTACTCATCTCATGTTTTTGTCTTTATTATGTAGCATGTTAGCTGGTTATGCTTGTACTGCACATCAATTGTAATTTTTAAAAAAATATTTTTGGATCAGGAACTGATCATTGGTCGGCCTGAAGCTGTTTACTTCTATGAAGTTGATGGCCGAGGCCCATGCTGGGCCTTTGAGGGAGAGAAGAAGTTCCTGGGCTGGTTTCGTGGTTACCTTTTATGTGTTATTGCTGATCAAAGAACTGGAAAAAGTACTTTCTACATTTACGATCTAAAGAACCGTTTAATAGCCCACAGTATAGCTGTTGGTGAAGTTTCTCACATGCTGTGTGAATGGGGTAATATATTACTCATTATGGCGGACAAATCTGCTCTTCTTGTTGTGGAGAAGGATATGGAAAGCAAGTTGGATATGCTTTTCAAGAAAAACCTATACCCAGTGGCTATTAATCTTGTCCAGAGCCAGCAAGCTGATGCTGCAGCTACTGCTGAAGTGCTGAGGAAGTATGGTGATCATTTATATAGCAAACAGAATTATGATGAAGCTATGGCTCAGTATATCCATACAATTGGGCATCTAGAACCTTCATATGTTATACAGAAATTTTTGGATGCACAGCGAATTTACAACCTAACAAATTACTTGGAAAAGTTACATGAGAAGGGTCTTGCGTCCAAAGATCACACCACTCTTTTGCTTAATTGTTATACCAAACTGAAAGATGTTGAGAAGTTGGATATATTCATAAAAAGCGAAGATGGAGTTGGGGAACATAAATTTGATGTGGAAACTGCGATAAAGGTATGCCGAGCTGCTAATTACCATGAGCATGCAATGTACGTTGCCAAGAAGGCTGGGAGACACGAGTGGTACTTGAAGATTTTACTTGAGGACTTAGACAGATATGACGAAGCTTTGCAGTATATAAATAGCCTTGAGCCAAGTCAAGCTGGGGTGACCGTTAAAGAGTATGGAAAGATTCTCATAGAACACAAGCCAAAGGAGACAGTTCAAATATTGATGAGGCTTTGTACTGAGGAAGGAGAACCTGCAAGGGGGGGATCCTCAAACGGAACCTTTCTATCCATGTTGCCATCTCCTGTTGATTTTATCAATATTTTCGTGCTCCATCCACAGTCACTTATGGAATTCCTGGAAAAATACACCGACAAAGTGAAGGATTCTCCTGCTCAAGTTGAAATTCATAACACCCTCTTGGAGTTATACTTGTCTCATGACTTGGATTTTCCATCTCTTTCTCAAACCGGCAGCAGTGAAAATGGTGGATCAGATGCTGCTGTGATGTCAAAAGCAGAATCTAATGGAAAGATAATATCTGATGATGCATCCCTGGAGAAAGATCGCCAGGAGAGACATCAAAAGGGGCTGGTCTTGCTTAAAAGTGCATGGCCATCTGAGCAGGAGCAGCCACAATATGATGTTGATCTAGCAATTATTCTGTGTGAGATGAACTCTTTTAAAGAAGGGCTCTTGTATCTGTATGAGAAGTTGAAACTATATAAGGAGGTGATTGCTTGCTATATGCAGACACATGATCATGAAGGCTTAATTGCATGCTGCAAGAGGCTGGGGGATTCGGGTAAGGGTGGTGATCCCACTCTCTGGGCTGATCTATTAAAGTACTTTGGTGAACTTGGTGAGGATTGCTCTCGAGAAGTTAAAGAAGTTTTGACTTACATTGAAAGGGATGATATATTGCCTCCAATTTTAGTTCTTCAAACCTTATCCAGAAACCCATGCCTTACGCTTTCTGTGATCAAGGATTATATCGCTCGAAAGCTTGAGCAGGAGTCAAAGATGATTGAAGAGGATCGCATAGCTATTGAGAAGTATCAGGTAGTTTTTCTGAGTTAATATATCTTTATTTTATCAGATAACTCAATCGTCTGCCTGAACCAACTTGGTTTGGAAAAAGAAATTGTGGTTCCCTTGTTGAATAGTCTTATGCAGCATGATATGGGCTGAAAATGATATACAATTATTAATTTGCAAGTCAATGTCCACTAACCCATCTAAGTTGGTGAGTGTTAGCAGTGAGCACTTTTTTTCTTCTTTTTAATGTATTAGAGAGAGCCTCTCCAACCCTGAAATGGTGGGTGCCCCCAATGGTAGGACGGATAAGAAGATCCTTAGGTTTAATGATTTATAGGGATCAGGTTGAGTCTACAATGCCGTAAATGCTAGACAATTGTTTATCCTCTGTTTCAGTTCCCTCCCTTACATACACGTGTTTCTCGGTTTGTGTGAATGCTTTTTACATGTTTTCTTTGGCTGGTCCTGGATGATTGCACACAGTGCTTGATTCATCTGAACTTGGATGCAAGAAATATGCATACTGATTTGTTTATTTGCAGGAGGAAACATCAACAATGAGAAAAGAAATACAGGATCTTAGAACCAATGCAAGGATTTTCCAGCTTAGCAAGTGCACTGCTTGCACCTTCACGCTTGACCTTCCTGCTGTCCACTTTATGTGCATGCACTCATTCCATCAACGCTGTCTTGGCGACAATGAGAAAGAATGCCCAGAATGTGCTCCTGAGTATAGAGCTGTTCTAGAGATGAAGAGAAATCTTGAGCAGAATTCCAAAAATCAGGATTACTTCTTCCAGCAAGTTAGAAATTCAAAGGATGGGTTTTCTGTGATTGCTGCGTATTTTGGAAAGGGAATCATCAGCAAGACTAGCGAAGGGCCTGTTGAAGATCCTAGCCAGACCAACGATCATTCCAATGGTAACTATTGAGAAACTGCATGTGAACATCATCTGCTGGTATCCACATTTTTTGCTTGATGATCGAGTTAGTTTTAACTTTGCAATAGTGCGAGCTTGGCCTCCATGAAACGAATATCCAAGTGGCCAGTACAAAAATTCGTTCCTCTTAGAGAATCGGTGCTTGATTTGTTTCTACAGCTTTATGGTTTATATTGGATAGACGGCTTTGTAATCTTGCCAACAGATCCCATATGTTTGTGTTTTAGCATTTGTGGTTAGTTAAATCCTTCTTGTTTATTTGTGCATCAATTAACTTTTGTATCATTGGATTTGTGGGATGCTTTTTTCTGGGAGGTTTTGTGAGGAAAGTTTGTGGTTAGATTCTTGTATAAGTAGTCCAATAAAATGCAATATCTCAATCTGTACTAGTAGTTTTTTTCTTCTTCTTTGAAGCCCTCTTTGCCTAGTGTAGGAATAAGAGGGTGTTGTTAGCTAAAGCTTATTTTAAAGAGTAATCACTTCTTACTTTCCCTTTCATAATTTATTCTATTGTCTCCTCTATTATTCTTTGGAAATTTTGATTTATAAGGAATATATGGTGAAAGACATCTTTCTATTCTTTATATAGTTGAAGGATAAATATAATATTAATTTCAAAGTTTGTATGGTAATGAATCAATATCAGAAAAAATTATTGGCCTTGATGTGGCCTAGCTAAAGAAGCCTTTAATTGCTTCAAACGCACAACAATATTCTTTTAAGGATTTTATTCACTACCTCCTTCTCACTCAATTATTTCCTTCAAATTATTGCTTCCCTTTTCTTTCTACCATAGGATTCTCATTCTTTACCTTGTACAAGTAATTTATACGTTGTCAAATTTTAGCCTCAATAAACAACAATACATAATATAATTTCTAAAATCATTAGAATGATTTAAAATTTATCTTTCTTCCAATCAATGCACAAGGTTTTTTTAGGGAAATGTACAAGATAATAAGCTTTAATTTGAATATTTTGTCTGGTTGGTTTGTTATTGTATAAGAAAAATCTAAGTCGTTGCTCATTATGTAAACTCCGCGACAAACACTCACATAAGAGGGATATGACATTAGACAAGCCACGTATGTCATACTCGACTTATTAAGCATTGGATGTCTAAATGCTCCTAAAATTTTCAGTTAAGATTACAAAGTCAAAATCTCCATTGAGTATGCCAACCAAAAGAGCATTTAATTGCTTATTTATTTCCTCAAATTTCTTAACGTGAATCACAATTATTTTCATGATTGAAATATCATATATATTCAAATCATACAAACAATTTATAAGTAGAAAATGCACACCTACGAAGAATAACAGTCGGTAGGATTATGATAGAAAAAATTGCAGATGGCAATATAAATTATAGTGAAGAAGAGAGGTGAAAGATGTGAGGGTAGTTTGGACAAAAAATTGGGGGGTCTTTGATTTGACAACTACAAAAACAAAAGCTACTAGTTTAGTTTAGTTTAGTTAGTAGGCCAAACCCAACTCCTAAAAGTTATTAAAGAAGCTCTCTCTCTCTCTCTCTCTCTCTCTCTCACACACACACACACACATTCACTGAGAAAGACTAACGCACTCAATACTCATCACCAAATGTAGAAAATCGGAGCCCTTAATTGCCCGATAAATTTAAAGGTTTGGATTTTGCCGTTTGCAATTATTGTCACCAACTGTATGCTTGCCCTATGCGTATACGAAGTTGTTGCTAGAATTATTACTGCTATGATCTGAATTCCACGCCCTTGTTGAAATTTTTAGGTTCTTTTTTTCTTCTTTTTATTGGAAAAAGGGCCTTCGCTATTTTGTTCTGCAACATGAGCAAAGAAAGAGAGAGGCCTCCGGAGCCTCTGGATTTCTTTATTTGGACTGTCGAGGTAATTCTTGAATTTCCTTTGTTGCTCTTCTTTTTTGGGGTTTTCCCCCTTTTTCTTTTTCTCTTTGGTTTTGCGTTTTCTTCTTTGGATCTTGCACTTTATTGCTATATTTCTTTTTAAAAAATAATTTTGTTGGAGTGTTATTTGTTCCTCTTGGTCAAAAAATTGCTATTTGGTTGCTGAAAGTGGTTTTAATTTATGAAGTTATTGACTGAGTTTGTCTGGGTTTGCTGAGTATTTAATATAGTTTTAGTAAGAATCTTAGTACGATTAATCTTTTGGGTTCTTGTTCCTGCTGAATGTGGAAATTTGGGTTCGAAAGGTGAATTGTTGAATGAGTCCACCAAATAACCATTTGATCCGTGCTAATTATGGAGCTGATTGCGAGGCCTTCACAGTTGTGGTTATTCTGTGAGGAGAAAAGGGCTGGACGTATTCCTGGGGGTGCTTGTGTGGATTTCCCAGTTGCCATCTTCAGTGAGGTGTTTTAGTAAGGCACTTTTTGGAATTTGACAATTCATTTATGGATATCGTATGTTACTCGGGTCTGAAGGCCATGTCTACTCAAAATATGGAATCTTGGTATAAATCCTGATTGACTTAGACGTTAGCCAGAGAGTAGGTTCGATCTTATTCCTTACATCTTTAAAGGTGGGCGTGATATAGTTCGGTAAAGAGAGCTTCTATGGAAATGCAATTCAGATTATAAATGAGTTTGTCATTCAGATTGTGCATCTGTCAGCAGAAATAGTAGGCATTGCAGGATACACAAACGAGGTGGATGAGGCTTGAATTTGTGCAAAAGAAAAGGACTAAGCAAGCAGCTTGTTGCATCTATGCTATAGGAGTTCACTGTTCAGGTGTACTTTCCCTTGTAGATAGGATTTGTTGGTTATTGATTGAATAAGTGTAGCCCAATATAGGAGTGCATCTATGCTCCAAAAGGGCACTGTTCAGGTGTACTTGGCTTGTAGATAGGCTTTGTTGGTCATTGATTGGATAAGTATTGCCTAATATCGGTATTTGTACGCATGCCTTCAGGACATGCACAATCAAAACTTCCGAATTATCACGTGCATTATGCTGGCAGTGTGGCCCCTGATACATGTTAAGGAATTTCAATTGTTATGGAAGTACTGTGCAGCTGTATACCGACAATGATAGCGTACTTCCGCCAGTGGTTTCTCTTTAGATCTTTCTATCTGCTGTTATGGACTTATGGTGTTGTTTTGTGTGTGCTTTGTCATTATCTTATTGTATCAGCATGTAAAATAAATATGGTGAGGCCCTCTTTTATGTTTGGCATAAGTATTCTGTATTGAACTGTAGTGTTATTTTCATCAGTGTCTTCTGCTCCTTGTTTTTTTCTAACAACTACCAATCAAGTTCCTTGCTGATTCCTAAATGTGACTTCTTTTGATTCCTAACCTAGGGCATCAAATTTAATCCTTTTGCCTCAACTTCAGCCTTGAAAGAATAAAATATGCTTACTTATGCACTCGAAGAAAGGGAAAGACTCCTCTTTTTCTTTCTCTTGAGTTGCATCTAGATTGAAGAATTGGAAGACAGAGTTAAAATCCATAATAATAAACCCATTAATGGTTGTTTGAACCATTACTCCCATGAACTATTTTTGTAGTGTTATTGGCTTATTGGGAATCTGCATTATATTGATTCATTTGAATTCCTTCCTCCAACTTCTATCGTCAAATCAAACCTGTTAATATGATGAAGGTTTTATGCTCTAAACCTGAAAAAAAAAAAATTCTACATTCTTTCCTGTTTAACTCTCAAACTCATGCCATTCAGGTTTGAGCATAAGACTGCATGTTTTAGACCTTTCCAACTTGCGTAGGTTTTAGTGCTACAAAGTCATAAAACTGCTTTAACTAGTTACTCTGCTAATAATAAAGGCTAATGTATGTACTTTTGGAGGAACCAAATGAGAAAAAGAATGTGGGGGAATGTAAGTATTGTAAAAGAAAGTAACATATGATGAATATTCAATCTTTACAATTTCTCTGCATTGTAGGATGTTGGCCTGTGGTTGGAAGAAATAAATCTTGGTAACTATCGCGAAATATTCAAAGAAAATGGGGTCAATGGAGAGTATTTGGAAGGGATGTCAATGTTTACTACTGAACAGATCCTCCGGTTCATAAGGAAGTGCCACATGAAATGGGGCGATTTTATAACCTTGTGCAAGGAGCTGAGGCGAATAAAAGGTCCCTCTCCCTCCCTCCCTCCCATGCGTGTGTGTTGTGTGTGTGATATTCTTCTGTAAAATTCCGTTTAAACACATGTTAAGCTGCATTCAGCTGCTTTTTGTCAATTTATGGTCTCTCGATTGGTTGTATTTTCTAGATAAGATCTCAAATCTCAAATAACTACGCACATGATTGTCAATTTGGAACTCGAGTCTGAAAAACTTTTAAGATTTAAAAAAACATATGGATAAACATGCCAATGGACCTGGGAAATTTGAATGGTAGCATTTATTCATTTGATGTTTATAGCTCCCATTTATTTACACACTACATGAATGGGAATCTAGAAACGAAGTTAGCTTGGCATATGAATATATTAGTTCTCATCTTCTAGGTATTCCATGATCATTTCAATTTATAAATACTCACAAAATGTGGCGGATGATAATCAACATATGGTTCGTAACTTGTAGGTTTCAGTTAAAACCACTTTGATGGAGATGAATCATAAGAATCCAACGATATAATCAATAAATATGTATCGCCATGACCAGCAAGCTACAGCCACTGATGCTTGGTCATTCTACAAAATCCATAAATTACAAGCTTATAAATCCAGAAAATTAAGCAGATTCAAGTGACAGGGTATTGAGGGGGGCACATCATTGAAAATGAACCGAGACTGCTCAATAACTAGGTGATTGATGTGTTTGTTGTTGCTTGGGTTTTAGCAGGAGTCAAGTTTGATGCTATTGAATAAATGACCAACACATATCTGTGCTCTCTGGGCAGTTCTGATATTAACATTATCCTACTTCGCTTCTGCCCGTTCCTCTAGTTGGTGGTAGATTTGCTTGTTATGTGATGCTATCTTGGTCTAAAGCACGCTCCTATATTGGAGACACCCTGTTTTTTATTTTCCTTTCTGATGTGAAATTGCAAATCTTGACTGATTGTTATGATGCATTAGTGGCCTGCTTGAAAGGGGAGCAAAAGGTACGGCGGCCATGGTGGGCTCCAGCTTGTCTTTCAGTGGTATTCGTGAAGGCGGCGAAACGCAACAGGCAGTCTCGAGTGGTGTCGTTGAAGCTGGAACCTTGATGTAGATTTGCTTGTTATGTATATGCATGTACCATTATTGTCTTAAATTTTGCTAAGCATTGTTGGTTGGTTCTTCGTTGGAGAACCTTTCCTTTGTCAAAGTTTACTTCTTTTTATTTGGGATTTGTTGAGGAAACGTCATATTTATACCCTATATATAGACAAGATGCTTTGGTTCTTTTGTAGTTTGTGTTTCCACACCCTCCCTCTGTGGATGGATAGTTCATCCCTCAAGTCGTCAAATGAATGTCCATCTTGTTTCGTGTACTTGAGTAGCCAAGCGAATGTAATGAATGTTCATTTTCAAGATTTGGTACTCCTTTTTCCATATATAAAGATGAATGTTCATTCTAATTCTAAATGCGGTTAAGTTGTGTAAATATATACTACTATGTGGACTTCACACCCTCATTATCTAATGTATCGCGTTAATACTTCATGTACGTATAAAATATTTTCAAATGACGTAAAAGGTAGTATTAAATACTACACTATATTAATTAAGAAGTAGTAACCAAAACACCAATTGAATTGCGGTTGAAGAATTGGATTGACAAGAATGCCCTCCAATAGAACACCAAACTCCAAAATTCAAAAATGAAGTGCAATCTTCTTCTCCTTTATATTCTTCTTCTCTGAACCTAAAACCCTAAACCCCATTAATCCACAATCTCCGATCCAATCTCTCGCAATGTTCTCTCCTCCGGCGAAGAAGTCCGGCTTAAGTGCTCGTAAAAATGCTTTTGATAGGAGAGACGAAGTTTCCACTCCGGTCGCCGAGAACCGGAGGCCGTTGCTCGACAGCCCCGCCCTCCTCAATCGCCCAGCAACCGGCACCCCCGCCCCTTGGGCCTCTCGCCTTTCCGTTCTTGCCAGGTACTGCCCCCCCGTATCACTTCGAATTTTCTTCGCTAATTGTTGCTCTTGTTACTGGTGGAATTGATGCTTTACTAGTTTCGCGTGTTGCCATTGCGATGGCATTAGGTTTTATGAATGTTAGGGGAAGGTACAACTTCTGTACAGTACAACATAGCGTGTGACGCTGTGTACGATTGTGTGTGTGTGTGTGTGTGTTTTGTTGCTATTATGCTGCTGATGCGACTTGATATATTTTCTCACCTAGGCGGCAATTTTCCAATTGCCTGGTTATCTTTGTCGAGAAGAGGACTCATCTAGTCATCGTCTGTATCTGTCAGTGTGTGTGTGTGTGTTTCATTTATTTATTTTTTTATTGAAAGAAAAAATGGATAAAATTAATTTAGATCCGAGTCAACAAGGTTACACAGCCACAATGGAAAATGCGAAGTTTTATCTCCAGAGATCTTAGTTTAAACTTTGATGTTTGTTAGAAATGCAAGGCTGGAGTGTGGACTAGGAAATTTTATTAGATATCAAAGAAGGTTATTATGTCTATGTATTCATTTAAGTGAAAGATCAATGTTGGCTTGTCTTTTAGATGAAATAGAATGTATGGAAGATTGCTATAGATATTCTTCTCATCTTTTAAATGAACCTTGCTGTCTCAGAATCCCGCCTGCAAAAAAAAGTGATGGAGGAGATGAGGCAGATAGTGTCGAGCCTGTCTATGTTGGGGAGTTCCCTCAAGAAGTACGTGATGCGCAAATCATGTCATTACAGAATCGTGTTCCTGGTTGGTCCAGCAACTTGGCCCTGAATACATATTAATATCGATTTATTTCATTTCTAAGATTTCTAATACTAGCCCTACTGGCAGCTGATACATCCATCTCTGGTGGAATGGACAAGACTACATCTTTAGCTTGGATCATCTGTGGGACCAGACTCTTTATCTGGAATTATTCATTACCTGCTGCTTCAAGAAAATGCATCATTCTCGACCTCACTTCAGTCACATCAGAAAATGGAGAAATAGGCAAAACTTTTTCACAGAATAACAATTGGTTAGTTTGTGTTGTCAACTGGGACAGCTCAAAGAAAACTGGCAGCAAGGTTGTTCAACAGTCCAGTTCTGCTGGAATTGTAATGTGCAATAAAAAGACTCGCACTCTAGTTTTCTGGCCAGATATACACAATGCTAATAGGGTTCCACCACTTACTTGTGTTGCTTGTTCTGAGTCTGCAGCAACTTATTTACGACAAAATGGACAATCGATGCTAAGCAAGCAGCAGCAAAATGACAAATTTGGCAACAATTTTGGAAAATCATGTTCCATCAACTCTTTGATTGCTTCAGCTATCCCTTCTGCCACCAACAGCTGTATTGCTCTAGCATGTAGTTCTGATGGTGAGATTTGTAGATTCCTATGCACCCCGACTGGTATTGTGTCTAACCAGATTGAGCATGGCATGTCAAGTGCATTTTCTCCAGGAGTTGATAATAGCCAACTTGTGGCTAGTAAGGGATACCCTAGGTCGTTGATTTGGCACTCTTTTAGTCATTCATCAGCTGAATCTACAAGACAGTTCCTTCTACTTACTAATCATGACATACAATGTTTTGCATTGAAACTTTCACCGGAGTTTAATGTGTCAAAGCTTTGGTCACATGAAATTATTGGGAATGACGTTGAACTGCCCATCCAGAAGGATCTTGCTAGCCAAAAGAAAATTTGGCCTCTTGATTTGGATATTGATGTTGATGGCAAGGTAATAACTGTTCTTGTTGCTATCCTTTGCAAGGATCGGGTCAGCAGTTCAAGCTACACTGAGTATTCTCTTCTGACCATGCATTATAAATCCAGTGTAGATATTGCAAAGCCAATAGGTGAGAAAATATTGGAGAGAAGGGTACCTCCCCAAGTGATTATACCTAAAGCAAGAGTAGAGGATGAGGAATTTTTGTTCTCCATGAGATTAAAGGTAGGTGGCAAGCCATCTGGCTCTGCTATTATACTATCTGGTGATGGTACTGCAACAGTCTCCCACTACTGGAGGAGCTCAATTAAACTTTATCAATTTGACCTGCCTCATGATGCTGGAAAAGTTCTTGATGCTTCGGTCTTTCCTTCTTCGGATGACAGTGGAGATGGAGCTTGGGTTGTACTCACTGAGAAAGCAGGAGTTTGGGCAATACCTGAGAGGGCAGTTATAGTTGGTGGAGTTGAACCACCTGAAAGAAGCTTGTCACGTAAAGGCAGCTCTAATGATCGATCTTTACAGGAGGAAAGAAAAAACTTTTCTGTTGCTGGAAATATTGCTCCAAGAAGAGCTAGTTCAGAAGCTTGGGATGCAGGTGACAGACAAAGGGCAGGATTAACAGGAGTTGCCCGTCGAAGCCCACAAGATGAGGAATCAGAAGCTTTACTAAGTCAGCTTTTCCATGATTTTCTGTTGTCTGGGCAGGTTGATGGTGTACTTGACAAACTGAAAAATTCAAGGGCATTCGAAAGAGAGGGAGAAGCAAATGTATTTACCAGGATAAGTAAATCAATTGTTGACACTCTAGCTAAACATTGGACAACAACTAGAGGCCCTGAGATCGCTTTATCTCTTGTGTCGACACAACTTGTTGAGAAGCAGCAGAAGCACCAAAAGTTTCTTCAGTTCCTAGCATTGTCCAAGTGCCATGAAGAATTGTGTTCCAGACAGAGTATGAACATATTTTCCAATCAAATTGTTTTCTGGTTCTTTTTCCGTTTGCTTTTGTTGTTTTGAAATCAGTGGTTACCTTTTCTAAGTTGTAATTAAGTGGTGTTCATAAATATATCTCTAGAATCTTAAGACAGTCTGCCTTCTGTAGCTGATATTTGCTTCTAGATCTGAACATTCTGGAGTTTACTTCCTTTTCACTAACCATTAGGACTTCTCTTGTCCCCTAGTGCTGCTGTCTTTTCATCATTCTCCAATTTTCTAATAAATGGACCTGTGAAATTTGTGCCAGGAGGATCTATGCAAACTATCATGGAACACGGAGAAAAGCTTGCTGGCATGATCCAAATGAGAGAACTGCAGAATACGATTAGCCATGCTAATGCATCTGAACTTGGCTCCTCTTATGGTTCAGATGTTCAGACTTCTGGAGCTCTTTGGGATCTTATTCAGTTGGTTGGTGAGAGATCCCGCCGGAACACAGTTCTTTTGATGGATAGAGAGAATGCTGAAGTATTCTATAGTAAGGTTTCAGATCTTGAGGAGGTGTTTCATTGCTTAGAGAGACATCTAGAGTATGTTGTCAATGGAGAAATGCCGGCACCTGTTCAATTTCGTAGATCTTGTGAACTCTCAAGCGCCTGTGTGATGTTATTTCAGGCGGCCTTTCAATATAAGAGTGAACATCGCTTGTGGTACCCTCCTCCTGAAGGCTTGACACCATGGTACTCCAAAACTGTTGTGTGGAGTGGTCTATGGAGTGTTGCATCATTCAAACGTCAGTTGCTCAATGAAACAAATCACCTTGACGATTCTGTAAAGTTCGATTTCTACTCAAATCTTGAACTACTCTCAGAAGTGTTACTTGAGTCGTATTCTAATGCTATCACGGCAAAAGTTGAACGAAAGGAAGATCATAGGACTCTAATGGAAGAATACTGGAGACGGAGAGATGCCCTTCTTGATGCCCTCTATCAGCAAGTGAAGAATTTCGTGGAAGCCAAACTGCAGGTTAGATTTATCATCCCTTCAGTTTCTGCATAGAAGCGCTATGTGAAATTCTAGAACTGATAGTAAGAGTTCAACCTATGTACACTAGGATTTTATCCCATTGTTATAATTTTGAGTAATAACTGTATGTTGAATTTTGAAGTATACAGTTACATTATTGCTATCAGAAGTAAGTTTAGAGAGTTTGTGGGGAGTGGGTGCTTTATTGGGAATATTTTTCATTTTAGGATATGGAGTTTGAGTCCCAAAAGGGGATAAAAGATTAAAAGTGATAAATTGAAACACAAGGAGTTTGTAATAACTAATATGGATCACTGCATTAAACCATGTACTTAGCTGACAAAATATATTTGTATTGTTTGTATCGAATATAAATGAAATAAATAGACAGTGAAATAGTTCACTATGCAAGTACATGAGATGGAGGACACCTTGTGTAATCCATGAACCCCAAATCCTTGTTCTTCTGGTCCTCCTAAGCCTAGACCGAAAGCGTACTCTGCAACTCAATTTACTTGTTATCATATCCATACCTCCAGAGCATGGAGAAATGGATGACATCCTTGATTATTCACCTTTTTTATGTTGCAGGACTCAGGTAAAGAAAACAAAGAGCTGCATAATGATACTCTAATGACACTTTCTTCAAAGTTATTGTCAATTGCGAAAAGACATGAGGCCTATCAAACTATGTGGAGTATATGCTGTGATCTCAATGATTCTAAACTCCTCCAAAATCTCATGGTATGCATCTGAAGTGTTGTGCTACCACTTACCAGTACTGCTGCAGTGCAGCACCACTGCTTGCATTAGCAAAAGATTGGCTCTACTAGTCATGGATGCTGTTCCCATTAGTATTTATGCATTTTTGTTTTTTATTTGTTATCCTGTAGTGGCAGGTTGGGTATTTTTTTCTCTGGCATTCTAAAATATCTGCTCAATCATCTCCTCCCATGCAATTTTTATCTAAATGAAATCTTCTCTTTTATAGAATGAAAGCATGGGACCTAAAGGAGGTTTCAGTTGCTTTGTCTTCAAACAACTATATGAAAGAAAACAACTTTCAAAGCTTATGAGACTGGGTGAAGAGTTTCAGGATGAGTTGGCTACATTTCTGAAGCATCATCCTAATCTTCGGTGGCTTCATGAAGTATTTCTTCATCAATTTTCCTCAGCCTCTGAGACTTTACATGCATTATCTCTTTGTAAGGATGATAGATCCATTTCATCCATGGAGGAGACCGAACCAAGTGGATCAAGGTGTCAATTAAATTTGGCTAGTAGAAAGCATTTTCTTAATCTTGCAAAAATATCAGCGATGGCAGGTACAGTTTCCAGCTCTAGCATACATCTAAAATTCTGTCCTAGGAGCTCAATGCATCCTTTTGTTGCCTAAAGTTTAACTGCTGGACTGTATTTTTGACAAACTAAAATCCCCGTCTGTATGTCAGTTCATTTGATGAGAAATTTGATCCTGAGAGTCACCCTTTTACTTTTCTTGCTGTGAAGAATGCAACTTTTCCAGCTAGAAAATACTGTTTTAAGTCCATTTGCAAAAATATCCTGCTGTCTGATGAGCTAGAATCTATGTTGGTATTCTGAGATTGAAAATTATTTAGCTGATTCAATTAGGGATTATAGCAACTGTAAATTGTGGTACAAGCAATTTGTTCAGTAATGCAAAATGGAACAGAACCATGAGCATGGCAGCACAATTTCTTATAATTTGTAATTATTGGCTTGAAATGTCATGACCATGTAGTAATTTTAAGATGTATGGTTTCATTACAGTCTATTAGCTCTTTCTCTCTGTTCCTTGAGCGGTTTATATGTCAAGTCAACGATTTTGGGTTTCTTGTCGAAATATGAGTTTGACAGAAAAAAACAATGTGAAAATATAGTTATAAAAAATTCTAATGAGTATAATGCTAAGTCATTGGTAGCCATTGGTACATCCATACTTGGGTATTCATTTGGGACTTCCATCCTGAAAAATGGTCATACACTGTTGTTGTGGGATTTTCATTAAGTGAAACAGGAGTCGTGAATTCTGTCTTGTAAAGGTCTGTTTCTATTTAGCACCTCATACCTGAAGTTCTTTTCCTGTTTTGTTGCTGAAATTGCGATGTCCACGCATAAAAATTTTCAGGTAGAGATCAAGGCTATGAGCTAAAGGTCAAGCGAATTGATGCAGATCTGAGCATTCTACAGCTACAGGTATGCTAATAGCTATGTTTTCTCTCTCTTTTTTTACCCCTTCTGGGGCTACATTTGACAATTTCTTGAGAGTTCATCTGACTAAATAATCATTCATTGAAAATTTGGATTAGGTCTCTAAATTGTTTCTCAAATTTGATGTTGGTTCGAGTGTCTTGTTGGCTCTAGCTCGACATTTTCAAGTTTTTGCCTGGAAGGGGTCCTGAATGCTGATTTTCTTTGGCCAGCATAACCTATAAATGCTTTATCGGCTGGAGCATTTTCCTGGTTTCTGCTCGTGGATGGGATAATTTCTCTCCATGCCTATTATATTCATTCCTCTGTCTTAGTCCAGCTGCCAATCCTACAAAAACTTTCCCTTTGTTTCTCGACATTGACATTTTCTGTTCCTTCACCATGTTTGTTTTTTATTTGGCCTTGTGATGCTAATTTAAATATTGAGATGTGTATGCCTATGAAGAACCTGGGCCTGAAACTGGAAGTTTGAAGTGAAGCAGTTGATTTTTTTACTTAAAAAGTAATACAACTTTCATTCTCTCTCAGGAAGAAATATTGAGGCTACTATCCGATGAAGAAAAACAATCAATTGGAGAGGACCTTCTTCCTCCTATTGACCTCATTGAGTTGTGCCTAAAAACTCAAAATCAGGAGCTTTCGTTGCGAGCCTTTGATCTTTTCTCATGGACCAGTGCCTCCTTTCTTGAAAGGAATACTAGCCTATTGGAAGAATGCTGGAGAAATGCTGCAAATCGGGATGATTGGGAAAGACTTTATCAAATGTCAGTAACTGAGGGATGGAGCGATGAGATGGCATTGGAGAAACTCAAGGAAACTGTTCTTTTCCAGGCTTCCAGCAAGTGTTACGGACCTGATGCCGAAACTTTTAATGGTAGTAGATTCGAGGAAGTGCTCCCATTGAGGCTGGACAGTTCCGAACATCCAAATTCAAAGTACGCGAGTTCGTCTGTCGAAACTGTCCTAATGCAGCACAAGGATTATCCAGAAGCCGGCAAGCTGATGCTGACAGCATTGATGCACGGGAGTGTTTGGGATGCTTCCAGCCGAGATAGTGTCCCGACTGGAATGGACTTCGAAGGTTCTTCTCCTCTGAAGTGAAACCGTTTTCTTAGATGCTTTGTTAGACTTGTATAGTCTCTGTAATCGTGAGGGGGTTCACTTAATTCGTTACTGATATTCAATGTAGTGTATTCAATTAGAAATCAAGGGTGCAGGTGCCCAAGTGGATTTCATGAATCATGATTATGTACAAAAAAGCTCAAAGTAGAATTTGTTTTCTTAAATGTGGAGCTTTACAAATTTTGCTCTTGATAGTTTGGTACTACTTCCTATTCTCATAATTATTGTTCCCTTGTGTGTGTGTGTGTGTGTGTGTGTGTGTGTGTGAGAGAGAGAGAGAGAGAGAGAGAGAGAGAGAGAGAGAGAGAGGTGAGATTTCTTAAATGTGGAGCTTTACAAATTTTGCTCTTGATAGTTTGGTACTACTTCCTATTCTCATAATTATTGTTCCCTTGTGTGTGTGTGTGTGAGAGAGAGAGAGAGAGAGAGAGAGAGAGAGAGGTGAGATTTCCAATTCCAAGTGTCAAATGTCTTGTGGGATGGATGTCTTGTTGTGGCCTGTGGGATGGATTGTGTGTGTGTATTGGATAGATTTGTACCAATGGCATTTAGATTTTTGTGCGCCAAGTGGCAAAACGAAGACCTGGGCTTCACTTCGGAAAAATCTAGGAGGAAATCTTGATCAGCAAAATCAACCAATCAGCTCATGCTGATGTGTCGATGTTGTGATCCACAATTTGATCTCATTTCCATATATAACCCTCTCCTCCTTCACTCCTACTTCAACACCAACAAATATCAATCTTCGCAGCATAACTTCACCAGAGAGTTGTTTGAAGCAAAAATGGCAACTTCAGCGATCCAACAATCTGCATTTGCTGGTCAGGCAGCAGCCCTCAAGCCACAAAATGAGCTCGTCCGAAAGGTCGGCAACGTCGGCGGCGGCCGCTTCACCATGAGGCGTACCGTCAAGAGCACTCCCCAAAGCATCTGGTAACTATTAACTCACTGAGGAAAAAAAAAAGTTACTTTGCAGGTATATATGCATTCTAACTAGTTAGCTTGTGTTTCGTGTCAATTTTGATTATTAAAATAGGTACGGTGCGGACAGGCCCAAATACTTGGGCCCATTCTCCGAGCAGACCCCATCATACCTCACCGGGGAATTCCCCGGTGACTATGGTTGGGACACTGCCGGGCTCTCAGCCGATCCCGAGACGTTTGCGAGGAACCGGGAGCTGGAAGTGATCCACTCCCGTTGGGCCATGCTCGGTGCATTGGGCTGCGTCTTCCCCGAGATCCTCTCCAAGAACGGGGTCAAGTTTGGAGAGGCTGTGTGGTTCAAGGCTGGATCCCAAATCTTCTCGGAAGGCGGGCTCGACTACTTGGGCAACCCAAACTTGATCCACGCTCAGAGCATCTTGGCTATCTGGGCTAGCCAAGTTGTCCTGATGGGCTTCGTGGAGGGATACAGAATCGGAGGAGGCCCGCTCGGGGAGGGCCTCGACAAGGTCTACCCGGGCGGGGCCTTCGACCCGTTGGGCCTAGCGGAAGACCCGGAAGCATTTGCTGAGCTGAAGGTGAAGGAGCTGAAGAATGGAAGATTGGCAATGTTTTCAATGTTTGGGTTCTTTGTGCAGGCCATTGTCACTGGAAAAGGCCCAATTGAAAACCTGTATGACCATTTGGCTGACCCAGTGGCCAACAATGCATGGGCCTATGCCACTAACTTTGTGCCTGGCAAATGAGGAGGAATCTCCATAATTATTATTGTATTTGTACATGGAGTTGTTGTGCACTATGGAACTTGAGTTGTACCTTTTTATGAAATGAAATGAGGGGTTATTTTCTTTGGCTACTTATTCTCTCTCCCTCTCTATTACAAAAATAGATTAAATTCATTTAAAATACAGCATCATATTAAATACCAATAACTTAATAAATGAACTAGGTGGGTACCCAATGTACAATGAACACCAGCCGTAGATTATTCTCATCATAGAAATATAATAATATTAGTACGTGTAAAATACAAATGCAAATAAAATGATATAATATATTGAGGGACTATATCTATTCATAATCTAAATAAAATGAAAACTACTTGTTTCATAATTCATGCCATAATATAAATCTTTAAATTGGTATAAATAATACGACACCATATTAACCACATCCTTTTTCTCAAAGTGGCCACAAGAGTTTATTTGAATGGTAAGCCTAAGTGTAGATTCTTAATAATAATACTGTCATACTATTAACTAATAATTAAAAAATATACTATTTATTAACACATAATAAAAATATACTTAAAATATTACTTCATATGAATATTATCCTGCACACAGTAGTCTAAATATTTTCGTGAACACCTACTGTTTAAATGCCACATGAGCTACTATTTGGATTGTAAAAAAAAAATCCTCTTTATATTACATATTCAACATGTACTTTCAAAATTCTTTCAACTTTAAAATTATAGCTGTCATATAATTTACAAGTACTCGAGAAGTAATTAAACTATCGTTTCAATCACCTAATAATATTAATATTATTATTGAATAATTGCTCGACTACCATTCAACCAACTAGATAAATCAGTTCTAGTGGGGATGACGTAGTGATGAAGTGAGGTTGCTTGAAGACCAAATATCATGGTTCGAATCTCCTCAATATTACAGATTGGAGGTGTGAGTAAAAAAAACAACAACTAGATGAATTAATACTTATTCTCCAACTTTTATTTTTAAATTTATAATGAAAGCGTGCAGAGATATAATATAACCCTAGCATTTCACAGTCTTCAAAATTGAAGTTCTTAAAATACTTGAAATCTAACTCAACAGTAACAGCCCATTACGGTCCAGTCACCCCTACCTCCCTCTCTCTCTCTCTCTCTCTCTCTCTCTCTCTCTCTCTGGCTGTGGCTTGCCCTTTTCCACGTTCCCCCACTCCCTCCCTCAATGCGCCACCTCATTAATGGCATTTCAGTCCTTCGCCGCATTAGCGATTCATGAACTCCCCCGCCGCCGCCGTCACATTCCGCAGCGCCGGCGGCCTTCTTTCTCGCAATGGTAAAACCCCTTAAACCCCATTTCCTCCCGTATCCGATTCTGGTATCCAGCCGCCGTTTCCGCCGTCTCCTCACTTTCTCGTCGAAGCCTGATCTCCAAAATCAGGGCTTTCTGAATCTAGTCCACCGAGTCTGCGAAATATTATCCAATCCGCGAATCCCATGGCGGGGGAGCCCGGAACTGAAATCCTTGACGCCGAAGCTGAAACCATTCCACGTCGCCAGAATCATTGAAACACACAACAATACTGATTCTGTTTTGCAGTTTTTTTATTGGGTTTCTAAGTGGCATTTCTACAAACATGATATGTGCTGTTATATGTCCATGTTGAATAGGCTCGTTAAGGATCAGAATTTCGCGCCTGCGGACCATGTGAGGATTCTGATGATTAAATCTAGTAAAGACGAGAGGGAGATTAGAAAGGTTGTTGATTTCTTGAATGAGATAAGTAGTAAGGGCCTTTCTTATAGTCTATATAGTTTTAATTCTCTTTTGATTCAATTGGGCAAGTTTAATATGGTCGTTGCAGCTCAGAACGTGTATAAAGAAATGTTGAGTAGTGGGATCAAGCCCAGTTTGTTGACTTTGAATACCATGATTAATATTCTGTGTAAGAAAGGGAAAGTTCTGGAGGCTGAGATTATCTTGGCTCAGTTATATCAGTATGAAATGTTTCCAGATGTGTTCACTTATACGTCATTAATTCTCGGGCATTGTAGGAACAGAAATCTGGATAAAGCGTTTGTAGTTTTTGATCATATGGTAAAGAAAGGGATTGATCCCAATGCAGTGACTTATACTACACTTATTAATGGGTTATGTGATGATGGAAGGGTTGATGAGGCTTTGTGCATGATTGAAGAGATGATTGAGAATGGTATCAAACCTACAGTATACACTTACACAGTTCCCATCACAGCGTTGCTTGAAGTTGGGCGTGTAGATGAGGCAGTCTCTCTTGTTGCAAGCATGAGAGAGGGGGGCACTCTACCCAATGTGCAGACATACACAGCCCTGATCAGTGGATTAGCAAAATCCAATCAACTTGAAGTAGCAGTAGGATTGTACCACAAGATGGTGAGGAATGGATTGGTTCCTACCACGGTTACATATAATTCTCTGATACATGAACTGTGTGAGAGAGGAAAAATAGACACTGCTTTTAGAATCTTTCAGTGGATGGAGCAGCATGGTCATTTGGACAAAACTGAAACGTATAATGCTATGATCAATGGTTTCTGTCTGATAGGAAATGTTGAAAGGGCAATGATTCTATTTGGTGAAATGCTGAAGGTGGGTCCCCCTCCCAATATGATCACGTATAACACTCTAATGAATGGATACATCAGACGTGGGTATCTAGATAACGCCAGTAGGTTGATGGAGGTGATGAAGGAAAATGGATGTAAACCTGATCAATATACGTATGCAGAACTCATTTCTGGGTTTTGCAAAGGAGATAAGCTTGATGCGGCTTCTGCATTGTTTCAGGAAATGATGCAGCAGGGTCTGAGCCCAAATTTGGTGAACTATGCTACTCTAATTGATGGCCTCTGCAAGAAAGGGAAAGTTGATGATGCATTGATTTTGCTCAAAAGGATGCAAGAAGTGGGTTGCCATCCAAATATAGAGACTTGCAATGCTGTTCTTAATGGTCTATCTAAAGAAAATAGGCTGTCTGAAGCAGAGAAACTATGCAGTGTCTTGGCAGAAAAAGGTTTGCTTCCTAATGTGATCACATATACTACTCTAATTGATGGTCTCTGCAAGAATGGTGGGTTACATCTTGCATTCAAGATTTTCCATGAAATGGAGAGAAGAAATTGCTTGCCAAACTTGTATACCTATAGTGCATTGATCAATGGTCTGTGTCGGGAAGGCCGTGTTGATGATGCAGAGATCTTGCTGGAAGAGATGATGATGAAAAAATTGTATCCTGATGAGGTCACTTATACCTCATTGATCAATGGCTTTGTATCTCTGTGTAGACTAGATCTTGCATTTTCTATGCTTCATCGGATGATAAGTGCAGGTTGCACCCCAAACTACCGGACTTACTGTGTGTTGCTGAAAGGGACACAGAGGGAAAGCCAGATTGTTGCGGAAAAAATCGCAGTGCAACATGAAAGTGTGCACAGTCATGTTTTGGATGAAAAAGAAGTTACTGTTGATACCTTCTGCAATCTACTAGTTAGGATGTCTGAGATTGGCTGTGATCCTTCTATTGATACATTTTCCATCTTAATTGGAGGTCTGTGTCATGATGGCAGAAGTCAGGAGGCAGATCAGTTGGTAAAATTTATGAAGGAGAAAGGACTAACTCCTAATGAGGCTATATATTGCTCTCTCCTCAATGCTTATTGCAAGAATTTGAGAGTAGACACTGCTCTAGATACACTTAATCTGCTTAACACTAGGGGTTTCAACCTCCCTTTATCAGTTTATGCAGCTATTATATCAGCTCTTTGCAAAAGACAACGAATAAAAGATGCTGAAGTGGTGTTCAACGACATGCTTAAGAAACCATGGAATGGTGATGAGATTGTTTGGACTGTCTTGATTGATGGCCTGTTCAAGGGTGGGGAATCACAATTATGCTTGAATTTTCTTCATGCAATGAACTCAAAGAATGTCCCTATTAGTAAGCAGACATATCTAATGCTAGCAAGGGAAATGTCTAAAACTGACGATTCTATCTCGGAGAACCAAGTTTCTGATCGATTGCAAGTCCTAGGAGACCAAAAACCAGGATAATGTTTCCTGGGTGATATAGTGAACAGAAAACACATTTTTGTCATGGAAAATATGTTCTTATTTGATACCTTGTATTTTTCTGAACAAGGGTGACTTTTCTGCAGCATCCCGAGAAAGGATTTTAAGCTGCAAATTAGAATCAAATAAGTGGTGAGCTGATTTATGCTATTCTATTGAAATATTTTCTTATAGTTCTTTGGTTTTCATGTTCTAGAAGCACGATTTTCACTGCAGTAATCTTCTTGCTGTTTTAATATCTGTGTTTGGTTTTGGTTTCTCAAGAGTTCCAATTGTCATATAGGTTGTGCATTGCTCACACAGATATCATGGAGTTGCCCAATTCTTGGGATTTCACTCATCAATTTGTCATTCTAGAGTGAGAGATGTGTGACCTGGTTGCCCGGTTACCAATGATTTCAGGTAATACATTGACCCTCTGTTTCATACTCTGAACTTTAACTAGATTTTGTGGTAATGAGACCATATAAGTAGCTATTATGAAATAATAGCATTAGTTGCTACTCAATGCTTTTGGGATGTTGCATGAAAGCTGGCGGAGGGAAAGCAGTGAAGTAATGATTCTCTCCAACTAAAAAAATACGTTTGCCTAGTTGCATCAAGTTTCTGTTTTGTCGCAGAGTAGTTGGATTTTTGCGATGGGAGAAATCATGATCTGATTAGAGACTCAATAGCCCTTTGTGGCATTCAGAAAGTTCGATTAGTTTAACATCCAGATGAAATTTGGTTAATGTTATTCTAGAACTAAGACCAGGTAGAAGGCGTTGGTAAAATGTTGGTATCTCAGAATTACTGAGAATGGCCTTACCTGTTAACTTATCTGCATACAACCCGGTGCTAATGGACGTTTGATCCGGACGTCTCTTATTCAGGTTCTTGCATAGAGCTCGGGTGTAAAAAATATGTACAGTTTTAGAGCCATCTCTAGATATTCAAGAACGCAAATGGGAGCCAGTTGCTTCATCAATTCGTTATTGAGACCTTGGGAAATTTCAATGGCATCGACACTTCTTGGACTGTCTTAATACCATTCTTTGGGATTAGTGTTTGGATGACATGGTCTTATTGCATACCCCTTGTATTCTTTAGAGCAAGCATTAGTCGTAGCATGTAAAATTTGAACTATTCTTTTGGAAAGCAGCTAGGAATTTTCAGTTTGCTTCTACATTGCATAACCATGTGATTCATGATATTGTGCAGATATGATATGATATGACCCTAGTTGCAGATAAATTAATCGATCTCTGTAATCACTATGCCATGTTTGGCCGTGTTCGCTTCGTGTTACATCCGATGTTTTGCTTAATCAATACACGTCATGTATGCATTTGATATCATTCAATACAACACATGAAATGTAATACGGAAATATCATGCCTCTTTTTTTTTCTTTTTTTTTTCAAAATTCAATATTCATTGTTTTCGGCTGGTTTTGGCGTAGTATATGTGATCAAAACCCATATGTTTGTATTGATGTAGGCAGCCAAATTTTGGTTCAATGGTTGAAGAAAACACTAAACAAGAGGGCTAAACTTTCAGATTTAGAATCAAAATTTGAATAATTTAAAAGGCTGTCAATTCTTTGCTATCACCATTTTACATATTCCTACACTAATATATTTATGCATAGGCCTACCAAAATCATAATCTTTCGCAGCAAATGATTTAAGAAAGCAAGGAGGCCGCTATTAGGCAACAAAAACGTAAGCATCAATGAAAGTGTAAAGAGAGTGCTCAAAACAAGCCGACGCCCACATCACCCAACCTTATATTCCAATAAACATATCCCTCCAACTACTATATCCATTCCCATTTGGCCTCTTTCCTTCATCCTTTAGCTATCCATCAACTCCTTTTGCCTTCACCAAACTTAATCACCCTTCCTCTCTCTCTCTCTCTCTAGATTATTTCATTACTCTTATCAAACATTTATCTCTTGGATTTTGCTGCACAGTCGCCCGATTCTCCTCTCTACTTCGTCATCATGGCATCAAACAGGAGGCTGATTGATAAGTTCCAAAACTAGTGGCAAAAACAATAACTCCCATCTCCTATTAATATAACACACACACACACACACACGCAACATGCAAGAGAGAGAGAGAGCAAATATGGGAAGGCAAAACAAGGATGGAGCAGTGGTGGGATCGTCGATTGTGCTACTGCAAGAAAGGTTTAAGCAGCTGCAGAGATTGAAGGAGATGAGAGAAGAGAGACAGATACTGATGCCAATGCCTCAAGCAACTGATCGTCATGACCTTTCAGCCAAGAGTTTTTCGACGTCGAGTGCTGCTTATCAAGACCCTCTGGCTCTTGGGCTCAACTCCACCTCTCATCACACACCACATTCTAGAGCCATCAATCCACAGCAGTTTCCTGTTAGAGGACATCACAATTTTTTCGAAATTCCTGATGTTGATACGTCTCTTCGTCTCTAGATAGATAGATATTCATCATCATATCATATATATATATATATATATTTATATATGTACGTGCTTTGTGGGATCACATTCTTTTTTCCTATTTTCTTTTACCTTTCTTTATCTCCTAGCTAGGAGCTGTTTTCTCCATGTATGAAACGTTAATATAATAAGAGAAACTAGTTTTGACTCGTATATATAAATTGCATGTGATCATCTTTCTTGATTAACAAAGAATATGCCTAGTAGGATGCAAAAGTCACGTTTAAACGAGAAATCTATTTTCAGAGCACACCTATAAGTAGCGGCTTGAACATACTGTAGATTATTAAGCACAAGAGTTTTGAGCAACAATATTAGTACGTGTTTAAAAACATTGATAAATCACAGCAATCGATTAAGATAGTCCCTTTTGCGAGCGATAAGTTGTTCATTTTTCTTTACTTGATAATAGTGCATGATCTATCGATATGAATATGATGGTCCGATCATTACAAGAAGTGGACAAACATGTGTGGCTGCTTAGAGAGAGAAAGCTACAATGTAATAAAATGAAATAGGGAGGAATGAAGGCACAAGTTTTGGTTTGGTGCAGTTGAGAATGAGAGGTGACAAAATAGTGGGAGATTAGGTATTGGTTTTTGCATTGCTTATTTTTGCCCCTCCCTGCCTGCTTATGGTACAATGCTTTTGGCCGTCTTCTATGAATACAAAATTCAAAATGGTGGCTATTTATGTAAATAGGAAACTCAGTTTTCTAGCTTTTGCCTTATTTTTATTATTTTATGTAAATTATTAAAATAAATTAATTGAATATAAACACTATTTTACTATCGTTTTGCTATATAAATTTGAAGAAAAAAAATGCACAATCCCAATACGCCATTAAAATGAATTATTTTTTGAGAAAAACGTGTTAGCTTTTTTTAAAAAAAAAAAAAACTAGCAACTAGTTAGAAAGAAATTTTTAAAAACAAATACCTAAGAAAATACTAACTTTTGATTACCTTACAACTTCCTGTATAAAGGCTACAAACTCTGAAATCAATGAGATATTTTTCTTAAAAAATTGTTGATCTTCTAACTAATCGGTTGGCTTTGAAATTACACTACGTATATGTATGATCATTACTGTATAGGCGTGTTTCGCTACTCATACTCATGTACTCATGGGTACGCATCAACTCGAAAAACGTTGATAAGACTCGAACTCATAATCTTTCAACCATGTAATCACTCGATCCGCCAACCAAGCTGCCCAGCACGGCTAGGTGGAATAGTTTCAAATGACAGACAATATAGAGCAAATGAGTGAAGAAAGGGTGATTGAATACATGCATACTACATGTATAAAAAATCAATGCATCTCAATGCAAAGTTGTGAAAGCTAGCCCAAATTTTGGTGATAAGAAAATACAAGAGAATGCATTCTCTTCAAGCAATACAACACTGAACTTCCGCAGTGAAAACGAAGATGCAACACCAAGGACTTGAGATACCACCTTAGCAACTTAATGAACCACACACACCGTGCTCGGCTAATGGGGCCAGCTTCAGCTGTGACCAAGGGGCGGAGGGTGGTTGATAAGATGGGAACTTCTAGGATCATATAGACAATGCGAGATTGCAGCAGGCAGTTGATGCCATAGACAGCCCTCTATCCACAGCATCATTACATGTCATGCATTTCACTCGAACTCTCCTTTGATCTGTGCTTTCGTTTCTTACTCCTGCCAAAAAAGGAGCTATGCTTTACATGAGAGAGAGGCGGGGGAGGGGGGGGGGGTGTAAATGATAGGTTTATGGTAAGTGGTAAGTACTTCTCATGTGAAGTTGGATCCAAACACGATTTAAGTTTCCTGTCGATGTGCTTTACATCTTTAGAGGTAGGCGTCTCAAGCTTACCTATCTGTAATAACACCCAAAGCAACTCAGCAGTTGAACAAGGTCAAGAACAGACATATTTAGTTAGGATAATGGCATAATGCAAAAAAGTCAGGAGGAAAACAATACCAGCCCATCAATTGCATTCATGGAAACATTGAGCTCTGAAGTCCCATGAGCTGGATGCTGCCGAGAGTGGACACTTTTGAGGAATCTGTCATAGAATTATTTCCAAGAATAAATAAGCATTCTCCACGACTACATAATATATTCAGGGGTTTGGAAGCTTTTGAACCTCTCGAAGTCTATAGTTTTATGCAATTCACAAGATCTACGTAGAGCTGCCAATGATAGCTGCAAAAGCAGAAAAAACAGATTATAAACCAATAGGATAAGAGTGTGCCGGCTGAAATAGAAAGCCATACAAAAAATGCATGCATATTATGGAAATGTGATCATAACCAACTAACCAAGCACAAATGTAATTACAAGCAACATCACCTGTCCAGTGCAATTTGTGGTACAAGTTTGGATTGTCATGATATTGGGGCAGAAATTGAAATATTCAACATTTGTCATCAAATTGGACAATGAATAGCTTAATGAGAGCTTCAGAACGTTCTCCAATATGACACTGTATCTTAAGGTCACCCTAAGGAGCAAAGGAAATATCAGAAGTAGAAATTGAATAGCACCTGCCCAGGTGGGAATAGAAGGGGAGCATCTGTGCGCATAATTTTATCAACCTCAGCTTTCGCAGATTCATGCAAACTCTGCAGCCAAAATAAAAGACTAAAGTGTTATTGTGTTAAAGCATGAAAGTATATGACAAGATATCATAGAAGTTCATGTTAAAACGATAGCTTTTTCCCTTTGACAATTGGGGCCATCATCCAGGCAACCAGTTAACTCGCAAATAATGAGATGCTAACTGGAATCTATAAAGTCATCGCATAACAGGAACTGATATCAAATTTTGAGCTGGATTACAGAGTCGTCATGCATATGGTGGACACTCCTAGAATCGTGCTAAGTACATATCCTTAAACATGATATGTACATTTTACAACTTATGAATCTATATAACAAAAAATAGAAAATTTTCATATACAAAGAAGAATACTCATTGTCGAAGGTTTTGACATAGAATAAGATAAAAGTAAATATTAGAAATATAGCATCATAGTAACATACACACACACAGCGATAAATTTCCAGGAATAAATCAACAAAGTCATTTATTTCAACAAACAGAATTTGCTTTTAGCAGTTTTGACCATATTGTAGAATATAATTGAAAAACCAGATAAAGCAGAAATGAGAAATAATCTTAGAAAAGTCAAGTATGACCAGAAAGGGACCTTTAACTCCTCAGAATGACCCGCTTTTGCATCACCAGACTCCTACAGAGTGAAGAAAAGTTTAAATAATAAGCACCTCATGTAAGTATGTAACGCTGGTATATGGATCAACTAAAGGAAGTAATAAAGAAGCTGCAGCATATGAGTAATTATTGCGTTAAGAAAAAATCATTAGTTCTTATATTTTCATATATAATCACAATAAAGAACCTGCAGATCACTGATAAATCCTTCAAGTGGTCGATATGGTGCATAAACTATAAGGTCAAATCCTAGACTCTGCAATGACAGAAAACAGTACCGATCAATTAGAAAAGTATAACAGTATGGAAGCAGTAAATCTATGTTATATTCATGCCTGAAGAACCAGCATTTCATTATCAAGAATCATATGATGATCCTGTTCGATCCCTTTCCCAAGCTCCTCTGCTGATACATGGTTCTCCTCTGCCTTACAAGCAGCATATATGCAGGTCAACCTGCAATGCCGATGAGTTATATGAGTTATCCGTTGACATAATCAAGATTTCCTAGCCTAAGTATCTCCCATCCAATGTCACAGACAATGTTTAAGTACCATGCATATACTGGCAATATCACTTATAATGATGGGGTGATTTTTTTTTATTTTTGGTGGGTGGGGTGGGGGTGGGGATCTTCAGGAATCTCAAAATCAATAAATAACCAATCTAAGAGAAATGTGGTAATGAGAAGCAGCCATACATGATATTCTTTGGATGATGTTCCATCACAGACCATTGCAAATAAAACCTTTTAAAGTAAATAAGAGCAGTGGCCTGCACAACAAATGAGACATGAGTTTGAATAACAATCATCTATAATATTTGCTTAGCATTGATGCCAAAGCTATAATCACCTGAATTTTACGTGGAAACTTGAAGGCATCACAAACATCTTGGATTTTAAACTCGTAGAAAGCCCGCAAAAGTTGTTCTTCTTCTGTCTTGAGAGCTTTTGGGCGTGAATGCTTGTCAGCTGAACACCAGCAATACAGTGACAAGGAAATGACTAAGCGATTCTTTTTATTAACAAAGAAATCCATGATATCTAGAAATGATAGCAAACATATGCAGATCCCAGTCCACTAAGAAAAATAAAACTTTACCATTAGCCTTTGCATCACTTTGTGGTTCAGCATAAGAGAAGGATCCATCAACATCTACTTCCATCCGTGTAGCTCCATACTTTTACAACACATCACAGTCTTAGCATCATTCAGAATGTCATATGGTGTAGAAACACTAAAATCAAGATAAGTTTTAAACAAACCCAGACGAATTTCACTTGACAAGTGGACAGCAATAAGATGTATATTGAATTCGCCATATATAAAGAAAATATTAACAGTCTGCTCCTTCCAGCTAGTTTGATGGAAATCAGATCTAGAAGACTAACTATTAATCAAGTCCAACAACTAGTTCGCAGACGATAGTGCAAGCATAAACCCTTCAAAAAATTCAACTTCCTAGAATGAATTCACCTTTGACAAAAGACAAAATCTAAAAGGGGATTTTGAGGATTTGTACCATCCAGAGTAGCTGGCATTGAGAACAGCAATGGCCTGTTTGGCAGTTAATTAGCTAGGAACCTCAAGAAAAATGGTTGTAGAATTAATCATCTAAGCTCCGTGACTCTTAATGCTTCCCGCAGAATATCTAATTAGCTCACCTGAATATTCACCTCCCAAACTAAATTCTAATTCCTTAGATTGCAGCAGACCCCATTACAAATCTTACTCCAATTAGTGAAACACGCAAGTGTATAACTGCATACCTTCTCAAGTGCTTGCTTAGCTCGTTTATTAGCCTCCTTGTATTTCTCCTTCTGCAAAATCCATAAAAAAGCTGAGGTTCATACATCAAACGGTCGAAACAAATTTTCAATTTGAGAAAAGCACAAGGTATGATCAGAAAAACCACAACGACAGCAATAACTATAAAGAAACAACAGTTTCTTCAAGGAGGCAATACAAATGGTGATAAAACAGCAAATATGAAAAAGAAAAAACATATTTTTTGGAGGGAATAATCATTACAAGAGCCTGAGGCGTGAATATCCACTTTGCTCTGTGCGTTGAAGTCCTAAAATCCGCCATTGATCTCTGTCTCTAGCACATTGAAAAAAAGGCTTTCAGATTACCAAAAAAAAAAGAAACTCCCGCAGTAAAATGAGTTTCAAAAGTAACGAGCAGTTCATATTTTCACCTTTTATTAAAATTAAAGCTCTCAGAATCACCAATAACTAGGATAAATACAAAATAACTGCTTGAATTCCACCAGATATTTCAGCTCTGCGTTTCAGCAATGTCAGAACCTGCATTTACATCAAAAAATACTTTAGAGCAATTCATCCTTCAGAATCCGACTCCTCCAATTTCAAATTACGGAATGACGCCCCTTCTCAAGAAATTATAATCAACTCAATCTCACAAATAAAATCGATAGAACTAATTCACACGAAATCATTACTACTATCTCTTATGCTTCCGCCTCCATCGCCACCTCCGTATCCGCCGTCGCCGCCGCGTCTGCTAAGGATTTTGGAGGCAGAGGTTGGGATTTTGGACGGGCAGTTGAGAGTGAGTCTTCTGCTGAGTGAAATCAAAATGAAAATGCCGGGATATCACTCCACCCCCTCTCTTTCCCGTGAATATCAGTTTACCCCCTACACAATCACGTATCTCACTTTTAACCCTTCTAGTCTCATTTTTTCCCCCTGTTATCTCATTTTTCACCCCTATTCTTTTAAGTATAATCTATCTCGTCCTTGATATTTTTGATGAAATAACTTCCAAATATTCTGAGCTATGTTTTTGGGGGTTTCTATTTGCACCACTTAGTTTACTCTTTGCACCACATCTACTCATTGCACTATAATTTTTACTCTTTGCACCACCAATATCGACAATAATACCCTCTCATCTAAAATATGTTTTTTACATAAAAAAAAACTTAAAATCAGGAAAATTAAAAACATAAAATCAGTTTTAAAAAAAACGTAAAAAAAAATTTAAACTCATTTGATAACAGTTAAAAATAACGCAGTGAAAAAATTTCAACCCATCAATTATTCGAATTTGATGCTAGTTTCAACCCTTCAATAGTTTAAGATGCTATGATATGTTATTAGAATGATTGGATGCTAGTTTGAGTTGATTGTGCGCAAAAAAACGAGGTTTTGAGCGAGTTGTTGATTTGATTTTTTTCTCAGAATGCATTTTGTTAGGACTGCATAATTTGAACTTTTAGCTTTTGTTCGAACTCAATAGATCGAACACCATTTCAAAATTTGAGTTTTTCAATGTGTTCGAACTCAAGAGTTCGAACACAATCAAATTCCAAACATAGTTGTTTTGTTCAAACTTCGTTTTTCGAACTCTTTGAAAAATGTTCGGATTGTATTTCTCGAACAAAACGCGATAACATGTCTAAAAAATCAACGAAAACTCATAATTCAATAGGTACAAACTAATCAAAATGATTTACATTTCTATGTTCTTCTTCATTTTCATTCCGCATTGTATCTCTTTCGATATTTCCCACCACAATTGCACAAGTTGAATCTAGGTTGTTGAGTGAAATTGTGTTCAATACTCCTATCTTTTTTTAGACGTTTAGATCTTGTCGTTTTGGATTTTTAATAGGTTTAATAATATATTTTTTATTGTTTTAATTTTTATTTTTTTTATTTTTATTTTGTGGTGCATTGAGTAATAATTGTAATACAAACAAGTAAAAAAAGGATAAATAAGTCATTTCGTATTTATTTTATTTTTCATTTAATTTTCTAGTGGTACAAAGAGTAAATTAAGTGGTGCAAATAGAAACTCTCATGTTTTTATATTTAATAACTAATAGATGTATTGATCATCTAATTAATCTTATTTGTTTTAAGAAAATAATATTTTTTTAAATGATACAATATTTTATAATATAGTATGAGAATACTTAAATATATATTTACAGACAAACACTCTCGTACATCTTTGAGGCCCATAATTTTAAGTTACGAACGGGTGAAATCATCTGCTACATTTTATGTAAAATTTGGTGTTGCACGATTGAATTTATTAATTTTTCTTCAATTTTTTTTCGTGAATTTTAATATATTGTGTTTTAGTTTAATTTTACACTTATTAGTTAGTGTTCATCATATCCCATTAGGGCATATAATTATTTTTCAATATCTAATTTTATTTTGTAATTAATAATTGATTATTTCGTAAAAAAAATAATTATATATCCTAATTAGGTAGGATGAATTATAATTAATAAGTGAAAAAATAAATTAAAATACAATAAATTGAAATTGAATAAAAAATTGAAAAAATTAATAAATTTAATTATACAGCATAATATTGCACACAGTGTAGTAGATGATTTCATGTGCACAATTGTGACTTATAAAATTAAAATATCATTCTCAGGGGTCAGGGCGGCCGTTTCTTGTGTGCAGGCCAACGTTTTCATCTCTCTCTCTCTCTCTCTCTAGCATCTAAAATTTTGGAAGATGATGTTTGAGTCATGGGTTGATCAGGGAACGAAATGCAAATCAAGAAAAGAAAGCCAGCAAAACGAGAAGACTGATGATGAAGCTAACTGCTTTGATAAACTGCCTTATGAAACAGTGGTTGATATAGTTTCTAGGCTCCCAATCACATCTCTAATTCAGTTCAGCTTCGTTTCTCGCTCCTCAAACTCACTGTGCCAAGATCCACACGTAGTAAACACACACTTATTACGATCATCAATCAAGGGAAGCTCGTGCTTGATCTTGCACTCTGATTATCCAATTCAAAACCAGCTTCATTTCCTCCAACTCTGCGATGGAAAACTCCGAAAAATCGACACCCCTTTTGCTTCTCGGATGCCTGAATTCAGCATACTAGGTTCATCCAATGGTTTGCTATGTTTGATCAACACCTTGTTTCCAGAGTCAATCTACTTGTACAATCCCTTCACAAGAGACCATGTTGAGCTCGCCAGGAATCTTGATTTCCAAGGCCAGATTGTTGTGTATGGATACGGATTCAGCCCCGTTACCAATGATTACAAGGTGATCAAGATTGCATACTACACTCGTGGATTCAGACATGAATCCGAGGTTCAAATCTTCAGCCTGAGATGTAATGTGTGGGAGAGCAGAGATATGGTGCCTTACAGACTGGAGAAATGGTCATCACCTGGAGTTGTGGTGAGTGGAAGGGTTCATTGGGTGAGTCGATCAAGAAGATCCAACGGTAGAGATGAGAGGAAGATCGTGTCTTGTGATCTAGCAGACGACTCGTTCCATGTAGTCAAGCAGCCTGGCTCCTTCTGTGACCCTTATGGGAGGTGGGTGAGTTGCCATCTTGCAGCTTTGGATGGATGCCTATGTGCTTCAATTCCTGCAGCTCGTGGGCTTGGCACGTTTGATGTTTGGATCATGAAGGAATACGGGGTGAACGAGTCATGGATGAAGGCATACAGCATTGGAGTGTACTATCCAGTGTCCATGATCAGTCATCAAATGGAGAGATCCTCCCACATTTGGAGAAACATGTTTTCTAAGAAAAGAGTTCAGATTTTGTGTGTGTTGGAGAGTGGGGAGCTGCTGTTGGAATACAGAGGAGGAGGGCTAGTTTTGTATGATATTTTTCTCGAAAATTTTAAGGAACTGAAGCTTCCTGGGATGCCTAGATTGTATCAGACAACAGTTCATGTAGGTAGCCTTAAATCTGCATCTCTGTAACAAGATGTTTGCATTTTCAAGATTCTTCATTCATGGCTGCAACGCCTATCTGCTTTGGATTGATATGATCGTGTGATGCAGCTTCCCTCAATGTTTGTTGGAACCATAAGTTGTCTGAATGTTTTTGGGACCTTTCTGTCATGAAAGAAAAGAAAGTAGTATCTCAACATTTTTCCCACTGATGCATCAAATTACTTTGACACTTCTGGTCAAATATACACGAAAATGTAATAGAAAATCTCGTCTCAATACTACCCACAATTTGTAATGTGAATATCATCTAGTTCCCAACTCCAATTCAAGATTTCATATTTATTAGTAATTTGTATCGATAGCAAATATATTGAATGATACATGGCTTATTAAGTCGAACTACCAATCTTTATTTTTAATGAGAGGTGACTCAGCTTCCATGAGCCACAAAAGCCCAAAACACCACCAACTCAATTCCACCTCCCTCCGCAAAGAACGGATTACATATAAAATTTCCATGAGAGAGAGAGAGAGAGGGAGAATAAGTGGGAGAGGAGAACTCTAACTCAGCAAGCACTGCAAAGATGAAATCTTTCTCTGCATTTTCAGCGCAATATCTATTCTTTGCTTTAATCTTTCAGAGTATGCATGATTATCCAACGTTGTTCGATTTCTTTTCTCATTTTTCCTATTTTTTCTGGCAGTTTTATGATAAGTTGGGATTCATATTAAACAGGTGTCGTGAAAATCTCATTTTGCCAAGAAGGGTTTTGCTCTGCGCCATCAATCTTGGAGAAGCAGCCACTCTACTGGAAAGCCACCAACCCAACTCTCTCTCCCTCTCATCTTCAAGGTCAGTTTGTTCAACTGATTGAGAAAAAATGTTTTCTTTTTCCTTTTATTTTTGTGGGACTTAATGAATTTGTTTATTATTACATTCGATGATTGTATGCGGGGAAATAATACGTTGGATGATTTCGAATGATCTTTTTAACCGAAGGAGATGGTTGTGTATTGTGTTTAGTTGTGGGCTTCAAGTTCTTGCTCTGTTCTTTGATGGGATTTCGGATTAAACTCAAATGCTATTCGATGAAACGAGAAGAAGAACGAATTGTGACTGAATAAATTTTGTTGATAAAGAAGGATTTTTTTCTTTCCTTTTACTTTCAGTGGCACTTATTGAATTTGTTGATTGCTATATTTGATGCTTGTATGTGAGGAAAAATATTTTGGATTATTTCGAATGATTTCACCAACTTAGATAGTTCTGTGTTGTGTTTGGTTGTGGGTCAAAGCTATTTGGTCTGTAATGGAATTTTGGATTAATTTGAAATGCTGTCGAGTTTAGAGTTTGATGGGAAGGAAAAAAGGAGAAGGAATTTATGATGAAACTATTGGCTTTTTTGTTGTGACTAAATGAATTTGTTGATAAAGAAGGATTTTTTCTATCCTTTTACTTTTTGTGGGACTTAATGAATTTGTTGATTATTACATTTGATGCTTCTATGAGGGGAAATTATATGTTGTATTAATTCAAATGATCTTTTCACCAAAGTTGATTGTTCTGTATTGTGTTTCTGTGATGGGATTTTGGATTAAATTGAAATGCTATTGAATTTTGTGTGGTATGGAGAGAAAGAAAAGAAGGAATTGATAATGGAATTGTTGGCTGATTTCTGCATGTTGTTTCTAGACTTGCCGGGGTTCACGCGCAGTGTCTACAAGAGGGACCATGCTCTGATAACTCCTGAGAGTCATGTCTTCAGCCCTTTGCCCGAGTGGTATATTGATCTCGACTTTTCAACTAACTCATAGATGGCATTGGCAGACCTTTGTAATCTTTGTATGCCGTTTTCCAGGAGTAACACATTGGGTGCTTATCTCATTACGCCTTCAATGGGCTCGCATTTTGCCATGTACTTGGCAAAGATGCAAGGTGAAGTTAGACAGTTAACTGACTTCTCACTGTCAACTTAAAGTAGAAGTTCTGATGTATTATTCAGTTAAATCTTTAGCTCGATAAATTGTGAACCGTGCTAAAAATATATTTTTAACAAAATTTGCTGACACATTTTTTCAGAAAATTCGAACTCAGGACTCCCACCAAAGGATGTTGAGAGGTCTGGAAGCTTTAATTTGATTTTGGCTAATAAAATTTTGAAATCCTTTTTTAGTCATGGTTGATTTTGAGCTTTACATCTAACAAAAGTTATGGTATGATTGTGCTGGCACATTTAGGTTCGTATTTGTGCTTCAGGGTGTGGTGATTCTCACCGATACATTGGGTGTGAAGCACGGGCTACAGGTATTAGAGCTAAAGTGCAACTCCGAAGCTGCACTCTCTCTCTCTCTCTCTCTCTTTCTTTTTTTCTCTCTGTTTTTTTTTGTTAAGGGTTGCCATGTACATAGAAACCTCAGCAACTCCTTGTGTAAAAATTGCAGGTTGATTCATATGCGTATCTTCCTCCAAACTCAAAGCACTCATTGAACTCCGATGCATCCGCTACTCTTGTTGTACTCGAGAGAAGGTTCCCTCTTGATTTTTTCTCCTACGGGTCATTGTCTAGAGTTTCTTTCTTCATTTAGACTATTATAATTATCAGAAAGCATCTTATGGGAAAATTCCTCTACTCGACTTGTAGTTATCTTCACGCTCAATCGGCCTAACAAGCATAACTACTGCTTCGTTTCTCCCAGGTACGAGTACCTTGAAGATCATACTACTGGGCAGATAATTAGCTCAACAAGTGACCAGCCCCTTCTGGAAACTCCAGGCGAGGTAACGTTAAGAATGGTGTAAAATTATTAACTTAATGTGAACTTTCTTTTCAGAAAATAATTTTAAATGTAAGCTTGTTTAGGACATCTTAGAAAGGCAATTCTACTAGTATATCTAGTCGATTAATATTTACAATCACGGATGTTTCATATTTCTCTCAACCAACTCAGGTTTTTGAGCTTAGGAAGCTCCTTCCCACCTCTTTGCCTTACGATTTCAACATTCATGTAAGTTCCAGATTAAATTTAGTTCATGCTTCATATTTGTTGATCCATTGTGTTTTGTTTCGATTTTTCTAACTGAACTAAATTTTCTGCAAGTTTTATATGAGTTTAACATGTAATTTGAAAATGGAGTGTTCTAATCTTCTATTTCCCAAAGCTTATCTTTAATTTGTGTTTGACAGATCATGGATTTCCAACCCGGTGAATTTCTTAATGTAAAGGTTAGAATCTTTCAACTCGTTTCTTTTGTCAAGCATTTCTCTCTATCTGAGAAGATGATACATGTTCGATATTATTCTGGAAAAACGCATTTAAGAATTCTTCGACTAGTGCTGCATCTACATACGCAATTACACATGCTATAGCTGGTTTGACATGTTTGCAGGAAGTTCACTATAACCAGCATGGTCTGTTGCTTCTGGAGGGGCAAGGCATATACCGCTTAGGTGATAGCTGGTACGAGCTGATTTTGATTGATATTCTTGATTTCAAACGACATTATGCTCCAACACGTGCTTGTCATCGACAAGTTTGTATAAAAAGACCGTTTACTTGTTCATGTATAGTTCTGATTTATACGCTTGTGAAATAGGTATCCAGTTCAAGCCGGTGATGCAATCTGGATGGCTCCATTTGTGCCTCAGTGGTGAGTGACGAGTGTAGGAGCTTGTTGCCTTCGCGTTGACATTACAATTAATCAGCTCGACACTGATAAGCTCTCTTCGTGTTCAGGTATGCTGCACTAGGCAAGGCCAAGTCGCGCTATTTGCTGTACAAGGACGTCAACAGGAACCCGTTGTAACGACAACTGCGGTGGAAGCTGCGCAAGACAGTGTCGGCCCTCGTTGAATTTCCACCCTCTTGTACCTTATCTGTGCAAACCCTAGCTAGTTAATGAACGTTGGAGCTAGCTGCAATTGTTCGACTCTAATCTGCGCCTCATTTATAAATACACGCACCAAGACAGTTGCATCACGTTATCGTCTCGTTTCATTTCATCGATACACGTTCACGTCGATAACGTTGTACGGTGTGTGTGTGCGCTGATTGAATGAAACATGAGAAAATGACTGTATCATATTAGTTTCTCGTAAACAAACAAACACCAAAAATCAATCGGGTTATCATGAAATTTTCAAAATACACATGGCGGTAATTCTACAGTTCGAACAGTGGAACAGAGAATCTCGTCCGAATCAAAAGGCCTATTGGTTTAATCTCATAAAGCATGCATGTGACAGCATCTGCATGCAAATAAACAAGAATCGGATTCTCTTTTATGAGAACAAAAGCTCAAAACAAGTGCGATCTGTTTTTGTATTCCGAGCCATTTTGTTTTATGTTTTAAATTTCAGCCTTTTCGACACGCTTACATGTACCGTATAATACGCGTATGTACATACATATGTGTATGTATAAATAAGAGTCTCTCTCTCGCTCATGTGGCCATTTGGAAAAGGAGAGAGAAACAAACATGTCAGCAGTCAAGCTATGCTCTCTTCTGGCTCTCTTGCTAGTGATGATTTTTTCTCAAAAATCAGGTACGTGCATTACATTTAAACCTTTCCATTATGCAATTTACTCATCCCGTTCATTTGTGAGCATATATTTTCTTGTTTAAACTCGAAATGCACTATATATGTGTACGTATTACGTATACGATATCTTCAAAGTCGAGCTACTCAAAACACACCCACCACGACTCCATATTTTGTAGATGCAGTGATGGAGGAATGGTGTATTGCCGATGAGCAAAGTCCAGATAGTGAATTGCAAGTGGCGTTGGATTGGGCGTGTGGAATTGGAGGTGCAAATTGCAGCAAGATTCAAGTGGGCCAGGCCTGCTTCAAGCCCAACACTGTTAAGGCCCATGCTTCTTATGCCTTCAACAATTACTATCAGAAATTCAAGCGTAGGGGTGGCAGCTGCTACTTCAGAGGCTCTGCCTACACCACTGCTCTTAACCCCAGTCAGTATTCACTAACCTCTCTCTCTCTCTAGAAATTATAACTTACGATTATTGTCTTATGTTTTGCAGGTTATGACTCTTGCAACTATGAGCTTACACCCTGAGATTAAAGGTTATTGAAGAATACTGATCAACAAGGCTAAAAGGGTCCATTTGGATTTTGAATCTCTCATTGTAGCATCTTCATGTTCACTTCTCTAGCAAATGATATTTTCTTTTTTGATTATAGTCTCTTTTCCAAATATAGATTACAAAATTTAAAAAGAAAAGATTTTTGGAGCACCAATATTAAATCCCTATTTGAGTCTAGCAATTATAAGCTTGCACGTCATCAACCGAGATGAGCGGGATTTACCTAGAGGGCACCTACTTACCGTAGTTGAGGATTTCTCCTCTTCACCAAAAAGGGTTAAAAGGGGGTACTTGCTAACAAGTGTGTGAGATTTGATATTTAAATCGATAAATTTACTTCTTTATAGCTTAAAAGCAGTATGCACAGTTTATTGCTAACACACATTCTCAATAGCAATAGCAACTACATGTTATTTTGAAAGCTGAAACTGCTCAGAACATCAAGCTTGCCCAAGCACCAATGAAAGCAAATCCTCCAAGGGGGGCCAATCGAGAATACGTCCTGTCTTCTAGGTATGCAACCACATAGCACCTGAAAACGAGCATTGTTAGTTGTTACAATCATAGATATGAGCATCAACACAAGGTACTCCCACATCAAATCTACCCAAAGCATGAGAAAGGCTATCTCCATACGAGCTAAAAAAATCTTGTTTCGTATAGCATCCCTTCTCGGGATCTCCCTAAGCAGTTAACATTTTGAGACAAATGTCAAATATGAATTAGAGATTTGGGGTTTGAGTGAAAACTTTTGGAAAGGACAGTTAAACTGGTATGCACGAAGAGTCGATAATGGTGAACTTTTGCACGGGGGTACTAACTGGTAACTGGTCTCGTTTGCAAAATCAGAGGGATATTTCAGCACTCCAAAGCAATGTAAAAAGCACTTAAAATTGGACCGACAGATTAAGGATTTGAAAGACATTTAACAACTTTGTCACGAGACAGATTAAAAAGAAACTATTAAACTGATAATACAGCATATACCCTGACATTATGTTCTTGATATTTGAATTTCTTCATAATGTTGTGAATTGTAATTGCACAACTGACAGCAAATTGACAAATATGACTGTCCATGTATATTAGAAGAGAATTCCTCAACAATATTGATCAATATAACTATCAAAATTTTGTTTCTCTCAATCAAGTTGTTGACCAATGAGTAAAATGGAGTCAATGATGTTAACTCGTCCTAAAAAGGAAAGCAGTCCACGCTCTACTGTCATCGCTCACCGTTTTACATAATACCTACGCATAAGTTTTCAATTGCTTAACTCCAAATTGGTCAGTAAGATCAAACATTCTTCGGAGGATTTTCATATTTTCTCAGAGAATTTCTGCAAGTGAATTATCATTCCTATAAGACTGTAGAATACATGTATGTGCATATATGTTTATGCAATAAGAACACATAACCGAGCTCAAAAATTGAAAATTTATAAACCGGATAGAGGGAGTCAAATCATTTCACTTCATCACAGCATCAATCATCAAGTATTGATACATCAACAATAAATTGAGCTTCTAACTATGCTGCAGAGAAGAAATGTGACTAGAAACTGAAAACTTACGTCCCGGAAAATGCCACGATTCCAGCAGTCAAAAGGCCTCCAAACTACCAAAAACAATAATCCAAAGGAAATACTTATGGCAAAATCATACAACCACCACCATAAAACAAAACAAAAAAGAATGAAAAGAAAATACACACACACACACACACACAATAAATGGTAATGGAGACTTACTATATTAGGGTGGGAGGTAATAGGAGCAGCAAGCAACGCAGCTGTGTGAACCAAATGGTACAGATTCGCTGTGTGCCACACCTTCAAACCCCAATCAATGGCACACATTAATTACATTTTACACCAAGAAACAAAGATTCAATTTTTCTGGGTGGTTTGTCTCAATTCGAGGTGGGAATTCAAAATTAAATGAACAAAACCCCTCAAAAATTGATTATAATTACCTCCTTGTAGGAAGTGTTCTTAGGCTTGTAACCATGGGCACCATAAGTTCCCAACCCTAGTGCAGCTACACCTGTAACAAATGCAGAAACTACAATCAACAACAAACTGAGAGAGAGAGAGAGAGAGAGAGAGGTACCAGAGACAGCAGCAACTTTGTGCCAGAGCCTAGGATCCATTTCTTTTCTGATTTTCGTTTTTGTCTTTTTTCTTGCTTCTTTGTTGAGTTTCATATTTTCATTGCTTGTGAGGTTTGATTTGAGTTGAGAGTTGAGGTTTCCTCATCTTCCATTAATTATATTCAACCCCTCAATCTTTGGTTATTTTTATTTGTTACCCTTTAATTTCTTCACGTCGTAGAAAGCATAATGTTCATTTTTCTCTACGATTCTGTTTTCTTGTTTGTTGTCATTTTTTAATAAACCGGTGCAAGTTAGTTAGGTATGTAGCAACAATAACATATTACATTGTTGATATATAGTGATGTTATTACTACACATGCCATACGTGCATTGATAAAACGAGAAACAAAAAGATACATGATACATTGATACATGCATTGATCAAATTAGAAACGAGCAAGCAACAGCTTCTTTAAGGACTTCCCATTAGCTTAAATGAACATCTCAGTAGCTGAAGAGCAATCTATACGGCATCAGCCTTTAAACAAACAGTTAATCGACCAAAAAAAAAAAAACTAATCAGAATGTGATTAGATGGACGAGTTAAAAAAATAAAAAAAATCCAAGAACCCAAATCACAAATCGAAGAAATTTCTCAAGATTTCGCGACAAATCGCGAAGTCTTTTCACACAAATGGTAAAAGCAAGCACTACATATCACTTAATAGAGTCGAATATGAAGCATTGCTATAGAAAAACCAAGAGTCAAAACAATTCTAAATTAAGGTTACAAATTACTGAATGGATGGATATAAAGCTCCCAAATACAATAGGGGCAGGCAAGGATTGGTTCTAATCCTCCAACTATCTAACTCTTTTTCAGAATACGATCAATCTAGGCTGTGTTTAAATCTGTACATTTTCGTCTCTCCGATGCAACAACCCGTAGAAGTTCGATTTCTACCATGTTTGCACCTTTCCTGTCTGTCAAGCCTGTATTTTAGCTGTGAGGATGCACTTGAGAAATATGTAATTGGAATTTTGACATTACCTCAACTCCTCGCACCTGTTCCAACCAACGGGAGTTCGGCTGTAGCTTCGATTCTGCTTTCTTCTTGAGGCAGTTTGGATGGGATTTTCTCATGTTCTCTGGGAAGCTCCACAGAAGCTCTCTCTTCCACTTCAGGCTGTCTTCGATGTTCACCTGAGTTTTGTTCATCTGGCGTCTCAGAAATCTTTGGACTTATCTTGCTGTGAAGTTCAGTTTCTCCTTGAAGAAGTTCATCTGGGGTTGCAGCAGGGTCAAGATCCCAGCAACCCTCCGGCAAGTTAGAGCCTTCGATTACTTCAAGCGAAGAAGATGGCACCTGGTGGGAAAACCGTAGCATCTCTCTTCTCGGAATCCATCGAATGGCATCCTTGTCTGTGTTCCTTCGATACACTGTCTTATATCCGTCCAGCTTAATCAGAGGAGCGACACAGACACCATTATCTTCAGAATAGTCATCAAGAACCTCGACCATTTCGTACTGGTGTCTCACCTCATCTGAGGTTGATCTGTTCCACTCTGGTGACCAGTTCCGGTATACTGCCCAAATATCTCCCTTTCTTGGATATATTCTTACACAACCTCCCCTACCAGCCTTCTCCCTAGCAAGAAGATGGGAGAATATGTTGACTTGCTCAACTGTTTCCGAATGGAACACTCTAAAACTCCCACAAGATTTGGTAAACCCAGAATCCAACCAATTTACGGACCCAAATTCACTATCAGATTTTGAGCTCAAGTAGCTTATATAAATCTTGAATGGCTTCAGTGAGATGACGTCACGAATTATACAATACAAGCGAGGCATACCGTCTTCTTCATCGTAGAGGGCCCATATCTGCTTTGGCTTAAAGCATTCTTCAGACCTGTCCTGGTCAAAATCATGGAAGTCGGAATCTGGAACTGTTATTGAAACAGTTCTCTTAAGTTCTGGTTGTTTATTAGCACCGGCTGCGCTGGATTTATCAGCTTCAGCGAGTGCCTTTCTTTTCTCAGCCTCCGCAGCTGCTGCTTCAGCAGCCAACCTCATCTCTTCTAGTTTCTTACGAATTTCTGATCTTGCCTTATCAATTAGCAACTGTCTCCCATCAATTGCAGGAGCAGTGGAACTGCGTCTGGTCAAATATTCAGGTGCAGAGGGAAGCTTAGCAGCAGGCCTCAATATTCCATTTGCATTGGCTGTTTTAGATTCTACAGCAATGTTTGCGCAAACATCTTCATGCCCATTGGCATTTGAGCTTCCTTGTTCCACTTTTCTCTTCTTGGCAGGTCTACCGCGTCTGGGTTTTGATGCTTCGTTCAGACCAATACACCCATTAGAGCCCACATGCCCTGTACCCTTCGCCAACTGATGCTTGCCATTAGCTTTAGTCTGGTTTGCCTCCCCATTGGCTTGATAAAAGATAAAAGAAGACGGAGACAGTCCACTATGATCTGAAATGCCGACAGAATTTGCAGATGAGTTACCCTGAAATGATATATTAGAAACATACTCAGATCTGTATCCAGTATGACGCCCTGACGCCACATTTGGTGCACCATAGCCAGTTGTTGTAGGTATATATGTAACCCCACAACCATGGTTTCCATAACCATTCTCGGGCACATAAGAATAGTTATACTGGAAAGTACCACTCGGTGGGGCCAACCCAGTTTCAACAGCAACGAAGACACCACGACAGTTCTTGCAAGAAAGTCGTTTGTTAACATATTTCCTAAGATATTCATACTGAACATGACAGGAAGTACAAACAGTCCAAAACGTATCGAGTCTGCCATGAGCAGACGGAAACTTGGAAGAGTCACTGTACCCAGCAAACAAACTTCTTCGTTGATCATAAGCACTTCTTTTAGCACTGTCAGATAAAAGTGTCCATGCTTCGGAAACTAGCCGGAATGCCCCGTCAGCGCCAACAGTTTTGTTCTTATCGGGGTGTAGCAGCACTGCCATTTTCTTATACTGCTTCTTCAATTTGGATTTCTCCACAGAAGGGTCCACTCCAAGAATCAAATAGAAATCCAGTTCTCCGTTAATTGTCGCCTCAGAAGCCATGTACACTCCAAATGTGGCCACCATCTGAGATATACCCTCCAGTTCCCGACACAATGTCTGAGCTCTCAAGGCATACTTTTGAGCTCCCACAAAATTCTTCTCCAAAAACTGTTTCTCGGCAAATGCTTTAGCTCTAATGGCTTCCTCTGCATTGGATCCCATCTCGAGTTCAGATTCCAAAACGCAACCCCAAATCCTCAACAAAATATGAAACTACAAGACGCATATGCCAGGTGTCGATCCGATGGCCATATGAAAAACAGTCACTATTTCAACTGTAACAAATAACCACACAAAATAAATACAAGATAAAAAAAACACCAATCGATCCAACACACAAATTTGAAAGCAAATATAACCTCCATTGCTTCATGCGAAACTATATTGATAATCCAATCAGAACAAATCAGTCGTAAATTCAAATCATCCACTTCATACAACAAACACAGCGAAAAAACAGATTAAAAAAATCGCAGAAAATTGTTTAAACTAACTAAAACAAACAACTGAAGAAACGCAAGCTTCATTTCCACTGCATTTTTACGAAATTCACCCCCAGTCAAACAAATTTCAAGCTAAATTCAACCAAAGCTAAACTTGAACAGACCTCCGAAAATCCAGCACAATGTTTTAATTGCAAAAGATCCAAGCTAAATCCAGTGAAAAATCATTACAAGATACCATTTTTAGCAACAAAGAACGAACTAAACAAAAGGGGAAAATCACGAAATCTAAGCGAGATTCAGAAAATCCAGGGCCCAATAACTACATAATTTCCTGATCCTCGGAAATTAGCTTCAGATCTACCCGAAAATTAGGGTTAATTCCGAAGAAATAGAAATCCACCGCATCATTTTAAAATCAAAATTACGAAACAAAAAAAATATATATACAAATAAACTGAAAAAGGAAAGTTCAGTTAAGACTGAGCTCGCAGCTGGCGGCCAGCAGAAACTACCTGAGCGGAATATTCCGGCGGCGGACGGCGAAGATTCTTCCAAAATTCGGAGCACCAAAAATAAAAATAAAAATAAAAATAAATTATACTGTGGAGAGATTATTAAACTTGAAGTAGAACTACAACTATACGAAGCAGTTAAAAAATTATGTTAATATGTTATATATAAATAAATTGATTAAATATTAAAAGTGAATAAAATAAAAATGAAACCAAAAATAAATAAATAATATGGTTATTTGATATTGTAATTTCAATAATTATTATAATTATTATGGTTGTCTGAAAGTAACAGTTATTAGTATTTAATTTTTGGGGGGCATCCAATGGTGCGCCCTATGCGTTATGCGCACCAAACAAAATGTTTGGGAAAAAATGAAATAAAAATAAGTTTATTTATTTAATTATATTTTATATAAAGTTTAGATTAAATGTTATCTCAAGATTTCAATTCAACACAATTTGTGAAAAATTGAGCGAGGCTGGAAGCCTTATTATCTCACCAATATGTAAATAAATTATTTAATCCGGGTTCTTATTTAATTTGTTTTTTTTATAAAAAATATAATGCATAATAATGTTTTAATATAGGTTTATAAAACATAAGAGAAATAAAAAACAAATAAATTGCAAATATTACCATTTTGTATGGTGACAAGTTGTTGGGGAGTAACATGGAGTTGTGGGCCATAAAAATTATGGCTCATTTTTGCTCAACTTTATAGTACAGATAAGAATATAATCAATAATTAATTATTATAAAGTTGAAAATTACAAGACTAATTTTTTATTTTATTTTTTGGGAACAAATAATCTATTTTGAATTTTTTTATTTGTGAATTCTTGTTCGGACATGTCGTAAATATTATTTACAATTACAAGAGTTATTATAAGGAAATATAAATGTCTTGCATTTTAAGACATGGTCTATTTCTTAAATTCTTACCAAGCTCAAACCTAAAACTTAGCTGACACATATTTACCACTAATTATAACTTTTTCTTTACACATTTAAAGGAGGAATTTCATTTTTTTACAGAAAAAAAAAACGTAACCAAATTTCATTTTTTAGTGGGTTGATGCCTTTTGGTAGGGTTAGATTAATTTTGGGGGCAAGCCCATTAAGCTTAAGGGTGAAGTTGGGCCAATTTAGTGGGCTAAAGCCCAAGAACGACAATTTTAACTTCATACTTGAATTATAACAACATACGCAACAACTCGTGATAGATCGTTTGACGGATCAAAATCTGTTAGAAAAGTCAAGAATATGATCCAAATGAGTGTTCAATAACATATAGAGTGTTTTATTTTGTGTTTGCGTTTTGTTAGCATTTGGATTTGGATCTTGACTTGTCTAACGAATTTTCATCTATCTAAATAACATTTCCTTCGTTACACAATAAGTATCATTCTAGCATTTTGATTTTGTTTCACAAAACGTGTCATTCTACACAATCAAGGTAAAAATTTCACATTTTGTCCTCATTTAATGATTCAAACAACCATATTTAATTTGTTTAATATATTCACACAATGGTGTATAAGGTAATTTGATTATCTAATTAATATATTTATTAATATGTGTACATTCATCGAAAATGACACTTATTCAGAAACGGGAGGAACATTATATTATTTATATATAGTAAATGTAGTAGTATTGTATTTATATATAGTAAATGTAGTAGTATTGTATATCTAATCATTTTGATTTAAAAGAAGATAAAATTCAAAAATCATACAAATTAGCATATTTGCAAGGAAGAATCTCCATTGAATTTCGTAAGCATCCTATATATATATTTCTATATTTTTGAATCTAGGATTGTGACGATGACGTAGCGTCTAAGATTTATTTAATTTAAATTTACAATAGAAGTCACTGCATTAATGTTATATGTATGTATGTATGTATATGTGTGTGTGTATATATATATATGTATAGGGATGGGATCTGGTGAGAACCAGTCATCAGGTGGGAACTAGGAACTAATCATATCTCTCCATTCTACAATCTGGACGGTCAGATCAATTCAGATTTTTCGGTGGAAATTGTGTAATTAAAACGAAAGTTTTCAATTCGCGCGTCTCATTAAGAGCAAAATCGGAACTGAACTCAGAAATTGTCCAGATTCAATTTTATCCTCCAACTTTGCTCATTTTAGCCTCATGCATTTCTCATTTTAGCATGTGTTGATAAACAAAAATGGAACGATGATTTCATTGAAATGAAATGCAATACACCCTATTTGGGGACAGTGAACCATAATGGAAATCTCATAATTACTAGTTGGGATCTGTAGATGGTAAATTTCTACAATTAATTCTGTAGTAAGTTCGGGCTCTGGCGATCGGAAAGATTTTTCAAGGCCAAAGAATGAGATCGAAATGAGATCGAACACGTGTATGAAGGATCGGGAATAATTCTTGTTAGATCGATGATTACTTGAATATTTTCCTCTGTCACCCCTTTGTTATTTATATAGGATGAAGCCGTAACCTCTTTCCGATTTTCAAGGGATTCTCCATTATTTTCGGGGATAGATCCTTATCCCTTTAAGGGTTTTTGACTGAGTCATGCTTATCCTCCAACGTCCCTTTTGACTTGGTCTCTTTGTTCGAACGCTGCACTAGATTCGCCCTTTACGTTATCCCCTCTTCGATGTTGACCCCCTCGACCTCTAAACCTTGGGCCTCGACACGCGTCTACTAGGCCCTAAGACCCTTGAACGAGCATGGGCCTTACTTATTGGGCTTTAACGAAAATAGACCTCTACAATTAGCCCCTCATTACCTGAGGCTCGAGGATCAAGGATCATGTAATGAATGTCGCCGTAACGCAAAGGGATGATCGTAATATATTTCGGATGATTATTAAAGCCCTAAGCTTGATCTTTATTAAGAAATGATCACGAGATCGGAGAAGGGTCTTGAAAGCAGACATTGTAAGGCTCCAGACCTGAATGAAGATCCTGGGGAGTTAAAAGGGGTCGTGAAGGCAGACCTCGTAAGGCTCCAGACCTGAATGAAGGTCCTGGGGAGCTAAAAAAGGGTCTTTCAGACCTGAAGGCGAGGTTGAGGGTAAAGTAGTCTTTTTAAAACTCCACTTGCCGACTTTCCACCTTCCTTATAATCTTAGCCGCCCGATTTACGGGATACGCGGCTCAGATTAATTTTCAATTCTTTGCGGGTTTAAAACTCAAATTTATCTAACTTATTCCCTCCTTTCTTTCATTCAAAACACGCCCAATTATAATTTTCTTCGAAGATTTTGCTCGAATTCTTCCCTGAATTTCGTGCACCTCCATTTTTCCCGGAGTCCAAGATTCTTCCGTTTCTGTCAAGATTTCAAATTTCCAGGTTACTTCTCAATTCCCTCTCCGTTTTCTTGAGGAATTTCCAGACTAAGGTTTTTCTTTTAATAGTTACAGAAAATAGGAAATTTAGGCTTGGTTTTTTTGTGAATTTCATATAAATAGATTTGGTGGAGGTTTCTGGAGTTCTTTGTCGTTTGTCGATATTTCTTTATCGCTGGTGAAGTAGGGTTTTTAGGAGGTAGGTTTTTGGTGTTTTTGAGCATCAACTTTTGATCTCCGATTAGGTCTTTTTCAGCGACTGCCTATAGATTCTGGTTTCACGTTAGGACTATATATTTTTACATCATGAGTATGTCGGGTAGTGGCGATTCTGATGAAAGGACCTGGAGTTGGGGTGGCGGTGCTAGGGCAACCGAGTCGGAGCAATCCTCTGGCTCAGTCTCTGAATCTACAGAACTCGTTATCCCTCTGACCAAGCCATCTGTAGAGAGACCTGCTATTATTCCTCGTATCGAAGGAGGGTCGGTGGTGAGTCGCCTTAAGGCTTCAAAGGTGGCCACCAAAAAATGCGTGGACAAATCTAAGAAGCGAAAACCTGAGGCTGCGGGCTCTCCCTCTTCAAATGAAGACTACAAAGCCGCCGAGGTCGCTCCACAAGTAGGGGATGACTTAATTAGGAAAATTACTTCTCCAGAATACTTGGGGTCGGGGGTAGAGATCCATGTCCCTAGGCTTTCAGATAGAGCCAACAGACCCCCTCCTGGCTTTACTGCTTTTTACACCTTAGTTATCGACAAGGGCGTAGGGCTTCCTCTTTACCCTTTTTTCACCAAGATATCACATTTTTATGGAATAGCCCCTACCCAAATATCACCAATAGGGTGGTATCATATATTGGGCATGTATTATCTCTGGGAAAACCTAGGGTTTCCCGAACCCAGCGTCGGGGAGTGGCACTCCTCGTACCGAATTGTGGCCACCCCCGGTCAGAAGGGTTTCTATTATTTTACCAAGTGGGTCGGGGAACGAGCCCCTCTAATAAACACCCTTCCATCTTCATTGGGAGATTGGAAGCCGAAATTCATCTTGGTTCCAGCAGAAACTTCGAGCGATAGGATCTTGCCAGCGTCGTTCACCGAAGCCCGTGGGTCTTCCAAGCCTGTCTCTTCTTTATATATATATATATATATATATATATATCAGTACTATCCTTGATTTCATGCTTTGTGTCTTTCTGCAGGCTTCCATAAGCGAAGAGACGCATCATGTACTGAGGCTAAGCGAGTCGAGGTTGCCTTCTCTCTTTCTGAAGAAGACCGTCAGTTCGAAGTCGTTCGTCGAGCCCGAACCCTATTTGACATGGGGAAGTTGAAGATTCATCCTTTTGACGACAAGGTAAAGGCCTTAGCCGCATCTAAGGTGTTGAGCCCCTCATCGTCCGGCGTCAAAAGACTCGCCGGGGCCACGCCTTCAGCCTCTCCACCTTCGAAGAAACAGAAAGATCAGACCGGCCTCGAGGCTTCCATTCCTTCTACACTGCCCCAGTCCGTGATCGATGTCGATGCTTTGGCTCCGAAGAAGGCTTCGAAGGGGTTAAGCAGCCTTAAGGTGCCTTTAAGGCCTTTCCTCCTCGATGTCCAATCCGCCATTGCTGACGGCTGCTCTCCTTTGGAGTTCGAGAGAGATGGCCTGGAAGAGCAGGCTCGACTCGCCTTCCAAATGCTATCGAAGGTTTGCTTATCTCTTTTCATCCCTATTTTCTTTATGCGTTTTACACTTTATGTTCGAGTGAGTGCTTGACTTAAACTGGTCCGTTATGTTACAAGCTCTTTTCTGTCAATACCAGCTCCGGAATCGGGTCTCGGGGCATGCTGAGGGCCTCGAGAAGAGGTTGATGGAGCTCTTTGAGGAGCAGGGGAGGATTGCTGAGGAGAGGTGTGACTTCGCTGCGGAGAAGTTGGCCTTGCTCGTAGAGAGGGACTCGGCTCGTGCTTTGGCCGTCGGGGCTCAGGTGCAACTTGACCGGGCTCTGGATCACCAAGCCCATCTGGAGATATCGAAGGCCTCTCTGGAGTCGAGGCTGGCTGCTGCTGAGGTGAGGATAAGCGAGCTCGAGGCCCGCCATACGACTCTGGACTTCACCTCACTGGTCGATTCTACCGAGTTTGAACCCTACAAATAGCTCTTTTATTAGGAGGGAGGCTCTGCAGTGGTTGAGGCAATCAAGGAGAGAATGCCTGAGCTTGACCTCTCCTTCCTTGATGCCGATGATGAGGCGGAGATTAAGGCAGTCAGGAGTTCAATGGACGGGGCTGGAGAGGAGAAGGGAGCCAAGGCTGGAGAGGATGCTGATGCTGTGAAGACAGCTGCTTTGGAGGTTGAAAGGAGTGCGGGAGATCAACCATGAACTCTTTTTCTTTTGCTTTATAATTCCTGAAGACAAGTTATAAACAACGATTGATATTATATTTTCTTTTTGTGAGAATTTGTTATGGACGGTCTATCTACAATCATTTTTTTTATTATTATTGCGTTCATAATGATAGGTGGTAGGGTTAAAATTAATTTTATTTGTCTTCCGAGGGGCTCCTTACGAGGCTAGTTAAAGAAAAATTGAACAAACGTGAGGCGTGAGTGCGTTTCCGAACTTATAGGCTTCGAGGTTGATTTTTTCTCTCGATCTTGCTTGAAAATGAGGGCCGAAGACTCTGGGCTTTGGGTTTCTTTTAGTCACTCCGACACCCAAGTCAGTAAAATAATAAAGTACTTAACAAATTAAAAAAGGAATAAAAGGTTGAAGAGTTCAGAAATGATACTGTTTTAAGTGGATGGCGTTCCAGCCGTTGGTTATCGAACGTCCTTCTTTTGATCGAAGTTTGTAAGCTCCGTTCCCTATGACTTTCTCGATCTCATAGGGGCCTTTCCAGTTCCGGGCTAGTTTCCCCGCTCTGATTTCTTTTGGGTTCTGGAATACCTTTCTTAGTACCCAATCTCCTGTTTTAAATGTCCTTAGTCTTGTGTTCTTATCAAAGTGTCTTCTTATTTTCTGTTGGTAGGCAGATATATTTATTGCGGCTTTATCTCGAAGTTCATCTATGGTGTCGAGGTTGACTTCGAGCTCAGAGTTGTTGGTTTTATTCGACCATTGAGTTCTTACCGACCCTATTTCTACTTCTGTCGAGAGAACTGCTTTCGAACCATAAGTGAGGGCGTAAGGGGTCTCTTCCGTAGCGGTTCGTGCGGTGGTTCGATAAGACCAGAGGACTCCTGAGAGCTGTTCGACCCATTGTCCTTTGTGTTCAGGGAGTTTTTTCTTCAAGGTGTTCAGGATTGTTTTGTTGGTAGCTTCGGCTTGACCATTCAAGGCTGGATGCCTTGGTGTGGAGAAAGAGAGCTTGACGTTCCAATTACGATAGAAGTCTTGGAATTTCGAACTTATAAATTGGGAGCTGTTGTCGGTGACTATTTCTTTAGGGACTCCGAACCTGCAAATAACATATTTCCACAAAAAATTACATACTTCGGTATCTCTTATTCGTGCGAAGGCCTTTGTGTCGACCCATTTGGTGAAGTAGTCTGTCACAACCAAGATAAAGCACTTATGATTCGATCCCTTCGGTAGTGGTTCCACGATGTCCATTCCCCATTTCATGAATGGCCAAGGTATAGATGCGGTATGTAGAGGTTCTGGTGGCATATGACTCGTCTGAGCAAACCTCTGACATTTGTCACATTTTTTGGTATAATTTTTGGCGTCTTCCCTGATAATTGGCCAATAAAAGCCGACCGTCAATGTTCGGTTAGCCAGGCTTCTATGTCCTGAATGATTTCCGCATTCACCATCATGGAGCTCGGTTAGAATATACTTACTTGGGTCGGGCTCATACATTTCGAATATGGTCCTGAGAAGGACTTTTTGTATAAGGATCCGGAAATCATGGCGAATTTTGGAGCTTTTTCTTGTATTCGTCTTGTTTCGATAAGCTCTTCGGGGAGTTCATTTTCTGTTAGGAATCTGCATAAGGGGGTCATCCAGTTTACCTCGATGTCGATGGGAAAGACTTCAGAGTTGTCATCCTTCCACACAGCGGGCCATTTGGCGTATAGGACCTGGATGCTTTTATCCTGGCTAGTTTGTATGGCTGATCCCAAATTAGCTAATGCGTCGGCGTGGCGGTTTTCTTCTCTAGTGATGTGTTGGGCTTCGATTTTTTCGAACTTGGCCACCGCTTGTTTTGCGACCGCGAGGTATGATACCATCCTTGAGTCCTTTGCTTGAAATTCTCCTTCAAACTGATTTATTATCAATTGCGAATCACTTATGACTCGAAGTCTTTTAGCTCCTACGTCAGCTACCAAATTTAATCCTGCTATGAGGGCCTCATATTCAGCCTCGTTGTTGGTGGTTTTGAACCCGCATCGAATAGATCTTTCTGTGATTATTCCTTCTGGATTGATCAGTACTAAGCCCATTCCACTCCCCTTCGAAGTGCTGGATCCATCAACTTGGAAGGTCCAGTACTTTGAATCATTGTCTTCGACGTTCGTCAGCATTTCTACTTCTGGTTCGTGGGAAAAATCTGCAATGAAATCTGATAGGACTTGTGACTTAATTGATGTTCGTGGAACGAAGTCTATGTCGTACTCTTCGAGTTCGATAGCCCATTTTAATAATCTTCCCGTGAGGTCTGGCTTTCTCAACACGGCTCTTAATAGGAATTCTGTGACCACTTTTATTGAATCACTTTGGAAATAGGGTTTCATTTTCCTGGAAGTCATGACAAGTGCTAAGGCCAGCTTTTTGAGCTGCGGGTATCTGGTCTCGGCATCTAGCAGCGAGCGGCTAGCATAGTATACGGGGTGTTGTCTTCCTTCGTCTTCTTTAACAAGGACTGCATTGACAGAGTTAGTAGAAACAGATAAATAAACGAGAAGTACCTCTCCGTCGATTGGTTTGGATAGAAGAGGTGGACTTGCGAGGTATTTCTTGAGGTCTTCGAGGGCCTTGGCGCATTCCGAAGTCCATTTGAAATCTTTGTTCTTTCGTAGAGTCTGAAAAAACGCCCGGCTTCTTTCTGAGTATTTAGATATGAAGCGGTTGAGAGCTGCTAATCGACCGGTCAGTTTTTGGACGTATTTAGAGGTTTTGGGGTGCTGGATATTCCGAACTGCTCTGATTTGGCTAGGGTCAGCTTCGATTCCTCTTTTCGTTACTAGGTATCCCAGGAATTTCCCCGACGTTACTCCAAAAGCGCATTTGGTGGGGTTCAACTTCATGTTGTATCGTCGTAGGACTTCGAAAGTTCGTCGTAGATGCATGACATGGTCCTGAGCCCGTACTAATTTGACTAGCATGTCATCGATATACACTTCCATTGTTATTCCAATGAGCTCTTCGAACATTCGATTCACCAGCTTTTGATACGTTGCACCTGCATTTTTTAGTCCAAAAGGCATAACTTTATAACAGAACATACCTCGATGTGTGATGAACGCTGTTTTTTCTTGGTCTTCGTGGTGCATTAGGATTTGATTGTATCCCGAGAATGCATCCATGAAGTTCATGAGCTCGTGACCTGCGGTTGCATCGACTAGGGCGTCTATATATGGGAGGGGGAAAGAATCTTTAGGGCACGCCTGATTGAGATCGGTGAAGTCTATGCATAAACGGTTCTTTCCGTTTTTTTTTACCACCACGACATTTGCTAACCATTCTGGATAATGAACCTCACGGATAAGCCCGTTCTTTAATAGTTTGCTTACTTCCTCATCCACGATTTTGTTTCTCTCCGGGGCAAATTTGCGTCTTTTTTGCTTGATAGGAGTCTTTTCCGGGTCTACCTGCAATTTGTGAGTTATAATGGAGGGGTCGATACCTGTCATATCCTCGAACGACCATGCAAAGTAGTAGCGATGCTCTTTGAGGAATGCGATCAATTGTTCCCTGATGTCTGAGGTTAATCTGGACCCGATGGATACCCTATGATCTGAAAGTTCGGGATGAATCTGTACTTCATCGAGGTCTTCGACTTTTGGTTCTTCGTAATTTTGATCTTCAGTGCTTGAGGAGGTTGATCCGACCTCTATCTGATTTACATCGATGAATACTTTCTGTTTGAAGATAGTGACATAGCATTCTCTTGACGAGACATGTTCTCCTCGTACTGATTGAACTCCCCAGGGAGTAGGGAATTTCATGATTTGGTGATACGTTGAAGGTACTGCTCGGAGTTCATGGATCCATGGTCGTCCCATAATCACATTGTACGCTGAAGGCGCGTCTATTACCTGAAGTTTGGTGAGGAGGTTGAGCCCCTCAATGTAAGTGGGGAGCATGATTTTTCCTAAGGTTGTTTTGTGTTCTCCGCTGAAGCAGATTAATGTTGTTGACTTCTTTACGATGTCTGTTTCTTTCACCTGCATTTCTTTTAACGTACTAAGGAAGATCACATTAGAGGAACTTCCGTTGTCGATGAGAGTTCGCTTGATTAAACAGTTCGATATTAAAAGAAAAATGACTAGTGCATCGTGGTGTGGGTGTGAGAGTTCAGATACTTCACTACTGGAGAAGCTGAGGGTTGCCAGATCATCGGGTTCAACTTCTTTGGGTATGTTTACTGTATATTTGAGGGACCGGCAGTGCCTCTTTGCCGATGATTGGGAGACGCCACTGATCTCCGAAGCCCCGGTTATGCAATTTAGAGTTCGGTCGATTCTCGGGGGTTCGACGGGCTGAGTTTCCATATGATTGTCTCTTCTATTCCAATTTTCTTTTCCTTTTGAGGTTAGGAGATCGATTAAGTGGCCTCTTTTGAGAAGCTCGATCACTTCAAGTCTAAGTGCGATGCAGTCGTCTGTTCTATGCCTATGATCGTTGTGGAAGTCGCAAAATTTGTTCCTGTCTCGCTCATTATCAAGTGTTCTCATCTTTGGGGGCCACTTGACATTTTGTCCGAGCCCTTTCATCGCGTTCACGGCTTCCGAAGGTGCTATGCAAAGATTAGATTCAGGTAGCCTTTTATCTAAGCGTTCGGGTAGCCTCCTATCTCTGGGGTCGAATCTGGGGTTGTGAGGATAGGGATCTGCTCGATACCTCTCATTTCTGATGTGAGACCTGTGCTCCTTGCGGGGTTGGTCATTCCGGGGTTTAAACTTGGATGAGTTCACTTCATCTTCTTCCCATTTGATTTGTGCCCATGCTTTGGCGAGGACGGCTTCCATCGTTTTGCACGGATATTTGGTTAATTCTTTGTAAAGATCTGAACTCCTCTTTAAACCTTTTCTGAAGGCTGACACGGCGGTGTCGATGTTGCATCCTGGGATCGACACTTTTTCTCTATTGAATCATCCTACGAAGCTTCGTAGAGTTTGCTCTGGTCTTTAGATCACTGTGTAGAGGTCGTCGACGTGTTTCTCGATCCTTCGGCTACTAGCGAACTGCTTGATGAACAGGTCGTTGAGCTGAGCGAAGGTGGAGACCGACGAGTTTGGTAAACTCGTAAACCATTGGAGTGCTGGTCCGGATAGACTGCTTCCGAATCCCTTACACATTCCGACCTCTCTTCTTTGTCGCGGGATTGAAGTGGTGAACATCCTTTGTTTGTATTGTGCTATATGGTCGTCGGGGTCAGCAGTGCCATCGAACAGTTTCATGGATGGAAAGGTAAACTTCGGAGGCATCTCTACGAGACTTATTTCTTCTGTAAAAGGAGAATCCGTGAAGCTTGTCGGGGCCGTTTTGTGAATGGGGGCGGGAACTCCGGGGATTCGTGTGAGCATTTCTTCCAACCGCTTCAGTTTGTTCTCAACCTCGATTTCGGGTTGGTTCTCGATGTATTTGAACCCCGGGGGAGGTCTGAGATACGGATCGCTAGCATCTTCTTTGTTCTGTTGTCCTTCGTTGGTTCCTGCAATGTTTTGATTAGCAGTTTCATTAGCGGAATTTAAAAGTACCTGTTCGTGTAGCTGACTGGTTTTTCGAGTTCGTGGGGGTTGTCGATGAAATCTATTTGGGAATTAATTCGGCGGACTGAATGCTTCCATCCGAGCTTTGAGGACTGAATTTTCTGTTCGAATGGCCGCGAGTTCCACAACGGTGGAGTCGAGTCGTTGCTGGATCGCTCGCAGCACTTGAGCAATATCTCTGTTTCCTCCTGCAGGAGGAGTTACTAATGGTGATTCCCTCCGATTGTCTTGAGGGTTCGGGGTCGTACTGCTTCGGCCATCGACAGTCATCTTCAATATGGTCGATCAGAGCCCCACAGTGGGCACCAAATTGTAGATGGTAAATTTCTACAATTAATTCTGTAGTAAGTTCGGGCTCTGGCGACCGGAAAGATTTTTCGAGGCCAAAGAATGAGATCGAAATGAGATCGAACACGTGTATGAAGGATCGGGAATAATTCTTGTTAGATCGATGATTACTTGAATATTTTCCTCCGTCACCCCTTTGTTATTTATATAGGATGAAGCCATATCCTCTTTCCGATTTTCAAGGGATTCTCCATTATTTTCGGGGATAGATCCTTATCCCTTTAAGGGTTTTTGACTGAGTCATGCTTATCCTCCAACGTCCCTTTTGACTTGGTCTCTTTGTTCGAATGCTGCACTAGCTTCGCCCTTTACGTTATCCCTTTTTCGATGTTGACCCCCTCGACTCTAAACCTTGGGACTCGACACACGTCTACTAGGCCCTAAGAACCTTGAACAAGCATGGGCCTTAGACCTCTACAGGATCAGAGCCCTAATTGGAACGTAACGGTGAACCCTAATGGAAAATGTCACATCAATTTTAGCCTCCTACTTCGATCATTTTAGCATCATGCGATTCTCATTTTAGCCTCATGCGATTCTCATTTTAGCCTCAGAACAAAAGGGAAGAATTATTAAATTACTATATTACCCCTTCATCCATAAAGTTGCCGAAAATTACAGGAATGCCACCGCCCATCCACTTAAATCTGATTTAATTTGGACCGTCCAGATTGAGTCAAACAAGGGCTAGGATTGGTTCCTAGTTCCCACATGGGGGAATGGTTCTCATTTGATCATTTCCCTATATATATATATATTAAAATAGAATAACTGGAATTTTTTTTTACTATCCACATCAGTGACACTCATCCAACTCAACCTCCAAATAAAATATTAATTTCTCTCTCCTCCACATCCACAACTCTCAACCTTTTAAAATTTGCACTCCATCAGTGACACTCATCTAATCCGACCTTTAATTAAAATATTAATTTCACTTTCTTCTAATCTATATAAAATATTTATCATTTTATTTTTTAATATCATATTATTAATAATAATTTCTACTATATTTTAAAAATCATAATTAATTTATTAGATATATTTTCAGAGGATGAAATTTTAGTGAGGTTTGGTGAAAATTGGGAATTTTGATAATATTAAAAACTTTGTTGATCTTCTGAATTTAGAAAAATTTGTGGGTGAAAGTAAGTTACAAAATTTGAAAAATTTTGGAAGTGATGATAATAATTTGGGTGATTTGGATCCATAACTTAAAATGAAGAAGAAATGTGAGAATGAGAATTTGGTAAAATAAGATATGTGAGAAAATGAGAGTTTAGATGTTTATAAAAATATACCAATATTTGAAGCTCTATTTATAGAAAAAAAATTATGAATTTTGATATATATTTTATTTTTTAATAATTATATTACATATTTAAATTTATATATATATATATATATGGCACCCAATCAAAGGGTGCCACATCTGCACATCACTTGGGGCTGGAGTCGCCTTTGAATTGGCTGCCCGCCCCAAGTCACGATTTTTATGACTTTTGCTTCTTTTTTTCTTAAGTTATTTGTCTTTTATGGTGACATCTGGGAGGATGTCAACGATGACTGTGGTCTTAAGCGTTGTCATTTTTATTTTATTTTTATAGTTTTAGGAATGTGGTTTATCACTTGAGATTCTCTAATCGCAATTGTGTGTGCCAACAGTACAGGTGTGCAAATAGTTGGTTCGGTGCAAAACCGAGCTAAACTAACAAAATCAAATAAAAAATTACTTAAAAAAATTTAAATCGAACCAATCAAAATAATATATATAACTGAACCAAACCAAACTATAATTCTTTTGTTAGTTTGGTTTGGTTTTCGGTTTAACCGAACTTTCAATGGTTATTTTTGTTTTCTTCGAAACAATTATATCTGAAGAAAATAACATGCACTCAATAGATAACAAACGATATATTAAATAAGTAAATATTTTAAAAATTCTAAAGCTATAAAATTGAAACTAAATATTATAATTACTAATACTATTTAGGTATATAAAATCTTTTTAATCTATTAATTTATGTATAATTAATATTAGAATTATAAATCATAAATTATAAATATATATATATATATATATATATTTCAGTTGGTTCAATTTTAACCAAAATATTTTTTACTTAAACCGAAATCGAACCAAAATATATATTTTGGTTTTAATATTCAAAACCAAACCAAAATTAAAAAAAATGACCAAACCAACCGAACCAAATAGCTTGGTTTGGTTCGAATTTTTTATTTCGATTCGGTTTTGCACACCCCTAGCCAACTGTGTACCAAACCTGAAAATTATTACTTTTTTTTTCAATTTTAATTTCTGTTGGTTTAGTACGTATAATTTTATTTAGGGTTTATTCTACCCGGTTAGGATTTATAATTATTTTTAATATTTAATTTTATTTTATAGTTAATATATATGATTTTTGGGGTTGATTATTGCAAAATTAAGGTATATAATTTTTTAAAATTCTAATTTTTAGTAATAATATTAATTATTATTAGTTATAATATAATAATTTTTTTTATAAAAAATATTATTAATAATATATAATTTTAATTTTGGCACACAATTAGCATACAAAATTGGGACTAGAGATGTCTACTCGTGGCTTATGAAGATTAATATAACCTAAATTTTTTGCGTCATGTTCATATACTTATGGGTAGCGCTCTAATTCAGGTGAGTTAGAAAATTAGAATAGCACATGATAGATGATAGTATTAATTCTAATTTATCACTAGACATCATTTATGTATTTTTTTTTTCATGCAATATTGTACGTAATTGATAAGTATTATTATTCTTCTTCTTCGTAAGAATCCACAAGTGACGGGGTTTTTTTTTTTTTTTTTCATTTTTGTGTTACATTTAATTCATTTTTCATTGTCAGTCATCAGTGCATATATAAAATAATGTCTCATGAAAACATATAATTTATAAAAACCCAACCAACGAATATGTAAATTACGATGTGTTCTAAAATAAATACTCTCTTTTTTTCCTTTTATCACTTAAAACGAAGAAAATAAATATCAAAATACAAAAACCAAAGAATATCTAAAGAAAACATGAGCAAAAGAGGCTGAATTCATATTTATTCAACTTCTTAAATAAAATGGACTTGAGAAATCAATAATATATTATTTAACCATATTAACCTAAAATATATAATAGAAATAGACACTATCAAACGTTCACAGCTTTGCAGAGGAACATGAGCGACGACGGCGGCGCAGCCGCATCACCACCGAGCCTCCCGCTTCCTCCTCCACCGCCGCCGCCGACAAACAGCCTCTCATAATAATCCACGCTGAACAACGAAAGCGAGAGTTCCACCTCATGCCGAGTCCACACTTTCCTCTCCAACTCGGCGCCGCCGCCGCCGACCCTCATCTTCCCGAGGCGGCTGAGCACCGGCTTCACGCACACCGTGTAGAGCCGCCGGTATCCTCCCAACGCCACGACCACCGTCCTCACCCCTTCCGGCGGCGGCGAAAGCTGGCGGAAGCAGAGGTGCTCCCAGAGCGCGTCGTTCCGAGTCAAGGCGCACCAGAGGCGGCAGACGCAGGCGGCGACGCCGAGTGAGCGGTCGTCGAGTCGCTTCAAAATCTCAATCAGCACGTCCATGTTATCGTTGATGCAAAACCTTCCCTTCTCTTCTCTCTCATCATCGCCCATTTCACGCACTCGCACCATAGTTGTGTACTTGTGTGTGTGTGTGTGAGAGAGAGAGAGAGAGAGAGAGAGTTCTTGAAATGTGCAGAAGAAATGAGGGTGTTGGGCTATACAGAAATGTAATTAAATAGAAAGTTGTGAGATCAAGTGAAGATGGATATTTATAGATAGAAAAACAAAAATAAAAATAGGGTTCTCCTTCGGAAATTGTGTTCAATTTCATATTCATATTTTAATTGCCGGATTACAGTCAAGGGTATTTATATATTTTTATTAACTAGACATTTACGTCATTTAATTTGAAACAAAGGATCTCGTCTAGGTTTTCAAATCTTGATCGACAAACATATATATGGAAAGTAAAATGTGTAATTTAATTGAAGGGGTACGAATCTATTCTTTAATCTTTGATTTATATATAGTCGTCACATCTAATGAACAACTATAAAATTTCTAAATAGTAAATGAATGTATACAATCTCAAAATTAAAATACGTACGAAGTTATCGAGTTTTGACAAACATACACACACACATGTGTGTGCGTTTGGAAGAGGGGGGTAGAGAGGGTATCTGAGGAAGAAGAGAAGATGCCAAAAGGGAAGGTGACAAGATGTAGAACTGTGACCAAGGCATTGAATACTATACTATATAGTATAGGGGTGGGTTGGGTTAATTAATTAATTCAAAAATAGTATTTGTTTTGTTGGTTGGTTTTTAGTTGTTTGTAGTTTTATTTAGAGTAGAGTGTAGAGGGCCGTTGGTGAAGTTGGATTTAGTCGAAAAAGTAAACGTTAGTGTGTGGGGGTGCTCTCAAAGTCTACATGTTTTTGTTGTTTTTCCAATCCTATTTTTTAAATGCTAAATATATAAAGTCGTCTATATGTACATATATATAATATCATGCATATAGAACTCGTATCATATAATATTCATGTGACAATTGAATCCGACAGCATTGAAAGTAACATATCACCTTGTTCGGATTCATCAATCTTATTGAACTAGTTCAAATTATATATGTGTGTTTTCTATTATATTCCCCATTGTTTTGTATTGTATTTTATGTTGTTACTTAGTGGCTCGCTTCTAACATAACTTACTTTTGTTTGTTGTAAAATAGGCAACTCACATTTTACCCCATCATAAAAATTTTCAAGATTTACTTGGAATATATTTTTGTATTTATATATACTTTACTTTATTTGTCCCAATTATATAGACAAGCCTTTAATATTGAGATGTCCTAGAGGATTTCATGCAATATTCTTATATTACTTTCATTCTTCTTATAACTAAATAATCTTATATAATATACTTCAATCTTCAATAAATAATTAATGTCGACCCGTTCTTTATCAAATAGCTTTGAATGATAAAACTTGCATACTTTAATAATTGCAATAACATTCTTAATCATTGTGAAAAATTATTTTGCCAATTTAATTACAACATATGTAATAATAGCTAGCTAGCTAGATACTAGCTATATGAAATGAATTAACAAAACTCTACCGCCGGTCGATTTTCAACATCTTTTATAGATTGAGCCCATTATTATAAAAGATCAAGAGTTCAAACCCCACTATCTTCTAAGTTGAACCTGTTATCGGTCGGGGTTTGTATATTTTGAGGACTACTGTATAGAAGTATCATTTACCCAAAATGCACCTTCAAATGATGATGTAAGTTTTTTCGTTATGAAATACATATATACATACATACATATATATGTGTGTGTGTACTGAGATCCTAACAAAGAGAAAGATATAGAATCTATAAAATCATGGCCATAGTCCAGTCTCCATCGGATTGGATTTGTGATCCACAAAGGCAAAAACCCAAACTTCTATGAGACAGAAAGCATATATTTAATGGAAAAATGATAAATATCCATTAAAATCAGAGCCTGCAATATCCAACACCTCAACAGTCACACCATCACTGTTTTCTATTGGGTTGGACTCTTCTTTCTTGGACATTATTTTAAAAAATTTCTCACACGTACCCGTGTGGGTGTGTGTGGGTGTGGTTTTTGTGAATCTTGTGAGTAATGAATGGGTAAATTACATCCTACAACCTCATGCACTACCAACCCCTTCCGAATGTGTAACACGTGGCTTCTAAATTTTGAAAGTAAATTTAGTTATAAAATTAAATATTTATTTAATTATAAACTAAACTATGGTTAACATTTATTACTCCATCCGTCCCATTTTGATAAGTTTGTTTTTCTTTTTAATATGTCCCGATATATAGACATGTTTCTATATATATTTAACTAATTTACTAATATATATCCTTGTTTATATTAGGCATTAATTCAATATCAAATAAATACATAGGGGAATATTAAGATGTTTCTTAATTAATTATCTTTCCCAATCATTTTCTTAAGGGTTAATTGCATTAAAAATCATGAACTTTGAGCTTAGTTGCAAATTTAACATGAACTTTAAAAGTATGCAATTAAAACACAAACTTTAAACTTGTGTGTTATTCAACATCCCCAAGTTTTTATAAAACAAATTGACCTTCAATCTAACGTACAATTGTGGCTAATTTGATGTTATTTTCAAAAATTGATGGTCGAGTCATGACGGGCTCGAAGAGACGAGCAAATTGTATGTTGGATTGGAAGTCAATTTATTTTATAAAAATTTGGGGATGTTGAATAACACACAAATTTAAATTTAGTGTTTTAATTGCCTACTTTTAAAGTTCATGTTAAATTTGCAACTAATATCAAAGTTCATGATTTTTAAGGCAATTAACCCTTTTCTTAATGCCCGTGAAAATTCCAATCAACCTATCAAAGTGGGACGGAGGTAGTACATGACATGCTTTTATCAAAGCTCGTGAATCTATGTAGATTCACCAAATTTTGTTAACTCACCGTCATATATTATCGGCAATAAATAACTATTCACTGGCACCATATCAAATGAAATGTTTAAATTATGAAAAAATATAACATAATAATATTTATGCTAATAAGTATTTTTAAATCATCGAAAAAATATATATTTGTAAATTTATAATTTTTTTGTTATTTATATAATCATTTTCAACATTATAAGTACAAGACAAAATATCAATTCACGTTAATGACATGCATGATTTTTCCAAGGCATGTGGATCTACGTAGATTTATTAAATTTTATTAGAACACTGACATATATTATTGGCAAGTTGCAAAATATACACCGGCAGCATATCGAATAAAATATTTAAATTATGAAAAAATATAAAATAATAATATTTGTTCTAATAAGTATTTAAATTATTAGAAAAAATTATTTACAAATTTATAATTTTTTATTATTTACATAAATATTTTCAATGCTATAAGTATAAAACAACATATAATGACAATGTCATGCTTTTTTCAAGGCTCGTGGATCTATAAAGATTTATTAAATCTTGTTTGATTACTGGCACATATCATCGGCAAATGCAAAATATACACTAGGAACATATCGGATAAAAATATCTTTAAATTCATTTTTTCATGCATAAAAAATATAATTAACCACTTATATAATAAAATTATTACAAAAAAAAATTTAATTCCTTTTCAAATCCATTTTTGGCCATTGTAATGAAAAAAAATGTCATTATTTCAAAATACAAGAATCTCAAATATATGAAAACTTATGTATGTTTAACGTGACCCGCAACTTCCATGACCATCAAAGATGCATACATTTCGGTTGTCGGTAACTTTTCAGGCCAAACAACCATCGTCCGATGATCTGCCTGTTTTGTGCCGATTATATGTAGAGTTCATTAATACATTTTATGGATACCAAACTTATTTCACATATACCAATACCTTTTACAAATATCAAAGCATCTTTAATAAAAAGTTTTTTTTGTCACTTTCTGCAAAATTAGTTAGAGCATCGGGGGACAAATTTGGATACAAATTAGATGATATGTGCTAAAAATTAAGGTACACTATAGTGTGGGAAAAAAATGTATAAACTAAAGAAATGGTACAACTGCATGTACTAAGTATTTGTACTGAAAAAAGTAAAATGTGGGGCCCACCCCTATTTTTCTTCGGTAATTCTAAACGGCCATAATGTGGCCTGGCCACAAGAGGGTAAATTAGTAAGTACCGACTATATTACTTTATTAAATAATAATAATAATAATAATAATAATAATAATAATAATAATAATAATAATAATAATAATAATAATTAGTGCTATATTGTATTTTATCCTATTATCATTTCCCTCTTAATCTAGTGAGAGAATGAAAGTAACATATTCAAAATTCAAAATTCGAATTTCTCTCTCTCAACATTAATAATTGTTTTGTTATTTTCAATAAAAATAGGGTTAAGTATTCATTATTCTCTCTCATCTTCAATCTTCATTATTTTCATTTTGTTAACATATATCTACATTCTTCATCAAAATATATCTCCATTTCCGATCTTTAAATAGAGTTAAGTATTCTATATTTTCATTCATCTTCAATCTTCACTATTTTCATTTTGTTAACATATATCTTCATTACTACCGATCTTCAAATAACAAAATATTTCTTCATTTCCGATCTTCAAATAATTCTTGATAGAACCTCTCCATCGCAACAATATAGAAATCAAATGTAGCGAAAGGAAAATTTTTTATGTTGTCTTCGAAGGTATACGAACCGGAATATATTCAAATTGGGTAGATTGTGATCCATATGTACTCAGTGTTAGGGGAAGCTTGTACAAGTCTTTTCCAACTGAAGATAAAGCGGTTGAGGCCTATGAAAAATATATGATTACGAAAGGCCAATAATATGATAGTCGTTGGAGCGGTGGTGTCGATTTATATTTCGAGTCGAGCAATGGTGAAATTAGTTCAAAAAATCCAAAAATGAAGAAGTTCAGAAGCATTGAAGAGAAGAAGATAAGATCGAGAGTCAAATTCTTTATTTTAGGATTCGTAGTTGGAATTTTTAGTTCGATTTATATTGCTAAATTAACTTGAATCAATTTGAATATCAGCAAAATAATTTATCAATGAATTTTTATTTTATTTTATTTGTATTAATGCTCGATTTCAATATATGTTAATTTAGCTAAGATATATCATATAAGTATATAACATTATTCACCAAGGTATTTGTCAACAATTATGCCCTACCAATCTGTTCATACATAATATAATCTACCTCTTCATTAATAATCGTGGTTACTTGAATATATTTTAATTTGAAATTATAACATTTATTAACCCTCTATAACTTATTTTAGGATGAGATATGTTATAAGCACAAATATTCTTATTATTCATATTCACCTTCTGTTGTAATCTCCTTAGTTAAATTATCATATTATATCTAGGTTTTACCTTATTTGATTTTATTTATATTAGATATGTGATTATGACTCTATAAAATAGCTCCACATCTGTGTTGTTATTCAAATTTAATAAAGATTCAAAGAAGCTTTCTTCTCTATAATATATGAAATTATAAACTACATGTATTAAATTTAATAATAAAAAATATGACTTAATATAGCTTAGTATTCTATTATATTATAGTTCCTGATGTATCATTTAAGTTATTTTAGGATGAGATATGGAATTATGAACTATTAAATTAAAAAAAAATATCACTTAATAATTAATATAGTATTCTATTCAAATACTCAAATTCATGATATATTATTACTCCAAAATTATAAAGCATTTAGGGTTTCAGGTGTAGTTCAAAATCATGTGATCATTTCAATTTGTTTTAATAATATTAGCCACTTCATTGCTTGGAAAGTATATGACACGATATTTGAGTAAATTAAAATATAAGAGACCAAAATAAGAAACCAAATTGATAGATAGATAGTTCTTCGAAAAAAAATTACATTAAGAGAAAATTAAAACGATAGTTCGATGGATGATTAGGTCATAAAAAACCCACAAAAAAATAAGAAAGCAATGTTAAACGTTGCTTGTGCTGTATGGTATATGATTTCACTATAATTTGGGGAAAAACCTTACTGTACAGTGTATAAAATTACTAGATTAATGATTAATTTAATTCATACACTATATAGTAAGGTTTTTTTCCCAAATTATAGTGAAATCATACACCATAGAATAATATATGAGAAATTAGAAGTCAATCTTAATATTACAAAACTAAGATTTGTAATATTGATTTTTTAGTGAATTCATACTGACAAGTTCATTTATTTCGCATTTTCATGAGAATTGTAGGCATTCTAAATGTCCTTTTTAGTTTATTTTGAGTCGAAAAGAACTAGAAAAGTGGCATGGGGCATTTCAGAGGTCTAATCTGGTGAAAGAGGCATTTTACCTAATTATTCATTGAATATCTCCACGTTATAAATAGCATTCAAAGGCACTCTGGAACTTCTTCAGTGATATCCTTACATATGGGAAGCATAATAGGCATATCAGAAAAGGATAAAGCTGACTAGATGATGCCAAAACTCATATTGCTCGTGCAGATTCGACCAGGGCTGTGAAGAGGACACATGCGAAAATTTCGGGATTCTATTGGCTAATGATAAATCTAGGCGAGCTGATCATATCTAGAGGGAGTTGGAGTGGATAAAGATTGCTGAAGAGATCAACATATGGAGATAAGATTTATCCAGACAACCCGAAGTGGGGTACAAGAGATCCGCTAGACAGTTAAAGATCCCCTTTTTTGGGATTTTGATTTTATCATTATATTGCTTTAAATACTAGTTTGGTCATTGGGAAAACATACATTTTCGTACCATATACATTCTGCTCTTTTATTTTCGTACTTAGTTTAGTTTAACACTGCTTCGATAGCATGACAATTTGAGCATTATGTTGTCCATAGGAAGTAAGAAGCTGTTTAATGTTCGGCGTTGGTGTTGAACAAGTTTTCATTTAATTCAGTAAGTCTTATTTCAATATTATGCCTTTAATTTTTGCATCTATCTAGCATGAGTAGCTAGATTTCCATTTTTGGTGTTTGAATGATAGATAATGGTTTACGTTAAATTCTGAACTTGTGAGGCCGTGTGGGCATATTACTGCATGAATTGTTTTTGCTGATTTTTGATCTTGTTCCAAGTGAGCATGTGTTTGAAATGCCTAATATGGATGATCACTCGTTAGTTGTAGATGGCATACCAATATTAATTGAATTGGCGAATCGTGACTGTGTGTTGATTCATATAGTAATTAGGAAATCGGTGGGTTGTTGTGGGCACATGAGGAATCAATAAACACAACAAACTTGGGTTTGTCTAGGGCACACTGCTGCCTATTTATTTACATCTTTTTGTGAACTGCGGGGTGGGTGATAGGTTAGGCGTTTATTTGACGAAGAATCACTTTTAAACCTATACAGAAAGATGAATGAGGAGATATAGCGTGGAATCCGGTCTCCATAACTAGGGTGACTTAGTAATGTAGGAATATTGGTGTGTCCATGATCGAGTGAATTATACTTAAATTCTACTTCAAATGCCGTTAATTTTATTTTATAGATTTATATTTTAGTTAGGTGACAACACAAACCAACCCCTTTAGTGATTGGTGATCCGAAGGTGGAATCACACCGGCTTTCTATGGAATCGATCCGTACTCTTAAACTAGCTACGCTCGCTATGGACACAAGAGTTACAAATATTATGCTTTTCTTTTTCCCTTTTCTTTTTAATTAACATATGTAGTGTATAAATAATTATTATGTGATTCGGGTTTATATTTATATTAAATGCACCTAGTGCATTTTTCATTTTATTGTAAATGTAATCACACATATATTATAGAATCTTTAAAATTTATAATTGAGGAAGTGGGGTAAAAAAAGGGCAATAACTAGACCGGCTCTCTAGTCTCTACCTATATCTTTTATTTATTTTTCTTCATTTCCTTTATTTCATTTCAGCCTATATCTTTTATTTTATTTTCTGCACTTTATTTTGTTTCTCTGTTCTCTCTCCATGGCCAAAGAAACTCGATCGTCAGCTAGGAAGGCTTTGTTCTCATGCGGAAACCTTTCAACGGAAGAACGTCAGCGTGTTAACACGCAGAACCTCGTGTATGGTTAACTTCAAAGTACTGTGCAAGACGTGGGAATACAAGTATCGAATAGTAAGCTATTTAGGGTTTCCAAACAATAATTTTTTTGGTTTCAAACATTGTGATGCTAATTTTATTAATTTTTTCTCAAGAATCTACCGAAGGTGGTCATCAATATCTATGGTAAGGAGACATGTTTCATTGAGATTGAGATAGGCTACACCGGTATTCAGATCTGATGTGATTTATCAGCACCATGAAATCAAGCCCACCAAGCCTAACTGTCGCCTGATCGGAGGTTGGAAACACGTGGTAGAGTTTTTGCAGATCCATGATAATCTCGTAGTTTGCATCTATTTTGAGTTTTATTTGAGTGATATTTGATGGGTATTGTATGCATGAAATGATAAGTTTTGCATAGTTTTCTATATTTTGTGCTGTCATGTGTTTGTTCGTTGTGAAGGGATTTAATGCCATTTTTTTTGTGAACTTCAAATGAGCTTGGGAAGACCCTAGAAAGATAAAAAATTAATTAAGGAACGCGTTGCAAAAAGAATCGGGTCAATCAAATGAGAAACGAGTGAGAACGAAGTAAAATAGTGAAAGATCGTCGGACTACCACGTGGACCCGCGATCGATGAAATACCCGCGATTGTGGTCGTGGGTTTTGTTCTCTAGACCCCCCTTTCAGTTGCAAGTGGGCAGAAAAGTGCCACGTGGACCTGCGATCTCATCCGCGGCCGACCTGGTCAAGGGCAACATCGCGAATCGAGCCTTCCAATTTTGGCCTATTTTGGCCCGTTTTCTTTCCTTTTTCGACTAGGATACTTCCTACACTATATATATATATCTTCTCAAGCACGAAAATTGGGCATCACAAATCCTACCATAACATCAAAAACCACAACAACACACACCATATTCACCCCCTAAACACAGAGCTAGAGTGATGCAGAGAAGAACACGAAGAGCAAGACCAAGAGATTTAAGCCGAGTAAGAATAGACAGAATAATTACTTCCAGATTTTATATATCTTTATTTATGTTAAATATGGTTTCTTGTTGGATTTTAGTTTTCTATATTTGTATGGATAGCTAAACCCTAGTTTTCTAGGGTTAGATGATGAATTATTTATGAAGTTTATTTTATTCCTATGACTTTATCTTGATCTTTGATTACTCTTGTTTTTATCTGTATTGTTTAATTGATCACTAAATGATACAATTTGATGTGTTAATTCATAAATCTAGAGAGGAGTTTTAACACGTGATCTGGAGTAATTAACTCATTAATCAATAGCACTCGAGAGGGTTGAGGTTAATTGAAAGAGCAATAGACCCCTGGGAGCCATTAGGAGTTGCATACTAGGCATTGAACGGAGTCGTTAATATTAGTTGTGTGATCCACGCTTTAGGCACTTCGAGAGAATGTTTAAAGTATATATTGTGGTTAAATGATACAATTTGATGTGTTAATTCATAAATCTAGAGAGGAGTTTTAACACGTGATCTGGAGTAATTAACTCATTAATCAATAGCACTCGAGAGGGTTGAGGTTAATTGAGAGAGCAATAGACCCCTGGGAGCCATTAGGAGTTGCATACTAGGCATTGAACGGAGTCGTTAATATTAGTTGTGTGATCTACGCTTTAGGCACTTCGAGAGAATGTTTAAAGTATATATTATGGTTGTTCTAGCTAGATTTAAGTCTCTACATAGGTGTATGATGAAACAATTAAATAAATGGATTAGATAAGGATTCTCCAACTCTAGAATTCGTCTTTCTCCGTTGTTTCTTCTTTACTCTTTCTTCTTTGTGTTTCCATTTGTATTATATGTTTAAGTACTTTAATTAGTTCAAACACTTTAATCGATTGTCTAGATAGCATTTAGGAGTGAAGTTCTAGTACTTAGTTAGTTAAATATTAAATCTCTATGGATACGATACTCTTGTTCACCGCTATACTATAAACCTCACAATGCACTTGCAGTAGGTTAAATAAATACTGAACAATCCATCAGGGAGATGAGCTCTATTTTGAAGGGAGGTCAGACGAGCCGTCATTGCTTCGTGTTTCAAGGGATAAGCATGGTAATGCAGTTAAGGTGGTGGATGAATATTGGGTTCGAAATTTATTTTCTTCTGCTTTGTTTTAGGACAAATAATTATCTATTTTATTTTTGTTAAATATGAACTTAAAAATGCACTATATTGCATTTTTTTTTGTATATGTAAATATTATAAAAAAAAATGCACTTGTTACATTTTTTAGGGTGATCGAGTAATGACATCCTTATCTAATCCATTTTTCGTTCTTAATGTTTTTGTTGTTGTTAGTGGTTACTAGATTTAAACCCGTTTCTAAGAAGAATAAATTTATAAAAAAAATTCTGATTATAAATTTTAAAGATTCTAAAAATAAATTAAAAGATTTGGATGAATATTTAGTCAAATTAAATTATAACAGAATATTCAGTCAAATTATTATTATTATTATTATTATTATTATTATTATTTTAAATAAATTATTTGATATTACAAATGTTTCGATTCATAAAATTAGCCAAAAAATTTGTTATATTATTTAAAAAAAAATACCGAAGTATTTTGTAAAAACTATATTTTAAAGATTTGGATTCATCGAAATATTTATTTTCAGAATAGAGAGGAAGTACTGTGAATTATATTTACTTAAGTTTGAATTTTTATCCCTCTTTTTGATGTAAATGCAACCATCATTTACTTGTCACATGTCATAATTGATTCACAACTGTAAAAGATATTATGTTTTTTTAAAAGGAAATATAAAGATATCCTTTTGGTTTTAGCTTTTAATATCATTTGTTATGAATGCAAAAAGGGAAAAGATGCATTTAAGAAATGCGAATTATGACAACAATTTTCGAGGGAGCGATTAATTAGTCGATTTCATATTAAGTGAAATTTTTCAAATTTTTGAGGAAGCGATTAATTAGTATGTTTAGTATTAAACGATTTTTTTCAAATTTTTGAGGGAGGAATTAGTTCAAATTTTCAAAGAGAGTTCAAATTTTCATAAGTTTTTTTTTTTTATAATTAATTGAGGAAGTTGGGCAAACCATGAAAGCTTCTGGTTATGATTTTTTTCAACCACTTACTTTCACATTACATAAAGTTTGAATATTTTCCAATACATTAATTTAGTAAAAAAAAGATTCTGGGAATAAATTAAAAGATTGGATGAATATTTAGTCCAATTAAATCATGATGAATATTCACTTAAGTTTGATTTTTTATCCATATAATCGAATATATATGCAACCATCATTCACTTGTCACAAGTCATAAAAAGTTCACTCACTTGTAAAAAATATTATTTTTTTAAAAAAATGAATAATCTCACTAATAATGGTGGTTGTAAGTTATTGGAGTACAATGCGATTTAATACGAAGATTCAATCCCGATTTCATTTTACTAGACTATAGTGTATAATTTCATTTTACTGCACTATAGTGTATAATTTCATTTTACTAAACCTTAAACCCAATTATCTCGTATAATTGTAAATATAAATTAATTTAAATTAGTGAGTACAAACTATTTGTGAAATTTAGTAATTATAACTATTGATATCCATATAAAGTCAAATGGTCATATTCATAATTTGTGAACTTTGAAAACTATTCAAATTAAGAGTAATAAAGTAATACACGGTTATGATAAGTGATAAATATTCAAGTAATCAATTAACTCTTATAACTTCTAAATAGAAGATTTAAATTAGTGAATACAAACTATTTGATTTGGTCTCTACCTAAATTATAACTAGAGAAGTAACAAGATATCTATTAAAATAAATCAGTTATGTATTAGATTTATTAAATAATTTTGTGAAACTAGAGATCACAATCGTTCAAGCATGCCCCATCATATAGTCAAATTATATATAGTGCCATTATAGAGTAAAAAATTAGTATTTTTCTCTCATTGCTCATCAAAAAAAATATGAATTGGTCACAAAACGATGGTCTTTCTTTCTTGCTCTTCTCTACCCGAGAATGGGGGTTGTTGATGTATCTGACAACTATGAGGTTGCAGATGCGCTCGAGGAGGTTTGTCGAGGGTTCGCAATCGGAACTATAGATTGATCGAAATGGTTTTGAAGTTGAAGGAGTTGAAGGAGAGATATGGAGTTTCGAGTCTTTTAAAATGCAGCCTGGAATCCATTACAATGAAAGGACCAACCAAATCAGTACGAGGGATGAGTATTTCGACCGAGTTGGAAAGAATGTAAGTAGATTTAATTTAACACACTTTTACCTTAACAACATATTTAATTTAGCTTATTTTATGATACTAGGAGAGTCCGCGGTGGAGGGAGTTCAGGCTATCTGGAATGCCCAATCTTGGAGCACTTCGTGAGATCATGGAATATGGTGGTTTTGGTGGTGTTGATTTCGACTGGTTGTCGAACTATGCGACTTGACTGATGTTAGGGATGTAATTTAGGGGTTTATGTTTTTTTTGTTAAACTTTTGTTGGTGAACTATGTTCGAGTTTTGTGAAACCCCTTTTCTTGTGGCATGTAATTAATTAACTAAACACAAACAAACCTTCGATCCGTGATCAACTACTACTCTCTGTTAATTAAGTCTGTGCATGTTATGTTACATTTTAATTGTGTTTTTATTTTTTGTGATGTTTGTGTTGTTTTTTTATCTTTGATGCAAGAATGGAGGATTGATGGTTCAAGCATTGAAGATGCGGTTATTAAATACGAAAAGACGATTAAGGTTGAGGATGAGTACTAGACTCAAGGTTTGTTCTTATTTTTGTTTTGTTTTTGTGATTGTAATTTGTATACAAAAAAGGACTTGGTGCATCTATTTTCATTTTTAATGTAATCGTTATTTAATTATCGATTCATAATATTATACACCCTATTATTAGTCTTTTATATGTCTAATTTGTTAATATTCAGCACAGATGTATCAATACAGGAGTTGTTTGAAATATTTTAATCATTTGGAATGAACTTTAATTTTAATCATTGGAAATAAAATAATAAAAAATCTATTATAAATGGAAATAACAGTACTTGTTCGAAATAGATTCTGAAAATTAATAAAAAAGATTTGGATGAATGCAAATTAATTAGTGAAATAAAAGCACTTCAACCACTACGTCTTTTACATCACATATGGTTTGATGTTTTTACATTAAATTAATTTATTTTAGTTTTATTATTACAATGTTGAATTATAATTTCAGGTTATTAGTCATTCACGTATTAATTAATGGAATAGGATTAATTTTAATTAAAAATTATCGGATTCATCCAAATGATCGCATATATATAGTCAACTATAAAATAAAAATAACAAAAGATAGTTTATATATAATATAGATAATTAAAAAAGTACATACTAATTAATACTAATAAACTAACTAATAAACTAAGTTTAAGTGCACACCATAACAAGAAACTTACAGTCTTAAGCAAACCTATTGATTAAACTCTCAAAATCAAGCTTCATAACGCCTTCAATTTCAACAATGTCATGAATTCCACGGTACTCTGGAAACTCTCTGTGCATCTCACACTCCTATAGTGAAAATAGATGCAAATTACTGTCATTCTAAGAATAAATATGATGAAAATGTATTGTTTACTTACATAGCTAATATCGTTGAAATGATAGAAATCTGCATCAGTGTCTGTGACACAGTTGTTGTGACATGGTTTCTCTCTTCGTCGTAGTTGATTCCCGGCTGCATTTTGAAGTTTTCGAAGAAATAAAAGAGTTGCTTTAATTCATTCAATTTAATGACTAGTTCGATGGTCCGAAAATGATGATATCGAGCCTCAGACGACAACCCCGCGAGTAAGTTTAGAGTCTCTGCAGTGCTCGGTGTATGAGAAAGATCGACAAACCTGACCCTTAGACGTAAGAAACTAACAAACATAGCCTCATCAGATTTGGACCAAGACATAATTATTTTAAGATTCAATGCAAAAACTTTGGCAAAAAAAGTTGCGGTTTAGATGATGAAGCTACAATTACAACTACAATATATAAAAGAAAGTTCTTCATTAAAGGCATGAAAAGACTAGTAACCAAACCACCTCACATTTATGTTGCAGCATGGATTATTTTTAGGTCGGGCAAGATTTAATATTTTTTTAAAACATATTTTATAGTTCAATGAAAATGTATTTACTGATTATATATATATATATTAATAAAATAAAACTATATATAATATGGTTTACGTAGTATATACACATAGGTCCGGGATTGAATGAAATTTCAATTTCCCCAAACTATATTCAAAATATAGTTTATAGTATAATGAAATTAAATTTAGTGATGAATTTTCAAGTTGTTCGTTTTTTTAATTAACTTTAGTGAATGTAGGGTTAAAAATGAATGATTACTATTGACTAGGGTTTGTTGATAACTGTGAGGATGCACTAAAGTTTTGTTCCATTTTAGACTCAACCATTATTCCTTCTCATTAATGCTATGAAACCCTAAATCCACTAATTCCAATTTTTTTATTTAAAAAATCATATAAGTTATGAAGGAAAATAATTTTGTAAAAAAAAAATTGAGATAAATTGATTTCATCAATGCAACAACACCCTAAAAGCATTTATTGAAAAAAAAAAAATCGATGCATCTTACACATCAAAATTGTGTTTATTTATACTGAAAAGATTTGCATTCGATTTATTCATTCTTTTTATTCTCACCTGGCATAAATGCAACCAAACCATAAAAGCACCTCTTTCATTGACCTTTTAATTTCTAAAAATTAATCATGGTGTATCTATGTATAATTGGAAGTTGAAATATTGTTCAAAATTAAACTAAATTAATTTTTGATGAGCCGCCTGAGTTCATCTTAGGAATGCTCTTTTTTTGTGATTAATGGTTAGTAATGTATGCAAAAAATGTAACGGGAAAAAGTTAAATTAAAAGTATTTAATAAAAAAATTTATTAAATTGTATACAATCTTTTGATCCAAAAAAATCAAATTGAATGCATATCTTCATATGTACGTCGTGTATTTTGAATTATCACAAATTAATTAATAAAAAATATTAAAATCTATATATCTTGATAAATTAAAAAATAAGTTAGAATAGATATGCATGCCCTTTCAAATAGATATGCCCTTTAATATTGACATGATGCTCCACAGAGAAATTTCAATAGTCACATTAATTTAACATTATATATTGTTCTTTCAGATTTAATGCTAAAATAAACATCTTCTTCGTGGCAAACAAAAACCGATATGTATCAGTGGACAAGAAATGATGAAGCTTTTTTACATTTCCTTTTTGTATGCCAAGATCGAGTGGGTTCACATAGAAGATAACAGAGATGTTTCGGATACTCTCCACTATCCCGCGACGGATATGACTCAATGTCGCGGTAAAAAAGTTTAGGCAAATTGAGATGCTTCTTAATACAACCCGAGTCAAGGAAGAATTTGACCCAAATAGGGTGTCTGAGGGATCGGTGATAAGGTCCAGGGCTAAGAGGTTCAAAGAGAGCCTCAATGGATTCATTCAAGAGGTTTGAAGCCAAGAGTCGTTCAAACGACCCGTGGAGGGAGAGGAACCCGAGCTCAAGTGGAAGACAGTGATCTCGAGCTGCGGAACAGACTGGCGCGACTCACATCGCGAGTCAGGATGCGAGCAACTGGTTGCGCCAGTGGGTGCAAGCTCCAGAGCGAGTGGAGGCGCGAGTGGAGCCGGTCGCGCTCGCGACATGCCGGCCTTTGGGACGGACGCAAGTTACAGCGCGACCCGAGGCGCGAGTGAACCGATCGAGCCCGCGACATGTTTAGCTTTGGATTGAGCGCGACTTATAGCGTGACTCGGGGCGCGACTGACCCCATGTCGCGCCCAACTGAGGTGTATTCCGGATTGGTATGTTTTGTGTTTTATTTCCTATTTCTTTTAGGATATTAATTATGGATTATTTATTTTTGTGACCCAACTATATAAGGGTAGTTTCATTGTATTCCAAGACAGTTCATTCATAATATTAATTTTATTTTGTGAGTTATTTCTCTCTGTTTCATGCGCACACACCGTGACACTTCATCGACTTATCAAACAGCCATCCATATCTGTTTGTGGCGTCACCAATATTTTCGAGTTCGTGTTTCCAATTGATAGCGGGTTGTGGATTCAATTAGTTCGTGGTTCAATATCATTGTGAGGTTCGGGATTTCCACCCCTATTCCACCATTGTAACCTGATACTCCTGGGAGGATCGCATCACTTCTGAAATTGTCTGAATTCAAGAACCGACTTTGGAGTTTCGAATCATTCATACAACAACTTGTAATAACTTACGATGAAAAAACCAACAATGTTAAGGTGACTCAGGAGTATTTCGATCGTTACGAACCTAATGATGTTAGTATTTTTGTTAGTTCATCTAAATATTATTTTCATAATCTATCTATTAATCAAATTAATTTTTGTGATTTTAGGAGTGCCCGTCCTGGAGGGTGTATAGGTATCGCGGAATAGATCATCTTTATGCATTTCGGCAGATTATAAACATTGGCCGATTTGGTCAGATTGATCTCAATACACGGGTGAATTATGCACAAGATTATGATGAAGATTAGTTGTTTTGTTAATATTTGTTAATCTTAAACTTTATGAGATGTTTATTGCGGTTTGAATTTTATTTTGTTGTCTATGTATGGGATATTTATTAGGTTTTGAATTTTATTATGTTATCTATATTGTGTTTTTATTTTTATTTTGATTCTATGTAAAATTCTCTCATTTATTTCATTTTGAATTTTATTATGTTATCTATAAAAACATACATAACATTTATTTATTTTTGTTTTATTCAGTTATAATTAAACACCATGACTATCAATAGGGGTGGTAATTTTTGACACGACACGAACACGACATAAAAATAACGGGTTAGTATTTGACCTTATCATGTTCGTGTCGTTATCATGTTGACATGATAATGACCTGAAATTATCGTGTCGTGTTTCGTGTGAACCTGCTAAACTCGATAAAGTTAACAGGTTATCTGATAACCTGATACCATGCTAACCCGATAATACCTAATAAGACGATAATACGATAAGAACCTGATAGCCTTTTACACGAGAATATTATTAAAATTTTAAAAATATATATTTATTATTTCAGTTTCTCCTTTATATATATATATATATATTTTAATGAGTTAAATAGTTAATATAATTATGTAATAAATATATTTTTTAAGTTTATTTTTCTAGTTGTTATGCAGATTGACATATTTATTAAGATGTATTTTTTAAAATTATTGTTTTATTATCGTGTCGTGTCAATATCGTGTAATTATCTTGTCGTGTCGATATCGTGTCGTGTCAACACAACAAAAAATAATGTTCATGCCATGTTCGTGCTTAAACAAAATTGTCATGTTCGTGCTCATGTCGAACAGATTCTTATCGTATCGTGTCGTGTTCGTGTTTGGTCTTATTGTGTCGTGTCGTTATCGTGTCGACATGAAATCCGACTTGTTAACATGAATTTCCAGGCCACTATCAATAGATAATTAATTAGAATTAAATGTTTATAAAATTAAATATTGAATAATTTGGAAAATTAAACTGATATTTGAAAACTAATTTGTTCGTGTATAAATATAGGATAAAATATTTTTTTCAAAATTTCTTGAAAAAATGTTGCATGACCATTTTCACAAAGAAAAATTAAAGTAATTATTAGTTATAATTAAAATTCTCAACAAAGATTGCACGATTATATTCAAACTTATAAAATGAGTACGTGTCCACGACTATTTTCACAAAGAAATTTTAAATTAATAATAATTTAAATTCATGTAAAAATATTGCACAATTATTATCGAACTTATAAAAGGAGTACGTGTTCACGACTATTTTCACAAAGAAATTTTAAATTTATCATAATTTAAATACATGTAAAAATATTGCACAATTATTATCGAACTTATAAAATGAGTACGTGTTCATGACTATTTTCACAAAGAAATTTTAAATTAATTATAATTTAAATTCATGTAAAAATATTGCATGATTATTATCAAACTTATAAAATGAGTACGTGTCAACGACTATTTTAACAACGAAATTTTAAAGTAATTATTAATTATTAATTATAATTAAAATAAAATGATCTAACTTAGAATTTAAGATTACGAATTTTATATATGCAAATTACTCAACAAAAAATACTTAATAATAAGCAATTAAAACTACAAAATGAAGAATAGTCAACAAAATACACTACAAGTTTTGTGTCCCGAGACTTGAACCGCTAGGGGTATTTTTCATCAGCATGCGATGTGTACCACTTGCTCCTTTCTTCTTGGTCTTGCTATTTGATGAGGTTTCCCTGCCCAATTTATACCTATTTTGTCATGGCCTTCCATTGCGAGTGATATTAAGAGAGTGTAATACAGGATTCGATCTATCTTCTTCGACAGTGTGCGAAGAAGTACTGCGAATCCCAATTACTGGATTCCAGTTACATAGTTCCTCCTTCAAAGATTGTAATCTAAGTTTGATAAATTTCATTTTCTCGTTGTCCTCATACGCCACATCCGTGCATTCTTGAAACTCTCGTTCAACATCTTGAAACATTAAGTATTCCTTCGTCATGTGTGGATATCCGCCGGTGAAAAAAATGCTAGCATGTCATCTATACATATCCTTCCTCTATTTTCTGAGTATGTATCTCTCATTGCAGAACGAATATCCTTTGAAGCTAGAACCTTCAAGATATGACTGCATAGAATTCTCATAGAATCAAACTTCCGACAATTGCAATTTAAATATCGTCCAATAGGCCTATACTCCAATATGAATGAAAATTCTTTATGATACCAATTGTTCAAAATAGTACTTTCAAATACTTCATACCTCTCCATTCCTCCAAGTATGGTGGGATCATTATTGATGTTGCAATTCCACATTAACCTGATTTCACGATGAAATTGCTGGAAAATGTTATTCGTGTATACATTTCCAAATTGCTCCTACCATTTAAAATTTGATATACACCTTCTTGGCTTACACTTCGAATCAAAGTCAACCCGTATCTCCTTCTAAATCTTGTGGCAAACAATAATCTCGTATTGTTCCATGAATTGCTTTAATGTGCACTTTGAGTTGATATAATTGTTGAAGAAAGAGTGCATTAACTTACTTCTTTGAGTAGAGACCATACCAGCCCAAAACATGGTTCAAGTACATGGGTATCCAACTTTATCTTTCGTTGTAGAGGTCTCTAAGCCATTTATTATTTTCGAGCCCACGTGTCACTATGAATTCAACCCACCTTGTTTCAAATTCACTAATCGTAAGGCTGTCGTAGATCACCGCATTGAATTCAAACACCACCCTATCAAACTCGGAAACCCCTTTGAACTTTTATGCTATCTTAGATAAAATATGTCATAAGCACAACCGGTGGACAGTGTCGGGCATCACTTCCCTCACGGAAATTCGAATACTATCACACTGATCCGTCAACATTGCCACAGGTTGAACACCTCCCATTGCTTCCAACCAATTAGAGAAAAACCATTTGAATGATGAAGCATCTTTATGTGACAACAAAACACACCATAGTAGGATGGACTGATGATGGTGATTGACACCAACCACGGTTGCAAAAAGTATATTGTATTGGTTGACGAGATATGTCGTGTCAAAGCTAATGATGTCGTGAAACTCTTCATGCACTAATATGCTCCGAGGATGAATACACAATACATTTCGAAGTCTACCTTCATCATCAATATCCATCAAATGAAAAAAGCTCTTATGTTTCTGTTGTAACCTCATGAAAAGCTTACGAATGGCTTCGGTGTCTCCTTCACCGAGTCTCAACCTTCTTCTATGCTCAATGTAATTCCTACAATCTTTCCCTAAGCATCCTAAATTTTGTGGACCACCAGCCTGAACTTCCAATATCCTTAAGTTTTTACAAGTTCTTAAGCCGGCAATGTCGTTAGCTTCTAACTGTCTCTTCATATTAATTAATAAACTCCTATGAGTAGACATAAAAAATGACATATGAGGTTCTAAGTTATGATTATGGTTTGCACATACAGTCGACACTTTCCATGTGTCGTTAAGATTTTGTATAGCATTGATACGAGCAGGGCGTTAATCCTTTTGGTAAATTTCTTCACTTTTGAATTTCTACCCCTATGGCACGAAATCATAACATACTTACCTCGATAATTTTTAATTGCAACACTAAAATCCTTATGCTTTGTATGAGCTTGATAGGCGGCAAATAAAGATTCTCTACTCTCAAATTCCATATTAGGTTGAGGTCCTTCATCTCGAATTTCCCCATTCCAAGCTATTTCATCTTCTCCGTATTGCAAGTTGATTTCATCAAGATCTTCTTGAACTAGTTCTTCCTCTGGGGCTTCTATGTGTTTGCTGGAATCCCTACTATAACAATCGAGGCCGGAATCCTCTCCAAATAAATTTAGAATTATAGTAGATGGATCCATAGCCATAGAAGCTCCTGATTTTCTTCTCTTTAGAATTACAGCAACATGAGAATTGCAATACCTTATTCAAACGTGTTGCTGCCATATGATTAGTTCTATTGGGAACTTCAAGAGTCCCTTACTTTTTGCTTTTAGATGATATAATCGAGTAATTACAGTTGCCTAATAAAAAAAATTAAATCTCACAAAATTACTCAAAAAATGATTATTTATGTAGAATATATCCATCGTGACTATATAAACTAGTAATAATATATTATGAATTATTATCGAAGTGAATGATATGTACTAAATTTAGATTTTTTAATTATCAAATTCATTGGTGAATAATTTAATTATAAATAAAAGGTGAAAATGTTTATTTATAAAATTTGATACTATATTTTCTCTATATTACTATGAGAAAAATCGATTGATAATATATTATGACTTATATTAGAATTAACTAATATTTTGATTTTAATTTTTTTAATATTTTAATGATGAATTTATTTTTTATTTTATATAATTTAAAGACAAAAATTTTGTACTAATATATTATGAATTAAAATGGATTTGAAATTTAATATAATTTTAATTTTAATTTAATATATTGTGCTTGATAAACGAATTGATTAATATTTTTATTTCACAATATTTTAATCTGAAAAATTAGTAGGTCGAAAAATGATTAAAAAATCAAAGCAAAAATTGTGTTTATGTTATATATATATATGTATGTATTAGTTTATAATTAAAAAATTATAAACAATGTGTTTATGTTAAATTGATAATCGAATTCAATATATTCGTTTGTAATTAAAAAAATTATAAATATTGTGTTTATGTTAAATTGATAATCGAAGTCAATATATTAGTGTTTAATTCAAAATATTGTGTTTATATTAAATTGATAATCGAACTTAATATATTAGTGTTTAATAAAAAAATTATACAGGATTATTTATGTACAAAATATATAATATGTATCTCATATCTAAATTAGATTCGTCGCTGATATAATATTTTTGTTTAATATTCTAATATATTATTTTTAAGTTTCGTAAGAATAATTTATACTGGTAAAAAAATTTAATTGTAAATAGGAGGGAATAATGATAGATTTGGGAGGGAAGAATGCATTTATTAAAAACTAACGGTAGTAGTGTTAATTTTGAAGGCAAATGGTACGTATTTTTGGCAAGGTTATATTTTTCTCCTACATAACCGATTTTTACATAATCGGTCTTAAGTAAATCAATTTATTTCTTGTGTGGCCTGGCTACAGTGTGGCCGTTTAGCAGCGCTCATTTTTCTTTTCTCTCCCCCTTTCTTTCTCCGCTATTTCCCTTTTCTTTGTCCTCTTTTTCTCTATCCATCAATTTTTCCTCTCTTTCTATCTTCTTTCCATTTCTCTCTCCTCCTTCCTCTTTCTCTCTCTTTTAAATTTATTGAATTTTATCTTGCAATAAAATTTTAATGATTTGATAAGAACACGATTCATTTTTAATATAAAAAATTTTAGAAAAAAATTTAATGTTAACTTTGATATTTTTATATCTAAAAATAATATTTAAATAAAAATTAGTTAAATTATATATACAAGTATATGTTTTATTAAATGAGTGTTATAATATGGTGGGACCCTAAAAAGTTATGCATGTACTATATGTTATAGTGGGTGATTTGAAAGAATGAATATTTAAAAAAATAAGTAAATAATTTTTAATGTGGCGATGACGTGACAGAGTTATATACTAAAATTATGGTACACTATAGAAGACGCTCTTATACTAATTATGATTATTCATTATTTAAAGGGAAAAAAAATAGGGAACACATGTCACACATTCCCAAATAATTTGTAATGCATGATTTTGTAGGTTGGAATTTACCGTGATAAATGAATCTTGGTTTGGGGAGGAATTTTGATGGTTTGCAACCTTACAAGAAAGGACCCCCAAAAAGTCTGCACACTCTTTTTTTCTTTTTTTTTTTTCCCTCCTTGTTGTGACACATTTTTATTGAATCTCATTTCCTCACCCTATATATCATTCGTACTTTGTGTTGTTCCAAATTGGAGTAAAAGTCAAACACATAATTTCTATATTTTTTTGTAATTAAGAAATTTGTATTGATTCTGTTCTGCCCTTTTTGAGTTTGTAATTTTATGCAAGTAAATCTTGTAGGGTGGACGCATAATTTTCTTGTGATTTGACATCACAATAGTGCTCAAGAATCGAGATTTAATTTGGCGTCACAAGGGTATCATATTCACATATGATTATTGTTAATTAAAAAATAATTAAAGTTTTAACTCTTATGTAAATTATATAACTTGTCTCGTGACATTAGGATTGTTGTGGAAATATCAATTATGATTTCACGAATGTAACTTTTAATCGGCGGATGAGTTCTTCTAGTTCTTACTGTATGTGTCTATCATGTTCCAAATAATTACCTAATTTTAATAATGTTCATAATAAAAATTAAATTTATTATATATATTATATATAATAAATCATAATTAATTGTTATTGTTAAGATTTTTTTAATTATATACCCTAATTTTGAAATAATCAATCTTAATAACCAATTAATTAACTAAAAAATGAATATTAAATAATAAAAAAATAATTATAAAACTTAAATAATAATGTAAAATAAAACTAAACAAAAAAAAAACACATTGAAGAAAAAAATGAAAGTAAAACTAATGATTTTAATGTTGGGACACGACTGACACACATACATTAGACTAGATGATTTCACACGTGAAATTTGAGACAAAGTGGAATTTTCATAAAATTGGTAGTATAGAATTTAACCAATTTAACGAGGAAGATAAACTCATAGTTTTTGTGTTTGTGTTTTGAGTAAATCGAAAATTCGATTCCTACATGTGGAATTGATATAAAAAGTGTTGCATGAATTTGAAATCAAAACACCCGTGAGTCTAAAATAAATTGATTCAATATTAGTAGTATATAAATTATAAAAGTCTATTATATATTGCTTTAATTTTAAGGATAAATTGTCTTAAAATACATAAATTTTGGGGTTTTTTTGGTTTTTCACACGTTTTAAAAAATGTAGTTTTAATAACATGAACTTAGTCCTTATTTAGTTTTTCACATGATTTTCGAATTTCGACCAATTGAATCTGACATGGCAGCCGGAGATGCCACGTGTACATCTACGTGGATACCAAATTGCCTTAAAATACACAAACTTTAGACTGATTTTGTTTTTCGCACGAATTAAAAAATATCAAATTTAGTTTTTTTGTTTTTGCTTTTTTGTATAATATAGAAAATTTATCAATTATTACTGTAGAGTTGTTGTAGTAGACATTGTGAAATATTTTGAATTTTCTTAGTTCATGCAATATATAAAATTTAGGTTTGAAAAAATAAAATAAAATAACTATCAGATCTTTTTAGTTCTCTGTTTGAAGAAAAATTATAAAAATATGACTTAACCTAGTGTAATGGTATAAATAATTGAATTCTGAATACAACGATCATCAAGTCATGAATAGTGGTCTATGACGTATCGTATATGTTGATGAATAATATTACACAATCAATCAATTAAGTTAACAAATAAATTGATCACGTAGCAACTACATATTAATTTTTCATATATGTTTAATAACATCTTTTGATGTAATTTTATATGTTAGATAATCTCAAATAATTTTATAATTAAACGTTTCCATTTATATTAATTGTTGAACCAATTCTTAATTTGTCTATTTTAATGAAAAATTAAAGATTAAAAACTCAGAATAGTATCTCAGCAGGTGATCAAAAACAAGTGACTACAACCAACCTGGGTCAAAACTAAACAAAATAAAGAAACAAGAGATACAAGGTAAGCACAAAAGGCCTTTGGAAAAGAAACAAACACACACACACACACACACACACATGTAGAGAGAGAGAGAGAGAGAGAGTTGTAACTGCTCTCCTAGCTCTATACACTAGACTGCAGAATCACAATTCAATTACTTCTCAAAAAGGAGCATTAGATAAGATGAGATGTAGGGGAAAATATATATGTAATTTTGTGCTTGTGTTTTTGTGATTTGATGCATGAGGGCAAAAGAGAAAAGGTTTCTGATTTAGATTTGGGCAATTCTTTTCATAAAATCACAAGGAAACTTCTTCATCCTAAATTGCAAAAACTCATCTTTGTAAATCTGTAAAAAGCCAAAAATGTACAGTTTGATGGGTCCTAATCATCTCAGAAATTGGCATCTTATATTCACCATTTTGTGATGAGCTTAAATAGAAAGAATGGAAGGACCATATTCGAAATTTTCGACATATTTTCCCTCAATTTTCTAATATCATGTGAGTTGTTAAGATGCATGAATCCCTCAATGCACCAACACTATAACATGTTCTGAATATAAGCTGAAAACAACACTTCAACAGTAAGACGAACAATGTTTTATTTTCCATTTTTCGGGTTCATTCACATAAACTAGTCAAGAAAACACTTCAAAAATTCATACTCATTAAGAAACATCATCAAACAACTATATGCTTCAAGTATCAAGAACTGTCAAACGATGAGCGTTGAAATGCTGTAACAGAATCAGGTTTCTTTACTCCTCACCTGTAAGATCTCCCCATCGAACGTTGTGTTTAGCTGCAAGATAGTGTGCTCCCACAGGTCCCCTGCTTCCATAGGGGTACAGCTCCGGGGCGATTTTCTTATCTTCCAATTCCTTAAGCAATGGTGTGAAAAGAGCCCATGCTGCATCTAGCTCGTCGCTCCTGATGAATAACCTCCGCTCTCCTTCTATAGCGTCTAGAAGGAGTCTCTCATAAGCATCCGGTATCTCCCTTGGATACCTTCAATAATTTATTCAAGATAAAAAATTACCAAAATTTGGAAATATACAAGGGAATTGAACTCATATATATTCAATCTTGAACCTTTTACCTGGCTTTGTAAAGAAGGTTGAGGTCACTACGGTCTAGTCTCATTCCAAGTCCAGGCACCTTGTTGTTAATCTTCACATATATGGCTTCGTCTGGCTGCACACGAAGCACTAGCTCGTTCGTAGCCTTATCCAAATCAGTCCCAAAGTTCAGCCTGTACAGATTACCTGGAACATGCCTGAACTGAACTCTAATCTCAGCCCTGATTCAAACAAGGAAAACCATTTTGGTGAATGCCAGTATATCAGAGCATAGTCTTAGTTGAGAAGATCAAGATTTAGATACCGTTTGGTATGGAGAGCTTTGCCTGCTTTCATGAGGAACGGAACACCATCCCAACGAGCATTGTTGATAAAGAGGGCCGCAGCAGCAAATGTTGGAGTAATGCTGTTGTTTGGCACTGTAGGATCGTCTGTATACCCTGGAATCGACTTACCACCCTTGCTGTGCCCCTTGTATTGGCCAACAACTACGTCTTCAAGCAGCAACGGCTTCATTGACCGCAAAACTTTCACCTGATTCAAATACGTTGTAATGCATTCATCTTTCTCAAAATAATACTCAAGGTTGCAGACTTCAGTTCAAACTTTCACAGACGCGTAAACAAATCATAATACCTTCTCATTCCTTATATCTTCAGCATCCAAGCTGACAGGAGTTTCCATTGCAAACAATGCTAATATTTGTAGCAGATGATTTTGCATAATATCACGGATTATTCCATAATTGTCAAAGTACCTGCAAAACAAATACAGGACAATTTATAATCTCAAGAAGAGAAATTCAGTCAAAATTTCTAGCTTGCATTGACAGGCCTCACCCTCCTCGTCCTTCAGTCCCAAAATCTTCTGAGAATATAAACTGCACATTGCGGATGTAATTTCTCGACCAAAGAGGCTCGAAGACAAGATTTGAAAAACGAAGAACTGACAGATTCTCTACTAACTCCTTGCCCAAATAATGATCAATTCTGCATCAAACTTAAACCAGTCAAATAAGTTTCTCTTATTGCATAATAAGACAACAGTCATGCATACCGGAATATTTGGTCCTCGGTGAGATACTGCTTTAGACATCTTGTCAGCTCACTAGATGACTCTGAGTCTCGACCAAATGGCTTTTCGACAATCACCCTTGTCCATCCAGTTGTTGAAGAAGCTCTGGTGCTAGCACATCGGACCACATCCACAAATATGTTTGGAGGTATGGATAAATAAAACAACCTATTAGATAATCTACCACCCTGAAAATATTACAGAAATTAAATAACTGTAATGAAACTTTTCCCAAAAAAAAAAAAACAAAAGAAAAGAAAAAAAACTATTATGAAAGTAAGCCTACATGGATTGCTATTTAATGTAAGCCCCAAGAACCTCAAACACACATCTTCACAACTTGAATAAAATGATCAGAGCAGAAATAAACTCTATTCATCCAATCTTGATAAGAAACTAATCCGTACAAACAAATTTCAAATACTAGGCGACAGGGTTATGCATCCACAAAGTAATCATGGCGCTCAATGGCATTGAGGTTCTAAATTATGCATGTATGCAAACAACTGAACCAGAGAAAGACGTTAGCACCTCCTTTTCTTTCAATTTGCAATCCAATTCTGAAAAGTGTTCCTCCGAATTGTATTGACCTGAATGGTAAAAGCATCTCTTTAGAAACTGAGCCATTTTGTCATCACAGTTTTCTCTGGAAATATCAATATGAAACAATTAGACTTCTAAATGTCAGACATTCACATTTATTATTTTAATAAAGATTATTGAAACAATACAAACCTCCTATCAATTCTGCATGTTAAGGTTCTACTGATCATGTCTCTCAACTCATCATCGTTCATCTTGGTCCGAGAATAACCAAAAACAACGAAATCCTGCAGAAACAAAAATTTGAATAATTCAGCAGCATTATACACTTATACGATCTTAAAAACTTCTAACCATCAAACTACATTTAAGCAAATATACAGGAGGAAAAAGAGCACCACCTCAGGTAGGCAATCCTCATAATAAAGAGCAAAAAGGGCAGGGAAAATCTTCTTCTTCGCAAGATCACCAGATGCACCAACAACAGTAATGCTTAGCGTGGAATCGCCTTCTGCTGATTCAGAAAAAATGGCTTCTTCTGCCAGGGGATTGACAACTGAACCTTCTCCACATGGAGCAGTGAGGAATTATGAATCAAAACCAAAAAAAATCAAGATAAAACACACAACAACTGAGATAATGAAAAACGGTGGCAGAAGGGATCGCTAACTATTTCAACCCCAACTCCCCATAATCGCATAAAATTCAATAAAAGACATAGAGATAAGCATAAAACAACTACTAATAAAATTCATTCTACCCGAGAATCACATATCACTAGACTGATCATCTCTTGATTATTTTCTTCAGAATTTTCCTGAGATTATATCTTATTTGCATGAATGGCTAAAAACAACTTATACAACCATTCAAAATTCATATCGAGAATCTTTTTTTTTTTAATCCAAAATATGTCATGAACTTATATAGGTTCCATTTCATTATTAAATCTAAGAAACTACAAACTTCATCAAAATCCAATTATCACACATGCGGTTATGAGAATCAAATCAAATCAAATCAATTCAATAATTCACTAAACAGCTATAAAGTACAAAATTCAATAAACACGCACACTAAGCAATAAACGGACAATAAAATCATACCATCTTGCAACGAAACAGCATTAAGAGGGTACCCATTTGAGGACCTCAGCTCAAAATCGCTTCTCAGCTGAATTCTTGCAAAATTCTTGGGAGCCCACTTCGAGAAATGGCCTAAAGTTGGTAAAGTCGTGAGCTTTCTTGAGCTACACAAACTCTCATTATGGAAACAAAAAAATGTTGTTGAAGAAGAATGACAGCAAGGATTGCTCAACAATTTGGCCATACTATTTTCAGGTGGAAGCTATTATCACTGCAAGAATTACACCATTTATTCAATACAAACTTATGAACCTGATATTGAAATTCCGTTTTAGATTCTTTGAGTTTTGTCAGTATCAGTTTCTAGGTGGCCTTTAGCTACAGCTGAGAGACATTGCTTCGAAGAAAACTATGAGATTTTCAAATGCCTAATTCTTTATATGAGGTCCAGATTTTTTCTCTCTCTGCATTATCCAATCTTGTGAACTGATATAATACAGAAATGGATTTCGAGCCAAATTCTTGAAATCATGAATATTTCTAATTTTTGGGCCTCAATATAAATTTGGTAATATTGCATAGGCTTCAAACTGTGTCGGAATCTTGAAATCATGAATATTTCTAATTTTTGGGCCTCAATATAAATTTGGTAATATTGCATAGGCTTCAAACTGTGGCTGAATGAATGAATCTTGGAAGATTCCATGCCGCCCAAACAAGCAGTATCGGGATTTTTAAAAAATTATCCAAAATGCACATTTATACAATTTTTTTTTTAAACTATCTTTTTGGGAATCCCTGTGATCATATTAAGAAAATATTAATTATGTTTGATGCCATAATTATTTTTAAGGTAACGAAACTTCCATTCATGGACTTGTCTTTTTTGGTAAATATGGGCCCAACAAGGAAAATTGGGCAATAATCATGAATTGCCAGATTAGAATATAAGGCCCAATAAGACCCATTTTGACTTTATTGTATAATCCCACCATTTTGAACTTTGCAATTGATTTTATCGACAAAAAACAGATATTTTTGCTGTGAATTAGCATTCAAACATCAAATTCATCACCTTGTAGGACATAAGTTGTCTTATCAATTATATAGGGAAAAATAAATGAAGATAAGTTTGGAGTGGAATGGGCAGAATTTGGGTTGAAATTTTCTATTGCACTTTTTCATATTTCATATTTCACTCCGTGTTTCATAATTAAATTTATTATTTTAATAATATTTATTATAAAATAAATAATCATAGTCAATATTTATCAATAAAAAATGAAATAAAAATTATAAAAAATCATAATAATGAACTATTAATTGAAAAGTGAAAATTAATTTTTAAAAAATAATTATAAACCTTAATGGTGTGAACCCTAAGAAACAAACATAAAATTAAACTAAATTACAAAAAAAATGAAGAAGAAAAACTCATAATTTGAAAGTACAATACGGAGTGTAACACATAGAGTGCAACATGAAATTTAATGTGCCGGAATTTAAGCATTAATACCCTATTAAGATTTGTGGAATTATATAGAAGGTGAAATATCATTTTAGAATATATGATCTCTCTCTATAATTTTGTCTTTTGGAGATCCTCCTTTGTCGATCTACATGTTCTAAATTTCTTCTTTAATAAACAAATTTGAGTATTATATTTTTTACTCTCATTAATTTGATCAGTTTACATAAAACTCTCAAACTCGGCCCGGCCCGATGGGCTGGCCCGACCTACTCGATTTTAGGGTCGAACTAGGCATTAAAATAAGAGACCAAACCCAAGTGGCCCAACGGGCCATCAGGCCTTAGGCCAAAAAAGCCCAAAATTTTGGGCCAAAAGCCCAGACCCGATTTTGCTTTTTATTTTTTATTTTGTGTTCTCTTTTCAATTATAAATAGAACACACAACACAACTAGCAAAAAAAATTCTCCACCAGCCCACCACACACCTCACACGGTCCAGCCATCCGCTACCCATCGAGCACTTCTCAATGTCGTCACTGCAATTTTACTGGACTTCTTTCTTAATCTCTCACTCTCTCTCTCTCTCTCATCTTTCTATTATGGGTTGAATCGTGTGTTCAAATTAGAGTTGTTCCCTTTTGTTGATTTTTTTTGTTGATTTATGTTGTGGTTTAAGTCTTGTAATGATGTTATATTTGTTTGTTTTGTGTTGATTTTGAGAGGCTGCGTCTATCTTTGCAACATAAAAATTGAAAGGGAATCAAATAGGTAAATGATAGCTTTCATAGTATTAGGCGTAAAAATTTTATGCATGTATTACCCTTCCTGTTATCTCTCGGAGCTTGATTTTCATGAGTTTATTTATATTTTTTATAAATGTTTGATCATCATTTGTGCATGTTAGTCGATTAATTTGATGTATTCATCATATAAGAATTAAATGATAGAAAGATAGAATTTGAGGTATGTGTGCTTGGAAGTACCGACCCAGTGAACAAGTGACAACTGTGTATTTTACACAACTTTTGAACATGTTCTGATATCTTTTATCATGAGAAGTTGTGTGATTTACTTACTTTTATGCTTTAATTCATATCTTTTGGTATTTTTAATGTGTTTGTGAGTTTTGCAGCTAAAGTGAAGAATTTGGTGAATATTTGGCGAAAAATGATCAACTGGCATTGTAGAGAGTTAAGGGATGATTTAATTAAGCATTGGGCTTAGTTAATAACTTAAGTACGACTTAATGGAGTGGATTTAATGATCAAAGCCCGTTGAAATCCAAAATCCAAGTCGAAACAGGGCTGGGTCGACCTAGGAAGTCTCGGTCGACCCACCCATGAACAAATTACACAGGGTAAGGTCGATCTGGCTCGGTTCACTTGGGTCGACCCTGTGTAAAAATGGCTTACTGGGTCGACCCAACTCACTTGATCGACTCACGCTCTTGGCTCCACAGATTGACGAGTTTTCAGCTTTAATTAGGGTTCCAAACCTAATTTAAAAAACACAACTCATAGGATTTGAACACTCTTAAACACCACTCGCTTCATAAAAACCCAAGGGAGACGCTACATACACTTAAAAATACTCTTAAAAACACCATTACTAGAATGTAAATCTGCAAATCACAAAATAGAATATCAAATAATAAAAATTTCCGGAGTTTGAACTAGAATCTGTTTTAGGTTTAATTCACTTAATCACGGGCACACCGATTTGCCTGCATTACTAAGTCACTCAGTTATGGAGATCGAATTCCTCATTATGTCTCCCCATTCATCCGTTCAGAATAGGTTTAAAAGTGATTCCTCATCGATTAAACCCCTAACCTATCACCCATCCCCTGATTTCCTAAAAAGATGTAAATGAATAGGTAGCAGTGTGCTCTAGATGAACCCAAATTTATTGTGTTTACTGATGCCTCGTGTGCCCACAACAACCCACCGATTTCCCAATTACTATATGAATTAACACACAGTCACGATTCCCTAATTCAATTAATCTTGGTGTGCCCTCTATAACTAAAGAGTGATCAGCCACATTAGTCATTTTAAACACACACTCACTTGGAACAAGATCAAAAATTGATAAAAATAATTCATATAGTAATATGCCCACATAGTTTCACGAGTTCAGAATTTTACTTAAACCATTATCTATCCTTCAAATACCAGAAATGGGAATCTTGCTACTCATGCTATATGGAATTAAATTTGCAGAAATTAAAGACATGATTAAAGGAAAATAATTTACTGAATTAAATAGAGAACTGACTCAACACCAATGTTAAACATGAAATAAATCATAAGTCCCAAGGGCATAAGACACCTCAGATTGTTTGGCTACCGTAGCAGCTTGAAGTAAACAACAAAACAAAAGTAAAGGTGCAGAAAATTAAGAGCATGTTTGGCTGACTAACTATTGTTTCCAGAAAATAACATGTTTAAATAATGAACAATCTGACTTCAAATCCCCCCCCCACAAACGGGGGGTCTTCAACTACTTCCGGAATCAGCGTGCCCTTCTCCACCAGATTGGATAACCCTTATCCAGTAGTTGTTAATTAAATCCTGATTTTTCAGGGATTTCTTCTTATCATCTTGGCCTCACTCCTTCCAGCAATCCTTCCTTGCACCAACTCGTTTTGGATTAACCCCCATTGTCGACATCTATCTCCTCTTAACAGAGTCCCAATTATCTCACGTGTGCCCTCTCCAAGTCATGGTCGAATCTGCATGAGCAATGTGGGCACGACATCATCTAGTTAGCTTCATCTTTTTTTTATATGCCCATTATACCTCCCGAATGTTGGATGAGGATGAAGAAGTTCCCAAGTGCCTTTACGCGCTATTTATCGCGTTGAGATATGCATGAATAATTAGACAAAATGATTTTTTTTTTTGCCAAATTCAACCTGTGAAATGCCCTTGACCACTTCCCTAGTTCTTTTCGACTAAAAAATGACTAAAAATGACATTTAGAACGCCTAAAATGCCCATAAAAAGTGAAATAAATGGACTTGCCAATGGTACTTCCTTTCTATGTGTTTACTTGCTTTATGGGCTTTAGGTTCCTTCGAATTTGCCACTATATCAAAGAGATCACAGTATATCATGTATTGGTCCTAGGGCGAGTCAGAATAAGTTTAGAGGCGGGTGAATGATTGCAAAACTGAACTAGATGCGGAATATTAAGGGCCCGTTTTGAATCGCAAATATCATCCGTGCTATGTAGAGATCAGTTGAGAAGATCTGCTAGCTCGGAGTGCTGTGTGTGCTTATGGTGTGCAGTTAAACACATGCAACTGGACTGAAAAGTAAAGCAGAGCACACAAACAGTTTATAGAGGTTCGAAACTCAACTTCTACGTCCTCTCTTCCTTTCGCAGAAGGGCAATTCACTATGTAATTGTAAATTTCCTTTATTACAGTTACACAGTAAAGATAGTTGTTGTCCTAGAAGCTGCACTCTCAACTTCCTCAGCCGGTAGGTCAACAGCTCACACTTGCGATCCCCAACTGCTCGCTGGAGAGATAAGGTGCTATTGCCCGTCTTTTCACGATTTTAGATCTCGCTCTATCTTCAAGAGTATAGTCTTGAAACTGGTATCAACTGGGTTACTTCTTTACGCGTCTGTGTCTGAGCTGGGGTAGTTGATCACTTAAGCACGGTGACTGAGAGAACAACTCTGGCTGGAAATCTTCAACAGCTAGCTCGAAGAGCGTTAAGGCTCATTCTCATCAGTTGGAACTTTTGATTTTCTGAGTTCTTTGAGCATGAGGCTTTAGTGCTTCGGTGAACGTCTTCATGAAAAGACTTAACTAAACTGCTCTCCAAATTCTCAAAAGTCTCGTGGTCTTCACTGGGGTAGCTCACCTTTTAAAGATAGGTGAGTTGGTGACTGGTGGTGATCACTGTTGGATCATAAATGAAAACGCCAGTTGCAAGGCTTTCATTTAATAGGGTCGTTGGGTCACCATTGCTCTTTTAACGAGCTTTAGCTTTAAGATCTCGGTTGCATTAACTTCAAGATCTTCTTTGGCTTATCTGAATTTAAGTTACGACTTCTTTCATGATCTTCAGTTCTGAGCTTTGTCTGGTAGCTGGAATCTTCAGTTCCTTTGTCTGTCAGTTCTGCGTGTCCCTTGGCAGTTTGAAAAGTTTCAGTTGAGATCATCTTCAGCTGGCGATTCTGGGCTTGGGCTTGATGCCTTCTGAGCTTCAGTTTGCTTCTGCTTTAGCTGGCAATTTGAACCAGTGTTCTTTAGCTGGTATTTTGGACTTATGTCCTTTCAGCTAGAACTTTCATAGACTGGTCTTCAGTTCGGTTGCTGGTGCTTTATCAGTTAGACTTCAAAACTGATGCGTGTTCAGCTGGTGTTCTTCGAACTGGTGCTTTATCAGCTGGAACTTCATTCTTCAGCTGGTATGCTTTGAGCTAGCATTTTCCATCAGCTTGTACCTTGGTCTTCTCTTCAGTTGGTATGGTCCTTCAATTGGGATATCCTAAGCTGGTATTTCCTTTAGCGTGGATCTTTAGACTTGGTACATTTGTTTAGCTGGTATATTTCTTCAGCTGGAATATCTTGAGCTGGTATTTTCTTCAGCTCATGATTGTCCTCTCTTCGGCTGGCAGTTTTCATTAGTTGATGTTATCGTGGACTGGCATGTTCATCAGTTCAAACTGATGTGCTCTTCAACTGGTATCTCTTCAGTCGGGAATGATCTAGAACTGGTATGTCCTTCAGTTCTTCTCTTTCAGCTGGGATCTTCCTTTGACTGGAACATTTCTTCAGCCGGTATTGGACTAGAACTGGTATGTGTTTCAGTTCTTTTTAGCCGGGATCTTCCTTTCAGCTGGCGGCGGCCTGGAACTGGTATATGCTTCAGTTCTCATTAGCTAGGACTTCCCTTCAGCTGGTGGTGGCCTAGAACTGGTATGTGCTTCAGTTCTCTTCAGCTGGTGGCGGCCTTGAACTGGTATGTGCTTCAGTTCTCTTTAGCTGGAACATCTCTTCAGCTGGTGGCGGCCTAGAACTGGTATGTGCTTCAGTTCTCTTCAGATGGAACATCTTTTCAGCTGGTGGCGGCTTAGAACTGGTATGTGCTTTAGTTCTCTTCAACTGGAACATTTCTTCAGCTGGTGGTAGCCTTGAACTGGAGTTGGTCATCAGTTCATTACTGTAGACTGGTGGCAGTTGATACCTTCTCTCGCTGGTACCTGCAACTTCCAGTTTGCCTTGGTAATTATTCTAGCAAGATACAGTCTTCTTTATCTCTATTCTTCTCTCCCCTTTCACATGAATTGATCATATATGTTAGCTTTGACTCTGTATGATCATCTTAGTTTTCTGCTTGATTTCTTTTCCGTTCTTTCAAGGCTCTTTTCATATTTTGACATCTCATCAAAACCCTTTATAAGAAAAACCTTGATAGTTTTTCCTAACAATTTTCTCCTTTTTGATGATGTCCAAAACATGGCAAAATTGAGCAATGATGGAAGAACTGGTTGAGAAATTTTTGATCTGTATAGCAAAGACACAATCAAGCAAGAAAACTTGTAGCTAAGAAACTGCTTATGTAAACTTATTAGATATCTTCCAATCTACAATAGTTTGTTTTTCTTTTCTTCTTTTTGAGTTTCTAGCTCTTCAGCTGCTGCGCTTCTTCAGCTGGTATCTCATCTCCTTCTTCACCTATTTCACCAATTGCTAGGCTCTCCTCTTTCTCTGGCACTAGCATTTCTCCAGACTTCTCCCCAGACTTTCCCCTGAGACAAATGTCCCTGGACAGCTCCTTAATCTTCCCCCTGAGGCTGTACTTTCTCTTGAAACTACGAGAGTTCTATTTGAATCTCATCCTAGAGAATCAAAAATTATCTTCCATCATTTTTCTCCTCATTTTCTTTCTTCTCAATTTCTTTAATCTCTTCCCTCTTTTTGGCATCATCCAAAAATGTGTGCATATGTAGATCGAATGATGGAATTGGAACATGAGGTAACAAGCTAAAGGTTGTAGCTAAATTACCTTCAGTTAGGGAAGAGAATGGCTGTTTTCTTGGTGGTGAAGGTAGCTAGTTTGAGGCTTCTTCAGTTGGCATGAACTGCCGTAGATCTGGCAGTGGAGGTTGAACGTGATGTTCAGTTGTCATCATGGCCAACATTGGGAGGAATTCTTCAGTCAGAGGTGGGTGGTTGAACATCATAGATGTGGAGAATGAGTTGGATAGCTCTGCAAACGGTAGTGAAGCTGCGGCAAGTACTGTATTTTGGATTCGGTTGATCATTAAATCCATTATCTCTGAGAGAGTGGAAGTGGTCGTAGATGGATGATTCATCCAGTTTTTGCTCTAGTGTCCTTCTTGACTCCAGAAGAATCTTCCCTTCTTGTCAAGCAGTGTAAACATAACTGCCTTATCAACATGATATCTCCAGAGTGACCATCTGAGATATCTCTTCAGTTGATTGAAGAGATCAGAGTCGTATCTCTCGATAAGCTGAAAACTGCTGAGCAGATCAACGAGAGAGTTTTTGAAGCTTTTTTCAACACCATCCGTGTAATGGGTTTCAGTTGGTGTAGACTCAGCTGGCATAGTTGATTCTATGGTCATGTCTTCATCTAACATGAGCTATTTTTCTCGACTATTTGAAGTAGGTTCAGTCGGAGTGGAGGGGCCTTCTTCTGCAGTGCACTGCCTCCTTGATCGCGGGCCAAAAGGTTTGAGATTCTTTCTCCTTTTGACAAAGATTGTGGAGAGATAATCTCTCCTATCCAGCAACTCGCCTTTCTGATTGAGAAGTTGGATCTGATCAGTGATGATCATGCTGATCCTGTTGAGAAACCCCAGTTTCTCTGTGAATGTTCCAGTTTGATGGTCAAAATTGACCCTACGAACATTTTGGTGAAGTTGGGATAGCACATACGATGCCCAGTCAACTCTGCATCGGTTGTAAATGAGTGCCATCGGGTGAGCATTATTGGTGTTGAAACAGGTATAGTCCAGATTGCCTCTCAGGCAATGGATGACTATATTTTGGAGTTGAATGAACTTTGGCCGAAGACTGTCCTTCAGTCTGGGAGAGTGGTCATTATGCTCGACTCCTGCATTCGTCCATTGATGCCACAAATCTATATGGTTTGGCATGACTATTTCGTCTGCATGTTCACATGTTTCGAGAAGATGGAGTGACTCTATCACAACTTACTTGGTGATCACGATCAGATTTTCTCTAACTGTTGAGATTATGTTGCCATCTTCTGCAATGTCTGAGAAGATATAGAATTCGGCAACTGCTTCTAGAAAGCATCGTCCAAATCTTGGACCTCGTGTGAGAAACTGAAAGAGTCCAGTTTCCTCCACTGCTGAGATTAAGTGATGAAACAAATCTGTCTTAAGTCTCTCCATCATGTAGTCCAGTTCTACGAACTTGTCTCTTTTGAGATTGAGAGCAAGCCTAGCTGGGTCGATGTATTGAGTGGGCAGTTCCATTCTTTGATAGAATGTTTGAGAGAGAATGAATGTTTTTAGAGATAAAGGATGCAAAGCAAATGGAGAAAGGGTTTGAGTTTGATCTGAAGCTTGGATCAGTATCCCTTTGGCATTTAAAGAAGCCTTGCATGCATGTACTTCGAATTTTACTCGAGTACGCATCAGCTGATCAGTTCAAATAGATTTGACTGATTTGCAGCTGACATAAATGAGATGATCATCTCAGCCGTCAACAAGCTTAGCTTCAACTTGTAGATCAGCGGTTGAGATTTCATCCATTTGAAAATGGGGTAGTTACCATAAATAGCAAATATTTTGCGCAGGATTTTGCTATTTATATCTCTCAGGCTATCAACTTACTTTCCACTTTAGTGATTGATTTTGCTCAGTAGCATTAAAGACTTGCTATCTTGAAAGATCTCCTATTTGAAAATAATACCCATTAGATCACGATGGCACTAATGTGATGAGGAATAAGTTTAAAGATTCTGATCAATTTAAACTTTCCTTGGCAGTTGGGCTACTCCATCCAACTGATGACTTTTTGGTGAACTGATGATGTGGCAACTGATTGATCAGTTCTAGTCATATATTCTTCTTGGCCCTTGGAACTGATTAATCACTGAACTGATGAGATCAGTTATTGAACTATTGGATCATATCTCAGTCAGTTTTCTCTTTTTGAGGGGGCCGAACTGGATACCCTTCACTGCTCTCGTTAGGACAGTTTGACCTCTTTGTCTTGGAGGTGGATCCAGTTTCTTTAGCAGGCATCTCTGGCCTTGCTTTCTTCATGGATTGACTCCGGTGCTTAGCTTCAACGGATGTGACCCTTTGCCTTCTGTTCAAGTTCCTTCTTGAGGATGACTTGTGCTGAACTTCCCGCAGGTTCAGTTGGACGGCTGTCTTGTGGGTTGAAGCAATCAGTAGGGTGATATATCTCTTTGATAAGAGATTGGTTGGCAGTGTCTTCATCATCACACCATCGACTCACTGCAACTGGGGTGAGAGGTGGCTTTCGCTGCTGCTGTGCAGTTGCAGGTTCAGTTGGTCGATTAGGCTCAACTAACTAATTTGGCAGACATCTAAAATTCAGTTTTCTGTGGACAGGGCTGATTGTGCAGATCTCTTGCTGCTTGGCTCCTACTTCTTTTCTTTGTTAAAAACTCATGCTGTGATAAGCAGTGATCAAGAAATAAGACTGGATGAAAATTGAATGTCTCCAGTTGTACCAGTAGAAGTACCGGTGTAGCAACTTAAAAAGCTCTTGATCTTGCTTGGCCACAAATGCAAATTGAGTAAGAAGTAAATTTGTTATCTCTTTTTGTGCATTCTTGGCTGCATATTCACCACTATAGAAAGTACGAATATCTTCTTCCGTCAATTGGAGAGGGGGACAAGTTCTCCTGAAGTAGTTAGCTCCATAGTTTGAATGAGGACTTCCGATGAATGGAATAAGCTTATCTAGATCGGAACAGTCTTGGAAGTCCGCTGTTGATCCATTCTTGGAGACTGATAACGGGACGACATTAGCAGTCGAGGTATTTGAGGCTGTGGCATTTGTGTTGCCATTTCCTAGCCTTTTCTTCTTGAGTGAGTGCAGATAAATGCGTCATCTTTTAGGAATCCAGTCTGAGATGAGGACTGGTAATGTATCATCATTTGGCAGCTTCAAGATGTCTTCAATCATCTTGCTCATTTTGAGAACAAGTCCTTCCATGGACTCAATCTTTCGTGTTCTCTTTGAGTTGAAAGCCTTGAGAACTTGACGTTTGATTTGTGAGAATACAAACTCTGTCCAGTTTGTCTCGCGTCCTTTAACTAGGTGTATCATCACCTTGTACCTCTTCTGGGTAAGCTGGATTAGGCTTCCAATTGCTCTAAACATCATCTTGTTTGTGATGTTGAGCAGAACTCCATACTCTAGTATTAGATAAGATTTAGTTGTGGAAAAACTGAATGCCTTTTGGCAGGTGGGGGTCTTCCACTTTCTTCAGTATGGTTCAGCTGCTTCACTCAACTCTTGAACGGTTGTACCTTGCCTTGGAAGTTGAAAAACTTCAGCAACTGTTCTTTCAGTTATCTTGATTGGTCGGCCATGGATAACTGATGTGATCTCCTTGCCATCAGCACCGATTTGTGATTGAAGAAGAAATTCACACACCCGACTTTGTCTGAAGAATCTGGGTCATCTTTCTAGGTAGTGAAGAATCCCTGTCTTGTGAAGAGAAATAAGCAGGTTTTGGCCGTTTGAATTTTAAGAATATCCTGGAATTTTTTCCTTTCAAGGAATTTGTCTTTCATCATTTGTTTCTTGAAAGAGCCGGGGGAACTAAGTAATTCTGCCATTTGAAGAAGGTTTGGCTAGAATTCTTTGAAAGAGATAAGAGAGAGAGAGAGAGAGAGAGAGAGAGAGAGAGAGACTCTTTGAATGAGATTGAGAAATGAGTGTGTCTCTTCTCTATTTTGCAAGGGAGTGGGACTAGATCTGAATTGATTTATGAGTAATGAATGAGTACTCATATATCTTTGAGAAATTTGGTCCCTTGCTTTTGATTGTTTGCCTTAAATGTATTTGTCAGACTTACGACGAGGGAGAGGGTACGAAGTAAATGCTTGACAAGACTTTTGAAATTTCAAGGCAAATTAGCTTTATTTGGAAGGATATGAAACTGGAATTACAAGAACTCTTGTTCCTAGGGCTTCTTATGAGTTTGATTGGCCTCTAGTCCTTCTTGTATCAGTTCTCCATTTCTTTTCCCTTCTGGAACTGTCTGATATATCCTCACTGCTGAAGGAGTCTTCTTTAGAACCCTCTATTCCAGAAAATATCTCCAGTTGCAGTATTAACTCAGAGAGCAGTTTTACCTGATCTTTCATGTTTTCTATTAGTTTTCTATATAGCTTTGGCACCTTGCCATGTCGCTGCTTTTTCTATTATTGATCGGCTCATCGAGTCTTAGTTTCACTTAGCGGATGCTTTCCAATTTCTTCTCTAGCATCCAACTGATGCTCTGCAGTCTGGTGCTTAGCAGCTGGTTTCTCAACCGTCTCAGAGTGAGTCGGTGATGCTGCTCTCCATTCAATTGGACTCGTTTTGGAGTCCCTTCTTCCCTCATCCTCTTCTTCAGGGAATTGATATCTATCAATGGCACGATAGATATCATCTGAGTCGGTGTTGGATTGGACTTCTAATTCCACCATTTTATCCTTTCATTTTCACCCTACTGGGGAAAGGGTTGGAATCAGCTTTTGCCTCAATCGTGGTTGTGGCTCTCTGATCATTACTGGAGACAGTGTTGTTCTTTCTATTTTTGGTATGAATCATTAGGATCAACTGGCTGATGAATGATTTCCTCCTCCATTAAATCAGGGATCCACTTTTCTACAATAAAGCCGATTCGATTAATATAGTACATCTTTTGTGGAAAACATAATTCGCTGTTTGTTTCTCTTTCCACGATCTCTACAAATTTCTTCAGCTGCAAATCTTGTACTTTATCTTTGACATTTCATTATGATCTTCACATGATCCTACCATTATTTGTGTAGCTACAATAGCTAACACTTGAAATTCCTTCTGAAATCTGGATATGTGATGGTTGACATGAAAGTGTTTTGAAGCAGAGATTGTTGCCCATCTGTTGTAGCAGTGTCTGATGTTCACTTCAGTTTCTTCTAGATTGTCTCCTTCATCTGACAACCCAAAGATCCTTTGAAATACAGTGGGAGTAATCAGGATTTGAATACCCCTTACTTCATTTCTGATGATCCTGGAACCTTCCTCGCTGAAGGAGTTAAGGAAGAATTCTGCAACAGCCTCTGGATATACCTTAGAGAGAGTGCTTTCAGTGAAGTTTTTCAACCCTGCAATTTCGATTAAGGTGAGAATTAATTCACCCAATGATGAGAAATTGGTGAATTAATTATTGTTGATTGGACTAAGTATTTTGTCGTGACTTAGGTCTCTGCAGAATGCTCCTGAATCTTCACCGGATAATCTGAAGTTATGAAGTCTTCGGTGAAGGTTGCCAGAGAATTGAGCCATTTGAGAGTTTGAAGAGAGTTTTCTGAGGCTTTTGAGGGGAATGAAAACTCTGTGTGTTAGGCTCTTTGAGTGAATTCTTGAAGGCTTGTTGGCTTTTGAGTGGGCTGAAAAGAGGTTCGGATGATTTATTTATAACCTTCAGAATTCATGATAAATCCAACGGTAACAAGAATTTGAGGGGAGCTTGCTTGAACGGCTCCGATTAATCCGTCGATTAATTTTCAAATTTATCCATTGTGATTTAATTGAAGAGAGATAATGGGTCCAACGGTAACAATGGTATAACACGTCATTTTACCATTCCATTAAAAAAGTAAATTCAAACTTATCTGTTTGAAGTTCTCTCTTCTGGTGCTTCCGCGTAGCTTTGAGCTGCTGACGTTATCAGATGGCTCAGTTACATCTAGAAATCTCCAGTTGGCATGGCCGGCTTCAACTGAGATATTTTCAGTTCAGCTCTTCCTTTTGCTGAGTTGGCTTCCAGCTCTCTTTCCAGTGCAGCTGCTTGCTCTAGCTGATCACGAGCTGTTTTCTCCATCGCGAACTGATTGAGCATCTGATCAGTTCTGGCCTTTTGAGTTCCCAGCTTTCACGTTTTTCATCAGTTTGCAAACTTTTCAGCTTGCTTTTCGTTTCAACTAATGATATGAGCAGTTTTGACTTCTTTTGTCGATTGAACTGATGCACCTTCAGTTTCAGTTTCTGCTCTTCTTTTCTTATCGGTTGGGATTGCTCTTTATATTCTCCTATTTTGATCATCTTCATCTTCTGATGCTAGTTCCAATAGCCCCAATTGGATACATAGCTCCATAAATCTTGCCTCTGGCAAAGGCTTTGTGAAGATGTCAGCAATCTGCTTCTCTGTGTTGACATATTGGATGCATGTGTCCTTCTTTTCAATGTGATCTCTGATGAAGTGGTGCCTAATGTCAATGTGCTTTGTTCTCGAATGCAAAACTAGATTCTGAGAAATAGCAATGGCACTGTTGTTGTCACAGAAGATAGGTACTTCGTCCATTTCGACCTTGTAATCCTTCAACTGCTGCTTCATCTATAGTATCTATGCACAGCAGCTACCAGTAGCTACGTATTCTGCTTCAATTGTTGATGTTGCAACTGAGTGCTGTTTTTTGCTGAACCAGGATATCAGTTTGTGACCAAGAAACTGACATGTTCCACTGGTACTCTTTCGATCAATCTTGCACCTACCGAAGTCTGAGTCTGAATAACTAGTTAGACTCAAGCTATCATCTCTGGGATACTATAATCCAAGATTTATGGTTCTTCTGAGGTATTTGACAATCCTCTTTGCTGCTTCAAGATGACTTTTCTTCGGATTGGCTTGGAAGCGTGCACATAAGCCGACTGAATATGAAATGTTTGGCCGACTTGTAATTAGGTAGAGAAGCGAACCGATGATGCCTCTGTATTGAGTTTGGCTAACTGATTCTACTTCTTTATCGAGAGTCAGTTGAACTGACGTGTTCATGGGAATCTTGATAGTTTTTCCCTTATCTGTTCCAAACTTCTTGACCAGCTCATTTGTATACTTGGCTTGACTGATGAATATCTCATCTTGGAGCTGCTTCACTTGGAGTCCTAGGAAGAAGGTCATTTCTCCCATTATGCTCATCTTGAATTCACTTTGCATCAGTTGTGCGAATCGAGTGCAGAGATCCTTACTCTTCGATCCAAATATTATGCCATCCACATAAATTTGAACTATTGAGATCTCCCTTGATTGCTCTATTCTGAATAGAGTGCGGTCAATGACTCTTTTTTGAAACCCATTCTTGAGCAAGAATGTAGTGAGGGTTTTATACCAGGCTCTGGGCGCTTGCTTCAGCCCACAGAGTGCTTTCTTTAGTTTGAAGACTTGGTCTCCAATCTCAAATCCTGAGGGTTGCTCGACGTACACGTTTTCCTTGAGCATCCCTTGAAGAAAGGCACTTTTTATGTCCATTTGATAGACCGTGAAATTGTTGTGAGCTGCATAAGCGAGGAACAATCTGATAGCCTCCAATCTTGCAACTGGTGCAAATGTCTTATCAAAGTCGATTCCTTCACTTTGAGAGTATTCCTTGGCTACCAATCTTGTCTTGTTCCTTGTGATGACGCCTTGTTCGTCCAGTTTGTTGTGAAAAACCCACTTGGTTCTGATGACTTTTTGGGTTTTTTGGCCTATCAATAAGAAACCACACATCGTTTCTCTTTCCACGATTAAGCTCTTCTTGCATGGCAATTATCCAATCTGCATCTTCAAGAGCTTCATTTATGTTTGTCGGTTCAGTTTGGGATATAAAGCATGTGAAGAGAGCATGCTCAGTTGAACTTCTGGTCTGAACCCGACTTCTTGGATCTCCAACTATTCTGTTAGCTGGGTGGCTTCTGAGCCATTTGGGTAGGCTCTCCTCAGCTGGATGTTCAATTGGGTCCTATTCATTAACATCTTCTGATGTCTTGTCTTCAGTTTGCCCTTTATCCTCATCAGTTCTTCCCCCTGCTTCAGTTATAGGGTTGAAGGCCTCAGCATGATCATTTTCTCCATTGGCTTGATCGCCCTCAGCTGGTCTAATGCTAGATTCATTTTCTTCTTCTTCAAGCCCAACTTCAAACTCATCTGGAACCGTGTGATTTACATAGTCCTGTGAGTTATTGGTTTTTCTTATTTGAACTGATGGATCGAGTACCTCCCTACTCATGTACTCATTGGCAAACTCATCAAAAACAACATGACAAGTTATTTCCACAACTAGTGTTTATTTGTTAAACACTCTGTAAGCTTGACCATGTAGGGAATTGTAACCAAGAAATATTCCCTCATCAGCTTTGGCACTGAAAGTCTTCAGTTGACTTTTGCCATTGTTGTGAATATAACATTTATAGCCAAATACTTTGAAGTATGAGATAGATGGCTTACGACCCTTATAGAGCTCATAGGGTGTTTTGTCATGTACGCTGACGATAGCGCTTCTGTTTTGAGTGTGGCACGCAGTATTGACTGTCTCTGCCCAGTATCTCTCTGTTATGTTGGCATCAGCTATCATTGCTCGAGCTGCTTCTTTGAGTGTGCGATTTCTCCTTTTAGCAAAATCATTTTGCTGTGGAGTTCTGGCAGCTGAGTGTTCGTGAGTTATTCCCAGTTCACTGAGAAAACTGATGATCTGCTAGTTAACGAATTCAGTTCCATTATCTGAATGAATTCGTGGAACTGATTTCTCCTTTTCAGTTTGCAGCCTCCTGATCATCGTTGATAGCTTGGCGTAGGTTTCATCCTTGCTTCTGAGAAACTTTACCCATGTGTATCTTACAAAATTATCGACTACTACCAGAGTGAATCTTTTTTCTTTGGGCATTGGTGGTCTGACTGGCCCAAATAGATCCATGTGTAGTAGTTGGAGGGGACCAGTTGTCCCTGGATGATGACTTCTGTTCTTGAATGACGATCTCACCTGCTTCCCTTTCTGGCATGGTCCGCAGACGCCAGTTTTCTTGAAAATTTCCATAGGAAGCCCATCTACTAGCTCTTTCTTAGCTAGATGATTGATGATTCTGAAGTTGAGATTGTTGAGTCGTCAATGCCATAGCCAGCTTGCTTCTATTGAGCTCTTTGATAGAAAGCAAGCTTCTCCATATCCAGTTAACCAGTCAACAACATATATTTTTCCTCTCCTTACTTCAGTTAGGAGGATTGCTCCAGTGGACTTATCCTTAATGTCACACGAGCTTCGACTAAAATCAACGGTATATTCATTGTCACATAATTGACTGATGCTGAGCAGTTTGTGCTTCAGTCCTTCCATGCGGGAGACTCCATTGATTATCACCTTTTCTTTGACCACGAACCTTTCTCTAATGGTTCGGCTTCTGGAGTTGTCTCCGAATGTGACTAATGAACCTTTCTTCTCCTTGTATCCTTCTAGATCCACCTTATCTCCTGTCATGTGTTTTGAGCACCCGCTATCTAGGTACCAAACCTCCTTGGTCCTCTTCTTCGATAGGATGCCCTTTTCCTCTTCTTCGTTGTCAGCCATGAGGCAGAACAACGCCTGTCACGCCCCAATTTTTCATAAAATAAATAATAACAATAAATAATAAAAGAAAATAAAACATCACTTTATTAAATAACCTTTAAAAATGTTTATTCAGAGTTTTAAAGCGAAAATAATAAAAGATAATTATTTTATTTCCTGACGACCATCATCTCGTCACGCGCATTCATCGCCCGGCATCAACCTGAAATAAATAATAGTTTTGGGGTGAGTACTATTGACTCAGTGGTGACCGCATTTATCCAAATTATACAATTATAATAATTTAAACTTTAGGTAGCCCCAGGCTAAATTCGGGACATATGCAGCCCGTCGGCCAATAATAATTGTAACCCGTAGGTTAATAACTGTGAACCTGCATAAAAGTATAATAAGATAAATACAAAATGTGCGTCACATCGGATCCCCCATCTTGACTTAAATTTTGACTTGAAAAATAGTGCGGGTTAGTTAGTCCATGCACCGCCTAATAATATAAATAATTGATTAATAATAGTAATTAATAATTAAATAATAAAATAAAATGAAATAAAATAAAAATGAATCATGCATTTTGAGCCCACCACTCTCGGCCCACCTAACTATTTCACCAAACCCATTTACATAATCAAATACCAAGCCCAATATACTACCCATTAAGAAATAAAATAAAACCAACTATCATTCTTTCTTTTTCCAAAAAGTTGTACTTCTTGGTCAACACAAAAAATGAACAAAATTCCATTTCCTCTCTCCCACACCTTCTGCAACTCTCGTCGGCGACAAGAAAAAAATAGAAACAATTAAATCTGCTCCCTCTTGGCTTCCTAACTCACGTCCAGGAACGTTTCCCCCACTTACACCAATTATTTTATCTCTCTTTCACCCTCTATTCTCGCACCACCGACAACCGTTGCCCTCAATTCCCAAATCAAATGCAAAAAAATGTAAGCATCATATATGTATATGTATATATATATATATACCTCTGAGGAAAAATGTTTGCTATCTAAAGAAATGATTCAGAAAATGTTGTTGAGAGGTGATGGATGATTTGAGTTCAAATATTTGAGTCCCTTTTATAGCCACAGATTTGGAGTTGAAAAGCTTGATTTTAAAAGACAGAATTCAATTGAGGAAAATTCTGGAAGGATTTCTCATTAAATTTTGAGAGTGAAACGGTAGATCGTGGAGTTGAGTTCGATCGTTGATGTCCTGCAACTGTTCATTTTCACTCACTTGAAGAAGAAGAAGATAACCAGATTTTTTTCAAAAACTTGGGCTAAATGTTAACAAAGCTCAATTTGGACAAACAATCATTTTGGGCCAAAAACTAAACATTTGGGTTAGGTTCATTTTAATAATAAATAATTGGGCTTAAATCTAAAATAAATTTTTTTGATTCACAAATGGAAATATAGAATCTAAGTAATTTATGAAAATGAATCGAACAATAAAATAAAATAGATGAATAATAATATTTATAAAATTAATATTAATAATATTAATAATGACAAAATAATAACATTAATGATGACAAATAAAATCTTAATAATAAATTCAAAATGATATATGCGCGACTTATAGGACGTAACCAAAATATATAACATGCATTTTTGGAAAAATGTAGCAAATTTCATAAAAATTTCGGGTCGCTACATTCTTCCCCTCTTAAACAAAAAGTTCGTCCCCGAAATTTAGTTACCTTGTCCCATGAACTGTGGATACTTAGCTATCACGTCATCATCTTTTTCCCATGTGGCCTCTTCTTTGCCATGTCGACTCCATTACACTTTGCTCAATGTGATCTCTTTATTCCGTAACTCGTGAACCTTTCTATCCAACACTGCCACTGGATATTCCTCATAAGATAAATCTTTCCTTAAATCCAGATTATTGTGATTCACAACATTACTTGGGTCATGCATGTACATTCTCAGTGTCGAAACATGAAAAACATCATGCACTGCTATCAGATTCTGTGGTAGAGCAAGTCTATAAGCCACTTCTCCAACTCTTTCCAAAATTTCAAATGGTCCAATATAGCGAGGCCTCAATTTTCCCTTTACCCCAAAACGAACAACTCCTTGATACGAACATAAGACTTTTGCCTATCTTGAGCAACCTTGATACGTTTACGTATCTTACTAATAACTGCAACTGTTCTTTCTACAATCTCGGGACTGAGAATCCTTTTCTCCCCTACTTCATCCCAATGCAACGGTGATCGACACTTTTTCCCATACAAGGCTTCATAAGGAGACATCCCAATAGTTTCCTGGAAACTATTGTTGTAAGCAAACTCCACTAAGGACAAATGCTTTTCCCAACTTTCTCCAAAATCCATTACACATGCCCGCAACATATCTTCTAGCACCTGGATAGTCCGTTCCGACTGTCCGTCAGTTTGTGGGTGATAAGCCGTGCGGAATCTTAATTTTGTTCCCATAGCACCCTGTAGACTCCTCCAAAACTTAGATGTAAATCTCGGGTCACGATCAGACACAATAGAAACAGACACCCCATGTAATCTTACTATTTCATCCACGTACAATTGTGCAAGCCTATCCATACTGTGTGTCATTTTCACTGGCAGAAAATGAGCTGAATTAGTGAGTCGATCCACAATCACCTAAATTGCATGATTGCCTTTCACGGTCCCTGGCAATCCCGTCACGAAGTCCATTGAGATGCTTTCCCACTTCCATTCCGGAATTTCAAGTGACTTCAAAAGACCGGTTGGTCGTTGATGTTCCGCCTTCACTAATTGACACGTCATATATCTTCCGACAAAATCTCCAATTGACCTCTTCATATTCCTCTACCAGAAATAATTTTTCAGATCTTGGTACATTTTTGTACCTCCTGGATGAACAGAGTATCGAGTGCTATGAGCTTCCTCCAAGATGTCTTTCCTTAGCTCATCATTCTTCGACACACACAATCGTCCTTCATAGGTGAGTGCTCCATCTGCAGCTATAACAAAATTCCTGACCTCGCCTTTCAAAACTCTTTCCTTGATCTTATACAAGAATTGATCATCTTTTTGTGCATCCTTTATTTTATCTTTCAACAAAGGTTGGACTGTTAGTGCCGCTAAAATTGATGTAGTGTCACCTGTTGTGGGAACCACCTCAATTCCCAACTTTGAAAACTCTTGAGTTAACCGCATCATATGCATTGTCGCCATGCTGCCTTTTCTGCTTAGAGCATCTGCTACCACATTGGCTTTCCCCAGATGATAATGGATAGTGCAATCATAATCTTTGACAAGTTCTAGCCACCTCCTCTACCTCATGTTCAGCTCCTTTTGGGTAAACAGATACTTGAGGCTCTTGTGATCAGAGTAAATCTCACACTTTGCTCCATACAAGTAGTGGCGCCATATCTTCAAAGCGTGCACCACAGCTGCAAGTTCCAAGTCATGCGTCGGATAATTCCGTTCATGCACCTTCAACTGCCTTGATGCATAAGCAATAACTTTTCCATGCTGCATTAACACATATCCCAATCCTTGCTTGGATGCATCACTGTATATAACAAAACCCTCTGTGCCATCTGGAACAGTCAACATAGGTGCAGTTGTAAGTCGTAGCTTCAGCTCTTGGAAACTTTCTTCACATCTCTCATTCCATTCAAATTTTGCTCCTTTTCTGGTCAACTGCGTCAAAGAGCCTGCTATCTTCAAAAATCCTTCAATGAATCGCCTGTAATAGCCCGCCAAACCCAAAAGGCTGCCAATCTCTCCTGCATTTTTTGGAGTATTCTAATTTTTCACCATCTCCACTTTTGCTGGATCCACTTCAATCCCTTCTGATGTCACCACATGACCGAGAAATCCAACTCGGTTTATCCAAAACTCACATTTCTTAAACTTCGCGTATAATTTCTCCTTCCGCAATATTTCCAACACGATACGAAGATGCTCTTCATGCTGATTCTGATCCTTTGAGTAAATCAGAATGTCATCTATGAATACAATGACAAACTGATCTAAGTACTAATGAAAAACTCGGTGCATCAAATCCATAAACACTGCTGGCGCATTGGACAACCCAAAAGGCATAATTGTGAACTCATAGTGCCCATATCTTGTTCGAAAAGCTATTTTCATAATATCACCTTCTTTGACTCTCAGCTGATGATACCCTGATCTCAAATCAATCTTTGAGAATACGCCAGCTCCTTTTAACTGATCAAACAAATCATCAACTCTCGGCAACGGATACTTGTTCTTTATAGTGAGTTTATTGAGCTCACGATAATCAATACACATCCTCATGGTACCATCCTTCTTCTTGACAAACAGCACTGGTGCACCCCAAGGTGAGACACTTGGTCAGATATAACCTTTGTCCAGCAATTCCTGTATTTGAACTTTTAACTCCTGCAGCTCGATCGGTGCCATTCTGTAAGGGGCTTTGGACAATGGTGCTGCTCCAGGTACCAAATCAATGGTGAACTCCACTTATCTCTTTGGTGGAATTCCGGTTATGTTCTCTGGAAATACATCTGGATATTCTCCAACTACTGGTATATCCTCCAGCTTTGGTTCTGCCGGCGTCGTGCTTACTACATTCACTAAGAATGCCTGACAGTCTCTCTTTTTCAACAGTTTGACCGCTTTCATTGCTGACACAATACGTGTGGCTGGCTTCACTTTACTTTCCCGAAAAGAGAACTTGTCTCCTCCAATTGGGAATCATTTACCCCATCTCTGACAGTGTTTGGGTTAGCCCAGTGCACGTTGTTCCCAAGAAATCTGGATTCCAGCTCGTGAAGAATGAGAGCAATGAGTTAATACCGATGAGATTGCAAACAGGTTGGCGAATGTGCATCGACTTCTGGAAGTTGAATGATGCTACACGCAAAGACCACTTCTCGTTGCCCTTTATTGATGAGATGCTCGAAAGATTGGCTGGGAAATCCTATTTCTGCTTTCTCGACGGCTACTCGGGCTATTTTCAGATTTTTGTGGCCCAAGAAGACCAGGAAAAGACGACCTTCACTTGTCCCTTTGGGACATTTGTTTGCCGAAAGATTCCATTTGGCTTGTGCAATGCCCCGGACACTTTCCAACGCTGTATGATGAGTATCTTTTCCGACTTGATAGAGAGCTGCATCGAGATTTTTATGGATGATTTTACAGTGCATGACGATTCCTTTGAACAATGTATAGAGCATTTAGACAAAGTTCTTCAAAGGTGTTTTGAGACCGACTTGGTTTTGAACTTCGAGAAGTGCCACTTTATGGTGCAACAAGGAATTGTGCTCGAGCATGTCATATCTGCGAAAGGCATTGAAGTTGATAGAGCAAAAATTGACTTGATCACGAAGCTGCCGTACCCATCCACTGAGAAAGAAATTCGAGATTTCTTAGGCCATGCCGGCTTCTACCGTCGCTTTATTCAAGATTTCTCGAAGATAGCTCAACCAATGACTAAGCTGCTGCAGAAAGACGCTTCTTTCGTCTTTGATGATAGGTGTAAGGAAGCTTTTGATTTGTTGAAAGAGAAACTGACCTCGGCGCCCATAATTCAGCCACCACAGTGGGGACTCCCGTTTGAACTCATGTGCGACGCAAGTGACTATGCCGTTAGAGCTGTCATCGGGCAAAAGATTGAGAAGCAGAGTCACGTCATTTACTATGCTTCAAAGACTCTCAACCCGGCTCAATGCAACTACACAACTACAGAAAAAGAACTTCTAGCCGTGGTTTTTGACTGTGAGAAATTTCGATCCTATCTTGTTGGATCCAAGGTTGTGGTGTACACTGATTATGCTGCCCTCAAGTATCTACTGTCCAAAAAGAAGTCTAAACCACGGCTAATTCGTTGGATTCTCCTGCTCCAAGAATTTGATTTGGAGATTAAAGACAAGAAGGGGGGCCGAGAATAATGTCGCCGACCATTTGAATAGGCTGTTGATCGAATCCGATGGTATGCCCATACCGGACGACTTTCCAGATGAGCTTCTACTTGCAGCTGCAGAAAGGGCACCCTGGTATGCTGATTTGGTGAATTTTCTCACCACTGGAATTTTTTCCAAGGGCTTTGAATCTGCCAAAAAGAACTAATTGAAGAGCCAAACCAAGTATTTCATCTAGGATGAGCCATATTTGTGGAAAACTTGTGCCGATCAAGTTATTCGACGATGTATCCCTGAGGAAGAGATTCCATCTATCCTGAGCTTCTGTCATGCCCACGCATGTGGCGGTCATTTTGGGCCAAGGAGAACCGCCTGCAAGGTCTTAGACTGTGGTTTTTATTGGGAGACAATCTTCAAAGACGCCTACTTCTTTTGCAAGAACTGTGATCGTTGCCAACGCCTTGATAACGTTTCTTTGAGGAATGAGATGCCTCAAATTCCTATCTTGATCTGCGAGATCTTCGATGTTTGGGGCATGGATTTCATGGGCCCGTTTCCAAGCTCTTTCGGCCACTCTTACATCTTGTTAGCCGTCGACTACGTTTTCAAGTGGGTCGAAGTCAAAGCTATCCAAACCAATGATTCTAAGGCCGTTGCCAAATCCTCAAGGCGTAAATTTTTCAACACTTTGGTGTCCCTCGAGCTATCATCAATGACCAAGGCATGCACTTTTGCAACCAAACCTTGGAAGCTCTTTTCAAGAAGTATGGAATCACCCATCGAGTTGCCACGGCATACCACCCGCAGTCCAATGGCCAGGTTGAAGTGTCTAATCATGAGGTCAAAAACATTCTGGAGAAGACCGTATGCCCACACCGCAAGGACTGGAGTCTGCGGCTAGATGATGCCGCATGGGCTTACCGCACGGCTTTCAAAACGCCTATCGGGATATCCCCTTATCGTCTGATTTTTAGGAAACAGTGCCATCTTCCAGTGGAGCTGGAACATCGAGCTTTTTGGGCTGTGAAACAATGCAATTTGGATCCTCGACTGGCCAGCCATGAACGACGCTATCAATTGCAAGAGCTCGAGGAAATCCGTTTGGAAGCATATGACAGTGCAAGCTACTACAAAGATCGTACCAAGATATTGCACGACAAATATATCCGGAGGAAAACTTTTGAGGTTGGGCAGAAAGTGTTACTTTTCAATGCTCGCCTCCGCTTCATGCACGGTAAACTCAAGTCTCGCTGGATAGGACCTTTTGAAGTCATAACTGTCAGTCCACATGGTGCCGTGGAAATTCGCAGTCTCGATACTCACAAAGTGTTAAAGGTGAACGGCCAGTTGCTCAAACCATATTGTGCCGAGACCACCTTTGTAAGTTTTGATGGGGTTGATCTTGCGACCCCAATGATCCACAACTAGCCGCACCACTCCGTCGAGCCTCCGATGTTAACTAAGGGCGCTTCTCGGGAGGCAACCCGACTTCTTGTTCTTTTATTCTTTTTTTTTTTAATTTTCTTATTTTTTTTTAATTCAGCCACCTTAATACATAAAAAAAAAAATACAAGCTGCAAGGGCATACAGCAGAAGGGGGGAGGTTTTGGGATTGCCCGCCAACTTTAAGTGTGGGGGGGACTTAGGCAATTGCTTTTCTACAGGGACTTAATTGCAAAATTTCTATAGTTAATTTGGGGATTCCTTTTTCATAACCCTAACCCCCAATTCAATTTCACCCCCATACTTAGTCAATTTCACCTTCTTTCAAATTTTTACCTCTTTTGCAGAAATTACACCACCGGTTCGTCTTCCCGGCTTCACCATAACCGCCAGTCACCAACCACTTCTCTGATCATATCCGCCGTCAACCACCATGGGGAAGAAGCGCACCTCGACAGCAAAGCGACAGGTGATGTGACCCGGGACTAAATGACACGACGAGACACAAAATACGCGGAAGCTAGAAAAGAAACTACGTCGGTGAAGTAAGGGAACAATACTCGAATATCTAGACGACTAAGACTCAATTAAAATACCTAGACAATGACACACAAAATAACACAAATCCAAAAAAAGGTAAGGCTGACTTGGACGAGAAAATGGACGATGATGGTGGAGGTATTTTAGATGTAAGGTTTAGGTGAAGAAGGGCTAGAGTAGATAGGATATGTTAGAGTTGTAATGGACTTACGGATTTGAACGAGATGAACACGAACTTGATCGAACGGGGGCTGAACTTGGGGCGAACGTGGATGGCTTGTGAATGACGTCAACGACGGCTATGGATGGTGAATAGTCGATGTGAATTACAACCCGAAAGTTGCCTTGAATCTCGAACGTACACAAGGCCAAATTCTTTAAGTTTCTCTTCGATAGCGAGTTTCCGACGATCCCTCGAACGTGGACGGTGAATTCCCTTTGTAAAACTTAGAGTTGCTAAATCTAAGAGTATAAATTTTGATATCTAAACTCACAAAAGATTAAATGGTTGAGACAATATTGAAAGCAAAGCTTAAATTATCAAATATAATCTAAAGTATGAATGTCACAATGATCCCCTATTTATAACATAAGGGCCGAAAATCTAAGACCTATTGGACGAAAATAATGAGTCCAAATTGAACTAGAATTGGACTTTGACAACTTCCTAAACTAGAACTCTATTTAAGGTAGAATTTGTAGATCTTACCTTATCCAAAATCCTAGTCAAATCTATGACCAAATAACCGAAAATCTTCAAAGAAAATCTAATAAAAATCTGTCCAACTATAGTCTAAATTAAATAAATAAAATACTATAGTCTAATAAATCAATCCCCTTAATTAAATATCAAGGGCCGATCGAATTGGGCTTGCCATGCACGCATGCTCAACTTGGGCTGAATAACACTTGCACACGTACACGCCCTCTTCATCATGCACACACGTTCACATCTTGATGTCCATCTTCAAATGTCAACAAGGTCATCATCTTGAAGCTACCTTGCACGCCGTCTTCAACTTCGAACTTCTTGCGAATTGTAGCTTGCAAATAATCTTGCAACTTCTTAGCTCGTAGTCTTGTGACGGGTCCTTTGAATTGCAGCTCTTCATTGATTTCCTCATTGCTATGGATGTTCTCATCATTCCCCCCCTGCTGAAGAGAATTCATCTTCGAATTTGAAGTCTCATCATGGTCGAATTCATCTGCAGAAAAAAGAGACAAATCAGCAACATTAAACGTAGAAGAACACTTGTACTCACCAGGGAGATCAATGCGGTATGCATTATCATTAACACGGCTCAAAACAGTGAATGGGCCATCTCCACGGGGCGACAACTTGGACTTCCTCAAGTTAGGAAACCGGCCTGGACTTAGATGAATCCAAACACGATCTCCGGGCTGGAAAGTAACACGCTTGCGCCTCGTGTTGCGTGCGGCGGCGGTTTGAGCACCTTTGTGCTCGATCCGGGCACGAACCTTCTCATGCATCTCTCGAATAAAATTAGCTCTCTTCATACCTTTAACACTCGTTAGATGCTCAACGGGTAAAGGAATCAAATCAGTTGGATTTAACGGATTAAATCTATAAACTACCTTAAATGGAGACATGTTAGTAGAAAAATGAATAACACGATTGTAAGCAAATTCAGCATATGGTAAGCACTCTTCCCATGACTTCAAATTGTTCTTAATTAGAGACCTAAGTAAAGCTCCTAATGTACGATTCACAACCTCAGTTTGACCATCGGTTTGTGGATGACATGCAGTAGAAAACAATAACTTAGTACCTAAATTTCCCCACAAAACACGCTAAAAATGTCCTAAAAACTTAGAATCCCTATCACTAACAATAGTACGAGGAATTCCATGTAAACGAACAACATGCACAAAGAACAAATTGGCTATGTGAACAGCATCATCAGTTTTCCTACATGCAATGAAATGAGCCATTTTGGAGAACCGATCAACAACAACAAACACCGAATCTTTACCCGACCTAGACCTAGGCAATCCTAAGATAAAATCCATAGAAATATCAATCCAAGGGGCTGAAGGGGCGGGTAATGGTGTGTATAAACCGAATGGGTGTGAAGTGGATTTAGCTTGACGACAAGTAATGCAATGACTACACACATTCTCTACATCCCTACGCATATGCGGCCAAAAGAAGTGTTCATGCAGCAAGTTTAATGTCTTATGTACACCAAAGTGACCCATCAAACCTCCCGCATGCGATTCTAACACAAGTAGCTCACGCATAGAACAAATAGGAATGCATAACTTAGACTCCTTAAACAAAAACCCCATCATGCACATAATATCCATCATTAGCTCGAGATTTTGACACACATGAAGCATAAATGAGGCTGAAATAGGCGTCCTCAACATATAGAGACTTAATGGACTCGAAACCAAGCATCTTAGCATGCATTAAGTTCAAGAGTGCGTACCTTCGAGATAACGCGTCCGCGACGACGTTCTCCTCACCTTTCTTGTACTTGATCACATATGGGAAGGACTCGATGAATTCCACCCATCTTGCATGTCTCTTGTTCAAGTTTTGCTGTCCTTTGAGGTGCTTTAAACTCTCGTGGTCCGTGTGAATCACGAACTCCTTGGGCCAAAGATAGTGCTACCATGTATCCAATGCACGCTTCAAAGCATAAAGCTCCTTGTCGTACGTAGAATACCTCAAACTTGCGCCACTAAGCTTCTCACTGAAGTAGGCGACGGGCCTGCGATCCTGCATCAAAACTGCACCAATACCTTTGCCCGAAGCATCACACTCGATCTCAAAAGTATTAGTAAAATTAGGTAAATGAAGAACAGGAGCAGAACACAATAAAGATTTCAAAGCATTAAATGCATGCTCTTGTTGTTTACCCCACTCAAATTTCTGATCCTTCTTACTTAGCTCAGTAAGAGGGGCGGCTATACTAGAGAAATCCTGTACAAAACGATGGTAAAACCCAGCTAAGCCATGGAATGATCGAACCTCAAAGGCGTTTTTCGAGGTTGGCCATTCCTCAATCGCTTTGATTTTGGAACGGTCTACCTCAATACCTCGTGAACTGACGACAAAGCCTAGAAAAACGACTTCATTATGCAAAAGAAACACTTAGACAAATTTCCATACAACTTTGCATCACGCAAAAGCATAAAAACACGCCTAAGGTGCTCTATGTGCGCTTGTGCACTGTGACTGTAAATCAGAATATCATCAAAGTAAACAACCACGAATTTACCAATCACATCACGCAAAACATAGTTCATTAACCTCATAAACGTGCTTGGTGCATTAGTGAGACCGAAAGGCATAACTAACCACTCATATAAACCATGCTTTGTTTTAAACGCAGTTTTCCATTCATCCCCTTCATGCATTCTAACTTGAAAATAACCAGATCTTAAATCTATCTTAGAAAACATATTAGAACCACTTAATTCGTCTAGCATATCATCAAGTCTAGGGATAGGAAATCTGTACTTAACCGTGATTTTGTTGATGGCACGGCAATCCATGCACATCCTCCATTCGTTGTTCTTCTTTGGCACTAGGATGACTGGAACTGCACAAGGGCTCATTCACTCTCGGATTTGCTTCTTCTCCAACAGCTCCTTCACTTGGCGGTCGATCTCCTTCATCTCCTCAGGTGAAGTGCGGTACGCCGATCAGTTGGGCAAGACGGCGCCGGGCACGAAGTCGATCTGGTGCTCGATCCCACGAACTGGAGGTAATCCACTTGGAATCTCTTCCGGGAACACGTCCGCGAACTCCTCCATAAGGGGCTACACATCACAAGGCAAAGAAACACCATTAGTAGCACTGTCCTTATAAGATAAAAGAATGAAAGGTAAACCTGCTTTTAGTGCTTTCTCTACGCCTTTAACTGAGATGAACAAAGACCGATTTTGTTCAACTGTAGGGGCTGATCCGGATGATTTGCCACGAACTAAGGCATCATTAGAGGCCTTCAAAGGGGCTGTATTGGTCGACTTTGAAGAAGACTCCGGCTGGAAACTCTCGGCCGAGTCTCGGCCGTTCACGGCGGCGGTCCGGGCGGCGGCTGCGGCTTGCTTTGCTCATTCTTGCTTAAATCTCTCTTGCATCCTCTCTTGATCCTCTGCAACAGCTTTAGGAGCGAGTGGCTTGAGCACAGTGGTTCGGCCGTCCATGGTGATCGAATAAGTGTTGGCTAAACCATCGTGAACTGCTTTTCTGTCGAATTACCACGGTCTTCCTAAAAGAATGTGGCCTGCCTCCATAGGAATAACATCACAAAGAGCAGTTTCAGAATAACGACCTTTAGTAAATGAAACGTGTACCTGACCTGTAACTTTGATGGAACCTCGATCAGTGAGCCATTACAGCTTGTATGGCTTTGGATGTTTTGTTGTGGTAAGGGCGAGTTTATCAACGGCATACTGGCTGATCGCGTTGATTACACTCCCACTATCTATGATCATCGCACAAGTCTGATCTTTGATAGCAACTCGAGTGTAGAAGATATTCTCACACTGCGATTGCTCTTTGTCTTCACGATTGATATTCAGACTGCAAATAGACACTAAGCTGACATGAGGCAGTTCGGATTCCTCGTCGACTTTAGGGACTTCGACGAAATCAGGAGCGGCGGCCTGGGGCTCCTCCTCATCTTCACTGGCCGATTCAAGCCCGTTCTGTTCATTGAGGAACAAAACATGACGGTTTGGGCACTGATTCTGAAAATGGCCCCAACCTTGGCATTTATGACACTGGATGTCACGGGCTCGATTAGGGGCTGCATTCGGCATCGTACTGGGCTGATTAGGCCATTGGAATGGGGGCCTCGGGGTCGATGTCGGTGTAGACTCGGGTCTACGGCTGGACTGCGGTGTAGAACGGTCGAAACGTCGTTCAGGTTATCCGGGCTGACCTCGGTGTCGTGTGGACTCAGAAGAAGGTGTAGAAGGTGATGTGGAATGTGTACCTTTGTTCCAAGAGGGCCGAACGGCGGCTGCACTATGATGGGATCAACGGCGGCCTTCCCTCAACTGCTTTTCCACAATCGATGCGTACTGCACCATCCTTTCTACACTGGTGAAGTCCTTCAACTCGACTTCACAAGCAATGTCGGGATTCATGCCTTCAATGTACCTAATGATGGTAGCATTTAAGGTCTCCTCCTTCCCGACTCGGTTCAAGGTTGTCTCCAACTCCTTATGATATTCTTCAATCGAAGGGGTGCCTTGTTTGATCCGGTTGAGCTTCTTTTCGAGCTCTCTCTCATAATGGACTGGAATGAAGCGTCCTCGCATCAATCCCTTCATTTCTTCCCATGTATCAATTGGCGAATTGCGATTTCTGCGCCTTCTTTCTTGCTGCATCTCCCACCAAGTGGCTGCGTAGCCTTTGAACTCCAAACAGGCTAACTGCACCTTTTTTACTTCTGTAAAGTCGTAGCAGTCAAAAATCTTCTCTACCTTACGTTCCCAATCAAGATAGATATCGGGATCATGAAGGCCTTCAAACTCCGGGATGCTCGTCTTGATGTTATTGAGCATGCGGTCTTCACCATAGTCATCATGACTATGTCCACATCTCTGGTGGCGGCCTCTGTCGAGCTCCTCAGTATTCTCATCAAAGTACTCCTCCTCGGGCTCGTTTTGACGCTCGTTGTGTCGAGCTGGACCTCGAACGGCCTGAGTAATGGTTGGTGTAACTTTAGTGCGTTCAATGGCATGCACTAAGCTATCAAGCTTGTCAGACAGGGCCCGGTGCTGTCTCTGGAAGTGTTTTGAGAGTGCCTCAAAATGATACTTAGGATCCCACGGTGTAGGTGGATCCGAAGTCGACTCCATGGGGGCTTTGGACGGATCTCGGGATGGGTCCAAAGGTGGAGTATCGGCTGGGGGAGTCAAGGATGACTCGGAACGGGTACCTTTCTTCATGAAACCTACAAAACGAACAAACGTAAAAGAAAACAAGGTAGGACCTCACAATCTCACGTCACTCGTTTGTTTTCACTCTTGATTTTACCACTCGTGTATCACTCAATATATGGGTGCACAGTGTGTGAAAATCGTGTATGTGAATGTAGGGAACTCGTGTGTTTTGTATGGAGGGAGGACGGGAATGCTATTCTCAGAACACGGATGAATTTGGAGTGTACGGATGAGATACGGATCGAGTATGTGTATGGTAGGAGGGCTGCCGATTTTGTGTATGTGGAGTAGGGGTGGTGATCGAAGGTGGTATAGGGAGAAAAGGAAAGAAATAGATTAATTAATGAAGTCCCAAATTGATTTGGAGATCCAAAAATAAATCTAGATAGAATAAGGAAAGAAATAGAATGGATAAGGAAAGAAGAAAGAGATAAGGTAAGTAGGGAATTTGGATATGTATCAATCTATGTGACACAATCTAAATACCTTAATTAGCCTAGACTCTAGAAGGAATGAACCAAAAATAAAATATGACACCTAAGGAAGTTACCAAAATCAAAACAAACTAGGAAGGAAATTTCCAAAAAGAGAGAGAATCTAAAAGAAAATAACCAACTATGGATTTGTACCCAAAAGGAAGGTACCAAAATAAAATAGAACACAAAAAGAAACAATTGATATACCTCTTTTTTTTATCGTTCTTTTTTTTTGTACGATCTGTTTTTTTTTCTTCCTTTTTTTTTATATAACAATGAACAATACGGAAAACAAATTACAACTCGATAAAACTCAAAATAAAATAAACGAGACAACTAAACGAGTATGAAACCACAAACGATATAAACCGATGTGGCTCTTGATACCAATTTATGATGTGACCCGAGACTAAATGACACGACGAGACACAAAATACACGGAAGCTAGAAAAGAAACTACGTCGGTGAAGTAAGGGAACAATACTCGAATATCTAGACGACTAAGACTCAACTAAAATACCTAGACAATGACACACAAAATAACACAAATCCAAACAAAGGTAAGGCTGACTTGGACGAGAAAATGGACGATGATGGTGGAGGTATTTTAGATGTAAGGTTTAGGTGAAGAAGGGCTAGAGTAGATAGGATATGTTAGAGTTGTAATGGACTTACGGATTTGAACGAGATGAACACGAACTTGATCGAACGAGGGCTGAACTTGGGGCGAACGTGGATGGCTTGTGAATGACGTCAACGGCGGCTATGGATGGTGAATAGTCGATGTGAATTACAACCCGAAAGTTGCCTTGAATCTCGAACGTATACAAGGCCAAATTCTTTAAGTTGCTCTTCGATAGCGAGTTTCCGACGATCCCTCGAACGTGGACGGTGAATTCCCTTTGTAAAACTTAGAGTTGCTAAATCTAAGAGTATGAATTTTGATATCTAAACTCACAAAAGATTAAATGGTTGAGACAATATTGAAAGCAAAGCTTAAATTATCAAATATAATCTAAAGTATGAATGTCACAATGATCCCCTATTTATAACATAAGGGCCGAAAATCTAAGACCTATTGGACGAAAATAATGAGTCCAAATTGAACTAGAATTGGACTTTGACAACTTCCTAAACTAGAACTCTATTTAAGGTAGAATTTGTAGATCTTACCTTATCCAAAATCCTAGTCAAATCTATGACCAAATAACCAAAAATCTTCAAAGAAAATCTAATAAAAATCTGTCCAACTATAGTCTAAATTAAATAAATAAAATACTATAGTCTAATAAATCAATCCCCTTAATTAAATATCAAGGGCCGATCGAATTGGGCTTGCCATGCACGCATGCTCAACTTGGGCTGAATAACACTTGCACACGTACACGCCCTCTTCGTCATGCACACACGTTCACATCTTGATCTCCATCTTCAAATGTCAACAAGGTCATCATCTTGAAGCTACCTTGCACGCCGTCTTCAACTTCGAACTTCTTGCGAATTGTAGCTTGCAAATAATCTTGCAACTTCTTAGCTCGTAGTCTTGTGACGGGTCCTTTGAATTGCAGCTCTTCATTGATTTCCTCATTGCTATGGATGTCCTCATAAACAGGCCCCCTCCACCTCCATCCCAGCGTCTCCACTTCCGACTACCACAGAGGAACCACCGTCACAAGAGGCCTCGCCGCCACCAACACCGGTCACTACGCCTCTACCGTCTCCGACCGCCACCCTTCCTGCACTCAACCAGCCTCCACCTTTCCTCTGCCGCTCGAAGCGCCCGCCCGTCGGTAACTCTTCCGCCACCGCCAAGAGGAGGCGGCCCTCCACCACAGCCTCACCACCGCAGATCGCCGCTCCTTCATCCCTGCCATCTTCTCTAGCTATCTCGACTTCCCGCGCGAGCCCTCCGTCGTTGTCTCGCCGCCGCCTGTCTCACCTCCTCTACTTGAGATCACAACCGACCCATCCCCTATCTCGCACCAGCCGCATCAACCACTCCCGGCCAAAGCCTCGAAGAAGGGGACAAAGGGAAAGGCTCCAAAGGCTTCCACGAGTTCTGCTCCACCGGCTTTTCTACTGCCGACTGAGGTACAGCGCCGCACTGAAGTGAACACTCACCGTGTTCTCGTCGGTGCGCGCCTTTTCGATTGGGATCACATTTCTGTGCTTGGTGTGAATGATAGAATTAGGGAGTTGTTTGCGGGAATAGGATGGTCTAGATTGCTTGAGGTGTCAGTCCTTGTTCATCATGATTTAATGCTTGAGTTTTTATCTTCCTATGATTTTGATGCCTCGAGGGGGCTCGAGGATAAGCATGCGATTATGTTCTCTCTGGGTGGTAGGAAATTCCATATGTCTGTGACGAATCTGAATATAGTTGTTGGTTGTGAATCCAATGAATCTGTGCTGGAAGATGCTTACAAGTTTTCTCTTTGTGATATGCCTTCTGCCTTTTCCAAAACTACTAACAAAATTTGGGCGCACTTGTCTATTGATGATAGCTATAACTCTCGCTCCTATAAAGGAGCTCACTTGAAAGATGATGCACTTAGGCTATGTCATAGGTTTTTAGCCGCAAATGTGTTTGGTCGGTTGGATATGATAAGTGTGGTTAATGTGCAAGAGTTATTCCTGGTTGATTGTTTGTTTTCTGGGACCAAGGTCAATTTTAGGTATTGGCTGGCTCAACAGTGGCACTTCAGTGCTAATCACTCACTTTGTCGAGCCCCGCTTGGTTGCTTTGTGACGTTGCTGGCCGAAAGGCTCCATATTCTTTTGACTGATCCCGAACCTTTGCCTGCTACTCTTTTTCGCCTTGATGACTATGCTGCCATGAAACTTTTGTTTGTGAATGCCCAAGGGCAATACCAGTTGACTTGACCAGACATCGAAGGCTCGAGTCCCTCTGCTTCTGTAGGTAACATTACGACCTCCCTCCTTCCGGCGATCGAGGCTCTGATCATGACTGCTACTGCCCGGCTTTAGGCTAGTCTCGACCAACGACTGGAGGAAATCGATGGCCGTCTTGATGTAATGGAGCAAGTGATCCGCCATCTGGAGGATTAGAGTTAGTCCTCTTTTCCCCCTTCCTTTATCTCGCTTTTCATTTTTTGAGTTGTTTCTGCATGTTTTGTTTTTATTTGTGTGTTCTTGAGTCTTTATTTCTACCTTTCTCACAGTGAGGACCCTGTGTCTGTCAAGTGCGGGGGGGTGTCTTAGTGGTTTCTGTTTAATAAAAAAAAGCAAAACAAATAGGTTTTATTTGAGTCGTTTGATTGTGATTTTGTTGGGAATTTGACTAAGTGTTGACTGTCAACTTGATGAGTTTGAGGAGTTTTGGGCTGTGATTGGATTGTCTGGATGAGAGGTTGATTTTGTGATAGAATATGCCATATTTTGGATGAAGTCTTGAATAATGAGTTATGCTTTCAATCAAAACTTTTTGAGCCTACAAAATTGTGAGTTTTTGAGCCTATGAGCATGCATTAAGAAGAGCTCGAAGTTTTTTTGTTGATGAGTGTTGTCTGATTATGTTATTTGATGCTTGAATTGCTTTGCTGCCACCTTGTTGCCACCTCTGATTTCACGCACAAAAATGATTAAGGCATTTAGGGATACCTGAGCTACTGGCCCATAAGAAAACACCCTACCCGTACATTGCCAATTAGTGAGCCACCTTGAGCTTAAAAGATCCAATTTTATTGATTGCAGCCACTATAAAGGAGCCTTAGCCTTTCTTTTGGCATGTTTTTTTCCTCGGAGAAATGCAAGTATTATATGAATTTTGAGCTGCATTATTGAATGAATTGAGGGGCTAAAAGAAGAAACATGAATACTCACATCCTGCTCCTCCGAAAGAAAAAAAAAAGAGAGATAAAAGAAATAAAGAAGCACAGCTTCATAAAAAGAAAAGAAAAAAAGAAGAGAAAAAACCAGGAAAAAGATTAAGGAGTAGGATATGAAGAAGAGCAAAACTCAATGTGCTCACACTTTGGAATAAGCCTCATGTTGGTTTGAAAGAAAATTGGTTGCAGCCGTGCTCTCCAGAGACATTCATGCTTATACTTGCATTTTTCCATCTTTATTTAGCCACTTTAGCCAAAAACACCCTACCTCATGAACCTGAGCCCCATTACAATCAAGGAGGAAAAGACCTTTTGATTTGTGATGAACTTGAAGAGTGGCAATTTTGATGACAAATGAGCAATTCTATGCTGAAAATAATTAGTCATGACTTTTGAGTAGATAGCCTCCTGACCTGATTTCTTTGAGTGATGATGAGTGAATCTCGGTGAGGCTGGATTGATAAGCATGATTTTAACTTGATTTGACAAAATGTTGGCATGTTCTTGAACAAATTCGGTTGATGGTTTGTGGAATGATTTATCACAGTTCATACTCTGAATTCGCATTGATTTGAGGAATTGACACTTAGTCATTTATCCATTTTGAAGTCTGTTTTCTGTTCTTGTTTTTGTTGCTCGAGGACGAGCAAGGGTTAAGTGTGGGGGGGATTTGATAGGACGTATTCTACTTGTTTTTATTACTATCTTTTGATGCATTTTCTCCTAGTTAATTGCCCTATATTTGTGTATATTGGTAGAATGATGTGTTTGTTGAGTGGTGTAGGGATATGTTTCAAAGATGGAGAAAAGGGGCATGTTTTTGGTGCAAAAAGATTTAAGTGAAGAAAGGGGCAAAGTTCGAGTCTGAGCAAATCCAGCCGTAAGGCCTTGCAGCTGGAAATCCAGAGCGGAAATTCTAGAAGCTGGACTGGATACGCATTTTGGGCTTGCTGAACCCAACTCTCGGCCCACGATTAAACCTGGATGCGGAAGAACTCTCTCCACCGCCTTTAGGAATCTTTTGCATGGGATTTACCTAGATTAGGATTTTATTTCCTATTAGAACTCTATCTTTTTATGGTTTGTAGATATATATTAGGATTCCAGTTTTAATTAGACACACACGCTCCGGACAAAAGAACATAGCAAGTTGAACGGTTTTAATTCAGATTTCAATTCCTTCTCTATTTCGTTATCATCATCGCACAAATATACAATTTCTTGTTGCTCAATTCCAGCATACAAGTTAGCTAATTTACTCGTATTACGGTGACGACGACAAAGCTGCACTTATACAAACTGTGAGATCTAATTTGTTCGTTCATAATTAATTATTGCATGTATTTGTTGTTCTTAGATTTTCGAGTAGATAATTGTTCTAAGTTTGTTGGGTAGTTGCAAATATTCAATAGATTAAGAATAGTTACTAGCTAATTAAATCAACCGTACGTAATTGTGGATTGGGTTTAATGAGTGGTAAAACGGTTCTTCAGAACTAGGGGAATAACATACTTAATTTTACAGTCCTGCGTCAGAGTCTGTAAGTTAAGAATCGGGTCTCTCTTATGTTCATTGCTTTCGATTCATTAAACTTAAAGAGCGTCTCTTACAGTTGTCAACCGATTAGAGAATAATTAATGAAGCGTCTTCTTAATTATCAAAACTGTATGGAGAGATTAGGTCATGTCAGAAGCGTCTTCGATGGCTATAACTGATTTGCATGGTTTGATTAATTAATTCTTGCATCTGTGATCGGTCGTTATAAGTGGAGTGGAGTTTGTTGGATCCAGAATATCCTTTCTTCATTGATTTAAAATTCATTCTCTCTGTGCAATTATTTTCGCTAGTTATTTATTTAATTCTTTAATTTATTTTGCGGTATAAGTCACACAAAACCCTTTTCTGGAGTTTGGTCACGCAGACTGAAAATTAAGAGTAATTCTCGCCGGTCCTTTGGGAGACGATCCTGCTCGCCACTGTACTCTGCAGTGTGGGCTTGCCGACGAAAGTCGGAACATTTATTTTTGGTGAAAAACGACGCACCATATATGTGTATATATATATATACCTCTGAGGAAAAACGTTTGCTATCTAAAGAAATGATTCAGAAAATGTTGTTGAGAGGTGATGGATGATTTGAGTTCAAATATTTGAGTCCCTTTTATAGCCATAGATTTAGAGTTGAAAAGCTTGATTTTAAAAGACAGAATTCAATTGAGGAAAATTCTGGAAGGATTTCTCATTAAATTTTGAGAGTAAAATGGTAGATCGTGGAGTTGAGTTCGATCGTTGATGTCCTGAAACTGTTCATTTTCACTCACGTGAAGAAGAAGAAGAAGAAGAAGAAGAAGAAGAAGAAGAAGATAACCAGATTTTTTTTCAAAAACTTGGGCTAAATGTTAACAAAGCTCAATTTGGACAAACAATCATTTTGGGCCAAAAACTAAACATTTGGGTTGGGTTCATTTTAATAATAAATAATTGGGCTTAAATCAAAAATAAATTTTTTTGATTCACAAATGGAAATATAGAATCTAAGTAATTTATGAAAATGAATCGAACAATAAAATAAAATAGATGAATAATAATATTTATAAAATTAATATTAATAATATTAATAATGACAAAATAATAACATTAATGATGACAAATATAATCTTAACAATAAATTCACTATGATATAGGCGTGACTTATAGGACGTAACCAAAATATATAACATGCATTTTTGGAAAAATGTAGCAAATTTCATAAAAATTTCGGGTCGCTACATTCTTCTCCTCTTAAAAAAAATTTCGTCCCTGAAATCTACTTACCTTGTCCCATGAACTGTGGATACTTAGCTATCACGTCATTCTCTTTTTCCTATGTGGCCTCTTCTTTGTCATGTCGACTCCATTGCACTTTGATCAATAAGATTCACAACATTACTTGGGTCATGCATGTACATTCTCAGCGTCGAAACATGTAAAACATATCTGTAATGTCTTTGCTTGTGGCAATGGAAGCATTCTCCTATACTTCTGTTAGCTACCTTGGGTTGTTCAGCAGACGGTTGATTTCTCTCGTCTCTGGGCTCATTATCAGTTTGAAGCATAACTGATGGTTGATCTCTGATCTGCTTGAGCTTTTCTAGCAGCTTGGCAACTGACTGGATTTTATCATTGATATCTTCAGTCAGGCTCTTCTTCTTCTCCACTATTTCTTGTGCGATCAGATGAGCCGCTTGGTTGTTCTCTGGCTGGAGAACTTCTAGACCGGAAGACATTTCTTCCTCGAGTTTCTCTAAACCAATTTTTTTCGCCGTAGAAGGCTGCATCCTGGGCTGATGATGTGGATGCTTCTCTTTTTTGGTTTAGGCTATACTCGTGGGCCTTAAGAGAACCAAAGAGTTCTCTTAGAGTGATGTTGGTCAAATCTCTTGACTCTTTTGTAGCAATCACCTTCATATCCCATTCCTCGGTGAGATTGTCCAAAATTTTAGAGTTCATCTCACTGATGATGCTAAGAAATCATGTTTCAAGGCTGGAGATGGTCTCATCTGAGTGTATCTTGAAGGACTCATACTTGTCAACTGCTAGCTGGAGCTTGTTTTCTTTGATAGCTTCGGACTCTTTGCACAGATCTGCAAGTAAGTCCCATATCTCCTTGGCAGTTCTGCAACTCTTCGTGTCCTTCATGCGATCTTTATCTAGAGTTTGGAACAACACGGCTTGGGCCACGAACTCTAGGTTCTTCAACTTCTTCTCTTCACCCGTGAGAAGATGAGTTGGCTTCGGGATCCTTGCTGGTTGGTTAACATCAGCAGCGTAGGCTTCATTGTTCATCATAATCGTAATTGGACTATTCTCGATAACTTCTCATATATTCTCGTGGATTGAGCAGAGATGCGTCCTTATTCTCCTACTCCAGTTATCATAGTTCTCAACTGAAATGATAGGTAGCTTATGGTTTCTTATAGCTTACAGATTAGCACAAATGACTAGATCTGATTCAATTGATCTGCAGAAACGACTGATCTTTAGAATCAACCACTCTGATACCACTTGTTGGTCCCGGGACAAGTCAGAATCAGTTTAGGGGAGGGTGAATAAACCAATTGCAAAACTGAACTAGATGTTGAATATTAAGGGCCCACTTTAACTCGTAAATATCATCCGTGCTATATAGAGATCAGTTCAGAAGATCTGCTAGCTCGGAGTGCTGTGTGTGCTTATGGTGTGCAGTTATAAGTGTAAAGTAGTTTATAGAGGTTCGAAGCAGATCACACAAGCAGTTTATAGAGGTTCGAAGCTCAACTTCTACGTCCTCTCTTCTTTCCGCAGAAGGGCAATTCACTATGTAAGTGTAAAGTTCTTTTATTACAGTTACACAGTGAAGACAGTTGTTATCCCAGAAGCTGCACTCTCAACTTCCTCAGCCGGTAGATCGACAGCTCATACTTGCGATTCCCAACTACTCGCTGGAGAGATAAGGTGCTATTGCCCGTCTTTTCACGATTTTAGATCTCGCTCGATCTTCAAGAGTACAGTCTTGAAACTGGTATCAACTGGGTTGCTCCTTTGGGCGTCTATGTCTGAGCTGGGGTAGTTGATCACTTAAGCATGGTGACTAAGAGAACAACTCTGGCTGGAAATCTTCAATAGCTAGCTCGAAGAGCGTTAAGGCTCATTTTCATCAGTTGGAACTTTTGATTTTCTGAGTTCTTTGAGCATGAGGCTTTAGTGTTTCGGCGAACGTCTTCGCGGAAAGACTTAACTAAAGTGCTCTTCAAATTCTCAAAAGTCATGTGGTCTTCACTGGGGTAGCTCACCTTTTAAAGATATATGAGTTGGTGACCGGTGGTGATCACTGTTGGATCATAAATGAAAAGGCTAGTTGCAAGGCTTTCATTTAATGGGGTCATTGGGTCGCCATTGCTCTTCTGACGAGCTTTTGCTTCAAGATCTTGGTTGCATTAACTTCAAGATCTTCTTTGGCTTATCTGAATTTCAGTTACGACTCCATTTATGATCTTCAGTTCTGAGCTTTATCTGGCAGCTGGAATCTTTGATTCATTTGTCTGTCAGTTCTGCGTGTCCCTTGGCAGTTAGAAAAGCTTCAGTTGAGATCATCTCCAGCCGACGATTCTGGGCTTGGACTTGATGCCTTCTGAGCTCCAGTTTGCTTCTGCTTCAGCTGGCAATTTGAACCAGTATTCTTTAGCTGGTATTTTGGACTTGTGTCCCTTCAGCTAGAACTTTCATAGACTGGTCTTCAGTTCGGTTGCTGGCGCTTTATCAGTTAGACTTCAGAATTGATGCGTCTTCAGGTGGTGTTCTTCGAACTGGTGCTTCATCAGCTGGAACTTCATTCTTCAGCTGGTATACTTTGAGCTGGCATTTTCCATCAGCTTGTACCTTGGTCTTCTCTTCAGTTGGTATGGTCCTTCAACTGGGATATCCTAAGCTGGTATTTCCTTCAGCATGGATCTTTAGACTTGGTACATTTCTTCAGCTGGAATATCTTGAGCTGGTATTTTCTTCAGCTCATGATTGTCCTCTCTTCGGCTGGCAGTTTTCATCAGTTGATGTCATCGTGGACTGGCATGTTCATCAGTTCAAACTGATGTGCTCTTTAACTAATATCTCTTTAGTCGGGAATGATCTAGAACTGGTATGTCCTTCAGTTCTTCTCTTTCAGCTGGGATCTTCCTTTGACTGGAACATTTCTTCAGCCGGTATTGGACTAGAACTGGTATATGCTTCAGTTCTCTTCAGCTGGGATCTTTCTTTCAGCTGGTGGCGGCCTGGAACTAGTATATGCTTCAGTTCTCATTAGCTGGGACTTCCTTTCAGTTGGTGGCGGCCTAGAACTGGTATGTGCTTCAGTTCTCTTTAGCTGGAACATATCTTCAGCTGGTGGCGGCCTAGAACTGGTATGTGCTTCAGTTCTCTTCAGCTGGTGGCGGCCTAGAACTGGTATGTGCTTCAGTTCTCTTCAGCTGGAACATTTCTTCAGCTGGTGGCGGCCTTGAACTGGAATTGGTCATCAGTTCATTACTGTAGACTGGTGGCAGTTGATACCTTCTCTCGCTGGTACCTGCAACTTCCAGTTTGCCTTGCTAATTATTCTAGCAAGCTACAGTCTTCTTTATCTCTATTCTTCTCTCCTCTTTCACACGAATTGATCATATATGTTGGCTTTGACAGCTTTGACTCTGTATGATCATCTTAGTTTTCTGCTTTATTTCTTTTCCGTTCTTTCAAGGCTCTTTTCATATTTTGACATCTCATCAAAATCCCTTATAAGAAAAATCTTGATAGTTTTTCCTAACATCATGATACTCTCGAGCAAATCAGGAACCATGCTCAAGTCCAACAAGAAGCTCCGGAGCTAGACAACTTCCTTTGCAGTCTCAGAGGCAACTACATATTCAGATTCCATGGTGGAGTCAACTATGCATTTTTACTTGATGCTCCTCCATGCAATGACTCCATCTCCCAAGGTAAACACATAGCTTGAGGCGGATTTACTCTGATTTTTATCGGATTGAAAATCTGAGTAACCTAAAGGCATGAGACTATCAGCGCAATATACCAACATATAATCTTGAAGGGAATTATGTGATGCTCAATTCTTAAACCCTCTTACAGAATCAGGCGTATGTTCAGGGCCATGAATGAACATACTAATGAGAACTGAAATATGTTAGGGAAAATCATGTGTAACGTATATCATCATTTACACAAATGACAGACCAGTTCAAGGATATCATGCCTACTAAGAGCTAGTAAAGTCGATATATTTTACAAGGGAATGTTCAAACGGTTATAACTACATATCCTATGCCAGATTCAACTATTGGACTTGATCAAATCCTCATCAAATTCCCCCATGTGGGGGATTGCTGGAAACTATGTTATATATGTGAGGAAACTTTATCAAGATGATTTCTAAAGCATAGAGTTCAAAGGTTTGCATTAATTGCAATATTTCACTTTCGGAGGTTACATCATGGATTTAATGGTGAACACGTGAGAGGTCTCACTTTAGAGGTTCAACTTCATTTGTAAGACACGTCATCAAATCATTCTCCATTTCTCTCTTCTGTCATTCTTGCTCTCTAGTTTTGAGTTAAGCTTATGCTCTAGTTCGTGTTCCAAGTTTTGAGTTCTAGCTATCTTTAATCAAGTTCGAGCATAGATTCTACAATTAATTGATAAATGTATGCATATTAAATATTTCTACAAATCAAGAATCTTCAGTCCGAATAAAATTTAATTATCATCGATCTGAATCGTATAGTCCAACAATCTAGCTCATTGACATCCCTACATACACCAGCCACGTAACAAAAGATGAGGTCATATTGCCATACGAAGATTGACTCGTGTTCATATATGTATAGATTAACGATTGATTCGGAAATGCCGTCTATTTTAATAGTATAAGTGACAATCATGAATCCCCTATCACCAAAATTAAAATATAATTCAACTACTTTTCAAATCAATCTTAATCCGTCCCTACTCGTATTAAATTTCCTATAACAAATATTAACTACAGAAAATGAACATCAATTAATTTCATGAAGGGGCCCCTAATCTTGATTTAATTAATCTCCATGTACCTTTCCTACACTAACACCGAAGTCGGCCCCCAACCATTGAAAATTTCTCCTCTATTTGTCCATATTTATTATTGCACTTTTAATCTACCGGCGTTTACTACATTTTCAATTATTGACTAATTAATCTACAACAAAATTGTTCTTGGTTTAGATAAAGTGCGCTGTGTAGCTTTCAGTTCGCGTATAATGTATCTATCAACGTTATATTTATATTATTCTAATTTTTTGTTGACATAATGTTAACTGCAACTTCAACTATTCTCTGATTTGTTCTTAACAGTAACAGAGTTTGTTTATATATATGTCGACATTATATCTATCCACAAATGTACACCACCTGGTCATAGACAACTATACTATATAATTGCCATGAAAAATATTTATGAAATTTCTTTCCTGAAATATGCTATAGACTTGTATAAGTCAATAGTGAGTATATGCAAGTCTAGTTACTATCAAAAATTGCAAAATCGGTCATTTTTTATTCTAATTTTTTTATTTATTTATGTTTTTAATTTTCTTAATCAATGTGTATGCTCATGTAACATCAATTCTAATGGAGAACAGGAAATTTTGGACACATCTAAGAAAATGTTGAGAAACAAGAAGCTGGTAAAATGAAAATTAATTAGTAGCATTAGTCCACCAAAGACAAACAACGTTAGATTACTGCACAAAACCACAAAAGAAAATTATCGAAGAGCACACACCCTCGAGTAATTGCTGCGGATTTCTAATTGTCGTCTAAAAAAAACCCCCCAACAAACAAAAATACTTGATGATCGATCATCATATCATATGCATTGAATTAATTATCTCATGCACTCTGAATTTCCAGCTTCACTTTCTTGATAAAGTCTTCAAATTTCTTGTTCAATTCTTCCTCATCAATCTCTCCATCATCAGCATCACCAATATCGTCATATTCTTCTTCCTCTTCATCCAATCTCTCAACCTCGCAACTCTCAAAATCTCCTTCAACGAATTCAGCAGCAAGATCACCTCCATTTTCCGAGCTCTTTTGTTCAAGAATTCCTACCTTTTCAACACCCTTATCCTTGGTCTCTTCAAATCTCACCTTCTCACCGCGATGATCATCGATTCTTGAAGTTTTCGGGGCCGAGTTCACGGGCGTGATCTTGCTGATCAGCCCGGATGATTGTATGATCAGTACAAGAATCCCATTGCAGAGGAGGAAGATGCAGTTTCTCTCAGTTGTGTAGGTGAAGATTTTGACTTTGAAGCTGAAGTTTGAGACGAGATAATCATAGGACTCAAGAAAAAGAGGAGTGAGTGAGGAGTGAGAGAACAGGAGAGAGAAAACAGACAGTGGGAGTAGGATTTGTGTGATCTTCTTCAGATATTTGAATCCGTCTGAATGATTTTTCATGTTTTTGATGCTGCTGTGCTCATTGTAATAAGCCATGATTTTTTAGTAGAGAGAGAGAGTGTGTGTGTGTGATGATATGTGATGAGAGATGGAAGACTTTGGGTTGCAATTTTAATTATGGTAGGTGATGTAATGTCGAATGGTATATATAAGTATTTTTGGAGTGGAAAAATGGGTTAAAGAATGACTTAGAAGCTAGAAGGAGGAGACTGACTTATTATTTTTTTATTTATTTTTTTGTGTTAGTGTAGAGAAAAATAATAATTATAATGAGTTTTCCAAAAAGAGTTTTGTGTGACATCGTTTTACGGGTTAAAATCCGTAAAACGGGTTAAGTTTCGGATCTAAACGTAATTAAATACCAACAAAGTCCGTAAAACAGGTCAAAGTAATTATCTATCCGAAGAACATATACTGTTAACGGATCTAAGTTTTTTCTCGTTAGAAAAAAGCAATTTTCTGATTTTTTTTCTCAAAAAAGTGGCATTGAACTTCTTTTCAGAGATAATAATCTAAGGGAGATATATATGATATGATCGATTTTATGGACTCACCCATCGCTCTTGTCAATTCATCATGGTCCATTCATTAATTTCAATCAAATATGTGGGTGAAATGTGAATTTAGCAGGACTAAAATAATAATATAAGTTTGTATAAATAAATAATTAAAAAGGTGGTAATTAAATGCACCTCCAAAAGTCTAAAATTCACACACACAAAAATCATCAAGAAGTACTAGTAGTACTGATGAAACGAGAAAGTATACAATTTCACTTCCCATAATAAAATTCATAATTAATAAACACAATTTATTGATTCAAATTGAAATTTGGTGCATGTATTTAGAGATTTTACTTTCCCAAATACAAATAAACGGATCTTGATTCTTGGAGTGTTTTTAACATTTAAGGGTGCAAATAGCCTTCTCGTACTAACAAACTGATTCGATCGATTTCTCAATTAACCGAAACGTCCCTGAGTTTTTTCGCACAAATATTACTAAATTAGTTAAATTTTGTGTTTACTTAATTTAGATTATTTTACATATTTGCAAATAAAATTTAAGATATAAATGAAACAAAAATATTTATGAATGTAAAAGATAGTCAAATCTCCAACCGACCCTTTGATTCCAGAGTAATAAATGGATAGGACCGGCGTTTTAGACTTTCGAATTATCAATTTATAGTAGGTTGTAATAGTTCCCCGACACTATTGATTTTGACATCTTCCAATCTCTATTTTAGATGTTTGTTACAAGATATTTACATAAACTACGATGAAAATGAAATGATATCTTAATACTCATTTTGAGGCCGTTTATTAAATATATGTTTGAATTTAAAATATATATATATAAATATAATAGAGCTCAGTCTCGATTCGTGTTCGGTTGAATAGTTATAAGACTCTACTTACGATTCCTATTGAGTTGATTTAGATCTCAAACTACTTGTTAGTAGGGTGTAATAGTTCCCCCAACATTGTTGATTTTGTCATCTTCTAATCCCTACATTACTTTACATGTGTTGTTGGAGATATTTCAGTAAAAAAAAAATTACGATAAAATTATAAATGAAATGATACCTTAATACTCGTTTGAAGATATGTTTGGACAAAAAAAAAATCAATATGAAAAAGTATGTAGGTAGCATGCAACCCGAACTTGATTGATGTTGTATTCCTGTTTAATTGATTGAAATATTTTATGGTCTCTATATGTTTCATAAATTTAACTATGGTTAGTTGTCTTAAAAATTATGAACTTTAAAAGTATGTAATTAAAATACCAACTTTGAATTTGTGTTTTATTTAACATTTCCGAATTTTTATAAAATAAATTAACCTCCAATTCAATATGTAATTTGCTCGTCTCTTCGAACCCGTCATGACTTAACCATCAATTTTTGAAAATGACATCCAAATGACCGCAATTGTATGTTGGATTGAAGGTCAATTTATTTTATAAAAATCTAGGGATGTTGAATAACACACAAATTCAAAGTTGGTGTTTTAATTGCTTATTTTTAAAATTCACATTAAATTTACAACTACACTCAAAATTCATGATTTTTAAGATAATTAACTCATTTAACTAGATACTTTGTGGATTGAATTTTATTACTCGAGGTAGTGTGAATTGACCAACTTGCCCACGGGGCAAAGAGTCTTGCAAGTTGCAACATCCTAACGTTTTCAACGATTTTGTTTCATTCAATATTGTCAGTTTATTGTTGCCAAATGGGAACACAAAATCTTTTCCACATAAGAAATCAGTAGTTGACGTGGACCAAAAAGACCTAGAAAATAAATATTTGTTTCAAAATTTTGAAGGGTACAAAATTATAAAAAAAAAAGTTTATGGGATAAGATCAACCATAATGGAATGGAACTACTAAAATACGTGCAAGTTATTATCATATGCTTACAAATAAAAAAGGGAAAGGGACCTAATAATATATTTTTTTAATCAATTTAGAGCATGAAAAATAAATAACTATTCGCCCAATTAAACACTTTTATTAGTGACACTCAAACTTTTTTTAAATCTATATTAAGTTGGTTGTTTGTTTGGATTTTTCGAGGGATTTTGATAGGTTTCATAAATTTTTTTTCCCCAAATTAATCATTTCCATTTTTTCTCTATTTTCTCAATTTCTCTCTATTTTTCATTGCGGTTCAAAAATGGCATGTGAATATGTCATTATGCCAAATGAATCTTTTGAATTATAATTGAACTTATTTGTGGGAATAAACTATTTTGTTGTTCTAAATTGTTGAAGGAAAAATTGAAAAAGATTGAAATAAACTTCAAAGAATATATTGCTTTTTGTGGCATGTGAATATATCATTACGCCAAATGGATCTTTTGAATTATAATTGAACTTATTTATGAAAGTAAACATCTTTGTTGTTTTAAATTGTTGAAGGAAAAATTGAAAAAGATCGTAATAAACTTCAAAGAATATATTTATTAAACTAATAATAAATTATTGAAGGAAAGATTGAAAAATAAAGTTTTGAGCCACAGCGAAAAATAGAGAGAAAATGGAGAGAAAATAGAGGAAAAAATGAAAATGATTAATTTGGGAAAAAAATATTATGAAACCTATCTAAATCTCTCGAGAAAAATCCCAACAAACAACCAACTTAATGTAGATTTAGTGGTGTTAGGAGTGCCACTAACGGAAGTGTCCAACTGGGCGAGTTTGACAGATGAAGGGTTTAACTGAACCGAATTTAATAGTTAAAGGGTCTAAGTGAGACCAAAATTAGTTTGAGAGCCAGAATGCACCCTCGAGAAATAGTTTAAGGGTTAATTTGGACATTTTCCCTAAATTTTAATAGATAATTTGTGAATAAACTTCCACTAAAAATTAATATAAAATTAATTAAAAAATGAACAAGAATCAAAATACATAGTTTGAGTTATTAAGAATCTAAATTAATGGTTTTCACTTATCACTTTTTAAGCTCCACATTGATTGCTAATCTATCTTCCGGGTTTCTAGATCTAAACTGATAAAACTAAAAAAAACATACTTCTTAAAAGAGAGGGACCTAAAATAAAATACACGTTATTCCAAATACACACACACACACTATATTCCAAGAAAATTTCATCATCTTAAATTTGATGTCATTACTTGACACCAGCAACGATTTGGTCAGCAGGCAGCACGAAATTTCGCAGAAGATGGTAATTTGATAAATTAAGAAATGAAATTTGGGACCCATAACTCTCAAGTCAACATGATATAAAGTCATTCCTAACACTAATTACGAGTAACATATGTAGACAAATGTCATATTTGAATATAACTAGCGGGAAAACGTGCAGCATCAAATTTTCTGAAAATTTTTAAGAAAAAAACACACAACTGAAATTAATACGAAGAGCAAGTTCTCATCACAACATCTTACATGGATCGAGAGAGATTGCGATCCTTGTCCACGCCACACAAACGAGCTAAATATACGAGTCTTACAGGTTCTGACTTTTAATCTAGACGAACATTATCCATGCATCACACGAAAGAACGAGTGTGCAATTTATTTAGCCAGAGCTATGTAATAAGGAAAGTACTGATAATACCAAGAACTTATTGTTGGACTTCAGAGAAATCTAGGACTACCGCCAGCTTTTCATCGGTCTTCATCTTCCATCACCAGATTATTCCACAGTTGACAAGCTCCCACGATCTGCAACAGTAATTGTGCTCGCATTATCAAACAGAAGACGATACAGCAAAATAGGGACTAGTGTAAAAAGTATCAGTAAAGGTAGCGAGGGAGCTGCAAACCTAAAAGAAGACGAACGCTGCAACTGAAGTCCAGAAATTGTCCCTCCTAGGTTCCACTGCCTGTGGAAGATTTTCGTACAAAAACGTATAGTGGATATCAGCTGCTCAAGGTAGTCTAACTCAAGACAAAAACTTGTGTGAGACCGTCTCACAGTTTAAATTGTGTAATACGGGTTCAAAATTCGGATCCAAACTCATATTCAATGGTACATCTATAATTTTGTTGGTGTTTGATTGTGTTTGGATCAGGATCTTGACCCGGTCTTACATATTTTAACCCATAAAACTCTCATACAAGACTTCCTCAACTCATAAAGCAAGGTGATTTTGGATGTAAAGACCTTCTATTGTGTGAAAAGTCAATTATTATAAGTTATAACAAGAGATTTCTAAGAACAAACAACTTATTTTATCATATGTAAATTGTAAGTGTGGTAAGTATGTGCAGTTTAATAAAAGAAGATGCTTACACTTGAGGAGGCTTTCAACGAATGGAAATGCAACAGGACAATAATCCTCAAACTGTTCCTCCAGATCAAGTGTTGTAAAAGATCCTTCCACAAAATCGAAGATGAGGAAGCAGACAGACTCATCTTCGTGTTTTATAATAAAGAATATTTCTGTATCCCGAGCTGCAACTGAGTTGAAGCTGTGGACGTTGATAAGATCTATGATGGACTTAGATCTCAGATGCCACTGGGAGTTTTCAAATTTATATACCTCAAGATGAGGTTGAGGATCTTCATTTTGGCTCAGTGGATAAAGTTCTGGATTAGTCAAGTGAACCACTGATAAGCAACCCTCTAATTCGATCAAGAAACTCCACTCATGCAGTCGGGTGGGCAGGTCGATTTCAGTGAAGTTGTCATTCATATCAACTGAAAGAATACGAACCGGAGTCCCACGTTTCTCTCGTGACCATACAAACCAATAAACTGCTCCAGATATACTAGCATAATAAGGGCAGAATGGGTGAATGTTACTACGATATGGCCGTTGAACATCCTCAGAAATTATTCTCCATGCTGTAGAACGAGAGGTGTATACCTCGCACTTATACTTAACAACTTCCCCTTTAGACGAATCTGAGAAAAACCGAAATGCTTTAAACTCATTACTTTTGGGGTCGAAAGCAATCCCAACCGACGGAATTTGTACTGATGGACTTCCTCTAGGAAGTACAATGGAATCATGAGTAATAGGATTGAAAATGTTGATATCAACATCATTCAGACCTTCACAATCTTCATTCACACTGCATATCAGACCATTCAAGAAACACATAATCTCAGGTGAGCAAACTTCTTCAAAACCAAAAAGAGGGACATCTTCACTAATTATCCCATTTTCCTCCATCAGACAGAGATGATTAATCGTATCATAGTCCTCAGGATAAGGACAAATGACATATTTTGGTTTTTTAGCTGACCAACTTAGCTGCAAGAGAGGAAAACTTGGTTCAGATATCAATTTCAACCAATGTTTGGCAACACATTTGCATGCCACAGCGTTTTTTACAGGAAGTCTGGACAGAATGTTTATAATAACTTCTTCAATGTATCCAATTGGTGGCACATAGTCAGACCGCAAAAGGGCACGCTCGTTTCCAATCTCAGACATGATAACAGCAGTCTTTCTTAAGAGTGTTGTGAGTTGCTGCTTAGAAAACTATGCTACAGTTACGAAATGATATCCAATCTGCTTGCAACTGATTTTCCTGCACCATAAATTATTATGTTAACACAAAAAATGGAAAGCCAAAAACATCTACATGTTCACTTCAATCATTTTGCTCTCTCAATTCTGTGTAGATCAATCTTTTGTGATTTCAGGAAACAAAATTCACATATGGTAAAACTTTTGCACTGTACCAAAATTTCAAATTTAACCAAAATGATTCCAAAAGAAAAAAAATATAGTAACTTTTAACCTATTAAAATTAGGTCCAGATTTTGCAAGCAATATATAGTCTATAGAGAATAAATTCTCACTAGAGACTAGTAATATATGGATATCATCTTGATCTATGCATAATGCCTGAGGACGCAATGGCAGAACAATATTTTGAAAATTAAAATCTGCTCTGATGACAAAGTTGTGTAAAGTTCATTTTGATATACACAATTTGGGAAAGTACTATCCACCATGCAGCCGATCTAGCTGCGAGGCACAGGTTCACTTGAAAAACTTCAATAAAACAAGGGGAAAAATTAATCCAACTGCTGCATGAAATTATGTTACTTTAGTCAAGATCATAGGAAGAATATAGTTGCACAATCCTGCTATCTAAACTTGAAGGCCCCTTCAAGAGCACATGAGCCTGGTCGGTGGTCTATAATGTAAAAAAAACAGAATAATTGAATAAAAAACATATAAAAAGTAATCTAACAAAAACTTAAATGTTGCGGAGAAACCGAAGCTCTGATGACTTAGAAAGTTTAACTAATTTCATACTGAAAATAGAATTGCACGCAAGCACAAGAAAATTAAGAAAATCACTATTTTTCGGAAGGGACTAATTAAAATTACATTACTTCTTCAACAACGGCACAAAACTAGAAATTTTAGCAAAGGTATAATAATAAAGGAAACTCACTTTACATAATAATTCTAGGATTCACAAAACTAAACATTAAACTAAGAACTATAACAAAAGTAAACCATCAACAACAATATTATTGGCACAAAGATTACAGAGTAGACACAAAAAGTATTTGGCAGAGAGAAAGATAAATTCAAGATCTCATCAATTAAATAAGGGATAGCAAAAAATAATAAATCCTAAAGATAAAAAAGACAAACAATCACAAAATTAGATTGTTTATAGTTAAGATCAGGCCTACATCAATTAAATAAGGGATTACCTTGTTTTCGTTCTTCCTTAATAGATTAAGAAAGAAATTAAAATGCGCAGCTGGTATTGATGGAGAACCAAATATGCACAAAAAGAAGAATGATAATAGTCTCAAATAATTCTTATATCCTCAGTGATCAATTCTGAGAGTAGTAACGCCTCCTTTTAACTCACTGATAATACCGAGGGCTACGTGGTACTAGCAAATCACAGGCAAACACGTGGCAGTGGGCATCATTCGCTTGCTTGACACGATTTTTTTGCCAAGCCCCCCTGCATGCAAATCATTTTTTAGTTCGAATTTTTGGTTGAGCCCTTTTTTACTCATTTAATAGGGTCGTATGCCATCATGCTCTTTCTCCATTTGGTTCTTATTTAAAGGAGAAGGAAAGCACATTGGGATTTTGTATTATATGATAATAAGGGAAAAATAGGCGTTAATTCAGCCATCTAAGTAAAGCTTTCTTCCATAGATGGTACACAGGGACAATAACTGGAATATTATTTAGCTTTTATAAGCCATAATAAACAACCACTTAATCCTCCAGGAATCAGGTCAGGCATACCAAGATGAACAGTACCAGCTAGACAACTGTTTTAACATGCACGAATACATATCATGAGGACGTTAACTTTTGACACACGTAGAAATGCCAATTTACAGACTCAAAACAATACCAAACTTAGCTGTAAATAAGTAATTTTATCATGAAATTATAAGAAATAGCATAATAAATTTTTGACATCATAAAAAAAAAAGTTATATCACTCCTTCAAAGTAACAAAAAAGACGAGTAATACTAGAATTAGATGTCTCACATGTCTATGTTATAATTATGACCTCATACCATATCATAGCTCTCCATTAACTTAGTCTTTCATGCTCAAATAGAAACAATTATAGCTTTCATTCTAAATAAATTTCTTTCTCGGAACACAGGGAATATAGATAACAAGAATTACACACTTGAAAGAAAAATGAAAAACTCACATTCCCAATTGATTCACTTGTAAGAAATCAGAACCTCAAAATAAAAAGGAGTTCTTACCACGGTTCCCCCTTCTTGAATTACCACTATGCTCCAATGAGGCCTTCTATTGTCCATGTAATTAGAAGAATGTTGTCGACAACTGCAGCTCATTAAACAGAGATCACAAATCTGTCCAATCCTATACACATGCAGTTCGGGTTCATAATACAGCATTGCAAGCAAATACCGATTACTTAAAATCAAGAAGATTAATGGATTTTCGTGATTCAACTATTTCACTATATATATACCACGTCTTTAGAATATAAGATTCAGCACACCTACTGCGACAACCATGATTATGTGTATTCTTTTTCAGACTCTTGGACATCAAATGAAGACTGGCAAACATATATATACTGAATAGCACTCGAGGTTTCAACATCCATCAACCAATAACATTTGCTGGACATTTCTGATATCCCGCCCATGGACCATATTCCAAACCAGAAAAACATCTGATCATATAAATATTAGCACAAGCTTCTTCAGTTTTAGGCATTAAATCTCTTCTACGTGAGAATGAAACAACAGAAATACAAAGATATAAAACACATAGAGCATCTATGTATTCTAAATTGGGCTCTGGAGGAAGCAGAATAAAAATGTCAGTATTATTAATGATTCTTCACCAGAAGTCATTCAGGGCATGTGGTGTTACACAGGAGATAAATAATGTCAGATTCCAATATAGCTGTGGTAATCCTCATACAATAAAATCTTAGATATAGCATCAATGCATTTGTAAGATTACTTTGCTTCCTTAATCAGATATTCTACATTCCACTTTGTGTAAATTTTGAAAACAAAAGGAGAAACATAAATCTCCCCATTCTATTTGACTTTCCAGTACCAGATTCTGTTCCATATGCTCCTCATAGTAATTATGTCCATCGATCATTACATTTAAACATAAGCTCTAGACCATGATCTACTAAGACTTAATGGCGATGTTAGGTGATTTACTTTGATCACTAACAGGTATATTCTGGACATGCTCTAGAAGTTGTGTGAGTTCCCCATGAACAAAGTTAAACCGTTCCTTGGATAAGAATGATTCTGAAAATAAAGTTGCGGTAAGTGAATGAAAAGCTTGAGAGTATTCATCATTGCTGTTTGTAATGATTTGACCATCCAAAGGAATTAAGGAACTCGCCAGACGCCATCTGAGCAGAAAATACTTTACTGGGATTTCAAAGTAGTTCTTTACAACTAGCACCCGGAGAGAATGTCTGCATAATATGCCAGAATGTTCAAATTCTTTACAAGAACAATGGACCTGCTCATCATCGGGAATCCAAATGACAAGGTGCTCTCTTTCCATTTTCTTATAGTGTCTCACGAGATATGAGCCATTGGCCATCTCTGTTATTGCATACTGCATGGACAGCACAATCTCATGCTGCAAGGCACTAAAAGCAAAAGGTGTAAGAACAGTCCGTGAGTGTTCCTCCAGAGGGAGGCATGTTTTTGTTGGCAAGTACAACAGTTCGCTTTTCTGACTACCAAATGTAGCAGCAATGGCAACCTGCCAGAGCGTAACAAATAAAGTTAATATGAGAGAAACGGGAGGATTAGAAGTTTTTATGAGAGAGTGAAGCAGAAACCTGCTTGAAAAAGCACCGTAATGACTGCACGCTTAGAATTTTCCTCAAGAATGTCTCTGTTGATTTGGAATATTCAGAAGTCATAGTACGGGCCAAGAAGAAATTACGAACATAACAAAATGGCCATGATGTTCGATAAGAGAAAAGAAGTGAAATGTGTTTATCCAAACCAATTCCAAACCGAGCAACCAGATTGTTCCACTGATGCTCAAAATCTTCCACATTTTCTAGATGGTACAACATATCAAATTCAGATTTAAAGTCTGAATATTGCACACCAAGTTGGAGAGAGAACCAACTGGGCACCTTGGAGATGACTTGCCATATAGGGATAATCTGTTTACTGCGGGGCATTTCAACTGCAAGGGCATCCCTCAGACCAGGGTCCATATCAGTAATGACAATCTCTGGCTGCCTTTCTCTCATAAATCTAACAAAAACCTTGCAGAAGAGCAGCAAAATGTCAAAATTATAGGTTTAAGTCAATTCTAAGCTTATATGCATTACAGTACAACGGCTAGTATTATGTACCTGTAAGGCCCAGGAAAAAGACTTAGATGACTCATCTTGAAGTAGAGTGCACCCAAATAAAATTGGGTGGCCATGATTGTCAATGCCAAACCACATAGCAAGGATCATACAGTATGTTATGGACCGGTATGAGGTGTCAATGGTAACAACATCACCAAACAGTGAAAAGGCTCGGATGGAATCTCCATATGTCCAAGCTATGTTTTCGACTTTGCCATTGTCATCTGTCGTGAAATTATAGACAAATCCATCATTCCCTTCTGCTGCTGCCCTGCATGCCTCAAGAAGTTCCAACAGATCATTGTCACCCTTCATGGATAGATTAGTATCATTTTCTTGAACAATTTTCTTAGATGATCTTACAAAATTTCTAACATCCTTTTCTATAAAGGGTAACTGCCCTGGTTGAACACCCTTTTCCAATTCAAGCACCTTCAAAATCCGGTTAACAGGGAACCCAGCTTTTGAAAGAAGACGTATACGTTCCTGATCAGCTTCTTCAATTTTCCTATAGGCAGGAAGTAGGCGGACTTGATCATCTTCCAATAATTCATGGTTGTGAACATTACTAAACTGAGAAATATACCATTGAGGTACACCATCGACAATCTCTTTAGTCAAGTACAACTTCGCATCACATCCGCATCGCACTGATTTCCTATCTCTTGGATGCTCCACATTGGCCTTCTTCCTCGGCTGATTAAACCCAGAGCGGTAACAAACAAAATCTCTTCTATAAACGCCTAGATTCTGGCTTTCTGTTGAGCGTGCTTTCCTCATAGAAAAGCCATTCTTCCGTGCAAAGTTGCTATAGTACTCAAATGCTTCATCGTCACTTTTAAATATCTGGCCTACATATGGAGTAAAAACAACTTCTGGTGATGATGAAATCGGAAAATCACTCTTAGCCGATTGAGATGCCGCCGTGCTTGGATCATCTCCCTCATATTTGATGTAACACTTCCAATCTCCACAAGGGCACTGCTGCCGCCTAATCCAAATGTTATGCAGCGGCTTCAGTGCCATCGAATCAGAAAAAATGCAAGCTTCCAACCGTACATCACACCTTTTCAAGTTCAATCTATACAAGTAACCAATAAACCTTACACAACCTTCCTTCACAAGGTATAAATACAAACTAACGCAAATATATATATATATATACACACACAATCAACACCATCAAAATCCAGTAATACAACTAACATATAAAGGGTGTCAATGTAAATATAAGAAATACAGCATGATATTGCTTCCATCCATTCACAAAACGTAGAAATTAATGATGATAGCTATAACAAACAAGTTAACATGTAAATGATCAACAAATGATAACTGAATTTCGAGAAGAGCTTTTGAAACAATGCTCAACAAGCAACAGAACAAATCAAACTTCCCAAAATAAATAGGAGGAATTTAGATGAAAATTCGGCAATACTGAAACAAATTATGAGCTAACAATAGCAAGAATGACTCAAAACAAATTCAAAATTATCACCTGAAATAGCTGAGAAGAAATCCCTCACACTCTCCTCGCTTTCATTTCCCACCCCCAACCCAATGAATGAGCTCCATTTTCTATCTCTAAAGTTTCTCTTCCTAGCTGTTAGTCAACACAGTTTGGGACTACCAACGAAAGAATGACGTTAAAATTATAGGCCAAATATTGGGTTTCAAAACTGTCCGTTTGGGCCGTATTTGGGTCTCTCTCTCTCTCTCTCGTTTTATTGATTTAAATTAATTTCATAAGGTTAAAGGTAATTATTAAATTTGTTTAAATTATTTTTAAAAAATTGAGGATAAATTTGGAAAATTTTGTAGTGTGTATATAAAAAGATAAAAACTAAAAATAAAAGATGTGTCGTGTGAGGAGAAATAAAATTATTATGTTTAGCAACTTCTTAATTCTCTCCATTATCACGATTTTTACATGTTCTTTTTTTTTTTAAGACATGATATTTCAATTTTAGCAATTACAACGTCCATACATGCATATATATATAGAGAATGGATCAAATGAGAATCAAAGTCCTATATGAGAACAAGGAACGGAATCAAAAGCAATATAAGGTAATATTTTTGTAATTTAAGAGTTATTTTAACGAGTCTAAGGTAGTTTTGTAATTTGGTAATATAACTAGCATTATACCCGTGCGATGCACGGTGAGCGTTTTATAATTAATTTATAATAAATAGTTTGTATAAAAAAATTGAATTGAATAATTAATATAAACAATGCCAAAATATATAAATAATATCATGTTGTATTGAAATTGTTTGGTAAAAATCTTTTATGGGCAAACAAACCATATATCTAATAATAAATTCCAAAGTACAGCCATAAAACATATTTTAAAATGAAATTGTATATCTTTGACATCTCCTCCAAACTGTGTAAAGTGGATAGAAAAACATCGAGGGAGAGTTGTCACAGCTTGATTATCAACCTTACATATCTCCTTGAATCGTGCCTTTGCAGTCAAGAGATGGAAATTAAAATCAGCGCCCCTCTGTAATTGTTGCCAGTCGACAGAAAGGCGAAGGGATGCCGAAACCCTAGTCATCACCTTGGTGGAACTGTGAAACCCTAGATGGGTTTTGAGAATATTTCAATGATTCTTTTTCAATTTTTATTTTAATAAACATATAAATATATGGGATATAATTGATGTACCACATATTCTATGAACCGTGGTCGATAAAAAACGGACACACACCATGGTTGGATAATAATTGTGGTGTGTACTCTTGCAAGTAGGCCACGTATCTTTAGCAATGGTGGTAAATTTTTTTAGGAGAAACACGCACATAGCCTACAGTTTTGATAAAAAATAGTATTAGTTAGTTAAATTACCATGCTTTTCAAACGAACCGTGGTCAATCAATTGTAGTGTATGCATTTTTCATGAGCAACACTGCCACATCTTGATTACTCCATTATCATCTTCATAAATATATGTGTCTGTGTGTATAGATAATAATACTCCATCGGTTTCTATATGTTTGTTGTTTTAGAAGTTTTATTTCGTATGTCGAAATATTTGTTGTTTTATATATATTCACACACTCTCTCCCAATTTTCACTTTACAAATATATGGACATAGAAAATTTGCCAACTTTTTTATAAAAATATAAGTGAATAGATTTTATGTGATATAAAATGGAGGAATATATTAATCCAAAAAATTAATTATTAATTCTAGATTAAAATCATACAATAACAAACATATATATAGAAACAGAAGGAGTATACAAAAACAATGATATGAGTCATCATCAAATAATTGAAGATACTTAAAATCTCAATTCAAAAATAAAATATAGCTATGAAATGATGTAGAAATTGAAAAAATTCTACATACAACTTCACAAAAAAAAAAAAACACAAAAATGAGTGTACCAAATTATATATATATATATATATATATATATATTTATTGCATACAATGATACAATAGTTAATCATAAGTAAATAAATTTGAAAAAAATAAGATTCCAATATGAACTCCAAACTATAATTTGTTAAATCAACAATAGTAATAATAAATTAAATAAAAACTGTTACTCACATTTTGTTTATAAGGTTTCATTGCACCGCATTTCCGTCAACCCCGTTTTGCGTCACTTTGCCTTCTCGTTCAAAGTCTTGTAATCATCACACAAAATGGAACCATCCAATCTAAAGTAATTTTTTACATTATAGATCTCTAAGAGTGAAGCCATTGTAACTTTCTGCACACATACACTGACATTGATGTATTAATCAATTTTATTTTGATAAAAAAAATATAAACCGTAAACATATAATATGTAAGGTGTAAAATATAAACATTAATGCACTAAGCAGACATGCATCATATGCAAAACCAAACTAATAAATAAAAAGTTATGAAAATGCAAATGTTGCGAATACATTTATATATAAGCTGAAAATAAAAAGAATATTGACTCCAAATATTGGAAAATCGATGTAGAAAATCATACAGCAAAATGAAAAGTATTTTGCTAAAATAAATTGCTATGATTCCTTAAAAAAAATCAACTCCTATGATATATTAACATAGTTAAATCAATTGTTACAATCTATTTACGAAATATATGTCTGAAATTTAAATATTTTCTTTATATATAAAATACATATCCATATGACCATATCTGTATGCCTAGGTTCTTGTTAAATTTATCCACCAATAATTAGACACAATATTATACCATAAATAAAATATTTATTTATATAATTGAAACTTAATTTAATCTAACCAATTAGGAGTAAAAGATTATTTACGAAATATATGAGTTTGCTGTAAGAGATTATTTAAGGAATATATAATTATTAAGGTCCACGTTTTGACATAGAAATTAAACATTACAGTATATTATATAAGTGTATGATATAATTATAATCTTATAATTCATAATTTTCAACATGGATTTAATTAGATTTATATACTATACACACATACACACATATATGCGTAAGTATGTGTACCAGATTTAATGTTATATGATACGCACAATCACACAATGAACTATATATACATTAATGATCAAACAAAAAGTCCGTAAGCCTAAATTGATTTTCATTTTTATAGGTATTTTTTGGACGCAATATCTATTAAGCACAAATCATATAACATGGTATGGAGATTAACAAATCAATCATAGACACAAATTATGGAGAAATTAATTAGTAGTGTACATAGACGTGTATTGACTAACAATATAATTACTTTAAATATATTGTAATATTTCCAATATGCTAGTTAAATTCACCTTTTAGATAAACGATTTCCAATAATTATTGATTTTATATCAATTTATATATTGACTAACATATTGGTTGTATAATTGGTGAAATAATTATTGATTTATAATCTAACTGATATCTATATTATAGCATACTAATTTTCTAACACCCCAGATTTTTTGATTAAGGATTAGAGGATTCTTAATGATAATTAAGAAGTTAAGGAATAAGTTTAATTAAGGTTAATAAAGGTCAAATGTCAGTCACGACTTTAGGGGTCAGTTTTCGTGAAGATCGACTTTTTGGAAAATCTGATCTTAATTCTTTTATGGCCATTCGTGGTCTCGTTAGAAAGGTTTTAACTCAAGGAGTATGCCGGTGTTTTCGGATTTTAATTCTGAAGTCATTTGAGTTCCCAGTGATGAAAAACGTATTTTAAAGGTGAATGAATAGTAACTTTTGCGTGCGTTCGTGTTTTGAGAAATTTACGAAATCCTCCTTATTGATCCGAGTCTAGTTCTGTCAGGCCCCTCTTATGGGAAATGACTCAAGGATTCCGTTAGCGTTCACGGATTTCCATTCTGAGGTCAATCGAACGCTCGGGAGCAAAATCTGTCAGTCTGAGTGAATAGTAAAAAGTAATTCCAAAAAGGGAATCTTTGCTCGTCTTTCTTCTGACGACCCCGTCTTCTTCATGAATCAAGTTGGTTCACTAATATTCGAGTCAACGAGTCTCCCGGTATTTTTAGATTTCGTGTCTGAAGTCATTTGGACCTCGACATCGAATAAAGCAGCTTTTAACCGAACCCGGGATAACTTTTGCAGTATTCTTGCACTGAAGTGGCTTCCTTTGGAAGCCAAAGCTTTTCCTATAAATACAAGGCCACCCCTTTGCATTCATTTGCTCATTTCCATCCATTTCACTTCATAGAGAGTGGGAAAGCTCGTAAGAGCCGAGAAAGTTCTGTCAAAGTAAAAAGCGTTCTTCGTGAGTGTTCTGCAAGACGACGAGCGGAGTGGCGTGGAAGGGATGCGGTGAGGGAAGGTGCTAGAGGCGCCGTTGGGTTGTAGCGGGTGGCTCTGCCGCCGTTGCAACTCGATGAGACGCTGAGCTAGCCACCTTCCTTCGACGCACCTAACCCCATGCATTCTTGTTCGTCGGTCTCGATCTCCATTTCTTTTTCAGTCTTTAAATTCCGCATTTACTTTCCGTTCTTTACGTTCTTCGCGTTCTTCATTATTGCTCGTTTACCTTCCGTCTAAGTTGTAATTCAATTTTTATTGAAGTTCCAAGTTAATAACGTTTACGTTATATTTCTCGCTTTATTCCTGTCGTTATTATTCTTGAGATTAGCCCCGTTTATTCCGTTTAAATTCCATTCAAGCTATATTTAGAGATTTCGTCGTTATTCTAAATATTTAAAGAGGATTATCGTGTTTATGCCGTTATGATGCCAAAATTCTTTTTAAGTTAAAGCATGTTGTTGCATGTTAAATTCAAGTATGTTGTTTTTAAGAAATTTTGGGTTAAGTGTTCTTCGTGTTCTTCGTGTTCGTCGAAAGAATCAACGAAAACGAAGAACCCAATTGAAGATCGCCCAGAATTGGGCTTAGAGAGAGAAAGGAGAAAGGAACCCCGCGGGGGAGGTGCGCCGCCGCGCCACACCCCCCTCGGCCGTGCCTAGCCCGCCGGGGCAAGGTGGCTCCGCGGCGGGGGGGAAGCCCGCCGGCGCCCATGTGCGCGGCGGCGGCCCCCCTTTCCCGTGTTGTTTCTCGCTGATTCTTTTTCCGGCTATATTGTACCCTCTTTTCGAGTCTTTCGAGTTGTGTTTTTCCAATCTAATCCCGAGTTATCCCAAGTTTAATTTAAGAAGATTTTCAAGCTAATTCCGAGTTATTTCAAATAAACTTTTCAAGTTAAATCCGTTTAAATTCGAGTATCGAAAAATAAATTCTCCAAGTAAATTCTTCTCGAATTTTATGAAGTCATAAAGTCGTGCAATCTGTATTTAAGTCTTAGATTTTAGTCTTCGTGTTAGATGTCGTTATTTCTCGCTTTAAATAGTCGATTTCTTCAAAAGAGGTCGCTAAGTCGATGATTCGACTTTTGTAGGAGGAAGTAAGCCTCGTAGGAAATCGGAGAAGGATCTTCAGCTTGTTGCTTCATCTTCTGTCCAGTAATCAAGGTGGGTAAATCTATACTCATCTAAATTTTGAGCTAATGAGCTCTAGAAGCATATAGGGCAAATGAAATATCCAATAAAGCATTTTTTGCTCTGCCTGATCGATCTATGTACAAGGAAGGAAGGAAAGAAAGATATTATGTTTAATTAAGCTCTTGAGCATGTTTAGAAATGCTAGAAATATTAAAGTATTGTTTATGCTTAGCATAAGATGTTTAGAATCGTCTTTAGTTGAAATTCGTATTTATTTACGTTCATCTCCTTGTATTTGAATGTTTATGCTGTGTTAAGGCTCGTAAGTTAAGAATTAAGGATTGCCTTGTTAGGGTAGCGTTAAAACCCTTATAGGCCGAGATTATGCTTTATTAAAGGACTAGCTCTTAGAGGTTGTTCTAAGATTGGTTTTGCTAGCAAGATTAAGGAAGAAAGGAACTTAGCATTTCGCTTAAGCAGGAATTGAGCTCACAACTTTTAGAGGGAGTCACTGCTGGGTTAATTCCCTCGCAAACTCGTTTGGATATTTGAGGTAACCCCTCTTCTATCCTATGGCATGCCTAAGGGTACAGTTGACATCAGGTTTGAGCCAAGGTTGGGCCCAAAAGTAAAGAAAAGGTTTTGCGGATATAGAGAGGGCTTTTGCGTTTTGCTCTCCATATACCGCCAGTTTATTATTGGATATTTCTTGAGTTATTAAAGAAGTTTTTATTAAAACCCACTGAGTACATTAGTGCTCATGCCCCCTCGTTTTCAAATGTTTTCAGGTTGAGATGCTGAGGATGATAGTGGCTATGGATGTGGGTTGGCTGCCAAGATTGCTTTACTATTATATAAAGTTTCTTTTGGAACCCCATGATGTTTCTGCTACTCTGATACACTTTTTCCAAGTTCTTTCAAGTTCAATTATGTTTATCAAGATTCTAAGGATATTCTCCAAGACATGATTATCTAAATATATATATAAGTGATGCATATTCAGTTTTATTCCTACTCCTCGAGCATGTATTTCCTTCGCCTATGAAGAGGCTTGTTCAAATTGGTATCTGTCTATCCGTTTGGACCTGTAAATGGGTCTGTGCATGTTGGTATCTGATTAGTTAGCCATTTAGTTCCGCAAAAGCATGTTTCTTTCTTAATTAAGTAAACCCGAGTATCGTCGCCCATCTTTCAAAAGTATATCTTTATCCCCAAAACTTTCTTTGTTAAACTTCCGTCTTATTCAATAATCCCTTAATAACACCATGTCCCCATTCGTTAATCCCTATCTCGGGACCGGGCTGTTACAAATTTAATATTTCTTGATTTAGAATGATGTTTTGAGTGGGAAAATTTATTTTTCTATTTTTGATGACTATCCTGTTTTTAGATATAATATAGATATAGTTTTTGATGACTATCCTGTTTTTAGATATAATATAGATTAAATACTATGGTTTCTCTCTCTCTACCATTCTGTAACGACCCGTTTTTCAAAAATTTGATTTTTAATACAGTCTTTTAATCTTTTCATTACGATTGATTTAATATTTAGTATATTATATTTATTTTAATCTTTCCGCTTACAGAGAAAATTTAAGGATAATATCAAGAGTTCATAATATGAATAAAAGTATTAAAATACTATAATTTATAATCCCAATTTCCTTAAATAATCCAAAATCCAGAATAATAATAATAATAATAATGATAATAATAATAATAATAATAATAATAATAATAATAAAACTTTATCCAACTTAAACTTCCCTCACTCGCGTTTAATTTAACTGCACAAGCACCCATCAATTAACTCTCAAATAATGCCAAATTCTCAAAGAAACATCTTTGAAAAATGACGAAACATTGAATCAACCATTCACCTTGGAAGCAAGAGAACCTTCTGCTATAGTTTGTCCATGGTAAACATTTCTAATTCCAAATTTTAGTCAAGGCTTTGTGTAATCCGTCATTTAATAATCATTTTTCTGTGTCATGTCTTATCACAATTTTTACCGACAATAAATCGAAAACTATAATTTGGAATTTGAAACCAGGTATTTCATTCTTTTCAAAATCTTATGTTGTAAATATAATAACTATCAAATTTACTAGTGATTTTATTAGCTATTTACAAATGAAGAGAGATTAAAAGAAAATTCGTTTTTGTAATTTGGAGTTAACCAAGAACTAGAAAAAAATCTGGAATTTGCATCCATGATTATGAGTTCATCCATGCATGCTTTTGTTGAAATTCCTTGTTGTTTGAATTTTTCATCGAATCTCTCTTCTTCCATCTTTTGATTTGAACATATCATCTTATTTTTTTAGTTTTTAAACCACTTCACATGGCATAAATCGATATTTATTGCCGATAATAATAAAAAGTTTAATAATAGAAAAAAATAGGAATTGTTGATCTCTCGCGTCTCTCTCACTTACAAAGTTTGTTAATTGTATGCTTGAATAAGTTAATTAAGTGGATGTAGCAGACAAGAAATGAATTTTGGAACTATTGAAAGATTAACATGTAAATTATTTTTAAATTTATAATTTATAATGAATGGTATTTGAATATTATTTTGTCAACTTTGCTCGCCAATTGTTGTGAACTCTAAATCATATCCATAATGTCACCAATTCGATATATAGATGAATTAAGAATATACTTTTGACAGCAAAGTTTATGAAATAAATTATATTTTATTTTATTTTATAATAATGCTAATTAATATTATCTTAATACAAAATTACTCGTCTGATATAATAGTTATCACAATAGAACTACACTAATTCAATATAAAATAATCATAAAACTTGTCAACTTTGAGTCTAATGAAGAATATTAAATATTAGAGAAAAGTATACAACAAATTAGTATTAATTTCGATTGAATTATAATTTAGTTTAGGAATTTATAATTCTTATAATCTTTTGAGTTATTAAAATACTTTAATGTTATCTCTGCTAGGCGAAGGCGTGTTACTTCCTGCAAGTTCTTAACATTTTGTATTGAAAAGTCGAGTCAAAGGTCTTCAAAGTAAAGATGGGGAATTTTATATGCACGTGTTTATTTATTATCCATTATATATTGAACTTGTGATGTGTTGTTCGACTTGGTGTTAATGTGAAAGTGAAAGTGAAAGTATGCCAGGGACCGTTAATAGGTCCGGGACCATAAAATTTGTCATTAGGATTGCTCACCGTGCATGTGTATATGCATATACTTGTTCAGAGACCGTTTATAGGTCTAAGGCCGTGATAAATTGCCTTTAGGCTGACTCCCCACTGTTCAAACCATTATTATTACAGTGACAGTTGACATAGCATGAATGTCTGAATATGAGTTGCATGTTTATTATGTTTTGGATAATGCGTATTCTCCACTGAGTGTATTCGTTATACTCATCCCCTTATTACAACATTTCAGGTTAAGGAGCTCGGTGATGGTGATGTGGAGATGGATGTGGTTTAAATTTTATTAAAATATAAATTATTAAACGTATTTCACTACTAAATTTTTAGTTGGTATTTATGTTAAATTGTCTGTTTCTGATTTTAAAAATGTTTAGATGTTTGAAATATTTAAAATCGCTTCCGCATTATATTATATGAATTATTATGATTTTATAGTATTAGTTTTATTACATATTTGAGAAAATATTTTAAATTCTCTTTCAGGCATTAGTTTACATGTTAGTTTTTATAAAATAAATAGCATTCCATGTTTATAAAATTAGGGTGTTACACATTCTCTATCTCTACTCTTCTTCGATGCTTCTTTGAGTTCAACGTGCAGTAGACAAATTCACGAAGAAAGGAGAAGACTATCACTCAGATTGAATTCAAATTAAAGATCACCTAGATCAAATTCAAAGTTATATTTATCCGTCTTTCTTCACGGTTTGTTCTCTCTCTTGTGGGTTTGTTTTATCTTTCTCGATCTTTTGTGACTTTGTATGTGCGTGTTTTCTTGTTGTTGTTGTTGTTGTTTTACTCTATTTCTCTCTCGATTATTATTAGCGGTTCAAAATTAGTGTCGTATGCAGTTAATTAAGTTGATCTTTTCAACTTTCATGATTAACAGATATTTTCAATTTTTTGTATTGTTGCTAGCGTATGAGAGTGTCTAAATCATATTATTAGAGGTTCAAAAAATTGTATTTTTTGTTTATTGATTTTTTGCAGATTGTGTTTTTGCATTACTATACACATGTGTTATTTGTAACAATTTATTAGCATTACAGTGCGTCACATTAGCATTACAAAAGTTGTTATTAGCATTACAAAATGAAATATTAGCATTATAAAAATAGTTTGTCAGCATTATTAAAACATTTTATTATTAGAGTATTGACATGATGAATGATTTATTAGCATTACTATAACTAGTTTTAGCACTATCAAAGAAGATATTAACATTACTATGATTAGTTTTAGCATTACTATGATTAGTAATTTATCAGAATTGTGTTAGCATTACAGTACGTCTCATTAGCATTATAAAAGTTCTTATTAGCATTACAAAATAAATTATTAGCATTATAAAAACAGTCGGTGATCAACATTATAAAATAGATTGTTATCGGAGTATTGACATGATGAACGATTTATTAGCATTACTATGATTAATTTTAGCATTATCAACGAAGATATTAGCATTACTATGATTAGTTTTAGCATTACCACTGTTTTTCTATTTTAATTTTTTATCTTATTTAATTTGCAGATTATGTTAGCACCACTGTAGAGATTTCTCCAAGTGTGCTTGTTCCCCCCTTCTTCCTTAACCTGGCAAGTCTTTGTGAAATAACTCCGATGAGAAGAAAAAAAAAGAAGGTGTTAAGAGACCCTTCTGGCCCAACCCTAGACACTCTAAGATCCTTTTTCAAACCTGCTCCCATTTCGAATCAAGAGATAGATAAATAGACACATCCCATTGCACTTTCTTCTCAGTTGTCTGAATTTTATATACCAGAAGCAACATCCACAATGAGATAAACATTTCAAAAGTAAATCTCTACTTCCAATCATGTACTAAAGACACTCCAATTAGTGTTGAAGTCCTTTACTTAGAAGATGATAATGAATGAAACGATTATTATATGTATCAAATTTCTAACTTTTTGAAGAATTGTCACTTTTTAAGAATTGTCATAATGTTTCTCAATTGATATTATTATTTCAATAACATGCTATTGAAATATTAATATATGTCAAATCCATATTTTTTTTTTAAAAGTGAATGCTTTTGATGCTATATTTTAGCAATGTACAAATCATATTATGATAATACTACCATTTAAAAATTCGACCGCTAAAGTTTGCATATGTCAATACTAACCATATTTTCACCCCTGTTATTACTTTTACCTTATGTGTATCATATTTTTCTCATGTTAACAAAAGCAATGATAATGCTCACACTATCGAACAATAATGCTAATACACCAAAATTCTAACAACGTTGTTCATGATCGGTTTATAATGTTTCTGGTAAGTTTTAATGCTAATGCTAACATTAGTTATGATAATGTTAAAATAAGCAACAATAATGCTAACACTACCAAACGATAATGTCAATACAACAAAATTCTAACAACAATCTTTGTGGTTGATTTATAATGTTTGTGACAAGTTTTTCTGTTAATGTTGATATTAGTTATGGTAATATTAAAATAAATCATGATAATGCTAAAATTGGTGAATAATAATGCTATTAATACAAAATGTACAACTAAATCGAACAGTGTCAATATCATTGTTCATGGATTACGTTTTACATGTTCCTCAAATGTAATAATGTAAAATATTTTTTTGAACGTTATATATTTTTTTGTAATGCATATGATAATAGTCTCATAATGTTAACATCATCAATGTTAATTTTAGCATTATCAATGCTTATATTAGCATCGTCAATGTCTTTATTAGCATATGATTATATCTTTGTTAGCACGTGTCTGGAAAATTCTTTTTCTTTTTTATTTTGACCTTAATATTGACATAATTATGAAATGTCACCAACTTTCTTATGTTCATTTTATTTACAATTATGTCACCGTCTTTTTTGACCTAGATCATTCAATCTTAAAATTGAAGGCTGTAGATTGGTTCATAGTTCTCACACCAGAATTGCTTCTCTCTGGAACTCTCTCTCTCTCTCTCTACATATATATATATATATATATATATAATTTTCAATTAAAGCATACATTAGAAATATAGTGTAATTAAATATGACGTGGAGTAATTAAATTAAAGACATGTGGGTTGAACAGTATTTTAATTTCATCAAATTTTGCTTGAATGTTTTAATTGCAAAAAAAAAGGTGGTTGTATGTTATAATTGTCAAGATTGAAATGAAATATTATCTAAAACAAAAAAAGTGTAAAAGTCGTGATAATATCTAGTCTATATATATATATATATATATATATATATATTATATAGTTAAGTCAACGTACAAAAACTCTAACAGTTCAACTAGTAGGTCCATATCGATCATTTTAGGTGTTTTAGAGTCGCACTGGGAAAATACTATGCTACTCCTCATGATAGTGCAGAAAGTGGCACAATAGACATATTGTTCATAAGTTAAAAGGATAATTCTAAAAATAGCTCTCCATTTTCTCATTACAATCTTTAAAATTAAATTAAATATAAATATAAGTCAAATTGTCTATTTTAACCTTATAGCATCCATTTTCCGAATTTTACCCAAAATTCCAATTTGTATAGCTCTCGTTCTTTTTCAACGCTTGCTGTCCCACCAATCTCCTAAATATTTTTCTAGTTCAATTCTTCAGCAGAGGCTATTCTTTTGTACTAATCCTTTAAATATTGTCCCACAAAATCTGGTAAACAAACATGTAGGTTTTTTTTTTTGTTTCATTCTTTCTTCTTTACCATTTTTAGTTCCATCGTTTTGGAGTGAGTGTGGAGGGAGGGAGACATTGTTCAATAATTTCGAAATTAAAATATACCGGTGCTATGAATTCTCTTGCTTTTTGTTTGTAATTTTTCATAAATCAAATTTTTATCGTGTAATTATTATTCAAAAAATATTATAAAGAATGAACACAATTTTAAAAAAGTTAAATGCATTGAAAACTAATCCACAATATTATTCTAAATAATTGATTTGCTACGATGAAGAAGATTATATCTTTAAATTAGAAAAGGGGGGTTATATTGGTATGGGGAAATAGATTTCTGAAGTGATTTAATTTTAGTTAATTTTTAGAGGCTATAAATGATGGGGCTATAGGGGCAAAATAGCATATTAATTAATATTTTTAGTACTTTCATAAATAAAGGGCTATATTGAGAAAACAATGGGCTATGTATGAATCGAAGAGAAACATTAAAACCTTCATTCACAAAAGCAGAGGGACATAAAAACCAACTCTTGATTCTTGAAGCTTAGTATTAACCACCCACCAAAAAATCAATAACAAAACAGAATGAAAACTCCAAAACTTATGTAGCTCAAATGGCAAAGCAATTGAATTGCTCTAAAAAAACTTCAAAATTGATAGGTATTAGCAATGAATCAATAGCAAGGCCTAGTTGATAATGTGAATCACAGCAAAGCCAAAGTTGTGCCATAAGATCTCCAAAACCCGAAAACTAATAGAGAAGCAAGCCAGCAGAAGATCACCGCAGCCTCCTCGCTTCTCTCTCAGACTCGAGAAGGGTGAGAATGTCACCCTCCCTAACTGGTCCCTTAACGTTTCTCATGATGAAACGATTCTGGTCATCCATGAACTTCACCCTCACTTGGGTGACTTGTCCCCTCGAGCCAGTCCGGCCTATGACCTTCACCACGATGGCGTGCTTGATCTGAGATTCCATTCTGCAAAAGCATCTTTTGAATGAAATAGGAGATGATGATAGGAGAAACGAAAAACCATTGAGTTGAAAAGAAAAGGAACAATCATCTGAAGGCAATAAAAGAAATGGAACAGAAAAATCTACATAATGTTTGGTACGAAGAAATAAAGACTTGCAATACTTAAACTTCAAATAACATTAGAGCTAACTACAAGTTTTTAAGGGATCTTGGTTCGAGTTTCTCAAAATTGGAGGGCATTGGTCCAATTCCACAGTAGTGATGATTGATAAACCATGTGTCTAAAACATTTTAGTAATGTTGGTTAGCGGATCAATATTATGATCTAACCATGTATTTGGCTACTCCAATCTAAAAAAAAATTCACATATTCTGACACTATGAACTAGATGTACACAATGCAAACAACTATATATGAACACTCAAAACACTCAAAGAAAGCAAGAAAATAGAACAAAATAACATGGCCTGAAGTCGAACTCTCAAAAGCTTGAAGTTTTCGAGTTTCTCAAAATTGCAGGTGTTATTGATAAACCATGTATCTATTACTTTCAAGTAATTGTAGTTTGTGGATCAACATTATGATATAATGATGTATTCAGCTACTTTCCTCGAAAAACAATTCACAGACTCCGATACAATGCAAACATAGTAAGAACACTCAAAACACTCTCAAAAAGAAAAAAAGAAAAACAAATAACATGGTCTGAACTATCAAAGTTACGAGTTTTCAAAGTCTTGGCTCAAATTTCTCAAAATTGCAGGGCATTGTTGATTAACCATGTATCTAAAACTCTATGACTAACGGTGGTTTGTGGTTAAACATTATGATATAATGATGTATATATTCGACTACTTTGCTCGAAAAACAATTCAAAAATTTCGATATTTTGAACTAGATGTACACAAACTCAAACAAAGATAATATTTTCTAAACATTCAAATAGACAAAACATAAGAAATTAATATGATTCCACAAAATAAATGTACAGAACTTTATAGATTTAATTAAGTAGCTCTATCTCTTGTTTTAACATAAGTACTTTTTTTCCAGTGATTAATGACAGGGTTTGTTTGCATTCAAGCTCTATTGCCAATCAATCTCTATAAACCGCGAATCATATCGTGCAGATGAAAACATTAATACTAATAATCATTTGATCATCACTTCACCGTCAAACAAAATGAATTAATTCAAATTAATTATCAGCCATTAAAGCAACAGAAAAGGTTTGATCGACTCCAACAACTAAACATAACAAAAACAACAAATCAATGCTACATTTTCCCTTAGTTTGCATTTTTTTAAAACTAAAATAAAAATTGAAAACATAGTCTTATAGATGATGCAGAGATTGCATGCATATAGGAACAGAGCACTAACCAAAGCGAATTGCAGATTTCAGAACCGGAGAGAATCGCTACGGAGAGCTCATAAAAAATGAAGAAGAAAAGTGGAGCGTAACAAGAAATAAACCCTGGCAAGACATTTATAAGATTTTGTGTTTGATAGTCAAAGACGGAAATGCCCCCACCTCTGAAAGATTGAACTTCGTGAACTTGAGGGCTCAACCGTCATTCAAGGTTCATGTATTTGTTTTGGGCTTTGGGCCTTTATGGTTATTTCTCCTTCAAAAAATTACATTATTTTTCACTTAAATTAAAGGTTTCTTTTTCTTTTTAACTAGCATGTCTCCTAGCGATACTCAGTACTATTTTATTTTATAATAATTTAAAACTTAAGAGCAAAATTCAATCATGTATGTAAAACTAACGTATAAAATGTTTAAATAGACTAAAAAGGTAAAAAAAACTAAAATATATTTTCACATATATATAAACAATAATTATCATAATTATTTAAACAAATAAATAATTTCATATCATATTGGAATAAATATTAATAATTCAAATATACTATAAAAAATGTCACAAAATAAATTAATTGAAAATGCACGGAAAATAATCAATGGTGAATTTTGAATATTTTTAATAGTTTTTTTATATATTTGAATATTATGTTGTTCTTTTATATGTTCTTATTATTACCGTACTGTAACATTAAAAATCACATAATAACCACTTGTAATTACTAAACATCTCCGAACTCACAAGTAATTCCAATCAAACTTGACCCACATTATCGCATGGCACTCCGCATCATTAGGCTTCTAAATTTTTTTAGTATTTATTAAAAATAAAATTACATACCATACATTTAATTAGAAAAACTGCTATATTTTTTATACGTTAACCACATTTAGCAATATTCATCAAGGTTTAATATTAAGGTTGAATATTTGAAAATTTTAAATTCCAAAAGAACATAAAACACATTCTATTTCTTTATCATGTTCCATTACCTGTTTTTTTATAACATAACGATGGATTAAAATACACAAAATTAAGGTTTGTATTATACCAACGATCTCGACCTTCAATCTGAAACACATTAATTGCAGTCCAAACAAAGAGATGTTATGTAACTATTAATTAAAATGTCCATAATCAAATAAATATAATAATGACCATGAAGTTAGGATATTTATGGGGTGTATTCAATTAGGATTTTAATGGATTTTGTTGGACTTTAAAATGTCCATAGATTTCTATGGATTTTATAAATTCATAGACTCCACATGGAGTCTCCCAACTCCACGCAGAGTCTGGCGGATTTTGTGTATGGATTTCGGATCGATTTTGGACGATTTCAATGGATTTGAAATCGTTTTTTCCATCGCTCGATGGAACACAGTGATCGGTGGGCCCGGGAAAAAATGGAACCCATCGACCGCTGGAAGCCAGCGGCCTTGCTCCCAGCGACCGCTTGCACCCAGCAGCCGCTGGAGTGCCATCATCGGCAAAGCCAGCGGCCGCTGGGGTCTGGTCACGGCTGGGGTGCCCGTTTTCAACTCCTCACCGGCCGCTGGGATACAGCGCTCACCGGGTTTTCCAAATCCATCGAAACCTCGTGTCCAGGGGTCGGATTTCATCCTTTGTAATTTTCACGTCATTTCTTGGTGAAATCCAATGAAGTCAATGACTTTTTAAAGTCTATGGATTTTTGAATACATCCGAATTTTAAAAGACTTTTAAAAGTCTGGATTGAATACACCAGGATTTTAAAGGACTTTTAAAAGTCTGGATTGAATACACCCGGATTTTAAAACTCCTTTAAAATCCAATGAAATCCCAATCCAATACACCCCCTAGTTAACATAAAAATTTTAAATTATATGGAGCAAACCCAAAAGCTGAGATGATTTCAAAGTCTAACATATAAATTTCCCATCACCTCATTGTAAAACTAACAACAAAAATGAAATCCTTTATATCATACAAAAATTAAGTATTCCTAAATTCATGAATACAACACATAAATTTAGTAGATCAAACTATTTTAGAGAGAGAAAGTTACATTCACCTGGGGGAGAATTTCGACAAACGGGCAATGAAGGTTAAGTTTTTCAGGAATTCACTCCATTTTATACAATTAGATCTCAATATATAGTTGATTCTATTTTCAAGAGTTGAATCCGCCATTTTTAAAAAAAAAATTTAAAAGTTATCGTCAAATTAGTACAAATCATTTAAGAAGTATTATAACAGAATAATTAAAACTGAAATAAAAAAAAAAAGTTCCTTTAAGAATAAAAGATATAATCAAATTAATATAAATCATTTAAGAAGTATAATAATATAATAATTAGAATTGAAATGCATTCAATTTTAAAAAATAATAAACAAAAAATATAATAATTTAATTTGAAATGCATTCGCCTAAAAATCATAAACAAATTTCAAACATTTAAAACACACACACACACACAAAAAACAAAGAAAGCAAAAAAAGAATACAAAACTGTAAAACAAATGCATACAACATGTTTCGAATGTGGACCGCAGTGTGCAGACCACAACAAATTCCTACAGGTGAGACTGACAACCACTGCACCAAAGGTATACGAATGTGAAATTTTTGCAGAAATAACTAATTTTAACTTGAATTTTACTGAGATTTTTAAATTACAATTTTACCCTCACGATTTTGCTTTAATATATGTATAGATAGATTGTTTATGGATCTGATTATATATATATATATATATATATATATAGGGGTTGGTTATTCTAGGACTAGTCCCTATGTGAGAAATAAGAACAAATCTAGGCCTTACATGTGTTATGACTGAATGGTTCAGATTAAATGGAAAGAAATAATAATTTATCAAATAACATCTAATTTTATAGTAGAATGGGGGTAGTTTTGTAAATTTGAAACACCATTTCATATGGAAGCATGTCATAAAAATGGCGATAGATTGCTATATTTTTGGGATTTATATCTATCCATAATCATTAACCCATATGAATCGACAATCTGACCCTAAAACCTAGCATCAATCTCACACTCCAAGAATGACTCTGTTTCTCGATCACACCAGACCAAGGCGAAAAATGGCGAGATCAAAACAAGGTACTAGAATCGATCGTATTTGAGAAGCTTTTTCTGATGCTTCCTTCTGGAATCGTTGTGATGTTTTTTTTTTCTTTTTTTTTTTGGCGATTGTGGGGTTTTAAGTTTTATTCCTTTTTGTTTGCACGGATTGTTAATTTCTGAATGTGGATTTGTTGATGCTTGTTTATATATGTGTTCGTGAGTGGTTCTTGACGGGTAATTTTTCGCGCATGTGTGGGGGTTTTAATAGTTAGTTGTTTTTAGCATTGTCTACTTTTTTGTTATAAAATGGTGCTTAGCAAGATCAATTTTTGTCCATTTTTGATGGTGCAACGATTGAGTTTCTCTGTAATAGGTTGCGACAGTTAGGGCCGTATCTCTGTGAAATCTGTTGGTTTGCTTCGAGCAATTGATGTGTGCAGGGGAATGCATGTTTTTGTATAGTAAAAGGGTGAATTGATATTTAGTGCATTGTATGACGATTGTTGGTGCTTGATATTGTATATATTGTGTGGGAATATTTTAATATTTAATTGTGTTGACTATTACTATTGCTATGCTGCCGCATTGAAACGGGCATCGCCATACGAGAATACAAGATTGGAGGGACGTGGGAGTAAAAAGAGAAATGATGAAGGTGCATGTTATATGTTGATTTCATTTGGTTGTTGATGGTGAAATTTTAAATATGTTGATTTCATTTGGTTGTTGATGGTGAAATTTTAAATACTTATGCCAATTATGTGATAAGTTAAATGATATGCAAGATGATGAAAACATGTTTAAAATTAATTATGTAATGAATAAGTTGACATAATGTGCTTTGGATAATGAAGAAATTGTGCTTGACCAGAAAATTATATTAATGCTATGAAAGCAAGATATGCAGCATCAATATCATATGTTGAAAGCATCAACGAATTCATTAAGAAGGGTTAGATTGCATTTTTAACTTATTAAGCATCAATATGTAGAGTTAGAAGCACTAATTTAATATAATGAAAGAACATAGACAAAATTAGATATTATGTTATGTAATCAAGATATGCAGCATCAATATGATATATTGCAAGCATCAATGAATTCAATAAGAAGCATCAGATTGCATTTTTAACTTATGAAACATCAATATATAGAGTGAGAAGCACTAATTTGATATAATGAAGGAACATGGACAAAATAAATATATAATTATTTAGGAAGCATCAACGCATTATAATAAAAGCACCGAATGAGAATAAGTGAAACATATTAAAATTTTCAATGTGTATCATGAAAAGTAATCCTACGTTTATGATGTGGTGGATGTTTTGTGTAACAAATTTATTTGGAAAATGATACAACAAATAGTCTTTGGAAATTATTTGGAGGCGGAGGGAATCAAGGTAAAAGCTACAGCTATGAGACGAGCATGCATTGATAGGTTGCAAATGCCATGGAGGGATGGGACTAACAACAATGACTGTGGCGCATATACTATGCGCCATATGGAGACATATATGGGACAAACCATAAAATCTTGGAATTGCGGCCTTAAGAAGGGGAATGTCAGAAGAATGAAGCGCCTCTGCATCAAATACTGTGCAGCCATCCTAACCTCCGAGATGAATGTTCATGCAGGGAATATTGCCAATGACGCTCGCTCTACCTACGCGATGGCCTGTGCACAGAAAGATATTCTCTTGAATAAGTTGTTGAAGGATGTGTAGTGAGAAGTGAATATGTGAAAGTTTTATTGTTTTGAAAGATTGTGGGTTGACACCTGGTGCAAATCTTTTGATATTTACTAATTTGGTTCGTATTATCAGTAGACGCTTATGGGAGATTTATGGACATGTGGTTTTTGTTGCTAGTTGACGATGTCTTTTTGTCAAAGTATACTGGCTAAATTATGAAAACTTATGATGTCATGGACGTATTCATTAGCCGCGCTGTATTATTGAAAGCTTTTTAACTGATCTGCTAGTGCTTGACTTACAGGGTTTTGATGCTATTTATGTATGGATTGTTATGATGATTTTCTTCTTGTATTTTAATGCTAATAGGTTTAGAACCAAAATACCATACGAACATAAATATGACTAAATTAAACAATCACCCCCACGAGTGCTCATATGAAGTCTAATCCTATCATAACTAACCCCTTCATATATTTTTTTGGTTTATTTAGTAAAGATATGTTAATGATTTAGTATGTGAGAAATCGTACTTTTTATTGTTCTGGTTCAATGGACTTGTTTGAGTTGAGGATTAATGCTTTGAAACAAGCATGGCGATGCTTTCATATTAATATATTAATGAATGAAAGCAGTAAATGGTAATGAGTGGTTATTGTATTAAAAAATGCTACCTAATATCAAACTTAGTGCTTTCGTAATGATTTTCTAAAGCTACAGTATCCGCAAAATTTACTTTGAATTAATCACTGTAAATGCTACCTAATATCAAACTTAGTGCTTTCGTAATGATTTTCTAAAGTTACAATATCCGCAAAATTTACATTGAATTAATTACTGTAAATATTGTGACTTGTTCAGTCCTAGATAGTCACATCAACATGTTAAGTAATGATTATGAGAATTGTAAGATCAATTCCAAAAGAATGTATCTCCAAATAAAGCACTTTCCATCGTGCAACTTCCTTGTTGAACCACATCGTATGTCGAATCCACAAGCAAAGGCATAATTCGTATAAAATTGAATGCCATCCTCGAGATTACAAATTTTTTGATTGACAAATGGTTTTAGTGAACTGTCACATTGGGGAATATAAAATTTCATCGTGCCACCGGGTGAAAAATCAACCACGAAATCACTGGAGTGAATCCTTCATGCGAAAACATATATAATATACAGAGCTTAAATATGACATACAAAATTGGTAATAATAAAAAAACAGTCATTTCAATACAATGACAAACAACTTTGCAATACAAATTTATCCACACAAAATAGATTATTGTTATAGTGAGTGTTATTATTCGTAAACTAATTACTACAAATTAATTCAGACGCTCAAACAAAAACTTAACAAACAACAAATAAACATCAAAATTATAAACGTTTTTATATTGACGATACATCGACATATTCCAGTGGACTGATGCTAAACGTGGTTTACATCTAATGCTTCGTAACCAAACAACAAATGCTTTTTATGTTGACAATACATAATGATGACAAAAACACGATTTCATCAGAGAGAATTGTTCCAGCGGCCATTAAAGTAAACTACTGCAAAACATATCCAACCTCTGAAAAAGGACTTGTAAAAATCAACAAAGATATCAAAATAATAATATTTTAAATTTATTGTCGTGCTTAATTAATTATTTTAACCTCCAAACACATACATATTATAGATGAACATGATATAAAACCTTAATCTTCCATCGTGAATTCCAGAAAAACGTCGTTGATTCGAAAAACTTTGCTCCAACACTTACGAAAAGAAACTGACAAGTTAGTGGATTCCGTGTGGGGGAGCGGATCTTTACCTAATTAAATCTCTTAATGTATGAAAAATATAATAATTAGATATAAATAAATATATTCACAATTTATCAAAAAGTCTAGATTATTCATATTCTTTCAGAATAGTCAAAACTACCAAATATATGGGTGGACTTATTTTTTAATCTGAACCGTTGATATATCTAAATCCAGGGATTGATATTTGTTCCTATTTCTCACACCAATACATATACCCTATTTGAGCCATATCTATATATATATATATATATATTGAAACATTGTGGATCTGATAATGTTAATTTGGAAGTATTTTGTTCCATTATTTTGTTTTTAATAATGTGTTGAGCAGCCAAGTTTTGATTAAATGTCAATTTTAAGATGATCTACCCCAAAATAAAAATATTCAGGTGCGATTGATACAAATAAAATAACATATGTGTTTGTTTTCATATTATTTGATGTTTTAAATTTTTAACCTTATTTCAAAATATTTAATGATTATCATTTTCACACATTTTCTTTCAATATTACCCATATCAAGACACTATAAAATCTCATATAAATATAACTTGCATTTGATATAAGTGGAGGGAGACAAAGAGAAAGAGGACATATTAATCTCATTTATTTATATCTTAATTTTTTATGGAAAAATCTGAATATCATATAATATGAAACGGATGCAGTGATATATTTTTTTTGTAAAAAACAGAGGTCAAATTAGTATTTGTATATTTTTTAAAATGAAATCATAATAGATAGTTTTGTGGTGTCGATTAGTTTATTTGAACTCCGCATATCTTTTAAGAAACAGATATTAAATTTAAATTTCAAGCCCAAAACGAGAAAGAAAACATATAAAGGGAGAACCAAATAAAATATATCTCTTTCCCTCCTTCTCTTAGGACTTAGCAAGAACTAGACGAAAATCGAATTTCAAATCGAACCGAATTAATTGCAGACTTGCAGTACAAACGGTTTAGTTTATTTGATTATCCGGTTAATTCGTCTAATTTTTTTGGTCAGCTGCCAAAAAAAACATCTAACTGGCTGAATAAACCGACATATAATAAAAAAAATATATAATAATCTATATCTATATTTATATCTATATCTATCTATCTACCTATATCTATATTATATCTAAAAATAAGATAGTCAATATAAATAGTAAGTATAACTTTTCCCCCAATCACTTTTCCTAATTGAGAAGTTAATGTTTTTCCTTAATTTATTTATTAACTTCCGTATAAGATCATATGAATTAATATAATTGTAAAATAATATTATTTTGTTCCAAATAAATGGATAATTGGGTAATAAATATCATCAATAATAATATTCGCGTAAATCATAATAATATTTTAATTACGTAATATAGATAATATTCTTACACAAGATTAGTATGTATATTATTTTAGCAATTAATAACCGTGTATATATATTGAGAATGATTTTTTAATTCATGCTAATTTAACTGTATTTATATACATGCATGATGTCTACATAGATCATAAAAATTGAAATATGGTTATGATTCAATTTTGTTTCTGTTTTAGTGGTGTTTGATGATTGTATCGTATATCTATTGTGTATTTAAAAATATTTAATATTTCTTTCTGTTTCAAAATATATGTTGTTATAGAATTTTTAATTTATGTAAAATATTTGTATGTAGTTTTGGATATTTTCAGAGTCTCTCCCTCGGTTTTCAATTTTATCTCTATCAATTAAAATTCATATTAACTAAAACCACATGTATTTAATTTGAATGTAGGTAGTAGTTTATTATTATCATTATTGTTAAATTTCAAGGATATATAAAATGTTAATTTGTTTTAACATTAAAAATATATCACCATAACCTAAATATTAATAAATAGTAAAACCAACTGCTAACTTATATTTAAGAATTAAGATGGATATTTCAAAGATTGTTTCAATTGGTGGAAATACTTTGATATCCACAAAATATATGAATTTTTTGATCAACAATTTAAAAGAATAATCTACTCTGAATTATAAATATATTATGATAAAAATCATGGAATTTATTTTTGAATGAAATTATTTTTTAGGATTTTAGGGATGAAAGATTTTATGATTGAACCCGCATATCTCTCACAAGTCACATATAAGACTATTAATTTATAATATTCGTGATATAAAAATCATTTTAAAGTTATTAGTGTTTTTTTTTAAAATTATTGGAAGTTTATTTTATGAGCTAATATCAGATTTAATTTGACATTCTTTTTTAATATTTGCTACGAGTAATATTATTTTGATAATTAGAGAAATAATTGTTGTTGTGATATTTTAATATTTGCTGCGAGTAATATTATTTTTGATAATTAGAGAAATAATTATTATTGTTATACTTTAATAAAATATTATATATATTTTTTATGGAAACCTAAATCCCAAATCCTTCTGAATTGACACAACGACACCACGCCGTTCTGAACTTGACAGAGAGCCTCTCATTCTCTCTCTCTCTCTCAAGTATCAATTCTAACCCCAACACGGCGCCACCCCCATCGCTCCCGCCGGCCTCCGTTGTTTATTTATCCATCCCTCTCACCGAGCAACGTCGCAGGAGCAGCGCTCCCATCTCTCTCGAGTCGAGACTTCGCCGGCCGACGAGGAGCAACCTATCTCTCTCTTGACTTCGTTGGTCGACGAGCATCAACCTCAGCAGCATACCAGCAGCCAGCGACTACTCTCTCGCGTCCTCGACTTCACCAGCGCCGACTAGTCCCGACTATCTCTCTCAAGTCTCCACTTCGCCATAGTTGCAATGTATGTGTCTCTCAAGTCCTTGACTTTAGTTTTGTGTAGTTATGAATGAATAATGCGATCATCTTCTAAATTGTGCAACTGGATTTTCTAAGTAGGATTATGCGTGATGGTGTGAATGCGAAGCTTCTTGTATGTCAATTTTCATAGGCCTTTGGCATTAAGGCAAACCGGGAGAGCATTTTTGTCTGAGGATATTCAGGAATGAATTTAATGGGAATTCGATGTTGTTGCTGTAATACTTTCTGAGTACTTGGGAAATTTTGTTTATGTTTGTTTGGATCAGTTTCTCTGTTTCAGACATGTCAGTTAACAGATTGCTTGAAATTAAAAAAAAAAAAAAAAAACTTGCTGGATATTTTGCTATGCTTGTTTGGATCAGTTTATGCTTTCCTGGATAATTTGCTTGAAATTAAAAAACTTGCTGGATATTTTGTTTATGTTTGTTTGGATCAGTTTATGCTGAATATTTTGCTATGGCTTATTACTTTTTAAAGACTTGCTTCATATATATTTTATACAAAAATAATTATTAAAAAATCGGTTATTTTGGTTCAGTTTGCCTGCCCAAAATTCGGTTCGGTTAATTTTTCCAGAAATTCGGTTTGTTCGGTTTTGAATTTTTTGGGTCGAAACCAACCATATAAACCGAATGCTCACCCCTACTCTCTCTCTCATCCCCATGCAGTGACAATGGCAGAAAACAACAGCAAAGACCTCTTGAAGTTGGAGGCCAAGTCCGGCGGCCTCTCCTCCACCTCAAGTTTAGGTGACAATCTTTTTGTTATCTGCTTTATTTTCCTCTCTCTCTCTCCAGCTTTCGTTTTTCTCTTTCCTCTTTATGGTTATTGAATAATTCGTGTGTGCTAATTTTGCAGAATCGAAACTCTTTGTATGCAAGAAAGATCGCCCATTTTCTTCTTCTGATGCTCCTCTTCAGAAGCCCACCATGTCTGCTCTTCCCAAGAGTCAATGTATTCTCTCTCCCTCTGATGAAAAATAAGCTCTTTCTGTTTTCTTGGAAACCATTAGCTGTATATATATCAGTATTTTTACCAATAATTTTCTTAAGATGTGAGTGTTGGTATGTACCCACAGTTGTAGAGAAGGTCATTGCCAAGGCCCAAGTGCTATTTTTGCTTCTGGTATGGAGTTTAAACATTCATAAATCAAGCGCATGCTAGTCTAGTTTTTTTCTGGGGATGTGTGAATTCATTTATGTGCTCCACTTATACCGAAAACAAGAATTTGGACTAGTCTTAGAGGGGAATGGGATAGCTACTTTAGCTTTGATCTTACTTCTTAGGTTTCTTGATAACTTATCATCTGGTTGTTTGTTTTATATCATTGCTTAGTGAAGTCATTAGTTTGAGGTAAGGTACCTATTCTTTTATTCGAGCACTGAAAAACCAGCGTTCCTTTTGCTTAGAGATTTATACTGTATAGACTTTTATGTGGAAAAGGCAGTTGGTCCAATTCAGTTTCATATCATGATGAAGTGATTTACCGAAGTTATTAATTTGAGGTGAGGTGCCTGTTAGGTCATTCGGGCAATGAAAAACTGGCATTGCTTTCACTTGGAGATGCATAGACACTTCTGTGGAAGAGGCAATTGATCCAATTCAGTTGCATATCATGATGAATTGATTTTGCTGAAGTTCTTAGTTTGAGGTGAGATACCTATTAGGTTATTCGGGCGCTGAAAAATAGGCATTGCTTTTGCTTTTGCTTGGAGACATATAGACTTACTTTAATGTGGAAAAGGGAATTGATCTATAATTTGGTTGCATATGATGATAAAATAATTTTCTGAGTCTCATTTGAAGTTTAATTTGTCACTGTGAATCAGGAGTTTCACCATATCAAGGAGCTTGTTTCTTTTAGTGGCTCTACTTTTCAGCTTTCAACCCTAGGAAAAACAGGACCCATCAGTTGGAAAAAAGATTTCAACCTTATTTTACCATTAAGTAAAAGGGATTTCGAATTAGATTACATTCTTGAGAATTTATTCTTTACTATTTTGGGATTTTCTGCAAATGTTTTGATGTTAGATGTGGAAGGTGTGGTTTCAATAGCTGAACATGTGTGCTTTATTGTGGATTCTATTAAATTGTGTATTTTAGTAATCAGGGAACCTTTAACTATTTGCAGTTCTTGGAAAGGTTCAGGACTTTTTAGGAGTTTTTTCAGAATCGAACAAGAAGCTGATGCAGGAAGCGAAGGCAAGACACAAGTTTGGATTCAAGTTATGAAGTTTTTATCTTATTATTAGTTTCTCCATCTTCAACTCTGATTGTGGTTTTTAATTAAATGCAGGAACGCCCCGATAATTATGATATTGAAGTGCTGAGTGGAGATGAATCCAATTACATCGAGATGGTAAATACTACCTTATAATCTCAGACTGCAGAGTTCAATTTTCTCACATGTTTTTGCCAACAGGATCTGATGTTGGGTATTGCCGATCTTCACACCCCGGAGGCCGTTGCTGCTGCTGAGTCTGCAATGGCTGGTCATCAACAACCCGTTCGTTTGCCAGAAAGCAGCAGCGGGTCAGAAGACGAAGATAGCAGTGATGATGAAGATGATGTAAAAAAAGATGAGATTCACGAACAGGATGCTAAAGCTGGCTCAGAATCTGTGAAGCTCGGGTTGAAGGATGCTGCAAGAGATTCTTTATGTCAAGAATCGAAGAAACAGAAGCCTAAGAAGCGGCCCAAGATTGTTGAGCTCGCTTAAAATCTCAATAACACTTGAAGAATATGTTGCAGAAACCATTGCCTGATTATGCATGATCAAATTGGTGATTTTGTAGCAAAAATCTCATGAATTGACATTGAATCAGCTAAGCTGCTGTCCATTCTTGCCCATCTTCTTTCAAGTTTGGCTCAATTTTGTATGTAAGAGAGCGTGGCACTAAAAAAATTCTTAATTTCCTGTCGGAATCTCGAGTTTTATGTATGCTTCAGACAATAACTTTTCTATACATCACGTGTTTATTTTTTGTTGTTTGTTGTACCAAAACACTAGGTTGTCATCATCACTATATACATAGTATGTATTGATGAAATGAAACACGATGTGAATACAAAGTCAAACAAAGAGAGGTGGTCTTAAATGAGAACATACGAGCCAAATATCACACACCACACATGGTGAAGTTCAGACAAAGCAAGAAACTACACAGACATGTTTCATCACTAGTTTCACTACGCACCAGCGTCAAAGGCTAGGCGTGAAGAAGAAGATGTCATCAAGTCGATCATTGCTAGGTGAATTGCCACCATACACCAGCAGCCCCTCTTGCCCGTCGATCAAGCCTCGGGCAAATGCACACCAACCTCGTGCCCCGGGGTGGTCATCCGAACCCGGTCCATCCGCCCAACGTCTCCACACCAGTGTTTCAGTGTCCAAGGCGTACACCTCGTTTGAAAATTTACCTGCACCTAGGTGACCTAGATCACTTGGATCGATCTCTCCACCATGCACGAAGATATACTTCCCGATACCTACAGTCGAAAACACACTCCGAGGAGTAGGTTTCTCGCCCAATGTCTCCACACAAGCCCATTTTCCTGCTTTCGAGTCAAAACAGTGCACATCATCGAGCTCATCACCAGAAAAACCATACACAACCCAAATCTTTCCAAGAATTGCAGCCAATCCAGGGCCACCCCTGGGCTTACACCTCTCCCCCGGCAAGGGGAACTCGATCCATTTCCTATCAACAACGTCGTAAGCCCACAAATCATTAAGCCTACCTGCATTGCCACACCCTCCAAAGACGTATACTCGTCTCTCATCAGATGTCATTGAGTGGTAGCTCCGGTGAGGGGGGCCGGATGAGAGCAAGGTCCATGTGCCTGTAACCGTGTCAAAAGAATAGAACTCGTTCAGCTCCTTATGAGTCGCGTCCCTCCCTCCAAAAACATAGATGGTCTCAGCAATGGATGCCATTGTCACACCAACACGAGGTGGAGGTGTATCGCCTTTGGCATCAGCTACAGTCCATGTTCGATCATTGAGATCGAACACGTGTAGGTGGTTATCCACGGGGACTCGTGGCGAGAACTCTCCCCCGAAGGCATAGACCTTTTGTCCAACAACAGCAATGGCGTGTGAGCTTCTTGCACCAGGGCCAACCCCTTTTTGGTCTAGCTGCAAATGATGAAGTCACATACCGATTTTCATCAATTCTTTTTTCAATTTTCTACTAAACTGAACACTCGAGGGACATTTGTTTTGCTCTATTTTTCAAGGAAAATACTCATTTTCAATCTATACCATGATTATAGAGGTTTCTACCAAATAATGTAAAAGGTTGCAATCATCCATATTTTTGTTTTTCAAGCTTATAAAAGGTCAAATTCATTATTCCAAACACAATTCTGAACTCGACAAGAACCAATATACTTCGTAAACTATAAACAAATACTGAAAATTGGAAATTAGAACTGAAAACGAGACCAAACAATCTTAAGCAATCTAAACTATTCAGAACCATGAAACTGTATCATATCCAAGCCAATGAATCATAGTTGACATTTTCACTCAAGAAATACAACATAATCGTTTACATATAAAATGTCCATCATTTCCCTGTGTAAAAGCAAATTAAGACCAAAATAATGCAATTTCTTGTCTCAAAAACTCAAGATTTATCTACCCTGAAACTATAATAGAACTATCATTAAAATGGAAGGCTAAAACAGAACTACCATGAGCTCAATTTCCAACAAAAAACATAAAATCCCATATCATAATTATCAGCAAACATGCAAAGATTTTTTGCTTTCATTCGAAATTGTAGGACCCCAAACCGCAATGCTTCTCAAAATTTGTGTATACATAAAGAGAAAGAGCACAAACCTTCACCCATTTCCCTTGTGGAAGAGCCATGATCAAGAAAACTATTGATTTCGATAGTCAACTGCTCAGAGTCACTGATGAGAGTTGTATAATTAAAAACGAGATTTTAAGGTGGCCCGGAATAAATAAATGAACACCGATAGCTGTTTAGGATTTCTCAAATGAAAGAGGGCCCATTACTGCCATTGTGTTTAAGTTCAAAGGTCGGTTAAAATGTGAAGAGTCTCAGATCATATCGGATGACGGATCAAGATTTATTGGATATACTAATATTTCTCACATTCCATGTACATATAATTTTTTTTAAAAATTTATAACAGTATTATGATTATTTTTTAAATTTAATATGTTATATTTAATTTTTAAAAATTAATAAAATGATATGCACATGTGTTAATTAATTAGATAAGAACAACAATTTTGTATAGTTACGATAAATAAAAAAAAAATTTAGAAACTAAATGAAAATTCATATTAGAAAAATCGAATTGAAATATTTCAAACGACATGATTTTATAAAAAACAATGTGTAATTATTCACGATTAAAGAACATTTGATTTCTTTGAATATGTGACAGGTATAAAAAATATAGTTATTTAATTATTTTAGATGATGAAATTGAAATAGAAAAATAATAAATTATTGAAAATTATTATTATTATTATCAGGGTTAATTACTATAAAATACACAAACTTTGACAAGATTTGCAAATTAGACACAAACTTTAAAAATTTGCAATTAAAACACAAACTTACATTTTTTTGCAAAATAGACAAAAAACTCAAAGTAAAATTTTAAAATCAATTGAATTTGAAAACCGCAAAACCATAAAAATCGTTCACCTTTCGATTTAGATGGCATTGCATTGGTTTTAATAAGTGAAAATGAACTATATGTCGCAAATTCTCATTTTTCCGTTAGTCCGAAAAATTTGAGTTTGTCTATTTTGCAAAAAAATGTAAGTTTGTATTTTAATTGTAAAATTTTAAAGTTTGTGTCTAATTTGCAAATCTTGTCAAAGTTTGTGTATTTTATAGTAATTAACCCTTATTATTATTATTATTATTATTATTATTATTATTATTATTATTATTATTATTATTATTATTATTATAGTGCAACACAAATGAAATCTATTTTTTTAGATGACAAATGTAGAGTACTATACAAATCATCCACCTATGCATAAAAAAATAAAATAAAAAATGTTATAAATCTCGAATTTTCAAGTAAAAAAAATAATAAATAGGATTGCAAAAATTTGTTAAAATACAACAGTTATGATGTAAACCGTCGTGAAAAATGCAAAAAAAAAAAAGAAAAAAAGAAGAAGAAAAATGAAATTTACAATAGTAAATGTCAATATTGTTGTCTGTTAACTCAGAACTAATGTCTATTATGTAAAAATGTGTTGTCTAAAATATAATTATTAAAGCATGTGATAGACACAATTTGTATCAGAATCGTTTTCTTTCAAACGAATTTGCCTTAATATACGTATAGATAGATAGACATCCATATATACATTTAAACACAGTAAAACACCACTAATAGTAATTATAAATATCTTATCGAATGTGAGATTGAATCAGTGTAGAAATATTAGTTGACGGATCTTGAACCATCGACTATCTTATTTGTGAACTGCGAATGATTTGCACATGATAATTAATTAATTAATTAATTAAAAATTCGTTGTGAATCAATCATAAAATGATTTGAACCAATATTTTGTAAGACCTAATAAATTGTTTTTTTTTTGTTTTTTTTATGATTATATTTTATTTTAGAAGACGAATAAGTATTTATACAGTTTTATGCATATGGTGATGACCAATAACTAAAGCTATAGATAGGGAAATTGTAAAGGATCAAGGTGAATCGTGGAGAAAATTATGATTTTAAGTATGTCATATTCGTTTACCCATCTAACTCCACGATTATGATTTTAAGTATGTCATATTCGCTTAGTGGTGGAGTGGCATTTCTTGAGGTCAAAGGTCTCAAGTTCGACACACCATCAACACCATTAGATGTGAGCCTTACACAGGACGGGATTTACCCAGTGCGCATCACGGTAGTGGCTGCGGGTTACCCTCGACATCCAAAAAAAAGGAGAGGACGTTGCACTTTTTTTTTGTTTAAATAAATTAATGTAAGTTTTATATTTTTTAAATATTAAATATTCTACTTAGTTCTAACCATAAAAATATGAACTGGCGATGAATAAAAGTATTAAATGTAACCTAGAAAGGTGACAAGTCATGTTGTAGAGATAACAACTGCAACCTATTATAATTTATAAATAAATATTATTGATGAAAAGAGTAAATTTTGAAATAAATAATCCCGGTCTTGATATGTTTGAATGATTTTAAACAAATGTCTAAACTGATATTTTTTTCCTTATTAGGTCTTGATGAGTGAAGAAGGTTTATTTTTCTTGTTTTTGGGTTTCAAAGATAAATTTGTCCAATGTTTGACTGTCATTGCTTGTTATATTAATGCATGCTTGAAGCTTTTTACGATATATGTGCATATCAAATGAATGACCATTTGCATAAAAATCATATGCAAGAAATTCTATATCTACTATTATATGATAATAAAAAGTGCATGCATATTTATTATATTATCCCGTTGTCCTTAATTTAAATATAATATAGGGATATAATGGGTAAATTAAATTTTGCAAAGTAAGGCTCTTTTTATATATTGTAGTAAATTCATATGGAAACTAATATTATATATTAGATTTTACACTATAAATACATATTATATATTATAATACACAATTACCTTTAAATTAAAGTTGTAATATATATATATATATATATATGTGGGTGGGTTCAAATAGGAACCAATCCCCCTGTGAGAACCTAGGAATCAATATCAAATTCAAGGATTTTGATGACATGGTGGATAAAAAGGCGGTGACATAGTTGTAAATATGTAAAATTCGAAATATAAGGGGTAATTCCAGATTTTTTTATAAAGTGATGTCATCATCTTTTAAAAAATTCTTAAAAACTTTAAATAATCATAACTTACTTGTTTTTTTATCCAATTTACGCAAAAAATATATCAAATTAAATATTTTTTCATGCTCTTTCATCTAAGATCCATAGTGCATATTTTTATTTGAGCAAAAATTGATGAAAAATACAAAAAACTTTTTTTCACGTATATTCAACTTGTAATTGTTAGACATTTGCTAATACGATATCACAATATTGCTCATATCTTGTGTTTATGTTGCTAACATGAAATTTTTTATGCACGACTTTGAATTTTAAGTTGCTTTCATGAGAAAATAGTTAAAGTATGAGCTATATATAGTTAACTTCATAAACAATTATAATTTTATCAATGCTTAATATTATTTTGAAAACTTGTAATATTTGAGAATTTAAGTCATACTAGCATATCATTATTCACGTATTAGCAACATGTTACTAACATATTAACAAATTATTAGTCACATATTAGCAGTGTGTATATTCTCTAACATATTAGCAATATGTTGTATGTATGAATGATGTTACACATGTTATACAATATTATTTTAAATGTGGTCCAATGTTATATGTGTGGTGTTTAATACGTGTCAATTTAATATTATGATCTCATCAAGTTAGCAATATGAGTCTACCTCATGTTAGCAACAAAATCTGTTGATGTTAGCAATATAAATCTTTCATGTTAGCATATTAATACAATGCCAGAAAAGAGAACAATTTTAAAGTGTTGTCTATTTAATTTCGAGAATTGGGCCCAAAATCCGAAAAAACATAACCGAATTTCAAAATTACGAAAATAACCCCGCCTTCATTAAGTTCTCAAATATTACAAGTTTTCCACCTTACTTTGGCTAAAACTTTGACTAAATTATGATCATTAGATCAAATCAAATCTAAGGTTAGGATTGGTTCATAGGTTCTCACAGGGGGATTTGGTTCCTATTTAATCATTCCCCTATATATATATATATGCAAACCAAAATTTGTAAAATATCACACTTTTATTATAGTATTAGATATATAATTTTAAATTAAGAAATTACTTACCATTTGATTTACGTGCATGAAGCGACATCATCTATAGAAATAAATTTAACATTTTTATTTCTTCAATTTTTCTTAACTTGATCTATCTCTTTTTGCCTTTGTATAATGTATAATTAGAATATTTTCTTTTCATTTGTAGATTTTTTCTTTGTTGATAGAAGAAAAAATAAATTTAACAATTAAGAACAATATAAGATAGTTCATTGAAATAATCTTTTAATTATTAAATTTAAAAATTACCTAAAGATGAACTTGGTGTGGACGATGCATTATGAATATTTATATTTGTGTAAATCTCAAAATAATGTATCTGTTATGTTGAGAACTAGTATTTCACCCGTGCGATGCACGGAATAAATTTTTTATGTCTTTTTTAATTGAAGGTTGTATGAAAATTGTAGATTTTTATAATTATTTTTCTATGATATGAAAATTGTTAATTTTTGTAATTGTCTTCTATGTATGCAGTAATATTTTGAATATACCCATGTCATAAAACATACATAAATGAAAACAACAATAAAAAAAGATGTCTCAAATAATTTTTCAAAAATAAATTGATTGTAATGAAACTCACAATTTCAAAATGCATATTTACGATTTTGGATGTTAGAATATTCAACGTGTATAATTGTATCATGTAAAACAATTTATATTTATATCATTATATGCCTTTGGCATATATAAACAATTTTGACGGATAATAATGAAATAACGAAAACAAATATTTCAATATTTTGTATGGTCATTGTATTGAATTAGACTTGTATCTTGAACATATGGTTAAAGTAAGTGTTTGCATCTTGAATATAAGCACAACATATTCATATCCATTACTTAAAATATAAAAGTAAAAACTTGGTTTCTCTGGAATGGTCCAGAGGTGAAGGGAAGTAATTTAAGTCCGAATATCTCAAGTTCAAAACACACCAACATTGTTTTATGTGAGCCTGTCACACCTAATTTTATAAGTATGGTTTACCTGTTCTTTGTCGTTTATTGCCCATTGCGCAAGAACAAAAACAGAACTTATATCCTGAACATCTGCTAAAATTATCTTTGTCTTATTATTACTATATTTTTGTCAGCTTTATAATACTTTCCACTTTCTATAATTAAACAATGACATCGAGAAAAATTGTTGGAAAAACTATATCTAGTATATTTTTTACTTCTAGGAAATATATCACCGTTATATATAGTGTGAAGTTTTTCAAGTTTTTCCCAACCACTAAGAACCAATAATAGTATAGGCTCTCTAGAGAGTTAAAATCTGGACAATTGCGTTCTATATTGGAAGAAGCAGGTGAGATCGGAAAATAAGACGACATGTGCATGCCTAGTCAAATAATGATTCTTAGTCATTTTACCTATAATTTTGTTTAATCCTAATTAATAATGATTCACATAGTTGATTGAAAATTTAGAAATAACCAATGTTAAAATTTATGACCTAGCAGTTAAAATTCCCCAATATATCTAATAATAATTCAAACATAGTTCTATTTAAATTTCATTAGTCTTAAAAGTAGAAAAAATCAAGTTGTGAACTTACAAAAATTATATGCATAAATTTCAGTATTTTAAAATATGAGCACATTTTTGGTTTATTTGTTTGTTGTGCGATGATCCCTATTAAATAAATAATAAATTACGATTAAATATATAAACTTTGACAAAATTTGTAATTTAGACAAACTTTAAAAGTTTGCAATTATAACACAAACTTGCATTTCTTTACAAAATAGACATTTGGAAATTTTTTTCCGATGAATGAAAAACTAATTTTGCAAAAAATTAAAGTTATATGGCAAAAATATTTTTATCTAATCACAAAACGACATCATTTTGTACCCAAAAAAATTAAAAAGTAAAAAAATTCAAAATTGTATATTCTTCTTTTAGTTCCTCTTTTAGACACAAAACAATGTCATTTTGCAATGAGATGGAAAAAAATTCATATTATTATGACGCGATCATTTTTTGTGCCAAATTAGCTTCCATTTAATAAGGAAATATTGGGCGTGAATATTTTGCAAGCCCCAAAACAATTTAAGAATTTTACATATAATTTTTTTAAAAGAAATTAGTATATATAGTTATTAGTAAATAATAATTCCCCCCGGCGATGAAAAATTTCTGGTTCCACCCCTGATTGAGAACAAACATAGTAATAAGAAGACATTTCTAATTCTTTCTTTTTTTTGTGATATCATAAATAATAATTTATAAATTGTTACATGCACTTAATGTTCTCTAGCACAATATCTTTAGATTTAGATGAATAATAAGATAAATAATAACAATATGTTGGCGTATAAATAGTAAAGCATACAAATATCCTTAATTTCACTGAAACTTAACATTACATCAAATGTAATTAAATAAAAATCTTTATAAGTTCAAACTCAAAACATTACAAAAGTGAGAACAATATTAACAACTCATCGCATTAAACTGAATAGATTTATTTTCTATGCCATAAACATGAATCCTCTGAGCTTCTTTACATATGTGTGCATGTTGTAAACTCAGAAACTGAATTTATTTGAAAGAATCGTGGCTCGAGATTGTGTTTATCCTTCCAATTGATGGATAGAGTTATAATTTCCTGGTTGTGTAATATCTAAAATAAGATCGAAAAAGATAAAATTAGCTATGTACAGACAAAAGCACCCAAAAGCATTCAAATAGGTTTATACCAACACAAACACGAGCGCACAAAAGTGAGCAAGCAAGAGACTCCAGCCAACAAAAAAATGTGAAATAATCTATACCTTACTATGTTTTTTGTGAAAAAGATGGACTTTTGATGAAACACAAGGCAAATGAGTCTACCTATTTATACTAACCAATTCATACTTGAATGGTAACATACGCAATTATCTAAGATGTATATTGAAATGATTTGATTTGTTCATGATAGATTGATTACTATTAGGTAACTAAGTTAAATGTTTATGATAATTATATATTTATATTAAGATAATATATTTGGTCATATCAAACTATTATAGTAGATTTGTTTTTTTTTTTTGTGAACGTAATTAGTGCATTTTTTTTCTTTGGTAAAAAGTTTTACATTATAATTTAATCTATATATAAATAATTCTTTACAACCGAATATATGTTTCTATAATTAATGTATTATTACTTGGATTTTGAAATGTACATATATAACATAAATTGAAGATGGAGATTTTCGATTTGACTAAATGTATAATTTTTTTAACTAAATGTATAATTATAGAAACATATAATTAAAGAGGGCATAATTTTTTGGTTTCAATATAATTAAATGTTAAGATTACATAAAATTTAATAGATTTTCTTTGTTGAGTTTCTATGATTAACTGACACGTTTTCTTAAAAAAAAAGATTGATAATGGTTGTAATTTTGAGTTCAAATCGTACCGCAAATTATGAGATCAATCAAATTTGAAATGTATTATGTATGTATGTGTGTGTGTGTGTGTGTGTATATATATTATAAAAACAACCACATATTTGTTGGATATAACATTGCTATAATCAATTTAGTTGTCTAATACATATATCTATGTGTACAAAATAAAATATTTTATACCATAATTAATGTGTAATTGTTATTATCATATTAGATGCAAATCATGATTTTATATTCTTTTATATATTTAGATTTTAAGTGGATTCATTAATTCAAATATTGATATGAATTTTAATATATATCAATTGTGTACTCCATATATACGGTTAAAAGGAATATTATATTGAAAATAAAAAATTTATTCATCAAATCAATATTATATATATGTATGTATAATACATGTCTATCAAAAATTGGCATAGTGGACTCGACATAGTGGATTCGGTAAAAATTGGCAGAGATTTAATGTGATCAGATTTTGTATGTATAATATTTAATAGTATATCATCAATCTACTATATAATACAATTGCATAATGGATTCAAATCTATATATAATAATAGGATCAATATTATATATAGTTGTCTAATACATATCTCTATGTGTACAAAATAAAATATTTTATACCATAATTAATGTGTAATTGTTATTATCATATTAGATGCAAATCATGATTTCTTATTTTTTTATATATTTAGATTTGAAGTGGATCCATTAATTCAAATATTGATATGAATTTTAATATCTAGCAATTGTGTACTCTATAAATACGGTTAAAAGGAATATTATATTGAAAATAAAATATTATATCATAGATTGCTAATTGCGGAAATAGCATTTAGGCGGGAAAACTAACCTTTTCTAATTGCGGCCACGGTTTCGTTATTATATATTATATAGATTATAGTTTATTTGGCTAAAAAACCTATCAAAGCTTGCTGGAGTGATTGAATTTTCTAAACTATTGCTCGTAACAATTGACAAGATAAAAATCAACAGTTAAAAAGGATAATTATAGAGTTATATTATGATTAGGAGAAGAATTATATTAATAAATTCTATTATTTATTTATTTATTTTATTAAAGTTCTTCCACACACAATAGAATTAGCCAATTTGATTAATGTTTTAATTTTTTCTCCTTAAAACAAGAAAATTTATATGTTTCTTCTGCAGAGTATTTTTTATCCTTTAAATTAAAAAAATAATTTTGTTATTAAAAATTAGGTAAAATACATTATTGGGTCCGTGTACTTTTATGTCTTATTTCAATTGGTCTTGTACAATTTTTTTTTTTATTTAGTAGGCCCTTCTACTTAGATAATGCATTACCTCAAATCTCTATACTTTTTTATTTTATTTCGAAAAGTCCTTGTACATTTTTTTTGTTTTAATAGACCCTTCTACTTTCATATCTAATTTCATTAAATTCTTATTTATTTGAACTAATTAATATTTATTAAATCTCTTTCGTTTAAGCTACCCAATTAATGTTTACTATTGAAACTTTGATCAAATAATTGTTTAAAATTAAAACTTAAAAGAGAATTACATATGATCATCTCCAAAGAAAACGTGAGTAAAATATATTTTATCAATGGTTTTTTAGATCGTCAACCTCCTTTTTTCTGTCACAATATATTTATCATTTTTTAGATGATCATTTGTTCTGTTTTAAGTTTTATTTTCTTTAAATTATTTGATCATAGTTTCACTAGTAATTTTTAATAAATTGGTTGGGTTAAATAAAAAAAATTAACAAATTTGTTAGTTTAATTAAGGACTTCATAAGATCAAATATAGAAGTAGAAGGAACTATTAAAATAATAAATTTGTATAGGGATCTTTCGAACAAAATAAAAAATATATATAGGGACTTGAGAAAATGTATTACCAAAATAGAAAGTCCTGCTAAATCAAAAAAATTATACAAAGACCTATTGAAATAAAATATGAAAGTACAGGGACTTCAAAACGTGTTTTGCCTTAAAAAATTATCATGATAAAATCACCGTACGTTTAATAATACATCTAATTTACTGCAATCAAATTTCACCAATTAATATTTTAATTTTTATCCTTAAAATAACAAAATCTATATCATGATATCATCATCGTGCGTTTTTTAATTATACATCTAATTTAGTGAATTCAAATTTCACCGGTTAATGTTTTAATTTTTCTCCTTAAAATAACCCAATTTATATATGTTTCTTCTGCGGAGTCTTTTTTTATCCTTTAAACTAAAGAAATAATATTTTTATTATCTGGAATAATTTTATACGATAGGGTTTAATTATAATAAAACTATTGAAATAAATATAATATAATATATTTAAAAATAATTATGTTTAGTATATTATATTGGGGATGATTTTATATAGTAGAGTTCAATTATAATAAAACTATTGAAATAAATAAAATACATTATATTTAAAAATAATTATTTATAATATATTAAATTACATGTAAATTATGGATATAATGGACAAATCATATATTCTAAGAAATCAAGCCACTTTTTAATTATATATGTATATAGATAGATATGTCTATTTAGTATGTAGATATGTCATATGTCTTTGAAGTATATTCAGTAAGTCATGCGATAAATTTATAATCTTCACAAAAAGGGCTGGTCCCAGCAAAATGTGGAATTGGGAAGTAGAAAATTCATTAGAGAATTTTGTTTCTTAAATGTTTAATTGCTAAAAACATTTTCACTAAATTGCGAATTTCACATCATATTTAAATGGATGCATTAATATTAAATTTTAATTTGAATGTTATCCGGACTCTTCAAATTTTCGAGGACATTCAGTATTGGTGAATAGTGACAAATCATTTTTCTGGAAATTAATAATTAGGTCATGATAAGCTCGAATTTAAGGTACAGTACTACTAAAAAGATTAGAAAGTTAAATAACACGTTTAAATATCAGGTTGAATCTTGCAACCTTGTGGAAAAACGGTGGACTTTTTTTTTTTTTATTTTTTTAAGAGAGGGCTTAATTCACCAATTGTTTAAGGTTGGTTTGTTTTTATTTCCAAACATCAATTTTCAATTTAATTTATGAGGTGTATTGATTTTTGAAGAAATGTAATGATTTTATTATGATGAATAATTTAATGTTTGGAGTTATATGTTAGGAAATTGAAATACGTTTGTTTGATTATATTTCCAATTTAAAATTTATGGTTGAAACTTGAGATGAAAAGATAAATATTCGTGTGGTTATGATGAATTATTAAATATTAAAGTAATGAATCTCACCGTAAAGATATATATATATATATATATAGTATATGTTATATAAGATTGGAAAAAATGAAAACTGAAATTAAAAACTAGTAAAACAAATGTTTTCTCAATTTGCGTTTGGAAATAAAAACATAGAAGGTCTTAAAGTGTAAACGAAAGAAATTAAAGTTGATGCAACAATCAAATTTAGATTTTTATTACTACAAAAACACATGAGGAGCAGAACACAACACGTCAGAAGGAATTCAGGCCAACGAGAGTGAAGCCCACAAACCAAACTGAATCCAACGCTGACACGTCGTAGTGGTTGCTGCTGTTTCAAAAACCCAATTTTCAGGTGTCATTTTTTCTGTTTATTTTTTAAAAGAAAAAAATATATATATACTAATTCTAACTTCATAGAAAAAGATTTATGTGAACAGTCTGTTATTTCTTGTCTTTAACTTCATAATATCTTTATAATTCATGGTTGTGTGTTGTCAAACGTAAGTGCAAAGCTCAAGAAATTGCGTCACCATTCTCTTCTTTGAGCTCTGGGCTTTCAAGAAAATACTGCAGGAATTTTAGTTCGGAGTTGTAAATTCTTCCCTTTATTGGGTTTATGCTGGAAGGTTGGTTTCTTGAGTTAGTTCTTTGTTATGTAGTAGTATTCTTCTCATGATGATCCAATCAGCAATTTCGACATCGTTAGTGTTTTTTTTAAGGTTTTGATCGAAGTTGTTTTACTTGTTCCTGTCTGGCCGGAGATTAGGGTGATTATATGTCATGTAGCATGGATATAGAAAATTGACTGTTTTGATTATTGAACATGATTTGTAGATGCTGTTAGTTTGTATTATTGTGATTGAGCTTGATCATTTCGTGTTATCATGATCTTCAAATGCTGATTTTGCCTCATTTGGAGGAGTTTTGGTCTGTTCTGTTTTGCCTTAACTGTATTTGGATCTTTTGTATTTGAATTCATAGTTAAATTGCTGTTGTCGATGTATAATTTGGTGTAAGCTAGACTATTGGGGTTGATAAAATCTGTTCTTGCACTAGTATTGTTTGTGGTTACTCTGTGCACATGATGTTGGTGATTGCTTCAATATTTGATCCATTTTTCGCTTCGTTTCAGGTTTTAATCTTTGAATGGCGGCAATACTAGCTTCCTTTAGCTGTGGTTGCCGCGCTGGAGACTTAACAAATCATGTTAGAGTACTAGGAGATGATCTTAGCTTTTCAGGGAACTTATCGAATTATGATCACTCAAGATTCGACAGAGATGTGTGCAGTCTTGTCAAAACTAGAAAACTCTGTAGGTTGCAGGTTGCAATGCAGCAGACGGATTTGTCCACAAAAGTCGGTACAAATGGCCGACCTATCAAGATGGTACCAACAACTGAGGTCAAGAAGACGAAAACAGTGTCCGTAAGCACTTCAGAGGGTGTAAATGGATCCACAAAGAATGTTAATGGTGTTCGTGTTTTTAACGGTGGGAGCCTGGTCAAGAGAGAACCTGCTCCACCAATTTCAAAAACCTCAAAGACTAATGAGCTTCCTCCTATTGAAGGGCTGAAAGTGTTACCTTCAGATGAAGGTTTTAGTTGGGCCAATGAAAACTATAACTCAATTCAAAGAAGTATAGATGTGTGGTCCTTTGTTCTCTCACTTCGTGTGCGTGTTCTGTTGGACAATGCGAAATGGTCATACATTGGAGGCTTCTCCGAGGATAAGCAGGTGGGGTTGGTTAACATATAACATCTTGTAGCAGATTGGATCTTTGTACAGGCATTTCATGATATAAGCAGTGCCTACTTTTCAGGCACAGAGAAGACGAGGAACTGCCTCTTGGTTAAGGGAATGTGTGCTGCAACTTGGTCCCACTTTCATTAAACTTGGTCAGCTATCCTCAACAAGATCCGATCTGTTTCCAAAAGAATTTGTCGAGGAGCTTGCAAAGTTGCAGGTACCATAAGATCTCGACTTTAACAGCCTCTTATTTGTTCTCGTGATTGAGCATCATAAGTTTTAAATTTCTTTGGCTTATGATTCAGGATAGAGTACCTGCATTTTCACCGAGCAAAGCAAAAAGCTTCGTTGAAAAGGAATTGGGTGCTCCTATTTCTATGTTATACAAGGAGTTTGAAGACCTGCCAATAGCAGCTGCTAGCCTTGGTCAGGTGTTTGCTTTATGTTTTCTTCTCGTCTCCAAAATTTCATGCATCAATAATTATATAAACTTCATCAATTCATGTAGGAAGGCCTATATTATGTGGCTCTGTATATAAAAGTGAACTATGCAGTTTGATGCAATGACAACTTGAAACATCTTGAACATAGACATTTAGTGTGATTGCAATTTCATTCATGGAATATTACATATCTAGAAAATCAAGAAAAATACAATACGAGTTGAAAAGTTCACTCTTTTCATGTGCCATGCTGATTGTTGTTTTGGAATGTTGTTAGGTACACAGGGCTATCTTGCATAACGGAGAGAAAGTAGTCGTGAAAGTTCAACGACCTGGACTAAAGAAACTTTTTGATATTGATCTTAGTGAGTGTTAGTTACTCTTTCAAGAATTTCGTATGCATTGCTTCTGGTTTATGCTTTTGTAACATTCTCGTTCTTCAGAAAATCTAAAGCTAATTGCCGAATACTTTCAAAAGAGTGAAACTCTTGGTGGTCCGACGAGGGATTGGGTTGGTATATATGAAGAATGTGCCAAGTAAGCTACACTAAAGTAGAAGTTTTCTACATGCTTCTGACAGTTCATCCATTGATTATTATTTCTCGTGGAAATTTCAGGATCTTGTACGAGGAAATTGATTATGTTAATGAAGGAAAGAATGCTGATAGATTTCGTCGTGACTTCAGAAATATAAAGTGGGTCCGGGTTCCTGTACGTTTCCTCCTAAGAAGACTTATCTCCCTCCTTCACTAGCTCATTGCATTTTTCATACAATCAGCTTATATTTCATTGTCTTTTTAGTAATTTCTGACCTGTACAAAGAAAGACACCTTCAGCTCAACATTCTGTTGCATTTCCTCGGAAAAAAAAAAAAACTTAATTTGTTCTTCTTTTATAGCTTATAAACTTGAATGGTTGTCAGAAATTTAACAGACTTCACTGATATTTGAACTAATATATGTATATATTTTTTTGATTCTTCACATGTTATTTTTCTTCTAACATGCTTCTTAACGTTTGCTATGTTAAGTAGTTGTCCATTGAGTATTTTGTTCTGTGCTTGTTCCAGATGGTGTACTGGGATTATACAGCGATGAAAGTGTTGACACTGGAGTATGTTCCTGGTATTACTCCTAGTTTTCGTCTTTTTACATTGACATATCCCTGCTTTAAAAAGTTCATCTACCTCATGTGTGTGGGCTAACATTTGATATCATGTATGCATACTTATTCTTTCCGAAGGTAGAGCCCTCAATCTTATGGTGCTTATACGCTTCAAATTCTCACCATTTTTATCAGGCATTAAGATAAATCAGTTGGATATGATAGATGCTCGTGGTTATAGTCGATCTAGAATTTCATCACGTGCTATTGAAGCCTACTTAATTCAGGTAAGCTCTCTCTCTCTCTCTCTCTCTCTCTCTCTCTCTCTCTCTCTCCAGTTCTCTACATAACTGCCAGCATTCTTGTTACCATTTCAGATACTAAAGACTGGTTTCTTTCATGCTGATCCGCATCCTGGAAATCTTGCAATTGATGTTGATGAAGCTCTCATATACTACGACTTTGGTATGATGGGAGAAATTAAGAGTTTTACCAGGGAGCGACTATTAGATCTTTTCTATTCCGTTTATGAGAAGGACGCAAAAAAGGTCCGTTTCTTGTTATATCATCTCTTGTATCTGGTACTCTCATATTCTTTTGTGCAAAGCTACACTACAAGAGACACAAAGTAGTTGCTGTATACTAATTTGCATAAAATGGCAGTTTCTGCAGAAACTAAGTAGATCTTTTCACATTGTGGTAGCTAATGCAACGTCTCTGTCCGTGCAGGTTATGCAAGGTCTCATAGATCTTGGAGCACTTCAGCCCACTGGAGACTTGACATCGGTATACTGCTTCAGATACTTTTTTTTTTGTCGAATAACCACTTAAAACAGAAAACGAGTGCTCAGATCATAACATTTTTGTGTTTTTTTTTAAAAAACAATTAATGGCTTTTAGGTAAGGAGATCAGTGCAATTTTTCTTGGACAATTTGTTGAATCAAAGACCAGATCAGCAGCAAACTCTGTCTGCAATTGGTGAGGTACGGTCGAAGTAATCTCTTGCTTGAAAACTGTTATGCTTCTTCTTTGACCACAATCATTGTTACACGGAGTAAAAGATTAGGCCAATGTTAGCTGCTAAATGAGGAGAGAATTTCATCAAACCACTTTCCATCTTTGCTACCCCTTTGAGTCTACCTGTCTTTTCTCGTACCATGAAAAACTACCAGTTCATGTATGAAGTTTCCAACTTTGGGTTCTGAATCAAAAAATAATAAAGAGATATTCTTTGCAGGATTTATTTGCAATAGCAACGGATCAGCCATTCCGGTTTCCTTCCACTTTCACATTTGTGCTGAGGGCATTTTCAACACTCGAAGGTAATCTTTCTTTTAAGTGCTGGTGTTCTTTAACAGAAAGAAGCAGATGAAAATGGTGATAAGTGGCTTGAAACTCGTGGCTAATGGAAATATCATTCGACCATAATCAACAGCTTTTCTCTACATTGTTGCTTTCTTGGCATGAAATATGAAATAAGCCACATATTTACTTTTCACAAGTAGAACTACATGTAGTTAGCATGAGCTGACTAGCATCACACGTATTTTAAACGAACCAACTAGTTAGCTGTCGCGTGGAAAGTTTGGTATGCACAAAATACACAAATCTTGATCTGCTTCTGTGAATTCTCTCTTTCTTTCTCTTATTGGTGTTCCCATTCCTGAGTTCTTGATATTTCGTGTGGTTTACAAAGATTACTCTCCTGCAGGCATCGGCTATACTCTAAATCCAGATTTTTCCTTCCCGAAGATTGCTGCACCATATGCTCAGGTTCGTTGGTTCTTCTGCTCTTCTTATCTATGTAAAAACGCGTAAAGATCTTTGAGCGTATAACTCAAAACTGTGCAGGAGCTCCTAGACTTAAGACAGCAACGGCCGACTGGGCCACAACTCGTTCAAGAAATAAGGAAACAAGCTGATGATGTATGAACTTCCTGTCTCTTTTATAAACCAAAACACTCAAATCACTCTTTTTTTTTCATTGTCTGCACAAAAATACTAACATTTTTACACTGTTTTCAGGCAAGATCATCCACAATCTCCATGCCTTACCGAATACAACGGATAGAAGACATCGTGAAACAGCTTGAATCCGGAGATTTGAAGCTCAGAGTCCGAGTTCTTGAGGTAATTCTCTATAAATCTCATCTAATTTCTGCCATGTAGAAAAGAGCTCTAAACAATCTTCCTCTTGGAAGAACGAATGCTTAAAGAGTTCATGCATATGTTGTTGAATCTAAATCAAAGAAAACGAAACTGAGAAAACCTGCATATATTTCTCAGTCTGAGAGAGCAGCTCGAAAAGCTACCATACTGCAAATGGCAACTATTTACACAGTTTGTGGAGGCACCCTCATGAATCTCGGTGTCACGTTCATCAATCAAGGCGATCAAGCTGTTGCGAACGGCTTATTTGTTGCTGCAGGTGAGCTCTCAAGAGCCACAAACAAACCTCTCTAAACTCCCTCTTCCCTTAATTTATATATACTTGGTTGAAATGCAGGTGTTTTCTTCACTCTATTTATCAGATCCATGCAAAGGGTGAACAAGCTTGACAAATTTGAGAAAATGATATGATAGTTGATTCTTGTGTTCAAAATTTATTTCAATTGATTAAATCCAGCTTCAAGGATGAAAATTTAGAAGAGAAAAAAAAATCCTTGATATTTGAGGAATTATACATACATGTATATATATTTATAGTTCTGTGATGGATCGTGATTGGTCAGCATTCTTTTTTAGTTTTGTCTTTGTTTTATGTATTTCATTTCATTTATAGTCATGTACTGAATTCATCTTTTTACATGTATGCAATTTTCTTCAGTTTTGGATCTTAATAATTAATATTTGAATAGATTGGAGATGATCATTGCTAATATAGGTGAGTGAATCTCAATCCTTCTACATATCTCCTAATTTTAAAATGACTCCATGAATAATTAGAAAAAAAAAATCGAAATTCAAATTTTCGAAACAATATATACAGGGGTTCAGGAGGTTTTAAATACACACATTAAAGAGTCAGCCATCAACACGTTCCATGAGAAATTCCACAATCAAGCCCATGAAAATATTGGATGTTGAAATCGGCCTTTCGATGGGGTATCCGATATCAACGTAACACAACTACATGCAAGTTCACAAGAGATGTCACAAGCGAAGTCGAAATTAGCTACCCGAATCTCCTAAATGGCATAAAAATCTACTGGGTTTGTGTCATTTAAGAGATTTGGGGAAAACAGCAAATTCAGACCGATTGTGCTAGTGACGTCTTTGCGAACTTTCATGTGATTTGTGTCGTTGTTGATATCATATTGTTGATATCATATCGCAGCAAGTGCCTTTATGATTGACATGATTTCAACCGTAAGTATTTCCGTTAAGTCAGATGTCATTTACCCAATTGTTAATTTTCGAGACATCAAATCAAAACAACTTTGGATGATGATGATATTAATGGAATTTGTTACTATGCCAAATTATTTCTATAACATCATTTACATATCTAATTTTTGGTCGGGCAATCTATTTTTTCATTTTGTGATCTGTTTGATCGAAATTCTATAACCGAATATCTTTTTTTTTTCGAGTATTAATTAAAATAAAAACTCAATTTTGTAATTTTTCTTTATCTATATATTGCGATGACTTTGTGTCTAGATAATCTGTTTAATTTTGTTACTTGATCTCTGGTTACACAATATTGTTTCATTTCGTATTCCACTATTAAACTATGAGTTTAGTACTAATAATTATTACACAAATAAAATTTAATTATAACATAATCAATATTTATCACAACATGATTATAAATTCCAATTATACAATACAATAATGAATTATTAATTAAAAATTAAATATTAAAAGATAATTATATACCCTAATTTAATATAATAAACTCTAATCAGTAATTATAAAATTAAACTATTGTACAAAAAAAAAAAGATGAATGTGTCCTAATTTGTTGGACGATATGATCATATTTGAACCAAAAGGGAGGAAGTTCATACATTCGGCATAACTTGTCCTCCCCCACAATATCCTCAACAATTTTTAAATTCATTTGCTCCAATTTTCGATCATGCAATTTTTTATTTATTTCAATATTCATTTATTTTAATTATTTAACAAAGCGGCGTGCTTCTGACATTAGTGGTACATGTAAATTTTATCTATTTAATTAAATAGAATCTTTACAGTTTTCCCATCAAGAAATCATTGTTAATTTTGGAAAGTAATTTTTTATTATTAATATCAATCCACTAAATAGTACTCCGTTTCGTTATGATTGTTATTTTAATTTTTTTTTTATTTTGTGTCAAAATATTTGTTGTTTTATATATTTTCACACTTTTTCAAATTTTAACTTTATCTCAAATCCTAAAAATATATGGAGAGAGAAAATATTGTCATATTTTTTAGGAAAATCTAAGTGAATAAGATTTTATGTTATCTATAAGGGATGAGTGTATTAGTACATAAAATTAATTGTTGGAGTATTTTATTATTAATTGTGCATCATTTTATTAATTGCATGTGAGTATGCTTTGGAAACAAAAAAATAATGTTGCATGTAGAAATTCATACATATTCTTTGTAATTCAAACTTAATTTGAATTTTAAAATTAGGTTTAAATAATATTTTTTTTCTTTTTGGTTGGATTTAATCTCACGAGTCATGTCCATAATAATAAATATAAAAATTTCTATAATTCACAATAGTTGTAAATTAATTTTGTTTTGTTTTTTTTTTTTGATAAAAAATAAAATTGTACATAACTCTTAAAATAATTTTTTTTTTTTGTTAAAATAATTTTTTTAATAAAAAAATAAAATTATACATATCTCTTAATCGTACATCGCACGGAAGATATTCTAATAAATTAAATACATCGTGCATCTCTAAGTATGCACGTAAAACATCATTGTATAAGCATGGATTAATAACATTAGCAATCATTGTGTGTGATCAAAACATTAGAGTATATATTGGAATTTGATTAAAAATAAAAGTAGTAATTTTGTCCCACATCAAGAACAAAGTGAACGAGCCTCTCCTTAGATAATTTAAGGAGCTCATGATCATTTGTTACAGTGGAACCAATCAATACATTTTAATATCTATGTCTGATTCTCGTTAAATTCATTTTGTTTCAATTGCACTAATTAATATATATCCCAAAGCCATCTATTCAAACATGCACCGCAACAACTCGACAATCTACAAAAAAATGGTGTCATAATTTGATTCATTTATTAACAATTAAACACTTACGTGTTACATTTATTATTCCATTATAAAATTAAAAATTTAATAATACTCTCTCCGTAAAGTTTTATTTGTCATTTTAAGATTTTCAATTACGGTGAGTATCTATTATAAAACTTCCTCGGCAGCCCTTGTTAATGCCTAACCTCTCTCTCTCTCTCTCTCTCTCTCTCTCTCTCTCTCTCTCTCTCTCTCTCTAATGTGCATCCGATCTCAATCTCAGAAATTGCTACTACATATGTAATTTAAGTCTCCAAAAATCTGGCTGTATATATATTTTTTTTCTCCCTAAATCCATTTCTGTTTGTTTTGAACCAAAGATAAACATGTTTATTAATCTTGACAATCGACAATATTTTTAGATGTGACTAGCTATAACTGATGATAACGGAGCAATATAATTGATTCGATGACTATTATTCCAACTCAAAAATGCTTTAAAAAGTTAAGAAGAAAGCAATAAAAAATATTGGTCCAGATCAACCAATTGAGGGAAAAGGCTACCGGAAAATGTACAAATTTCTTCCCACTTTAATTAGTATTTATTTGCACATTTTACATAAATTAATTAATTAATGGTAATAGGAGGAGCTTGAATATTTGTCGCAAGTGTGACATGGCCCCAATTACGTACGGGTCCGGTTTGGAACCAAATGTAATTTTTTATATAATTTTACTGTATTCAATTTACGAAATTGCCCAAAATGTAAATATCAAGATGTAATTTATTCAAATTATCTGCTTTCTAATCCAGCTGTGTGTTCAAATGGGAATATTGTAGGTACTGTATTATTTTAGGAGTAATCCTCCAAATATTATATACTTAATCAATTTGTATTTCCATAATTAATATATAGTATGTAGATAAGTATATTCAGAAATAGCCCCAAAAAAGGACCATCCAGATGTTCCGTGGCCGCTTAGAACTTGTATATGTGGTTAATTACAATATTATTACTATTAAGTTTGCTATATATCATTATATGTACTGAAAATCTGAAATGGTGGTTGAGAGTACATAATTAATATACATCGACATTAATTTGTATAACTGACAAAAACTAGTGTAATTTTTGTTAGATGATGATCAAAAATTATATTGATTATTTATAAGTGTAGAAAATAATAAATATTATAAGTAATGTAAAATGCACTTATGAAAAGTTATTTGTTAAGAGCTCCTTTTTGTACATTTATAATTATTATAATTTTGAAAATAAATTACACAATTGGAAATCATTGAATTTAGATCCAATCAATTTATTTCATTCAAAACTAAACTATTAACCATCAGTTTAAATTTAAATTATCTTTCACTCGTTAGGAAAATACACAATTACACATGAAAATTAACACAAAGATGGATTACTTATTATTTATTTTTATTCAAAATGATTTATTTTAATATGCTTAATACAATCTTATTATAATATTAGATATTTAATTGATATTTTGTAATTATAATATACATAACTTTTAATTTTACATATTATATTCAATGTATCACTCAAAATTCTAAATGTATCATCTGTATCCTTAAAAAGTATCACCTATTTCACCGTATTTTTTGGGTTAACGCGCATTGACCCGCATTTGTCTTGATCCACGCGTTGGCCATCTGAAATAAGGTTATTTGCATATAGACATTTAGTGCATGTAAATTTTTGCATTTTATATATAGTAGTAGATTCATATAGAAATTAAACTAATTAATATAGAACATTAAATTTTACATTATAAATACATATTATATATATATATATATTATATTACACAATTACTGTGGTGGATATATATAACTGACAAAAAAGTAGTGTAACTTTTGTTAGATGATCATCAAAATAATGTCATCAATGCTCCATATGTATCTGGAATTAAAAGATTTGCTGGAGTTGAAAAGCAAATTCTTTCTTTCATTTCAAGAATTGTGTTAGTTTATTGTTACGTTCGATATTTATTGGTGGCAGGTACTCTAAATTAAATTTCCATGTAAAATTATGAGACTTTAATTGCACGTTTCCTAATCCATCCTAGCTAATTAATGTTATATCATTTAATTATATCTGATATATCATATATAATGGAGCAATTCGATAATCAGTTGATGATCGATATTCATACTAAAAAAATGCAGACCTTAATTGTTTATACAAGAAATACATTAATTAAAAAGTTAAGAAATCAGTCATTGATGATCTCTGGCAATTCAAAAAAATTAACTATATATATATATATATATAGCAATTCCCAAATTCTGCATTCCCATCTATTATTACATAATTACATTAATCTTGGACTTGGCCCCTTCTTTCTTCTTTTTCCATTTCCATCATTTAATTTCTTTCTTGTACGTTCACACGCACTCACATTCATAGGTTAATTTAGTTGGAAGATCAAGTATTATTTAATTTATTCAATTCCCTTAATTTCATAACAAATTACAAAATATAATTGTTGGAATTATACATATATATCACCGTTTTCCTATCATTTGGTATCTTGTAATTATTTTTAACTCCTGTACGTAGTAATTAAATTAAAGCATAACTAATTAAATTAATCGTTTTAACTCTGTCTTCCTAGCTAGAAGGTCATGCATTTGATTTTAATAAATGAATATATAGCTAGCTAGTATTGAGTGCACCTATTATAAACTGCTATTTTTATGCATGGTGTTGAAAAAATATTAGAGACCCAATTTATTTCAATTAATATATTTTTTTCCCTAAAATATTAGTTATGTTGAATAATATATATGCACGTGAAGGATTTTTTTAGAACAAAAGTCATTTTATTAATCCACTACATCTTTAGTTACAGAGGATAATTTTAGTTCTTTCAAATACAGAATCATCATTTCGAGCACCAAAATGTGTCAAAGTATATGTAGATGAAATCTTCTGCTACACTTTGTGCAACATTTGGTGCTACACAATTTAATTTATTAATTTTTCTTCGGATTTTTAATTCAATTTCAATTTATTGTGCTTTATTTTAATTTTACACTTATTATTTAGGATTCATCCTACCCAGGGTATATGATTATTTTTTTACGAAATAATCAATTATTAATTAAATAATGAAATTTAATATTGAAAAAATAATTATATACATATACCCTAACTGGATAGGATGAACCCTAAATAATAAGTGTAAAATTAAAATAAAGTATAATAAATTGAAATTGAATTAAAAATCCGAAGAAAAATTAATAAATTGAATTGTGTATATAGCACCAAGTGTTGCACAAATTAAAGTGTAGTAGAGGATTTCATCCGAAATATATGCAACAACATTTGTATCTCTATACTTATGTCTAAACTCAAGAATAAATCCATCTTTAATACATTTTTTCCTAAAATATTAGTTATTACATTGAATAATATGCATGTGAATTAATTAATTTTTGCTCGACCTGCTCATTAATTAGTACGTACCCTAGCTAATATTTCAATATATTTTATGAATTGCCTCTATAAATAGCACATCATCATATTACATACTCATCATATTCCAAGTTCCATACAAATTTCTCTGATCTAGCTTGCTTTCATCAATATCATGATGACCTCGTTTGTGGTTTTTGTAGCCCTTTTTCTTATACCAGTCCTTTCCGCAAGCTCTCGACACCCACCCATTGATGATCGGCAATTAGCCTATTTAAAAAAATACGGGTATCTAGAGCATGCCCGCCGCACCAACGTTAACGCCGTGGGTGAGGACGACGTCATAGCATCGGCAATCACGACGTTCCAACAAAACTTCCGGATAAATCCCACCGGAATCCTGGACGTTGAGACGGTGTCGGCCATGGAAGCCCCCCGCTGCGGGGTTCCCGACATCATCAACGGCACGAACTACATGCAAGCTCGCAACTACTCCTCCAAATTCACTCTGTTCCCCTATTCTCCAAAATGGAGCAAATACGACCTGAAATACCTGCTGACGGAAGATCACTTCCCCCCAGCTGCCAAGTTCCCCCTCGACCTTGCCTTCACTCAATGGCACAGTTACACGGACTTCATTTTCTCCCAAGGTCAAGGATTTTCCGACAGCAAACTGATTCTAGGGTTTTACAGTGGGGATCACGGCGATGACTCGCCCTTTGACGGCCCCGGCTATGTCGTAGGCCATGCCTCGCCGCCGGAGGACAGCACCGCACATTTCGACGCGGACGAGAACTGGTCTTACGAGACTGAACATGGAACTCCTGATGATTCTGTGAACTTTGAAACAGCGGCACTTCATGAAATCGGGCACATGCTTGGACTCGAACATAGCACAGTTCAGTCAGCTGTCATGTTCCCAAGTTTTAACCTTGGAGAAAGGAAACGCTTGGATGATGATGATATCAACGGAATCCGTTTCTTGTATGGAAATCATGTGTAGCTAAGCTACCTTAACCTCGCTATATATATATTTATGTATTTCTAGCTATGAAATAATATAATTCGATCGTGTACATGTCCATATTTAATTTAGGGCTCCAATCCAATTTCAGGCCGTTGTGCCGCATGCATATGCGATGTTTTTAATTTATATTCTACTTAAATATATATATATATATATATGTCGATATGTACACGTACATACGTACGTTAATTATATAGGGTTAAGTAATTAATCTCATCATATTCCACTTCATTGTAGATGCACTTAAAGTCAAATATATTCAATCACCATTATTTTTGTTTTCTATGAGCATATTCAATGTGAAAAAAAACAACAACGTTTATAATAAGCTAGAAATAACAAATTAAACATTTTGAAATATATATAAAAAAAACAACATAATAATATAATATATCATTTTTCTCTCCAAATTCAATTACAAGCATCTTAGATATGAAAAAAAAAGCACTACAAAATAACAACTTAAGCATTCTAAAACGAAAAAATAACATAAATAAAATAACTATAAAAGATTAGTTAAAATAAAATTTATCATAACCATCCATTTAACTATATATATATATGTGTGTGTGTGTGTGTATTAATCACTGCAGTCTTCCTAGCTAGAAGTTCATTTTGGTTTTGGTTTAATTTAATAAATGAATGAATGAATGTATATAAGAATAAGATGAGTGTAAATCCAAGTGAGCGTTGCGCGTATTAGAAAAAGAAGAAAAAAAACAGAAGGAATTGAAGGAAGACTATTTTTCAATTACTGTTTCTTTCCTATTTGTGTAACCTTTTGGGAAAGTTGAATACCTATAATAGGGTCAGTAGGGAAAACTAGCCACCCAAAATTTTGAAAATATTTTTTTAACCACAAACTATTTATTTTAACCATATTTACTAAAATGCCGTTAAATTTTTTATTTTAGTAAAACAAAAAAAAAAAAATCTTTCGTCTTCAACACTTTCCCAACCTCCAAAGACACAAAACATCTGGCCAGTCTCCTCCCTTGTCTGTAACAATTACCCATCCCCCACCAGCAACCTACTTGTCGTCCTCTCCCTCTCATCTTCTCTCCCCCCTTGTCTTCAACTATTACCCACCCCCCACCTTGGAAGGTGGGCATCTTCTCTCCCCGTCGCGGTCAGAGCTCACACTAATTTGATTTGCTTAAGCCGCCACCGCCCCTCTCCTCTCGTCTCTCTCCTCACAAGGTGCCCGTCGCAGCCGCTGCAACGCCGGCCAACCACCGCCTGGCGCCTGCGGTAAATTGTAGCAGTGGCCGCCAACGACCCGTTTCCCGTCGCCACCCTCACTCATTTTTGCAAAAACAAAACCCAAATTCTCACAAGAGCCCCGCCTAACTTGAAATGAATTCTTCCCTTAGAAATGGAATTCCAAATTAACTCAAAATGTCAAATTTTTTCGTGTTCTTTTGGATAATTTTGATGTCTGCCGGAATCTTTATCTAACGTGAAATGAATTCTTCCCTTAGAAATGGAATTCAAAATTAACTCAGAATTTCAAATTTTTTCATGTTCTTTTGGATAATTTTGATGTCTGCCGGAATCTGGGCTGCATTATCTGAGTCTGGAGAAGGTCCTTGTCGGAGATGCCGACCGGCGTTGCGCCGAACTGCATTCTCTGTTTTTTTTATCATTTTTTATTTTTGTTGTTATTAGGGGTATTTTGGTCCAAACAGGTTAAAATAAATAGTTTTAAAAAGTAGTGGCTAAAATAAGTTTTTAGAAAATTTAAGTGGCTAAAATAAAAATTGACCCTCATATATAGTGGGAATACACGGAACTAGTCAATCAAACTTTTAAAAGATTTATTTTAGCTAGTAACTTTTAAACATATTTTATTTGGCTAGAATTACTATATTGCCCCTATATTTATTATTAACCTATTTCAATTCCCCTATCATTTAACCGCGCACGATTCACATTTCACATTTTGAAATGAGATTTTGGAAAAATCTCTCTCTCTTCTACATCTCATCTTCTTCAACATTAATGGAATCTGTAACACTGAAAATTCAAGCGAAGATTTCTCCAGATTCAAGTCGTCGACCTCCGAAAATTCACTTGAAGATTTCTCTCTCCAAATTTCTCCACCAACGAGCCGTCAACTTTGAAAATTCAAGCGAAGAATTAGAAAATCCTCCCTCAACATGTGTATGTTTCAGATCTAATTAGATCTAATATTGTTAGATTATTAGGTGTTTTTTTTTTTTTAAATTTGATTTGGGGAAAAATTTGATTCGAAGAATATTGTTAGATTGTCAGGTGTTGTTTGTTTTTGAGTTTAAAGTTTGAAATTTGTTTTCTACACATAATAGAAATGCTTTGACAATAAAAGTACCACTAATATACTTGATATTTGAAAATCTGGAAAAAATAAGTATTTCTGCAACTTTCGAAAAATCTGGAAAAATGATGTTCTTAACTGTGTGCAAGCCCTGCGCACATGCTCGTGCGTGCATGCCTTGTGCGCGCATGCTTGTGAGCGCAGTTAAGAAGAAAATCGCGCGCACCTGAGGTCAAATTATCAATAGTTCTTTTGTCGATGCACATAAATTATCAACCGATGTCATGCCGATAGTCTGCCCATGTGTTCTGCCGATGTCTGCGCGCACACGCTTACTTTGTGAGCGCATGCCTTATGCACGCATGCTTGTGGGCACCCACAAGAAGAAAATCACACGCACCTGAGGCCAAATTATCAACAGTTGTTCTGCCTGTGCACAGAAATTATCAACAATTGTTTTGCCGATGCACAGAAATTATCAACCGATATCATACCGATAGTCTGTCGATGTGTTCTGCCAATGTCTGCGCGCACGCTTACTTTGTGCGCCTATGCCTTGTGCGCGCATGCTTGTGGGCGCAGTTAAGAAGAAAATCACGTGCACCTGAGGCCAAATTATCAACAGTTGTTCTGCCGATATACATAAATTATCAACCGATGTCATGCCGATAGTCTGCCGATGTGTTCTGTCGATGTCTGCGTGCGCGCGTGCCTTGTGCGCGCCGGGTCTTGCGCGCACTTAAGAACAATCCAGCGTGCAGTTAAGAACAAAATCATTTTTTTTTTTGTAAAAGTCAAACTTCAATGCTCACTGCACTAGCTCGACATGGACGAACTATGACGAGAACTATGGTCTAAGAAATGAAAATCAACGATGAAGATGAAGATTGACGATGAAGATGAAGATGGACGAACTCTGTAGAATCATCTCTACTTGGGTATCTAAACAAATGTACTTGTAGAATCATCCGAGATTCTCGAACTTTCTTGAGAATATTGTTCGAGAATAATTTAGTTGGTAGGTTTCGAGATTTGTTATGATCTTCACAAATACTTCAATTTTTTAAGTTTCACTAAATCCAGTTAAGTTATTAAAAAAAAATTGGTTGAGACCAAATTGAAAAAAAAATCTTCATCAAGGAGTTGGTAATTAACAAATAATTATTAATTAAAGACCTTGTAATTACTTAATTTTTTCAAATAATGAGATAAGAAAAGGGATTATAGGCTTTTTCCTTTCAATTTTATAGCAGTTTTATTAGAGGGTATAACATATTTTCTTGAATGCATTTTAACTAAATTGAAATTATGAATCAAAGTATGTACTTTCTATTTTATTTGAAATTTAAAAATTGTAATGTGCTTCCAAATAGTAATACACACACACTTTCATTTAATAGTTTTTTTTTTCCTTCATAATTTTTGTATCATAGAACAAAATGAGAATGATTTTCAATAATAATATCTAACTTTTAAGAGAACTACAAATTTTGTTGTTTTAAAAAAACTGATGAAAGAAGAACTATTGAAAAAAATCGCATAATTTTTGTAGAAAATGTGACTTGCTTATTCTAAAAAAAATGATTAATTTTGTTATATACATATATGTTTGTATTTGTATTTTCAAATGCCAATTTCCTATGCAATATTTCAGAATTTTATAAATTTATGTAATTAATTATTCATAGACACGACCCAATAAATAAAAAAAATCCCAACAAGGTTTCGTATGTTTTCTTAAAATTGTTGAAACTTCATTTCCGCCGCTCAGCTTTGTCTCCTCATCTGCACACTCATGGCTGGCTCTCAACACCAATTAAACTAATATGTTTCTTCGTTTAACAACTTTTTAGACTGATTCAAACCTTATTCTCAGCTATTAATATGTACACTCACGAATTTAAGTTCCTAGAAATCTACCCTTATTAAAACTCTTTCTAAATTTTGCAGCAAACTCATCTTCTAGTGCGCATTTCGCATTTCGATTAAGCTATTCGAAACACTTTCTCAATCTAAGATCAAATTATGGTAAATGATTTTACAAAATCTATGCTAAACTTCATCGGCAATTGAAAGGGCATCTGCAATTGAAAGAGTTGTACCCTTACTTAAAAAGGTAATATTTATTTTTATTCCACCTATTTTTGAGATACTAAAACACTTAGAGCTGGTTTTAAAAAAAACAGAACAATTATCACCACTCTTACACCTTTCTACCGCTCTTCACAGCTCCCTTCTTCTTCTGCATCTTTGCTGCTACTCAACCCTCCCTTTACTATTTGCATCCATTTCAGTTCATGGCTCAACTTTCTGAGGACCTAATCGACAAGTTAGGCACAAATTTATATAGTAAGATAACACTCCATTAAATACTTTTAACATTGTAATAGTTCAAATAATAATAATAATTTCTTTGATTTAAAGTGTTGAACAGTGTCGTTACACACATCTGGTTGGTACTTTGCATGTGAAGAATAGTTGACCGAGTTCATTTTTTCATTGCTCAAACACCAAAAATAAAATTGTTATAATATTATAGAATAAAAAAATAGCACGATCTGCAATGTGTTATTTGTTATTGTTTGAACGTTAGATGCTAATAAATACTAATACATACTTCTTGATCATTGAATGTGTACCGACAGAGCTTGTGATCTTTTGATTGTTTGTTGCCTAGTGTGATGAACATAATATGATTTTTCACATAAGATCTGGGAATTAGTTTCCAAAAGCTTGCAACAGGGCTTGCAATTTTTTCATAAATATTGTGTGATCTTACAAAATGATCACCTTGACTACATTGCTTGCATGACTATACCACCATCGGAATGAAATGCATTTGTGACTCTTTTTTACTTTTATCTTTCTGTTTCAGTCGTAGTGAACATTTCTCAAGATTGGAAAAATCTGCACTATAAAAAAGGATTAAGCAATAGAAAGAAAAACATGTCTGAAGCTACTGGTTTCATTGTTAGAACTAAAACATATTTATAGTGTTAGCTAAAATATTTAGGCTCCAAAGAATAATTTTAAATTTTAAAATTTGAAATCAATTTTATCAGTCTTTTTATGTCGTCCAAAGAATTATTATATAATTGAAAATTGAAAAAAAAAATCATACTTGGAAAGCAAAATCCGTAGAAAAATTATTGGCACACTGGGAGTGGGAGGCTGTCAAGTATTTATATTTAAATGTATTAAGAAGACATAATTAAATAGACATTTTTTTTATTAGTTATTAATCGTCACCAAGTTTGGATCACAATTTTGCAATAGCTACGTGGGGCATTTAGACGGGTTGATAATTTGGAACGGTGATAATTTGTGTGGTATATATTAGAATGTGAGATAGATGGGTCAAAGCATTGTTCATGAAATGTATGGAACATGCAGATTTGGTGGATAAATTGGGCGAGAAAACTGTTGACACTACTTCATTATAATATATAGTATAGATATATTTTTTAAATATTAAATTGTGTATATTTACCTTCATGAAATATCTCGTATCTATCTTACATATATTAAATCAAAATCACAATGACAAAATTGTCATAAAAAAGGCCGTCAAAACCTATTTAAAATAAATTTTGCGCTGAAAAAATTCAAAAATTGTGTTTTGGTGGTGGTTTCATGGTATCTCCAAACATGTGATGGTCCCAGATTGAAACCCTTTGTCCACTCTCCTTTCTTTTTTCTCTTTCTTTCTTTCTTTTATTTTTCTGTACTTCTCTTCTTTATTTTTATTTTTTTTTGAACTTACGTTTCTTTCATTTCTCTATCTCTCTCTTTTTTTTTCTAATTTTAATTTATTAACTTTATTAAAACATTTGTCCCTTGCATTTCTTTTTATTTTTTCTTTCTTTCATTTGCTGGACTTATTTATATATCTTTTCTGTTTTTTTGCCTTTTTTCAATTTATTGTTTTTTATTAAATATGTTTTCCTTACATTTCTTTTTATTATTTTTTTGTTTCATCTGCTGAACTTATTTATATTATAAACTAGCTGAAGTGACTCTCTCTCTCTCTCTCTCATGCCTGTTTTTAATTAGTATTTTTATTAAATGATTTTCTCTTACATTTATTTTTATGTGTGAGTGAATACATTAATTATTTTTAGATGACTCTTCAAATTCAATATCAAAGTAAATTAAATATCAAAAGTTCGATATTTATTGTGTATGACTCTTATAATTTGAACATCATTGCTAAATTTAATTTCAAATTTTGAAAAAAAAACAAAAAAAAAAACTTGTGCTCCAACACATATATATATAATATAACCTCTGTTCACATCTCTAAAATGTTAAGAATTATTTAAAGTTGTGCACAAATAATGAAAGATCATTTACTGCAAAAATATATGCTCGTGACTGCAAGATATATTAACTGTCACGACGCACAACACATCAAGTATTCGTACGGTTTTAGCTATAGTGATTACTTGATTTTTTTTTCTTTTTTCTTTTCTAAAACATGAACTGTCAGATGAGGATGGAATGCTTTTTTCCTTTGAGACTTTTTTTATTTCTTTACTTTTAGTTTTTTTTTTATTAATAAGTCATGAAATGTATTTCAATATCCTAAATTAAAGTAGAGAGGATATGGAATATCAGTTCTCCAACTCATTCAACTCATTTTTATTTATTTAAATCTTAATGTCTTTTGCTGTATGGAATTTTTAATTTTTCGGTGAATATAAAATTGTAGATTCAAATGTTGATTTGGATCAATAAAAATATTTGCAGTTTCATTATATTAACATAAAAGTTGTAGTAAAACGTTTCAATCAAACTTGATAAATTATTCAACAAACCTCAATTTAAAATTCATTTTTAAATTTTTACGCATCGTGCGTTGCGCGAGAGATATAAAATAATATAATAAAAATTTAATTATGCATGATTTTTTTGTTAGGTTAAAAAATACAACATATATACAAAATAATATAATAAAATTATATTCGGTACGTCTAATTATTTTTTCCAACTCAAGTGATGTATTTTGTTAAATTAATACAATATTTTATTTTAGTACTTTGAAAAATTAATGAAATTATACCAATAATCATGATCATTATTTTTTTATTTTATTTTTATTTTATCTGATGTTGTGATATTTGACAAACTACACATATAATTTATATACTTTCAAATGTTAAATATATTTGAGACTCATAATATTTTATCATTCAATTACAAAATGAATACATTCAAAATTTAAATATTAATTTTAAATTATTAAATTTGTACAATGTACAAGAGAAATACTAATCTGATCAATAAATCAAAATTATTAGATAATTGAATTAATTGATATAGAATGTTGACTTGTTAATTGCATGACTGAATATGCAATGTGTAAAGTGGGAATGCTGTTTATTAGTCGTCCATTTTTTGGGAAAAAAAAGAAGTCAAAATAGAACTGCAAGAGTTGTTAATGCAACAACACGTTTTTTACGTCCAAATTGGCGGCTGCACCCTAATTTGTTATTTAATGGGCTAATTAAAATTTAATTTTAATCTACTGTAACAGTTTAGTTAAAACTATTATTTTTGTAATCAGAATTATAATTAGAAAAATAATAATAATTCATGTCCATAATCAGAATTGTATTTACTGGATGGACTGAATTAAATTATTCTTTCAGAAGCAAAATTCAGTTTTAATATCTATTTTAATTTATTTTCAGAACATAATCAGATGCAACAACGCGTAAGATGTATATCAGACGGTCAATGCGTTGTTGACCCGGTCAATGTTTTGACCAAAAAATCCGTCAAAATTAGTATGATTCATAATACTGAAAGCATCATTTCAAATGCCCAAAAGTATCATTTGTATCAATAAAAAGTATTGGCCAGAAAAAAAAAAAAAAAAAAACTGTTAAGATTAGTATCAATCGAAACACTAAAAAATATCATTCAAAATTAAAAAAGTATCAGTTGTATCCTATCACCCATTTTCATGATTTTTTTGGTCAACATGTTGATCCGGTCAACACGCTGACCGTCTGAGGTACATCTTATGTGCACGAGTTTTTGCAATATTACTAGATATACATACACCAGAATATAATATTTAAGATTTCAACAAATATATATATTAATAAATATATACTTTAATTAAATAATTTCAACAAGTATTTTAGAGTTTGGTTTAGTAGCATATATATACTCGCACTTCATAGATGAAGTCAATAAAGGCTCCTTGCATAACTTTGTTTTTCCACATTTTCATTTTATTTCACGTTAAATAACAAAAATTGACTCCAATTCTCTCTCTCTCTCTCTCTCTCTCAAAACAGAGAGAAAAAGAAAGAAAAAGATTTATTGTACTTAGTCAGTGGCATAGTCAACACTTAACGATGAAAATCATTGTAAACTCTCAGTTAAGTCAGCCTTGAAAGTTTGAAGGTATATATATTGCAACTCAAATATTTGTAATATATAGGGCTAATTACAATTGAATTCATGTTTGAAAGTTTTAACAAAAGCAATCAGTAATTTAATTTGTAATGTTTAGATATTTTAATAAAAATAACTCAACGTTCAATACTAATAATTTAATTCTCAATGTTTGAACATTTTAAAACATGACCCGATGTTTAGGCAAAAAAAAAACATTTTGGTCATTTTTGGTAAAAATGTAAGTCTGTTATATAGGTTCTCTAGCTTACTTGAAAGTGGACGTGATTGAAATCGACCGAAATAGTATTTTCATCGAAAATGTTGGGTCATTATATTTATGTTAAGATGTTCAAACGCTGTGAATTAAATTGTTATTATTAAATATTGGGAATTAAATTGTACGCAATTATTAAAAGTTGAATTATTTTTGTTAGAACCTTCAAACATTATGAATTAAATGGTAACTTGCCTAATATATATAGTGAAATTTGATGATCATGATTGTATGTAGTTATATCTAATTTTAATATTTATGAGATTTTCTATTTTGATTTTACCATTTCTCGTTCGTTCATAATGTAGAGGAAGAAAATTATGGATAACAAATATAAGTATTTGCACACCTATTTTTTTTAGAAATGATTTAGTTTGATGAGTCTTTTATGTGCTAGTTTTATAACGGGTTGCAAGATAGATCAAAATTCAGATGCAAACATAATTAAACATCAGTAAAATTATAAATATATAATTAAATATTGATGTTTAATTGTGTTTGTATCTAAATTTTGATCCATACATGAAAAACAACCTCGTTCACGTTGATAAGTCCATTTATTTCGTGTTTTTATGGGCATTTTATCCTCTATAAATGTCATTTTTAGTGTGTTTTGAGTCGAAAAGAACCAGGTTGCGGTCAAAGGGCATTCCAAGAGTCGAGTCTGGCGGAAGGGGCATTTTATACCCAGTTATTCACGTTTATCTCACACATATGTTCATCAGAGGCACAGGGGACATCTTCAGTATCCATCCCACATTCGGTCGGTGAAGTGGGCATATCAGATACGGATGGAGCTGATAGATGATGCCGTGCCCACAGTACTCGCACAGACTCGACCATTGGAGCTAAGCTGGACTCCTAGAAGGCGATACAACAAAAAGATAAGCTCAATCGAAGGAGATAAGAGCAATCCCTAAAAAATAGGGATTTTATAAAGCTGAAGCTTATCCAGACCGCTCAGAGAGGGCACGCCATTCAGGAATTTCAGCAGAAGACCCCCGCTTGTGGGGGAAACTCCACTCGGAAATGTAGTTATTTAAACAAGTTTAGTCTCTAGGAAAACGAATCTTTAGACAGTCTGAAACATTTCCACATTTTATTTTTCTGCATTTCATTTTCAGTACGCTGCTTAGGCAGCCAAAACAATCCGAAAGGTCTTAAACCTTCGGGACTTAGGTTATGTACATGCTTCTCGACGTTGGAGTCGAGTTTCTACTTAATTAATTCAGTAAGTTCTTGTTTATTTTATGTCTTTAATTTTTGCAAGTTTAATTATGTCTAGCCTTCTCGGCTAGATCTTTAATTTTGACATTTGAATAATGAAATTGGTTTGAGCATAAATCTGGACTCGTGAGGCCAAAATGGGCATAGTAATGCATGATTAGTTTCCGTTAATTCTTGAGCCTTGTTCCACGTGAGTGTGTGTCTGAAGTGCCCAATGTGGCTGATCACTCGTTAGGTAAAGAGGGCACACTACTATTAATTGAATTGGCGAATCGTGACTGTGTGTTGGTTCATATAGTAATAAGGGAATTAATGGGGTGTTGTGGGCACAAGAGGAATCAGTTGAACACAACAGATCTGGGTCCGTCTAGGGCACACTGCTGCTTGTTTGCTTACATCTCTTAGAGAAATCGGGAGGTAAGTAACTGGTTAGGGGTTTAATCGAAGAGGAATCACTTTTAAACCTAAAATGAAAGAATGGATGAGGAGACGCAGAGATGAATCCGGTCATCATAACTAGATGACATATCATGTATAAAAATCGGTGTGCCCATGATCGAGTTGTTTTATGTTTAAACCAAATTCTAATTCAAATGCCAGAACTTTTTGTTATTTGATATTTTCTTTAGTTCTTTCTGCAGATTTAAATTCAGTTTAGTGACAACACCAAAACCCCCTTTGTGATTGGTTACTTGAAGATAGAATCGCAACAGCTCTCTGTGGGATCAACCCGTACTCATTGGCTAGCTACGCTCACTGTGGGCACAGGAGTTTACAAATATATTTTTGAGCGCGAAACGACCGTGTGTCGCACGTGTTCGTCTTTTTTTTTCTTTTTTTTTTTTCTTTTTACTAAGCAATGTAAAGAGAGGGCAAGGACTTCAGTCTGAGGGTCTAGTCAAGACTGACCAACCAACCTTTATTCATATAAATCTCTACCTCACAAATTAATTCAATAAGAGAAGCTCATTGGACTAATTAAATTTAGTAACCATTCTTTAATAGCTACTTATTAAATCATAAAAATATTAATATTAATTTTAATAATCCTATTATTTCTACGGGTATAATTTCACGATTCACGAACATTTAATTCTTATATAGTAGTTCGATCGTATTGCGCGCAAGAACCGCTCAAAATTTAAAATATTTGGGAAGTTGATATTGAAAAATATGAGTTATATCAATATATTATTATATATATATATATAGTATTTTCCAGAAAGTGGAAACATTCTTTTCTTTTCTTTTCTTTTTCTTTTGAAATTTTAAGAATAATTTATTTAAAAAATTGGGTTGGTATGATTTGAAGCCATGTGTCTATATTCGACCGATTTATTTATTTATTTTTAATTTGGGTCGATGATTACTAAGCTCTATTAATAATTTAATCGATATAGACGAGACAGCCTGTCTGCCGTATTAAGATGGGTTAATCAAATTATCAGCTGATTGAAAATTAATTAAGAATTTTATATTTGTTTATTTTACATGCACATACGAAATAAATAAATATATGCATTAATTGGAATATTGGATGGCAGTTGATAGTTGACTTTGGTTCAAAACAAATAGTATAGTAAATTGGTTTAAGGAAATTGTTAGTCCATGCATTACACATCTTTTTAATATATAAAATTTATATAATTATTATATGAGTGATATTTTCTATAGTTGGTGCATGGAGGATGTTGGGAAAATTCATGTTTTTTGTCAATTACAGTCTATTACTAATCAAATCAACTTCTTAACTATCCACTTATAATTTTGTTTTCTATTAATAAAAAAAAATATTAAATTGGAGTATTTGATTCTTAAATGCCGAAATATTTAAATAGTTGAAATTTGTCATAATCGATCATTGTGATTGTGATTAGTACCACTAATCATATATTCTCCAATATGGCAATAACCAATATTAGACTAATCCTAGTTGCAATATTGCATTGCCATAAATAAGAAAAAATAAATTATTTTAATCCCCCAATTATCTAAACGCCCTGACTCGAAACATGCATCATTTGGTCAAATATGCTAGGCGTTACTATATATTTAAAATAAAGTAAATGCAAGTAGACAAAAACTTTGCAAACTTTGTAAATTATATGGCACACATTTCCACTACCTTTTCCATAATCATTTGATTTCAAACATGTCATAACAGCACACCCAAAATGACACATATTGAGTAGATTATAATCATTTATTTTATTTCTAAGCCAAAACTAAAATAATGCAAGTTTGATTATAAACACGCAAATATTATTATTCAATATGAAGAACTATAATGACCGTTAATTATTCAGCTATATAATTAATTGCTAAATCGGTAAAATACGATGAAAAATCATAAATTAAGGTAACACTATAAATGAGTACCTATATTTAATACGTATTTGAAGATACGTAATATTAAATTATTAGTGAAATATATGCAAACAAGTGCATATATATATATAGCATATATAATGTAATAAAATAAAAAAATATTTAATTTTAATAAATTAAAAGGCTAAAAAAACTATAATGTTATGGCAAATTAATGTGCATGCTCCCCAACCATTTGACTTATGTGTATACTAAATATTGATTTGCACTTTTAAAATATTAAGGAGTTTTATTAATTTAGAATTGGGAAGATATTTAGTGGTGAGAGTGCTTTTTAAAATTGTAATCTTTAAAAATATTTTAGAAATTTTGTCAATTAATTATGACTCGAGTTACTCTGTATATAGAGTTATGAATATCGATTTAAGTTCTCAACCATCTATCATTTAAACACTTTGAAGCTGCTTTTTCAGAAAAATTATTGCCATTTATCTAAATATACAGCTATTAAATTTTATGGAACCCACACATTTTTCATTTAATTGCATATAATATTCACGAACACTTTTATTTGTCGAATTTTTTAAATCCCATCTTGGAAAATAAACTCCCATTATCACAAAATTATCATCTAAAAAAAAATCGTTTTTTTGAAATTTATCCAAACAAGATTCACTTTTTCTTATATAATCTATTATTAGAATATACAACAATTAAAACCCTCAATTTATTTTATTTGGTCTCTGCTAAAAAAATGGCGATTGGAGAGTGTGTGAGTCAAGAAAGCCGGTTAAGTTATTCTGAGTTCAAACTACACCAACTTTGCACACACTACACACAGTGAGCCCACCCAACCCACCCCTTCTCTATATATAGACGACAGCGAGCTTTGCTGGAGTTCCATTCACGCTTTATTTCCTTGTTGGCTGCTCAAAATTTTCAGGTAAATATTTGTTTTGTGGAGCATGTTCGAACGTGTCTGTAATTGCTTGATCTTTCTTAGTATTTTCTTTTCTCGGATCAGGTTTTCTTGAGAAGGGTCTTTCGTTTTTCTTGCAAATTTCGCTAGAGCTGAACTTCTTGGTTATTCCCTTTTTTCAATTTCAGTTTTTTAGATCTAATTTATGAACCAGAGATGTGTGTTTGAAGCTGTTTGTTGTGTTGTTCTTTGGTGGAGATCTGTTAGTGTGTGTGGGAATATAAAAGAATTCAGTTGGGTTGATTATTATGTTTTTAATCATTGTTGCTATTACTAGATAAATTGGTTTTGAGTAATAGTTTGAATTGGATTGAATATTACCTAACATCATGCTTATTCTGTGATGCAATAAAAAAGAGATCTTTTAGAAATTTGAGGATCATGCACAAGATTATGTTTAGTCTGCAGCTTCACGTTCTTTAATCGGTATACATTGTGCACCTAAACTTAATGAAATTCATTTTAACAGGCTTTAATTTGCTCAAAAGTTGATCATGGCACCAACAGCAGATTCGATCAAGCCTAGAGGTATCTTTGTTATTATGCATGTTTTGCTGAATCCTGGGGGTTTTCACTCCCCAAGATTTGATCTTTACTTTAGTCATCGATTAGATGTGAAGTATCTGAATCACTTTGCTAAAAATCTCGCTCATTGAGTTTTTAGATTGTGCTTAATAACATAGAGAAGTTTAATGTATTGTGTTGGTTGAGTGCAAGGCTATCTTCGGGCATGATCAACTGGTAGTCTTCATGTAGGACATGTACATTAATATTTTTTCCTGAAAAAAAATAAAAATCTTTTGGGATAAAAATGATTTGAAAAGTGAACTTTTCCACCTGACAGCGATTTATATTCCTGTCAAACTCAAGGCGGTTAACCGTTTTATTGTCTATGGAATAAAATATTATCAAGACATAGAAGGGATTTTTTTTTCTCTTATCTGCAGCGTTTCTAATATCTTTTTGCACCATTCTTGTTATTGTATACCATTACTTGCCTTGCTTGAACAGTTCAAAAGTTTTTTTGTGTGGATATTTTGCCTTTTATAGTTCAAAACCTCAAGCATCTGCTCTCTTTGTTGGAATTTGAAGTGTTTTAGCACATCTATCTTGCAGCACACAAACTTTATTTGACACTGCAATCTTGGTCAAATCTATTTTCTTGCCTTTCTAAACTTTTCCTGTGATATAGATGTTTGCATCGTTGGAGTTGCCCGAACACCTATGGGTGGTTTCCTTGGTTCTCTTTCATCATTGCCAGCAACCAAGCTCGGATCTATAGCTATTCAGAGTAAGACTACCAAATCTACTTTGCATCTTTCTATTAGAAAATTATTTCTTCGAATGATTAGAAATTATGCTTTTCTAATCTATTACTGACTTTCAGGTGCTTTAAAGAGAGCGAACATTGACCCCTCACTTGTACAAGAAGTTTTCTTTGGAAATGTACTCAGTGCAAACTTAGGACAGGCTCCTGCCCGTCAGGCAGCATTAGGTGCAGGGATCCCGAATTCAGTAGTCTGTACAGCTATCAACAAAGTCTGTGCCTCTGGAATGAAAGGTTAGGTTCACACCATTTGAAAAATCATAATCTCTGTTTTTTGGTTTGTGTTGTTGAATATTATCTGTTTGTCATGGCAGCAACTATGCTAGCATCACAAACTATCCAGTTGGGCATCAATGATGTTGTAGTGGCTGGTGGCATGGAGAGCATGTCTAATGCCCCAAAATACCTCGCAGAAGCAAGGTTGGTATTCTACTTCTAAGCAGTTTTGCTATGCTTATTTCTATTTTCTATGAGGATATTTGTTGACGATGATTAATATTGTCAACCGGTTAAGATTAAGATATCTTATGAACATAACCGTAGAGTGAAGAGTTTGTTGATGTTTCGACATTATCCAATGTGTCACATATTCACTTGGTATTGGCATATTCCAGAAAAGGATCTCGACTTGGACATGATTCTCTTGTTGATGGAATGCTAAAAGATGGACTTTGGGATGTTTATAATGATGTCGGCATGGGGGTTTGTGCTGAATTATGTGCTGAGCACCATAGTATTACAAGAGAGCAGCAGGTTTGTCTTTACTATTTTATCTCCAAGAATTTGTATTTTCTAAACAAGTTCGTTCAGCCTTTGCATGATTTACGATACAACTTCATTTTTACCACAAGTTGTTGCATTCTAAAAGAAATATCTCATTATTTTCCTTGCATCTGTAAAGGACTTGTTCTACCTTTTTCTCACCAGTTCCTTTTTTTTTTTTTGGCACTATGTCAAATTCTCACTCAATCCGATTCCCCAATTTCCATATGGACCTTTAAGTGGGAAACTAGATACAAATTGAAACCTTTTCCTTTTTGGCAGCACTTGCTAACATTCTGTGTTTAGTTCTGTTATCTGTAAATTTGTAGCACTCGGCTGTTTGATATGATGTTTATTACACTGTTTTTTCTACACAGGATGATTTTGCAATCCAAAGTTTTGAGCGTGGAATTGCTGCTCAAGATGCTGGCTCCTTTGCATGGGAGATTACTCCAGTAAGATAACTGGACATTGACTTGTAAGCACAGCTCATGTTTCCTGCTGTTGCACTGTTAACTCTATTATTATCGGTGCAGGTTGAAGTATCTGGCGGGAGAGGAAGGCCATCCACCATTGTTGACAAGGATGAAGGTCTTGGAAAGGTGAATTTCACTAATGATTCCTTCTTGCTTATTTCCATCAAAATATCCTTGAAAAACATTGATTATTTTATCAATAAATTGCTATTTTAACAGCCTGTGCATGTATTGAACAATGTAGGCTCGCATCACTACGCCTTGGTTTATCTCAATCATGAGATTATATGCATGTGCAGGCACATGCTAGTTGCAATACATTAAATATGTTAATGCTCATTATTAAATACCCCTTTTTTATGGTCAGTTCGATGCTGGAAAGTTGAGGAAGCTAAGACCGAGTTTCAAGGAAACTGGTGGTACTGTCACTGCTGGCAATGCTTCTAGCATAAGGTCTCACACATTTCCTTTTATCCTTCATATTAATCTTATTCCTGGATATGAAGGGCACATTTCAACTGACCTCTGTTCGTTAATGCTCAGTGCAACTTCCTTAACTGCATGCTGGAGCTTTCATTTACGTAAAATATTTGAAAAGTTTATTGATGAGTGAATTTGATCTCATTTGCAGTGATGGTGCTGCAGCTCTTGTTTTGGTAAGTGGACAGAAAGCTCTGGAGCTTGGGCTTACAGTCATTGCAAAGATCTCAGGATATGCTGATGCCGCTCATGTATGTTTTCTTATATGTCTTTCCTCGTGAATCTCGAACCTTCTCTTTTACCGTAATTTATTTCAGTTTGTGATGGTTGAGTTTACAATTTGCAGGCCCCAGAATTGTTTACGACTGCCCCAGCTCTTGCAATTCCCAAAGCAATTTCGAATGCTGGCATAGAAGCATCTCAAGTAGACTATTATGAAATCAATGAAGCTTTTGCGGTATGTCATTACGTTTCTTCATCCATAAAAGCTAGAGTCCGCCGACTAAAAGCTAGCCATCTTATTCTACAAATATGATCTCGTGCAGGTTGTGGCTCTTGCAAATCAGAAGCTGTTGGAGCTTAATCCAGTGAGTTCTTAACCTACGAAAAATTACTAAATAATTGATAAAAAAAATATACAAAGATACATCTACTTTGTTACCTGTTTGTGTTATGACTTATGATAGATAGATAGATAGATAGATTACATCCTTCTGAACTTTTATCTGTTTTGCAGGAAAAAATTAACGTACATGGTGGAGCCGTCTCATTGGGACATCCTCTCGGTTGCAGTGGCGCTCGTATCTTGGTCACTCTTTTGGGGGTATGTTATCATCCTCTCTCTACGAATCTTTTTATTCCAAACAAATGTCTTGAGAATCATCTAAGCATGGAATGGCGTTCTTCACCACTTGGGATTTTCAGATTCTATAAATAAACATTGAAAATTAGGAAAATGTGATGATTTCCAATGTCATTGACACGCTCAAATCGTCCTATCTCAGGTGTTGAGGCAAAAGAACGGAAAGTATGGAGTTGGTGGTGTTTGCAACGGAGGAGGAGGCGCCTCAGCCCTTGTCTTAGAACTCGTGTAACCCTTCCCTGTTTGTGGTAAGCCAAGGCTCAAATTTCTGCATTACTCTATCCTGCTTGAATAGTTACAGTAGAAGACAAAGCAACTGTAGTTAGTGCAACCGCCTTTTGAACTACTGAAAACTAGCCATTAAACTCGCTTCGAGGCAAACTCTCCCGTCTGGGCTAGAATCGAGTGGAGCTAGTAGTTGAACTACTTGAATCTAATTTTCATAGCGTGTGACGATTTCAATCTTTGGTTCAATTTTAAGTTCAAGCTTCGTTTCTAGGCTATGCCTTGATATTAGTGTGTTTCACCTCTTTTTGTATGACTGATGATGCTGTTGTACGGTGATGTCCGGTTTTAAAGTCGACTAACGTTCGCCTCCTCTGTTGCAGATTTCCTTCAGACGACGTAACTGGCAGCAGAAGGAACCATGCCTGGTTTCTAGAGCGTTGAAGAGATGGAGAAAGCAGAGTAAACTAGGCTTATCTGTACCATCTTTCAGTTTTAGATGAAATTATTGGAGTTTTTCTGTCTTTTTTTCCTCTTCTTGAGCCAAATAAAATTTAACCTACTTAGAGAGTAGAAGAGAGTGTATTCCTAATACAGTTTGAAGTGTGTATTTATCTCAATAAATGATAATTTTTCTTGTCATATTTTATTTCATCAGTTCATGTTGCATGTGTATGGAACAAACGGTACACCAAGATTAAAACACGATGCTATGTCGCATTTTGGTGTTGAATCTTATATATGTTTCATCATCACTAATGGACGTCTCGTGTATTCTCACGTCATTGTATATGTATTGATGAAATGAAACTTGAGATGTAACACTAGAATGTAAGTGAAAACAAAACTATCAAAAGTTGAAACAGCATCTGCCATCGGCGTACCAGCACATGTTTTTTGTTCACAATTGGTTTGATTTTTCTGTTACATTTTATACTTACAATATCCAATATACATGACGTGCATTGACGATATCAAAACATGAAATGTAACATAAGAATCTCATACTGCTCATAATGCACTGAAATCATACAATCTACTACAACCAACCCCCTGCTGCTTTCCAAAACAACACAGAAAACTGCCACATTGTCTTGAATTTCGAGATTCAAGTTATGGAAAGACAAAACTACCCCTCAAACAAAGTTAAAGAAACAACCAAGAACCCAAAACAATGACTAAGAAGGCATGTTGTAACATGATATAAAAAAGAATATATGGTCGAGTTGCCCAGAGCGCACCAGATGCACATGGACTCGGACTCGAGTTTCAGACTCGAGAAGTGCCGAGCTTCCGTTCAAAAAGCCGTTGGAGGAGGAAAACCTGAACGGAGCTAGCTCCGATAAGAGCCAACGACTCGAATATTGCCTTGTAGACTGCTCTGTTGCTCATAGATTCATTAACTGCAGTAAGAAACACACTGCATCACACATCTTTCCACATGATCAACTTTGTTCACGAGCTCACTCACTCTCTCTCACACATCATCACCCCTGCATTCTCTGTTACTAACTCTTGAACACAAAGTTAATGAAACATGTATGCATCTATGGAGACTCACCAAGAGGTTGGCGATCAGTTTGAGCCTCGAGCCAGTGCTGCTCGAACTGGATGTTATGGAGAGCCTCTTCCAACTTGGCAATGTGCTCGACAATCGGGTTGAAATGCTCTGCAACACGAGGAAATTAAACCGTTGTTTCACTTCATCAATACACGCGAGCACTAATTAATACAAGCATATATATACCATTCTGAGCGTGTTGATCGTAGGTTTTGTAATGGCCTACAAGGACGTCGAAATCTACAGTCTCGTGAAAGGGAGATTTGTTGGAGAAACAGAAATGGTAGATCCCTTTTCTTTGAGCCATGAATTCGTATTTGTCGCTTATCTTGTTGTGGAACTCTCGAATCTTTTCTCCACCTGGTCCCTTTATCTGCATGCAGTAATATATGATCAGAGAGAGAGAGAGAGAGAGAGAGAGGAGAGAGAAAGGAATGTAACGTACGACGAGATCAATGCCATCATCGATGTGATGCCAAGAAGCATCGGCTTTGATGACAACAAAGGATGCATGAATAACGTCTCCCTCGTACAGAACATTATGTGAGAAACACTCCTCTTTGTCGATCACGAATCTGATCGCCATTCCTACTCTCATCAAACATGTTGTTATCATCCAGAACATGATCAACAATATTCTTCCCATCACAATTAATTTATTTCTTCAAACAAACAAATTAATTACAGCTAGCGACAGGAATCTATGTTGCATGCAGCTACGATCAAAGATTAATTGATCATTTCATGGGACTTACTGTCGGATTTCTGGGTTTTTTTTATGGGATCGGTTGGAAGAAGCTAAGAATCTGATCTTAGGCAATTCCAAAACAAGCTTGACTTAGTTGATGGAGTGAGATCTCAATTATGGTTCAAAAATGAAAAAAAATTTAAATAATTTTATCCATCTAGAACCCCATAATTTATTAAACTATCAAATTAGGTGATTGAAACTATCGATTTAACACTCCGAAAATCATGCATTCCAATTTTTAATATATATTTAAATTTTTTTTTAAAATTTAATAGATAACGGAGATTTTTTTTGTTGACAATTTATTTTACAAAATTTAAAAATAAATAAAGATCGTGATTTTTGGAATGACTGATAATTTCATTCCTTCGCGTACCAAATGAATAGTTTTCATATTTCAAATCTTTGATTTATAGATAACATATTTTGAGTCTTGGATCAATAGAGCAATAATTTATACTTTTTCTAAAATTAAATTCGTTTGGGAGAACAGAAATGATCCGAAACTAATCCATTCATTTCAAGTACAAGGTATGTATTCACTTATGTAAAACAAGTCATGAAAAATGATCGATTTATTAGTGAATTGAATAAGATAAGCTAGCAGCATAGCAAGAGGGCAGCATATTAGTCACAAGACCAAGTTCCCACCATATGGCGAAGGGGTACTACAAATCTAACGCAAGGTACAAGGATGCACTTCTACCAACTCCGTTTAGGTATGCAATACGAGATGAAACACCGAATACAACTCTTCGTCTACTTTCAGCTATACAGATTGAGCAACTGTGTATGCTACTCAGAGATCATCACATTGGAGATGTCACGATCCTTCAGCTAGCCGCTTCCATCCAGTTGCCCGAGGGAGGCTAGATGTGCCATATATTGCTGCAACATCACAAGAAAAGGAGGAAAAGAAAATTCAGAGGATCAGCAATATAACCGCTTGAATCAGAGAAGCCACATTTGTATTTCCAATCTGATGCACCAAATGATGTACATCGTTATCATTAACCAGTACATCTCTCTCTCTCTCTCCTTCGAAAGGACTACCCACATTCTGATGAAGGGGCAATGTATAGGTAGGAAAAATATCAGGCACTATCACAAAAAAATGAAGAAAAAAACATAAAACCATCTAAGCCCTCTCAAATCTTATGAAGGGATATATATTTCAATGTTCTGTGAATCTGTGTTCATACGCAACAAAAGCAGATGACACACAAACCTTTCCCCCCTTCTCCCGGTGGGATCAGAAACAAAGAAGTTCTGTCAATTAGATTGAAAATGATACAGGTACAGAGGGATGAGGAACCCCATTCAAAGGGAAGAAACAAAGATGGAAAAAGAATATTGTATCATCAATGACTTACTGCATGGTATGCATACGGTGATTTCCCTTGGCGTTCAAAATGTTTAGCCAAAATGCTCCATTCAATTGGTCCCCACTCCTCTATTTCAAAGCAATTTCCAAGTGCGGTTTTATATAACTACAAATGTAATGAACAAAAGAACAAAACTGAGAAAACTCAAAAGCAATTTCCAAGTTTAAACTCAAAAGAACAAAACTTTAACATTCAAAGTTCTTCCAAGTGCAGAGCACACTAACCGGTACATTATTAACATAAGTGATGTACAATATTCTAGATAAAGAATATCAAATATATAAAACTGAGAAAACTGAAGGCTTGCCACCAAGGATACAGTAATTACAAGAATGCATTAAGGTCAGACTTTTCTGCGTTTCTGCTACTAATTGAACATCAACAGCCGACAAAATTATTAGAATCAAACTTCAATTTAAAATGAATTTGAAACAGCCAAACCACTTCTTGAGACATTGACATGGCCTATGAACTTATGATAAAAAAAATTTCATTTCCTGGCTCCTTAACTGCATAACTTTTTGTTTTTCTTAATAACTCTAGTCAACATACCTTGGAAGTATCTGTGAGAAGCTCAGTGCCAGCAGGATAAGATGCATAGAATTGATCAGCCCTCGAGTATCCAGCTCTTGTCCTGCAATATCCAGATAAAGCATGAAACTAAGATTGGAAATACACACGAGAAGTTCAATAATAATTCTAGAATAAGAAGGAAAGTAAACAACCAGCTTCACCAAATTTGCTTCTTCTCTGGGTAGTAAATCCAACAAAATCTCATTTCCACTATCGGTCAAAAATCAAAATGAACATAATTCTATCTTATGAATCAGTTTCGCGTAAAGAAAAAGTTTCCAAAAGCTTGAAGGAATGGAAAAACAAGTGCAAAAGGGCGTCCGTAACTAGCTCTACACTCTAAGATGGCCAAATTACAGAACCAACGACAGTAAATAGGGAATCCCAGTCCAATAACTTGTAAAGACAATGATTTTCGACCCCTAACTTTACGTTTTGCACGGAAATAAAACAAGGCCGTAAACACTTACGTATTGTTGCAGTAAGCGTAGCTGATCAGCGCAGTAAAACAGTAAAATCCAGTGTAAGAAACAATTCTCCGAAACTTCTGAATGTTCAGAATTTCTAACCATCCATCACGGAGCCTGTGCCACATTTTCGATGAATCGGAATTGATATTTACACCAACAATCCTGAAAAAAACAAATGTAGCATTCATTCAGGCATTTCATCAAACATCGCATCGACCATTAAAAAAGTAAAGAAACTCCCAACCTCCGGTCATTTCAAATTCTGCAGTGGAAAATACAATTCACCCAGTAAAAGAAACCAAGAAATCAAAATTGAAATGCAGCTAGAAACTCATCTCAATGGGTCCACAGATTATTTAAGGAACGATCGTAAAAAGAAAAAGAAAAAGAAAAAGAAATCATGAACCTGAAAGAGAAACCCACACACAAAATCATCAAACTGCAAACCTTCTAAGTGAGATGACTGCCTGCCTCCGCCGGATTATCGCCGGAGATAAGTTTTCGCAATCGACGTCGTCAGTTCACTGTGGAGTGTATGTGAGGGTGAGGAGCGAGATGACTGCTGAGGTTTAAAATGGGATTTTTTGTATATATTCATTTATTTATATAATTATTAGCTGCGATTTTATTAAAAACAAATTAAAATTAAACATACAAATGTTTGCATCAATTTTTATAAAAATAACTGCTAAAATATAAATAAAAATTAAATTTTAATATATAAATGTTTGTAGCAAATTCTACGCAACTCGCTGCTAAAGTAGAAGTATATAAATCTTTGCAGCAATTTTTACGAAAAGCGCTCCCAAAGTATAAAAAATAAAAATAAAAAATCTTATATAAATGTTTGCTAAGGTATAAAAAAACATAAAAAATTAACAAATAAATATTTCCAATGATTTTTAAGAAACCAATGTCCCGTGCTTATAAACCAAACTATGTGTACATATGAGATCATAATCTTCTCGACCGTATCATGATAACTTCTACCCTATCCCATGTGGTAATACCAACATGAAATGGGATTTTGACATATATACAAACACGAAAAGTGATTGTATACATGTCATATAAACTCATTAATTCTACACTCCAAATGACAATCTCATCTATGTGGGTAATGTAAGAAAGAATTTCCCCAATCGTGGCTCTGAAAATGTTGAATATAACATGAAAGGTTCGCATTCCGTACATTTTTGTTCGAAAAACACCAATATAATGTTACAACAAGAAACAGAAGAAGCAGCCTTTAAGTTTTGAAACCGAACCATGTTCACACAACCTGAGCTGACACAGGCAAAACCTAGGACAAGACAACTAACTGTTTGCAGCAGCTGTGAATATAATGCTCAGTTGAACAGCTTCATGAAACCATCGAAAAGCTTCAGACCACGTAACTCCCCGCTTCTGATATCTCTCAATCTCCTCCTTAGTATCTGATGGCAACAAGAAATGAGGCGTAAGACGATGATCATATCAAGCAAGCTTAAGAAAAAGTTCAAGAACGTGTGAAATGTGCATGATCTAGAGGAGCCTGCAGGCAAGATTGAGAGTCCCCTTACATATTGTGCACGAAACAGCATCCTCCGTTCGCTGGTGCATAAATCAACAGCGAGCTGTTTCAGAAACAGTTTTCTGTTCAGAAGCTTCGGGTTTGTCACGTCCAAATCCATTGATCCGCTAGCCTGTCGAGCAGAAGAAAGTTTTAGTTATTGCTGTGATGCTCACTTTTTACTGTTGTGTTTTTTTCATTCAGAGAATCTCTTACCTGAAGGAACTTGGAGTACTTCGAAATGCTGGCCTCACAAGCATCGAGAATGAACTGCAACGCGTCTTCTTCTATTTCAGGATACCGTAGGTCTTTTTTGGATGTGGACTTGTTTGAAGCAGCAGAAGCCATCTGCAAGAAATTTGTCAGGAGAGATTATATTAAATATCCAGAATGTATGTATTCTTGCCTCGTACGAAGTAAAAAAGATATTCAGACAGACCTCATCAAACTGGTTTTGCATACTTGGGGGGCTTACTGCTAGGTAAGCATAGGCCATCAACTCCAAGGGCCAACCAGTTATTTGTAAGGGAAAACAGTGTGACCTGTTAACAAACACGATACATCACCATTAGCAACTCGTTCGTGCTTAGATTACTAAATCAGTTACTAAGTCACACTCACGCAGACAGCCCATGCTTCTTCAAAGCAGCCGACTTCTCTTTGTAACACTTGTCGGATTTTTCAAGTGACAGAGGCAACTCAACAGAGTCACTAGGGTTGGTGCCTTCCGGGGGGACAAATCCATATGAAAGCAACAGCTCTCCATTTGATTTCTTACCGTATGATATGAATACCTGCATCAAGTTATAACCAGATTATGTTCCATATTGCATGTAATCTTTGAAAGAGACAATCAAGATAATGTTAACAGAAGTGTAATGCTATTTCAGTTTGTTTTCACAAAATCTTTCTGTGACATCAAAATATAAACATATTGGTGCCACAATTCCTGAAGCTTTTGTACCTGCTCACCTGGCTGATATGCTCTGTCTGTCGTGAAAACAACTCCCTGAGATGATTTGTCATAGTCCAGAAATGTTTCTACCTAGATCAACCAAAACATTAAGATTAGAGTGAAAATCGTGGCAACTCAAGCATTGGGAAGCATGGATAGCGTATTCCAGCATATTAGCCTTACCTCGCAACTATGGTTGAGCATATCTGCCCAAGGAACCAAGGCAACCCTTCCATCCATGGAGGGTAGACGAACCTGTTCATAAATTAAGAATTTAAGATAAAAATATTGTAGAATTAAAAAAATGATAACAGCATAAATACATAATGGATAGACAGTGTCAATAAAATTGCACTGGCACATATATGTTCCTTAAGCAATATTCAGCAACTATCAAGTACAACTTACCAAGCGAGAAAAAAGAATGCCGAATGACCATCTAAAACTCTCCATGTTAAAAACCTGTATCATACATAGCAACAGTCAAATGAAGCAAGAAGGCTCTAGGGGAGCATGGAGAAAGAAAGAATTCCTCAGTCGAATATCATAAAATGATCACAAAAATGCTCATAAAGTCATAAACCCTTTTCAGTTCTATAAAGCAAGACTTAGAGGGTGTAGATTAAAGTATGCCAGATGCAATGTCGATCAGACACAAACACAGACTGTTATAATGGATTGTGTACCTCTGCAGGAAATAAATCAGGATACTTGGAAAATATCCTGTCTTGTAAGTCATTGTATCTGCACAAGAAGTTTAAGATAGCCGTCTTAGAAATCAGAAAGCACAAGAAACTGTAACCAACACGTGAGATCAATGGCATACCAATCGATAAAATTTAAAACGTAGATGCAATATGGTCTACTATGAAATGATCAAGAGAAAGAACTCGTACGTTCCAGTAACATCATTGATCCTCTCTATTGCTCTCTGTCTTATTTGTGAGGCTTCAAGATATCTGTCTAGTTCCGAACGTGTCCTGAAATCACATGGAGCTTCTGTAGAGAAACCAACTGAGCACAGACCCAATACGTGTACATAGGGACAACTGCAACGAACTCCTCCACAGACCATTTAATACAGGCTTACCAGTACAAAAGTGAATATGGCTGCCTTGGCAAGGCTGAAATGTAGTTACTCCATCTTGAAGAGTTCATGAGACCTGCCTCACTAATCAAATAGGTTGCAAGCAGTGGCCAATCTGGCACATTATACTGTTTTAGCACCTCACCAACCTCACGACAGCTCCATCCCTAAAGCCACATCTCCAGTGCAAAAGCAAACAGAAGTTAAGTAACTAATATAGTCAAAGTTCGTGACTAGTTAATCAACACAGAAATCCCTAGAAGGAAATGTTTAAGAGATACTGAACATGAAATGACTCCTTTTCCAAACGAAGAGACCTTTTTTCCCTTGACTAGGATTGTATTTTTCTTTGTTAGCTGGTATTTAAGAAACTTTGTTCCCTATTGCTATTGGAACAACATAATATATACGTAAACAATGAAAATATGTCTGTGACATTTAACATATGAACTATCTCAAGTTACTAAAAGTCTAAAAGTATTGAATTACTAGCAAAAAGTAGGGTGTTGCTCCTAGAGGCATGGTATGTGGGAATTTGGATGAAACTGTTTCAAATCAAAGGTCACTTGACACATAATTTTATGAAGAAAAATAAAAATAGTGGTACATACACTATGTTTTCCCGAGTGATGACGATAGTGGTTACCATATAATATTCTCATTGTAAAAGGGTACAAGGAATATCTATTCTTGGGTAGCATTAATCACATTAGCTGATCTTTATGCAGTCTTTTCCATGAGTGGTGGGTGGCATTTCTCAAAATATCAAGGGAAAGCCTTTCCAGTTTCCTTGGCTGAGTAACTTAATATTTTATAATACAGGCGAATATCAATAAAAATTTACTTAAACAATTTCTAACGAGGAATTGGTCAACTCATCAGGCTCATGACCTGAAGATTGCAGGTTCGAATCCTGTCCCCGCCTAATCAGTGGAACATTCTTCACCGGGATAAAAGGCTGGTCCCAACCCGTCTACCAATGTCATTTCATGAAGATGGACACTGGCTTGGGGGCGGGCGCCTATCCGACATATAATCGGTACAGCCGGTATAGAAGATTCTTACTGTGAAAAATCGTTCCACCCTATTCTCAGCTTTACTAATAACTAAAAAAAAAGTTGTTCATCGATGACATCCCATGATCAAGAATAACCAAAACACAACGTTTCTGTTATAACCATAGCCCCCAACTTCACCTCTGATGGTAACAATGCAACTCAAACACATTATATTCCACTCAGTCTCTCCATTAAAGTAATATAACGTCATTCAATTTCCATCAAGATCATCTTCAAAAAGCTAAGTAACCAAAAGTAACAAATATCAAACAGTCAATAAACTCTAAACCAACCAAACAAAATAAAGAATCCAGCAACAGACAATCCCGGCATACAAAATCATAAAAAACAGGACACAAATATCATAACCAAAAAGAAAAAAGATAAACCTATTAAACTCACAGAATCAGCAGTGATGAAAAGCGAGGGAGGAACAAACAGCAACTTCTCTCCTTTCCTGATATTCTTGAGAGCAATAAGACCTCTCTCTCCAACTTCCACTCTCTCTATAGCCATCTTCTGCGGCGGAAGCCCGCTCGCCGACAGCCACTCCTGCAGCGCCGCCGCGTTTTCCAGAGAGTCAGCGTCGCATCCCCACGCCACGCCATTCTGGACTGTACTCTCGGTCGCGCCGCTGCTGGCGGTGGAGACCGAGCACCGAATTCGATCAAAAAGGCTGCTTCTTTTGGCGGTTGATGGGGCGAAGCAGCGATGGGAGTGGATTGTGGTTGTGTATAGAGATGGGTTTTGTGAGAAAGTGGGTATGAGCATCGTTTGGAGGATTCTTGAAGCTTCTGCCATGGCGATGGCGCCGCTTTTGATTTACTGCTGCCTGCCTTATCTAGTTCTTGCTTCAAGTGATTGGTAGTTTTCTAACTGTTAGATAAATGCTTCTAGTTTTTGGAATTTGCACATAAGTCCCAAAGAGATAGATAATTCCACTTGGGTGTCGTATTTTTGGTAGCATAAATTTGTGTGATTTAGATATGAGTCGGACTTCGGTAATTTTCAATTTCATATCTTTGTTTTTCTTTCATTATTTATGCAATTGTTGGTTGTCTTTCACCACGAACTTTGTTATACAAGATACAGGCCAACTTAAAATAATTTTATTTTCTCATATTCATTTTACTTTTTTTTTAATTTATTAAGTTGTAATTAGTCGCTCATGAGTGACGGCTTGTGATTTCTAATATTTTGGTTGAATAAATTTTGTTCAATTCGGGCATAAATCAAATGTATGTAAATTTTTTTACTCGTGCTCATTCTTAAAAAAATATTACGAAAGTGATGGCACACTAGGTAATCTCTCTTGTACAATAGGTAAATGATATTTGAAAAATATAACGTGACATGCTTGCACCTAATGATGTTGATGATATTTTAATTCGAGATATTCAATTCCAAATTATATCACTTGAACACTAAGTCACCCATAAAGAACTCAACTTTTCTTGTATTGCATTGTCAATTTGTCATGGCTCACAAGTCGCAATTGATGATTTAAATCGGAAAAATGTGCAAAAACACCTCCAATGCTTATTTTAAGGGGCGCTTAACATTTTTCTTGGAGTAAATACCAACCCAACGTTTAACAAAAGCAGCAAATTTCCCCTCCCCTCTCCCAACCATGCCAAAAGTAATGCTTATTAAAATAGGCATGTAAATGAAATATCAAATTTATTTTATATTACCTGCATCTATATATACTGTATATTATTTATATTATTTTTGTTACATACATATATAGGCATGGAAATGAAATTTTATATTTAATTTTATTTCTCATTACTTTTTTATTACATGTATTTTTCATACATTTTAAAATAAATTTCATTCACAAAAATACAAATTCAAAATCAATAATAATAATAATAATAATAATAATAATAATTCAGGTCTATAATTAAAGGGAGGTTATAATTTTTTAGTGATGGAAAAAATTATGAATAAAAATGTATTTTGCACAAAAAAATACTATTTTGGGATATGGGAGAGGGAATTTGCATTTTTTGGGAAATGTTAGGGTGATATTTATTTAAAAAAAAAATAACGTTAAGGATGAATCCCTCTCTTAAAATAAACGTTAGGGTTGTTTTTGTATCTTTTCCCATTTTAATTTGATTACCTTAATTAGTATTTCATTTTATTATGTATGTATACGTGCAATGCACCGTCACAATCGTACTAAAAACACTGAAGCACCACCTTAAAAAATGACATAAGGAATTATGGATTGGTCGGCAAAAAGTGATTTTACAATACCCGATATCTATGAGTCCACAACTAGGATCATAGTGATAATATGAAATCAAAGTAGTGTACTCTAATAAGTACTGGTGAACATTTCGTGGGCCTAAATTGTAATTTCATAAAACTACAGGGACTTCAATCACACACCAGCAACAAGAAGAAAAATCCATGGAGCAGTTGAAATGCTTTTCCAAGAAAACGAACATGATAGCAGGCAGCTTAACTGTGTCCTGCAACTCCTATCTCCCGCCACAAAAACCCAATTATACTCTTCAAAAATCATCATTTTCTCCTCCCAAATCCCCTATTCCATTCCTCATTGACTCGGATTACACCTCTAAACTCACAAAAATCTCGCCTTTAATTATCAAGCAGGCGAAATTGCGCCTCCTCCAACGCCGGAGTTCGTTCGACGCTCAATCTTCGCAAGACCCATCTCTTGTTTCTGCTTCTTCTGATGAAAATGAGCCCCTCGATGACGGTGAGACTGGCGGCGGCGGCGGTGGAGAGGAGGAGAGGGACTGGACGACGTCGTTTCTGCTGTTTGCTTTCTGGGCTGGTCTCATGTACTACGTTTTCTTTCTCGCTCCTAACCAGACACCGGTAGATATGATTTGTTGTTTAGTTTTGCTTTAATCTTTTTTTTTTGTTCATGGTAATGATGAATGTGGATTCTTGAATTGAGTAGTAATCTGATTGTGTGTGCTGTTCTTTTATGGATTTGGGCTAATTTTTAGGTAACAGATTCGTATTTCGTGAGAAAGCTGCTGAGTTTGACAGTAGATGATGGTTTTGAGATGAACCAAGTTTTGGTAGCTTTGTGGTATATCATGGGTTTGTGGCCCTTGGTATACGGTATGCTGCTCATCCCAACTGCCAGAAGGTAAGAACTACCATATTTGTCGAAGGCGAATCTGTTTTCGACTTTTTTGGCTGGTTTGTCTTTGGAGAGATGAACCCATGTTAGCTTTTGGTGAAATGTCGAAACAAACATGTTCAATGAAACATTTTGATGTCTTCTTTTACTATGTTCAACTTTGTGTTCCTCTGTCATGGTGTTTGATTGGTGTTTTAATCAAATGTGTCTGTTCCTGGGGGATTGGCGGTGGAGGGGGTGGTGGGTGGGGGCGGTGGGGGATGTTTAAGGGCTTGAGAAACAGTCCTTTCCTATCTGATGGTGTTTCTTGTTTTTGCAGCTCGAAAAGCAAGATTCCATGTTGGCCGTTTGTTGTTCTATCATGCTTCGGTGGTGCATATGCTCTCATTCCCTACTTTGTTCTCTGGAGGCCACCAGCACCGCCTGTTAAAGAATCTGTGCTGAGGAGATGGCCTTTGAATTTCCTCGAATCAAAATTAACTTCTGGGGTGAGTAGATTCTTATTATAATAAAAACGTGTATAAAGAAAATCATGAGCATCTTTGATTGGATGCAATAACATGGATTATGAGAAATCTCAACTGAAAGTCTACCATTTGTCTGATGAGTTAACACTGTTTGATAGCTCCATGAAGGTTATGTTGTTTGTCAACTGAGATTTGGTTACATGAAGTAACTTTTGGTTCCAAATGTAGCTCGTGGATGCATTTTCGTTCGTGTTATCATAAACTTATGAAGTTTTGCTATGAAGTGGTTTGACGGATTATCTATTGTATAAAATGCATACAGTAGGCAGTTGATCTCTTGAAATTGTAGCTAACTGATTATGCTTCAGATCACGTTTCTTGCAGGACTGGCGATAGTGGTTTATGCATTTTCTTCCAGTGGTGATGTGTGGAAGGAATTTTACCAGTATTTCAAAGGAAGCAAATTCGTGAGTATTTTGTTCTTGATGGATTATTTTGGATAACGTGATTCGTGTACGTATTTGGAACTAGCAAGTGAAAATTAAGAACAGGAATAGGGAGAAGAATCGAGTTCTTGTTTTTCGTATGCCTTTGTGTTTGATCACATCTTCACCAATTTTGCTGCCATGTATGAATTTTAACCTCAATCTCGACCCTTGTTGTGGCAGATCCATGTCATGAGCATTGATTTCGCTCTGCTCTCGACGTTTGCTCCTTTCTGGGTGTACAACGACATGACTGCTCGAAAATGGTGAGAGTGGGACTCATTTTTTCAAGAATGTTCAGTCAATTCTGTGAATATGGTTTCTAAATGTGGTAATCTTGCAGGGATGGAAAAGGCTCTTGGGTTCTTCCTCTATCACTAATTCCATTCTTAGGCCCTTCCTTCTATCTTCTCCTACGGCCTCCGTTGCCAGTTACTCGAGAGGCATCGGTTCCAACTTCAGACGAAACATGATGAACGAAGCATTCTCGTTGCACTACCTTGGATTTCAAGTGAAGATTTAGCGCAGAAAAATGTTTTTGAGCGAAGCAGTGTTGCTGCCTTTGTTGAGATAGCTGAAGGGGCTAAGGTAACAAATATGCTCAACAATAGACTTCAAGTAGTAAACAAGAAGCATCATATAGTTTATTTGTTAGCTTATTTTGTTGAATATTGGGAATGAAAATGGAGATTGTTGATACCATACGATGAAAATACGATTTTGATGTGAAGCCAGTTCGATTCCAGACCCTAGTTCTAATCAACTCTCGAAATTTTAGCCGGCCGGTGGTCCAAATGTTAAGTTATCTTTCAATTCAGGACCGTATAGAAGTCTTAACAATGGAGATTATTAATCTAAAATAGTCCAATAAGATATCTTATGGGACCAAAATTGTCGAAAAAGTATCATTTGTGACCAAAAAGGTAATTTTTTGGACTAAAAGTGTTTTGACCATATTCTAATGATCAGAAATGAAATTTACCCTTAGTTTAAAATACTTTTCTTATGGTGATTATTCTTGTAATAATTTCATTGGAAATTAATTAAAACTGCAAAAGAACGATGCATTGGATTAGGAATGTTCATGCTAACATAACTCTATACGAAAAATGCTTGTCTAATTTCTGAATTAGATTGTTCAATTTGGAGTAGTAACTCCATTAATTGAATCCACACCTGACACCACTATAAGAAGGAAAAAAAAAACTTAAAAGTTAAAGTTAAATACTAAATCGTAGTAAATTTATTTCTATTTTCTGCCCTTTTGATTTTGGTGAGTAGTATAGGACCAATAAATTCCCCAACAATAAATAGGGGTTGCCAAAATATTAAGAAATTGGATTTGGTACCGTGAACAAAATTCAAAAGCAAAAGCAAGTCAAATATTAAAATCATTTCATTGATTAATTTAATTTTTTCCCTATGGTTCAAGTGAATTACCAATAAAACCCCTACAACAAACCCACTAAAATGATCTGGAAGTAATGCCGACCCAAAAATAAACTGGTTTAAAAATGGATGAAATCCTCTATTCTCATACTTTATTTCATGTCACTTTATAAATTTAATAATGAATATTATAAAAAAATTAATTATAACATAATCAATTATAGTTAATATTATTAATGAAAAAGTTGAAATTAATAAATTATAATTCATAATTATAAAATAATCAACCGTAATAATGAATTATCAACGAAAATATTGAAATTAACTACTAAAAAATGATTATAAACCTACTTGGAGATAATAAATTCTAATAAACAATTATAAAATTAAACTACATCACAATAAATTGAAATTGAAATTGAAAATATGGAAAAAATAAGAGTTATAATCATAAATTTAATAGCATTAACATACGGTGAAACAAAGTTATGAAATAGATTATTTCACGCGGCTTAAACTTTTGTTTTTTAGGTCACATGTTGATTTTCTTTTAATGACGAGGTCAATCCACAATTACTATTTGAATATATGCACTGAGTAAATTATTTTTGTGTAATAGTTTGCAAATCCTAAATGTTGTTGGTGGATTTGAAGTCGAGTCCCAAACTCAAACTTACACCATTCCATTAGGCCATCCTCATGGGATAATGATGACTCCAACTTTTATCCATGCTTTCTGCGTACATTTACAAAAGTCAAGATAATCTATCTGCACGATTCATTATAAAGACCATAGATATTACACATAAATGAAATATTACATATGTGATATTGTAAAAAAGCGAGCATGCGTGCACCCTCGGACAACGACTGCAGATTTATCTTGTAAACTTTATTTTTTAAAAGAAATAAATAAAATTATTTTAGGATCTTAATTTAACATTTTTGTTGTACCACACACACACCAAAAAAAAAAAAAGAAAAAAAAAGGAAAAAAACTTTATAATTTCAATTAATCTAACAATCATCATTCTACAAAAACCCTTTGCCCCAAGTCTTCTCCTCTCCTCTTTCCCTAAAATACAAAAATCACACACACACGCGCACACACACACACACTGCCCCTCTCTCTCTCTCTCCCTCTCCCTCTCTCTCCTCCCCCTCTCTCTCTAGAACGGAACAGAGGTCCATCTATATAGACCTTCATTGCATTAACAATTCATACATACTATTGTTCATCTGCTCAGATTTTTATACGTACGTAAGTGTGTATATATATATATCTATATATAGATATATATAGAGGTATTGGAGGATTCGAGAAGAAGAAGATGAGCAGTGGGGTTAAGGGAGGTGCAAGTAGGGTTTCGATTCCGAGCGGCGTTAAGAAGACGATCGAGAATATAAAGGAGATTACTGGCCAGAATCATTCCGAAGATGAGATTTATGCAATGCTCAAGGAATGTTCTATGGATCCCAACGAAACTACTCAGAAGCTTCTACTTCTGGGTGAATCTTCTTCTTGCTCTCTCTATCTTTTTTGCTTCTCCCACCTTTTTTTCAAAAAACAGTAAAAAAAAAGTTTTATCTTCCGATTTTTTTATGTTTGCTTGATATTTGATCTCGATTTTCCTTTTGATCTTTGGTGCCATTGAGAATGAGGGATTTGGTTGTTGATCTGCTCTCTCTTTGTTTCTTCGTGGCTATGTAATCACGCATGTGTGTGTGTTCTGTGTTGCTTTCAAATTCGTTACGGTGTTTTGCTGTTTTCCTCTGTTGTTAGCGGCAATAGGAAAATTACCAACTTTTGCTTGCGTGGTTGCACTTTGGTGGTTCTTAACTTGCCCGTGTCTTGATTTTCTTGTTACTAAACTAAAAATTCTGTTATGGGAAAGCCTGGTAATTTTTTCGGCTGCCCTTTTCACTTGTTTTGTGCGTCTCTTATGTGTTAATATTTTTTTTTCCATTCCTAAGTTTTAAATTGGAGCTTCTAGCTCTGAAATTTAATCCTTGTACTGTGCTAGAAATTTCGGAATTTCATGGTTTTCCAGTGGTTCAATTTATTTATTTCTGACACAGATGGGTAGAAACTATTCTAAATTCATCGAATTGAGTTTGTGAATCTCATAAGATTGTCTGGTATTTGTCCCCCTGTCGAGAGGATGGATGAAAGGCTATTTCTGAATTAGCTACTTTGTGAGTCCCAGTAATGAAAAGTGCATCAATTCCTTAACTACAACATTGGTGTAGATATTCCAATAGCCAGCATTTTCTGATGAAAAATGAACTGATTAAATCTCAAAATGTGTTTCACTTATTAACTTTAGCAATATAATCATATATTACTCGATTCAAGTTTGTATGAGGGAAGGGCAATCTTATTTGCATGTTTAATAGGTGTACACACTTCTTGTGATTTCATCATGAACTCGATTTTCTGAACAGCAGACTGATTACTATTTTAATATTCTTGAACAGATACATTTCATGAAGTAAAAAGAAAGCGTGACAGGAGAAAGGAGGTACTGCTATTTCCCAGTTTAATACCCCCCCCCCCCCCCATATTCCTTTTGTTGTTGATCTCAGAATTTACTGTTTTTACTTCCTCAGAATCTAAATAAGGAGCCTGCTGAGAAGTGGAAACCTGGCACCCAGGCAAGGGCAAATAGAGTTGGCCGTGGGAACTATCCATCACGATATGTATCTCATGGTGAGTGAGCCTGCATTTATACGTGTCTTATATAGTCGAATTATTCATGTTATGCTCTTTTTCTGTAAACCATAGTTAAGTCATTTTTAGCTCTGCTCCTGTGGTACTGTATTTGCTCTCTGGGGTCCTAAAGCCCTTTTTGATGTTATTGAAGGAGTTTTTGGGATAAACATTTTGGTATAATTTATTATGGGGGTTGGCATTTAAGAATACGTGGGGGTCAGAATGTAATTGGACGACCTCTTAGAAAATAAGGGTTTGATAAATTTCCATAGAAAACATGTTTGGATGAACCATTTCTCTGTCAATATCATTTAGATATCTGTTCAGTGGTGCCTTATTTGATGCTAATTGTTGCTGTTTATTTGTAGGAAGGAATACATAATACATAAGTGTGTGTGTGTAATAAGCTCTATTGGAAACTTGTTCTAGGCGCTAGCACCCCCCAGGCACCACAATTTTGTTCTAGGCAGTCAGTCCACTGATAATGAATTGATATTAATGATTGTAATATATTTAGAATTGATGTCAGGATTTTAGAATAATAAAAGTTCAGTTGGGGGGGGGGGGGAGATGTTGTGGAGGATTAAAATATTGTTTCTCCGCATCGTACTTATTAAATGCATTTTTATCCTAGGATATGAATCAAATTCAAAAATGGAACTACTTATAACAAGAAAATGACATACTTGTTACTTATGCACTTCTCCAACAAGCAATAGGAGAACTAAATATAAATAGTGCGTAAAAATTTTGAACTCAAAAGCTCTGTTTTCTCACCCTGTGCACTCTGGCATCTCCTTGCATCTTCTCTTTTTTGTCAGATGCTGGTGGTGGAAGAAATGCGCCTGCTATGAAGGAAAATGCTGTCGGTCACCTTACTGAGAAAAGTACCATCAAGGCTCCATTAGCTGCTTCACAAGACATGAGAAAGAGTGAAACTTCTTCTGGTACCAGGTGAATGGGTGGCTATGACCTTCTGTGCATGTATTATGTAGTGCTTCTATTTTGGATCAGCGAAACTGTACACTTTTATTATGCTCTTACTACTATTTGTGCTGCTTTGCAAGATCTCCTCACTCCCTCCCCCCCAACCTAATGTTTTCTTAAAGTCAATCTCTTGTTGTCTTTGCAGCCTGATTACTGGCGTGTCTAACGGTCCATCTGGGATTACTCCCCAGAGTGCCAATGCAACTGCTATCCATAATAAATTGGAGAAACCTCCTCTGGTTTCATCCCCAATTGATTCTGTGAAAAAACCCTATGCTCCTCGGGTGAAGGATATTCAGCAGCACCAGATACTGGAGTCATCTGACATTGCTGCATCTATTCCTTCAGCCTCAGCATCAGGATCTTATTTCTCTTCTCCGGATCCAGTGCTAACTCCCTCTCAAGATTCTCCACCCCCTAGTGCAGTAGGTAGCATCCAGCGTGAAGTGGGAAGCCAGCGAGCCCCTGGTGAAATGGTTGATGATAAACCTACGGGGAACAAATCTGCCTCTCCCGAAATATGTATGCTAATTGTGTTTGTTTTTATATATCTTTTCTCATTTTTAGAATACTGAAACCTTTTTGAGGTACCATAGAAAGTAACTAATGGATTTTTTTTTCTGAGACCTGTAGTAGCTACTTTGGAGGTTGGAATTACCAATATTGAACAAAAGATGCCAAATGATCTCCAGAGAGTTGGAAAGAATCAGCATTTGGAGTCTACACAAACTCCATCTTCTGCTGGTAGTGTTTCTTCTGGTAGTAGGCCTTCTTCTAATTACAGCAATCGGTCTCAAGTGATTGGTCCACAAAAAGGTATGTATCTTTATGATGCAATATTAAAAGTTGGTATTTTCTGTTATACGGTTCAGTTTTACTGCTTGGTGGTTACCGAACTAAGTATATAGTTTTGATTGTAAATTATTATTGTTTATGAGTGTACATATTTGCAGCTACTAGCAGTTTCATTATTGCTCTTATTGGTTACCTTTTTTACTTTTCGTAGCTGATGACTGTCAAAACTGATTCTTGGTTGAAGTTGGAAGTTTCCCCATTGAGTGATTTACTTCATAAGTTTTAAATATATAATATTCTTAATTTGATTTATTTCAAAATAAAAATGGTTGTAACATTAATCTTCAATGATACTAATCTTGAATGCTGTGATGTTATCAAAGTTGTAATGTATGCACATTAGAATTAGGTGTCAGGTGCAAGACGGTTTCCAGAACAATTATTTGATACCAATAGTAACCAACATGATCTTACTGAATATGAATTTTGGGCCATGAATTGCTAATAGTGGTTGAGTGCATCTTTGAAACAGTTGGTCCTGGCAAAGAGTGGAAACCAAAATCTACAAATGCCAATGTTAGTCAGGGTGTCCCTGCAGCTCCTTCGCCGGATGTTTCTACAGAGTCCATCGGAAGTCATCCTGAATCGCCAAATACTCCTGCTGTCCCCACTCCAAAAGAAGATACTCTGGAGCTGCAGAAGAAGTTAGAGGAGTCGCACATTTCAGAGAGCCAACATGTGATTATCCCAAATCACCTACATGTCCCTGAAGTTGAGAAACTTGGGTTTTGTTTTGGAAGTTTTGATGCCTCCTTTGCTCTGGATATTAACCAAAATGGTCTTCCAGGTGATAAGAGTCCGTCAGTGTCAGGATCCTCTGAGACTATTGATGAACCTGTGAAGGATCTAGAACTAAGGTGCCCTTGTCTTCCCTAAGTTTCTACTACAGTTTCTGTTTGTGCCATACATATCATTTTAATTGTCAATTACATGATTTGGTTCAACAACAATGTTTCTCTAATCTATGTGTATGCTCAGGGTAGTTATATCTCTAGGCAATGTATTCAGTGGGGATACATATTATTGATGAACATGCATTGGTTAAACAGTTAAATATATATTATTACGTTCTGTTGATAGTGCTCTTTAGGTTCACGGTATGAGATATCATTAATGAAAATATTTCTTTTTTATATTGGTTTGCATGTGCTTGCTAATAAAAGGGGGCGTGCCTTGAAAATTGAATGATGTTGGACCACGTCTGACGTTGCTTCTTAAAATGTGAATGACTCTTGTATGGTTGTCTGAGAGTGCACGTATGCACGCTTTTTTACAATATTCCATATCTATGTCATATTTCATTTATGTGTAATATCAATAGTCTTTGTAACAAATATTGCAGGTACATGTTCATTCTTGTAAACAGTGTTTGAGCTCCCTCTTTTAGGTTCAGGGTGCTAACCTGAAACATCCTGCTTGAAATTTTTGCTCATGTTAAAGTCTTGAGCCTATGTTCTTTTCATTCTGAAATATTTTAGTTTCTGTGTGATTACAGCAATCAGACTTCATCGACAGCTGCAGAGGATACTGAATCGAAGTATCCTGAGCAACCCCAATCACCTTCGCATGGACCAGACAAATTTTCATCTGGTGAGGTTGAAGTCTCATCACCTGTTACCACTGATTATAATGAGTCCAAGATAGAGGTTACTCCTGGAAGCCAGCCACATCCTGTGATCCATACTTCTTCAAACTATGGTTTTGGTTTCCTACCACCAATATTGGGTGGCCAGCTTCCAACTTCAGAAAATCCGGAGTCTCAGGCTCGTGATGCTCCTCGACATCCAGGCTTTGTTGTATGTTCTAATGTATCATTTGTCTGTTCATTTTCATACTTCCTGTGTTAATTGCTAAGATAATTCCCGTATTGTTCCACCATGTATCTCTATAACTATGGTATTACTTCTTTTTCATGTTATTACTCTTGTCATCTATTATATATTTTTAAATGTTGATGTGCATCTTTTCAATGTCAGTTATTAATGCCAATGATATGCTGAACAGGTGCCACAATCTTATGACCCCGCAAGCTATTATGCACAATTTTATCGTTCCGGCATGGATAGTGAGGGACACATTTCCCCTTTTCATGCTGCTGGAGCTGCAAACAAGTATAATGGAAATGCTACATTGGTCTCTGCACAAACTTCTCAGACTCCTCAAGAGGTTTGGTCCCCAAATCTTTATAGTTTCCTTTTTTACTCCATATGTTATATTTGTGAACTTTGAATATATTAGACCGTGATTGGCTTAATTATAGAAAATGGAATTTCTTAAAGGTATATCTTTGTTCTGTTGCATCATGCACACAATATTGTGGATTTCCTGATGATTGATTCTTCTAATACTTGCATTATTGTATTGCTGTTGTTGGAGATGGGTCTGTTATTGCACCAGACAGAACGGTGTATGTTCTTGTAATTATGTCCATTTGTTAATTTGTCTACCTCTCATTTCAAGTATTCAGATTGCTAACTCTAGCTTCCCTCTTTTATTACTGTAAAAACCACTTCTTTATGTTTTTTTAGTTGTATCCATTTAGTTTTCGACTGTGTCTGCTTAGTTGGTTACCATTTAGTTTTCAACTTCATTGTGTTTGCTTAGTTGGTCACCATTGAGTTTTCAACTTCATTGTGTTTGCTTAGGTGGTCACCATTTTGTTTTCAGCTTCTTTGCGCTTGCTTACTCGGTAACCATTTAGTGTTCATTTAATCTCTTAAAGGGTCAAATTATCAATGTGTTAAAAAGCAAATTCTCCTTTCTCTGTGAGTTTTATTGTCAGTTGACCACCTTACTCTCAGGTTTAAAAATAAAAAAAGGGATCAAAGTTCCTAGTTGTTCAGAAGGTAATTTCACCTCATGTGTTTTGGTAATATTTATATACATCAGAAGGGCTTTATGTGTCTGCAGTGAAGAGGTCTCTATGTTATATTCTCTTATTAAATTGTCAGCCATGCTCATTTTTCTTTCATTTATACAGACTACTAGGATCTTGAAATCAATTCAATTTTCTATATTCATAATTTCTCATTTCAATTTAAAGAGCTTTAATCTGAGAACCCTAAGTCCATCCTATTGCTCTTTCATCACTGGGGTCCCTCCTCCACATTTTCTTTCCCCTAGGTGCCTGCCTATTTCCTTCTCTGAACTCTTTCCCTATGTTGTCTCCCTTCATATTCTATTATGGGACATACCTGTCTGTAAATTATTTTTTGTGGCAATGATGCTCTTAAGTTCATGGATGTGTATGGATGAAGAACTTGTTTTAGTTGGTACGGAAATTACTAGTCAAATTTAATTGAAATTTTTGTTGCTGTTCGTTTTTTTCCTCTTTTAGAAGGGACATGCCAACAGTTTACTTTGGTTCATATCACATACATAGATTTTGCAGTTATTGGCCGTGGTTGATGCCAACAGTTTTACCCTTAATCATCAATTCATAAAGGATACTTGTATATTTACTCAATTGATGGAATCCAGTTGCAGGGTGGTGTCCCTCTGGTTCTGTCCACGGCATCTCCGACACCGCTTGTGACTCAAGCTGCTGGGGTGATGCAGAGCTCTATAAATGCAAACCAGCAGCCTCTTCCTGTCTTCCGGCAACCATCTGGGGTTCATCTTCCCCATTATCCTCCTAACTACATTCCTTATGGTCCCTATTTCTCCCCATTCTATGTCCCGCCACCCACAATTCATCAGTTCTTGAGCAATGGTGCATTTCCTCAGCAACCTCAGGCTGGTAATATGTATCCAACTGCACCTGGGACAACTGCCAAATACCCAGTTTCACAGTATAAGCAAGGATCAAATATAGGAAGTTCTGCTCCCATTGGAGTACCTGGAAACTACGGGCCATATGGTCTTTCTGCGGCCAACTACACTCACAGTTCAGCCTCAGCTCCTGTTACTTCAGCTTCAAATGAGGATATCGGTGCCCCTCATGCGAAGGACAGTAATGTCTATAGTAGTGGCCAGCAGGTATTGTTTATCTATAAAATTTTAAAATTGTCTGTTAGTCTTTGTAAGCAATATGCCAATATCAGGGAGTCTCATGGACCTAATTTTGAGATTATACCTTTTTTCCCTAGAGAGATGTGTTATTCTTGATATTGCCATCTGATCAGCAAAAATTTAAGAATGATACTCATCCAATATCTTCCAGGCGATCACCATGCCATAGAAAGATCAACTATTACTAATGCAAACGGTGCCTGATAATCAATAGTTTAATGGTTTATCTAGAGTTTCTCTACTATTTCTGTCTTCAGACTGCGTTTATTGTTTCCATTTTTCTAACTACATTTCCATAGAGTTAATAGTTCCATAATCTATATGCACTTAGATATGAGTCGAAGTTGAGAACATTATAGTTTGATTTGGACCATTCCTACTTCCTAGTTAGAGATGCTTCTTTCGTCTTCTGGCTCTTGTGTGTTCTCCTTGATGCATTTGCAAGAATTACTAATGCGATTTGTTTACATTTGTTGCAGAATGAAGGTTCTGGTGTATGGTTTACTACCCCAAGTCGGGATATCTCTACCTTGCAGGCAAGTTCTTTCTACAATCTTCCCCAGGGTCAGCTGGCTTTCACCCCAACCCAGACAGGCCATGGAACGTTCACTGGGATTTTCCACCCCGCACAGGCAGTAACACCACCAAATGTTCACCCTCTATTGCAACAATCCCAAGGCATTGCAAATCCTGCTGATATGGTGGGACCAACAGGGAATGTTTACCAGCAGCAGCCACAGCATGCACAACTTAACTGGCCGAGTAACTACTAAGAAAGGAGATGATTCTCCTCAAGGAGGAAGTGGCAACTGGCAACTCAAAAATCCCAATGGTTACTTCTGAATGGGATTTTCCAACAAGTTCTGATTGAATGGTAAAGTCAGAAAGACAGAGATGCCAGAACTGAGTGTAAATTAATAGAAGGGGCCAATGAAATTGGCCGATATATTTTTGTGGTCTTCCTGTGACTGATAACTACTCTTTTTAAGTTAATTGAGGCCAGAAAAATTGCGCCAACCATCTCTTTCCTGCTTCTCGTAGGTGGTTTTTGACTCTGTAATCCTCTCAATATCCTCGGGAGCCCTTCCTATAGATTTTAGCTTCCTTGTTAGTAGAGAGTTCGATTCTTTTGGTTTTGGCATATTTCCCCTAGGTTGAAAATTAGAGTGTTATTATAGGCGGCTTCTGATGTGAGTTTCATAGGTGTTCTCTTCCTTTGTTTTGCCCTCAGTTCTTTGTCTCCTCCTCCCTGTCGTCTTACCTGTAAAGTGAGATTTTTTTTTTTTTTTTCCAGATTAGCAAAGGAAAGATGTACTTTCCCTACTGTTGTAACTGGCCTTGTTATATTCATAGGGGGAATTTTATATCTGATGGACTAAATAATTATGAATTCAATGTTTCTCTTCCTTATTTTTCTTCTTTATTTTTTTTGCAGGTTTTGATTCTGCCTTTGTGATTTCTGTTACCCAAATCTTTGCTTTAGATTTTGCAGATTTTCCAGGTTTACACTTTTTGAAGCAAGAATTCAGATATGGCTTCCCCTTTTTAATTTTCATTTTGTTTATGTTGTATTTGGTTCAATCATGATTGGGCAACATTGAGGAGAAAACTAGGCCTTGTAGGGAGTGGTTTAGTCGGTGAGCGACGATCTATGATTGAGAGATTATAGGTTGAAATTATGTGCAACATTTTTTATTTCGATTTATACAGTAATGTGGGGGGTGAAAAAGAAATCGAGAAGAAAACTCGTCACAATTGGATGGCCTATGCTATTCTTGTTCGTCTCTGTGTTGAGATAAGGGAATACATATTTTGTATCTTATTCTTATGATAACACCCATAATTTCGTGTAATTGTGCATCAATAAATAGTAATACTATTATATCTTATATTTTTCATTAGCTTAAAGCTAGCCTTTTCGTTCTCGTTCTCAACGAAGGATACTCAAAAAGAATCTGAGAGAGAACGAAGTCTCTTTCGATTTCTACCCATTATCATCAATGTGATTATTTTATTATTACAAGGGAGTTTTGAGGTTCGATATACAACTAAATTTGTATCGATATTATTGTCCTATTTCCGTAGCGTTCATAGTTCGTACAAATATTATACTAAACAAATGCAGTTTGCAAATATATATATATATATATATATATATATATATATAGAGGTGGGGTTATATAAAAATAACCCCTTGTGTGAGAAATGAGAACAAATCTCACACCACAAATCCATACAAAATAAACAGTCTAGATCAATCCAACCACCCGGTGGCAAAATTGTAAATAACAAAGATATGAAAAAAACCGCCAATTCAGTAAGGGTATTTTCGGAACAAATTTAAAAAATTAACACACGATAGCTATAATCATGAAAAAATATAGTCATGTCCCTTCAAAACTGATAACTTCTTCACAGACGAAAAAGTAGAACAAAAACCGAGAAACCAAACAATCAAATCTAGGGTTTTCATTGTTAACGACGAGAATCGACGAAGAAGACGACGTTGTTGTGGAAGAAAATCAACGAAGAAGAAGAAACTCGTGAAGAAATTATGGCTGGAAGCAAAAAAATGGTTCAAACTTCGAAACAAGGTAATATTACAGAAATTAATCGAGAATTTTTTTCATTCGAGTTCAATTTTTCGCGAAAGATGAATGAAGTTGAAATAATTAGCATGCACTTTGAATCTACATTCTATCCGTTTAATTCAAAGTAGACATTGATGATATGCCTAAATAAATGCAGAGAGTTTCGATTTTAAGTAGAAGTTCATTCTCCTGGTTAATTTGAAGTTGTAATTTGTTCTTTGTTTAATTTTGAGTACAAATTCCATCCTCCTGAATGATAAACAAACATAAGGAATAGAACATATATTTTGTACATCATTAGCATCGAGTCTGACCTTCGTTAGCATTACATATACATAACTAATCCTGTTTTGTTCTGTTTCATTTTGAATATAAATTAAACAATAAATAGAGCATATATTTTGTACACCATCAACATTGAGTTTGGCTTTCGTTAGCATTACATATATATAACAGTTTATTTCTGTTTCATTTTGAGTATAAAATCATAACATTAAATTAAATAATGAATAAAGCATATATGTTGTACACCATTAGCATCGAGTCTGGCTTTCCTTAGCATTACATATACATAATTGCAAATGTTTGATTCTGTTTCATTTTGAGTATAAATTCATATTCTTAAATAAATAATGAATAGAGCATAGATGTTGTACATAATTAGCATTCACTCTGGCTTTCGTTAGCATTACATATGCATATATGTGTGTTGATGAGTCTTTCATACTGTCATTCATATAGTTATCTATTTTAGCTAACAAAGCTTTTATTTGTTACTAATTGCTATAATTTCTACTATTATTTCCAGAAGATAAAAACAAACGAAAATCAACAGAAGAAGATCAAGAAAATATAGAAGAGCTAATTGCACAGGAAAGAAGAACGAAAAGAAGACATGAAAAACAAGTTGAAATTGCTCCAGAGGAGGAAATACAAGATCAAACACAAAATGCAGATGATGCCGATGATGAAGCCACAAGCAGCGAAGACAGTGATGATAATTCATCAAATAATTCAAGACTCTCTAAGCGTTTACCTGGTCTCAAGATGAGGACGCCTCCAAAAGCTCTTGCTCATGCTGTAGAGTAAATGAACCCAGAACAAAAGAAAGCGGTTGAAGAATTAGGCTTTGGAAGCATACTAAAATTCAAAATCAATGCAGTACTACAGAAGCTTGCTTATTGGTTGCTGGAAAACCTTGATACACAAAGCAGGGAGATAAAACTAAACAATGGTAGAAGGCTGCATTTTGATGCTGAGGATGTACGTGTCATACTTGGATTCCCAAGAGGACCGAGAAAGATAGTAAAGATGAAGAGAAGTGAGCCATGCGATTTTGTAAATGTCTTCAGGGATAAAATGGGCAAAGGATACAACAGAATTTCAGTTGCAGATGTTCATGATAAGACACTTGTTGAACTTGATGGTGGGAAGTGGTTCCGAAGACTGTTCATGGTACTGCTTACAAGCTGTCTCGCCGAGAGTTCAGGGAATGGATATCTTTTCCCCCAGCTTTTGCATTACTTTGATGATGTTGACAGTGTAATCAACTATGACTGGTGTGAATATGTTGTGAGGTGCTTGGTGGACACTACAACAAAGTGTCAACAACACAAGCACAGATACTTCACAGGGCCAATCCTCTTTCTAGTGGTAAGCATAAAAAACTAAGTTTTAGCATCCTTATACATCTATGTTAGCATATTTCTACATCTACGTTAGCATTCATCTACTTGTTTGTTAGCATATTTTATCAAAATCCAACATAACTTCATTTACTTGTTCTTATCCTATTCAACAGATGTTTTATGTGGACCAAGTGGAGTCGTTCAATAGAGAAATCCCAAGGTCTCTGCCAACATTCGACGGGTGGACATTTACAGATTTAATAATGAGACAGTCAGAAGAGATAGCAGCTGGAGGTTTTGGAGGAGGATACCCATGCCCACGATACGGTATGGTTGATTACATCAATGATAACCCACACCTCTTTGCTGAGGAAGAGATTAAGCCGCCTGTAAAGGCCACTGATGAGCCAGGTCCTAGCAATGTAGCACATGCAGAGAGTAGGCAACCACCTGCCACTGCTGCTGATTACGCAGACGTGATGATGAATACAGCGAGGATCATGACAGATGCCATGGTAAGACTACTGGGATTGATTGAAGGAGCACCGAACAACATGTTTGAAAATCTGTTTTTCAAGAAAACATCAGAGACAGTGCAGAATCTTCTTCTGCGAAAGCCTATGTCATCAACACCTCCTGAAGTAGCTGCAAAAGAACAATCACAATCAACACAGGATGATGATGACTTCTGGTCCAACCCAGAACACATTGCAGCAATAGAAGAGATTGAGAAGGCACTTGCTAAGAGGGCTGCATATGAAAGAAATGTAGATGACATGCCTAGCTTCAGTCTTGGCATTGGCCTAACACAAGATGATAATGATGATTGGCAGAAGGTGATGAATGTAGCTAGAGTTGTTCAGGAATCAGAGAGGCCGATTGAGAGCGAGGTAATACTATATACATTAAAATATTTTAAATTTAATTAAATATCACACTTCTTATATGACACCTTTTAAAACATCATTTAGGGAGAAGAATTGAATGAAGATAGCCAGAAGCAAACTAGTGTTCCTGACGAAACAGAGGTAGATACAAATATATAAACAAATTAACTTGTATTTATTATATGACAAACTAATATCACGTACCTCAGAAAGAGAAGACTGTGCAGGAGACAAAGACTGTGGAGGAGACGGAGACTATGGAGGAGATAGAGAAAGCTGACGAGGGCAGCTTGAAAGAGAATATGACTGTGGAGGAGATAGAGAAAGCTGATGAGGGCAGCTTGAAAGAAAATATGGCAACATACAAGCGCTGAAGCGCAAGGGAAAGGTACAAAACTTTAAGCATTGTTAGCATTATTTCTCACTTAAATTAGCATAAAACATTCACTCCATCAGCATACACATAAAACACATTATATTATCTGTACTATCGAATGCAGCAGTAACACACCATTTAGTCAGCATTTCTATATTTATTCATTAGCATGCAAAATACAAAAAAGTTACTATTTTAAATAATTATTTAATTTAAAGCGGAGTGTTGTCGAAAATCACTCCCATATCAAAACAAGGGCCAGGGGTTTGATGAAGCCATCTGAAGCATTGATGTCACCATACATATCAAGGTCGATGTGAAGGAGACAATGTCAAAGATTGAGGGTAAACTCTACTTCTGGGTAGTTCACAAGACTGATGAAACATCGAGGTAAAAAATGTAACTATGATATTATTTAACATTTATTATAAATGAAAATAATATATTAACATACATGCATGGAGGAGATTTTATACTCTGATGGACGGGTCATGATCAACAGAGATGAGCTGCAGACTCTAACACCAGACACTTACATCAGTTATGCAGTTATTGATGTTTGGAGTACGGTGTTGAACCATAATGAACGTATGCGATCAAAGGACTCTCGATACAGATTTTACTTCACAACCTACCCATGTGTAAGGAAAATATTTTATCTTCAAAAGATCATTATCTTATTTCCATTAAAATCATTAAGTTTTAATATGTTGTTATTGACATATAGAATAACACAATTGTCGACCCCCCCCCCCCAATACTTGGAATGCAACCAGAAGGATGAGTGAATTTATAGAAAGAGTTAAGAATGAGGTGAATGCATTCCCATGGGTAAAACTGTCAGAAGTTGAAATGGTATGATCTTATTAAAAATTTCATTAATCTCAAACATTATTCATATCAACAACTAATACTGGCAAAACATATACGCAGTTCTTCTTCCCAATATACCAGATGAATCACTTCTTCTTGATCTGTATTGATCTGAAAGACATGGAATCAGTCATCATAGATAATTCAACTGCCATAGAGAAAGAGAAGGATGGAATGAAACTGAAATATGGTGATATTCCAAGTCTGCTGGTAATTCATACTTAAATATTTCATAACCACTATAACATTATTTGTACACTTACAGTTTTATTTGACTGTACTTACAGATCAAGTACTTTGTTGAATACACTAAGAAAGATGGGTTGCTTCAGAGATCAAAGGAGATCAAGAAGTATATTACATCATCACAACGTCTGCAGATGGCCTAGAGAGATGAGAAGAACAAGAGTGATTGTGGGGTTTATGTACTTCGACATATGGAGACGTACATGGGCAATGGGGTGAAGAATTGGAAGACAGGGCTGAGGAAGAAGTCTGCAAAACAGATGAGGTATCTGAGGATGAAGTACTGCACCGCTATCCTCAATTCTGACACCAACATTCATAAGACCGACAATGCAGAAAAGGCAGAATTCTATTATAGAGAATCTTCAGGGGATGGTCCCATTGATGTTGCAGGATTGTATCTCAACAAATAGAAGTCATGAATGATTCTACGATCCATTAAAACAATATATTGCTTAACTACTATCACATTAAAACAATATTTCCCAGCATATGTATATTTGCTACCATGATGCATTAGGACATTATTCTGTAGGATAACTACTTAGGTAATTGTTTTTTGTATATGTCAATGATCAAACATGCTGAAGGTTTGTCTGGATATGCTAACAAATATCCATATTTTTTGCTGATATTATATAGATATTTTTGTGCTAATGAAGCTTTACAGATTCGCTAATATAGTAATGTGATTGTGCTGATAAAGCTTTAAAGTTTCGTTGATATAGTAATGTCTTGTGCTAACGAAGCTTTCAGTTGATGTTGAAGATTCCATTTCTTGCTGATATAGTTACTTGTTTTTGCTAAAGAATCTTTAACTTGATGTTCATATATATAAGTCTTGGTGCTTATTAAGCTTTGTTTTTGTGCTGATTAAGATTTGATGATTCGCTGATATAGTTGTGCCATTGTGCTGACTATGCTTTGATTTGTTGCTCATATTTATAAATTTCATATATATACATGTTTTTATGTCGATAAAGATATTTTCTAGTAATAATTGTTTCTATCAATTATTTTTTCTAGCAATAATGTTATCAAAAAAGAAATAAATGTACGACAATCATTCTTTGTTTGCAAAACTACATACCTATATCAGCAATTCCATAAAGCTTCGTCAGCACAAACCAGCAAAGGTAAAAATAAAGCTTATAATTATATGCATTGAGATAGTTCTCATTAAAAATAACCATAAAAGACCATTAAATTTTTATTCTATCATTAAAAATGAAACAATTTGTTCATCATTTTCACAACATAAAAAAATAAAATCCAATTGAAAATTAAGAACCACCAAATTTAACATTTTCATATACCCCATAAATGAGTTATTCAACTAAGACTTATTTTATTAACAAAACTAATGTTTCGAACATCTTCATCATCAATAGATTGGTACCTGCAAAGAATAAATAAAATATAAATAAGATTGGGTTCCTGATTTAGAACAAATAAATTAAATTCAATATACGTAAAACTTAATCAACATAATTATATACCTTCATTAGCATCTCAAGCCTTATAGATTAGCATTAGTTCTTCACTTTGCCACAATTCCTAGAATCATGCCTGCACATTTTATTGCACTTCTTACATGTTCTTAAAAGTTTTTGCTTTTCCCGAGCGGCCTTCTCAGCTCTTGGTATCAATCAACTACCACTCCCTTTAGTTTTGAGAACATCCGGCGGCAACACATCTACTTGTGTAGAGGTGCCCAAATAAAATCGGACCGGCGGTTATAACCACCGGTTAGACGGTTTGGGACGGTTCCGGAACCGTACGGACGGTTACGATTTGTAAACCGTAACCGTCAACCGTAATAGGGCGGTCCGGTTCCGGTTTGGGGGACGAATTAATACAAACCGCCGGTTTGGGCAGTTAACCGGCGGTTTGTATATATATATATATATATATTACGATCGAGATCACGATCCGCGTGATCTCGATCAACGGCTAGGAACGCACGGAGACGGATCGCTGACGTGGAACTACCGGTTTTGGAGCCCAAACCGGCGGTTTGGCTGAAAACCGCCGGTTTGGGCTCCAAAACCGGCGGTTCGGCCGTTTTTTTTTCAAAATTTTTCAAATTCAAATTTTAAATTTTTCCCCCCACTCCCCAATTTTCACCTATAAATACCCCATCTCCTCCACAATTTTCACTCACACCAAACTCTCAATCTCTCTCTCTATACTCAAATTCTCTCTATTCTAGCAATATCATTTTCTTCTTCAAGTTTTCTTACAAGTTACAATTTTACGAAGTTATTCTCTCCACTCTCAATCTCAATATATCGATTTCTTCATTTCTTCATTTCTACAATTCTACTCATTTTCTATCATCCCTAATCATCATGTCAAGCCGAGGTAGCCGAGCCGATAAGGGTAAAGGCAAAGCTATTGCTGATAGTTCCAAAGCTCCACGTCGTCGTCGTCGTACTCATTCTGGAGTACATATTTCTGATGATGCTGAGACGACGACGCCTCAATTTCAACAACAACAACCTGAAGAATATGTGAATCCCTATGGCGGAGCTGATAGCGGTTTCTACAATGATCCAAGTGGTGGCGATTTCTACCATGATCCAAGTACCGGTGGCGGTTTTCACAACAATCCTACTGCAGCTCAAATGGCAGTTGACGAAGAAGTGGCAAGATGGATCCAGTTTGAAGAATTACAAAGATCTCAAGAATCTCGTGCTTTCAGCGGAAATCCATCCATCGATCTCGACACGGAGGAGGCGGAGGAAGAGGCGGAGGCCGTTCCAACAAGAAATACGGCACTAAAATATACTCTCTTCACTATTCATTTCTGAAAGGTGGCAAGGAAGAATGAAGCGGGTGTGTTTGATTTGTATTGCAACTATTATCCGAAGCAATACAAATTTCGCACTGGAGGAGGCTATGGGACGTACTGGTCACACATCACCAACAATCATCAAGTCGAATTTGGACGTGCTCAAGCTCAATCGCAACTCAACTTCCAACCGGTAAGCAGTCAAAATATCGAAAGCCAAGGTGAAGGTACGCCGTACTCATCCCAACTCTTTAGGTTTGACCTTCTAGTTGCTAGGGAACAAATGTGTTATTTTATTTGTGAAGAATCTTTAGCACTTCAATTTGCCGATAGCATGAATTTTGAACGTCGTATGAAAGTTGCTTATAATCCTGGTGCTCAAAGAATACCTAGAATGACTATGACTAGGACCCTTGAAAAATTGCATATAAGATATAAGTCGAAATTGAAAAGTGTTATTAGTAAAATTCCTTATAGGGTTGCTATTTGTTCTGATATTTGGTCTGATAAATTTATCCGTCGTCATTATATTGCTGTTACATTGCATTGGATTGATTATTCATGGAATTTAAATAAACGTTTAATTGCTTTTCGTAGATTTAACTGTCAACATAGTGCTACTAATATTGCTAAGGCTATTATTAAAATTTGTAATCATTTTAAAATGCTTGATAAGATTTTTTCTATTGGTTTTGATAATGCGAGTGCTAATACGGCTAGTATTAGAGAATTAATTCAAGCATGTAATCCAATCTTGCATGGTAAATATTTTCATACTCGATGTATTGCTCATATTTTGAAATTATGTGTTCAAGATGGACTTAGAATATTAAATAACTCAATTCAACCTATTCGTGATGCTGTAGATTATATTCATGGTAGAGTTAGAGTTAGACGTAGGTGGGAAAAATTCTGTAGGGAAGCTGGTGTGCATCCTAAAATTTTTAACTTAGATGTGCCTAATAGGTGGAACTCTATTTATGAAATGCTTTCTGCAACTTTTGAATATCGTGAATTATTATGTTCTTTTTTTGCTACGCATATTGAATCGTTTATTTTATTATCTTCGTATTGGGATGATTGTATTGAATTAATGGAGCTTTTACAAGTTTTCCAATATGCAACAAAAGATTTATCCGGTGTGTATTACCCTACCGTGTGCAAATTTATGTATCATTGTTGTTTAATTGCTGCAAAATTTAATGCTTGTAGTCATAAACCCGATTTGCAATATATGATTCTAGCCATGGTAAAAAAATGGCTTAAATATTTTGATCATGTGCCTAATATTTTTTTTGGTTGCAAAAATATTAGATCCTACTTTTAAACTTAGTGCTACTAACGATATGATTGACATGTATTACAAGTTTTTGTCTACTATGAGTTTTACAGGTTCCGATCCCGATATACATGTGCCAACTGCTGAAGAAATTAAAACAGAAATTTATGAGTCTATATATTCATTTTATAGAGAATATGAGTTAAAATATGCTGATAGTATAACTCGTCCAACCAGTTGTTCTTCAGGTTCTAGTAGTTCTTTTTTGTTAGGATTAAATACTTCATCTTCACGTGGTAGTGCTTTACAAGAATTCCGAAATTTTTTCCATAGTAGAGGAAATACTAGGAGTAGTCAAAATGAATTAGATATGTATTTGCAAGACCCTGTTGTGCCCCCTGATGATGAAAATACAGGTCCCAACAATTTTGATGTTCTCAAGTGGTGGTCCCGAAATCAAGAGCGGTATGCTTTACTTGCAATTATGGCAAGGGAGATTTTTGGAGTCCCGGCATCCACGGTTGCGGTTGAGCAAGCTTTCAGTGAATCCGGTTACATGTTGGACGAACGGAGATCAAATTTGACACCGGATCACCTCGAAGCTCAAATGATGTTGAAGGACGAGTCCAAAGCCGACCTAAGAGAGCAAGAGAACCGCTGGGACGACTTGATGGATGGCCCGCTCATTGAAGTTGGCTCGGAGAGTGAAGCTGAAGGAGGGAGCCAAACCGGAGATGATTGGGACGACGACTTCGAATTCTAGACTCGCCAAGGAAAAAAGGTAAAATGAACTACGAGGGCTTTGATTCCAAGGTAAGGGATACGTAGGCAGCTTCATATGAAGTGCAAGCCCAAATTTCAATTATTTCTTTCCCCCCCTAATTCCTAAATTCTAAATTAGCTCAAATTGTAACTTGTAAATTGTAAATTGTAATTTGTAAATTGTAATTTTATATTTTCATAGTTTGATTAATTTACAATTTGTATTTTGTAACTTGTTATTTGTAAATTTGTAAATTGTAATTTCATATATTCATATTTTCATAGCTTGATCCAAATTGATCTCCAACTATAATAGGAAGTTTCCTAAGCTAGAATTCTATTCAAGGTAGGAAATTGCCTTAAATACAATTCTAGTCAACTTGGACTTTAATAAATTCGAAAATTACAATAATTAAATAACAAAACTGAACTCAAATAATTAATTACTATAATCTAAAATAATTAATTAAAATAACTAAGATAATTCGAAACCCCACAAAGTGTCAAAAGGGTTTGAATTCTCGGATGCCTCTGGCAGATAAGACATGGTCATGCCTTATTCGCCATAACCTCCTGGATTGACATCAAATTGAAATCTTCAAATTTTCGGCCAAGTATGCTTCAATCCATCAAAGTATGATCCTCATCTTCAATTGAAAACATAGTAATGATCTTGGGGCTGCTCCGAACATTCACTTCTTCCTCGAGCTTCTTTCGAACATAGCTTTACAAATAACCTTGAAGTTGCTTAGCTCGTAACCTTGTAACTGGACCTCTAATTTGCAACTCCGGGTTTGAATCTTCATTGCCATGCATGATCTCATCAATATCAAAATTCAAATAAACTTGTGTTTTGTCATACTTCTTAGTTTTTAACTTGTAAATTAGTAATTTTATCGATTTAGTACTTAGTAATTTTTCGTCCAATCGTCAATTCGAGTTCGGAAAGATAGAGGGGAAAAAAAAAACCGGAAACCGGCGGTTAACCGGATAACCGCCGGTAACCGGCCAAAACCAGTCGAGGTAAAAACCGGCGGTTCCGGTTAACAAATCGGAACCGTCAACCGTCTACGCACGGTACGGTTCTGGTTCTGCCGTTTCGGAACCGCCTAACCGGCGGTTTCTAACCGGAACCGGCCGGAACCGGAACCGTGGGCATCTCTATACTTGTGTAGGGCAAGAAGAACCATAAAAATTATAAAACATCATATTCTTTTCAGACTCAATTCCTTGTTCAGAAGTTTCGTGCTTTAAAAATTCTTTAAAATCCCGAACAAAACGTAATAAAGCAGAGAGCTTTTCATCATCACCATCAGCAACACCAATACATGCATAAAACTCAGAAATGCATGTGTTAATCTTCATTTTATTCTCATCAACTGCAGCACAACTACTTACCAAATCCGTCAAACATCCATTCACAGAATCAAAACATGACCTTGTCCACCGACGAACCACATATTTATCAGGAATTCTATCTACATTCAAATCCTTCAATAATATGTATATATGACAACACAGCAACCCTTCCCGAACAAATTTTGAACAACTGCACACAACTGTTTCCTCAATACTATCATATACAACCTGAAAAATCCCATATCCATCATTAACATCATAAAACAGTTGAGGTTCATTCTTAGTTATGCTCATAATGCGGTATTTAAAACAAGCAGAATAAATTTTCTTCTGAACCTTAACAAAAATATTTGTAGTGTATACAGCCACAGCATGTTTCTCAAATAAAATTGGAGCCTGCAATGAAGGAACTGTTGATTCATCATAGCTATTCATCTCAGCATATGCATGCCTCTGAGCCTCAATTGCACTATTATACTTCATAAAAAATTCAACAAGATTGCAGTTGGAGTTCACAAATGAGCTATAAAAGCTGTTGGCACTTTCAGAATTTGATGTAGTCCTGGACAACCCACTCAATGCATGATTCCTAAAATAAGTAGGAATCCAATTATATCGAAGATCATACATCGACTTGAACCAATCAATATCAGTTAAACCAAACTCAGACATGATTTCTTGCCATTTTTCCTCAAATACAGCAGGCTCTATAACATTAGACCAAACAATCCTATTTACTTGTTGCCTCAATGATTTATCCTTCTTCAAATGAGGAGGGAGCTTATCAGAAAATTTCAACATGATACGCCACATGCATAACCGATGTCTAATGTCAGGAAATACATGTTTCACAGCATTCTTCAATGCAGGGTCCTGATCAGTTATTAACATACTAGGGGGCCGACCCATACAATCTTTAAACCTTTCTGAAACCCAACAATATGACTCTGTATTCTCACTTGACAGCAAAGCAGCACCAAAAGTAACACACTTCCCATGATTATCCTTCCCAGTAAAAGGGGTAAACAACATCTTATACCTATTCAATGAATACAAACACAACATTAAAAATTAAAGAAAAAATTCAACTAGCTAGCATGAAAATGAAACTGTCACAACATTGTTAAACCATTCCATTAGCATTATAGTACAACTACATTAGCATTATTGAACCACTCAATTAGTCTTCGGAAACAAAACTAATATTTAGCATTTCTGTACCACTTCATCAGCATTATATAACCACTTAATTAGCATTCAGAAACAAAACCAAATCTATACATAATTATATAAGTCATTTATACTTAACAATCAAAAAATAAATAAATTACAAACCTGTTTGTGTTGTATGTAGCATCAAATGATACAGAATCATGAAATGCAACAAAATTCCTCCTGCAAATCGGATCTGCCCAAAAAATATGCTTCAACTTATCTTCCCCATCAACTAAATACTCAAAATAAAATGCAGAGCACACCTCCCTCCTCTTAAAAAGATTATCAATCACCATTTGAGCATCTGCACCAACAATGTAAGCCCTTAGATCACGTGTAAAGTTCTTAACATCATTCTTTGTACATCATATATTACAATGCCCACCAGCTACTTCATTATATAGTTTATAAGAATCCATTGCCCCAATATTTGCTCGAACACAATCCAAAATAAATTTCTGATGTACATGTCCTATATTTCTATTCACCTTCAAAAACCCCTTATATTTATCACAGACTAAAGGATGTGAGTGACGTTCTTCAAAAGAGTGAATTGAATATCCATCCAGACCACTAAACTTAAGGACTATACGTGCCCTGCATCGCACCCTCCTAGAAACTCTACGTCTCTTATCCATAACACCATCAACAGTAGCATCACGATCCACGACTGCATTATTTTCACCAGCACGATTGCAAAGAATATACTTCCAAGTAATTGTACCATCTTTAGACCTTATAACAGTAGAATTTCGAACATCAAATCCACAACGAGCCGCATAACGCCTATAGAATTCTATACCATCCAATATTATTAAACATCATTCCAACAGTTGGCTTGACAGAAGAATCACACCTAGGTACGTAGTATTGCGTCAAACCAAGAGATATAACTATACTAGTATCTGAACAATCGTCAACTGACTCCGAGTCTGCCACTTAACAATACAATATAGAAATATATATATAGTTAGCATATAATGTATTCTTCATCAGCAAATAGTTAATTATTCATTATATTCGAAAAATATGTATAGTTAGCATAATATGTATTATTGATCATCAAATACTCAATTATTCATTATATTCGATTTGCATCAAACTCTGTCACTTAATAAAAAAATATAGAAAAATATATATAGTTAGCATATAATGTATTCTTGATCAGCAAATACTAAATTATTCATTATCTTCGATTTGCATCAAACTCTACCACTTAACAATGCAAAACATAAAATTGCATCGTTAGCACATATAGCATTCTCAATCAGCATAATAACAGAATTTATCATGCTAACATAATCTAACTAATTTACAAAATTCTAAAAACTGCAGAAACTAATAAACACAACAACAAAACGAATCAAAATCGGATAGCAAACTGCATCGATAACCAGAAAATCAAAACAAACGGATCACTCGCTAATCTCAATAGATTGACAAGCATATCCAGGAACTACTGATCGCACAATAAAATTAAAAAAAAAAAAAACCTGGTGAATCCATCAAATCCATCGCGACAACCAAATAACATAGAAACTACCGATCAAAATCAAACGAATATATTAAGAAAGACGAGCTCGCGAAATCCGGAAGAGATATGGTAAATCAACGATAACTTTGGTAACAAAATCTCAATTGATATAAAATAACAGAATTACTAAATTACATAAAAGCCCCTGGCGGCTGGAAAGTTAGGCAAAATAACAAAATTGCCACCGAATTTTGCATTAAATCTGGACCCTAGATTTCATCATAATGTGTGGTGTGAGATGTATTCTCATTTCTCACACCAATCATGTATTCTCATATGAACCATATCCTATATATATATATATACATAATAAAAGAATTATAAAAAAAGTTGAACAAATATATAGGGGCACTATATAGTAGCATGTGTTGGAAAATTTCCGTTTGGTGGACTTACATATATAAAATAAAATGTGTATGGCTGTTTTATGGTAAATCCAATTAAAGTGGCCTACTAAAGTTTAATTATGGACTATTAAAAGTATCATATAATCATGGAATTAATGTGTAGATACCATAAGGAGGTATTCAATTTGTTGAGGGACCAAATTAAAAATCACAGATATACACAGTTATATATTTAGGGTTATGGTCCCAAATGACATTCTGCAGTCTGTATTCCTTCTACAGAAAGCAAAACAAAGGTGATACCGATCGTTTGGAAGATCCATAACAAATTCAACCGCCATTCAACAATAAAGATCTAAATATTTGTGATTCAGGTACGCTTCCGTATCCAGTTTATGATTTTATGTCTTGGTGATTTCGACATAGAGATTTCATGATTAGATATTTAATTTGGGTTAATAAACTTTCGTGTTTATGTGTTTAAATCCAACAAGTGGTATCAGAGCCACTTTATTGTCGAATCTTTGAGAATTGAAGTTAAAGTTATTTATTTTTATTTTCGGTTGAATATTATGTTGGTTCAAAATCAATTTTCAAATTTGGATTAGTTTGGATTGCCATTAATTAAGAAAAGAATTCCGATTTAGATTCAGAATTCTATCGGGAATTATGATTCAGTGTTTGGGTGATTAAGGATTAAAGAATTTAGTTAAATAAAAAAAAAACGTGAATGGAAATCTGGACATTATTTGAATTTTGGTATTTTGGCCGATTGGATTTTGGTGGAAATCCAATGAATTGTATGGTTTTTTCTCTTCAACTGATTGAGGGGAAATTTTTGTCTCGATAAGATGAGTAATTTGGTGTATGATTCAACTGAAATTGGTGGTCAATTAATGGATAGTTTTTCCGGAAAACATAAGAGGAACAAGTTGTTCGCTCGGACACGGTATCATTGGTTTTTTGGCTGAAATCGAAAATATTTGGATAGGGATTTGGACAATTAATGGTTGAGATGTGTTGTTCTCGAAAAGAGTAACATTTTGGTATATGCTTGAATTCCGAATTCCGGCAAATAGCGTCGATTTTCGCCGGAAAACGAGAGAAACGTGTTGCTCGCGTTGGCAGCAGTAGGGTCATCTTCCAAACGCGATTCCCGCCATTCCAGAGGTCGGATTGAGACGTGCGACCTACCTATGGAAAGCTCTTGAAGTGGAGAACACACTGGGCATGGGTTTCGGGGCGATTGATTGTCGATTCAGACTGAATTCAGGTGAAAACAGCCACTGTCCTGAAAACGGCGTTGTACAATTGTTGTCAGATTTCGGGTGTTTCTAGAAACGGATTGCAGACCACCACCTCTCCAAATCTATGGGTTCGGTGTGGGTTTTCTCACGGTGTTCTCAATTTCAGAATTCGTTAATGTTTTGAGTGTCAATTGCAGTTTTTTTATTTTTCAAATATAAAGTTTTTTTATTAATTTGGGAATTTGGAATTTTATCCTAAAATTAATTATTCAAAAATTACAATTAAATTATAATAAGATTATGTGAAATGCATAATAAACGGTCTCTTAAAGTTATTTGGTTTTGCAATTGATCCCTTATGTGCATAAATTGATATGGATTTTGTGTGATGTCTTTATGCGGTCAATTAATTTGATATTATTTGATGTTATTGACCTTTAATTATGTTTCGAATATGAAATTTTGTGGCATCACTTACTATGGTTTGATTTTAATTGTGAATTTATGCAACTAAAGTAAAGTTTGAGTGCCTAAATGATTTTGGTTTGGTGTTTCAATACTAATTTAAAGATTTCGGCGCTTGCTCTCCAAATAAGGTTTATTTATCATGAATCAATTATTTAGTTCAAATTTTGTTTGGTACATCCCACGTTCCTATCTGATTTGTCTAACATTCAAAGTGAATTAATTGAAGTATGAAGTTGCCACAGTGACCTCTCTGCGTAGATTTATTTATGGAAAATGTTGGATGTTTGTGTGAGTGTATATTCATGCGGGAATTTAATCGGCCCACAAGAAGATTAATACTTGGCCGAATTGCATAAACACATGTGGTGATAAATGCGTGACAATTATAAGGTTGTCCATGTGAACAATATGTCGGCCCACAGGAAGGCTATTGTTTGATATGATTTATTGTCAGTATTTGATCATTACAAAGAGGTAGCCACTTACAAGTTAATATTACTGTCCACAAACTTGATATTGATGTTGTGTTAGGTACCTCGAGATGTTACCAGCTTATTTAAATTGAATAATTGATTGTTAAGGATAATGTGAGCATGAAAATTGATTTAGTTTTATTCTCGGTTCAGTTATTATGTCTGCGACTTCAGTTTATGCTACTACCAATAATATTTTCATGATTAATGGCTTAAATTTTAAGGATTGAAAAATAAACATTCTGATCATTATGGCTTGTACAGATCTGGACTATGCATTAAGGATCAAACAATCACATTCTCTTGCGGATGCAAGTTCTTTTGATGAAAGAAAGAACTTTGAGAGGTGGGAGACTGAAATTGCATCAGTCTGATGATCATTAATGATCATTAAAGTGTGTTATTTTGGTAATCTTTCGAGACACAACTTTTGATAAATCATTAAGGCCATTAAGTTTTACCTTGCTAAAATGGAAATTGTTTGGTTAAAAATGATAAGGTTGAGACAAGTTCATTTTTTGTGAGCTTGATCTCAAATAAAGTATATGCAAGGGAAATTTAAGGGGTACATCATTTAGATGTCCCATACTACTTCAAATTAAGGGCACTAAAGCTCGAGAAAGTTGGTGATTTACTCATGCATTTAGTGCTAATTTCTCTTCATGCACAATTAAACTATTTAAGGTCAGTTATTACTTATAACTGCAAAAGGAGAAGTGGACTCTAAATGAGTTCATTTCACATTTTGTGCAAAAGAGGTAAGGTTGAAATAGGAATGTGGTTTGTGTTTTCAGGGCCGGTCCTAACAAAAATGAGGCCCTGGGCGAAATTATAAAAATGGGCTCCCAATATATTATCGTACGCAATACATCAAAAAGTAAAAAATGTCCATTACTTATAAAAAAAATGACTTCGTCTAGCATTTTTACTTGCAAAATCATCTACAATATCGTTCAAATCTATGTTATCTAAAATCTCTTTATCTATACATGAATTGTTCATCATTCTCCCTAGGTTCATCACCTAACATATTAAGAACATGTTCACTCTCATTTAAGTCATTTCTTTTCTCATTAGTATCTTCAATTTCCAGAGGCGCATCAACACTGTTTACATTTGAATATTCAACTTTTTCTTTAGAACTTGTACTTTTAACAATGAACTTAACCATATTATCTTTTTGTGATTTAACGAGTTCTTCTATTCTTTTTTTTTTCTTTTTCTCATTTTCGCATGCCTGTTTTCTAAGCGGCCCCATGTTTAACACTTACAAAGTAAAATAAAAGAGTAATAACACCTGGATAAATTGCTAATTGAGACTTGAGAGCTGTGATTTTGTATTTCGAATACACTTCCAAGTTCTAACTTCCAAACTTTCTGATAAATGATAATCTGCAAAAAAATAAACTAAAATATTTAATTCAATTGCTCTTGCCTATAAAAAAAATCACAAAATCAATAAAATATATGAATTTACTTACCCATAAAAAAAAATCAACAAAATGCTTCAATGATTCCGCCTTCGGAAATCGGAATCTGAATTTTATAATTTGCAATGAGAATTTTTTTGCTCGGACAATCAGGTCGATACTCGATAATCAAGAAATAAAAATTGGTAAAAGAGAAATAGAGAATTCATGTGGTTCCTTCTATTTATATAATTATATTCATGAATATGATTCAACGGTAAGAAAAGTAAGTTGAAGAGTTCTTAGTTCTTATTTTTCGAAAAACTGGCCAACGACTTGGAGAAGATGAAGAGTTTTTTTTTCCATAGAAATAACATTGGAAGGGGTGAGAATTAAGTGTGCCACTGATTAATGAATGATTTAATGGTATTAGACAATAAATTTTGACATCATGGATCGCATCTGCTGGGCCCAAAACCAATAAATCTAATATTTTTTTAGTATACATAAATGCCAATAACTAATGGGCTATATTAAAAATTTTGGGCCCTCCAATTTTTGGGGCCCTGGGCCGTCGCCCAGGCCCGCCCGCCCTCAGGGCCGGCGCTGTGTGTTTTGAAAGATAAGATTAAGGGCAACACAAGAAATTTTACTAAAGTAATCTGTAGAGGTTAAGGGTCCAACTTAAGAGAGACAAAAGTATAATAAAGATATTAAGGACTGTTTCTTTATGAAAAATTGGACACATAAAGAAGAATTTGTACCCACTTTGAAGTACTTAGAAGTGTACTATTCTTATTTTGGTTTATGAAGTTAATTTAGCTTTAGTATCTAAAAATATTTTGTGATCAGACTTTGGTATTATTGTTCACATAAATATTTCAATGTAAAATTGCATGAGCAACCAAAATCCAATTGATGATGAAAGATACATCTATCTGGGGCAATAGTGAATTGGTACAAGTGAATGCAGTTAGAATATTTTAGATTGTCATTAAAGCTAGACTGTTATTTTTTGGATTTGAAAGACACTTATCGTTTACTATCATGTAGACAGTCTTTGGTTCCTTTTTCCATTTTGGACATATTTGGTTTTCATGTTCATTTGGAAATTATCATTTTCGTCTTTCAATTAACTCCAATATTAAGTGCAGATGACAATCTATAAATGTTTTATGTTGTTATAATCTTTGAATTTTGGCTAAAGAGGTACTAAACAAAATTAAATAAGGTAAATTCAAGCAAATTATGTCTCTAAAGCAATAAAGACTGCGGTTTGAGTTCTCAACAGAATATCAACTAAAGTAGAATACCAAATAAAATGGTTGTCAATTTTTGAGTTTTTAGATATGATGAAATCAAATCTAAAGACTCACATATGGGGTTGTCCGGCTATGGTTAAGCCTTATAGGCTAAACTGAAGGAAATTCGGGCACCAACAGAATTGAACAACTATTTTATTGGGTATTCACAGAAATTCAGGATTTCAAGTTTTAACATCTCACTTAAATTTAATTTTGAGATGGAAAATGTAAAATTCTCTGAGGATGTTGAGTTTGGAGGAGAAATAAGGTTAAATACATCTGAGGATGAATCAGTTTATAAACTGATCAATGCTCTTGAAAATTTGCAAGCTCTCATTCTTGTACGTGATCAAGTAGCAAATCAGGAACCTCAAAAGATGGTGTTGAAAATTACCCCATTCAGGTTGATACATTAATTAAGGACAAACTCAACAACCTCAAGAATTAAGGTTATTATGATATTGCCCTAAATCTATTAAAGATTCAAGAAAATACAGAAGATTCCATAAAGTGCAGTTATTGGGAATCTAATGTAAGCTGAGGTCTTTATAAGACTTCATTCGGTTTTTATTGTTGGTATGTTAGACATATATTTTCAGTAATTATGGTATGGATCACCTAAGGCAGCAATAAAGATATTAAGTTATATACAGAGAACAAAAATATTTAATGCTCACATACAGAAAATCAGATCATCAGGAGATTATAAAGAATTTAATTCTGATTTTGTTGGATGCTAATAAAGTAAATGATCCATTTTTGGATATGTATTTCTTCTAGCTGGGGAAACTATTTCGTGGAGAAGTGTTAAGCAGACACTTTTATAATACTTCAAACATGATAGTGAAATACATAGATTGTTGTGGAGCATCCAATTATAGAATATAACTACAAAATATTGTCACTAGGCTGCATATTAATGATTTATTAAAGACCACTAAATATTATTGTGACAATAATTCGACAGTCTATATTCTAAATAACAATAGGAACTCTAATAAGTCAATAACATTGACAAAGTTCCTAGTTGTGAAGAAATATTACAGAGTGAACATATTATTATAGAACATATAAGGACAGACTCATTTATAGTGGATATGCTAATCAAGAAATTATCACCCAAGGTCTTTGTGAGTTTACAGCTCATATGGGTGTTATGTTATTTAAGGGTTCTTTGGTTCAGTGGGAGTCTGTGTACGATTAATGTTCTATACTTCAGTTATGGATCACATTTTTGTGTTTTGGAAAATTTCGTACGGATTTTGATATTCAGTTCGTACACTCTGTTCAATTTTGGTTATGTTTGATCTCACTAAAGAATAAAGTTAGACTAGTTGGAAATAGATATGTAAGATCACATTGCATATAATTTCCATGTTACGCACCATGATTGATCTGTCATTAATTGTATTGGTATATGTGATTACTGATGGGTTGATTCACGCATATAATGTGATGAAAACCTCTTTAGTCCTATATTAGTACAGTTGATGGACAAGATTGTTTTCGGGATACCTTAAAGTAACAGCAAGGTTTGAGCTCAATAAAGTAATGCACATTTATCCGGTTATATATGTAGTCCAAGTGGGAGATTGTTGGAAAATTTCCGTTTAGTGGACTTACATATATAAAATAAAATATGTATGGTTGTATTATGGTAAATCCAATTAAAGTGATCTACTAAAGTTTAATTATGGACTATTAAAGGTATCAGATAATCATAGAATTAATGTGTAGATACCATAAGGAGGTATTCAATTTGTTGAGGGACCAAATTGAAAATCACAGATATACACAGTTATATATTTAAGGTTATGGTCCCCAAACGACGGTACTTCATTCTGCAGTCTGTATTCCTTCTACAGAAAGCAAAACAAAGGTGATACCGATCGTTTGGAAGATCCATAACAAATTCAATCGCCATTCAACAATAAAGATCTAAATATTTATGATTCAGGTACGCTTCCGCATCCAGTTTATGATTTTATGTCTCGGTGATTTCGACATAGAGATTTCATGATTAGGGATTTAATTTGAATTAATAAACTTTCGTGTTTATGTATTTAAATCCAACAACATGTCTGTATGGATATACTATATAAACGATAATAGACTTGTACATGGGATAAAACAAGACTACCCTTTTGAATTTCGACAGTTTTTAATTTTAAAAATTGTTTAAATTTACGTTACACATATTATAATAATAATAATAATAATAATAATAATAATAATAATAATAATAATAATAATAAATCATTATTTAAGTTGCACAATGAATCAGAGTGGTGAAAATTGGACACGTGAATTAAACACAAATTCTAATTCCATTTTTCATGCCTCCACCTTATCTGGAGAAATTCATGTGAAATTACTTCTTCTATAGTTTTCCTCTTATCGTTTCCTAAATCTTCAAATATTAAATAATACAAATTTAGTACGGCGCAAATAGACTATTGGACCGGACATCTATCAAGAAAACACTAACAAAAATCCAAAACCACATCCAAAAATCTCGACACTTCTCATTTACATACATTAGAAATATCGAGGAAATAATATTAATGAATTTCCTCCTTTTGCTACCATAAATTACAACTACTAACCTAATAATTAATCCATTACTAATTTCTTGGACTCATCGTTGCCTACTAGCTAATCCCATTTCTTAAATCTCAATAGCCATTGTTCTACCATTTTAATTACTCAACTAATCTCATACAACAAAAGAAAAATGTTGAACAAGATCTTTGGCAACAAGAAGTCAAATCCTATTTCCACTGTTTCTACTCAAGTAACGCTCGCGATAACTCCGCCCGGCCCGGGACAGAAACAATCCCGGGCCGTGAAAATCGTCCATGCAGGAGGGCATGCAGAGCACTACTACATGGCTACTCCTGCATCTTGGGTCATGCAAAAGCACCCCTCTTTCGTTCTGGCCCGGCCCGAAATCTTCCGGAGGCCGTGGGACTCCGTGGTCCGTCCGGACGAGATCCTTGTCCCGGGCCAAACATACTACATTGTGCCACATCGGACAGTGAAGAAACTCAGGCGTCGCATTAGGAAGCCTGGTGCGACAGGCCCGGGCTTCTCGTTGACTGAGAATGCCTCTCAGCTCAAAGACAAGGATAGCAGCCTATCATCATCCTTCAGTGGGATTCTGGTAAAGCCCGGGATAAAACTCAAGGCCCGAAATCGGCATGTGAGGTTTTTTGGCATCGAAACGACTGATAAGAGACAGAAATCTGATACGATTTCTGTTAAAAAGAGTGGGAAAAAATCAGTGAGATCTGCAAACACACAAATGCATGAGAAAAAGTGCAGGGCCCGAATTGATTTTGCATGGGAGCCCGCTCTTCAATCAATCAATGAGTGAGGATTTCTGATTCTGTTTTATGTTTTAATAGTAGGTTGATTTTAACCATTACATTCTTGTGGCCAATCAGTCTAATAAATGAATTTAGTCGAGCCGAACAATTAACTATTCAGCCTTATGCTGAATATTTTGTCAAGAGTGTAACAATTGATTTGATCTCGTTTGCTGTTTTAATAACATGATTGAGTAAATTAAAGCCGAGTTTGTGTAATTTGATAGTGAACATTGTTGATGAGGTAGTTTTTTTCACTTTCAATAATGTTCACATGAATTATAATGACAGTTACTAAAGTTTTTCATACATGATTTTTACATCTTAATGGAGTTAGGCCAATCCTTTTTACCTAAAAGTGCAACCTTTTTTCTTTTTCTTTTTCTTTTTCTTTTTCTGTTTCTTTTTCTTTTTAAAAAATATATAGAAAAAGCTGCCCTAATTAATAATTTAGTCAGGTTTGAATGTTTGGTAGATCCAACATGCATCATGCAATATTGAGGCAATTTTAGGTACTTTTTTCTTTTCTTTTGAAAGGCAAAAGATTTTTCCTTTCTCCCAACTTACAATTAATTCGGACCTAATTAATATATACTACTTTTTTGTGGGAATTTAGGTGCATATATTTGTCAGACAAATTACACTATTAATTTAAAAAGAAAAGACTAACCAATAGTTTGGAATTTCAAAGATTATGCCATATTGCCAATTCTATTATTTTTTAAACTTTTTTTTTCGTATTTTTGTTTGTCTAGCTAGGATGCATTTTTTTAACCAATCTCTATTTCATTTCATCAGTGTATATGTATGATGGTAATTCATACTGGCCACATCATTCACGAGCACGATATATATTTCTTATATATATACATAATTAAATACATATATTAGTATTTTATATTTTTCAAAAGTTGAGAATAATATTTCGGATAAAGAAATCGAAAATACAGTACACTGTATTTTGAAAATATGAACAAATCAATGCAAGCTATTTTTATTAGATGAAAACATAAAAGGAAATATCGGGGTGTTATTCAAATCAATAAATACAATTTTTTGCATATAATTTTGTTTGATTTTACCACATGATAAATTGACATGAACGACCAAGAAGCAAAATCATTTTTGAGAAATAATAGTAAGTATATTAATTAATCTCATGTCTAATAATATGATCAAATTAAGCAATTTGAATTCGATCGAATTTATCAGATAAAAACATGTGTGTTAATTGGAGATTGGACATGTACCTACCAATTCGTCTATCTGAAGAAGCCTAGGACATCAACCAACTTTATATTTCCAATTAATGTCTAATCCTAAAACAGTTGTATCACATGTGTGTTTTTTAGGTTTGTACAATTTTAAAATTTTGAATTATACTATATATGTAATTTGTAGGTCAAAATTAGTGTCTCACACTCAATTACTTAATCATAAATATTAAATACATTCATTTCATTCAAAACATTATTAAACTCCGATTTAATGTATAATTAAGTTATATATATATATAAGAAGATATATAATTAAGTCATAATTGAAAGTTACAGTTAATTTCTTGTTGTATGTGAAACTAAGTCTTTAATTTTCCGGTGGGGATGACCTAGTGGTAGACAGGGGCGGATAGAAGGGGGCTTAGGGAAGCAGTTGCCCGCTCCACCCCCTCCCAAATTTTTTTAAATATAATTATTTAATCAAATTTTATTTTTGGCCCTCTAATTTTTTTTTCATTTAAGGTTCTTGTTGTTAAACTTGATATATTTTAAAAAAATATGATATTAGTTTATATATAATTGAGCTCGAGAAATTGGGCCTCACACACACACACACACACACACACACATATATATATATATATATATATATATAAATATTGGAATAACATTAAATACACGCAAATCAAAATAAATTAAATAAATTATCTCCAATCAAAACAAATTAGGGTTGAATTAGCAATTCGATTTTTATGAATTAGATTACATGTTTATTAAATTGATATAAACTTTAATTTAATAATGAATCATGTTTGAATTGCACTATTTATTTGTTTTAGTTTTTTATTTGAAATTATTGATCTATGTTATTCACGAAATTTATTTTATAAATTATATATTGTGAAGTTATCATTTAATTAATTCGCCACCTGAACTATAGTTTCTACCTCAAATAGTTAGATTAATGAATTATTATTCCAAATTTTATTGTTGGTCACAACCAATTAAATTTCAATTAACGAATAATTTTATATTAGAAAAGAATTCAATTCAAATTTTGTTTATTCATGTTATTATTTCAGTTCTTTATTTTAATGAAAACAACATTCTTTTTCTATTTAATTTGGGGAAGTGAAAGAAAGACGATGGTCATGTAAACTGATCTAAAAATGACATCGTTTCACTAGAAAAAATAATGAACAAATGAAAATGGCGTCATTTCACAAACACACTATGACAAAAGGTAATAAAATGCATAATTATTCACAGACGTCTCATTTTTAATGTTCTTTATTAGACATGAATAAATAGAAAGTACGAACAGTTGTCATTTCGCCCCCTCAAAGAAAATTTCATGGATCTGCCACTGCTTATAAAGTGGGATTGCTTAAAGATCAAATGTCACGAGTTCAAATATCCTCAATACTACAAATCGGACGTATGAGAAAAAATGAAAAAATATTAATTAATAATTATATCGTGGATTTTTTTATAAGATTCCGGGTCATGAAAGTGACATTTCAATATTATATTGAAACTCGTAGAAGCATAAATGATTTCATTATTAGAGCTACTAGCTAGCTATATGTTTCTTTTCAATTCATAAATATATATTTTTTCTTCTTTCGATTGATTGAATCAGTGACGTACGTAGCCTGGAATTCTGTTGACTGTTGAGGGCGGCCAAATAATAATATACATATATAAAATTAGAAGCTGTAATATTTTATTAAGATCGTGATATATTATGTTAATTACATTCATAAAATGATTCATATGATAAAAATGAAGTATGATTGACAAATATAATTAAAAAAGAAGCAGTTCATACTAATAAAAAAAATTAGATAAGGTCCAATTTGGCCTCTAAACTATTTTCTGAGTATCATTATGATCGTTAAATTAAATTTGATCCTAGTTAGCTCTTTGAGCTTTATTTTGGTTGTTTCTAAATAAAAGAAAAAGAAAATAAAAATCCAAATATATATAAGTTAGCATAATTTGAAGAAAAATATAAATTAATAAATTAATTGAAATCACAATATTATTAAATTAATTCACTATAAATACAATCCGAAAAAAGTTTTCGAGAATGAAAATCTATATATTCTAATAAATATATTATATTATATATACAATGTTGATTATATTATAGTAGATTATTAACGTCTATAATTGATCGATTTAATATAGACTATAATTATATAAGGAAAAAAATCATAATTATGGTCAATTCTATGATGCTATTTTCAATTGTAGTGGTTTGATGTTTTAATAAGTGATAAATATAATGACAATTTATATAAGCACTAAAATTATTTGTAAAAAAATATTTCATTTTTTTTATTACTGTTATGTGTATATATATATATATATATATATTAATATTTTTATTTATTTAAAAATAAGCAAAATAAAATTATTTACATTCGAGAAGGCTAATTGAGTCAAATTTAATAGTTCAAGCAGCTAACCAAGGTGAGTTCAATAATTTAAAGGATTAACTGGGCCGAATTTAGTTTAAGAGCCATCATCGGAAATAGTTTAGGGGTACATTAAACTTAATCCCTAACAAAAAAAAAAAACAACATAAAACATAAATTGTAAAAGTGGATGTAAATTTACCTTTAAAGAATAATTTTATTTTTTTTTAAATATGGGAGTTACTATCATAAATCATTAATTCAATAATGGAGCAATGAAAACACATTCTATTTAAGGCTGGAGGTACATAGTTAAGGGGAAAAACTCAATAAACAATGATAATATATTTAAATTTAATTAAAAAATTGGAGAAATTTGACAAAATAAAAAGAAGATGAAGAATGATGACAGTGAACTGGAGGAACGACCTGCCCATCTCGACTAGTTGGAATTGAAAAGAAGAAAAATATTTTTTTCTTTTTTAATTTTTTCAATATTGAAAGAGAAAATTACTATAATACCCCTACTAATTTCTAAAATTTCAGGGGTAGTGACCCCTTGCCCTTACGTGGCCCAGTCACTGCATTCAATTGAGTATGAACTAAGACAAATTTTTGTGTACACTAGATGTATATAAGCTTATATCAGACAGTCAACGTGTTGATCGGGTCAAATGCGGGTCAACACGCGTTGACCCGGGTCAACCCATTAAAAAGAAAAATGGTAAAACAACCAATACTTTTTAGGGATACAAGTGATACTTTTCGAATATTGAGTGATAATTTTTAGTATTACGATTGATACTGATTTTGATGGATTTTTTTTCTGGCTAATACTTTTTAAGGATACATGTGATACTTTTGGGTTTTTGAGTGATATTTTTTAAAGTTACGGTTGATACTGATTTTGAATAATTTTTTTATTAGTTGACCAGGTCAACGCGCATTTTCTTGCATTGATCGGTCAAGGTGTCTATGATTCAATGGCGGATCCAAATGAGAATATTTGGGGGTTTCAGTACACAGTGTATATATATATATATATATATATATATATATATATATATATATATATATATATAAATTGCAGTTGTCAGTGAGGGTGTCAAAACCAACCGACGGCAAAAAACATATAGAAAAAAGGGGTGGGATAGGCCTCATTGGATCCTCCCTTACTCGGGTTCGAAACTCATTGCTTTTCTTTTCTCAACTCCAAACAGTATATTTGGGATTTTCAGTGTGTGTGTGTGTGTCGCAAACGTCATTGAGGGTGCTGAAATCAACTGACAGCAAAAAACATATAGAGAAAAGGGGTGGGTGGGCTTTCTTGGATCTGCGCTTACTCGGGTTCGAGACTCGTCGCTCTCCTTTTCTCAACTACAAACAATGATATTAATAATAATAAATAAAAAATCTCATTATATTTTCTTATATAGTGTGTGTGTGTGTGTACATTAATGTCCTATCTCCGTCTATTTTAATAATCTAATGTTTATAAAAAAAAAAATTGTCATGTGGTACCATATGCAATGTCTTGAGTACTTCTATGACATTCGATTTCGAACATCATATATGTTGGGATTGAGTACATGCACTATTTAGGTATCATTCAATAATTAACTCCATACCATCCGTACATAAAAACAAGATTTAAAATAAATTGATTTTTGAGAACTGGACTTAAAAGATATTAGCAGAACTCAAATATATATACTTGTATATGGGTAAGATTCAAATATCTCAACATACAATATATTTTTATATATATTTGTAGAATCTAAATATTTAAGAAATTATTATGATAAAAAAAAAAGGTGCATGCAGTTTGCAGGTGGCAGAATATGATAGTAGTTGGTTTCAGTTAATGTGCCAATATAATCACCAAACATTTCCCTTTCAATTGTTTATCCACAAGGATAGGACCATAGCCTACTTGTGTGCTCTTATTGCCTCATATATTCCTTGTCGGCCAACCTACTTGATGGACTCATCCCAATTTACGAGTTCGAATTTCACCAACGTCGAACTCATCCCATATTATTTATTTCTTTTATATGGTTAAATTTCATATTATTTTTCAAGGATGGATTTACTACAAATATTTATAAGAAATTGATATATACTCCATTCCTTTTTTTAATAATTGTTGTTTTAATTTTTTAATTTAGAATTAATATTTAATTTTCTGGACTAATATACCCATCTCTCATATATCATATAAAATCATATTCACTTATATCTTTCCTAAAAAAAAAGACAACATTTTATGGATGATGGTAATTTAGATCAAGAGATCTTGTAGAATTTGTGATAAGATTAAAATTGGGAGAGAGAGAGAAAGTGTGTGAAAATATATAAAACAACAAATATTTTAACACAAAATAAAAAAATTAAAACAATAATTATAAAGTAACGGGGGAAGTATAAATGATACTTGGAATTGATTTGAAAGGAGAAAGTGTTTATCCAACTTTTTTGCATGGGTGGTATTTTTACAAGTAGAATATTCTAACTAAGCTTTTCGTCTTATGATTGTTTTGATTCCACTAGGCAATTATTGTACTTGTTTAAGAAATATTTCAAACCCTCCCAAAAGATGGGTGTGTTATTGCTTTTTAATTACTTGGGAGTCTATAATTCAACCTAGTAATCCAGTATGAGTTCGTCCGATTCATCACCTAAATTATGGGCAATCATCCATCATATATATATATATGAGGTTAAAAGTCTCTTCCAAAGTTTTCATGTCTAAAACGGGTATTTAATTTTGTGAAGGAAATTATTTAATCAATTTGTGCAAAAAATATCATAAATATATAAAATAGGTAAACGGCGACATCAATCATACGCAATAGTGTTTTTGTTATTTACCACTTTATCAAATAATTATTTCTTACCCGCACGAGAAAAGTTGGATTGCTTTAGTTAGATAAACAACACTGTCACACCCATCAACACAACATATATACACATATTGGCTGCCTATATAAGCTTGCTCTTGCACATCATCTTTATGACTTTATCTTATCTCTCTCTCTCTCTCTCTCTCTCTCTCTCTCTCTCTCTCTAAACACAACCCTTTCTATCTTACACCTCAAGAAAATCTTGATATATAAAAAATATGGACTCAGTATCATCTCTATCTTCAGTTACAACCAAAGATGAGTTTGAAGAGCTAGAAGTGGCAGAGTTCGATGCCAACGCACTATGGGAGCTGCTCCACGATGAGCCCGGGGAGGAAGAACCCGTCTGTGGTGGAGGAGCTCCCATGCAAGCTATGGAGGCCGTCAGCCCAAATCCTGCAACAATGGCTGAGAACTACTGGTGTCTCAACGACATCCTCATCAACAACAACAACACGATCCAAGATTTCGACTGGTTTCGCATGATGGAAGAGACACCAGAAGCATGCAATGGTATGGGAGGCTGGTATGGAGAGACATGCATGGAAGAGATGAACCAGAATCTTGAAATAGGAGAGTACTATTCAGTTTCACACAGTGCAATTCTGTGTGATGAAATTGGATATATAGGATTATGGCATGATAACTAGAAATACATAGTCGAATTTAATCATAATTTAGTAGATGATGGAAATAAACTTTTTACCACTGGCTATAAATACATTCATACATTCCTCACTTGTATCAGTCTATCAGAATATGATTTAAAAAAAAAAACGGCTTCTCATAATAAAGTGTGGCGGTTTTCCCTCTTCTATGTGGTGTGTAGGCTACTACATGTCGACAAAGACATGTCATAACTGCAATACAGCAATTAGAGAGCCCCCAAAAGAATAATCAAAACATAAAAATAAAACAACAGTTGGATATTACATGTTTCTTGACAAAATCATAACCAGATTCAAGTTTATATATGCTCACTGTGATTTCTCTACTAGAGAAGCAAAAAATGATTAGCTCGTCAGGCCTGCAATCATTCTGGGAAGAACGGAAGGTTGACCGAATGGAGAATGTAAACCCGAGGCATGTGAAATTTTTAGAAGTTAGATGTCTTTGGTACCTACATTAAACTTGGCAATGAAAAAGCCAATAGTATCAAGTTCTGAGGAGGGATCAAATCTCTGAACAAGATGCTCTTCACCAGGTCTTAACCATTCCCTGAAAAACCAAACATCAAAATGAATTAACAAATTTGTAATTTGAGATTTTCCAAAAACAAGGCGTGATAGCAACACTTCTAGCATATGGTACACATGAACCTGCTTTACAAAACCTTTGAAAAAGATCGAACATGTCCTATGCATGTGCCATGATGTGTCCATGGATCATGATGTCTCAAACAATTTCCAAAACCGTGTAATTTACTCCATTAGCAGCATACATACTCCAGAAAGGATCACATAGAATCACTTAGGGTGAAAGAAGATAGTAGTGAGAGTACAAATTGCACGACAAAACGATACAGTTTACAAAGTAGTACATTTTATAATTTGATCTCGATGGTATTGTAAAAACAAGATAACGTGAGGGTGTCTTTTCAAAGTAACAGACATCACCACTGTTGCAAGCTTAAGTCAATGAGTATGAGTCATTCTGTTCTGTTGGAACTGAATTTTGACACTAATTGACATCAAACAATTCAAAATCACATGTTGCAACAATTTAATGAATCAACATCCATACAGTTCAACTACCGGTCAGTATTCTGTTACTTTGCATTGAATATATCCTTTATGCATCTACTGAATGCAAAAGGTCTTTTTTCTAGATTAGGAACTTAATATTAAGTACCAGTGAGAAGAACTTACTCCTGGTATCCGTTCGAAAATTGATAACCTCCGACAAGGCCAGGTCCTCCTACCTTTGGATGCTGATTATTAAAAAAACAGATGTAACAATCATTATTTATTCACCAACATTATTTAACATGCAAATCTTACTCAAAAGTACCAACATGTTTAAACTACTGAAATAATTATCTTAAAATATATTCCACATGCCCAGTACAGAATGAATAGTTTACTTCCACTGATGCTGGCAGAAAATAAATCATGGCACAATATTAATCACCACAGGCCTCAAAACTTCAAGCTAACCTGTGATGCCAATGAGAGAAACTTGTATGTGTCCAATGCGTATCTGACCAGTGCCTCATTCTCACCCGGGTTTATTGTACACCTGCAGTTTGAAAACACTAAGAAGTGATATTCTGCTTTAAAATAGACAGGGTAACAAACATGCAGAACATTGAAGATGCTGGAGGAAAAGCTCAAAAGATATTAGTAAATAGTGTAGCACTTCGAAAGAAAAATACAAGACTAACTAAAAGAGATATCATAGTTTATCTCATATGACCATGTCGATAAGAATGCTTACGTTGAGTAAACAATAACTCCACCAGGGCGAACAAGCTGTACAGCCTGGTCAAGCATCCGTCTCTGATATGTGGCATGGGCTCGCAGTGACTCTAGAGTCTCCTGCAAGCAAAAACAGATAAAGAGGACAAACTGTTGGTCAAGCAATGGATGAGACATACTTTTGAAATGTATAGAGCAAACAGGAGTTTCCAATCCAACAAAGAAATATGGTTTATTAATGACAATATGTCTTCGAAGTAATTGAGTAATTGTATATAATACCATCTATCAATGGCACGACTGCACAGTAGACTTAAAAGAAAAAAACAAAGTCAATGATGCTTCAACTTCAGGTATGCATGTATTACAGAACAAGCAGATCTAAAGAAGAAAAGAAAAGACAAATTCAGCACTGGATCATACCTCTCCAACAAACAACCGAGGTCTCAGACCAAGAGCAGAACAAGGACCATCAAGAAGAACCCGATCAAAGCTGTTAGGCAAAAATCCTTTAAATTTTTCAACCTTTTCACCTAAAGAGTTATTTCGCCCAGGCCCATTTCTCATTTTCCGTATGTTCTTCCTGAGCTCGGCTTTACTGGTGTACTTTTCATTCTTTAGTTGATCAAGGTTAGCTACTTTGACCGATCGAGAGGAGATAAAAAAAACAATATAAAATGAGAATTACTGTTGATTTGAGCATGAACAAAAAAATGGAGTTTCGATAATTGATAGAGAGAGAAGAAGCATAAAATTTGTTGCGCGTGTATTTGCAGTTCTAGATTTCACACCTCATGTGAAATGTGAACGTGTTTTTTGCATTCTTTGAAGGTCCGTGAAACATATTTAAATTTAAAGCTCAATGTCATCATTATTTTTTACAGCTTAGACCCTATTTTCAAAAGATGCCGGGGGGGGGGGGGGGGGGGGCATGAAAATAAAATGACACAAAAATGGCTTGTTTACATATAGTCGTCATGTTCCATATCAAAGTTCACTAAAATCATGGTCTACATGACTTGATGAACTTGGATGTTTAGATAACTATTATTATTATTTTATTTAGATTACTACTATTATTATGTTATTTTATTTTTTGGACTAGGAAAACCAAATTTAATCAATATTGAAAAAATAGTGTATAGCATGAATCATCTATGAAATATAGATATCATCCAACCATGAAAAGAATTGAGCTTTTATAGGTATGGGAACCAGCCTAATAGATTTAAAGAACAGGAAAAGGAGGATATCATAAAAAAGAAAGATTTGAAAAAAGAGTCACAATAGAATTTTCTGGAAGAATCCAAAATTCACATTCTTACATCCTTCTCATGCTCAATAGAACCTCTCAACCTCCAATTGCCTCAGCAAAGAACACAGCTCTTGCACTTCATTTTTATTTTAATGAAAGAAATGAAAATCACATGTGAAGGGGGGAGAAGAAGCACTTTCAGTTGAGAAACAATGAAGCAACGTATATGAAGCATATGAGGAGAAGTCACCAGTGGAAAGTATTCATTCTAGGCCCTAAAGCTAAATAGCATCAATCAATATTGATAATCACAGTGGAGGGCGCATGTGAAGGACTATAGTGTCATTATAATATCAAATCAACCTAGTAAAATCACAAACTGTGCCCTCCCCACAACCCTAAAAAAAGAGTAGGATATTTGCAACATATTAAGAAGAACATTAGTGGCATCAAATTATAAACTCACCATGAGTACAACCAAGGGCAATATCTGATATTTTCTCAATTCCAGATTTTGATGACCCAGAGTTTTGAATGCTCTCAATCACCCCGCATTGTGGAGCATCCTGTTTATCAGATTTATTTATTTGATGAACAGATTTCAGAGCATCAAGCCTATAAGTAGTTATACACTTCAATCCCAATTCAGCTGCCAATTTCTGGATACCAAGCACCTGAAAATGGCATATATCAATAAAGTAATAAAATATAATCATGTGAAGACAAGGATTTAAATAATTTTGTAAAAAAATATATATAAAATAAAAGGGGGCATGTCACCTAGTCATTGTATACTAAGAAGTGATGATAGGTGAAGAGTTGGAAGAAAAATATTCATAATCACCTGTAAAGTTCAGAAGATTCACCTTATTGTGAGATCGATCAGTTGCAATAACCTCTCCTTTGTCCTTCATGAGGATAGCAATTGCTGTGGTTTTACCTCCAGGAGCTGCACACATATCTAATATTTTCTCTCCCTCTTGAGGATCTACAACAAAGATATAATGGGGGCAGCTTAGCAAGGAAAAACATAACCATAAAAAGAACAAGAAGCAAGTCAAGAAGACTGAGAGCCAAGCTCCCTTGATGGCAACTGGCAAGCATCTAAACCAGCACTATACCAGATTCAACAATTATTTTCAAGCTTTCTTGGTGCCCTAGACCACCAAGTCATTGTTCTAATTAATAACAAAGACTAGTTTCACCAACACGCAAGAATGAGAGAAGAAGTAATAAAAATTGCCAAATATGTTTCTATAACTAAACCATTATGGTCAGTAGGTTACACAGTACATACCCAAGGCATGTGCAGTGATGATGCTGGGGAGGTTCTGAAGAAATATTTCCCCCTCAAGTAAATCTGCAATCTCAATATATCACGGTCTAGTTACAATATAAACATTTTATACACAATGAAAATTGAACATTCAGACCAATAGACCATAAGCAAAAAAACTACAACAGTCATTACAGAAAGTAATTGCTAATAACAAAGGAGATATTAGAACAAAATATTGCTAGGCTCCATATTCTACAAAGTTTCTGTTATGCAAGGTAGCAGCTGAAGGATACATCCATAGATGGGGATTAAATCATCCAGAAAGAACAACGGTACTTATATTTTGCAGAAAACCCATTATTTTACAATACATGAACATGCACGGTTCTTGGTCGATGCGTGGCTCAGATCACAGAAAGGTGTACCCAATAGAAATTCTTGAAGATATTTCTCTTTAGCTTGTTTCCACACACACACACTATTTCTACTCTTGCCAGTTTAATAAAGTGTTGTCCAAGAGTAGGCACAACTTTACAACATTACTAAAAATGGTTCAATTGCTTGGGAAATCCTGCACTTTTAAATTTTGGGTTGTAGGAATGGTTGGGGACGAGAGTTGTGGAATTTGGTCCAAGTCATGCATTTAATTATTTTAATTACCTTAAGCCCATTTTTCACTTAATACCATTATATTATTGTTTTTATCTATTGTACAATATTAATAATATTACTACTAATACAAATATTATAATTGCACTTTCAATTTATTTATTATTAATTAATATTATGCTAGGCAGCAGCACGCAAGGATAAAAAAATATGATACATTTTTCAAAGTTCAAGTACGAAGCTAAGGTGGGGAAATCTTACGCAGATTATGATCGATTATCCTTATTATATACTTATATGCGTATGCCTACTGGCTATTGGTATGTTTGTTGTGAGCCTTTAGGCTGGTTAAATATGTTGATTTGTGAGCCCACGGGCCTGCTAAATATGTTGAGTTGTGAGCCTACCCTAGCCTACAGGCTGGCTATATGGGTCTACGGCCTATATGATGACAATCGACGAACCTTATACTAAGTTGGCCTCCGGGTTCTATGATAATCAATGTTATGTCATGTTCTTATGTTATATTTGTATGATTTGGATTAATGCAGAAAACCCACCAACTGAATTAATGGCAGTCACTCCAAAGCAATTATATTTTTTTTTCAGGTTGATGATAACTTAGATGATGTGCGTGGAAGCATGCGATGATGATTAAACTAAAGAGCTGTTAAATGTTTAGTCTTCCGTTGTGTTTAATGTCAAAGATTTATGTTTTAATGGAAGGGTGACGTCCCAATTTACTTTTTACAAAATCTGAGGCATTACAGATGGTGAGTATATGGAACAGTTAAGCTATGGAATTGCAGTACATCAAATGTACCAACAAAGAGAATTAGAATGAGACTGCAATGGGCAAAACACACTAACTTATATGGCTAATAGTGACACCACATATCCATCTATGCATATAGATACACAAAAGAACTACACCATGCATCTTATGAAGATACTATTGTGAGTTGTGAAAGACTAGAACAATATACCATTGAATGAAGGTAGGTTAAATACTCTGTTATTCATGTCTAAAGCAACTCCATGAGGTACCCGGAACATCCCAGCTCTGGTCAGCATAGCAATTCCTTGACCAATGTAGAGGCCATTCCGTTCAAAATAATAAGGATCTGCAACAAATACAAACCTGTCCATAACTAACATGACCACGACACTCTCGCTCAACCATCAAATATAGGAAAGCTTCAAATACACTAAACAAAGTATTAGTAAACAGAAGTTGATCTACAGTAAGCTCCTTCGAAGATAGTAGCTACGTTTGACCATATCCGTTTTTATAGACTCGAGTGAGCCATATCCCCACTTACATCAAGATTCAATTTTTTCAGATTTCTACAGTTCCAGTACTGATGGTTAGTAATTTTACGGGTTGATAGTGTTGATCTACTTGTTAAATAAGCAACAAGGAACTCACACAAAAAAGACACAAGGAAACTTGATGGCGTAGAGCAATAAGCCAATAACTGCAGCATGCTGCCAGGTAGTCATAAAAAGTAAAACCCATTCTGAAGGTTCGTATGAAGGAAATACAAAAGGAGAAGCAGAAAATAATTGAAAAATAAGGAGCCATGAAATACCATAAATGAAGTGCTGTGGATACAACTTTGTATAAGCCATTTAATACTTGGTTACGCTAATCAGATTGAAAAGCAGAAAATTAAGAGAGGGAGTACTAAAAAAGGGAATAATAATAATAATAATAATAATAATAATAATAATAATAATAATAATAATAATAATAATAATAATTCAATGAATTCCTCATATAAGAATATCAATTAGTGAATAATGACGTGAAAATTAAGATGTTCTTATCATCCAGCATTCAAAAGAAAGAAACATTATTCAGCTATTAAGAACATAACCAGACCACATGAACATAAAATAAAACAACTAAATCACTATCACTATCCTAAAGTGCAATTAGGAGACCATGCCTTGTGCTCAACATTATGATAAGGATATGGGCACAAGTAGGAATCTCATTTAGCCACTAGTGATTAGGTTCAATATCATTCTGTGATTTCTACTCTAAGATTAGAACAGAAACCAGGATTGGCAAGGTGACAATTTTAACGTCCTCAAACATGGAGATCTAATTGGTTCAGACATATCTAAACTGAAAACCCAAGCCTACAAGATATTGTAGGCAGACAGGGAAAGAGCGGGACTAATAAAGCAAAAACTAAGCCCAAGGGGATGTATTCATGCCTGTTTGTGATCCCTGAAGTACAGTTCCACGTGTAAAACCAACTCCCCAGCCACCATCAGCACCAGGTTGCTCCATGGCAACCGAAACTGCAACTTGTTCCCCCTCCACCACATGACCACTACAGGCCAAAACACCAGGTACATAGACCTGAACATAGAATATCACAAATGGGCACAAAAAGAATCACATTTCTTTTATGCCATTTTTCATAAAATATACAAACAAGTTATAGAAGATATTGTGGTGAAAATAACACAAAAATGATCATAAAAATTGAAAGAAACTAAGAAGAAGACCTGCACTGATTAAACAGGTCCAAGAAATAGAGGAACACATGCTTTCAAGTAAAAAAATGTGGCTTGTCCATCATTTTTCGGCTCTAGTACTAAGGCATTCATGATAAACCAGTTCCAGTTAAGGTGTTACATAGCATACTTACATGAGCACCACGAAGCACTGCTTCTGCACATTTCCGGCTCACAATCACCTCTTTAGGAGGCGTGTCTTCCTTATACCCATAATCAATAGTATGCGGTCCTGACCCTTGGACAAAAACTACATAGTCTAGACTGGGTATCTTGCACTTCGAAATGAAAGCCTTTTTCACAGATGCATCTGATAGACCATCAGAAACCACTGGTTCAGTTGCAATATCGTCAGAGGTATGAAGAACATCAGTACTTTTGGAAGGACCACTTTGCCACCCGTTCTCCTGTAGCAGGGAGAAAAGTTTCTTGATGACAGAATCGCTTGTTGTCTTAAGTGTATTCACTCGTATACAAGAGTAGCACGACGGCCGCCTGAAAAAAGCATAAGAATCAACCAACAAGAAAGCAACAGTTTATTTGGATAAAGAAAAAAGACAAGCACTCCCAATGTTTTAAAGCAAAAAGGATAGCAAGAACTCCCAAGCAGCAAGCACATTCCTTAGCTAAAATATAAAGGGGAAATACATAAAATATATATAGATATATAGATTATGAATAGAATATTCGAATAACCTTAGACCGGAAAGGGTTTCCGACACTGGCAATATATAGGAGAAAGATGGCAAACTTTGAGAGCAAAATACAATGCTATTATGACCACATTAACTCCACTTTCACACATTTACATGCTGTAACAATTTGGAAAACTTATTACAGAAGACAATTTTTTGCTCGAGCAAATTCTGTATCAAGAAAATGAATTCGTCACATCTACTTTGAAAAAGCATCAAAACGCAAGAACTGAAGCATCTAATCAAATACATTGCATCCAATTTTTCACAACAAACTCGGATTTCAGTTCATTAAATCCGCTCATAAATCAGAAACCCGTAAAAGAACCACATACACTAGTCAGCCAGAACAGTCCGCAAGAATGACATTTAACAGCTGATGAAAATAATAAGTGAAGCTCATTAAAAAAAAACAAGAACAGAGCAAAAATATATACGTGAGGGCCATGGAAATTCGAGCGAAATGGTCAGCTCCATAGGCTTTGACGAAATACTCTTCCACCTGAGGGTTCCAACGCAATGTTGGATTGTACCTATATCGTTCGGATGGATCCATCTGCACTCACGAAGCAATCAATCAGTAAATGGACTGATATGTATATGTATATGTATATGTATATGTATATGTATATGTATATGTATATGTATATGTGTGTATATGTGTACGCGCGCGCGCGCGTGTGTGGAGAGAGAGAGAGAGAGAGAGAGAGCACCTTGGGAATAAAGGGTTTATGGTGGAGAGAGGAGAGGGTTCTGCAGAGGGTTTTGAGAAACACTCTGTCTCTCTTCATTCAACTTTTTACCCAAATTTTGGACTGTCACCACTCACCATTGTTGTTATTATTTGAAGTTCAAATATTTATTTTATATTTCCTTTAATTGTAAGTTTATTTTTTTTATAGTTATTGAAATATCTTTGAAAAAAAATGTTGAAGGAACAATTATTAATATGAATATTTCCAATAATTTAATATTTTGCACAATATAAATATGTAAAATTTCTTTATCTGAATGGTAAAAATCATTTTATGAATTATGATACATATTTATCCAATAATTTTTTATAAATGAAAATAATAAAGAAAATATATGTATCTATTTAATAATAAAATCATTGTAAAAAATAATTTTTCTGGCAAGAGTAATTACTAATTTTGGAAATATTTTTTTTATTATTATTAAAGCCAATCAACTAAATAATATTTTATCAGGGTATGTTTGCACTACAAAAAATTCTCTTTACACCACACTCCTTTTCACACTATACATTTTACTTTTTACACTTATACAATGAGTCTATTTTACCCATCATTTTACAAATATCATTCAATTATTATTAAAAAACTAAAACAAAAATAAAAGGAAAATTGAATAAAAAACGAAAAAAAAAAAGTGAGAACAGCAGCAAGCCAGCAACTGAACGTCTTTCACATCTCCGCCATCTTCAACTTCTTCTCCGACGAGCCCACTGCTCGCCATGTCGCCGGCCGCCGCCACCCTGCCTTCTCTCCCCTTAAAATTACCCTCTCTTTATTTGCGGGATACGAAAATCCTCGAGATGCCCAGTCCGCAGTAGAAAAAATGAAGATTCAAAACACAAAAATCAGTTCGAAAAATTCAGTTCGAATCTCATTCAAAACATTCAAAAATTAGTTTATGAATCTGCAAGACATGTTCGAAAATATATTTTCGAACACATTTATTGTTTTCGGAAATCTATTTTCCAACCAGATTTGGAATTTGTTTCGAGATTGTGTAGCTGATGGGTCGCTCCTTCCTTGGTCATCACCGTCGTGGTTGACGATGTTGATGAAGGAGGGTGTATGGTTGCATGCATGCACCTGCATGCATGTTACATTTTCAGCTAATGCTCATTGTTATATTATTCATGTGGAGATGCAGGACCACACTAAGAGAAGCAAGCGCGGGAACATGCTCTCAGTCCACGTCAGCGATCCTATCTCCACATTACAGATCGTTCATAGCCGTAGATGGAATAAGTAGATCATGAATGAGAGCCCTCGATTTGTTAGTTAGTTGTGTTTCTTCCATGTATAAATAGAGAACAAAACCATTCTCTATAATAATTTTTGGTTGATTGAATAATACAAAAATTTTGTTTTTCTTCTTCGTTTGTTCTTCTCATGAATGAAATCTGAGAATTTATCATAGTATCTAGAGCCATGGATATATAGATTTTGGTATCATTACTTCTGCAGATTAATAATCTGAAGATTTCCACCGATTGATTGATAGATTTTATTCGGTTAATTGATAGATTTACTATTCTGGTTGAAGTCATGCCAAAACAAAATCGTAGAGAGCCGTGGAGACAAATCCTTAATGATGAGAGAGAATTTCACATTGTTGCAGATGCGGCTGATATAAAGGAGCAAGCAGATAGTAGTGACAGACCTCAAATTGTTCAAAATGCTTCGATGAATGAGAGAAATCTCCAAGGTGAAGATCAGAGGTCCATGATGGCATACAGAGAACAAATCAACGACGTGCTATATGTTCATCCAACGGATCATCCTGGTGTGGCACTTACTACTGATTTACTTACGGGCAAAAACTTTTGTAGTTGGTCTAGATCCATAAGGAGGGGTTTGGTAGCTAAAAACAAACTTGATTTTATTGATGGATCCATGATTGAGCCACATGTGAACTCACTCGATTATAAGCAATGGTTAAGGGTGGATTATCTTGTGTTCTCTTGGATAGTGAACTATATTACTAAGGAATTAGGTAGAGGATTCCAACATATAGAAACCTCTAAAGATCTTCGGGGATAACTGAGTAGAAGAGATTTGGAAGGACAAATGGTCCTAAGATCTATAAATTGAGAAGAGAGTTGGCCACATATACCCAAGGAAATCAGTCGGTATTGTTGTATTATAATAACCTACAGGCTTTATGGGATGAGATACACCTACTTGTTCCATGCCAGGTATGATTACAATAAGCATAATGAAGAGAATGAGAGGCTCATGCAGTTTCTAATGGGATTAAACGATAGCTATGAAGCTGTTAGGAATTAGATTTTAATTTTGGATCATTTACCTTCGGTTAGCAATGCATATTCCATGGTGCTTCAGGTGGAAGACCAAAAGGATGTAGCATCTCAGTTCCCAGATAAGAGTGAGCTGACTGCTTTGTATAGTAATCCCCGAAATTTTGGACAGAAAGGTGAAGGTTATAGAAGGAGGCTGAGCAAGGAAGTAAAAATGAGGCTGAAGTGTAGCCATTGTGGAGGCAATGATCATGAAAAATCCGGTTGTTTTGAACTGATTGGTATTCCAGATTGGTATAAGAAATTTAAATCTGACAAAGGCCGGAACATAGCCAATTATGTGGATGAGGATGATCACACAAGTGTAAAGGATGAGGTTTCATCACCACATAATGATTCTCTGATCGATATGAGTAAGATAATTCAAGCAGAAGTGGCCAGGTTTCATGGGAAGCTACCTGCAGAAGTCTGGGAATGGAAATAATCCATCAAATGCAGCAAATATGATAGATATTGGCGATAAGAGTGATGTTGATCAGGATTACATGGGGGCATTATGCCTTTGGGCTTATGCATGACATTCACAAGAGTGAATGGATCATAGATTCTGGAGCCAGCATTCACATGTGTTGTAATCCAAAGCTTATGCAAACATTGAAAAGGTTGAAGGAGCCGCAAAAGATCTATCTCCTAAATGGTTCTAGTGTATTGGCTCACTATGCAGGAGATGTTCAACTTACTGAGTCTATAACTCTTCATCAAGTGTTGTTTGCTCCCTCGTTTACTCATAATCTGATTTCAGTATGAGAGCTCACAAAAGAGATTGAAGGGAAGATCACATTTTTGCCCATTCATTGTCTGATACAAGGCAAGGGACAAGAACAGCTTATTTGTATTGGTAATCTGAAAGGGAGGTTATATGTAGTGCAGCATGTGACCTCACAATTTGCTTGCTCCAGTCAGATACCTTCTGATAAGACTTTAAAATACTGACATAAAGTATTAGGACATCCTTCTATTGGAACAATGCGGTATCTTCCTCATCTTAAAAGAAGCTGTCCAGATGATGGATTTGATTCCTTGAGGGATTGTCAAATTTGTTATAAAGCCAAACAGCAGCGATTACCTTTCCCAGTGCAGAATAATCGAAGTAAGGAGCCTTTTAAGTTGATTCATATTGATATCTGGGGACCTTACAAGGAAGATAATGTTGCTAACATGTCCTATATGTTGACAATAGTGGAGGATTTCAGCCGGACAACTTGGACTTATTTGATGCATTCTCAGGGACAGGTACATAGAATATTGAAGAGCTATCTTTTCATGGTTCAAACACATTTCCAGACCCGCATTAGATATATCAAATCTGATAATGGTTCAGAGTTGACTAGCGTTTCAAACTCAAACTTTGTTTCAGGAACATGGTATTTTACACCAGAAGAGTTGTGTGTATTCTCCACAGCATAATGGTGTGGTAGAGAGGAAGCATAAGCATTTCTTGCAAGTTGCTCGTGCTCTGATGTTTCAAAACAACATACCAAGTAAGTTCTGGCCTTACTCTATCATGCATGCGACCTGGTTATTAATTACTCGGACACCTTTTGTTGTGCTGAATTGGTCTGCTCCATATGAGATATTACTGCATAAACAACCTTCTTACACTGCCTTATATCCATTTGGGTGTCTTGGATATGCAGTTAATACCTCTCCCCATTTATCAAAGTTTGCATCTAGAAGTTATCAATGCATTTTCCTTGGCCATGCAACCAATCATAAATGCTTTATCCTTTATAATATTGATACTTCTAAAATCTTTATATCACGAAATGTGAAGTTCTTTGAAACTCAATTTCCTTCAAAGAAAATCAGAATCAATCGTAACATTAAAAAACATTACTCGAAATTCTAAAATTATCACTTGTATTCTTAAAAGTATCGGGTCTACTAATTATCTTATGTGTTTATTTAATTCAAATAATGAATTATTCTATTCCAATTAATATCTAAAATTTAGAGGTTTGGGGTTAGGGTTTACTTTTTTTGGGGTTTTTTTATGTTTTTTAAAAATTTTGGGGGGTTTAATTACTTTGGATTTTTTAGGGTATAAGTTTTTTTAAGGTTTATTAATCTCAATTAGGGATTATATTTAATTTGAAAAATAAAAATTGTCGAGTACAGATGTTAGCATCGGGCGAGTGCAGTGCGTGAGTGGTCGAATCAAAAAAATGTAATTACTTCAATTTAATCATAGGGTTTAATAATTCCATTTTAGAATATATATTTATTTCAATAAATTTAATTATCAAGTATAATGCATGAGCCCGCGAGTTAACGTCAGGTCAGTGCATTACGCGAGACACCGGATCAAATAAAAATAATTATCGAGTGTCGTATACGAACCTACACATTAACTTCGGACGGTTGCACTGCATGAATCGCAAAAAAAAAAAAAAGATAATCCACTTAAATTTAAGAGGTATATATTTTTAGGAAAAAAAACTAGAAAGAAAATATCAGAAAGAAAAATTAGAAAGAAAAAAGAAAAAAAAAGATGGGAGCGTGACGCCCACCTATGATTTGATATAAGGAATATGTGCACATTTTGCATGGAAGTCCGGCTCATTCTACACGATGGCTAGGTTCGTTTCATATTTTAAATTAATATTTTTTAATTCTTTTTTAGGGAAATATTTTAAATTCATTACTTTAACGAGAAAACGCAGTATGTGGACATTTTTATTTTTTGTTTAATAGTGTTATGAATTTTTACACTACACTCAACATTTATTTCGCCGAGGAGAGTAATGAATAGTGATGTGTTTGACAAATCGACTAATGTCATTACTACACGTTAGTGCCACACGACATCGTTTTTGGGGATCATTCAAATTGATAAATTTTTAATTGGATTTAAATGATCATGCAAAATTTGTAATATGCAAACATTTGTGTACACAGGGTGTACATGTTTTAATTTTAGACGGGTCAATGGATCAATCTGATCTAAATCTGCTTTTTTTTTTCATAAATTAGGGTTTATATATAATTAAAAAATTAATTATCGAGCGCAGTGTACGAATTCATACATTAGCTCAGACAAATATACTGCGCGAATCACCAAATAAAAAAATAAAATAAATTAATTCACTTTAATTTTATGATTCAGTAATTGAATTTAGGATATATATTTATTTCGAAAAAATTGAAATTATATAAACTGTACAGAGATACACATGTTCACAAACGTGTACATGTACATTGTTGTTAATATGCAAGGTCAGAATGATAAAATTTTAAGCAATACATAACACGAGGATAATAATCTTGTTCGATCAATTGATCTACGTCAAAGGACTTCTCAAGTGCGTAAGAAACAATTCACTACTCCGTTGTAAGGTTACAGAGACTATTACACGAAGACCTTCCGTCATTCGACCATTTTCCTATCCTCTACAACCTCTTTCGATTGACTGAAATGTGAGATCCCCTCACGACCTAAACTCCCTCTAATTCCTATAGGAAATCCCTTTCGAGACTCTTTAAATGTGTATGAAATAATTTCAGACACAGACTAGACACACAATGATCACAGGATCAAACCTTGTCTAAACCGTATGCTAAATGCTTTAAACTTGAAGTCTTTTTAGACTCTAACTCATGTGCTTACGAAAAATCCTCGACACCTAACTAGTCTGATTCTCAGGCTATTTATAAGAACAATGTATAACCTAAACAAAGTAATCAAAAAGTTCTAAACCGAATCAAACTCTAAAAGGAAACATTTATAGTTTGATTCGGACTACTCTAGTTTAGAAGTTTTCCTTGAATACATTCTTTGATCTTTAATCAAATTTGCAGCGAAAATGTTCATATCATGTCCAAAACATAGTCTTTAAAACTTGAAAAATAAAAAACCTTGTGTTCTTGATTTGCCATAAGAATCATGACAATTTAAAACACATAGTGCTAACCGATGTTACTAATAAAAATTATTATCGAACTCAATGCATGAGCCACGCATTAGCATCGAATAAGTACAATGTATAAGTTGCCAGAAAAAAAAAATTAAATTAATTCAATTTTATTTTAGAGTTTAATAATTTTATTTTAAAATATATATTAAAAAAACAAACAAACAAACTAGTACAACTCTTTGTAATTAATATGAAATTTCTTTTTTCCACATTCCAAAATTTCCAATATGCGTAATGAGACAAGGACAAGTATCTATCTTTCGTTTAGACGGCGCATAAAAATCCTCACACATTATGCAGGAACTATATAATATATTCATCTCCACGCGAAATCGTCTATTCCACCTTATGTCTTCCACTCTCTATTGCATGTTAGATTTTTTTAATTATTTTATTTTTTTTTCGATTTTAATTTCTTATGTTTTAATTTAATTATACATTTGTTATTTATGATTTACCCTATCTAATTAAAATTTATTATTTTTTTAATATTTAATTTTTCAAATAATTAATTAATAATTATAAATTATAAATTAAATATTAAAAAAAATACACGTTAGTTAGGTAGGATAAACTCTAAATGAAAAATTAAATTTAAACTAAAATACAAGAAATTGAAATTAAAAAAAAAAAGGAAAAATAAAAAAAAATTGATCGTCCAATAGAAAAAGTAACGCCAAATGTGCTTTGTGCAAATGTGCAATAGTGGATTTTATCCCTACACATGCTATGATCAACTTAAGCCATCAAAATGGAAAATTCCAACTTCTTGAAACAGAACAACGTCAAATTACCACCAACTCTAATCTTTCTCAACAAAAACAAAGAATTTGGACAAGAAAATGTCCAAATTCACAATGAATTTCATGTGAAAAAATCCAGGAACTTCAAACTAGCAAGATTCAACTCCCAGCAAAAGCCAACCAAAAGAGGAGCTGCGACACTCTGATCTTCTCTTACAAAATAGAATATAAGGCAACTAGAACAAGGAACACGTTCGTGTAACTTGTTCTAGACCGGGTTGGCAACACACTCGCGTAAATGAGTCAAGCTACACGAACACAAGAGTATATACAAGATCAGGTCATCAATCAAGTGAATGCATTTCAAAATCAAGATCAAGCAGCCAAAAAAAGTGCAAGAAGCACCCACTGCTACAATGTATGAACAAAATGGAATGTTATTAATCAATACATGAATCAATCTAACCCTAACCACATCATCAAATTTCTTGTATCATATCCCTTTTTCTTTACCTCTAGTAAGTCAAAATGCACGAGGCAACGCATCCTCTCCATCCCAGCATGTTTACAGTTTTCCACCAAACCACCCGAAGCTATACAAAAAACGCGCTACATATCAGCACACTTAGTTGGAGCAAATCCCAGCCTTGATTGCTTAGTATCATACAAGATGTGGAAATTCTGCTGCTGGTAATTGCCAATGATCGACAGAGCAGACCGGGGGGTCCCCAAAATCGCCAAGCAAACCACTTCATCAGGGTCGAGCCTGATGAAGTAGTTCTCAACCGGGAAGTTCCACACTGCCCCATCACCAAACACAATGCCAAATGAGGGCAACTCGGGCTTCTCCACACCAGACACGTTGTAGCAAGGATCAAGAAACGGGAAGTCCTCCACAACGGGATAGCCCTTCACCCTCTCCACAAAGGCCTCCTTGATGATCTTATAGGCTGGATCAGCAAAGTAACTGAGTGTGGTGCCCGAGTCTATGATCGTGCCTCCAGCACCTTCCGGGGACAGATTCCATGTCTCCTCCGGGATCTTCAACACCTCTCCTCCAACAAGAATCGACCTAATCTGCACATAATAGAATGTATCGACTGGATTCTCTTTCCCAGCAAGCAATGTGGTGTAATTCAACTCAGGATGGCTAAGCAAGTTCTTGTCCTCACCAAAGATCAGCTTGCTGCTAACACTAGCATTGCTATTCCTATCAACTAAACAATACGAAAACGAGTGACCGTACAAAGACTGCAGCTGAGACGCGAACGAAAGAGGCCCTCTCCCTAACCCTAGCAAGCCAGCAGCACCATGAAACAGCCCTCTATTCCAATGACCACAACCAAACATCACATTCTCCACCTTCCTGAACTCTGATCTCCCATCAAACGACGTCAGATTAACTGTAAACGTCTCCAACGCAAAATCCCCCGTGGTATTCGAGCTATCACCATACCAATAGTAGTAAGGACAGCTCTGATTCTCAGCCTTGCAAGGCTGTGGGGGCTCAGGGGAGGAAACAAGGTGGCAACGGGGGTCACTACAGCTTATATTCCTATACGAATTCGACGAATTCGGATCATAATAAGGCCCCGTTTGCTCAAAACAATCATGGCAAGGAACACATTGAATCCAGTTAAGATCACTACCAGTATCAAGAATCAACGAGAAATGTTTAGGAGGTGTACCAACAAACACGTCCATGAAGTACTCCCCCGAGCCAAGACTCACCCCGGACTCCAGCGTCGCCACCAGCTGGCCGGCGGCAGAGTAAGACTCCGGCGCGGCAGCATACGGCGGCGCTTTGTAAGTCTGTCGATCACCATCTTTCTTGAGCCTAGAAGCAGTGTTTTGGTTCTTCATCTCCATTATCCTCGTATTAAATGTCTGAATTCGAGTCAAATCCTTCGCCGTCGACTGCACGACACAATCTGCAGGCTTAGTCCCGGCATGTCGGTGCTTCATGTTCAGCACCACGGTTGGCCTAACCTTAAAATCCTCGACTTTGACATCATCAAAAACTGCATTCTCAGCCGCGATTTTGTCTGAATTCGACTTCGAAAAGGAGCAGTCCGAATCGGCAGATGAAGACACGGCAGCATTGAAGCCGGGAATTTCCATGGCTGTGAAAATGGAGGAGTTGGAATTCAGATCAGAAACGCTCTGAATTCCACCTCCATTAGCTAACGAAACGCCATGGAAAAATAAATACAAGTATCCCACTACAAGAAAACACTTCGACACCATGAGAGAGAATGCCCACAAGTAAAAAAATAATCTTGAAAATTTTGAGTTTGGCAAGAAATCAAGAACGACAATCCAAGAATGAAGAACCCAACTTAAATCGTGAGCCCGTGTTCTAAAAAATTCACTAAAAATCCTTTCTTGTGAGAGTTTCAAAATAAAGACTGAATCATTTTCCTTTTTCTGGCTATATAGCTTGTAAAATCTCGCTTCCTACTTGAAGCAATCTATGGAAAAACTGAAAACGAGAGAAATGCAACAAGAATTTGAAGACGAAGAGGGAGAAAAGGGGGGCAAAATGGGCAGTTTGTGACTGGTGAAGAAATTTGAGGAGTGGATGTTTCAAAGGAATGACTTTGAATATTACAACCTTTTTCAGCTGCCCAATGCCACCTTTGACGCGGTTTCACACAAGAATGCTGTGAGAATTTGCAATTTTTTAAGGTAATAACAAATGGGAGTGGGAGTTTTGAGAATAATTGACTAAGCCCAAGAAAAATATTGGGGGACAAAATTTCTTGTTTTTTGATTAATAACATGGAATACAAAGCATTTCAAGAATGGCTTTTGGAGTCTCATTTACTAAAAATGTTAGATATGTTGGACTTTGTAGCAATTCAATTGGAAAATTTAATTAGATTGTTGAATTGACAATTTGAATTTATAGTATGTATTTGATCTGTCTTCTTGTATCATGACCTGATTCTTTGTTTGAACATGAAAATACGTGTTATGTGGAGATTTAAGTTTGAGTAATAAATAATTTATACATTTTTATAGAAGGGCCTTCATTTATATATACACACATTATTTGACAACTTCTCCTTTTATTTTATTTTTACATAGATAAGAGATCCAATAATAAATTAGGACTCGTGATTTGTTCACAATATATGTCAATGAGTCACCGGCCAACTCATCAAACATCTAACAAGCAAGCAACACCATACAACTCGTTCATGCAATCAATTTTAGTTTTCAAAATATTTTACAAGGATAATATATATATATATATATATATATATATATATAAAGGTCACGCTTCGATTTTTACATTTTTTTATAGTTTCTTTTTTTAAATTTTCGTTTGGTTCGATTTATATCGTAAATCTTGTGCCGTGTTATAACTGGGTTCAATTATAAGTACATGTGCAGTCATTTGAGAACAGAACATAAATTTGAAGGATTCATTTGAATTAATGAAAAGCTCGATTACCAGTACAATTAGTCTCTCGTGTATGGTTTGAGAGTTAATTACGAGTTTATTGTAGACCATACTATAATTAATGGCCTAACTATACTACTCAATTCATCATATAAGCACTCAACTAAGTTAAAACCACTAATATTTTAAGATTGAGTTTGATTCAGCTTATCACTCATTTGATTTATTTATTTGTTATTTATTAGTGGAGTCCAAATTAAAGCAAACATAACGCATTGACAAATTTGCCCTTCATCATCGGATTAGTAATGTAGTCTAAACCCGTAAACCGTTGAATTTGTCAAATCGGAAAATCTAATGGTCAATTTTCCACTCATGTTTTTTTTTTAAATTCATGTTAATCAGCTATCAATAGTTGACCCTTCAAATAAATTTAAATAGTTTAATAGTCCTCGCATTATTTCGTTGCGCCATTTGTTGTGATTATTGTATTATATTTTTATATATTTAACGAACATAGAACCAACGTGCATCTTAATTAAAAAAAATATAAACATTACAACATTACATTACATGAAAACTTTTCGTTCCTATTTTCCTTTCGGAAAATCTGAAAAAATAGATTAGTGATGGAGTTGATGAATTCATAATAAATATTTGTTAGTTACAGTATAAATTTCGTTACTACTTTTAAATAAAGCTACTTGCAGTGCACTGAAAAATAACAGTTGTAGGCAGCTAAAATGAAAAATAAAATAAAAATATCCATGAATAGTTCAGAATATTGCAATGTAATTTCTAAAAGTACAATATGTCAATATGTGCTCATTGATGACAATAAAGTGAACCTAACTTCAAATCTAATATACATATATATGTGTGTGTATTTATGGATCATTTTAAATCATCATTGCTGTCATTTAATGTGCTTTAATTACCAATTCAATTAATATAATAGATTTTTTTAAAGAACCATATAATGAAAATTAATCGTATTATATTTTATTATGTGATAGCTAGGTTAATCATTATTAATTACTTTTTAAAAATTTAAAATATAACAAAAGGAGGCATGTGCATACTCAATCATAAAATAGATGTAACAAATGTTAAAAGAAATAATTGTAGTATTCAATCAAATAGTTCTAGGGATATAGTTTTATATGTAAATGATGGCTGTACAAATAAAAGAGTTTAGAATGAAAAAATTGATTGATCAAAATAATTTTCTATGCTTCAAATTAATTAGGTCTTGTCTGTTTAATTTTACGAGGATTTTGCCGGATGTTATTTTGCCACGCATTCAGGTAGATAAATGTTTGTTTTCTTAATATTATTGACAACCGTTTTGCTTAAAAAATAAATAAATAGGTATTGTTGGATTAAATTATATAATCCTTTGAGCCAAGTTTGACTGGTTTTGATACTTAACAATGTTCAATTATGAAATTAAACATAATATATATATATATATATAATTGTAACGATATGCATGTATTCCTTTTTTTCGAATGAAAATGAAATATAAGTAGAAACAAAAAACTAGAGTGCCCGGTTAAACAAACTAATTTGACTACATAATTAATAAAATTACATTTCTCGTACGGTAAGACAAAATATCTAATTGAATATGATATTTGCAATTAGTTATCCAACTACTTTTATCTATTGTGGGCCAACAGAATTTAAATTCAAATAAATAAAATAAAATAAAGTCAAGAAATAAGTCAGAAAACAACCACTAATCTTAAAATACATGCTCCCTCCGTCCCAATTATATAGTCTCATTTCTCCTCGCACGTAGATTAAAAATATTTATGAAAATAAGATATTAAAGCTAAACTTTCAATAACACCCTCATTGAATATTTATGACTTTCAACTTTTAAGTTGTTATTTTTAAAATTTTCAAGATTCAATAAGGGTTTATTTGTACATTACTATGAAAATTAATGATATTTATAGTAATGAGACTATATAAATGGGACACCTCAAAATAGTAAAAAGAACTATATAATTGAGACGGAGGGAGTAATTAATAAAATGTTAGGCCATGTTTGGAATATGAATTTTCATTTGGTCAAAGAAATGCATTTATATATTTTCCTTTTCGAGTCATGTAAATTGTAATCTAGTACTATAATAAATTAGGGGTGATGTTTTATAAAATTTGGTTTGCATATTATATTCTTATTATAATTTTAATTCAGGGTAATTTTATAATATATTATATAATATGTATTTATATTGTAAAATCTAATATAATATAGTATTAGTTTTCATAAGAATCTACTTCTATATAAAAAAAAGTCTTATTTTATAATTTGAATTTATGTAATATATTCCTATAATATATTTAATTTAAAAATAATATTGTAATATAATAAAACTACATGTACTTTTTATTATCATATAGTTTTTTTGCCTGATTTAATATTATATAAAAATACATGTATGTTTTGATTGGTGCCTCAATTATTTTGAAATTGTTTGTGTATATGTTTCTAATTTCAACTAACATATTTTTTTTTTAAATGCTATTCAATTTATTAATATCTTTATATACCGATACGATATAAATTATGAATTAATATATATATATATATATATATATATATATACAATGTCTATCACATGCATTCATGTCAATTTATTTTTATTTTTTTGTTATGATGAATGCATGTTCTAATCAAGTATGAAAATATCATGATATATCACAAATATATCGCAAATTTTGACATTGTGATACTAATATGGGGGGAGAATATATATTTTTCTTGGGTATCAGTGAAATATTGCAATATATCGCAATTTTTATTTACATTTCTATAATATATTGCGTATGTAAATTTGTAATTTTCTTTTATTTATAAATTGGTACGATGTTGTATGAGTTAATGTGTAATTATATCTTGTGAAATATATATTTCACTTGTAATTTAGGTGTAAATTCACTTTGGTTTTATGATGATTTTTAATTAATTTGATTAATGATATTCATTGTTGGACTTAAAAAAATAATAAATATAATAGCATATGACAATCCTAATATTTTTATTAATTAATTAGTATTTGGTAGCAATCATTCGTTCTAATGTAAAATACTATTGGAGATCTTTGGTACTTTCTTCTTTTGAGATCTTTGTCCTTCTCTAGATTAATTACACATATGGGAGTTAGTTCACAATTTGATTGGACTATTCAAAATGTGTATGAGTCGAAATGTGCATCAACAAAATAACGTGGTGAATCACTTGGAAGAAATTAATAAACATATCAAGCGCATGTGTATTACATAGATAATTACTATAATGTAATGAGTTAGTACCAATATTGTTTGGAACTTGATGACATTCCATCTACTATATTTGAACCTCATTGATTCTCATGTTGGTATTAATTGTATTTCATAATGTTTATTTAGTTATTTTATATTGTATAGTGTATTATTTTGTCAAATGTATTGTCTCAGATAGTATTTATATAATCTATTATTCATTTGCTTTCAAATTACAATTCTATGGAGAAAATTAGTAGAATATGTGCATAATAATATGTTATAATAATTCCTAAATTTTTTTGTTAAAATTACTAAGATTTTAATTTAGTTTCCGTCATTTTTTTCATATTTTTGTGATATCGGTATGCGATATTGATATATCAGTAAAAGTGAAGTTGCGATATTTGGTGCGATAGCGATATTTTCATACTTGGCTCTAATGTATTTTTGGCAATAATTTGCAAAATTTATCAAGTATATTAATTTAATTATCTGGAAATTATCCTATAAGTTACTTCATATAATTAAAATTTAAAATATACTTATAAATTACTATTTCGCATCATGTAATATCAATTATTCAAATATTAGCGAACTGAAATAGATAAAAAAATAGTAAAAATGTAACTTAATGTGTATTAATAATAACACTTTCATTGCAAAAGAGCAATGTATACTTATAAGAGCACCAAAAAATTTATCAACAACTACATATTTATATTAAATATAGTATATAATGAATATTATTTGGGTAACTTATCTATTTTTATTAAAGATAAGTTAATTAATATTCTCAAAATAATGAAGTTGTAAAAATTATACCATTTCGCACAAATCATACAAATATTTTTTTTCTAAAAAGATTAAATATTTTATCAAAATTAATAAACTTCACAAGTACTCATTAATCTAAATATTTGTTTATATTAATGTAAAATAATAAATATATTGATTGAGGAAAAAAATAGATATTATTCGTACGTAATGTGTGTGTGTGTGTGCATATATATATATATATATATATATATATATATATATATATATATATGGGAGCTTTAGCATGTGAACATAAAAATCATAATACGTGTTAAAATTCGAATCCAATTTTACTATCAATTTAAAAAATCATTTGTAACCAATTAAAAAAATATTAATTCATCTATGATACAAAATTGAAGAGAGAAGTTTTCACGTTTGAGCGACAGGTGTTCACATTTAATATATAAAGAGAGGTGTCACAATTTCATTTTTTGAATTTGAGAAGATGGAGGCAAAAATGATAGAATATGTTGACAATTATCATGTATACTTTGAATTTGTGATAAAAATATGATTTAAACTTGTAAATGTTAATGTATTTATCATTCAATTTTAGATCTGGAAACTATTTAATTACAAATAGGTTTGAAAATTCAATAAAATAAATTTTCCCTAAGATATTGACCATGTAGGTTCAAAAATATGTTTTAGACATGTATTTTTGAAAATGAATTTTTGGACATAATCTTGTACAAAATATTTCTTAAAAAAAACCTTAGAAAGTATATATTAAAAAAATGAATGGGTATTTGAGTAATATACTAATAAATTAATTTTTAATTAGTGGTGTATAAAATAAAATGTGTGAAGTATTTAGAAACACACTCTAACTTAAAGTATACATATTATATTATTGAATTTTCTTCGATGTTTATAAAAAAATTGCTCTAAGAAATTAAATCCAACCTAACCTCGAAAAAAAAAATGTCCCTTTTTAAAACAATAATGAATTTTCTTTGATGCCTAAAATAATTCATGAAAAGTTATTTGATCAACCATAGGTTTGCCCAAAATCTTTAATAGAAAAGCATTGAAAAAATATTTAGTTTATATAAAAATATATTCATTCAATAAGATGTTCAAACATGTATTGATCATGAATCAAATTAAAAGTTTCGCTACCGTATTCACATATATGAGAATCTACACTCGTCCAATCAGTTTTTTAAAGTTAGGTCAATTCAAATATTATCATTTTATTATACAAACTTTTATTTTATTTCACATATGCTTAATTTATACTTCATAAAATATACATATAATATTCAACACCAAATTTAACACAATGATATATTACTTATTATTTTTAGATAAACTGATTTATTTTAATGTTCTTAATATATTAATGTTCTAATTTATTAGATATTTAATTAATATTTTTTAATTTTTATATAGCTTATAACTTTTAATTTTACACTTAAAAAAACTTTTAATTTTACATATTATAATATTTTTTGTTAGTAAAAAATTATCCAAATTGCAAGTAATCTCGGCTAGTGTAATAAAAGGTGTCACTCACTCACTTGTGGATAACTTCTAATGTATTTTACTGTAATAAGAGTATAAGATTTACGAGAATAACAATTAGGTAAATATATATAATTGAACGATTATAGATCTTAATCAGCATGCATGCATTGTTTTGAATTAAACTCCAAAATTATGCCAACAAACTCATTTTTGTGCTTACGTACGAGGGCGGAATTTTTTATTGAGGAACCGAATTGTTCTTCACTAATAATAATATTTATACTCTTTTTTTTCATTTTTAAAAAAATTTACATGTTTTTTTTTTTTTGGTTTGGGGGGGCTCCCTCAGTTCCACCCCTATTGCATAAGATCTGTACGATGATCTAATCCTATTTAACAAAATCTGATGAGAAATTTTGTGTATTACTTTACCCACAAATTTAAAATGAGAACACTATTCAAGAATAACATCGAATTTAGCTTCTTAAATGACTGAAATCGCACGCAAAGTGTTGGTGAAAACTCAACTAAGAAAAAAATAAAAAATAAAAGTTGTCGTGTTTGAAGCTTGAATAGTATAGGGCAAGCTAACTACTACCCTAGAACTTGAAAAACATACTTATTAATTATATATATAGGAGAGGGGACGGCCACTCACATAGTAAAAATCATATTTCTACTTATTATCAGATTTTAGCCCGACCTTTCAAGTAATTCATAAAAATGTCCTGACTTTTTATAAATAATAATTTAATACCTGACCTTTTAAATATACAACAAATCTAGCCTGAAATTAATTTTTGAGTTTTTAGTTGCCATCGTATATCTTTTTTCTGAATTTTTTACTGGCGTGGAAAATACTCGTGCCACATCAATTGATCAAATAAAATTATATCACTTCAGACCGTATGTAAAAAGATATACGTTGGGGATTAAAAGCCTGAAAATTAATTTCAGGTTAGATTTGTTATAAATTCAAAAGGTCAGGAATTAAATTGCTATTTATAAAAGTTCAGGACATTTTTGTGAATTACTTGAAAGGTCGGACTAAAATCTGATAATACCCCTATTATGATCAAACTACTCGAACTCGAGTCCCCTTTAAGATTTGGTAAACTCACAAATCTCGACTTTCAAAACTTTTTTTAGATCAAACTGCTGGAACTCGACAAGAAAAGCAAACCATAAAACTCAAAAATTGACGTTACAGAACGAATATCATGCATTAACGTTACAGAAACACAAACCATAAAACTCAAAAATTGAATCACTGAGCACCAAAACTATGCATAAATAAAACGGAATAAGAATGACACAAGGAGATCAGAAAGGCACAAACTCGAATTATTCCCGCATATCATCATCATCATCATCATCTTGATCATCTTCACCATCACCTAAATCGAGATCTGCAAGCAGCTCGTCCAACGGAACAGAAGGAACATCCTCACCATCAGTCATGGATGCCATTTCTGATGGCTGGTATTCTCTGTTGCGGTACAGGGACAGATTGAATCTCAAGTCTGGATTTTCCTCCAGATCTCTCAAGAACTGTTCATACTCTGAGTTCTTCTTCTCCTCGTGATCTCTACCTCTGGTGGCTTCCTCGACCTCCATGTTCAGAGCCTTCAGCTTCCATGAACGAGACTTGCCATGTCTCTTTTGGCGCTTCTCTTCATAGCTCTTTTTTACTAATATCACGTCCGGGATATAACGACCTTTGTACTTGTCCAATTCAATATCATTAATGTTGGCACCATACAGGTCATAGCCAAGGGCATAGTCCCCGGGACTCAATAGATGCCCCAAATGTGTTCTCACATTGGAAATCCTGTCATTCTTTCCAAAATCCGATACACGGGCTACCTCAGCATTGGCCAAAACATATTTTGAGCCATCAGTGTTCACAGCAGAAGGAGCCGGCTCCATATCTAAAACTATGTATTCCACGAGCTGCCTGCTTGACAATAAGGCCTTAAAAGACGATCTCCAATACTGCTCGGCATCCAGGGAGAATTCCCCAAGTGTGAGTGGATCCAATAAAGTTATGATGTTGCTTACCTTAGTGCATATCACAAGTGGACCAAGATTTCCATAACTAACAGCAACTTTAGGTGGAAGACAAATCAAATCTTCCCGACAGATAGGACTGATTTCAACAGAAAAAGTGTACTTGTAATTGTAAGTGTTGCTCTTTCCGTCCTGAGACACGAGCTGCTTATCATTACGATGTTGAACAGGGGCTACTTTACCTACGAAGTCGACAAACTTCAAGCCATGACTTCTTTTACCAAAGAAGAAATCAATACCCTGATCCATCTGCTTAATCCTGATGGCATCTTTAGCGGCATCGTGTTTAAGGATAAGCTGCTCCAAGTAGAAAAACGTGCGCCTGTGAGAAACATGCTGCCGCAGTTGTACTGCAGCGATCCACTGATCGGGATTAGCCTGAACCCGCGAACAAGACTCACACAGCTGATCCTGCACAACATATTCGACAGTGTAAGCTTGCTCAAGAATTGCTCCGTGAAGAACCTCTTTTTGGACCCTCAACTTGATTTTAATCCTCTTGGAATGAGGTTCTGTCCAAATGAACTCTGCATGCACCAGCCGAACAGTGTTCAAATTCTTCAGCCTCTTCACGCAGAAGGTCAGCAGCTCTTTCGACTCAAGTTGTGCTTTTAACCAAGTCCTCGGTGGTTGCAGATAGCTGTCGCAATCAGGGCAATGGAGGATAATAACATGCTTCTGAAGGCCTTCCGTTATGTCAACTTCAGACCGCAGGCAGTTGCCACACATATTTGCAGCATTTGGTTGCATTAAAATGCCGCACTTGCAGCATAAGACACTGCCCACAGTCTGTGGCACAGTAAACATACCTGTACCCTGAGCCATAGCTACATAACGAAGCACAAGATAATAAGTTCACAAATCATAGCATTGAAATGTTAAATAGTGAAAATCAATTTTAGAAGCGAAACCCAATATAAAAAAAACACTTCCTAACTGAATTAAAACCTAAAATCTATGAACATAAAAAACGAACCCAGGATTGCACAGAGACCTGTGATACTCGGACTCTCCGATTTGGGCGCGACAAAAAAATTCCGACACGGAAGGTTCTCGTCGGAGCGTAGCAGTTGCGATTTTTAAGCTTTTTTCAAGTGCGAACTCCGAAATTTGAGTGGCGACTGTAAACTCCGTGAAGAAGAGAAGTCGAAAAGTAGAAAAATCGAAGATCTTGTGCAGGAGAGAGAAGAAGCTATTATTTGATTTAGGGTTAAAGAATGTGGGCTGGGCCAGTTATATTCCTTGTAACGGGCCAGATAAAGGGTTACAAATTTTCATGGGCTGGATTTTATATTAAATATTAATTGCATTGAACTCCACCCTTTTTAAATTTTACGTCAATTTTATATCAAATAATAATTATAAATTTTAAGATATTTATTTTTTTGGTTGATGTTATTTATTAATATTTATCTTTAATAAGTGTGGTTATAGTTAATTATATAAAAATATTGTCGTGTCCTCGTACTAGTATCTAATTTTTGGACCATTTTTCGGTCGTATACACGTATTTTAAATTTCAGAGGTTATGAGGTTGGATTCCTAAATATGTATCCGTATCGGACACCGTACTTGAGTCCAAGTAACATGAGTGGCTTGAAGCATGGTACAACTAACTAATTTAACTGGAAAATGGCTAATTTCAGCAGATCTTATATCAAATTTTTTTATATTAATGATTACAAAATATTGTAATGATCAAAGAATGATGCACAATAAGAAAAACTAAAATCACATCCCCACAAGTAACTATGAATGGAATGAACTTAGGAATGGAATGAGTGTCTGAATAGAATGACGATTCTTATGATTGGTATGTCTACGGAATGAAGAACGTAATTAAATATCAATTTTTTATTTTATATAATGAATATTTTATATGATTTCAATTTTTTTATAATTAAATAAAATGTAAGTAGTAGCTAATAAATATCAACACATGCCTTAATTTATATTTTTATATTTCTAAACGTAATTTTTCTTTTTTAATATATGATTTTTTCTAATTTTTTAGCAAATTATAATTTATTTATTTTATTGAAAAACTTCATTCTAAAATATTTAATTAATCAATATGTAATAATCTCTATAAGTTACTAAAAATATTTTTACTTCATAGAAAAATACCTCAACATTTTAATTTTTCATTTGAATATATTAAATTATATCAAATACAAAAATATTTTATATTGTATTATAACATATTTTTATGTTATATTTATTTTGGTACCACTTTCATTTTTCTTCAACAAAAATATAAAAGCTATCAAAATTTGATTTTAACACATATTTTAAAATTATATTTTGAAAATAAATAAATAATATGAAAATAATTAATAATAATAATAATAATAATAAATTATTTAATTTGATTTTTAATTTATTTTTCTAAATATGATAAAATAATACTATAAGACATGATTATGTATAAATATATCATATATTAATTGTTTTTTATCATTGGGAATAGCTAAACACACAAGGGTTGGTGGAATGACTATTCCACTTCCTTTAGGAGTAAGGATTCCATGAGGAATCATGATTCTTGATTTTTAACCATACCAATCGCCAGAATGAGAATGGACATAGGAAATGATCATTCTATTCCATTCCATTCCACCGTACCAATCACGTCTTTAGGTGCAATATGACTAGGATAACATCCATTTTTCAGGAAAAGAAACAGTGGAATCATCATCAACATGCCAAGTTTGATGATCATAGATACTTCACCTTCAACAAGAAGATTGCAGGATCGTGGTCAACTGGAGTAGTAACTATCAACTAAACAATGACATTTGTATTGTATTTTTTTTAAAAAAAACAACTCCATGAGAATACTTTGAGGTCTTTCTGAATCAAATTGAGAATTGGAAAATCAGTATACTAGAATCAAAGTAGACTGACAAAATCCAAGTAGCCCTCAAACTAAAAAAACTCAACTTGAAAAGAAGATTAAAAAATCAATGCCAAAAGAAATCTCAACAAAAGTGCTTATTTTTCTATATAGATATGTAAATTAAGACATCAAACAACAGGTGGCGGTGACAGTTAAAAGAAGAAAAAAAAAAAGCTATATTTGTCCCAAACTTATTTATCAACTTCCCTCGCATTCAATTACAATAGAATCGCGGTCTCAAATGTATTGCACAGATTACTCTCCTAATTCAACTTCCTCTCACCTAGAGGCAACTAAATTTCTCGTGCAAAATCAATAAAGCCTCTAAGTTAGAGGATAAAATGCATTATAATAAAATAAATTCTTAATTGTACCTTGTTTTAATCAAATTCACCACCGTTATAGAAGTCGGTGTTGTTGCACTACAAGTGTTTGATAAAATGGTTCGTACAATATGTATTGTGTTTCTTCCATTTGTTCGAATATTTTTCCTTTTCTTCTTCATAGATTGGATTCAATTGAGTGATTTCAGCAATTAATTAGAACGGTGGGGTGAAATGAGTCTCTGCGATGTAAGATCGGTGGCGTTGCTAGTTTAAGCTCTCTCTGAAATCGATTTACTGCCAAAGATTGTTTGATGTGATGCATCATTTTGTCTTTACTTTTTATACATGCTTTATTTTATGGTCGGCCCAATTAATCAGGTCCAATTTTACTGTATTTTTAAGTTTGTTCATTTATGACTCGATAGTCACATTAAGAGTTTATAATTTTTTTTATATATACATATTTATGACGTAGAAAATAATTTAATTTTTCTACTTACTGCATATTTGAGTACTATAATTTCATTTTTGTCTTTATTATTAGTGTGTAATCATGTCGTGAAACAATGCTCCTATTTTTATTTTAGTATAGATGTCTAGTTCGAGTGTTACATATGTTGTGGATGTCCAATAAAGACTTCCCAATATTCATATCACAATTAGCCAACATCAATAGTTATCACTCAATTCAATATGTAGCTCCATAATGAAATATGTGTGATTACCAGATCAAATCTTTTATTATATTTCATGTTATATTTTATGTGTCATTATCATTAATGGATGACAAGTATAGTAACTGAAAAATAATCGGCCCTATTACAGGTTCTTTAGATGGCGTGCATATAATAATCAAGCTCCAATGCAATCTGCCACAAATGAGATAATACAAAGTATGATTACCGAGATAGCCTAGGTAAATACAAAATGGGGCTAGAAAATAAGATATGAGAAGTCTTGCTTATTTTCCACTAATTGGAAACAAGATGTATGATTTTTGGAATGTATCCACATTCTTTCACAACCTTCTAAATTTAGAAAATGCAGCTTCATTGGTAGTAGTGGTATGAATTTATTAGTATTCAGTGTTTCCAACTTCTCATAAAAAAATATATTAAAAATATAATAATCATGATTCCTTGCAGAATATAAGTTCTGCAGATACCTAAAGCAAAATAGATCAACTAAATTAGAATAACTAACAATTACAAATTTATAGCAAAGAAAGTATAAAGATTAATCATGTACCAGATGTAATAATCAAGTATTGGTGTAAAAAAAGATCCACAGTTCCAAGCAATTCAAATCTAAGTGAACAATTTCAACATGTCTGTAATCATTCATTGATTCTAAGGATACGCGACGGGTACTTAACATTTGTCCACGATCATGATCACATCAAACTGGTTAATTAGCTAGGCGTACGAGCGGGGGACGCGCGCACGTGCTGGGCATGCACGCTGGGCTTCCACGCGCAGGGGCATGCGGGCGAGGACGGGTGCACGCGCGCTGGGCGTGCCCATTCCCCGTGTCCCGTCCCGATGCCCGTCTTCGTATAGTTATGTTTAATTGGTTTTTTTTTCTAATTGTTTACATTTTTTATATATTATCTGTAGAATACGCACCAATGAAAAATCTACTAAAATAATTAAACTTATATATATATATATATATGTTGTGTTTTATGTTTATTTTTGTAATTGTGTATATTTTTTGTAATTTTTTTAGGATGAATGGGTTTGGAAAAGAGCGAGCATGATTGATACAACTTATACAATAAGTAATCATGATCGTGTCAGTGAGTTGAAAGATATATCGGATGTCTTACGTGGGCATGATAACAATGTTTTTGCGGTTGTCTTAGATCAAACATCTCCCGAGTTTTCTGCATTCTTGACTTCATAAAAGAAATTACTTTATTCATACTCTAAATAACATTGTAAAATATTGGTTCTCGTTTACGAATTCGTGTCGAGTTCAGGACAATATTAAATGTTTAATCTTACTGTTGAATTTGTGTGTGTTCGGCACCCACAATGATGATATTTCACTTATTGATCTTCTGCTGTATTTCTGGACTGTATTTAGATACAGGGTGAGTTGTATACTACTAAACGGGTGTGAATACTATGGGATCAAGAGAGAACAAAAGAGGGGCTGATTTGCTTACACTAATTTTCGTCCCCCTCTCCTTAATAAATAAGGAGGGGGACGAAAATCATGTCCCTTACCCTAATGGGTTTCAAAGTTTATTTCATATGAACAAAAAAATGAAAAACGTTTGAATATGAGGAAATTACATTTCTATGGAAAAGAATGAATTTTTTTTCATAATTATACAAAATTAATTGTTATTACTCAGTTCGACCTATAATTTGAGGCCTATACTATTAGAAAGATATACGAGTGTAGTCTCATTTTAAAATAATGGGAAACCATTTATATATTCTTGTGAATGTATATGATTTTTTTAGTCAAACCTACCCACATTCAAACATAAATTGAACAATAAATTCAACAAAATGACACTATTCATAAAACAAAACATACATTGTCATTCGACACGAGGGTACTTTCATCAGTGCTAAAAATTAAAGTGCATAATAAAATACACAATCCTTGAGCAAATTATATAAATAATTCATTACTAAAATAAGAAACGAAGATTACTAAATGCAACCTCGCATTTAACCAAGTCTATTCTGACAAGTTGGTCGAGTATGACTAGGTTCATGGCATATACTGCACCTATTGGTTCGACATGCATGATTACTACTTGTTTCGTTAACATTGCAACTACCAGTTTGAGAGCTTTGTGAAATGGGAATGTGTTGAGTGTATGTGGCTCGGTTGTGACCTGTTTTTTGATATCGAGAGCATACTATGCTACACTGATGTCCCCTACTTGAGGACCGACTACCTGTTGACATCTTGTTAGTGTGCAGACGACTAGCTTGCCTCAGATTATGTGGTGTCAATACAACTCTAGATGACATTTCGAGTGGTACATCCTAATCATCAGGATGTGCTATTGCCATCACCTTTTTCGAGTACATTTCACGGAGGTTCTCAATTATGTAATAATGCTAAACATATGAATAAATATGCTTATTTGTTTTGTTGTTGAACATAATAATATTGATAAGTTAATCAATGAGATAAACTTAGTATATAAAATATATCAAATACAATAAAAAAATATGGATCACCTCATAGCTGCGGCGGCATGGGGACAGGGGATTAAATCAAGATTAAACTTTTGGAAGGAGCATTTCCTACCCACTAGATCCACCATGTAGTGCTTCATCCCATGTGTAACCTTAAACTCTATAGCACTAATTGCTTGCACATTCATTGTCTGGCCCTCTTCAACCGAGGCTAACACCTTGGTAGCCGCCATTTCAGTCAACACATGAGTCATTACTAAAGCATCTCTATGCCGATCGTAAAATTGTTACCCCACCAATGTGCGAACACATTCTAGAAATGTGCATATCGATAATCTTCTATCCCATCGAAGTCGTCCATTCAAACACTCTGCACAATTGGAGGTCATAAATTCATAGCGATGCACCGGAGACTTGCATCGAGCCCAATGAGTTAGATCAGCATCCAATAGTTTTTTATATGCTTCATTCTCTGATGCAATTGAAAGATTTTGCATGTATTTATCAAACTCTTAAGCATGGTAACAATTGGCAGCTTTCTTGTATATGGCTAATATATTCGCACCCCACCTTTTTAGATTGTTCTTTAAATGGTAGGTACAAATTTTATGTGTTGTTCCGGGTTACACCTCTGCAACAACATTTGTTATGCTCTTATGCTAATAAAAAACAAACAACAAGTCCTCACGGCATCCATATGTCTTCTTAAGTTGTCTGAAAAACCAAGTCCATGAATTATCATTCTCTTTGTCTCCAATTCCAACTGCTAATGGATAATTTTGTTTATTTCCATCATTTATTACCGCGATAAACATAACTCCTTTGTATTTCCCTTTCAAATGAGTCACATCTATAACAATAACATGACACCCACAAGAAATGAACCCATCAATACAAGCAGCAAGGGCTAGGTAAGCGTACTCAAAATAACCTACTGTATCCATCTTCAATTCAACAACTGAACCAGGATTTGACTGTTGCACCATATGCAAGTATGACGGGAGTAGCTGGAATGATTTGTCACTGTCACCATATACCATTTTTATTGCATGATTTATCTCTGTAAGAGCCCGACCATACTCCACAACAACACCAAACTCTGTCTGCAATTACATCTGCATTTCCTTTGGTTTTAAGATTGCTTCCTCAGTCAGCAATTTAGGAACAAAAAATGCACCTATTACTTTTGATGTAACTGTACGACGTCCATGACGGCTAAAATCCATCTGACAGGTATGGAGAGCATTCTATTTAAAAATCCTGCATTGTTCCCCATGAGCCGAAGCACGCATTGCGAATGTACAATCTTCATGGTGTCTACAACATGCAGTAAACCTAGTCTTGTTTGAACACTCAATCCGACACTCCACACGATTTTGCAGATGATACAAACCCAACACATTGATCATTGACTCTTTACTTTCAAAAATAGTATCCAAACATAAAGTATCACTAGTGTTTACAGTCATATCAATGTCCAAGCTATTTAGAGGGAGTGTGGCTTGATATAGTTCCCCTGGAATAATCCATTGTCGTCCATGTTGGCATGTTTCTTCCAAATTATCATCTTGCACATCATCTATGTCATATGAAGTGCCAACTTCTAGTACGGACCTACGGAGCCTTTCACAACAAACATCGACATCATCAGCCTCATCATCAACAAGAACTTCCTCCCCATCATCATCAACAAATGTGTCATCATTAACGCCCCAATCAAATCTAAAACCCTCATCCTCATTAACATTATCATCGTCAATGCTCTGATCAAATTCCAAACCCTCCTTATTCTCATTAATCTTATCATTAACCACATCATTATCATCTTGAACATTCTCATCTTCAACTGCAACAGTTTCATCATCATCATCATCATCAACAACAACATCATCCTCAAAATTCTAATGATTTATGTGAACACCTTCATAATGTGGGTATAGAGGTATAGCATATGCAGCTGTATATGGATATGATTGTGGATATGCATTTTGAGCATTTAATAAATCCAAAAAACTATTTTGAGCATGAATAGGAGGTCGATTGTGTGAGTGGGGTGATGGTGCTCTCAAAGAAGTTTCAATATATAAGTGCAAAATTGATGACTCTTCCATAGCAAAATTCAAGTCGACATCATTTCTTATCTGAAATCTTCGTCTTTTCCCATCATGTTGACATAACATTAAACTCGAGATAATATACTAATACATATTTGGATCTTCACCTACAATTTCTACAATTTCATCAAACAATTGTGAATAAGTTATTCCTCTCGTTGAAATACGAACATTCTCTTCAATTATATTATAATATATATGATCACACCAAAAACCTCCATGATGAAATAAAATATATATATCACTCATTTGCACATAAAAACAAATATAAACACATTATATTCATACAAAATCAACGCAATTAAATGTTAAAAATGTATGCTTTAGTTTTTTCATTATTTTAAAAAATAAAAATAAACACATATATGTTCAACGAAGGCCTCGGTGCCCGGACTGTCTCGGAGCACCGATGTCGGCATCCGAATGCATCGGCACGCGGGTTCCCATGCGCGGGCCTACGCGTCGGTTTTAGTGTGCGGCTAAGCATAACCCGGCGCACATGTAAGTACTAATATGCATTTTTTTCCCACATTCTTGAACGAATATATGAATTAAATAACTAAATTTACAAATTACCTTCAAAAGTGAAGCTTCAAATCTGCAAGAAATTTTTGCCTCAAATCTTGGAGTGGAGAGAGAGAGAGAGAGAGAGAGAGAGAGAGAGTAAGTGAGTGAATATATATTTTTATCTTTAAAAAAAAAAGGGAATGGTATAAATGTCCAAATTGGCTGAAATAATAATGTTTAAACATTAGTGGCTAAAAATAATTTTTTAAAGTTCTAAGTGGCTAAAAAAATTCCACCCTATAATTAATATAATATAGTTTATACTACAATAATCTAGTAGTATAAATAGTAGTGGTGTAGTGGAGAAGCTAAGTTAAGCACGAGTTGTATCCACCACTATATTTTGAATGAACGAATTTTTCTCCCAGATCTGAAAATCTGAAATTATCACACAAATCACACACAAATCTATTGGAGAAATATTGGTATCGATCCTGAAAATTTTACATTTGGCATCAAGAGCTTGTTTAAAATACCAAAATTTCTCCATCAAGATTTCCACAAGGTTAAAATAGAGTAGAGTTCCCGTAAGAATGAAAATTACTCCGTACGTCGATCGTCGATAGTGATTTTTCAGCTCAAAAATGGAAAATACACAACAAATTTCTATACCATCTTCGTCGGAGAGAACTACGAGTTTTCGTGCAAGAAGATGAAAACTTTATTAACTTTATTAGATTTATGGGAACTCGTAGATGAAGGCTTCGACGATGAAGATGAAGATGAAGATCTCACCATAGATCAATTAAAGGAGTTGAACAAGTTGAAACAGAAAGATGCCTCATCATTGTCGAAGATTCAACAAGCTATTGCATATTCGATTTTCCCACAAATATTGGGTGCCGAAAAATCGAATGAAGCTTGTGAGATTCTAAAAAAGAATTTAGAAGAGATGAGAATGTAAGATCTATAAAATTGTCGAAGAACTATTTTTCAAATGCCAACATATATAGATCTAAACAATTGATTTCCGATTTGTGTGTGATTTGTGTGATAATTTCAGATTTTCAGATTTAGTAGAAGAATTTATTCATTAAAATTATTGTGGAGGATACAACTTGTGCTTAACTTAGCTTCTTCAATACACCACTAGGGATTGTCTATAACTAATTTTGCTAAAGAATGAGCCACAATATTGACATTTTTTGCTTGCCCAAACTATAAGTAACTTGCTAAAAATGAATGGGGAATTGACTTACAAATTACAATACCTCTGTGTGAAAGATGTTCATAATCACTACATACCCATCTTTTACTAAATTTCTTGGTAATTAGTTTCAATGATTAAGTTGGACCTCCATATATATATACATATATAGGGATGGTTTTGGTGTAAATCATCCATAATGCGTAAACTATAAACCAATCTCCCACCACACATTCTTCAAAATCTAATGGTTTAGAGTTGATCAAAGGGGCGGTGGCATTACTGTAAATAAGAGGAACTTCAAAAAACATGGTGGCATTTTTGTAATTTTCACGTCAAGGTTAAAATTTAAAAAAAATACGGATTTTCAGGACGCGTGCTAACGAAGACACAATCATATGCTGAAGAACATATAATTATATGCTAACGAAGTTGTATCACTTCATGATAACACATAAGTTTAAATGCAAAACTGATTTTCTTTTGAAATAATTTAATGACGAGTTTAATATGGTTAGAAAGATAGTCAAGCCTACTTTTCAACAAAAAAAATATTAATCATGGACAAACTTATGGTTGTTTTATTGAAGGTTGTAAGTTGCATTATTTGGCTTTAATCCATTACATTATTGTTTCACTAGCATTGGATACTACATTCATTCAACATTACATAATGATTCCATTCGCATTAAGTAAATGATGAAATACAATAAAATTAAATTATTGAATCCTAAAATTGATGTAATAAACCCTTATAGCAATATATAGTGTTTTCGTTAGCATATAACAATGCTAACAATATCATTTAACAATGCTAATGTTATAATGATATTGTCATATGCGTTACATAATTCTGCTGTTAGCATTATCATGTGCTAATAGTAGCATTTGACAATGCTAACAATAATATTAACATTTATTTATACTAACAAATTTTTTAATATTTGCTATTATTAATATTCATTTATATTATCATCATATGTAGTATGAAAGACACATGATTCTATTAGTATTATTGTAATGTTTTCATTAGCATATGACAACCTTAATGTTAGCAATGCATTTGCATTCTCATATAAAAAATATCTTAATGCATTAATATATTGTTTGTTGTCAATATATTATCTTTTGTTGGCAATATGATATTATTTCGTTAGCATTATAGTAATAAGATATTAGCATTGGATAACCAATGCTAAAATGACTTAATGCATTAATGTATATTGTTCTCTGTCAATATAATGTTCTTAATTAGCGATATGCTATTACTTCATTAGCATTATAAGAAAACAATATTAGCATTGAAAATATTGTCAGACGAATACAATGTATAATAGATTTCTAACGTAATTCAAACAATATACTAATGAAAATTAATATTAGCACATGCTACATTAAAGATACAAAAGTACTAAAAACACCTAAAATAAAAAAGACTATAACAAAAACTAAATATATAAGGCAATTTAGCCGATTTAAAGCGTATATTCTTTCATCTCAAGAAAAAAAATGGATGCCTCATAAATCTTTCAATGGCTTTATAGAAGATTTCACATCTTGGTATATCTATTTTAGTCTCCAAACCATGAGACCTTGAGTTGGTACCTATCATCAAAATATTACAACGTGAATATTTAAAAGCATCTTACTTAGCATACATAATTATATTCGTTAGCACGGATATTAATATATACAACAAAAATACAATGCTAACGGCAAAATATAATGATACTAACAGATAAATGTATCATGCTAACATCATACTACCACTACAAGAAAACATACATATTAATTTTTCAACCAACAATTAATTAACTTTAAATCTAAAAACATAAACCATCATCCAAAAACATCTTCTTTGAATAAAGAACACATACATGACAAAAAAAGCTAATTTTTTTTAGATGACATCCAAATCTCATAAAAAATACATGTTTAATTCATCAAATCTACAAAAATTAAAATACTAAAACAACGATGGTATACGCAGATATGAATCAGAAAAAAATTGATCGTGATTGTGTGAGATGATCTAAAAATAAAAAATAGCTCCAGACGAGTTTCAATCACCGGTGTTTTTCCCCCTTTTTCAGATCTTCATCGTCGCTACTATTGCTGGATTTCCTCATGTAGGTGTAAGACGTAGCGATGTGAACATTGGAAAGAGAGAGATGATACATATCAATCACTACTACTATTTTAGATTGAAGAGATGACAACAGTGGTGGCGGCGGCGATGCCAATGGTGGAGACGACGATAGTGGTGGTGGAGGCGACGATGATGATGGAGAGAGAGAGAGAGAGAGAGAGAATATGCCTCCATAGAATTATGTAAAGGAATGAATGTGAAGAAGGAGAAAGCAAACCCTAATTATAATTACCAAATTACATAAATAACCTTGCCACCATAAAATAAGTTAAATATTACAAAAATGTCACCTTGAATTTGATTTAATCTAGACCATTGATTTTTAATGGATGGATGGTGGGAGATGGATTTGCAGTTTACACACTAGAGAATAGTTTACATTTGATCCATTTTGGGAGTGGATCAAATATACACCATTTTCTAGTGTAGGAACTAGGAACCTATCTTATACCGTCCACCAAGATGATCTAATGGTTGAGATTAAATATCAAAGTCAAGGCAACAAAGAAGAAGGTGGGGGTATAATTGTCCAATCCTCATAAATAAGCTGATGTCATCACTTTTTAAAAAAAATCTTAAAAATTTTGAACGATCATAACTCACTCATTTCAAATTGGATTAAAGCAAATAATATACCAAATTAAAGATCTTTTCATGCTCTTTAATTTAAGATCAATCATGGATATGTATGTTCAAATAAATATACACGAAAAATATAAAATATTCATTTTTACTCGTATCGAGCGCGAAAATGCTTTCGTTAATTTTTAAATGATGGTTCGTCATCATTATTGTAATACCCCAGAATTTTCATCAACCAAATTTAATTAATAATATAAAACTCATAATTAGAATAAGTATTATAGTTTATATATTATTATTATTATTATTATTATTATTATTATTATTGTTATTATTATTATTATTTTAGAAAAACCAATATTTTTGTAAGTGGATCATAATTATTTTTAGTGGGTCAATACTACTAGATTCCAAGGATAGATGCCAAATAATTAAAATTTAGTCCTATTAATATAAGCCCAAGTGTTTTAAGGTGTCATCTTGAGGATAGGACACATGGAGTAACACTTGTCATACCCTAGACTATTCATTCATCTCTCTTAAAAAAATTGTTTTCGGATCATAGCAAAACATAATCTGCTCCTCTTTACTCTTCCTTCATCTCCCCTCTTATATTTGGTTAATTGGTAAAGATAGTAATAAACATTTGTGATAATCTTCTTCCTCAAGATTTGCCATCAAATTGAAGTTTCTCTTGTAAGCTCCTATTCTTTTCTTTTGATTTCTATTTTGGTGGGGGTTTTCTTTGTTTTTTTTTTTTGCAAATTTAATGAAAATTAAGTAAATAAATTATGTAGAAATTTCGGAAAGGAGATGATGTTGGTGTTGGAAATTTGAATTCTAAATTTAATGGATATCATGAAATAGTATTTGAAATTGCATGTCAAAATATAGAACTAAAATATTTACAAAATCCCCCAAAACCTCCATTTTTGTATAGTTTTGGCTACTGTTGGAAGCACACACACACATATATATATATATATATATATATAATTAGTAAGAAAATAGGGTGTTGCATATGTGAATCAAAATAAAAATAAAAATCTGTGCATGTGTGTGGAAGAAGGCCGACGTGTTTTGATAAAAGAAAAATTTCAACTGTAATGTTTATGTGGTTTTGCATGTGTGCGTAGAGAGAGAAAGGAGATGGGGTGTGTACTTGGTGAAGAGAAAGCATATGGTTGACTTTCAAAAACTTTATATATTAAAATAAAGTTGTTGGTGGGGAAAGTTGTGCAGAGATTGTTTTTGAAAATTGATGATATTAAAATAGATATATAACTCATGTGCATGAGTTCTGTTGGTTTTCAAAAAGAAAGAAGAGAGAGGGAGAATATTATGCTTTGTGTATGTGTGTATGTGTGTAAAGAGAGAGTAACAAGAGTGTTGAATTGTTTTAACTTTTGGTTAAAGATTGAGAGTAGGTGTCTGCCGTGAATTGTGTGTGTGTGTGTGCCTCTTCATATTTTCTTTCATTTTAATTAAGTAAGCTTTTCTTAAATGGGGAAGTGCAGCAACTATGATTTATACATAAAGCCCATGAGTTTATTTTAAATATTTGATAAATGGTCAGTTTTAATTTGAACTTTCTGATTTATTTTTGAAAATGGGGTCTAGTGAAGTGGTAGATTTAGGCATTAAATAATCTGTCTTAATTAATAATCAATCTGCATTAATTTTTAAATCAGCCTCTAGCTTAGTAGTTTAGGTTGGTGTTTAATCTTTGTTGGTTAGGGGATCAAATCTCCCTAACTACATATTTTTTTTATTTATTTATTTTTTTTAAAAAAAACATTTTAAACTTCTTTATTTTACTTTTATACTATTCTATTTAATAAGTTTGTAATTATCTTCACTCTATATATCATTTGGGTATAATTTTAAAGCTACACTAATTTAGACACATCAATTCCACCATCCACTTAAAAAGACTTAAAAGCCTTATGCCCTATAATCTTTACTATGTTAGTTTATAATTTGGATTTCAACCTCAATATTTTTCTAAGACTTAGTTCACTCGTGTAGGACTAAACCCGAGACATTGGACTTAGAGGACTCTTAGAAGATTTTGCTAAAGCTCCAGCTATTATTAGCTAACCAGGTGGGCTATTCTATCTTTTTAAACTTTACATTTCGAGTTATTAAGCTCTGCTTTGCTTAAATTGCATATGTGATTATCTGTATTAAAAATATTTACGTGCTACTATATGTTATCGGAGTCTCATATACCAGCGCTGTGTCAATGTGAGTAGCTACAGTATGCATGCTTTATTTGTCATACCCTATTCCTTGTCGTGAAGACTAAAATGAACGGTTATACTCATTGGTGATACTCTTAAAACTTACGCGTTGATGATGTAGTAGAGGTTGCGGGCAGTGACTGGTTATACACTTAGTGCTTCATGATAAAATATTTTGGTGAACTTAGGTTACTTTTATATTCTAAAAACCTCCTAAGCTTCACTACATGCATAAATACAGATATATCACTTTTAGAAAATGAATTACATAAAATTCATTGTGAAAGCTTGCCCACTGAGTGCATTAGTACTCAGCCCAAATCTTTCAAAATATTTTCAGGTCAGTAGACTGGCGCGTGGAAGTGACGATGCTGAGGAACGGGCTTTTGTTAATTATATGTTTTTCCCGTTGACTTCTCTTTTGTTCAAAGTCTTGCTTCCGCACTCTTGTTGTTATTGTTGTTAAATTATTCTATAACTCAGATTTTCGTATTATTATTGAACCAGGATTTTATAATTATAATGCATGTTTGATTTCTGAATTTTCTGGTAAGATTACCCATTTCTTTCCCGCTTCTTAAATCCAACCCCCGTGGCGTTCATTTCCACGGTCATTCGGGACCGGGGCGCTACAATTATGATAAGTTGATAATGTATGCCAATGAAGCATTTGTTATATGCTAACATATTTCATTCATTGTACTAATGAATGATTATCATAATGTTAACGCAGTACACATATATACTTATATTGTTATTATGATTTATTACATTTCAATTATGACTTATAATTATTTTTTATGATTTAGTTTTTATGTTTTAGTTATTAATTGATTGTTATATATTGTTTATTTCATCAAATTAGAATATATTAGTTAGGATTTTCTTCATCCATTTATGGTTTATACTTTATGCTAACGATGAATTGTCACATGCTAACATAGTTTATTCGCAGTGCTGAGAAAAACAATATCATTATGCTAATATTGTATATTTATATTGCTATTATGGTTTATTCCATATAATTATGATTTATAATTAATTTTTAGAATTTAATTCTAATTTTTAGATCATTGGAATTTATTATATCCAAATTATGATTTATTTCATCCCATTAGAAATTACTCTTTAGAATTTAATTTTTCGTTAACAATATGAGAAAACTTTCATCAGTATAATGATAACGCTTCATTAGCATGATGATGATACTTCGTTAGCATGACAATATGTTATCAAATCCTCCGCGATTTTTATAAGAATCACCAAATTACGTTAATGCTCCTGAGCGAAAAACTTTTTAAATATTACAGAATTGTCACCACCCCTTTTAAGTAAATCTAAACCATAGATCTTTATTGATAGTATGATGTGAGACGGGTTCCTAGTTCCTAGTCCGCTTTTCATGTCCCACTATTGTGACTCACTATGAAATTTAATATTTTTTAAAATGTTTATTACAAAAATAAATTTTATTATAGTATTACAAATCATAATCAACATTTATTGATATATTTTTTTAATTTATATACCCTACTTTTGGAATAATCAACCATATTAATCAATTATATTAATTAAAAAAAGAAATAAATATTAAAAAATAAATATAAACCCTAATTGGGTGAAATGAACCCTAAATAATAATTATAAAATTAAATTAAGTCATAACAAATTGAAATTGAAGAAAAAAAATTGATGAAAATTGAATACAAATAAAATGGCACACCAAATAAGATAGTGTAAAGTGGGACAAATGATTTCATTTGATATTTTAGACTCAAGCAACCTCATAATTATAAGTCAAATATTTTAGCTGTAAAATAATGACCCCTTTTTTTCCTTTTTTTTGTTCTGGATTGGAAATTCTATTTTTTTACTACATTTTCAGAATGTGACACCAAACCTAAAATATAAAATTAAATAAATTCAAAGATGATACCATATTAATTAGAGGGTCAAGATCATCAGTATATATATAGAAGATGCACGCATCAAATTGAAACTCGTATTAAGATCAAACTGCTCAAATTCGAAATTTGATTTTCTTGTTTTACTTCAAATTCGGTTTCTTTTTTTTTTCAATTATTTGTTTGAAAACAAAATCAAAGATGGCATAACATTGAATTCAACTCATATCGTATAAAGATCAAACCACTCGAACTCGAATCTCCCTTCAACATTTGGTAAACTCAAAAATCTGGACTTTCAAGACTTGTATTAAGATCAAACTGCTCGAACTCGACAAGAAAAACAGTGGCCCACCAACCAAAAAACTCTCAAGACTAGAGAGAAGCACGCAGTTTCAGGTTCAATCTCCTAAGCCAAACAGAATGCAAAATCATGTGAAACAGATCAAATCTCTTAGGCGTTTCATTCACAACAAAATGCCTCTGCACCTGCCTCACTCTCTGCTGCAGTTTCAAGTACTTAGCCTCAGAAATCCCCATCAAAATCTCCTCAATCTTGGGTATATCCTCCACATTCACCACAACCGAGAACTTCTTCCAGTTCAACACATCACTAAATGGCGGCACATAGCTGTCGGAGATCAAAACGGGCACACACTCCGCGTAGATAGCCTCCACAACCCTCGGGCTAGCCACCTCATACCCACTGGGGCAGAGGCAGAACTTGCTGTTTCTCAGCATTGTCTCATAGGAGAGGTGGGCGGGGAGTTTCTGATAGACTTGCACGTTGGTATATTTTCCCTCCCAGTGTTCTAACAGGAGGTGCCTTATGTGGCCGTGTAGGCCGCCTGCAAAGAAGGCTAGAATCGATCTTTCTTGTGGCGGTGGACCGCCTAGTAGGCCGGTGATCTCGCCCGTCTTGAGGTTGATTTCGGGCAATGATGCATCCTTGAGAGGGTTGAAGCCCTCGGACGTGTTGGCGTTGCATAGAACCCTTATCGAGTTATTGAACAAGAGCGGGGCGCATAGGAGCTCGTGTGGGGCCCCTGCACGCAGGATCACAGATTACTTTTATAGTTTGCTCAAATTTGGCCAAAAAAACAATGATCACACGAGATTATGATATTGGCCTAAAGATTAACAAATAAGAATTATATATGTCAAGATTAACCAACACTGAGTTCTTGGCCAAATTCTTGAATTTTATGGCCTATAGTGGACAATATCGTGCTGCAAGATGATTGAGTTAGTTATAAATCAAGATTTAGTTACAATAGCACGATACTGTCCACTTTAGGTGATGGCTATATATAAAATTGATCAAGAATTAGGTCGAAAATTAAACACATACAAGTTGTAGTGAAATTCAAGAATAGCACATAACATACGTACCCAGTCATGGCAGGAGAGCATGAAATGATCGGCCCCGAGGCTCCGATTCCAAAAGGGATGCTTGTGGGCAATGGTGTGGACATAATCAGCAAGAGTGTTGCCAATGGCATCCATGTCTAATGCACCAGGCTCATAGAGATACTGAACCATGACAACCACACTGAAGGGCATGAAAAAGACATGAGCTTCTTCAGGATCCTTGGTTCGAAATCGAGTTTCTCTCTCTATATCATTGATGAACCTTCCCTCTGTGGAGTATATGCTCCTGCAAGGCCCATTGTGGAAGATTGGAGCTTCCCCTTCTTCGTATACGTAGATCTTGAACTCCTTCTCCATTTCTATGTAGCTCCTGCACCCCAACTAGGGTTTCTTAGGACCTCTCGCATGCATGTGTGTGTGTGTATTGTCTATATTTATAAACTTTAAATGAATGCTGATGATCTGTATGCATAACTATTGATGTTCACAATTTTTTTGGGGGTTGTCATAACTCATGATTTCATTTATTTTCCTATCTTCCTTAGGTAAGTGGACAGATATCTTGATGGGGGGAATGCGGGTAGAGATCCTCTAATCCCAACTTGTATGTGCTAACCATGTGCCAACATTAAAATTGTGTATGGCTAATAGTGATTTTTATAAAAATAAAATTTATTATATTATAACTAATCTTAATTAATATTTATTGTTAAAAATTGAAATTTTTAAAAATTACATACCCTAAGTTTGGAATAATCAACCCCAAAAATCAATTATATTAACTAAAAAATAAAAAATAAATATTAAAAAATAATTATAAACCCTACTTGGGTGCATGGAATAAACCCTAAATAATAATGTAAAGCTATACTAAACCAAAAGAAATTAAAATTGAAGAAAAAATTAAAGAAAATATAATAATTTTGAGATTTGGCACGCAGTTGGCACACACAAGTTGTGACTAGAGGACCTCAAGTGGAAAAATGCATGTTATTAACAAGTATATGATAAAAAAAACAAGTACATGATATAATTGGATTAATATGCTAGAACATTAAAAAGTACTTTTTCAATTGAGAAGAAAAAAATACAAAGTTAAACTTTTTTAGGTACCTATAATCAACTTATTTTTAAAATATATCTCGTTCAGGCCCTCAATTAATCCGGTTAGCACATTATTTGTCTCGATTTATTGAGATACAGGCAAATATATATGATCAACATTTCAGTAGCAAAAAAAAACTCAAAATGAAGCCTTGATCAATTAATTAGAGAAATTAAACTAGAAAACTACATTATAATTAATTATATACGCGCGCGCGTGTGTATATATGTTCGTCCAAAATGAGCATAATTAAATCGTACCTGTAAAACGCATTTGCTTTGCGATAGATAGGGCCATGAGGCACATAATGATCTGGATCTTGTTCATTAATATTGGATGATGAGATTGAGCTACTATTTTGTGCAGCCTCTCTAATGGAAAATCGTGCTTTCGCTAAAACGGCTTCGATCTTCTCTAACTTGCTGTACCTAATTTTGTGTATCCCATTATTCACAAATCCTCGCGTTTCTGCATTTGATAAGTCGTGTTTAAGTAATGACGACGGCGGCGGCTGCCCTTTTCTCTGATCATCATTTTTGGACAACAAATTAGTAAAGCAAAATTAAGGTGAAGTATTACAAATTAATTAAGATTTAATTTGAGTAGTATGCATATATACTTACTAGTAGTTTAGCATGTGTTGGTCCTCTCAAGACTATAGAATCCGAAATATTGTTCAAATGGCTATTGTTGTGATCTTTAGAAGCAGACGAACTGAACTCAAACGAGCTTAAAAACCCTAGAGACTTCCAAGAAAACGACTGGACGATAGATTTTTGAGGGCCCAAATTGCAGGCAATGAGAGAGATGAGTAGCAAAGGTGTTAAAAGTATGAAAGCCAATTTAGAAGGGGAGATTGAAAAGTATGAAGACCAGTGCAACTTTCTTGATGAAGGCCACATTTTCACACCATCCCTTTCTTGTTATCCTAGAGAGAGAGAGAGAGAGAGAGAGAGAGAGAGAGAGAGAGAGAGAGAGAGAGAGGAAATTAAAATGACCTTATCATTTATAATAAACCCTTTCCCTTCGACTAAAACAACGTATATAAGCGCAAGCGCCCATCTCAAGCAACTTTCGTGAAGGAAAGTTGGATTTTTTATTTATTTTTATTGGTGGGAATTATAAAAAAGAGAAATTTATATTCATTACATCACTGCTGCAGCTGTAAAACTGATCGAAAGAGATGATTCTTTGCTGCATCACAGTAATATTCTCGGTTTATTTATTTGTTTAATTAATATTCCTGCATGGGGATCTTCAAACCATGCAGAGGTTTCTTAAAGCTCAAGAAAGCTCTTCTTTTGTTACTCTTCCATGATTCGGGGCTCATGATCCGATCAATACACCAAATTATAAGTAAATATATATTTCATTACTTCAATTATCTCACAAATAATTATATATATATGTTATATTTTGTACGTGTATATATAAATATAGGCTAGGTTTGCTTGGCACAGTTGAAATTGTTATTCCCAAAGCATCTATGGTGCTTGGAGATTGGAGTTTGGACGATTCGTTAAGGCACCGAATGCTTTCATTTGCTTCCTATTAATAGTTACTATTTATTTATTTTTAAAAAGTCAAATATTCATGATTTAATAATTATTCACTAACGTTCTTAATTAATTAATTCATGACTTATTTTAATACTTATTGTTTATCAAAATGAAAACGTGAACGTACTTACGAGGATTTAATACGTTATCATTTATCCGTTGTAATAAATATTAATGGTTGTTAAGCATGCATTCGTGACCTAATTAACTAGTGTGGTGAAGTGGATATATAAATTAATTTATTTAGTTATTATTAAAAGCCCGAATTCCATTCATATTATTTCTAGATTAAGTACCCTTCGTACAATACTTATTTAGTGAGGTTTGCTTCTCAATACACCAAACACGTACACATTCATGTTAATTATCAAATTTAAATGAATTTCATATAAATAAGAAACCCCTTAATTTTATTCATGCAGATATAATTATATATAATAAAATGGAAATTATACAAAATTAAATAAGATTTTAGGGAACAAGAAAGATTTATAAAATAAAAATAGTTATCCTGAAAAACTAAGTTTAATAGGCCGTTTAATAATAATAATAATAATAGTTCTAAAAAAAATTCTAAAAATAATAATAATAATTTGGGCCGAACTAGTAGTTCTAGTTCTAATTATTGGGCCCGATTCGGAAGCCCGCATTCATCTTTCTTATTTGACAAGATTCAAGAGAAAATTAAGATAAAAAGTTTAAAAGTAATAAAAAATTAATTAAATATTTTTTTGAAAATGAAGTTGGCCGAGAAAGTGATACTTCTACTCAACGGCGGCGACGGCGCCGTCGCAGCCGCTATAGCCGGCGGTCTCCACCCAAACCCTAACGCGGGATTCCAAACTACGTGAGTAGTATTGATTTCCTTACTCGACTCTTTTTTTTCTCGTATTTTCCACAATTTTGAACAAAATGTTGTGATTTTACGATTTTTTTAATTTATTTTTTTTGCAGAAAGGAATCCTTTGGGTTATCGTTGGAATGCTACGGAATCAAAGATCGGATGGCGTCTGGAGAAGTTATTCATTTCGTTGATTCAAATGGCCGTTGTGAGGTAAATGCCATAAATATTCGCCTTTTTTTTGGTTCAGCTAAAATTTAGCCTGAGATTGAATTATTTGTCTCTGGAATTCAAGTTTTTGGTGAAATTGCTGTGTAGACTGTAGAAATGCAAAATGAAAAATTAAAAATAAAATCTGGTTGGATTGATTATATTTGACGATACATACAGTTTGGAGGTTTGAATTCAAAATTGATAGCTGTTGAATTTGGTGTCATATCGTGCTGGATAATTAGGCTTTTTTATGCCTTTTTGAGATTTGATAATTGATGTTCTAATAGATCAATGTTTTTCCGTGTTCATGATTTTGATAACTATTTGAACATGCTGCTTATTTTGATAGTCTATTGCTACATAGGCATAGCACTGAAAATGCAGAATTACATTCATCTTTGGCTTGTGCTGTTTTTGCTCAGTGATTCTCGAATTTCGACAAACTGACATTTCAAACCGTTGGTATATTACTTAGGTGTCTCTTCTGCTGTTGGAGAATTATGAACCTCCAATCTTAGCCTGTGCTCTGAATGAAGTTCTGTTGAAATTAGCTGGAGACGGCCATTCTCCTGCACCAACACTAATAGTCCCTTTTGTCGTGCCAGAATCTAAGCTTAAACAAGAACATAGATATTCTGGGAAAAGTGAGAAGGTTTCACTTTATGGCATGAAATTGGGTCCAACAACAGATGTTTCCGAGTCATTGAGCTCCAGATTGCAAAAGTCGCCACAGTTTTCTCAGATTTTACATGAGGAGTTGGCCGTGTTGCTTCATTTGGTAAATGTCATGAAGCTCCCAACAGTTGTGCTGATTGGTCTAACTGATCAACGCATTTCAAGTAAAAACACCAAAGAGGATCTCGAGGTACTATGATTCCTTTCTAATCTTGCTGTTTTTTCTGGGTGATGTATTTTTTTTATTTTTTTTTTGGACTTGAATGCTTGAAATTCTTCGTATTATCAGTCGTAGACTTGAATACTTGTCCCAACTCTGCTTTCCAAGCAGCAATCCATTTTGCTTATTGGAGAACCAACCAAAATTTTAGTTTCTTTTTTAATCTGTTATAAACAATCTTTTAGTGCTCAGAACTGCCTCATACATCAAGGATCGTGATCCGTCCAATCATCCTTCAAGATTCAGTACATCAATTTTTTACTATACTAGTGAGCCTCCCTTTTTCTTGGATTGCCTCATTCTTCACCTTCAATTCATCCACCTTTCTTGATCAAACCATGGCCCTTCTCTTCTTTTAAAAAAACCTATCCTTACTTTTCCCTCGACTCTTCTTAACTTGATCCTAACGAGTAAAATGACAGGTAATATGCCAGATTGCAGAACACCTAGCAAGTGTTTCGTCTCTTACTTTCTCCAAAGAAAAGATGGTCCAAAGTCCGACCAAGACTTCAAGGGACGGACAGGAGGCCTGGCGTGCACTATATGGATGATCTCACTTCTCAGAGTTTTAAGTTGCAAGATGATAAAACAGCAAATCTGTTCACTGTGTACGGGCTTGTCATCACAGAAAAATGGAAGCCAACACGCACTAGTTCTTCGTTTTCTGTCTTAGATGGTGAGCTAGTTTAGCTTATGAGCACTTGTTTTCAGTAAAAGATTAATTACTTCCTCTCCTTTTGTATTGCTCTGAGAAATCTGACGTTCAATCACATCTTGTATGTTCATGCACAAATCGAAATGTGTAGACTGAGATGCAATACAAATATTGTCATAAATTTTCATTTATGATAGTTTTGGCTTAAACCAAATTGCATGGCAATTATAATTTTGTTTTGCTTGCTCGATTCTTGCAATAACTTATTATGCAGGTTATTTTGAGTGTTCCCTATTCCCAAAATGCAGGTTATTTTTAACACTGTCACGCACATTATTAGTGAGTGGCAAGAGATATTTCGGGGCGGGAATACTGTAGTTCACTACTCCATTGTAGTACGGACCGGATCCTCTATGAACAATGTCACGTTTCCTATATCATAACTATTTTTTTGGGTAAATTACAGTTTGATACCCGATCTTTCAATCTTTTAATAAAAATGTTCCGACCTTTATATATTTACAGTTTGATATCCAACTTTGTAAGCTTTTATCAAATCTATTCCATGGTCAACTATATAGACATATGGGGACAACAAGAAATCTTATATGGATTATAATGCCACATCATGCCTAAACAAATAAATATTATAAACTTTATTTATTTTCATGTAAGTTTAATAAATTAAAAAATGAGAAAATTATTCGGGATTTGTGTAATTTGAAATATAATACATTCATTAAATATGTTAATGTTATTTTTTTATATATTTATTTTTAATGAATATTTATACATTATTTAATTATTACATATTCACATAATATATAGAAGATTTAAATAAATATTTTTTTCGAAGCTTACGAGTTACAACCTTTGACAAATGGATAATTATATGTATTCTCATCGAATTTTAGGTATGACTTCCTCAACAAGTGATGGCAATAATATACATAAATATTTTAATTGACATTAGATCGGTATAAAAAGTGAAATGATTTAAGGCATTTTTATATAAATTATATGCATTCACAAAATATAAATTGACATAACTTTGGCTTCGAGTTACATAAACTACAGTTTAAAAGTGAAAGAGTAATTTATTTAACTTTTATGGAAATTTAAGTTTCTAATATATTTTTTAGGTATGATGTGGCATTATAAAAATCCACATAAGATTTCTAGTAATCTACATATGCTTAAGGTACAAGATAGTTGACTATGAGATATATTTGATAAAAATTTACAAGGTTGGGTATCAAACTATAAATATATAAAGGTCGGAACATTTTTGTTAAAAGGTCGAAAGGTTAAGTATCAAACTGTAATTTACCCTAAATTTTTTTAGTATATATCTTAATTGAGTAATGATGAACCCTAAATAAATATTTTAAATTCAACTAAATCATAATAAACTAAAAAAAAAAGTTTGGCTCATGAAATGTTACAAAGAATGGCACATGGGATTTCATATTATTTTAGCATCCTGAGGAAAGTCTATACTACCTGTTTGGTTACTGCTTACAATCACGAAAAAAAGGACGGGAAATTATGACGATTTTATATCTCGAATTATTTTCATTTTCTCAAATTTATTCAAAATTTTCTGGCCAAAATTGGGTCTAAAAATGTGTTAAAGATTAGAATAAAGATATCGATATTGTCACATATATAATCGATTTGACTACAACACAAAAAGAAAATCCAAGTATTTAGCCAAAATATTAGATAATTTTTGGGTGAAAAATGTATTTCGGGATAAATTTGATTAGTTTTTTAATAGTTTATGCATTTAAATAATAAACATTTTGGTTCAGGATATATTTGAGAAAATAAAAATAATTTGGGATATAAATATTTTTTTTATAAATAAATAAAGATATAACTGCCATATATTGTAGTTGGACGATTTCTACAATTAACTATGATATTATGTTCGAGCTCTGGCAACCTAATAGATTACTCGAGGCCGAAGAAGGAAGTTAAAATGAGATTAAACACGTATATGGAAAATCAAGTATATTACTAGCTTGACTGTTGAAAATTCGAATGCCCTTGCTTCACTTCTTAGCTTCACATATATAGACGGAACTGTTAACCTCTCTTCCTAAAAATAAGGGATTCTCCCTTATTCCCGGGGATAAACACTTATCCCTACCAGGGTTTTGACCGAGTCTCGTCTATCTTTAAACGTTCCCTTTTTGACTTGGTCTCCTAGCTGCGAGCTCTACAACGGCTTGGTCTTTATCTCCTATTTGTCATCAATCCTCTCGACCTCTGATCGATGGGCCTCGACGCGCATTTATTAGGCCCCAAGACCTTTGAATGAGTGTGGGCCTTGTTTACTGGGCTTCGATAAAATAGATCTCTACAATTAGCCCCTCATTACTTGATGCTCGAGGACCGAGGATCATGTAATGACTATCCTCGTAACACTAAGGGACGATCGTAATATATTCCTGATGACTATTAAAGCCTCAAGCTTTGACTTTTAGACTTCGTAAGACTCCGGACCTGAACGAAGGTCCTGAGGAGCTAAAAAAGGAGTCGTGAGAGCAGACCTCGTTAGGCTGAGGGTGAAATAGTCTTTTAAAACTCCTTTTGCCGACTTTCCAACTCCCTTTCAATCTCAACCGCCCGTATGCGGGATACACAGCTCATATTAGCTTTACGGGTTTTTTAAATAGAAATTTGCCCAAATTATTCCCTCCTCTCTCTCATTCAAACACGCGAAAATTATAATTCTCCTTGAAGATTTTGCTCGAATCCTCTCTGATTGTCGTGCGTTTCCATCTTCCCGACGTTCAAGATTCCTCATTCTAGTACCGGATTCCAAATTTCCAGGTTACTCCTCAATCCCCTCTCCATTTTCTTGAGGAATTTCCAAACTAGGGTTTTATTGTTAGTAGCTTAAAGAAATAGGACATTTTAGGCTTGGATTTACGTGGATTTTGCGTGAATAGACTTGGTGGCGGTCTTTGGAATAGTTGTAGATTTGCTGATAATTTTTGTTTTCTGTCGACGAAGTTGGGTTAGAAACAGGGGAAAGGTTTTTTGGCGTTCTGGGTACTCTTAGCATATTCTTATAGATTTGTATTCCCGTTAGGATCATGAGTATGTCGGGTAGTGATGATTCTGATGAGAGGACCCGAAGCTGGGGCGGTGGAGCTAGGTCAGCCAAGTCAGAGCAATCCTCTGGCTCGGTCTCTGAGTCTACGGGGCTTGTTATCCCTTCGTCCCAGCCCACTGTTATCCCTCGTATCGGGGGAGGATCGGTGGTGAGCCGCCTCAAGGCTTCGAAGGTGGCCACCAAGAAACATACGGGTAAATTGAAGAAGCGAAAAGCCGAAGCCAAGGGCTCTCCTTCTTCGAATGCAGACTTCAAAGCTGTCGAGGTCACCCCCCAAGTAGGAGATGACCTAGTTAGGAAAATTACTTCTCCTGAATATTCAGGGTCGGGAGTAGAGGTCCACGTACCTAGGCCTTCAGATAGAGCCAGCAGACCCCATCCCGGTTTCACCACTTTCTACACCATAATCATCGACAAGGGTATAAGACTTCCTCTTCACCCTTTCTTTACCAAGATCTCGCACTTCTATGGAGTAGCCCCTGCCCAAATATCACCAATAGGGTGGTATCATATGTTGGGCATGTATTACCTCTGGGAGAACTTAGGATTTCCCGAACCCAGTGTCGGGGAGTGACACTCCTCATACCGGATTGTGGCTACCCCAAATCAGAAAGGCTTTTATTACTTTTATTACCCCTAATATGTTTATTATATGTGATTAAATATCTTCAATTTTTCTAATCAGTTAAATGTGACGTGTTTGATTTATAAACCATGTTGACAGACAAATCATCACACGAATGTAATAAATTTCATCACACATGTATGCCCGCACGTGTAAAAGTAGGCAATGTAACAGAAATTATACGGACACATTATCTTTTTTTGTAATGAATTTTATAAAAAATGAGAAAAGACAGAAAAAAGTAATCCAGACCTAAAAATCACAGATATCACATGTCGATACCTCAAAGGACCGGGGCCTCATTAAAACCCATATGGAAAACCGAACATCAAAAAAACCATGCGGGAAAAAGAGTACCCCTCTAAACAAATCTAAAAACACCAGTACCACAAATGTCTAATTTAACAAATTCAGAAATACAAGAAATACTAGAAAGCCAAAATCTAGAAGAAACAGTGGGCGAAGCCAAAGCATCGACAATTCTATTCCCCTCTCAATAGATATGGGTGACGCAAAAATGAATATGGCTAATAAACTCCAACACGCGGTGCCATCTAGCCTTCAAGATCCATGGAACCAGTAACGAGCGAGAAGAAATAAGAGTAACAACATAAGTCGAATCCGCCTCAAGCCAAATAAAGTTAAGAGACAGATTATGAGCCCATTCCAAAGCCACAATAACCGCCGTGAGCTCGGCTAAGAACACAAATCTGTCCCTTTGAGGATGGCCTAGCGGTGGAGTGGTGTTACACCAACACCACTAGGTATGAGCCTATCACACATGACTTGTCAAGTGTGGTTAATCTCTCATGTGTGGTTTGTAGGATACTACATAGGGGCAGGATTTACCCAGTGCGCACCTCGGTAGCGGCTGCGGGTTTCTCTTGACCAAAAAAAAGAATGCAAATCCAACATCTTCATCTGTATAGACGCATTATCTTTTAAAACTCATCAGAAACGAAAAAAATATGAGGAACGGTAGTTTGACGAGTAGAAATAAAACTTTATTTATATAAAACATTGCGTTTATATATGTAATAATTAATAATTAATGTAATTAAATTATAAATTTATATTTAGCATAATTAAGGCATAACTAATTAAAGTTTACTATATAAAATTTACATTACTTAATTTGTAATAGAGCTAATTAAGCGAATTTATATGCAAATCTTTAATATGCACGATCTTAATATATATGATATTATAGAATGACTAGTATATCCGTCCTTGTGATGCATGATGAGAGTTTTGAGTACACGCGCGCGCGCACACACACAAATGAATCAAATATTTCATGTGGTCCATTTTTACTATTTGTTGAATAAATTGTTGTGATCAAAGGTAAAGAGTTAGTGTGCCGTGTCTGTACATGTTAATAATGTAAATAATATAAGAATGCTCAATAAATAAAGTATGTGTTTATATGAATTTATTATTAATGTATATAATTATAATTTGCAAATACCTATAATTATGAGATGGATGAAGTAGAACTTATAAATTTTGAATGTATCACGAGTCATAGGACCATTAGTACCAAATAAATTTTAATCTACATAGTAAATATAATTAATTTAGAATTGAAGAGCTTGCTTAATAACAAATAATAAATAATAGTAAAAAAAAATACATTCAAATCCCCATCAGTACTCGAGCTCTCTATTATATGCCTCTATTGCTGCCTATTCCATGCCGACTGTAATTTTTTCCCTTAACCGTATCTTCAACTTTAAATCTTCTTCATTTTGTCTCACCTCCATCAACTTCTTTTCAAGTCCAACAATCCGCATTTGAGGCTTCCATTAGCTAAATGAAGTTACGTTTTACACCTAAATCCTAGTCGAGTTTATCTGCTAATAATATTTTTTTACTTGACAATGGCAAGCACCACATAGATAATAAATATACATATTAAAGTGAAAATTTTACCAGAATTGATGTAACATTAGCATTTAGAAAGTTCTCAACCGTCACTTCCTCTACGAAGAAAGGAACTTATAACTGAAAAAGATAACATAGAGAAGCTGCATAACATATACATAACATTGGAAATAGAATCTATAGCTACTTACCTACTATTAGAAAAAAAAAGAATAATCCTCTAATCCTTTTTACCTTATCTCAAAAAACTCTAAAGCCTTCTCTTAAAATCAAATAATATCTCCTTCATAATCGCCGCCATCAGAAGAAGCCAATGGAAGGAGCTAGTTTTTTTAAGAAGGTTGATCTGTAGCTTCCGCCTCATCATTTGCTGCAATCTCAGATTCTTCTCGTTCTGGTTTCATGCCGGTATCCAGCGGAAAAAAAAAAAGAAAACAAAAAAATCTTATAGATGAGTATTGTGTTAAATAATGACGACTTTAAAGGAAGAAAAAAAACATATGCTATCACCAATATTGTCCTGTTAGGAATCATAATTGAGAATTTTGCATGCCAGTATATTGCAATGTCTTTATTAACAATAAACTACTACAGTACTACGTGAGCAGAATACAAACTCATACAAATCATTCATGCATAGGAATGAATCGTCTAAGTGTCAAAGTTCATATTACAGCAGGACAACCACAAACTTATACGGGCATACCAACTATTGTTTGAGCTCTAAACTAATCATAGAGAAGGCCAATGTCAGAATTTAAAGCATAACCATTAGTTGTCATCCAATCCAAAAATAGAAGAGCAAATATAAAACTAATGGAAAGCTCATAGTTATTTGCAATCACTTGTCTTCAAATTTCGCATCATTTGCAACATTTATTACTTATTTCCCAGAAACAACACAGCTAAATCCATCTGCATCATAATTCATTGCATGTTCAAATATCACATGAATGTCAACACGACTGATCCCTTATCAGAATAGCAAAATTAAGAAGTCAATACATACAACATGAGTGGGATAAAAAGAAAACCTTGAAGGATCTCCATGAGCAGCCAACCAAGGCTCCGACATCGAAGCTCCAAATGCATCAGCAACATACCAATTACCCTCTGACTTCCTCAAATCCTCCCTTTCTCTCCTAGACTTGCTACATTCAGCCAAATTCGCCTGTTTCCCTAGCCAATGCAGCACCTTCAAACCATCATCAAATGCAACTGGATACTTATTCTCCGGTGCCAGCCTATACCCCGCCGCCAACACAATCACCTCACATAATCTTGCAATCCGCCTACACAAGAAATCATTCGCCAATGAATCATTGCTCCCACTAACAAATCCTCCACCATGAAACTACAATATCACCGACAATCTTCGGCAATTCCCCCAACCGGATTATACCCTCTGTAGCTCCCCCTATATTCAATATTCAGAATTAGTACATTAACACATGAACAACTAATTAATCTAAAACATCCTTTAAAAAACACTAAAAATATGTGGGCTAATTTATTTTTAGATGATTCACTCAATGAATCATTTTATCGAACATATGTGAGCTAATTTCTTTTTCAAATTCTCAAAAAATAAAATCTACTTTTGAGAAATCATGGCTAATCGAGCCAGAAGCAAACCTCAGAAAGAAGATGAAGAAGGATTTATCACAATTACCTTTTATTGTTGTACCTTTTTTAAGTTGATTTTTTTTTCCTTGTCGAAACTTTCCGAAAACTTGCACTGCCTCCTTCTCCAACGACGCCAAAACTTGCGAAGCTAAAACTGGATAGCGTAATGTGGTGACAGAATAATGGACGGTTAGAGATTTCAATTTAATCAAAGCTCATATCTCATTCCTTTGTAAAATATACATATCGTATTCATAACTAAAAATATATAAATCTTGCAAGCATAGATCACGCCATAAAGTTTCTGTTTTTATTTCAATGAGAACATGGATAAATCGTAATCATACCTGGAAATGATTCAGAGATGCACATTCTTTTTATTTGTTCCTCTGCTTGACCATCAAAACCGCGATTCTTCACTTTCATTTTCATTTTGTAGTAGTTTATCAATTGAACATCACCCGTGCATAGCAAATTGTATTTTTTTTATCTCCATCATAAACTGAAATCCAAATACAAAATTAAAAAAATAAAACTGAAAATAGAAACCTTAAGTGTGATTTAAAAAAGGCGCAACCGAATCAAACAATTCCTTACCTTCTCCCTTGTCATCAGTCTCACCTTCTTCTTCAGAATCTGTCACAATCCCCACAGGATTCTCGTTCCAAAAATAAAATAAAATTCTCATCTCAAACCCGCCACCACCTTCTTTCTCCCTCGAAATCTGTCGCTTCTCTTTTCCCGAACTTTATGCCTTTTCTTCATCAACCTGTGGCCTAGGTTTTGCTTGAATTTTTTATGGAATTTGATAGGAAATTTTTGGGTATTCAGAATTTGACTGGGAAGAGTGAAGATAATAGGTTTTACGGCTTGAATTTTTTTGTAGAAGTTTTGGGTCTTTACAGTTTTGCAAGATGTAACTGCTACAATCGTTTTTAATTAAATATTTTAAAAATAATATGATATTTTTATTTTAAAAGAATGCCCACAAATCAGAATATTATTTACAAAATTGCCATCAATTTGGAGACAAGATTGGATTTTTTATGTTTTTATAGTATATATTAATAATTAAATATTAACACAATCTTTCGGGTGTAATGATAAATATTCTTCTGGGTAATTATATATATGTATAGAATGATTACTAAAAATTAATGGAATTGTTGAGTTAGTAAGATTAATAATACATATTGTTCTCTCAAAAAAGATTAATAATAAATACTTCCATGTCTATAATGATTAATTAATTACGAATGATGGGAAAATCCGTGACTGCCTAGCAATCTGAACCGGCGAATACAGATCTCCTTTGCATAAGACAATTTATAATTTTAATCTTATTACATAGAGAGAAATATAGTATGTATTATATGTATAATGATACTATTATGTTATATGTATTAATGTATATGAAGTCAATACAAACATAACTATGTAATAGTATATTATAATGTATTATATATTATCAAAACTTACATTATAGTATATATATATATAACATCATTATATTATATTTAATTATATTATGTATTTATATAAAGATATCTAATTAAATTAATATATATATTTTATGAACATACTAATTCGGCTAAATGTGTTTAGGTGGGAAAAATATTATATATTTACATAAAGATATATAATTAAATTATATATATTTATGACCTTACTAATTCAGGTAATTAAGTTTAGACGGGAAAAATATATGTTACTAATAATAGGATCATTGTGTTTTTGTGTATAGATAGATAGATAAATATAGATATCATTTGTTACGCGTGTATGATGAAATGACGGCTAGTGTGGCTTACAGACCCAATTAATATTCAATATTCATTAATCGTGTCCTTAATTTTTGCCAATGAATACTAAAAGCACCAGCCGTATTTACTATTTCCATAACTCTAGGGGTGAAAAGTGCAATTTTCAAAAGTCACTCTCCCTTCAGAGTTCAAATATATTAGAGGAGAAAAGGGAGGGAAATTGCAAGAACCCTAACTACTACACAATAGGTGAAAAAACCACAACAAAATTGATCATAGTTTTCCATGGATTCCAAGGAGGAAAGCAAAGCCGATGAAGACCTCCGCAACAAGGCGGCTGATAATTCCGACACGGTGGCTCAGAACAAAAAGCGGACTCGCAGAGTGAGCTTTGCTACTGAGATTACATCGGTTCGCTTCTTCGACCGCGATGAAGAGTACAATGCGACCCCTTCAGCGGAGACTGCGCAAAATGTGGACGATTCGCGTGCTGAATTAGGGTCTGACGGGCTGTTGGAGCGGAATAAGGAGTTTGGTGGCGAGGACATTGATGGCGAAGAAATGGAAATGCAAATGTTATTTTTGAAGCTGAATAGATCGCCTTCTTCGGGAGGGAGCACGATAGGTTCTGCCTCGACCAATGATGGCAAGTTTCGTTGCATGGCTTCGTTTTTGGTTTTCTGTGTTTTTCTGTCGTTTTATTGTGCGCGTTGAATATTTTTATTGCTGGAGATATACTGCTCACACATTCTTTGGAAAAGGGTCACACCCTTTCGTTACTTTAAGAAATTATGATGCTTTTGATCTTTGTTCATGAAGTTCATAGGAGTATGTTAGTATTTCAAACAAACAACTTCTGAAGGTTCACTCTCTGTTGTCACACTTAGAGAAATGCTGAAGGAGTAATGCTCATATGCAACAGTTTTTAAGGGTTCATTCATAAAACAGCCGTCTCACCTGGGGACTTCTTTTTTGTCACATTCTTATTCCAAAATGGAAAGAAAGATTGAAAGCCACATCTTCATGTGGCTTGTTGCAAGCTGCGTGTTGTTTTTTTCCTGTCAACTTCAGAATGCCAATTTTAACTTGCCACCATTACTGCCCTTGCTAGTCCTGATGGACATATTATTTTTTCCTTGCCATCAAAATCTTTATCTTTTTTATTGTCTATGAATTTCTTCATAGACTGTTGAAGACAGGCCCTAAGGGTCATCCCCCCTTCCATCATTCGTTGCCATTGGAACCAAAAAAAATTGCTTCAACTTGTAAATACCATCATTCAATTTTAGTAATCAATTTGCTACTGCATTTGGAATCTTTTCAGCCTCACAGAGCTGTAATACCCTGGAATCTTCTATGAGTCTTGAAACTGGTGATGCAGCCTAGGATTCTGACACCCTCATCACAGTTGGAAGCACAGAGATTTAATTACATCCATGATCTTTCATATCCACTGAACGTACTACTTCATTTGTGAAGTGCCACTTAATCTGTGAGGTGCTACTTAATTGGGATTTCATTTAACCTCATACATACACAATATCTGAACCTGCTTGCAGTTAATGGATTCCTTTTCTGGTATTCAGTTTTAATCCCAAGTTTCACCCTGATACTTGCATGATTCAATAAAAAATACTGAACTAGGAGCAACCATTGCACATCAACCTTTAAGAGTATACCACTAATTCTGGAGGTATTATTGATTAGAGAGAAAAGTCATTAACACTGAAGGCACTGATAATTTTCTATCTTAATCTTGCTTTAACTGCAGTATAATATCTTTATACTATGTAAAAAATTATGGCTGAAGTGTTAAAGATGAATTGGTTTGAATGCCTAAATTGCCTCACTGGTTTAACTATTGTAACTATTTGTTACTTGCACGGTAACAGGGGTACTTATTTCTGACATTGTTTTCATTACTAGAGTGTTGATACTTCTATTTCCTTCATTCTTGTTGATTTTCTTGTTAAAAAGGTTAAATCTCTTATATATAATTCTCTTTGACTTCTATAAAGCAGATGAGGATTTCTTTGGCCCTGTATCAGCCAATTTTATAAAGCCCGGCAGGTTGTCTGACTCTGCGGCTTCTGTTGATCATCATGAGGTGACAATGGATTCAACAGCTTTTTCCATGCATTACCGCAGTCTTGCAAAATCAGAGTCAGGAATAGACTTAAAGACACCAACAGGGGGTCAACTCTTCTTTGAAGAGAAGACACCAACTAGATCAAATGAAGGGAGCTCCATGATTTTCACTTTAGGTAAAAAGCCTATTCCGAAATCTTCTTCTCCTGTTACAGAAGTAAGTGCGAATCACAGCTCCAATGACATGAGTCTTGTTGGGGAAAACCCTAAGAAGTACGACTATGATAAACTATCCCCAGGATTGGACGCACTCCTAGCAGAGAGCCGGAAAAGCTTACGTCATGTTAGTCAATCTGATGCTATTACTTCTCTTTCACCAAAAAGGAGCACAAGACAGGTTTCGTCTTCAGTTGACCTTGACAATGATATCATTGACTTAAGTGACTCTATAGGGAAAGGAAGTGGATGGATTGATTCCAACATTGTGCTGAATGGAGACCAATCTGATGCTCTCATAGAATTTGGTGATGCAAATGGTTCTCATGGAAACTTTGTCGTTGGTGCTCCTCCTAAAAGGTTTTCATCCAGTACATTGGCTGCTGCAACTTTTAACGAAGAAAGTCATAAACCAAATAGTTCGCCAAATCTATTGATCAGTGTAAGAATTCATACCTAAAGCAGTATGTATCTATACTTTTCTGCAATGTATGCTCCTTAGCTATATGATTTAGCATTTTTGGCATCTTTGCAAGACATACATAGGTGTTTAGCTTTTCAAGTCTTTAGACTATTTCTGCTTTATGAGTGCCCTTGTTTGTGCATTGTCCTTTATATTCTGAGGGTTTACCATTGGATGATATTTCAAGAGAGTTGTCAATTGTCTGATCTCCACTTGATTTCTGCAGATGATGGATGGCAATGGTTGAGTTTTCATTTAAATGTTTTACCACTGTATGTGATTGATAACATAATTGTCTTCATCAAATTGATTCTCATGTGGTTGCTCTGCGTGTTTATCTATAGCAAAAAAAAAAACAGAGAGAGAGAGAGAGAGAGAGCTTAAACTAATTTAAAGCTATTTTCATTAATGAATCAATTAATATATAAGGGCACTAGTGCTAGTCATTCTGTCAAAATTTACTTGTCTATCTACTATCTTTCTAAGCCACGTAAATTCAAATATTACCCAGAACTTAGATTTTGCAATTCTCTGAAACTTAAGGTTCGGCTGTTTTGTGAATCTGTGTCATACTTATTTAAAGGAAGTTTAATTTGATTATTAGTGACTATTTTACTAAGAAGGGCAATGGATTACATTTGGTTGTGTTACAAAAATAAATTTCGCCATTTACTAATAAAGAACTTTGTATGTAAGATTACTAGTTCATTGGCCTTGCAGAATTGATAACAAACTAATAGTTTAAACTGGTCTGGTTGGTACAGAATGAATCTTATTCGTCACTGATGGCATCTACGTCTTCTCCGGTCAAACAACATCATATTCTTCTGTCTACTGCTTCTCCATCTAAACCTTGGGGAGTGACTTCTCCTTTGGCAGAAAAACTTGGTTCCTTGCTGAAGAATGGAAGCATAGAACATAGAGAGACTGAGTCATCCATTCAGAGAAGCATTTCCAAACTGGAATTACTTGAAAAATCTGCATTCCCTTCTGCCTTCAGTGCTAAAGTTGACAATTCAACAATTAAATCAATAGATTTCTTAAAATCCCCTAGTGTAATGGAAAAGAATCATGGCATCTCTAGAATCAATTTCATGGAGGATTCAGTTAATGAAGAAAAGCTTGCTAGTGTTCATAGGAGTACAGAAAGGAATTTCGCCTTTGGTATGGATCATGCCAGGGGTGAAAATCATTTGGAAAAATCTTTGAGCCAAACAATGGATGGAAACTTGCCAAATGAGTTGAGTGTCAAAAGTATCTCCGCAGGTAAATCAAAATCTGGGCTGACTACTGCTTCACCATTTAAGATGACTTGGTCTGGAAATAACAGTTTGTTTACATCCAAACTTAATGATGAAGATTCACTCATGACTGAAACTGAGTCCTTATTGGGTGAAATTGTTTGCGGTGAAGGTGGAAATGCTATTAGTCATAATTTTGTTTCTTCTCCAGACAGAATATTGGATAACAACATGCCAGCTTCACCAGGTTTTCAATCTTGTCAATCTATAGATTCATGGAGTCAGTTCGAACAAATTGCAGACTATGACAAAGGTCGAGATTCAACATTACAGAGAAAGTTTGCTCATGTTAACTTCTCGAGTGCTACTGACAATATGGGTGTTGCACCCAAGGGAATGAATGGAGAGTTAAGCTCACAATTTGTTGAAGTCAACCGCCTGAACTTGATTGAACTAAGAGCAACTGATAACAGGGAAGCAGATATTCACAATGAGAAGGAAATAACTCAAACCGCTGCTAACTTCAGTACTCCTGCTAAAGAGAACGAGTTCCAAGTCACGCATCTAGGTGTTAGTGACCTAACAGTTTATCATGAGTCTGTTTCTCCTTCTGCCGACAGGAATTTAGACCAACCAAAATTGCACAAGGTTTTCATTTACTTGCATCTGTCTATTTAGTCAATTTGTTATGTTTATTTCGATCATAGCAACTTTAATTCCTCAAATATTGAGCATATAAGAAGGCCTGTTGGTTTCTTCTATCCCTCTATCTACTGAAGCAGAAATCCCCAAGGGTTGATAGAACTATGTACACTGCATATATCTGTCTCAACCATACCTATTGTAGTATATAGGCTAAGGAATATCTCAATTATGGTTTTGGTTTGGTGCTCAATATGCACGTGCAGAATCTGATGCAGTTCCCCATGCAGTTCCCTGCAGGTAGCCCCTCAAGGAAAGAGCTTGATGAAGAACAGCTCTCCAGAATACCCTCTCCAAAAATCATGCAGATGAGTGGTGGCCTAGCAAAATTTTCAGCAAACAAGAGAAACCTAGAATTATTGCAGAGGGACCCACGACACAGGACAGAAATCTCCAAAATTGAAAGGAGTCCTAAACTTCAGAAAAGTGGCAATTATGACCCAATGAAAATTGGGTATTCCATTGACAGTAGAACCAAACCGACTGGCCAAGAAAAGCAGAAGTTAGCCGATGTATGTTCTATTGAGGTTCAAATTATTTGCCATTATAGTTGTCCAGAGGGCTGGCTGATGCAGCAGCACAACATTTTGGTCTCACCTTGTTTTGAATCTGAAATCGCAGGCATATTTGAAATTCATAGAGGATATGAAAATCTTGATGTTTGAATCATCTGATAAGCTTAGCAATAATATGGTACACCTCATACTATCCTCCTTTTTTATTTTTTTATTTGTGAAGCATAAGGAACTATTCTAGGTTCCTACACTATGAGATAGAAATAATGCCATGTTTTTTTTGTCTTCTTATTTATGAGATGCCTTTTCAATAGCTCCATACAAAAATATACTTATTTGCTTTCGTCTGCATATTGTTCTGGCTTGGTTATTTGGTAATGTTTTCCATATTTCAGATTGATGTGCTGGAAGATAGGTTGGTTCACCAGCAAAGGTTAAAAGTATATGAGATGCTTCAGCATGAAATTGTACCCCAGGTATGTTAGTTCACACAAGAATAGTATTGGAGTAGGCTAAATAGTAAGAACTAAGGATGTTGTAGTTAATAAGATCAATAAAGTTTTGTTCTCTGAAGTGTTATGCAATGAAATTATAGCAATTAAGCAATAAATTACAATAAGATAAGCAATATTCTCATTTCTCACACCAATAAATATTTCTCACCTGAACCAAAACCTATATATATGTATGTATATATGAAAATTTTTATATCTTATTAATTTTTTTTAAAAAATAAACAATTAAAAGGAATATAAAGGATATTTAATTGTAGCTTTCAATATTATCTTTTAGAATCTAACCTTTTTTTATATGTGGTGACTCTGTGGACATATTGTCTCCTATTTGTGCTGTGTATTCCCTTAAGTTAATAAAGTTTATAGTTTCTTATCTCAGAAAAGGGAAAAGAATAAGGAATGTAGTTACAGGTGTCGAGTTTATGCATTTTTACATTGTTAACTGCTTTGGTTGATTAATTTCTAGCTGCATCTAAGTTCATTTGTATTCCTTTTCCCAGAGTACAATTGTTCAGCATGATCTCCAACTTGAGAAGTAAGTATTTTCCATCCGTGAGCAACTGAATCATAATGGTTGTTTGCATCTACACGGTGGTCCTTTTGTTTCTAATTAAATGATCTAATGCAGCTAAAATGTATATTTACTTCAGTTGATTGTTCACGCAGGATAGATGAAACCAAGTCATTGTTGCATCGAGTCATCTTTGAGAAGGCAAAATTGCAGCTGAAGCGTGTAAAGAGGGAAAGAGTGTTGGTACTGTTCTTTGATTTTGTACATGTATGCTTGTCACTTCATACCAATATAGTCATATTCTGTTTGCAGAAAAGGCTAGATCTATTGAGCTCCAGGATGCTGGAGTCACAGACACTGAGAACAAACATTGCATCACTTCCCCTAGAGATATGCACTTCTACTGTCGGTGGTGTTGGTCAACGGTCACTGTATGTCAACCTAACAAAGGAACATGAGGTATTAAGTCGGTCAGTCGGATTTAATATGCATCTGCAAGATATGCAAAGCCAAAATACACTAGGTGCTCATGGTAGGTGTGTAGGCTAACATCTCTCTCTCTCACTCTCTCTCTCTATGGAACATTGGCCCTTGTTCCATCGCAGCATTGATGATCTGGCTTTTGATGCTTGTATTATCTTTCTGTATTTTCTGTCCTTGATAAGATAATTCTGGTGTGCTAATTTTTTTTTCTTAGTACCAAGCAACTATACCATCCTCTGTTTCCAACACACTTTGTGCTTCTGTGAATTCTGGTTTCTTCCCCCTGCTACTGATATTCAACATGTAATCCACATGGCTGTTTCAACGACTGGTTAAATGGATAGTTCAACCTAATACGGAATTTAATTTTACTAGTATGATGGTTTAATTATTGTTTTACCCCAGTACAGAATTTAATTTATGCCCTAGGGAGCAGATATGGAAAACTCTACACTTTCCATCTGGGTTGTTGGTAGTAATAGATGTTCAATTAATAAGAAACTTTATTTCTAGTTATGGTAATTGTGATTGTTTGTGAGTGATGTGTCATATCGTTCTCTCATTTATTTTATGTAATGGTATCATTAAATTAGGAGCTAGGCTTGGAAGTAACACATCACTTATTTTGTGCCAGGTTTGCCATGATAAACTGAATACCATGAGGCAGGCCTCTGAAGCTTTAGATAGAAAGATTTTGAATTTGATGAGAACTCTTCATTCATGCTGCAAGTTGAAAGCTGAACCTGACATTGGTGAGACAATTGCTTTGGTCAATGAACACTTGATAAAGAAGACTTCTTACAGGAATTTTCGTCTGGATATGCAGGTGTATACTCTTTCCACATGTCTTCTAATAAAAGTAGTGGGTCTAGAACACATTGTTCTTTGTATTGCTTAGTTATATCACTTCTCTTATTCGTCGCTTAGTTTGTTCATGGAAATGGATTTAGTGGTGTGGTAGACTGTGCACAAATATTGCTAGGAGTTGATATCAGATATTTGATTACTAGCTAATGGTCGACTGGCAACCCCCTTACTGAATTATGAATGTCTAGGAACAGAGATCCATGACATAGTCAATATTGCCGTCCTGTAAGGTGTTTGTTTGAGAAGTTTGGAGTTTTGGTTTTGAGAGTATTGATTAAATATCTGAGGTTAGGGTTTGTTTTAGAAATTGGTGAGAGAAATTTGATTGTAGAAGTCAAATCAAATCTGGAAAAGTTGTTGGGATAAATATTTATGTGACTAATATATGAATTGAAAAGGTGGGAGATGAATTTTTCTGCAGATGTCAAAATTCATGTTGGAAAGTGATATGTATTCTCTTTCTCCAGATGTGGATGGTCCAAGGCATAGCCAGTGCGAATGATCAACACAATGTTATCCTGAATTACCGTGACTTCATTATTTGGAGGTTTGTATGAGAAACTCTTTTTTCCTTGTGTTTATATGCTTTCATAAGCTGTGATAATAGAATTCTCTTTTCTGCTTCCTCTCAGTGTTTCGTCTTAAGAATTTTTATAAATGATGTTGCAGCATAACAATCATTGTTGGTCCTACATCTATTATCAGAAGCTCATTTAAAATCAATGAGGCAAATATCACAAAGGTGATACTGCAGTAAAATTAAGAGGTTTGATTTATGTGTTGCTGTTATCTAGGTCATATCTTAATGCCAAAACTCTTTCTACTCCACAGAATTTTCCTAATATTGATGCTGGCGTAGCATTTGGATTTGTGTTCAATGCCGAAACTGCTTGCAAGTATGTTGGTGCTAAAACTTTGGTACAAGAAACTCAAGTAAGTAGCATTTTGCCTCATCCTCTTGAAGGAAAAAAGAGAATGAGCAGAGCTTTATTTGGCTCTTTTAATTTTCTATATTCATGCAATGATTGCTTTGCATCTAAAATTGTCTTTCGCCTTACTTAAAACTGTTAAGAAACACTTGAAACCTAATGCCAAATGCGCTCGTTACGTGACCTAAAGGATATTATATTGCCTTCTGAAATTTCTGACAATTTTTTTTGGTCATTAACGTGTGTCTCAGGTAACTAGTTCACTCCTAGGTTCCTTACTTGATGTTGTTGAGGAGGTACATATAGCACAGATAGAGTTTCAAAACCTGACCCAGTCAAGCTTTTCTTCACCATCAGGTGAGTGCTTTCCAGTTTATTTCATGAGTTTTGAGGTTCCCAGCTACAACTTCATCATGTTTTCAAAGTTTACTTACAATAAATGACAATTCCTTCTCTGTTCAATTCCTTTTTCTTAATATTGATAGAACATATCATATATAACCCATGATGCTATGCATTTTAATCAATTTGTATTCTGTTTGCAGTGGAGCAGCTTGATCTTATGCTTTGTTTCTTTAATTTTGACTCTGGGAAGGTGTCCCTCACATTTGACCTTTCTTGCTTGAAGCGGTGAGTTCTGTTTCCTATTTCTTTAATAATCTCTTCCCTTGAGTATACCTAGTGCCCTCAATGGACCGATTGCATCATCTGATTCTGCTTCTCCACTATTCTTTGATTTATGTTTTATGAGTTCAACTCTTGCTGTAATCCGGAAAATCATAGCTTTACAGTTGTTACACGACCCGTATCCGACATATCTGTTGCTTCAATGGTTTGTACATGCCGTCCCTAATAACATAATACTGTATGGCTCTCTATGATAACCTGTGTTATAGCCCTTGTACAAGAGACCCGTACCTGATACTAAAAAACTATATCGTTTCTACCTAGCAAAGTATCCGACTACATCCCAGTGCTCTGTGTAGTATAAGTTTGATGAGTTGGTTTTGCTGCAGAGGAATCTATCCTTCGGAGATCCTTCCAATTCAACTGGCATCAACTGTTGACAGCAGGACACATTCGTCGTCTGGGATAATCCTTCATAAAATCAGAGACGCGGTTAAGGATGTTCGAACTGGATACATGAGGATCTTACGGCTCTGCCAGTGCGTATCCCAGGTGGTTTTAGCCTCGACTGCATAAATAGGCCTAGGAAAGGGGAACTGTTGAATCCAACTCGGGGAAAATGTGTGATCTTGGTTGGTCTGCTTCGGCGAACGATGCCGTGCTCGCCTCATCGCAGGTTGTATTTTGTCACCTTGATTTTCAGAATCGAATGCATGCCAAGTTGCAGCATCAAATGCACTCGTTTGCTAGGCTGACATGCTCTGAAATATCAGGCTTTTGTGAATAGCAGCTGCTGTTTCTGAACCTTTGATATACTTATTCTATCTATGGTTAAAAGTTTTTCTTGTTCGTTTTATCTAATAATAATGATTATCTATTGGAAAATAATAAAAATAGGTGAAGTCATTTATTAGATGTTACCTATAGTCGATTAGAAATACCTATAATATTACAAATGTGCTTGCATTCAAATAAAATCACACACACATACTCATTTCAAAAAAATAAAAAAGAAAAAAAGAAAAATAATTCATCTTCAACTCATACCAGCTCCTTTTTCAAATTAGAAAAAGTAATTTTTTTTTTCAAATTTTTTGAACATTGAACTAAGGATCTTCAAGTCTATGCTATGCTCGAGCCCTAGCAATCTCTTCCTTAATAATTTCATCTTTAAAGCTAGTATGGTATGTCACACGATCAAAATGAGTCATGTAAGGATAGAAAGGATAAATAACAATTTTCTCCAAAACAATGGCATTATTCAATAAATGCTTAACCAATTCTAGATCACTTGTCACACCAACATAACCTGCAAACTCTACCTCCTTCAAGTGAGCATGAGGACTCATAACCTTTTCAACCCTCCTCTCCAAAAACTTAGGTTCAAAACGTGATGCCTTTAAAGAAAACACATACTAAGTTATAACAGAATGCACATACTCTCTACTAGTAATATCAAATTTACCTCTAGTACGAATCTCTGCAAGCAAGGCAAAGCGCGTATTAAGTCAATAAACGGTAGGAGAGATCCATCATGTGAGTTTCACGGTGAAATGAAACATCTTAGTATCCTTCCAAGAAAACATTCTCGTTGTATTCAACAAGAAGAGGAACATTCTCAACAACAAAATGCTGCATCATTCTGCCAAAGTACTTGAAATAAACAAGATTTGCGTCATGAATCTCGACTGAACTAAGGCGGTAGCACATGCTTATTTCCAAGAGTTTGAACGACGGGGGTGCCCAATGATCTCGAGGGACTCGAGGTCTGCGGACTCAACCACACGCAACTCTTCAGACAAGGATACTTTAATTTCATAACAAGAACTCGAGGGTTTCACCATTCACATTATTCATAGACACTGTTTAAGGAACTTGACATGATCATCAATGGGATTATAATGCAGAACATGATAGGGGAAAGTGTAATGCTCATCAACTCTGCGGCTTCTCCAAGAATTATGGCTAATCAAATCGAACTCGAGTCTCTCAACCTTTCTGGCTAGAGCAAATCTTAGCCATCGCTCGATGCAGACTCCATGAGCATTGTTAAAATCGAAAAACACTCTGAATTCCTCAATGTTGGAGGGAGTTGTGATCATGTGATGCTATAACATGATCGACCTATGTCACAAAATTGGACCTTTCCTCATCAAACATAGACACATTAACCTTCAATAGTGATACTAAGCCATCAAAATTAACCCTAGGATTTAAGGTAAGCAAGTGTCTCCAACATCGAAAAACTAATTAAGCTAGAGACAGTTGCTTCTTTAAGGCTCAAACGAGATAATATTTGCACCAATATAATAAATCATCGGTAAGCACCATAATTCCATCAATTGAACTGCACTGCAAGTTGTGAATTACTTAGGTAAGAATTGATTAAATAAATATAATATTAAGCAACATGAATATGAATGAATTGAAGCTCCATAAATAAATTAAGATAAGGGACCACGAAAGAATATTCACCTTTCCATCTTCTCTGGAATTATTATAAGCCCGTTTTGCCATTGCAGTCAAACTCGAAACCTCTAACAACAAAACAGAGAGAATAAAAACAAAAATCTCAAAGATATATATATATCCTCTTATATAGTTTGATTAAGGGGGTGTATTCAATCCGGATTTTGATGGATTTTAAAGGATTTTAAAAAGTCAATGGATTTATAAAATCCATAGACTCCACACGGAGTCTCCCAACTCCACGCAGAGTCTTTCGGATTTTGGGTAATGGATTTCAGATCGATTTTGAATGATTTCAATGGATTTGAAATCTATGTTTCCAGTGCTGGATGGAGCACACTGATCGCTCGACCGGGGAAAAAATAGAGCCTAGCTACCGCTAGACTCAGCAGCTGCTGGGAAGTGTTGCCCAATACACCCAGCAACCGCTGGGCTCAGTCGCCGCTGGAAAGTGTTGCCCAGTACACCCAGCGACCGCTGGAGCCACGGATCGAACACACCTAGCAACCGCTGGGAATTAGTAATTAAAAGAGACAAAAAGCCCCAAATCACGACAGATTAGATCCCCAATTTGAAGAACAACAAAATAGAAAAATTTCCTCCCAAAATTTGCACCAGCCACCGCTCGTCTCCAGCCGCCGTTCGAAGCCCATCCCCGCTGCCAACACACAACCATGCCTCTTCGTATAAAGAATCCCAACGTCGGAGCACACGAAGAAGTCGAAGAGGAGGACTTCACGACGAGGTATGACTATCCATTTCCTCTAAAAACTGAATGTGAGGGACAACTCTATACAAAATTTAACCAGTCTATGATTACCATGCCTCGTTACTTTGATTGGGATTTGTTGAAAGATTTAAAGATTGTAGCAAAATTGATGAAGTATTTGAAGGTTTTGGGGTTAGAACATTATGCTAAGCATGTTGATTATTCTGGTTATGGAGACTTGTGTTATGAGTTTTTGTCTACTATGTATGTGATTAATGACCACAAGAAGCTTGGGGTTAGGATGAACGGGAGAGACTACCAAATTAGTTTGCTTAGAATGAAAACTATGTTTGGGTTTCCTACTGGTGGGGAACGGGAGAGACCCAATTCATTTAGTGTGGAAGCAGGTTGGCGTGAGTTGACTGGGTTTGATAATTGGAATAATTTGGGTAAGCCGAATGGGTACATCCAAGACCCGACACTGATAATTGTGCACAAATTTCTTGCTTATAATGTGTCGGTGAAGGAGCAGACGAACAAAGTGAATGCGAATGAGGTGTATTTATTGTGTTGTGCGTTGAGGGGCACAAAAGTTTGCATTTCAAACTTCATTTGGTCGGCTATGAGGCAGATGCAGACTCATGCAGGCACGCATCCTTCATTTACTCCTATTGTGATGGGATTGACACATAATTTCGGGATTCTCAATGCCACGACGGGGTATCAGGAGGGGCATGATGAAATCAGGCCATATTTGATCGATTTCAGTGAGCTAAAAGGAGCTCAGATTATTAAAGATCGATTCACGTTATTATCCCCTGCTAAGAAGCCATGTGTGAGCAGACACACAAATGAAGAGATTGTCAAGAGGCAAGGTGATCCTGATGCCGGCCCATCCATTGGTGGTGATGAAGGTGGTAATGAAGATGAAGAGATGGAGGAGGAGGAAGAGGAAGAACCGGTGACCCCTGAACAGGAAGCTCCTGTTACAATATCAGGGGACTTCTATGGCCGATTATAGCAGGATTTTCAGTCATTAAGGGATAATATCGACACTTCCTTCCAAGGACTGAGGTAGGACATGTACGATAGATATGATGCCCAGAGGCAAGAGATGCATACGAGATTTGACGCGCATGATGAAAGAATTGCGTCTTTGCAGGCTCAGTGGGATGTGTGGACTGCTTTTTATCCACCACCACAACCACCACCTCATAATTAAGTGGTTAGTTGCTTGTAGTTCTTTAGATTATTTCATTGTTTATTTGTTTGACTTCTTTAATGATTACATTGTTTGAATGTTGGATTATTGCATTGTTTGATGGTTTGTTGTTCGATTGTTGACGAAGAAGTTAATATGAATTGTTACTATGTATGTTTGGATTATAGTTGGATTTGTTGTATATAATGTTTTATATTTTTTTGTATTGGGTTGATTTTAGGTAATTGTGTGTTGTGTAGGTGTGCTTGTTCGAGTAAGGAGGAGGAAGGAAGGAAGGAGGAGGAACGAAAAGGAGATAGACCAGTAGCCGCTGGGAGTCAGCGGCCGCTAAGAATATTTCTGCTCAGCGACCCCAGCGCGCGTTGGCTCCCAGCGGCTGCTGGGCGTGCGCTAGGGCCTTCCGTACGGCCGCTGGCCTTATTTTTTTTTTTAATTTTCACTATGAACAATTTCCTAGTATATGTGTTCTATTTTATTGAACAAATATTTTTTGTACGATGTTTATGCCTACTACATTTGGTATTTGTGTTTTATTTTTTTGAACAAATGATTTTTGAACGATGTTTATGTCTACTACGTTGATGATATTTATTTTCCATCTCGTATTACTTGTTTAGTATGATGCTTCATTGGATACACAGGTTGTGAAAGAAAAGTACAATAATTATTAAAAAAATGTTATCCAAATTCTTTATAAAAATTTGACACAATATGCACAAATTGTTTATTAAATACCAATTATAGTCAATAATTCATAGTCAATTAAAAAAAACATTACTCAACATTCTCATCTTCAGTCTCATCATCTTCATTTCTATCACCACCGTTGCATATTGGCCTCGATTCCCACATAGTATTAGCAATACTCATTCTCCATGCATTAGCTTTCGTTCTTTGTTGTAGTTGGCTTTGAGATAACCATTCCACATTTTCTTCTTCCGCATCAAGAGGAGGTACATCTTGATCTCCTTCATATTTCACTGGAAATTCATCAGAGCGACACTCTTTCCGGAGAAAATTGTGTAAACCAGCACAAGCCAAAACTAATTCTGCTTGTGTTTGAAATGGGAACGGAGGTGCCATTTTGAAAATTGTGAATCTGGATTTGAAGACACCAAAAGTCATCTCAATCACATTTCTTAAGGATGCATGATGGAGATTGAATAATTCACTTGCATTTCTGGGGTGACGACCTTGACCACCAAAATATTTTAAATGATATCGAACACCACGTAATGGAGCTAAAAACTGGCGTAATATTTTTGTTAACTAGTGACCTTTTCACCATTAAAAAAAGTGTAAAATATGGTACATACCTTGGGGCACCTGAAGGCCATTTCTTCTTAACAATGCATCACTTAAAAGTTTTGAGTCATGTGCCGAACCTTCCCACCCACTTAGCACATATATGAACTGCAAATAAAAATTGCAAGCTGCCAAAATCATCTGCGATTGCATACCATGACGGTTATGAAAATTGCTTACTTCTCGGCCGGTACCATTGCCAGGATATGAGTTCCATCTATAGCCCTGATGCAATCCTAAAATAAAGTGAATATGTGAGACAAGAAAACTACAACATTTCAGATTCGTTACATAATAAAGGATACATACCTTAAAGAAAGGCATAAATCTTGTACTTTCCTTAATTTTAGCAGAGATCCCTGTAGACGGCTTAACCATCATGTCTGGTGCTATGATGTTCAATGCCTTTAAGATTTTGTTGAAATTTTGACTAGTTGCGAAATGAGAATGATGGAATCTTTGACGAACATTACAATATCTGTCGTTATGCCCAACAATGATCAAGAATGTCGTCACCATTTCTTCAACACACATGTATCTTGTATTTTCTAGATGCGTTTTCTCTCTAATGATAGAGCATAAGTTCATAAACGCATCAGGATACATCCTATACAACTGTTGAAAGCTTTGTGGATATCCTTCAATCATATTATTAACAAAATGATATCCCGTTCTACTAATTGATCGTCACTGCAAAGAACGTTCAATACGCCGACGTATCATAGCAATTTTTCCTAATAAGATTATCACTACCTTAATTGTTAAGAGCAAGAGCCTAATATTTTAGTAAAGTTCTATCTCATCTTCTTCATCAATGTCTTCTTCCATTTCTTCTTCTTCTTCTATTTCTTCTTCCAATATTTCATGATTTTCCAAGCTACATTTAAAAAATATGAACGAAGTCTTGATTAACGATAATACTACAAATATGTAAAATAAGAAATACATTCAAATTCATACAACTTAAAAATCAACAAATAAATAAAATAATAATAAAAAAATAATTCATAAGTTCAAATAAATGGTCATTAGAAATAAAATAATAATAAAAAAACATAATTCATAAGTTCAAATAAAATAATAATCAAATAACATAATTCATAAGTTCAAATAAATAAAATAATAATAATAAAATATAATTCATAATTTCTAATGATCTCTATTCCCAAATTTTGTAAGCTATCCAATTAGCTCGTTCATCAACAGTCATTTTCAAAAAACCATCTTTTTTGGACTTGGTGTCAAGCAAGTCAAATGTCTTGAGCCGAGTGTCTTCATTTAAATTTGGGATCTCTTTAATTGTATCCCAAGTCATATATGATCTTTCTTTTTCTCTTTTCTCCAGTATGCTATCTCTTTTCAGTAAGAGATTATGAACTCCTTCACAAGTGTTGGATAATTTTTTAATCTCTTCCATGATATTATCAATAGATCCTGAAGTTGCTTCATATTGAGTTCTACTTCTTTTGGGTAGATTTCTTTTTTGAGTGGAGCCCTCAGGCACTTCAGGTAGCCCAGAAGGAGGTGTGGAACCAGATGATGGTAGCTCATCTTGGGATAGTGTGACAAACGCCTCATTTTCAGCATCAAAAGTCAAATCTTCTATGCGCGCATCTCTGTTTTCAACATCTCCTAATGTGTTTGCATCAGTAGCACTACCCAACCCAATTGAGTTTTTTCCTATAGCAACACCATTGCCCACAACAATTAACAAGTCCTCATAATCAGGACATTCCCTATAGCGCAAGTTTACGTCTTTTGAGTGGGCCTAGAATCAAATAAATAACAAACTTATTAATTCACTATATTACTTAAATAAAAATAATTGATAATATTATTGCAATAGGATACGTACCTCTAAGTACGCATCCCATACTTCATCTGAAGCCGTGAACTTTTTTGTAATGGGGTCATATCCAAAATCAGAGCTAAATCTCAAAAGATTTGAATAAGAAGTCCAATGATTTTTAAACCATTTCAGTCGGCTTTGGTAATTGCTATAGGTCTTATTACAACGAAGTCTTTCATTAAGCATAGGAAGTATTCTTTCTTCCACAGTGGTTTTGCTAAAGATACCACTATTATCACGCCATCCCCGATGCGCAGCATCAACCATAAGTTCTAACAGAACATCGGTCTGTTCCTTAGTCCATGGTTCATAGGATGTCTTCCTTTTTGAATCTTGTTGTGAGTCTCCATGATAATACTAATATATTATTGTGTATAAATGATTAATCATCATAATATAAAAAAAACATATATATTTATTGTTGGTGCTTCATTTAAAAAATTCAAAAATATACCTAAATCGCATCAATTATCAATAAACGTGTAATAAAAACAACAACAAATAGTAATTCAAGAAAAAACGTACAAAATTTTGTTTCTTCATGCAATAAACTCAAAAAATTCAAAGCCAAATCTAATCAATAATGAGTACACATGTAAAAAAATCAAAATTGGAGTATAGAGAGTACCCTTTGTTAGAAGAATATACTGGACTTGAGTTGAGCACTTCTGAGCAAATTGAAAAATGAATTTGATGACTTATGATAAAAAATTGCTGCCTAGGGTATTTAAAGTGGTCGGACCGACTAAGCCCAACGGTCGCTGGGCCTCAATGGCCGTTGGAAGTAAACCAATTTCATCCGAGTGAACGCTGGGCTTAGCGGCTGATGGAGTACAATCGATGGCTACTCCAGCGGCCGCTGGATTCCAGCAGTCGCTAGGGTGCCCGAGTTCAAATTCCAGCGGCCGGTACCCTGCACCGGCCGCAGGGTTTTTCAAATCCATCAAACTCTCGTGTCCAGAGGTCGGATTTCATCATTCGCATTTTTAAAGTGAAATCGAGTTGAAATCCAATGAAATCCATGACTTTTTAAAGTCCATGGATTTTTGAATACATCCAGATTTTAAAAGACTTTTAAAAATCTGGATTGATTACACCATGATTTTAAAGGACTTTTAAAAGTCTAGATTGAATACATCTGGATTTTAAAAGTCCATTAAAATCCATCAAAATCCAAAATGAATACACCCCCTAAATTAGGTCTAGCTTCACGTGCTAGTTGGATTTGGATTTTCAACATGGTTTTATTTTAGGGCAAAATATTATTTTGATATTTTCAATAATTAGAGGAGGTGATAAGACGTGAATAGAGAGAGAAATATATATAGATACATAGAATGAATGTAATTAACAAAATCGGTTAGAACTAAAGTACTAAACTATATATACGATGATTAAGAAAGAAAATTACAAAGTTTAAAACCGACGTGGCTTTATGCACGAAGTATGCATGCATGCATGAGTCCTGTTTAATTATTTGCTGCATATATATTCACGGCATGCCTTCGTTCGATGTATAATGTATACCAAAATTGTCGAGCAACGAATACATCCTCACATCCAAATAAATGGGACTAAATTCACCCAATTCGAGAAAAATGACAGTGAACTCCGGTTTTTTTTTTTTTCCAAAATTAATTAAAAGAATGAAAATTTTATTTTTGGAGAAAAATGAACACGATGTTTGGTGTAAAAACTATGCACTATGTTTATTTATTATAATTTTATTGTATTTTAGTGCGAATTATAGATATAGTGCACACATTTACAAAGAAAGCAATAGTGCTCGTTTGAATCAAATTAGATATGTGTATGAAATCCCTAATCTCCTCCTTCCCCTCTCCCTCCACTCTCCTTCCCCAAACAAGATTTTCCAATAAATTTCTTCTGTTGATTTTGTCAAAATTGAACGAATTTTAGACTTAATTTTTGAATTTCCTTTTAATTTTGTAGATTATTTGTATTCCTAACGACAGCCGAAAGCTGCGTCACTTTTTTCTTGTTAGTTTTTGAGATTTTCTCTATTGAATCAGCGAGGAGATGGAGTGGATGATTTAATACTTGTACATGTGTTATTGTTTTTTTTTTTTTTTGGAGTAGGTACATGTGTTACTATTAAAAAAAGACTAATAATAATAAGGGGGTGTATTGGATTGAGATTTCGTTGGATTTTTAAAATTCGGGTATATTCAATCGAGACTTTTAAAAGTCCAATGAAATTCTGATATATTCAATCCAGACTTTTAAAAGTCCAATGAAATCCTGGTGTATTCAATCACGACTTTTAAAAGTCCATCAAAATTTTGAGGTATTCAACAATCCACAGACTTTAAAAAGTCATTGACTTCGTTGGATTTCAGATGGATTTCACGTGAAAATTAAGAAGGATGAAATCTGACCTCCAGATACGAGATTTCGATGGATTTGAAAAATTCGGGGAGCGTTGTGATCCAGCGACCGATGGGTACACGAAATTGGGACCCCCAGCGGTCACCCGAAGCCAGCGGCCGCTGGGTGCCAGCCGCGGCTGGGTTCTCTCGACTTCCCAGCGGCCGCTCAATTCAAGCGGTCGCTGGGTTCAATTTTTTTCCGGATCCACCGATCGTTGAGTTCCATCGAGCGCTGGCTAAAAGGATTTTAAATCCATTGAAATCATTCAAAATCGGTCCGAAATCCATCACGAAATCCGCCAGACTCTGCGTGGAGTTGGGAGACTCCATGTGGAGTCTATGGATTTTATAAATCCATAGACATTTAAAAGTCCATCAAAATCCAACGAAATCTCAATTCAATACACCCCCTAAGTTTGAGCTAAAGTAGTAATTGAGTAGCGTCGGTGTTACCATCCCACATCGGATATTCATATTGAGTGATGATTGATAATTAAATAAGAGGTCAACCCTCCATCATTAAGCTAATTAACTTTTTTATTGGAGTTAGGGCCCGTCCTAGTTTGGGAGTAGAGAGATCATGTGGTCCCAAATTTATGTGTCAACATTAAAATTATGTATTGTTAATAATTTTTTTTGTAAAATAAAATTTATTACATTATAACTAATCATAATTAATATTTATTGCTAAAAATTGAAATTTTAAAAAATTATATACCTTATTTTTGGAATAATCAACCCTAAAAATCAATTATATTAACTAAAAAAGAAATTTAAATATTAAAAAATAATTATAAACCCTAATTTGGTGGAATAACCCCTAAATAAAATTGTAAAATTATACTAAATCTAAATAAATTAAAATTGAAAAAAAAAAAAAAAAACGTATTAATTTTGAGATTTGATACACGATTGACACACACAGGATGTAACTAGCAATTCACACATGCGATGCACAGGGACATTAAATAGGATCAATTACACATCAGTATCAAATGTATGCCAATTTTTACACTTTTTTCCTTAAGTTTCAAAATAACTTATCAGTACCTAACATTTGCATAATTAATAGTAGCAGACCAAATAATGATGTGGATTGTTGGAAATAGCATGTTTTGTTTATTAGGTAAGATATTTATTTTTCACGTAATTTTATCAAATCAGATAAAAATCAACGTCTAAAATTTCCAATAATCCACATCATTATTTATCCCGTTTAAAAATTACGTTAGTGCTAAAATTGTTAATTATGCAAATGTTGGATACTGATATTTTTGGACTTTGAAACAAAATTGTAAAAATGCTCAAACATTGGATACTGTGTAATTAATCCTATTAAGCATTTGATTTATTATTATTATATATATAGTATAATAATTGATTATAAGTAGTAATTAATTATATTGAACCAATACAAATAACATATAATTAAGAAAATCAAATATATGAAAAGAAAAATTCATATTAAAAATGTTCGTGTGTATGATTGCAAATACAAATTGTAAAATATTTAGGGAAATATTTGTCATTAACCCATATAAGAATTTATATTGCGAACATATTAACTTACTCAAAGTAAGCATATACACATTGAGCATAAAACATCATATCAAACAAAAAGCAGAACATGCACTTATCTTGAACACATGGTTAAATTATTTATTGACATTATCACTATATTTTTGTCAATTTTATAATAATTTGAAATTTGTTAAATCACACATTAATATCAATATAATAAATTGTTGGAAAAACTACTTCCAACATATTTCTATTTGTAGGAAATATACTACCCCTAAATCTAGTAAATATTTCCACTTCACTTTGGACCAAGAATCCAATATTATGGATCTGTAGAAATAAAACATGGACAACTAAGCTCTATAATATTATACAATAAAATGTAAATTAATTTAGTGTAGTTATATATAGTTTATAGCCAATTTTTACAATTCATTGTTAAGATTATGGTGATATATTTTTTTATGTTTACTACAAACATATGGTATAGATCCTTCAAACTTTACAATCACATATTAAATATTTCTTTCAATAAATAAATGATATACAATATAATATAAAAAAGTGAATTACAGTAAAACCTCTATATAAGAATACTCTATATAAGAATAACCTCCTTATAGTAATAAAAAGTTGTGGTCCCAACTCGGGACCAATTATAAATAAGAATAACCTCTACATTGTAATATTCTGGTACTTTTTTAGGACCATCCTTAAGAAATTTACCTCCATATGGTAATAAAGTGACATTAAATTTCATATATATTTAAATATCTGTATAAAATGTTTAGAACTATTTTAACTATATATGTTATATTAAACTTAAAATTTTATGAAATACTCATCTAAAGTTAGTTGTGGCAGTGCTTTAATTTTTTTGGGTTAACATCACACCCTTTAATTTGCATGTTATAAGTAATAAGTCAACATGACACTTTCTTGTTGAATCTAAAATATTTCCAACTTGTCCAACATATTTGAAGCTCATTGACACAATACTTTTTCTATTTCTACACTATCATTCTCTGGATTATCACCATGCGCATCTTGTGTGATTCCTATATGATGTATACTTTGGTTAGAGCACATGAATGAATCTTATATACCTTTTAAATTCATGTTTTTAAATATGAAGAGATATTTCCAAGTGTTGTATAATATATATAAATTATTTTTAAAAAAATAATTTTTATATGTAAATTCTATATAAGAATAACCTCCCTACAGTAATATTTTTCTCTGGTCCCAATAATATTACTGTATAGAGATTTTACTGTATATTGATCTGTGTAAAACATATATTGGGTAATATTATTTACAAATAGAATAAAATACTACAATGTGATAGTTATATATTTTATATAATTTTAAGGTAACAAGTATTTATTTATTCGCATAGATGTATATATACATATATTCAAAGTATATATATGTTTGATTGAATATAAATATATGTACATATATACATATATTATACTCCGTAAAATAATATATGATTTCTGCATTAAAAATATCTTAGAGTCAACTCAATTAATTGAGGTGTATATATATATATATATATATATATATATATATATATATTGGCGTATCTTTATAGCTGAATTTCAATCATTAATTAAGGGATTTTTTCTATATTGATTATGAGGATAATATGGTTAAAAATTAATTGATTAATTAAAAAACAACCTACATTCGTATGAACTGAAATTTGAGAATCATATTTTACAATTTTTCATGAGTTCTATTTGTGTTTGATAGCTAGATTGTAACATGATATTGCACAAGTATAAAACATTAAATACAACACGGTTTTTTTCTAAATTGTCAAACATCAAAACCACATATGTGCATCAATTTCGACAGACATAAGTTTGCAAATATTGTTAATTGTCTAGAACTAATTCACCATATAAAAATATAAACCAATATTTCACATATTAATGTTTGGGAATATTAGTTTGTGATGTTATTATTTTGATATTATCAACCGAAAAATTAATACTATTCATTATCCCATTTTTTCTTATAATAGAGGTCAAAGCTAGCTAACTAAATTTAAATGCAAAATAATCATTTCATTTATACTTCATAAACCGTAGATACACACATACAATTAATAGAAAATGGTCGAATTTACCCCATCGTAAATGGACGAAACAAAATATTAAAGTTAACACCTTGCTATTCAATATTTCAATGTATACTAACATGCATTAAAATAAAAAAAATAAAAATTAGTATAGCCAAATAATCTAAAGCCATCTACAATCTACTAAAAAAATAAATAAAATCAAAACTCAAGCAACATAGAGAGAGTCATCATGTTCTTCTTCTACATCACTACTCTACAACTTCTAAAGAGCGCCGTGTTCTTCTTCTACATCACTTTTATTTCTTGTACATCAATGATGAATGTAAGAACTATTGGTTTTGCATACTGAAAGACTTGTCTTTGTATACTTTTCTGATGATATGATGATATGAAATGAAAGTTATTGCAGTCACTGTTTGCATTTAGATTATGTTCTATAATTATTCTATGCAATATTCCATATACTAACATTGTAGATGATATGGTGTGGGGAGTCACACGGTAAGATCATATCATTAGAACCTTGTATTGTATTAAAGAGCTCACGGCTTAGATGGTCCTGAACACACCATCGGTACATCGTAGAATAATCTGATAAGTTAGTTTATCTTGACTAACTGATTATTCTAATACACTTATTAGTGTATTGAGGAGGATCACGATAGGATACTATTCTCTATCTCTGATCCATTTAGTGAGAGAATAAAGATCCACAAAGTTCGGGTTCTGAACTCATGTGATATTGACAAGCATATGCATGCGTTGTTTGTTACTTTGATTTATCAAAGGGTGAGATTTTTTCGTAGATCAATAAACTCGATATCTTGGGTAATGATAGTGTATGCATGATGTCTTGAGCAGTATGCATGAGCACCGTGTCTTGGTGCGCCAGGTTGATGATGTTCTTTTGAGGAAACACAAGTTCATGTTGAAATCCTGCAAGTGGAATTTATTCCTTACATGGTAAAGCTTGTGTGGTACTACTTAAAGTTTTAGATGTTAATTAATTATAGCTGTCAGAGACTGACATAAGTAATTAATGAACATTATATCTTAAACACGGGGAATGGCTGGACTAAAGGAGAAAGCATATTCGCAAATATGTATTAAATTGGAAGGTCAGTTTTACTTCTTTAGTGGAATTAAAGTAAAACTTAATTTATTTAATTATATCATAAGTTTATTGGATATTAGATATTAAATAAATTAGTGGGCCAATTTAATATTTTTCTAGATCTCTGTTGTAGCCCAATAGACTGATAGTGGACTGGATATTGAATTTGAGATAGAGGCCCAAACCCAGTAGGTTGAGAGACAGATTTTCGGCCACCTCTTATATTTATATAGGATGTGGGTTCGAAAATTACACATTTTAAGATCAGCCCATCTTTGTCTCTCAAGATATCCACATAATTCACAAACCTATCTAGTAGATTTCAGTCCACTCTGAATCTAGATACAGTTCGAGAATACGACAGAAGATCTTGGAGTAGAATATTTGTGTGGTTGATTTTTGTGGAGATACGGGGCACCATTACTGTGTTCATTCAACAGCAAGATTATATGTTTAATCTTGTCCTCAGACCGTCTGACAATTGTAAGTAATTCAAATCTATGTATTCCGCTTCGTTTGATTCGTTTTGCATGATTTTGTACTTGACGTGATAAACATGCATATTACATATAATTATGATTTGCATGAACATGAATTAATGAACAACCAAATAGATCCTGCGGTGGTTTAATTCAAAAAAACTCCAACAGTGGTATCAGAACCAGGTTTTGACACTGTTCTAGGATTAATCCAAGTATAATTTCGACATGTTTAATTAAATTTGATGTTAAATTTATTGTTCTTAAATTTTGAGATTTAATTATGCTCATGTGTCGATTTTATTGTTGTTCAAAACTTGGATGGATTTTTGATTTAATTCGAAAAATCCTAGTTCTGAATTGAATAGAATTTTCGATCATAATGTAAAATTTGGATGATATTTGATGTACTCAAAATTTCAAGATTTTATTGGGTAATGGTTCTAAAATTTGGAGATTAAATTTTTTGAAATTTGATGTTGAAAAATTCCCTAATTTTATCTTGAAATTTTTGATCACTATGAAATAAATTTGGATGGATTTCTGATTAACATTAAAATTTCCAGATTTAATTTTGGATAGATTTGAAAATTTGGTGATTAGAATTAGGATAAGTAATTTTTTATGTATATCAAAAGTTATCTAATTCTAATCTAGATAAGTTTGAAAATAGAATTTTAAATTTGATAATATTTGAAGTTGGTCAAAATTTTCAGATTTTTATTCTAATAATTTTCGAAACCTATAGCTATATTATTTGGAATAGTTTTTTGATTAATGTCAAAATTTCCAAATGTGAAATATAGTGTAATTTTCGACATTGTTAAATTAATTTGGAGAAGATTTTAATGAAAATTAAATTTCCAGATTTATTTAATGATGTTGGTCGAAAATCTGGTGTGTTGGACTAAGATTCAATATTATTTGGTGTATATCTTAATTTACCCAATTTTAATCAAGATAGATTTGAAAATAGAATTTTAAATTTGGAAGAATTTGAAGTGGATCAAATTTTCAGATTTATTTTTCTAGTGATTTTCAAAAATCTTGATTAAAATTGGATAAGGTATTTTTTGGATATATACAAATAATTATCAAAATCCAATTGTGATAAGAATTTAATTTTGGATGAAGATTTTTGAAGTAGATCAAATCTTCAAACCTTATCCTTAAAGATTTAGATTCTTATAGATAATATTTGGATTAGATTTTTGATTTATATCAAGATATCCAATTATTATTTAATTAGGGTGTTTGAAAATATTAAATAAATTTGGTGGATAATTTTAAATAATTTCCAGATTTATTTAAGAGATATTTTCAAAAATAACAAGTTTAAAATTGGTGTATAATTATTTTAATTTCTAATTTTTATCTTGTGGATAATATCGAATTAATTAATTTAATTAATTGTAAAATTTTAATATTATTTAATATTCATGCATAGATATCATATGTTATTTTATGTGGATCATATAATAAATGATTGTTGGATTTGTAGGCTGTGTTTGTTTGCAGGTTTATCAACTATCATGACTCTTTTATTTTATGTGATGTATGTTTATGTTGAATGAATGTTTGGCCGTATGCCGGTGTGGCTACGTGATTTTAATCCATGAGAAAATCCATGGATTAGGTCTAGGTTTTATTTTACGTTTTTTAATGTAATAGATATAAAGTTGTTAGACCAAGTTTTTGAGTTGTAATTTTTATTCTAGCAATATTAGATTTTTCCTTTTGGAATAGATAGTCTATATGAATAATGATCGGAGATCAACTCAAAGAAGGAAAGTAGTTCAGCACCAAGAAGGAAGGTTCACCGGTTCACGTCCCGAAACCCTAAATAGAGCTAGGGTTTTCGGTGAGGCGCGGTGAAGGGGGCGGTGGCCATAGCCCTATTTCCGGAGCTGACTTTCCAATTTTATCTCATCAATCAACATGAGATATAAGCCATGATAGTTGGAATATTACTGTTGCTTATTATGTTAAAGCATGCAATGGATGTTTATCATTTTATGTGATGGTTGCATGTTTGATAATGGGATAAAATGAAACCTTAAACATAAATAACTAAGTGAGAGAGATTCATACCAAAGTATGTAGAAATCTCATACGGTCTCCATTAAAATCTGATTTAATTGAGAAATGTTGGGCATGCGCGTTAACATCGGTCTTCCTCCATATCAGATGTGTCATATCACAGATTTCTCTAGAAATTAAATCTCCTAAATGGATAGCTGTAGAACACTATTAGAACTAACTGACTCCTCCATCTGGAGCGGTTAAATTCGAATAAGTGATCTTGGTGTGAAGATAATGGTGTGCATGCTTAGATGTAATTTATTGATAAACGTCCACACGATCGTGGGCTATCAGTTAGATGATTACATGACCGTGTTTATTATCCGGCTATTAATTTGCTTGTTGTAAGGAAACTCAACTGGAGGCAAATTAAATGTTTTATAACTTATTTAAAAATGAGATTTATAAACGTCCACACATCGTGGCTTATAGAAATTATTTTTAAAATGTCGGTGGAAAAGTATATAATTTTTATGAGGTTTTCGATTATATACTGTTTATCCTAAAAGTTTGTGACTGTACTGCATGTTTTAATTTCAGTTATTTCATATCATCAATGGCACTCTCCAATATATCTTCAATCCTCAAAGAAAACAAACTTGTCGGTGAAAACTACAATGATTGGCTTCGTAACCTTAACCTAGTTCTTGTTGCTGAGGGACACAAGTTTGTACTTGAAGAGCTTTGTCCTCAAACGCCAGATGAGGGTTCTGACGAAGCCCAAAATGTTGCATATGATAAGTGGGTTAGGTCTAATGAGATAGCGCGCTATTACATTCTGGCATCTATATCGAATGTGTTGCAACATCAGCATGAACCTACAAAAATCGCTTATGATATCATGTACAACCTTAGGCAGCTATTCGGTCATCAGAACCGCTCAGCACGCCATTTGGCAATGAAGAAGCTAATGGATGCGAGAATGCCTGACTCCACACCTGCTAGGGACCACGTTCTCACAATGATGGGGTATTTATCTGAGATCGAGACCTTGGATGGAGAGCTGGATGCCGATTCTCAAATCGACATTGCTCTTCATAGCTTGTCCTCGAAGTTTGAGCAGTTCAGACTGAACTTTAACATGATTAAAAGGGATGTCAGCCTGACTGAACTACTCATAGATCTTCAGGCGGCTGAATTGCTCCAAAAGAGCGATCCTCAGGCCCACATAGCTGAGAAAGGGACGTCTTGTTGGTCCCGGGCGAGTCGGTATCAGTTTAGAGGGGGGGGTGAATAAACTGATTCAAAAACTTTTACTTCAGATGCGGAATAACTGGGCCCTTTGACTTGCTTGATGAAACTTATCTATGCACAAACTTGTTGATCAGTTAAGACAGTTTGAGTGCAGCTTGTGTGATATTGCGTGCAGTTCAAAGATATACAATAATCAATATAGTACAGCACACAAGCGATTTATAGAGGTTCGAAGTCTCAAACTTCTACCTCCCCTCTTCCTTCCGCAGAAGGGCAACTTCATTATATAACTTGAGTTTCTTTACAAATTACACAATGAAGGACAGTTGGCTGAACCTGGTAACTGCTCGCTACCTCAGCGGGTCGACGGCTCACACTTGAAGTCCCTAACTGCTCGCTAGGAAGGTAGGTGCTATTGTCGTCTTTACAAGGTTTTAGATCTCTTTCGATCTTCAAGAGGTGAGTCTTGAACAGGGGGTATTAACTGATGTGCTCCTTTAATTGAGCTGAGTAGTTGATCGTTGAATAGCTGGAACTGAGAAGGCTGTCCTAGCTGGATCGTCAACAGCTGGCTGAATATCTTGATTCTGTGAATTCTTCTTCTCAGTTGGACTCTCGCAGTTTCTATCAAATATCGCACTTAAGCTTGAGTGGGAGGGAGAAAGATAAGCTCTTGCTTGTATATGCGAAAGTTGTGAAGGCATATAATAGATGAAGTTGGCAAAGAGTATTTTAAACTCTGATTCACTTGTCTTTTATAGAGAAGTGATTTTATGACCGTTGAGTTCCATTGTCCATTGATCGGTGGCTCTGTTGGCTCATCAATGGCAGGAGGTCTTTAATGATCGCTTGTAGTTTTTGGTTGAAGTAGCCGTTACTCTGCCAATCGATCTTTATTAATTTCCAGGATCTTTGGTGAAGCATTTATTCCAAGATTCGCCGGTTTTGAGTAACAAACTCCAGGGTTCTCTAGCTTCAGCTTTCTTGGTATTTTTGAGTTCCAGTTGGCAGTTCTGGATTTGTCAGCTCAGTTTGATTATCTCTCTAGCTGGCAGTTCCGAGCTTGTCAGCTGAGTCTGCCTGTTGCTCCAGTTGGCAGTTCTGAGCTTGTCAGCTAAGATTGGTTATTGCTCCGGTTGGCAGTTCTGAACTTGTCAGCTGAGATTGGTTATTGCTCTGGTTGGCAGTTCTGAGCTTGTCAGCTGAGATTGGTTATTGCTCCAGTTTGCAGTTCTGGGCTTGTCAGCTGAGCTTGGCTACTGCTCCAATTTGCAGTTCTTAGCTTGTCAGCTGAGCTTGGCTATTGCTCCAGTTTGCAGTTCTGGGCTTGTCAGCTGAGATTGGCTATTGCTCCAGTTGGCAGTTTTGAGCTTGTCAGCTGTGCTTGGCCATTGCTCCAGTTTGCATTTCTGGACTTGTCAGCTGATTTGTTTTGTTTACTGCAGTTTGGCCATCAGTTGGATACTTTCAGTCTCTAGCTTAAACTGATGCTTTATCAGTTTCTTCAGTCTTTAGTTAACTCTTTTCTCCCTCAGTTCAGCTGACTTGGTTGTCAGCTTGTTTTGACTGGTATGACTCTTCAGCTGAGATGAATTTAGACTGGATGACGTATCATCTAGCTTGTAGGCCGTTACAGATTGGTTGACTTTGACTCTACTTGAGTTCCTTTTTGATGATGCCCTGGACTGGTCAGCTTCGATCTACAGCTTGAACTTTAGTCAGTTTTTCATAACTAATTTTGACATCTCATCAAAACCTAATCTAGGGGTTCCTTGATAGTTTTTCCTAACAATTTCCCCTTTTTTGATGATGTCAAAACTTTTTTGATGATGATGGAAAAACTGCAAGTGTAACAAATGTTTCAAGTAGAATCTTAAAATCAGAGCAAATTCAGAGCACATTGAGAGACAAATTGATTCATGATTTTCATTCAATTATCAGAGCATTTGTCATTCATGCTATCATTCAAGTATCAGAGCATGTCATTTTCAAGAGCAATTTGGACTTTAAATTTCAGAGCATTCTTTCATTCTTTCTCTTTGAGCATGCTTTCATTCCAGTGTCAAAGTATTTAAACTGAAGTATCAGAGCATAAAGTATCATGTCAAAACATTCAAACTTCAAGTATCAGAGCATAGTATATCTGAACATGAGCATTATAATCATGACAAGCTTGAAGAATAAGCATGATCAAAACTTGTATTATATATTCATTTTAAAGCATATTTTAATTTCAAGAGTAGTTAAAACTACTAATCTACTTCCTGAAAATTACTCCAATTGCTCCTTTTCTTTCTGCTCGATTATCTTCTTTCTTGGAATCCATGTAGTCTCCATGCTTCTCCCTGAAGCTGATCTTCCCCCTCATGATTAATTGCTCTTTGAATCTGATCCCAAAGAGTCAAACATCCATCATCATACTGTCCTTCTTCCCCCCTTTTGACATCATCCAAAAGGTGGAATGGATCGCATGATGGTAGTGGCAAGTTTGGCAGGAACGTGAAGGCAGTTGCCAAATTGTCATCAGGGATGGAGGGAACTGAAGAAATTTGCATGGGTGAGGAGAGCTATGCATAGGCATCTTCAGTTGTCATGAATTGACCTTGATCAAAGATGTCTTGCTCTCTGAAGTTCATGGAGGCCAAGTTGTTGAACATCTCATCAGTTGTTGGAAGAGGTGGATCACCACCGAAGGGTGTGCATGAGGAGTTGGTCGGTTCATTGTCGGGGAGAGGAGCATCGGCTGGTATCTGGAGCTGGATTTGTTTGATCATTGAATCCATGATGTCTGAGAGCATTGGTGGCGAGGAGAGTGGATGATTCATCCAGTTTCTACTCCATGTTCCTTCATTGATCCAGAAGGTGGAGCCTCGGGTATGGATGAGGTGGAACATTGTTAACTCATCCAGTTGGAAGCACCATATGTGGTACTGTAAGTACCGCCGAAGTTGCGCGAATAGTGAGGAGTCGGAGTCCTCAATGAGACCGAAGCAGTTTCTGAGCTGGTGGTCTAGAACTGCTTCAAAGTCAACCTCAATGGAGTCACGTTGGACTAACTGTAGAGGTTGGGAGCTGGCTGATATTGTAGGCTGATCACTCAGCCTTGAAAGAGGTTCACTCTCAAGCATCAGCTCTCTTTCATCAGAGGAGCTGACGGGTGTCTCCAAGGATGCCTTTCCACGATCTGAGTTGGAAGGCCCTTGTGGAGGTGAACGCTTCGGGATCTGATGACAGTAGATAGTGGGGAGCATGTTCCTTCTTCCGAGTAGTTTGCCAGTTGGTATGATCTCATCAAACTGGCTTTGAATGATATGGCTTATGCGATTCATAAACCCGACCTTTTCTCGGAATGAGCCAGTTGATGGATCATATGCCGCGCGCTCTACATTAGCTCTCAGTTGAGCAAGGATGAAAGAGGCCCAGTCGGCTTGACATCCAAAGTATAGGGCGGCTGTGAGATGGGCTTTGAGCTCGGAGAGATGGACTATCTCGAAGTTGCCATATAGGATATGGCCGGTGATATCCAAGAGTTGGATGATATCACTTGGCATGCTCTACTTTAGTCTGTGCGAGCTGTCATTGTGGCGCACGTGAGGAAGCTTCCAGGTATCCCATAACGCGTATTTGCATGGCAGGTTTAGGTCCATCACGTCTGGGCCTTTGCCGGGGAGGTGAAGAGTGGACATCATCATATCTTTTGTTACCGTGATTACCTGATTTTTGACGGTGGAGATGATGTTGTCACCGTTGATGGTTGCGTTGTAGTAGAACTCGGCAACATAAGCAGGTATGTTCTTGACCGGTAGTAGTATCAAGAAGGGTAGCAAACCAGTCACCTCCAATGGTCGATAAATCTTTTGAAAGACATCCGGGCCGAGACGTGCATTGAGCATCTCTAGATTTAGAGACTTGTCCTTTCTCATCTTGCGCTCAAGAGCTTTAATATCCACCATGTGAAATGGGGGCTTTATTTCTGCAAAAAGATGCTCTTTCAGTTTAGATAACAAGAGTTTTTGATGAGAGAGAGAAGGCTAACAAATGATCGAACAAGAATGAGAGAGTTTTTCAGATGATCGGAGCCTTCATCTCTTTGCACATATTTATGCATCTTTGCATGCAGGAATCTAGGGCACTCGATTGCTTTTCTTAGCTGATCAGCCATCCGATTTGATAGTTGATTAGCTGAATTAATGATGCTTGTATCTCAGCTGTTCAACAGTTAAGTAACTTTATGATCTTGTGGCTGAGATGTAGCGATTTTGAAAATAGGGTAGTTGCCATAAATAGAGAAATATTTTCTGCAGATCTTTCTATTTATAGCTCATTAAAAAAATTATAGTTTCCTTCTCCTTCTGAAGAGTTGTTTTAATATCCATGCAGAAATATTAATGGCAACTTTGTGATATAGAGCCCTATTTTCAAATTGTAACCGTTGAAATATAATATAAGATATTTCATAATCGCAACGGTAACAATATAATTAAGGTAAGCTTTTGAAATTAAAAAAAACTTATCCTTAGTCAGTTGGGATACAGTCCAACTGATTGATGACTCGGCGGTTGGATGAACAGTTGAGTCTTGATGCTCAGTCGTCACTGATGAGCTGGCTGCAGTTGAAGCTGCAACTGAACTGAATTGATCAGTTGGCTTGATCAGTTGCTCGGCTTTACTATAGACAGTTTTCGCTTTTTGAAGGGCCTAGCTGGACTAGCAGCACTACTTCCTTTGGATGTAGCTTTGTGCGTTGATGGTTCAGGCCTTGCTGTCCTCTTGGATTGGAGAAGGTGAAACTGGATTTCAACTGACGAGCTTTTCATCCTTTGACTAAGGGAGTGTGAAGTTCCCTTTGGCGGTGACCCAAACTGATCGCTTTTCACGAGCAGTTGCATGCCTTTTGAGGTAGAGGTGAGCAGTGGAGTCTCATAGCTTTTGGATAAGAGACTTGGTGATGTGGCAGTGTCTTCATCATTACTATCGCTCTCATCAGTATGCCTTGGATTCTTCTGAGAAGCCATGGCTTTAGCATGTGAGAGATGAGGTTCTCTCCATTGGATGACTGGTGGAGTTTGTCGTGATGGCTCAGCTGACTGACTTGATAAACTATCAAAGTTCAGTTGTCGACAAAGCGAGCCAGTTGGGCAGTTGACTGGTTGATCTGCAGTCCCAACTGCTTGAGGCATGATGCTTGATTTGAATTCTACTAGCAAGGCGGTTGCTGGAATCTTGTTAACAAGACGGTGATTCATGATGTGCTAGACTTGCACAATGGTTGGAGGAAATGGATTTGATGAACCTATCCATTTGATGCTCAAAGTTTCTTCTCGTTGCCAATAGCTCATGCCATGAAAAGTAGTTAGAAGAAAATGAGACTGGATGGACATAGAATGTCTCCAGTTGTACCAGTAGAAGTACCGGTAGAGTTGTTTGCACAACTCTTGGTCACGTTGGGCAACAAAGGTAAAGTGAGTGAGAAGTAGACTAGTCACTTCCTTTTGTGCACCTTTGACTGCATATTCACCACTGTAGAAAGTGCAAATATTCTCTTCAGTCAGCTGGAGCGGAGGGTATGTGCCTCTGAAGTAGTCTGCTCCATAGTTTGGGTGGGGGATTCCAACGAATGGAATAAGCTCATCTGGATCAGAGCAAACCTGGAAATCAACTGGCGATCCGTTCTTTGATTTTGGAGAGTGAACGACATTGGCAGTTGAGTTGCTCAAACTCTGGTTGCTCATCTTGGCCTTGCCTCTTCGCTTTTTCTTTAGTGACTGAAGATGAGCAGTTCCTTTCTTGGGGATCCAGTCGGAGATTAGAACCGGTAGTGATTCATCACTTGGAAGTTTCAGCAGGTCTTCAAGCATCTTGCTCATCCTTAGAGCAAGTCCTACCTTGGACTCAAATTTGCCAGATTTCTTTGAGTCTGTAGCCTTGATGACTTGATGCTTGAATTGTTGAAAGACAAATTCTGCCCATTTTGTTTGTCTCCCTTCAGCAAGGTGAATCATGACCTTGTATCTCTCTTGGGTGAGTTGTCTTAGGCTTCCAATTGCCCCGAATATCATCTTGTTCCTTATGTTAAGTAGAACTCCATACTCGGGCTTGAGGTCAGTTTTAGTGGTGGTAAAACTGAATTGCTTGTTGCAGGTTGAAGGTTTCCATTCTCTCCAGTGTGACTCTGCAGATTCCTTTAGATCTTGAACGGACGAGCCTTCTTGTGGAAGTTGGAACACTTCAGCAACTGTTTTCTCATTGATGTGTAGCATCCTTCCTTGAATCACTGATGATATCATCTTCCCATCTGCAGATAACTTTGCTTGAAGTAAAAATTCACTCACCAAATTTTGTCTAAAGAATCTTCGTGGTGTTTCCAGGTAGTGAAAAACTCCTGTTTTGTGCAGATTTGACAGAAGTGTTGAATTGTTTGATTCATTTAGAATCAATTGAAACTTTTTCCTATCAAGGAATTTATCTCTCATGAGTTGTTCCTTGAAGGAATTTGAAGATCTGGATAATTCGGCCATCTTAGAGGTTGGCTGAATTTTTGGGAAATTCAAGATCTTTTGAGAGAGAGAGGTTTTGAGATTTTAGGAGGAGGAGGTTTTGTGAGAGGCTTGAGAGAGAGAGAATTTTTATGAGTGTTTGTACAGGCTCATAGATATGATGGTTGAAATGGTACTAGCCTCTGATTTTTTTTGGTCGTTGGCAATTAATGACCTTGACACGTGTCATTGTTTTGCAACGGTCAAAATTTCAAAATAAATGCAAAGCTTGACATTTATTTGAAATTAAAAAGATTAACTTTTATAAATATAGATCAAAAGATAATTACAACTGATTAACAAGAAGTACACTTAGGGCTTTTCTAATCATGTTTAATTTGATCAGCCACTCAGTCCTTCTTGTGATCAGTTTTTCTCCTCTTGGCCAGCGGTTCTGAGCTGTTATCTTCTTCATCCTCATCGCTACTTGCCGACTTAGTTTCAGCTAACTGGAGTCTCTGTTAGGCTTGCAGCTGCTTGATCTGCTCAGTATGCAGTTTAACCTGTTGCTGCAGGGATTCGATCAGTTCCACATAATGTGGAGGGAGCTGGACTGTGGAACTGCTCGGCTGAGCATCGAACTGGACTAATTTGGAGTCCGCTTCCTCTCCGTCTTCATTTCCAACAAGTTCCTCACACGTAACTGTGTGGGAAATTTCATCTGTCTCCATAATAATTATCTCATCATAGATTGATTCTGATGAGATCTCAGGTGCAGCAGTTTGAGCGGCGGCTTGAAGAACTCTTTGAATAGGATCAATGTACACAGTTATTGCTAGTGTACCTTGATATGGAGGCTGTTCATCTACTTGAGCCATCTGTCCAGCTGACTGGTCATATTCAGCTTGCTTTGGAGTTGACTCTTGGGGAGGAGTAGTTTGAGCCTCAGTTTACTCCTTGGGCAGTCGAGCCTCCTCAGTTGGCTCATGTGGCTCTTCATCACTTGGAAGCTCTGACAGAATGGGAGACTTGAGCATCTCTTCAAATTCCAGATCGCTGGTTGTACGCTCGTCAACTGCTTGCATCTCAGGAGAATCATCAAGAAGGTCGATGATTATGTCATTTGGCTGTGGAGATGCTTCGAACGTTAACTGCCTGGCCACAGATGTTATGGCAGTTTGCCTTGTGTTGTAAGCTGCAGAAGTTTCAGCCCTTTGTTGACTGCTCTGGGCTTCTTGATTGAACTGGTCCTGCACCTGCCGACGCCGTTGCTGCCTTAGTTTTAGCAGTTCACTGAGCAACCAATGCTGTTGAACTTGAGACTGTTTCCATTGTTGCTGCTCAGCTTGAGTTTGCATAGGTGGCAGTCTTATGTTGGCCCAGTTGAGTAGATCATTCATTACTTCCAACAGGGTTTGCTGATCAGGAAGTGGATGATTCCTACGAATGGCAAGCATCCTCTTCAAGGTGATGATTGGATTTTGCTCGGGAGTCTCCTGTCCAGCCCACTGCATGATCCACCTTTCTTTCATTCTCCAAAAGCTCATTCCGTGGAAGGCAGTTAAGATGAAATGGGCTTCGGAGTTGAAGCAGTGTCTCCAAAGGTACCAGTAGACATACCTTGAGAGAGCTGTATATAGAGCGGCCATATCGATCATGTCTTCAATGAAGTTTTCGGCTATGAACTTCTGAACTTGTTCATCAGCCCAGCACTTGATGATTTCAGCTCTCGATAGAGCTCTTATGTTTTCTTCGGTTTCTCCCATCGGAGGGCAAGCAGTTCTGAAAAAGTCAGCTCCTGAATCCTTTGGGGGAATTCCTCTGTAAGGCACTATGTCATCTCCTTTAACCGATACAACATCAAATATCTTGATGTTATGGAGAGGCAGTTGAGGAGGGGGTGGAGGCCCTGACTTCTTCTTCTTCTCTTTGGATTGAACTGCTGCGGGCTTCTTCTTCGACTTGCCAGTTCTTTCCTTGAACTGAACTGGCTTGGTAGAGATCACTTCTTCAGGTGAATCAATGGTTGATCCACATTGAACTTGGCGTAGGGGCTTGGCTTTTATTGTGCTTCCCAACATTTGGCTTATTGGGAGGTTGTCTTCTGAGTCGGTGTCTTCCTGCGGCATCTCAACAGCAATCTGCTTGCCTTTTCTTTTTGTTGACTCCTCAACTCGCTTTGAGAGAGTAGCAGTTGGCTGACTACTTTTGATGGTTATAGGTTTTGCAGCTGGCTGCCTCTTGCCGATTACTGGTATAAAATCCAGTTTGTCGATCATCAGCGTGTTGTTTCCTCTGTCATGGAGTCAAGAATGTTCTCCAATATGATACTGATTCTGCTTGGATAGCACATCTTTTGATGGAACTCAGTTGGTGACCAGTTCTTCTCCATAATATCAATGTACTTCTTTATTTGCTCGAAGAAGTATTGAGCCCAGTTGACGTTGATGCCTCTGATGATTGCTGCATATATTTTGTACTTGTGCTCCGACATTTCTGAGTGGCTTCCAGTTGTTCCAGTGATCATTCTAACAGCAACTGATGCTAGAATCATGTATTCTTCTTGAAAGAGAGACATGAGTGTACTGCTCTTGTATTGATCTACACATTCCTCCCGCTTCCACTGGCGGTAGGCTTCCTCTTGATCCACTTCAACATATTGCAATCTTGTTCCAGTAGTTGGCAGTTTGAATAGTCTTTCGAGCAGTTCTGGAGTTATGATAAGTTCGACTCCACGAACTTCAGTCTCTATTCTGTCATCGTATCTTTTTGAGTTTAAGTAAAACTCAACCACAGCCTCTGGGTAAATCTTTGATGGGTACTCTTCCGTGAAGCTTTTCAGCCCGCTTTGCTCTATCTTCGTGATCAGTGAGTTGCAAAAAGGGGAATCTGAGCACTTTTCTCTATAAGCTCCTATATCCAGGAACTTATCTCTGTAGAGATTCATTTGGAATCCTCGTGAAGATTCACCAGTTCTTTTAAAGTTGAACTTTTGTTGAATAGCTAGTGTGCGTCTGTCGGCCATGGAGTTTTTTAGATGAATGATTTAGAAATGGGTAGAGTGGCTTTGACTGATTTTAAGAACTGGATGTTTTTACTTTCGCAAGTTTTGTAGAACAGTTTCAAGAATTGAAGGAGGAATGATGCTTTAATTCTTTACTGTGCTTGAGATTGGTAAAAGTAAAAATGAAAGTTCAGCCATCCCTTTTATAGAATGTGATGGGCTTCATCCAACGGTTGTGATGCTTCGTGTGCCTAAGTTCAACAGTCGGATTAACTTAATCGACCCGTCGATTGGCTTTTCATTTCTATCCATTGGGGATAAATGAGGAGAGAGAGAGAGAATTCAACGGTAACATTGAGATGACACGTGTTTTTACCGTTTCCACTATTCAAACTTTTGAACTTATCTTCTCTCTCTAGCTGTTTCTCCTTGGCTTGAAAACTGATTACGTCATCAGTTGGCTTCGAGTGTAACTGATGATCTTCCTGTTGATCAGTTCCAACTGAGATATCTTCTCATTAGTTCCGAACTGGTCTTGACTGCTTAGACCTTTATTCAGCTGCTTCCCAGTTCAGCTATTCTCTTTCAGCTGGTCCTTGAACTGATATCTTCTTTTGAGTGACTTCAGTTCCTATGACCCATTTATCAGTTTGATCAATTTGCAGCTCGTATATTCTGCATAACTGACTGGATCATCAATTTGAGCAACTGAACTGATGATTTAGTTGAACTGATGGAGTAAACTGATCATCTCTAGTTTATTTATCTTTCAGCAGCTTCTTACCTTTACTTCAAACTGATGGCTTATGTGGCTAACTGATCAGTTTCTCGCCTTTTTGATTCAGTTCCTTTCTTCAGCTGGAGTGGTCCCTTGGCTTTTTTATTCCCATTTATCATCTTCATCCTGTGATGCTAGCTCCAGTAGTCCCAACTGTATGCATAGCTCCACGAACCTTGCTTCAGGTAATGGTTTGGTGAAGATGTCAGCTATCTGCTTCTCAGTGTTGACATATTTGATGCATATGTCTTTCTTCTCGATGTGATCTCTTATGAAGTGATGCCTTATGTCAATGTGCTTAGTTCTTGAGTGCAGAACTGGATTCTGAGATATCGCAATTGCACTATTGTTGTCACAGTAGATAGGCACTTCTTCAGTTTCAACTTTGTAGTCCTTCAATTGTTGCTTCATCCAGAGTATTTGAGCACAGCAGCTTCCAGCAGCTACATACTCTGCTTCAGTTGTTGACGTGGCAACTGAGTGTTGCTTCTTGCTAAACCAGGATATTAGTTTGCTTCTTAAAAATTGACATGTTCCACTGGTGCTTTTTCTGTCGATCTTGCATCCACCAAAGTCTGAGTCTGAATAGCCAATTAGACTCAAACTGTCATCTCTGAGATACCATAGTCCAAGATTTATGGTTCCTTTGAGATATTTGATAATTCTCTTTGCTGCTTCAAGGTGGCTTTTCTTTGGGTTAGCTTGAAACCGTGCGCATAGACTGACTGAATAAGAGATGTCAGGCCGACTGGCTGTTAAGTAAAGTAGTGACCCAATGATTCCTCTATAGTATGTTTGGCTAACTGATTCTCCTTCTTCATCAAGAGTTAGCTGAACTGATGTGTTCATTGGAATCTTGAAAGTTTTTCCTTTACTTACTCCAAACTTCTTGACTAGCTCCTTGGTATACTTTGCTTGGCTGATATGAAATCCATCTTTCAGCTGCTTCACTTGGAGTCCTAGGAAAAATGTTATTTCTCCCATCATGCTCATCTCAAATTCGCTTTGCATCAGTTGAGCGAATCGTGTGCATAGATCTTTGCGTTTTGATCCAAAAATTATGTCATCCACATAAATTTAAACCATTAAGATCTCAGTTGATCATTCTATTCAGAATAGAGTTCGATCAATGACTCCCTTTTGAAACCCATTTTTCAGCAAAAATGTTGTTAGAGTTTCATACCACGCTCTAGGAGCTTGCTTCAGTCCATAGAGGGCCTTCTTTAGTTTGAAGACTTGATCACCAATTTCAAAGCCTGGCGGTTGCTCGACATATACGTCCTCTTTGAGCATTCCTTGAAGAAAAGCACTCTTGACATCCATTTGGTAGACTGTGAAGTTGAAGTGAGCTGCATAGGCTAGGAACAGTCTGATGGCTTCCAATCTTGCAACTGGCGCAAATGTCTCATCAAAGTCGATCCCTTCACTTTGTGAGTATCCTTTGGCTACCAGTCTAGCCTTGTTCCTTGTGATCACTCCTTGTTCATCAAGTTTGTTGTGAAAAACCTATTTTGTACCAATGACCTTTTGGATTTTTGGCCTATCAACAAGAAACCATATGTCATTTCTTGTGAACTGGTTCAGTTCTTCTTGCATAGCCATGATCCAGTCCGAGTCTTCTAAGGCTTCTTTGACGTTTGCTGGTTCAGTTTTAGATATGAAGCATGTGAATAATGCATGCTCTGTTGAGCTTCTGGTCTGGACTCGACTTCTTGGATAACCAACTATCTTGTCAGTTGGATGGCTTCGGAGCCATTTGGGCAAGGTGGCTTCAGCTAGCTCTTCTGTGGTGACGTCATCAGTTGCCATTTCATCAGTTAGTTCGACATTTTAATCAGCTCTTCCCCCTGTTTCAGTTGTGGGGTTTGTGGTCTCAGCACGATTTGTGTCTTCATTGACCAAGTTGTTCTCAACTGGTTTTGTACCAGTTTCACTTCCTTCTTCTAGTAAAACTTTAAACCGCTCTGGAACAATGTGATCCACATAGTCCTGCGAGTTCTCAGTTTCACTAGGTAGTACTTGAACTGATGTGTCTATTCTATCTTTGTTCCTGTACTTATTAGCAAATTCATCAAATACCTCATGACATGTTATTTGCACAACAAGAGTTCGTTTATTGAACACTCTGTAAGCTTGTGCATGAGGAGAGTTATATCCAAGAAATATACCCTCAAAAGCTTTAGCACTAAAAGCTTTTAATTGAGTCTTGCCATTGTTGTGAATATAACATTTACAGCCAAATATTCTAAAATATGAGATAGAAGGCTTACGACCCTTGTACAGTTTATAAGGTGTCTTGTCATGGGCTGCTATAATGGCACTTCGATTTTGAGTATGGCAAGTTGTGTTGACTGCTTTAGCCCAGTACCCTTCAGCTATGTTAGCATCAGCTATCATTGCTCGAGCTGTTTCTTTGAGTGTCCGGTTACGCCGTTCGGCTACACCGTTTTGTTGTGGAGTTCTTGCAGCTGAGTGTTCATGAATGATTCCAAGCTGGTTGAGAAAGCTAATCATGTGTTGATTCACAAATTCAGTTCCATTGTCAGAACGAATCCTTTGAACTGATCTTTCCTTCTCAGTTTGTAGCCTTCTGATCAGCGCCGTTAGCTTGTCATAAGTTTCATCTTTGCTCCTTAAGAATTCCACCCATGTATATCTTGAGTAGTCATCAACTACTACAAGAGTGAATCTTTTGCCTTTTGGAGTTTGAGGTCTAACTGGACCAAACAAGTCCATATGTAGCAGTTGGAGGCAATCAGTTGTTCCTGGTGGATGACTCTTATTCTTGAAGGATGACTTCACCTGCTTCTCTTTTTGACATGGTCCACATACACCTGTCTTCTTGTATATTTCCTTGGGAAGCCCCTCAACTAACTCTTTCTTAGCTAGGTAGTTGATTGTTTTGAAGTTGAGGTGATTCAGTCGTCGATGCCATAGCCAGCTTACTTCAGTTGATCCTTTTGAAAGGAAGCAAGCTTCTGAGTAGCCGGTTGACCAGTCAATAGTGTACATGTTGCCTCTCTTGATTCCAGTTAGCATAATTACTCCAGTTGACTTATCTCTTATGTTGCAGGAATTTTTGGTGAAGTCAACTGAGTAGCCATTGTCGCACATCTGGCTGATGCTTAGTAGTTTGTGCTTCAGTCCATCCACGTGGGAGACTCCATTCACTACTACTTTTCCCTTGACTACGAACCCTTCTCCAATGGTTCGGCTTTTGGAATTGTCTCCAAATGTGACAAGTGGGCCTTTGATTTCTTCATAACCGTCGAGATCTTCTCTGTCTCCGGTCATGTGCTTGGAGCACCCGCTATCTAGATACCAAATGTCTTTGGTTTTCTTCATAGATATGATGCTCTTGTCCTGCAAAGAAAAGGATTAGCATTTAGGGACCCGTTTCATATCGGGTCCTTGTTGATACATTAAGCTTTTTGGAATCCAAACTTGCCAAACTTTTAGCTTTTTATCACTCAAAGAGTCAACTGATTTGGATCGTTTCATCAGTTTTGACCTTTTTTCAACTCTTCTTGAGTCGGTTGAATGATACCTGCGTTGCAAGTTAGTGGGATAAAATAATTCAACTAATACGCAGTTATCCTGAGATTTTTGAGTTCTTCTATTAGGCCAATGCCTTGTGTGTTTCCAATTTACTGGATTGAACCCTTTAGGATCAGTTATTGGTTCATTTCTTGAATCCAGATACTCATTGTAATGATGATAAGGTTGAAATGAGTTTCTTTGATCTCTTCTAGAAGTGCTTTGGTTGAACTGCTTAGCAGGGTAGGCTTGAGATCTAAACTGGTCTTTCTTAAAGTGAACTGATCTATCAGGTTGTCTTGTCGGCATTCTATATTGAGCTGGTGGCCTTTGTTGAACTGGGGGCTTTGAACGAGTGGATTGACTTGAGTGAACTGATGGTCTTGGCTGGGAATTGGGCTTCAGCTGACCTGATGCTTTTGGTTGGTAGAACTGACCAGATTGTCTAGGCTGAGTTAGAGGATTTTTCAATATTCATTTCCCTTTGATTGTCTCAGCTGGCTGATCATGAGATCTAGTGAACCCTTTTAGGATTCCCTTATCACTGGGTTGAGCAACTGCTTTACCCTTTTCTAGGGCAGTGAACTTGCTATATCCTAGCCCTGAGCTGCCAGTTCCAGTTCTTTGATGACTTAATATCTCATCTAGAGTTTGAGATCCCCTTTTGAACTTCAGATTTACCTTTTCTTTTTCAAGGATCTCTTGCTTGAGTTTTTGGTTTTCAGCCTCTAGATCAGCAGTTCTCAGTTTCAATTTTTCAAATTCTATAAACTGAGATTCAAGATAATTTAATCTTTCATGATCAATGCTTAGTTTCCTAACCTTGTTTCTCAGTTCATCATTTTCATCTTTCAGTTCAACATGCAAACAGGAAATTGAAGCTAATTGGTCTTCTAGCATCATAAGTTTCATATCAAGTTCATTACTAGAGACAGTTGCTTCATTGATATGATAAAAAGAGGTTTGAGAATCAGCTGTACTAACCTCTTCATCATTGTCTGCCATGAGGCAGAATAGTGCTTCATCATCTGAACTGTAGCCGTCAGAATCGATTCCAGAAGGATAGTCTGAATCATCCAGCACGACATTCTCGAGATTTGCGACCATTGTTTTTCTTTTGAAGAAGCTCCTTTTTACCTTGGCTTTCTTTTCTTCGGGAAGTTCTGGACATTCAAACCTGTAATGTCCTTGTTTATGGCAATGAAAACATTCTCCAAAATTTCGGTTGCCACTTCTGAATGGTTCAGCTGACCGTTCAGCTGGTTGGTAGGTTTTCTCAACTTTTGGGATTTCATCAGTTTGAGGTGAGACTAATTGCTTATCCCGAGCTCTCTTCAACTTTTTTAGCAACTTGGTAACTGATTGGATCTGATCATTGATGTCATCAGTTAGATTCTTCTTCTTTTCAGTTGCCTCTTTTTTTCATTCAGTTGAAGATCCACCTTGCTTTTCTTTAGCTGGTGAGCTCCTAGGTCGGAAGTTGTTTCTTCCTCGAGTGTCTCTAAACCTGGTCCTTTCACCGTAGAAAGCTGCGTCTTGAGCTGACGATGTCGATGCTTCCTTTTTTTGGTTTAGACTGTACTCATGAGCTTTAAGAGAACCAAATAGTTCCCTTGGAGTGATGCTATTTAGGTTTCTTGACTCCTTTATAACTATCACTTTCATATCCCATTCGTCAGTGAGATTATCCAATATCTTGGAATTCATCTCAGAGTTGGGATAACACCTCCCGAGGTTATTCATCTCACTGATGATGCCTAGAAATCTAGTTTCAAGGCTTGAGATGGACTCTTCTGCCTGCATTTTGAAAGATTCATATCTGTCAACTGCCAGTTGGAGTTTGTTTCCTTTTATGGCTTCAGACTCTCTGCAAAGTTCTGCGAGTAGGTCCCATATCTCTTTGGCAGTTGTGCAGTTCTTTGTATTCTTCATACGATCTTCATCTAGAGTTTGAAATAATGCGGCTTGAGCAACGAACTCTAGATTCTTTAACTTCTTCTCTTCACTGGTGAGAAGATTAGTTGGCTTCGGGATCCTTGCCGGTTGATTGATATCAACTATGTGAGCGTCATTGTCCATCATGATGATGATTGGACCGTCTTTGATGACTTCCCACATATTTTCATGAATTGAGCAGAGATGCGCCTTCATTCTCCTGCTCCAGTTATCATAGTTCTCAACTGAAAACAAAGGTAGCTTATGGTTTCCCATAGCTGAAATGTTAGCACAGATAAGTAGATCTGATTCAGTTGATCTACAGAAACGGCTGATCCTTAGAATCAACCGCTCTGATACCACTTGTTGGTCCCGGGCGAGTTGGTATCAGTTTAGAGGGGGGTGAATAAACTGATTCAAAAACTTTTACTTCAGATGCGGAATAACATGGTCCTTTGACTCGCTTGATAAAACTTTTCTATGCACAAACTTGTTGATCGGTTAAGACAGTTTAAGTGCAGCTTGTGTGATATTATGTGCAGTTCAAAGATATGCAATAATCAATATAGTACATCACACAAGCGATTTATAGAGGTTCGAAGTCTCAAACTTCTACGTCCTCTCTTCCTTCCGCAGAAGGGCAACTTCACTATATAACTTGAGTTTCTTTACAAATTACACAATGAAAGACAGTTAGCTGAACCTGGTAACTGCTCGCTACCTCAGTGGGTCGACGGCTCACACTTGAAGTCCCTAACTGCTCGCTAGGAAGGTAGGTGCTATTGTCGTCTTTACAAGGTTTTAGATCTCTTTCGATCTTCAAGAGGTGAGTCTTGAACAGGGGGTATCAACTGATGTGCTCCTTTAATTGAGCTGAGTAGTTGATCGTTGAATAGCTGGAACTGAGAAGGCTGCCCTGACTGGATCGTCAACAGCTGGCTGAATATCTTGATTCTGTGAATTCTTCTTCTCAGTTGGACTCTCGCAGTTTCTATCAAATGTCACACTTGAGCTTGAGTGGGAGGGAGAAAGAAAAGCTCTTGCTTGTATATACGAAAGTTGTGAAGGCGTAGAATAGATGAAGTTAGCAAAGAGTATTTTAAACTCTGATTCACTCGTCTTTTATAGAGAAATGATTTTATGACCGTTGAGTTCCATTGTCCATTGATCGGTGGCTCTGTTGGCTCATCAATGGCAGGAGGTCTTTAATGATCGCTTGGAGCTTTTGGTTGAAGTAGCCGTTACTCTGCCAATCGATCTTTATTAATTTCCAGGATCTTTGGTGAAGCATTTATTCCTAGATTCGCCGGTTTTGAGCAACAAACTCCAAGGTTCTCTGGCTTCAGCTTTCTTGGTATTTTTGAGTTCCAGTTGGCAGTTCTGGATTTGTCAGCTCAGTTTGATTATCTCTCCAGCTGGCAGTTCCGAGCTTGTCAGCTGAGTCTGACTGTTGCTCCAGTTGGCAGTTCTGAGCTTGTCAGCTGAGATTGGTTATTGCTCCGGTTGGCAGTTCTGAGCTTGTCAGCTGAGATTGGTTATTGCTTCGATTGACAGTTCTGAGCTTGTCAGCTGAGATTGGTTATTGCTCCAGTTTGCAGTTCTGGGCTTGTCAGCTGAGCTTGGCTATTGCTCCAAGTTTGCAGTTCTGAGCTTGTCAGTTGAGCTTGGCTATTGCTCCAGTTTGCAGTTCTGGGCTTTTCAGCTGAGATTAGCTATTGCTCCAGTTGGCAGTTTTGAGCTTGTCATCTGAGCTTGGCTATTGCTCCAGTTTGCATTTCTGGACTTGTCAGCTAATTTGTTTTGTTTACTGCAGTTTGGCCATCAGTTGGATACTTTCAGTCTCTAGCTTAAACTGATGCTTTATCAGTTTCTTCAGTCTTTAGTCAACTCTTTTCTCTCTCAGTTCAGCTGACTTGGTTGTCAGCTTGTTTTGACTGGTATGACTCTTCAGGTGAGATGAATTTAGACTGGATGACGTATCCTCCAGCTTGTAGGCCATTCTTCAGATTGGTTGACTTTGACTCTACTTGAGTTCCTTTTTAATGATGCCCTGGACTGGTCAGCTGCGATCTACAGCTTGAACTTTAGTCAGTTTTTCATAACTAATTTTGACATCTCATCAAAACCTGATCTAGGAGTTCCTTGATAGTTTTTCCTAACACGTCTTCTTCTGGTGGAAAAAGAAAGAGGAGAAACGCACCTAAAAAGGCTGCAGATGAGGCGCCTAAGGTGAAGAAGCCAAAGGCAAAGATTCCTCCTAATGAGTTCAAGTCGAAGACTAAGTTCTTCAAGTGCGGCCAACCAGGTCACTGGAAGGCGGCGTGTCCTAACAAGAAGAAGAAGAGAGGTACATCTCACACTCTCATTGTTGAAACATGTTTAGCAACTTGTTCTACCCAGTCATGGGTAGTAGATACTAGAGCTACTGATCATGTTTGCATGTCTTTACAGGGGTTCCTAGTAAAAAGACAGCTGAGTGAGTATGAGATCACCATCTATATGGGCAATGCTACGAGAGTGGTGGCTATTGCAGTGGGAGACGTTGCTTTACCTTTCAGTAGTGATAGAACTTTGGTTTTGAAAGATTGTCTTTATGTGCTTGGTTTTAGGCGAAACTTGATTTCAGTTTCTAAATTGATTATGGCTGGATATTCTGTTTCTTTTGATAACAAAGTAGTTATCTTTAGTGGTAAACATTTTATCTGCTCTGGCACATTGGATGGACACTTATACTTTCTTAAACCAATCGAAAACACTACGTAAAGACAACTGTTGAATACATCGATCATAAACCCTAACAAGAGAAAAGAACCTCCAGACTTGAATCAAACCTACATTTGGCATCTAAAGCTAGGTCATATTAACCTTAAGAGAATACAAAGGCTTGTAAATGATGGACCATTATCTTCTTTGGTACTGGAATCGTTTTCTTTGTGTGAATCCTGTTTGGAAGGTAAAATGACCAAGCGTCATTTCCAGTCAAAAGGAAATAGATCCGAAGGGATATTAGATTTGATTCACTCTGACCTGTGCGGCCCTATATCAGTTCAAGCTCGAGAAGGGTTCGATTATTTCATCACTCTCATTGATGATTACTCTAGATACGGATATATCTACCTATTGCGTTGTAATTCTGAATGCTTTGAGAAATTCAAAAAGTTCAAGGCGGAAGCGGAAAAATGAACAGGTAGAAGTATCAAGTCACTACATTCTGATCGTGGTGACAAGTACCTCTCAAGCGAATTTAGGGATTACATGGCAGAGAATGAGATTATCTCCCAGTTGGCTGCGCCTGGAACGCCACAGCAAAATGGCGTGGCGGAAAGAAGGAATCATACACTGTTAGAGATGGTTAGATCGATGATAAGTTATTTTGAGTTGCCCATTTCATTCTGGGGATATGCTCTGGAAACGACAGCCTATATTCTTAACTTGGTTCCGTCAAAATCAGTTTTTTCTACGCCCACAGAACTATGGACTGGATGAAAACCCAGTTTGAACCATATTCGGATTTAGGATAGCCCAACACATGTGTTGGACAAAGAAGCTGATAAGCTGGCTCCTTGTACTGATGTAAGGTTGTTCGTTAGATATCTTAGAGGAACGAAAGGTGGTTTGTTTTATAGTCCTAAGGATCAGAAGATCATTGTCAGCACCAATGCTCGATTCTTAGAGAAAGACTATGTTATAAACCACAAACCAAGGAGTCAAATCATCCTTGAGGAGTTAAGGGGAGGATCAAATTCTACACCAGTTGTACAAGAAGAGAAACCACCAAACACTGCATAACGTGTCACAGAAGTACATGAACTACCTCGTCGCAATGGGAGGGTTGTACGCCAACCTGATAGATTCATTGGCCTGTGAGAGGCTTCAGATTTTCCAGAGGGACTAAATGAATTGGATCCCAGGACCTATGATGAGGCAATTCGAGATAAAGATGTGGATTCTTAGAAAACTACAATAGAATCTGAGATTGGATCTATGGATCACAATCAAGTCTGGGAGCTCGTAGAACCACTAGACGGGATTAAACCCATTGGGTGTAAGTGGATCTACAAGCACAAGAGAGGAGCTGACGGGAAGGTTGAAATCTTCAAAGCTAGATTGGTGGCGAAAGGGTATACTCAGAAAAAAGGGATCGATTATGAGGAAACCTTTTCACCGGTAGCCATGCTTAAGTCAATCCGGATTCTTTTGTCAATTGGCGCTCATTTAGATTATGAGATCTGATAGATGGATGTCAAGACAGGTTTCCTAAATGGAAGTCTTGAAGAAAACATTCACATGAAGCAACTAGAGAGATTCATTGCTAAAGGCCAAGAGCACTTAGTGTGTAAGCTTAAGAGATCTATTTATGGACTTAAGCAGGCATTGAGATCTTGGAACATCCATTTTGACGAGGTTATCCAGTCATATGGATTCATACAAAGTCCGGATGAGAGTTGTGTGTACAAAAAATATGACGGAGACATGGTGGCATTCCTCGTACTTTATGTTGATGACATCTTGCTTATTGAAAATAGTAAGAATGTGTTGTCAAACATTAGGGTGTGGTTGTCCAAGCAGTTCGATATGAAGGATCTAGGTGAAGCCAGACATGTCCTTAGCATCAAGATCATTCGAGATCGACAGAAAATGATGTTATGTCTGTCCCAGGCGACTTATATCGATACAGTGCTAGCTAGGTTTAGCATGTAAGATTCTAAGAAAGGTTTTATACCTTACAGGCATGGAATTCATCTATCCAAGCAAATGTGTCCCCAAACACAGTCTGAGATAGAAGAAATGAAGAAAGTACCATATGCTTCGACTGTGGGAAGTTTGATATATGTTATGCTATGCACTAGGCCTGATATATTCTATGCCGTAAGCATGGTGAGCAAATCTCAATCTAACCCTGGACAAAGTCACTGGACTGCGGTCAAAAACATTCTCAAGTACCTTAAAAGGACTCGAGACTACATGTTGGTTTTCCGCTCTGATAGTCTAGTGTCTTTGGGTTATAGGGACTCAGATTTTCAAAACAACAAAGATAAGAATAAGTCTACCTCGGGCTATGTGTTTACATTAGGAGGTGGAGCCATTGCATGGAGGAGCAATAAGTAGAAATGCATTGCGGATTCCACCATGGAAGCCGAGTATGTAGCTGCCTCTAAGGCTGCAAAAGAGGCTGTTTGGTTCCGCGGGTTCCTAGTGGGTGTGGGCGTGGTTTCTGGTTTGCCTAAGACTATCACGATATACTGTGATAATTCTGGTGCAGTGGCAAACTCAAAGGAACCCAGAGCACACAATGCAAGTAAATACATAGAGAGAAAGTACCATCTTATACGAGAAATCGTGAAGAGAGGAGACGTAGCGGTGGTCAAGATTGCATCAGAGGACAACCTGGCTGATCCATTCACGAAGAGCCTACCGGCTAAGACCTTTAATGGTCACGTGGAGAAAATGGGAGTGAGATGCAAACCTGGTGGCGCAGTTTAAGTCGATAGTTTTTTATTGGAGAGTTAGCCAGTTAGTTTTTATGCTTGAAAGACATGCTTCAAGTATAAGTGGGAGATTGTTGATTTTGTATACTGGAAGACTTGTCTTTTTATACTTTTCTGATGATATGATGATATGAAATGAAAGTTATTGCCATCACTATTTGCATTTAGATTATGTTCTATAATTTTTCTATGCAATGTTCCATATACTTACATTGTAGATGATATGGTGTGGGGAGTCACACGGTAAGATCATATCATTAGAACCTTGTATTGTATTAAAGAACTCACGGTTTAAATGGTCCTGAACACACCATCGGTACATCGTAGAATAATCTGATAAGTTAGTTTATCTTGACTAACTGATTATTCTAGTACACTTGTTAGTGTATTGAGGAGGATCACGATAGGATACTATTCTCTATCTTTGACCCATTTAGTGAGAGAATAAAGATCCACAGAGTTCGGGTTCTGAACTCATGTGATATTGGCAAGCATATGTGTGCGTTGTTTGTTACTTTGATTTATCAAAGGGTGAGATCTTTTCGTAGATCAATAAACTCGATATCTTGGGTAATGATAGTATATGTGTGATGTCATGAGCAGTATGCATGAGCACCGTGTTCTGGTGCGCCAGGTTGATGATGTTCTCTTGAGAAAACACAGGTTTATGTCGAAACCCTGCAGGTGTAATTTATTCCTTACATGGTAAAGCTTGTGTGGTACTACTCAAAGTTTTAGATGTTAATTAATTATAGCTGTCAGAGGCTGACATAATTAATTAATGAACATTATATCTTAAACACGGGGAATGGTTGGACTAAAGGAGAAAGCATATTCGTAAATATGTATTAAATTGGTAGGTCAGTTTTACTTTTTTAGTGGAATAAAAGTAAAACTTAATTTATTTAATTATATCATAAACTTATGGATATTGGATATTAAATAAATTAGTGGGCCAATTTAATATTCTTCTAGATCTCTGTTGTAGCCCAATAGACTGATAGTGGACTGAATATTGAACTTGAGATAGAGGCCCAAACCCAGTAGGTTGGTTCGAAAATTACACATTTTAAGATCAGCCCCTCTTTGTCTCTCAAGATATCCACATAATTCACAAACCTATTTGGTAGATTTCAGTCCACTCTGAATCTAGATACAGTCCGGGAATACGACAGAAGATCTTGGAGTAGAATATCTGTGTGGCCGATTTTTGTGGAGATACGGGGCGCCATTACTGTGTTCATTCAACACCAAGATTAGATCTATAATCTTGTCCTCAGACCGTCTGACAATTGTAAGTAATTCGAATCTATGTATTCCGCTTCGTTAGATTCATTTTGCATGGTTTTGTACTTGACGTGATAAACATGCATGTTACATATAATTATGATTTGCATGAACATGGATTAATGAACAACCAAATAGATCCTGCGGTGGTTTAATTCAAAAAAACCCCAACAAGAACGATAGGATGTAACTATTTATAGATGGGCACGAAATGTGTAAATTTGGATGTTTTGGATTTACTTTGTACAATTATCATATGGTTAATTTAAAAAACACATCATTTGATTCAATATATTGCATATATATAGAATAATAGGTTGATGAATATATAGATTATTCAAATATTTAATTCACGTTATATAATTAAGGCAATGGATGGATTTATATAATCTCAACCAAATTATTCAATCAATGATCATATATAGCAAACAAATTTAAATATATTAATTATGGTAATTTTTTAATATTTACATATCCGATTTATTTAATTATTGAATCCTGACTATATATACATTATTTATTGTATATAAATCAACATATGCGGATTTGTGGGTGATGATTTTTCAACCATCTAATCAATTAATTAATATAAATAATTATTATGTAATTTATGCTATATTTTCTATTTCTAGTAAATGTAAATGAGCATAAAAACTTACTATTAAGAGTGACTATCTTACTTTTAGATATAGATTGTGTGTCTGTGTGTACGTTTTATATTCTTATTTTCTATAAATCTATAAAATAAATTTCTGAAATTGATATAAATTAACATAAATACATACATAAAATATAAATGGATATATTTTCATTAGGATACATTGATACACAATAATGAATTTTGTCCATGTAAGAACATCTTTATAATTGTAGAAAAATAATTCTTCACCGTGTAACCAATGTGTATTGATCCACAAATAAATACACTAATATATAATTGGCGACATAGTTTGATTAAGTAGGTGAAGATAATTTATGAAAAAAAATAATGGATATAATATACATAAATATTTAGGATTTTACATGGAAAAAAATAACTAATTAAATATATAATATACATAGGATTATATTTCCGTTTTCAGAAGATGCAAATGGGTGGGAAAATGAAAATTTTCTAATTATAGCCACGGTATTGTTATTATATATTATATAGATATAGATTAGAGGATCTCAGGTGCTAGTTTGAGTATCTAACATTCGGTTGGTGGTGGAGTCGCCCTAGGCAATAAATTTAGAGCAAATTAGGGAGATTAGTGATTTTATAATTTATTTATTTTTCCCAAAAACAAAATTGAAAATTTTGTTAATTAATTTTGAAAAAAAATTAGTTGACAAACATTTTTGTCTAACAGTCAAATCTATCTATATAATAAAATAGAGTTCTCTCTGAAAAAATTATATCCCAAAAACATTAAATTATTTATAGTTATTATAAATAAAAAATTATTTATACTTTTTTATTTTTTAATGTATCTCCATCTTCTCTCTCTCACACACACATGTCACACACATTTTTTATTATATAATTCATTTGTACTATATTCAATAACATATTTCATTATATACATGGCATTCAAAATCTATTTATACAAATGAATAAATATGTGAGTTTACACATATTAAGAAGTAATTGATAATGTTTAGTAGATTTTATTGTGTTAAATAATTACCAACATATATCAAATACATTAAATAAAATCATCAAGTGAATTTTTTTGTAAGACATCATAATCAGTAGCATGCTTTATTATACTTTATATGTAGATATAACATTTATAATATTTTTTAATTATATTGAACATGAAATAATTAATAATTTAATATTCTAATCAATTAAATAAATAACTAAATCAAATAAAGATTGGTATTTATAAATTCATATAATCTATTATATTATTATTTTAGAAAGTATAGTCTTAAGGTTATTGCATATATAATCATAATTGACATATTTTACACTTTAGTACCCGAACGTTGGACGCTTCTACATTTTTATCACAAAGTTAAAAATAACATATTAACACCTAATGTTTGCACAAATTAACACTTATAGAACCGGAACAAATTTTTGATCTCGCAAATATTGACTTAGACTGCTGGAAATTTTTCAAACTCAGTCTTGAGCTTATTTTATTTGTACAAATATTGGATGTTGGACATTTGTGAAACCGTAAAATTGCTCTAGTGCTATAAGCGTTAATTTGTTCAAATGTTTGGGATCAATATGTAAATTTCGAAACTTTGGAACACAAGTGTAAAGGTGCTCAACATTGGATACTAAAGTGTAATCTACCATATTTTAATACAAATAATATGAAGATTGATATATAATGAAGATATGTAGGCTGCATTATTTTATTTTTTAAATTGAAATTTTTATGTTTCAATATATATTTATTAAAGTTATTTTGACTACATTTATTTTATAAACAACATAATTATCAATTTCTTAAGCGTTAAATCCAATAAATGTATATAAATATACAACTGCAAAAATCAATAAAATAAAATATAAGTTATATTTTTTATAAATTTTTAGTCACGGTTAATTGTACGTAGTTGTTTCACGAGTCACAAGTGTTGATAGTGTAACAAACGTTATTACAAACGTTGTGTACTATCAAGTGTTGCTTAACTTATAATATAATTAGAATTTTGAATGTAGTAATTATTTAAAATATATTATATTTATGTATGTATATATACATATGTGGGTATAATTAAGTAATTATTTCTTTTATAGATTGTTAATTTAAGTACTTTTAGATTCATAATAATAATCGGACAAATAAAAAACCGTATTAACTTATTAAGTAAAATATTAATTATTTATAAAATATAAAAATGTGACACTTATATTAAAAATTTAATAATTGAATTTGAGATTATGAATGAATCTGTGTATCGCACGAGCAGAAATCTAATTGGACTAAGTTGCACCATTTAATTGAATGTGAAGGTGTATTTGCTCATCGAGATAAATTTTAGGGTGGCTTTTGTAATTTTTCCAAAGAAAATGAATAAAAAAATTAAAACCCATTTCTTCAAAGTTAAGCTGACGTGTACGGTAATACAGAAAGCTTCGTCGCTTTCCTTTGCCGCCACGTGCATCTCCTCCTCTACAATTTTTTTACATTTTATTTTACTTTTAATTGGTGCCATTTCACCTAAATCCAATCCAAGATTATTTAAATGCTTTTTTTTTGCGGTCATCTAGAGCTTCTCTAACTTGGATAATATATTTTAATTAGGATTGGTATTATACATGAACTTTATTTGTGAAATTGATTATAAAGTGCAATATGCTACTTTGTCACCTATAAAATCATTAATATATCAATATATCTAATATTGTCTGTGTGTAGTGTTACTAATGGAATCTAGTTGATGACTATATTATTATTTAATCACGTTTTAAACGATATTGAGCCTTTTAACTTGGTGTGGGGAAAGATTTTGTGAGGATTTCTTAACCTTTTTTCACTCGTTGCTTTGGATTTTGGAATTTCTGTCTGGATTTGAATCATGCAAAATACGAAAATATGTTCCGATTAACTAAATTAATTAAGAAGGTGAGTATTTTTTGTTGGAATTATTTTATTTTATTTTCAAAGTAAGTGTAAGTGACTTAAGCGGTATTAATTCTCTATATAGCTTCTAAACCCTATTTATTCATATTAATTTCAAGAAATCTGACTTTTCCTTTGCATGACACCGACCAAACGTGATTGAAAATAACATTTATTGATTAATGGGAAAAAGTCGTGTTTTCATACTTTTTTTCTGTACTTTTTAGTGACTTAGTTTGAGATGACATCCACAAATTTTATTTATGCATTTTTTTTTTATCTTTTGGATACTAAATAAATGGAACATGGATTTATAATGAAAAAAAATTAATGTATTCAAATTTCATGTCATTCAAAATATATAGATCAAAGAATACTGATGTTTTTGTCCTACTTGAATTGAGTACGTTTGTTGTTTGAGTATGATGGAAATATGTCAGATTTAACCAAACTTTGCATAATAAATTTTAGATATGGTATATTAAAGTTAGGCTCAAACTTGATCATATTTTATGTAGGTTTAGGTGTCACCTATTTCAAAATACGAGATATTTTTCTATAATACAACATAATTTTTACCAAACTTTGCATTATAATTTTTATTTGATTATGTAGGTTAAAACCGTCTAATTAAAAGTATTTTTTAAGGTAACTTCTAAAAATTTATTTAAGCCTTGAAAACCAAAATTGTATTTTTCTTAGGAAGAGTGAGATAATATTTTTCTTATATTTTTCAAGGAATACACACACACACACACATATAATTTATTCAAAAGAAAAACATATGTAATTTATTGTATTATTTAATCACTCATATAAATATTATACTGAATAATTTTTTTTTATCAAGGGTAACCCACGGGTAAATTCCGCCCCAGTGTAAGAACTTTGACGTCAAGATAACACTACTCCACCACTAGGCCATGCCCGAGGGACACTAAATAAAATTTATAAATACATATATTAGGTCTGATATAGTTTTGCAAATAGATTTCCTAAAATGGCATATTCTAACCTCTTCGTTAAATAGAAGTCGAGTCTATTTACGTTCCTATGTTTGAGTTACATTACCAAATCAAATTCATGGTTGATTATCTCACTTTACTAAAATAAGAAAAAAACAATCAATTATTATTTTTGAAAGACTTTAGAAACTAGCACTAAATAAAAAACTAAAAAATGTTGTCCCTTCGATTGGTTTTGTTTTGGAGTTATTTGTTATAAATTCTTAACAAGAAATAATACGAGTAGATATTTTGAGAAACAATTACTACAATTACTTTGAATTTTCTAAAAACATTATAAAAAAGGAGATATGCTTTGGCTTATTTTGGGCAGAGATATTCTCTAACACAACATGATTTTTATTTGATTTGTTAGTTATGATGTTATTATATATTATTTGATAAATGATAAGACATGAATAATGAGTTATTATACACATTGAAATGCGACAAGATATTTTTTTCATAAGCTTTCTAATATATTATTTATTTTACTTTTGAGTTTTCATCAACCATCATAATAACTTACAACAACCAATTTATTATTAACATGTTAGACAGTATTACACAAATTTTTATTCAATGTATATATCGATATTTATGATGAGTGATTAAATATAAATGTTTCAGCACATGCTTTTGTAAAAATTAGAAAAAAAAAACTAGATTATCATAAAAAAAAGAAGAATTTAATAGATATTTATCAATGTAGAATTGAAATTATAGAAAACAAAAAAAAATAAAAATGAAATGAGCATATCTTATTCATGAAAAGGACAGGGGCCCACCTCACTACCCTTTCTTCTTCAACTATACTTTCTCTCTCCTGCACTTTTTATCACTTTTACTATTAATTTATTCAACTTCTGTCAAACAACTCAGCCCCCAAAATCCCAATCTTCTGCTCAGAGATAGAGAGAGAGAGAGAAGAGGAGAGAGAGAGAGACCGAATTCTTGCTGGAAAGGTCAGATCTTTCTCTCTTTCTGTGCTGATTGTTAGTTTTTTAGTGAGATTCAAAGCTGCAGAAAAGCTCTTGTGCTTTTGCTTCTTCCATGTGATAGAACTGACTATTTGATGCCTTTTGCTGCTAATTTAGGTAAAGAAAATAGGGAATCAAAATTCTTGGAAATTGGGTTTTTTGCCTTTTCTGTTTGCTAGCTTCTTTTTTCTTTTCTTCCTTCTGGTTTGATGTGCTGTTAGTTTTAGTTTGTTTATGGTTGATTATATTTTTGAGTAATTGGAAAGATTTCTGAGAATTCCAGCTCAGAGTTGTATGTGTTTTTTTTTCGTTTTATTTGAGTATTTTACTGAGGAATTGGTTAGAACATACCGATATTGAGCTGGGATTTGCAGAATTTTATAGCTGAGGGGTGTCAATTTTCGTCTCTGCTATACCGGTTTTCATCTGAGTTTGCTGAGTTACTGAAATCTATAATATTACACACACACACACACATATACATATATTTTTTTCAATCGAAAATACGAGATTGCGTTGTATTTTTGAATGATTTTAGCTGGTCTTTAAATTGAAAAAAGTAGGTTTGAGTATGCTTAAAATTATTGTCTTTCTTCCTTCCTTCAAAAAGTTATCATCTTTCTTTTGCGCGCTCACACACGCACAGAGGGATAAGTATCTTTAAAATCATAGGCTGTAGTTGCAATTATGACACGATGTTAATTGTAACAATAGATACGTTTTTCTACTTCTTGTGTAGTTACAGTTGTGATGACTTAAATGTTAGCATGTTCGGCCTATTTTTGTTTTCCATGGTGTTAATAGTCTATGTTGAGATAGTACTTTGCGGGCATGATGACAATCAAAACACTGACAAAAACAGCTTGGTGTTGTGATAAGTTTTTTTTTTTTTTTGAAGAAAGTTGATGTTTTTGTTGTTAGAACTAAAAGGTCGTGTTATAATTGTAAAATTATCTAAAGTTTATTATTTTAAAGACTATTAGCTTTATTTATATATTGACCTTAATTTTTGTCTAGATTCTTGATTCCTAACATGTTGGAGTCGTGAAACACCTTTTCACTAACTTCTCTCTCTCTCTCTCTCTCTCTCTCTCATATATATATATATATATATCCAAATGCATCTTGCTGTTATTGATTTGGCATCTCTCAATGTATCTTCTTCTAATGTAATGTATTATATATATATTGATACATGTCACTAAGGAACTTGTTCTTGCATTTTTTTTTAATAAAGTAACCTGGCGTTCTGACCCTAAGGGAATTTGTCCTGTCCTGTTTTGGGAATAATAGCCTTGATATCTGTTACATGCTGAGGACTGTTTCGTTTGGTAGCCACCACTCATTTTTCATTCCTTTTCTGGTGTTAATATATGTAAATCGTGAATGTCTACCTTGCTCTTGTTGATGTTGACTGCTGTATGAATCAATTAATTATGATAGTTGCTAACTTCCATCTAATAACAGTGTCTTTTAATGCAGATAGTGTTATACATCCAATCGTGGAGCATTGCCCAACTCCAACACTCTTCCAGGAAAACTTCAACACGATTCTCTGAGTACCTGGTTTCTGTGGGTCGAATAAGTTTTTAGAACGAAGCTGTTGATTATTTTATCTATATTTATTAATTGAAGCATGGGTTATCTTTGTGATTTCTGTGGGGAGCAAAGGTCCATAGTATACTGTCGGTCTGATGCAGCTAGTTTATGTTTGTCTTGTGACTGCACTGTCCATTCAGCAAATGCCCTTTCAAGGCGTCACTCGAGGACACTTGTTTGTGAAAGATGCAATTCTCAACCAGCTTTTATTCGATGTGTCGAGGAGAAGATATCCCTTTGCCAGAATTGTGATTGGATGGGACACGGTTCAAATATCAGTCCTGCACATAAGAGACAAGCTGTTAATTGTTACTCTGGTTGTCCTTCAGCTTCAGAACTCTCTGCCATTTGGCCTTTTCTCTTAAATTCTCCTCCAGTTGGAGATTCTACATGTGAGCAGGAAATGGGTTCAATGAGTATTACTGATAACAGGGCAATAGATTGCCAAGACCCCCAAGAAAAAGCTAACGTTCAAAATGAATCATTGCTGGGGGAAGCTAGCATCCAGCATACTGTGGACTTTGATAAATCAGCAGTCTGGATGGATTCATTAACTCCTCTTCTTGATCCCGGGCTGCAGAATGCGGATCAGCCGACTGCATCTACTAGCTCTTCCATGCCCGTGGTATCTATATTTTCATAACCAAATATCTGAGCATGTTTGCATCTATTTCTGTACTCTGATGGATATTGCTGAGGGTATAGTATGGTGTGAAGACTTGCTATTTCTGGCTTAGTTGTATGTTGTCGAACCTTGCAATCCAATTTCTCCCATCTTTGTGGTAATGTACTACTGGATAAGAAATTGTGAAGCATTCCATCAAATACCAAAAAATGAAGGAAAAAGAAAGGGTAGTTTGAAACCTAAAAAGTGTGGGGTTGCTCTTTCAGCAGTATATCTGATATTTTCCTCTTCTTAAGTTTATTGCTGCTTTGAAAGACTTCATCTGTTAATGCTGGCTAGAAGTGGATATTATTGTGATGTAGAACAACCTGATCACTTCACACTACCTTAAGGTTTTCTAACAAATTGGTGAAAGATAAACAAAGGGTTAGGTTTGATTACAGAATAAGTGGAAAGAAGAGTTAAAAAAGGCAATGTGAAGAAGTAAAAGTGTGATGTGGTTTTATAATATGTTGATGGTTTGCTGGATCTTTTCCTTGCCTTGCAGGCTCCCTTACCAGGACCAAAAGGGCGTGCTTTGTATGAGGATGATGATTACTATGATGATCTCAATATGGATGAGATTGACTTGGGTATTGAAAACTATGAAGAACTTTTTGGTGTGCCTCTTGATAATCCAAAAAATATTTTTGGTAATGGTGGGATATGTGGGACGAAAGACATGTCTACATCCAACTGTCAAGATGCTTGTGCGGCTGAGGTAATTCCTGAGATGAAAATTTCTGAAAACATCTGATCTCTTTTGCTGCTTGTAGCCTGTAACCATTAACAATAGAAGATATATGGTTGTAATTTGAGCCCATCTTCTCATTTCCAGAGACTTTGACACAAATTACTCTATTACTTTTGAGTGAGAAATGACAATATGATAAAGTCATAATGCAAGGAACTAAAGGCAATTCTGAATGAGTGTTTGCTTGATGCATGAATGTGTGGAGAGTTTCTCTCTTGTCCATGTTCTCGGCAAGAAAAGTCCATTCTAACATTTTTATTGCCAAAAATGCCATTACTAGCCTTAGTGCAGTAAATATCTCACATGTTTAGTTATATTTAGTCTTGCATAGTCAAAGCCTGATTTGCTTGCCATTGACTTTCCTCTAGTCAGTTTTTTCTGGATAGCTTTTCATTCCCTCGTAATCTAAACCTTCTGATTAGCATTCTGATATAATATTTCATTCCACGGTGCTGGTTCTGCACTCAGGAGTGAACAATGGGGTGATCAATGGTCCAGGACTTCCAGCAATATGTTGCCATTTTCTTTTCTTGTGTAACAATTGTATGGTGCTTTATGTGATTGTATGAAGGTGTTATATCTTCTGATGCTTACCTTGCAATGAAATCATGGGTTTTTACTTAATTACGGTTTCTTGTAAGTTGATTGGTTCCCACTACCTGATGAACTAATAATGTCATAGAAAGGCTTATGTACTAGGTTTCTTGCTACTTCATAGGTATCATCAACTGGAGGGGTGAATGTGATGCACCCAGCTTACAGCAATGCAGCATCTGCAGATTCGGCCGTTAGCTGTAAAACTGAACCCAACTTATGTTTCACGAGGCAAGCACAGTCAGGTCTCTCATTTTCTGGTCTTACTGGGGAAACCAGTGCTGGAGATTATCAAGATTGTGGAATTTCATCAACGCCGATCGTGGGAGACCCACCGTGGTACCCTCAAGGTCCTGAAAGTTCCATGCCTTCTACTATCAGGACTAATGCTGTCATGCGGTACAAAGAGAAGAAGAAGGCACGCATGTAAGATTTTTGAATTCTTCCTTCCACTTTGAAGTTGAGGAGAGCTAGGTAGTTTCTAAAAGTCGACTTATCTGCATATCTTTTATTTAAAAGATGTCCATTAATCTAAAAGGCTCATTTTTTGAGGAACCTCTTTAAGTAACTACATTGTCCTATAAATCTGGTATTATTCTCGTTAAGGGGCATAATGCTATCCAAGCAAGGGAATAAAATAATTCATTGGTTCCGTGCAGCAGTATTCCCTCTTCTTGAGTGAAGTATTTACGATTTATCTTGACTTCCCTTTTGTACACATTTTGCAATTTCAACATGACAGCTTTGAGAAGAAAGTGAGGTATGAATCTCGCAAGGCAAGAGCAGATGTACGGAGGCGTGTGAAGGGACGCTTTGTCAAGGCTGGCGAAGCTTATGACTATGATCCACTGAGCCCCAGCAAGAGCTACTGAGTGAAAACCATTTGTGGATATGAGAGAGCAATACTGAATCGGAGATCCTAACTGGATGAAACCTTCCATAACGGTGTTACTATGGTTAGAATGATTATGAACAGAGGATGCTGGACGACTCATGCTGATTTCTCTATACCTGTGGAGAGTTCAAGATGCGTATTCATTATGGAGGGAGACAAGAATTTCCGATTGCACTCACCAGCTAGTTTAGATTAGCATAGGTCAGTCTTCTTTCGGAGGTACATATTTTCTTTATATCAGTTTATCTAATGACAACAGTTCTTCACGGCCAGTACATTGCGTGTCCAACTGGATACTGACTACATGGTTAGATGGCAGAGATTTGCTCACTTGAAGATCCATGCTTCAACATTATCATTAGCAGGTCAGATTGCTCGTATGCAGACCTCGTAGTGGGTTATGACTCACGAGAGAAAATACTATCTGGAAGCATGGTGGAATAGAAGAGGGTAAATGGTGTTGCTGTTGTGAGTCTCTGCTTTTTGTTGTTTTTTTCTTCCCTTGTGGATTACATGTATAACTCATTCATTATAGTTGTAGTGTTAGGACATGGCTGAAATTTGTTGATTTTATAAGGCTGAAATTTCTTATTTGTTTATACATGTAGCCCAAGAAAGGGCTTGAGATGCTTTTAGTTTGTTAGTGATGCTTGACTGTTGTGTTTTTGTTTTCTTCACCTGCTTGCGATGTCAGAAATAAAGATTGTGTTGCTCTTTTATTATAAGTTTCAAATGATATATAGTTAAGAGATGTTTGAAATTGGGCATTTGTAACTAGTTGGATGAAAGCAATATTTAGCTCATTACACCCATATTCGTAAACATTTACTTCTCTGTATTTTTTTTAAAAAAATTAGGTCATAGTTTTTCATGTAGCAGAAGAGTTGAATTTGTACATGAATGAATGTACAAGAAACCTAACTTTTAACATAAATAAAGAACCTAAGAAAGGCAGGAATAAGAATATGCATTTTTCCTATTTTGTATTCCCTCATTAATGCTAGATATATAAATCTCTCGACCCTTCTCATCAGTCAATACCAATACCAGAAAGCATTGCTTGTTACAGCATCAAGACATATTGTGCATAACAAACGAAGAGGATCAATAATTCTATATAACAATTAACAAGGAATGCACCTAAAAAATAAAACATAGAACTGGAGGATATCAATGATTTTTGAGCGTATCGTGTGCCAGTTTCCTTCCCCCTAAATCAGCTTCCTCAGAGGCATCGCTGTGATTTTCATTGCTCCAATCTCACAAGTCAAGATGGTGAGCACCAAGCAGCTTTCATCCAACTAACATAGTTTTCCATAGACAAATGATCCAACCTTCCTAAGGAGAAATGCATTACTCGTCGTCTGATGAAGAATCAGCATCAGATGTACGTCCAAAGTCGTTTGCAGAATTTGTATCCTAGAAGCACAATGAAGACGAGGAGAAAACCCAAATTGCCTCAGCTTTACAAAATAAAAGGACTTCAAGTATTTATCAAAACAATAGTCCACAAGATTCTCAAAATCCTACGACTGGGTTGCATCACAAACGTGATTCCATTTATTTAATTAAATCGCATTTCCATGCACCCATGTGTGTCGAAATCAATTCAATTCTAGGAAGAAAGCTTCAGTGTTTCCACATATACACCCTTGCTCATGTGGATGAAACCCCAAGGGAAAAAAGCATAACTAATCCTAACATTTACGGACACAGTTAGCCACGCTGGAAACTAAGGTAATTCATAGTTTTGTGATTTTGTCGATGTCTATGAATGTGAATAAATAAGTTGTTTATGTTATAGGGACTCTATTAGCATGAATAAACATTACCTGCATCTTATCCCAATCTTTCAACTTGGGGTTTGTTAACATGTAATTGTCACGTAGAGGGGCCCATGCAGGAGCTTCACCATCCACAGAGCCACTTGATGTGCCAACCTGCAAGTTGACAAATCACAGATAAGTTTTACCGGAAGATAAGAAGTTCCTCGAGTCCAATCACAAATCTTGTTTACCACTTAAACAATGGATTTATGGGGAAACAGAAAGGGGAGAACCTTGATAGCTGTCCCAACGGATTGGGTTGATGTCTTGCCCAACTCTGAGAAGAAGGCTTCCTTTCTTCGCTGCTTTATTGCTGGCATATTTTAAAACAATATTGTAATGAGATTGATAATGGTGGAAACCAGATTAATACTAACATAAATCTGTTTAATCCGAGTACATGCTCAAATTCCCTTCTGTAACACATTTCACAATAAAATTCATAATCCAATTTCTACAGTGCGTTTGATATTGAGCTGAACATCAAGAAGTCAGAGTTATTCTAAAACTCAAAATAGCAGAACTTATTTATGGATGGCTATTTAATAGGCATGCTCAAATGTAAACACTTCTCACACCATCATGAAAAATCATATTTTAATGAAAAACAAGAAGAGGACTTTAGTAAGCAATGAAGGGAACCAAGAATACTGCAGAGAAAAACTCGGGTACTTGATGGTTCGTTCTACCTTTCTCATCCTTTGTTCTTGAAGGATTAAAACCTTTCTGGGCATTCTGGGCCTTGTTTACCTGCATCAAAGGCAGAGTATCTTCAGAAAACAGCTCACTGCTTTACACTTGAAACAGGAAAAACAGCATGATATAAAATACAAAAACTTACAGCATTAAACAACTTGACCACTGCCCGCCGAGCATTACAATGAGCAGAATAAGAACCACAGTCAGTTCTCAAATGAGGCCATGCATATAAAATGATAATTCTATCACAGTAATGTATGCATACCTCCTTTAGTTGCCACTCCCAGCAGAAATTTCTCATGGGCATCCAAAAAGTTTTCAGGTATCACATGCCCCTTCTCGCTTATCTTTTCATAAAAAATAACCAAACAATTAACCAAAGCACACACATATAAATCAAGAAGGAAAATGCAGAAAGGTCGAAAAATCGAATACCAAGTGCTTCTCCTTCTTGACCTCCCCCTTCACTTTCTTGTCTGCTTCTTCTTCAGCAAGCTTCTCACCTAATAGCTTCTTATGGGCAGACAATACAGGCCCCTGCAATCACATCAAACACAGTAAGCACGATTTCAACTCAACTGAAAAACCATTCAACACAAAACAATCAATTCTTGCAAAAAAATCAGCTCACCAACACATCATCATCGCCACCACTCTTCTTAACAATCTTCTTAAATGCCAGCTTAAAAGCCTTAATCCCCTCGCTAAACCTCACAACCCCGGGTAGAATTCCGCCGTTTTCATCTTCCGAAACTTCTCTCTCTTCTCCCTCCAACGCTTCATTCTCTTCCTCACCGTCGTCCGAAGACCCAACTTCAAATTTTTCATTATTTTTCCTGCGCCCGTCGACTTCAATTGCAACGGCATCCTGCTCGACCGGCTCATCGTCATCTTCATCTTCCTCGTCGGAATTGTAATCCCTAGCCCTTTTCTGAAACATTTTCCTCATTTTCAGGTCAATTTTGCCCTTTCTTTCACCGCCTTGCGGCATCGTTCTTTGCCTTTTTCTCGCCATTTTCCCCTTCTTTTTCCCTGGGTTTCGTTTCCGTCCGAAATTCTTAAAATCGACAGACTGCGTCGCTTCCGCCATTACCTGCGGTCCCTCACTTTTCCGATCAAATTATTTCAATTTTGCCCCAAAATCTGACGCAAATAGAAGCTAGGGCTTATATTAGGGTTTAAGGATTTTGCTTTTTTCATGAGAGGCATGTTTTAGCGAGTTTGGGCCTCCTAGCCCATTATAATTATCTTATAATTGGGCTTTATGGTGAAGCCCATATTTATTGGAAGGAGAAGTCCTCCCATCTTACCGATCAAAATTCATTAGACGAGTTAAGATCCAAAAATTCAATGCTATCCCAGATGGAGCATTTTATTTTATTTTAAATTTTTATAAAAAATATTTTAGGGACATATTTTACTCCTTAAGTAGATGTTAATTATATTATTTTCGATTTTTCACCACCTACTATATAAATGACAATTTTGTGAATTTTTTCACACGATATTGTTAAAAAAAATACCTATATTATTTGCATATTAGGAGGTGAAAAAAATGTGACGAACATTATTAACATCTACTAACATCGTCATTTATATTCCCACTTTTTTAAAAGTAAAATTAAAAATAAAATGCTCCATCCAGGGCACGGTGCCAGGATGGGTAGCATCAAACTTTCTAGTCAATATTCGAATTCAAATATTACTAGAATACAAATAAAATTACAGATATTTATTAGATTTGAAACTCATCTAATTGATTTTGACTCTTAAGACAATATGATACAATTTTTTTGGTATTTGAATTATCATTTCAATTTATGACCTTTCGTTTTATTAATAATATATGAGGAACTTATGTGCGCCTATATCAAACGACGCATGACACCCACGCGCGGCGCGTGGGCGTCACGTGCCCGTTTTTTTTTCTGGTGATTTATTTATTTATTTTTTGCGATTTTCTTTGTTTTTTATTTTTCTCAATAAAATTTATACTATAAAATAAAATTAGTGAACCCTAAAATTAAAGTGAATTGATATAATTTGTTTCAAATAAATATAAATTTATACCCTAAAATGAAATTAATAAATCTTAAAAAAAACACAAAATAAAACCCTAACCCCCCCCCCCCCATCCTAAAAAACACAATAAAAAATCCTAAAAACACCCAAAAAAAAAATCCCTAAAAGCACCCCCAAAAAAACCCTAAAACACACAAAATAAACCCCTAAAAACACCCCCAAAAACTCCTAAAATAAGTGGCAGGCCCCTTACTATTTAATGATACAGGTGATACTTTTCGAATTTTGAGTGATACTTTTAATGTTATTGTTGATACTAATTTTACCGAATTTATTTTTTTTACGGGTTGACCCGTGTTGACACGAGTCAAAACGGATTGATCCGCGAATTTGATTCAGCTGTCTGAAATAAACCTTATATGTATGCAAGTATTTGCCATAATATATTGTAGCTCTTTCTTTTCATTTTCTATTGTTCTTACAGTCTTTACATAGAAATTCAATTTGATTTGAATGTGGATTTAAGCAAAATAAATATTAATGTAAAAAAAACACACAAGCAATTGATATTCTCAATTTAGATAAAATGCATATTTATTTTCATACAAATTTATCATCAACATTTATTAAATTTTAGGTGTTAAATTATGTCCCAATTACAATTTGCTATTTGCAACCCCAATTTTCAAACGAAATATAAATAAATTAAACATTTGAGTAAGAAATGAGAGAACAAATAATACAAATCATAATGCTCTTTTTTTTTCAAAAATAAAAAAGAAACATAATACTTGATTAAACCTGAATTTAAAATATGAGCCCCAATTTTGTCAATTTGATTGGCTTTTTTTTTTTGATCCACACGTACCATGTAGTGTATCAAGACACCGAACTTTATTTGAAATCAATTATTAATTGGTTTCCAAATCTTACCAAAGATTATGCTGCTGGTCATTGTCAAACAATTTCGTCTTAAAACACGAAAAATAATTATAGAATGATTTTTATAGTAATATAAAATTTTGCACCTATCAAGATTTGGTTGAGCATAAAATCTAAAATGGCCACAGTCACACTCACATTAAATTATTTTAGAACCAATTAGATATAGGTTAACTACTAAAGGCTGCATGTGACACGCCAAATCTATAGCTTGTTTTTAGCCACCCACATGGAAATTCCACATGGCCACAAGGAAACTTGGTATTTAAAATTTTATAGTGTAAAGAGATTTTCTATTTTAGATCGTATATCACCGTTTCAAATTAATTGTCATTTATTATATTTTCACACACTATTTTTTAATTTTACCTTGTATTTATTAGGGAGAGCGAGGTCTGCATTTATTAGATAAATATATCTTAATATCATTTTATATGTGGTAGAGAGAAATGATTATATTTGTCAAAGTTATTACATTTCAATCATGTGGAAATTCTAAAACGACAACTAACTTAAAACCGATGGAGTATATTTTTTCAAATTTTGTTAAACACACTGTACACACAAACCCATTCATGAAAAAAATAGGGTTTGAGTAAAAATCAACCTTACAAAAGTAAAACTCACGCCATAAAATGTAATAACGATCGCAGTTCAAATAATAAAGTGTTTTACCTTTTTCAGTTGAAAAATTATATAAAAAGTGAAGTTAAATACGTTTTTAAATAAACGTACGTATAAAAGGACTCGATCGGAAAGAATGTTAGCAAGAAAATACGTCAAATTTGACAAACATTGATATGCAGAGATGCACATATGGATTCATTAGAAATTGTTAGAACTATTTTCTTAATTTATTGATTTGGTACATTGTATTTGTTGATTCTCGACAAAATAATAGATTGAATAGGGACACACACAATCAACAAAATCACATGAAATCCATACCTATGTATTAAATATATATTAGCGTTTGCAGTTTCTAATTACATACAATGAATTGAAAATACTTGAAGGAATATAATTAATAATAAATGTGACAGTAGTCTATAAAATAAGTTAAGCTCTTAAACCTACTTAATTGTGCATTGGATGTCCGACAAAAGTTAATTGCTTTAAATATTTTATAAGCTCTCAAGTTTTATTGAGTATTATTAAATGTGTCAAAATATGTAGGAATATCTTGTTGAGGCCTTGGGTGAAATAACATAATTGCATTGTTAGTTATGAATTAGAATTAACATATTCAAATACAATATAAAAGCACACTTTTTAAATAATATTAAGAGCTAAACTTCAAAACCTATTGCATTTTGGAACAAAGTTATAAATCCATTGATATAAAAACATGAGATAACAAAATATTTTTTTTTAATTAAAACAACATATTCTTATAGAAAATATGAAGCCAACCTATGTGGTCCATTTTCGAATCCTATTATTTGTTAAAATGGTGATATAATCATATCAAAAGAAATCTGTAATCAAAATTCATTCATTATTCAGAATATCTCTACAAAGGAGAAGTGTGCTAGTTGTATTTATACAAGAGCAAGAAAACGTGGGAATTAAGCTACAAATCTATGGCTAGGATAGTCGATCCGCGTCATATGATGATCAACGGAGATCAAGGACTCCAAGAGTGGTCTATGTATCCTTGCATGGACACGTGGACAAGGAGTTCGTTGATGCATGCACTGCTCATGCTACTGCATGCATGAAGAAAATGAGTTGTGATGCTGTATGAAATGAATAAATAACTCCCAGTTGTGTTGCTTATTCTCAGCTGCATTGCTGCTGATGCTTTCAACAGCCCCCCGCAAGCCCAACGCGGTGTAGATCACCAATGTGGAGACTGGAGAGGAGCAACATGAAACGAGGACCCGCAAGGGATTTTGTGAACAAGTCAGCAAGCCGTGAAACCAAGGAAACTAAGCAGGATGAATGAAACCCTTCTGAAACTGAAAACGCTCAAAATGACAATCAATGTCAAAATGTTTGGTGCGTTCATGGAATACTTGGTTTTGGGATATCTGGATTGCAGCTTGTTAGGAAAAACTATCAAGAAAACCCCTAATGTTGGTTTTGATGAGATGTCAAAACATGTAGAAATATCTTTTGAAAAACTGTAGGAGTTCCAAGCTAGAAGTAGAAAACTGACAAAAAAAAGACTCCAAAAACAGCTCAGCTGAAGCAACAGTCAACCGCATTGGAGCATGGTCAACCCAGCTGAAAGGATGCATCAACCAGTCAGAAAATAACCCAACTAAGGGTTAAAGCACAAAAGATAAAATCAGCTTTAATCAAACTGACAAACAAGTCAGTCGAGCTAAAAGATAAATCAAGCTGATTAAAGAAACTGACAACAAGTCAGTTAAAGTGAAGACTGGAAGCATCCAACTAATGGCCAAATATCAGCCGAACTGAAGCCAAAAGATAAATTAACTGCTGATGGCCAGAACTGAAGTCAGCTAGCCTAAAGCTCAAGCTCAACATCAGTTTGTGAATAAGTTGAACTAACAAATTAGCTCAAGATAAGACCGGCTGAACTGACCAACCAGCCAAGCAGTTGTGATCAGTCGAACTGGCAAAAGAGCTCAGAAGAATAGTCAACTGAAGCTATAGCCGAACCAAGCTGCCAACTGAGAAACTGCCAACTGGAGTCCAGAACTGACAGCTGAGTAGCTGAAGAACTGCCAAATGGACTAATCTAGAACTGAAAGATAAGTAGCTGAATAATTGACAACTGGACCACTCCGGAACTGAAAGATGAGCAGCTGAGAAACTGCTAACTGGAATCCGGAACTGGAAGCTAAGTAGTTGAAGAATCTGCCAAACTGAAGCTTTCCCGCAGTTAATGCTCAACCAGAGATCCTGAAATTAATGAAGAAGATTTTGGAGTAAATACTCTACAAAGTTCAATTGACTGAGCAACGACTAATTCAAATAGGCTTCAATGGCTACAAAAATCAACTATCATCAATAGATCAATAGAATCAACGATCGATGGAGCCCAACGGTCACAAAGATCACTCATCTATATAAGAAGAGTGAATCTCATTTGACTTAAGACTTTCGCCATTCTAATTCTTGCTATATTACAGATACTGAGCTTTCTTTCTCGCCCTCCTACAGCTCAAGTTCAAGCACTGTCAACAACTGTAAAAGTCCCAACTGAGAAGAAGTTTCAAAAAAATCAACCAATTAGCTAGTTGTTGAAAAAGTCCAGTAAGAGCAAGTTTCTCAGTTCAAGATATTCAACGATCAACTACTCAGCTCAAGTCTAAGGAGCACATCAGTTGATACCAGTTTCAAGACTATATTCTTGAAGATCGAAAGAGATCTAAAATCTTGTAAAGACGGGCAATAGCACCTAATTCCCCAGCCAGCAGTTGGGGACTGCAAGTATGAGTTGTCAAAACTGGCCGAGGAGACCTAGCTCTACGAGAACTGCCGTGGGACAGCAACAGTTGAAAAGGCGACCGTGACTCTGCGAGAGTTGTTGTTTCCAGGTTGAACCACTCTTTATTGTGTAATTGTAATAAAGAAACTTTATTATTGCATAGTGAATTGCTCTTTTTCAGTAAGGAAGAGAGGACGTAAAAGTTTAAGCTTCGAACCTCTATAAATTGCTTGTGTGTTGTACTTATTGCTATTCATTTGCATCTTTTTACAACTGCACACGAATCACATACAAGTTGTACTTACAAACTGACCGATTCTCTCAACTGTCTAAGTGCATTGATAAGTTTCTCACGCGAGTTAAGGGCCCTATCTATTCCACATTTAAGTTAAAATTTTTTAAGTCGGTTTATTCACCCCTCCTCTAAATTGACTTCGACTTATCCGGGACCAACAAGTGGTATCAGAGCGGTTGATTCTAAGGATCAGCCATTTCTGCAGATCAACTGAATCAGATCTACTTATCTATGTTAACATTTCAAGCTATGGGAAACCAGAAGCTACCTCTATTTTCAGTTGAGAACTACGATAATTGGAGCAGGAGAATGAAGGCGCATCTCTGCTCGATCCATGAGAATATGTGGGAAGTTATTAAAGATGGTCTAATCACCATTATGATAGACAATGAATCCCACATAGTATATATTAATCAACCAGTCAGGATCCCGAAGCCAACTCATCTTCTCACGAGTGAAGAGAAGAAGTTGAAAAATCTAGAGTTTGTTGCACAAGTTGCACTCTTTCAAACTCTAGATGAAGATAGAATGAAGGATACTAAAAACTGCCGAACTGCCAAGGAGATATGGGACTTACTAGCAGATCTTTGTCAGGAGTCCGAAGCTATCAAAGGAAACAAGCTCTAGCTGGCAGTCAACAAATATGAGTCCTTTAAGATGGAACCTGAAAGTTCTTTACCTATTGATAAGCCAAAAGTTTGGCAAATTTGGATCCTAAAGCATTAATCAGTCAACAAGGACTTGATATTATACGAGTACCTAAATGCTAATCCTTGTCTTTGCAGGATAAGAGCATCCTATCTATGAAGAAAACCAAAGACATTTGGTATCTAGATAGCGGGTGCTCCAAATACATGACTGGAGACAAAGAAGATCTAGAAGAATACAAAGAAGTCAAAGATCCACTTGTCACATTTGGAGACAACTCCAAGAGCCAAACCATTGAAGAAGGATTCGTGGTCAAAGGAAAAGTCATAGTCAACAGAGTGTCTCACGTGGACGGACTGAAGCACAAACTGCTGAGCATCAGTCAACTGTGTGATAATGGCTATTTAGTTGACTTCAGCAAAAGCTCTTGTGACATTAGAAAAAAGTCAACTGAAGCAATCCTCCTAACTGGTGTAAGAAGAGGCAAGATGTACATTGTTGACTGGTCAACCGGCTACTCAGAAGCTTGCTTTCTCTCAAAGGGATCAACTGAAGCAAGCTGGATATGGCATCGATGACTGAACCACCTCAACTTCAAAACTATCAACTATTTGGCAAAGAAAGAGCTAGTTGAGGGGCTTCCCAAGGAGATATACAAGAAAACTGGTGTCTGCGGATCATGCCAAAAAGGGAAGCAAGTGAAGTCATCTTTCAAGAACAAAAGCCATCCCTCAGGGACAACTGCAAGCCTGCAACTGCTACATATGGATCTGTTTGGGCCAGTCAAGCCACCGACTCTAAGAGGCAAAAGATTCACACTTGTAGTAGTTGATGATTTCTCAAGATATACTTGGGTGGAGTTCCTAAGAATCAAATATGAAACTTATGCCAAGCTATCAGCGTTGATCAAAAGGTTGCAAACTGAAAAAGGAAAATCAGTTCAAAAGATTCGATCCGACAATGGAACTGAATTTGTCATCCAATAAGTGATCAGCTTTCTTAGTGAACTAGTCATCACTCATGAACACTCAGCTTCAAGAACTCCACAACAGAACGGTGTAGTTGAACGGAAAAATTGAACACTTAAAGAAACAGCTCAAGCAATGGTAGCTGATGCGAACATAGCTAAAAGTTATTGGGCTGAAGCAGTCAACACAGCCTGCCATACTCAAAATCGGAGTGCCATCGTCAGTACACATGACAAAACACCTTATGAGCTGTATAAGGTCCATAAGCCTTCTATCTCATACTTTAAAGTATTTGGTTGCAAATGTAATATTCACAACAATGGCAAGAGTCAACTGAAAACCTTTAGTGTCAAAGCTGATGAGGGATTATTTCTTGGATATAATTCCCTTCATTTACAAGCCTATCGAGTGTTCAATAAACTAACTCTTATTGTGAAAATAACATGTCATGTTGTATTTGATGAATTTGCTGATGAGTACAAGAACAAGGAATTAAATGATACATCAGTTCAAGTACTACCTAGTGAAACTGAAAACTCGCAGGACAATGTTGATCACATTATTTCAGAGCGGTTTGAAGCTTCACTAGAAGAAAGTAATGAAACTAGCACCAGACCAGTTTAAAGTAATATGGTCGATGAGGACACGAATCGTGATGAGATCACAAACCCCACAACTGAAATAGGGGGAAGAACTGATGAAACTGCTGATGCAACTGAAGAAAGAACGAATAAAGAATCAGCTGAAGGACAAACTGAAGAACCAGCTGAAGCCAACTTGCTCAAGTGGCTCTGAAGCCATCCAACTGATAAGATTGTTAGTGATCCAAGAAGTTGTGTTCAAACCAGAAGTTTAATTGAGCATGCACTATTCATATGCTTTATATCTCAAACTGAATCGGCAAACATCAAGGAAGCTCTTGAAGATTCAAAATGGATCATGGCGATGCAAGAGGAACTAAACCAGTTCACAAGAAATGATATATGGTTGCTTGTTGACAGACCGAAAACCCAGAAGGTCATTGGCACAAAATGGGTTTTTTGCAACAAACTGGATGAACAAGGCATGATCATAAGGAACAAGGCAAAACTGGAAACTCGCAGGACAATGTTGATCACATTATTTCAGAGCGGTTTGAAGCTTCACTAGAAGAAAGTAATGAAACTAGCACCAGACCAGTTTAAAGTAATATGGTCGATGAGGACACGAATCGTGATGAGATCACAAACCCCACAACTGAAATAGGGGGAAGAACTGATGAAACTGCTGATGCAACTGAAGAAAGAACGAATGAAGAATCAGCTGAAGGACAAACTGAAGAACCAGCTGAAGCCAACTTGCTCAAGTGGCTCTGAAGCCATCCAACTGATAAGATTGTTAGTGATCCAAGAAGTTGTGTTCAAACCAGAAGTTTAATTGAGCATGCACTATTCATATGCTTTATATCTCAAACTGAATCGGCAAACATCAAGGAAGCTCTTGAAGATTCAAAATGGATCATGGCGATGCAAGAGGAACTAAACCAGTTCACAAGAAATGATATATGGTTGCTTGTTGACAGACCGAAAACCCAGAAGGTCATTGGCACAAAATGGGTTTTTTGCAACAAACTGGATGAACAAGGCATGATCATAAGGAACAAGGCAAAACTGGTAGCCAAGGGGTATTCTCAAAGTGAAGGGATCGACTTTGATGAGACATTTGCACCAGTTGCAAGATTGGAAGCTATCAGACCGTTCCTTGCATATGCAGCTCACTGCAACTTCACATTTTACCAAATGGATGTTAAGAGTGCATTCTTGCAAGGAATGCTCAATGAGGACGTTTATTATGTCAAGCAACCACCACGCTTTGAAATTGGTGATCAAGTCTTCAAGCTGAAGAAAGCTCTCTGTGGACTAAAATAAACTCTTTGAGCATGGTATAAGACTCTCACAACATTCTTGCTGAAGAATGGGCTTCAAAAAGGAGTCATTGATCGAACTCTATTCAAAATAGAATGATCAGATGAGATCTTAATGGTTTAAATTTATGTGGATGACATAATTTTTGGATCAAAGAGCAAAGCTCTATGCACTCGATTCACTTAACTGATGCAAAGAGAATTTGAGATGAGCATGATGAGAGAAATGACATTCTTTCTAGAACTCCAAGTGAAGCAGCTAGAAGATGGAATCTCCATTAGTCAAGCCAAGTACACCAAGGAGCTAGTCAAAAAATTTAGAACTGATAAAAGAAGAACTCTCAAGATTCCAATGAACACATCAGTTCAACTAACTCTCGATGAAGGAGGAGAATCAGTTAGCCAGACATACTACAGAGGAAGCATTGGCTCACTACTCTACCTAACAGCCAGCACCAGATATCTCCTAGTTAGTTAGATTGTACGCGCAGTTCCAAGCCAACTCGAAGAAGAGTTATCTTGAACCAGCCAAGAGGATTATTAAATACCTCAAAAGAACCATAAATCTTGGATTATGGTATCCCAGAGATGACAGTTTGAGTCTAACTAGATATTCAGACTTAAACTTTGGTGGATGCAAGATTGATGGAAAAAGTACTAGTGGAACATGCCAGTTTTTGACAGCAAACTGATATCCTGGTTTTGCAAGAAGCAACACTCAGTTGCCACGTCAACAACTGAAGCATAATATGTAGCTGCTGGAAGCTGTTGTGCTCAAATACTCTGGATAAAGCAACAACTGAAGGACTATAAAGTTGAAACTGAAGAAGTGCTTATATACTGCGACAACAATAGTACTATTACAATATCTCAAAATCCAGTAATGCACTCAAGGATAAAGCACATTGATATAAGGCATCACTTCATCAGAGATCACATTTAGAAGAAAGGCATATGCATCAAATATGTCAACACAGAGAAGCAGATAGCTGACATCTTCACCAAACCACTGCCAGAAACTAGATTTGTGGAGCTATGAATCCAACTGGGATTGCTTGAACTAGCTTCAAAAGATGAAGATGATCAGTTGGATGAAGGAGTGCAGAAGATCACTCCAGCTGAAGAAAGGAACTGAGAAGAAGACAAGAACTGAACTAATTGTATCAGTTCAATCAGTTCAAAAGCTCAAACTGATGAATCAATTAGTTCAGGAGAAGTGGCAAATGCAGAAATTGCAAACTGAGAGAAGAGAAGTCAAAATCGGTCAATCAGTTCAAATTGATCACTGGAGATATCAGTTCATTACCAGCCGAAGAAAGCAGCTGAATTGAATGAGGAGTTGAACAGATTGGAAGAGTAAACTCCAGCTGACAAGAAGTGAAGACGCATAACTGAAAATATTTCAGTTGGAACTGATCAGTCCAGCTAGAAATTATCAGTTCAACTGGAGACCATCAGTCGATGAACCAACTGATGACGTCAGCAGCTCAAGGCCACACGGAAACCAAAGAGAGAGAAGAAAATAAGTTCAAATTTATTAAGGGAACGGTAAAAATGACATGTCGAGAAAATGTTACCGTTGGACCCACTCTCTCTCTCTCTCTCTCCTCAATCAATACCCAATGGATAGTTTTTGGAAAAATCGAAGTGATTTATCAGCCATATTTATCGCACCGGTTTTTGAACCGTCAAATTTAATAAATTTGAATTTTTTCAACTGTTGGATGTGCCTTATCTCACACTATAAATAAGTCAGGTGAACTCTCAAAAGTCTCTTTATACTTTCTTCCGACTTATTCCATAAAGCTCATTCTCTCAAAAGCTTAAATCTCCAGTCCTTCATAAATCTTATCTTCAAAAAGCCTCTCACCAAAATCATGGCTTAAAACCCCGACCGTCGCATTCACAAGATATTGAACTTCCGATTAACCAGAGAAGACTCCACCATATTCTGCGAAAAACTCCTAAGAGATAAGTTCTTTGACCCAGTCGCATTTTCTCAAAACTGCGATGATTCTGAACTTAGTGGCCAGATCATCGCAAAGCTATATCAAGCTAAGTTGAGAACATACATTGAGGTTACACCTTCTCGACTCTACCCAGAAGCTATTGTCGAGTTCTTTCTAAACTCAAATGGTATCGATAATCCCAAGGAGATCAGAACACAAGTAAGAGGACAAAAGTTCACAGTGACAGCTGAATCTCTTGGTCATATGTTCGAACTGCCAACCAAATGATTGACCCTTGAAGAGACAAGTTTCAATATGCAAAGGGCATACAATGCCTGGAAGAAGGAGAGCCTGATAGTGCTGTACAAGAATAATCACCCAATTTCTCATTTCAAAGATGAGTATCAAGTTCTAAGCTCAATAGCTGCAAAGATGATCGTGGGAATAGCTGAAAGCCTCTTTGAAATGTCAGAACTGAAATACCAAGTTTGCGCCGCGGTAGTCAACTAGCTGAACATCAACTAGGCTTAATTCTTCTTCGGTCAACACAAGAGATTTGTTGACATCATAGAAGATAAATGGAAGGATACAGAGTTTCTTCAATACATGTGCTATCTCAACCGAGTAAGCATAATTCTGGAGAAATAATTCACAACGATGATGAATGAAGAAACAAACTTCAAGGCTTCAAGCTCATAAGCAGAAATGACTTCATTCCAAAATGGTCAACTCAGTTAGTCAAAATCAAGGAACCTGTGTCAGAACAAGTTGACAAATCAAAGAAGAAAAGAATCGCAACTGAAGGCAAATGAAAACAAACGACAGTTGAGGCTCCTACCCAAATACATTTTCTCTAATTCTGGAGATGAGATCCTCCTATCTCAAAGATTCGGTTCGCCACTCAACATTCAGCCACTTAGAACAGTTAAGGCTGGATCAAGCTTCAATATGACTGAAGCTGGAACATCAACTCAAGCTGAACTATCAGCCAGATGACCAAGTACAACTGCAATTGGATCTGGAACATCAGCTCAATCATTAGCCAGTCGACTAAGCAGGATCGCAGCTGGAACTGGCACATCAGCTCAAGTTGAATCTTCAGCCAAGAGACCCAGTTCATCCACCACCAAAACTGGTGCATCAGGTCAAGCTGAACCATCAGCTAGACAACCAAGTCCAGTCACAGCTGGAGCTGATACTTCAACTCGACTGGAAGCATCAAGAAGACGGCCGGTCATCAGATCAGTTCGGACCAAGAAATTAACTGATCAAATAAAGAGAAGAGTGATCAAGCCATCTCAACCTAAATAAAAGAAGGATGATAGTCCCATTCCAGATCCAACACTCCCTCTAAATCTCACTATTGAAGACCTTTCACCCTGTGCAAATCCAAAAGACATTATCCCTAAAAGAGGGATACCCCATGAAGGAGCTGGAGCTGATTATTTCTGTTATCTGAATGAGAGAATCATATTATTGTATTTCAATACTAAGAGATTACATCAATATATATACAAGAGTAACGGGTCTATTCTAGGTAACTAAATAATCCACAATAAATAACTACCATATATATCTACAACCCTAGAATAATATCCATATATATCTACATCATAGAATAATATCTCTAACACTCCCCCTCAAGCTGGAGCATAGATATTAATCATGCCCAACTTGCCACAGAGATAATCTACTCGAGTTCCGCTAAGGGCCTTTGTGAAAAGATCTCCCAACTGATCTTCAGTCCTCATATATCCAGTAGCAATCAATCCTAGCTGAATCTTCTCACGAACGAAGTGACAATCAATCTCAATATGCTTAGTCCGCTCATGAAAGACAGGATTAGACGAGATGTGTAGCGCAGCCTGATTGTCACACCATAACTTGGCTGGAACTGAGACTTTCAAGCCTATCTCAGTCAGAAATTGATGTACCCAGACTATCTCACAAGTGGATGTGGCCATAGCTCTATACTCTGACTCCGCACTCGAACGAGAAACAACCTTTTGCTTCTTGCTTTGCCATGAGATCAAGTTTCCTCCAAACATAATTCCATAACCAGATGTAGACCTCCGATCTTCCTTGGATCCTGCCCAATCAGCATCCGAGAAACACTCGATATTTTCATGTCCATGATCATCATACACTATTCCGCGGCCAGGTGAACCTTTCAAGTAACACAAAATTTGCTCAACTGCTTTCCAATGATCAACAGTCGGGAATGACATGTACTGACTGACTACACTAACAGAATAAGCAATATCAGGACGAGTCATCCGAAGATAATTTAGCTTTCCAACCAGCCTCCTATACCGCTCGGGATCACCAAATAACTCTCCCTCTTTCTTTAACTGCAAGTTTGGAACCATTGGAGTGTTGCACGGCTTGGCTCCCAACTTACCTGTTTCAGAGAGTAAGTCAAGAATGTACTTTCTTTGGGATAAGAAAATGCCTTTCTTACTCCTGGTGACTTCAACTCCTAAGAAATACCTTAGTCTTCCCAAATCTTTTGTATTAAACTGAGTGTGAAGAAAAATCTTCAATGAGTCAATACCTCCAGAGTCACTGCCTGTAATCACTATATCATCCACATACACCACTAACAGAATGAGACCACCTTCAGATCGTTTATAGAAAACCGAGTGATCTGACTTACTCTTCTGCATACCAAATTTCTCAACTGCTGCAGTGAAGGTATTAAACCATGCACGAGGACTTTGCTTCAAACCATACAAAGACTTGTGTAGATAACAAACCTTTTCATTCTCCCCCTGAGCAACAAAACCCGGTGGTTGCTCCATAAAAATAGGTTCTCGGAGATCGCCATGAAGAAATGCATTCTTGATGTCCAATTGATGAAGGGGCCAGTGATGTGAAGCCGCCAGAGAAATCAACAGCCTGATAGAGGTCAATTTGGCAACAGGAGAGAATGTATCAAAATAATCAATGCCATAGGTCTGACAGTACCCTTTTGCGACTAGACGAGCTTTAAGACGAGCAACAGAACCATCAGGATTGACTTTAACTGTAAACACCCATTTACACCCAATAGGGCGTTTGCCAGAAGGGAGATCAACCAATTCCCATGTCCCATTAGCATCCAAGGCATTCATTTCCTCAACCATTGCATCACGCCAACCAGAATGGGCCAAAGCTTCAGACACAGAGTTAGGAACAGAAGCAAGAGAAGCCACAAGAGAACGAGACGACGGTGATAGATGATCATAAGACACATAAGAGGAAATAGGATAAGTACATGAACGTTTACCTTTACGAAGAGCAATGGGACGATCATCACTCAAAGGTGGATCTGAAGACGAAGATATGGGCTCATCGGAGGTAGGAGGCGACACATCTGGAAGCACAGGTACCGCCAATTGTTGCCGACGAGTATAGGTATGAGTGATTGGAGGGCGGACAGGAGAGACGACAGGGACGGGAGGAGTAGGGTTGGACGGGTACACATAGACAAGGAAATCATCATCAAGCTCCCCCTGACGAGGAGGGGGAATAAGAGATGTAAATGGAATACGCTCAGAAAAGACAACATCAGCCGACACAACATACTTTTGCAAATCAGGACTGTAACACCGATACCCTTTCTGTATACGAGAATAACCCAGGAATATACATTTGAGAGATTTGGGATCAAGTTTGGTGAGGTGAGGACGAACATCCCGGACAAAACATGTACACCCAAAGATCTTAGGAGCAATAGGAAATAGAGGCTTGGAAGGAAATAAAACATTATAAGGCGCCGTACCCGAGAGAACAGTGGAAGACATCCGATTTATGAGAAAACAAGCTGTAGACACAGCATCCACCCAAAATTTCTTTGGAACCCGCATCTCAAACAACAGGGCTCTAGCGGTTTCAAGAAGGTGCCTATTTTTTCTTTCGGCAACACCATTTTGAGATGGAGTATCAACACAAGAAGTTTGATGGAGAATGCCCTTGTTGAGCATAAAGTCACGAAATTGAGCAGACAAATATTCCTTGGCATTATCACTGCGTAAAGTTTGTACAGGAACCCCAAATTGAGTTTGTATTTCAGCACAGAAGGACGAGAAATGGGTAAACAACTCAGAACGATTTTTCATTAAATATAACCATGTCATACGGGAAAAATCATCAACAAATGTAACAAAATACCGAAATCCCGGAATAGAAGTAACAGGACAAGGACCCCAAACATCAGAATGAACTAACTCAAAAGGAGCACTAGCTCGTTTATTGACTCTAGGACTAAAGCTAAGACGATGATGCTTAGCAAACTGACACGACTCACAATCTAAAGATGACAGACTGGAAAATTGAGGACAGAGCTTCCTCAACACTGACAAAGATGGATGACCCAACCGACAATGGACGTCAAAAGGGGTGACAGAGCTTGTGCAGGCAACAGGCTTCGGTAACTGTGTATCCAGAAGATAGAGGTCAGCCGACCTACGCCCCTTACCAATAATCCTCTTCGTCGACAAATCCTGAAAAACACAATGATCAGGAAAAAAAATAACACAACAGTTTAGGGAGCGAGTGAGACGGCTAACTGAAATCAAATTAAATGATAATTGAGGGAGGCTGAGGACAGATGATAGAGATAAAGACGGAGTGGGATTAACAGTGCCAGAGCCAACAACAGGAGAGTACGAACCATCAGCCAAAGAAACAGGAGGACTGGAATTGGGAGGCGTAAATGAAGAGAAAATGGTGGGATTACCTGACATGTGATCTGTGGCACCGGAATCAATGACCCATTCAGAGGACGTGGAAACAAGGCAGGTGTTTGATTTACCTGATTCAGCAATGGCAGCAGTAGGAGAATGGCCAGGCACAGGCGGCAGAGGAGCACGGTCAACAACTGGCGAAGTGACAGACGAGGCAACATGAGCTGACGGATGTCGTTTCTTCTTAGGACAAGTGTTTTTGAGATGACCAATCTCATGACAGTAACGACATTCAGCAGAAGCAATCCAATCAAAACGGTTCGCCGAAGTACTACCAGAACCTTTGAAAGGAGGCCGAGACTCAGATGGAGGGCGGCGACCAACAAAAGCAGACGGAACAGGCAAAGACGAGGCAGGTGGCTCAGTTTGAAGAACTCGACGAAAGGCTTCCTCCAGCGAGGCAATCTTAGAATCCGAAAGGATTTGAGATCGAGCAGTCTCAAATTCAGAAGGCAACCCAGCCAAAAAACTCATAAGCGCCAGTTTCTCACGCTGGGCTTGTTGAACCTTAATGTCTGGACTGAAAGGGAGAAGCGTATTCAGCTCCTCATAGGTCTTGGTGAAGGCCATAAAGTAGTCGGTAAGGGACTGGTCACCCTTCTCCGGCTTATAAAAAGCCTGACAGACGGTATACATACGAGAGATGTTCTCCTTCCCAGAATACAGGAAATCGAGATAGGCAAGAAGAGCTTTAACAGTACGACAGTGAGACACCATCCCAAGAACACCAGAATCTATAGAATTCCGAATCTGGAGAAGGAGACGGGCATCGTCCCTCAACCAAGGGAGTTCCGAATCACCAGCAGGCGGATCATCAGTCATATGTGGATCCATAGAGACACTCAACAGGTATAAGTCGATGGTATTGCGCCAATCCAAATAATTGGACGCCGTCAGTTTGTGATCTGTGATCCGAGGCATCACGGGAACAACCTCCATAGCCTTCTTTGGAGGGTCGGTAGCCATACCACAAAGACAAAGCAAATACAACGAAGGACGGAAGTCAAGACGCTGAACGGGAAGTTTTGTTTTTTTTTTTTTTTTTTTTTTTTTGTTTTTTTTTTTTTTCTCGGCGCCGGAACAGTGACGCGCGGATTCCGGCGACCGGACGGCTGGAGGTGGTCGGAAGCTGAACGGCGAGCCTCGTTGAGGAGGACTGAGTCTGGTCAGAATCTGGATGGCAAACCTCGTGAAAAAAAAAAAACTGAAATCTGAAAGTTGGAACCCTAGAAAATCTGGAATTGAACCTTAGAAACCTGGCTCTGATACCATGTTATCTGAATGAGAGAATCATATTATTGTATTTCAATACTAAGAGATTACATCAATATATATACAAGAGTAACGGGTCTATTCTAGGTAACTAAATAATCCACAATAAATAACTACCATATATATCTACAACCCTAGAATAATATCCATATATATCTACATCATAGAATAATATCTCTAACAATTTCCAATTTCACATGTCCACCAATAGCACAAATTGAAGGCAATATAAGAGCCTTCTCAAAAGCAGAAGATGTGAAGAAATGGGCTGAAGACACCACAAACAAATATGTAGCTCAACACTACACTTCAGAGCTAACTAGCTATGAAGAGTTCTTCAACACATTAACTAGGTACATATACTGGTTCTTATGATGTCATATTTATCTCACCGAACCATTTCTTTCCTTGCTTTCATTCAATGGAATGAGTTTTTGAAAGTAGAAAGAAGAATGGAGCCTGTGGTGGACAGGCAGTGAGAATGCTGGGATTATAAGAAATAAGGATCTAAGGAGACAACTGCAGCTCCGGAAGACGTGTTCCAACCCATCAAAAGGATCAGTGACAGATGTGTTTAATGAGATATGCAATCTCAAGGGAATCAAGCCACCGGTCCTCACCACTGAAGAAGAACGTGAAAGATGGACACACTTGCACGTTCAACAGAAATGGCTATACAATAAATTGAAGAAGAAGCAACCGAGTCAACAGTTTGAAATACCATCAGCTTCAACTGCAAGAGAGAAGTAAGTACCAGTGGCAGATCTTATCGAAGAAGTGATAAGAGAATTGCACTTTGAAAGATCTCCACAAACTGAGGAGGTTGAGATCAATCTCATTCCTAACTCCCCCGAGAAGCTAGCTGATAAAGAAGCAGTTGATAACAGAACTACCCGTGATATTGAACTTGAATAATTGCTCAAGTCACCAATTTGACTAACTGAGAAGCAGCCACCCTAGCCAACTGATGAAGCTCAACCAGTTGAGGAGTCAACTAAACTCCCAACTCCCACCAACGAGCCAATTGTTGAGACAACTCCCCCAACTGAGTTCCTAACTGCTCCAATCATTGAAAAAGTTGCCCCCTGAGGAACTAAGTGATAAATCAGTTCAATTAGAAGAGCAAACAGTATAACAAGGAACACTGGAATTAATGGTGTTCATTGATCTAGTTCAAATGACACTTCAAGCTGAGGTTCAAGTTGCTGAACCAGAGACTCCCCCAGAGTTAAGTCATGAAGAAACTATCAGCTTGGGAGATGCTAAACAATCAATGGCAGTTCCTTGTGAACAGTTGGAAGGAACTGAAGCTACATCGCAAGGTGATGAACTGTAGTTGAATGTGGACACAAGTGTTATCTATGAAGGTCCAACTGACACCATTCAATTTGAAGACCATCCCGGAAGCTCCACTGCTCAGTTCACATCTCATCATGAGGAGTTGATCCAGAACCTGCAGCAACAAGTAAAACAGCACGCGGAGCTGATCAAGAAACTGCAGACTCATACTGGACTCAGGCCAGTTGATGATGAGTCCTCAAGCAGTGAAGAAGAAGAAGAATGCAATTCCAGTGGATCAGTTGCCAAGAGGAGAAACACTGAGCACAAGAAGGACTAAGAGACTGATCAAGCTTAGCTGATTAGATACTCTAAGTTTACTTCTTGTAATTCAGTTTGTTAAAATTTCTTTTTGATGAATAAAAGCTTATTTTATTTCCAAAATAAATGATGAGTAAACATTTATTTTGAAATTTCTGAATTTATTTTGAAATTTCTGACCGTTTGAAAACAATGACACATTTCATAGTCATTAAAATCCAATGACCAAAAGGAAAAAAGACAAGGGGTCATTACTTCTCTTAACCAACAAATTTATGAATCTCCTTCCCCACTCATAAAAACCCCTTAGCTCTTAGACTCTCAGAAATACTCATTATCTATCCTTCTCAATAGTATTTCTCTCTCTCTCTCTCTCTCTCTCTAAAAACATCTTGAATTCCTATTAATTCTGCCAATCTCAAAGATGGCCGAATTATCCAGCTCTCTAAATTCCTTTAAAGAGCAAATGTTGAGAGATAAATTCCTGAAAAAAGGAAGAAATTCCAGTTGATTATTAATGAATCAAACAATCCAACCATTCTGGTGAATCTTCAGAAAACAAGAATTCTTCATTACCTGGAAACTCCACCAAGATTTTTCAGACAAGACTTAGTGAGTGAGTTTTTACTATAGGCAAAGCTAACTGCAGATAGACGGAGCATATCATAGGTGATTCAAGGACGACCAATTCAAATCACTAAGAGAAAGGTTGCAGAGATCTTTCAATTCTCGAGAAAGGGGTCAACCGTCCAAGACCTGAAGGAATTTGCATAATCATACCGGAAACAGTGGAAAGCTCCCACCTGCAGCAAGCAATTCAGTTTTACCACAACTAAAACTGATTTGAAGCCCGAGTATGGAGTTCTACTCGATATCACGAATAAGATGATGTTTGGGGCAATAGAAAAATTGAGTAAACTTACTCAAGAGAGATACAAGGTAATGATTCACCTTGCTGAAGGACGTTAAACAAACTGGGCAGAGTTTGTTTTCTCTCAATTCAAGCATCAAGTCATCAAAGCTTCTGACTCAAATAAGATTGGAAAATTTGAGTCCAAGGTATGACTTCTCTAAGAATGAGCAAGCTACTTGAAAATATGCTGAATCTACCAAATGACGATGTCCTACCAATCCTCATCTCTGACTAGATTCCAAAGAAATGAAGTGCTCACCTTTAGTCATTTAAGAAGAAAATGAGATCCAAGGTGAAGGCAAATAATACTACATCGAGCAATTCAACTGCCAATACCGTTCCATCACCGAACTCCAAGAACGGGTCATCAGTTGATTTCAAGGTTTGCTCTGATCCAGATGAGCTCATTTCATTTATTGAAATTCCTCATCCAAACTATGGAGCTGATTATTTTAGAGGCACTTGTCCTCCTCTTTAGCTGACTGAAGAAAATATTCGCACTTTTTATAGTGGTGAATACGCAGTTAAGAGTACACAAAAGGAAGTGACCAATCTTCTTCTCACTCACTTCACTTTGTTGTAAAGCAAGACCATCAGTTGTTCAAACAACCGCACTGGTACTTCTATTGATTCAACTGGAGACATTCTATGTCTATCCAGTCACATTTCCTGCTAACTGCCTTTCATAGCATGAGTTTTTGGCACCATGAAGAAACTTGGAACATCAAATGGATAGGAGCCTCAAATCTATTTCCTCCAACTATTGTGCAAGTTCAGCACATTATAAACCAACGACTTGACAACTAAATTCCAGCTAATCTAATGATAGCTGATATTTAAGCTAACTTAAGGTATCAAGGAGTTGCAGTCGCCAATCAATCAGCCAGTTGCCCAACTGGCTCCCATAGCCAAAAATTGAATTTTGATAATTTATCAAATCAGTCAGCTGAGCTATCACGACGAGCTGAAACTGTATCTGAAAGGATAGATCCAAATCTATCACATACTCAAGTTGTGGCAACCCAAAGGAGTCCAGAGCATGATAATGAAGGAGATAGAGATGATGAAGGCATTGTCATATCACCAAACCTTCTGTACAAAAGCTATATTACTCCTCTACTCAAGTCAAGCTCAAAGGCAGCTCAACTGACCATCAATATTGATTAGTTCAGATCACCTCGTAGAGGAACTTCATAGTTTATCAACTTGAAGCTGAAAAGCTCATCAGTTGCTCTTCAGCAACTCCACCAAACTATGAGAACTATCAGGACTGAATTGACAAAGAACACGACTGGCTCAGCTTTAAAAAGGAAGAGATCAAACTGCTCAAAAGGAAGCCGTGAAGCTAGTCCAGTTCGCCCACTCAAAAAGAGAAAACTGACTCTGATGTGTGAAATTTTAGTTTTAAACTCGAATCAACTTGAAAGTGAACAAGAAAATGTAGCACATGGTGAAACGAGGTCGAATCCACAGGGAAAAAGGAAATTAAATAAGCACGTACTATGACATCGGCTCCTATTTGTTATCTAGATGATGAAATGGATAATTGCTTGATTTAAAACTAACTAAACAATAAAGCAAAGTAAATAATTGCAATTAACAAATAAATTGGGCAATTAAGGAAATGAACACTCTCGGGGTTGATTTTATTGGATTAATTAACACAAAATCTAATTATAATGGATGCTTAATTTCCAATTCAAGATTATCAAGGTGATCTCAAATTTATTCTATATCTCCTCTTAAGTCATATAGAATATGGGGCACATGCATATGATTATTGTCTCCAATTAATACCTAAGTGTGCTTATCAAGAGCACCAAGGATCTATGCCTCAACAACTATCTCAAAACCTCTCGATTTTGTTGATAATTGCTCTTTGAATTCTAGGATCCTATGTTGAAGCTCATCTCTCGAATTTTGAATCAACATACATAATCATGCTAATTAATTATCAATTAGTTCTCACCAATCAACAATACATAACACCCATACATAACAAGAATCCAAAGCATAATCAAGAACCATTAAACATCCAAAATAAACATCATTTATATCTCATAATCCAAATAAAACCAACACCCAAGAGTATCAAAGATTTAGCTTCTCATAATTACATGGGTAACCAAAATCTCTACAAGAAAAAACATGATTTTAACAAAATTAAAAAACAAAAGAACCCGGATGGATGTTTTGGCCTTCAAATCTTGCTTCAACTTTGTTCTTCTTGCTCAATCTTCAATTCCCTTTCTTCTCTCTTCTTCTCCAAGTATTTCTCTCTCTAAGGGCATCTTTAGTGGTGGAGAGTTTGGAGAGAGATAAAAAAAACATGCTGATGTGGAGGAGCGAGGGGGAAAGTAGGGGGAGTGAAATGGAGAGAGAAAGAGCAAAAGTGCTCTCTCAAATAGTGGAGCCCACGCACATTTTTTGTCCCCCCCTCTCCCCGTTTTTTTTGGTTTTCAATATAATATATGGTTTTCAATAAATGTGGATATGTATATATATCTAACTATCCAAGGCAAGTAGGCAACAGTACTTTTTCTCTTTTTTTTCCCAACTATATAGATATATGTATGTGTAGCAACGGCTCTTTCAAATTTTTTTTCAAATATTACCATTGCTCCAACGGTTGTTTTTTAATTTTTTAATTTATTTTTCTACTATTATAAATACAACATTTGTCTTTCCATTTTTCTACACCATTTTCTGCTGTAAAATTAGTCATTATTGTATTAGATGTTCTCAATTATTGATGTATTTTTAATTATTTATTAATTCCCAAAATGTGTTTTGTATTCATTATTAATTATTTTCAAATTATTTTTAATATTAAATCATTATGAATAATATTTAATAAAAACACTATACATATTATAATGTTATATTCATAATAATTTAACATTATTATGAATAAAGTAAATGTATAGGTTAAATGAGAGTGATATGATGGTGGGACCATGAATAGTTAGTTTTGAGTTAGTATGGTTGGAGATGAATAGATTTTGAGAGAGTAAAAGAGAGAGATGTTGATGTGGTAGTGACGTGTCACGGATATTTCTGAAAGTGAGATAGCACTACTGTGGATGCTCTAAAAGTGGCTAAGGGTGGAATATGGAATGACCTAATTTTGAATTGGGGTGAGTTTATATATTGGAGGAATAAAAGAATTAAAAAAAAATAAAAAATGGAAGAAACAATATGAAAAATCAAAAAACGTGACACAGGGGTGTCGCGCCAGGCTGGCGCTACCTGCAAGGAGGATGGCTGGCTCGAGTCGCGTTGCAGGTGGTGAAAATACCGCCATAGACTCGTGATGCCGGTCGTGGTGCTGGGGCTGGCTCGGGTCGCGCCTACAACCCTGCTCCGATACCTTTCACGGTTTTGCTTCGTTCTCTCTTGTTTCTTGTCCGATTGAGGTGATTCAACTTGCACTGTGCTCCCAATTCGATCCTCTATCTTTCCATGACATTGAATTACTCAAAAATTCATTTATTCATCCACAATTTTCTGCAAAACTCAAATAAGAAACAAAACTCTCAAGTAGGAAGGTTAAGAGCGCAATTTGGGTTAAAACACATGCAAAACTCTTCAATTCACTTCATTTAAACCTCAAAATATTGTTCCAAAATACCACTCATCAACTTCCCCAAACTTAAAAGATTGTTTGTCCCCAAACAATGAAGAAAAGAGAAATAAGGTTTAAATGATTAAATGCGGATAAAAGGATGGAATTTGCTTCAGAGATTCAAAACACACTTTGTACATTCAAGCATGATATTCAAAGATCAACAAGCCTTGACAAATTATACAATGCATGGCCAAAAGAACTTGTAACCTCTCTATGATATAAGATCACTCATCACTCAAGTGTTTAGGCTATAAGTGTATACACTCAAAATCAAGTCATACGAGAAGTCTACCATAGGCTTGTAATGTGTCTATTCTCTCCACCACCTATGTGTGCTTTCAAACAAGCATCATTAAGGGCTTTTTCAAGGTTGTAATGAAGGCATTTTGGTAAGGTGGGGATTGTTTGGCTAAGTGACTCAATTAAGAATTAATCCTCAATAATCCAAATTTTCAAACGAACCAAGTAAAACTACACAAACACTCTTCCACCTTCCAAGTTTACACAAAATCTCAAAGTCTAGAAATTTTATCATGATAAACAATATTACTCCCCTTTCTTTCTTTTTCATTTCAATGATACACATCATTTTTTTCTTTTTTCTTTTTCAATTTTTCTCTCTATTTTTTTCAAGGTGTTCAATTCCCTCTTTTTTTTTGTAAGAGCTAAGAAGGGTTATTTGGCATTTTCATCTCAAATACTCTAAAATGCAATTTTCATTTCAAGCACTTCAAATTTCTCATAATCATTAATTCCTCATTACTAATTATTCCCAACCCAAGGCAAAATAATGAAATATGGTCTCATGTCTCAAAGGGGCTAACAAGGGATTTAGTGTTGGAATGGTAAAATTTGGGTAGAGTATGCTAGACAAAAGATGACCTTAAATCATTTTCGAGTCATCAAGCACACTATTGCAAACTCGAGTTAGACACAATGCAAGTTCTAGAGACAATTCAAATATGCATGATTACCACACAAGAAAGGAAAAGATTGTAAAAATAAAGCAATCTTTGGCTCAAAATCTCACATGGGCTCAACCAAGATCAAAAGGTAATACATTTAATAATTTATCAAGACAAATATCAACAAATCATAACATGCTTTCATCTCATTTTTCCAAACAAAACCATCTCATCATAAGCAACATAACAACTTAATCCACACTTCAACCATTTTCAACCACAAGTCTCCACAAGATCAACAACCAAATCAAAAACCACCGATTATTGAAAGCAAGTAAAAGTGCAAACAAACTAAAATTTTTAAAATTTTAGCAAAATTTTAATGCAAACTACATGCAATGCAAAATAAAAAACAAACAAAAAGGAGTCCAAAATAACCACACTTCTCTCTCCCCCAAACTTATTCAGAACAAAGTACCAATAAGTTTGAAAAAGAAGAAGTGGTTTATTTTGGACGGACTTACAACCGCCAAGGCAGGTTTGGTGGCACTTGACACCACCTTAGAACTCTTTTTTTCTTTCTTTGAGGCTTAGAAGTTAAATCCAGATCAAAGATTCTATAATACTCCTCCTCATGGAAATAGGGAACATGGCTCTTGACTCATGCACTTGAAGGATAAGCTCACATTTCTCCATATCTATCAATGCTCTCTCGGTGCTAAAAAAATGGCCTCCCTAAGATAAGAGGCACATTTGTGTCCTCTTTCATATCAAGCACCAAGAAATCAATTGGGAAGATGAATTCATCCACCTTCACTAGCACATCTTCTAAGATTCCTTTTGGATAGGTAAAAGTGTGATCCGCCATTTGTAAGCAAATACTCATTGGCTTGAGCTTCCCAATATTGAGTTTCTTGAAGAAAGAAAGGGGCATTATATTTATGCTTGCTCCCAAGTCACACAAGGCATTCCCAAAGAATTTTTCCCCAAAACCACAAGGAATGATGAAACTCCCCGGATCCTTGAGCTTTGGTGGCAACTTCCTTTGTATAACTGCACTACATTCCTCCGCGAGGCTCACAATCTCATAATCCTCTAACTTCTTCTTATTTGCTAGCATTTCTTTGAAAAACTTGGCATAATTTGGCATCTTTTCCAAGACTTCCATAAGTGGGGTATTTATATGAATTTTTCAAAACATCTCCAAAAATTCAGTAAATTTTTCCATCATGGTATCCTTCTTCAATCTTTGAGGGTAAGGTATGGCAATAGGAATGGGAGCTAGGGGTGCCGATGACGACTTGTTTGAAGCATCCTCAACCAATTCATTTGCTTCTCCTTTTTCATCATCTTTTTTACTTTGGGAATTTTCACATTCAACTTTCAAAAATTCTTCACATGGCATTTTTACCCCATCAAAAGTTTTCAAACTCATCACGGATATAGCTTTGCATTGCTCTGGGCTTTGTTGCAGTCGTTTTCCCACTACAACCTCCAATCTATCCATCATCTTCTCAATCACATCCATTCTTGTTCCAATGGTATCCACCCATGCTCCAATCATGTCCATCTTACTTTCAAGCTTCTCAAAGCGAAATTGGGAGTCTCCCATATTTGTCTCCATTTTACCCATGAATGCTATCAAAAGTGTTAGTTTTGTATACTGGAAGACTTGTCTTTGTATACTTTTCTGATGATATGATGATATGAAATGAAAGTTATTGCAGTCACTGTTTGCATTTAGATTATGTTCTATAATTGTTCTATGCAATGTTCCATATACTTACATTGTAGATGATATGGTGTGAGGAGTCACACGGTAAGATCATATCATTAGAACCTTATAATGTATTAAAGAGCTCACGGTTTAGATGGTCTTGAACACACCATCGGTACACCGTAGAATAATATGATAAGTTAGTTTATCTTGATTAACTGATTGTTCTAGTACACTCGTTAGTGTATTGAGGAGGATCACGATAGGATACTATTCTCTGTCTCTGACCTAGTTACTGAGAGAATAAAGATCCACAGAGTTCGGGTTCTGAACGCATGTGATATTGGCGAACATATGTGTGCATTGTTTATTACTTTGATTTATCAATGGGTGAGATTTTTTCATAGATCAAACTCGATATCTTGGGTAATAACAATGTATACATGATGTCTCGAGCAGTATGCATGAGCACTGTGTCCTGGTGCACCAGGTTGATGATGTTCTCTTGAGGAAACACAAGTTCATGTTGAAACCCTGCAGGTGGAATTTATTCCGTACATGGTAAAGCTTGTGTGGTACTACTCAAGGTTTTAGATGTTAATTAATTATAGCTGTCAGAGACTGACATAATTAATTAATGAACATTATATCTTAAACACGGAGAATGACTGGACTAAAGGAGAAAGCATATTCGTAAATATGTATTAAATTGGCAGGTCAGTTTTACTTCTTTAGTGGAATAAAATTAAAACTTAATTTATTTAATTATATCATAAGTTTATTGGATATTGGATATTAAATAAATTAGTGGGCCAATTTAATATTCTTCTAGATCCCTGTTGTAGCCCAATTGATTGATAGTGGACTGGATATTGAACTTGAGATAGAGGCCCAAACCCAGTAGGGTTGGGAGTTAAATTTTCGGCCACCTCCCCTATAAATAGAGGAGGTGGGTTGAAAATTACAACATTAATATATCATCCCCTCTTTGTCTCTCAAAGTTATCCACAGATTTGACAAACCTATCTAGTAGATTTTAGCCCACTCTGAATCTAGATACAGTCCGCCAATACAATAGAAGATCTTGGAGTGGAATTGTGCAGTGGCTGATTTTGTTGACATAAGTGGCTTTTGTTTCTACATTCATTCAACAGCAAGATTAGATCTGTAATCTTGTCCTCAGACTGTCTGACAATTGTAAGTAATTCGAATCTATGTCTTCCACTTTATTAGATTCATTTTGCATGGTTTTGTGCGTGACGTGATAAACATGCATGTGACATAAAAATTATGATTTGCATGAACATGGCTTAATGAACAACCAATAGATCATGCGGTGGTTTAATTCGAAAAACCCCAACAAAAAGATCATCTATTTTGGGATTATTTTTATCATCAACTATGTCATTTGTTATGGTAAAGTTGGGTGGAGATTGGCAAGCACCATTAGGATTACCCTAAGGAATATTTAAAAAATGTTGTCGGACTCCTTGATTGTAGTGATTTTCTCCTTGAAAACTTTGGTTTGGGCGACCATTGTTGCTCCATTGCTCGACATATTTCATCGCTTCAACTCCTTAGATTTGCTCATTCCTTGAGCTCAATGAAGAATGAGTGATGGCTTCAATCTTTTTATTGAGAATTGTCATTTGGGCCACCAAGATTGACAAAGATTAAACTTCGGATGTAGGAGCCACATTCTTCAAGTGTTTCACTTGTTGTCTCTCCCGGGGCCATTGATAGGAATTCGTGGCCATGTCCTTGATAACTTTCATGGCATCATCGGGCCCTTTTCCTAACAGTGAGCCACCCGATGCGGCATCCAATAGTCTTTTCATATCTTGATTGGTTCCATTGTAAAATATGCACACTTGGTGGTCAATACCAAACACATGAGTAGGGCACTTTCTTAACATTTCACAAAATTGTTCCTATGCATCATTAAAACTCTCATTATCCCATTGGTGAAATTGTGTGATCTTACCTTTCAACTTTAACATCATACTCAGAGGTAAAAATTTATGTAGAAATTTTGAAACCAAATCAGCCCATGTTTCAATAGATCAAACTCTCAAACCCTGATACCATGTTCGTGCTTTTTCTTTAAGAGAAAATTAGAAAAGTTGGAGGCGTATTGCGTCATCCGGGACTCCATTGAGCTTCACGGTCCCACACACTTGTAGAAATTGATCAATGTGCTCATTTGGATCTTCATCGACTCATCCACCAAATTGGTTTTGTTGTATCATTGAGATTAATTCGGGCTTCAATTCTTGGCCCATTCATCACTCTTTCATTTACAATGGGTTGGAACATGTTTCTAATGGGCAGTTGCTGCACTTGAACCTGGACATCTCGTTGCTCATTCAATCTTTGTTGCATCTCCTCAAATTGTCTTTTGTAGACGATGAACAAGACCTTCATTTTCATTTCCCATAATTATTTCTCTTTTTTTCAATCTCCCTTTATCCATGAGAAATAATAACCTCACGTTCAAGGAGTGCTCTCCTATACCGTGTGATCATGCACCACCTTCAAAGCACCAATAACAAAAAGTAAAAAATAAAAATAAACAAATAATGTCTAAATTAAAAATAAGAACCTTATCACAATAGCGCAAATTTAAAATACTAATTCCCCGGCAATGGCGCCAAACACTTGATGTGTGAAATTTTAGTTTTAAACTCGAATCAACTTGAAAGTGAACATGAAAATGTAGCACAGGGTGAAATGAGGTCGAATCCACAGGGAAAAAGGAAATTAAATAAGCACGTACTATGACATCGGCTCTTATTTGTTATCTAGATGACGAAATGGATAATTGCTTGATTTAAAACTAACTAAATAATAAAGCAAAGTAAATAATTGTAATTAACAAATAAATTGGGCAATTAAGGAAAGGAACACTCTCGGGGTTGGTTTTATTGATTAATTAACACAAAATCTAATTATAATGGATGCTTAATTTCCAATTTAAGATTATCAAGGTGATCTCAAATTTATTATATATCTCATCTCGAAGCATATAGAATATGGGGCACATGCATATGATTATTGTCTCCAATCAATACCTAAGTGTGTTTATCAAGAGCACCAAGGATCTATGCCTCAACAACTATCTCAAAACCTCTCGATTTTGTTAATAATTGCTCTTTGAATTCTAGGATCCTATGTTGAAGCTCATCTCTCGAATTTTGAATCAACATAAATAATCATGCTAATTAATTATCAACTAGTTCTCACCAATCAACAATACATAACACCCATACATAACAAGAATCCAAAGCATAATCAAGAACCATTAAACATCCAAAATAAACATCATTTATATCTCATAATCCAAATAAAACCAACACCCAAGAGTATCAAAGATTTAGCTTCTCATAATTATATGGGTAACCAAAATCTCTACAAGAAAAAACATGATTTTAACAAAATTAAAAAACAAAAGAACCCGGATGGATGTTTTGGCCTTCAAATCTTGCTTCAACTTTGTTCTTCTTGCCTAATCTTCAATTCCCTTTCTTCTCTCTTCTTCTCCAAGTATTTTTCTCTCTAAAAGTGGCTAAGGGTGGAATATGGAATGACCTAATTTTGAATTGGGGTGAGTTTATATAGTGGAGGAATAAAAGAATTAAAAGAAAATCAAAAATGGGAGAAAAAAGATGAAAAATCCTAAAACGTGACGCAGGGGCGCGACACGGGGCCGGTCGCACCCCTTCGGCTGGCATCGCGCCAGGCTGGCATGACCTGCATAGAGGATGGCTGGCTTGAGTCGCATTTCAAATGGTGAAAATACCGCCGCGGACTCGTGACGCCGGTCGCGGTGCTGGGGCTGGCTCGGGTCGCGCCTACAGCCCTGCTCCGATACCTTTCACGGTTTTGCTTCATTCTCTCTTGTTTTTTATCCGATTGAGGTGATTCAACTTGCACCATGCTCCCAATTCGATCCTATATCTTTCCATGGCATTGAATCACTCAAAAATTCATTTATTCATCCACAATTTTCTGCAAAACGCAAACAAGTAACAAAACTCTCAAGTAGGAAGGTTAAGAGTGCAATATGGGTTAAAACACATGAAAAACTCTTCAATTCACTTTATTTAAACCTCAAAATATTGTACCAAAATACCACTCATCAGAATCCAACTGACAACTGATCAATTCAGTTCTGTTGAAACACTGGTCAGTAGTAGAGATCGAACTGCTGAACAGCTGTCTCTCCAGTTCACTTCAACCAATCAGTTGGTAGTATCCCAACTAATTCAGGATAAGCTTTTCTTTCACACTGTTCATCAAGCTTATTTTTAAATAATTACCGTTGTGATCATTAATTTCTCAATCTTACATCCAACGGCCTCAATTTCAAAATGGGTTCACTGTTCATTAGTTGCCATTAAAGTCTCGGTGCTAAGTAATAAATTAGCAATTACAAAAGTAGAAATGAGAGACAGAAATCTGTGTTATATAAATAGCAAAATTTGCAGAAAATATTTTGCTATTTATGGCAACTACCATTTTTAAATTTCATCAGCTCTCAGCCGCTTGATCATAAAGTTATTAAACAAGTGGACGACTGAGATGCATGCATTATTTACTCAGCTGATTGTCCATCAAATCAGATAGCTGATCAGCTACAAAGCAATCGAGTGCTCTCGATATATGTATGCAAAGCTAACTATTTATATGCGAAGGAGATTGGATCAAATCACTTTCAAAATCTCTATCCTTCTCTTTGCCATCTCTCATTTTTATTCAAGCTTTTGTTCTTCTAATATCACCATCTATATCTGCGGAAATTAAACTTCCATTTCACATGATAAATATCGAATTCCTACTTGAAAAGATGAAGAAGGATAAAATTCTCGACCTAGAGCTTCTCAACGCTCGGATAGGTCCAAAAATATTTCTCAAGCTCATTCGGCCATTTGAGAACACCGGGTTACTACCATTTCTGCAGACTATGCCTGCCATGTGTATTCTCAATCATGTTGCCAAGTTTTACTACAATGCCGATATCATTAATGACAACATTATCTCCGTCGTGTACAATTATATCATCATGGTGACTAAAGACACGATGATGACCTTATTCTAACTTTCCGGCGAAAGACCAAAGGTGCATGAGCTGGTCCTCCTCAACAAGTTCGAGTTGTGGAGCGCCCGGAAGCATCCACGTATTCATCATCGAGATTTCTCTCACAACTTAAATGATAGCCTCCCTCAAGAGTTTGTCCAACTTTTGGACATCGTTGGCCATATTTTACAAGGTAACTTTGAGACCATTCAGTTCAATGATGTCAAGGCTCATTTGATGGACACTTTACATTTCGGATGTAAAGCTGACTAGGCCTCCTTCATCCTTACACAACTTTGCCTCAATGTTCGGCGATTTGAAATAGATCGCAAGACTGGTACCTTTTGAGTGAAGGTTAGGTTTGTCGATCGCCTCAGCCACATTATTCTCAATCAAATTAAGGTGACAGTTCCAGGTGGAGAACCTCTTGGAAGAAGGGACATTCTCCCCACCATCTTCCACAACCGGAAGAATAGCGGCAGAGCTGGAAGCTCAAGGTAAACAAGGCAACCGCCTACCAAAGCTAATGGCCCTGATAAAGGAAAGAAGCCATTACTTGAAGATGACAGCCCCACCCAAGAAAAGCAGACAATAACTGAGAGTGAACTGCTCACTCACATGAGTGATCAGTCAACTGCCCCAGCCAGTGCAGAACTCCCTTCCTCAGTCCGCAAGGACTTTCTTGAAGAGAACTTCAATCACATTCTAGATCATCAGCTGAAAAGCTGCTTTGGTCTCATTAAGGAGTTTGACTTCTCCCTATTTGAGCAACTGAAGAGATATCTCCGATACCATCTATGGAGATTTCAGGTAGATGATCTCACAATGCTTTATCTGATTGAGACACGAGGCGCAGCCTTCTAGATAAATGAAGGCCACTAGAGCAAGAATTAGATGAATCATCTTTTCAACACGTCGCCTACACTCTCAGAGATCATGGATTCGATGATTAAAAGAATCCAGTGCGCAGTTCCAGCTGAAGCACCTCTACCGAATAATGAGCCAACCAACTCCTCCGATGATGAAATCTTCAACAACATGGCATCGATCACTTTTGGAGATCAAGATCCCTCTTCTCTCCCTGATCTTGGTCATCTAATGCCAATAGAAGAGGCATATGCATGGTTGTCTTCTCCAATGCCCTATCATCTAGCTCTCCCAATATTTGACAACACTTTGCAACAACATTCTCCTTCTTGCCAAATCTGTCAGCTTCATCACATAATCAGTAACAATTCACCCTTTTAGATGATACCAAAAAGGGGGAAGATAAGAATGATGATGGAAATTTAACCCTTTGGGAGCAGATCTAAAGAGAAGCACAACTTCGGGGAGAAGCAAAATTTGAGGAGGAAGTACAGCTTGAGCAGCAAGCTTGGAGCATTCACAGCATCCCTGGTGTTATAGAGAAAGAAGAATCGAGCAAGAAAAGAAGGAGTTGAAAGAGCAGTTGAAAAGTCACCTGAAGGAGCTGAGTGAAAAAGGAAGTCAAAATATCAAGATTTTATATTTTTCTCACTCTTTATGATAAATTCCCTTCTTACATGCTCTCAGATTATGCTCTATGATCCAATATCATGATTTGATTATAGATTATGCTCTATATCATGATTCCTTTATGCTCTAATATGGTAGTTTAAGCTATGCTCTGACACTATGGTTTCATGCTCTGATATTATAACTTTCATGCTCTATGACTCAAACTTAAGGACACACAATTCCACAATAGCTAGGTCTGATACCAAGCTCAAACTGATAAAGCTTAAGTGATTCAAGCACCTTGCTTCTATGCTCATATATCAAGCTTGAACTGAACTTCCAATGCTCATGATACCAAGCTTAGTGGCTTAAGTGACTCTGATACCAAGCATGAGTGTTTCTGGCATGAATGTGGCTCTAATACCAAAACATGGTGTTTTGAAATCATGATTAGATTGTAGCATGAATAACTCATGAAAAGCTTTTGTTGGGCTTCCTAGCCCATTTGGTTTGGCCCAAACATTGAAGGCCCACTTCTCTTTAATGTTGCTGTTGACCCGACCCCTTGGCTGTTCCCTATGTGACCCTTCATTACTCTAGATCCTTCTATTAATGAAGGAGGACTCGAGCACTGTTCATCATCACTCACATTCATATCTTTCTCTCTCTTTCTCTCTCTCTCTCTCTCTCTCTCTATACTCTCTGAGTGCATTTTCTCTCTACCTCTTGCGATCCTTGATTCAAGCCCTTGTGCTTGAAGAGCTGAGTGCTCAACTGAACCTAGCTTACGGTTCAGTTCGTCTGGATTCATCACCGGCATGACTGCCGGTGATGGGAACCAAGAGGTGTAATCTCTGATGTATCTCATGATCAGCACCAGGCCAGATATTTCTTACTCTGTCTCTTGCCTAAGAAGATATATGTCAAACCCTGGAATGCCACACTAGGAAGCCATGAAATGGCTTCTTAGATACTTGAAGTTCACTTCAAACTATGGCTTGACTTTCTCTAAGTCTGATGATGGGGTAAAATTAGTGGGTTATGTTGACTCCAACTATACAAATGACAGAGACAATAGGAAGTCTACCACTTCCTATGTATTCACTTTGTGTGGATCATGTATTAGTTGGAAGTCACAACTTCAACATATTGTAGCTCTCTCTACTACTGAGGCTGAATATGTTGCAGCTACTGAAGTTGTTAAAGAAGCCATCTGGTTAAATGGCTTGTTATCTGAAATTCGTTTTGCTAACTCTTCTTCTTCTCTATTTTCAGATATCCAATCAGCAATACAACTATGTAAAAATCCTGTATTTCATGATAGAACAAAACACATTGATGTGAGGTTTCACTTCATTAGAGATGTGGTGGAAAAAGGTGAAATACATCTGGAGAAAATCCCCACTGAGTTCAATCCAGCTGACATGGGAACTAAGTGTCTCCCTTCTGACAAACTTCTCTCATGCCAGAGAATTTTTAAGTATGATCTTGGTTAACTCTTTCCAAAACTCTGCTCTTGGCTTTATGTTTATTTTTTCTCTGTACAGTTTGTTTATTCCTTTACTTGGTTATGTGTTAACCCCTTCTAACTATATGTTATGTTTCTCTCCTGTCTTTGTGACTTTGTAGGGAGAAACAAAAAGGCAATGATGAGTCCTTTCGTAACCCTTAACGAAGACCAGTGCACATCAAATGGCCAAAATGTAGAGAATGTTGGGCTTCCTGGCCCATTTGGTTTGGCCCAAACACTGAAGGCCCACTTCTCTTTAATGTTGCTGTTGACCCGGCCTCTTGGCTGTTCCCTATGTGACCCTTCATTACTCTGGATCCTTCTATTAATGAAGGGGGACTCGAGAATTGTTCATCATCACTCACATTCATCTCTCTCTCTCTCTCTCTATACTCTCTGAGTGCCTTTTCTCTCTACCTCTTGTGATCCTTGATTCAAGCCATTGTGCTTGAAGAGCTGAGTGCTCCACTGAACCTAGCTTACGGTCCAGTTCATCTGGATTCATCTTGGTCTCCTCGTGCGAGTAGCCTGGATAGCTAGGGTTCAGTCTCGGCTCACCGGAGGTCTGAGCTTGTTCTTGAGAGGTCTGTGTGTTTGGTCGCCGTCTCTTAGCCTTCTTCTGGTCTCGGTGTGTCACTGGTCACTGTGTCGTTAGGGTTTTGGGTTCAAGGAACCCTGTGCTTTCGCTGCTTTTCCGACTGCACTCTCTATCCCCTGAGGGATGAATGGCACGACTACTGGCGACGAGAACCAAGAAGTGTAACCTCCGGGAGCATTGATACCCTACAGCTTTGATACCAATCATGACTGTTCTAAAATCATAGCATGAATGACTCATGAAAGAAAGTGCTTATAGCTCTAATATCAAGGTCATCTCCGATGCCAAGCTCAAACTAAATATTCATACTAAGCTCTAATATCAAGAACATCTCTGATGCCAAGCTCAAACTAAACATTCATAATTCTGAACTCTCTGATTTTACCAAGCACTAACCTTAACCTATAAACTTTGAACTTTAAACTCTACACCTTAACTTTTACCCTACAAACTTTAATTATGATCAGGCATAATCTATTCTATTTAATTATGTCGAAGCATAATCTATATTCGTTTATTGTGATAAATCATAATCTATATTCTCAATAATTATGATGAAGCATAATCTATGTTCTCAATAATTATGGCAAAGTATAATCTATGATCTCAATAATTATGGCAAAGCATAATCTATGTTCTCGATAATTATACAGCAGTATAATATTATGTCCTCATTAATTATACAACAATATAATACTATTACTCTAGCAGAGATTTGAGCAGATAATTCCTCAAATATTTTATTTGGATATTCTAACTATGACTATCACATTTATGAGTTAATAACTTAAATATAGATAGGTTTTGCAAATAAACCTACCTTGATTAGATCAATTCAGGTGATCAAACTTCTCGATACTCATCCGCCATCTTCTTTGACTGGCTCAACAGGTCCTACAAGGTCAAACCTTATTTTAGGACTGTTGCTCTAATTTTCAGAACTCGACTTTAATTTAATTGGAGCTTTTATTCACTTTAATTATATTTCAACTAAGAATGCGTAACTCTAGAGACCTCGAATAATTCCACTATAGAAGGAAATAAATTCCAAAATATAATTTCTGATTTAATGAGACCAAAAAATTTGACAGATGTCACTTTCCGTAACTTGCCATTTTAATCAAATTTTACTCAGCTAACCTCGATTGCACTTTTCACTTGTCCAAAAATTATGAAAATAATCAGGCATGACCCCCACATATATCTTTATTAAACTATATAATTTTCGGAATTTTTTGAAATCACATGCTCTAGTTATAAAAATAACTGCCTAATTAAAATAATAGACTTTAATCAAAACTTTCGGAAAATTACAAAACTTGGCAGTCCTACAGGAAATAATATTTCGAGCAACTTTCTAGTTAAAACTTTTTCGATTTGATAACTCAAAATGGGTGAAAATGGGGAAAAAATCAAAATTGATCGGGGCCCCCTTTATTTTTCACTTTTTCCGACAGTTTCGCCGGTTTCCGGCCACCGAACGACGACGCACTCAACATACAAAATGAAGTACCAATAAAATACACAACATATTAAAATTTCAACTATAAAGGATAAGAAATGAACCGAAACGAGACATTGAAAACGGCGGCGTGACGGTGGCACGACGTCGGTGATTTCCCCGGCCATCCACGGCAGCTATGGCTCTCCGACAGCTTTTCGGCGCTCGACAGCTGCTCTCACAACAACACCCCCCCAACAAAAGTTAACCTGAGTCCGCATGCATGATTTACTCAGGGCAGACCCGGGTTTCTCTTATTCGTCAATACGAACTAGAGAGAGAAGAGAGAGAGAATGAGCAAGGAAAAGTGAATCCCCAAGCCCCCTATTTATAGGAAAAGTGGCTCCGAGGCGGGTATAACTTTTTTGGATATAAAATACTGATAAAGCGTTTTCCGGATTCAATCAAAGTTGCTTTATTCAATGACGAGGTCCAAATGACCTCCAACACAAAATCCGAAAATACCGGGAGACTTGTTGGATCGAGTACTATTGAACCAACCCATTTTTTAAAAATGAGGAGGTCATTTGAGGAAAATCGAAGAAAGATTCAATTTTCAAAAGCAAATTTACTATTCCGCCCTGTTTTACTGAAAACGCTCCCGAGCGTTTGATTGACCTCTGATTGAAAATTCGAAAACACGAATGGATTCCTTGGGTGATTTTCTATGGAATCAAATTGTCGAAACAAGACTCGAATCAATACATAAGATTTCATAATGATTCGAAAATCACGTCTTTACGAAAAAAATATTATTCACAAGTTTTTCCCTTTGCGATTTTCAATTACGGGACTCCTATAGAGATCAGAATAAAATTCTGAAGCACCAACAACTTCATAGGTTGTTACGTTTCAGAAAAGACCAATATTGACTATCTTCCAACGGCAAATGCAAAATCTCATCATCGAATTTCACATAAAATACACAAAAAGTCACGACTTACATCTGTTTAACTTTATTTTAGCTCCAATTATTTTCTTTAGTCTTCTAAATAAATTTAAAAAACTCCTTAAGATATTCTGAAATTTTGGGATGTTACACAAAATTTACAAAAAGAGAGTTTCTATTTGCACAACTAAAAGTACTCTTTGCACCACAAAAGAAAAAATAAAATAATTTTGAAGTTACCTAAATGCCCTTTACTTAAAAAGAAAAAAAATCAAGTGTGGTTCGAAAATGAAATTTCAAACTCACCATGTTTGTTCAAATTTCCATTTTCGAACATGCATGATTTTTAAAATAAGTCTCGTTTGAAAATGAATTTTCGAACAAACATGATATGTTAGTTCGAAAATGAATTTTCGAACGGAGTCTATGAATTTCTTTTAAGTACAGTTCGAACACGCGACTTCAAACATATCCATCACGTTTGAACACAAAACTTCGAACATATTCAGAAAGTTCGAACAGACGACTTCAAACGGAACGTGAATTTATTTATTTGTTTATTAGTAAGGGCTTTTAGGTAAATTTATAACTAATAAAAAAATAAAAAATAATTTATGGTGCAAAGAGTAAAAATAGTTGTGCAAATAGAAACTCCCATACAAAAAATCTGAAAAATGAAATAATGATAATAAATATCTCATTTTTAATAGTAATAAATTAATAAAAATAACTCATTTGGTAGATAGTGCGTAGATAAATTGATTTGTGGACAGTCATCATGAGAATTATCGGGAAAACAAATTAAAAAAAAGAGAGGCAAATAAGATGATTCATGAAAATATTTTGAAGGATTTTCTTTTTTTCTCCATGATTATTGGGATTACAACATATGAATTAAGCCAGAATTGTGATTGTTGAAGTCAAATATGTTTATTATAATTGTAATTTTTATTTGGGAAAATATTTTAATTATAAGTTACATACGTGCTCAAAATATTAAATACTAATTTTTAACTTTATGGGTGCAAATTGGGAAATGAATAATATAAGATAATAAATAATATAATACATTACCTAAATATAAAAATTAAATATGCTTTAGATGACTTGTGAAACGATTTTTATTTATAACAAATCCCAAAAGTAAATTATGATAAATAATTTTAATTATATGTTACCGAATATAAATATACAGTATGTGGTTAAAATAATGTCTCTAATATAACGAACCAACTAGCATTCCACCCGTGCGATGCACGGAGTATTATATTTTTTTATTATTTTTTTAAATAATGAATAATTCAATAAACATGTTTGTATAGAATATTATGAGAAAGACATATATATTTTTTTGTAAAATTAAAATATGTTAAAATCAAGAAGATGAATATTGCACATACGGGTGTTTGAACGCTAAATATAGTAGCTTTTTAGGTTGAAATGAAATCGCTTTTCACAAATAATCCAAGTAGCATTTAAAATGTCTTATGTTCACAATTTCATTCCATTATTTTATACAATGATTAATTAAATATTAATTAAATAAATTTGAGATGGACTTGGGTGGCCCCTGGCTTTGATTTTTTTCCTCCAAAAAATGTATACCCTAAAATTGACGCACTTGTCAACCCTAACGCGTAACCTTGCCACCGCGCTTATTACCATACTAAAGCCCATATTATTTTTTCACGAAATAAATATAAATCCTAAAATAAAATTAGTGAATCTTAAAATTAAAGTGAATAACGCGTGAGCCCGTACACTTCACTCAATAATTAATTGAGATGTAATAAACTCTAACTAAAATTAATAAATCTTAATCGGGATGAAATCATATAAGCAAAGTAGTAATGATGATACTTTGAGATTATGGGTGATACTTTTTAGGTTATGATTCATACTTTTTCTAGGAATTTGTTTTTTTTAGGCGGGTCAGGCGAGGTGGTCACCAGTCTGATGGTCAGGCGATCTGACCAGAATATTTACCAATAAATTTTAAATTATTTTAATTAATATGTGGTAAAAGAAATATGAATTCATTTAAAAAATAGTCCACAACTAAGAGAAAGTAATATTTTTGTTTATTTATGAATTTAATTATTTTTTCTAATTTGTTGGTTATAACCGATAGGTTTAACATTACATTTGAAATAAATGGTCAAACTATTTTATTTTTAAAGTATACCCATAAGAAATTTTACGACACTTATTGATGTTTATAAAGGGACTTCCTCTACTGTGCAAGGGGCACAACTCTACTTGATGTGTAATTTTTTAAAATTAAATTGTCTCATTTTGATGTCTTTGAAATATTTTTTTCATTTTTTTCTTTATTAATTGAAACATTAAACCTAAAAAATATCAAATTCAATTTTAAATGATCATAATTGAAATAATTATCTAAATAATTAAAAGTAAATATATATCATAATAATGTAAAAAATAATCAACCATAAATAAAAATGTATTAACTAAAAACTCTTTAAAATATTAAACCCTAATCATAAAAAAAATAAATCATAGGTAAAAACTAAAAATAAAAATTCTAATTATGAAATAATTAACCCAAATTAATAAATATAAACTAATGACTTAACAAAATCAACTAATTTTGGATAATCAAAATTAATTTTTAATTATAAACTAAAATATAAAAAAATTATATGCCCTATTTTGAACAATCAACACTAATTAATAATTAAAAATTATATATAATCCTAGTTATGAAATAAAGAGTCCTAATTATGAGCAAAATTAATAACGAATAAATGATTCTAAAACCTTAATATGAATTAATTCAAAATTTACAAAAAAAAATTAATATTAAAACATCTAATATAAAAACGTTAAAAATTACACCGCATAATCTGGAGTGTCAGGGACACGACATGTGATCCTCTTCTACCGATAAACTGAAATTATAATCTCAAATTTTAATTTCCGATTATTAATATATATATATACACGTATGTATATTTATAATAAATTATATTAACAATAAAAAATCAATTAGTTGGACGAAAAAAAAAGGCTTAACATGTATTTACATGGGGTAGACGCTGCGACCTCGAAAAATTACAGAAACGCCACTAAAAAAAATGAAATAGTACAAAAAATTTACAAAATGAATACAATAACAAATAATATATATATATATATATATATATATATAAAGCACACGAAAAATGTATATTTTGAGTCTTTGATGTAAAGAATTGCATGGATATCATAGTCTAAATAAATTAGTCTAACCTCTCGATCATGAAAAAATGCTCGTAAAAAGATAAAGCTTCAAAGCCGACCATATGATGTTGAGAGGATTTCATGTCATTGACCATAAAAAAAATGTTGTAAGCAACTGACATAGAGAGAAAAAAAACTATTATTAGTGATGGATAAATAAATAAATTATATATAAAAATAACTATGTACAGAGAAAAAAAAAACTTCCATATAAAAGTCTTTTTTTTTTTTATCGCGAATGGTATGTTGAACCAGAGCTATAAAATGTCAATTGAAGGGTCACAAAATTATAGTTTGATTGTAATACAAACAATCTTTTATATGTAGTCATCAATCAATCTAATAAAAGATTAAAATTTTTAATAAAAATCAATCTTTTAATTAAGGTACAATATATACAATCTCAATCAATAAAATACGTCAACTATTTAGCCACATATCTATACATATATAAACGTATATTATATATTTATGAAAAATTATATTTTTTTTATTGAAAATGACCACATTTTCAATTATCGTAAATATCAACCAAATTTTTGGGTGAGAATTAATAATATAATTTTATTAAGTTAACACGTAACATAAACAATTAATTGTAATTAGTAATTAGCACTACATATAATAATAATTAATCCAATTTTTGACTTCGTAGGATTCGTGTTAAATTGAAAATTTCACCTAGTGTAAATTTAATTTAAAAAAGTTAAACATATTTTAGTTCTTTAATTATGGAAATTATATTATTTGATTTGGCATATATCTCATTTTTAGGGTATGAATTAAAATGCAAGTAAACATACTAACTAATTATATTTTGTATGTCATAATGTATCGAGATACAATATATTATATTATATTATATTATATTATATTATATTATATTATTAGTAAGTGTATCTAAATTAAGGTAAATTATAAACTAATTTAATTATAATATATATACATTATCATAATTAATATTTTTATTGATATCTACACACACCATAATTAACAGTGCAACACAATATATAATATAGATTTACGTATTCATATAAGATTTTTATATTTATGGAAACATATTAATATTTATTCATTTACAAAGAAGAAAATTGATTTTTTAATATAAAATATTATTTTTTCTTTTTTGGAAAGTGAAAAAGGGCGGGAAACCCACATTCTTCTATTTTCGGATGCGGAGTCGTATATTATATAGATAATGAAAAATGTGAATTTTAGAATATATGTACAAACAAATTATTATCTAATTTATACCAAAATAATTAACATATATAATATTTTAAACTAAAAACTAGCTTGGTAATATTTTTTTAGTTGTTTTCATCTTCGGCCAAATAATTATAAATATATATTTTTTAAATGTGTTAAAACATTAGATATGTATAATTTTCCAATTTATCCCAAAAAAAATCTAACTTTTTTATGTTTATTTATACCAAAGAAAAAAAAAATCCGTATACTATCTATATCCATATAAGTAAAAGGATTTGCCATAATATTAAAATGTGTATCAAATAAAAGAAACAAAATACATGCCATATTATTTTTAAATGTTACATTTTATAATTTTATCTATTTATAGTTTGGACTGTGTGTGATTATTAAAAGTTACGGGTCAATATCGATAAGACTGACTAAGATCTAAATCCAAACACAATCAAACACCAACAATGCAAATACACCACTTGATGTGTTTGGATTCAAATATTAACATGTTTACGTATTTTTATATGTAACACTATCTAACACAAGTTTTTGTTTCTACTAATTAATTGTAAATTTAGTTGAGTAGCTTTCACAATGAAATTCATATTTCTTTAATCCTAAAGAACTCGATCGATAATATATCTCAAAAAATAGAAAAGAACATACATCAAATTTGATAAAAAAAAATACAATACAAATTTATATTTTTGATCATGCACGTATATAATTTATATTTTTTGTTACATACTATATAGATTTTAGTTCTAATATATACTTTCTAAAAGAATCATATAATTGTATATATTTTATCCGTGCATCACACAATAGGTCATTCTATATTTTTTTTTTTAATATGAACACATTATAAATTAATTTTTTTTAATGAACAAATTATAAATTTTGAATGAAATATATTGAAAAGTTTGAATAAATATAGTTATTAAAGTCTATAAATTAAATATCTATACACGCTTGCAATTTAAAATATCTGAAATATTTTGAATTAATTAAATCTTTAATATTTTAGCATTTTAAACTAATTTTATATCATATGAAAGAAGCAATAAATATTTTTACGGATGAACAAATTATAAATTATAAGGCTTAACAATGTAATTATAACACATTTATTGGTCTTTCAAACTAAGATCAAGTGTAAGTATGTGATTCTATAATGTTATATTTTAGGGAAATGTCAAAGATATATTAATAATCATACTTAAGTAAAGGAACAAGCTAGCTAAGTCGAACAACATACGTGATAATTTTGGACTTGGCTAAATGAATATACATCAATTATTATACATTTTTTTTTATTTGTCAAACAATGCATGCATTCCGCCACCAGAGCTACACAAAATTTGAAGAGTTGATTATAAGAATTGAATGTGCTCGGGATAATTAAACTTTTAGTCCCATTAGAATAGGGTCAAAACATTTTTGGTCCCATATCTTTCGTTTTTAGTCCCATAGTTTATTAGCTCGACACTTTTGGTCCCAAGTATTTTTTTTTTCGACACTTTTGGTCCCAAGTGTTTTTTTCTACATTTTTAGTCCCAAGTGTAGTATATGTATGTGTATGTATACATACATACATATATATATATATATATATATATTCAAATGACATTTTAGCTTCATATTTTCAGTAAATCATTAAGAAAAAAAGAGGAAAATATCTAGCAAAAAATCTAATAAGAAAATTTCATTTTTTGGTCCCATTAGACACATCCGAATTCATAAATGGTCCCATATCGATGAAATAATTAATTAATAAGAAAAATATTAATTATTAATGGCATAATTAATGTTTTGTTGATCTTGCCTAAAAACACAAAAATTTAATTACTTAATTTTGATCAAAACAATAATTTATCCTTAATTTTACTCAATTGACTAATACATGGTTAAATTGACAATATTAAAAGAAATAGGTAAAATTCAAAAAATAAAATAAAAATAAAAGCTTGGTTTTGTTTTATACTATTAGGCCTATTATTTATTTTCATGTATAGATAATTACAAAACTAAAAAGATAATTTTTACTAGATATTTTTTCTTGATTTCATTTTGTTAATAAATAGATAAAATAAATAATAAATATTAATTATTAATTACAAACAATAACTATTGGTGTTGTTAGTCAAAATAGTTTATAATTATTATTAATTAGATTACAATAAAAATAAAAAAAATTAATTGTTAATGGCAAAATGCCTAACAAAATCATTTTAACTTCTTGCCAATATACGGTTTTTGTTCAGTAAAATTCTCGACAAAATATACGAAAAAAAAACTTTGAAAAAAAATATAAGAAAATATATACTGTTAGTTTTAGGATTAAAAATGTAGAAAAAAACACTTGGGACCAAAAGTGTTGAAAAAAAAAAACACTCGAGACCAAAAGTGTCGAGCTAATAAACTATGAGACCAAAAATGAAAGATATGGGACCAAAAGTGTTTTGATCCTATTCTAGTGGGACTAAAAGTGAAATTATCCCGAATGTGCTCTCATTAGGATATATATCTAAACTTGCATATGCAATCGCCCATAGTGTTTTGCTTCTCTACAGTTGGGATCATGGAGTTACATGTAATGGATTGAATTAGCTCGGCGAAACAACATAACAATCCATTTAGAAAGATGAAAACATCATAAAATCCATCTTATCATAGTTGATGGTCTTTTCTTTAATAAAGTCGAAAAAGGTGAAACATACATATCGAAAAATACACAAGTAATTCATAATTCAGTTGATATAATTCATATATTTAATTTATATAATAAAGTCATGATTGGATATAACTTTATTAGTGTACATATATATTTTTTATTAATATTTTATGTGCATCGCACAGGTGATATACTAGTGGAATAATACAATAACAAATAGTTTATGACCCGTTCAAATAGATTTAAAAGTTAATATTCTAATAATTTGAGAGATTAAGACTTGCAACCTTGTATATATATATTAGTAAATACCGGTGACTTGTACTTTTCATCGTATTGAGTTATATTTTATCGTATGATTACTATTAATCATCTATAGTTTTTCTTATTTTCATACAATTTCACATACGAATATCATCACATTTATAGATTTTTCTTTTTAATTTTTAATTCTAAAATATTTTAGTTAAATTTGCACAATAATTTTAACAAATAAAAAATTGGATGATATTGCACGAAAATATAATATACGAAAATCAATATAAAAATGTATATTGAAAACTAATTAAAATTAATATAAAAAATTATATGAATAACTTAGTAAAAAATCCGCACTCAATATTAACTTGTTAGTCCATTTTTTAGCAGCTTGAGTAAATTCATTTTATTTATACATACACAGATAATTTATAAATATAATTTTTTTTTCGTATTTACTTTATATACGTGTTTAGATATAACAATATGTGAAATGAATATACAAACTAAAAATATATAAATTTTGGAATATTTATTTGTCTATGGCATCTTACATTAGTAAAGGTTATGGAGCCCATTATTATCCTCAACTTTGAATCTTTCAATGAACAAATTATATTTTATTTACTACAATTAAATAAGACAAATATGACCTATAATTATAGTAATAATTATAGTAAATAAGACATAATATGACCTATTTATATACGTGTTTCGATATAACAATATGAGAAATGAATATACAAACTAAAAATATGTAAATTTTGGAATATTTATTGGTGTATGGCATCTTTCATTAGTAAAAGATTATGGAGCCCATTATTCTCCTCAACTTTGAATCTTTCAATGAACAAATTATATTTTATATACTATAATTAAATAAGACATAATATGACCTATAATTATAGTAATAATTAGACTAATTTATATCAATTATGAGTTTTAATAAATTCTATAACTCATTTTCGTATGTGCATAAAAAATATTGATTAATCTTGAAAATGATTGATAAATTGATTGTTTTTCATTCCTCAAAATTTGTTTGATATAAATTATTACCTAACAATGTATCTAAATTATAACAATTATTAGTATTGATAAATTAATATATGTTTATGAAAATATTGTTTGGGCGGGAAAAATATAACCTTGTTATTTATAGTGATTGCCTTTATAAATAACCTAGATTTAAAAATTAAAATTTCAACTAGTAAAGATACTAATTTAATTAATATGCGACATTCATAAATTATTACCTTATATATAAAATAAAATATAAACCCTATATTAAAAAAAATTTGATGGACATTTTTTAAGTTTTAATAATATTTTTTATTTAGAAAATTTAAATAATTAAATATGTGAATGGTTGTTAATTGTTATATATGAATGTTTTGGTGAGTTTTTTCATTTAAAGATTTGAATGGTTATTAATTGTTAGCTACATAACATACGGTGCTCTGATTTTAACATAGCAGAGAATCATTGTCCTTTGAATAAGAGGTTCATGTGCCTATTATGTTAATTTATAATAAGTTTAATTATGAAGACAAGATAACACGCAACCGGCGTTCAATTAATGTTACCTAGTTATTCTTAAATAATAATTAGTATTACACCCGTGCGATGCACGGATCGTACGGTGGGAGACATAAAAAATTTGTAAAAATAAATTAATTTACAATTAAATAATTAATAAAAACATAAGAATGATAAATATTTCCACAACATATTGAAGAACTATTATAAGTGGATGTTAGGAAAAACTATCAAGGAACCCCTAGATCAGGTTTTGATGAGATGTCAAAATTAGTTATGAAAAACTGACTAAAGTTCAAGTTGTAGATCGGAGCTGACCAGTCCAGGGCATAAAAAAGAAACTCAAGTAAAGTCAAAGTCAAACAATCTGAAGAATGGTCTACAAGCTGAAGGATACGTCATCCGGTCAAAATTCAACTCAGCTGAGGAGTCATACCAGTCAAAACAAGCTGTCAACCAAGTCAGCTGAGCTGAGGGAAAAAAGAGTTGACAAAAAAACTGAAGAAACTGATAAGCCCAGAACTGCTAACTGGAGCAATAGCCAAACTCAGCTGACAAGCTTGGAACTGCCAACTGGAGCAATAGCCAAACTCAGCTGACAAGCTCGGAACTGCTAACTGGAGCAATAGCCAAACTCAGTTGACAAGCTCAGAACTGCCAACTGGAGCGATAACCAAACTCAGCTGATAAGCTCTCGGAACTGCCAGCTGGAGCGATAATCAAACTGAGCTGACAAATCCAGAACTGCCAACTGGAACTCAAAACTGCCAAGAAAGCTGAAGCCAGAGAACCCTGGAGTTTATTACTTAAATCGGCGAATCTTGGAATAAATGCTCATACAAAGATCCTGGAATTTAATGAAGATTGATTGGCAGAGTAACGGCTACTTCAACCAAAAGCTCCAAGCGATTATTAAAGACCATCTTCCATTAATGAGCCAACAGAGCCACCGATCAATGGACAATGGAACTCAACGGTCATAAAATCACTCCTCTATAAAAGACGAGTGAATCAGAGTTTAAAAATACTCTTTTGGCCAACTCCTAACTCTACGCCTTCACAACTTTCACATATACAAGCAAGAGCTTTTCTTTCTCCCTCCCAATCAAGCTCAAGTTCAGCTTTTGATAGAAATTGCGAGAGTCCAACTGAGAAGAAGAATTTACAGAATCAAGATATTCAGCCAGCTGTTGACGATCTAGCCAGGGCAGCCTTCTCAGTTCCAGCTATTCAACGATCAACTACTCAGCTCAATTAAAGGAGCACATCAGTTGATACCCCCTGTTCAAGACTCACCTCTTGAAGATCTAAAGAGATCTAAAACCTTGTAAAGACGACAATAGCACCTACCTTCCTAGCGAGCAGTTAGGGACTTCAAGTGTGAGCCGTCGACCCGCTGAGGTAGCGAGCAGTTACCAGGTTCAGGCAACTGTCCTTCATTGTGTAATTTGTAAAGAAACTCAAGTTATATAGTAAAGTTGCCCTTCTACGGAAGAAAGAGAGGACGTAGAAGTTTGAGACTTCGAACCTCTATAAATCGCTTGTGTGCTGTACTATATTGATTATTGCATATCTTTGAACTGTACACAATATCACATAAGCTGCACTCAAACTGTCTTAACTGATCAACAAGTTTGTGCATAGATAAGTTTCATCAAGCGAGTCAAAGGGCCCTATTATTCCGCATCTAAAGTGAAAGTTTTTGAATCAGTTTATTCACCCCCCCTCTAAACTGATACCGACTCATCCGGGACCAACAAGTGGTATCAGAGCGGTTGATTCTAAGGATCAGCCGTTTCTGTAGATCAACTGAATCAGATCTACTTATCTGTGCTAACATTTCAGCTATGGAAAACCATAAGCTACCTTTGTTTTCAGTTGAGAACTATGATAACTGGAGTAGGAGAATGAAGGCACATCTCTGCTCAATTCATGAGAATATGTGGAAAGTCATCGAAGACGGTCCAATCATCATCATGATGGACAATGACGCTCACATAGTTGATATTAATCAACCGGTAAGGATCCTGAAGTCAACTAATCTTCTCACCAGTGAAGAGAAGAAGTTAAAGAATCTAGAGTTCGTTGCTCAAGCCGCATTGTTTCAAACTCTAGATGAAGATCGTACGAAGGATACAAAGAACTGCACAACTGCCAAGGAGATATGGGACCTACTAGCAGATCTTTGCAGAGAGTCTGAAGCCATAAAAGGAAACAAGCTCCAACTGGCAGTTAACAGGTATGAATCCTTCAAAATTCAGGCAGAAGAGTCCATCTCAAGCCTTGAAACTAGATTTCTAGGCATCATCAGTGAGATGAACAACCTCGAGAGATGTTATCTCAACTCTGAGATGAATTCCAAGATATTGGATCATCTCACTGACGAATGGGATATGAAAGTGATAGCCACAAAGGAATCAAGAAATCTAAATAGCATCACTCCAAGGGAACTATTTGGTTCTCTCAAAGCTCATGAGTACGGTCTAAACCGAAAGAAGGAAGCATCGACATCGTCAGCTTAAGACGCAGCTTTCTACGGCGAAAGGAACAGGTTTAGAGACACTCGAGGAAGAAAACCAAGGCAGATCTTCAACTGAACAAAAAGGAGAAGCAACTGAAAAGAAGGGGAATCTAACTGATGACATCAATGATCAGATCCAATCAGTTACCAAGTTGCTAGAAAAGTTAATGAGAGCTCGGGATAAACAATCAGTTCTATCTCAAACTGATGAAATCCCAAAAGTTGAGAAAACTTAACAACCAGCTGAACGGTCAGCTGAACCATTCAGGGGTAGCAACCGAAATCTTGAAGAGTGTTTCCACTGCCACAAACAAGGACATTACAGGTTTGAATGTCCAGAACTCCCTGAAGACAAGAAAGCCAAGGTAAAAAGAAGTTTCTTCAAAAGGAAAGCAATGGTTGCAAATCTCGAGAATGCTGTACTGGATGATTCAGACTATCCTTCTGGAATCGATTCTGATGGCTACAGCTCAGGCAGATAATGATGAAGTGGTTAGTACAGCTGACTCTCAAACCTCTTTTTATCATATCAATGAAGCAACTGTCTCTAGCAATGAATTTGATATGAAACTTATGATGCTAGAAGACCAATTAGCTTCAATTTCCTGCTTACATGTTGAACTGTAAGATGAAAATAATGAATTGAGAAACAAAGTTAGAAAACTGACCATAGATCATGAAAGATTGAAAGATCTTGAATCTTAGTTTATAGAATTTGAGAAATTGAAATTAAGAACTGCTGATCTAGAGGCTGGAAATCAAAAACTCAAACAAGAGATCAATGAGAGAGAAATAGTATCTCTGAAGTTTAAAAAGGGGTCTCAAATTTTAGATGAGATACTAAATTATCAAAGAACTGGATCTAGCAACTCAGGGCTAGGATATAGCAAGTTCACTGCCCTATAGAAGGGAAAAGCAGTTGCTCAACCAAGTAATAAGGGAATCCTAAAAGGGTTCACTAGATCTCATGATCAGCTAGCTGAGTCAATCAAAGGAAAAGGAATATTGAAAAATCCCCAGACTCAGCCCAGACAATTTGGTCAGTTCTATCAACCAAAAACACCAGGTCAGCTGAAACCCCAATTTCCAACCAAAACCATCAATTCATTCAAGTCAATCCAATCGTCCAAAGCCTCCAGTTCAACAAAGGCCACCAGCTCAATATAGAATGCTGACAAGGCAAACTGATAGGTCAGTTCATTTCAAAAAGAAGGATCAGTTTAGATCTCAAGCCTACCCTGCCAAGCAGTTCAATCAAAGCACTTCTAAGAGAGATCAAAGAAACTCATTTCAACCTTATCATCATTATAATGAGTATCTGGATTCAAAAAATCAACCAAGACCTGATCCAAAAGGGTTCAATCTAGTAAACTGGAAGCACACAAGGCATTGGCTTGATAGAAGAACTCAAAAATCTCGAGATAACTGCGTATTAGTTAAATTGTTTTATCCCACTAACTTTCAACGCGGGTATCATTCAACTGATTCTAGAAGAGTTGAAAGAAAGTCAAAACTGATCAAACGATCAAAATCAGTTGACTCTTTGAGTGATAAAAAGCCAAAAGTTTGGCAAGTTTGGATTCCTAAAGGCTTAATGTATCAACAAGGACCTGATATGAAACGGGTCCCTAAATGCTAATCCTTTTCTTTGCAGGACAAGAGCATCATATCTATGAAGAAAACCAAAGACATTAGGTATCTAGATAGCGGGTGCTCCAAGCATATGACCGTAGACAGAGAAGATCTCGACGGTTATGAAGAAATCAAAGGCCCACTTGTCACATTTGGAGACAATTCCAAAAGCCGAACCATTGGAGAAGGGTTCGTAGTCAAAGGAAAAGTAGTAGTGAATGGAGTCTCCCACGTGGATAGACTGAAGCACAAACTACTAAGCATCAGCCAGCTGTGCGACAATGGCTACTCAGTTGACTTCACCAAAAACTCCTGCAACATAAGAGACAAGTCAAATGGAGTAATTCTGTTAACTGGCATCAGGAGAGGCAACATGTACATTGTTGACTGGTCAACCGGCTACTCAGAAGCTTGCTTTCTTTCAAAAGGATCAACTGAAGCAAGCTAGCTATGGCATCGACGACTGAATCACCTCAATTTCAAAACAATCAACTACCTAGCCAAGAAAGAGTTAGTTGAGGGGCTTCCCAAATAAATATATAAGAAAACAGGTGTATGTGGACCATGTCAAAAAGGAAAGAAGGTGAAATCATCCTTCAAGAATAGGAGTCATCCTCCAGAAACAACTAACTGTCTTCAATTGCTATACATGGATTTGTTCGGTCCAGTTAGACCACAAACTCCAAAAGGCAAAAGGTTCACTCTTGTAGTAGTTGATGATTACTCAAGATATACATGGGTGGAATTTTTGAGGAGCAAAGATGAAACTTATGACAAGCTAACAGCGCTGATCAGAAGGCTACAAACTGAGAAGGAAAGATCAGTTCAAAGGATTCGTTCCGACAATGGAACTGAATTTATGAACCAACACTTGATCAGCTTTCTCAACCAGCTTGGAATCATTCATGAACACTCAGCTGCAAGAACTCCACAACAAAATGGTGTAGCTGAACGGCGTAACCGAACACTCAAAGAAGCAGCTCGAGCAATGATAGCTGATGCCAACATAACTGAAGGGTACTGGGCTGAAGCAGTCAACACAGCTTGCCATACTCAAAATCGAAGTGCCATTGTAGTAGCCCATGACAAAACCCTTATGAACTGTACAAGGGTCGTAAGCCTTCTATCTGATATTTTAAAATATTTAATTGTAAATGTTATATTCACAACAATGGCAAGACTCAATTGAAAGCTTTTAGTGCTAAAGCTGATGAGGGTATATTTCTTGGATATAACTCTCCTCATGCACAAGCTTATAGAGTGTTCAACAAACGAACTCTTGTTGTGGAAATAACATGTCATGTGGTATTTGATGAATTTGCTAATGAGTACAGGAACAAAGAAATAATAGACACTTCAGTTCAAGTACTACCTAGTGAAATTGAGAACTCGCATGACTATATGGATCACATTGTTCCAGAGCGGTTTGAAGTTTTACTAGAAGAAGGCAATGAAACTGGTACAAAACCAGTTGAGAACAACTTGGTCAATGAAGACACAAATCGTGCTGAGACCACAAACCCCGCAACTGAAACAGGGAGAAGAGCTGATGAAAATGTCGAACCAACTGATGAAAGAGCGACTGATGATGTCACCACAGAAGAGCCAGCTGAAGCTATCCTGCCCAAATGGCTCTGAAGCCACCCAACTGACAAGATAGTTGGTGATCTAGGAAGTCGAGTCCAGACCAGAAGTTCAACTGAGCATGCATTATTCACATGCTTCATATCTCAAACTGAACCAACAAACGTCAAAGAAGCCTTAGAAGACTCGGACTGGATCATGGCCATGCAAGAAGAATTGAACCAGTTTACAAGAAATGACATATGGTTTCTTGTTGATAGGCCAAAAACCCAGAAGGTCATTGGCACAAAATGAGTTTTTCCCAACAAACTGGATGAACAAGAAGTGATCACAAGGAACAAGGCTAGACTGGTAGCCAAAGGTTACTCACAAAGTGAAGGGATCGACTTTGATGAGACATTCGCACCAGTTGCAAGATTGGAAGCCATCAGACTGTTCCTAGCCTATGCAGCTCACTTCAACTTCACAGTCTACCAAATGGATGTCAAGAGTGCTTTTCTTCAAGGAATGCTCAAGGATGACGTGTATGTCGAGCAACCGCCAGGCTTTGAAATTGGTGATCAAGTCTTCAAACTGAAGAAGGCCCTCTACGGAATGAAGCAAGCCCCTAGAGCGTAGTATGAAACTCTCACAACATTTTTACTGAAAAATGGGTTCCAAAAGGGAGCCATTGATCAAACTCTATTCCGAATAGAACGATCAACTGAGATCTTAATGGTTCAAATTTATATGGATGACATAATCTTTGGATCAAAAAGCAAATATCTATGCACACGATTCGCTCAACTGATGCAAAGTGAATTTGAGATGAGCATGATGGGAGAAATGACATTCTTCCTAGGACTCCAAGTGAAGTAGCTGAAAGATGGGATCCATATCAGCCAGGCGAAGTATACCAAGGAGCTAGTCAAGAAGTTTGGAGTAATTAAAGGAAAAACTCTCAAGATTCCTATGAATACATTAGTTCAGCTAACTCTTGATAAAGAAGGAGAATCAGTTAGCCAAACATACTACAGAGGAATCATTAGGTCGCTACTTTACTTAACAGCTAGCCGGCCAGACATCTCCTATTCAGTCAGTCTATGCGCACGGTTTCAAGCTAATCTAAAGAAAAGTCATCTTGAAGCAGCTAAGAGGATTATCAAATATCTCAAAGGAACCATAAATATTGGATTATGGTATCCCAGAGATGACAGTTTGAGTTTGATTGGCTATTCAGACTCAGACTTTGGTGGATGCAAGATCGACAGAAAAAGCACCAGTGGAACATGTCAGTTTCTTGAAAGCAAACTGATATCCTGGTTGAGCAAGAAGCAGCACTCAGTTGCCACGTCAACAACTAAAGCAGAATATGTAGCTGCTGGAAGCTGCTGTGCTCAGATACTCTGGATGAAGCAACAGTTGAAGGACTATAAAGTTAAAACTGAAGAAGTACCTATCTACTGTGACAATAATAGTGCAATTGCGATATCTCAAAATCCAGTTCTGCATTCAAGAACTAAGCACATTGGCATAAGACATCACTTCATCAGAGATCACATCAAGAAGAAAGACATATGCATCAAATATATCAACACGGAGAAACAGATAGCTGACATCTTCACCAAACCATTGCCTGAAGCAAGGTTTATGGAGCTATGCATACAACTGGGGCTATTTGAGCTAGCATCAAAAGATGAAGATAGTCAACTGGAAGAAAAAGGTCAAAAAACTATCCCAGCTGAATAGAGGAACTAAACCAAAAGGCTTCAACTCATCAGAATGAGTAGTTCACAACTGAGAAAGTTGTTGAACTGATCAGTTGAGCACATAAGCTATCAGTTTGAACTGAAGCGAGAAGCTGTGCAAAGAAAGTAAACTGAAGTTGATCACCCTACCCTATCAACTCAACTGAATCATCAGTTCATTTGCTCAAACTGAGGCAAGGAGCAAGACAAAATTGGCCAAATGGTCTCAACTGATGATCCAATCAGTTAAGCAGAACGTACCAGCTGCAAAATGCTCAAACTGATGAAAAAGTTAAAGGAACTGGAATTAACTCAACAGGAGACATCAGTTCAAAAGTCAACTGAGGAAAAGCAGCAGAACTGAAGGAACAACTGAACTGAGAAACAACTGAATTCCAGCAGTTGAGGCCAGGAAGGAACTGATGAGAAAACATCTCAGTTAGAGCTGATCAACATGGAATCATCAGCTACAGTCGAAGCCAACTGATGACGTAATCAGTTTCAAGTCAAGAGGAAGCCACAAGAAAGAAACAGATAAGTTCAAAATTTTCAATAGTAGAAACGGTAAAAATACGTGTCACTCCAATATTACCGTTGAACTCTCTCTCTCTCCCCTCATTAATCCCCAACGGATAGAAACGAAAGGCCAATCAACGGGTCAATTGAATAAATATGCAGTGGGCTGGACAGGAGACTCTCGAGCAAAATCCAATCATCATCTTGAAGAGGATGCTTGCCATTCGTAGGAATCATCCACTTCCTGATCAGCAAACCCTGTTGGAAGTAATGAATGATCTACTCAACTAGGCCAATATAAGACTGCCACCTGTGCAAACTCAAGCTGAGCATCAACAATGGAAACAACCTCAAGTTCAACAGCATTGGTTGCTCAGTGAACTGCTAAAACTAAGGCAGCAACAGCATCGGCAGGTGCAGGACTAGTTCAATCAAGAAGCCCAGAGTAGTCAGCAAAGGGCTGAAACTTCTGCAGCTTACAACACAAGAAAAACTGCCATAACATCTGTGGCCAGGCAGTTAACGTTCGAAGCATCTCCACAGCTAGATGACATAATCATCGATCTCCTTGATGATTCTCCTGAGATGCAGACAGTTGACGAGCGAATAGCCAGCGATCTGGAATTTGAAGAGATGCTCAAGTCTCTTATTCTGTCAGAGCTTCCAAGTGATGAAGAGCCACATGAGCCAACTGAAGAGACTCGACTGCCCGAGGAGCAAACTGAGGCACAAATTGCTCCTCTCCAAGAGTCAACTCCAAAGCCAGCTAAGCATGATCAGTCAGCTAACCAGATGGCTCAAGCAGATGAACAGCCTGCATATCAAGGTACACTAGCAATAACTGTGTACATTGATCCTATTCAAAGAGCCCTTCAAGCCACCGCTCAAACTGCTGCACCAGAGATCTCATCAGAGTCCATTTATGATGAGATCATCGTTATGGAGACGAACGAGATATCCCACACAGTTCCTTGCGAGGAACTTGTTGGAACTGAAGATGGAGAGGAAGCTGACTCCAAGGCAGTTCAGTTCGTTGCTCAACCGAGCAGTTCCACAGTCCAGCTCCCTCCATATTATGTGGAACTGATCGATGCCCTGCAGCAACAGGTTAAACTGCACACTGAGCAGATCAAGCAGCTGCAAGCCCATCAAAGACTCCAGTTAGCTGAAACTGAGTCGGCAAGCAGCGATGAGGATGAAGAAGTGGACATCACTGAACCGCTGGCTAAGAGGAGGAAGACTGATCACAAGAAGGACGAAGTGGCTAATCAAGTTAAAACCTGATTAAAAAGGCCCTAATGTACTTCTTGTTAATCAGTTGTAATTATCTTTTGATCTATATTTATAAAATTTAATCCTTTTTATTTCAAATAAATGTCAAACTTTACATTTATTTTGAAATTTTGACCGTTGCAAAACAATGACACGTGTCAAGGTCATTAATTGCCAACGACCAAAAGAAATCAGAGGCTAGTACCATTCCAACCATCATATCTATGAGCCTACCCAAACACTCATAAAAAGCCTCTCTCTTTCAAGCCTCTCAAAAAGCCTCATCCTCCTACAATCTCAAACACACACTCTCTCTCTAAAGATTTTGAATCTCTCAAAATTTCAGCCAACCTCAAAGATGGCCGAATTATCCAGATCTTCAAATTCCTTCAAGGAACAACTTATGAGAGATAAATTTCTTGATAGGAAGAAATTTCAATTGATTCTAGATGAATCAAACAATCCAACCCTTCTGTCAAATCTTCACAAGACAGGAGTTCTTCACTACCTGGAAACACCACCAAAATTCTTTAGACAAAATTTGGTGAGTGAATTTTTGCTTCAAGCAAAATTATCTGCAGATGGAAAGATGATATCATCAGTGATTCAAGGAAGGATGCTACAAATCACTGAGAGAACAATTGCTAAAGTGTTTTAACTTCCACAAGAAGGTTCATCTATTCAAGATCTAAAGGAATCTGCAGAGTCACACTGGAGAGAATGGCAAGCTTCAACCTGCAACAAGCAATTCAGTTTTACCACAGCTAAAACTGACCTCAAGCCTGAGTATGGAGTTCTACTTGACATAAGAACAAGATGATGTTCGGGGCCATTGGAAGCCTGAGTCAACTCACCCAGGAGAGATACAAAGTCATGATTCACCTTGCTGAAGGGAGACAAACAAACTAGGCAGAATTTGTCTTTCAACAATTCAAGCATCAAGTCATCAAGGCTGCAGACTCAAAGAAATCTGGCAAATTTGAGTCCAAGGTAGGACTTGTTCTAAGGATGAGCAAGATGCTTGAAGATCTGCTGAGACTCCCAAGTGATGAATCACTACCAGTCCTTATTTCCGACTGGATTCCCAACAAAGGAACTGTCCATCTTCAATCACTGAAGAAAAAGAGAAGAGGCAAGGCCAAGATAAGCAACCAAAGTTCAAGCAACTCAACTGCCGATGTCGTTCATTCTCCAAAATCAAAGAACGGATCACTAGTATATTTCCAGGTTTGCTCTGATCCAGATGAGCTTATTCCATTCGTTAGAATCCCTCATCCACACTATGGATCGGACTACTTCAGAGGCACATACCCTCCTCTCCAGCTGACTGAAGAGAATATTCGCACTTTCTATAGTGGTGAATATGTAGTCAAAGGTGCACAAAAGGAAGTGACCAATCTTCTTCTCACTCACTTTGCTTTTGTTGCACAACGTGACCAAGAATTGTTCAAACAACTCCACCGGTATTTCTACTGGTACAACTGGAGACATTCTATGTCCATCCAGTCTCATTTTCTTCTAACTGCCTTTCATAGTATGAGCTACTGGCAACGAGAAGAAACTTGGAGCATCAAATGGATAGGTTCATCAAATCCATTTCCTCCAACCATGGTGCAAGTTCAGCACATCATAAATCATCGGCTTGTTAACAAGATTTCAGCAACCGCCTTACTAGCAGAATTCAAATCCAGCTTCATGCCTCAAGCAGTTGGGACTGCAGATCAACCAGTCAACCGCCCAACTGGCTCACTTTGTCGTCAACTGAACTTTGATAATTTATCAAGTTAGTCAGCTGAGCCATCACGATGAACTCCACCTGCCATCAAAAGGAGAGAACCTCATCTTCACATGCTAAAGCCATAGCTTCTCGGAAGAATTCAAGGCGTGCTGATGAAAGTGATAGTGATGATGAAGACATTGCCACATCACCAAGTCTTCTATCCAAGAGCTATGTGACTCCACTGCTCACATTTAGCTCAAAAGGCATGCAACCCTCTATGAAAAGTGATCAGCTTGGGTCATCGCCAAAGGGAACTTCACAATCCCTTAGTCAAAGGATGAAAAACTCCTCAGTTGCTATCCAGCTTCACCTTCGACAAGCCAAGAGGACAGCAAGGCTTGAATTGTCAACGCACAAAGCTACATCCAAAGAAAGTAGTGCTGCCAGTGCATCTAAGCCCTTCAAGAAGTGGAAACTGCCTACAGAAAAGCCGAGCAACTGATCAAGCCAACTGATCAATTCAGTTCAGTTGCAGCTTCAACTGCAGCCAACTCATCAGCGACGACTGAGCATCAAGACTCAACTGATCAACCAACCGACGATCGGTCAATCAGTTGGACTGTATCCCAACTGAATCAGGATAAGTTTTTTTTTAATTTCTCAAAGCTTATCTTAATCACATTGTTACCGTTGCGATTATGAAATTTCTTATATTATATTTCAATGGTTACAATTTGAAAATAGGGTTCTATATCACAAAGTTGCCATTAATATCTCTGCATTGATATTAAAACAACTCTTCAAAGAGGAGAAGAAAATATAATTTTTTAATGAGCTATAAATAGAAAGATCTGCAGAAAATATTTCGCTATTTATGGCAACTACCCCATTTTCAAAATTGCTACATCACAACCACAAGATCATAAAGTTACTTAACCATTGAACGGCTGAGATGCAAGCATCATTAATTCAGCTAATCAACCATCAAATCGGATGGCTGATCAGCTAAGAAAAGTAATTGAGTACCCTCGATTCCTGCATGCAAAGATGAATAAATATGTGCAAAGAGATGAAGGCTCCAATCATCTGAAAAACTCTTTCTCTCTCTTGCTTCGATCATTTGCTAGCCTTCTCTCTCTCATCAAAAACTATTGCATATCTAAACTAAAACTCATCTTTTTGCAGAAATGAAGCCCCCATTTCACATGGTGGATATCAAATCTCTTGAGCGCAAGATGAGAAAGGACAAGTCTCTAAATCTAGAGATGCTTAATGCACGTCTCGGCCCAGATGCTTTTCAAAAGATCTATAGACCATTGGAAGCCACTGGTTTGATACATTTCTTGACACTACTGCCAGTCAAGAACATACCAGCTTATGTTGCCGAGTTCTACTACAATGCAACCATCACCGGTGACAACATCATCTCCACCGTTCAAAATTAAGTGATCACGGTCAAAAAAGATACGATGATGTCCACTCTTCACCTCCCCGACAAAGGCCCAGACGTAATGGACCTGCAACTGCCAAGCAAATACGCACTGTGGGATGCTTGGAAACTTCCTCACGTGCGCCACCATGACAGTGCACACAGACTGAAGGAGAGCATGCCAAGTGATATCATCCAACTCTTGGATATCACCGGCCATATCCTACATGTAAACTTCGAGACAGTCCAACTCTCCGAGCTCAAAGCCCATCTCACAGCCGCTCTATATTTCGGATGTCAAGCCGACTGGGCCTCTTTCATCCTTGCTCAACTGAGAGCCAATTTCGAGCGAGCGGCATATGATCCGTCAACTGGCTCATTTTGAGAAAAGGTCGGGTTTATGAATCGCATAAGCCATATCATTCGAAGCCAGTTTGATGAGGTCATCCCAACTGGCGAACAACTCGGAAGAAGGGACATGCTTCCAACTATCTACTGCCATCAGATCCCGAAGCGTTCATGTCCACAAGGGCTTTCCAACTTAGATCGTGGAAAGGCACCTTTGGAGGCACCCGTCAGCTCCTCTGATGAAAGAGAGCTGATGCTTGAGAGCGCACCTCTTTCAAGGCTGAGTGATCAACCCACAATATCAGCCAGCTCCCAACCTCTACCTTTAGTCCAACGTGACTCTATTGAGGTTGATTTTAAAGCAGTTCTAGACCATCAGCTCAGAAGCTGCTTTGGTCTCATTGAGGACACAGACTCCTCTCTATTCGCGCAACTGCGGCGGTACCTGCAGTACCACATATGGCGCTTCCAACTGGATGAGTCAACAATGTTCCACCTCATCCACACCCGTGACTCCACCTTCTGGATCAACGAAGGTATATGGAGTAGAAACTGGATGAATCATTCACTCTCCTCGTCACCAACGCTCTCGGAGATCATGGATTCGATAATCAAGTGACTCCAGCTCAATATACCAGCCGATGCTCCTCTCCCTGACAATGAACCGACCAACTCCTCATGCACACCCTTCATTGGTGATCCACCCCTTCCTTCAACCGATGAGATCTTCAACAACTTGGCCTCAATGTACTTCAGAGAGCAAGACATCTCTGATCAAGGTCAGTTCATGACAACTGAAAACGCCTATGCATGGCTCTCCTCACCCATGCAAATTCCTTCAGTTCCCTCAATTCCGGATGACAATTTGGCAACTGCCTTCACATTCCTGCCAAACTTGTCACTACCATCAAGTGATCCATTCCACCTATTGGATGATGCCAAAAAAGGGGAAGATGGACAGTATGATGATGGATGCTTGACTCTTTGGGATCAGATTCAAAGAGAAATTCATCATGAGGGGGAAGATCAGCTTCAAGGGGAAGCATGGAGAATACAAAGAGTCCAAAAAAGAGGAGAATCGAGCAGAAAGAAAAGGAGCAATTGGAGCAATTTTCAGGAAGTGGATTAGTAGTTTTAACTACTCTTGAAATTAAAATATGCTTTAAACTGAATATATAATAGAAGTTTTGATCATGCTTATACTTCAAGCTTGTCATGATTATAATGCTCATGCTCTGATATATTATGCTTTGATACTTCAAGTTTGAATGTTTTGACGTGATACTTTATGCTCTGATACTTCAGTTTGAATGCTTTAACACTTGAATGAAAAATGCTCTAATAATGCTCTAATACTGGAATGAAAGCATGCTCAAAGAGAAAGAATGAAAGAATGCTCTGATATTTGAAGTCCAAATTGCTCTTGAAATTGACATGCTCTGATACTTGAATGATAGCATGAATGACAAATGCTCTGATACTTGAATGAAAATCATGAATCAATTTGTCTCTCAACGTGCTCTGAATTTGCTCTGATTTTAAGATTCTACTTAAGCATTTGCTACACTTGCAGTTTTTCCATCATCATCATCAAAGTTTTGACATCATCAAAAAGGGGGAAATTGTTAGGAAAAACTAACAAGGAACCTGTAGATCAGGTTTTGATGAGATGTCAAAATTAGTTATCAAAAACTGACTAAAGTTCAAGTTGTAGATCGGAGCTGACCAGTCCAGGGCATCAAAAAGAAACTCAAGTAAAGTCAAAGTTAAACAATCTGAAGAATGGTCTACAAGCTGAAGGATACGTCATCCAGTCAAAATTCAACTCAGCTGAGGAGTCATACTAGTCAAAACAAGCTGACAACCAAGTCAGCTGAGCTGAGGGAGAAAAGAGTTGATAAAAAAACTGAAGAAACTAATAAAGCATCAGTTTAAGCTAGAGACTGGAAGTATCCAACTGATGGCCAAACTGCAGTAAACAAGACAGATCAGCTGAAGGTCAGAACTATAGCCAGCCAGCCTATAATTAGTTAAAGCTGACAAGAAAGCTCAAAGAGAAATCAGTCAAGCTGACAAGCTAGCCAAGAACTTGAGATCAGTCGAACTGGAGAAATACAATCTCAGAACTACCAACTGGAGCAATGGCCAATCTCAGCTGACAAGCTCGGAACTGCCAGCTGGAGCAATAGCCAAACTCAGCTGATAAGCCCAGAACTGCCAACTGGAGCAATAGCCAAACTCAGCTGACAAGCTCGGAACTGCCAACTGGAGCAATAGCCAAACTCAACTGATAAGCCTAGAACTGCCAACTAGAGCAATAGCCAAACTCAGCTGACAAGCTCGGAACTGCCAACTGGAGCAATAGCCAAACTCAGCTGACAAGCTTGGAACTGCCAATTAGAGCAATAGCCAAACTCAGCTGACAAGCTCGGAACTACCAACTAGAGCGATAACCAAACTCAGCTGATAAGCTCTCGGAACTGCCAGCTGGAGCGATAATCAAACTTAGCTGACAAATCCAGAACTGCCAACTGGAACTCAAAACTGCCAAGAAAGCTGAAGCTAGAGAACCCTGGAGTTTATTACTTAAACCGGCGAATCTTGGAATAAATGCTCATACAAAGATCCTGGAATTTAATGAAGATTGATTGGCAGAGTAACAGCTACTTCCACCAAAAGCTCCAATCGATTATTAAAGACCATCTTCCATTGATGAGCCAGCAGAGCCACCGATCAATGGACAATGGAACTCAACGGTCATAAAATCACTCCTCTATAAAAGATGAGTGAATCAGAGTTTAAAATACTCTTTTGGCCAACTCCTAACTCTACGCCTTCACAACTTTCGCATATACAAGCAAGAGCTTTTCTTTCTCCCTCCCAATCAAGCTCAAGTTCAGCTTTTGATAGAAATTGCGAGAGTCCAACTGAGAAGAAGAATTTACAGAATCAAGATATTCAGCCAGCTGTTGACGATCTAGCCAGGGCAGCCTTCTCAGTTCCAGCTATTCAACGATCAACTACTCAGCTCAATTAAAGGAGCACATCAGTTGATACCCCCTGTTCAAGACTCACCTCTTGAAGATCTAAAGAGATCTAAAACCTTGTAAAGACGACAATAGCACCTACCTTCCTAGCAAGCAGTTAGGGACTTCAAGTGTGAGCCGTCGACCCGCTGAGGTAGCGAGCAGTTACCAGGTTCAGGCAACTGTCCTTCATTGTGTAATTTGTAAAGAAACTCAAGTTATATAGTAAAGTTGCCCTTCTACGGAAGGAAGATAGGACGTAGAAGTTTGAGACTTCGAAGCTCTATAAATCGCTTGTGTGATGTACTATATTGATTATTGCATATCTTTGAACTGCACACAATATCACACAAGCTGCACTCAAACTGTCTTAACTGATCAACAAGTTTGTGCATAGATAAGTTTCATCAAGCGAGTCAAAGGGCCCTGTTATTCCGCATCTAAAGTGAAAGTTTTTGAATCAGTTTATTCACCCCCCCTCTAAACTGATACCGACTCGCCCGGGACCAACAGTGGATGTGTGGTTTTGTCCTTAAATCGGCATGAACGGTTTCAACCATTCAAAATAATACATTTAGTACAGTGTCCATTTAAAATGATCGAAAAACAATCAATTGGAAGGATTTACTTAAATAACCAGAGAAAAATAAAAAGATCAACGAAATATACTTAGGTCTTAGATTTGGATGTCGATGTCTATTCCAATTCGTCTCTAGAGGTTTAGAATGCATTTTAACTTTGTCAATAATGCATGTTATCACAATAAAGATTAAGTAACAAAGCAAATATATTACACAAGCTCCATGAATCATGAACTCATATACTTTGTAAAATAACTCATCCCATATACTTTGTAAAAGAACTCATCGACTATTTTCTCCAATAATTATACGATATATATAATCTTCAACTGGATTTATATCTAAGTTTTAAAAAAATGTACATATAGGAGGCCACTATTTTACAACCCCATAGTGTGTAAAAGTTCATATAAAACCCCATAGTGTGTAAAAGTTCATATGAAGACAAAATTGAAGGTGTATAAAGTTTTATACATTTATGTATATCATATCTAAATATTATTAATTCTCCCTTTTAAATTTCAAATTCTTTCCAGTCTGTCTTCAACTGAATAAATATATTTAGATTTAAAGACTAAAAATTCATATTAAAATAATTATTCAATTTATATATGCAGTTAAATTTTATAAAATTTATTGTTATATGGTAAGTATGGATTGAATATCATGTAATAATTAACGATGTGATATATTTCATGGTTAAAGGGTTTAGCAAGCAAATAATTATTTAAAATCATAAAATCCCTTAATTAAATCAAACAACATGCCAAACTCTCTATTATTAAATTATTAATTAGCATGTTTTAATAAAATTAATGATTTAATGTATTATACCATCAAATAATTTAGCAAGAATATTCAATTAAATTTAACCGTGACTAAAATTACACATTACTAATTGAAAGCAATTTGTGATTGAAAGTCGATTAATTATTAAACACATAAATATTTTCATTTAAACAAAAATCTCAAAATATACAAGTACCATAAATTTGGCCAAAATAACCGATTACATATGACCGAACAATAAAACTTATTTCATTATTATACAATTTAAAGTAATATATTTAAAAAGTATAATTGGAATACGACATAATACGATTATTTATAAAGTGGATGATTGGTGAATGACATAAATTGAAATGGTTTCAATCAGCTAAGTTTAGTAATTTGAATTAACTGAAAACATCCATTAATCTATTACACCCATTAATTGTAACAATCATTTAGTCATGACCTTCCAAAATATTATATATATATATATATATATCACTTTCATTGTCCAATCAAATAATCTAATTAAGCAATGAAAATTTAATTTACAGGTGATTAATTGAGAATTTTGACAGTTAACATGTTTAATATAATTGATAAATAAATTTAAGCCATCTAATCAAATGTATTTCTATATAATCAAATAAAATCTACTTATATATTTAATTAGCTCAACTTTATATATAATGAAATATATTAGGTACATTAGTGCAATTATAATCAAGTCTATTTCCATAGGTAAAAATTGAGAATATATTTAGATCTAGAGCTAGAGATAAAGACAGAGACAAATTACTACCACTTGAATAACACATACAATTCACACATATACACTCAATAAATCTATTTATACAATCAACGCAAAAATCAAAGCAATTTAGTTACGCTAAAATTTTTTGGAAGTTAGTATATTTAACTAATTTTGGTAAGTTAAAGCCATATGTTTGAATTTAATTTTTATAATTAATGCAATTGTGGATGTAGATTATTATTTAGTTAAAATGCATTTTGAACCTTTGTAGAACTCGCGTTCCGCAATTAATGAGTTCGGGATCCGGGCTACGGCGATCTACAAAACAGGAGAAAAATTATGTGAAGCTGAAGGACTGTCGGAGGGTTGACGATTGATCAGTCTCCGATACTCAAGTCAGAAATCAATCATTTTTAATAAAAAGATACATATTCAATAAATAAAATATAGTTTTTGGTTCAGATCGATGGATGTCTCTAGCTTAACGAACCGTTTGCGAGGCTGTGAGTAGTTCTAGTCTATTTTCCAAAGCGTTCCGTGTCCCCCAGACTTTTCTTCTCTGAAATATATATAAAGAGCGGCGTAACTTCTTTCCGAGTTTCCGGAGGTCTTATCCCTTCTTAGGGATTAGCCTAGCCGTTATCCTATTTTCTTTAGGGTTTTGACCCGTTCTCCCTATGGCTCGAGCTCGATTCCATTACTTCAAAGCGTCCGACCCCAGGATCTTAAACACTGCTCGAGGCCTCGGAATCGGCAACCTCTAATGCCTACATCTTTGTTGGGCCTATGAGCGTTGTACTGGACCTTTCATGAGAAAGAGCTTCTACAACCTTATCTAGAAATTAATTATAATTTATGCTATTATCTATAATCAAATTAATTTGTATATTTTAATTGATGGAATTACATGCGTGAATATCAAATATAAAAATAAATTATATAATTTTGAATTAGGAAAAAAGAGATTTGGGCAGTAAAAGCTAGATATTCATGGAGCGTTTACTTTGGGGATAGATTAGATTGATAAAAATAATAATTCATCTCATATTTTGATGGATTGAACAATTTTAAGATTGAATATTGTAGTGTGTATATGTATAATAGACATGATTAAAAATAATATATATAATTCCAAGTGTGTTTAATGTACATTTAACTAAATTATGTTATCATTAAGAAATTAAATCCTTAATAACTAAATTTTTGCCAAACTTAATAAGCTAATTTTTTGTCTAACGTTATGAAAATAAGATATCAAAATTATAGCATGTACCTGATTATATAGTCCCATTATTTTTTATAGTAATATATAAATACACATACACACACACACACACACACACACACACACATTCTCATTAGATTTTAAAAATTAAAAGCTAACTACTTTTTTTAAAAAAGTTATAAACTTAAATAGAGATAATATTGGAAGTTTAGCTTTCGCATCTTCTTTTCATAAATTTTTTTAATCTATGTGCGAGTAGAAAATGGACTATATAATTGGGAGAGGTGTGTATATACCAAAAGAATAATATATAACAATAAAACTTTTTTCAATAAGTAAATTCATAATTACCTTGTTACCACAAATACATTACTTTTCTTCAATGAATTACTTTGTTTATTAAGACGAATGGTCTACACATCATATTATAATTTAATATAGGAATTAATGGTTTAATAATTAATTAATAGGGGATTTGCATTTGGAATTGCAATCTGTGGGAATGATTTGCATAACTAATGTATCCAGTTTATTCCCCATTGCAATCGGTGGGGATAATGATTAATGAGAATAATTTAAATAAAATAAATTACGGATATTCATGTCATTTGTGATATAATTTGTATACATCTCAAATTTTTAGCGTTAAAACACTCATAAAATTCCAATGAAACATATTCCATATTGTACATAAATATTGTAATAGAAGAATGAATAAAATAAAAAATTTAAACAAACAATCGATAGTTACATGAGAATTACTACACTCAAATCAAATATATACAAAATCCTACCACAACTAACAAAATAATAATAAAAAAACACCCTAGCGTCACAAAAGCTTGTTAGGAGCAGCACACTTCTTCAATTTTGGCTCATTTTCATAATGAAATGGGAAGATGAAACCATTTCTTCATTGATTCTTTTTTTGTAATCCATGCAGTGATTGATGTGGATTGATGCAAGACAAATCAATTTTCTTTATTTATGGTATCCAAAAAAAAAATGGATAGACAACTTTTGCACCCTATGCAATTGTCTAAGGTAATTACGGTGTGTTGGATTCAATGGTTGATAAGATGTAAGTATTTATAGGGAAATATGAGGTGGTAATTTTGGATATTTCTAAATTCATATATTATAGTTATTGAAAAATTATATACTAATTGAATTATATTAGGAATGTTTTGCTTAATTAATGATTCAATGTATTAGGAAAGTTTGGTTGATTGGTTAATTAAATGTTGACTAAACGCATTTTAATTATTGAAACATCCGAATTGTATTTGATTGATTAATGATTAGTTATTAAAAAATCATTATTATATATGGCATAATAAATAGAATATAGGATATCGTTCATATGAGAACACCTTGTTGGTGTGAGAAATGAGAACACATCTTACACCATCCAATTTAATGATCCAATGGTTGAGATTTAAGGTGGCAATTTCGTAAATAATAGGGAAAAAAATAAAGGAAGAAGGGCTATTTTTGTCCAAATCCATTAAAATTGATGATGTCAGCAATTAAAAAAAATCTTAAAAACTTTAATCGACCTAACTTCATCGTTTTTAATCAAATGCATACAAAAAATATATCAAATTAAAGCTCTCTTCATGCTCTTTCATTTAAGATGTCGAAAGGCTATGTTTGGATGAAAAAATATGAACGAAAAATAAAAAAGAAATTTTTTTTACGCGTGCCCAGGTTGTAAATGCTTTCGTTAGCATATAATAATTCTTCGTCAGCATTATGATAACATATGAACGTATGCTAATGAAGCATTTGTCATATGCTAACATAATATATTCGATGTGCTAACAAAGAATTATCATAATGCTAACATAATATAAATTTATTAGGATTTATTAAATCTCAATTATGGTTTATTTAATCTCGATTATGGTTTATTCCATCTAATTATCATTATTCTTTTGAAATTTAATTTTTTATTTATAGTTCTTAATTGATTATTATGGTTTATCCTATCCAATTAAAATTTATAACGTATGTTGATAGAGTATTGCCATATGCTAACACAGTGTATTCGCAATGCTGACGAACCAAAACTATAATGCTAACGTAGTACAAATATATTATTATTATGATTTCTTTCAACTCATTTAGGGTTTACCACATCCAATCAATGTTTATTTCATCTAATTAGGTTTATTTCATCCAATTATGATTTTTTCCATTTAATTATGGTTTATTAAATCGAATTAGGTTTATAATTAATTTTTAGAATATTTTTTTCGCCAACAATATTTGAAAACTTTAATTAGCATAATTATAATGCTTCGTTAGAATTATGATAATACTTCGTTAGCATAACGATCTGTTATCAAATCCTCCGCGATTTTTATAAGAATTACCAAATTACAGTAATACCCCCGCGCGAAAAACTTTTCAGATATTACAAAATTGTCACCGCCTTTTTCATCAAATCTGGACCTTTGATTTTTTATGGATGTGTGGTGTGAGATATGTTCTTATTTCTCACACAAGGGGTTATTTTTATATAACCCCACCCCATAGAATATATATATATATATATATATATATATTCTCAAAAAATATATATATAGAGATGTTTATGGGCAGAGTTTAGGAGAAATTATAGAAATTGATCCATGAAATTATGCATCAATATGGTATAATTTTTAAAAATTTAAAATTGAAAATAAGATGTATAACCGTAAATAGTACAAATTATTATTATTATTATTATTATTATTATTATTATTATTATTATTATTATTATTATTAATGATTAATTAAATAAATTAAATTGTTGCATCAAAAAATAAACTTACTAAATTTAGTAAGTGATTTTAGCGGGAAAATTGTACTTACTAAATAAGGCATAATTTCTTGTTTTTATATATATTAAGATTAAGATATCAATTTATCATCATCAGTCACCTGCAATATTCGATTATTTTTCTTTTCGACTTCTCTTCTTCACAACATTTACATTCGCCACCCTATTTTCGAAGAAGCCACTTGAGAAAGTCCATACAATGAAAGGAAGTTCTCTATACATAGCCCTCAATTTTTCTGCGTAGCCCTATTAATAATTAAAATATATATATGATTTAAATTTAATTTTTTACCTTTATGATCTAACTACTTAAATTCTAATAAAATAAAATAAAATAAAATAGCATCCCTACTTGAACTACATAACCTCGCTTTATTGGTAACTCGCTACCTTGTCAGATATGTTCTTTCTATTATTCGACCATAGAATACTACTCCCTCCATCCCATTTTGATAGGCTGATTAGAGTTTTTCGTGGGAATTTAGAAAAGTATTGGGAAAGATAATTAATCAAGAAGTTTCCTAATATGCCCCTATTTAATTCTTTGATATTTAATTAATACTTAATGTAAACATATTAAATAGTGGTATATATTAGTAAATTAACTAAATATATATAGAAACATAACTATATATCGGGACATACCAAAAAGGAAAACAAACCTATCAAAATAGGACGAAGGGAGTAATAATCTCGAAATCATTCCTTCAAAAAAGAAAAATATATATAAAAAAACCTAGAAATCATAAAATTGGCGAAATTTTAGTTGAAATTGACTTTTAAATCCACAAATCCCTCATCATTTCCTAATAGTTTTCCTAAAAAAGGTTCAAACTTCAATTAATTATATTGGCATTGGTGTCTTCGCTAGTAGGATTATAGTTTGAATTAGTGTCTTCAAATCTTTTAATTCAGATTCTAAACCCGCAAGTCCTCAATTATATATTACATGTATCTCTTCATCACCATCGATACTGATGCGATCCTCTCAGAAGTATCGGGTTACAATGATGGATTTGATGGAAGATCTCGAATCCTAGCTTCACAATGACGATAGACGATGTGATCCGATGAAGATTGGAAACATGAACTCAAAATTAGTGTTGAAGCCACAAATAGATATGAATCGGCTATTTGATTAGTCAGGATAATTTCACGGTGTGTGCGTGAAATTAAGAGAATTCTCCAGAGAGAAATAAACTCACAAATAAATTCAATAATAATGATAATGTGTTTTGGAATAATGAATACAACCCTTATATAGTTGTGGCCAAAAATAATTAAACCCTAAAATAATATCCCAAAAGAAATAGAAAATATAATTTAAAAAAATTAAGAAATCCAGAACACTCCGTACAAGGGCGTGAGTGACCCCAACGATGAACGATGTGACCCGATGAAAATTGGAAACACGAACTCAAAATTGGTGTTGACGCCACAAACAGATATGAATCGGCTGTTTGATAAGTCGGGATAATCTCACGGTGTGTGCGTGAAATTAAGAGAATTCTCCAGAGAAATAAATTCACAAATAAATTCAATAATGATAATGTGTTTTGGAACAATGAATACAACCCTTATATAGTTATGGCAAAAAATAATTAAACCCTAAAATAATATCCCAAAAGAAATAGGAAATAAAACATAAAAACAATTTGGAAATCTGGAACACTCCGTACAGGGGCACGACACGAGGTCACTCGCGCCCAATCCAAAGAACAACACGTCGCAGTGCAGGACGACCCACTCATGCCCCGGGTCGTGCTGACACTCATGCTCAACCGAAAGCACAACACATTGTAGTGCAAGGTGGCCCACTTGCGCCCTTAGTCGCACTGTCACTTGCGCCCATTGGCGCGACCGATTGCTCACGTTCTGATCCGCACTACAACTCGCGCTCCACCGTGCTGCAACTCGAGATCAATATCCTCCACTTATGCTCGGGTTCTACTTCTTCCACGGGTCGCTTGGTCATCTCTCAGTTCCAAACTTCTTGAATGAATCCATTAAAGCTCTCCTTGAACCTCTTAGCTCTGGATCTTGTCACCGGCCCTTCTGACACTCTAATCGGATCCGACATCAGCTCGGGTCGATCTGCATCATTCCCCTCTTCTTGAAAAGGATTTGTCCTCAAATCCATCTCATCATCTATATCAAACAGAATCAAGTCAGCAACATTGAAAGAAGTGCTAACATCTGGAAGATTCAATTTGTAGGCGTTATCATTTAGGCGCTCTACCACTTGAAATGGACCATCCCCTCTAAGTAGCAACTTGGATCGCCTTTGTGCGGAAAACCTCTCTTTCTACATATGCAACCATACCCAATCAATGGACCATCCCCTCTAAATAATGTGTTATAAATTAATATTAAAGTTTGTTAATATATCATAAGTTTAATTAAATATAAATGTTGAAACACAAAATTAAATTAGATAAAAAGTATACCAACAATAAAAAATAGATAAAGGTACTAAATTAGATAAAATTACACCAACAATAAAACTACATAAAAATACTAAAATAGATAAAAGTGCATGAAATAAAAACATAAAACTACTCATAAAATTAAATAACAAAAAAAAAGATACAAATATTTTCATAATAATTTGAAAGGCCACTTTCCGCTCCCTCCAAAATCAAGAAAATTTCCAAACACAGATTTTATTTTATATTAATTCAAATAAATTTATTCCTAAAAAAATCAAATAATCTTTCTTGAGCTTTCTTGTCAGATATTTACTTGTTTTCTCCTACAAGCTGGCTGACTTCAGTTCTGGCCTTTGATTGATTTGACTGTTTACTTCAGTTTGGCTGAAGTTAAGTTTGGCCATCAACTGGATACTTCCAGTCTTCAGTTTAAACTGATCTCTTATCAGTTTCTTCAGTCTTGTTGATTTTTCTCTCAGCTCAGCTGACTTAGCTGTCAGTTTGTTTCGACTAGTTCGTCTCTTTGAACCCTCAGTTGAATTGAGTTCTGACTGGTTTGCATATCCTTCCAACTGGTTGACCATGCTCTAGTTGGGTTGACTCTAGCTTCAGTTGAGTTCCTCCTTGAGGCTTTGGATTGGTCAGCTCAGATCTACAACTTGGATCTTGGTCAGTTTTTCAGGAATAGTTTTGACATCTCATCAAAACCTTATCTAGGGGTTCTTTGATAGTTTTTCCTAACAATTTCCCCCTTTTTGATGATGTCAAAACTTTGTTAATGATGATGGAAAAACTGCAAAATGTTCGTCTAATAAACGTGCTGTAGTTCGCTTATAGGCAAAACTTTATATATCAAAGCAAGTTAGAGCTGAAATTCAAGTATCAGAGCATGCTTTCATTTTGAGTTATTAGAGCATGATTATCTAGGTATCAGAGCAAAGCTTATAGGAAAGCTTATAGGCAAAGCTTGATATTAGAGCAAGTTAGAACATAAATTCAAGTATTAGAGCATACTTTCATTTTAATCATGCTTTCATTTTGAATTATTAGAGCATGCTTTCATGCACAAGCATGGTATTTGAAGTATTAAAGCATGTATCATATATTAAATCAAAGCATATCATATCAGCTCTTGATAGTAAATAGGCCTACTACTTCACTTCCTTAGTTGCTTCTTCTCTTCCTGCTTGATTCTCCTTTTTCTTGAACTCCATGTGTTCTCCAAGCTTCCCCTGAAGCTGAGCTTCCCCCTCATGGTGTACTTCTCTTTGGATCTGCTCCCAAATAGTTAAGTTTTCATCATCATACCTTTCATCTTCCCCCTTTTTGGCATCATCCAAAAGGGTAAGGTGGTGTGGATCGTATGATGGCATTGATAGATTTGGCAAGAAGGTGAAGGCAGTTGCCAAGTTGTCATCATAGACTGAGGGAACTGAAGGAATGGGCATGGGCGAGGAGAACCATGCATAAGCTTCTTCAGTCGTCATGAACTGACCACGATCAGTGGTGAGAGGCAGATCTTGCTCTCTGAAGTCCATGGAAGCCAGGTTGGTGAAGATCTCATCGGTTGATGTGATTGGTAGATCTTCAAGAAATGGGGTGCATGAGGAATTGGCTGGCTCATTGTCAGGAAGAGGAGCGTCACTGGTACGCTGAACTAGATTCGTTTGATCATTGAATCCATTATTTCCGAGAGTGTTGGCGGTGAATAGAGTGGATGGTTCATCCAATTTCTACTCCAGTGTCCTTCGTTGATCCAGAAGAGGGATCCACGAGTGCGGATGAGGTGGAACATGGTGGCCTCATCGAGTTGAAATCTCCAGATATGGTACTGGAGGTACCGTCTCAATTGCTCGAATAAGGAGGGATCATTGCCCTCAATTAGACCGAAACAACTCCGTAGCTGATGGTCTAGAACTTGCTCAAACTCAATCTCAAATAAATCACGATGAACTAAGGTGAGAGGTTGTGAACTGACGGGTATTGTAGACTGATCACTCACTCTTGAGAGAGGCTCATTCTCAATCAGCAACTGTCTTTCGTCTGAGGAGCTGGCAATTGCTACCAACGGTCTCTTTCCACGACTTGAGTCGGAAGTTCCAGGTTGGTGCGATCTCTTCGGGATCGAATGACAGTAGATGGTCGGAAGCATATTCCTTCATCCAATTGGCTCTCCGGTTGGAATCACCTCATCAAATTGACTTAGAATGATGTGGCTTATGCGACCCATAAACCCAACATTCTCTCGAAAAGAGCCAATTGTCGGATCATATTCTGCTCGTTCGACATTTGCTCGCAGTTGAGCAAGAATGAAGGAGGCTGTAACACAAATTTTCGTGTATTTGAATAAATAACGCGAAAAGTGTACAATCAGATTTCTTCTTTGAATTTAAAGTGCGATTGTGGTATAATCTCTGTCTTGATCCTCTGATTCTTCTCTTCAAATCTTGATCTTCAAACACTTCTTGAAATCTTCTCTTCAAAACTTGATCTTCAAACGGTTCTCGAAATCTTCAGAGTGAACTTGCCTCTTCGATCTTCTTGAACTTGTTGTTTGAATTTGATGACGTTATCCGGAGGGCCAACGACCTTGATTCCGGATTGAACGCTGAATTTGAGGTAACTTTGGCGAAGAATGCGTTACTTCCACGAAGAACGTCTTGAATCTTCCTTGAACACTTTGACTTTATAACGCTGTCTGGAGGGTTGAAAACTTTGATTCCGGATCAGGCGCTGGATTTGAGATGATTCTGGCGAAGAACCTTTTGCTTTCCACGAAGAACGGCTTGAATCTCGCTAGAATGTCTTGAATGCTGGAGAGAATTTCGTAGAGAATTTTCCTCCAACTTCTTGAGCTCTTTTATTATGATTTCAGGTGTGTCTTCATATGATATGGAGACCCCTATTTATAGTTGTAGGAGGATTTAATTTAGGAAATTTAGGGTTGGGCTTTTTAGGGCTTAGATGGAGTGGCCATGGGCCTAGGGCTTATGTGGCGCAATTCTATTGGTTTGGAAGATCTCCATATTAAATATTTTATTTTCTGTGCAGATTTGACACATGTCAGCTTCTCATTAGTCAGTAGAATCCATGTAATAAATATTAATTATATATCTATTTAATCTTGGAATCATATTTAATTTAATCCCAAAATATAAATAAAATATAATAAAATATTTAATTCATTATTTTACACATGACATAATTTAATATGCAATAAATTTAATTTGCCTACATATAAAGATGTGTTCTAGTATCACTTTTTCACACAACTCACGGCTTGCATATATTCATATGAGTTCTCCCTCAAGCTCTTCTTTTCTTTTCTGTTGGCATTTGTTGATTACGGGTAAGCCTATAACACATAGCTATGTAAAACTAGCCTTCACATCTCTGCCTTCAACATGCTTGATAAATTACCTGAGAGAGGAAAATTCTCTCGTCTTCTCTATCAACTGCTCTATCGAATTTGACGCAACCTCCATTTTGCAGGTCTTTTACTGAATCCAATTCAAGCAATTCGCCACCAACATTTGAGGTAAGAATGTTCTGCTTCAAGTATATTCTTTATTTGGTTTTGGTGAGAAAACAGAAATCAACTTAACGTCAATGTAGAAGATCTTGATCCATTTTTTTTAATGTCCCAGGGGTAGCACCGATTCGTTGAAGGATTTCTTGTATACATATTTTGAGGTTCGTTGCTACAATTTTGAGAACATGTTTTTGCTTTCATGTCCTGCTCCTTTATGCAAAATTGTGCTCTCTCTCTCTCTTTTTTCTCTCTCTTTTTGTTTTGCAGAGGCAGCACCAAATTTCTGAAACTGAGTCTGGATGAAATTAAAGGACTTCTCATGGCCGAGAACACCGTGTTTCTATTTTGTTGTTTGGTCTCTCTTCATGTGAAATTTTGCTCTTTTTTTTTATTTAAAACATATGCATGTATGTGTATATACATTCAACATTTTTCCTTGCAGCTTAATGATTTGTTGCTTTGATATTCTTCCCATGACTCTGACTTTATGCAAGGGGCTCCAAATCAAGAGGTGACTTCTCTAAGTGAATGATCCATTTTGATTTTGATCAAAAGGTGATTTCTCTAGAGAATGATCCATTTGTGATTTCGACTTGACTTCAACTTCGATCGACAGGCTACAAATCAAGAGGTGAGTTCTCTAAGTTAATGATCCATTTTGCTTTCGATCAAAAGGTGATTTCTCTAGAGAATGATCCATCTGTGATTTCGACTTGACTTCAACTTTGACCGAGAGGCTACAAATCAAGAGGTGGGTTCTCTAAGTGAATGATCCATTTTGATTTCGATCAAAAGGTGATTTCTCTAGAGAATGATCCATCTGTGATTTCGACTTGACTTCAACTTCGATCGACAGGCTACAAATCAAGAGATGAGTTCTCTAAGTGAATGATCCATTTTGATTTCGATCAAAAGGTGATTTTTCTAGAGAACGATCCATCTATGATTTCGACTTGACTTCAATTTCGATCGAGAGGCTACAAATCAAGAGGTGAGTTCTCTAAGTGAATGATCCATTTTGATTTCGATCAAAAGGTGATTTCTCTAGAGAACGATCGATCTGTGATTTCGACTTAACTTCAACTTCGATCGAGAGGCCATAAATCAAGAGGTGAGTTCTCTAAGTGAATGATCTATTTTGACTTTGATCAAAATGTGATTTCTCTAGAGAACGATCCATCTGTGATTTCGACTTGACCTCAACTTCATCCGAGAGGCTACAAATCAAGAGGTGAGTTCTCTAAGTGAATGATCCGTTCTGATTTCGATCAAAAGGTGATTTCTCTAGAGAATGATCCATCTGTGATTTCGATCAAGATTAAGACTCGAAGATTTCAACTTCAACATACTGATGCAAACTTTGAACCAAACTACCTCAAATTGCAGCTTTGCCGCATCAACTAGCTGAAGATTTCAACCTCAACTTAAACGTTACAGCATCAGACGAAGATTTCAACCTCAACTTGAAGCTTCCTACTTCAATTTCAACCTTACGGCATCAGCTCTAAGATTTCAACCTCGACTTGAAGCCTTCAACCTCAACAAGTAGATGTCATCTTCATTCTTGTAGCATCGACTAGATGAAGATTTCAACCTCAACATCCACATTTATCTTCAATTTCAATGTCGACTAGATGGAGGTTTTGACTTCGAGCAATTTCAATCGGATGAAGATTTCAACTTTGAATATCGGGGACTTCGACTTCAAAAATGTTCATATGCCTTGTTCCACTCGTTACTTATTATGTATTCCCTGAGTTGCCTTTTGTTATGAACATCTATGAAGTGACATGTTTTAGTACCTTGTTGAAATCTATGTGTTGCTTCTCTTTTGCTTTGGTTATCTGTGCGCTCCAACTATAATGATTCAACACAAATCATGACTGAACTTAGACAACATCTAAGCTGCCTACGTACCCTTGAAAGGGATCAAGTCAAAACGTAGTTCAAAAGATTGATTTGTATTTTAGAGGGGGTGCCGTACGCAGTTTAAACTCATGCGGGCCAGGAGTGACTATTCTTTAACCACTATAGACAAAGTCGGTGTTTAATACTTTAACCACATAAAACACGTTGGTGGGATAAATGACAGTTTAACCACATATATTTAACTTTGGTGGGGTAAATTAGCATTTTAACCATATGCATTTCCTTTTGGTGGTTACCGTACATAGTTTATACTCGTGCGGGTCAGGAGTTTCTTCTTTTTTTTTTTGCTTTTTTTCTTTTTTCTTTTTTCTTCTTTTTTTTTTCTCTTTTTGCTTTTTTTTCATTTTTCTTTTTTTTTTGCTTTTTTTTCATTTTTCTTTTTTTTTTTGCTTTTTTTTTCATGGACAGTAGCGCTTCAAGAATTTCATATTGATCGGCCCATCTTTTACACGATCTTCAGAAATAAACGATAAGTTTCATTTGTGTAGAGTTCCTTTGGTTCATCAATGGTGGCCTTAATACCTTCTTCAAATTGTGGATGGGCCTTTTCGGCATCTTCTTCAGCAGCGCCTTCACTTACAGTGATATGATGTGATAATGCAACTTCTTGACTGTCCTCTTTAACACTTTTGAGCTCGATGCATGTCCTCATCCTTCCATCTCTTTGTCGCACACGGACTATTTGTATTCTGACTTGCATCTCATCAATGAGACCACTTGTGACCAAACGGTCAATCTTTTGACGTATGGGACTTGAAATGATATATGGTGTTGGGTTTTGAACACTGCTAACGGCATGGTAGCATGATGCCACACTCTCTCTATCATCTTCAATATCTGCAGTTTGTGTTAAGATGACAGTTTGCATTTTAGCTTGCAATTCTCTTCCTGATATGGTTAGTGTAGTCCGTCTCTTTTTGCGGGATGGGACTAAGCTCTTCATTTGTTGTTTGCCCATGATTTTAGGGCAATTTTCTCCTCGATAACATGTTCTTCTATCTTTCATTTTGCCGCCGAGCCTATCAAACACAGACACTCGTGCTTCTTTTCTTCCATTCTTGGGCTGTCTGCGAAGTCTTTCAAATATAGACACTCAGGTCTTCTTTTTTGCACTTCCATTGACTATGTTTTCTGTTGACAGAGCTTCTTCTTCAGAGACATGATTGATGTTGACTCTTCTAATTGCAATTCTAATGGGACTTGGTGGAACAAACCCCAATCCTACCTTGGTATTTTGTCCAGCTTTTGCCACTATTTTCTTAGTGGGATCAAGTCCAGCTTCATGTGAATCAACCTTTGAAGAGAGCTCTTGCATCTTACAAATTTTCGTGTATTTGAATAAATAACGCGAAAAGTGTACAATCAGATTTCTTCTTTGAATTTAAAGTGCGATTGTGGTATAATCTCTGTCTTGATCCTCTGATTCTTCTCTTCAAATCTTGATCTTCAAACACTTCTTGAAATCTTCTCTTCAAAACTTGATCTTCAAACGGTTCTCGAAATCTTCAGAGCGAACTTGCCTCTTCGATCTTCTTGAACTTGTTGTTTGAATTTGATGACGTTATCCGGAGGGCCAACGACCTTGATTCCGGATTGAACGCTGAATTTGAGGTAACTTTGGCGAAGAATGCGTTACTTCCACGAAGAACGTCTTGAATCTTCCTTGAACACTTTGACTTTATAACGCTGTCTGGAGGGTTGAAAACTTTGATTCCGGATCAGGCGCTGGATTTGAGATGATTCTGGCGAAGAACCTTTTGCTTTCCACGAAGAACGGCTTGAATCTCGCTAGAATGTCTTGAATGCTGGAGAGAATTTCGTAGAGAATTTTCCTCCAACTTCTTGAGCTCTTTTATTATGATTTCAGGTGTGTCTTCATATGATATGGAGACCCCTATTTATAGTTGTAGGAGGATTTAATTTAGGAAATTTAGGGTTGGGCTTTTTAGGGCTTAGATGGAGTGGCCATGGGCCTAGGGCTTATGTGGCGCAATTCTATTGGTTTGGAAGATCTCCATATTAAATATTTTATTTTCTGTGCAGATTTGACACATGTCAGCTTCTCATTAGTCAGTAGAATCCATGTAATAAATATTAATTATATATCTATTTAATCTTGGAATCATATTTAATTTAATCCCAAAATATAAATAAAATATAATAAAATATTTAATTCATTATTTTACACATGACATAATTTAATATGCAATAAATTTAATTTGCCTACATATAAAGATGTGTTCTAGTATCACTTTTTCACACAACTCACGGCTTGCATATATTCATATGAGTTCTCCCTCAAGCTCTTCTTTTCTTTTCTGTTGGCATTTGTTGATTACGGGTAAGCCTATAACACATAGCTATGTAAAACTAGCCTTCACATCTCTGCCTTCAACATGCTTGATAAATTACCTGAGAGAGGAAAATTCTCTCGTCTTCTCTATCAACTGCTCTATCGAATTTGACGCAACCTCCATTTTGCAGGTCTTTTACTGAATCCAATTCAAGCAATTCGCCACCAACATTTGAGGTAAGAATGTTCTGCTTCAAGTATATTCTTTATTTGGTTTTGGTGAGAAAACAGAAATCAACTTAACGTCAATGTAGAAGATCTTGATCCATTTTTTTTAATGTCCCAGGGGTAGCACCGATTCGTTGAAGGATTTCTTGTATACATATTTTGAGGTTCGTTGCTACAATTTTGAGAACATGTTTTTGCTTTCATGTCCTGCTCCTTTATGCAAAATTGTGCTCTCTCTCTCTCTTTTTTCTCTCTCTTTTTGTTTTGCAGAGGCAGCACCAAATTTCTGAAACTGAGTCTGGATGAAATTAAAGGACTTCTCATGGCCGAGAACACCGTGTTTCTATTTTGTTGTTTGGTCTCTCTTCATGTGAAATTTTGCTCTTTTTTTTTATTTAAAACATATGCATGTATGTGTATATACATTCAACATTTTTCCTTGCAGCTTAATGATTTGTTGCTTTGATATTCTTCCCATGACTCTGATTTTATGCAAGGGGCTCCAAATCAAGAGGTGACTTCTCTAAGTGAATGATCCATTTTGATTTTGATCAAAAGGTGATTTCTCTAGAGAATGATCCATCTGTGATTTCGACTTGACTTCAACTTCGATCGACAGGCTACAAATCAAGAGGTGAGTTCTCTAAGTTAATGATCCATTTTGCTTTCGATCAAAAGGTGATTTCTCTAGAGAATGATCCATCTGTGATTTCGACTTGACTTCAACTTTGACCGAGAGGCTACAAATCAAGAGGTGGGTTCTCTAAGTGAATGATCCATTTTGATTTCGATCAAAAGGTGATTTCTCTAGAGAATGATCCATCTGTGATTTCGACTTGACTTCAACTTCGATCGACAGGCTACAAATCAAGAGATGAGTTCTCTAAGTGAATGATCCATTTTGATTTCGATCAAAAGGTGATTTTTCTAGAGAACGATCCATCTATGATTTCGACTTGACTTCAATTTCGATCGAGAGGCTACAAATCAAGAGGTGAGTTCTCTAAGTGAATGATCCATTTTGATTTCGATCAAAAGGTGATTTCTCTAGAGAACGATCGATCTGTGATTTCGACTTAACTTCAACTTCGATCGAGAGGCCATAAATCAAGAGGTGAGTTCTCTAAGTGAATGATCTATTTTGACTTTGATCAAAATGTGATTTCTCTAGAGAACGATCCATCTGTGATTTCGACTTGACCTCAACTTCATCCGAGAGGCTACAAATCAAGAGGTGAGTTCTCTAAGTGAATGATCCATTCTGATTTCGATCAAAAGGTGATTTCTCTAGAGAATGATCCATCTGTGATTTCGATCAAGATTAAGACTCGAAGATTTCAACTTCAACATACTGATGCAAACTTTGAACCAAACTACCTCAAATTGCAGCTTTGCCGCATCAACTAGCTGAAGATTTCAACCTCAACTTAAACGTTACAGCATCAGACGAAGATTTCAACCTCAACTTGAAGCTTCCTACTTCAATTTCAACCTTACGGCATCAGCTCTAAGATTTCAACCTCGACTTGAAGCCTTCAACCTCAACAAGTAGATGTCATCTTCATTCTTGTAGCATCGACTAGATGAAGATTTCAACCTCAACATCCACATTTATCTTCAATTTCAATGTCGACTAGATGGAGGTTTTGACTTCGAGCAATTTCAATCGGATGAAGATTTCAACTTTGAATATCGGGGACTTCGACTTCAAAAATGTTCATATGCCTTGTTCCACTCGTTACTTATTATGTATTCCCTGAGTTGCCTTTTGTTATGAACATCTATGAAGTGACATGTTTTAGTACCTTGTTGAAATCTATGTGTTGCTTCTCTTTTGCTTTGGTTATCTGTGCGCTCCAACTATAATGATTCAACACAAATCATGACTGAACTTAGACAACATCTAAGCTGCCTACGTACCCTTGAAAGGGATCAAGTCAAAACGTAGTTCAAAAGATTGATTTGTATTTTAGAGGGGGTGCCGTACGCAGTTTAAACTCATGCGGGCCAGGAGTGACTATTCTTTAACCACTATAGACAAAGTCGGTGTTTAATACTTTAACCACATAAAACACGTTGGTGGGATAAATGACAGTTTAACCACATATATTTAACTTTGGTGGGGTAAATTAGCATTTTAACCATATGCATTTCCTTTTGGTGGTTACCGTACATAGTTTATACTCGTGCGGGTCAGGAGTTTCTTCTTTTTTTTTTGCTTTTTTTCTTTTTTCTTTTTTCTTCTTTTTTTTTCTCTTTTTGCTTTTTTTTCATTTTTCTTTTTTTTTTGCTTTTTTTACATTTTTCTTTTTTTTTTTGCTTTTTTTTTTCATGGACAGTAGCGCTTCAAGAATTTCATATTGATCGGCCCATCTTTTACACGATCTTCAGAAATAAACGATAAGTTTCATTTGTGTAGAGTTCCTTTGGTTCATCAATGGTGGCCTTAATACCTTCTTCAAATTGTGGATGGGCCTTTTCGGCATCTTCTTCAGCAGCGCCTTCACTTACAGTGATATGATGTGATAATGCAACTTCTTGACTGTCCTCTTTAACACTTTTGAGCTCGATGCATGTCCTCATCCTTCCATCTCTTTGTCGCACACGGACTATTTGTATTCTGACTTGCATCTCATCAATGAGACCACTTGTGACCAAACGGTCAATCTTTTGACGTATGGGACTTGAAATGATATATGGTGTTGGGTTTTGAACACTGCTAACGGCATGGTAGCATGATGCCACACTCTCTCTATCATCTTCAATATCTGCAGTTTGTGTTAAGATGACAGTTTGCATTTTAGCTTGCAATTCTCTTCCTGATATGGTTAGTGTAGTCCGTCTCTTTTTGCGGGATGGGACTAAGCTCTTCATTTGTTGTTTGCCCATGATTTTAGGGCAATTTTCTCCTCGATAACATGTTCTTCTATCTTTCATTTTGCCGCCGAGCCTATCAAACACAGACACTCGTGCTTCTTTTCTTCCATTCTTGGGCTGTCTGCGAAGTCTTTCAAATATAGACACTTGGGTCTTCTTTTTTGCACTTCCATTGACTATGTTTTCTGTTGACAGAGCTTCTTCTTCAGAGACATGATTGATGTTGACTCTTCTAATTGCAATTCTAATGGGACTTGGTGGAACAAACCCCAATCCTACCTTGGTATTTTGTCCAGCTTTTGCCACTATTTTCTTAGTGTGATCAAGTCCAGCTTCATGTGAATCAACCTTTGAAGAGAGCTCTTGCATCTTAGAACTTCCTTGTGGATCATACCCAGCTTTTACAAGGAGTGTGAAGGCTTTTGGACCAAATTCGTAGCAACTTCATGTTCTAAGATTTCTCCATGCTCGGTTGCACTACCTTGACTTGGCCTGACGAATCCGTCAAGTGGTGGCGGTATTGGCTTTCTCATATCAATCTTTGTCAATGGTATCGTTAACAATGTTTCTCTTTTAACCATAGATGTCTTATCTTCATTTCTTTGACTAATTGTGTCTTCTGCAACTTTCAGCAACTTTTTATTCAGAAGATAATACTTTGCGTCAGCAAAGTGTGATTCGGACTCCAGAAAAGGTTTATTATCTCCGATTATCTTCTTCACAACACCATCATGATAGTACTTGAGACATTGATGCCATGTTGAAGGAACGACCCCATTCTTATGTAACCATGGCCGACCGAGAAGCATGTTGTATGACTTTTTGCATCTATCACATGTAGCAATGTTGTTGATGTCATATCTTCCATTGTCAGCTTCAATCTTATTGTACCAAGAGCCCTTTGTCCTTCATGGTTAAAACCTTGTATCATCAATCGGCTGCTTGAGAGTTCATCAGTGGAGATCCCTAGCTGCTTCAATGTGCATAAAGGTAAAATGTTGACTGCAGACCCTCCATCAACAAGTATTCTATTCACTCTTTGATCATGGCTATAACCGCTCATGAATAAGGGACGATTATGTGGGTCAGAACCAAGCTCTAAATCTTCATCAGTGAACATTATGCTAAATGTGTAGTCAGCAACAACTTCACTTGAATCTTTGTTGAGCTCTTTCTTCATTTCATCAATATCCTCATTATTCATCGCATTGCATGACTCGAATATGATGTGGTTTGTTGTGGCTTTATCTTCTTCAAGTGATATCATTCCTTGACGCGCCAACTGCATGACTTTATCCTTGAAAATAAAGCAATCTTGTATAGCATGTCCAACCAGCCGGTGATACTTGTAATATTTTGGGTCGTCAGTCCGTCCTACTTCTTCCGGTCGCTTCATTTCTGGCAGTTCAATGAGTTTTACCTTGATTAAGTCGTCAAAGATTCCAGAAACGTCTAAGTCCAAGAACGGGTACTCTCTCTGCTGCATTTCTTTCAGGGTCAACTTTCTTCTCTCTTTATCTTGAGGAACACTCTGCTTTTCACTTTTGTCTGCATCCTTCCTTAGGAACTTCATGGGCACTACTTTCACTGACATAGACTCTTCTTTTAGGGTTTTATCAAATGGTTTGCCCCCTTTCTTGAATTCTTGTCTTTCTTTGAATTTGCGGGGCTCTTGGACTGGTGGTCCTTTGACTCTACTAGCTGCTATACTCAATTCCATGTCATGAGCCCTTGTAGCTAAGTCTTTAAATGTACGTGGCTGGATCCCTTTCAGAATGTATTGAAGGCTCCACTGCATCCCTTGAATGCACATTTCTATAGCTGAAGTCTCTGACAACCGATCTCTACAGTTGAGGCAGAGATTCCTCCATCTATTGATATAGTCAATCACAGGCTCCTCATCCCATTAGTGCGTGTTCGTGAGCTCCACCATGCTGACAATTCTTCTGGTACTATAAAAGCGATTAAGGAATTCATGCTCCAATTGCCCCAACTATCAATCATATTTGGCTCTAGATCAGTGTACCAGTCAAAAGCATTACCTTTGATTAAACGAACAAACTGCTTCACTAGATGGTCACCATAAGTTCCAGCATTGTTGCATGTCTCGATGAAATGGGCGATGTGCTGTCTTGGATTGCCTTTTCCATCGAATTGTTGGAATTTGAGAGGTTGGTAACCCGGATGCATCTTCAGATTGTCAATCCTTAAGGTATAGGGTTTGGAGTAAGCTTTTGGATTAAGAGAAACTTATCCTGAGTCAGTTGGGATACAGTCCAACTGATTAGTTTGATGATTCAGCGGTTGGATGATCAGTTTCATCTCGTTTCCAGTCACCACTAATGAGCTAACTTTGAGGCTCTAACTGAACTGAATTGATCAGTTCATTTGGTCAGTTGCTTGGCCTTCTTGAGTCAGTTTCTTCTTCTTGAAGGGCCGAACTGGACTAGCTGCACTATTTCCTTTCGAGCAGTTTGATTGCTTTATCATCGATGCAGATTCAGTTTTAGTTTTTAGCAGTTTGGGCCTTGCTGTCCTCCTAGCTTGGTGAAGTTGCTGAATGGCAACTGATGAGTTTTTCATCATTTGATTAAGGGATTGTGAAAATCCCTTTGATGATGGTCTGAACTGATCATTGTTCATAATCAGTTGCACGCCTTTTGAGCTGGATGTGAGTAGGGGAGTGACATAGCTCTTGGATAGGAGACTTGGTGATGTGGCAGTATCCTCATCATCACTATCTCTTTCATTATCATGCCTTGGATTCTTCTGAGGAGCCACTACTTCAGTATGTGATAGATGTGGTTCTATCCTCTCTGTGGCAGTTAGAGTTCGTCGTGATGGCTCATCTGACTGACTTGATAAATTATCAAAGTTCAGTTTTCGGCAGAGCGAGCCAGTTGGGTAGTCGACTGGTTGATTTGCAACCACAGCTCCTTGAGGCATGATGCTGGTTTTGAATAAGCTAACAAGGCGATTGCTGGAATTTTGTTGATGAGCCGGTGATTCATGATGTGCTGAACTGGCACAATGGTTGGAGGGAATGGATTTGACGATCCTATCCATTTAATGCTCCAAGTTTCTTCACGTTGTCAGTAGCTCATGCCATGAAAGACAGTGAGTAGAAAATGAGACTGGATGGACATGGAATGTCTCCAGTTATACCAATAGAAATACTGGTGGAGTTGTTTGAACAACTCTTGGTCACGTTGTGCAACAAAAGCAAAGTGTGTGAGAAGGAGATTAGTTATTTCCTTTTGCGCACTTTTGACTGCATATTCACCACTATAGAAGGTGCGAATATTTTCTTCAGTCAGCTGGAGAGGAGGGCATGTGCTTCTGAAGTAGTCTGCTCCATAGTTTGAATGAGAGATTCCTATGAATGGAATAAGCTCATCTGGATCAGAGCAAACCTGGAAATCAACCGGTGATCAGTTCTTTGATTTTGGAGAATGAACGGCGTTGGCAGTTGAATTGCTCGAAGTGATGTTGCTCGTCTTTGCCTTGGCTCTTCGTTTCTTCCTTAGTGACTGAAGATGGGCAGTTCCTTTCTTGGGAATCTAGTCAGAGATGAGGACCGGTAGTGCTTCATCACTTGGAAGATTCAGCAGGTCTTCAATCATTTTGCTCATCCTTAGAACAAGTCCTACCTTGGACTCAAATTTACCAGATTTTTTTGAGTCATAGGCCTTGACTAATTGATGCTTGAATTGTTGGAAGACAAATTCTGCCCAGTTTGTTTGTCGTCCTTCAGCAAGGTGAATCATAACCTTGTATCTCTCTTGGGTGTGTTGACTCAAGCTTCCAATTGCCCTAAACATCATTTTGTTCGTTATATCGAGTAGAACGCCATACTCGGGCTTCAGATCAGTTTTAGCTGTCGTAAAACTAAATTACTTGTTGCAGGTGGAAGCTTTCCATTTTCTCCAGTATGATTCTACAGATTTCTTTAGTTCTTGAACAGATGATCCTCTCTGTGGAAGTTGGAACACTTATGCAATTGTTCTTTCAGTGATTTGGAGTAGTCGCTCTTGAATCACTGATGACACTGTCTTTCCATCTGTAGACAATTTTGCTTGAAGCAAAAACTCACTCACCAAATTTTGTCTGAAGAAATTTGGTGGTGTTTCCAGGTAGTGAAGAATTCCTATCTTGTGAAGATTTGACAGAAGGGTTGGGTTGTTTGATTCGTTTAGAATCAATTGAAATTTCTTCCTATCTAGGAATTTGTCTCTCAGAAGTTGCTCTTTGAAGGAATTTAAAGATCTGGATAATTCGGCCATCTTTGGGGTTGGCTGAAATTTTGAAGAATTTCAAGAGCTTTGAGAGAGAGTTTTTGAGATCGTAGGAGAAGTATTTCTAAGAGGCTTATGAGAGAGGGCTTTTTATGAGTGTTTGGGCAGGCTCATAAATCTAATGGTTGGAATGGTACTGGCCCCTAGCCTCTTTTATTTTGGTCGTTGGCATTTAATGACTTGAGATGTGTCATCATTTTGCAACGGTCAAAATATTCAAAATAAATGCTAAGTTCAACATTTATTTGAAAAAAAAGATAATCTTTTTATAAATCAAAATGAATAATAACAAACTGAATTACAAGAAGTAAACTTAGGGTTTTCTAATCAGTTGAACTTGATCAGCCACTAGTCCTTCTTGTGATCAGTTTTCCTCCTCTTGGCAAGCGGTTCTGTGGAGTCACCTTCATCATCCTCATCACTGCTTGATGACTCAATTCCTGCTGACTGGAGTCTTGGATGAGCTTGCAGCTTTTGAATTTGCTCCGTGTGTAGTTTCACCTGTTGCTGCAGACTGTGGATCAAGTCCACATAGTAAGTAGGTAGCTGGACTGATGAGCTGCTTGGTTAAGTATCAAGCTGAACTGTTCTCGAGTCAACCTCTTCTTCCGCTTCAGTTCCCATCAGTTCCTCACATGGAACTGTGTGGGTTAGCTCATCCTTCTCCATGCTGACAGTCTCATCATAGCTTGGCTCTGGTGGAGTCTCCGGAGCAGTAGCTTGGGCTGCGGCTTGAAGAGCCCTTTGAACTGGATCAAAGTACACAGTTATGGCTAGTGTACCTTGGTAAGCAGGTTGATCATCCTCTTGAGCTGTCTGTTCAGCTGGCTTGTCAAACTCAGTTGACTCTGTAACTGGAGCAGTTGGAGGAATGGATGAGGTAGCTCCTTCATCAGCAGTTAGCTCTTGTGGAGGAGCGATTTGGGGTTCAGCTGGCTCCTCAAACTGTTGAGCCTTCTCAGCTGACTCCTCTGACTCCTCAGGAACGAGATTGATCTCAACTTCTACTAATTGAGGAGATCTTTTAGAGTGGAGTTCTCTTACTACTTCATCAATAAGATCATCCACTTGGATAGATACTTGATTTCATTCTGTGGTTGATGGCTGTCCAGACTGATGACTCTGTGATTTCTTCGTCAATTCATTAAATAGCCATTTGTGTTGAACATGAGAGTGCGTCCATCTTCCACGTTCTCTCTCTGTGGTGATGGAGGGTGGTTTTAATCCTTGAAGCTTGCATAGTTTATCAAAAACATCTTTCATTGAGCTTTCTGATGGATTTGAATATTCTTTTCTCAGCTGTAGCTGCCTCATTAGATGTTTGCCCTGAGTGATTCCAGCATTCTCACTGTTTGTCTACCACAGACTCCATTCTTCTTCTCGCTTCCAGAAGCTCATCCCATGGAAAGCGAGCAATGAGAGGAAAGGTTCTGAGGGATACATGTGTCTCCACAAAAACCAGTAGATGTACCTGGTCAAAGTATGGAAGAGTTCTTCATGGCCAGTTAGTTCCTGGGCGTAGTGTTGAGCCATATATTTCTGTGTTGTCTCATCAGCCCATTTCTTCACGGATTCTCCTTTTGAGTAGGCTCTTATGTTCCCTTCAACTTGAGCCATTAGGGGGCATGTCATTTGAAAGTAATCTGCCCCAGCTCCATCGTGAGGAATTTCTCTTGCAGGGATGATGTCTTCTAGGTTTTCACAGGGAGCCATATCTTCAACGTTTAGATTTAGCGGAACCATTGGATCTGGCATAGGGCTTGATTCATTTCTCTTCTTGGATTGAGGAAGTGAGACTCCTATCTTCTTTGTTTGACCAGCTTGCTTCTTCTTAGGAGCTGATCTGGTAGTTGCTCGTCTGGCTGATTGTCCAGCAATGTCAGCTCTAGTTGCAACTGAGCTTTGTTGCCTGGTGGACGATCTCAGTTGAGCTGATGTGCCGGTTCCAACTGCGATGGAGCTTGACTCAGCTTGCTGTCTCAGTGTCAAGGAACTGATTGGAGACCTATATCTCTGAGCCAGAAGAATGTCATCATCAGAGTCATCCTGGGATGTGCCAGTAACCTGCTTCTTTCCCTTGCCTTCAGCTGCAGGCTTCTTCCTTTTTGGCTGGTCAGCTTGCTCAGGATCGATTTCCACGATTTTAAGCGGTTTTGAGATGAAGTCATTGCTGACTATGCTCTTGAACTCTGTTTCTTCAGTCATCCAAGAGAACTGTTTCTCTAGAATTATGCTAACTCGACTAATGTACCCAATCCTTTGTGGGAACTTTTTATCATCCCAACGGCTTTTGATGATATCAACATATCTCTTTAGTTGATCAAAGAAGTATTGTCCCTAATTGATCTCCATTCGATTGTAGATGGCGGCGCAGATCTTGTATTTGGTTTCTGACATTTCAGATTGGCTGCCAGTTGTCCCTACCATTATTTTTTAGGCGATGGCAGCTAGCATTTGATATTCATCTTGAAATCTTGAGATGAGATGGTTGCTTTTATACGGTTGGGTCTCGCCTTCCTTCTTCCAGAAATCATAGGCTTCCTGAAAGCTGATTTAAACTTCTTCCAACTTGAGTCCTTTGTTGGGTAGATTGAACATATTGCTTAGTGATTTAGCTGTCACGATGATCTCCTGTCCTCTTACTTTAGATCTGATTTCTTTGGGATCTGAGGAACCATTTGAATTTAGGAAGAATTTAGCAACTGGTTCTGGATATATGCGTTCTGGAAATTTTTCCAGGAATGTCTTCAGCTTGGCTTGAGAGAGCTTTTCGATGATTATTCCACTTAGAGGGGAGGCATTGCAGGCTTGAATGAATTCGGTTGGGTTGAAGAACTTATCTCTGTCGAGTTTTTCACAAAATACTGTGGAGTCTTCTCCAGATTGGCGAAAATTGAACCTCTTGCGAGTACAACTGGTGGAGTTTTTAGCCATGATAATTTGATGAGAGGTTTTTGATAGAAGGATTGATCTGAAGAGTGAGGAATTGATCTCGAAGGCTGAAGAATTTTGCTTTCGACTAGAGAAGAGAAAGAGGTAAGTCGGCAGTAAAAAAGTATGAAGCTTATCTCGAAGATTCAGCTGACTTATTTGTATAGATAGGTGAAGCTCAGCCAACGGTTGGGACGTTTCGTATGCCCAGATTTCAAAGGTCAGATTTATTCAATTGACCCGTTGATTGGCCTTTCGTTTCTATCCGTTGGGGATTAATGAGGGGAGAGAGAGAGAGTTCAACGGTAATATTGGAGTGACACGTATTTTTACCGTTTCTACTATTGAAAATTTTGAACTTATCTGTTTCTTTCTTGTGGCTTCCTCTTGACTTGAAACTGATTACGTCATCAGTTGGCTTCGACTGTAGCTGATGATTCCATGTTGATCAGCTCTAACTGAGATGTTTTCTCATCAGTTCCTTCCTGGCCTCGACTGCTGGAATTCAGTTGTTTCTCAGTTCAGTTGTTCCTTCAGTTCTGCTGCTTTTCCTCAGTTGACTTTTGAACTGATGTCTCCTGTTGAGTTAATTCCAGTTCCTTTAACTTTTTCATCAGTTTGAGCATTTTGCAGCTGGTACGTTCTGCTTGACTGATTGGATCATCAGTTGAGACCATTTGGCCAATTTTGTCTTGCTCCTTGCCTCAGTTTGAGCAAATGAACTGATGATTCAGTTGAGTTGATAGGGTAGGGTGATCAACTTCAGTTTACTTTCTTTGCACAGCTTCTCGCTTCAGTTCAAACTGATAGCTTATGTGCTCAACTGATCAGTTCAACAACTTTCTCAGTTGTGAACTACTCATTCTGATGAGTTGAAGCCTTTTGGTTTAGTTCCTCTATTCAGCTGGGATAGTTTTTTGACCTTTTTCTTCCAGTTGACTATCTTCATCTTTTGATGCTAGCTCAAATAGCCCCAGTTGTATGCATAGCTCCATAAACCTTGCTTCAGGCAATGGTTTGGTGAAGATGTCAGCTATCTGTTTCTCCGTGTTGATATATTTGATGCATATGTCCTTCTTCTCGATGTGATCTCTGATGAAGTGATGTCTTATGTCAATGTGATTAGTTCTTGAATGCAGAACTGGATTCTGAGATATTGCAATTGCACTATTCTTGTCACAGAATATAGGTACTTCTTCAGTTTCGACTTTGTAGTCCTTCAACTGTTGCTTCATCCAGAGTATCTGAGCACAGCAGCTTCCTGCAACTACATATTCTGCTTTAGTTGTTGATGTGGCAACTGAATGTTGCTTCTTGCTGAACCAAGATATCAGTTTGCTTCCAAGAAACTGACATGTTCCACTGGTGCTTTTTCTGTCAATCTTGCATCCACCAAAGTCTGAGTCTGAATAACCAATTAGACTCAAACTGTCGTCTCTGGGATACCATAGTCCAAGAATTATGGTTCATTTGAGGTATTAGATAATCCTCTTTGCCGCTTCAAGATGACTTTTCTTTAGGTTGGCTTGGAACCGCGCGCATAGACCGACTGAATAGGAGATGTCTGGTCGGCTAGCCGTTAGGTAAAGTAGTGACCCAATGATTCCTCTGTAATATGTTTGGCTAACTGGTTCTCCTTCTTCATCAATAGTTAGCTGAACTGATGTGTTCATAGAAATCTTAAAAGTTTTTCCTTTATTAGCTCCAAACTTCTTGACTAGCTCCTTAGTGTACTTGGCCTGGCTGATGAAGCTCCCATATTTCAGCTGCTTCACTTGGAGTCCTAGGAAGAATGTCATTTCTCACATCATGTTCATCTTGAATTCGCTTTGTATCAGTTGAGCGAATCGTGTGCATAGATCTTTACTTTTTGATCTAAAAATTATGTCATCCAGATAAATTTGAACCATTAAGATCTCAGTTGATCGTTCTATTCGGAATAGAGTTCGATCAATGACTCCCTTTTGAAACCCATTCTTCAGCAAGAAGGTTGTGAGAGTTTCATACCACGCTCGAGGAGCTTGCTTCAATCCGTAGAGAGCTTTCTTCAGATTGAAGACTTGATCACCAATTTCGAAACCTGGCGGTTGCTCGACATACACGTCCTCCTTGAGCATTCCTTGAAGAAACGCACTCTTGACATCCATTTGGTAGACTGTGAAGTTGAAGTGAGCTGCATAGGCTAGGAACAGTCTGATGGCTTCCAATCTTGCAACTGGCGCGAATGTCTCATCAAAGTCGATCCCTTCACTTTGTGAGTATCCTTTGGCTGTCAGTCTTGCCTTGGTCCTTATGATCACACCTTGTTCGTCCAGCTTGTTGTGAAAAACCCATTTTGTGTCAATGACCTTCTGGGTTTTTGGTCTATCAACAAGAAACCATACGTCATTTTTTGTGAATTGATTCAGTTCTTCTTGCATGGCCATGATCCAGTCTGAATCTTTAAGGCTTCTTTGATGTTTTCTGGTTCCGTTTGAGATATGAAGCATGTGAATAGTGCATGCTCAGTTGAACTTCTGGTTTGGACTCGACTTCTTAGATCACCAACTATCTTGTCAGTTGGATGGCTTCGGATCCATTTGGGCAAGATAGCTTCAGTTGTAACTACCGAGGTGACGACATCAGTCGTCCTTTCATCAGTTGGTTTGGTATCTTCATCAGTTCTTCCCCCTGTTTCAGTTGTGGGGTTTGTGGTCTCAGCACGATTTGTGTCTTCATTGGCCAGATTGTTCTCAACTGGTTTAGTACCAGTTTCATTACCTTCTTCTAGTGAAACTTCAAGCCGCTCTGGAACAATATGATCCACATAGTCCTGCGAGTTCTAAGTTTCACTAGGTAGTACTTGAACTGATGTGTCTATTGTTTCCTTATTCCTGTACTCATTAGCAAATTCATCAAATACCACATGACATGTTATTTCCACAACAAGAGTTCATTTATTGAACACTTTATAAGCTTGTGTGTGAGGCAAATTATACCCAAGGAATATTCCCTCATCAGCTTTAGCACTGAAAGCTTTCAGTTGAGTCTTGCCATTGTTGTGAATATAACATTTACAGCCAAATATTTTAAAGTATGAGATGGAAGGCTTACGAACCTTATACAGTTCATAGGATGTTTTGTCATGTGCGGTGATGATGGCACTTCGATTTTGAGTGTGGCAAGCTGTGTTGACTGCTTCAGCCCAGTAATCTTCAGCTATGTTGGCATTAGCTATCATTACTCGAGCTACTTCTTTGAGTGTCCGGTTTCCCCGTTCAGCTACACTATTTTGTTGTGGAGTTCTTGCAGCTGAGTGTTCGTGAGTGATTCCTAGTTTGTTGAGAAAACTGATCATTTGCTGATTCACAAATTCAGTTCCATTGTCGGAGCGAATCCTTTGAACTGATCTCTCTTTTTCAGTTTGCAGCCTTCTGATCAGCGCTGTTAGCTTGTCGTATGTTTCATCTTTGCTCCTCAAGAATTCCACCCACGTATATCTTGAGAAATCATCAACTACTACAAGAGTGAATCTTTTGCCTTTTGGGGTCTGTGGTCTAACTGGACCAAACAAATCCATATGTAGTAGTTGGAGGCATTCAGTTGTTCCTGGTGGATGACTTCTATTCTTGAAGGATGACTTCACTTGCTTTCCTTTTTGGCATGGTCCACACAGGCCTGTTTTCTTATATATCTCCTTGGGAAGCCCTTCAACTAGCTCTTTCTTAGCTAGGTAGTTGATTATTTTGAAGTTGAGGTGGTTCAGTCATCGATGCCATAGCCAGCTTGCTTCAGTTTATCCTTTTGAAAGAAAGCAAGCTTCTGAGTAGCCGGTTGACCAGTCAACAATATACATGTTGCCTCTTCTTATGCCAGTAAGAAGAATTGCTCTAGTTGAATTGTCTCTTATGTTGCAGGAGTTTTTGGTGAAGTCAACTGAGTGGCCATTGTCGTACAACTGGCTGATACTGAGTAGTTTGTGTTTTAGTCCATCCACATGGGAGACTCCATTTACTACAACTTTTTCCTTGACCACGAACCCTTCTCCAATGGTTCCGTTTTTGGAGTTGTCTCCAAATGTGACAAGTGGACCTTTGACTTCTTCATAACCGTCGAGATCTTCTCTATCTCCGGTCATGTGCTTGGAGCACCCGCTATCTAGATACCAGATATCTTTGGTTTTCTTCATAGATAGGATGCTCTTATCCTGCAAAAACAAGAATTAGCATTTAGGGACCCGTTTTATATCGGGTCCTTGTTGATACATCAAGCTCTTTAGGATCCAAACTTGCCAAACTTTTGGCTTTTTATCATTTAGAGATCCAACTGATTTGGATCGCTTGATCAGTTTAGATTTTCTTTCAGCCCTTCTATTTTGAGTTAAATCAGTTGAATGGTACCTGCGTTGATAGTTAGTAGGATAAAACAATTCAACTAAAATGCTATTGTCTCGAGACCTTTGAGCTCTTTGATCAGGCCAATGCCTTGTGTGTTTCCAGTTTACTGGATTGAACTCTTTTGTATTAACTCTGGGTTCATTTCTGGAATCCAGGTACTTGTTATAGTGATGGTAGGATTCAAACGAGTTTCTTTGATCTCTCCTATAGGTGTTCTGATTGAACTTCTTGGCAGGATAGGCTTGAGATCTAAACTGGTTTTTCTTTCTTAAGTGGACTGATCTATCAGTTTGCCTTGGAGGCATACTGTGTTGAGCTGGTGGTCTTTTGTGAGCTGATGGCCTCTGTTGAACTGAAGACCTTGAATGAAGGGATTGGTTTGAATGAACTGATGGTCTTGACTGGAATTTTGGCTTCAGTTGACCTGGTGTTTTTGGTTGGGAGAACTGACCGAATTGTTTGGGCTGAGTTTGAGGATTTCTCAATATTCTTTTGCCTTTGTGTGTCTCAGCTAGCTGATTATGAGTTGATCTGGTGAATCCTTTTAGGATTCCTTTATCACTGGGTTGAGCAACTGCCTTTCCTTTCTCTAAGGCAGTGAACTTGCTGTATCCTAGTCCTGTGCTACTGGTTCTAGTTCTCAGATGATTCAATATCTCATCTAGAGTTTGAGATCCCTTTTTGAACTTCAGAGTTACTTTTTCTCTCTCATGGATCTCTTGCTTGAGTTTTTGATTCTCAGCTTCTAGATCGACAGTTCTCAATTTCAACTTTTCAAATTCCACAAACTGAGATTCAAGATAATTCATTCTTTCTTGATCAATGCTCAGTTTTCTAACTCTATTTCTCAGTTCATTGTTTTCATCTCTCAATTCAACATGCAAGCAGGATATTGAAGCTAATTGATCTTCTAGCATCATAAGTTTCATGTCAAGTTCATTGCTAGAGACAGTTGCTTCATTAATGTGATAGAAGGAGGTTTGAGAGCTAGATGTACTAAACTCTTCATCATTGTCAGCCATGAGGCAGAATAACGCTTCATCATCTGAGTTGTAGCCGTCAGAATCAATTCCAGATGGATAGTCTGAATCGTCTAGCACGGCATTTTCGTAGTTTGCAATCATTGCTTTTCTTTTGAAGAAGCTTCTCCTCACTTTGGCCTTCTTGTCTTCAGGGAGTTCTAGACATTCATATCTGTAATGTCCTTGTTTGTGGCAGTGAAAACATTCTCCTAGATTTCAATTGCCACCCCTGAATGGTTCAGCTGGTTGATGAGTTCTCTCATCTCTTGGGACTTCATCAGTTTGAGGTGGAATTGATTGTTTGTCCCTGACTTTCTTCAGCTTTTCTAACAACCTGGTAACTGACTGAATTTGTTCATTGATGTCTTCAGTCAGGTTTTCCTTCTTTTCAGTTGTGTCTCTTTTTCATTCAGACAAAGATCCGTCTTGATTCTCTCTGGCTGATGAGCTTCTGGGCCGGAAGTTGCTCCTTTCTTGAGTATCTCTAAGCAAGTTCCTTTCACCATAGAAGGCTGCATCTTGAGCTGATGATGTTGATACTTCCTTCTTCGGGTTTAGGCTGTACTCATGAGCTTTGAGAGAACCAAACAGTTCTCTGGGAGTGATGCTGTTCAGATTTCTTGATTCTTTTGTAGCTATCACTTTCATGTCCCATTCTTTGGTGAGATTATCCAGAATTTTGGAGTTCATCTCAGAATTGGGATAGCTTCTTCCCAGGTTGGTCATTTCACTGATGATGCCTAGAAATCTGGTTTCAAGGCTTGAGATGGACTCTTCTGGCTGCATTTTGAAGGACTCATATATGTCGACTGCTAGTTGGAGCTTGTTTACTTTGATGGCTTCGGACTCTTGGCATAGATCTGCTAGTAAGTCCCATATCTCCTTGGCAATTGTGCAGTTCTTTGTGCCCTTCATTTTGTCCTCATCTAGAGTTTGAAATAGTGCAGCTTGAGCAACGAACTCTAGATTCTTCAACTTCTTCTCTTCGCTGGTGAGAAGATTAGTTGGCTTTGGGATCCTGGCTGGTTGATTGATATCAACTATGTGGGCGTCATTGTCCATCATGATAGTGATTGGACCATCTTCAATAACTTCTCACATGTTCTCATGGATCGAGCAGAGATGTGCCTTCATTCTCCTGCTCCAATTATCATAATTCTCAACTGAAAACTAAGGTAGCTTATGGTTTCCCATAGCTTGAAATGTTAGCACAGATAAGTAGATCTGATTTAGTTGATCTGCAGAAACGGTTGATTCTTAGAATCAACCGCTCTAATACCACTTGTTGGTCCCGGACGAGTCGATGTCAGTTTAGGGGGGTGAATAAACTGACTAAAAATTTTACTTCAAATACGGAATGATAAGGACCCTTGACTCGCTTAGTAACTTATTTATGCACAGATTGGTTGAGCACTTTTTAGACAGCTTGAGTGCAAATTGTGTATGCTTGTGTACAGTTCAAAGATATGTGAGTAAGCAAAACAGTACAGCACACAGATGATTTATAGAGGTTCGAAGTCTCAAACTTCTACGTCCTCTCTTCCTTCCGCAGAAGGGCAACTCTACTATATAACTTGAGTTTCTTTAAAAATTACACAATGAAGGACAATTGGTTGAACCTGGTAACTGCTCGCTACCTCAGCGGATCGACAACTCACACTTGCAGTCCCTAACTGCTCGCTAGGGAGGTAGGTGCTATTGACGTCTTTACAAGGTTTTAGATCTCTTTCGATCTTCAAGAGGTTAGTCTTGAACAAGGGATATCAACTGATGTGCTCCTTCAATTGAGCTGGGTAGTTGATTGGTGTATTGCTGGAACTGAGAAGGTTGCTCTGGCTGGATTATGAACAGCTAGCTGAATGCTTTGATTTTGTGGATTCTTCTTCTCAATTGGACTCTCGCAGTTTTAGCAAATGCTGAACTTGAGCTATGTGGGAGGGAGAAAGAAAGCTCTGCTTGAGATAACTTGAATGAAGGCTTCAAGAATGAAAGTTGCGAAAAGTCTTTTTGAAAACTCTGATTCACTCGTCTTTTATAGAAGAGTGGTGTTGTGACCGTTGAGTTCCACTGATCGGTGGCTCTGTTGGTTCATCAATGGTAGATGGTCTTTATGATCATTGGAGCTTTGATTGAAGTAGCCATTGCTTTGCCAATCGATTGTTGTTGGATATTTGATTCCAGTAGTCGTTGCTTTGCCAATCGATCTTTATTGGATATTTAATTCCAGGATCTCCGTTGGAGCATTTATTCCAAGATCTTTATTTGAGCATTAACTCCAAGACTTTCTGGCTGGCAGTTCTGAGCTCCAGTTTTGATGTGACCTGGGGCTAATGACACGACGAGACATAAAAATACGCGGAAGCTAAGGATTGAAACTACGTCGGTGAAGTAAGGATTCTATACTCGAATATCTAGACGACTACGACTCAACTAAAATACCTAGACAATATCACACAAAATAACACAAATCCAACAAAGTGAGGGCTGTTTTGGACGGCTATGATATTCGTAAGGATGATGGAATTTCGATGATGATGATTAGGTTTAGAAGGGTTAGAGCAGATAGGGTATGATAGAGTTGTAACGGACTTACGGATTGAACGAGATGAAGATGAACTTGAACACGAATGTGGCTGGACTTGAAACGGACGTGGATGGTGATGTTTGACGTTGAAGATGGTGGCTGGGCGATGGAGGTGTTGTGATTTGCAACCCGATTAATCCCCGGCGTATCTTGTACGACGAAAACGAATCTCAAAGTTACTCCTCAGTAGCGAGTTCACCCTAATTCCTCGTATGAATTAGAACGTTCCCTTGATGTAAGACTCAAAGTTGCTAGGCTTCAAGAATGAGTATTTTCGACAGAAAACAATCAAAAGCTTTGAACGGTTGAGACACAAATTGAATGCAAAAGCAATTTTAATCAATAATGTCTAAAATATCAAAGTAACATGGTTCCCCTATTTATAGGACCTATTATGCACGAAAATAACAATTAAAAAAGCCTAAAAATCTGATCCAAAAGGATCTCTAACTATACTATAGAAATACCTAAACTAGAATTCTATTCAAGGTAGGAAATTGCCTTAAATACAATTCTAGTCAAACCTATGATATTATGAACGAAAATTACACTTATTAATTAATTAAAAACTGATCTAAACTATAGTCTAAAGTAATTAAATAAATACTATAGTCTAGATAAAAATCAACCCTTTAATTAAATTAAATCAAGGGCGAAAACAGCTCCATGCACAAATGCACTTCTTCTTGCTCTCTTCTTCAACTCTTCAAGTTATATTCTCCATGGTATGATCTTGATCTTCATTAGTTAATAAATTAATTAAAGTATGGCTGCACTTTGCATCTTCTAATTCCTCAAACTTCTTGCGAATCATCACTTGGAAATAACCTTGTAATTTCTTCGCTCGAAGTCGCGTCATTGGACCTTTGAATTGCAGCTCGGGTTCAAGGCCTTCAATGCCTTGCATGGCTTCATCATTCCCCCCCTGCTGAAGAGAATTCGTCCTCAAATTTGGATCATCGTCGAGATCGAACTCATCTGCAACAAACGGAGATAAATCAGCAACATTGAAAGTTGAAGAACATTTATACTCACCGGGAAGATCAATGCGGTAAGCATTGTCGTTTACACGACTTAGAACTGTGAAAGGACCATCTCCACGTGGTGACAACTTGGAGTTTCTCAGATTTGGAAACCGTCCAGGACTCAGATGAAACCAAACGCGATCTTCGGGCTGAAATATCACTTGCTTGCGTCACACGTTTCTGGAGGCGGCCGTTTGCTTCCCTTTGTGCTCAATGCGAGCACGCACTCTCTCATGCATCTCCTTAACTTGCTCATCTCTTCTCAAACCTTTAACACTTGTTAGATGCTCAACAGGTAAAGGTAACAAATCAGTAGGCGTTAACGGATTAAATCCATTAACAACCTCAAAAGGAGACATATTAGTAGAAGAATGTACCACACGATTATATGCAAATTCAGCGTAAGGTAAACACTCTTCCCAAGACTTCAGATTATTTTTAATTAAGGACCTAAGTAGTGTGCCTAAAGTGCGATTCACAACCTCAGTTTGACCATCGGTTTGTGGATGACATGCAGTAGAAAACAACAATTTAGTCCCTAATTTTCCCCACAAAACTCGCCAAAAGTGTGCTAAAAACTTGGAATCCCTATCACTAACAATAGTTTTAGGAATACCATGTAATCTAACTACATGCACAAAGAACAGATTGGCAATATGCACAGCATCATCAGTTTTTCTACATGCAATGAAATGCGCCATTTTAGAAAAACGATGAACAACTACAAAAACAGAATCCTTGCCCGATCTAGACCTAGGTAATCCTAAGATAAAATCCATAGACAAATCAATCCAAGGTGAACTAGGAGCAGGCAGGGGCGTGTATAATCCAAACGGATGTGAAGTAGACTTAGACCTATGGCAAGTAACACATTGACTACACACATGCTCAACATCTCTTCTCATATGCGGCCAATAAAAATGCTCATGCAGCATGCTTAATGTTTTATTCACACCAAAGTGACCCATTAAACCTCCCGCATGCGATTCTAACACAAGTAGCTCATGCATAGAACAACTAGGAATGCATAACTGCGAACCACGAAATAAAAATCCATCATGCACGAAGAATCCATCAAAAGACTTAGACTTTTTCGAACACTCATCAAAAATCGAAGCAAAGAATGGATCACATGCATACAGACTTTTAATCAACTCAAAACCAAGCATTCTAGCATGCATTAAATTCAGCAATGTGTACCGTCTAGATAGTGCATCGGCTACAACATTATCTTCTCCTTTCTTGTATTTGATGACGTACGGGAAGGACTCGATGAACTCGACCCATCTCGCATGCCTCTTGTTCAGATTTTGCTGCCCTTTCAAATGCTTTAAGCTCTCATGGTCCGTGTGAATCGCGAACTCCTTTGGCCACAGATAATGCTGCCACGTCTCTAATGATCTCTTCAATGCATACAACTCTTTGTCATAGGTAGAATAACGCAGAGCTGCACCACTCAATTTCTCACTGAAGTAGGCAACTGGACGCTGTTCCTGCATCAAAATAGCACCAATACCTATCCCGGAGGCATCACATTCAATCTCAAAAATCTTATCAAAATCAGGTAAACACAAAACAGGTGCATGACATAAAAGATGTTTTAAACATGTAAATGCTTCATGCTGTGCTTTACCCCACTCAAACTTACGATTCTTCTTACTTAGCTCAGTAAAATGCGCGGCAATGCTAGAGAAATCGCGCACAAAGCGACGATAAAATCCGGCAAGGCCGTGAAAGGATCGAACCTCCATGGCTGACTTGGGTGTTGGCCATTCTTCAATCGCTTTGATTTTAGAACGGTCAACCTCAATACCACGTACACTCACAACAAAACCAAGAAATACAACCTCATCTAAACAAAAAGAACATTTAGACAGATTTCCATACAACTTGGCTGATCTCAAAATGTCAAAAACACACCTAAGATGTGCTAGGTGCGCCTGTGCATTGTGACTGTAAATCAGGATATCATCAAAGTACACAACTACAAATTTCCCAATCACATCACGCAAAACATGGTTCATTAATCTCATAAAAGTGCTCGGTGCATTAGTGAGACCAAAAGGCATAACTAACCACTCATATAAACCATGCTTAGTCTTAAAAGCTGTTTTCCAATCATCCCCTTCATGCATTCTAACTTGAAAATAACCAGAACGCAAATCAATTTTGGAAAAGACTTTAGAACCGGATAATTGATCAAGCATATCATCTAATCTAGGGATAGAGAATCGATACTTCACTGTTATTTTGTTGATGGCGCGGCAGTCCATGCACATTCTCCACTCGTTGTTCTTTTTCGGCACTAGAATGACTGGAACTGCGCAGGGGCTCATCGACTCTTGAATCTGCTTCTTCTCAAGCAACTCTTTCACTTGTCTATTGATTTCCTTGGTCTCTTCAGGGGATGTCCGGTATGCTGGTCGATTTGGCAAGACGGCGCCGGGCTGGAAATTGATCTGGTGCTCGATCCCACGAACTGGAGGTAATCCACTTGGAATCTCTTCCGGGAACACATCCGCGAACTCCTCCATAAGTGGCTGCACAACACTAGGCAAAGAAACATCATTAATAGCACTGCTCTTATAAGATAGAAGAACAAAAGGTAAACCTACTTTTAATGCTTTCTCTACGCTTTTCACTGAAATAAACAGGCTGCGGTTTTGATCTTTCTTTGCAGCTGATCCAGACGAATTCCCATGCACAAGGGAATCTTTGGAGGACGGTTTAGGGGCTGAAGAAGTAGTAGTGGCGGCCTTCTTGGGGGTCTCAGTCGATTGGGTACCGTTGGCGGCGATCCGGGCTGCGGCGGTGGCCTCTTTTGCTCTCTCAGCTCTAAACCTCTCTTGCATAATTCTCTGATCTTCTGCAACGGCTTTAGGGGACAGTGGCTTGAGTGTAGTAGTCCGTCCATCTCTCTTCACGATGTACGTGTTTGCGAAGCCATCATGAATCGTCTGTCTGTCAAACTGCCATGGTCTACCTAACAACATGTGTGCTTCATCTATAGGAATAACATCGCAAACAAAAGAGTCAGAAAATCGACCAATAGAGAATGAGACACTTACCTGAGCCGTTACTTTGATCTCTCCTCGATCCGTAAGCCACTGCAACTTGTATGGCTTCGGATGCTTGATGGTGGTCAGCGCCAATTTGTGAACTGCATACTGGCTCATGGCATTGATCACACTCCCACTGTCTATTATCATCGAGCAGGTCTGGTCTTTGATAGTAACACGTGTGAAAAAAATGTTCTCATGTTGATCCCGCTGCTCTTCTTCACGATTGATGCTCAGACTGCGTATAGACACAAGACTAAGATGAGGAAGCTCGGGTTCCTTTTCATTCGAGTTGACTGGAGGCGTCTCTGGCTCCTTCTTGGTGTCAACTATGGGCTGGTCCTCGTCCTCACTGGCTGACTCGATCTCATTCTGTTCAGTAATGAACAAAACACGCCGGTTCAGACACTGGTTTTGAAAGTGGCCCCAACCTTGGCACTTATGGCACTGGATGTCTCTAGCTCGATTCTGATTGGCACTAGGTACTGGGCTGGGTGGATTAAGTCATGTATAGGTTGGTCTGGACGGTGGTGCCGGTGTAGACTCGGGTCTACGACTGGACTGCGATGTAGAACGGTCGAAACGCCGCTCGGACGGTCCGGACTGACCTCGGGGTCGAGTAGGCTCAGTAGAAGGGGTAGAAGATGATGTGGGATTCGTACCTTTGTTCCATGGGGGTCGAATAGGGGCTGAATTGTGGTGCGATCTCCGCCTTCCTTCTCTGAGCTGTCTCTCCACAATTGATGCGTAGTGCACCATCTCTTCTATACTTGTGAAGTTCTTGAGTTCAACTTCACATGCGATGTCAGGATCCATGCCTTTAATGTACCGAATGATTGTAGCATTTAAGGTCTCTTGTTTCCCAACTCTATTCAAGGCAGTCTCAAGCTCCTTGTGGTATTCTTCAACTGATCGGGTCCCTTGCTTAATCCGGGTGAGCTTCTTCTCGATCTCTCTCTCATAATGTACAGGAATGAACCTGCCACGCAGCAAACCTTTCATCTCTTCCCAAGTATCGACGGGTGGATATCTCTCACGTCGGCGTCGATCCTGCTGCATCTCCCACCATGAGGCTGCATAGCCTCGAAACTCTAATGATGCTAACTTGAACTTCTTCTGCTCAGGGAAGTCATAGCAGTCGAAGATCTTCTCAACCTTACGTTCCCAATCCAAGTACAGATCAGGATCGTGAAGGCCTTCAAACCCTGGGATGCTTGTTTTGATGTTGCTCAACAAGCTGTCGGGATCTGCACGTCAGGGTGCTTGTCTGTAGGGCAGACGTGGTCGGTCACGTCTCTGATATGGATCATACTCAGCCTCTAACTCCTCTGCATAGTAACCATAGTCTTCTTCAGCTTCACGATCATAATGATCATTAAACTGCACTTGAGGTTGGCGCCGCTGAGCTTGTGGTGCCCCAGCATTCGCCCTGGCTGGCTCGGCTACATGAACTTCTGGCTGACGAGCTGCTTCAGGTTGATGAACTACTTCTGGTTGTTGGACAGGATGTCCTTGAACCGGTTGTGGTACAGGAATTCAAGCAGCAATAAGCTCGAGTTGCGCCATCATCTTGGCCAACGAACTATCTAGCTTATGCTCCAGTTCTTGATGGTGGAATTGGGCATCCCATGGTTGTGGCATTAATGAAGCCGCATCTGTATGAGAACTAGGTGAAGCGGGTGCCTTATCACGTGTTTTGTTATACCCGTCTCTGGATTCCATGCGTACCTGCAAACAATGAACAAACGTGAAAGGAAAACAGGGTATAGGACCTCACAATTCCTCACAATCACTCGTGTTTTCTCTCTGTATTTTACCCCTCGTGTATGCTCTCAAGTATGTAGTGGTGCTCGTGTGATGGGTGTGTATATGGTGGTGTTAATCGACTCTTCCGTTGCTTGAAATCGGTTTCTCTCAAACTTCTGGGGGCGATTTCACCTTGAAGCTGATGGAATTTGGCCTAAAAAGGCCTTATGTCATGGCAAAGCAATGAGTTTGGTTCATCTCGTCGAGACGTTTCCGGAATGGTATGGTGGAGAAAAATCGGAGCTCGGGAGCAGAAATAGTAGGGAGAAGATGGAAAACCGGAAAACCGGGTGTGTTAGGGTAAAAGGTAGGAGAGAAATGAAGAAAGAAGGAAAGAAAAGGCTTTGGATATGTATCAATCTATGTGACACAATCTAAATACCTTAATTAGCCTAGACTCTAGAAGGAAAGAACCAAAAATAAAATAAGATATCTAAGGTAGTTACCAAAATCAAAACAAACTAAGAAGGAACTTCCTAAAAGAAAGAGAATCTAAAAGGAAATAACCAACTATGGATTTGTACCTAAAAGGAAGGTACCAAAATAAAATAGAACACAAAAGGAAACAATGGATATACCTCTTTTTTTTTTTTTTTTGAATTTTCGGATTTTTTTTTATCCGATTTTTTTTTGATCGTTTCTTTTCTCTTCTTTTTTTTTGTATGATCTGATCCTTTTTTTTTTAAACAATGAACAATACGCAAATTAAATTACAACTCGATAAAACGCAAACAAAATAAACGGGACAAATAAACGAGTATGGAACCACGAACGATATAAACCGACGTGGCTCTTGATACCAATTTATGATGTGACCCGGGGCTAATGACACGACGAGACACAAAAATACGCGGAAGCTAAGGATTGAAACTACGTCGGTGAAGTAAGGATTCTATACTCGAATATCTAGACGACTACGACTCAACTAAAATACCTAGACAATATCACACAAAATAACACAAATCCAACAAAGTGAGGGCTGTTTTGGACGGCTATGATATTCGTAAGGATGATGGAATTTCGATGATGATGATTAGGTTTAGAAGGGTTAGAGCAGATAGGGTATGATAGAGTTGTAACGGACTTACGGATTGAACGAGATGAAGACGAACTTGAACACGAATGTGGTTGGACTTGAAACGGACGTGGATGGTGATGTTTGACGTTGAAGATGGTGGCTGGGCGATGGAGGTGTTGTGATTTGCAACCCGATTAATCCCCGGCGTATCTTGTACGACGAAAACGAATCTCAAAGTTACTCCTCAGTAGCGAGTTCACCCTAATTCCTCGTGTGAATTAGAACGTTCCCTTGATGTAAGACTCAAAGTTGCTAGGCTTCAAGAATGAGTATTTTCGACAGAAAACAATCAAAAGCTTTGAACGGTTGAGACACAAATTGAATGCAAAAGCAATTTTAATCAATAATGTCTAAAATATCAAAGTAACATGGTTCCCCTATTTATAGGACCTATTATGCACGAAAATAACAATTAAAAAGGCCTAAAAATCTGATCCAAAAGGATCTCTAACTATACTATAGAAATACCTAAACTAGAATTCTATTCAAGGTAGGAAATTGCCTTAAATACAATTCTAGTCAAACCTATGATATTATGAACGAAAATTACACTTATTAATTAATTAAAAACTGATCTAAACTATAGTCTAAAGTAATTAAATAAATACTATAGTCTAGATAAAAATCAACCTTTTAATTAAATTAAATCAAGGGAGAAAACAGCTCCATGCACAAATGCACTTCTTCTTGCTCTCTTCTTCAACTCTTCAAGTTATATTCTCCATGGTATGATCTTGATCTTCATTAGTTAATAAATTAATTAAAGTATGGCTGCACTTTGCATCTTCTAATTCTTCAAACTTCTTGCGAATCATCACTTGGAAATAACCTTGTAATTTCTTCGCTCGAAGTCGCGTCATTGGACCTTTGAATTGCAGCTCGGGTTCAAGGCCTTCAATGCCTTGCATGGCTTCATCAAGTTTAGCAAGTTTGAGTTCCAGTTGGCAGTTCTGAGCTTGTCTGCTTAGTTCGGCTATTACTCCATTTGGCAGTTCTGAGCTCCAGTTTAGCAAGTTTGAGTTCCAGTTGGCAGTTCTGAGCTTGTTTGCTTAGTTCGACTATTACTCCATTTGGCAGTTCTGAGCTTCTTCCTCCAGTTCGACTGATCTCAAGTTGTTGAATGACTTGTCAATTCGACTGTTCTTTCTTAAGCTTTCTTGTCAGCTTGACTGATCACAAACTGTTGGCTAGTTTGTTAGTTTGACTGTTCTTTCTTGAGCTTTCTTGTCAGCTTGACTGATCACAAGCTGTTGGCTAGCTTGTCAGTTTGACTGATCTTTCTTGAGCTTTCTTGTCAGATATTTGCTTGTTTTCTCCTACAAGCTGGCTGACTTCAGTTCTGGCATTTGATTGATTCGACTGTTTACTTCAGTTTGGATGAAGTTAAGTTTGGCCATCAGCTGGATACTTCGAGTCTTCAGTTTAAACTAATCTCTTATCAGTTTGTTCAGTCTTGTCGATTTTTCTCTCAGCTCAGCTGACTTAGCTGTCAGTTTGTTTCGACTGGTTCGTCTCTTTGAACCCTCAGTTGAATTGAGTTCTGACTGGTTTGCGTATCCTTCCAGCTGGTTGATCATGCTCCAGTTGGGTTGACTCTAGCTTCAGTTGAGTTCCTCCTTGAGGCTTTGGATTGGTCAGCTCAGATCTACAACTTGGATCTTGGTCAGTTTTTCAGAAATAGTTTTGACATCTGATCAAAACCTTATCTAGGGGTTCTTTGATAGTTTTTCCTAACACAAGCGCAATGCACGAGCCCACGCGTTACCGTCGGGCGAGTGTATTACACGAGTCCTCGAATTTTAAAAAAAAAATCATTCACTTTAATTTTAGGGTTTATTAAATCAATTTTAGAGTATATATTTATATTTATTTTAAAAAAAATAAATTTATTTATTTCAATTTTATGGTACACTAATTATATTTTAGGGTTTATAATTTTGGGGGGAAAAATAGAAAAATCGAAAAAAAATAAAAAAAATCAAGAAAAAAATAATTATGGGTCAGTTATTTTTTACTCTTGACCTTATTGAGCCTCATGGATGAAGGCCCATACACCATGGTCCATGTATATAGAGTAGCAAATAGAGTAGCTGTTGGAGGATGTTTTTTCCCAATTTTACTCTACTTTAGAGGTTTAGAGTAGCTATTGGACATGCTCTTAATCAAGTATCCTAATCCCTTGCCACAAAACACTGAACTCACGCCCCACCCCTCTCAACCGAGTCTCTACTCCAGACCGACCACGCGGTCGCCACCCACGGCTGGTTACCACCGCCACCCACGGCTGGTTACCACCGCCACCCACGCCGACGCCGCGCCGCGCTCTGCCTTGTTGGTCTTCGATTGCTGCCGAGACGATTCGCCCAGGTATGAACATCGAGAGATGTCTGCATCGTAGATAACCTGATAAAATAAAATAAGAGTTCTTCATTCGTTCTGCAATCTTCATTGTTTAATTTTATGTTGATTAGTTGATTAAATTAGTGGATTTTCTTAGCAGCAAATAGCTAAAACAAATTAGGCAATCATTTATTTATTTAACAGATTTAGATTTAATTATTAATCACATATTTAACAATAATTAAGCAACTAGATTCATTATTTACTTGTTCATTACAGCAGCAAGATTTCGATTCGTGGAATTTAATTGATTCTTATATTTTCTTCAATCTTATTATAGAAATGATGGATATCGATGATGCCATATTGGAGGATCAATTGGATGATCGAAGAATATTCACAGGTAGCATATTCTCCTTTATTCGTAGAATGGTTTTATTTTTTTGTACCTTTGGTATTATGTATCTTTCCGATTTGCATTTATCAGCATTACAGCTTGAAAGATCTAGCATCACTGATTTTTTCCTTAACGTCGTGTGACTCGATTGTGCAGGGTCAGTGCCGAAGGAGGAAATTTGCGCACATCCTGGGTTTTTTGCAGGAATGTGCATGAAATGTGGCCAACCAGCGGATGATGATTCTGCTGTTCCACTTAAATACATAGATAAGGTACATATCGTTTAATTGTGACATGCTTAGTTCTATTTTGCAGACATTAATGGCATATCCTCCATGCAGAATTTGAGGATTGCTAACAATGAGATGGCTCGATTACGTGACAAAGATTTCAAGGATTTGCTATGTCATAGAAGAAAACTTTATTTGGTCCTTGATTTAGATCACACACTACTCAATTCAGCTCGTCTTAGTGATATTAAAGAGGAAGAAGAATACTTAAGCAGCCAAAGAGATGCCTTGCCAGGTACTTTTCTCCTTATGATTTTCTGTGGTACCTGATCTGATGATCTACTGTTGCTGACTTGCTGACTTGCTGTGATGATTCAAATAATTATGGTGTGCATCTTATTGTTTTCAATAGATCATTGTTTAGCTATCACGTGTTTTGACTCTTTGTTCATTTGTCATGCTAAATTATCAGATGCCCTAAAGACCAGCCTGTTCAGACTAGACAGGATGCACATGATGACTAAGTTGAGGCCATTTGTGCACACTTTCTTGGAAGAAGCAAGTAGTATGTTTGAGATGTATATATACACCATGGGTGAACGTTCCTATGCGTTGGAAATGGCAAAGCTACTTGATCCTAGTGAAAAATACTTTCATTCCAGAATCATTGCACAAGGTGATTGCACTCGGAAGTATCAAAAGGGTCTTGATATTGTTTTGGGGAAAGAAAGTGCCGTCCTCATCCTTGACGACACAGAAGCGGTGAGTGACTTGACTTCTGGAACTCATTGCAATCTTCGATTATAATTTTTCTAATCCTCTTCTATTTTAGGTGTGAAAAGAGCATAAGGATAATTTGATATTGATGGACAGATATCATTTTTTTGCCTCAAGTTGTAAGAACTTCGGCTCCAACTATAGTTCACTTTCTCAACTAAAAATTGATGAAAGTGAGACTGAGGGAGCTCTCCCCACGGTTCTTAAGATTCTCCGGCAAATCCACAAGTTTGTTCTTTCACAAGGTATCGTCTGTCCACTTTTCCAGATTATTAACTAAATAGATAGGTTTCTTTTTAGCTCATTTGATTAATATTCCTTTGTTCAGGGGCGCAAGGATAATCTAGAGGACCGTGATGTGAGACAGGTAACTTCTTCGATTTGCCACTAGCAAGAGATTGCTCAGATGTTCTGCATGATTTATGGCATCATTATATTTCATACTTTTCTTGCAGGTGCTAAAAACTGTCCGGAACAATGTTTTGAGGGATTGCAGAATAGTGTTCTCCCGTGTTTTCCCGACTAACTTCACCGGCGAGCACCATTCCTTGTGGAGAATGGCAGAGCAGCTAGGAGCTACCTGCTTAGCAGCAGTTGATCCATCTGTTGTTACACATGTGGTGTCTTTGGATTCCGGGACAGACAAGTCGCGCTGGGCCGTGAAGGAGAAAAAGTTTCTCGTCAATCCAAGATGGATCGAGGCTTCCAACTATTTATGGAAAAGGCAGCCGGAAGAAAAGTATTATGTTACTCCGGCAAAGAATAATAGGAAAAATTGGCCGACTAACGAGTCTCACGGGACATTCGAGCGGTGAGGACTCATGTATAAAAGGGATACGAGATGCATTGTTCAGAGAAGAAAAAGGCGCCTTACGAGAGAATGTATAAAAAGGATACGAGATGCATTGTTCAAAAAAAAAAGGCGCCTTACAAGAGATTATAGCCCTTTTTTCATCTAGAAAAGTTGACATTTGAGGCTTCTTCCGTGTTACGAGAATCGAAGAAAATACAAGGCTCGATTTGGCTGATCATATAATTTACAGCACATAATTGCATATATTTGTATGACTTCTTCAAAAAGAAAATAAAAACTACATAGATACTAACACTACTAGAGTTAATTGTCCAAATACAATCAAGATTACTGCCCTATAAGATGAGGTTGTACTGTTTGTAAGCAACATATATAAATAAATAGAAATAATTGCGAAATAAGGTTAATTATATCCTAGGGATTGATTTGCAACAAATTAAAGGACATATACAACATATATATTGAATTCTGTCCGTCTTATTTTATGCATTTTAAGTTTAAATAATATAAATTCTTTATAAATACAAATACACATTTTTTACAAAAGTGAAGTATAAAAAGTGTTCGAAGTGTATAAATAGTTTTTGGATATAAGACAACATGAATTAAACAATTGGTCTTGTACGGATAAAATATATTGTGTACAATTTATTAATCTACAATATTTTTTTTTTCATTAGTTTTATTTATTAAAGACTACTAAATAATGTCCTAAACACATGTAAATATATAGAAAATAAAATGCATGATAATATTATGAGTTAAACATATTTAAATTGATAAATAATTAAAAGAGGAAATAAAAAATAAAGTTATTTTGATTTTTTAAAAATATATTATATAATGGATATTTAATTGTTTACAATGATTTGCAGCAAAAGTAGTAAGCTTTTCTCTAAATAAATTTTGGCTAAACTAGAATATTTATAGTTTAGGGAAATAATAAATACAAAGCAAGTCAATACATTTTTTGGCCACTACTGATTTAGTATTTGCATTTGATTCAATATTATGATCCCTTCATATTTTAATGAGATCTTATGTATAATTTGAATTTTTAAAATACACAAGTCAAATTTTTCTAAAATTAATCAGAATGAGATCTTATGTATAATTTGAATTTTTAAAATACACAAGTCAAATTTTTCTAAAATTAATCAGAAGGATATAATTGTAAAACACTATTAATCACTAATTAATTATTTAATTGAAAACTTACCATATAATGAAAATGTACCATAATTAAAAAATTATGACCGGCCACACTATGACCGAATAGCATCACTCATTTTCTAAACTTTTATTGACTAAAATTCTCTGCCACATCACACATGTTGTATTTCAATTTTACAAAATTCTTACACAATTCTTCTTGAGATTCTGCACTAATTCCAAGTGATTGCAATCTATACTAATAAATCTAAAAATAAGATAATCATTATAAATAGTAAAATTTATTTTATCCGCTCAAATGATATTTTCATAAATGAAAATCTATATTAGTTAATTAAAAATTATTTATATTAATTAATCAAAACCGATATAAATGTAATTAAAAAATAAATATGTGTATCATATATTTGGTATGTACCTTTCTAATTAGGGGTGATCATTCGATTTTTCGGTTCGGTTCGGTCCCGAAAATGTTAAAATCGAAGAAACCGATTTTTTTAAAAATATAACCGAACCGAACTGAATTTCTGATCCGAACCGAACTGGACCGAAATATTTCGGTTCGGTTCGGTTCGATTTTGAATCGGATATTTTTTTTTTATTTTCTGATTTTTATTTTGCTTTAAATTATCCTCATTCGATATAAGTAAATACGTACAAGTATGAATTAACTAATTATCAATATTCAAGTTCAAAAAATACCAATAAATAACTAAATAAAATCCAAAAACGTGTAAACTCCAACAAAGCAAAGCCGAACAAATTATAAAGTCCAACAAAGCTGAGTATTTTTATTACTAATATATATGAATTCTATTTTTTGGCTTTAGGTTCTTCTTCATCCATGTCTTCTTCTTCATGATGAAACTCTTCTATCATCTCTTCAGTATCCTTGCTAGAGGACTCATCTCGTAGAGCCCACTGAACATGTTTCTTATATGAATATTCGGTACGAACTTGTTTATTGAACTCATTCTTTTCATAGAATTGGTCATGAGATTTGGAATAAGTAACTTTTCCATACCTCATTCTGAGTTTCACAACTTTTTTAGGACGAACAAGTTTTCTTATTGGTGCCATTGGATATAATAGAATGAACTTCTTGAGTGATCAAAGACAATGGCAGAAAGAAGAAGTAAAGAGATATCAGAAAATTTGGGAATAAAACTTGAATTAAAAGAATTTGGAGCATATATGATATCTCAACAATGGCTATACGTATATATAAGAGAGAACATCATTCATACGTATTCACAGGTGTCCATTAGACAGAAAAACTGGAGGGAAATCCCAAAAAATCAGAGGTGACGTTTGTGAGTCAGAACTAGCCATTGACAAAGACGTACATGAAAATTTGAAAATTGTTCATGCACATGATGATGAACATTTATGGGAATGTTCAGGCCCTTGATGCATGAATGGTTCTATCCTGCTGAGTGTGAAATAAATACACTCATACCCCTCCTCTTGGTTTACTGAACCAAGCAAACACCAAGAGATGCTCTTAATTTCTCAAATCAAGCAGCATCCAATCCCTTGGTGAATAGATCATCTAGTTGATCTTCTGTCTTCACATGTTCAATCTTTAGAACTTTTTCCTCAACTAACTCTCTAATGAATTGATGTCTGATACCAATATGTTTTGTTCTTGAATGTTGAACAAGATTTTTGGATATATTGATATCACTCATGTTGTCACAATATAGAACCAGTGTATCATGAGCAACTTCACAATCCTTCATCATCCGCATCATCCACATAATCTGAGTTGATCTGCTTCCAGCTGCTATGTATTCAGCTTCTACGGTTGATAATGATATGTTGTTTTGCTTCTTACTGAACTAGGAAATAATATTACTTCCTAAAAAGAAACAAGCATCTGATGTGTCTTTTCTATCATCTAGAGATCCTGCCCAATCAACATCACAGTAGGCAGTAAGACTTGAATTTGTATATGAAGTATACCATAATCCATAGTCTTCAGTCCTACTAATATACTTGATGATGTTCTTGACTACCTTCAAGTGACTTTCTTTAGGACATGACTGATATCTGGCACAAACACCCACACTGTAGGATATATCAGGTCTGCTTGCTGTAAGATATAGAAGACTTCCAATTATGCTTCTGTATAGTGTCTGATCTACTTCTTCTCCTGTATCATCCTTTCCAATCTTGACAGTAGTACTGATAGGAATTCTTTTGTGCTTAGAATTTTCTAACTTGAACTTCTTGACTAAGTTCCTTGCATACTTAGAAGACTAAGAGATGAAGATATCTTCTTCTGATTGCTTTATCTAAAGTCCAAGAAAATACTTCAAGTCTCCAAACAGGTGTTTCATCGAGATTGAACACATAAATTTCGAACCGAACCTGCAAGAGAACGAGGTCGATTGTAGGGCGGTGAGCTAACACAAGTCGTGTCTCTCAAGGAAAGCTTAACAGGACGATTATCTTTCTATACTACACACATAAATATATACATGAATTTAAATGCGAACCTAAACATTCTAAATCAAGGGTTGGAAGGTTTTTGAACTAGAAACTTATTAAATTAATAAAGCAATAGCAAGAAAATAACAAGCAAGCAATGAAAATGAAATTAACGATGGTGAACGAACATTAGGGTATAGATTCTCTCTTTGGTTGCTCTCTAGCTTGATTCGAGTTGATTTTGTTAACATTAAACGTATAATCCTTTGAGCTGGTATTTTTCTTCAGCTTTATCTTAGTCTTCTCTTTAGTTGGTATGCCCCTTCAACTGGAATATCCTGAGCTGGTATTTCCTTCAGCTTGAATCTTGGATTGGTACATTTGTTCAGCTGGTATTTCCTTCAGCTTGTACCTTGGTCTTCTCTTCAGTTGGTATGCCCCTTCAACTGGAATATCCTGAGTTGGTATTTCCTTCAACTTGGATCTTGGACTGGTACATTTCTTCAGCTGGTATTTCCTTCAGCTGGAATTGGTCTTGAACTGGCATGTCCATCAGTTCTTCTCTTCAGCTGGAACATTTCTTCAGCTGCTCTTGGCTAGAACCATGGTTATAGAAGGCGCTAGCGCTAGTCGGGCGGCCGATGGGGGCCTAGCGCCTGGAGGGCCTAGGCGGATTCTAGGCATTTTTTAATTTATTATTTTATATATTTCTTAACAAATATAAAAAAAATTCATATATAAATTCATAAATCTTAACATTCCAAATAATATCAATTAAAGTTTAAATCATCCGAAATTCAAAATAAAACAAACATAAATCATCCAAGATCCAACATAAAACAAACATAAATCATCCAAGATCTAAAATAAAACAAACATAAATCATCCAAGATCCAAAATAAACAAGCATATCAAGAGCAAAAATATTCCATAACATAATAAGTAATAACCATCATATTCATCTCCAACTTCATTAACTAAATCAATCTCTTTATCCTCCTCGGAGTCAAAATCATCATCATATAGGTCTCTTATGGTCTCACAATCACCATCCTCAACATCATCATTAACTCCATCAACAATCCACCCTTGCACATGACTTGAATCATTGGACATAAGCATGTCCAAATGGATCGCATCACTTGGTCCACTTTTATCTTTTTCTTTCTTTTGTTTGTTCAACAATCTTGTATTGAATTGGAGAAATACAAGATTGTTGACTAACTTTGTACCAAGTGTATTCCTTTTTTTTGTCTGGACCTACAACAAACAATTTGCAAAAATATTAGCTAATAAAAAAGTAAAAACATAATGTTTGAAAAGATAAATATTAAATAAACTAACCCCTTCAAATGCACTCCAATTCCTTTCACAACCGGATGAACTAGTCGTCAATGAAAGGATTCTTACGGTCAATCTTTGTAAAATAGAAGTTATTACTCCAAATGTCAACCACCAAGATACTACACAAAATCATAAACAAATAAAAGAATTAATCATATGTTTCAAAAATTAAAGTTTAAAATTGAAGAAAAAATTAAAACTTAATTTATTTAATTTACCTGGATCAAACTTGGCATCGTTTAAAGCGCATGCTTTCATGGCAAGTGGCTTCCCAAATATTAATTTTTTCTCTCTATAAATGGGAAATTCTTCATTCAAAATCTTATCTTGTACATTAATATCTCCCAGATACATGCCATCTATGCAATCCATCATACCAAGAACCACATCTTTATCCAATTGAATAAGTGAATTATTGTAATGATAAAATGGGTTCAACAAATAAGCCGTCAAATGTAACGAGCTATCAAGCCTGCCTTTCATCCGTCCATCTATGACTTCAATTATTGGCTCATAATTTTTTGTAAGATTGCTCAGAGAAATTTTGATATCTTCTTTTGCTTGAATACGCTCTCCACATAAAAAGCCCATCGAAGGCTTTGTATAACCATCCGCAATCCGAAGCACCTTAATCAAAGGGGTAAACACCTGCAAGCATAATCCCACACCAATCCAGAATCCCAAACTCATCACTATTCCATAAACATATTTTCCTTTCTTACTCTTAGAATACTTGCAAAGTTCCCACTCGGGACTTCCAAACATTGCTTTTAGTTCAGTTCTGCTATCATTTAAACTTTGCAAAGTAAGGAATGCCGAAGCAAATCGAGTCACCCCTGGTCTCACTATATCCTTCTTCTTTGTAAATAATGCTCTCATCATTGACAAGACTTGGTGGTGTGCATAAAGAAAGATAGTGATTGATTTGGCTTGATCAATGACTTTCTTGAATCTTTCTTGTTTTACAATGCTTTCCAACATAAGATTTATGGTATGAGCACCACACAAAGTCCAAAATATTGTTAGCCTCTTCTCTTTCAATAGCTTTGCAGCTCCCATATTGTTTGATGCATTGTCTGTTACAATTTGAACCACATTGTCTGGACCAACTTCTTCTATGCACTGATCAACATACTCAAATATTACTTCACTTACGTGGGAAACATCTGAGAACTCCTTAGAAGAAAGAAAAACAGTACCTAACCGAGAATTCACGCACAAGTTTATGATACTTCTTCTCTTTCTATCACTCCATCCATCTGTCATGATCGAGCATCCCTTCGATTTCCACTCTTCTTCATGTGACTTCAGCAAACTTTTAGTTCTATCAACTTCTTTCTTCAAGAATGGGTCAGATATCTCATATCTTGTAGGAGGCATAAGTCCAGGTCCAAATTGACCTACTGCCTCCAACATCATCTTGAAACTATCTAACTCTAACGAGTGAAAAGAAACACCTGCATCATAAGCCCATCTACAAATGTATTCTTTTGCAGTATCTGTTCTTTGCTTGAAAAGCACGTCATTGATGCTTTGATCTCGTAGTTTGCTTTTTTCTGAATTCAAAGTAATCTCAGGAGATATTTGACTTGAAAACTTATCTATGGGGCCAAGATTGCGTGGTGATTTCATAGAACCAAAAGATTCTTGTAATTGATCAACATCAATAGTGTCTTCTCGACCATCCTTGTTGATATTCACCTCTGATCTCAACTCTTTATCTTCATCATTCTTTTGTTTCTTCTTAAGCTTTGCTTCATTTATCGCATTTTTACATAACTCTCTTTCCTCTTTTGAAGCTTTTGTATAAGAAGCAACATTCTCTTTTATTCCAGCAATATGCACCTTAAGTCTGTAAATTCCACCATACATTTTCTTTCCACACTTGATGCATTAGACTTTATCCAAATTTGAGGGATCAACTTGGTTGCAATAAGTCCATCCAATATCATTTGATTTTCATGTAAGTGTCAATTCAACAGTCATAGAATCACTTGCGGATTCGGTACTTGGAGGGTCCATCTCAAATATCAACAACTCTAAATAAAAGTATAAGCATAAACAAAATTTAATTGCACACCAAAAACAGCCACTAACAATAACATCATCAATAGAACAATCAAGTAATTAATCTTCCATAATTCCATATAAAACAACAATAAACAACTTGTATTTGCCATGAGAACAGAGATCAAGCCTTATGGAAATTGCTGGCAGTGCAAGAAACTGGTACACAACTGTCTCTAATATGATAACCAAGGTCAAATTCCATACTATTGAATGCAATTTAATACTTGTTCCAACATACTGAAAGTTGGAGTAACAAATGTCAAAGTAGATGACAACCCAATATGTATAATCTATAGCTAACTATAGAAGCAATATATTATAAATTCATAATGAATCTAAGACTAAAACACATCAATATATATAGCAGCCAATTATTAATCAAACAATTGCCAAAAAGCAGCCAATTATTAATTCATTTTCTATGACTCATCGAACAATTGCCAAAAGCAGCCAATTATTAATCAAGAAATGCTATCTCAACTTGTATTAATCTACTCTATGATTAGGTGTCTTCTCGACCATAATTCTGCCATACATATAGACATAAACAATAACACACAATCTACCCTAATTCCAAACATAATCTTCCATGAATCATATATTTAATTATTCATAGAATCATAAATCATATATTTCATTAATACTTCAATAGATAAACAAGAAAACAACCAAGATACAAGAACACAATCTGCCCTAATTTCTGCCCTAAATCCTAATTCAACAGCGGTTGGGAAGAAGAAGAGATAAAAAAAACTTACCAACAGGCGGCAATCGGCGCTGGGCAACAGGTGACGGCGGCGCTGGACAGCGCGGCGGAGGTTGGGCAGAGCTGCGGTGGCCGCGGCATTTCTTGATTTTTTTCTCTCATTTTTTTCTCTTTTTTTTCGCTTCAGTTTCTGTTCTGACTTACTCTCGTTTTTTTTCTTGTTTCTCGCCGAATTCTCCTTTTGTTTTTAAGAAATTAATTTTTTTTAAAACATAAAAATCGGTGCCTAGACCAGAAATCGGTCGCCTAGGCGCCGATTAATTCCATCTAGGCGGCCTCGACGCCTAACGGTCCCGAATTGCTGGTTTTCACAGCAGCATAGTGCCGATGAGCGTCTAGGTGGCCGCCTAGGCTGATTTTTACAACACTGGCTAGAACTGGTATGTCATTCAGTTCTCTTTAGCTGGTCTTGGCTAGAACTGGTATGTTCATCAGTTCTCTTCAGCTGGAACATTTCTTCAGCTGGTGTTGGCCTAGAACTGGCATATCCTTCAGTTCTTCTCTTCAGCTGGAACATCTTCTTCAGCTGGTAATGGCCTAGAACTGGTATGTTCATCAGTTCTCTTCAGCTGGAACATCTCTTTAGCTGGTCTTGGGCTAGAACTGGTATGTCCTTCAGTTCTCTTCAGCTGAATCATTTCTTCAGCTGGTGTTGGCCTTGAACTGGCATATCCTTTAGTTCTTCTCTTCAGCTGGAACATCTTCTTCAGCTGGTAATGGCCTAGAACTGGTATGTTCATCAGTTTTCTTCAGCTGGTGCTGGCCTTGAACTGGTATGTTCATCAGTTCCCTTCAGCTGGAACATCTCTTCAGCTGGTAATGGCCTAGAATTGGTATGTTCATCAGTTCTCTTCAGCTGGAACATCTCTTCAGCTGGTATCGATCTTGAACTAGTATGTTCATCAGTTCTTCACTGTAGACTGGTGGCAATCGGCACTCTCTTGATGGTACATGCAACTTCCAGTTTCCCTTTGCTAACTTGTTTTAGTAGGCTACAGTCTATTTTCTTTTTTTCTCTATTCTTCTATCTCTTTTCTTTTCACAAGGATTGATCATTTCCTTTGGCTTTGACAGCTTGCATCTGTATGATCATTCTTAGTTTTCCGCTTGATTTCTTTTCAGTTCTTTCAAGGCTCTTTGCATATTTTGACATATTTTGACATCTCATCAAAACCCCTTGTAAGAAAAACCTTGATAGTTTTTCCTAATACATTTGACTAACTTAATCGTATCTCAAATCTCTCCACTCCTAAGTTGGTTCAACTGAGGTAATTGGGTTACCGTCTAATTCAACAGGGCCTTCATTTTGAGGATTGTCGCCATAACAAATTTCAATAGGATCAACTGGTATATTTTCTCTAATATAATTTTGGAGAAGACAACATGCCATTATAATTCTACCTTGTTGCTTGATTGGATAAAAATTAGGATTTCTAATTATATCCCAATGCATACTTAGCATTTCAAAACATCTTTCAATTACATTTCTAGCTGATGCATGCTTCATATTAAAAAACTTTTCCGGGGTCGATGGTTGACATCCAGTCCTCCATTCACTAAGATGATATCTTTGACCTCTAAAGGGTGCAAGAAAGCCTTTGCCATTTGTGTAGTCCGCATCCACTAAATAAAAATAACCTATGTTTTGAAAAACATATTAATTATAACATTATTAATTTATTATATTCAATTTTAATCTAAATAAGTTAAAATTTTCTTAACATATATAAGTAGATTTCATACACAATTAATAACATCTACTTTACATACCATCTTGAATTGACAATCCATTTCTTCTACTTAAAGCATCTCGAAGTAATCTACCATCAGCAGCTAAGCCTTCCCTACCCTCAAGTACATATATAAACTGCATTTCTTATGAACAAATTCCTAAAATATTTGTAGCAGTATGGCCCTTTCTATTCTGATATCCAGGCTTATCAACCTTGCGTACCTTTACTTCAATATAGATACCATAAGGAGCTCATATGCAATTCTACAGATTCAGATATAATTAGTATTGAAGTTACTTAAAAGTAGGTAAAATAAGATGTTTTTAAATTGCCTTAAACCATTTCCATTTCTCATCAATAGAATCTTCTTGATTGGGCTATTATTTGTTATGTATTTCGGGTCATTCTTGGTTTTTTTTTTATGTGTTAATCACCCCACGACCATGTTTTGTGGAGAAAATTGTGTGTTATGGTTGAATACATGTGATAGACTCAAATATGAAGGAATTGGCATGGTTTTGGAGACTTTGTAGCCGAGTTGATTGAAGTAAAATTGGTGAGCCTGGAATGTGGTCAGTATGCCCATACTGACTGGATGCGAGCCACGACAACAATCTGGCAGGCTGACTTATGCGCGGAAATTGGGCTGAGCGCGAGAACTCCTAGTGTTTTTTGGGCTGGACTATCGCCATTGGATCTATTATTCGTTTTGGACTTGATTTTATTTCTTTCGTAGTTAGATTAGGGTTGAAACTTTATTTCCTAATTTAAGAATTGTATTTAAGGAATCTAAGAGGGAGTAGGACGAGACACGAACTCACATCAGATTTACGCCAGAGACAAGTTTAATTCTACGGATTATTTTCATCGTTCAACATCGCTCTTTTCATCTCGTTTCTCAAACAATTTTTGTAGTTCGAATTCAGTTATGAACTCGAGCTAAACTCATTTATTCTGATGAAGATTAATGAAGCCCTAGCGTATTTATTCTGTGAGATCTAATTCTTTCTTATACTTTAATTATACGCATGCATATGTGATTCTCTATGTTTATTGTTGTTAATTGTTTCGGTTCTGCTAGTTAGCTCGAGATATCTGGTAGTCCGAAATTAAATAGTAGCCGATTAAATCGGCCATCCATAATTGTAGTTTAGGTTTAATTAGTGGTAAATTGATTCTTTAGATTCAATGGAAGAGTAGTCTTGATTCGACAATCCTGTGTCAGAGTTTGTTAGTTTTGATCGGGTTTCTCTAGTTCCTAAAGTTGTCGGCTCATTAAATCTATAGAGTGTCTCTTATAGTTGTCAGTCGATTAGGGAAATAATTGGTGAATGTCTTCCCATTTATCGATTAATTAAGGAGAAATAAGATCGCATCAGAAGTGTCTTCGGTGGTCATAACTGATTTGCATTCATTAATTGAAGTTATCATTGCGTCAATGATCAAAATAATTAAGCTAGGGTGGAGTTAATTGAAAGTCTGAATACTTTTACATCTGTGAAGAAAACTTACTCTCTGGACAATTATTTTTATTTTCATTTTTACATCATAACTAAGAAATTCGTTGGTAAATTCAGGGTTATTTGTAGACTGGGTTATTGGAAAAATTCTTGTTGGTCCTTTGGGAGACGATCTTGCTTGCCACTATTTGGGTAGTGTGGGCATACCGACTGCGTGTCGAATTATTTTTGGTGAAAATGACGTAACAAATTTTGGCGCTGTTGACGGGGATCAATTTTTAAGCAGTGATTATTCTGATGTTTCGGTTTTCCACTTTTCACATTTGTTTTTTTTAGTGTATGATTCAATCCTCACGTACATGAAATTTAGTTTTTGATCCAGAGCCAGAGAGGACTTTATGCCGGTTGAGGAAGTTTGCAAGGGAGTATTAAGAAGCTTCCACATCTGAACCAAAACCCTTTGATATTGATTGGCTTTTTCAAGAAGACATGGCCAATAAGGGGGGACGAGCTCTCAACCCAGAACCTGAACGTGAACTTCAGATCAAGGAGTTGGGTCGCCACAGAAACAATCGATCGATTTGCATTGTGCTCTCTACTATTGCTCAAAATTCTAAAATAAGGCCTGGCTTCATTCAAGTTCTACCTAAGTTCAACGATTTACCTGGAGAAAGTGCATATAAACATCTAGCCAAATTTGATCTAGTTTGCTCTACTCTACGCCCTTAAGGTTTTTCTTCAGATAATTTGATATTATTGACCTTTTCTCATACATTACAGGGTAGGTCTAGGGATTGGTTGTTTGATCTTCCATCCGGCTCAATTACAACATGGAACGAATTGGATGAACGATTCATACGCAAGTTCTTTCCTGAATCAAGAGCTGCAAACTTAAGGATGGCGATCAGCAGCATTAAGTAGAAGCAAAATGAGAGTTTAGCTGATTACTGGGAAAGATTCCAGCAATTGTGCCGTAAATGTCCAGACCATGGGTTCTCTGAATATTAATTGCTCACTAATTATTTTTACCGTGGTATGTCGACTTTTGATAGGAAAATCGTTGATACTGCTAGCGGAGGGTCTTTAACCAACAAGACTTTAGCGAAGGTGAAGCAACTCATTATTGATATGGTCTCTAGTGGCCAGCAGTATGAAGATAAGGATGATGATAGATACTGGCCTGTAAAAAGAGTTAAGCGAGCAGAAAATTCAGGTGTCAACGCGAGAATTGACGCTCTAACCTCTCTGGTTAGAGGCCTTGCTGTGGCACAAACTCAAAATGTCAACTGTGGAATTTGTTCGGAGAATGACCATCATACTGACTCTTGTCCCACTTTGCAAGATTCTCAAACCAAACAAGCATGCTATGGGTCCGATGATGCACATCAAGATTCCCTAAGACGAAGAAAATATGATCTATACTCGAACACCTATAACCCAGGCTGGAGGGACCATCCTAATTTTGGCTGGAGGCAGCCAGATCAGAAGGTACATGGAGTTTTGCCTCAAAGGCAGCCGTAGGATGGTCAATATACCCAAACTGATCGTGCTGCGCCGAGCATGAATGATATCATGAAGTGTTTGGAGCAAAGCAGTGCACTTGTTAATAGTATGGCATAAAGTCAGAAAGCTTTTCAGCAAGAGACACAAGTTGCTTTGGGGAGTATGGGCACTCAAATCACCCAACTTGCTACTCAAATGAACAAGATGCAAGTGAATCATGGCAAAATCCCATCTCAAATGGAAATAAATCCAAAAGGGAACGTTAGCACTGTCAATTTGAGAAGTGGGAAGGAGTTAGTTGAATTGGAGACTAAGAAGAAAGAAAAGGAATTGGAAGAGCATGCTGAAGTGCAAAAGAAAGAATACATGGCAGAAGAAAAACAACTTGCCGAACCTCTTCCACCTAAGGTATGTATGGAACCAAAAGTTTCTAATTCTCAATCTCTTGTGGCAACACCTTTTCCTTCCAGGTTGGTTCGAAATAAAGAGGATGATGAAAAGAAGATCATCGAGTTGTTCAAGAAGGTGGAGATTAATTTGCCTTTAATTGATGCCATTAAGCAAGTTCCCAGGTACGCAAAATTTTTGAAAGAATTATGTGCAAAAAAGATGCAATATGGGAATGATGCGAGGATTAAAGTTGGAGAAAATGTTTCTGATGTTATTCAAAGGAAATTGCCACAAAAATGTAGGGATCCTGATATGTTTACTATTCCTTGCATTATTGGTAGTAAGAAGGTTGAGAGAGTTATGTTAGATTTAGGCGCATCTATCAATGTTATACCTCTTTCTATGTACAAGGAATTGCAATTAGGTCCTATGAAAGAAACTCATGTTATCATTCAGTTAGCGGATAGGTCTAATGCATATCCTCAAGGTATAGTCGAAGATGTTCTGGTAAAAGTTAATGAATTGATTTTTCCTGTGGATTTTTGCATAGTTGACATGGATGATTCCTTATCTGCACATAGATCTCTGATTCTTTTAGGAAGGCCATTCATGAAAACTGCTAGAACTAAAATTGATATTGATAAAGGTATGCTTAGCTTTGAATTTGATGGTGATATTGTCACAGTTAATATTTTTGAAGCTATGAAGCATGTTGAGGACCCTGAAGCTTTGTATATGATTGATATTGTAGATCAGTTAGTTGACGATTTTGTTGAGAATCATTTTAGGGAAGATAAGTTAGAACAGGTACTTCTTGGTGGAATGACTGACATAGATGCCGCAACGGGAGAAGATGGGGAAATTAGAGATATCATAATGTAGTTGTATTCTACCAGTGAGTTTTCCGCTCGGTATTTGTTAAACAGTATGTCCATATTGACCAACTCAGAGTCGATTTTGCCATCTGTTGTGAAAGCTCCAGTGTTGGAATTGAAGGTGCTCTCGGAGTATCTAAAATATATTTTTCTGGGAGTGCAAGACACGCTGTCTGTCATCATCAGCAATGATCTTTGCAATGAGCAAGAAACAAGGTTGGTGGAGCTTTTGAAAAAGCATTAAAGTGCCATAGGATGGATGTTAGCCACATAAAAGAGTTGAAAGAATTTTTTAAAAATTACACCCCTAGATGGGCGATTGCGCTGGAGGAAAAGATAGAGATCAAGCTCGATGCTTTCAGTGATCGATTTGCTACCGTCGAACAAGTTGTCATCCATTTATCTCAATCACCACCTTCGTGACATCCCTCCAGGGAGCCTTCTCTACCCCTCTGTATAGTTTTTTTTACTGTCTATATATTTTTTATGTCTTTGACTGCCTTCTCCTTTGCACAGTGAGGACACTGTGTTGTCTAAGTGGGGAGGGAGGAGTTTATGTGTTTAAAAAAACTAAAAAAAATCTCTCCTTTTGTTTTGGTTTGTTGAGTCATTGGCATATTTGAAATGGACTGCATGAAAAGAAGGGATTGGGATATGGGCTTGGTATTGACTGGTTGTCTCTCTTGTGATTGAATTGTGCAATGCTCATATGTGTTCCTGGATGAGGAAACGTGCAAAATTTGATCAAATATTTTGCAGCTTACTATATTGTGAGAATTGTGCCTGATGAGCATGATCTATATATGAGAAGAGCTCAATTTGTTTTCTTGCTGAGTGTATCGGACTTGAGTGCTTGATTTCTGATTTGCCCAGTTGCAATAATCGATATCACTTTTGAGATTTTTGCATGAAAAATGATTAAGGCATTTAGGATTAACCACTGTTTTGGCCTGCATAAATTATCCATACCCTCAATTGTCCATTAGTGAGCTCGTTTGTGCCTAATCATATCTTTCTAATTATTAACAGCCACTAAATAATTAAGTCTTAGCCCGTTTGGCCTGCTTTGTACCTTGAAAATATGTAATTGTGGTTTAGGTTTAATTAGTGGTAAATTGATTCTTCAGAGTCAAGGGAAGAGCAGTCTTAATTCGACAATCCTGTGTCAGAGTTTGTTAGTTTTGATCGGGTTTCTCTAGTTCCTAAAGTTGTTGGCTCATTAAATCTATAGAGTGTCTCTTACGGTTGTCAGTCGATTAGGGTGAAGTATCTTCCCATTTATCGATTAATTAAGGACAAATAAGATCGCATCAGAAATGTCTTCGGTGGTCATAACTGATTTGCATTCATTAATTGAAGTTATCATTGCATCAATGATTGGAATAATTAAGCTAGAGTAGAGTTAATTGGAAGCCGGAATACTTTTACATCTGTGAAGAAAACTTACTCTCTGGATAGTTATTTTTATTTTTATTTTTACATCATAACAAAGAAATTTGTTGGTAAATTCGGGGTTATTTGCAGAATGAGTTATTGGAAAAGTTCTCGCCAGTCCTTTGGGAGACGATCTTGCTTGCCACTATTGTGGATAGTGTGGGCATACCGACTGCGTGTCGGATTATTTTTGGTGAAAATGATGCACTACTTCTCGAACAGAGGAAATAGCTTTTAGCAAATGACCTTGAAGCCTAAGAACCGCGTTCAGTACTTTATTGAAATACCTATTAATAGTCTCTCCTGACCGTCAAAAATTAATTTTCATTGTATGGTTCTTTTGATGATTTGCTAGAATGTATAAGAAAATAGCAACTTGTTCATCAACTGCTAGGTTCCTCGTTGCTTTTAGTTTTCCAATAGTTTCAAGCATGATAATTAGTCTTCTAAAAGTGTATCTATCCATACGTAATTCATCATGACATGTCTTGTCACTTGTGTAGATCAATCTGTGAATGTATTGAGATCGATCATATTCATTCACAGAATATGGGGCCTTAAACTTATATTTTCTACAAGATCACAAAAATCAGTACCCTTAACATGTTGAGTCTTTCCATGTTCTTACGAATCATGAGGTATAAGAACTTTCTCCTCGAATTTAAATCCAACTGTACCATCATTGTATATTGATCACCTAAAAGTTATTAAAAAAATAATGAAATATCATTTTAAGATTATATGCATACGATATATTAAAGAGAAGACATCATATTAACTAAAACAAAACACAACAAAGATTTATAAAAATAAGACTCAATTTTAATGATCAATTAATCATCTGTAGTGTGATAATAAATCCCTTCAGCTTGATTAATACAAAGATGTATTAAAAATCATACAATATTAATTTTGAGTCATTCTCCATGTACTGCTTGTTTCTTCACCTCTCCTCACATTAATTATTAATTATAGATTAAAAAAGAATAATATTCATAAACAAATTCATCAGATATCTATATACTTATATTTTGTTATTGCTGTTATAATACATCATTGCATATATAAATTATGGAAAAGCAGATAATAGAATATACAACCAATGATGATGATGATGATGATAATAAACAAAAATAGTTCATGGTTGATGATGAATTAAATCTACAAAAATAGCTATATAGATATATACGTACAAATCCATAGCAACAATTTCAAGAACATAATTCGACTTTTGCTCAATAAAAAAGGAACATAATTCAACAAAAGGGATTGAAAAAAGGGAAATTGGACTAAACAATCAAAAGAACAAACCTGACTTGTAGAAGTAATAGCAATTTGTAGGAATGACTTGAGAAATGACGCAAAATTAGAGGACCAGACGCCGGGGAAATTTTTGGAGGAGAATACGCGGCTTCAAAATTGGAGGAGCAGACGCCGGTAAATATTTGGAGAAGAAGTCAAAATGTTAGTTTTTTTAATAAAACCTAGCGTATCAATTTAAAATCCGAGGAAAGTAATCACAATGCCTACTCCCACTAAGGAAAAAGAATCCCAGAAAGTTGTACCACTTTTCTTTCAGTTAGGAATCTTATTACTTTCCTAAATTCATTAAAATTGAAACAAATACAAAAATTTAAAAAATAGGAATCAGATTACTTTCCCGACCCAAAATTCGTGACAACCAAATGGGCACATAGGAGTTTTGTTAGGAAAAACTATCAAGAAAACCCTCATGTTGGTTTTGATGAAATGTTAAAACATGTAGAAATCTTTTTTGAAAAACTGCAGGAGTTCCAAGTTGGAAAAAGTAAACTGACCAAGAAGAGACTCCAAAAATAGCTCAGCTGAAGCTAGAAAATAACTGCTTTGGAGCATGGTCAACCCAACTAAAGAGATGCATCAGCCAGTCAGAAAACAACCCAACTAAGGGTTAAAGCTCAAAAGTCAAATCAGCTACGATCAAACTGACAACCAAGTAAGTCGAGCTAGAAGACGAATCAAGCTGATTAAAGAAACTGACATCAAGACAGATTTGCTAAAGACTGGAAGCATCCAACTAATGGCCAAAAATCAAATATTAGCTAAACTGAAGTCAAGAGACAAGTCAACTGATAATGGCCAGAACTTGAGACAAACTGCTGACCAAGTTCAAGATAAAACCAGTCAAGCTGACAAAATGTTCATCAGTTTGAAAACAGTTGAACTAGCAAGTAAGCTCGAAATAAGACCAGCCGAACTGACCAACCAGTCAAACAGTTATGATCAGTTGAAATGGCAAGAGAGCTTAGAAGATTAGCCAACTGAAGCAATAGCCGAACCGAGCTACCTAGTCCAGAACTGAAAGATAAGTAGCTGGAGAACTACCAACTGGACCAATCCAAAACTGAAAGATGAACAGCTGGAGAACTGCCAACTGGATGCCTGAACTGGAAGCTAAGCAGCTGATGAGTCTGCCAACAAAAGCTTCCCACAGTTAATGCTCAACCAGAAATCTTGACATTAATGAAGAAGATCTTGGAGTAAATACTCTGCAGAGATCAAATGGCTAAGGAACGACCAATTCAAAAAGGCTTCAACGGCTACAAGAATCAACTACCGTCAGTAGAATAGCAGAATCAATGATTGGTGGAACCCAACGCTCACAAAGATCACAAAGACTTTTCACACACAATACTTTCGATTTCTATACTGAGCTTTCTTTATCCCCCCCACAGCCCAAGTTCAATCACTGTCAAGCTGTGAAAGTCCCAATTGAGAAGAAGATCCTAAAAAGTCAATCAAATAGATGTTGAAGAATTCCAGCCAAAGCAAGCTTCTCAGTTCACGAGAGTCAACGATCAACTACTCAGCTTAACTCAAGGAGCACTACAGTTGATACCAGTTTCAACACTGTATTCTTGAAGATCGAAAGAGATCTAAAATTTTGTAAAGATGGGCAATATCACCTTATCTCTCCAGCAAGCAATTGGGGATTGTAAGTGTGAGCTGTCAAAACCAGCTGAGGAGATCGCGGATAATTGGAACTGCAATTTTCGGGACAGCACCAATTGAAAAGGAGACCATGACTCTGTGAGGGTTGCCGTCCACCAGGTTGAACAACTGTCTTCATTGTGTAATTGTAATAAAGGAACTTTACCAATACATAGTGAATTACCCTTTTCAGTAAGGAAGAAAGGACGTAGAAGTTTAAGCTTCGAACCTCTATAAACTGCTTATGTGCTGCACTTATCACTTTCTATCTGCATGTCTTAAGATACACACTTCACTCACACAAGTTTCACCTTTGAGTCATCCAATCATCTCAACTGACTATGTGCATTGATAAGTTTTTAAGCGAGTCAAAGTCCCTATCTATTCCGCATTTAAGTTAAAAGTTTTTAAGTTAGTTTATTCACCCCCTCTAAACTAATTTGGACTCACCTGGGACCAACAAGTTTCTTGCATAGAATCTTTATGGTGCAATTGATCTCCAAGATCTAGAATTCTTAATTCCTTCACTTTGAGAAAGTGGGGGTTGATGCTGATAAACATCAAGAACAACATAGATTGACTGTGAAGTGGATGACTTGGGAGCTGCATTAGTTGAATTTTGAGATTTGTCCCCCCCATATGGAAGAATCTTCAACTTCCACGACTTCTTTTAACAACTCAGATAACTTTTCTACAATCTCTAGTTGTATTTTTACTTCATCTAGCTGGATTTTTGTCTTCCCTGGCAACTTCTCTACTATCTCTGTCTTGATCTCTACTATCTTTGACTCAACAATAGGCATTGGAGAAAGTTCTTGGTAATATGTTCCACCTCTCAATTGGATATCATTGTACTATTTCTTTTTATGCCGATTGTTCAAATTATCGATAATCATTTTAACCTGACTTCTAAAAATGTGTGCAACTGATCATACTTTGTTAGTGTCATCTGCACTAAGGTGTTCGAGATTGTCATGATCTGTATAGCAATATCAAAAGAACACAAAGGTTTTTGTTGTTCAAGATTGAAGACAATGTTCTAGACATTATGCTATGAACATTCTGTTGCCAATCTAATTGAAGATCAATGAATGTACTTAATCATGTTCATGAATATGATCATGTACATGGTTGTCCAGAGAGTTTACAAGAGACGTACCATGCTGGATTCAAGGAGTTGAAGTTGCATATTCAAGATGGACATTTCAGAATAGATGTTGCCTTGTTCGTGATGAAGATCAAAGAAGGAAAGTAGGAGTTCAAATAAGGAAAGTTTTCTTTTAGAATTTGATTTTGATTAGGACTTCTGATTACCCTGTTAAGGTTATATCTTTCATTTATAAATAGTTTGGAAATCAAGCTAGTTTAGGTGGCACATACACGAATACACAGAACTGGTTAGAGAGTCTAAAAGACTTCACATCTGAAGCATTAGGTATTCGGTATTGTTAGAATAGAGTTGATCTTTTGATCGTTATTTTTCTAGTCTGTGTTTGACTCTATTTCATACACACTTAGAGGAGTCTTGGGAGAGATCTAGAGGGAGTCTAGGTGAAAGGGGAGCTCACAATTTAGTTCATCGAAAGAAGTTGTAGTGGGTAGGAAAAGGGTCGAGTGACGGGAGGTCATCATGTAAAAACCTTTGTAACCATACAACGGAGTAGTGAATTATTTCTCACAGACTAGTGAAGTCCTCTTGACATAGATCAGTTGATCGAACAGGGTTATCAACCTCATGCCATTTATCTGCTTTCATTATTATTTTCTGACCTTGCATGTTCATAACAATATACAAGTACATGATAATGAACATGATCGCACAGTTTATGTAACATCAATTGGTACTAAAGCGGGTCGCCTTTGGTTTTAGTACGAAAAGAGTCCTAAAAAGTACATAACTGGGTAAAGGTTTTGGTTGGAATTCAGCCATGAGTTCAATCAAAGAAGGAGAATCTACGGTCAGACCATCATTGCTTGAAGGCAACAACTATCCTTACTGGAAAGCAAGGATGAGGGCGTTTCTAAGATCAATAGATGAGCTTGCATGGAAAAACGTCACTGAAGGATGGGAAAAGTAGACCGTTGCTAAGGAAGGAAAATATGTAGAGATTGAAGAATAAGAGTGGACTGTGCCGCAAAAGAACCGGTACAATGTCAACTCTAAAACTCTCAATGCTATATTCTCTGCAGTGGATCTTGAGATATCTAGTCTGATCTCAACTTGTGAGACTGCCAAAGCTGCATGGGATATTCTGAAAACTACCTTTGAAGGGCTAGCTCAGTAAGGCTGTCAAGGCTTCAAAATCTTACTTCAAAGTTTGAAAACCTTAGAATGAAGGATACTGAGTCCATTGGTGAGTTTAATGCCAAACTGAGAAGCATATCCAATGAGAGTTTTTCTCTTGGTGAACCTATCAATAATGAGAAACTTGTATGGAAGGTTCTCAGATCTCTTCCAAAGAAGTTTGCATACAAAGTTGCTGCAATTGAAGAAGCCAAGGATATCAAGAGTATGAGGCTTGATGAGTTGATGGGATCGCTGAGAACGTTCGAGATGAATTTGGAAGATGAAGACAGCAGATCAAGGAACAGAGGTGTTGCTCTTAAAATTGAAGTCTCTGAGGATGTACCTAAACATGTACAGAAACAAAAAAACTGTACTTGATTCAGATACAATGAACAATATGATTTTGATCACCAAGAACTTCAGTCGAATGTTAAAAAGAGTCAATAAGCAGTCTTCTAGAAGGTCCAACAACAGAAGACAACCTTCTAATAATTCTCAGCAAGACAGAAACTCTAGCGGTGAGCAGAAATAGTTTCAACCATCAAATTCCAGAAGAGGAATCCAATGCAGAGAATGTGATAGTTTTAGGCACATTCAAGATGAGTGTGCAAACACTCTGAAGAGAAACAAAAAGAATTACAATGCTTCTCTCAGTGACAATGATTCTGAAGGAAGCAATAGTGATTCAGATGAGGATACTATTGCTTTTATAACAAAAGTCTCAGAGTTCCAAGATCCCTTCAAACTTACAGAAGATGAAGATTCAGACAATGAAGATTTCAGCCATGAAGAATTTGTCAAGACATACAAAGAGATGTATGAAAAATGGCTTGAAGTAGCAGAGATCAACAAGACTCTGCAATCTCACAACAAGGATCTTCTCAAAGAAAAGGAGAAACTGATCAGATCTGATGCTGAACAGAAGATCACCATTCAGCAACAAAAGAAGGAGATTGGTGAATTATCTACAGAACTCAAATCCATCAAAAGGAATGTCAACATGCTAAACAATAAAACTAAGAATCTTGATAAGATTCTTACTACTCCAGGACATTCAGGAAAGAGTCATCCAGGTCTTGGATACAGTGGTGGACAGTCCAAGACATTGTTTGTCAAAGAAAGTACAAGCCAGCCAGTGCATGTACAAAATAATGTTTAGAACATCCAGAAGAACATTAATAAGAAGATAAATGTTTGTTTCCGATTTGTCCTACGCAAACTACTTCGATCTGAATCCGCAAGAGGACGGGGTCGATTGTAGGGTGAAGAGCTAACTCGGGTCATGTCTCTCGAGGAAAGCTTCGTGTGGGCAATTATCTTTCTATGTTATAATTGTTAATAAGTACATGAATTTAAATACAACCTAAACACTCTAAACAAGGGGTTGGATGGTTTGGCTAAACTGCTAATTTAAAGCAAGTAAAACTAACTAGCAACACTAACAATAACAAAGATTGATGAAAAGATTAAGAAAAGAGCATTGGGGTGTAGATTCTCTCATTGGTTTCTCTCCTAGCTTAATTCAAGTTGATTATGTTAATCCCGGACATACAATAGACCTCCTCAAGTGGTTTAACTTCACTTACTGTCACCGTCGATCCATTAAACCCCCATCGACTATATCATACTATCCAATAGGCTTATGTACCCAGTCCACCTAAAGACTAACAATTAGGCTTACGAAACCTGATTCACCTAACGTTGAAGAAACCAAAGTCGGGCTCTAGAATCTCCTCTCGGTCTCATCTAGAGCCTAGCAATGCTAAGTAGTGGCCAATTACTCAACATAAACAAGCACAATTCCAACAACAAAAAATCAACCATCACAAGCATGGATCGAACCAAAATCGATTATCTACCCCTAATGAAGGAATTAGCCCATTAAGCTCAAAACAACAAGAGAATCATAAAAGTTCTTCATTTCATAAATTAAAAGATAAATAAAATACAAACTTATACAATGTTTGTTGTCTTGAGAGTTTTGGGATAATCCCCACAAATGAGCTAAAGCTAGAGGAAAGAATTACCAAAGCGAGCTCCTCGATCAAGCTTAGCTTCCGCGGATAGCTTGAAGTTGGATCCCCCTTCTCGTGCCTTCTTCCTTAAACTTCAGCCCATTGCCTCTTCTCCTCTTCCTTTCTCCCTATCTGGAACGGTAGTGTTGATGGTGGTGAATGGTGAAGAAGTTGAGGGAGAAATTATTAATTTCTCCTTCTCCTACCGTGTGTGTATGTGTATCCATTCCCCCTCAATGGATCGGTGGTGAGAGATATATGAAATAGGGAGATTTTTCCAAAGATATGTTTGGGAGTTGGGGGACAAGTTTAAGAGGGTAGTAATTAGGAGAATTAAATCCCAAACACCTCCTATTATTTTAGGCTCCAAAAGTCCACTCCTATGCTACTTTTCCAAGTTGGTCATATGGTGTAAAATGAAGGATTAAACGCTCAATAAAAGGCTGGAACTAATGGGAAGGAGAGCAAACTGATCGCGGAAATGAACTGATCGAAGGAAGGCTCGGACTGACCGCCCCATGCCGAGGCACACGCCGCGCACCGGTGGGGCACCGCGCACTCGCGGGGGTGCTGCACCGTGAGCGCTGAAATACACTTGGCACACCCGTCATTTAGGTGTGCAAAATACACTTGCGGGCAAATAGTCCACAAATGCTTAATCTGCCCTCAACGGCTAGTATAGCTAGTGAAGACGGATGTCGATCCCACGAGGAGTGTTTTAACCTTCTGTCTTTTCTTAGTTTTGGTTTGGGTCTTCAGTGTCACTCTAAAAACCTTGCTAATAAACTTAAACTAACTAAATGCTGAAAAGGAAATCACAAAAGAAAATATCAGTAATAAAAGTGCTCAAGTCAAAGCATCAAGTCATTCGGTAGGTATGCGCAATCTCGGGTAAAACATATGTAATTACCACTACTACCCGTTGTGCCCACACTAGCAGAAAGGTCAAAAACCGAATCCCTATGACCAAATATGGGTAATTGTCACTTTGAGGGTTAACCGGTTATAGGAAATGGAAACGATCGGCCACTCCCTAATCACTTCTTACATTATATCGTCTAGATGATACGATCGGCACCTAGGGACCTAACTATACAGGAACCTAAGGAGAGAATCACACAAAGATTTTGCAAGTATAGCAGCTTTGAGGGCAAAAGCGACCCGATTCTAGTAGGTTTGACACGGTCTTGTGCCTGCATATACTACTCAATCTCAACTACCAAGGTTGTCACCCCCGGACTTGTTACTATGCAGGTATCGAGGCATGGGTCACCTATACACTCCCACGTAACTAACACTAGCACCAGTTAATCAGAAATGCGCGCTTTCATCTCCAACCACTCTTTACCTATGTCTAAGTGAAAAACAAGTTAAGATTGTGAACCCTTAAAGCTTTAAAGTCCGATTACCTCATGCACATATTCTACCCTTAGACCATTACTTTGACTTGAACAGTGGATACTTAGCCACTAAACATAGAAACGAAAGTAAAAGAAATGATAAAAGACATCTTACTTGGAAAGGAAATAACTTGATTAACTTCTGGGCCCAACCCCAGTTTTGCCAACAAAACAACTGAACTACCTCTCCGCGGGCAAATCGCCAGCTTCAGGCAGACAGATTATCCAGCAAATAAACTAAATATGAAAATGGGAAATTGTATCTTGAGGTGCAAAACGAGTCTCTCTCGCCACTCTGATATGAAAACAGATAAAAGTATTTATAGCAAAATGAATTAAGGCTTCACGCAGCCCAGATTTCACCCACGCAGGGGTTCTTGCACTCCTCCACTTCCTCATTTCATGCTCAACGTTCTTCCTTGAATTTAGGATGGATAGCAACAAACCCTAGCGTCTCCAACAGCTTTCTGATGTCCCCACTTCCTTCCCAACGTGTTTAGAGCTCCCAGGACTCGGAACTGACTGCCACATCACCTCCACGTGCATATAGGAACTGTCCCGCGATTCTGTTGCGCAATTCTCGCAACAAATTTGACTAGGTCCTCGGCAGGCAAATCAGTCCTTTGTGCTCTCAGCATAAATAGCACCTGTCTGTGCCTATTGTGGTGGTTTTGTGCCCTCAGCCTCCTGCAATCAGCTTTACCCCCAAAACTAGCCTAGACTCAATACTAAACACTTAAAAAGGGTGTAAAAAGATAAAGGAAAAAGCACGAATTTGAGTCTTCATCACACCCACACACTTGGACTATACTTGTCCTCAAGTATGAATGCAATTTTAACTCGAAAAACAAAACACAAACAGAAGACTCAAATGACTCAAAACAAGATAATACAGCATATGGTTCATACGTTAATAAAGGGCATAACAGTTAAATATAATGATGCAGGCAAATCGAATCAATCAAACACAGGCTAGTACAACTATTGAAGTGTGCACTCAGCTCGCCTTTTTCTCGAGTGCTTAGGTTAAGTGTTTTACTCTCAACAATTCCACCAAATCATCATCAACAAACTTGCAAGCACCCTGTATAAACAATTTACTATATTCACCTGCATGCATATCAAAAGGTCTTGTGAGGGTTGTAATGGGGCATGCGGATCAAGGTTGGGAATATTTAGGAACTGGCTACCTTTCATATCATTTGGGAAAAATCAGCACTGGCAGCTCTTGTGCCCACATAACAACCTGGGAAACCATTTTTATTCATACACTTATTTTTTTATTTTCTCATTTTTTTTCTTTATTTTCTTTCTTTCTGCCCATTTCTGGCACCCTGTCATTATTTGGCTTAAATCATACTACCAATACGAGCATAAAAGGTTTCATTCCCAGTCATAAGATATTCTTTAAAGAGAGATTTTCAGAACGCAGGTTATGAACAAATAAGTAGGCTCAAATAATGGCAGCAATGGGAATCATTTATCAGTGAATAATATGGCCAAATAATGACGAAAGAAAATGCCTTAATCATCTAAGCATGCATGAAATCAAGTTTGACAGGGCACAAGAAAGTAAGCATCAAATGAGGTGGTGGAATTTAAACACACAGAAAGAAGTCGCAAATGTGAATTTAGGCTCAAAGCTCACTGGGTAGTTATATATTGCTTTCACATGTGATTGATTAATTACATCTGCCTAATATGCTATCGACTCAACATGCACACACAAAATAAAAACAAAACATACAAACGCAACGACCTAGGCATATCCCTCCCACACACTTGCTGTGTAAAGTACCCTTGCGGACACAAGCAGTAATGTGGGTTAGATATGCCCAAAACGGACTCTATATATACAGACAAAAAAAATAATAAATAGACTCTAAACACATAAGCAAAAATAAAAACAAATCCTAAACTACTGGGGATAAAGCATGATTTAAGGAGATGAGGGGTAGTCTAACCCGAGATGAACACAAATGCTCTGCAGGGCTTTCTCAACTCTTTTAAGCTTCTTTGAATCTGCACTGCTCTGTGCCCTGCTCGGTCCTTCTTGTGTCTTAGGGGCCTTTCTCTTGTAAAAGTATGTTGGTTCGTCAAAAGGGAGGAAGTATGGGGTGTTCTCTTCAGTAAACCCAACTAGCTGCATCCGCTCCAGCCTCTGGGCATCGAGATACTCTGTCGCTTCGTCAAGCTCTGGGTAACCTTCGAAGATGTCATCGAGGTCATCTCCTTTTAATCCTTCAAACAGCCTAGCCACGAATATGCCTAAGGCTACAACAGTTACTCTGGTGTTGCTGGTTTGCGCCTGCAATTGAATCGCCAGAATGTACCCGAGGTTGACCTTCCGCTTGTGCACCATGTTCCACAATAGGAACACCTCTTGCTGCGTGACTTGGCCTGTGCCATCCTTGCGCCCATAAAGGTTGAATGCCATCCATCTATGGCAAATCTGGAGGGCGTGGTCAGAGATGTGCTTGTCCTTGCTTGAGCCCGAAAGATAGAAGCCTTTGCCTCCAATTTTCTCCCATCGTTGCTGAATGTTTCGACTCCAGTCATCGCCAACACTGGTTGCTGCTTCTTTGTACCACTTCGAATGAACATCTTTTGGTTGGATGAAATCCAACATCAGATTCAATCCTGAGATTGACATACTATAGCTCTCTCCAGCTATGTAGAAGTTCACAACTTCGGGCGTCTCCAGACCAAAGCCCTGCACTGGTTTAAACTCATATGAGGAAAGAAATTCAATGGTTAAAGAGGGGCGTACCGTGTTTCTCCAGCCAAGTACTTGCTCCCAACCGATGTTGGCAAAGTATTCATACACTTGGTCCATGACTCCAAGTGTATTTAGCGTGCTGTCATGAAGAACATAAAGGGGCAGATGCTTCTTCTTGTTCAATCTCTCGACAATTCTTTGTCTCGAGCTGCTCGGATCATCCTTTTCCTCCTTCGCCGAGCGGCGGGGGAGGGTTCTGATTGGCACCCTGCTTTTTGTGCCCTTTTTTACCTTTGCGGGCACATAGGATTGAACTGGAGCTGGGATGATTTGAATTTCCAGTTCCACTTCCTCACTGTGCACCGAATTCTCTTCCTCTTCCTCGTGGAACTGCTCCACATCTCGCTTTCTCTTGGTGGGGGGTTTCTCTTGTTTCTTTAACTCCTTGCTGACTGGCTTCTTTGCTTCCTTGCTGGTTGACTTGGTTCCCTTTTGCTTGCTCTTAGCCTTTTCGGGCACATCGGGACCCTTGCTCTGACTTGGTTCCCTTTGTGCCTCTTTCGAAACCTCCTGTGACTTTGCCTTCTTCGACTTTTTCTTCTCTGCGAATGGATCTAGTTGTGCCTATTTCGACTGCTCAGACTGGCTGTAGGCATTCTCAGATGTAGATCCCTCTGAAGCCGCTTTGTCTTCTTCCAACGATTCTTCATTCTCTTCCTCCGGTTCTGGTTCTTTCTCCTTCTCCTCTTGCTAATCTTGCTCTAGTTTCTCCTCCTCCTTGTCTTCTTCTTCCAAGCTCTCACCTTCAGATTCATCAATGCTTTCTTCTTCATCACCGCTACCCATTTTCTTTTCTTCCTCCACCTCTTCTTCTTTTTCTGGTACACCATCGTCTTTCCCGTCCTTCTCTGGCTCTTTCTCCGGCTCAGACTCGTTTAATTCTTCGCTGGGTTGGGGTGTCAGTGGCTTCTTCGGGGTTGGTGGTTTTTCAGGTGTTGGCGTTGGCTCAGGGCTTTGCCCAGCTTGTGGTGGGCTCTGGGGTTTTCCCTTGTCAGCCTCAACCTTCTTCTTCTTCGACGCACCGCCTTTAGCCTTCGACGGTGCTCGCTTCTTCTTCCCTGCTTGCGGCGGCGGGAGCGGTGGTTATTGTGGTGGAATGGTCTGGATCGGTGAGGGGTTTAGAACTGGTTCGGAGCCTTGTTTCGGCTCCTCGGGCTGGGTTGACTGGGTGGCCTGCGTTGTTTCTTGCGACGAGTCACCGGTGTTGCGAGCACTGTGCCTTGTGCCTCGCTTGGCGGTTTCTCCAGTTTTCTTTGCATTCACCATTTTTTTTCTTGACAAGGGTTTGGGAAATTTGTGAGGTAGGGTTTGCTTTGCTTGATTTGTGATAAATCGAGAGTGTGGGGGGGTATTTGAATGCTTCAGGATACGTGAGGTGTTGTGAGGGTGGTGGGTTTGTGCAGCGAGATCCTGGCCGAGAATATAGGGAACGGTTGTGCCTAATTTTGAGAAAATTGGGGAAATTTGAATTGGAGAAGAAGATATGTTTGAAATTCAAAATGATTATCTGTATATATCATATCTCCTTCACTCCCCCTTTGTTCGGCCTCCATTTTCAATAATCATCACACTGCATGGGAAAACCAACTGTCTCTGCAGTTGCTTTTCGTGTCAAATCAGTCAAATCTGCTACAGTCCCCACCCACACACTTAAACCTTGCTGTGCACTGCATGTTACTTTGCCCATAGTGATGTGTTTCCAGTCTTTGCCTTCCTGCAGCGTTACTTCACAAACAATATACAACTAACAAACATAATTGAAATTAAAGCAAGTAAACAAACCGGGTTGCCTCCCGTCCAGCGCCTTTGTTTAAGGTCTTTGGCTCGACCCTATTGTGTCTTCAGTAGTACTCAGGACTGCTCAAAACTTGGGTTTCTGCCAAAGTTTCCTTCTCTTGCTCGAAATATGGTTTCACCCTCTGGCCATTGACTCGAAATTCGCACCCATCCTTTGGATTCACCAGGTCAATTGCTCCATTTGGGTGTTGATGTTGCACCAGATAGGGGCCCATCCATTTTGATTTCAATTTGCCCGCATGCAATTTGAGCTTTGAGTTAAACACGAGTACCTTTTACCCACAGCGCAACTGTTTGCCCCTTACGAGTGCATCGTGGTATCTCTTGGTCCTTTCCTTATACATCACAGCATTATCATAGGCTTCGGACCTCAACTCTTCCAATTCTTGGATCTGCAGCTTCCTCTCAATTCCAGCGCATTCATTATTGAAATTCAACCTCTTGATTGCCCAAAATGCTTTATGCTCCATTCCCACGGGCAAATTGCAATACTTTCCAAAAACCAGCCTATAAGGAGACATCCCAATAGGTGTCTTGTAGGCTGTGCGATATGCCCACAGAGCATCTTCCAAGTGATTGCTCCAGTCCTTGCGCCTTGGTCCAACAACTTTCTCCAGAATATTTTTGATCTCCCTGTTTGAGACTTCTGCTTGCCCATTTGTCTGGGGGTGATATGCCGTAGTAACCTTGTGTGTGACCCCATACTTTGCCATCATCTTCTTCATGACTGAGTTGCAGAAATGAGTTCCTTGATCACTGATCAGGACTTTGGGCATTCCGAAGCGATAGAACACATTTGCCCTCAGGAACTTCACCACTGTGTTTGCATCATTCGTTGGAGTGGATTTTGCCTCCACCCACTTGGACACATAATCTACAGCCAGGATAATGTAGAGATTATTAACTGACTTGGGAAATGGTCCCATGAAATCTATGCCCCATATGTCGAAGACCTCCACGGGCATGATAGGTGTTTGTGGCATAGCCTCCCGAATAGAAATATTCCCAGTCATCTGGCAATTCTTGCACTTCTTCACAAATATATAAGCATCCCTGAATAATGTAGGCCAGTAAAATCCTCCATCTAATACTTTCCTTGCTATCCTTCGTGGGCCAAAATGACCTCCACATGCGTTGTTATGGCAGAATTTCAAGATGTCTATGACTTCCTCATCACTGACGCACCTTCTTATGACTTGATCAGTTCCAATTTTCCAAAGAGTTGGTGCTTCCCAGAGATAGAACCTGCATTCATGCTTCATCTTATTCCTTTGGTAGTCATTCAAACCAACTGGAAACTGCCTTGCAACCAGATAGTTCACTATGTCGGCAAACCATGGCTCCTTTGTTGTTTTGCCCACAACCTCATACAAATGCTCATCTAGAAAATTCTCAGTGATTTCATCTTTACCTTCAACCATCAGACGGCTGAGATGGTCTGCAACCAGATTTTCTGCCCCAGTTTTGTCTTTGATCTGCACATCGAACTCTTGCAAGAGCAATATCCACCTTATGAGTCTTGGCTTTGACTCTTTCTTAGACAGTAGGTACTTCAGAGCTGCGTGATCTGTATAAACAATCACTTGTGCCCCCAGCAGGTAGGAACGGAACTTCTCAAAAGCGAACACTACTGCTAACAGCTCCTTCTCCGTGGTGGTCTAGTTGCGTTGTGCGGCATTTAATGTCTTAGAGGCATAATATATAACATAGCTCTCTTTGCCTCTTTTCTGGCCCAAGACGGCTCCCACGGCAAATCCGCTGGCATCACACATCACCTCAAATGGCATTCCCCAATCCGGAGGTTGGATAATGGGGGAAGACACTAACATATTCTGCAATGTATGAAAAGCTTTCTTGCAGTCATCATCAAAATCAAATTTGACCTCCAATTGTAGCAGGTTTGTGAGTGGTTGAGCAATCTTTGCGAAGTCCTTAATGAATCGATGATAGAAACCCGCATGGCCTAGAAATGCCTGAATCTGCTTAACATTGATGGGATAGGGCAATTTGGCAATGATCTCCACTTTTGCCCTGTCCACCTTGATTCCTCGCTCGGATCCTACATGTCCCAGCACGATTCCTTCTCTCACCATGAAGTGACACTTCTCATAATTCAAGACCAAGTCTTTTTCCACACAGCGGCTCAGTACTTTGCTCAAATGATCAAGGCATTGATCAAAGCTATCTCCATAAACCGTGAAGTCGTCCATAAAGATCTCAATACAAGTCTCAAGCATATCGGAAAATATACTCATCATGCATCGTTGGAATGTGCCTGGAGCATTGCAAAGGCCAAAAGGCATCCTTCTATAGGCAAATGTGCCAAAGGGGCAAGTGAATGTCGTTTTTCCTTGATCAGCTTGGGACACCACGATCTGCATATATCCAGAATACCCGTCCAGAAAACAGAAGTATGATTTTCCCGCAAGCCTCTCCAACATTTGGTCGATGAAGGGCAAGGAAAATGATCCTTCTTTGTGACTGCATTCAACTTGCGATAGTCAATGCAAACTCTCCATCCTGTCTGCAGTCTCATCTGAAAAAGTTCCTTGTTTTCATTCTCCACAACTTGGATTCCAGACTTTTTGGGCACAACGTGAATAGGACTCACCTACTCACTGTCGGGCACAGGAAAGATAATGCCCATATCGAGCAGCTTTAGAATTTCTTTTAACACAGCTTCCTTCATCAAGGGATTCAGTTTCCTTTAGGGATCTTGCACTGGTTTTGCCCCTTCTACCAATTGGATCCGATGCATGCAAATGGTGGAACTTATGCCTTTGATGTCGGCCAAAGTCCATCCAATTGCTTCCTTGTGCATCTTCAATAGTGCTATCAACTTGACTTCCTGGTTCATGGTCAAAGATGAACTGATTATAACTGGCAAACTCTCTTCTTCACCCAAATAGGCATATTTGAAGTGATCGGGCAGTTCCTTCAACTCCAACTTTGGTAGCTTGATGATAGACCGCACCAGTTTATCAACCTGTCTTGTTGTGGGCAAAGGCAGACGTTGATCCCTTGAAAAACCGGCTTGGATGTGATACAATTGCAGAATTGCCTCTTTGATTTGCTTATCTCGTTCCTCTTCAGCATCCCAATCAATTTTACTGTATTGAAGTACCCAATCAAGTGGATCTTTTGCCAGTAGCCTTGGCAATTCTTCTTGGATCATAGGCTCAAAGACATCGATCACATGTACACCTTCAGTGTCATTGGGGTATTTCATTGCTTCCATGATGTTGAAGGTAACTCTGTCTCCATCGAACTCGCACGTCAATATGCCCTTATCGACATCAATCTTCGTATGTGCCGTCTTCATGAATGGTCTGCCCAAAAGTATACAGACAGCCTTTGGATTGGTTTTGCCCATATCCAGCACATAGAAGTCTGCTGGGAAAATCAGACTCTCCACTTTGATTAGGACATCTTCAAGCACTCCCTCGGGGTAAACACTGGAACGGTCAGCCAATTGAATAATCATCCTTGTATCCTTGAGCGGTCCTAATGTCAGTTCTTCAAAAATGCTTAGGGGAATAACATTGATCGATGCCCCTAAGTCCAGCATAGCTCTCTCAACTCGAAGTCCTCCAATTTCACAGGGAATAAAGAACATCCCTGGGTCTCCACACTTTTCAGGCAGCTTCTTCTGCAATAATGCTGACACATTTTCATTCACAACCACTTGTGCCTCCTCTATGAATCTCACCTTCTTTGTACATAAGTCCTTCAGGAAACGGGTATATCGGGGCACCTGTCTGATTGCGTCCAGTAAGGGACCATTGATTTCCACTTTTTTGAAGATGTGTATTAGATCCCTATCCTCTGCTTCTTTCTTGTTTCGCTTCATCCTTCCTGGAAATGGTAACGGCACCTCGATCTCTTTTGGAATATTACTCTTCAGGATGGATTTGGGCACAACTGCTTCTGGTTCGTCATTTGCCCTCAACTCTGGTTCCTCCTTTGTGGGCTCATCGTTGCTGTGGGCATCATCCTCTGCAGTCTCTGGATATCGTGCAGGCAGTTGTCTTCCACTCTTCAGTGTTATTGCATTTACCCCAGCCTTTTTTGGTGGTTCTGTCTGTGAGGGCAGAATTCCTTTAGCTTTCTCTATCCTTGCGATTGCATCACTAATTTGGGATATTTGTCCTCCCAAATAGCTCAGTCCATTCCTTATCTCCTGCTCGAAGGCTTCTGATTTCTTTTGTACCTCCACCGTTTCATTCACAATCTTGTGAACCATGTCTGATAAAGACGGTCCTGCTGCGGGCACAGGATAGTATGGTGTTGTATGCCTCTGACTGTAGTTGGGGGCAAATTGATTGTGCCTCCTTCTGTGTCCTTTATCCATAGCGTTGACCGTTTCTTCCTTCTCCTTCACTTGTGGACACTGATTAGAGTGATGCCCTATCAATTCACATACCCCACAAATTCGCAAGGTATTGACGGAAAACATGGTGATCATTTTCTCCATCTTGTTGCAGAGTTGTTCGATTCGGTCATCAGTTTCAGGCACAGAGATGGTTTTGCCCGCAGCGGCAACACTTTGTTCTTTCATATGAATCGTCTCTGTTCTCCTCGGCCATCTCTCCAATAAGTATCAGAGCCTCAGCTGCCCTCTTGTTCAGGATAGATCCTCCGCATGCTGCATTCAGTAGGGCCCGGTCCTCGCTTCTCAACCCCGAAACAAAGTAGTTCACCAGGTCATGATCTGGAATCTGGTGATATGGGCATTTCGAGAGCAATTGCTTGAAACGCTCCCAGTAGTCGTAAAAGCTCTCGTGGGGACCAGCCCTTGCGGTTGAGATCTTCTTTCTCATGCTCTGCACTCTTGATGTGGGGAAGTACTTCTCTAGAAACTTTTGCTGGAGTTGACTCCAGTTGGTTACACTCCTGGCAGGAATAGTGTATAACCACTCTCGAGCTCCGTCCTGCAAGGTGAAAGAAAAAGAAACCAGGCGAATGTATTCGCCTGTCCCATTAGCTCGTGTGCATTGCGTTTCACATGTCATCTCAAAATCTTGTAGATGTCTTTGTGGATCCTCCCCTGGATGGTCATGGAATTTGGGCAAAATCGAGATGAAATTTGCCCTCAGCTCCTAGTTACCAGTAGTTGTGGGCAAAACGATGCCCGTGGGACGCATGTTCATGGTTTGAGGGAAACTCAGTTGCCTCAAATTAAGGGTGTGCAGTGGTGGTCTTTGTTGTTCTTCTTCTTCGTGGTTTGATATCTGATCGTCCTCCATCTCTTCGTCGAAATACAGTGAATTGATGTTGCTTTTCTCACTTTCTCCGCTTGAGGTCAAATCGTCACTGGATCCTTCAGTGTGATTCTCCTCTTCCAGCCTTTTCAAAAATGCCCTAGCTTGTGCCCTTCTTGCCCTCGCTGACCTCTCTATCTCCGGATCGTAGAGTAAATCTCCTGCGCGGTTAGAATGAAGCATATACTAAGGTAAAACAGTAAATAGACAGAAAAGTACGCTTACACTCCCCGACAACGGCGCCAATTTTGGCACATCCGTCGTTTAGGTGTGCAAAATACACTTGCGGGCAAATAGTCCACAAATGTTTAATCTGCCCTCAACGGCTAGTATAGCTAGTGAAGACGGATGTTGATCCCACGAGGAGTGTTTTAACCTTCTGTCTTTTCTTAGTTTTGGTTTGGGTCTTCAGTGTCACTCTAAAAACCTTGCTAATAAACTTTAACTAACTAAATGCTGAAAAGAAAATCACAAAAGAAAATATCAGTAATAAAAGTGCTCAAGTCAAAGCATCAAGTCATTCGGTAGGTATGCGCAATCCCGGGTAAAACATATGTAATTACCACTACTACCCGTTGTGCCCACACTAGCAGAAAGGTCAAAAACCGAATCCCTATGGCCAAATATGGGTAATTGTCACTTTGAGGGTTAACCGGTTATAGGAAATGGATACGATCGGCACCTAGGGACCTGACTATACAGGAACCTAAGGAGAGAATCACACAAAGATTTTGCAAGTATAGCAGCTTTGAGGGCAAAAGCAACCCGATTCTAGTAGGTTTGACACGGTCTTGTGCCTGCATATACTACTCCATCTCAACTACCAAGGCTGTCACCCCCGGACTTGTTACTATGCAGGTATCGAGGCATGGGTCACCTATACACTCCCACGTAACTAATACTAGCATCAGTTAATCAGAAATGCGCGCTTTCATCTCCAACCACCCTTTACCTATGTCTAAGTGAAAAACAAGTTAAGATTGTGAACCCTTAAGGCTTTAAAGTCCGATTACCTCATGCACATATTCTACCCTTAGACCATTACTTTGACTTGAACAGTGGATAATTAGCCTCTAAATATAGAAACGAAAGTAAAAGAAATAATAAAAGACATCTTACTTGGAAAGGAAATAACTTGATTAACTTCTGGGCCCAACCTCAGTTTTGCCAACAAAACAACTGAACTACCTCTCCGCAGGCAAATCGCCAGCTTCAGGCAGACAAATTATCCAGTAAATAAACTAAATATGAAAATGGGAAATTGTATCTTGAGGTGCAAAACGAGTCTCTCTCGCCACTCTGATATGAAAACAGATAAAAGTATTTATAGCAAAATGAATTAAGGCTTCACGCAGCCCAGATTTCACCCACGCAGGGGTTCTTGCACTCCTCCACTTCCTCATTTCATGCTCAACGTTCTTCCTTGAATTTAGGAGGGATAGCAACAAACCCTAGCGTCTCCAATAGCTTTCTAATGTCCCCACTTCCTTCCCAACGTGTTTAGACCTCCCCAAGACTCAGAACTGACCGCCACATCACCTCCACGTGCATATAGTAACTGTCCCGTGACTCTGTTGCGCAATTCTCGCAACAACTTTGACTGGGTCCTCGGCAGGCAAATCAGTCCTTTGTGCCCTCAGAATAAATAGCACCTGTCTGTGCCTATTGTGGTGGTTTTGTGCCCTCAGCCTCCTGCAATCAGCTTTACTCCCAAAACTAGACTAGACTCTATACTAAACACTTAAAATGGGTGTAAAAAGATAAAGGAAAAAGCACGAATTTGAGTCTTCATCAGCACTATATGCTACATACTCAATGATAGAGATTATCTCAGCAAGATGAACAACGGAGGAGTTGAAGGGATGTTTGTTGGATACTCCAGAAATAGTAAATCATACATGATTTACAATAATGAGACAAAGGCTATTATAGAATTATTCAATGTCAGATTTGATGATCTGAACAATGTTATCAACACCTCTGAAGAAGATATACACATAGATGTCTTTGAACATCTTGAAGTACATGATAATACAGATAGAGAATCTGAAGAACAAGAAGTGAAGCAGACAAAGCCTTCACGACAAATCATCAAGGATCATCCAACATCAGAAGTAATTGAAGATATTCATGAAGGAAGAATGACCAGAAGCAGACTAAGAAAGAGGTTGCATGAAGAAATATCCAATGCCTATTTCACATCCAAGATTGAACCAAAAAATTATCCAAGAAGCTCTCAAAGATGACTATTGGATTGAAGCTATGCAGGAAGAGCTTTTTCAGTTCAAAAAGAATGATGTTTGGGATCTTGTGCAGAGACCAGAAGGAGTTAATGTAGTCGGGACTAAATGGATATTCAAAAATAAAATTGATGAATCTGGAAATATCACAAGGAATAAAGCCAAACTAGTTGCTCAAGGATATTCACATATTGAAGTTATAGATTTTGATGAGACATTTGCTCCTGTCATGAGGATTGAATCAGTCAGACTACTTCTTGCAATGGCCTGTATGATGAAGTTCAAGCTATATCAGATGGATGTCAAGAGTGCATTCTTGAATGGATTTCTAAAGAATGATGTGTTTGTAGCTCAGCCTAAAAGATTTGAAGATCCTCATCATCCAGAGTATGTCTTCAAACTCAAAAAGGCTCTTTATGGATTAAAGCAGGCTCCTCGAGCTTGGTATAAAAGACTAACCACATATCTAGTTAGCAAAGGTTACAATAGATGAGGAGAGGACAGAACACTTTTCATCAGAAAAGAGAAGACATAAGTGATTGTGGTTCAAGTATATATAAATGATATAGTGTGTGGCTCAGTGTCTGATAAGATGGTCAATGACTTTATCAAGGACATGGAAATTAAGTTTGAGATGAGCCTTGTTGGAGATCTTAAATACTTTGTAGGGCTTCAAATTAAGTAGTCAGAAGAAGTTATATTTATTTCTCAATCAAAATATGCCAAAAAATTGATCAGGAAGTTTAAGCTAGAAAACTCTAAGCACAGAAGAGTACCAATCAGCACCACGGTCAAGATTGGAAAAGATGGTGCAGGAGTTGAAGTTGATCAAACTCTATACAGAAGTATGATTGGAAGTCTTCTCTATCTCACAACAAGCAGACCAGATATAGCATACAGTGTAGGAGTGTGTGCTAGATATCCATCCAGTCCGAAGGAAAGTCAATTAAAGGCTGTGAAGAACATCATCAAGTACATCAGTGGAACTGCAGACTATGGATTATAGTACACTTCATATACAAATTCAAGTCTTATTGCCTACTGTGATGCTGATTGGGTAGGATCTCAAGATGATAGAAAAAGTACATCACGTGCTTGTTTCTTTTTTGGAAACAATGTTGTTTTCTGGTTCAGCAAAAAGCAGAACATCTCATTATCAATTGCAGAAGCTGAATACATTGCAGCTGGAAGCAGCTCTACACAGATCATATGAATGATGCAGATGATGAAGGACTATGAGGTCAACCATCTCAGCTACTCTATCAACCACCTCCACCTCAACAAGCCGGAGGTGGCCAAGCTCCACTTTATCCAAGGCCGCAACAATACCCAACTCAACCAGCCCAACCTCCGAGGCCAACTTTACAAGACACCTTGCAAACTTTTATACAAGCTGCCCAACAAAGGTTTAAGTCTGTTAAAGCTTCATTGAAGAGGATCAAGACCTAAGTGGGTCAAATAGCCGGAATCATTGGGGAGTTGGCCAAGCAAATGAAACCGGGCAAGTTACCAAGCCAACCGAAGCAAGCTCAAGCAATCACCATCCTTAGGGAGGAAAGGTGATAGATAACAAGATTGGGGAACCAAACCCAACCAATGAAGTTGAAAAATAGAGAGAGGCTCCCCAACATGAGCAAGGAAAGCCTGAACAAAACTGTGAAGAAGAGTAGGAGACCACAGTACATAAGGCCGTCAATCCATACAATCTGCATATTCCTTACCCAAACCAGTTGAGAAACGAGAAGCAAGACACTTAATTTCAAGAGTTTTACAAGCTCTTGTCAATGTCAACCTCTCACTCCTTGATGTCATCCGAAATGTGCTGGCTTATGTAATGTTTTTCAAGGAATTAGCCTCGAAGAAAAGGAAGTTTACAGATGATGAAAAGATTGTGGTGTCCGAGGTGGCTAATGTGATCCTACAATACCAACTACCGCCCAAGCTCCATGATCCAGGTAGTTTTACTCTTAAAATTGCTTTGGGGAATGGTAAAGAAGCATGTGGTATGCTAGACTTAGGAGCTGGAATTAATTTGGTGTCTTACTCTATTTTTAAACAACTAGAGTTAGGTAACTTGAAACCAACTAGAATGTGTCTTCAATTAGCGGATAGGTCCGTGAGATATCCTAGAGGAATAATAGAAGATATTCTAGTGAGAGTAGGTGGTTTGATTATCCCTGTTGATTTTGTTGTATTGGATGTGGGTGATGTACAAGAAACAGGAAAAGAGCACACACTTTTGTTAGGTAGACCTTTCATGGCTACTAGCAACACCCTCATTGATGTTAAAAATGGAACACTAAAAATGTCTGTGTTGGGTGAAACTGTGTCTTTTTTTGTACATGAAAACAAGGTTGTACATGTTTTCTCCTTTGGGGAGAATTGTTCTTTCATTGATGTTATTGATACCTTATCTGAGAAGGTATTCTTACAGGTTATCAGCCCCACAATCCAAAGTGAAGCCTTGTCCGAGGAGCTTCTTTTGGAAGAAACCGACCCAATGTGTGTGGAGACGAGTTGGAAGTCGAAGAAGTTGATATGCCCCTAGGTGAAAACCTAGGCTCGACGGAGATCTTAGCCAAAGAAGAAGATTTGGAGTCTTCACAAAAACTCGAGCTAAAGGAGCTCCCAACTCACCTTAAGTACGTCTACTTGGAGGAAGAAGAAAAGAAGCCCGTGATCGTCTTTTCTAGGCTCACGAAAGAAGAAGAGGAGCAATTGATAGTCGTGCTCAAAAAGAATAAACAAGTTATTGGATGGAGCTTAGCTGACATCAAAGGCATTACCCCATCGACGTGCATGCATCGAATCATACTCGAAGAGGGAGCTAAACCAATTAGAGAAGAGCAAAGGAGGCTCAACCCCGTGTTGATGGAGGTTGTCAAGAAGGAGATCCTCAAGCTTCTTACTAAGGGCATCATCTACCCTATTGCCGACAGTAAATGGGTTAGCCCGGTACATATGGTACCCAAGAAGAGAGGCATCACGGTGGTGGAGAACGACAAAAGGGAGCACGTGGCTACCCGAACCACCACTAGATGGCGCATGTGTATTGATTACAGGAAGTTGAATGCGGCTACCCGAAAAGATCACTTCCCTCTTCCATTTATTGATCATATATTTGATAAACTTGTTGGACATAGTTTCTATTGTTTTCTTAACAGTTTATCTGGGTATTTTCAGGTGGCTATCGCTCTGGAGGACCAAGCAAAGACCGCATTCACGTGCCCGTTTGGCACATTTGCATGTAGAAGGATGACATTTGGACTTTGCAATGCACCGGGCAAGTTTCAAAGGTGCATGTTTTCTATATTTTCTGAAATGATTGGGGATTTTATTGAATTATTCATGGATGACTTTTCTGTCTTTGGATCTTCATTTTCTGATTGTTTGGATAAGTTAGAACTTATTTTGAAGAGATGCATTGAAAGTGGCCTTACTCTTAGTTGGGAAAAGAGTCATTTCATGGTTACTAGTGGCATTGTCCTTGGGTATGTGGTGTCTAGAGAATGGATAAGTTTAGATAATGCTAAAGTGGATGTAATTGAAAAATTACCTCCACCTGTGAATGTTAAAGGTGTTATAAGCTTTTTAGGCCATGCCGATTTTTACCGTAGGTTTATTAAAGTGATGAAGCCATACAAGGCACTGAAGGCCTTGAACACCAACTACCACCCAAGCTCCATGATCCAGGTAGTTTTACTCTTAAAATTGCTTTGGGGAATGGTAAAGAAGCATGTGGTATGCTAGACTTAGGAGCTGGAATTAATTTGGTGTCTTACTCTATTTTTAAACAACTAGAGTTAGGTAACTTGAAACCAACTAGAATGTGTCTTCAATTAGCGGATAGGTCCGTGAGATATCCTAGAGGAATAATAGAAGATATTCTAGTGAGAGTAGGTGGTTTGATTATCCCTGTTGATTTTGTTGTATTGGATGTGGGTGATGTACAAGAAACAGGAAAAGAGCACACACTTTTGTTAGGTAGACCTTTCATGGCTACTAGCAACACCCTCATTGATGTTCAAAATGGAACACTAAAAATGTCTGTGTTTTGGGTGAAACTGTGTCTTTTTTTGTACACGAAAACAAGGTTGTACCTGTTTTCTCCTTTGGGGAGAATTGTTCTTTCATTGATGCTATTGATACCTTATCTGAGAAGGTATTCTTACAGGTTATCAGCCCCACAATCCAAAGTGAAGCCTTGTCCGAGGAGCTTCTTTTGGAAGAAACCGACCCAATGTGTGTGGAGACGAGTTGGAAGTCGAAGAAGTTGATATGTCCCTAGGTCAAAACCTAGGCTCGACGGAGATCTTAGCCAAAGAAGAAGATTTGGAGTCTCCACAAAAACTCGAGCTAAAGGAGCTCCCAACTCACCTCAAGTACGTCTACTTGGAGGAAGAAGAAAAGAAGCCCGTGATCGTCTTTTCTAGGCTCACGAAAGAAGAAGAGGAGCAATTGATAGTCGTGCTCAAAAAGAATAAACAAGTTATTGGATGGAGCTTAGCTGACATCAAAGGCATTACCCCATCGACGTGCATGCATCGAATCATACTCGAAGAGGGAGCTAAACCAATTAGAGAAGAGCAAAGGAGGCTCAACCCCGTGTTGATGGAGGTTGTCAAGAAGGAGATCCTCAAGCTTCTTACTAAGGGCATCATCTACCCTATTGCCGACAGTAAATGGGTTAGCCCGGTACATATGGTACCCAAGAAGAGAGGCATCACGGTGGTGGAGAATGACAAAAGGGAGCACGTGGCTACCGGAACCACCACTAGATGGCGCATGTGTATTGATTACAGGAAGTTGAATGCGGCTACCCGAAAAGATCACTTCCCTCTTCCATTTATTGATCATATATTTGATAAACTTGTTGGACATAGTTTCTATTGTTTTCTTAACAGTTTATCTGGGTATTTTCAGGTGGCTATCGCTCTGGAGGACCAAGCAAAGACCGCATTCACGTGCCCGTTTGGCACATTTGCATGTAGAAGGATGACATTTGGACTTTGCAATGCACCGGGCAAGTTTCAAAGGTGCATGTTTTCTATATTTTCTGAAATGATTGGGGATTTTATTGAATTATTCATGGATGACTTTTCTGTCTTTGGATCTTCATTTTCTGATTGTTTGGATAAGTTAGAACTTATTTTGAAGAGATGCATTGAAAGTGGCCTTACTCTTAGTTGGGAAAAGAGTCATTTCATGGTTACTAGTGGCATTGTCCTTGGGTATGTGGTGTCTAGAGAATGGATAAGTTTAGATAATGCTAAAGTGGATGTAATTGAAAAATTACCTCCACCTGTGAATGTTAAAGGTGTTATAAGCTTTTTAGGCCATGCTGATTTTTACCGTAGGTTTATTATTAAAGTGATGAAGCCATACAAGGCACTGAAGGCCTTGAACCTGAGCTGCAATTCAAAGGTCCAATGACGCGACTTCGAGTGAAGAAATTACAAGGTTATTTCCAAGTGTTGATTCGCAAGAAGTTTGAGGAATTAGAAGATGCAAAGTGCAGCCATACTTTAGTTAATTTATTAACTAATGAAGATCAAGATCATACCATGGAGAATATAACTTGAAGAGTTGAAGAAGAGAGCAAGAAGAAGTGCACGTGTGCTGGAGCTGTTTTCGCCCTTGATTTAATTTAATTAAAGGGTTGATTTTTATCTAGACTATAGTATTTATTTAATTACTTTAGACTATAGTATAGATCAGTTTTTAATTAATTTTTAAATGTAATTTTCGTTCCCTTTAGTATAGGTTTGACTAGAATTGTATTTAAGGCAATTTCCAACCTTGAATCGAATTCTAGTTTAGGCATTTTTATAGTATAGTTAGAGATCCTTTTTGGATAAGATTTTTAGGGCTTTTTATTCATTATTTTCGTGCATTATGAACCCTATAAATAGGGGAACCATGTTACTTTGATATTTTAGACATTATTGATTAAAATTGCTTTTGCATACAATTTGTGTCTCAACCGTTTAAAGCTTTTGATTGTTTTCCTCGAAAATTATCATTCTTGAAGCCTAGCAAACTTTAAGTCTTAACTCCAAGGGAACGTTCTAATTCATACGAAGAATTAGGGTGAACTCGCTACGAAGAACAACTTGGAGATTCGTTTTCGTCGTACAAGATACGCCGGAAATTAATCGGGTTGTAATTCAACATCACTATCATCCACGCCACCATCTCCGACGTCCTCCATCATCCTCAAGTCACCCATATCACCTTCAAGCATTCGAATTCGTTCATGCTTGGGTTCAAATTCGTTCGAGTCCAATTCCAGAAACGTTCGTCGTATTATGCACCATAAACCGTAAGTCCTTTTTATCCTTAACATATCCTATCTTCCCTAGCCATTCTTAACCCATAATTCACGTCCCAAATACCATCAATTTCCAGCCATAATTCTCACCCCAAAACAGCCCTTTCTTGTTGGATTTGTGTTCCGTTTTTGTGTCGTAATTTAGATATCGTAATTAGGTCTAGATTCGTTTGTTCTTTGAGTTCGAGTTCCTATTGGTTTAATTTCAGTTTATTGTCGTTTAGTTGAGTCTTAGAGTAGGGTTAAATCCTTCCTTAGTTGGCGTGTTTGATTCCAGAAGTCTTCCGCGCGTTCTCGTATCCTGTACAAATTGTTCGGGTTACATCATAAAGACTTCTCTAAAATTAGCCAACCTCTATGCCATTTTCTTGCTCAAGATGTTCCTTTTGTTTTGGATGATAAGTGCTTACATGCTTTTAATACTCTGAAAGAGAAATTGATCACTGCACATATTGCCATTGCTCCTGATTGGTGGACCCTTTGAAATCACGTGTGACGCATCTAATTCTGTTCTGGGTGATGTTTTAGGTCAACATATCGATAAAGTTCTTCATGTGATTTACTATGCTAGCCTTACTCTGAATAGTGCTCAAGTAAATTACACAACTACTGAAAAAGAGTTGCTTGTTGTTTTTTCATTGGATAAATTCAGATTCTACATATTAGGTTCTAAAGTTGTTGTGCATAGTGATCATACGGCTCTTAGGTATTTGCTGACCAAACCTCAAGCTAAGCCTAGACTCATTTGGTGGATTTTACTTTTGCAAGAATTTGATGTTAAAATCAAATATAGAAAGGGTTGTGAAAATGTTGTAGTTGACTATCTCTCTCGTCTTCCTGTTGATGAAATGTTAGATACATTACGTGAGAATGGAATTATCCCTGATTTATTTCTATATGAGCATGCTCTTGAGCTTAAATCTTTTCCATGGTATGCTGAAATTGTTAATTATCTCGCTTGTTGTAAAATGTGTCCTAACCTCACCTTTCAAGAGAGGAAGAGATTCTTAGCAATATACAGGTACTACTTTTGGGACGATCCACATCTTTTTCATCTGGGAAAGGATGAAGTGATACGACTTTGTGTCCTTGAGGAGGAGCAAACCGATGTCTTGATCTCTTGCCATGCCTCACACTATGGTGGGTACTTTGGAGGGTAAAAGACGGCCCGAAAGATCTTGCAATCCGATTTGTATTGACCTTCTATCTTTAAGGATGCTTATAAATTTTGTCTCTCTTGTGATAAGTGTCAAAGAATTGGAAATATATGGAGAATAAATGAGATGCCTTTGAATTTCACCCTTGCGGTTGAAATCTTTGATGTATGGGGTATTGATTTCATGGGTCCATTTCCTAACTCTTTTGGTTTTGAATATATCCTGTTAGCTATAGATTATGTTTCTAAGTGGGTTGAAGCTATCCCCACTAGAACTTGTGATGCTAACGTGGTGATCAAGTTTGTGTAGAACCACATTTTGTGTAGGTTTGGATTCCTAAGAGCCATTATAAGTGATGATAGTTCGCATTTCACGAACAAGCCCTTCGAGAAGTTGATGAAGAAGAATGGTGTCACTCACAAAGTGGACACTCCATACCATTCCCAGACTTCCGATCAAGTTGAGACAAGCAACAAACAAATCTAAAACATTCTGAAGAAGACCGTGAACGTGTCTAGGAAGGATTGGTCCGTTAAGCTACCAGATGTTCTTTAGGCATACCGGACAGCTTACAAGACTGTCTTAGGAATGAGCCCATACCACCTCGTGTATGGAAAAGCATGCCATCTTCCTATAGAGATCGAGCACAAGGCTTTTTGAGCCATTAAGACGGTGAATTTTGACCTAACTTGTGCAGGGAAGGAACGAGCCTTGCAACTATCCGAGCTCGATGAGCTGAGAAATGAAGCCTATGAGAATGCTCGAATCTATAAAGACAAGGTGAAGAGACTTCACGAGAAATACATTATGAAGAAATAGCTCACTCTGGGCATGAAGGTTCTCCTTTTCAACACTCATTTAAAGCTCTTTCCGGGAAAATTGAAGTCTTGTTGGAGTGGACCATTCATAGTTAAATAAGTCTTCCCATATGGAGTGGTGAAATTGCTAGATCCTTAGACGAATGCATCATTCCAAGTGAACGGGCACCATGTCAAGCCGTACCTTGAAGGGCAACCCCAAAAGATTAAAGTCAAGGCTTTTACGCTCGACGACCCCACTTGATTGCCCAATGACTATGTTTAGCTCGAGACTTTAAAATGAGCGATCCATGTGAAGTAACCCATGATTTTATTATTTTCATGTTTTGTTCAATTTTTACCTTTTTCTGAGTTTGGAATTTTTGTTTTTGTCTCGCAGAGACAGGGAGTTGTAAGGAGTTGTGGCTGTTTTGGCTGGCTCAAATGAATTGATGAAGAAATTTTCTAAGTGATTACCAACCGTCCTTGGCCATTCCAGCCGACGCTCGAGATGTCTCTCAGCATTTTGAGGCTAACCAGCGCTGGAGTCCAATGAGCATATGAGAAAAATTTGGAAAATGCAACCAAGCCGACGCGGACCACCCAGCGGGCCCTGGGTGGAATTTTCAAAAATTGTGGCCCGCGCGACCGTTGGGTGGCCCTCTCGGCAGCACGGACTCCGCGAGCGCTGAGCCCTCCATGAGCACTGGGCTTCCATTGAAGAACTTTCCCCTGCGGGTGGCACCACAAGCGATCGCTGGCTAGACTATCTATAAATAGGGGTTCCAGTTTGAGAACCCTATTTTCTCACCTCAGTCCGCTGCTTCCAGTTCTCTTCTAGAAACTAAGCACCAGTTCCATTTCCACTCCTTCCACACATCAACTGCTGAAGAATTCCACAATCCCTCGCGTCCACTGCCATCTCAGCCACCGCACGTAGCCTCTCTGATGTCGCTGACTGAGCCCGCTGTCGTGCTCATCCCAGCCACCACCGAGTAACACCACCGCTGCCGCCAAGCTCTGTCGCATGTACCTTCCAATCGCCGTGAATTTCACCGTACCCACCGCGAGTTGTCATGCTCGTTGTACTACCCGCAGCTGATTCTCCAACTACCGAGCTCACGCTCAGCTCGATCTCATCTCCAGCTCTCTCTTAGCTTATGTCTCTCTCACCATTCAGTCTCCACTCCATCATGGTTCGAACAAATAATGTCACCCCTCCTCAAAGACACAAGGAATCCCATGACGATGCCGAAGAAGTGGAGGACTTGGCTCACCTCTACCATTGCCCATTCCCGATTACCACACACGAGGAAGGTAATCATTTCCAATCATTTAATGAGTTTGAGATTACTAATCCTCGTTACTTCAATTGGAATTTGTTGACGACTTTGAAACTTGATAGCAAGGTCGTTAAATACTTAAAGGTATTGAATTTGGAAATATTTACACAAATGAAATATATTGGTTATAACCCTCTATGCTATGAGTTTTTGGTGACCTTTAAGCTCAACAAGGAGCGTACAAAAATCACATTTAGACTATTGGGGCAAGAATATGAGGTTGAAGAATGAAGTTCTAGCTGATGAAGTACCAATTCGAAGGATACCAGCTGAAGACGTATCAGTTTTGAAGTCCAACTGATAAAGCACCTGCAAACAAACTGAAGACCAGTCCATGAAAGTTCAAAGCTGAAGGGACACAAGTCCAAAATACCAGCTGAAGAACACTGGTTCAAATTGCCAACTGAAGCAAAGACAATTGGAGCTTAGAAGGTATCAAACCCAAGCCCAGAACTGTCAGCTGAAGAAAACCAAACTGAAGCTCAGAAGGTATCAAACCTTAGCTCAGAACTGCCAGCTGAAGCAAGGTAAACTGGAGCTCAGAAGGCATCAAGGCCAAGCCCAGAACTGCCAGTTGAAGATGATCTTAACTGAAGCTTTCCAAACTACCAAAAGACGCGCAGAACTGACAGACAAGGAACTGAAGATTCCAACTGCCAGACAAAGCTCAGAACTGAAGATCAAAAGAGAAACTGTAACTGAAACTTAATTTTCAGATAAGCTAAAGAAGATCTTGAAGTTAATGCAACTGGGATCTTGAAGCAAAAGCTCATCAGAAGAGCAAAGGCAACTCAACGGCCCTCTTAAATGAAAGCCTCTCAACGGCTTATCATTAATGATCACACAGTGATCATCAGCGGTCATTACTCACTCATCTTTAAAAGGTGAGCTACCCCAAAGGTGACCGTGGGACTTTTGAGAATTTTGGAGAGCACTTTAGTTAAGACTTTCCACGAAGACGTTTGCCAAAGCACTAAAGCCTCACGCTCAGAAAACACAGAAAAATCAAAAGTTCCAACTGATGAGAATGAGCCTTAACGCTTATCGAGTTAGTTGTTGAAGATTTTCCAGCCAGAGCTATTCTCTCAGTCACAGCGCTTCAGTGATCAACTACCCCAGCTTAGACGCCAACGCGCAAAGGAGCACACCAGTTGATACTAGTTTCAAGACTGTACTCTTAAAGATCGAGCGAGATCTAAAATCATGTAAAGACGGGCAATAGCACCTTATCTCTCCAGCGAGTAATTAGAGATTGCAAGTGTAAGCTGTCGACCTACCGGCTGAGGAGGCTGCGTTCGTTCGATCATCATTTTCAGGACAGCACCAGCTGAAAAGGACACCGTGACTCGTAAAGTTGTCGTTCGCCAGGTTCAGCAGTTGTCTTCACTGTGTAACTGTAATAAAGGAACTTTACACTTGCATAGTGAATTGCCCTTCTGCGGAAGGAATAGAGGACGTAGAAGTTGAGCTTCGAACCTCTATAAATTGCTTGTGCGCTCTGCTTTATTTTTCAGTTCAGTTGCATGTTTTTAAACTGCACACTTCAAACACACAGCACTCCGAGCTAGCAGATCATCTCAACTAATCTCCACAAAGCACAGATAATATCGCGAGTCAAAACGGGCCCTAAATATTCCGCATTTAAGTTCAATTTTGTAATCAGTTTATTCATTCCCCCTCTAAACTGATTCTGATTCACCCTGGGACCAACAAAATGTTTAACCAATGGATACAAAATAGACATGATCTTTAATTGATTGTAGTAGTTTAGCATTTTAGTATGTAAATGCTTCAGTTAGTATTTGCAGAAGAATTATTTATAGTAGAAGAATTACTTAGTAGTTAAAAATATTTCTTTTGTCTTTTGTTTACATTTAATTCACATTTTTATAACGTGCATTTCTATTCTTCATATTTGTTTATACATGTATGATTGATCATTTATACAATTTTGATTTTATAGATAATGATGATATATTGCATATTATTACACTATTATTTATTTGATAATTATTTATTAGTATTTAAAATATTTATTTATTCTAGATGTCTCGCTGTGATAAAGGAGCCAATCATGTATGGACTATTGAAGAAGATGCAAAACTGGTAGAGTCAATGGTTGAGTTGAAGAGAAATGGAAACTGGAATTGTGAAGGTGGAAGTGGATTGAAGAAGAATTATCAAAAAGAACTAGAAAGAATATTACAAGATAAGTTACCCAAACATGGTCTTAAAAAAACCTCATATTGAATCTCGTTGTAAGTTGTTAAAAAAATAATATTATGCTATTTATGATGTGAGAAGTAATGGAGAATTAAGTGGCTTTGGTTGGGATGATGATAAAAAAAATATGTTACTGCAAGTACAGACGTATGGGATAATTATTTGAAGGTAACATATTATCATATAGTTTTTATTTAAATAATATCAATTTATTTATTTACATTTAACGATTTTATTATGAACTTATTTGTGATTGTACTTTTGCAGAGTCATCCAGATTGTTCTTTCATGAAAAATAAGTCATTTCCTTATTATGACCAATCATCACTTATTTGGGGTAAAGATAGAGCTACTGGGATAAATGTTGAAACTCCAATAGATGTGGTGGAGGATTTAGAGAGAGAAGAAAATGCAAATCAAGAAGATGAAGAATTTGATGAAGATGGTGTTTATATTATACCACCGATAACTAAATCTCAAAGTGAAGGAAAGAAGCCCGAACGAAAGAGAAGGAGAAGCACAGATGGCTTGATATTAAGTTTTGAGCGCATGACCGATGCACTTACTTCTCATATGGACAAATCTAATGAGCAAATGGGTAAGTTTGTGGAAACTATTGCTGGAGTTGATCAAGAGAAAAAAACAATCATCATAAGCTTAATGAGGAATTGCAAAAAATTGAAGATTTGACGAGTGCTAAAAAACAAAAGGCTGCTATGAAACTTGTTCGAGATCCAAAATTATTGAATTATTTTTTTCACTCTTCAAAATGATGCTCAGAAAGATACATTGATGCTAGAGCTATTAGTAGAAATTTAGTTTTTTACTATTTATAATTTAAATTTATAAGTTTATATACTTTTCATCAACTATTTACACTTTTTGCATATATGCATATTTTTAGGTATTTGGATGTTTTTATGCTATTTTCTTTAGGTATTTGGATAATTTTATGTTATTAATAAAATGAAAACTTTTTGTTCTGTTTACCAAATTATTTATCTTTGTATTTCACTTGTATTTCATTATTATAAATTTTCAATTTATTAATTTATATTGGTAAATTTAAATTAGATAGTAGAATTATAAAACATACTAGTCATTTTCTGAAAAATATAAACGTTGTCGGCAATAGAAAGGAAATATTTCAAATTTATTAATAATAACTTGATTATTACATTCTTTAGTTGATTAATTTGAACCAAACACCGGAATCAGAAATGGATAAAGAATATCATAATTAATGTATTTTAATTTGATGAAATAAACAATATATAATAATCAATTAGTAACTAAAACATAAAAACTAAACATAAAAAATAATTATAAGTCCTAATTCAATAATAATAATAATAATATATGTGTACTACGTTGACATTATGATAATCTTTTATTAGCACAATGAATGCAATATGTTAGCATATAACAAATGCGTCGTTAGCATACGTTATCAACTTATTATAATGCTGACGAATCATTATTTAAAAGCTAATGAAAGCATTTTTGCGCGAGTAAAAATGTATATTTTGTATTTTTCGGCTATATTTATTTGAACAAAAATATCCATGACTGATCTTGAATTAAAGAGCATGAAAAGATTTTTAATTTGGTATATTATTTGCATTGATCCGATTTGAAACAAGTGAGTTATGATCGTTCAAAGTTTTTAAGATTTTTTTTAAAAAGTGATGACATCAGCTTTTTTACGATGATTGGACAACTATACTCCTACCTACTTCTTTTTTGCCTTGACTTTGACATTTAATCTTAGTCATTAGAATCATTTAAGTGGGCGGCATAACATGGGTTCATAATTCGTGCACAAAAAAAATGTATTTTTAATTCACTCCCTATATATATATTATTTTATCTTTTTGCTTCTTCAAGAACTAAGATAAGATACATAAAATGCAAACGGTAGGTGGAAATACTCCCAACATTATGCAATATAAAAAGCTTATATTGAGCTCTTTCCATCTCTCTCTCCCTCTCTTCAATTCCATCTAGTGAGAGAAAATAAGACACATAAAGTAGTGACCAAGGTAACATGGGGGAGTGAGGGAAAGTGATAATTGGTGGTGGGGTCAGCAGCTCTTTTGGCAGCAGTATAAATTAGGAGCAATCTTTATAGAAATTGATAGAAAGTCTAATATTTATCTACCATTGTCAAACCCCAGCTCATTTTGCTTGCACAGCACAAGAATTTAACCTACTCTGCACAATTTTAGGACAAAAAGACAACTTTTTTTAGCTCAATCTCTCCAGCTGTAAGTATATCCATGGTTTCTTCTTGTTTGTTTGATGTGTGAAATATTTTTTTATTTATGGGAATTTGTGATGTCTTGGGTTGTTTACTTTCTTGCAATTCTTGTGGGTTTTATTTGGGAATTAGATGAGTCGTTTGGATGTCTCAAGCTTCCAACTTTGTGTTGGATCTTTCTTTTTTCAGAGGTTTTTTTTCTTTGTTTTTTGGTCCTTTTTTTATGATGTTTAGGTAATTATTGTTTGCTGCTCTTGTGGTTGTGTTCTGTTTTATGATATTGATTTTGATTGTCTGGTTTTTAATATGGATGGTTTATTACAATCTGCATCTGTGTGGGAGTACTCATTCATGGGCAAAAATTGTTCCTTTTATCTTTTTTTCTTGAATCTTGTCAATGAAATTTAGAATATTGTTTGGGGATTGTTTCTTGTGGCTTGAATTTCAGAGGGTCTTTAGTTCTCATCTCTCTCTCTCTCACACACACACACACAGCTATATTTTTTGGGGTGGGAGGTAGGGTAAAGAAGATAAAGAAAGAACTTTTGGATTCTAGAAGTCTTGTTTACCTATAATTGTCAGCTTGTAATAATGTAGGGTGGGATTTTCTTTTATTTTTTTTTAACTTGCTACCCTCAAGCGTGTACATAGAGTATCTCGACTTAGAAGATGTTGATGAATTTTGATTTGGAATCACGACGTTGCTACTCCACTAACTAGGTCATCCGTGGGGCTGATAATGTAGGGTCGGTTCTACTCACCTTTTGCATAGTACCTAGACACTTGGCTGCATTCCTATTGGTGGGTTATAGATATATATGCAACCGTATTCTCTGGAATGTATTAGTTATAGGTGGCAATTCAACTGAGAGTGAGCCCCTCTTTTGTATTTATTATTGATTGATTTGTTTGATCTTTCAAACCTGGTTGCTTTTGTTTGTTTGCAGTGGTTTATTAGAAGCATTATCTTGGTGGAGCCTGTGTTGTGATTGAACTACAATTGAGTTCTTTTTTTTCTTTTCTTTTTTCTTTTTAAAACGTAATGAGAAGAACTACATAGGAAATGTTCCGAATCATTGCACAAACTTATAATATGGCTCTAACCATCGGTATCAATGTGTGATGTGTGAGCTTCCCAGTTAGATGTGCCTTTGTATGAAATGTGTATTGCATGATTGCTCTGTGCATTTCTTGTAATTACTCTGGAGTGGATACATTTGCTTTTCAGAAATAACTATATTTTGTTCGGTTTTTGTTTAAAAACAATGGATGATGATGTTCTTGATGTTATTTAACCGCCTGGAGAAGTTGGGTTTAGGGGATCGTGTAAATTTATCCTATCGTCTGAAAAATTGTTTACTTCCCACTGTTGCCTCTTGAAAAGTACAATCTTAAACACAGGCATTAACTTTCTTGCTTATGCTTGTGGTTCGTTGTCTTTGTGTTTTTGGCTAATCTAGACTTCGGGTTTTGCTTAGGTTCGAGCTCAAAATGGCTATATCATCGTATCCAACTCCAGCAGATGCTGGAGTGCTCTGTGTAATCCTGGCCAACACAGCAATATCAATCTCCATCTTCAAGGAGATCTTTCGCTCTATCCTTCATGTCATTGGCATCAACATATCGTCATGGGAAGATTTCACGGTCGAGCCCTCAAACTCAGCCGAATGTTGCAGAAGTCCCTCGGACTCATACATGGAGGAATTCAGAAGCCGAACACCATCAATGCAATACGAGTCAGTTTTCATATGCGAATGCCCCAAGCAAGAGTGCTCCATCTGCCTGACTGAATTCGAGCCCAAGGCAGAGATCAACCAGCTCTCTTGCGGCCATGTTTTCCACAAGCCGTGCCTGGAGAAGTGGTTGAACTACTGGAACACGACGTGCCCTCTCTGTCGGAACTACATGATGCCACAAGAAGTCGAGGAAGACGCTTGCCCTATGTGAGTTATCAAAGGGAATCATCATCCACGATGAGGTTGAGGTTGTGTACAGGATAGTTTTGTAAAAAAAAAAGTATCTGTTAGAATCACGAAAATCGGGTTCATGCACTCCGATGCATATATATCTAAGCTGCCAGTATTTTGCGTCCTCTTGTAGCGACGGGTCAGCACGACTGATATCTGTGCTGTATATATTATGAAAAGCTTTCGAAACTTTTGATGGTGTAAAATGTGTTGTTGGTAGTTGTAAAATCATCATCTTCCGATTTAGCATAACGATTGATAAACCTATACAGAGCAATGCTCCTTGAGCACGAACAGATCGAAAAACTGCAGAAGCTATAACAGTTGCATTGTTCAGAAAGACCAAGAAAGCGCATAACACATCTAATCAAGAATCTATTCATGATTCACAGGTGCGTGAGGTTTCATGATTAGGAGCCTCGGCTAATCCGAGCAACGGATTATGTGGATGAGTTGGCCTCCAGCCTCGGGAGCTTGGGGCCAACGGGCATGTTGGCCCCAAGCTCCGAGAGCTTGGAGCCAACGGACATGCTACTGCGCATGAGGCCCGAGTTTCTGTGATGCCGGCACCTGAAGGAGCCGGCGTGTGTCGTTGGTGAGCACAAGCAGTTGTTTCTGAGGCTTTTTGCATTTCTCAGACCGTCGGGCGAGGAAGGTACAGACGAGGAACGAGACACGGTTTTCATGTCGCTTAAGCTTGGATTTGGGATGGTGATCATTGGTTTCTGTGGCTTTTGGCCTTTCCTAGATTCTTCAGCCATTCTTGGTGTGATGGAAGAAACCTTTGATCGAAAGAAACTTGTTAGAAATTAAGATGAATCCGCTCGAACAATGTCAGAAAACATGCAGAGCTATGATTCGAACACATGATTTTTCATAACGAGCCCGACAAATGAAATAGAGAAAGATTGCATGAAACATGAAGAAAGAAAGGAAGATCACATATTACCTGGAAATGATTACAAATGAATTGAGTTGCAAATGTTGTCGAAGCTTATAATGATTGTGTTCTTTCTTAAGAGGAAAGAAAGAAATATTTTGGCATTGATTGGAATGTGGTCAGCCAAAACAACATGGGACTTTGGCTTTCTCTCTCATTCCTTTTCTCTTTCTTTTTTCTTATCCACTGTTTTTCTGAACCTTCTCATTTTATATTCTGAGGTTTCGGTAAATCCTGATTTTTAGCCACTAAAATATATTTATGTTGTTATTAGAATGAATTGTTATTTATTAGAATATAATTTATATGTAAGTATGTCGCATCATTAAAAGAGGGGTATCTTGGTGATTTGCAAACCTTCCAGGCTTCCTCCAAATTCATATGAGGTTTTCAATTAATATAGACTGCACCATTTCCTAACAAAAAAAGGGAAATTTTTTCTGTTGAATTTGTTTGATCCATACTTATTTCATAATATATAGTATGGAATTAGACCCGTCAAAATGGGCTAGGCCCGCCGGGTAAGCCTGTCCCCGCCATGTTTTTAAGCGGGGAGGGCTGTAATTTTGAGACCCGTTTGTCTGGCGGGCCCGAGCGGGTAAGCCCGCGGCGGGGCGGGCTTTGGCGGGTAAAGCCCGTGGCGTGGCGGGCTACCCGCCCATATATAATATTTTTTTAATAATTAATAATTAAAATATAAGATGAATATCATAGGACCTAATCTAATTATCTAAATGAAAGTCTCCTGAGCGCCGCTCATCTACATCTCTCTCTCGCCTTTTTCATCTGTCTGCCAACTTTTCGTCTCTTCGCAGCAAGGCAGGAGCTCTTCGACGCCGATTTGCAGCAAAGCAGCAGTAGCAGTTCTTGTTCCTGTTCATCTTCCTCATCCTCTCGCAGCAAGGCATCAACTCTTCCGCACCGATTTGCCGTCAGCACCTATCTCTGTCCCATCGTTATTGAGTTTATTTGTTGGCTCTTATTCTGTTATAGTTCTTTCACTTCGTCTCTATTGCGTCCGTGAATAAATTGTATTTGGAAATTTTCTTCTTCTTCTTCTTCTTTTGTAGTGTGTATTTGTCATGGTTGACGAGTTCCTTGGTTTTTGACAAAGCTAAATTACTTGAACACCACAACCGCGAGTATAATGGCAGCAATTTGGGTTTGATATTCACAAAGCTAGGATTTTTTAATATTGTCCTCAGGTGCTTGAGGTTGTTCAAATGCTTCAAATAAATGGATGAATTCATTGTGCCTTTAATCCTATTAGTGAGATTATTAAATTTAATTTTGTAATTGGATATCCATTTTTTAATTTTGTTGATTACATAGCTTATAATATATAAATTTTGAAAAAACAAAAGTAAAAGACTGTTTACCTAGCTTATAATATATAAATTTTAAAATAATAAAATTTAAAAAAAAAAAGTGAAAAGCCCGCGGGTCTAGACGGGGCGGGTAGGGCCTTGTTATTTAGGCCCGCCACCTCAGGCGGGCTTACCCGCCCCGCCCCGCGGTCCGCCCCGCCCCGTTAGCCCGTTTTGACAGGTCTATATGGAATGGTAAAATAAAGTTGACAATTTAAACAAAAACCCTAAAATAAAGTTGACAATTTAAACAAAAACCTAAGTACTAAAAAAAAATAGTGGGGTCCATGAATAGTTAAAAGTGAGGTAGCACCATAGTGGAGAAAATATTGAGTAATTAAAAAAAGAAGTTGATAATGTGGCACACATAGGGTTGGGAAAAAATACCGTCATATCGTTATACCGTACCGAAAAAATACTGGAATACCGGACTTTAAGATATACCAGTATTTTCGGTAAGATATGATACCGTGCCGAGACTTTTCGGTAAGGTAACGGTATATAATTTTAAAAATCAAGGTATACCGGCGTATACCGATACCGACGGTATACCGAATTTTTAAGGTATATACCGCTAATTCGGCATATACCGTTACTTCAGCATATACCGTTGCACCGATATATACCGTAGGTGCGGTATATACCGTTAGTTCTACATATACCATTAGTTCGGCATACCATTGTAATGGTATATACCGGTACGGTATATACCGCACCAACGATATATACCGTTACAACGGTATATGCCGAACTAACGGTTTATACCGCTATATTTGTGATATTTTATAAATATATGTATATGTGAATTATAGATACTTTATATATAATACTTAGTAAATATGATATATATGTAAATATCTAACACTTATAATTAATCTTATGTTAGACTTAATGCATAGTAATGATAATTTAATGTGTTCTTAATTAATACTTAGTGAATAATTCTTACAATTTCTAAGTAAAAGATTTCAAATTTGTAATATTTAGTAAGTTTATAATATACAGTTTATATTAATCATAAAAACATGATTGATATAATACTAGTAAATATGTTATACATTTATAAATATTTAGTAAATTTACAATATTATCACTTATAATTAATCTTATGTTATACTTACTTAATGTATAGTAATGATAAGTGTGTTCTTAGTCAATATATACGCAGTAAATAATTCTTACGATTTCTAAATAAAAGATTTCAAATTTGTAATATTTAGTAAGTTTATAATATTTTATACAATTTATATTAATTATAAAAACACGATTGATATATAATACTAGTAAATATGTTATACATTTATAAATATCTAGTAAATTTATAATATTAACACTTATAATTAATGTTATGTTATACTTAATGCATTGTAATGCTAAGTGTGTTCTTAGTTAGTATATACTTAGGGGGCGTTTACTTTAAAGGATAGATTAGATAGATTGGATTGATAAAAATAATATAGCATAATCTACCACATAGTTTGATGGATTAAACCATTTTAAAACTCGAATTCTTCAAATATTCAATCTCATACATTATCAATATAATCTATCTTATCTATCATCCAAAGTAAACGCCCCCTTAGTAAATAATTTTTACGATTTCTAAGTAAAAGATTTCAAATTTGTAATTTTAGTAAGTTTATAATATTTTTATGCAATTTAATTATAAAAACATGATTGATATATAATACTAGTAAATATGTTATACATTTATAAATATTTAGTAAATTTACAATATTAACACTTTTTGGGAAACAATCTAGACTCAGTTTATTATTTCTTGTATTTGTTGGGATATCACTTGTTTTTATTTAATTGTTGCATTGGAGTGTTAAATTTGAATTATTATATCTATTTTATTTTATTGGACTTTAATTATCGTGACATTAAGATATTTATTTTTATTTTATTGAATTTTGATCGTATTAGGAGTATTTCATATATTTTGAGTAAATATATGAGATATATGATATATCTTAGGATGGTATGATAAGGTATACCGATGTCGGTAAGATATACCGAACTAAAGGTACGGCAAAGGTATGCCATTTGTTTCATACCGAACTTAAGGTATACCGTTGGAAGGTATACCGAACCTTAAGGTAAGGTAACGGTATGAATTTTCTCTATACCAAAGGTAAGGTAAAGGTATGGTGAAAAAAGTAAGATATACCTTACCGTGTCATCTCTAGGCACACATGTGGCATCACTATGGAGTAGCACCATAGTGGATGCTCTTAGAAACTACACAAAAGTAAAATGAGGTAAACCTTGGTATATTTTTCATTTCTCTGTCATCTATAATTCAAACACAACACAACAAGATTCTTGGATCCATGATCTTATACATTTTGAAATCAAAATCATGATTTCCTATGTAATTTTCAACCGTAACGAGACAAAAACCTGCAACTACATACCCCGAATGATTTAGAGGCCGTTTGGTTCAAATTAAGTAATGAGAATCACAATGAATATCATTAAAGGATCAATCAAAATGAGAATGGTGATTGCATTGTTGCAGTTTGGTTCAATTATGAAATGATTGTTATTGTGATAGATAATGATTGGTTCGTTTCAAATTCATTAATGGTTATTATTATTATTATTATTATTATTATTATTATTATTATTATTATTATTATTACAAATAATTATTATTATTATAATAATAAATATAGTACTAATAAATAATATAGATAAGATTAATAAATATTATTATTATAAATATCAATAACAACAACAACAACAATAATAATAATAATAAATAAATAACAACAACAAAAACAATAAATAATAAAAATAAATAATATAAATATAATAATAATAACATTAATAAATAAATATCAAAATTAATTAATAAAAATAAATAAATATATTATTATTATTATTATTATTATAAACAATGATAATAATAAATAAAAAAAAATATTAATATTAATATTTACTATAAATAATAACAACAACAACAACAACGATAGTGATGATTGAAGAGTGTGGTAATGACTGAGGAGAATGATTAAAATGATTTAACTTATTTTGATTCCCATTACCTTGTACCAAGCACAGAGGACGGGAATGGATCCCTTCCATTTCCATTATCCACCTTGATTACCCTTTACCATGCGTCCCCTTAATTGGTGGAATGAACGACCAAATGACTGAAAGGTCACGAGTTTCAACCCCGTTAACGCCTTTTGGCACCAATGAGCAGAATGACCCCTCCTTCATTTTGTCTACATTCTCTAATTTTCATTGATGCACATATGCATAAAAAAACTGCAGAAAATTCGACACAAAACAACAATTCCCAGAGAAATCAAGAAGCTAAGAATGAGTAAAAAGTACAGCAATCAGAAAAAAATAACAAGCCAGTTAGTAGAGAGCATCAGTTCTTCACTTTCTGCCTTGTATCCAAAGGAGTTACGAGAGATCATCAGGAAACTCAAGTTCATACACCAACCAAGATAAGAGAATGGATTGAAATAGCTCTGGCAAATCTAACATATAGCATTTGAAATCACGTAAGGTTATAGCAGCAAATATTGAACATTTTGCACATAAATATTGGATATTGAAACACAGGGTCTGGATGCATACAAGTAAAAAATGGAAGCACATTGCAAATATGCAACAAGTTCACTATGAAGAACACCAACAAATGAAACAAATCTATCTGTCCCGTTGAAGTGACAATATTCTCGAGAGCTTATCAAATTAATCTACCAGTAATGAAACAAAAAAAAAGACTCAAAAAGGAAATACCTAGTAAGCAACACAAGAGAGATAATAGTACACAGGGCATTGTCCCGAACTAGCATCAAGGAATGGACCTTTGGAATGTAACTTTAACTCGCAGACGTGCAGGTATTGACTCCATCCTTGCAGTCCTTCGTGAGGTCATTGAAAGTTTCGACCTGCTTTTTCCCCCTCAAGAATACTTCAGTATCGACAGATATCCTCATGTAACCGTCAAACTCTACTGGATTTCCATTGTTGAGCTTAGTCATCTCAGCATACCAATCACTCTCGGAATTCCACAGATCTTTATACTCATCGAGAAAGTGAGTGGAGTACTTGTCCTTCAAAGGGTCAAAGAAGGACGTGTCTGGCTCATTTGTTGCAATATACAGGTTCCTTCCATCTTCAATTTTGTATTTCAATGCTGACAAAAGTGCTTCCGGAGAAGTGTCCCTATCAAGATTAGGCCACAGCTCCTTGTTGGCAGCTTTCTCCCCTCTCTCAACATGAACAGCATCAAAATCCCAATTCATTCTGGATGAAATAGCAGAAGCAATATCCAACAACCGTCTGGACTTCCAAATCATTTTCCAAGGCCGTTCAATGACAGATTCTGTCTCACCTTCACAAACTCGGTACCAATAATTATCAGGCTCCACGGCTCCGAACTTCCTCATGACCACAGTATCCTTTACATCAGCTAACTTCATTGGCGTCACCTTGAAATCCTCCACAAGATGGAGACTCAACCCATCTTTTTTTTGCCACTTGCTCCAGTCTGACCAGAACTGATTTTGGTCCAGTACTGATGCTGAATCCATCAAGTGCTCAAAATCAAAGTAAAATCTGAAATCTTTTCCTTCCTCGTCCTGACCAGACGAAGTGTACATCTTAGACAAACACATGTTCAGATCCATAACCAGCGTTCGATTCAGATATTGTGCCTCACCTAACATACACATAAAACTCCACAGATATTGTTGCATGCTCTTGCACCTATCCCCACCACCAGAATATATCAAGTACTTACCACGACCAAATGAACCCTCGGATTCAACTGCAGGAAGAGCGTCATCCACAGTTTCCCCAACCTCTGGCAGGGAAATCGGGTTTTCCTCTACCTTAGCTGGCACCTTCTCAAACACCTCCTTATCCTTCTCCCTATTCTTCCCCCTTCCTTTCCCCCTTCTCTTCCTAGCCTTCGCACCCGAATGATAGTCCCCAATCCCAGCCACACTAAGCGTGCAATTATCAGACCTCACAAGCGCAAAACTCCTATAATCCTTGTAAAAGGCAGCTGCCTTCCCTTCCTTGGGTCTAAACCGCCACGCCATGTGGCAAGAACTAGCATTGTCCCCAGCAACCGGCTTCCCAAACCGGTAGAAATGAATGTCTTGAAATTTCTCAATGGTAGACTTCATCAGGAGATGAAAAACGTCGGGATCACGACAGTTAACGGGGTCATCAACCCTACATTCACTAGTTTCGGTCTGGGTGACCGCATCAGGATCCTCAGGCAATGTGGTTCCACCGACAGAATCAACATCAGTTATGTTAATAAACGTAGCAAATGCGGTCTGATTCGAGGCGACGAAGTCCTCACCGGTCTTAACAACACCAACATCAGATTTAAAAGTGGCATTTGAATTGGATGTGAGGAAAGTTGTGATCTTTGATGAAGGGTGAAACAATGGATCTTCGGGCTGATAAGTTGCGGCAATTACAGTGAAAACCAAAACCCCAACAACAAATAAAGTGAAACATAGATTCTTAATCATGGCTAAAGCGTTAGGTCCGAGGTTTTCAGCTCGGAAACTCCCATTTCTAGATAGCACAAATGAGGACTGATTCATCATTTTGTTTCTACCTTAAACTGTAATAACGAACCAAGAAAGGAAAAAGACTGAAATCAAACAATTGAATTGAAATGCGGCAGCTTCAAATTGAGCAAAAATGGGGTCAAAGTAATGAGAAAAACCTGCGGCCGACACAGATCTGCTTGAAGTCGGGCAACCGATACAAACTCTGTATCTAAATGCGGATTGCTATTGCTTCATGCAGCGAGAGGATAGAAGGATCAGCTCGCCAGCATTGTTCGTTTCGATATTCTTGTTTGAGGAGAGAGAGAGAGAGAGAGAGAGAGAGGGAAGAGTGTGAACTAGAGCTACTTCACAATCTTGAAAGTGAAAATGATGATGGCGAACTATATTATGTATAGCTAAAATGCGCCGGGGGTCTCTTTTTCTTTTCTTTTCTTTTTTTAGAAAAAATTTAATATAAATTGGGCTTCGGATTTTGTGTAGTGCCTTGTTTGGCTATTGGTAATTTACATTTTTTTCATTGCATACCTTAAATTATAAAGTTTAGCATTTTCATATTTTTTAAATTATTTTTTTATTATAAGTTGCACTCATGTGAAATTTAAATGTGCTTTTTTAAAATTAATTATCATTGTAGACTTTTTTTTCTTATTTCTTTATTTTGCAACTCATTAATTCTTTCCGTTCTCTTTCTTTCTTTGCACCAACCTTTTATTTTCGAATATTTACAATAAATTATGTATTTTTTTACTAATATTTCAAGTACGTGAACTTGAGTTCAAATAATTTTAAGATTTTTCATTAACATGTATAATGAAATAATATGATAAATGCAAGAGAATTATACTCCATAATTACGTAATATTTAAATATGTTATAACATTGGAGACACTAAAATTGTCTTCTCTAAATAATTAATTATTTTTATTTTAAAATAATAACAATAAATAATATTTTACGGAGATGGGCCATTTCTTTGTCGTGTCTCAAGATTTTCACCATCCAAGATCGTCAATCTACAATTATTGCAGATGAAGAAATGGAAAAAACATTTATTGAGGAGAGTCAAAGATGGGGAAAAAATCCAAAAATAGTTATTAGATTTAAGGAAAGACACTAATTAAGATTTACTTCACCCAACGCATTTTACGGTTAAATAGCTTTAATGTAATTATATATTTATGTCATCTCAATTGTGTAGGCTAAGCTTTCATTTTTGTCGTTCAAATATATATATATATATATACACACACAATCTTATAATTTAATTTGAATTAGATTTATTGCATCATTTTCTTTCCTTTAATTAAAAAAAAGTCATTTAATAAATATACGTGGATCTCCCTTTCTATAAGCATTACACTCTAGTTGAAAGAGTTAAACCAAGAACTAATTACATACTCGTATTTTTTTTTCTTAACATTATTCTTAATTTTGATGACAATCAATTTTCCTTACACAATTGAGATTGATAGAGTAATTGATATTTTAAAAAAATCGCAAGATGTTGCATTTCACTTATTTGAGGTACAAAGAATCACCAAATAAAATAAAGAGTATTGCTAAAAAAAAATCATCTTCCTCACTAAATTGTAAATTAAACAACTAAGACATTAATTTTTAACTAGAATTATATAGTATTCAACATTTTCTCTGAATTTTCCGATAATGCAAGTCCAAAATCCCGTCGTTGCATTGTCCTTATTTTAAAATCAATTGACTCACAGGACGAGAAAGGTGACGATTCAAATTTACAACTAAAAAATTGATGTCTTAAAGATCATGATAAATTTCATATTATTCCTTTATACTTTATCGGGAAAAAAAATTATGAATTCAATAAATAGTCTAAAACCCTCATCTGTTATATATAATTCATCAAAAAACTCTCTTTTAGAGGGAGTGAATTATACTTACTAAAAAAGAGTGTATGATTCTTATTTTTATAATTTTTATATTATTTTTTAAATATAATCATTTTTTTAAATAGCAATTTAACAAAATACTATAATTTGTAAATAATATAAAATATATTTATATGTAAAAAAAATCAAAATTATCAAAATAGCTAAAAAGTAATAGTATAACCAAATACTATAATTTCAAATGATATAAAATATATTTAACAAAAAATGTAATAAATAAATAAATAAATAAATCATACTATCTTTTTTAGTAAATGTAATTCACTTTCTCCAAAAGAAATTTTTTTGATGGATTATACATAACAAGTACGTTTAGATTATTTATTAAACATAATGAGGGTTTTTTTGATTTTACATAAAAACACATGAGAGTAATATAAAATTTAACCAAAAGATCATGAATGTGGTGATTTTTTGAACATTTATTAACATCATTCCAAATTCTCAATTAATCTATTTAAATGCCTAACTCACGTTTAATTTCAAAATTCTCAATCGAATGCATCAACCAAACGAGGCCTGGAGCGGTCGAGCAAACATGAGGCGTTTGATTTCTTTGTCAACGGCGTAATGCGCACTTGGCGCAATCTAGATCCGCCGCCCCGTCTCGGTATTAAAAATGAATTGTTTTAGGTCGTGGCCGGTGGCGATTGCTAGCGTGCGCACCAAAGACGCACCGACAGCTGGGAGTGGCAGAAATGTAATTTTACGATAGTCATGACCCCATAATGGAATAAACAATGTTTTTAGTTGGCATCATTGATTTGGATCTGCTACCATCCACCTTAACCCTACGTCTGTTTTAAATTCTCGCCTACTCTAATTTGACTCTTTCACAAAACTTTTATGAGAAAACAAGTTAAAATATATAAATATCTTTCATATAATTTCATTTGAGAATCTTCTACCTCTGTTAGTTTTATATGATTTTATGTAATCACGAACTCACTTCTACGCAACTCGTACGCTACACGAGAGAAACAAATGGTATTGACTATAGTCTCTCAGGTATGACCTAGTAATTGAGGAATATAAGTTTGAGATCGAAAATCTCGAATTTGAATTCCACTGACACCACTTAAGATTGCATATAAAAATGCTAAAATTGCGGTTACTCTTGCCATCAAAAAAATAAAATAAAAAAATCATTGCTAAATTGTCAAAATAAAAGGGATCGACCAAAATAGCAAATTCATGCAAAACTTTGCGTATTCCACTATTAATGGCAATATAAGAGTGGGACAAATGAATATGCATCATATATTTTGACCTCAGTTACTAAATCTAGAAAGTTGCAGCATCCTTTGCTCTTTCCCTAACTAAAAACCAACACAAATTTACAAGTAACAAAATTCACACAATAACATGGCTCTGTTAAAAAAATGTACATTTCTTACTAAGGTTGTCGAAATATTACCTCGTAGAGATGCAATAGAGCCCTTCGTACGTATTCGCCATTCGGGGCGAAAAAGTTACCAAACTGTGCTCGCTTCTATGCTGAGTAGCAAGCTCGGATTTTGCTTGTTTCTGCATCAATTCTGTACCCAGTAACCATGTATCCTTCACTCAGTACCATGCCCTTCTCGAGTTCTCATGTAAGCTGAGATGAGCTAAATCTTCGTAGAGGTACAAGGTGAAGTTCTAAGCTTTTTACGGTTTAGGCTGAGCTCCATACTCTTTTGAACCATGTCTTGTAGTAGTTTCTTGGCAGTTTCTACAGCTTTATCTTTTCCATCGACGTTTGCAGCGAAGTTGTAGACAATCCTCTCCAGTTCGGATGAAGTGAATCTCCTTTCTGGAGGGGAGTCTCTGAGCAGATCCAAGAGAGCCCGAGCTCTATCCTGAGCTGAAGGAGTGCCCTCTGCTGTCAGACGCAGAAGGCCAGGTATTGCACCTTCTTTTAGAATGAGCTCTCTGTATTTGTCGCGAGAACTTTGACACAAGGATAACAGAGCTCCGACTGCATGAGACATGCTAACTGAAGATCCATCTTCTACGGTTTCTACTAAAGCTAGAATCCCACCTCCCATGTTCGTGATTGCAGTTCTTCCTTCCTCAGAAGCAGAGAAGATCTCGAGCAGGAAAGTGGTTTTCTCAGCAAACTTGGAGTATTTCTTGCATTCTTTTAGGAGGTCGATAAGAGGAGGCACTGCTTTAGCATCGAGGACTAGCTTAGGCTCCTCTTCACATGTCGAAAGATAGTAGAGTGCTGTGACAGCATCAACCTTTCCTTGAACGCTTCCTGAACAGAGGATCTGTACCAGAAGAGGAGCAGCACCGGATGCAGCGATGGTTGGCTTATTGGATGCAGCAGACGACAAGGACAAAACTGCAGCAGCGGCTAATTCTCTCAGATTGCCAGTTTGATTTTTGAGGAACTCCACAAGAGGTGGAACAGCTCCAGCTGTAACGATCCTGATCTTGTTTCTGATACATAGGTGTATTAATTGTAGCAAAGAGTCAGTCATTGGAAATCGATTGTGCAAACAGTCATTAACACATACACAGAGCAGAATAAAAGCAACTATGGCAAGGAAATAAAGGATAAAATGACTCTAGTTGCAGGCAAGATATTGGCTTACCTGAAGCACAAAACAGTTTGCAAAAACCAATGTCAGAAGCAAACAGCAAACACTAACTCAAGTAAATTGAATAAATTAGCCTCCTCTTTTTTGAAAAAATACTCCAATATATTTGCCGGCCCGAATATCATCATATACTTCTTTAACTTGCACATATAAATCTCTTACCAAACCAAAAAAAAAAAAAAAACTAACAAGGAGAGAATGCAGCAACCGAACACCAGAGAGAAACTTCTAGCATATCGTCTTTACTACACCCTATTTCACCCTAAGACATGAATGCACACCCTTGCATATGCAATCAGAGTCATGCCACCAGAGAAAATTCTATATATTCAGATCCTCATAACATATCATCTTTACTACACCCTATTACCATACATGGGCCACAAATGCTCACCCTTGCACATGCAACCACAGTCATGCAATGCCTATATTTCCACAAGAAGAATCACCAATACCGCAGCACAGTATCAGCAATCTGGACAAGAATTAATCACTGTAAAACCAAATGAAGGTTACTGTATTCAGATCCTCATAGCATATCATCTTCATTACACCCTATTTCCACCATATACCACGAATGCACACCCTTGCACATGCCACCACAGTCATGCAATGCCTATATTTCCACAAGAAAAATCACCAATACTGCAACACAGTATCAGCAATCTGGACAAGAATTAATCGTGGTGAAACCAAATGAAGGTTACTGTATTCAGATCCTCATAGCATATCATCTTCACTACACCCTATTTTCACAAGAAGAATCACCAATACTGCATTACATTTGAGAAATTAATTAACCCTTCTATTCCAACACCAATCAATACAATGCACACTATCCAACAATGAGAAAAAAAATTTCTTAATCCAACAATGAGAAAGAAAAAAAAAAGTGTTGAAACTAATGAGCTTGAATAGATATCAAATTATCAATCCAACCATCTCAAATTCGAGCGATTTTCAGATATAACATTCACCAGTAACAATTCTACGCATTAATCGATTCACAAAAATAAAAATACACCTTTAAGCAATTTCAGACAAAAAAGCGCGCGCACGAGAGAGAGAAAGAGAGAGATGACCTCTGATTCCGAGCAGCAAGGTTAAGGAGCGCGAGGAGCGCAGCCTCACGAGCTGCGAGAGGCAACGAATTGTGGAGCATCGAAACGAGCGGCTCAATAACACCAGCGGCGGCAAAGCGGCAGCGCACGGCAGACTTGGAATTGGAGCTGGACGAATTCCTGACCAGCCTCCTCACATCTCTCGCCGCCTCGATTTTCGCTCTGAGATCTCCGCTCTTCAGCCTTCGCGCAGCCTCCTCCACCATCATCTTCCGGCTCCACGGCGGCGCATCCTTACTATTATTACTTTCGCTCTCTTCTTCCTCCTCTGCCTCTATCTGCTTCTTCAGCATTGCTTCCTCCTCGTCGTCCTCCTCCTCCTCCATTTCTCTCTCTAAAACCATGGCCGGCGAATGTTTCTCTCTCTTAACTGTCGGAATGCTTGGGTATGCGAAAAGGATTTTGGACGTATCGCTTTAGATGTTGTACCACGTCTCTCTTCATTACGAGCAGAGGTTACTTATTATTAGGTATAATTTCGACATCGGTCCCCCACCTTTTCATCAATTTTAATTTAATCCTTATAGTTCAGTGGTAGGTAAATTGAACTTCAAACTGCATTACCTAATACGAAATAAAATAAAATAAAATTTACTAAAATTATGAATTTTTCCTCCTCATTATACCCAACTAACATAAATCCTTCCAATAAGGATTATCACTAGAATTCGCGGTTTTATGTAAATTTTCATGGAAAACAATAATGTATAAAAAAACATTTTACTTGCTTTATTTTAAATTAATCATCCTATTGCACGCATAACACGAGCTAAATCAATAAATCAAATCCAACTGAACCGAACTAATTTGCCCTTGGCGGAGGATAGAATTGTAATTTCACGAAATCGGGCCTAAAACTTAAAGGGGAAAGAAAAAAAAAATGTCCACAACAAATTAAATTAAGACCACTCATAAACAAACATAAATAGACTTTGATTATGTACAACTGAATACTATCTCTAGAGTTGAAAATGAAACTTCACTTACTATAAACAAAGTTTTAAATACAGATTCCACATCTCCCTTCTGTATATTATGCACATCCAAATGTCTCTGCTTCTGTCTCTCAACTCTGCAGTGCAAAATGAAACAAAATAGAGTAAGAAAATGTTGGGAAGATTCGATACTAGCTGTGAGACACTCCATGAATCCAAGTGCTCGCGTGCCCAATGATAATATAGCGGTGTCACATAATATATCCTTAAACGGGGAAGTGAATCTTAGTCACGCGACAGCTTATGTGGTACTGAGTAGGTCATCCGTGATCGGATCTGGTTACTGAACCAGATCCCGAACCTTCATTCTTGAAACTTATTGGGCCACATGATTAGGAAAAGGGCATATTCTGCCTACCTGAAGTGCCTCCACTGTTAGATTAGCGCCAATATTGAGCCCACCGATGGATGGTTTCCACCATTTGCGGGAATAGTGCACTGACACTCTCGTTGATAAGGTCCTGGAAGAAGTGTATCGACTCCTCATCATCTAAGTCCAGACGGAACTTTTCTTGAAGCTGCACAAACAATGGAAACAATGTCAGAAGAACAAAACCAATGTTGGTTGAACGGTTTCTGTAGGAAATGAATGCTTCGTGGAAACCTCACCTTCAGAATGCCCTTCTCGGGATCAGAGGCAATGTCCGGGATGTTAGAACCGGCCATCAAGTGAAACAAGTTTAGTATTAGGTTGCTCGACTTCCTAAGAATGTTGTATGCTTCACAGCAGTAGGATTTAAACCTGGTGTAGTACTGACTGCAAGTGGAGAAGGGGGAAGAAAGTAAGAACATCTTGTGATGATCAAACTAACACGATGATATGCAGAAAATTAAAAGTGTCGATTAACAGTAATCTCAGATGTTGGAAGCAGCACCTCTCTGCTCCACCCATAGCTTCGACCATTTCTTTACAAAGTTTCATAGGTGGTGGGAAAGGTTTTGGATCTCGGCCAAGTATGAAACCAAAATCAACGTGAAAAAGGCGGCCATCATCTTGTAGCAGCAGATTGTCGAGGTGCCTGTGGACCATGAAGATTCTTGTCATCAGAAAATCATATGCAAAGTTAAGATAATGATCAGTTTAATTCGATGAAAATCAAGAAAATGAGAAAACTTAATGAAATAGTGTCACAGCATATATGGTCTGGCAATCTGGAAATAACCTGTCACCAATGCCCAGAATATATGTGATAACGGAGTAGCCAGCACAGCTTTTTATAAATGTTTCAAGACACGCTGCAGTTATTCCGAAAGGTGCATCTTCATCTGGGTAAAATTTCTGCAGGTAGCTTGTAATACTTCGATGTTCTGATAGAATCTGAAAGGGAAAAGGGAACAGCTTGGCATCACCGCATCATAACCAAGTACAATGTTCGAGAGTAAGTGCAACAATATAATTGTGACCAGATAATCATTTCTAGGAAGAAAACCTGGGCTAAAGATTTTGACGGAATGAATTCCAGCATGCCTTCATCGTGCCCAGTTGCTAACACTCTGTAAGGAGTCAAATGCAAGTCGAGATTCTCCAGCTTGAGCAATCGATCCATTAATGATACCATTTGAATAACCTGATTTAAACTTGTCAAATTACAAACTTAAAAAGAAAAAAAAAAATCATTTTTTAAAAATAAATAGACTACAAGATACACAGCACTTACCAATTGATCTTGCCTAAGATCATCACCCTTCTTAAATATGATCTTGCAGCTTCCTCCACTTGCTGTTCGAAACGCCAGCCGCAAAGGATGCAGCGCACTTTTAAAGATTGATGATTCTGATGGTATGATCCCTGTTATAAGGACCCTTGGCGCCAGAGGTGATCGTATAGGCTGAAAATATATATTTTCTGTAAATCTTACAATATAGATATGTGTTACAACTTCTTTTTAGTAAGAAAACTGTGTCTTGAACTGGTTAGATGCACACCACAGATCAAAAGAAGAACCATAAAAGGTGTGCTAGCACCATGATCAAGGCACGATAAAGTACCATTACTCAAGTACCTCGTCAAAGTAGGTAAGCTCACTAAGAAGCCCAGATAGGAGCTGCCTAAGCTTTTCAATCTTCTTCTGAGTTCCACCTCTTACATTTCTCACGTCCCTCATAATAGAACACAATTGTGCAGTCAATTCTGTCTGACGCACCAAACTCTGCCAAAGCTTGAAACCATCTTCGTCACCATTGGCACTTGGCCCTAGCTGATATAACGCATCATCAGTCAGGATGCACAGGATAAGACCATTCAGGTCCTTAATATATCCCAAAAACAATTTAATTACGAATGCTAAGCATATCAAAAACAGCTCAACCAACAAGCACCTACAACTTTGACAGAACAGTTGAGATGTCTTTAAGCTTATCAATTTATGAAAAGGTCATCCTTTTTGTTCATCATCTAGAAACCTACGGCTATCAAAACATCAGTACAAACAGACATATATTGATAAGGAACCTACTAAAATGATGCAGTATAAAAACAGAGAGGGGGGGGGGGGGGAAGAAAATCCCACACCTTCAACATACTTTCTTCTAAAAGCTCGTAGGTGCTGTAAAAACGTCTAGCATATACAGGATCGTGGAGTTCCACAGCCACATACCATCGGAGAAAGCTAGCCAAGTCAATATTGCATAATGCTGTAAAATGAGTAAAAGGATTTAGATGAATGCAATAGATCAATAAAATCCTTAAACCTTTGCAGAAATCAATTTTCTTTTTGCATCAAGCTTACATCGTTCCACGAGGAAATAACTAAGGCGAGACTTGTCAGAACGTTCAAAACGAAGTGCTTGAACCAACTGAAGTAGGTAGCACTGGAGCTCTTCATCATCAGCTCTTTCAAGAACACTCACAGCATATGCACGGACCTGTAGGAGAAAATAAAATTTAAAACTAACCCAGTTGATTTACAACAGTAACAGCATTTTCGATCCAAAAATATGAAGGAAACGACCACATGACACATAACTGCTTAAAAACTTGGAACAAACATTCAAAAGATTGGATAAGAGCTATTTGGTACATGTACCTTAATAAAAGCTGAGGCTTTAATAGAATGATTAGAATCAACAAACAAAATTATCTAATAAAGAACAAATTAAGCTGCCTGAGTTCCATGGTGGTTTTGCTAACTTGAGGTACTTTTTCAATATAGAATAAGCGCAGTCGAGTTTCAAATGGGTATCTTCAAGCAAGCAGCACAAAATATACTCATCAATTAAGTTAGAGTACAATGGTCACTAAACTTGATGCAGAAAGAACAAAGTGGGTAGAGCCATAAAGGGGTTGGCAATGAGAACATCCAACACGCTGCATTAAAAAGTTTGAAAACAAGGCCCAAAGGTGAAATCTGCATTCTTCAAAGAAAAATGATCTACAACTTCCTCTATCAAAAACGAAGAACATGCATAATCCCTGCTTAAAATGATTTAGTTTGTGGATGCTATATTTCTCATAAGGTATCAAATTGTTCAAGCTTGATATATATCAGATTTTAAAGATAATCTAAAGACAAATCTAGACTGTTAAAAAAGGAAATGAAATGAGACGAAGTATAGATAAATAACCTCTTCACTCTCAAAAACTGGAGATAGAAGCTCTAGTGCATCACATACATCAATCGTCTCCCACTTCCCCATAAGTTCTAACGCCTGTTTTGCTTCCTGTATACAACTGTATTAAATTAACGTGCATAGTATAAATGCTCAACATTGAGACGGGGAAAATGAGATTATTCCCGCCAACCAACATACACTAACAGAATGAAATTAAATAAAAATAAAGTGAATTTGTTCAGGGCATATTCCCCCACTAATGAGTGTTGATTATTTGTAATTTAGGTGGCCTTGTCCAATACTTTTTTTCTGATGAAAACGTAAAATTGAAGACTAAAGTAAGGGAGCTAGTACTAGAGTAGAACATTGAAAGTTACAAAAAAATCTACCTGAACATCACTCCATTCAACACAGCGTAAGAATTTCGTCAGGGCCCTTTTCTCAGACATCAATGAAAAACGAAATTTCCAGAGGAGCTGCTTCTCCTCTCCAGTCAAAGTTCTAGTTGGTGGATATCTTAATATTCTTTGAATAGACCTATTGAACATCAGAGAGGCTAGCTGATTAGCAAAAGGGATGAAATAATTCAACAGCATAATGAAGTAATAACATTGTGCATTAAGTGACATCCTGTGCATTTTTTGTGAAGTTGCATACTATGAAGCGCCACAGATATGTTTTCAGTTAGATAAGGCAAAAACTGGATGCATATGGCATTAGATGTAAACAGTGTCAAAATCCTTTTACTCATTTTACAGCATTATGCAATATCGACTTGGCTAGCTTTCTCCGATGGTATGTGGCTGTGGAACTCCACAATCCTGTATATGCTAGATGTTTTTACAGCACCTACGAGCTTTTAGAAGAAAGTATGTTGAAGGTGTGGGATTTTCTTCACCATCCCCCCCCCCCCTCTGTTTTTATACTGCATCATTTTAGTAGGCTCCTTATCAATATATGTCTGTTTGTACTGATGTTTTGATAGCCGTAGGTTTCTAGATGATAAACAAAAAGGATGACCTTTTCATAAATTGATAAGCTTAAAGACATCTGAACTGTTCTGTCAAAATTGTAGGTGCTTGTTGGTTGAGCTGTTTTTGATATGCTTAGCATTCATAATTAATTGTTTTCGGGATATATTAAGGACCTGAATGGTCTTATCCTGTGCCTCCTCTTATTGATCAAATAGTAGCATTTTGATTTTTGCCTTCCTTCAGTTAATAAAACAAGCACATAGATAATATGTGCATGAATGGTCGCGTTTTAGCAGGATAGAAGACAAACAGGTATGCTGATAAATGTAAATGTTTATATTGTGGTACTTTTTGGATATTTGAAATGATTGTCCTCTGACAACTGACATGTAAACAAGATATTCAGCAAAGGAAGTGGCATGACAGCAAGAGTAAATAATAAAAGCAGTAGAATATTTAGAGAAGGGAAAGGTTATAGGTATCAATAAAACTTACTTCCTTTCTGTAATGCTAGGTTTAAGATCTCTGTCAATGATGCCACGATTTAAGCTTCTTGCCAGCTTTAGTTGCTTGTGCTCAGAGGGGTTAATTTTTCCAACTTCAGGGTCCCAAACTGTAACCAGTTCATTTGTTGAGGCTATTGGGGACGGAATCAAGAAATTTGCACCAGACTCCTGCACACCACAGTGCTATTATATATGATGAATTCTAAGGCAATACGATTCCTGGTTACAAAAACTAATAGTACTAGCAAACATGATTCTTTAAAATTATTTATAACAAGTAACACCGACTAGTCAAATTATAGTTCCTAATGCATAGGACCACATGATGCTCTAATGTGGGAAAATATATTGAAATTTAAAATGTACTTTGAAAACATAAACAAGTAAAAACAGACATAAGCATGACAGTGGATGTTTCTAAGATTTATGGTGTCTGTTAAGAACAAGGACTAGATATCTGGTGATCCACAAAATTATTATATCAAAGAACCAAGTTAATAACCAGAAACGGATATGTTAGTACTAAAAACAATTTTGCTCTTCAAAGGTAGAGTCAGCCAAGTCGAAGGTAGGCATATGGACCGAGTGAAATCAAGTACTTGAGAAGTGCCCGAATTAACACTGGGATTGCAGTATCTCATATAGCATTCAGAGGATGAAGAAAGACTGCAGGAACATCGAGAGTACCTGGAAAACTACTCGGTGTTCAAAGCTGCAGAAATCAATGATGACATACAAATGAGAACTCCCATTTTTCAGACTCTCGCGTTCCTTAATTCTCTCCATGGCTTTGAATGCAATCCGATCAAGCCAATCTACTCTTTGAATTTGCCCTCTCTCGTACTTATTCACTAGTTTTTCCAGGCGTTCTAGCTCCCCTCTCTCCTCTTTAGGAACCTAACGTAATCAGAAATGACAATCAGCCACACCAAGAATCAACTTGATTCTGAATGGTAGTTGGTAGAATACCAATTAATTAGAAACATTATTACCTTTCCAGGTGTGCTTGTATTAATAGAGCCATCAGCTTCTTTACCCCCCCAAAGTCTGAGCTTATGTTTCCCAGTCTTGAGCTGTTTTTTCATGTTGAACAGGTGAATGGTCGCCCCACCAACCACTTCCTCAATTTTCCCACATGAAACATCATAGACCTATATAACACTAACTAATCATCATTTTGCTAGGAAATTAAATAACAAATACTTTATGCCAGAGCAGACTTGCAGTAACTCAATTTCAATACTTTTTTTTGGTCTTATTGAAGGGAAATCAATTGCATACTTACAGTAACAGCAAGTTGCGAATTTGCTGTTAAATCACGATACTTAGTACTCAGCGTAATAAGTTCATTCCAACAATACGAAGGACCTCCTGATTCCAACCTACACGGGTAGACCACACAAAATCACCAAGGAACGTCCTAAAAAGGACACCATAAAATAAACTACAGAATTGACAACAAAGATCAAAACCTTGTTCTCATGGGGAGCCCAAAAGGCGCTCCATCAATGTACAACAAGCATTCAACGTACAACTCGGGTTTCCTATCCTCTATCGCACAATCACCATCAGCTGAACACAGGTCAGAAATCATTATCTCAATAAACACCTCAGCTAAAATTGCAACTGCTAATTACAATCAGAGATGCCCTAACCAAAAACAATCCTATATCACCATGCACTGAAGAATCCAAACCAAAACTGCAATATTCAATAACTAAATCTATAGTTTGCCAAAATAGCATCTTTTTCCCCCGCAAAGAAAAATATAAACTGCAAACACTTCAAATTCCACATCAACAGCAAAATACAAAAGCAACCCTTTACTAAAAATAGTTATGAATAACTTAAAACTAATATTTTCGCAATACCTGAATCAGGAGGCTTACGAGCTGATAATTTGCCTTCCAATCTCTCGATTTTGAAGGTGACTGGAAGATTAATGTCGCACGACAAGAAGAATCGAAATTCATTCCCGCCCATCGCCTTCACGTGCGCTGAATTTCAGTGGGTTTTTCGAATATTGATGGAAATTTTCACGTTTCTCTCCGCCCCTCAAAATCAAGAAAATGTTAACGAGAAATTGCTTGTTGAGAGTTGAGACGCGACTCTTCCCGGCGGATATGGATCCTCTACAGTGCTTTCCTCTGTTCTTCTTTACTTCAAAACTGTGTCGTTTTTCACTTAGCTTTTCTCTTCTTTACTTCAAGACGCGACTCTTTTTTTTCTAAAAAGTAATTTAAAATAATTCACTAAAAGGGTGTATTGAATAGGAGTGTCTAGGTACGGCACACTTACTTTTTTTGTCATACTTTATATCTTATTTTAGTTTACAGTATGATAAAAATCATACCGTTGTCATATATTTATCTTCTGTATATCTTAGTTCGGTATACCTTAAATTCGGCATGACACATAATGCATACTTTTATCATACATTTATTTCAGTATATCTTACCGTACCTTAGTTCGTTATACCTTACTTCGGTATACCTTATTGTATCAATATTCCGATCTGTATCATACCGACATTTCACGGTATATCGAAATTATCGTTATACTAAAAAAAATTTAGCAAGAAAATACATGCATAAATAAACATTAATCAATAATGCACTTCATTTATAAAAACATAAATAGATTAAATAATACACTTTAATATTACACTTAATTTTAATTTTCTCAATAATTCATCATAATTTTTAGTCTAAAAATTAAAGAATAATATAAGAATATTATTTATTACATCATATTTCATATTGTTCAATTTTTAGTTAGGAGTTTTGTATTAATTATATGAAATATAATATTTTTCTAAATGTTTATGATGGAATTATAGCATTCTATATCATATATAATTTTATTTCAATTTTTTTGCTAATTCATCATAACTTTTAGTCTAAAGAAATATAACATTATTATTTATTACATCTGATTTCACATTGTTCAATTTTTAGTTATGAGTTTTGTATTAAATTATATGAAATATAATATTTTTCTAAACTTTTATTATGAACATACTAAGTATTATAATATTGTATATAATATTTCATTTTAGTATATTTTTCTTTACTATTCATCATAACTTTTAGTCTAAAGTTTAAAAAAGTATAAAAGATTATCAATAACATTTGATTTCAAATTGATGAATTTGTAGTTCTAGTTTAAGTATTAAATTATATGAAATTTAATAATTTTTAAAACTTTCATAATAAACATATTAAAGCCGAAATATTATATTAGTGAATAATATAACTCATTTTCTTTAAAATATTTAGATCATTCATCATAACTTATAGTTTAAAAATTGAAAAATAATATAATTATTATTTATTACGTTTGATTTCATATTATTTGATTTTCAATTATAATTTAATTATTAAATTATATTAAATATTATATGTTTATGAACTTTTACGATGATCAAACTATGTATTATATTTTTATATAATATATCTCATTTTCTTTTAATCATTTCAATCATTCTTGTTAACTTTTAGTTTTAAAAATTTAAGAAGAATAAAATATTATTATGCATTATATAATTTAATTTATCTTTTATTCTATTGAAATAATTTTATATCTTATAATTTACGTATACATCCTTATATTTTAATTTTATTGATAATTCATTTTTTACTTTTAATTTAATTGATCAAAAAAATAGAAGATCAGTATTTATCACATTTAATTCTAAATAGTTCAATTTTAGTTATAATTTATATATTAAATTAAATATCAAAACACAACATAACTTTTATGATAAATTTATTAAATATTGTATTATATATATATATATATATATATATTAAATTCAAAGCACGGTATGTACCGATATATACCGTATCACGGTATATGCCGAAGTGAAGGTATATGACGGTATAACGGTATATACCTTCAATTCGACATATACCGTGCTATGGTATGACGGTATATACCGGTACATCAGTATATACCTTCACTTCGGCATATACCTTGGTACGGTATGACGGTATATACCGATATATAACGGTATACTGAACTTTCGTTATATGTCGGTATACCTTAATTTTTGAAAATTCATACTGTTACTTTACCGTAAAATTCCGGTAAGATATCATACCTTACCGAAAAACTGGTATATCGTAAATATCGGTATCTCCGGTATTTTTTCGGTACGGTATGGACGGTATTCCGGTATAACAGTATTTTTTGCCAGCCCTAGTATTGGATTGAGATTTCATTGGATTTTAAAGGACTTTTAAAATTCGGGTGTATTCAATCCAGACTTTTAAAAGTCCTTTAAAATTCTGGTGTATTCAATCCATACTTTTAAAAGTCTTTTAAAATCCGAATGTATTCAAAAATCCATGGACTTTAAAAAGTCATTGACTTCATTGGATTTCACTTACAAAGGATGAAATCCGACTCCTGGACACGAGATTTCGATGGATTTGGAAAATCCGGCGAGCGTTGTGTCCCAGCAGCCGTTAAGGAGTTGAAAGTGGGCACCCGAGCCGTCACCCGACCCCAGCGGCCGCTGGCTTTGTCGATGATGGCACTCCAGCGGTCATTAGGAGCAAGGCCGCTGGCTTCAAGCTGTCGCTGGGTTCCATTTTTTCCCGGACCCACCGATCGTTGTGTTCCATCGAGCGCTGGAAAAAATGATTTTAAATCCGTTGAAATCGTCCAAAATCGATCCGAAATCCATACACAAAATCCGCCAGACTCTGCGCGGAGTTAGGAGACTCTATGTGGAGTTTTGGGAGACTCCATGTGGAGTCTATGCATTTAAAAAATGGATAACCTCATTTTTTGCATGTATTTTGAGGTACATTTGAGTGGTATTTGATGGGCATTGCATGCATGAAGTGTTGAGTTTTGCATAGTTTCCTATATTTTGTGCAATGTCATGTGTTTGTTCATTGCGAAGGGAATTAATGCCATTTTTTGTGTGGACCTCAAATGAGTGTGGGAACACCCTAGAAAGATGGAAAATCAAGTTAGGAATGCGTTACAAAAAGAATCGGGTCAATCGGACAAGAAACGAGTGAGAACGAAGCAAAACAGTGAGAGGCTTCCGGAGCTGAAATATACCCGCGACCGGACTCGCGACCCGGGGGGTCGCGAATCTGGTCGCGAATCACCTCTTCTCCCTTTTTTCTGCACGCGCGCGACAGAGAGGGGGGTTATCCTTTGAAATACCCACGACCCGGTCGTGAATTTGGGCATCTGGTCGCGAATTTCAGCCACGTCAGCGCCACGTGGACTCGCGACCTGAGTCGCGGGTGACTGGGTTGCGAGCGAGGTCGCGAATCGAGCGGGCCTGTCCGATTTTTAACCTATTTTGGACTTTTCTTAACTTGGTATTTAAGGGATTCAATGCACGAAAATTAGACACAATTCCACTTACCCAAAAGTTGCCAGCAGAGGTTTGCTGTAGAGAAGAACACGAAGAGCAAGACCAAGAGATTCAAGCCAAGCAAGAATAGAGACAGAATAATTACTTCCGGGTTTTATTTATCTTTATTTATGTTAGACATGGTTTCTTGTTGGATTTTAGTTTTCTATATTTATATGGATAGCTAAACCCTAGTTTTCTAGGGTTGGATGATGAATTGTTTATGAAGTTTATTTTATTGGTTTTATCATATTTTCTATGACTTTTATCTTTATCTTTGATTACTCTTGTTTTTATCTGTATTGTTTAACTGATCGCTAAATGATACAATTTGATGTGTTAATTCATAAATCGAGAGAGGGGTTTTAACACGTGATCTGGAGTAATTAGCTCATTAATCAATAGCACTCGAGAGGGTTGAGGTTAATTGAGAGAACAATAGACCCTGGGAGCCATTAGGAGTTGCATGCTAGGCATTGAACGGAGACGTTAATACTAGTTGTGTGATCCACGCTTTAAGCACTTCGAGAGAAGGTTTAAGGTATAATTATGGTTGTTCTAGCTAGATTTAAGTCCCTACTTAGGTTTCTGATGAAATAATTAAATAAATGGATTAGATAAGGATTCTCCAACTCTAGAATTCGTCTTTCTCCGTTGTTTCTTCTTTACTCTTTCTTCTCTGTGTTTCCATTTATATTTTATGTTTAAGTACTTTAATTAGTTCAAGCACTTTAATCGGTTGTCTAGATAGCATTTAGGAGTTAAGTTCTAGTACTTAGTTAGTTAAATATTAAATCTTTGTGGATACGACCTTGTTCACCGCTATCCTATAAGTCTCGCTGTACACTTGCAGTTTAGGTGAAAATAAATACCGAACAAGTTTTTAGCGCCGTTGCCGGGGATTTAATTTTTAATTGCTAATATTAGAATAAAATTTCTTGTGCTAATTTAGACATTTTTTTTATTTGTTTATTTTTTTTCTTTATTTTTTTCTTTTTATTTTCGTTCAGTGTCTTTTGGTGTTTGTAGGAGCGTGAGACATGGAAACCAACAATTATCTGTGGCATGGCGACTATCAATTCTAGAACCTGAGAGATGCTGCAGAGATTCATGAGATAAACCCCATCTCGAGATTGGCGTCTCAGCTGTCTACCCTAACTTCAACAGTCAGTAAATTTAATGCACTTATCCAATCAAGATCCGTGGCGTGCACGATTCAACTTTAGAAAAGTGTGAACCATGGAATTCTAAGGAATTTTGGTAATAATTACCAAGGTGGCGGTCTATACCACCAAGGCAATACACCAACTATGGATGAGTTGCTGATGGAGTTTATGGAAAGAACTGAGAAGTACATAGGGGAGACAGAAGCTCGATGTGAAAAGCTGGAGAGCATAATTGGATCTATGGGAACACAATTCAAGATAATGGAGATCCAAATGCGACAACTATCTAACATCATTGAATGCCAACGACAACCTGTTCAACTTCCAAGAACTACAAATGAATGCCATCCCTTGCTCTTAGAGGACGAAGAACATGTGGAGATTTCAGAAGACAGTTTGGGGGAGCCGGAGGAAGTAAACATGATGAGGACATCCATAGCAATGATGAAGTCAATGAAGAGCTGCAATTCAAAGGACCCGTCACAAGACTACGAGCTAAGAAGTTGCAAGAATATTTACAAGCTGTAATTCGCAAGAGGTTCGAAGCTGAAGACGGAGTACAAGGAAGCTTGAAGATGATGACATTGTTGAAGATGGAAGATGGAGATCAAGATATGGAGTGCAATACATGAAGGAGGCGTGCAAGAAGTGCTTTTGTTGGGCTTGATGTGTATACTTGCTATTCAGCCCAAGTTAGGCATGCATGGTGGAAAAGCCCAAAATACTCGGCCCTTAATGATCCAATTAAGGGGATTGATTTATTAGACTATAGTACTTTATTTATTTTATTTTGGACGAATTTTTGCAGATTTTTAAGTTAGGATTTTCGGTTATTTTAGATAGAGATTTGACTAGATTTTTAGATAAGGCAAGATCTACAAAATCTACCTTAAATAGAATTCTAGTTTAGGAAGTTGTTGAAGTCCAATTCTAGTTCAAATTGGACTCCTTATTTTCGTCCATTAGGCCTTAGGAATTCGATCCACCTATTATAAATAGGGGATCCATATTTCATTGTTATTTTAGACCATATTTGATAATTCTAAGCTTTGCTTTCAATATTGTCTCAACCCCATTTTATATCTTTGTGAGTTTAGATCTTTTAAATTCATACTCTTAGATTTAGCATCTCTAAGTTTTACAAAGGGAATTCGCCGTCCACGTTCGAGGGATCGTCGGAAACTCGCTATCGAAGAGCAACTTAAAGAATTTGGCCTTGTGTACGTTCGAGATTCAAGGCAACTTTCGGGTAGTAATTCACCTCAACAACTCATCATCCGTCCAGCCATAAACGACGTCGTCCATCATCATCAACGCACGTGATCGACTTCAGCCTTGTTCGTGTCCAAGTTCGCCTTCATTCAGATCCATCCGTAAGTCCGTTTTATCTCTATCACACCCTATCTACTCAAGCCATTCTAAACCTATTCACCATCATCGAATCATCATCATTCCATCCTTTGTCCTAGCCGTCCAAAAACAGCCCTTCTTTGATTGGATTGTGTTTATTTGTGTGTCATTTATCTAGGTATTTTAATTGAGTCTTATTCATCTAGTTTATTCGAGTATAGAATCCTTTCGTACCGACGTAGTTTCTTTCCTAGCTTCCCGTCTTTTGTGTCTCGTTGTGTCATATTGTCCCGGGTCACATCATAAATTGGTATCAGAGACAGGTCGGTTTATATCGTTCGTGGTTCCATACTCGTTTATTTGTCCCGTTTATTTTGTTTTGAGTTTTATCGAGTTGTACTTTATTTTCCGTATTGTTCATAGTTAAAAAAAAAACAGATCGTACAAAAAAAAAAGAGAAAAGAACGATAAAAAAAAAATCGGATATAAAAAAAAATCCAAAATTCAAAAAAAAATAAAAAATAGGTATATCCATTGTTTCCTTTTTGTGTCTATTTTATTTTGGTACCTTCCTTTTGGGTACAAATCCATAGTTGGTTATTTCCTTTTAGATTCCCTTTCTTTTAGGAAATTTCTTTCTTAGTTTGTTTTGATTTTGGTAACTACCTTAGATCTCTTATTTTATTTTTGGATTCTTTCCTTCTAGAGTCTAGGCTAATTAAGGTATTTAGATTGTGTCACATAGATTGATACATATCCAAATCCCCTATTTACCTTATCTCTTGCTTTCTTTCCTTATCCATTCTATTTCTTTCCATATTCTATCTAGATTTATTTTTGGATCTCCAAATCACTTTGGGATTTCATTAATTGATCTATTTTCTTTCCTTTTCTCCCTCTACACTTTCGGCCACCACCCTACACCACCATACAAATCTCGACAGCCACTACTCCCACACATACTCAACCCGTATCTCATTCATACACATTCCAAATTCATCCGTGTTCCGAACATAGCATTCTCGTCCTCCCTCCACACCAAACCGCCGAGTTCCCTACTTCCATTTACACGATTTTCACACACTGTGCACCCATATATTGAGTGATACACGAGTGGTAAAATCAAGAGTGAAAACAAACGAGTGACGTGAGATTGTGAGGTCCTACCTTGTTTTCTTTTACGTTTGTTCGTTTTGCAGGTATCATGAAGAAAGGTACCCGTCCCGAGTCATCTTCGACTCCCCCAGTCAACACTCCATCTTTGGACCAATCTGGAGACCCGTCCAAAGCCCCCATGGAGTCTACTTCGGATCCACCCACACAATGGGATCCTAAGTATCATTTTGAGGCACTCTCAAAACACTTCCAGAGACAGCACCAGGCCCTGTCTGACAAACTTGATAGCTTAGTGCATGTTATTGAACGCACTAAGATCACACCGACCATTACTCAGGCAGTTCGAGGTCCAGCTCGACAGCACCAACGACAGAACGAGCCCGAGGATGAGTACTTTGATGAAAATACTGAAGAACTCGACAGAGGACGCCGCCATGGTCGAGACCGCAGCCGTGATGGCTATGGTGAAGGTCGCATGCTCAATAACATCAAGATGAGCATCCCGGAGTTTGAAGGCCTTCACGATCCCGATATTTATCTTGATTGGGAACGTAAGGTAGAGAAGATTTTTGACTGCTACGACTTCACAGAAGTCAAAAAGGTGCAGTTAGCCTGTTTGGAGTTCAGAGGCTACGCAGCCACTTGGTGGAAGATGCAGCAAGAAAGAAGGCGCAGAAATCGAAATCCACCAATTGATACATGGGAAGAAATGAAGGGATTGATGCGAGGACGCTTCATTTCAGTCCATTATGAGAGAGAGCTCGAAAAGAAGCTCAACCGGATCAAGCAAGGCACCCGCTCGATTGAAGAATATCACAAAGAGTTTGAGACAGCCTTGAACCGAGTCGGGAAGGAGGAGACCTTAAATGCTACCATCATTAGGTACATTGAAGGCATGAATCCTGACATTGCTTGTGAAGTCGAGTTGAAGGACTTCACCAGTGTAGAAAGGATGGTGCAGTACGCATCGATTGTGGAAAAGCAGTTGAGAGAAGGCCGGCGCCGTTCTCATCACAGTGCCGCCGCCAGTAGACCCTCCTGGAACAAAGGTACACATTCCACATCACCTTCTACACCTTCTTCTGAGTCTACACGACCCCGAGGTCAGCCCGGACCACCTGAACGGCGTTTCGACCGTTCTACACCGCAGTCCAGTCGTAGACCCGAGTCTACACCGACGTCGACCCCAAGGCTCCCATTCCAACGGCCCAATCAGCCTAATGCGACGCTGAATGCAGCCCCTAATCGAGCCCGTGACATCCAGTGTCATAAATGCTAAGGTTGGGGCCATTTTCAGAATCAGTGCCCGAACCGTCGTGTTTTGTTCCTCAATGAACAAAACGGGCTTGAATCAGCCAGTGAAGACGAAGAGGAGCCCCAAGACGTCGCACATGATGCCGTCGAACCACCCAAAGTTGATGATGAAGATGAAGAGGCCGAATTGCCTCATGTCAGTTTAGTGTCTATTCGCAGTCTGAACATCAATCGTGAAAACGAAGAGCAATCACAGCGTGAGAACATATTCTACAAACGAGTTGCCATCAAGGATCAGACCTGTGCGATGATCATAGACAGTGGGAGTGTAATCAACGCAATCAGTCAATACACCGTTGATAAACTCGCCCTTACCACAACAAAGCATCCAAAGCCATACAAGCTGCAATGGCTTACTGATCGAGGTTCCATCAGAGTTACAGGTCAGGTACACATTTCATTTACTAAAGGTCGTTATTCTGACACTGTTCTTTGTGATGTTATTCCTATGGAGGCAGCCCATATTCTTTTAGGAAGACCGTGGCAATTCGACAGAAAAGCAGTTCACGATGGTTTGGCCAACACCTATTCGATCACCATGGATGGCCGAACTACTGTACTCAAGCCACTCGCTCCTAAAGCTGTTGCAGAGGATCAAGAGAGGATGCAAGAGAGATTTAAGCAAGAACGGGCAAAGCAAGCCGCAGCCGCCGCCCGGACTGCCGCCGTGAACGGCCGAGACTTCCCAGCCGGAGTCTTCCCCAAAATCGGCCAATGCAGCCCCTTCGAAGGCTTCTAATGAAGCCTTAGTTCATGGCAAATCATCCGGATCAGCCCCCAAAGTTGAACAAAATCGGTCTTTGTTCATCTCAGTTAAAGGCGTAGAGAAAGCACTTAAAGCAGGTTTACCTTTCGTTCTTTTATCTTATAAGGACAGTGCTACTAATAGTGTTTCTTTGCCTTGTGATGTGCAGCCCCTTATGGAGGAGTTCGCGGACGTGTTCCCGGAAGAGATTCCAAGTGGATTACCTCCAGTTCGTGGGATCGAGCACCAGATCGACTTCGTACCCGGCGCAGTCTTACCCAATAGACCGGCGTACCGCACGTTCCCCGAGGAGACGAAGGAGATCGACCGCCAAGTGAAGGAGTTGTTGGAGAAGAAGCAAATCCGTGAGTCGATGAGCCCTTGTGCAGTTCCAGTCATCCTAGTGCTAAAAAAGAACAATGAATGGAGGATGTGCATAGATTGCCGCGCCATCAACAAAATAACGGTTAAGTACAGATTTCCTATCCCTAGACTTGATGATATGCTAGATGAATTAAGTGGTTCTAATGTGTTTTCTAAGATAGATTTAAGATCTGGTTATTTTCAAGTTAGAATGCATGAAGGGGATGAATGGAAAACTGCATTTAAAACAAAGCATGGTCTATATGAGTGGTTAGTTATGCCATTTGGTCTCACTAATGCACCGAGCACGTTTATGAGGTTAATGAACCATGTTTTGCGTGATGTGATTGGTAAATTTATGGTTGTTTACTTTGATGATATCTTGATTTACAGTCACAGTGCACAGGCGCACCTAGAACACCTTAGGCGTGTTTTTATGCTCTTGCATGATGCAAGTTGTATGGAAATTTGTCTAAGTGTTTTTTTTGCATAGATGAAGTCGTTTTTCTAGGCTTTGTCGTCAGTTTTCGTGGTATTGAGGTAGACCATTCCAAAATCAAGGCGATTGAGGAATGGCCAACCCCGAAAAATGCTTCGGAAGTTCGGTCCTTTCATGGACTCGCCGGTTTTTACCGACGTTTTGTGCGTGATTTTTCTAGTATAGCTGCCCCTCTTACTGAGCTAAGTAAGAAGGACCGGAAATTTGAGTGGGGTAAACAACAAGAGCTTGCATTTACTACATTGAAATCTTTATTGTGTTCTGCTCCTGTTCTTCATTTACCTGATTTTACTAAGACTTTTGAGATCGAGTGTGATGCTTCGGGCATAGGTATTGGTGCAGTTTTGATGCAAGATCGCAGGCCCGTCGCCTACTTCAGTGAGAAGCTTAGTGGTGCCAGTTTGAGGTATTCGACGTACGACAAAGAGCTTTATGTTTTGAAGCGTGCATTGGATATATGGCAGCACTATCTTTGGCCCAAGGAGTTCGTGATTCACACAGACCACGAGAGTTTAAAGCACCTCAAAGGACAGCAAAATCTGAACAAGAGGCATGCAAGATGGGTGGAATTCATCGAGTCCTTCCCATACGTGATCAAGTACAAGAAAGGTGAAGAAAACGTCATCGCGGACGCGTTATCTCGAAGGTACGCACTTCTGAACTTAATGCATGCTAAAATGCTTGGTTTCGAGTCCATTAAGTCACTATATGTGGAAGACGCCTATTTCAGCCCCATTTATGCTTCATGTGTGTCAAAATCTCGTGCCTTAGATGGTTATTATGTGCATGATGGGTTTTTGTTTAAGGAGTCTAAGTTATGCATTCCTATTTGTTCTATGCGTGAGCTACTTGTGTTAGAATCGCATGCGGGAGGTTTGATGGGTCACTTTGGTGTACATAAGACATTGAACTTGCTGCATGAACACTTTTATTGGCCGCATATGTGTAGGGATGTAGAGAATGTGTGTAGTCGTTGCATTACTTGTCGTCAAGCCAAATCCACTTCACACCCATTCGGCCTTTACACGCCATTACCCGCCCCTACAGCCCCTTGGATTGATATTTCTATGGATTTTATCTTGGGATTACCTAGGTTTAGGTCGGGTAAAGATTCGGTGTTTGTTGTAGTTGATCGGTTCTCTAAAATGGCTCATTTCATTGCATGTAGAAAAACCGATGATGCTGTTCATATTGCCAACTTGTTCTTTGTGCATGTTGTTAGATTGCATGGAATTCCTCGTACTATTGTTAGTGATAGGGATTCTAAGTTTTTAGGACATTTCTGGCGTGTTTTGTGGGGAAAATTAGGTACTAAGTTATTGTTTTCTACTGCATGTCATCCACAAACCGATGGTCAAACTGAGGTTGTGAATCGTACATTAGGAGCTTTACTTAGGTCTCTAATTAAAAACAATTTGAAGTCATGAGAAGAGTGTTTACCGTATGCTGAATTTGCTTATAATCATGTTATTCATTCTTCTACTAACATGTCTCCATTTGAGGTAGTTTATGGATTCAATCCGTTAACTCCTACTGATTTGATTCCTTTACCCGTTGAGCATCTAACGAGTGTTAAAGGTATGAAGAGAGCTGATTTTATTCGAGAAATGCATGAGAAGGTTCGTGCCCGGATCGAGCACAAAGGCGCTCAAACCGCCGCCGCACGAAACACGAGGCGCAAACGTGTGATATTCCAGCCCGGAGATCGTGTTTGGATCCATAGTCAATGAAGAGCTGCAATTCAAAGGACCCTTCACAAGACTACGAGCTAAGAAGTTGCAAGAATATTTGCAAGCTGTAATTCGCAAGAGGTTCGAAGCTGAAGACGGAGTACAAGGAAGCTTGAAGATGATGACATTGTTGAAGATGGAAGATGGAGATCAAGATATGGAGTGCAATACATGAAGGAGGCGTGCAAGAAGTGCTTTTGTTGGGCTTGATGTGTATACTTGCTATTCAGCCCAAGTTAGGCATGCATGGTGGAAAAGCCCAAAATACTCGGCCCTTAATGATCCAATTAAGGGGATTGATTTATTAGACTATAGTACTTTATTTATTTTATTTTGGACGAATTTTTGCAGATTTTTAAGTTAGGATTTTCGGTTATTTTAGATAGAGATTTGACTAGATTTTTAGATAAGGCAAGATCTACAAAATCTACCTTAAATAGAATTCTAGTTTAGGAAGTTGTTGAAGTCCAATTCTAGTTCAAATTGGACTCCTTATTTTCGTCCATTAGGCCTTAGGAATTCGATCCACCTATTATAAATAGGGGATCCATATTTCATTGTTATTTTAGACCATATTTGATAATTCTAAGCTTTGCTTTCAATATTGTCTCAACCCCATTTTATATCTTTGTGAGTTTAGATCTTTTAAATTCATACTCTTAGATTTAGCATCTCTAAGTTTTACAAAGGGAATTCACCGTCCACGTTCGAGGGATTGTCGGAAACTCGCTATCGAAGAGCAACTTAAAGAATTTGGCCTTGTGTACGTTCGAGAGTCAAGGCAACTTTCGGGTTGTAATTCACCTCAACAACTCATCATCCGTCCAGCCATAAACGACGTCGTCCATCATCATCAACGCACGTGATCGACTTCAGCCTTGTTCGTGTCCAAGTTCGCCTTCATTCAGATCCATCCGTAAGTCCGTTTTATCTCTATCATACCCTATCTACTCAAGCCATTCTAAACCTATTCACCATCATCGAATCATCATCATTCCATCCTTTGTCCTAGCCGTCCAAAAACAGCCCTTCTTTGATTGGATTGTGTTTATTTATGTGTCATTTATCTAGGTATTTTAATTGAGTCTTATTCATCTAGTTTATTCGAGTATAGAATCATTTCGTACCGACGTAGTTTCTTTCCTAGCTTCCGCATCTTTTGTGTCTCGTTGTGTCATATTGTCCCGGGTCACATCAAAACATGCCATCCGCACCAGCTCCTATAGTCCTTCAAGACACTTCAATTTTATCTTCTCAAAGCAGACAACTGACGGGGGAGTATGATGTGTTGCAAATGCCAAAGACTTGCAATGTCATAATTTTAAGGAAGTTACAGGCCTAACAAACCATGGGGGAGTCTCACTCGGCACCATATTTCTTTTCTTCTCCTAATCTAAATTCTCTTTATGTGAACTTTTCTAATTTGGAGTATTATGACTCTTGTGATGAGAGTTTTGTACTGCAGGATATTCCAAAGAAGAAAGGTGCATTCTATCCTTTGAGAGATGAGAAGGAAAAGGAGACGATGAAGGTTAGCCGACAAAAAGTGCATTCTAGTTCTGAGCACCAAAAGACAATGGCCACCGTCCAGCTGGCGGATCCGTGATTTCAAACAGGTCGTCTGGCTGAAGACGTTAAAATGAGCGCTTGTTGGGAGGCAACCCAATGTTTTAGTTTCTTCTGTTTAGTTTTTCTTATTTATGTTTGTCATTTTTTTTTTCTAAGTTTTGCAGGTAAAGAACACTTGTTGTATTTTGGGGGATAGCAAATCAATCAACTTGTCTTTCGACAAGTTTGAGGGAGGAGGTTGAACCCGAATGGTCATCCACTTGATTTCTGTGAGTGGTCGACGACACCTACATGCATTCTTACAAACTTATTCCATCCCGTTGATTTGAATAAGTTTGGGGGGATGTATGCTTGTGGTGTCTAGACCTTTATTTTGGTTTACCTGCTTTACGTGTTTAGTTTTTGTTTTTGTTTTTCCAGAAAGTTTTAAAAAAAAAATTAATTTTGTTTGGTCTTGATTTTTTTGTGGAATTTTAATGATATATGCTTTATGGTCTATGATTTAGTGTTTGTAATCGAGATTATTTGATTGGGAATGATTTGGACACGTATAACATGATTTGAATGAACATGTGTTTTGGAGATTTTCGAGCTTTATTTTGGCCAATGTGAGCTGTGAGATTTTTGAGCCTATAAGACTATTGTCTTAATTTTTGTTCTTGTGCGTTGGTTGTCTATGCACTTCTTTCTCTAAAACTTGCATGCCGTCTTACTTGAGATTGAGTTGTTGTGCTTTGAAATAGGATATGATAATAGGCCATCTTTTCTTTAGCCATTTATCCCATACACCGTCCTAAATTTATTTATTTCCTTTGTGAGCCCTTTTGTGCCTAATTGCCTTTTCTTTGAAAGCCTATTTGAGATGTCATTTGTTGATTCTTGTGGAGAAATAGGAAAAAGGGTAAGGAATTATGGAGTTGAGATGGAGAAAAAGGGTGATAATTGGTGAATTTTTGTTGGTGCAAAAAAAAAAATGCATTGTGAGTGTTGAAAAGAAGAAAAAAATGATGAAAAGAGCACAAAATGGAAAATATGTGAAAAGTGCCAATAGAAATAAATAAAGAAAAGAGATCAAAGGTCAATGAGTTGAAAAATATGTGAATGATGTAAGGATGTGTAGGAGGAAATTGGAAAAATTCCAATTGGAGTTTGAATGTGAAAAGTAGTTAGGAGTAGAAAGTAAAAATGGTGGGTTGTGTTGCAATTGATGAGTCATTTTAGCCAAATATTCCTAACTTTAACCCGAGCCTACATTACAACCTTAATAAAAGTCCTATTTGATCTTAATTTTGAGCACATTTGTTTGTCAGTGGAGAGCTTAGATTGCGTGCAAGCCTATAGTAGATCAAGTGTATAGTTCAATGTTTCGATGAGTGCTCACCCTTATTTTATCACACTTTGAGTGTTTGAGCGAAACACACACCGGTTAGGATCATTGACTTGAATTTTGCTCGTTGAAATCTATCGCATGTGTTCATGATTTGAGTGTTGTGCTTGTTCTTATCATTTTCCCGATTAGATTTTCGAGATTGCTGATGCTAGATTATAAATTGTGGAGTTATGTATTGTTTGAATTTCATGTTTGGTTTTCGTTCTTTGTTTGGGGACAAACAATGTTTTAAGTTTGGGGGAGTTGATAACCTCATTTTTTGCATGTATTTTGAGGTACATTTGAGTGGTATTTGATGGGCATTGCATGCATGAAGTGTTGAGTTTTGCATAGTTTCCTATGTTTTGTGCAATGTCATGTGTTTGTTCATTGTGAAGGGAATTAATGCCATTTTTTGTGTGGACCTCAAATGAGTGTGGGAACACCCTAGAAAGATGGGAAATCAAGTTAGGAATGCGTTGCAAAAAGAATCGGGCCAATTGGACGAGAAACGAGTGAGAACAAAGCAAAACAGTGAGACGCTGTCGGAGCTGAAATATACCCGCGACCGGACTCGCGACCCGAAGGGTCGCGAATCTGGTCGCGAATCACCTCTTCTCCCTTTTTTCTGCACGCGCGCGACAGAGAAGGGGTTCTCCTTTGAAATACCCGCAACCCGATCGCGAATTTGGGCATCTGGTCGCGAATTTCAGCCACGTCAGCGCCACGTGGACTCACGACTTGAGTCACGGGTGACTAGGTCGCGAGCGAGGTCGCGAATCGAGCGGGCCTATCCGATTTTTGACCTATTTTGGGCTTTTCTTAACTTGGTATTTAAGGGATTCAATGCACGAAAATTAGACACAATTCCACTTACCCAAAAGTTGCCAGCAGATGATTGCTATAGAGAAGAACACGAAGAGCAAGACCAAGAGATTCAAGCCAAGCAAGAATAGAGACAGAATAATTACTTCCGGCTTTTATTTATCTTTATTTATGTTAGACATGGTTTCTTGTTGGATTTTAGTTTTCTATATTTATATGGATAGCTAAACCCTAGTTTTCTAGGGTTGGATGATGAATTGTTTATGAAGTTTATTTTATTGGTTTTATCATATTTCCTATGACTTTTATCTTGATCTTTGATTACTCTTGTTTTTATCTGTATTGTTTAACTGATCACTAAATGATACAATTTGATGTGTTAATTCATAAATCGAGAGAGGAGTTTTAACACGTGATCTGGAGTAATTAGCTCATTAATCAATAGCACTCGAGAGGGTTGAGGTTAATTGAGAGAACAATAGACCCTGGGAGCCATTAGGAGTTGCATGATAGGCATTGAACGAAGACGTTAATACTAGTTGTGTGATCCACACTTTAGGCACTTCGAGAGAAGGTTTAAAGTGTAATTGTGGTTGTTCTAGCTAGATTTAAGTCCCTACATAGGTGTTTGATGAAATAATTAAATAAATGGATTAGATAAGGATTCTCCAACTCTAGAATTCGTCTTTCTCCGTTGTTTCTTCTTTACTCTTTCTTCTCTGTGTTTCCATGTATATTTTATGTTTAAGTACTTTAATTAGTTCAAGCACTTTAGTCGGTTGTCTAGATAGCATTCAGGAGTTAAGTTCTAGTACTTAGTTAGTTAAATATTAAATCTATGTGGATACGACCTTGTTCACTGCTATCCTATAAGCCTCGCTGTACACTTGCAGTTTAGGTGAAAATAAATACCGAACAAAAATTCATAGAAATCCATGGACATTTTAAAGTCCAACAAAGCTCAAAATCATTTATTAAGTAAGAGCCAAAATTTCTAACAAAGTAATATATTGTTTGGTTCAAAACTCAAAACTCTTTACTAAGTAAGGGCCAACATTTCTAACAAAATTATGCAGGATTCAGTAGGATTTTGTATATCAACTCTTCAGTATGTGTAATCAGAAGATCATTATTATAATTATTGAACTAAAATGTCCCACTCCATATTAATTAACGTCTAATAATAAATTATCTCCGGTCTAATATAAGAGGGTATTTTTAGAATTGTAATTATATAGGAAATTTAATACTTCCAACCAAACATTAGATTATATATGTATACATTTTATAAATATTTTAATATATTTAAACAAACATGATATTGATATCTAATAGTTCATTTGTTTCATAATATTTGTTATTTTAGGATTTTAATCTAGAATTACCAATTAATTTTTTGGACTAATATACCATTTCCTTTTATATCGAATAAAATCTTATTCCCCTATATTTTCCTAAAAAGTTAGCAAAATTTTCTCTCTCCATATATTTATATAGTTAAACATCTAAAACTACAAACATTTTAACACAAAATAAAACTCCAAAACAACAAATATTATGAAACTGAGTGAGTATATCAAAGACATCATAATCATATGTATGATACATTATCTTATATTATCTAGCAAACGAGCTCTTAGCGACTATTTTCCCCCAATTTTTCCCTAATTATGAAAAAAATCAAACCCTAATAAAAAGGACTATTTTCCCCCAATTTGTTAAACTAAAAATAAAATTTAAACCCTATTTTATAAAAAAAAAAACCATAATTAATCATTCAAAACTATAATTCTAAATTTGAAATATTCAGCCCTTATTCCAGGGCAAATATTTACATGCACAAGATGCATATAAGGTTTATTTTAGACGGGCGGATCAAAATCGCGGGTCAACCCGCAAAAAAAAAAATCCCGTAAAATCAGTATCAATAGTAACATTAAAAAGTATCACTCAAAATTCTAAAAGTATCACCTGTATCATTAAATAGTAGGGGGTCTGCCACTTATTTTAGGGGTTTTTGAGGGGTGTTTTTAGGGGTTTATTTTATGTGTTTTATGGTTTTTAGGAGTGCTTTTAGGGGTTTATTTTGTATTTTTTGGGGGTGTTTTTAGTGTTTTATTTTGTGTTTTTTTTAGGATTTATTAATTTTATTTTAGGATATAAATTTATATTTATTTCAAACAAATTATATCAATTCGATTTAATTTTAGGGTTCACTAATTTTGTTTTATGATATAAATTTTGTTGGAAAAAAAAATTGAAAAATAAAATAAAAAATCACCAGAAAAAAAAAAAAAAGACAGGCGCGTTGATGCCCTCTCTATTCTAGATAATTAAACCAAAATTTACAAAATTGAAAAACTAACAAATAGAAACATGAAAAAGCTATGCAGAACAACTAGATGTGCCCTTTCCCAACTAATTGCGAATTTGCGAAGCACAACGATAATTGTGTGACGTGTGAGGGTTTCTTCGACTCATAATATTTCTCCTATTTTTAATCACAAGTAGAAATGTCAGAAGTAACCCCATCCAATTTGATTTCGGATCAGATTATGCCACGATTTTATTGGCTCCAGAAATTGAATCGAGTCGGCCAGTAAAATTTAGGCATGTGCCTGAAAAAGCCCGCCTTTTGGAGCCCCGAAAAATTACCAGAAGGGTCGGATCATTTTTTACAGCATCCCAAAGGGATCGGCCGACCCGGCCCAATTAACAACTCTTAATTCACAGGTTTTGATACCCCACTAATTAAGTCATCAAATAGGTTTATTACTTTATTACTAACAAGTAACAACTTTAGGTCAAATTGTTAACTGCAACCATATTTTAATCACAAGTTTCGTTACTCCAAGAATTAAGCCACCGATTGAGTTTATTACTAACAACTTTAGATCAAACGGTTTACAATTTGACCTAAATAAATAATGGAAATGGATAAATTTAAGCAAGAATGTATTTTCAATAGAATTTTTAGTATCTAGAAAACGGATACCACCGAAAAAAGTACTTTTAAATTTGAAGAATATATTTTTCATTTAAAACACTAATTTGACCATATTCATGCTAATTATAACTCAATAGCAAGACGATATTCATTAACTTAATATTAAATATAATAGCAAGACGGTCCTTTATGGAGATTTTACGTTGAAAAAAAAAATAAGGAACCCCCTTTCTTGATTTCGTTGCTTTAGTTGGTTCTTGAAAAAAGTGGTAATTTATTCACAATTCTTTCATTTAGTTGTAAATTTGATCAAATTAAAAGGTTTGATCAACTCTCAATAACACGATCAATTTGATTAACTTAGAAAACCAAATACGATAATTTTTTATTTTATTTTTTCTAACCTATCAAGCCTTGAATAATCACTCACAAATGCCACACAATCCGTGGTTAAATTACTAGCATTGTTGCTATTAGTATATTTTTTTCTAGTTACGCCTCATACGAGCAATGCCCAATATCGACGCCACAATACAACAAATTTCGCTAACTATCCGGCATCCGTCCTCGTTTTACCAAAATAACAAATTTTCAAACGTCATGTGCTAAATAGGTAACATTACATGCTTTATACAAATCTGAAGTTCTGAACCAATAATCGAACTGGCAACTACTTCCCCCCTATAGGTAAAATAATACCAACACGTCCAGCCATGGATATACAGAAACTCCTGAAGCGACATAAACATACAAAACCTCCACAAAAATCGAACACGAACACGAAAAACCAAACCTACATTGTACCTGAGACGATAGAGTCGAAGCATCTCCAGAATAGAAACAGAGATGTGGTGAAGGAGAATGCTAATGAACATATACATGACGAAAACAAAGCAGTAGCTATCATCAGATCGAAATCGGGGAGTATTTTTCATTTTCTATGATAATCGTCGTACAGTAACTGGTCAAGTATATTTATCAAATTATCAACAAAACATTTGTACATATTAAGAGTTCATAGCTGATTATGGAATGACATAAAAGCACAGTCAGCTATGCCTGACTGCTAACTCATTTGTAAATATAGATATCTACCTGCTGTTTTAGCAGCAACCGTGGGAGTAGCACAGTCACGCTGTTGCTGTTTTACCAACTACTTTTGCTTCGAGCATTTTCTCATATTCTTCGATGGATTTGAAGAGTTCCGAGAAGTTCCCCTTCCCGAATCCTCCACATCCGCCCTTCTGGTAAATCTTTCCTTCTTTATCTTTCATCATGCACCCTATTCTCTGAATTATCTCTATGAACATGGTTGGCCTGCAAAAAATTGAGAGAACACAGTTACTCTTCAGAATCGCTCACCAATATGTGTTGTTTTTGAAGTTGCTGATCTTTCCAACTTCATGCTTTTGAACTTTCATCCTCGTTTGATGGAGTTGGTTATATATTATGATTCTAATAGAAATTTGATAAACCCTATTTCTGGGAAAGAAATGTCTACATACCCAATTTAGAGAGAGAACCTATAAGGGGAGCTACTTCCTAGACATTTAATGAGGTATCTTACATACTATCTCGAATTATTTCTGGTTTGCATTTTTCCAGATATAGCTCTTACAGGTTGCCGTTCCCAGCAGTGCATTCCTCAACTTCATAGAATATGAGCGGAATGCCACAAAGAGCTTGACGGTGCAAAGATTTTGGAAGCACTAATATGTATGAATTCACATGTTCAGGTTTAAAAATATGTATTCCTTGTTCATTACACGATTTAATAAAGTCCTATAAGGATTTTAACATTAACTAGGTTATTTGCAGGAAGGCTCAAATTTAGATAACATAAACAGGAAAGTCAGATGAAGAATTAACTTTATCACCTAAACTAGTTCTTTAACTTGGGAAAAGAAAGAAGCAAAAGCAAGTGAAAGGAAAGAATAATGATGGTGGGAAAAAAATAACGCACATCAACAAACTAATGTATATTGAAATTGAATTTGATTAGTAGTAAATTTCCCTTTGGTGTTCTGGACATGGCAACTTGCTTCATACGCTTCTAGTTAAGTCGGACATGATCAGAACGGTGAGTTGGTTGAGCATCTTAATAGGACAGGCTTTATGTAAAATCGAGATCCACGTAGTTAGGACTTTGTTAAAGATGACCGGAAGGCAGGATTCCAAATTAGGAAAACTTCAAGAACTCATGGAAGCAAGGCAAGGTTCATTGGAAAAGGGGGATTCCAAAATCATGCGAAAAGCAAAATCAGTTGTGTTTTCAAATTGTGATCGAAGTAACAACATTTCAGCCATAATAGGTAAAAGACTGAAATAGTAGATTCTGATCTCTACTATCAACAAGCTAAGGCAAGTTATCCTTGTATTTCCAAAGCCAAACACAGAGCTACATCAAGAGGGATTTTATTCAATATTCAATACTGTTACAATTTCATCCCAAAATGGCAATCAAACTTCAGAATTAAGCTCAATCAATCAACATCTCAAGATCATTATCCACAAATCTACCATGTAATTCCAAAGCTCATTGTAAAGTACTCTTATCAAAGAACTGCACAATGCAGAAAGCAACTAAATTCATAACCTAAATCACAGAGAGACCATAATTCATAACTACAACTATTGTAAGGATCATCAAATAAGCAGTAAAAAAAGGTCGAAAATACCTGTCCCCAACAGGCTTAGTGAAAATCTGAAGCAATGTACCCTGATCATCCCTGTCCACCAAGATTCCCAACTTCTCACACTCCTCAATCTGCTCATCACTCAGCACATCACCAGCCCTACTCTTCAGCTTCCGGTAATAAGTAGGCGGGGGCGAAGGCATGAACTCGAATCCCCCGACCAAACTCCTCTTTCTCATTTCCCTCAGTGTCCTAAAAATATCCTCACTAACTAATGCCAAATGCTGCACCCCTGCCCCTTCATTGTGCTCCAAATAAGTCTGTATTTGGCTCTTCCTCTTCGTCCCAAACACTGGTTCATTCAAAGGGAACAACACATCTTCATTGTTATTCGCCAAAACCACCGAGTTCAACCCACTCTCTGCCGTCCCAACATCCTCCGCCGTGAACTCAGCAAACTCGTGAAACCCGGTGAACTTCTTCAAGTAATCCACCACCGGCTCGAGTTTAGGCACATTGCCCACGGCGTGATCAAGCCTCCTAATCCCATAATCCAGTTCTTGACAATAAATCCCAGAATCCACCGCCTCGAATTCCGGCAAGAACCATCCATCATCACCGCAGCTCACGTACCGCAACACGGCGTCACCGTACAAATGCACTTCAGCAATGGCGGTCTTTCCGTCCGACAAGAGAACCGGCGGCGACACGGGCTTGGCGCCGCGGGATACGGAGGCGGAGTAGGCGGAGAAGGCGGATTCCACCTGGATAGCGACGGCGCGGACGGCGAGGCCGTGGGACGAGGTGAAGGCGCGGTGGGCGGAGAAGGAGAAGGTGGGGATGGCGGCGGAGGAGGGGTCGGAGAGGGAAGGAGAGTAAGGGGCGGTGAAGAGGAAGCTGAGCTCGCCGGAGCGGAGGAGGTAGGAGGCGTGGGCGGAGTTTCCGGTGGAGAGGTCGGATTTGGCGACGAGCGGCATGCCGAGCCCCCACGAGAAGCGGCGGGCGGTGTTGGTGGCGTCTCCACACCAGAATTCCACGTGGTGGAAGCGGTGGACGGGGAAGCGGTCGGAGTTGGGGTTGGCTCGGACGAAGTTCTTGTACCCCACTAGCTTGAATTCTCCATGCGCCGGGGCGGCGTTGGTGGATTCTTGGCCCATTGTTTGGGTGGTGGAGCTTGTCGCTTGAACCTTTAGAGTGAGAGTGAGCCTGCGGTGGTGGTGGTGGTGGCGGGGTGGTGCATTGAGATTGAGAGAGAAAAACGGCGAGAGAGAGAAGTGTATACTTGTCATATATGAAGCTGATCGCCACATATTTTTCTGCTGCGGCCTTTATATATGTATCCTATTTTGTATCTATTTATTCCACCTGAATTACCCATTTTGCCCCTCTTATACTATAAATTTTTTTTATTTCATGTGATTATACAAAAATACACGTTACGAAACTTCTATCTCTATATAATACTATATATTTGTAAATTTGTTAATTATTTACTTGTGGTTATGACTGAAGGGATTATTAAGCGGAAATCTATTTATAAAAATCGGGGTTCGGTTTTAATTTTTATTTCTCCTCCCCAAACTTAAAATAAAAAATTGACACGTTACAGAAAATTTTCATCTACATATTGATTAAGGAAAATTCACAAATACTACACAAAATGTTCATGAAGTAAACTTCAGTTTCGCATAATAACTCATAAATCATACAAACGACTTTAATACGGTAAATGAAAATTCAAAATTAAAACCTTAGTTATTTACTGGACTGCTCTATTTTTATTCAAGTACAATTGTGAACCATAGACTACTAAAACATATTGTATCCACAAATAAATATTTTCGTAGCAATTATAGCCGATTGATTTTCTTGCTGAACAACAAATTAAACAATATTAACGTCGTTACATTATTTATTAAGTTTCGAAAATAGTTGAAAGATATTTATTTATATTTTTTAAATATGTAATTAACTGAAATGCACAAATAATTTTCGAGAACAAAAACTAAGATTAAAAAAACAAAACTAGGAGTGTGCAAACGTGTAAGGATAAGTTGGGTGACAAATTGACAGAATCCAAATCTGTTTAAATTGATGAGCCCAAACCAGACACGGAACGTGTTCCGGTCCACATACAAAAGTTGTCCATGTTAAAGTGGCAAGATTTTAAAAATATTACAAATTAATTCTACTAAAATATTAAATGCTTATTATTGGTATTATATATCCATATGAGAGTTTTGTGCTAGATCATACGTCAGATTCAAATATGACAAAAGTTACAAATATAGTGGGACATGAACTTAAATCTAGATATAGAGATCATATAAGATTAATAATAGTCTTGTGCTACATCATACATCTGTTCAAATATAACAAAAGTTACAAATATAGTGAGACATGGACTTAAATCTAGATGAACATGTTCTAATTATAATTGACAAAAATTATAACTTGAGATTATTAAAAATATACATAGAATAATTTTGGATAGAAACGATAGTTTATCCATCTAGGCCACAATTATATATTTGCCTATCTATTTATACATAGGCATAGATATATGAGAAATTAAAAAATCGATAAAAGATAGATACTGCACTTGATAAACTCGACTAGGTGAAGCAATAATCACCTACGAAATTCACAAAATATATGAGAAATTTTATATAAAGGGACTAATTTTGGTCCACATAAAACTTAGCAATTCTCTCTCTTCCTATTGTTCCAATTTTATCAATTTCCCGCACGTAACATGCAAGTGCTGGGCCACAATACTTGTATTTTTAAACATATTTCACTTCACGTCACGGATAAACATTGCTGGCATAATTAAACACGGAAAATAAAATTTTAGAAAAACAAGCAAATGAGCAAATTTCTCTTAGCTAATCAATGTCATTAATGCACACACAAGCATAGGTTATTTCACTTATACATACAGACATATATATAAAAAAAAGAATGTGCGCTTCAGAAATCTGATTAAAGCTTACTGACGAGAGAATCGTCCATGTCTTCTGGATTCTCAAACGAGGTAATGTGCTTCCTAAATGAAGTTGCAGCTTCTTCCCTGTCATCAAACCGCCCGAGCTTGTCGTAAACAATGGCCATCAAGTAGAAAGCTTCTGATGCCAATTCATGATACTGTGCAGAAGCAAATATCATCTTAGTGATTTAAAATTCTGGGATTTCAGTATGATATCAATGCTGAGGTGTGGAGATCGAAGTGAAATGGTTTTATCTTTAGCAGAGAAGCTCGGAGCATGGAAAGGTTGTTTTAAAGACAACAGAACCCTTCTGACAAATGTAAGAACAAGTAATCTCCAGTTTCGTGTTTGAATTGGAGCATAATTAAAAATTCTCTGAGAAAGAAGCACTAGAAATCACATTTGACAAATGTAAGGAGATTCACCAACCTCCAATAGTTGAAGTTCTTCGGAAGCTTGTATTAAAGGTTCTAGCACCATCTCTGGATTGTCCGAAACTAATGAAAGAAAATGAATAAAAATAAAATCAAGATACATATTTCCATTCCCATCATCAAGGTTCAACACACCCTGACTCACTTGAAGGAGGAAGAGAATAAAGGGAGCAGATAACGTTAGAATACCTGAAAAGCTTGGATCAGCTAAATAGCATTTTGCTTCCATAATAAATGCTCGAGAACGAAGCTCCAAACCACCATGACCAAGAAGCATTGGAAAACAACTATGTAGAAGGGTCAATGCCTTGTTTGCATGATTTGGTCCAAGAGAAAGCCATAACTCGGCCAATACTAGTGTTGCTGAGGCTTTTAGAAGATCCAGATTAAATGACTGGCAATAGGAAAGGCTAGCCAAAGCATATGGAATTCCTAAAACAGCATTGCCTGACCTCTGAAAATGACAGAAAGAATTAAAAATGGATTTCAGCAAAGAGAAATGGCATGAGAAGTCGAAAAACTAATAGCTGTTTCTGCAGCAAATTGCCAAATGAATACAACCTGTTCAATTGAGATAGTAGTACCATATAACAACCTTCTAGTTAAAGATGAAACACTCAATGAAATTATCACACAAAATTACGAAAATCATTAAAAATCATATTCCAGCAGAAGTCACTATTTTGTTCCAGTATCGCATGATGCAAGTAGACAAAGGATTCTGTACGGTCCAAATTCTAAGTACCTTTTGTATCTCAGCAAGCAACAGAAGAACAGTAGCATTTTTAACTTGCATGTTAAACTTGTAACATGTGCAGAATAGAGTGTGTGCAACAGCTGCTGCCTGCAAGAACAACTCAAATCAGATAATAACTAACGTAGGAAGTATCAGATAAATTGGTCAGGTTAGACAAACCAACAAGAAATGTCATTATGAAGGGAATCTAAATAAGAAAGAAGAAGAATGCAAGTACTAATAAAATATGTTCAGTTTTTGTATTTCCAGAATAGTAATTTCATATATGGTTGTCCTAGGAATAGGATTGCAGCGTAACCTTCTTCATATATAGTCCAGCCAAAATTTAGACCTTCAGCATTAGAACTAATTTTTTGAATCAAATTTGGACAAAAAATACTAGACCTGGCTATACTGGTTTGCAGCAAGTAACGTTCGAGCATGACGGAGACTAGCTTCTGTCTTCAGCTCCATGTCCACACCAGTGACAGAAGAGGCCAAAACCCCAAGCTCATCACAGAATTGCTGAGCTAGTTTTAAGTGTCCCCTAAAGGAGGGGTCGAAAACCGAAGAAATTGTGAGATGTCTGTATCCTGTACATACTTATCGGATGATATATATTGCTGTAGCACAGTATACCTATGTAAGGCACACTCATGCAGCAACTGTAGTTTCAATAGCAGGATTCTGGACTTTGAAGCACACGAAAACTTCTCCTCTGCTATTCTCAGAGCAGCAAAAGCATCTAGATATAGCATATGAAAAATAATATGTGAGTGAAAAAAATAAGATATTTGTACATGAGAGCTTGTCAGCATGCATCCAAGGGGAATAAATAATAAGAGGGAAGAAAAGAATGTCTAGGAATGATATGAAAACTTTTCATCTTTCCCTTTTTCTGGTTGGGAAGGGGTGGTGAGTCCTAAATCACGTCAGCATAGCTATATCTACTACACGGATAAGGCTGAGAGCATTTTTCTTACAAGGCTTCAGAGTAAATGCTAATAGTTGATACAGTCCTTTGTCCAGAAAAGTGCAAATAAGTATGACTTCATTTGTTTCCCGTTGTATCATAACCAAATAGGAGGTAAAATCAAAGAGCGCCCTAAGTAGTTAGCATAAAGGGGATTCTGATAGAAAATCCAGATGCAAAATGACTAGAGCTTTTTTGCTGGAGCTTTAATTAATTATAAACACGATGCACAGATGGAATCTATAATCCTCCATTCATGTTCTTTTTTCTGCAGACAGTGCATTTGAATTCATTAGCTAAATTCCTATTTCTATGATTACAAGGCATTCAATAGTAAGATTGCTTCTTCTTTTTTTTTTTTCAGGTAAATAATTTTTTGGCACAAGAAACAGAGAAGCGAGAAACTAAAAGCAAATGGGCTTGTAAACCAGCCAAATAGTTCTTTAAATTACTTCTAAGAAACCAAATATTCAAATACAACTACTTGGCAGCAGTAAGATAAATTCAGAAATAAACAGCAAAACTTAGTATTTCTAATAATAAATAACAATGCAGCCCACTAGCAGCAAGAATACTAATAAGATATGGTAAAAACACAAAACTTGCAGAGAGAAAAGAAACACTAGTCAGTACATAGTATTTGATTTCCAACCTTGGTATCCTTTATAGACTGCCAAATGTTGGATGAGCTTGGAGTATGCTAGTGCAGCATCAGATAAACTGTAAAAGAACCAAAATCCTATTTTATTGGATGATTATATTCAATAGCCTAAAAATGAGAGCAGATGCAATCACAATAAGATCCCAGGAGAGGTTGCAATTACCTTGAAGAGTCTGCAAAGCAAGTTGCAAAAACCAGTGCATTTATTCGAGCTAGAGGAGCACTGATGGAAAATATGGAGGATGATGAGAAAAATTACAATAGACAAAATTAATGTACCGCATACAAAAGAAACAGAGTATAAATGAAGATAATTGCACTCATGATAACTAAACGTCTAAACCATTACTTTTTCGCTACATCAGGAAACTAGCAAGAGTGAGAGAACAAGTTTGTCCCTCCAATGTCCAGTGGAAATGAATAGTTACACATCTATATACGAAATGATAGGATATAATGGTATAGCATCAACAAGACAAGTATAAATCACATTTAACCTCAAGAACTAATATAATAGAACGGTTGTGAATGGATCACCTGCCATACACCTCCCATGAACTAGCACGCACTAAATAGGAAGATCCTAATAATTGTAAAACAGATCCAGGAATTGAGCTCGGCTGTGCAGAAAATTGGAATGCACTGGAGTTACTCCTGGTTTCATTTTCTTGAGTGAATATTAACGAGCCTGTTGGCTTTTTCAGACTTTTCAGCCATTTTGTACAGAAAGCACCATCAGCAGTCATTCCAGAATTTTCATCACCAAAATCATTTATTAGACGAGAACTCAACCACAACTCCTGCATTATTCATGACAACAGTAAGAGAGAGTGCGTGTTATCTCATAGTAAAAGAATATCAGCAGAAAACTTCTAGAAAGATTTAACACAGCAAGAAGAACCTTGTAGACATTAGCAGGGTACGTTCTAAGTTTCATGGAAGCCTTTGGGCCAAATGAAAGCAATGGTCTTTGAACATGCTGCGAAACAAAATATAGCACATTAGATTTTCCCCAAACAACAATAACAAATGGAAGTCAGTGGAATAGCCAAGAATACGTCCAGCTTTTTTCTTCATTACAGGATAACAAAATCAAATTCAATTTCATGAAAGTGCAATAAGGAATTTGTAGCCGACAGTTTGAAAAAAGATTGCAATAAAGATTCATTGTGGTCCACAATTCCACAACACAAGGAAATAGCAGCATTACGATGGCTCTGGAACCAACTAGAAAGACTGCAGTCAAACTCCCAGGAAAATCAGAATATCATGTAGCACTGGACCAGTGGTGCATGAAAACAAAAATTGGTATCCCTTAGAAATTCCAGGGCACAACACACAGCTCCCCATATTTATACAAATATCACATACATAGGTTATGTTAGTAAATATAAACCATATTAAATTAGCTTATATCCAGTCAGGTTATAAAACACCAAGTAACATACATAAGTAGTTTTTTCGGGCAATACAGTACAAACAAAAAGAAATAACAGAATCCTCACCGCTATATCGTACTTAGCAATTTCAAGATGAATAGATGCTACAAGTCTTTTCAACTTCAGACTTTCTGCCCTCTTCAAAGATCTCCGTAAGAGCACATATAATTGTTGTTGGGCAGATAATGATGTCCCCATACCAGCAACAGGCGAGTACGAAGATCCAATAATTCCAGATGTCTTAGATATTCCTACTTCAGACAAGAGGTTGGAAATAGCAGCTAGTGTGTATGCAAGACATGTGTCATCGTTGTACTGCACATTTGAAACAAAATTAGATCAAAAGAATGCTTTAATAAAGTTGAGAAAAAAAATCAGGATTTCCGATCAGAAGACCTTTCTAAGAATATGACTATGGCCAAATGCACAAGATAAATCCAACTCATCAAAATTGAGAATAAACTAAAAGGACCTGGTTGAAGCTTATTACAAATAAAATTCACCTGCTGAGAAACTCGAACTGCTTCAGTTAATACCTGAACATATGAAAAGAAGTATCAGTCGAGTAGTGTATATCACAGCAATAGATCCATAAAAACAGCAATACATAACATGCTCATTGCTCACAATCCCAACAATAACAGCAATACAGAGAAAAGAGCAAAAGATGAACAAACAGAGTGGGTGAGACTATAATCCGTGTACTTACTTCCAAAGCTTGCTTCGGGTGCCCTAAGTGAAACTGCATCATTCCTAAACATAATAAAGCAATCTCATATCTTCCAAAACTACTGCATCCAGATGGAGGAGGAACACATTCAACTCCTTCAGTCCCTGCACTTTATCATGAATACTTCTCACATAAGGTGGTGATAGGGGGGAAATTTTGTTAAAAGGATTCGGAAAATTTACTAATTTAATAGCAGAATATGATTTATCAGAGAGAGCTCACACATGGTAGACTTCTTTGTAACATTGCATGACAGGGAAAGTTTTATCATATTGAAAGTGGTGATAAAACATTATCCATCACTCGCCAAGCAAATAATTTCTGAATTTCACACATCAGCTGTAAACAAAAATTTGCAATCCCAGAAATCCAATACCAAAGGTATGATATTAGGAGCAAACTCTCCAAAACTGGTTACTTTCAGCTACACTCGGCTAATATAATGTTGGACTAATTAAGAAACGTTGGCTGTAAGCATTTGTGGTGTTTGGGAAGGAGGAAAAAGAGCAAAGGAAAGGAAATAAGTATAAATAGGCACTCAACTTATTCATATTCCCACTAAGCTGGAACCAAACAAAAGAATCAGTTTTTCATCTGTATTGCCACCACAGACAACTAAGTGTTGCATATTATTTTTGGTAGAACAGATATCATAAGTCAAACATAAAGGATTCAAGAGGATAAACATGCATCAATTCATACCTATAATCAAAATAACGGTGAAGGTTTTCCAGTGCACCCGGATAGTCATCATGATAAAGGTTATTTAAATATCGCAAGAAGTGAACCTAAAATTAGAAATGTCACAAGAATATTGTCAGAGTCCAGTTGAAGTGATATCCCATTCAAAATAAGCAAACAAGATGAAATCATATACTCAAAAACTTCCAAATAAGAAACTTACTCGATGTAATTCGGGTGCCAACTGCTGAAGCTTTTTCAGTATGGACTCAAAAGCATCAAGAGGAAAGGAGCTTCCATATCTGATGCAATATTTGAAATCATTAGTTCAGGAATTAAATTGCAAAAGAAGATAAAAAAATGAAATTACTAAAGAAAGAAAAAAGTTTTATTCAGTTTCATTGATTCAAAATATTCTGCAGTTCCTTGGGAGATATAAACCATATAAAAGAGAGACTTACTTCTCAATAGCATCAGCTTGCTCTGATAGGTATCCTTGTACCTGCCAGTTTGTATGTAGGAAAGTCCCATTAACAGAGCCAATATCCCTTGGCATATCACTTGAACGCAATACACATGGCCTAACTTCTTCATTCTTATCAATATGTTCCAGCCTGGAGCTCGAAGAGATATCACTGTCTATGTCCATTAAAATCAAAATGTCAAAGATCATATCATGGACTCGGAGTTTTCAAATGAAGGATAATCTGAAACATGTAATCAGAGCCTAACATTGAATCAACAAAAATGGTGCTAATAAAAAAGTATTATTTTGTAAGATAAATTGTCAAATGAAGAGCTTCATTAAAAGTGCAATACTGAAAATCAGGTGGAAATTAAGCTTGAGTTCAAATGTGGAGGTATCATATTGGCTCTATGTAGAGATATCTATAAAGTGCACAGTGACAACAGAAGTTTTAGCCCAAGTGATATGAAGTTTAACATTCAAGGGTTCACACTCATGATCCATGATAAAGCCATACTCAAAAAACTTAGATCTCTCACAAGAATACCGTGAATAAATTCAGAAAACGCCTTTGGTGCATGTCTGTGGAAAGGGGTTCTTCCGATCTCCATTGTACTTTCTTCAAAGTCTTCACCTGCCTTCTCATAATAATTCTCCATCTCCATATTCTCATATTCTGATGGATCATTTGGATAACTAGTGGAATCATCCAAATGTGATAACTCATATGGAGGGTACCCTGAGAGGGATTCCTTGCAATATGTCCCTATATTTGTTAAGAGATGGCAAATACCCTGGAAAGATAAAATAATGTTGGATACATTCCTTTTCCAAAGCAAAAAACTTTTCAAAAAAAGGTAATAAGAAGATAATGCTTGGTAGTACAGAAGATATTCCCAATTAAAAGTTTAAAATTATTGATTTATCAAGCAAATCGTTAACTTCCGGTGATCAGGCCCAGTACCATGAAATTAGGAAAGGGCATATTGCAACTGTAGCATCAACATATCATGAAGCATTTAAAATCGACCCTGATTATGGTTGCAAAATGTTATACTGTACAGCAGCAGGATTGTACAGGATTACCAATGTATAAAAGAAACTAATAATCCGCACAGTTAAATGATAGAGATCTTGAATTATAATTGTGTTAATGTTACTCCTTCCAGCCTATACTCACAAATGAATCTAGGAGGATGCCATATTTCAGCCTTAAATGGAGGGAGCTGCATTACATGGAAGCACCCCTGTGGAGAAATAAGTGCTTAAAATTATGGCTTCAACATATATTTGCCTCATGACCAGGTAGTGTGGGAGATAGGGAGGTCCCCCACACTTCAGCAGATTTGTGATTTTAGCAGCATAATAAAGCAATGGCTATCTATTCAAATCATGAAAACACCCACTTCACATGAGTGGACTCAAAGCGATTTTCAATATGAATGCCAATTCTACCACGCACACACCCAGACACACACATACACATGTCGAGGGAAAAGAGAGACTACATTCATCAACGTGTTCATTGGAGACAGAATGCTGAATATAGTTACCTCAAATGACATCTGATTAAAAGTAAGCAAGCAACGCCTTATGAACATGCCAATACTACTATTAGGATCCAGCATAATTTGGTCATCGTCCATAACATTAGAGTCGGAGCCCCCAAGGATCCCTGGTGATAAAAATAAAATGAAAAAATGAAAACACTAAATCAAAAACACTTTCTGATTCATTTCTATGAAACACTATCAACTATGTCATAAACCAAGCTACAATAGCTACATGAGCATCAGCATTTACTTTAAAAAATGGACTTAAAATACAGCTTCCACATAAGCATTCAATACATCTGCACCTCTAATTCACAATCACATTCGAGTGTTTCACTAGCAAGAGAATAAAACAATAGTTACCTCGCAAATCAGCAAAGAAATTAAACAAGTCATCGGGTGAGGCCAGCGACGAAAGCCTCCTCATTAAGTGGTCACTCAACCAGTGATTGAGCAAGCCACCAATCTCCTTCAGCTGAGCAATCAACTCATCCAAAGTAGGCTCGAAAATGCCACCACATTCCTTCATTGTCCAAAACAAAATAAGATGAATTACCCTTTTCTATCCAAAAGTAATACTACATTGGTAAGATTTTCGACGCGGATCAAACCTTGGTGAGGGATAGGAGGAAAATTCCGAGACGGTTGTGCTGCGAAACAGAGGAGAAAGGGAAGGGTATGGATATTTGAGAAGGCGGCGCGTAAACTTGAACCAAAATGCAGATGGACAGCTTATGCGGGGTGACGACGAAGCTCGACGGCGGTTTGGGAACGGCCGCCATTGCCGGCGATGAAGGAATCGGAAACTGGCGGGGGATTTCAGACTAGGGTTTTTGAATTGAGAGATGTACCGTTCAATGGCGCTATTTCTTGTTTAATTTAGATTTTTAATTTTTAATTCTAGAAGGGTTACGGCACCCAATTTTCTTTTCACGTCACTAATAAAAATGAATGCAAAATAATTAATTTTGAGTTTACTAAATTACCATTTTTTTTACTTTAATTCACTACATTTTTTTTTCAACACCACTAAAATAAAATAATATAATAAATAGAAATAAAACTGAAATTTCAGAACAGAAAAAGTGAGTTCTTCAATTCGTATATCTGCAAATCACCAAATCTTACTTTCTCAAACTTTGGATTCAAGAACATTGCGTTTAAATCAACCATGGAAGATGGAAATGATGAAGAAATGAGTAATGTAAGTGATTTCCTATTATTTTAACCGTAATTTTTTAGTTTTATGAGAGTTCTATCGAACGGGATTCGAAAATTACAGTTTGAATATTGTGAAAACAGTTTCGGAAATTTGTTTCCGACCTTATATGACTAAGTTCAAAAATAAATTTATGAACGGATCATTATGTGTTCGGAAATTAGTTTCCGAATATCTTTCATTTTGTTCATAAATTTGTTTCCGAAGCCACCTGTTTGCAACCAAAAACTTATTTACGAACCTCTATTGTGTTTTTCAAAAATTAATTTTCGAGCGTTCTTCTGATAAATATGTTACCACATTTTCTAGGCATTTACTGAGAGCAGTGTCGTTGGCCCAATCAATCTTGAGTTACAACCTGATTATTAAGATGTATTCAACACTACGGAATTATTTGATTCTTGTGAAGAGTTGATTAATTGGGTGCATGAGAGAGCTATCCCCCTTGGCATTGTTGTCATCGTGAGTTGTTTAGAAATTACTACTGAAAGAATAATACCTCGTTTGGTGTTTAGTTGTGAAAGGAGTGGTCATTACCGTGAGTCTAAAAAGATAATGAAAGTGGATACATCTGATACTATAGAAGAAAATTTAGAGAGAGAAAGATATGAAAAGAAGAGACAAGAACGAGAGAAAAACTATTTGTATTTGGTTAATTGAAGAATTTTGTTGTATTGTAATAGACTATTCGTATTTAGTTGTATTGTAATAGATTACTTGATGTTTGTTAACTTGTACTGAGTAAACATGTATATGACCTATTTATGAAATCATCTGTTTAGGATCAGAAACATATTTTTGAACCATCCTTTTTAGATTTGGAAACATATTTTTGAACCGGCCTTTTTAGATTCGGAAACATATTTTTGAATCAGTTGTTTTAGTGGCGGAAACATATTTTTGGACCTGCCTTTTTAGGTTCAGAAATAACTTTTTGAACCAATCAGAATCATTTAACCTTGCAAATATAAAATGTGTGATAATATAAGCATAAGATAAAAACAATATCCATAAGATAAAACAATATCCATAACTGAAATGGATCAAATCTGAATGATCACTTGGCCCTCCCGGGAATGGCCCTCTAAGCAACCCATCTTGATCATCATTATCATTGGCACCTTCATTGGGATTATGATCTTGGTCAACATTATCATTGGCACCCATTGAGATTATTATCATCCGCTCCATCATTAAAGTGTTGATTTTTCAATTATTCTTTCGCAACTCTAACTCTTTTATAACGTTCGAGGGCATTTTGTCTTTCTCTCCTTGCAGAGGCCGTGTGTCTCCTTCAATAAACTGAATAACAAAGAATTAACAAGTATCATTACAATCCCAACTATGAGCAAAAAAATATTTATGAATGAACTTTAAGCAGTTCGAAAACAATAATTCGAAGCCTCTTCAATAGGTTCAAATTACTGTTTTTGAACATTCATACTGCCGTTCCAAATATTATTTCTGAATATGCTCAGTAACGTTCATAAACATTTTATTAAATGCTTAATTATACAAACATAAACGTGTTTTCGAACTAACAACTTGTGATCCAAAAATTACAGTTCGAACAACCTTCATACCATCGAAATAGAGCAACATAAAATCGAGGCCCAAGATTTTAATACAATTCCAATGACATTCATACCATCTTTCACATACAATTTCAATACAATATTTAGATTTCGAAACATATTATAGTGATTTAAACTAAGTTACATTAACAAACCCTAATTTTGCATGTGGGGAAAACCATAAACCCTTGAACTAAGTGGGAAAAACTTACCATTAATGGACATGAGGCTCGACAGTTGATAGGTTTTCGGAGTTTCGGAGATTGAAGTTTGAAGCAACTTCGATTAGATCGAATTTTGCTTTTCTTTCTCGTTGTCTTTCTTCCTTTCTTTCTCGTTGCCTTTGTTTTTGCGTTAGATTGAATTATGATATTCTTTTTTTTTCTTTTTTTGTTGTTTTGTTTTAAAAACTAATGCAAAATTCTGATTTTTCATTTTTTTTAAGTTGAGGGGTATATTAATCTTTTAGTGTGGTGTGTAAAGAAAAAATGAAAAAAAAAAGAATTTTTATGGTGTGAAAAGAAAATTTGGTAGTGTAAATAGAATCACCTATTCTAAAAATGTAATTTTAAGTTTTTAAACTATTAATTTTATTTTAAAATATTTTATATCTTATTTAATTTTTAAATATTCCTAACTATGTAAAATACTAACATTACTCGTTGTGCAATGCACATATAAAATTTATAAATATAGAGATATTATGTTGTAACAATATTTTAATAGTAATTCATATAAATAGGGGTTAATTACATTTCAATATCCAATATTTGATATTTTTTCACTTATGTCCCGAAAATTCAAAAGTTACAGTCTAATACTTAGGACGTGATTGCCTGATTGGTATGGTGGAATGAAATGGAATAGAATGGTCATTCCTATGTCCATTCCCATTCCGGCGATTGGTATGGTTCAAAATCAGAAATCATCATTCCCGATAGAATCCCTATTCCCAAAGGAAGGAGGATAATCATTCCACTCACTCCATGGCTTTAGCTATTCCCAATGACCAAAAAAATTAATATATGATATATTTATACATAATCATGTATTATAATATTACTTTATTATATTTAGAAAAATAAATCAAAAATCAAATTAAATAATTAATTTATTATTATTATTATTTATTTTCAAAATATAATTTTAAAAATACGTGTTAAAATTAAATTTTGATAGCTTTTATAATTTTATTGAAAAAAAATGAAAGTGATGCCGAAATAAATATAACATAAAAATATGTTATAATACAATATAAAATATTTATGTATTTGATATAATTTAGTATATTCAAATGAAAAATTAAAATGTTAAAGTATTTTTCTATGAAGTAAAAAATATTTTTATTAACTTATACAAATTATTATATATTGATTAATTGAATATTGTAGGATACAAATTTTCAGTAAAATAAAAAATAATATAATTTGCTAAAAAATTAGAAAAAATCATATACTAAAAAAGGAAAATGATATTTAGAAATATAAAAAATAAATTAAGGCATTTGTTGATATTTATTAGCTATTACATACACTTTATTCAATTATAAGAAAATTTGAAAGTACATAAAATATTTATTATATAAGATAAAAAAAAAAAACATTTCTGTAGACATACCAAGCATAAGAATTGTCATTTCATTCAGACCCTCATTCCATTTCTAAGTTCATTACATTCATACCTAATTTCATTCTATCATACCAATCACCTCCTTAATGTTTGACAAATTAACACTTAAATAGAGGTTTACATATAAAAATTACAATTATTTGAAAAATAAATATACATTATACGCCACTTAAAAATATCCAATTATATTTCAAAATACATGAATTTATGGGATAAATAAGATTCATAAATTATTTTCCTAAAAAAATATTCATGAATTTTAAAAGTCAAATGTGCATACATCATTCATGTACATTGTGTGCACATATATATGTATATATATATATATATATCAAATGCAATTTTAGATAAGTATTTCATATAATTTTAAGTTTAATATAATACAGTTAAATAAGTCTAGATATTTTATATAGATATTTAAATAATTTGAAATTTAATGTAGTCATTTTATTACTATATGGAAGTATATTTCTTAAAGATGGTCCTAAAAAATAATACAATGTTACAATACAGAGTTTATTCTTGTTTATAATTGGTCCCAAGTTGGAACCATAACTTTTTAATTCTATAAGAAGGTTGTTCTTATATATGGTATTCTTATATAGAGATTTTACTGTAAAAAGAGAATAATTTGCTATACAAATCTTTTGAGTTTGATGTGTTGAATATAATTCGTGTATGTGTGTTTCTAGTATATCCCCGTGCGATGTATGAATAAGATACGTAAACTTACCATTTTATTTAAATGTCATGGTAAAAATTATCTCTCTAACTATTAAAAGAAGATTACTTGAGCCAAATATAAGAAAAAATGCGATATTAAACATGATGTTCGCTCATGTAACAAAATCTCAATAATCTAAAAAAATCAATCTTTATTGTTAATTGAACTTCATAATCATACTTAAGATGTAAATAAATAAAAGTAGAAAGACACGGTGGATTGGGGAAATATGATTTTATTCATCTGTGTATATCTACAAAATATTACAAGATATATATATATATATATATATATATATATATATATATATATGGCCAGGAGCCAAAACCTTAGAGTGGGACCAAGTAATGTCCATATATAATAAATATATTGGGCAAAAATTCAATTTGATCTGATAACTATTTATGTAGGAGCATTTTGGTCCTTGTTTATCTTTTTGGTTTAAAGTGATCTCATAGCTATTTTGAAGGTTCAATTTGGTCCATGCTTCGATCCTCCAACTAATGAAGACGGAGAAAAATGACGTTAACATTATTCGTTAAAACACACATTTTTCGCACATACTTAGATTATTTCACACATTAACACACTTTTTACACATATATGGATTGAACGCAAAATTTCCTCCATTTTCACAAATAAAAAAATAAAACACATTTTCTTCTATCTCCACATCAACAAATTCGTCCATTTTTTCATTCTCATTTTCATCCAAAACAACATCTTCAGTTTCACCCTCAATTCACTACTTCCATTCACTATGGAGTTTCTGTATCAGTTTTATGCAATTTTTTTGTCCAGTTTTAATTTTTATTAAGGGGTTTCTTGTTTTGTATCATTTTTATGCTAATTTTTCACTACTATTAATATGTGCTCTAAATTCCAGAGGCATTCAACATTGTATTCACTCATCATGGAGTTCAAAGTTTGATCTTGAAAGGGATAGACATAGAGAGAACAGAGGTAGAGAGAGCTCTAATATTGTGAATTCAAAAAAAAAAATGGAATTGGAGAATTCATTAGATGAAAATCTTTTGGATTAGGTGGTTGTATTTGGTGGGATTTAGGATTTTATGATTAAACCCTGACATTAATAGATGATTCTTTGTGAAAATGGAGCAAATTTCATGTTCAGTCCATACGAAGATTCTTTGTGAAGATGAAGAAAATTTCATGTTCAATCCATACGAGGATTCTTTGTGAAAATGGAGAAAATTTCATGTTCAATCAACGTGTGTGTAAAAATGTGTGTTAGTGTGTAAAATAATCTAAGTATGTGAGAAAAGTGCGTGTTAGTGTGTGTTTTAACTGGTATTATAAACGTCGTTTCTCTCCATCTCCGTCAGTTTGAGGATCAAAATAGGGACCAAATTGAACCTTTAAAAGTTATTGGATCACTTTGAACCAAAAAGATAAATAGGGACCAAAGTGCTCATATGCAAACAGTTATATGATTAAATTGGACATTTGTCCTAAATATATTTATAACACTCCCCATTGGACATTACTACGTGATGCTCATGTCTCATTAAAAATCTCGCTGAAAAAACCTGTGGAAAAAAACTAACTAAGAAAAATAGGACATGATATACATTTGAATGTGTTGTATTAATTGACTCATTAAAAACCTTCACCAATAAAACATTATGGGGAAAAATCGGACAAGGAAAAAAATAGTACAACCATTTAGTCTTCAGGGCATAATGTAAACAGGGTCTTTGATCTTTTAGATTATTTTGAAATTACCGCTCCTCCTCAAAACTACAATAATTCGAGCAAGCTTTAAATTTCACAACTATTCTAGAATTTATGTGGGTGAGCAGTTATATGTGTTATGTCAGGTAACCTTTAGCCGACTACTATTCATATGTGCAACACAAATACATTGTCTTAAGAACAGACAATAGGGAATTATATCGCAAGTCGCAATGCCACACAAATCACGAATGTGAAGTATGAACTATCTTTACTAGTAAATATTCTTTTGAGGTATTTTTGTAATGCGATAATCTTTCAGTTATTTAATAATGTATTAATGTATAAAGAAAATATTACCACTACAGATAAAACAAAACTAATCTCAGATATGGCAATATGAGGATATGACATATAACCAACATTTGAATAGTTCACAAATGGCATGTCATTGTTAATTCAACAAATAATATTTATAACTTAAAAATAATGGAGGATATATTAAACGACATGTTAGTGTCTTATTTGTTAAAAATACTAAATTTTGCTAGTAAATTAATTATGAATGCACTACCTGGACAGGTAATCTTGCAAGATAAGATATTATAGTGAACTTCTGGTCCAAAAATATCCTCATTATTCTTAAAGGCAAATCAATACTCATTCACTTTAAGTGATTAGAAAACCATTGGTGTGCTGAGTGAATAAAATTATTTATAGATAAAATATCCAAAACCTTCCTCAAATAGGTTGACTGGTATATAAAATTCATTTTGGGAGATGCTAGATCTACAGGTCGATGCAAGGGTAGGCTTTACCCAAGTCTTTCATTTTAAAATTGTAATACCCCAAAAAAAAAATAGTAATTAATTTTATTATAAAGTAGGAAATTTCATGAAATTAGAATTCAAATTATTTTTGGGTTAGTTAAATTATGGTCTTAGAAGCACTATAAGACGAAGAAAAGTTTCGACCTTAGTTGAACATCTAAGTTAAACTTAGAATTTATAACATCAAGGTAAAATTCATGGGATCATTTTGTTACTAAGACCATTCAAATCGGACTTCATTTTATCTTTCAACAAAAATTTATTTCTTTGCCAATTTTATTAAACTAAAAATATTCCAAGTAAGTCCAATAATTCTACTCACTTAAAGATTTATTTCCAGCCTAATTGAGTCTTATTGTAATCACTCTATTAATTAAATATATGTGTTATATATGGTATTGTTATTAAAAGAAATCAAGATAAATAAATATTATTTAATTAATTCCCTCTACCAATGCATGTTAGTCACTTTGAATTAATTTGGGAATGTTAAGTGTCTAAAATCTAATAGCACCTATATGTGCTCCTAAGTAATATATGTTTAATTCTATATGATTAGTCATATATTATAATATAAATAGTTATAGGTGGGCACGTGTAAAGGTAGGGATGAGTGTGTAAATATGGGTTTGCTTAAGTAATAAGAAAATAATTATAATAATAATAGTAAAAGAAAATTTTAAACCAATTGAAATCCGCCATTTGCAATCCATTTAAAATGGGTTAGTGTACTACATATGTATATGTATGTTGATGTATATATATATATATATAATATAAGGGGGATCGGTTATATATATATTAGCAAGTTGGGAATCTTTGATCAGAAGCAAAAATAGGAAAAAGAAAAAAAAAAGAAAAGAAGGAAGAAAAATTGGTGAGTTACTACCGAAGCCTTCTTTTTCGATTTATATTCTGATCAATTTTCAAACTTTTTAAGTATGCCCGATTTCTAAATTTATTTTTCTTGGATATTAACTTAGTTTCTAGAATTAAATTAGAATTTTTAGAAATTGTAATTAAATTCTAAAATTTTCAAATTTTATATTTTGTTCCAAAAGAAATTCTGAAGTTTATGATTCACTCCTAAATGTTAAACCAAGTTACTCAGTCATTGAAATTAGTTCAATTCATTTTTATCCATTCAATTTTGTTCATGAAGTCTGATAAATTCTCAATTTGAATTGATTCGTTCCGTCAAATGCGCATTATTCGCCCATTTGACTCCATTTCAATTCTAAATGATCTCAAGACATAGGAAATTCCTATTTAAGTTATTTAGGACTTGGGTTGTTACCTCTATTGACCTATTTGAGGATTTTAAGTTAGAATTTTAATTTTATAGGTCGAGACGAGATGAAAGCATAGCAGCATCTCACGCATAAATTACACTATTTATTGAGATCATCCAGGTGGGTTTTTCTATAACTCACAACTATGTTTTAAATTCGTCCATGAAAAGCATGTTAAATGTTTTAATAGCATTGTTTACGCAATGATTGGATGTGTTGAGACTTCATGCATAGAGGAATTCCGACTTACAAGCAAGACGGTTTACTTTGTGACTAAATGTCTAGATAAGTAACCGTAAAGTATCATGTGATCACATCGGGTCTCTCATCCAATGAAGAAGAGTAAACCTTGTTATAAAGAATGTTCATGGTTATTTTCCATGAGTTATGCAATATAATAGTTTTAAAGCATGAAAGTTTATCTTGGACGAATGTTAATGCCCACTGAGTGTTTTCTGGCACTCAACCCAAATATTTTCAAATGTTTTCAGGTCCTGGAGATCGAGCTGGTTGACGATATGTTGCTGGATTGGGTTTTGATGGTTGACCCTTATGTGGTTTTTGCTAAAAACCATCTTTAAACTTATGTTTGTATATTAAATATTAAATGCTTTCGTTGATACTCTGCAAAACCTTTAAGTTAGAAAGTTGTTGACCCCCGTGGTCAATTTTGACTGTATATACAAATATTTTGAATATATATATGGGTTGACGGTGGTGCTTTTAAATGTGTGGCCTGTTTGACTATATATATTTCTTGTTAACAGGTCATTTGGTTATGTGTGAGTTTGTGATTTCGAAAAACCTTGTTGAAAGTTGACTTTGAAAGCACCTGAGTGTGTGGTTCGAACATTTTTAAGTTGAGGTGCTGCCCATTTACAAATTATATATAAAATATTATTATTATTTTTGAAAATTATTTATCACGTAAGCATGTACGTATGTTTTTGGTGACGTCTTGGTCCTAGTGGGACTGGGGCGTTACAGGTGGTATCAGAGCAGGTCTACGTGATTGTAGGCCTGTGATGTTTTCGAAATTGAAATGTTTTGAGTCCTGTGTTATTGAAATGGTTAACCATAACCCAGCAGCTATCGTCTTAGCCGAGCTTACTCCGGGAAGGTACTAAAGTTCATGTTTTGAATTTCTTTAGTGCTCTTATGAAAAGTATATGTATATGATTGTATGCATGATATACAAATGCAAGTGATCTCAATGTGTGATTTAAAGCATGGTGGAAAGTATGATCTAAGCATTGTGAAAGTTATGTTTTACAAAGCATGGTTATCAGTGTTTTCATGTTAAATCCATTTGATGCATAAACATCATCTGAGCTAGTTTTAGACAAGAACTTAGCTGGGATTTGAACATAGATGCACTGAACATAAGTACCTAGCATGACTTTAGAGCTTCTTTAGCTCACTAGAATTTTAGGATCTATATGAATCTAAGTGCGATGTCTCGTTGCCTTAGAATCTTATAAGTGTATTTGTCGATCAAAAGAATCTGATGTATGAAATACATGTATAGGATGCCGCCAAGACGTCAAAATAATCAGGCTCAAAATCCTCCACAAGAAGATACGGCACGTGTTATCGCACAGTTTCGAACATACCAACCTCCGACCTTTAACGGTCAAGGTGAACCGACTGAGGCTGAAGAATGGCTACGAATGATGGAACGCACATTCGCGTACATGGTGTGTACCGACTCTCAGCGCATTGCATGTACAATCTTCCAGCTCACTGGTGATGCTGATCATTGGTAGGAAACGCATAGGAGGTCGATGACGTCTGAGCAATTTGCAAATATGACTTGGGAGGATTTCAAGCAAGCTGTTATGCGGAAGTTTGTTCCCATGTGTTATCGGGATCAGAAAGAAACTGAGTTCTTACAATTAGCTCAAGAAAATATGACAGTGAATGATTATGAACGGAAGTTCAATCAACTATCTAGGTATGCTCCACACCTGACAGACACTGATGAGAAAAAAACTCATAGATTCAAAAGAGGTTTACGAATTAAGATTAGCAGTATCATAGCGGGGCGCGGCATGGCCACGTATGCTGAAACTCTCGAACGAGCTCAAGATGTGGAATCCTCACTTTATAAGAATGAGAACAAGGCTGATGAGCCGAAGGGGAAAAGAAAGTGGGATGATAATAAGAATAAGGGCCGCAGTTTCGATAAAAAGGTTAGGATGAGAGAGGGATCAAATCCCAAAGCACAACAAGAAAAACCATTATGTCGAACTTGTGGAAAAAAGCATAATGGTGAATGTATGAAGGGAAGAAATGTGTGTTATAGGTTCTGGCAACCAAGACATATGGCATATAATTGTCCAATGAATAAGGGAAAAGAGGAGGCTAGGCCAGGTCAACCTCCTGCAAGAAATGCTCGAGCCTTTGCTCTTAATCGACAAGATGCTGCACGTGAGCCTGGAAATATGGTAGGTATGATTAGTATATCAAATATGCCTGTACTTGCATTATTTGACACTGGAGCTTCGCTTTCATTTATATCTGCCGTACTATGCTCTAAACTAAAACTGACTAAGGAAAAACTTAGTGAGGCCTTAGAAGTAAGTATACCTTCGGGGAGGATCTTAATTACTGATCAAATATGCAAAAATATAGATTTGAACCTTGGGTATAGATCACTAAGTGCAGATCTACATGTCTTAGACTTAAGAGACTTTGATATTATCCTTGGAATGGATTGGCTAGAAGCTAACCATGCCACAATTAAGTGTCTTGAAAAGGAGCTAACCTTCCAAAGACCGGAAGAGCCGGAATTCACTTTCCATGGATCAAAGTTGGGAGCTAGAATAAGAGTTATTTCTGCAATGAAAGCAATGAAGATGCTTAGAAGAGAAGGGTGTGAATCGTTCTTAGTGAGTTTGATAATGAACAAGTCAGAGAAGGTGATAATTGATGATGTACCTGTGGTGCGGGACTATAAAGATGTGTTTCCAGAGGACTTGCCAGGTTTGCCTCCGGACAGACAGGTTGAGTTTACAATAGACTTGCTACTAGGAGCTGCTCCAGTATCAAGAGCGCCGTACCGCATGGCACCAAAAGAGTTAGAGGAGTTAAAGGTTCAACTACAGGAACTCTTAGACAAGGGTTATATTCAACCAAGCGTCTCACCATGGGGAGCACCTGTATTGTTTGTTAAGAAGAAAGATGGAACACTCCGAATGTGCATAGACTACAGAGAGTTGAATAAATTAACTATCAAGAACAAATATCCACTTCCCAGAATTGATGATTTATTTGACCAATTGAAGGGAGCAGGTGTATTCTCCAAGATTGATTTAAGATCTGGGTATCATCAGCTTAAAATTCGGAAGGATGATATACCTAAGACTGCATTTCGTACACGCTATGGTCACTATGAGTTTATAGTGATGCCTTTTGGTCTTAGCAATGCACCTGCAGTTTTTATGGGATTAATGAATCGAGTTTTTCACCCATATCTGGATAAATTTGTAATCGTCTTCATCGATGACATACTGATATATTCCAAAAATGAAGATCAACATGTTGAGCATTTGAGAATAGTGCTAGATACACTACGAAGGGAAGGACTTTATGCCAAATTCAGTAAATGTGAATTTTGGTTAAAGGAAGTGGTGTTTTTGGGACACATTGTCTCAGACCAAGGCATTAAAGTGGACCCTGCCAAGGTAAATGCAGTTGGTGAATGGAAAACCCCAACAAGTATACATGAGATACGTAGCTTCTTGGGTCTAGCTGGGTACTATAGAAGATTCATTGAAGGATTCTCCAAGATAGCAAGGCCTATGACCCAGCTATTGAAAAAGGAGAATAAATTCAAATGGACTGATAATTGTGAGAGAAGCTTCCAAGAATTGAAAAAGAGGTTAGTTACTGCACCAGTACTAGCTATACCAGAAGAATCTGAAGGGTTCGTGGTTTTTACAGACGCATCAAAGCAGGGTTTAGGTTGTGTTCTGATGCAAAGTGGAAATGTGATTGCGTATGCATCACGTCAGTTAAAGCCACATGAGAATAACTACCCAACACATGATTTGGAATTGGCCGCAGTGGTGCATGCATTGAAAATTTGGAGACACTATTTATATGGTGGAAAGAGTGTGATTTACTCGGATCACAAAAGCCTAAAATATCTGTTTGAGCATAAAGAGCTTAACATGAGGCAAAGAAGATGGTTAGAGCTGGTCAAAGATTGTGACTGTTCCATCCAATACCATCCAGGAAAGGCAAATGTTGTTGCTGACGCTCTAAGCAGGAAGAATCGAGTAGAATTGAGTTATCTGATCACTCAACAAGAACAAATCACTAGAGACTTTGCCAAACTTAGCATTGAAATTGTAACTCCACCAGATAGCATAAGTGCGCATATAACAACGATGATAATGAAGCCTAACTTGCGAGGCCGAATCGTTGAGGCTCAACAAAAGGATGTCTATCTTGAGAAGATAAAAAGAAGAATAGGTCAAGGAGCCCCAGGAGAATTCGTGGTTGCAGACGATAATGCATTGATGTATGGGAATAGAATTTGTGTGCCACGAAATGAAGAATTGATAAGAGAAGTTTTAGATGAAGCTCATTGCACGCTTTATACTGCTCATCCAGGGAGTACTAAAATGTATAGAGATTTGAGGATGACATTCTGGTGGCGAAATATGAAGAGGGACATTGCAGCGTATGTTGAAAGATGCATGACTTGTCAACAAGTCAAGGCAGAACATCAAAGGCCATCTGGATTGCTCAAACCCCTAGAAATTCCTGAGTGGAAGTGGGAGCATATTACAATGGACTTTGTCGTTGGTCTACCAAAGTCATTACGTGGAAACCATGCCATATGGGTTATCGTTGACCGTTTGACCAAGTCAGCACACTTCTTACCGGTCAAGATGACTTTAGGATTGGATAAACTGGCACAAATTTATGTAAAAGAAATTGTAAGACTTCATGGTGCACCTGTGTCAGTGACATCAGATCGCGATACGCGGTTCACGTCTAAATTTTGGCAAAGTTTACAAAATGCAATGGGCACAAAGTTGAATTTCAGTACAGCTTTTCACCCACAGACTGATGGACAGTCTGAAAGAACAATTCAGACCTTAGAAGATATGCTGAGGGCTGTAGTTATGGATCAAGGAGGAAGTTGGGAGGAATATTTGCCTTTAGTTGAATTTGCTTACAACAACAGTTTCCAAGCGACTATTAGAATGGCGCCTTATGAGGCTCTATATGGTCGAAAATGCAGATCACCACTTTACTGGGATGAAGTTGGTGAAAGAAAGATTTTGGGCCCAGAAATTATACAGAAAACTATTGAGGTTATTGAAAAAGTAAGACAAAGAATGAAAGAGGCCCAAGATCGACAGAAAATGTATGCAGATAAAAGAAGGAAGGATTTACAATTTCAAGTAGGAGATAAGGTGTTCCTGAAAATATCTCCTACAAGAGGCATTGTGCGATTCGGAAAGAAAGGAAAGTTACGGCCTAGATATATTGGACCGTATGAAATTCTCGAACGAATCGGAGAAGTTGCCTATAAGTTGGCGTTACCGCCAAAGTTAGGAGGAATTTATGACGTGTTCCATGTTTCAATGCTTCGAAAATATATTTTCGATCCAAGCCATGTCGTAAATCAGGAAGAAATAGAAGTAAATCTAGATCTAACATACGATGAGTTTTCTATAGCTATTCTCGACAGCAAAGTCCAAAAACTGCGGAATAAAGAGCTAATGATTGTGAAAGTTCAATGGAGCAGACACGGACAAGAGGAAGCTACATGGGAACTTGAAGATCAGATCTTGGCAAAGTATCCAAACCTCATCATGGCAGGTATATTCAATTTCGGGGACGAAATTTCTTTTAAGGAGGGGAGGATGTAATACCCCAAAAAAAAAATAGTAATTAATTTTATTATAAAGTAGGAAATTTCATGAAATTAGAATTCAAATTATTTTTGGGTTAGTTAAATTATGGTCTTAGAAGCACTATAAGACGAAGAAAAGTTTCGACCTTAGTTGAACATCTAAGTTAAACTTAGAATTTATAACATCAAGGTAAAATTCATGGGATCATTTTGTTACTAAGACCATTCAAATCGGACTTCATTTTATCTTTCAACAAAAATTTATTTCTTTGCCAATTTTATTAAACTAAAAATATTCCAAGTAAGTCCAATAATTCTACTCACTTAAAGATTTATTTCCAGCCTAATTGAGTCTTATTGTAATCACTCTATTAATTAAATATATGTGTTATATATGGTATTGTTATTAAAAGAAATCAAGATAAATAAATATTATTTAATTAATTCCCTCTACCAATGCATGTTAGTCACTTTGAATTAATTTGGGAATGTTAAGTGTCTAAAATCTAATAGCACCTATATGTGCTCCTAAGTAATATATGTTTAATTCTATATGATTAGTCATATATTATAATATAAATAGTTATAGGTGGGCACGTGTAAAGGTAGGGATGAGTGTGTAAATATGGGTTTGCTTAAGTAATAAGAAAATAATTATAATAATAATAGTAAAAGAAAATTTTAAACCAATTGAAATCCGCCATTTGCAATCCATTTAAAATGGGTTAGTGTACTACATATGTATATGTATGTTGATGTATATATATATATATATAATATAAGGGGGATCGGTTATATATATATTAGCAAGTTGGGAATCTTTGATCAGAAGCAAAAATAGGAAAAAGAAAAAAAAAAGAAAAGAAGGAAGAAAAATTGGTGAGTTACTACCGAAGCCTTCTTTTTCGATTTATATTCTGATCAATTTTCAAACTTTTTAAGTATGCCCGATTTCTAAATTTATTTTTCTTGGATATTAACTTAGTTTCTAGAATTAAATTAGAATTTTTAGAAATTGTAATTAAATTCTAAAATTTTCAAATTTTATATTTTGTTCCAAAAGAAATTCTGAAGTTTATGATTCACTCCTAAATGTTAAACCAAGTTACTCAGTCATTGAAATTAGTTCAATTCATTTTTATCCATTCAATTTTGTTCATGAAGTCTGATAAATTCTCAATTTGAATTGATTCGTTCCGTCAAATGCGCATTATTCGCCCATTTGACTCCATTTCAATTCTAAATGATCTCAAGACATAGGAAATTCCTATTTAAGTTATTTAGGACTTGGGTTGTTACCTCTATTGACCTATTTGAGGATTTTAAGTTAGAATTTTAATTTTATAGGTCGAGACGAGATGAAAGCATAGCAGCATCTCACGCATAAATTACACTATTTATTGAGATCATCCAGGTGGGTTTTTCTATAACTCACAACTATGTTTTAAATTCGTCCATGAAAAGCATGTTAAATGTTTTAATAGCATTGTTTACGCAATGATTGGATGTGTTGAGACTTCATGCATAGAGGAATTCCGACTTACAAGCAAGACGGTTTACTTTGTGACTAAATGTCTAGATAAGTAACCGTAAAGTATCATGTGATCACATCGGGTCTCTCATCCAATGAAGAAGAGTAAACCTTGTTATAAAGAATGTTCATGGTTATTTTCCATGAGTTATGCAATATAATAGTTTTAAAGCATGAAAGTTTATCTTGGACGAATGTTAATGCCCACTGAGTGTTTTCTGGCACTCAACCCAAATATTTTCAAATGTTTTCAGGTCCTGGAGATCGAGCTGGTTGACGATATGTTGCTGGATTGGGTTTTGATGGTTGACCCTTATGTGGTTTTTGCTAAAAACCATCTTTAAACTTATGTTTGTATATTAAATATTAAATGCTTTCGTTGATACTCTGCAAAACCTTTAAGTTAGAAAGTTGTTGACCCCCGTGGTCAATTTTGACTGTATATACAAATATTTTGAATATATATATGGGTTGACGGTGGTGCTTTTAAATGTGTGGCCTGTTTGACTATATATATTTCTTGTTAACAGGTCATTTGGTTATGTGTGAGTTTGTGATTTCGAAAAACCTTGTTGAAAGTTGACTTTGAAAGCACCTGAGTGTGTGGTTCGAACATTTTTAAGTTGAGGTGCTGCCCATTTACAAATTATATATAAAATATTATTATTATTTTTGAAAATTATTTATCACGTAAGCATGTACGTATGTTTTTGGTGACGTCTTGGTCCTAGTGGGACTGGGGCGTTACAAAAATACTTCGTCTTTAGACATGAGTTAACTATTATCACAATAGATGTTGCGATCTTATACAATAAATTTTAAATTCATCAAAGATTTTCATATAAATAGTATCGCCCAATGACCCATACAAACATGTGATTGCAACACCCATTAATTACTTATCCAATGCTAAAGTTATTGCCAAAAATATTATATATGTAGCGGAACATAATGTTATTGTTAATGGGATGATAAAATTTATTAAATCTGGGTCTCTGTGTAAACTCATAAACTACAACCTCGTTTTATATCCCACCACCTTATTATGTCATTTTTTTTTCTTTCGCATAAATGTTTATCTGTGTCCTACTAGGATAATAATTATTTAGTGGGTTGAGTTTTACCTCAATTGTAACTTTTGATTTTAGAGTACTTCTAACAATCAATTTTCACATTAGATTATGTATCCAAATTACCATTGTAAAAGCAATTGCGAAGGCAAATGTGTTGTCGACAACTATGATATTTATACATTGTAAGTTTCTCCCATATTTATAAAATGTACGGTACCTTCAACATTAATATTTACTAGATCATTGACATTTCTCATAATATTTTAATCTAGTTGTTCAGTAATCTCAGTATTATGATTATTTGGTGCACGTGTAAATGTACTGAGATGTTTGTCTTAGAATGATCCTCTTCGAGAGGTTCTAGGAGTTATTTGTATATCTTTGATTTTGTTTTTCACATATTTTACATTTCAAATACATTTTTGCTTCTAGCATCAATGAACTCTTTCGCTTCTAACATTTAGTAATGTAAATCTATGCAGAACTTTCATCATTTGTAATGCAAATATATGATATTTGATCACTCAATTATGATAATTTTTTGTAATTAATAACATGGCGAACTTCTAATTCATCTAGTTCATAAAATTCAATGTTTATTTCAACAAAAAAATTATCGGCATTATTTCATTCATATCCCCCTAATGCCGATAAATGATTATAAAATCAACGTACCAATTTATAAATTGATCATCAATTATTGGCTTAGATATGTTAAATATGACATATTATACACTTTCTTTTTCTTTAGTTAGAGCCAATATATGTATGTTTTGGTGGTGATAAAAATAATTCGTAGACAAAAAATGTTTCTTTTATTATTCATGAACTAATGTAAAAATGGAATGACTCAAACACTCATGTCATATATAATTTAAAAGTTTTGGGTCTTTAAATTTATTGCAACATAAATAGTTTGATTAATAAAATATACAAACTTTAATAACTTTTGAAACTCAACTAGAGTAATATTCAAATCAAGATATAAAATATAATAAATATTAATTTATCATCAAAATAATCGAGTTATACTCAAGTAATCATTGACATCACCATTTGTGTTATTTGTTGGTGGTAAATTGACATGACTGAGTTATGTTTCATAACTTTGAAGATAATAAATAGTATCATAAAATTCAACTCTAACAACCTCTAGGAGAACTTTATAAGTCATTAGTCTTGTTGGTCCCGGGATAGTCGATATCAGTTTAGAGGGGGGGTGAATAAACTGATTCAAAACTTCAAAAACTTTTGCTTTAGATGCGGAATAACAGGGCCCTTTGACTCGCTTAGTGAAACTTATCTATGCACAAACTTGTTGATCAGTTAAGACAGTTTGAGTGCAGCTTGTGTGATATTGTGTGCAGTTCAAAGATATGAAATAATCATAATAGTGCAGCAAACAATCGATTTATAGAGGTTCGAAGTCTCAAACTTCTATGTCCTCTCTTCCTTCCGCAGAAGGGCAACTTCACTATATAACTTGAGTTTCTTTACAAATTACACAATGAAGGACAGTTGGCTGAACCTGGTAACTGCTCGCTACCTCAGCGGGTTGACGGCTCACACTTGAAGTCCCTAACTGCTCGCTATGAAGGTAGGTTCTATTGTCGTCTTTATAAGGTTTTAGATCTCTTTCGATCTTCAAGAGGTGAGTCTTGAACAGGGGTTATCAACTGATTTGCTCCTTCAATTGAGCTGAGTAGTTGATCGTTATATTGCTGGAACTGAGAAGGCTGCCCTGGCTGGATCGTCAACAGCTGGCTGAATATCTTGATTCTGTGAATTCTTCTTCTCAGTTGGACTCTCGCAGTTTCTATCAAAAGCTGAACTTGAGCTTGAGTGGGAGGGAGAAAGAAAAGCTCTTGCTTGTATATGCGAAAGTTGTGTAGGCAAAGAGTTGAGAGTTGGCCAAGAGTATTTTAAACTCCGATTCACTCGTCTTTTATAGAGGAGTGATTTTATGACCGTTGAGTTCCATTGTCCATTGATCGGTGGCTCTGTTGGCTCATCAATGGAAGATGGTCTTTAATGATCGCTTGGAGCTTTTGGGAAGTAGCCGTTACTCTGCCAATCGATCTTCAATAAGTTCCAGGATCTTTGTAGGAGCATTTATTCCAAGATTCGCTGTTTAAGTAATAAACTCCAAGGTTCTCTGGCTTCAGCTTTCTTGCCAGTTTTGAGTTCCAATTGGCAATTCTGGATTTGTCAGCTCAGTTTGATTATCGCTCCAGCCGGCAGTTCCAAGCTTGTCAGCTGAGTTTGGCTGTTGCTCCAGTTGGCAGTTCTGAGCTTGTCAGCTGAGTTTGGTTGTTGCTCCAGTTGGCAGTTCTGAGCTTGTCAGCTGAGTTTGGCTATTAGTTGGATACTTCCAGTCTCTAGCTTAAACTGATGCTTTATCAGTTTCTTCAGTCTTTAGTCAACTCTTTTTTCCTTCAACTCAGCTGACTTGGTTGTCAGCTTGTTTTGACTGGTATGACTCCTCAGCTGAGTTGAATTTTGACTGGATAACGTATCCTTCAGCTTGTAGACCATTCTTCAGATTGGTTGACTTTGACTCTACTTGAGTTCCTTTTTTATGCCCTGGATTGGTCAGCTCCGATCTACAACTTGAATTTTAGTCAGTTTTTCATAACTAATTTTGACATCTCATCAAAACCTGATCTAGGGGTTCCTTGATAGTTTTTCCTAACAAGTCTCCCTCTCAAAAATATTTTTTTTAGTAATATAATTATTGTAAATAATTGAATTGAACGATCCTTCTGAGATTGCATAATTTTTCTAAGAAATAACTGTTATAATTTGTTACCTCAAATATTGTGAAAAATAGAAAACAAGTGCAAAGTTAGGCAATATTGCGGTTTGTGTTACTCATTGTACAGACAAACATTGTCATGAGAATTTATTGAACATTTTGCACAAAAATAACTTTAAAACATAAGCAACAAACAACTTGTGAAAAATATCAATATGCAGATAATATACTTGATGTTAAAGCTAGTGTAACCACTATGCTTTCAATACGCAACAGAAATTTAAAGAACAACTTGCACAAAAATTAATTTTAAATCACATACCATCAGTTTGTGATTGTTCAGGGTAAAATTCACTATCGCAAGTGATAAAACACAACACAAATTCACTCCATTAACAACACTGCATGAAACATACTAGGAACCTAATCTAGCTTCATTCACTCAAATAATTCATCTCAAAATCACTATCTAACATCTAGATAGCTAAATAATGTATCGACTCGAAGAGCTACTAACAATCAATCTAGCAGTACCTACACACACAACTAAGATAAAACATATCTACAGTTGATCCATATAGTAGATCTCATATAGAGTTGAATGTTGACGAGCTCTAGTAGACACAGATGCAAGGTTTAGGTTTTCTCACTACTCAAGGTGATATTTTATCTATTTACATAAAGTCTTTAGGGATGGGAACTGATATTATATTGCTCTTCAAGCTCCATCAGTTTTTCCCATGATTTCTCTTCAGTAGTAGATCAGTGTTAAACTCTTTCAGCACAACATCCACGTTCACACACGATCTCCAGCTCTGCATAACTGCTCCAGTAACCCACTAACAGATAGTGTAAATTCGACAAAGGAGGAGTGAGAGATCATGGTCCCTGAAAAATATGACCTAACTTTGACTATTTCAAAATTAAGTTAATCCGCAATTTTAACCACTTTTATCCACATATTAAAACATAATCACATGGATATATTTAATTAATTAATATAAATAAAATAATCAGATCAATTAAAATAAATTGATCCTAAAAATTAGAAAATGATATGATTAAATTTTAGATCCACCGATCGATGTTATAGTCGATGTTATGTGCAACAATCATTGTATCATGTCTCCACGTCATGGAATGCATCCACTCACCACTACTTTTATAACTGTCCACTAAGTCTTTAACCTGCAGACATACGTTAGAGCACAAAGGTATTGGAGAAGTGTTCTTTAAAAATAGAAACCACTTTGACTAAGTTAAAACCTAAAAAAGTGAATTATTTCTTTTATCTCACTTAACATATCCATTCAAATCGTGTGGATAAATTAAATATCAGTCCTAAAATAAATTATGGATAAATATTAAAATATAAATCCATAAATATTAAGAAATGATAAGATTATCGAAGTTGGAACAAACTGTTATGGAAATGACGGAACACCATTACATGCATCATTAACTTTGATGTCACATCTTTTGCACCCATTACCAGCTAACCACTTTCACACTTTCTACAAAATTAAGGAAGATGTATCATCCTTCCAATATTCAGTACCTGCAAGGCAGTTAGATAGAGTGGGGAAGAGAAAATAGTGGTTCCTTAAAAGTAGTAACCGATTTTAACTAAGTCAAAAACAAATAAATATCATCCTTATCCACTAAGATTATACCTAATTTCGTGAATATCATAAGATGATAACTATCCAAATATTAATCAGATCAATTTAAGCAAATTGATTCTAAAATCTAGAAAATGATAAGATTAACTCAAAACTGGTTTGATCGATGTTATGGAAAATGAATGTAACATTCACTACAACATTGACTAACAATGTTACAGATGATGTGACCAACATTTATTTCCAACATTAATATTTTTATTAAAGTTTGGATTTATAGGATGATGACAAAAGACGAATGTTTTTCTCTCAATATAGATAGTGCTAGCTAGAATTTAAAATATTTCATTAAAACTGGAGAAAGGAAATTGAATTTCAAGTTCATAAATTTATATATAATGAAATCATTATAGGCAAGCGCTAACTCATGTAAATCATATTTAATCAAAATTATTTCAATTTTATAACATAATCAAACAATTCTAAAAACACTCACAATATTATCATTTACAAAATATAATTATACATATTAGTGCATATATAATATTTATCCTTAAGGAAATAAACCATCTATTCAAAAATAACCTGATTAAACAAATTGAATATATAAATAATATCTAATATGTGCGAAAACAATATATATTTCCCAAGTTAAGGTTGTGCCAGAGTTAGATGATAGCTTAATTATCAATTTGTCAAAAAATATTAATTATGCTCATAACTTTATCATGAAACCATAGGTATGAAAATATATATATATATATATATATATATATATAGGAGTTGGTTCAAATAAAAACTTATCTTGGTGTGAAAACTGCGGACTGTGTTTCTTTAGTGTATTTTTAGTGCTTTTCTTTATGTATTTTGATGCTAATTTTTTTTAATGCTTTTCTTATTGTGTTTTGGTGCTAGATGTTTTTAGCACCAAAATACAGTAAAAAAAGCACTAAAAGTACACTAAACAAGCACAGTCCGCACGTTTTCACACCAAGATAAGTTTTTATTATAACCAACCCCTATATATATATCAATTTTTTTTAAAGAAGAACACCCCTAATAGGGGTGGGGCATTTGGCACCATGCCCAACCTATATATAAATCGTAAAACATCTCGTACAAAGTCATAGGTGGAATGTACCCCAAAAGTGAACACACCCCTAACCAAGTACTCGAATTGGAAATAAAGCAACAACTAAATGAGGATGCAACCACAGACCGGATACTAACCCCAAAAAACAAATAAAAAACAGAACGTGGAGCACAACCCAAAACTGACTGCAACTCCAAACTGGAACTAATAGAAAACAAATACAAGACACAAACGTGGAACATCACCATCTAACTATATCTAAAACGAAAGTTGGGATAACCCAACTGATCCATCCTCACCAGGGAGAACAAATATCTAGGAGCAGAACCTGGATCATAGAAGGTAAGCGTAAGGGTCTAAACCCCCTACTAGCCAGAAAATCAGCTGCCCGATTCCCCTCACGATGGATGTGGGAGAACTGAACATGTTGTCCACAACACAACATACGAATGGACGTCAACGTGTGTCGAGTCACAGCAGAACCGGGCTAGCCCGACTACAACACCGACACCACTGAAGCATCATCCATCTCTATCCAGATGTGATCTGAATACTGCACAGCGAGTCTCAGCCCATGAAGTAGTGCCTGGAACTCAGCATCGAAAGGCACCTCAGGAGGTCACCACGACGACACCATTCGAGACTGGAGAGATCTCAGAACAGGGTCTGCGACGGGCATGAAAGGCACCTGCGGGTAGCAGCCCAACCAATGCTGTGGAAGAAGCTTCCCGGTCGAAACCAAAAGATGGAGGTGGCGCTGAACCTACCAAATAATATGAGACACGAGTAAAGAAACACCGCGATGCTTGCGGCTGTTCCTCTCCGTCCAAATAAACCAAAGTGCAAGACAATGAATCAAAAAATTGATGTGTTTCGGAGAGGATCGTGGGAACAACCCCCTCCAAAATTCGAGTGCCTGTGTAACTGTATGTGCATGTGGTGCAGTGGTGTAAAACCAAGATACAACAAATGCCCAAACTGATTTCGCAGACTCAGACCAAAGAAAGACATGCTCTAAGGACTCGACCTGCGGATCACGACAACACTAACAACGGGAAGCAAGATGAAATCTACGAGACTGGAGATGCACATCAACAGGGACTCTATTATGTAACAGACGCCAGAGGAAAACCGAGATAGAGGTCATGATATATATATATATATCATGACTTGTATAACTTTCCCATTATCCATTTTGAATGATCTTACATGAAATTTAATCGAGTCAAGTTGAATTTTGATAAGTACATTTATTTCATTTATTAATTGCCTTATTTAGTATTAAAAGCCTTTTGTTTCTTTGTACATATGTTTTAATTGAAGTTAAATCCATTGTTTAAGTGTTTTTCTTATTAAGGTGCCTTAATAGATAAAAATGATCTCAAAGGGATGTAAAAAAACTAAAAATTGGTGATTTTACCGAAGTGGACTACAGGAGTCGAGAAAAGATAAAAATAGAAGCAGAAAATAAAGAACGAGGTCAAACGTGGCCTAGGAATGCAATCTCCTCGGTCGCGACTCGTAAAGGAGCCGAACTCAGCCCTCAAACGCGACCAAAATCTCACGGTGTAGAGCTTTCAGAGGTGAGAATTCATTTGGCTAAAACGCAGCCTGAAAACGCTACTACCTCAGGTCGCGTTTCAAGGCACATGACCCTGCTAACCCTAGCATGATAGGAATGTCATATTTTCGAACTTCGTGGAGGTGTTTTTCTTTACCCGAAGCGCGACCTCCAAGTGTGAGTACCTGAGGTCGCGCTCCAAAGCATTGCCGAACGTGGCATCGAAACGTGTCCCCCTGCAGTCGCATGCCGATTGAAGAATCCCAATTTTTGTTATGTTTTATCTTTATTTTCATATTTGTAAAAAATCTAGTATAAAATATTTATTTTAAAAATTTGAAACGCACGCATTATATTCAATTTTTCACTCACTTTTGGAGAACATAGAGAGAAGCAATGAAATGGAATCTATCTTGAAGAACTTTGAAGAGGAGTTTGGCTTGATTTGGGTTTAATCATCTCCTTAACTTCTTTTTAATTTGAGATGGATGCTTTTAGCTTTTTCTTTGTAATGGGTTTGATTGTAAACATGGTTAGCTAGAGCTTTAAGGCTATAGGATATGGAGATACCTTATAAAGTTGCTTTTTATCTATGGGTTATGTTAATTTGTGGTTTATTCAAGCCTTTGTTTCTAAATTTATTGATTACGATGTTAATTGAGTGGCCTCCAATTAATGTCTATTGTTATGATTTACATTATTTGAGAGAGTGTGTGCTAATGAGAACTAAGGATTCAAATCTAGTTTCTTATGTCTTCGAGAGGAGGATAAACAATTGGAAGAATCAATGGCCTTTTGTGCTTTTGGAAAATGCAATCTAAGAATGTGTTAGTGTTAATCCGATGATTTGAGCAATTGAGCAATGTGCACATGTCCTAGAGTTTACCCATTTCCTCTTGTTTTTCATCTAAGTTTCCTAAGGTGTATGATCCATTTATTGTTTTTTTAGCTTCTTATTTATTCAAATTGTTGAACAAAACCAATTTTTATTTTGAGAATCTAGATAATCTAAGAGTCGTTGTAGTGGTATTTGAATTTTTTATTTAAAAACCGATTTTCTTGTGGTTCGACCTCGTAACATCATTTTCTACAATATTCTTATACACTTGTGAGCACAATGCGAGACTAAAACAAAATATCACACAACAAGTTTTTGGCACCGTTGCCGAGGAAATTGATTATTAAATTAATGATGCAATATCATGATAATGATTGTGTGATTAATTTAGACATTTTATTTTTATTTTGTTGATTAGTACTCATCCTTTCCCTATTTGATAAGCAGTGCATGCGTGCGTACGAGATCCCAAGGTGAGCCACTCATTGTGATGTAACCTAGACAATGAATCTAAGACAAATTGATACGCAAGCGGAAAACTTCTATAGGACTCGAACAACGTCAGTGAAAAGAAGGAATTCAATCCGACTAGCTAACAAAATACACGACTAAAAAATAAGAACAAAGACTTGATTAATAAATTGAAATTTAGACTCAATAAATAGACTCCTAGGATACCTAGATAATGACTTAAATAAGCAAAACACAAATACCAAATAAATATAAAGAACACGACTAGGATATGAATGGAGTGATGGATGAATTTTAGGCATAATTAGGGTTAGGGTTCGTGGGCGATGAAAGGGATGAATCTTACGTGTTATGGAGATGATATCACGATGAGATGATGATGAATCGATGATGAAATTGGCTGGAAAGATGGAGGACAAACGGCAGCATGTTGATGAAGAACGGTGATGGTGATTCATAACTCTATCGGACCTGTAGATTAGAACCCACGAACACGATGTTTGATACTCCTCGATTGTTAGCAATTCACCCTAGGTCTTGGAAGAACTAGAAAGAACTTTAAATAGGACTTAAAGATTTGCTCGATCAATAAGAACTTGTGTTTTCGGTCGATCAACAGAAGATCGGTGAGACAATTGAAAAATAAACTTCAAATATTTAATCAACATCTAAAAAAAATAACATAAGGTTCTCGTATTTATACTAAAGTTATGGATAAAAATCTAGAGGCCAAATAACAAGGTATGGCCGAAAATAAAGAGTCCTATTCTAGATAGGATTGTTTCCTTAATTAAAAACCGTTTTTAAGGAATAATCCAAAACATATAAAAAAATAAGATAATAAAAATCCTAAACTAGATAAAATAAATCCAATTGGACTTGGGCTTCAAAGGGGTGAATTAAATCATCAATTGGACTGATCCAACACTTGATCCAACACACCACTTCATCAACTTTGGTCTTCTTGGACTGGATTTTCAAACACTTGTGTTCTTCATGCCTTGATCTTCTTCATCTTCAATGGACAACATAACAATCCATTTTAGGCTGCCATGGTGCGTTTCTTCTTCCTTGGTTAGCATGGTCTCATTCTCATCACATTAACTTATATTTGGATATCGAGGCAAGAAGTAGGCACAACAACACAAGGAGAAAAAGAATGGCATGAGCAAATCAATGTGATCTTATTCATCAATTGCAACAACAATTAGAGAAGATGCAATAAAAGATGAGAGAACAAGAAGATGCTCGTGCAGTGGAACCTCCTCTAATCAATGAGTTATTCACTTCCGAGATCACTCATGGAGATTTTTCGAGGCCAAGGATAGGCCAATAATTTTGAATTGAAGCCCGATCTAATATCCATGGTGTAACAAAATCAATATGGATGGTCTACTTTTTGGAATTGTGTGGAATGATCAAGATGAACGGAGTTCAAGAGGGTGATATTCATCTCTACATTTTTCCTTTCTCACTGAGGGACGAGGCCAAATTGTGGTACCAATCTTTGAAGAAGTGATCTATTGAGAGTTATGAGCAATTTGCTCATAAGTTTCTACAAAAGTTATTTCCCTTTGGCATTACTTTGAAAGTCAAATGATACATCACACAATTCCGACAATATGAGGATGAGACCCTTTACGAGGTGTGTGAGAGGTTTAGAAATATGTTGAGACAGTGTTATAACCACAGATTCAGGGTAAACCACCAACTGTGCATTTTCTACAATGGGTGCAACGTAGAATTGAAGATGTTATTAGATGCATAGGTCGGGGAATGTCTCTTGAATAAGGGACATGACCAAACCATCCAAATTATTGAAGATATGGCCACCAATAGTTACTAATGGACGGGGGAGGGGAAAGTGAAAATTATGAAGCGTGTCGCCTTGGTGGAGGAAAGTGACCTGATCTCAAAATTAGAAGCTCAACTTTCCACCTTGAAGACCACCATCAATAGCCACTTTGATGCACTATCAAAGCCATCATTAGATATATCTCTTAGTGAGCAACAATTGGAGAAGGCCAACTTTGTCAATCAAGAAAGACCTTACAATCAAGGCTTTAGACCCCAACAAGGAAACGAGGGACCTAAGTTTGAAATCATACTTTATTTATTTATTTATTTATATTCATGTTATGGATATTATAAATTAAATAAATTAGTAGGTCAATTTAATATTCTTCTAGATCCCTGTTGTAGCCTAAATAAGACCTAAGTGGACTAGAGAATGGAACAAGTGGAGAGGCCCAAACCCATTAAGATTTAGGGGGCATAATTTCCCCCCCTCTATTAATTAGAGAGAGTGATGCAGATTGTGCTGATGAAGTGTTAGATCTCATTAGAGTGCCGGAGGGTCCCGAGACTCGACTAAGGGCCAGAAGTTCAAGGAAGTCCTCAACAGATTTATCCAAGAAGAATGGCACCGAGAAGCATCAAGGAGACCGGTTGAAGGAGCTGAACCCGAGCCCATGTAGAAGGTATTGATTTATACAGATGATTCACGAGCTCGAGTCACGACCCAGTTCGACCGAGATCCTACAAAGGTCACTCAAGAGAGGGGTGTTTCTTTGATTCATTCGCGAGTGATGACATGGTCATGAATCGGAGTGCCACATCAATTCCAGGTGTGTCACGATCTCATTCACAAACTAACATGTCGCGCGCAAAGTCGCGAACAAACTGAGTGTTTCAGATTTTATGTATTATTTTTAAATTTGGGCTTGTTTTATTTCCTAGTTGGTTTAGAACTTATTTAGGTTTAGGTTTACTTTTGTTCCACCTATAAAAGGATGTAAACTATTATTTTGGAGACAATTTATCATTCATTATTTTCAGAATAGACGTGAGTTTATTTTATTTTCTCTCTAGATAATTTATCCGGGTTCCATAATAACATTGTGAGATTCAACCGACTTATCAAACAAATTCACATCCCCATTTATGTGTCATCACCTATAATCCAAGTTCGTATTTCCAATCTTTAACGAGTTGCGGGTCAATATTCGTGGTTCTTCGTCATTGTGAAGCTAGGGTTTCAGATTCTTCATTCATCCATTCCATGTAACCTGATACTCATGAGAAGAGATTCATCGACGTCATCAATCCACCGACGATCATCAAAGAGGCATGAAATTTAGCATCATAATATTATGCTCACTTGATTCCTTAGGGTTTTCATACATTCTGGTAGTTCGTAGCTCACCCTACATCTATACCAGGTTCAGGAATACAACAGAAGATCGAGAAGTAGAATATTGGAGCTGTGACATTTCAAACACCAAGGAGAAGTAAATTGCCATTTGTAACTAGGGGTGGGACGGTAAGGTATACCTTACTTTTTTCACCATACCTTTACCTTACCTTACCTGTACGGTATGGAGAAAATCCATACCGTTACCTTACCTTAACATTCGGTATACCTTCCAACGGTATACCTTAAGTTCGGTATGAAAAAATGGGATACCTTTACCGTACCTTTATTTCGGTATACCTTACCGACATCGGTATACCTTACCAATATCGGTATACCTTATATGTTGGTATACCTTACTGACATCGGTATACTTTATCCTACTATCTTACGATATATCTCATATATTTATTAAATATATGAGCACCCCTAATAACGATCAAAATTCAACAAAATAAAATAAATCTTCTCATGCAACGATATTCAAAATCCAATAAAACAAAACATATACTTAGAAATCGTAAGAATTATTTACTAAGTATTAATTAAGAACATATTTAGAATTACTATACATTAAGTATAACATAAGATTAATTAGAAGTGTTTGATATTATAAATTTACTAGATATTTATAAATGTATAACATATTTACTAAGTATTATATATCAATCATGTTTTTATAATTAATATAAATTGTATAAAATATTATAAACTTACTATATATTTAATTTCAAATCGTCTACTTAGAAATCGTAAGAATTATTTACTAAGTATTAATTAAGATCACATTTAATTATCATTATTATGAATTAAGTATAACATAAGATCAATTATAAGTGTTAGATATTGTAAATTTACTAGATATTTACATATGTATATAATATTTACTAAGTATTATATATCAATCATATTTTTATAATTAATATAAATTGTATAAAATATTATAAACCTACTATATATTACAAATTTCAAATCATTTACTTAAAAATCGTAAGAATTATTTATTAATTATTAATTAAGAACATATTTTGAATTACTATACATTAAGTATAACATAAGATTAATTATAAGTGTTTGATATTGTAAATTTACTAGATATTTATAAATGTATAACATATTTACTAAGTATTATATATCAATCATGTTTTTATAATTAATATAAATTGTATAAAATATTATAAACTCACTATATATTACAAATTTCAAATCGTTTACTTAGAAATCGTAAGAATTATTTACTAATTATTAATTAAGAACATATTTCGAATTACTATATATTAAGTATAACATAAGATTAATTATAAGTGTTTGATATTATAAATTTACTAGATATTTATAAATGTATAAAATATTTACTAAGTATTATATATCAATCATGTTTTTATAATTAATATAAATTGTATAAAATATTATAAACTTACTATATATTACAAATTTTTAATCATTTACTTAGAAATCGTAAGAATTATTTACTAAGTATTAATTAAGATCACATTTAATTATCATTACTATGCATTAAGTACAACATAAGATTAATTATAAGTGTTAGATATTGTAAATTTACTAGATATTTACATATGTATATCATATTTACTAAGTATTATATATCAAGTTCAAGTATCTATAATTCACACACACATACATATATTTATATAATATTATAAATATACCGGTATACCGTTATAATGGTATATACCGCACCAAAGGTATATACCGGTACAATGATATATGCCGTACCAACGGTATATACCGGTATAACGGTATATGCCGAACTAACGGTATATACCTAAAAAATTCGGTATACCATCGGTATCGGTATATGCCGGTATACCTCGGTTTTTAAAATTCTATGCTGTTACCTTATTGAAAAATTTCGGTACAGTATTATACCTTACCGAAAATACCGGTATACCTTAAAGTCCGATATTTCGGTATTTTTTTCGGTACGGTAAGTACGGCATGATGGTATGACGGTATGTTTTCCCAGCCCTATCACTGTAACACCCCGGTCCCGAGAATTAGGATGGGGACACTATAAGAAAAATAGAAGGAAAAATGTAGCATAATCCAAAATCCAGAGGGTCCTCTGTAATGTCCCAGTCCCAAAAGAAATAATAAATGAGGGTCGGGGTGTTACTAAAAAAGGAAGTACTATTTAGAATAATCAAATGAAATGGTTTTAGAACAAGAATAAGTTATATTCCCCATAAATTTGGGCAGTATAACATCTGTAATTGGAAGAAATCCATGTCTTTCAACGTATCAATGAAGTCAAATGATTCAATCAGTCAAAAGAATGCCTATTCATAGGCTAATCAAATTTAAACAGAATCCAACAATTAATAAATAGGATTCTGACTCCTCAACTAAACAGGACCTCTTCATAGGTCACAACCACTAAGACCCATCAATAGGTCAGAGGCAAATAAACTATTTTATGTCCCATTCATAGGATAGAAACAATTAATCAAGTTAAGACTCATTCATAGACCCACTAGAAAATAAACAGAATCCAAGACTCAACCAAATAGGACCTACCCATAGGTCGAAAACTGTAAAGGGACATGCTTAGATCTATGGAAAATAAGTGGGACTTTATTTACTATGATTCAAATAAGGTATACAATTCAGATAAGCCCAAAAATAAAACATAACATGCAATCATACTATGGGGCAACTGTATCAGAGTTTGTTGGTCCTGGTGCGAGTCTATGTCAGTTTAGAGGGGGGGTGAATAAACTGACTTAAAAACTTTAAGCTTGTGTGGAATATAGGGCCCTGACTCGATTATGACAATTTATCCGTACACTTAATCAGTTGAGACTGATGGCCTGAAGGCTTTGCTTGTCACTGCAACTTGTGTGCTATTGTGTGCAGTTTAAAAACATGCAAAAGCTTAGATGATGTGACCCGGGGCTAATGACACGACGAGACACAAAAATACGCGGAAGCTAAGGATTGAAACTACGTCGGTGAAGTAAGGATTCTATACTCGAATATCTAGACGACTACGACTCAACTAAAATACCTAGACAATATCACACAAAATAACACAAATCCAACAAAGTGAGGGCTGTTTGGGACGGCTATGATATTGGTAAGGGTGATGGAATTTCGATGATGATGATTAGGTTTAGAAGGGTTAGAGCAGATAGGGTATGATAGAGTTGTAACGGACTTACGGATTGAACGAGACGAAGACGAACTTGAACACGAACGTGGCTGGACTTGAAACGGACGTGGATGGTGATGTTTGACATTGAAGTTGGTGGCTGGGCGATGGAGGTGTTGTGATTTGCAACCCGATTAATCCCCGACGTATCTTGTACGACGAAAACGAATCTCAAAGTTACTCTTCGGTAGCGAGTTCACCCTAATTCCTCGTGTGAATTAGAACGTTCCCTTGATGTAAGACTCAAAGTTGCTAGGCTTCAAGAATGAGTATTTTCGACAGAAAACAATCAAAAGCTTTGAACGGTTGAGACACAAATTGAATGCAAAAGCAATTTTAATCAATAATGTCTAAAATAACAATATAACATGGTTCCCCTATTTATAGGACTATGGGGAACGAAAATAATAAGATAAAAAGGCCTAAAAATTGATCCAAAAGAGATCTCTAACTATACTAGGAAGATACCTAAACTAGAATTCTATTCAAGGTAGGAAATTGCCTTAAATACAATTCTAGTCAAACCTATGATATTATGAACGAAAATTACACTTATTAATTAATTAAAAACTGATCTAAACTATAGTCTAAAGTAATTAAATAAATACTATAGTCTTGATAATTAATTCTCGAACAGGCGCCTCTGGTAGATAAGACATGGTCACGCCTTATTCGCCATAACCTCCTGGAATATCATCTTATTTAAATCTTCCAATTTTCGACCAAGTATGCTTCAATTCATCAAAGTATGATCCTCATCTTCAATTGAAAGCATAGTAATGATCTTGGGACGGCTTTGAACATTCACTTCTTTGGCTTCTTCGACTTTGACTTCAAAACGGACACCAATCTTTGTGTTGGTTCTTCAAACCTTGATCTCCAATCTTTAATTGTTAACAAAGTAACAATCTTGGAGCTTCTCTCAACTCCTTTGTCATCTTCCAACTTCTTACATACAAATGCTTGGAAAAATCCTTGCCATTGTATTGCTTGAAGTCATGTAAATGACCCACATATTTACAGCTTCGGGTAAGGTTTTTCAAGGCTTATCGTGGACGTATCATTCCCCTCCTCTTGATAAGAATTCGTCCTCGAATTCAAAGCTCCGGGATCAAAGACGAACACGAACTGGCCATCAAATTCTTTTTGCACAAGCTGCATAAAACACATCTTCATGAACATGAACGAGAACATTCCACTTGTGTTAATCATCCAAAACTCTAGCATAGATTGCCTTGGCATGATATTCACGTTCAAACTTGGTGGTACATCAACTTCTAATGGAACATCTTCAACAACTTGTAAAATAAAGATATCACAAGAAAACGGTAGACAAAAAATGTTAGAACTCGATGGAGCTGCCATGCTAGCTTGTTTGAGCTCTTCATAATCTTCAACCATTGTCTTACGAATGTCATTCTCCCTTTCATAACAAGGTTGTATCTCCAACAACTCTTGAACTTCTTCAGCTTCCTCAACTGCATCATGGATCTCCAAATTCACAATTTGTAGTTTATCCTCCATACAATCTTTAGGACTTGTCATCTCCATGGACAAAACATCCAAACTGCAATCTTCTATACTTGTCTTCTCCGGATTAGTAATTTCGAGAATGGGCACCTCTTCATCCACATGAATGGAAACTGACTTCTCTTTATTACAATCGTCTTGAACTAACTCCTCCAAAACTGGCATCTCCTCATTGGTTGTTTTTATCATGTACAACTCTGGCTTAGATTCTTCAACTATCTCATCTTCTAAGCACATAGAAACAAATGGTAATGAGATAAAAGGTACTTCAATGAAGTCTAGAATTTGTACCTTGGAAGTAGAATCATCATGGAGGGCAACGCTCGACTCTACTTGAACCTCCTCTTTTGACTTCTTCTCTAGTTCCTCTAGCCATTTTTCTATCCGGATGGCATAATCCTCCATGTCCTCCAACTCATCGAAGCGGTACAATGCTACTCTTTCACGAATTGCCCTTCGTAGACCAGCTAGAAATCTATCCATGGTATCTTCTGGATATTCTTCTACATCAGCTCGTCTCATGGCTTCAATCATTTTGTTGTAGTAGTCATTTACACTTCTATCTCTTTGTCTAAGCTTGTATAGCTTTTCCTCCAACTCTCATTGGTAGTGGTTTGGAATGAAGCATTTTCGCATCAAATCTTTCAACTCACGCCATGTGTCGATAGGTGGAAGGTGATTTCGATGGCATCGGTTCTGCTGTAATTCCCACCATGTTGTTGCGTAGCCTTTAAACTTTGACAAAACTAGTTGCACTTTCTTTTTCTCGGGGAAGTCATAGCACTCAAAAAGTTTGTCTACTTTGCGTTCCCAATCCAAATAGGTATCGGGATAGTATAGACCTTCAAACTCAGGTATGATCACGTTGTTGTTGCGGTAGAGATGGCGAGAAGTTGGTGTATAGGGTGCATGGGTAAGGATTTATACTCGAATACCAATTTATGATATGACCCGGGGCTAATGACACGATGAGACACAAAAATACGCGGAAGCTAAGGATTGAAACTACGTCGGTGAAGTAAGGATTCTATACTCGAATATCTAGACGACTACGACTCAACTAAAATACCTAGACAATATCACACAAAATAACACAAATCCAACAAAGTGAGGGCTGTTTGGGACGGCTATGATATTGGTAAGGGTGATGGAATTTCGATGATGATGATTAGGTTTAGAAGGGTTAGAGCAGATAGGGTATGATAGAGTTGTAACGGACTTACGGATTGAACGAGACGAAGACGAACTTGAACACGAACATGGCTGGACTTGAAACGGACATGGATGGTGATGTTTGACGTTGAAGTTGGTGGCTGGGCGATGGAGGTGTTGTGATTTGCAACCCGATTAATCCCCGGCGTATCTTGTACGACGAAAACGAATCTCAAAGTTACTCTTCGGTAGCGAGTTCACCCTAATTCCTCGTGTGAATTAGAACGTTCCCTTGATGTAAGACTCAAAGTTGCTAGGCTTTAAGAATGAGTATTTTCGACAGAAAACAATCAAAAGCTTTGAATGGTTGAGACACAAATTGAATGCAAAAGCAATTTTAATCAATAATGTCTAAAATAACAATATAACATAGTTCCCCTATTTATAGGACTATGGGGAACGAAAATAATAAGATAAAAAGGCCTAAAAATTGATCCAAAAGAGATCTCTAACTATACTAGGAAGATACCTAAATATAATTCTATTCAAGGTAGGAAATTGCCTTAAATACAATTCTAGTCAAACCTATGATATTATGAACAAAAATTACACTTATTAATTAATTAAAAACTGATCTAAACTATAGTCTAAAGTAATTAAATAAATACTATAGTCTTGATAATTAATTCTCGAACAGGCGCCTCTGGTAGATAAGACATGGTCACGCCTTATTCGCCATAACCTCCTGGAATATCATCTTATTTAAATCTTCCAATTTTCGACCAAGTATGCTTCAATTCATCAAAGTATGATCCTCATCTTCAATTGAAAGCATAGTAATGATCTTGGGACGGCTTTGAACATTCACTTCTTTGGCTTCTTCGACTTTGACTTCAAAACGGACACCAATCTTTGTGTTGGTTCTTCAAACCTTGATCTCCAATCTTTAATTGTTAACAAAGTAACAATCTTGGAGCTTCTCTCAACTCCTTTGTCATCTTCCAACTTCTTACATACAAATGCTTGGAAAAATCCTTGCAATTGTATTGCTCGAAGTCGTGTAAACGACCCACATATTTGAAGCTTCGGGTAAGGTTTTTCAAGGCTTATCGTGGACGTATCATCAGAGCATAAAATACAGCACACACAAGACTTATAGAGGTTTGAAGCTTCCTGCTTCTACATCATCTCTTCCTTCTGCAGAAGGGCAGTCCACTATGCAAGTGTAAAGTTTCTTTATTACAGTTACACAGTGAAGAAATCTATTGGACCTGAAAATGGCACCATTCAAACCGAGCGCCGCCTCCTTTCCAACTGTTGTTGTCCCAAAAGAACGGGTCTGTCGGTATGCCCCTCCTCAGCCAATTTCTGGGTCGACAGCTCACATTTACCGGTCCCAACTGGTCGCTGAGACTTTAGGTACTATTGCCTGTCTTTACAAGATTTTAGATCTCTCTCAATCTTCAAGAAGGCAGTCTTGAATCTGTTATCAACCTGGAGTGCTCCTTCCACTTGAGCTGAGTGGTTGATCTTTAAAGAACTGAACTGAGAAGCTTTGCTCTGGCTGGAATTCTTTGTCAGCTAGCTGCTTGCTTGGGACTTGAAGTACGTCTTCTCAGTTGGGACTTTTCGTACTTAAGAGATTTAAGCTTTGAGCTATGGAGAGGAAGAGAGAAAGCTCAATATCTGCAAAATAGCAAGAGTTAGATTGGCGAAAGTCTTGGCCAAAATGAGATTCACTCTCTTTATATAGATGAGTGATCTTTTGACCGTTGTGATTGGTGATTCAGTTGATTTCACCAGTGGCTTTAATACCTATAGCCGTTTGAAGCTTTGAATGAACTAGCCGTTGAATTTAATAACTTCTGCTCCAAGATCATTAGGATCTTTCCAAGATTTTTTGTCAAGATCTTCATTGACTGCTTGTCAGAGAGAGCAGGTATTTCAGCTATCAGTTTTGGACTTTCAGCTGATGGGCTCTCAGCTATCTTGGCTTTTAGCTCTGTCCAGTTGGCAGTTCCTCAACTGCCTCAAGCTTCAGTCCTGGGATGGTCCAGTTTAGCTGCCTTGATCTTTGGCTGCTTAGCTTCAAAAGGTTTCAGTTCTGGACTTCCAGTCGGTTTCTCTATTGAGCTTTTCTCCTAATGAACTGACCTTTGATTAGTTTAGTGTTGGCTCAAAGTTGTTTGAGCTTTTCTCCCAACTAACTGATCTTCTATCAGTTTAGCGTTAGCTCTTCTTAACTGACTGATCTTTGATCAGTTCAGTTTTGAGCTTCAAGCTGGCTCTTCTCTCATCAGTCTTTCTTGGCCTTCAGCTAGACTGATGATTACTAATCTGTGGATGCCTTCCGGTCTTCTAAGTTCTCTTTCCCATTTAGCTTTTCTTAAGCTTTGAAGAGTTAACTCTGACTGGCCTGATTGAGACATCCTTTTAAGCTGGTTGACCATGCTTTAAAATAGCTGACTCTCGCTTTAGCTAAGCTAAGGTTTAAAGTCTTACTTGGTCATTATCCCCAACTTCCAGCTTTAAATAACCTGCAGTTTTTCATGAAACCTTCGCATATGTTTTGACATTTCATCAAAACCATCAGTTGGGCTACTATGATAGTTTTTCCCAATAATTTCCCCTTTTTGATGATGTCAAAACCAGTTAGTTTGATGATGGAAAGCTGCATGAGGTTATTTTTCATGAATGAACATCATAGCTTGTACCAATCTTTGGTATTAGAACATGTACCAATCTTTGGTACCATAGCTTTTAAGAGCTATCAGTTTGACATTCATGAATATTTAGATGAGTATCAGAGCTTAACAATTTGGGCTTAACAAGGTTTATCTCTCAGGTATCAAGGCTTTTGTTGACAAAAGTTGTAACATGAATGTTAAAACCTTAAGATATACTGACACTCGTTTTGCACAGCTTGAGAAAGCTTTAGTTATTTCAATTCTAAACAGCTCAATCCTAATTATCATGCAGCTTTTGTTTATTAATCAGAGCATGGATATCAAAGCATAGTAGCATGACCAGAATATATTTGTATTATTAACAAAGAGCATGTTTAAGAACTGATGAGCAAAGAAGATGAAGAATTGTAAGCAAGTAAAAGTGAGAGAGAGAGAGAGAGAGAATATCAAGAACTGATATTTTAAACTTCCTTCTTCAACTGAAACTGTTCACCACTCAGTTCTGTCTTCGATTCTTCCTTTTCATACTTGCAATGAGAGATGCCCGGTATGCTGTGGATACCCCATTCTTGCTACTGCTCCAACTGGGTATTCTCTCAATTCCAAAATAAGTTATGAGCTTGCCATTGCTCAAATTGGACTCCTCCCTCACAAGTAGCTTCCCTTTGAAAGGTAGCTCCCCCTGAAGTTGTACCTCTCTTTGGATCTTATCCCAAAGAGTTAGATCACCTTGCCATTCTTTTCCATCATCAGCATACTCTTCCCCCTTTTTGGCATCATCCAAAAGGGTAAGCTGATAGAATTCATGGGTTGGCAATGATAATTGTGGCAAACGAGAGAAAGAAGTTGCCAGTAGATTGTCGGTGACTTAGGGAGCTTAGGATGCAGGTATGAGAGTGGACAGCCATGAGTAAGTCTCCTCAGTTGGCATCAGTTGGGCAAGATCAGGGAGAGAGAAGGGATTTTGCCTGATAAAAGAGGCTGATGCAAGTTCGAGAAATGGCTCGTCCGCGATGGTGAAGAGTACTTTCTCTTGAAGAGGAGTTGTGGATGAGTTGGAGGGCTTATGGTCTGGAAAGGGTGTATCATGAGGCACCGAGCTTTGAAACCTCTTAATCATGGAATCCATGATTTCTGAAACAGATGGAGGTGTGCTGAGTAGATAGTTCATCCAACTCCTGCTGCACTTTCCTTCCTCGATCTAAAATGAGTCGCCTCACTTGCTGGCCATGTGCAGCATGGTGACATCATCCACTTGAAATCTCCATAGATGGTATTGGAGATATCTTCGAAAGTGTTCGAAGAGATAGAGGTTGAGATCCCCAATGAGACCAAAACAACTTTTCAGCTGATGGTCAAGGCTTGCAGTGAAGCCTTCTTCCAGAATGTCTGGGTCAGTGATGTAGGGAGGCTGCTGGTTGCAGATGCAGTGGACTCATCACTCATGTAAGTGAAAGAGTCACTGTCAATCATAGACTGATCTGCGTTAAGTGGAGGTTCCGCTTCAAGAAGCAGTTCTTTTCCTCTAGCTGGGTTGTGGCCATCCATCAGCTGTAGTCTCGACTTCCTAGGGTGACCAGTTATTCCATGATATTTTCTGTGGATATAGACTGTAGAAAGGAGATCTCTTCTGGCAAAGTGCAATCCGCCATGAATGGTTGTTTCAATTTGCTCCTGAATGATGTGACTCAGTCGATTAGCAAACCCTAAATTGGCTTTGAATGTGCCAAAGGTTGAATCGAACTCAGCACGCTTCACATGTATGCGAAGCTGTGCCAATATGAAGGATACCCAGTTAACCTTACATCCAAAATATATGGCGGCCATAAGGTGAGCGGTATTATCGTTGAACTGCCCATTTGTGATGCTTCCAAGTAAGATGTGCATCACAATGTCTATAATTTGGACGACTATTGGAGAGAGACTAGCTTGATGGTTAACATGTAGAAGCTTCCATCCATCCCACAGTTCTATCTTGGTGGGGAGCACGAGTTCATGCACCTTTGGCCCAAGGAGCTGAAACAAGGTCATCAACACATCTTTGTCGATGATGATAACATGATTGTAGACAACAGATATTATGTTGTCTCTTTTGATCTCTGCATTATAGTTAAATTTAGCTATATGCGAGAGATACTCTTTCTTTGGCATCGTTGTCATGAACGATATTAGTGCGCATGTCTTCAATGAATGAAAGATCATGCTGGTCTTCTCCGGACCTAATCGAGCTTGAAGAAGCTCTCAGTCGAGATACTTATCCTTTCTTAGCTTCTTTAAAAGAAGCTGAATGTTCATTGAATGGAATGGGAGTACCATTTTTGCGATGATAGATGATGTGAGCAAGAAAGGAGCTTGGATAAGTATGAGAAGACAAGGAGAAGGAATGTCTTGAGAATTTAGTTATGCATTCCATTTTCTCCGTTGCTTATAAAGCAGTAACTTTGCATGCATTTAACCATAGCAATCTAGTGCTTCTGGCTGATCAGCTATGTGATTTGATAGAAAGTTAGTTGATTAAATGATGCACGTATCTCAGTTGTCCACTTGGACTTTCGCTTTTTGATCAAGCGACCGAGATCTGAGGGTTTTTAAGATTTGGCTAGTTGCCATAAATAGCAAAATATTTGCCAGAAGATTTGCTATTTATATCCCTCAGAAATTCATCTCTTTTTACTTTAATGCTTGGCGTAGAGACTTTAATGGCAACTCAGATGAACAGTAAGCTTATTTTGAAATGTTAACGGTAACTATTCAAAAATAAGTTTGAGGAATAGAGAGTAGAGAAGCTTATCGAAGAGGACTGATCATGCAGCTGTTGAGAGATTTGAGCTTGAGGCGTTAGTTTTTTACCGAACTGATAATAAACTGATTTGATCAGCAGCTGCTGATTGACTCTTTCGCCAGTTTCATCTTCTTGAGCGGTCGGACTGGACTAGCTTCCCCACTTTCTCTAGAGATGTTTGACCTTTTCCTTTTTGAAGATGAACTGGGGATGTCCTGAAAAGGATCAGTTCTGGCTGCTTTCTCAGCTTGCTGAGTTAGTCAGCTTCAAGACGGTCAACTCTAAAATTCCTCTACAGGGGGAGTTGGACTGATTGACAATCAGTTGTGCAGCTCTTGAGCATGACTTGATAAGAGGAGTAGCATAGCTCCGGGACAGAAGATCTGGTGACGTGGCAGTATCTTCAACATCTTTTGCTCTCTTATGTCCACGATGTTGACTTCTAGGGGTTGCCACAAGTTGAGTGTGTGATAGATCCTGATCTAGCCCTTCAGTGGCAACTTCAGCTTGTAAAGATGCCTCTTTTGACTGAATTGAATTAATATCAAAATTCAGTTTTCGGCAATGTCGATCAGCTTGATTGTTGACAAACTGATTTGTAGTTGCAACTTCTTGCAATCTCAAGCTGGCTAGCATGGCTTTAGCTAGAATTTGATTATCAAGTCTATGCTTCATAATCCGCTGGACTTGCACAATAATTGGAGAAAATGGATTTGAAGCCCCAATCCATTTAATGCTCCAAGTCTCTTCACGTTGCCAAAAACTCATGCCATGAAAGGCAATTAGCAAGAAGTGTGACTGGATTGACATAGAATGTCTCCAGTTGTACCAGTAGAAATACCGGTGCAGTTGTTTGAACAACTGATTATCTTACTTGGCAACATAGGTGAAGTGAGTGAGAAGGAGATTGGTTACATCCTTCTATGCACTCTTGACTACATATTCGCCACTATAATAAGTGTGAATATTGTCTTCAGTCAGCTGGAGAGGAGGGCAACTTCTCCTGAAGTATTCAGCTCCATAATTTGGATGAGGAATTCTAATAAATGGAATAAGCTCATCTGGATCAGAGCAGGGCTTGAAGTCAACTGATGATCTATTTTTGGAGTGTGGAGAGGGAACTTCATTGGCAGTTGAGCTGCTTGAAGTTGTATTGCCAGTTTTGGCTTTGGATCTCTTCTTCTTCTTGAGTGACTGAAGATGTGTTCTCCCTTTCTTAAGAATCCAGTCGGAGATGAGGACTGGTAGCGTGTCATCATTTGGAAGATTTAGCATATCTTCCAGGAGCTTTCTCATTCTTAGAACAAGTCATACTTTGTACTCAAATTTCATAGTCTTCTTTGAGTCGGCAGCTTTGATGACTTGATGCTTGAATTGGGAGAATACAAACTCTGCCCAATTTACTTCCAATCCTTCAACAAGGTGTACCGTTACCTTATATCTCTCTTGAGTTAATTGACTCAAGCTTCTAATGGCGCCGAACATTATTTTGTTCGTGATATCGAGTATGACTCCATACTCGGGCTTCAGGTCAGTTTTAGCTGTGGTAAAACTGAATTGCTTGTCGCAAGTTGAAGCTCACCATTCTTTCCAGTATGGTTCAACTGAATCTTTCAGATCTTCAACCTTGGAACCCTTTCTGGGAAGTTGAAAGATTTCTACAATCTTTCTTTTAGTGATTTGAAGTTTGTGCCCTTGAATCACTGAGGATATAGCCTTCTCATCTGCAAATACATTTGCTTGAAGCAAGAACTCACTCACCAAATCTTGTCTGAAGAATCTTAGTGGAGTTTCAAGGTAATGCAGAATTCCGGTCTTGTGGAGATTTTGACTAGAAGAAATGGGTTGTTTGATTCCTTAAGAATCAAATGAAATTTCTGTCTTTCAAGAAATTTGTCTCTCAGCATTTGCTCTTTGAAGGAAGTAAGAGCTTTGGATGATTCGGCCATTTTGAAATTTTGGCTGAATTTGAATTGAAGCTTTTTGAGAGAGAGAATACTCCTTTTTTTTAAAGATAAGTTTGAAAGAGTATATATGATTGTGCTTGAGTATTCTCTTGAGAAAGTTGGAGCAAGGGGGTTTTAATGAGTGAGGAGAGATACACATAAATTTATTGGTTGAAAGAATTGAATGACCCCTTGTCAGTTTTTTTTTGTTGTTGATTTTATACTTTGGACCAACGGTCAAAACTTCATAATAAATACTGACAAAAGTATTTATTTTAGCTAAAATATTTTTATTAAAATATTAAGAAATAAACATAATTACAAGAAATTGGCCTAAGGCAATCTAGTCAGCTGACTTCTCAAGCCTTCAGGTCTTCTTGCGTTTAGTTTTTCTTTTTTTTTGGGACTGGCTTACTAGGACTGTTCGGTTCATCTTTGATATCTTGAGATCTTTCTTCAGATGGATTCAGTCCAGTGTGAGCTTGCAGCTCCTTGATTGACTCTGATAGCCATTTTACCTGTTCTTGCAGGTGTTTGATTAGCTTTTCATGATGCTTTGTGGACTGAGCTGATGAGCTGCAGGGTTGCTCATGTGGCTGAATATCGTCAGTTGCTTTGAGTTGTGGAGCTACTGTTTCCTCTTTCTTTTGCACATTGCTTCTCTTTGGTTCAGCCTTTTCTTCGGCTTCCTCTTTCACTTGTGTAGAATTCTTTGGCTGGATTGGTGTTTGAAATCCAGTTAAGCTTGCTTGAGCTTCCCTTTTAGCAGGCTCCAGTTGAACTGATATTGCAGCTATTGTTTTGGCTACACTTGATTCAGCTTGTCCCTTGCTTTTGTGTTCTGGTGACACGAACTTTGGAAAATCATCATCTGAGTCAGATGATTCTATCTTGACTTGTTCAGTCATCTTAGCCTTTCTTTTTCCTTGGACCTCTGGTGTCCTGGCTGTTCTTGCCTAGTCTGATACTCCTTGATCTGCACTGGTAGTTATATTACTCGCCTGAATAACTTTGGCAGAAAGTCATCTGGGTCAATTGGTAAGAATATTGTTTCTGCCTTCATTAATTTCGAAAGCAGTGACCTGATTCAGGAAGCACATCTTCTGTGGAAAACACTTGTCACTTATAGTTTTCTCTTCAACAATCTCCACACATTTCTTCAGTTGATCGAAGAAATATTGCGCCCAGTTCACTCTTATTTCTCTGCATATGGCTTTGTAGATTTGATATCTGGGTTCCGTCATTTCGGAATGACTTCTTGTTGCTCCTGTGAGCATTCTGGCGGCAATGATGGCTAATACCTGATATTCCTCTTTGAATTTGGTTATTATGTGGTTGCCATGATACTCCTGAGTGATTGTATCCTTTTTTCCATTTGTTGAAGTGTAACTCAGGATTTACCCAAACATTTTCAAGCTTTATACCAGAGCTTGGAATTTTGAAGACCTTCCGCAGAATTAGCGGAGTGATGATGACTTCCCCCCCCCCTTACTTCAGTTGTGATCTCTTGAGAACTCTCTTCATATTTTGAGTTCAGAAAGAATTCTGCCACAGCCTCAGGGTAGACTTTTGATGGAGCTTTCTCAGTGAAGGTTTTGAGTTTGGCTTTCTCCACTAGTGTGATAATCCTTTCACACAACTCTGAGTTTCCACAAACCTCTCTAAAGGCCATGGGGTTGAGAAATTTATCATGATAGAGATCTTTTCTAAATGCTGTGGAGTCTTCAAGAAATAGCTTGAAGTTTTATTTTATGCGGTGAGGGCCATTGAAGAAGATTGGGGAGTTTTTGTAAGGCTAAAGAGAATGAAAAATTCTGGATAAAGTTTTGAGAGAGAGAGAGAGATTAAGTGCTTGAGTTCTTGATCAGCTGTATGGGTGATTTGGGGGAAACAACTAATCTATTTATAGCCTCAAGCAAACGGTGTATCCAACAGTAAAAAGAATTTGAGTTAAATCAAAATCAAACGGTTTCGATTAATCCGTCGATTTAATTTCAGATTATCCGTTGGGGTTAAATGAGGAGAGAGAAAGTGGGTCCAATGGTAATATTGAGATGACATGTCATTTTACCGTTCAGTAATAAATTTAATTTGAACTTATCTGATTGTAGCTCTCCTTCAGTCTCCACGTGGCATTGAGCTGCTGATGTCATCAGTTGGCCTTACGACTGATGATTTCCTCAGCTTGGATTGATTAGTTCCAGCTAGAGTCTCTTCAGCTTTGACTCATAATTTCTCATCAGCTTGAGTTGTTCTCTCAGCTTTGCTCCGCCTAAGCTTTTCATTTGCTTCCTTCAGCTGAAGCTTTGTCTTCTTTAGTCAGTTTTGGATTCAACTGCTCTCATCAGTTGAACATGGTTGGTTGAGAACTGATGCCTTCTATGATCAGTTTTACTCATCTTCTTTCTTCAGCTTCTATTTAGCCTTCGCCATTTCTTCAGAACTAATTTGGCTCATCAGTTTAAGCTCCAAAGCTTACCGAACTGATGTCATTTTAACTCAGTTCTCATCTTCAGCCGAAGTGTTCCTCTTCACTCCTTCTCTTGGCTGGTCATCATCCTCCTTTGAAGCTAGTTCGAGCAATCCCAATTGGATGCACAACTTCACAAATCTAGCTTTTGGCAATGGCTTGGTGAAGATGTCGGCCATTTGCTTCTCCATGTTGACATATTTAATACATATGTCTTTCTTCTCGATGTGATCTCTGATGAAGTGGTGCCTGATATCAATGTGCTTCGTCCTTGAATGCAATACTAGATTTTGTGATATTGCAATATCACTATTGTTATCATAGTAGATTGGCACTTCTTCAGTCTCCACCTTGTAATCCTTTAGTTGTTGCTTCATCCAAAGGATTTGTACACAACAGCTACCAGCAGCTACATACTCGGCTTCAGTTGTTGACGTGGCAACTGAGTGCTGCTTCTTGCTAAACTAGTATATCAGTTTGTTCCCAAGAAACTGACATGTTCCACTGGTGCCTTTTCTGTCGATCTTGCATCATCCAAAGTCTGAGTCTGAGTAGCCGATTAGACTCAAGCTATCATCTCTGGAATACCATAATCCAAGATTTATAGTTCCCTTGAGGTACTTCATGATCCTGTTTACTGCTTCGAGATAACTTTTCTTCAGATTGGCCTGGAACCTTGCACATAGTCCGACTGAATAGGAGATGTCTGGTCGGCTGGCAGTTAGGTAAAGAAGGGATCCAATGATTTCTCTGTAGTGCATCTAGCTAACTGATTCTCCTTCTTCATCAAGGGTCAGCTGCATTGATGTATTTAATGGAATCTTGAGAGTTTTTTCCTTATCAATTCCAAATTTCTTGACAAGCTCTTTGCTATACTTAGCTTGACTAATGAAGATTTCGTCTTCCAGCTGCTTTACTTGGAGTCCTAGGAAGAAAGTCATTTCTTCCATGATGCTTATCTCAAATTTGCTTTGCATCAGTTGTGCGAATCGAGTGCAAAGATCTTTACTCTTTGATCCAAAAATTATGTCATCCACATAAATTTAGACCATTAAGATCTCAGCTGATTATTCAATTTTGAATAAAGTACGATCGATGACTCATTTCTGAAACTCATTCTTCAACAAGAATGTTGTAAGGGTTTCATACTAAGCTCTTGGCGCCTGCTTCAAATCATACAGAGCTTTCTTTAGTTTGTAGACTTGATCTCTAATTTCAAAGCTTGGAGGTTGCTCGATATAAACATCTTCCTTAAGCATCTCTTACAAGAATGTACTTTTCACGTCCATTTGATAGACCGTGAAATTATTGTGAGCTGCATAGGCGAGGAATAATCTGATGGCCTCCAATCTTACAACTGGTGCGAATGTCTCATCAAAGTCGATTCCTTCACTTTGAGAGTACCCATTGGCTACCAGTCTGGCCTTGTTCCTTGTGATCACGTCTTGTTCATCCAGTTTGTTGCAAAAGACCCACTTAGTCCTAATGACTTTTTAGGTTTTCGGCATGTCCCAATGACTTTTTAGATTTTCCCATTACGATTTTCAATTTAGGGACTCGTGTAGAGGTCAGATTAAAATTCTGAAAACACCAACAACTTTCTTTAGTTATGTTTCAGAAAAGACCAATATTGACTATCTTCCGGCGGCAAACACAAGATCTCATAATCGATTTTCACATAAAATACACAAAAGGTCGCGACTTACATTTGTTTTACTTTATTTTAGCTCCAATTATTTTCTTTAGTTTTCTAAATAAATTTAGAAAACTCTCTGAAATTCTAGGATATTACACCATCTATGTGTTCTCCATCAACAACGAGATTGGACATTTAATCATGTGAGCAACCCGATAATGTATATAAATACTTTATCGGTCTTATCTTTTCCGCTGCATTAGAATCGATTTACTTGCATACTAATTCAACATAGGTAATAACTAGAATCATACATAAAATATTATTTACATGTTATAGAATTAATGAGCATCCGATTAGATCCTGTGTGGGTACAATTCGAAAAAATTCCAAAATTGGTATCAAAACAGGAATCGACACTGTTCTAGAATTAATCTAGGTATTGTTTGAAATTTATAATTAAATTTATAGATGAATTTATATGCTTAAATTTTCAGATTTAATTGGATATAAATTTTCGAGCATGTTATTTTAAAATTGGAAGAATTTTTGATAGAATTCGAAAAATCCAATTTTACGTTCTTCGGGTAATTTTTGATCCCATGAAATAAGATTTGGAATAATATTTGAAGAATATCAAATTTCCAGATTTTTGGTTCATTTTTTCAAAAATTAGGGTTTTAAAAATTCCCTAATTTTATTCTATTATTTTCAAAAATTTAAGTTTAGTTTTTTAACAGATTTTTGATGTTTATCAAAATTTCCATATATAAATATAAGGGGATTTCTAAATTATGAAGGATTTTAATTGGAGAAGGTAATTTTTTATGTATATCAAAAGTTACCAAATTTTAAATCCCAATATGTTTCAAAATAGAATTTTAAATTTGGAAAGTGTTTGATGTGGATTAAAATTTTCAAATTTTAATTCTTAAAATTTTTGAAATCCATGGCATACCAAATTGGAATAGATTTTTTATATTTATCAAAATTTCAAAGTTTAATTAATTAGGGAAGGCCGAAAAGTAAGGTTTTAAATTTGGAGGAATTTTTTATTAATTTGAAAATTTCCAAATTTAATACCTAAGGTAATTTTCAATTTTTAAGATTTAATTTGGTGGATAATTTTAATTAATTTCCAAATTTAATATTTAGATGTTTTCGAGAATTATGAGATTTAATTTGGTAGAAAATTATAATTAATTTCTAAATTTAATCTTAGTAAATTTTTTGAAATTATTTAATTTAATTAAATTCCATTTTTGAAAATTGTAACATGTATGGATATCATGTGATATTTTATATTTAACATTTAATTTTGGTAGTTGTATCTGTAGATGATTTTATTTGCAGGTGGTACCAACTATCATAACATCCCAATCATTTATTATTTGATGATTTAATTTTATGTTAAATGTATGGTTGATTGTGTGCTTGTTTGATTATGTGATTTTTATCTATGAGAAAATCCATGGATTAAGTCTAACCAATTTATCTTTTGGAACATATATTCAATATAGAATAAAGAAAGAAAATCAACTCAAAGATGAAAAATGGAGCAACCCCTATCAAGGAAGGTCGACATCCTGAACACCTCGAAATTAAACTCACATCATGCCCACAAGCGTATGAGCAATTTGTAGAATCTGATGAAACGAAGTCGATCCTCAGGGAAAATGATATGTAAATTAACAAAACCAATTACCACAACTTCAAAAATTGAATTATCTAGACTCTCGGGATAATGTTTGATTTCATACAATAAATTTAAACAAGTAAACTCAAATATCCAAACACAATCTAGAATCACTAAATCAGGAGAACTTAGAGAAAACAAAGGAATGTGAAAGACTCTAGGACATGGGTACATTGCTCTACTTGCTCACAACTAGGGTTATCTCTGTAATTACAATTTACTCAAGCTAGGAAGACCACAAAAATACATAGGTTTATCTCTCGATCTCACCTACATTAGGATGCAATACATATGATTATCTCTAATACATTCCAAGATTGTATTTTTCAAAAGCACAAAAGGTCAACATTCCTTCTACATACTTAATCTTTTCTCAAGGACACAAGTATATGGATTTGGCTCCTAAATGTTCACATGATCACAATCAATTTCAAGCAATGTAAATCATAACATTTGATGCTAGGTGAAGGCCACTCAAACAACATCATAAACAATAGCTTAGGAAACAAAAGCTTGAACAAATCATAAATATAATATAACCCATAGACGAGAACAAGGTTCACAAGATTTACCACATCCTAGAGCCCTAGGGCTCCAGCCACCCATAGTTACATCAATAGTTAGAACAAAGAAGAAGATATCAAAAACCATCCTAAACAAATACAAGAGAGTGAGGAGAAGAGAAAACCCAATGAGGACAAACTTCTATTCAATTTCTTGGCTTGAATCTTCAAGATGATCTTTTCCTCTTGCTTTCTCCTTGTTGCTCTCCAAAAATCTAGTCTTTTCAAATGTGAAGGAGTGTGTCATTTTTCTTCTAAAAAACGAGTCTTAAGGAGTAGGCAATAATAGAGATTAAAGTTAAAATGGAGTAAAAGGTCAGATTTCTTTGCCCAGAACGCAACCATAGGAGGTCGCGTTTCAAAGCCACATTCGGCCATACAGTAGGGCGCGATCTCAGAAGCTCGCGTGATGAGGTTGCGCTCAGGCTGAAGAAAATTGGGTCTCTAAAGGGCTAGAACGTGAGATGAAAGTCGCGTTCGGGGGTCACGCTGTTGTGTTGATAGAAACGCAACCCCTCCATGATCGCATTTATGGGCCACGTTCGGCAAATGCTTCAGACGTGACCCGAAAAACTTGCGCTTAAGGGTTGCGTTTGAGCTAAAGGAAAATAGGTATCTGAAGTCTCTGCACCATAACATTTTGGTCGAGTTTAGCACCATTGTCAGGCATGACCTGAAGAACTCGCATTCTGGGGTCACGTTTGGGTGTACAGTTACATCTCATTCCTTTTCTTCGTCTTTTCTTGACTCCCGCGTTCCTCGTTGGTCAAATCTCCATTTTTTGCTTTAATTTTATATGTTAAGATAATTTTCCCGTATTGACTACACTTTATAAGAAATGAGAATTTAAACCATATTTGCAATATTTACAGTATAATTTACATTATAAACTTACAACATCTATAACTAAATGCATCCAAAATGAGTGTAATAAAAACACTTATCACAGAGGTACAAAAAATACTCCATTGCAGTGGGAGAATTGTGAGGCAACCTAATAGATTCATTGGTCTAGAAAAATCTTCTGATTTTCTAAAAATATTAAATGAATTGGATCTCAGGAACTACGATGAAGTAGTTCAAGATAATGATGCAGTTTCTTAGAAAACTACAATGGAATCTGAAATGGGATCTATTTGATCATCTCAACTTGTCTTTGTGCTCCAAAATTTCTTTCTGCATGTTAGAATGATAAAACAAAACACTACAAGAAAAAAAGAAAACAAAAATAAACAAAGTAATAAAAATGATGGGTTACCTCCCATTCAGTGCTTTATTTAACGTCTATAGCTAGACGATACCTCAACAGTCAATGAGGTCTAAAGAAATTGTGACACTCTATTATCAAAAGCATTGTAGAACCTTGCAGATAGTTCTTCTTCCTTTTGCATACTCCAAATCTGTGAAGCTTTCAGCTTGGTTCCATCTCTATGAGTATCTTCCACATAAAATTTGCTTTCATTTATAAAAAATAAAGCAATGCATTTTTCTACGCCACATCCGAGTCGTACGGCCGATCCTATACCCGCTGTCGCCCCTCAAAGGCCGAGTTTCACATAGCCAAATGCACCACAGTCGACGCCCAACGCAGCCCCAAACCGAGCCTGAGACATTCAATGCCATAAATGTCAAGGTTGAGGTCACTTTAAAAACCAATATCCGAACCGGTGAGTTTTGTTCCTAAATGATCAAAACGGACTTGAATCTGCCAATGAAGATAAAGAGCAGCCCCAATGTGAGTCCACAGTTACTGTAGACGTCACTCCGGCCGAGTTTGAAGAAGAGAAACCCGAGATTCCTCATGTTAGTTTGGTTTCCATCCGGAGTCTAAGCATAAACCGAGAGGAAGAGCAACAATCGCAAAGCAAAAATATCTTCTACACGAGAGTTGCAATTCAAGACAAAACTTGTGCTATGATCATAGATAGCGGCAGCGTGATCAATGCTGTTAGTCAGTACGCCGTCGACAAGCTAGGCCTCACCACCGTGAAGCATCCTAGGCCTTATCATCTACAATGGCTAACGGATCGAGGCACAGTCCGAGTAAATGGTCAGGTACACGTTTCCTTTTCCATTGGTCATTATTTTGACTCTGTATTGTAAGATGTTATTCCTATAGATGCGGAGCATATACTATTAGGTAGATCATGGCAATTTGACCGCCAAGCTGTGCATGACGGAGTCGCGAACACGTATGCCGTTAAGAGAGATGGATGCACTACCGTGCTAAAACCCTTGCGTCCCAAAGCCGTTCAAGAGGACCAAGAGATAATGAGAGCAAGGTTCAAGGAAGAATGAGAGAAGACCACCGAGCTGGACAGACCTGTATGGACCGCGTAGAGCAGCAGCAGTCCTGCACGGCCCGTGCAGGTCCCTCATAAATGGGATTAGAATGTCCCGCACAGACCGTGCAGTAAGGAGGCCTTAGCACACGGCCCGTGCACCTCCTCTGCCGCCCGTGCTTCACCTCCGATCCATTCATCCATTGTGTCTACTTCGACCTCGACACCTCCACTTCCAGATTCCATTAATCGAGCCCCAGAAAAGAGTAGATCACTGTTTTGTACAATTAAAGGAGTTGAAAAGGCTATTCAAGCTGGTTTGCCTTTAGTTCTTTTAACTTGTAAGGACAGTGCTACTAACGATATTTCTTTACCTAGTGTTGTGTAACCCCTCATGAAGGAGTTCAAGGATGTCTTTCCGGAAGAGATACCCAGTGGATTACCTCCAGTTCGTGAGATCGAGTACCAGATCGATTTCGTGCCCGGAGCTGTTCTTCTGAACCGTCCAGCATACTGCACATCACCCGAAGAAACCAAAGAGATCGACCGCCAAGTGAAGGAGCTTCTCGAGAAGAAGAAAGTTAGAGAATCGATGAGCCCGTGTGCCGTTGCAGTCATTCTCGTGCCAAAGAAGAACAATGAATGGAGAATGTGCATGGATTGCTGAGCCATCAACAAGATCATAATTAAGTACCGTTTTTCCATCCCTAGACTTGATGACATGCTAGATGAGTTAAGTGGATCAAAAATCTTTTCTAAAATTGATTTAAGATCTGGATATCTTCAAGTTTGCATGCAAGAAGGTGATGAATGGAAAAACTGCTTTTAAAACAAAACATGGTCTTTATGAGTGGTTAGTTATGCCTTTTGGTCTCACTAATGCACCGAGCACTTTCATGCGTTTGATGAATCATGTTTTGAGAGATGTGATAGGTAAATTTGTAGTGGTTTACTTTGATGATATCTTGATATACAGTCACACTACACAGACGCATTTAGATCACCTTAGGCGAGTGTTTTTACTTTTGCGTGATGCTAAATTGTATGGAAATTTGTCTAAGTGTTTCTTTTGTCTAGATGAAGTCGTATTTTTATACTTTGTCGTGAGTTGTAGAGGTATTGAGATTGACCGTTCCAAAATCAAGGTGATTGAGGAATGGCCGACATCCAAAACCGCGTCCGAGGTCCGATCCTTTCATGGTCTTGCCGGATTTTATCGTCGCTTTGTGCGCGATTTCTCTAGCATAACCACGCCTCTTACTAAGCTAAGTAAGAAGGATCGAAAATTTGAATGGGGTAAACAACAAAAGCATGCGTTTAATACTTTGAAGTCTTTGTTATGTTATGCTTCTGTTTTATGTTTACCGAATTTTGCTAAGACTTTCGAGATCGAGTGTGATGCCTCCGGGATATGTATAGGTGCTGTTTTGATGCAGGAAAAATGGCCCGTGGCTTACTTCATTAAAAAGCTTAATGGCGCCACTTTGAGATATTCGACGTACGATAAGGAGCTCTGCGCTTTGAAGCGTGCGTTGGAGACTTGGCAACATTACCTATGGCCCAAGGAGTTCGTTATCCACACGGACCATGAGAGTTTGAAGCATTTGAAAGGGCAAAGTAATTTGAACAAGCGACATGCAAGATGGGTTGAGTTCATCGAGTCATTTCCATATGTTATCAAGTACAAAAAAGGCGAAGAGAATGTAGTCGTCGATGCCCTATCGAGAAGCTGAATTCGACCATGGAGATGAGCAAAATTCGAGGACGAATTCTTTTCAGCAGGAGGGGGGGAATGATGAGTCCATGGCTAGCAAAGACGAGCTAAATTCAAAGTTGCAAATCCGAGGTCCTGCTACAAGGTTACGAGCCAAGAGATTACAAGACTATTTTCAAGTGTTGGTTCGCAAGAAGTTTGAGGAAGAACCAAGTCAAGATATCTCGAGATTGGTGTCCATATTGAAGTTCGAAAATGAAGGAGAATCGTCAAGACTCTGCACGGACCGTGCAGAGGACTGAGCCAGAGACACAGCCCGTGCAGCCATGAAGAAAATAAGTCCAGAAAGTCCCGCATGGACCGTGCGGCCCTGCAGATTCAATACCCATTTTGTTTTGTTCGGGTTTTTCGTACCTATGCTATAATATTATTTTATTTTGAGTCATTTTTGGTATTTAATTCATGTAATTTTCGGATTTATTGAGTCATAGTTTGACTAGGTTTTATTTAAGGAATTTCCTACCTTAATTAGAATTCTAGTCTAGGTAATTTTCTAGTCCAACTTTGGACAAGTCTTTTAATCCTTTTAGGCTTAAAATTCGGCCCTCCTTAGCTTAGACATTATTGAAGATTTTTGCCTTTGCATCCAATTGTGTCTCAAACCACTTTATATCTTTTGATTATTTTGATTCAAAAATTATCATTCTTAGGTTTAACACATCTAAGTCTTATTCAAGAGTATTGCTTAATCCACTTGAGGGATTAACCGGTATTCGCTATCCGAAGATCAACTTAGAGATTTCAACATTGGATACGTTCGAGATTCAAGGCGGCTATCGGGTTGTGACTCACAGCAACTTGTCCACCATCCGTTAACCATCTTCGACATCAACTCATCAAGCCACCAACGTCCGTGACATCCTTTTCCCAAGCTCATGAGTTCGAGTTCAACATCAAGTTCACCCACACGTAAGTTCATTCTATCATTAACATATCATATCTATTCCAAGCCCTTCTACACCATACCTTACACGTTTCCTATCTTCCCAATCATCCATAACCGTTTATCCATTCAGCCTTGGTAATTGTTTTGTGTTTCATAGTTCGTGTCATAATTTAGATATTTTAGTTGTCTAAGATTAATTTATTTATCCGTTTTATCGAGTCGGATTGAAACCTTTCTTTAGTTGACGTGTTTCGATTCTTATAAGTCTTCCGCTACGTTCTCTAAATTCATCCTAGATTAATTATACGGGTCATATCAGATTGGATGAAACGTGCTATGAATTTAGAAATGCAGCAGCAATTATGGGTAATTCGGCACTTCACAAGAAGATGGAAATTGCTTCCAATGCGATAAAGAGGGGTATTGTGTTTGCCGCAAGCTTGTATATTACAGAGGTCTAGTTGGCTGAAGGCATTGGTTGAATGGTTTCTGCTAATCCTCTACCCACTTGTTGTACACTACAAATGCTACATTGTTATCAGATGAAGACTCTTTTATGAAGTTGATTGATTGGTTGATGTATTGCAGTTTCACAGTATAGCTGTTGTAATTAGTGATACTTTTCTTCTAATTAGTGATACTTTCTTCTGAAATCAGTGATACTTTTCTTTCTAATTAGTGATACTTCCTTCTGCAATTAGTGATACTTTTCTTCTAATTAGTGATACTTTCTTCTACAATTAGTGATACTTTTCTTCTAATTAGTGATACTTTCTTCTGCAATTAGTGATACTTTTTTTTATAATTAGTGATACTTTCTTCTGCCTCCACTCATAGTTAATGACATTTATCTATTCTTAATTTGATAATTAATGTTTAATCATTAATAATATCATATTATACTCTACTTCCGAGTTAATGATACTTCATCCTTAATTAATGATACTTCACACACAGTTAATGATACTTCACCAGATATATATCTAATCACACTTCACTTAATAGTTAATTATATTTTGCCAAATTTATATATGATGATACTTAACTTCATAGTTAATGATACTTCATTTCATAGCTAATGTTACTGATACATCTTGTTATTGGTTTCATAATTAATGTTTAATTAACCTCAGAGCTACTGATACTTCATATCATAGATAATGATACTTTACCTTATAATTAATGATACTTTTTTTTTGCTCAATAATTAGTCAACCGTCAAAAAAAAAAATTAAAAATAAATGTATACCCTAAAATGGAATTAATGAACCCTAAAATTGAATTGAATTAATTTATTTTTTAAAATAAAATGTATTTTATTATCCGGCATCTCGCGCAGTGCACTCTCTCGATAATTAATTTTTTTGAAATAACTATATAACCTAAAATTAAATTGAATTAATTTATTATATTTTATTCGACGTCTTGCCTAACGCTAATGCGTGAACTCGTGTATTGCGCTTGATATACAATAATTATTAAAACAAAAAAAGAAAAAAAAAGAAAACGAACAAAAAGAGAAGAAAGAAAGAAAAAAAAAGAAGAAAAAAGAAGAAAAAGGAGTGGGCAACAAGCCCAATAGCCACCAAGCCCCAAAAAAAAATTAAAATAATAATTTAAAAAATATAAAAAAGAAACAATGAGAAAAAAAGAAAAAGCAAAAAATAAAGGGGGAAAAAAAAGATATGTTGCCTTTGCGCGAGATCTGGACTTTGATATTATTGCCCAAATACACAAAATAACACAAACACAACATCTGGGCTTGAGTGTGGGTCGCCAGAATTATTATTATTTCAAAAATCATCACAGCCCAGCACAGCTGTATGGGCCTGGCCCTGTCTCAAAATGGGTGGGTGGACGGGTTTTTGAATGAGTTTGGATATTATTTGACCCGTTTAACGTAAGAGATCCGTTAGACGGTGTGATACAAGTTTTTATCTTAATATAATATTATAGCTGAAAAAATAACTATTTTTTTTTAGTAGAGAAAAAATAACTGAATTAAGACAGGGAAAAAAAAGGAAATGAAAGGAAACTTAACACGCACACACAAGTCCAAAAAAGGGTACAAACGAACCACCCCCCAACTGCAGATCATCATATATTATTCTTCTCCTTCACCAAAAACCCTCACTTAATTTACACACAAAATTCCCTCAATTCTCATCTAAATCGCCATGGCTTCAAATGGAGCTCCACTCGTGAGTTAACTCATGCTTGATTTCCCTATCTGCTTTCAATTACCCTGCTAATTGGTTGATACGCGGAGAGATTTTCATTATTTCCTTTTTTCAAAAATGAATTTGGGGGTTAATTTTTTGATTGATTGTTTAGGGTTTTGAATTGTGCAGGGAGATGCTGATACGAAGACGAGCTTGGAGAAGATCAAAAGGCAGCTCGCCTCGAGCTCCGGCCGACATCTTCTTCAAGGACCCCTCCTCAAGCGATCCGAAACGGTAATTTTATATATATTCCTAGCGTTGCTTGTAGTTATTTTATCCAGCTGCATTTATTTAGATATTTTTGAAAGAGTCAACTGATCACTCTAGCTTAGCTCAAGAACAGTCTTAATGCATCCAACTCGAAAGTACTAGTCAATGCTGGGACCTTCCAGCATTGAAGAATCTCTTTAACTTTTGATATGATATGATAATTATTCCGAGATTCTATCATTGATAAACTAAGGGGATGCACTTATGCCGCCATTGTCTGGCACATTTCTCGGAAAACTAGTAAATATCAATTTTTATGGAAAACCGGGAGAATTGGTTTTCAAACCGGTTGCTGCTGAAGGCTAAATAATGATATTTTTCCTGAATTTGGAGAGGTGATAAAAATGGATTATACAAGAAATTTTTGCTGTCACATTAAGGAAAGGCTGCAAAGGTGCTGTAATATTCATGATTGTTGGTGGGGAATTTTTCCACAGGTGTAAGAATTATCACACTTCAATCCATAATAAAGGATAGAGGCCCGACAGAGGAAAATGCCACCACATGTTCTCGATTACCAGTCTGAGATAAAATTTATTCATTTAGGAAATCGATAATAAAGGATACAGGCCCTACAGAGGAAAATGCCACCACATGTTCTCGATTACCAGCCTGAGATAAAATTTATTCATTTAGGAAATCGATAATCGTAAATAAACAAGGGCTGCATGTGATGTCAGGTCATGTATCATTTTATTAGGTGGGATGTCATGTAGGAAATAAAACAGTTAGTAGTGCTTCCCCTAAAGAAAAAAGGGGGCAAAAAAAAGAAAGAATGGATTACAGAATAGATCAAAGTAAATCATTCGACTCTTGTTTTGCTATCCTTAACAGATATGTGTTCCTTTTTTATTAAAAAATTTGGTTCCATGGGCTTTCCATCTGGTATCCCGCCTTGTGGTTTTCCAAAGGGGAAAAATGTTGTTCAACTTTCCATGGTACATGCCAGCTGAAAATTTGGGCACTTATGGTGCCAGTTGTTGTAATTTTAGCCAATAAAATAACCGGGGCTTGCTGACTGTATCGTATTATTTTAAACAGCTAAGGAAGTGGAACGAGAGGTGGGTGATTTTAGACCCAACAACTGGGAAGATGGAATACAAGTAAGAAGCTGAATATTATCCTAATTCAGTCATTACTGTTGTTTTATTGGCAAAATATGTGGTTTTAAAGTGTTTGTTGCTTGCATCTTCAGGGTCAGGAGAAACGAGCCAACGGTAAAAGGAACCATGATATTTGATGCAAACAGCACCATCACAATTTCTCCTGTGAATTTCCAGTAAGATTCAATTTTTGTTTTGCTTCATTTTGATAGTTTGGTATATGAATCTACCCCTCATATTTTCAGAAGGTACATTCCCGTTGTTGGTAAATAATCATGTTAACATCCTTTTCTTCTTTCTGTTGACTCAGGGGACTTGGCCTTTTCCATATTGCTAAACTCGATTGCACTTGGCCTTTTCAATTCTTAACTTGATTCTTAGATATTGGGACACCACAGAGAAAAGATTATTTCCTTTGTGCGGAGACTCCCGCTGCTACCAGAGCTTGGGTTTCTACTCTACAGTGAGTGGTCAATTTTATCTATTAATTTAGCCTTGCTTAACACACATCTAAAAGCTAGTCAAGGGGAGAGGGTGGTTAGGTTACATAATACATACGAACATCATGTTAGCCTAGTACAATCATGTGGCATTACTTTCTAACACCCCTTCAAGCGAAGCGTGCTACCAAAATGGGCCAGGTTCCAAACAATGCCCACCATTGGGGGGCCAAACCAAACCCACCATCTCATGCAAACCCGGTGCTCGGATACCATGTTAAATAGGCCTTCTGTAGAACTCATCCCCAAAAGATAGCTCGATGGGAAAGGGTGCTCAAGTCTAAACAATTTATCAGCCTAGTACAATTGCTATGTTGGACAAATACTACTTTCTAACATTATCAAGCAAGTTATAAGCTTTTGTCATTTGTCCTTATATTTTCTTTGGTGATGACTATGTACCAATGGATTCAGAAGCAGATTTTATGTGTTTTGACAACTTCTGATGTTAAGTTCACAATGTAATTTCTTTCTTTACCTCTACGTCTCTACATAATTATTGCGGTTGTACATGAAAATTTTGTCTCCTGTTCCCACCACAGGGCAACTCAACTGGTTCTCAGGGCTCATAAAGAAGCGGTAAATACCTTAAGTGGAAATGGATCCACAAAGTTGGGAACAGTTGCCACTGTTGTTGCTGCTGCTAATTCAACAGCCATGGAAGCTTCTAAAGAAATAGAAGCTGCTATGCAAATTTCTATGAGGAATGCCTTGGGGGTTATGTTGAATAAGACACCCGATCTTCCTATGGATGATTTATCAATCATGAAGGTAATGAAGACATTATGATTAACTATTTGAACTGACAACCACCTCTCGAGAACTGTAGTCATGAATTTTTGCTGCTTCATAGATGTGATTCATATAACTTCTCGTTTAGGCTCATTGCTATATATCCTTCTCCCTACTTTCCAGTTCTTTTGTTGTTGTTTTGTATCTTTTTTACTTTTCTTTGTTCCGTATTGCTTCTTTGATCCCTCCTTTGCGAGATTTTGCTTGCTCCAATTTAGAGATTGAGGTTATGCAGATGGTAGTTTCTCCATTGGGTACTTGTGGTCTGGAATGTGACCGCTGAATAGTTAATGAAGTGCAATGAGAATTAAGCATGATAAACTCAGGCTGAGTGTTACAAGACAAGAAGTTAATATTTTTCCATGCGTGAATTAGGAAATGCAGCCCTTATTTCAAATTTTTTATTTTATATTCTAAGAAGCACTTGCATATACATTGCTTTATCTAATAGAACTTAGATGATGTTACAGAGAATGACTTGAAAGACAAGAGCTAATAAGTACCTTATGGTCATAATAGAAGACCTTGAAACCAAAATCATAGCTTTTTGCCCCTTACTATTGAAAGTTTCAAGTAGCTTGGATGATGGTAGCTACATTATTGTAATTATATTTCAAGCTCACTAAGTTGCGTCTATTTGTCGGATTTATTGAGAAATTGATTTTATTGTGGCAGTGTAGCATCTTTCATGATTTGTATTGCTTTATTATTTTGTTTTGCAGGAAACCCTGAGGGTGAAGGACGAAGAGCTGCAAAACTTAGCAAGGGACCTTCGTGCTCGGGATTCAACCATAAAGGAAATAGCAGAGAAACTCTCTGAGACTGCTGAAGCTGCTGAAGCCGCGGCCTCTGCTGCCTATACCATGGATGAGCAAAGGAGAATTGCATGTGCAGAGGTTGAGCGGCTGACTAGAGATTCAGAGAAACAATTTGTGTCATCTAAACAGAAGGTAACCGTAGATTGTCGCCAACTTTAAGTTTTCTTTTGAGATTCAGCCTTGATTGGGCTTTGTTCATTTTATTGTACCGAATATACTTTATAGATTAAAGAGCTGGAAGAAAAAGCTCTGAATCTAAGCAGAGAAAAAGATCAGCTGATTAAAGAAAGGGACTCAGCCATTCAGGAGGCTCATTTGTGGCGTTCAGAGCTTGCAAAAGCTAGGGAACGTGCTGTGATATTGGAAGGAGCAGTTGTTCGAGCTGAAGAGAAGGTCAGAGTTACAGAGGCTGATGCTGAAGCTAGAATAAAGGAAGCAATGGAAAAAGAGTCAGCTGCTGCTAAGGAGAAACAAGAATTACTTTCATATATCAATGCCTTACAAGAACAACTGAAAAGGTTAATATCAATATCAAGCTTCTTTTGATAAATGCTATTATTATGCGTAGGTGTATTGTATAAAGTAGTTTTTGTACCAACCTTTCTTGCCTGATTTGCAATTTGGCAATTCTTAAGCTTTTTGTGGACAGCTTAGGTTCAGACTTTTGCCATGATGTCATTTGAATAAAGAGAAGAAATCAGAATGACTAAAATTCTGTTTTAGGCAAAAAAGAAATGAATTAGGTTTGCTGGATGTGTATCTTGTGATGTGATAGTGTATGTTGTACTTCTGGTTTATAAGATTGCAGTTTTTAGTTTAATCTTTCGCTGCATAATACCTGCTAATGGACTTTATTGTACTTGTGCACTTTGTCTACTGAAATTCCTATTTTCCTTTCTGACAGGCAGCAGATTGGAACCCGGGAAGTTTTTGCAGAGAAGACCGATCCTTGCTCTAGTTTAGGGGGTGATTTGCCACTAACAAAGCATGTGGATCCATCACAGGAGAATGTTGATAAAGCCTGTCTAAGTGTCTCAAAGGCAACATCAGTGCCTGCAGAGTCAGATCTCCATTCTATCAGGGAGAGTGAATGGAGTGATATTCAAACCACTGAGGCTCGGATAGCTGATGTTAGAGAAGTTGGGCAGGATGCAGAAGGGCACAGCCTCGATATTCCTGTCGTAAATTTTCCGGTCAATGGTCACCAGGAGCATGGTTCTTCTGATCAGCCTTAGAGATCTCAGACGGGATCAAGAGCTTCAGTACCTTGAGGTTGCCAATTTTCTTAGCGTAGGTTTTTATCGCATGTTGGAACCTCGTTTCTGTTGATAAAATGATTAACGTATTGCATGTTTTTGTTAATTTTAGGCATTTCAGAGTAACTCTTGTTTGATATCTGTTGAGTGCAAATAGTCGTGAATTCGTGATAAAGATGTAAAACATACGGATCCATTTCACTGTACATGCGACACTTGATCGTGTTGATCGTGATTATGCAGACAGAGTTTGAGAATGTGACGAGTTGATACTAGTTCTATCATCTTGATTGCTATACATCTTGCATTTGTATATGTATTACATATACGGGTTGATCATTCATGGCATATACTCCATGAAAATGCTGATTTTAGGAAGATGCTAAAGACTGACATATTTTCCAATGATTGTTTTGATTATTTTTGTCACAGCATGCATCTAATACACTGCAGTCTTGAAACATCATGGAGGGTCGAGTATTTCTCTTTTGTATACATCTACAGGCAAAGAATATTAGAGTGATCGTTCAGAGTCCTAGCCTGACGACTGATCCAAGCTCATCCCACTTTTTATTTCTATAGAACTCGTCGCCATTTGCAGCCCAGAGACTTGAGCTTGATGATGAGATTGTGATTGGGGATTGAACAATAAATATCTCTTCAGGGATGTTTTCTGTCTCTTCTTTGCTTTTAATGTCTTTCCAACTGTTAGTTTCTCCTGCAGATTCCCAGAAGCTGGTTTTGGTGTTGATGGTGTTTTCCCATTTTGGTTTGATGCACTTCTTGTAGGGAGCATTCCTCTTGAACACTCTACAAATTGTCCAAACTTCCTGCAGAATCAAACACACCAGAAAAGAAGAAAAGGTTCTGAGTTGGTTATAATTTGTTGAATCTTGGATTTTGCATACATGAACAGTATGTACTCTCTCTCTCTCTCACACACACACACACACACACACAAATGAAGCTGCAGAAAACAAGAAATACTCACTGCTTCTTGATTACTAGTAGAGTGAGTTGGTGGGAATCTATATTCATGCATCATCCAGTCTGTTTTAGTCCCTTTACCAGCGGTTCCTTGATAATAAACAAGTGATTTCTTGAGCCCTATTATGGATTTATTTGATGCATGAACTGGCTTATCAATCCCAGTAGCCTTCCAAAATCCACACCCTGTCACTGTCACCCTATTTGGCCTTGTGCTGTTTCTGTACTTCCTCACTCTCATGCAGAAGAAATACCATTCTTTCTCTCCTCTACTACTTCCCATCTCTGCATGCATATAGTATATATGTATTCAGCAAGGTTAGAGAGAGAGAGAGAGAGAGAGAGAGAGGGCTCACTTGGGAGATCCCATGGATCATATTTGTAGATATCAAGGTGTGTGATCAAGTCAAAATTGATGGATTTTCCCTGCACCTTTTTGAGTAGGTAAAATCCCACAAGCTCTTCATCAGTTGGATGGAATCTAAAGCCTGGTGGAAGAACAGCTTCTTCTTCTTCTGTTTGCTTTTGCTCACCAAAATTCTCCTCCTCCTCCATCTCTCTCTCTCTCTCTCTCCACCAGTTTTTCTATTACTAGATTTCCTGAGATTGACAAGTTTATTACCTCGTGTTACTTAACTGCATAATATTTTCACACACACACACACTCAGACACAGATATTTAGTATATATAGGCAGTTGTTTCAAGTTCTATACGCAGATGATGGACATGCATTATTGCACTAAGAAGTGAAATTATATAATTGCCCCTCGCTCTCATATATTGCAGAAATGTCCTTCAAATTTGCCTCTAATCCTTCTATTTCAAATCTATTATATCTTCTACTCTAATAATATATTCATGGAGAATTGTCAATATAGGATCTGAAAGATTAGTAACCTATCAATCCAGTCCTGAAAAATGAAAATTGTCAATCTAGAATCTCAAAAATCATGTATTTTGATTTTTTTTTTAAATTTTTAGTGATTTTTTATTAGATTTAATAGATAATTAGTAAAGGAGTCTTCGTTGAAAATTAATATAAAAATAATTTTTAAAAAACAAAATAATTGATTTTTGAGGTGTTAAATTGATAATTTTTAATTTTTAGTCCTAAATGAATAGTTTTCATCTTTCGGGTCATGAATTGATAGGTTATCTATCTTTTAGGTTATGAACTGATAGTTCTCTTAAACTTATATCATCGAAGAATAATATATATAATTCTCTAAAAAAAGAATAATATATATAGGAATAAAAAATAAAACGCAATTTGAAATAAAATGAATACTTATGTAGTACAGGTTCGACCCAATCCAAGCGAGGGGTTACAACGACTGGGTGAGTGCTGTTCGAAGATTTTGATTTTGGACCTCACATCTTAATTAGGACTAGGAATTAGAATCATGATGACTAAAAAAAACAAACATACCTTGTAAGACTGAATTTACCAATTTTAAGTTCAATTTAATTTGCACAATCCAAATATTGCCACTATAATAACGGCCTTTTTTTCAAAGGGAATAATAACCATTTATTTGTGCCAACTACTAAAAACACACACACACACACACACACACACAATGATTATATCATATATGTATGCATGCTTCTAGAAGGGGAATTATTGATGCCATAAAGAAAGAAAAAACTAAAAAAATTCACTTTACATACAAAGACGTTTGAGTGCTTGACAAAATGGTAGTAGCACACCTCCAACTTTGGAGAAGAAATAATAGAAAGAGACAAATGCATATTTTAAATTGGAGAATACAGTAGCATTAATATTTAATGCATATTTAATAAAGTAGTGTTATATTAGGAAATCACGTAGATTTACAAGTTATACATTAATTGTTTTAATAAACACATAGTAGAATTTCACATTACACATTCGGTGGGGCATCTGACTAAATTAATATCTGTTATTGCAAATGTTATGCGAACCACCATTCGGTTGAATATGAATAATGAATAATGAATAATGAATAATTAGTATCATTAGCAACAGTAAAAAAATATCAATCAAAAGCAAAAAAGTATCACTTATATCATTAAAAAGTATCCGTCAGAAAAAAAAAAAAAATCTGTCAAAATCAATATCAATCGTAACAATAAAAAGCATCACTAAAAATTAAAAAAAGTATCACATGTATCCCTAAAAAATATTAAATGTTTTAATGATTTTTTAATCAATACATTGACCAAGTCAACGTGCGTTGATTCGAACCGTCTGATGTACTCATGTACATGATAATTTGCGTGAGAGAGAGAGAGAGACATTTATATGAGACCGTCTAACTGGTCTCTTGCGTTAGACAAGTTAAATAAGACACAAATCCGTCTAAAAAGTCCATCCAAACCAATAAAAAAATAGTCAAACGTGGGCTCCACGCGGCCACACACGTATCACTGGGTATAAAGTAAAGTATTACTATGTATGAAGTAAAATATCATTAATTATATGTCAAAATATCACTTAATATAAATTGAAGTATTATCAACTATGAAATATTTTCATATACTAAGGAAAGTAAATGAATTATTTTTTGCACATCATAACGTGAGATTTTAATTTAGTAGATTCATTTATCTTTTTTTTTTTTGATATGTTTGTTGATTCTCCAGATATCACATACCACTATGTATGAAGTAAAGTGTCACTAGTTATGTGTCAAAGTATCACTTAATATGAATTGAAGTATCATCAACTATTAAATATTTTCACATGCTAAGAAGAAAAATGCATTGTTTTCTACATAAATCATAATGTGGACTTTTAATTTCATTGATTCATTTATCTTTTTTTTTAGAATATGTTTGTTGATACTCCAGAAAACAAGTTTCACTATATATGAAGTAAATATTACTAATAATGGAGTAAAGTATCATTATCTATGTAGCACTTGACAACCTCCATTTTCTTTTTTCTTTTTTCTTTTTTTCTTTTTTTTTTCAATTTTTTCAATTTTTTATTTTTATAAAATCTTCATTTTATATTGAGCCTAATGCATGAGTCCACACATTAGCGTCAAAATGCATTGAGCGAGACGTCTGATACAAAAATTAAATTCAATTTTAGAATTCACTAATTTTATTTTATGATATGTATTTATTTTAAAAAAATTAAATTAATTCAAAATAAATAAATATATATTTATTAAAAAAAGGAAAAAATTAAAAACGGAAAAAAAACTAAAAAAAATGGAAAAGGAGATGAGGGGGGGGACTGAAAAAGACAGACAAAAAAAGCAAAAAAAAGAGACAGCCACTTAATGAATCAAACAGAGAAAGACTATATATCTCATATATATATATGTGTGTGTATAATACAAATTAAAAAAGAAACATAAATAATTATCTAACGGACGGGTCCCACACAAGTGTATCTCATATATATATATATATATAGGAAATGTATCAAATGTAAATCATTTCATGGTGTGTAAACTGTAAACCAATCTATCACCACATATCCATTAAAAATCAGCGCTCCAAATTTAATCAAACATGCGGTGACATTTTTGTTATTTTCGCTACTTTTTTCAGTCTATGGGGTATTTCCGTCTGTTTGTTGAAAAAAAGCTGATGTCATGCTGACTCAGCATTTAAAATTTCTTAAAAACTTCGAACGATCATAACTTGCTCGTTTTTCATCGGATTAACACAAGTAATATATCAAATTAAAGGCCTTCTAATCCTCTTTCATTTAAGATCAATGAAGCATATGTTTATTTAGAAAAATATGAACGAAAAATACAAAAGTTTCATTTTTCACGCGTATTTAAGCTCAGAATACTTCGTTAGCATACGGCATATGTTTCGTTAGCATATGACAAATGTTTCATCAACATCAGTTATATTGTGATAAATATCGTAATTAGATATACTCCGTTAGCATATAAAAAATGTTTCATTATCATATGATAAATGATTCATTAGCATATGGCAAATATTTCATTAGCATCGACTATATTACTATAAATATTTATTACATTTCAATTAATATATGCTTCATTGGCATCAATTATATTGTTATAAATGTTTATTTAATCTCAATTAGGATGTGTTTCATTAGCACATAACAAATATTTCATTAGTATCAATTATATATATTCACAATGAACAATACATTAATGCATTAAGAGATTTTTTATATGAGAATGTTAATGCACTGCTACGTTAGCATTGACATATGCAAACTAAAATATTATAATAATGCTAATGTAGTATAATTAAATCTGGTAATAGAATCATATGTGTTTAATATTGCATGTGTATTATTAATGCATAACATCCATCTCAATTAAGCATGCATGATTCGTTAGCATATGACAGATGATTCGCTAGCATCATGATTAGTTATATTGTCATCGCATCAATTTTAGAGTTTAACAATTTAATTTTATTGAGTTTTATCATTTGTTGTTGTTAGCACCGTCGTATGCTAACAGAAGTATTATGTAATGCTAAAGAAAAATTATACGCAATGCTAACAAAAGCAATAATGTTGTGGATTGAAGCCAAATAATACAACTAACAACCTTCAATCAAACAATTATAACTTTGTCCATGATTCATATTTTTTTGAAATTATTTTTTGTTGAAAATTAGGCTTAGCTAGCTTTCCAACCATATAAAAGTCACCATTTAATAATTTCCTAACAAATCAGTTTTGTGTTTAAAGTTAGGTGTTGTGCATGAAATAATTCTACTTCGTTAGGATATGATTATGTATTCGTCAGCATATGATTGTGTCTCCGTTAGCCCGCATCCTGGAAGTTCGATTTTTACGTTAGTCTTTGCAACAAAATTGACCAATTTGTATTGTATCATAAAAATAAAATAAAAATACCTCTTCATTCCTCACTAAATGCTAATTTTCTACCTTTTTTTTTGCCTCCTTCCCATGGCGAGGTGCCTTCTTTGTAGCTTCTCTACATTCATTATTAAACAAGCAACACATATTTTTCAATGATATTAACTAAATAATGGCAGCTTTGTCAATTAATAAGTTTGATTTGTGTAATTGTCACACGACTTCCGATATTTCTCTGAAGAAATCTTATTTTCTTCCAACGAGAAGATTGCAATGTGATAAATGACGATCTCCTAAATACTTGACCCTAAAGGTTTTTTCCTTTTACAATTAATTCTTCCATTTCCATGAGTGGTACAAATAGAATTTAAGAAAACCACTCAAACTTTATTTGCTTCGTGATGTATTTCCTATTTGTATTCCTAGTTTCATCATATGTTCATATCATGTCAAAAATTATCAAATCCACTTTTTATTGAATGAAAGCACCTGATCAATCCAACTTTCGCAAATCCCAACCCGACCCGACCCTTGTCAAGATTTTTTGTAACCAAAAAGAGGACTGAAATGCATGAAAATAGTAACTAATGGGACCAATATGGACATATACTCAATTCAAGGGACTTGAAGTGCACTTTTCAAGAAATAAAAGCAATGGTAACTTAGAAACGGAACCAGCTAAACAGATCACAGAAGAAAGAATTCAAACTATGTTCATGTACACGAACACAAGATTACACACGATTGGAAATTCACAATATCCCCCCAGTACAAAAAGACTATACTACCCCTCTCCCGAATAATAGCCCGACTGTGCATGAAATACCAATAACAGACAGAAGATTAAAAACAGAGTTTCTGTGCACTCGTTTATAGAGGGAAGTCGAACAAACTGCATCGAAACTTTTGGTATCTAGCAATTATATTTCTTCCCTAAAATAGAAAAAAAATATGTAGGTTTTCGACATGGCATTGAGCAGGCATCTATTTTTCAGGCATACAAGGAACTGATAACAATAACCAGTTTCCAGCCACGGCTGAGAAATGAGAAATGCATAATGTACAAACATCCGTTGCTCGAGAAGGTTGCAATGGAGTTCGAGGCTTACACTACAAGCAACAAGCTCATTGGCAACTCTTGGTGGAGGCTTCGCAACCTTTAGGATAGTAAATATTGTATCGACTCACTCAAGTATCATTCTTTACTATATATGCATTCTCTACTATGGGGAAACATGGAGCTAGGCGGTCTGATGATTCAGATCCGGAAATGCTTCTTTAAGAACATCGGGCATGCTCAAAACAATCTCTGCAAAAGCTGGAGGGAAAAAAAGAAACAAAAGCATTGTTAGGCGTGTAATTACTGATGCGTGATAAAAAGCAAGAAGCTGAGTGATTAATTGTCTACTTTACGAAATCCAAGACCAACCTTCAGGTAAACTCATTGTCCGTAATGCATTCTCAGCGTGCACCAACCGAGCTGGAACTACATCCCTCCTGGTGGCTGGTGCAACAGAAGTCCGAAGTCTCTTAGCTTGGTGAGTCGGCCAAGCAAGGGCACTGATCCCTGATGGAAGTGTAGAGACAAGTTCCGCATATCTAATAACCACCGTTACCTTGCTGTTGGAAAGAAACAGAAAAAGCAATCTTTGATCAATTCAGAATGCAGTAGAAATGCTTAAGCATCCATGAGCTTCAGATTTGACAGAAAATTACAGCATACAATATTGACTTCAGAAACTGAGACAAACATAGGTTTCTTTCAACCAAATAAAAAATGGAAGTGAAAGTTGCAGAAAATATGCCGAATATGATTTCGAGTAATACGAAATTGTGACAGACACAAAGCCTGAAAGACAAAGCAGTGACTTTCACTTCTTCATTCATTGCAAAGAAGCATCATCCAGAAATAATTTTTTTTAATTATTTTACTCTAGATATTAGCTACATCAAACTTTCTCATGGCTAAGAGCCTAAGACAGTCCTTTTCCAAAGGCCTGTTATCAAAACAGAGCTCCAAATTTGAATAAACTGATATATGCAGGATTGATGTTTTCGAACGTTAAATAAACTGCAAACTGTGTCGCTGCCACGGATTATATGATTACATCATCATGCACCATCAACATTAGAAAAAGAGTCCATTTACTATCTCTGCACTAAGAAAATAAAATCATTTGCTATAACTACCTTAGCTTTCCTCCCACTTTCCTGAACCCATACACTTCTGAGCCATGAATTTTTGTCATCTAAGTTCTATTTGAAGAAGTAAAGAAAGGTTTCACCACAAGAATATATAAAATTCAGCACGACTACAAATCCATAAGAAAAAGAGAACAAAAATACTAGATGCAAGCCAAGAGTAAAGTCAACGAACTACTCAGTAGATTGCTTCCAAACTAAAATAAACTAAAAGCAGGGCTTGACTTACCAATCAAAGTCTGCAAGCACAAATTCAATCATATGATATGGAAGACTACAATAAAGTTCTCCTATTTGATTTCCATACAACTCTTTAATAAGGCGAACCTGGAAAAGATAGAAGGCAGTGAAGAACAGATGTTCACATTCAAGATCTTCATTTAGAAAAACATAATAAGACAATAAGGAAAACATAATGATGCATCTACAAAAAGAAAAAAAGTTACGACTCTCAGATTGATTCACTTGGTGCTAAAGAAGACTTGCTTCACACAAAATATTACAGTCAGCAAGCATATTAACTGCATGCATGAATATGTGAACCGAGGTTCCTTGAAACAGAAGGCATCTTCCGGAGATCTTGAGTTCCTTAATTCCTAAAAAATTGAACAAAACAGCTACTCTTTCCTTACCAAAATTTGTTATCATGTCTAACTTACATTACACTTGTCTCGTGCTCAACATGCAAACTTGGAAATGCTAACTCATACCAGTCTATAAATATTTTCTCACCAAACAAATGCCGCTAACCCACACATGCAGACAGAGAGGGGAAGCACTCTGTTAGTCATTTGATTGAGATAGATTTATATAATTTTGTTTTAGGTGGGATGGGACGGTGGCGTTGAGATGATTAAGAGATGTTTTGTCATTCAAAAATTGTTTCTCTTTTAGTTTAATCTATGTATCTAACTTGAAACTAATAAGGAATGCCGAAATCAAATGATTATGCCATGATTCCGCAAGTTGTATCAACAAATCAAAAACTGATTCATTCCTTCTAGGATATTTATTGCAGTATCATACCTGCTCTCGTCTATCAACATAGGCCTGCAGCAACTCTCCGACGTAATCTATGAACTTCTGTTACCCAAATAGAACAATGAAACATGTTAAACATGCATAATAACATATTAGATAAGAAACTAATGCGGCCAACCTAACCATTGCATTTGAAGAGAGATACTCATTTTCTGCCTCGCGTACTGGCAAGAAAAATGGAATTGTGTGCTCAAGAACTGTCATTTTCTCAAGAAACGACTTGCTTTCAAGAACACAATGGAACAGCTCACAAGGTTCTCCTGTGAAGTTCAAAATTAAATGTACAATTAGTTTTTCATAAATAAATAAAAAGTGTAAAGTTAAACTTGTAATTCATTAAAAAAGTTCTAGGTCAGGAAATTGTCGTGTGGAACCTGATAAAGTGATTATTATTTTTCCTACAAAATTCTGCAGTCATTCCAGGGTTTGGGACCATCAATAAACCTTATTCCTATATAACATGGGTCAAACTTTATATAGGATATATTTAATATCTCTCCATACAATGACATAAATTCAAAGAAATGACAAATTTACAAAACCGAAGAAGTTCCTACAAACGTCCAAACTTTGTAAATGACAAAAGTCCTGTACATAATGGCATCACAAATTATATATTGAAGAGACATAAAATCATACAGAAGTTTCTGTATGACCTCTCGATTTGCTTATGCCAAAATGAAATAAAGTTCCGAGATTCAGTACACAATTGATCTTTTAAACCAAAAGCAGTGCTAAAAGAAGCGTAAAGAAGCACATAGTATATCCGCAGAGCACAGATAATAGGTTGAAGTGTTGAACAAAGGAACATGAAAATATCACATGAACGACATTTCTTCATTAAATATAACTGAATCAGCCATTTAAACTCTAAATTAGAGCATAATTTAAACACCATTAACAACGGATACTTTGTAATTAGCATTTCGTATAATTCAGTAATTACCAGCAAATGAGGTCTCGTATTGAATGCCGATCCTTGGTCCATCTAAACAACAGATCATCTGCTCATTGAAAACATTAGTGTCAAAAGCCAATCATTGCCTTCATTTTTTTTATTAAAGCTAGAATCTAACATCAAATAAAACTGCAGTTGATTTCGGCATAAAAAGGGTCCCCAAATCGGTAGTCTGATGTGATGCCAATTATAGTTACAAGCTCAATTAAGACAAAACAGATTTCAATTTTAACCAAACCTGTTGATTAACTAGACTGCATCTTTTTAAAGTTTAAAATGGCTATTTTTGACTCAGGTTATAGTGACATGCTGCCTCTTTCTCCACGGACATAATTGCACATCATATAAAATTGTCTGGTTTTACATTCAAGACCTGATTTGATTTTGACTATCATGTCCAAGGAACAACTAATGCTCGACACTGATAACTATCCCGCCAACTCGGCCACCCCAAAAGAGAATCATTGATCATTCAATACTATCTGTACCAAATCTTAATTTCCAAGTTAGCAAGAGTGATAGAAGCCAGTTGGTGAATACTATTCAAACCAAGCCACCTCCCCCCCCCCTCCTTCCTTCAAACAATAAAAAAAGGACAATCAAGAAAAAAGAATATGAGTCAATCTGACTAACATAAACTTAATGAAACTCGAATCACTATCACAACCACATATAAATTATGTCAATAAGACAGCTAGAGAACAGGTCTCGCACCAGTAACAAGAACTTCACATTACTATGAAGTGTATGCATAAACAACAATCGCAACAAGAATAACATCTACCACGCATTCATTTAGAATTGACTTTGCATTTCAAAATGAAACAATACTTCCATGAGATAAATCCCCAGAGTACGTGTTAAATAAGGAATCTGAATAAACAAATTAAATTTGAATCATGATTTACTTTATTTCCAACTCTGTAAGTTATCTTTTCATGAAAAGGTAGATTGGACATCGTAGCGGCATCAGCTTGCATTATCATTGCCTTTCTTTCAGCCTCCATGTGAACCTGAAACAAACAACAAGCCATAAGTATAACATACAGATAGGACACCCATCAATAATGCAGCACAGTAAAGGAATGGGAGTAAAATCATGAAAACAACTTGTGGGAGTTATACAGGTATGAGGTGAAGTATGAAAAGGAAAGCACATTATGAACATATGAACCAAAGAACTAGAAGTGTTTGTGACTAACTAAACAAGGACTCGTTCCTTTCTAAAAAAATCCACTATCCTCCCCTTTTCCTGATAACATGGTTTAATATAACTCGAACCTCTCAAGTGTACATTCTTGCTCCAGTGAAGGCCTTGTCATCTTATCAACATTTTCTCGGCGTAATCCTCATCCAACAATTTTTTATATATTATGAACTCTTTGAGGCATTGTTAATGTAATAAGTCCATTTGAACGAGGGTAGAGTGAATTACTAATTCAGGTGCAGAACCAACTTCAACAAGGGCGATTCCTGTATCTTGTGAATTTCCATAATACAGGAATCCAAAATACCAACTCCGATCAGAAGATGGAGCTCAGTAGAACTGAAGCCATGGGGAAGGCCTCAAATGGGATAATAGATTCGCATTATCCACATTTTCTTTTGAATAAACAACAAAAGCACTTCCAATTGGCTTCTCGTATAACTAGACCCATTAGTAGTGAAAACAGAGAGAACTATACAACCAGCATACAAACAAAGTTAATAAAACCATACCCGCTCTCTTATTGTAGCCAATAACCCATCATTCCATTGCTCACCATCCAAACATATTTCTTCAAGAAAATAAACATCACATCAGAATGGGTACAATAAAAACAAGTTTGAGTAGGAAAATAAAATTGAAGGACACATATCACAAAGTAAGAAAATTGGAAAATATCCCATATATAACTACCTTGAGTTTGAGAAGCATGCGCAGCTTCAAATTCTCTTTGTAAACGCTCAAAAACAGATTTGTCAGAATCCCTATGAAATTTACCCACTTTTAGAACGACTTTGTTGCATCACATTAGCCAATAATATCCACTTGCATAAAATGAAAAAAGAGTATGCAGCACACGTGGGAGACAAAAAGGTACAGCTTCATAATTTGGTAAACAAACAACCATGAAGGAATAACATGGAGCTTTTGTTGTATGTTTTCATAAGTGTTACAAGGTGATGGACAAGATCTGCCTGTCTGATCTTTATATTTTGGTGAGCAAGCAAACCCATTCTATCAAAATTCTCTCATCGCTTGCAAATCCCAATCAAACGGGATGAATGTAAAAAAACATTGGCCAGCAAGCCCTAGGCTGAATGTAAAAAAGACTCTTTTGTGATTTAAAACTCCCCAAGGCGTGCGCCTTGTTAAAACCCTTGCGCCTCTAAGGCTCCAAGGAGCTAAGGTTACTCAGGAGGGCCTTCAATAACTACAGCATACATGTACCTAATAAGCATTACAAATAAAAATAATGAGAGCCAACAGACAATTTTTCAAGCGTAGACCCTGAGAAAGCATTGCTGGATAATATTTCAGTTAAATAGGCTTTCAAATACAGCCATTGCAATATAATCATATGAAAAGATCCATAGTCGTAACTAGGAGCATTGTTTTCTAAGACATCCAACTGATAGGCCATATGCATTCAGGCCTAGAAGCAAGAGTGAGGAATGATTAATACCTAGAAAGTCGCTCTGTTAATTCTGCATGCCTTTTTAGGAGATTTGTAACTGGCAACCAAAAGATAGGTTTGATTACACAACAATTACACAGATACAAGTAATATAATTCAGATACAGAAAAGGCTGCAATGATCAATACATCTTGCACGTGTAGTCTCCAATCGTGTATCCTCAGCTTGTGAAAAGTTCTGACCAAAGGAGAAAGTGTTAAGTCCATTCACCAATTTTGGATATAAAAACAAGCTACAAAAAGCATAATTCAGACCCCCTACTTAGATAAAGTTGGTAAACTGAAAATTTTGATCAAATGATTTCATCAAACAAACAAAAATTTATAAAATAAACAACAAAGTCTCTGTATAAGCAGATATCAGATATCAGAAAATTTACCACTTCTCCCATATTCAGAGGGGCAGGCCTCTCCTTCACTTGATCAACCTGCTGCATTTTACTCCAATTCAACTAGTTATCACTGCATCAATACTACTTCACATATAGATTATAGAAACGGATTGATCATATGCAAAACTAAAAAAAATAAAATACAGAAAATGAGGGAAAAAGGCAACATTCAAAATAACATCAGAATAAATAATAGCTGAAAATGAATGCATAATTGAAACAAATTCGATTAAGAAACGGTATTTGCATCGAATGCCCAAGCAAATTAAACGGAGACAAGAAGAAAGGCTTACCAACTGAGAAGTTGCCTCCATTCTCCAATGGCGAAAACCCTAATTTAATGGAATTGGGGAATTGGGGTTTTGAATTGGATTCCCAAACCTCCTATTCCTGTTGTTATTTAATGGGCCGGTAGCAAACTAATATTTTGGGCTTCAATACTATAGTGGCCCAAATTTTCTTATATATTAATTAATGACCCATTTGATCTTGAATTTTTTTTTTTTTCCAATTTTTCTGCAAGTGAAGTGGATGTGTGGTCTATTTCTTTAGTCACTTTTGTTCAACTAAAAGAGGGTGATTCTATTCAAAACCCCAATTTTCTCTTTTACAACCCCAAATTAATTAAAATATTAATATAATTCTTTTAAACATTTTTGCCCTTATATAAGCCCCACTTTCTAAAAACCTAGAAAAACAAAATAAACACCCCCATACACAACCCCCGCATTGAATTTGATGATTTTGAATTTTAGAGCTCCGTGATAGTGATCGAAGTAGAGCGATGTTGGATTTCTATTTTGGTTTTGATTTTGAAGCATGCGGTGGTGCCCTTAGTTGGACGATTGAGCAAGCAAATTTGATGAATGGGTCGTCAGTTTTTTTCAATACATATACATAGCCACTTATGTTTCTTTATTCAAGTGTCCAAGTTTTGATTCTTAAAAAAAAAAGTTTGTTATTTAGCTTTGTTGTTTCACTGCATGCAATTCGAGTAGTGCTATCAATTGTTGGTGACATAAATTTAAGACTTGGTTTTATTAATTGTCCATCCCACGAATATTGAAGCAAATGATCGAAGATGCCAATTAATTATTCTTGGTTTTCGACATTTATAATTAGTTTTGGATGTAATTTATTTCTGCTGCAATTGAATCGGTTTGATTCATTTTACACTTAGGATTATTTGTTAGATAGTTAAATTTTAGGATGTTCCTGTCAAGAGTTTGCTCATTTCTTGATTTTGTTGAGAGAGATTGTAGTTGAGGATGATAGATTATTTCTATGTGAATTCATGATTCCTTTGATTCTCTTGTGTTGTCATCAGTGTAGAGTCCTCATTTTTCTCTTTCTGAGTTTATGATTTTATAAGAGAACTCGTTGGTTTGATTGTGGGGAGATTTGATTCAATTTTCTTTTTTTTTCTTTTTTAATTATGAGAGGGAGTGGGGGTTATGCATTACGAGGGAAAATGTCTAAAATAATAATTATGAGCAACACTTACCTGCACCTTGTGTACATAAGGGCATATATCCGACAGGCGCGTGGTGTGGGGCGCTGATTTGACCCGGGGCTTATAGGGACACGACACAATAAAGATACGCGGAAGCTAGGAAAGAAACTACATCGGTGAAGTAAGGGTACGATACTCGATTATCTAGACGACTAAGACTCAACTAAAATACCTAGACAATGACACACAAAATAACACAAATCCAAATAAAATAGGGTTGGTTTGGACGAGTATATGAATGGCTTGGATGAAGGTAATTCGATGGTGAGGAATAGGTTTAGAATGGCTAGAGTAGATAGGGTATGATAGAGTTGAATTAGACTTACGGATTAAACGATCGATGATAAAACTTGGCTCGAATTATGGCTGGGCTTGGGACGGACGTACGGCGGTGATGGAAGACGTCGAACGGCGGTGATGGAAGACGTCGAAGGCGGCGGTGGAGGTTGAATTGTCGATGTGAATCACAACCCGAAAGTTGCCTTGAATCTCGAACGTACACAAGGCCAAATTCTTTAAGTTGCTCTTCGATTAGCGAGTTTCCGACGATCCCTTGAACGTGGACGGCGAATTCCCTTTGTAAAACTTAGAGGTGCTAAATCTAAGAGTATGAATTTAATTATCTAAACTCACAAAGATTGAAAGGGTTGAGACAATATTGAAATCAAAGGCTTAATAATTCAAATATAGTCTAAAGTATCAATGTCACAATGATCCTCTATTTATAATAGAGGGGGGGCCAAATTCTACTAGGATAAGGCCGAAAAATACTACTAAAAATCAAACTAGAATTGGACTAGGAAACTTCCTAAACTAGAATTCTATTCAAGGTAGAATTGTGCCTTAAATAAAACCTAGTCAACTTAGGACTCAAATAAATTCAAAAATTACAATAATAAAAACTGGACTCAAATAATTAATTACTATGGTCTAAAATAATTAATTAAAATAACTAAGATAATTCGAAACCCCACAAAGTGTCAAAAGGGTTCGAATTCTCGGATGCCTCTGGCAAATAAGACATGGTCACGCCTTATTCGCCATAACCTCCTGGATTGACATCAAATTGAAATCTTCTAAATTTTCGCCAAGTATGCTTCAATCCATCAAAGTATGATCCTCATCTTCAATTGAAAGCATAGTAATGACCTTGGAGCGGTTTTAAACATTCACTTCTTCCTCGAGCTTCTTCCGTACATAACCTTGCAAATAACCTTGAAGTTGCTTAGCTCGTAACCTTGTAATTGGACCTCTAATTTGCAACTTTGGGTATGAATCTTCATTGCTATGGATGTCCTCATCAGGCGCACGCGCCTGTCAGTTTTTTTTTCTTTTTTTGGTGATTTTTTTTTTCGATTTTCTTTGTTTTTTTTTATTTTTTCCCAACAAAATTTATACCATAAAATAAAATTAGTGAACCCTAAAATTAAATCGAATTGATATAATTTGTTTGAAATAAATATTTACCCTAAAATGAAATTAATAAATCCTAAAAAAACACAAAATAAAACCCTAAAAACACCCCAAAAAAATCCTAAAAAACACAAAATAAAACCCTAAAAACACCCCCAAAAATCCTAAAAAACATAATAAAAACCCTAAAAAAACCCCCAGAAAACACAAAATAAACCCCTAAAAGCACCCCTAAAAAAACCTTAAAACACACAAAATAAACCCCTAAAAACACCCCCAAAAACTCCTAAAATAAGTGACAGACCCCTTACTATTTAATGATACAGGTGATACTTTTCGAATTTTGAGTGATACTTTTTAATGTTACTGTTGATACTGATTTTACTGGGTGGGTTTTTTGCGGGTTGACCCGCGTTGACCCTGATCAAAGCGGGTTGACCCGCGATTTTGATCCGCCCGTCTGAAAGTATTTGCCAATAATTATTATTATATTTTATTTCATTAATATAGGAGGTTATGAATAGAAACACTTTTTTAGTTATAAAATAGGTTGGGGGTTGTATGGTTTTTATTTTGGGGATGTTAATTTAAAGGGTAAAAAAGTCTAAATTATTAATATTTTTATTTTAAAATATTATGAGGGTTGTAAAGAAAAATTTGGGGGTTGTGAATAGATTCACCTAGGGGTGTAAATGAGTCGAGCCGAGCCGAGCCTGAACATACGTATGTTCAACTTTGTTTGAAATGATATCGAGCTTTAGAATTTATGTTTGAGCTTGTTTGATTATCTATCGAGTCGAGCTCAAACGAGCTTTAATCGAGCCAAACACGAGTCGAACTCGAGTAATTTGATATTTTTACACATGTTTGCTCATTTTTACTTATTGAACTCGAGTTCGAGCCAAGCTTTAAATTTTATCGAATATAAAATTATGTTTAACCTTGTTTGATATGCTTATCGAATCGAGCTCGAACGAGCTTTTAACGAATGAACACGAGTCGAGTATCGAGCTATTTGGTTTGATTTTCGGCCCTAAATTTCACCCCTTAAGAAATTATATATATTTTTTAATACTAAGCAATGAATATAAATTGGGCTTCCAAATCAATAAACTAGGCCCAAAATGTTGAAATTGAAAACGAAGTTTACGAGCTCAATTCAAGAAAGGGATAATTGACAAATAAATCAATGATTTTTGATTTTTTGTAAATTGCACATGACTTCTAAGATGTTAAGAATTAAGATACCACCATTCTTAAATTTGTAACAAAACCAAAATTCCCACAGCAAAATTTGTACATGAAACGTCGTTTTAATGTTGAAAATTTTGGAGGTGCTCAATTTTCGGAAAAATCAAAAGGTGATATTATTGAAACATTTTAAAAGTCATGTTGAATTTACGAACTAGATAAAAAATAGTAATTTAATTGGTCGTTAATCCTTGAAAAAAGTAACAATTATTGTTCAAATTGAAAATTGACTTAAACTTCGTGATTCTTTAGTATTTCACCCAGAAAAAATAAGTTTTGCACTCCATTATCCCCATAGCTCTTTTTTGAGTTGGGATAGAGAAATTTGAGATTTAACCTTGCCCTCAACGAGATATGTTTTATGCAAGTTCAAATGGGGTACCCAAATATGAAGCTCATATTTCATCTATTGCATCATTTGCATGTAAAAAACCCTCTAATCCACATATTACATAAAAAAATACATGTTATATTATTTTGCACATTATTAGTAATGATAATACATTGAACTTTATTACTAATAAAAATTCTAAAACTTATGCAGAAGTGCATATATATTAAATAAAAATTTCATGTAACCATTGAATATATATTATATATTATATATGCTTAGAAAATGCATATTAAAATAATTTAATAAAATTATAATCTTTGTTAGATGATCATTACATCTTTTGTATTAAATAAATAAAGTTTATGTTCAAGTTATATTTTTTGGTTAGACGCACGTGTAGACTGTAGTTTAATGTAAATACACAACACAAGATGCATTCATATATAATACCAAATTAAGATGTAATTTTTCTAAAATAATTCATATACACCCTTCCATAATTGTAGTCTCTTATTCCTTGATATACCCTTATTTAATATTCTTTGAAATTAACAATCATATTATTTTGAATCAATAAGTAAGGTTATAGTATGAAAATTTTATTTAATTTTATGTTTCCAAGTACATGAAATACATTTTCTTAATTTGTATGAAAATTGAAGAGACTACAATCATGGGACAAAGAGAATAACATTTATTTTTGCATTTTCTTTACCAATAGTTTGAGCGTAATGAAATAATATCAAAACATGATTGAGCACAAAAAAAGCAAATTATACCCGTTTTGTGCTTAACTTATAAAGAGTGAGATCGAAGTTCAAATTCTATTACCTCCACGGCTCCACCCACCATTTCCAAAAAAATAGAAAACCAAACAATCTCAAACCAATGTTAAATAATTTAAAATAATCCTCAGAAATACAAATGGCTTCAATTTCCACGTTCTTGCTTCTTTTTTTCATTTAAAAAAGAAAAAGCTTTCTTTTCTATTTCCATAATCAAACATAAGGATAAAATATAATGGCAAAATGACAAATATAACCCAACACCCAAGTGATCAATAGTTCAGTACAATATATTTCAACCCATGCAAACTCCAAATCCAAGCTCAAACAGAAAGCCACATTGTTTATATACAATGGCAGCAAACATTTCTTGCAGTGAGTAGCAACTTCCGCTCTCATTATGTTTTGGAAAAAAGTTGCTCACTTCAACTCAGCAATGATTTTCATGAAGAATGATGAAGAAATATTATCAACAGCAAACAATGAACTCACAACACAACAGTACTAGGGGTTTGAGGCTGTTTCATCAGAATGAAACAACAGATTTGAGGCGCGGTGAAGATTGAAAATGTGATAAAGCAGTATCAGTTTCTTCGGATTCATTAAACTCGAATGGAGGTGTCATGTTGCTAGGCTTCCTGCAAAATGTAACAAGCCGCGGTTATTTTTCCATTGAGGCAAAATCATAGTCATAACTAAAGATTAGTTGCTTCTCCACTCTTGTACCATCTTAGATTTCACATAAGAGATCCGAGGCAGCAAAGTTGAAACTTGAAAGAGGTACTCTAAATTACACTAATGTGCAATATAAGCATTGTTGTTGGCTTTCAAGATTTATTTATAAATCTACATGTATATCTCTTCTATGTATTCTCAAATATGCAGGAATCTGAAATTATGTTGAAGAATAATCTGCATTAAATTAAAATTAATGATCTCCTAAATGGACATATAGACTGACTAGAAAACATATCAGAGAAATCAATATTATATTGTAGTGAAAACAACCAATAAATTCTTACTTCTGAGAAATTAAAGATTCTTCAGACAATGCCTTTTCCAGTCTCTCTTCAAATGTTGTTGCATGCCAACTGACTTTCTGATCCTGTGAGGCGAAAGTAGCTAGCTGCAGTTATGGTTAATCGAGACAAAAAACCAGAGAGGAAATGGAAAAAAGAATAAACCACAATACCTCTTTGTACTTATTAGTAGAATTTGGAATTCCATTCCCATCCCACCATTTAGGTGGAACAGTAGGCGCCGCCTCCTCTTCATTCCAATGTGCTGCCACCATCCCCAGAATAGGCCTATCCGCAGCAGGTTTCCTATTTTGACTAAAAATGGAACTAGATTGTTTGTTACTACCATCTTGCTTAGCTGAAATTGGTTTGAACCAAGAAGTAAGGCTTCCCTCATCATTCATCTCGCCTCTAACTGGAAGATCTGACGGTGGAGTTGGCTTCAAACCATCTTCATCATTTAGCTTAACTGATTCACTCTGATGATTGGAAGCAGAATCTTTATCCTCCAAAACCTCCTCAGTTAATTTCTCTGTGTTTGGATATGGTGATGGCTTTGTTACACTACGAGCTCCAGCTGATACAGATTGCTCCGAAGAGATTGATGACCTATTTGATGCATATTGAAAACGAACAGATTCATTGTTGCTTTGTTCAAAATGAGTTTCACTACCACTTCTTTGGACTGAGCTGCTGGAGACTCCTCCAGTATTATGTCCATCAGTCAAGCAGCTAAGAAAGCAATAACAATTATGAGTAACTTGCAAAATCATTAAATCAAAAGAAAATATTTAGATGAATCTAAATTTATTTGAAATGTCAACTGCACAATGATTTCAGAGTCCTACACAGAAATCAAAGTCAGGAGATTTACCTGCTCGGAGAGTCCAAGAAAGAACCTGCACAACGTTCATCAGATTGCTTCTCCATTGATGCATTGGGAAGCCATGAATCGAACTTCAAAGATTTTTGTGCTTCGTTTTGAGCTGATACGTCCTCCCATTTCTCTAAGGCATTTCGAATTTTAACGGGGGTTTCGAGTGAAGTTCCATGAGATTTCGAAAACTTATCCTGCAGAATAGCAACTGTGTCACCTAAACCTTGCCAGTTTATTCAATCATATGCAAACTGCATGAGACGAAATTTAAATAGAAAGTCCATTTGAAAATAAATTTATGCAAAACCATCAAGCGAGATACAGAATGCTATTATTTTATTAGGTTATACAGAGCACATTCGTCAAATCAATTTTAATAATGTAAATGAGAATATGAGATCAATGCTAACCTGAGATTAATTAAAATATACATCGACATCCTTTCTACTAGCTATATAACACAGTTTTTTCCCTAATCGCAGCCACTACTTACGAGTGTGTTCTAGGTAGCTCAACTGCTCAACTTAGAAGGTATTGACGAGATTCAAACTATATAACACTGAGATTACAGATTAGTAGCTAAATGCAGATTACTTTCCCTATCTCAGGACAATATATCACCCAGATAAAAAATTACCAAAAATTAATTAATATACTGACCTCATCTTCGAACTCTCTGACATCGATTTCTCCAGGCAGCCGATTCTGACCTTCATCTCCTTTTCGAAGAGAATCGTCTTATCATTCATTTGCAATACAAATTCAAAACATCAACACAGAAACCATTGAAGATTCATTCAATCCAAAAAAAAAAAAAACGCACACACAGGAATTACCATCACACATGAACAGCGACGACAGCGCATTCTTACTGCGAGGCGCAACAGGCTCCTGGTATTCCGAAACAAAAATTTGTAGAAAAAATCGACAAATTCAAATGTCGTCAACTCAAAACTCAGGGGAAAATAATAAAAAAATATAACTCAAATTTTACCGAAGGAGTGGCGAGATTGGAGCTGGAGTCTTTGACGCGAAAACAGCCGAAAAAGCAGCTCATCGCTGCGACGAGCCCTACGCCTCTGCTCACTCTATGCCTTCCTCTTCGCGGAAGAAAAATTAGGCCATAACGCTTGCTGAAATTAGTAGTGAAATACTATATGTATCTCTCTATAAATGGAATGACATTTACGGAATTGAATTATCGGGAATTCAATGGAATCATTCTAGAGAGAGAAAGAGGGAAGGAGAGAGAGAGAGGTGAGAAAGAGGGAAGGAGAGAGAGAGAGGTGGAGTGTCGCTGTGCTGATGGCTCCATTGCGTTTTGAAATTCGAATAGAGAGGGAAACAAAATAAATACACCTTTTACATCTCTATAATCACACGTGGCAGTTATGTATGCCCAAAATAGATTAAAATAAAAACTCGGGTGTAATTATTTAAGTGTGAATATATCTATCTATAATCTAATCAAGTTGATATTATAAAATGACAAAAACTTGTATGAGACGGTCTCATGTATGAGATGGATCAATACATGTGAGTTAATGATATTTCACCCATAAATAACGATACTTCACTCATAAATAATAATACATGTGAATTAATGATACTCCACCCATAAATAATGATACTCACATGCGGGTATAAATAATGATACTCACATGTGAGTTAATGATACTTCACCCATAAATAATGATCCCCGCATGTGAGTATTGACCCGTCTCATGTATAAGACGGTCTCACCCAACTCTGCTCCATTCTTTTCTAACTAAAAATTGGAGATTCTTCTTTTTTAACATAAACTTTTTTGGTTTACCATGATACCTTTACTAATTGTGGAACTGGTAAAATTTTAAAAGGGGTTCAAAAAAAAAATTGCACACGCCCAATCAAATATGTGTAACACACTTCCAATTATTCTACACGTCCAACTTGCTCCCAACAATTAAAACGTGTATAACACACCCTCAATTATTCTACACGCATAACTCATTCCTAACAATTAAAAATCAAAGTTGTGCAACACGCATTGGTAGATCCAAAAAAATTTCTTTGGGGGGTAAACCGACAACTGTTCGTACTTCCTATTTATTCGTGTCGTTAAGAAAGAACATTAAAAATGAGACGATCGTCAATATTTATGCATTTAATTACTTTTTTTTTTATCATAAGTGTGTTTGTGAAATGATGTCATTTTCATTTGTTTATTGTTTCTCTAGTAAAACAATGTCATTTTTGGATCATTTTAAACCTTATCATTCTTTTATTTCCCCAAATTAAATAGAAAAAAATGTATTTTTTTCATTCAAATAAATAACTGAAAATAATAACATGAACAAAATAAAATTTGAATTGAATTATTTTTAAAACTAATTCATTAATTGAAATTGAATTGGTTATACTAATAATAAAATTTGGAATAATAAGTAATTCATACAATCATTTGATGTAGAAATTATAAATCTAATGACGAATTAGTAAAATGATAACTTCACTATATATAATTTATAAAATAAATTATGTGAATAACATAGATCAATAATTTGAAATAAAAAATAAAATAAAATAAATAATGCAATTCAATCACGAATTAATTATTAATTTACAGTTGATATCAATTTAATAAATATATAATCTAATTCATAAAAGTCAAATCACTAATTCATGCCATAATTTATTTAATTTATTTTGCTTTGTGTGTATATAATTTTTTTAATATTTATTTATATATTTGAGTAAGGCCCAATAAGGGGGTTGGGGGGCAAGAGCCCCTCATGACCCCCCTTCATCCGCCCCTGGTAACACGCCATAATTCTTCTACACGACGAACTTAACTGTGTAAGAAAATCATCGGTGTAACACAACTCTCACCGTGTACAAATTACAATACACTCACAAAGATCCTCGTGAGTGAATAATAGTTGACCAAAAATAGGTCGTACACCACTGGATTGAGGCCCCTTTATCGGAAATGAGATCATCTGTTATATTTTCTGATGCAACTCTTCAATATTTTTTCAAAAAATATAATTTTTTTTATTTTAAATTTATTATGATTTATTTTAATTTAAAAATTATATATAAGGTTCATTCTATCCCCAATTCGGGTATATTTAAAAAAAAATTAAAAAAAACTTAATTATGCAACACCAAATGTAACACAAATGGCAACAGATGATTTGCACTATTGCCTGCAATCATCCACAAGCCAAATAAAATAAAATAAACCAAAAAAAAGGGGCTTGAACATGTACTACATGTTAGCCTCCAACGTGTAGTACACGTTCAAGCCCTTTTTTTCTTTTTTTATTTTGAGAAATTCTTTTATATTATATCATGTCACGCCTATTAGTTAAAATAAATAAAAAAAAAGTTTTAAAAGTGTGACTCAATGTGTCATATATTTTTACTTCATTTTTTTCAATTTATTATTTTTAGTTTATCATTTTCTGTTTAAGAAAATAAAAAAATAAAAAAATGTGATACATTGAAATGCATGTGCCACAAAAAATGAAAAAAGGAAATGTGTAGTGTGTGCATGCGTGTAGTGTGAGTGTGTTTTAAAAAAATTATTAAGGGTGTGCATGTGTGTACACGACTGTATAATCGTGTTTTGTGTGTGCGCTTATTAGCAGTGTAAATATTTGACATTTTCAAACAGTTCTTAATAATAAATTAGACTTTTACGTGTTTGTTTGGTTAGAAAAGAATATTCTACAATTGTTGGTTAGAATATAATTTTCGATTTTCATTATAGTTACTTTAAATTTCCTCCCTTATTTAATAGGAAAAAGGTCAAATACACATCAGTTGTTTCCTCTTAGAATCAATCAAGCTCTTGAAGTTTTTTTAGGTGGTAATTAATAACATACATATTATTCACTACTATTATCACTCCAAATAGCTTTGTGCCAATTTTTTTCTATTTATTTTTAATTTAATATCATGTTTTCTCTAATTTCTCTCTATTTATAAAAGATGTCAAAATTATTATTATTATTATTATTATTATTATTATTATTATTATTATTATTATTATTATTGATGTGATTCTGTCATGCTTAAGAACATGAAAAATTACCAAAGTATGCAGACTCAAGAACGGAACACACGACAGACTAAGTAAGGGTTCAAAATAATACCAGGACTCAATATAAGACTCGAAATAGCGGAAGACTTCGATTGTATAGGCTCGATTATTTGGCTGGATTTAGACTCGATATTAAAGACTCTTAAGACACGTAGATTTATGACACTTATATTATGAACTTACAGATTTGAACAATGAACACAATGGATGCGCTGTAGATGATGAAGACTCGGCTGGATCTTGTTGATGAAGATGTCACGGACGTTGATGGCTGATGGAAGACGTCGAGATGGATGAGGGACGATGATGGTGATGTTGTGAATAACAACCCAATAGTTGCCTTGCAATCTCATGTACCACAAGGCCAAAACCTTAAAGCTGCTCTTCGAAATTAGCGAGTTTTCAATAATCCCTCAATATCAATTAAGAGGTTCACTTGAATAAGACTTAAATATGCTACCTTTAAGAATGGTGATTTTTGCCTAAATCAACAAAAAGTGTTTGGTTGATCAACAGAAGATCGTGAGACAATTGAGAAAATAACTCTTTATTTCATGCAACATATAAATAATAATGTACAATGGTTCCCCTATTTATATTAATGCTTAAGGGGGACAAAAATTCAAGCTAAAATGATTAAAATTGGACTAGAAAAACTACCTAAACTAGGATTCTAATTAGGAAAGAAGTTTCCATGAACTATAATTACCTAACAAATAAGACCTTCTAGAAAACACCCTAATAAAATAAGCGAAAATTCATAAAATAAATACCAAAAATTAAATAATAAAATCTAATTATGGATAAAAATAAACCCAACAACTTTGGGCCCTCAATTTGAACTTCAAAATACTCGATCATGGCTGAAATAAATTCGACTTCCTCGCGACCCAACATGGTCGAATATCCCTCATGCATGTATCTTCGAGATTAGCTGTTTTCCATGCACATGCATGCATACGTCCTCTTCTCTTCATGCACTTGTCTTCTTCAAACCTTGATCTCCAATCTTTAATTTTAAACAACATGACAATCTTCAAATCTTTTAATGGCAGTTTTGGATTTGATCATTTGTTGTTTGTCATGGATTTATCAATTATTATAAAACACATTAGAATATTCCGAAAACTTTAGTTTATAAAGTTTATTTATCATAAATTAATTATTACAATTACTACTACAATGTTTTATCGGTTCAATTTTTTGAATCTTACAAAAGTTATGCCATTAAAAAATATTGACACCTAAACACTCATATCATTAAAAATATGATACAAACAACAACGAAGTATTATATTAAGCAATTATATTACTATTAACATTTATATTTAACTAAAAGCATATTTAGTTCGATTTTAAAAATAAAAAACCTAAACTAAATAAATTAATACTTTCTCAACATACATAATATATATTCTCAGTTAAAAGGCTTTAATACTACTTTTTTTTTTGTCATGCCATAAAATGTTTACTATTATATTTTACTAGTACTTTCTATTGGTATAATTATCTCGTTATTATTAATTAGATAATATGCCCTGACTAAATTCATTAAAGTCTAATTACTCATTCTTTTATTAGGTTGTAAATTAAATTATAATTTAATTTAAGTAAAAATAAAAAAATATTATATTGTAGTAATAATTATAACAATTAATTTAAAATAAACATATAAAATTTTGAAAAATAAAGTACCCAAAATATTTCACTATTTCATATTTTTCATAATAATAATAATAATATGATTTTGACATAATTTATAAATAAAATATAAAGAAATTAGAGAAAGTTTGGTTATAAAATTAAACTAAATATAATAAAATTTGACATAAACTATTTTGGAGTAATAATAGTATGGAGGGACATGCATGTTACTAATTACCAACATTAAGGGCTTATTGCTACCTAAAAAAATTATAGGAGCTTAATTAATCCTAACAGGAAACGTTAGGGATGTATTTAACCATTTGAGCTTAATTGCTTGGAAGACCCGATCCAATTATGAGGAAAAAAAATCTTTTTTTAAAGAGAGAATAATTATATTTTTAATATATGTGAATTATACACCTAGCTAATATATGTTTTCTTAAAAAAATAAAAATTTATAGGAGAATTATTAGTTTGAGGCTTAAAAGATGATAAGATTCCGAAAGATGGATCATATCGGTTAAAAGCTTGAAAGATCTAAAACTATCTATTTAAGGCTTTAATATTTAACATTATTAAAACTTCATCAAACATAAGCTGACGTGGATGTTAAATATGCATCTCATCTTCACACATAGTATTCTTTATAATTAAATAAAATACAAACTTACACAGATTTACATTAACCAATTGAATTAAACAAAAAAAAAGTTCAATTTTTAATTATAAAATTAATTGAATTGAGGAGAAAAATAATTCAATCTTGAATTATAAAATAAAAGACATAATAACAATTTTAAAAATCTAAGTTTTTCAATAAGCAAAATGTAAGAGTATAAAATGAAAGAAGGAAAAATTACCAGTAGAATGAAACACATTTCATAATTAAAAATTGAATTGTGTTTATTAATTAATGTAAATATGTATAAGTTTGTGTTTACTTTAATTGTAAATAATATTATGTGTGAATATGCCATGGATATTTAATCGTCATGTCAGCTTTTGTTAGATGGAGTTTTCAACGGTGTCAAGTCTTGGAGCATTCAATTGAAGATTTTAGATCTTTCAAACAATTGATCGATATATCCATTTTTCGAGATCTATATAAATAGAAAATCTAATTTTTGGGTCTTGAATTTATAATTCTCCAAAATTATATTAGACTGTCTTATGTGATAAAATATGTAAGATGAGCCGAGATCCAAGATCTAGATTGAAACCAATAATTAATGGTGTGTTGTAACTTTTATTAGTATTTTATTATGCTTGGGTTCAAGTCCTGACCCGTCTTACGAATTTTAATTTATCAGACGATGTCACACATTGTTATATATATATTTTTTAAGTAAATCCCTCAAAACCAAATAACATAAACATATTACATATATGTTCTATTCGCCCCTATCCCTATGAGTCTAGAGCTGTTAAAATCGGCCAGGCTCGATGGGCTGGTCGGACCCAACCCGATTTTGGGTTGGGTCGGGCTATAATTTTTTAGGCCCGATTTGATTTGGCCAGGCCCGAATTTTTTTGGCCCAAATGGGTCGGGCCGGTCCAATGAAAAAATTTAATTTTAGCCTTAGACCAAAGTGGGGCTGACCGACCCGAATTTTGAACCGGGCCCGACCCACAATTTTCTAGACCTGACCCGAAATTTTGTTTGGCATGTGGGCCGGGCCGAGCTGGCCCGACCCATTTGACAGATATACCTATGACATACACACTTCTTTTTATTGCTTTAAGAATCTTATGATTCTAGATCCCAAAAATCTATAAAAATTTGAAGTGATACTTTTATTTAATTTAATTTTGAGGGCTACAGTAAGAAAATTGTCCATAGACTCCCACTTTAATTAGTGAACTGGACGTTATTTTCATAGATGTCTACGATTAGACTTGGAGGATGAAGGTTGCTATGATTTTTGACAATTTTATTGCTTTAATTCTCAAGTACCCTTTATTTTAATGTTATTGCACATTTTGGTGCGACAAAGTCATCAACTGGTGTAGTGAAACATAGATTATCCTTAACGGTTGAAGAAGTTTATTCATTAATAAACAAGAGTACTTTTGGAATTTTGAGTGATACTTTTAGTATTACGATTGATACTAATTTTGACTTTTTTTTTTTGTTTTGTTTTTCGGATCGATACCTTTTAAGGATACTGATGATATTATTGAAATTTTAAGTGATATTTTTTAGTGTAATGTTGATACTGATTTTGACGATTCTTTTCATGTCCGTTACTTTTTAATGATACATGCGATACTTTTGAAATTTTGAGTGATACTTTTAGTGTTATGATTAATACTGATTTTAACTTCTTTTTGCGGGTTGACCTGATCAACGCACAGTCGCACACTGAACGTCTGATGGTGCACACAATCTATGGAAGAATCGTCGAATAAACAATATTTATGGTTCAATTTTTTTTTTCTCTCAAGTACCTTATTATTTCCATAACTTCTTTTTTACTATATTTAATAATTGTAACTATCTGAACTATTTAGGTTTTGGTTTCACATAATTTTTCCCTATCATTTAATTGGTTTGGAACATTATCTCCCTCAATAAACTAGAGCGTATATCTTATTTTAAAAATTATTAATTTCAATATTTTAATTACAAATTTATCATTATTAACATTTTCACATAACATCTAAAACAATATTAACCCTACAAATTTATCAAAATCTTATAAATTGGAAGAGTTTGTGAATTTATAAGTATTTAGAAAAAAAAATTATGTGATTTGAATAGGGTGGTACGGACTGCTTTTTATAATAAAAAAAAAACATCCAACTATACGTATTTTCGCTGTCAGATTAAGATTGGATCGAAACAATCAATAATGAAATAAAATAAAAGAAGACCTACATTTGAGTACGTCCACATTTACATCCCATTACCAAATGTTACAACAATAGTTGACATATATAGCTGTTATCATTGTTTCAATAAATTATTACTTTATTGGTAATCGAATTAGGTCCCAATAGTCGGATAAACTTAACTGTCAATCTGACCAATATAAAATCAATGTTCACACACACACAAACACGCGCGCAAATATGTGTGTTTTTTTTTTCTTCTCGTAATTTTTTTTACTCACACATCTGACTTGGTAGTGTTGAAGAGATTCGAACTCGTGATCTTTGATCTCCAAATAATCTCACTTCACCATTAGATTATCCTCACTCGGGACTTTTTTCTTCTAATAGTTTGTTACACAAATTGGATAAACCCAATCGCATGCAAATCAAAGAAGGGAGTTTCAAATAGTATTAGAAAAAAAAAATCTAAGAAACATCGTTTGAATCTATTCATGGGGTTTATACATTGATTTAACATAGCGGGATTGTATTATTTATGGGTCGAGTGAGATGCAAAAAATGAGATGATAATATATATGACATGCATACATACATCACTTCTCCATAATCTATATATCACATTCACAGGTTCCGATGATCACTCATAACAAATGTCGGATTAGTTGATATATTTTTTTGAGTTAGGGGATGAGGGCATTGTGATTCGTACTTGACGAAGGATATCAACAGAAATATGTGCTAGTGGTGGTCGGGATAATTTTTAACCAAAGCTTAATTATACAACCAAATTCTAGATACACATACATACAAATTGATGAAAATAAGTCAGGTCGGTCCAGATTTTGGCTGGGAAGACTTGGGCTTATCTTATTAAAGATAGGTTCGTGCCTGAATTATTATCTATTAAATATTTTTATATAGGTCTAGACACATGACTTATTTAACTATCCAAGTCGGGTCTAAAGCCTTTAAAAGTTTATTTAATTCTATTAAAAATAAATTTCATATTTTTTATTAAAAAATATGTACACATAATTTCTTTCTTAGATTTTTCCACCTAATAAATAAAATTAAGGATTTAGAAATATATAATTGTTGTTAAAAAATATATATGTTATATTTATATAATTTATTTTTATTTAAATAAAAATATATATTAATAAATTTTATATTATACTATATATATGTGTGTATATATATTAATCTGAATTTGATGGGCTCTTTTAAAGGCGTATGTTAGACTTCTGAAGGGGCCTGATCATGGCCTATTTAATAAATGAAAATTCTAAACGTAACTTTTTTTTATAGACCTCAAATTACTGAAGATATACGTATTATTATACTAGACATTTATGTCCTTACAGTTCATTACTTAAAATTTTATAATAAAATGTCTATTGTAATAGTATTTATATATAAGGGTTATGAATAAAAAAATAGGATTATAATTTTTTTTAGTAAATAAATCAGACCTATATAGATCGAACTGTAAGCTCTTATCGAATACCGTGACCTACTTCCATCCATACATATGCAACTAAATAACAAGTTTCAACTTTTGAAACACTCGATTTCAAGCATATAATAAAATTTAATATTTTTCATTATACTACGTATTTAACTTTGAGCTTTTACCCAATTAATGTTATACCTTGACTTTAATATCTATCTTTCTTCTCACTCTCGAATTGTGTGAAATTTATTTTGTTGTTTGTTTGTTTTTGACAAATCAAAATTGAAGTAGCCAGCTAGACCGCCGCCATAGATGAAACATTACTTAATTAATCATACTTTTTTTAAATTACATTTTCATACTTACATGTTGATTTTTTTTAAATAATTACCTTTCTTAAATTTTTTACAAATTTAACGTTTGATTAAATTTTCGGTTCGAAAATTCTATGTAATTAATTATATTTTAATATTTTTATTTTCCCAATTATGAAAAAAAATCACCGCATCAAAAAATCTTAAAATACAATCAATGTAAGATTTTCGAGCAGTAAAATTGATAAAATGTTAGATCTATAATTTTTTTGAAAAAGTAGGTACTATTTTGATAATTTTGAAAAAAGGGGTTATCTTTTTAAAAGAGTATTGCCAGATAAATCACCATGTTTCCATCATTTTTCAAATTAGACACCACATTTGAACTTAGTCAATTACAACATCATGTTTTAATATAAATGAGATTAAACATCTCAAATTATTTCGGCCAATTAAAGATGACACATCCGGTCTATAAATCACGTTGGTAGTCACATCAGCACACATGTACGTGTAACAAACGATGTCATTTTTCTTATTTTATTTCTTTTTTTGTTGAGAAAACAATTTTTTTATATACTTTTGCTTCTAAAGAGAAAATATAATGAAAAAAATAACAAAACTGATGTCGTTTTTTACACATGTGTTATGGATGCCAATGTGGCTTATAAACCAGACACGCCATATTTAACTGGCCGGAAAAACAGGGATGCTTAATCTCATTCAAATTAAAACGTGGTGATTTATTTAACAATTAACATCTTTTAAAAATTACCCACTTTTTCAAAATTAACGAAACAGTACTTACTTTTTCAAAAAAATTTACAAATCTAACATTTCATCAATTTTACGGCCCGAAAATCTTACATTGATTGTATTTTAAGATTTCTTTTAAAAAGAGCCTAAAATGTGGGCACCAAAGTGTAATTTTCTCTTTTTCTTTGAGGAAATAATTAATATCATATTATTCAATAACTACTATTAAAAAAAAATCAAGTTACTACGAGTACGGTATAGGCATAGCTAGTTTATTAGAGATGAGATTCTCTATTCCAGATTTGACGTTCCAACCCGTATTCCACACGATCGAATTCACAAGTTTAATAATAGATATTACAAATATAAAACCTAATTATAACATATTCGATCTAGTCAAATATATTAACAAAAGATTGAAATTTTAAAAATTATAAATCATTTTAAAAATAATCAGTCATAATAATCATTTCTTTGAAAATTAAATATTAAAAAATAATTATAAATCCTAATTGGGTGGATAGGGCGAACCCTAAAAATAATTATAAAATTAAACTAAAACTTAAATTAAAATTAACGGAAAAAATGGAAGAAATTAAACTTGATAAATTTAATCGTGAAACACAGATTAAAGGATCAAATATTTGAAATAGAGAATCTCATCTGAGTTTATATTATACTCACATTATTACTTACCATATATATTGCCAGTTCGTTACATACTTACATGTGACATTTATATGTAAAAATAATAAAATGAATTGACGCGATATTGTATATTTGTATGTGGTATGTGCACACTATAGGTATACATCATGTTAGGTGATAGTTTTCCGGTACGTATATGTGTGTGTGTGTGTATATGTATGTATATATGTATTTATGACGTGCCCTAACTTCAACAAAAGAATAATCAAGTTTATTAATTTAGTGTTGAAATAAAAGAGTAATTAATAAATAGAAATCGTTTTACGTATGCATACGGTATTGTATGAAGAATTAAAACTAATTAAAGCAATTATGTCTTGCAACTAGAGAGAGCGTAGCTGTATATAGAGTGGTTATCACACTAAAATCAATTAATTGTGTATTAAAAAAATAAATAAAGATTTGTAATACTATACTCAAAATTACTGCGCGATTTATTAATTTCACCTATTCCTTTAAATAATTTGCTGGAGGCAATAACTGCATTTGGTCCCTAATTAAATGTGTGGTCATAAATAGCATGTTTGAATTTGCTTCTTTTAATTTAACAAAACAAATTACCTAATATTGCATTTAAAGACTTATCGATTTATCTACTTCAGTTCAGACTAGACGCTATAATAATGTGAAGAACATTAATATATAATTCATTTGACGTGGGAAAAGAATTACAAAATCATGATATATATATATATATATATATATAGAGAGAGAGAGAGAGAGAGAGAGAGAGAGAGAGAGAGAGGGAGAGATGGGATCATGTGAGAACTGAGAACCAATCTCAGCCACAGATCGCTCTTATATTGACGGCCAAGATCTGTCCCAAGATTGAAAAAAACGCGGTGGCATATCTGTAATATTAGCGACTTTTTAATAAACTAAGGGTATTTTTATAATTTAGGAATTCTGCTAAAATAAGTCATGACAATGCTAAAAAAGACTATGACAGTGCTAAAAAAGGCCACGACAGTACTAAAATAGGAAATGATAGTGCTAAAACTCTAAATTGAAAAATATACACGTAAATTCTGAGTATTTATATATTGATAATTCAACATGTAACAATGTTTGTGTTTGTAATTTTTTTACAATGTCGATGACATTTTTTTTATGCTAACGCTAAAAAAAAGTCATGCTAAAATAAGTCATGACAATGTTGAAAAAAGCCATGACATTGCTAAAATAGAAAACGACAGTAGTAAAATAAAAAATGACAGTGCAAAAATTCTAAATTGAAAAATATAGACGTAAATTCTGAGTATTCATATATTGATAATTCAACATGTAACATTATTTGTTCGTAGTTTTTTTACAATATCGATGACATTTTTTTATGCTAGTGCAAAAAAAAAGTCATGACAGTGCTAAAATAGGAAACGACAGTGCTAAAATAGAAAATGACAGTGCTAAAACTCTAAATTGAAAAATATACACGTAAATTCTGAGTATTCATATATTGATATTTCAACATGTAACAGTGTTTAGTTCGTGGTTTTTTTACAATGTCGATGACATTTTTTTATGCTAATGCTCAAAAAGAGTCATGCTAAAATAAGTCATGACAATGATAAAAAAAGGCCATGACAGTGCTAAAACCCTAAATTGAAAAATATACACATAAATTCTGAGTATTCATATATTTTTCGATTTTACCCTTACTAAGATTCAGAGGTAGCGAAGTTGGACGTTATTACGACATTGCCACCGCGTTTTTTAAAATCTGGAGCAGATCTAGGCTGTCCAAATATACCGGATCTATGGCTCAGATTGGTTCTCGGTTCTCACTTAGGGTGTGGTTCCTTTTGGAACCCAACCCTATATATATATAGATAGGGATTTGATCTGGTGAGAACCAGTCACCAGGTGGGAACTAGGAACCAATCTCATCTCTCCATTCCAAAATCTGAACGATCCAGATTAATCCAGATTTTCGGCGGCAATTTTGTAATTAAAATGAAAATCTTCAATTCGTGCGTCTCATTAAGGGCAAAATCGGAACTGAACTCAAAAATTGCTCAGATTTAATTTTAGCCTCCTACTTCACTCATTTTAGTTAGCCTCATGCATTTCTCATTTTAGCATGTGTTGATAAACAAAAATGGAACGATGATTTCATTGGAATGAAATGCAATACACCCTATTTGGGGACATTGAACTCTAATGAGAATCTCATAATTACTATTGGGATCAGATGAACCCTAATCGGAACGTAAAAAACCCTAATTGGGAACGGTGAACCCTAGTGAAAAATGTCACATATATTTTAGCCTCCTACTTCGATCATTTTAGCCTCATGCGATTCTCATTTTAGCCTCAGAGCAAAAGGGAAGAATTATTGAATTACTATATTACCCCTCCTCCCACAAAGTTGTCGAAAATTACAGGAATGTCACCGCCCATCCACTTAATTCTGATTTAATCTGAGCCGTCCAGATTAAGTCAATCAATGATTAGGATTAGTTCCTAGTTTCCATTCGGGGAAGGTTCTCATTTGATCCTTTCCATATATATATATATATATATATATATATATATATATATAGAGGCGTGCGTGTGCTTGTGTGGAACACACAAAAAACACACATTTTCACTTTTACATTCTTGAAATCGAGATGTGAAGGTATTATATTCAAGGGTGAAATAAAATATATAGGGGCTGCACACCATAATTAAATATTTATGCTTTCTTTATTTGATGCACCAAAAATATTCGAAACGTAATGTGTGTTGAATAAGTGGGATTGCATAAAATGAGTCTAAAATTAGGCACCGTCTTTTATTGACATGACTGCACTCGTAGAAAGAAAAAAAAAACATATTATTTAAGTATTAGACAAAGATTCGTTATCTACATTGCCTTTTTTAATTATTTAATTAATTACACCTACATGCAGGAAGTGCCGATATTTAGAATGTTTGTAATGTTAAATCACATATTCACATCCATTTAATTACTCTCTAACGATAATTAGAAAATGACAACGTGCAATTTTCTGACATATCTTTAACGTGGTTTTTTATGCCTTTCATTTTTAATTGCTCTAATGTTCTAACTTATTATAATTTTTATATTGAAATCGGTAAAAATCTCACAATCGAAAATTAATTAGTATTCCCTTAAAAAAAATTAGAATATGCAATTTTTTTTATATAAAATCATGCGAGGTCTCATACGGTCGATTCTTGTACAACTCAACAAATTAAAATGATAAAAAACATATAATTATATTTAGATTAGTACTTTAAATTAAAATTAACATATGTATTAATCATAATTGTTCATTAATCAACTATATATACATATATATAAGGGGTCAAACCTTGAAAATGTTTAGATAGATGCATGTATAATGACCGAATGAACTCCCTCACTAATCATAAGGAGTGTCAGACTGCGGTAGAAAAACGGAACTCTCATCAATCACGTGTAAATAATTAAGTAGATATATTAAATATTAAATAAAATTCTATTAAAAATAAGTAGATACATTAAATATTAAATAAAAATAAGTAGATATATTACATATTAAATTAAAATTCTACTAAGATCATATATATAAAATCTATTAGTGTCGCCTGCACGTTCCCCTCGTTGAAAAATAAAATAAAATAAAATAAAATAAACGGGAATAAAGACCAAAACGGCTGTGTTTAGGATTAGAGAGCTAGCTAGCTATTAAACTTGAGAAGGTGATGACATGTTCAATATCCGAACCATGTATGTCTTTGTCAAAATTGTATTAGCCAATTAAATACATCTTTAATCACAATTAAAGGCTATTGTTAGCCATAATTTCTCGAAGAAAAATCTTCCTTTTCAAATGTACCCTCTCACTTTATAATAATAATATTGATACCAACATAACATTGCAATCGATCTCAACCACTATTTCGATTTTTTTTTTTTTAATTCTAATTTTCAACATATATGTAAGTACAAATTACTTGAAGAGATCTTCAATAATTTCCAATATTTCGAATTTTCACTAAAACTTAATTATGGAAGGCAATGACTAAATTATACATATCGAATTAGGTGATTCTTACCTAACGCGCATTAGTTAAAATTTCGTTAATGAGTTTGATCACATGAATTGTGTTCATTAAAACATAAAACACTTTTAAACCACTTACATGATGCGTGATATTTTCTACTGCACTTCCAAATTATGAGTTTTTCTTGTATTTTTTTCTTCATTTTTTTTGTGATTTAGTTTAATTTTAGGATTTTTTTAGGATTCACCCCACCTAATTAGGGTTTATAATTATTCTTTAGTATTTAATTTTTAGTTTTCAATTAATAATTCATCATTATGGTTGATTATTTCAAAATTAAATTTTATAATTTTTAATTCATTTTTTTGTTGATAAATATTGACTACAATTAAATAATTCATTTTTATTTTACAATAAATATTATTAAAATCATAAATTTCATAGTGAAACACGAAGAAGTGCAACAAAAAATTTAAACCTCTTTTAAATATGAATCAATAATTGAACAGGAACCAACAAAATATTCAAATTTAACCTCGAATAATATTATATTCGACTCGATTCAATTCGACCTATATCCTAGAGGTTGGGAAATGAGAATAATCAATGTAAATATTCACCAAAGTCTAAATACCTGCCCACAAAAGTCCACCTTCTCCAACCATATAAGCAAACCCTCAAGTCCATATATATACATAAACCACATTTCCATTGTAATATTCTACTCAAACCTACTGCATAAAATCATCATTTTACTATTCAAAACCTTAATAATTGTCTTCTTTTTAGTTTTCTATGTATTTTTCTACAATGGAAATGGAAATTTCTGAGAAAACTAGGGTTATTAGACAGTACAAAAAATCATTGCTTCCGCGCCTGCGATGGACGCCTGACCTTCACGATCACTTCGTTGAAGCAGTTCATAGTCTTGGTGGGAAATACAGTAAGTTCCTTTTCTTGATCGAGCTCGATAAGTAAAAATTTCCCAACAGTGGTCGGAAGTAGCTAGCTTACAATATTCTGTGTTTGTTAAGAGAATGTACGTGTGGTTGTTGATACAGAAGTGTTGATCGATCTTAATAAATTTTCGATCTAAGTTGGAAATAATTAATTTCCTTGATTTGAACAGGTTTGATTAATTTTTGTATGTTATATTGAAACGAAATTGTGGATTTTTTTATTTTTTATTTGTGTATTTAATTATTTTATTTCATTTTCTTTTTTCGCAGAAGCAACTCCAAAGAAGATTATGCAAATGATGGGAGTCAAGGGGCTCAAGATTTCTCACATCAAAAGTCATCTACAGGTTTGTAAATTTCAATTATATATATATATATATATATCTAATATCTATTGGGATTAAAATCCTTCAAATTACAAAAGTATATAGTTACTGTTAAACATTACAAAAGTAAATATAGTTACTTAATGCAATAAATAAATATCTTAAATTCTCAATTCAAACTTGATATCATATGAAACTCTGAGAATCCAATTCTCAATTCAAACTTGGGTACATTTATTCTTTTCAAAATTAAACATTAAATATCATTAATTAAAAATTAAAAATTCTGTTTCCTAAGTATGAGAATTAATCAAAAGGCGGGGAAAACAAGGTTCAATGACAAATTATTATAGGAAGTTGGAATTAATTAGCTAGCTAGCATAACCCATCTTGTAATTAATTACACAATTATCATACACATACATGTATGTATGTATGTATGTGGTGGTGACTAAAATATAAATTAAATAAAGTACATAATTAATTGATTGATTACGTATGTATATAGTTAGGGTTAGCCGTTAGGCATTGCTCAACCTAAATTTGTACCAAAAAAGTTCGATGGCTTTCTAACTTTCTTGATGTTCTTATTAACTAAAAGCCATTCATATCCCAATTCAATTCATTTTGTAGGTTTCTGGGCTTTGCTTTTGCATTAAAAGTTTTACCTAAATTATCAATTTCCTACATTACAAAACATTACCACTTTTAAACATATATATAAGTCTGGCCGCCTACACAAAAATTTGTTGAGACCGTCTCACAGATAAAAATTTATTTGACAAAAATTCCAAATAATATTTTACGTTTTGTCAAGGTCGAATCAAGGTTTTTTCATTTTCGAGCATTTCTAATTACATTTGATTTTTTAGTAGTGTACATGTTATATTTGCAGAAGAAACACACACACACACACATATATATATATATTGTGCTTTTATTTTACTTTATTTAGTAAAAAAAATTCACCACCCATAAATTTATGGGACTTCATACAATTAATCAGATGTACAGAAGCATGACGGAAACCACAATCTCAAACGAGTTCATGGCGATGAAAAACTACCAAGAAAAGATACCTAATTTACGGTAAGTGAATTACTGTACAATATACATTAATTACTATTTTCCATTTTTTTTCTCTTGCGTAATCGAGGAAGTACAGGGGATATTAATATTTAACTCTATATATCATATCATAATATATAATAACACCCCTCAAAATCTTATTGTACACAATGTTAAATACTTTAGAATAAAACGTGTCATTGGTTCAAATAATTTCCACTTTGTAATTCCAAATAGTTAGCGTAAATTAAGTCATATATCTAAAATTAAAACAACGTAACTCTTATCGTCACTAGTGTATTACTTCTACTAATGTATAGCAAATATTCATTAATTTACATGAACTAATTAATATATATTCCGGAATATTCATTGCATGGGATCCCATGCAATACACACACAAACACAAATAATATATTGTTTTGCTTTACTCCATTAATGTGTGTATGTGTCAGAGAGAGCAAACAGTCCCATGCAATACATACACACACACACAAAAAGAATATATTTTTTGCTTTACTCCATTGTGTGTGTGTGTGTGTGTGTGTGTGAGAGAGAGAGAGAGAGAGAGAGAGAGAGAGAGAGAGAGACCTATATATATATATTAATGCATATGTCTGTGTACCGTGCAGACAAGTTTGTGAAGAAATGAGAGAAGTTGGAGTACTTCCTTTCAAATGCCAAGGTAGAAGGAAAGTCACCCAAAAGGATACAAATGTAATTTACCATGAATACCAGGTGAGTCTCTTGATCAAACCCCAGGTTCTGTTATGCTACGTTGCAGTGCAGTGACTTAATTAGTTGGTAGAATGAAATAATTAACACAGTAAAAAATTACATATATCTCGTATTTTATTTATATATATATATATATATATATATATATATATATATATATATATGGAGCATGCATATTGCACGTGATGATAATGTAGCTCCACGCAGGGCGCTCAAGGAAGCTCGACCAGCGAAATTACGAGGGGAACCCCAGAAGATCGAGAGGCTAATATGGAAATTCCAACAACAACTGAAATTAATTTTTTGGGTTTACGAAATATTAATCAAACATCTGAATCTAGCAGCACCCAAACTCCTATTAATTTAGAACTAACAATGTAGATTATTATATATATCTTGCTAACCTAGTTTTAATTTTAATTATAGTCTTGTTAATTTCTTGTCGACACATTGGGACGTTGCTAATTAATTAACGACTCTTCTTTCCAAAATTTAGGGTTTTCCCCGTGATTCTTTTAAACGGTTTGAATTAATTTCATGTTATATTATTTTTTTCCCAACATTCGCTATTAAATTTATGATTTTATTTAATAATGATTACTATAAAATAAAAAATAAATTATAACATAATGTGCCATATTCAATATTTATCAATAACAAAATAAATCCTAATTATAAAATAATTAACAGTACTGATAAATAATTATTAACTAAAACCGGATAATTAAATGCAAAACAGTAATTATTACTCCCTCTGTTCAATATTACTTGATGTTTCAGACTTTTCAACTTTTTGAAATTTACTTGATATTTTAGATAATTTATGTAGTTTCTCTTTCATGTAATTAATTTATTCATTTATGTTGTTTCCACTTCTCATTCTCTTCCCCTTCCATGCATATTCCATGGAGAACGAAATGTCAACTTAATTAATTCATTCATTCTCATTCTCTATAAATTGAATAATTTCAAGAATATGTTTCATACATAAAAAAATGATAAAATCTTCTAAACTTGTAATTAACCCAGTTGAAGATGGCGAAGTGGTTGAAGACTCACTTGAATTGGAAAATTTGATAGTTCAAGATTCATTTGAAGATGATGCAATATATTCCAACGAAGAAGAAAAAGTGAGTTCAACTCTTTCATATTCAGATATGGAAAAATTCAAGTAGTTAAGCTAATGTTAAGCATCTTGCTTCCCAAATTCTATTCTTTTGAAAAGAAATGAAAATTATGTACGCATCAATTTTGTAAGGAAATGGTTAGATACTTCATTTTGTTAATGCCTCAAATTTTCAATAAATATTTCATTACATGAACATGATGAATGACCAAAAATAAAAATGAAAAATGCTTCTTAACAAATGAGCTCATTACAAAAGTTGGCTCATAACATTCTGTATCAAAATGGGATCACAAGTGACTTGTTTCGGAAGACGACCTTCTCTTTCCAACCTTGCTTTGTTCACATGTGGAATTTTGTATCGGTTTGATCCTTGAATTTTCATTGTTTCAACCATGCATAACTGATAAGTTATCCAAACACGATTCACATTAATCGTTGAGTATTTGTCGAATGATATTTGAACTGCTTCAATGAGCTCACGTATGCTCTTCGTCTTCTTCTTTTCTTGCAATGATTGAATAGCTCTGAAAAAATCAAGATCCAAAATATTTAAATCTGGTGAGTTTGCTGGTTGATACATTAATCTAATATCAAACCCATTGCGTGATGCGTCTGCTTGGAATTGGACATCGTTAGGATTAACATGTGTCCTAGCATTATCTTGTTGTATGAAAATAGTATTTCTTGAATCCTCCATTAGCCACACTTTTCAGATTTTCGGAATAACCTTTTCAAGTAAAAATGATCTCATGACTTCCTCGTCACGGATGTAATCGGTTTTATCTCCATTGTTCCAACTTCTCTATTTCGACTTCGTCTTAGGGCTAGTTGTTGTGTGACAAGAGGAAATGCCCTATTTTCCCCGAAAAGATTTCATGTCCTTCATCATCGAATCTTGGCCGAGCCATAGTTACTAAAAACATTACTTTTCCTATGAAATTTTTACTTTGACATGTACGCAATGGATCAGCTTCCGAAGGATTCAAGTAGTACTTTTGTGTTTTCTTTGTCATGTAAAACCATTTCTCATCGATATGCACAACATTATACATACCGTTGAATTTTGGCTCATGAGGCAAACTAGTCGGGTCCAGCATAGATAAACAAAATTGTAGACGAGCCCTTTTTATTTTCTTCCTTCAAATGTGGTTTTAGAGCATTTGAATGGCGTCGAAGTAGACCTTCCGTTAAACGCTTGTGTAGTGTTGCATGGTTGACATTCAAAGACGCAGCAACTGATCTTAGAGTTGTTCTTTGATTCAGAGGAATTCCACTCATGCGATTAAAATCGATTTCAATTCTTTTGCGGCCAACATTTTTTGTTTTCTTATGTGACACATCTCCTTGAAATTTTCTTCCTCGTTGCCATATTCGCTGGACAGTCAGCAATGATACAGAAAATAAGTTAGAAACCTCGTTTGTTGTATGCCTCTTCAATTTTCCACTAGCACTTCTCTCCAATAAAGCGTTATAAACTTTCACCCTTTCACTGTTAGTTAAGAACTTGTTTTTCCTACCAACTTGAGCATTATTTCCTGCAGTGGTTGTGAGAAAAGAAATCCAATATAGGTACCACATCATGCCATTAAAATAGTTAGTAAAAAAATAATTTGAAGCATACTGATGGTCGATGCAGGAATATCATCTTCTTGCACATGGATATCTTCATTTTCCTCATCCACATAGTCCACGTTCAAGTCCCATAGATGATGTGTGGCTTCTTGTTGATGGCTAGATTCCTCCATTTCTTGAATGTTGAAATTCTCACTAGGAAGTTTATTTAGATCAAAAAATATTCTACTTGAATACATGAATTATTGAGTTTTTTAGTGTTAATTTTATAGAGGTATAATTTGGCTCCATGATGATTTTCAGATTTTGTTTAAAAAATTTGGCTCTCAGATTGTCAAAAATTTGGCTCCAGATAGTTGAAAATTTGGCTCCATGTTTGTAAACTATTTGACTCCTCAACAATACATGAGTAGTATAGCAGTCAAATTTAAATTAATATGCAATCCATTAATCTTTCTCAATTTCTTGAGTTATTAATATTCTTTTTGGAATGAGTATAATTTCTAGAAGTCATTAATATTTCTTAATTCTAGTGAAAAAGCCTAAAACATCAAGTAATATTGAACAGAGGGAGTATAAATCCTAGTGGGTAGAAATCAACCCTAAGTAATAAGGCAAAATTAAACTAAAGTACAATAAATTGAAATTGTAGACGATGAAAGAAAATTTAGTAAATTTGATAATGAAATACAAAAAGTGTAAATTCATGTGCTTTTTTCCGATATGTAAAAGTCGAGATAAAAAAATGCACGCTAGCTTTCTACAAATAATATATATATATATAGGGAGCAGCGAGAACCACTCTTGCTGTGAGACTTAGGAATCAATCCACAACCTTCAATTTTAAGATTGGATGGTCTAGATTTGATAAAAAAAAAGACGGTGGCATAGTTGAAAATAAAAGGAACATAAGAAAAATACTGTGATATTTTCATAATTTTATCAATATCAAGGTCAAAATAAAAAAAAATGAATTTCCTGGGCGTGTTAAAAAAGATAAAATCATATGTTAGTAAAGACATTGGCGATGCTAATATAAGCATTGATAATGCTAAAATTAATATTTGATAATGCTAGCGTTATGAAACTATTATCATATGCATTACAAAAAAATATCTAACCTTTAAAAAAATATTTTACATTCTTTCATGATGAATTAGCAGTTTTGTTTTGTTTTGTTAGCATCGAGAAATTTCAAGGAACATGTAAAACATAGCCTATGAACAATGGTATACATTGACACTGTCTAATTTAGCTGTATATTTTATATTTTTAGCATCATTGTTCACCAGTTTTAGCATTATCATAACTAATGTCAGCATTCACGAGAAAACTTGTCACCAACATTATAAATCAACCATGAATATGTTGATAGAATTTTATTGTATTGACATTATTATCATTCGGTAGTGTTAGCATTATCATAACTAATGTTAGCATTAGCAGAAAAACTTATCAAGAACATTATAAATCAACCATGAACAACGTTGTTAGAATTTTGTTGTATTAGCATTATTATTCGATAGTGTTAACATTGTCATTGCTCTTGTTAACGTTAGAAAAATATGATACACATAAGGTGAAAGTAATAACAGAGGTGAAATTATGGTTATTATTGACATATGCAAACTTTAGTAGTCGAATTTTTAAAGGGTAGTATTATCATATAATATCATTTATATACTACAAACACTACAAGAAAATACCGGAATAGAGACGGAACTGAGTCTGTCTCAAAATAGAGATGGCATTAGAGACGGAATCAAGTCCGTCTCTAATTAACGACAGATTAGCGACTGAAAGGATGATACTATATCAGAGTTTAAATTAGAGACGGATTAGCGACCGAATCTTGCGCGAAATATTGTCTCCAAACTCTAACGACGAAATGAAGACGTAATTTTCGTCTCTAAATTAGAGACGGATAGTTTTCCGTCTCTAAATTGCAGAAAATAATTATTTATATTTTTTTTCATTTAACGATAGAAATTATCAGTCACTAATTAATATTTAGAGACAAAATCATATTTCCATCGTTAAAGTTATAATTAATTAAACGGGGATGGATTTTTATTCTTCCCCAATTCATAAAGTCATGAAGCCCTAGAAGCTCTGGCCGGTGATTTCCCAACGGTGTGGCTCTCCATCTCTGCTCCAATTGTGCCATCCCTCTGTTCTCCGGTGTTGGTAGGGACCGTGCTCCGGCATCCCCATTCCGGTGTTTACCTCATATTTTTGGTGTGGACTGTTTTTGTTCTTCCCAATCAAAAAAGGTTAAATATTTTCTATTCTTCTATCTTCTGCTTCTTCTCTTCTACAATTTATTCTAATTAATCTCCTTTTCAATTCGTAACAAACCCTAGAAAGAAACGGTCCGACGATTTTCTACTGTCATTTAGTGACTGCTTCGGTGCTCTTTTCTCTTTCAATCAAACAAGGTTAGATATTCTTCAATTCTCTCCATTCTCTTCGATTTTATTATGCTTTTGTGATTGAATTTTGCTATTTGCTTATTTGATTTAAATTAAGATATAGACATAGAGATTGAGTGCCTTCAGTTTCTTCGTGGCAATTTGGTATTCTAGTAGCGTTGGTATTCGAAAGTAAAGCATCAAAAGCATTCACTTTTAACAAAAAACATGGATTTGACATATATTAATATTTCAATAGCATGCTATTGAAATAAAATGTCAATTGAGAAACATTATGACAATTCTAAAAAAAGTGACAATTGTTCAAAAAGTTAGAAACTTGATACATATAATAATTGTTTAATTCATCATCATCTTCTAGGTAAAGGTCTTCAACACTAATTGGAGTGTCTTTAGAACATGATTGGAAATAGAGGTTTGTTTCTGAAATATTCCTCTCCGTGTAAATATTTCAAAGATGTTTCACAATCAAATATATAAAATTTAGAAAATTCAAGAGAAATCCAGTGGTACCAACACAATTTGCAGATTAAATAAGACAAAAAATTGAAATATAAAAATAGTGATAATACTAAAACTAATCATAGTAATGTTAATATCTTCTTTGATAATGCTAAAATAAATCATAGTAATTCTAATAAATCATTCATCATGTCAATACTTTGATAACAAGCTATTTTTATAATGCTAATCACATACTATTTTTTATAATGCTAATAAGAACTTTTATAATACTAATGAGACATACTGTAATGCTAATAAATTCTGATAAATTACTAATCTTAGTAATACTGCTAAAACTAATCATAGTAATGTTAATATCTTCTTTAATAGTGCTAAAATTAGTCATAGTAATGCTAATAAATCGTTCATCATGTCAATACTCTAATAACAAGATGTTTTTATAATGCTGACAGACTGTTTTTATAATGCTAATATTTCATTTTGTAATGCTAATAATAACTTTTGTAATGCTAATATGACGTACTGTAATGCTAACAAACTCTGACAAATAATATATGTATAATAATGCAAAAACACAATCTGCAGAAAATCAATAAACAAAAAATACAATTTCTGAACCACTAATAATATGTGTTCGACACTCACATATGTCAGCAACAACACAAAGATCTTAAAACATCTATTAATCATGAAAGTTGAAAATATCAACTTAATCAACTGCATATAACAAAAAATTTGAACCGATAATAATAATAGTAGTAGTGGTGGTGGTGGTGGTGATCGTCGTGGTAGTAGTAGTCGTAGTCGTGGTAGTGGTGGTGGTGGTGGTGATAATAGTGATAGTGGTGGTATTAGCCGCAGTCGTAGTCGTAGTAGTAGTAATAGTCATAGTCGTAGTCGTAGGAGGAGTAGTCGTAGTCGTAGTAGTAGTAATAGTAGTAGTCGTAGTCGTAGTCGTAGTAGTGGTCGTAGTGGTAGTGGTAGTCGTAGTGGTGGTGGTGGTGGTGAGAGAGAGAGAGAGTAAAATTAGAAGAAGAAGAAGAAGACACACACACAAAGTGATAAAAAAATTGAGAAAGATAGAGCAAACCCACAAGAGAGAGAGAGAGAGAATAAACCGAGGGAAAATGAATAAATATCACTTTAAATTCGATCTAGGTGATCTTCAATTTGAATTCAATCTGGATGATAGTCTTCTCTTTTTCTTCATGAATTTGTCTAATACACGTTGAAATCAAAGAAGCGGCGAAGAAGAGTATAATTAAATAGAGAATGAGAGAAAAATCCTAATATTTTAATTACATTTACTAAGTTACAAAATTTCTCTAACCTCATTAAAATAACCCTTAAATTATAAAAATATCACCTTGCGTTACTTTTGATCTACTACACCGTACATTTACCAATATACACTACTTACGAAAATATATGTACAAAAATATTAGTATTATATAGATGAAATGAAATTTATCCCAAACGGCAACGGATTTCGTCTTCACACAAAAAAAAAAAACAAAAAAAAAAAAACAAAAGTTGAAATTTTAGTTGAACCGTGCAACATCTGACCCTATCGAAATCAGATTTTCAATAGGTTGAAGAAATTGGATATTGATTGTTCAACATCCTTATATTATTGAAATTTTATACTAACCCTACTTGAGTTATTAAAAAATATGCACAATTTTCATTTTTGTTTTTTATTTTCCCAAAATCAACAAGTATCCAACTCAATAATCGAGTTTGATTCAGCGGCAGGGTTTTTGAGTTAGAAGTGCGCGGAAATTCTATGACACGTGAGAACGTAGTACGTATATTGTCACAATATATCTTGCATGACACTTTCATGTGTCATAATAAATCTATTGTGATATATGAAAGTGTCACATTAGGTTTATTGTGACACATGACAGGCTATGTGAGCACGCGTCATAGAATTTTCCTAAAAGTGCGGATCGATGTGGGATTTTAATTTAAGTATATGTATAGCTTTTACCTGCAACTAATTTAATAAACTATATCGTTTATTTTGCAAATATTAGTTGCGATATATAAAACAAAATCACATCCCGGTGGGGATGGTCTAGTGGTTGAGTGAGTTGTTTGGAAACCAAAGATCACGGGTTCGAATCTCCTCAATACCACAGGTCGGGTGTGTGAGTAAATATATATATATATATATATATACATATATATATATATATATATAACAAAATCACAACATTTTTTATATCAGCGGTACACACCAGATAATGCAACACGTCCATTGAAAAAAATAAAATGTTTACGTTTAAAAGTGGTTTGATAAATACAAAAATTATGTTATTTGCTGAATCTAAGTATCTAACCGTTTCATAAATAGTTAAACACAATTGTCCCTCTTCATCATCTAAGATATAGTCAACCATAATTTTTCACACAACTAAAATAATCAGATTAAATATTGTTGGAAAATTGTAAAGTGGCAATATATTATCCCTCAATAAAGTGTAGAAGTTCAAGCCGACTTATAATAATTTGATTCAATTTCTTACGAATACTTTACGTATAAGTAAATTATTGACACTCGGTTATAAAATGCATATTTCGATTTACCTCCTGTTGACGCGCTCGGACCAGATTCATCTTAAAAAGGAGTGACACTTTTAATAGATAAAGGTAAGCTATAATTTAGGACAAATGAAAAGGGAAAAGAAATCTATTATAGTGAGAGAAGATATTAGCAGATAAAGAAACTACAACTACTAGTTTTTTCCATTTCCTACTCCATGTTTCCAGGAAAGGAATATATCAATAATAAATTCATCAAACATAAATATATTCCTAGCTTTGATGATTTTGGGAAAGCAAAGAATGAGAAGAAATCCCATTCAATCCAGACATATCGTGCCGCAAAGACATAGACAGCCATAAAACGTCAAAACAAGAAACCGTAGGCGGTTTCTCTTATCTTATAATCTGCGATTGGATTCTGTTGTCTGTTTATCCACATTTTTTCTGCCACCTTCTCGAATTTTTTTTCAAGTTTGCTGGTATGGTCTCTTTTCTGGGTTCTTTTCTTTTTCTAAAAGTTATGTTTTTTTTTTTAAAAAAAATAATGTATTATTTGTCAATATGTTGTTTGTTTGGATTTTTATGAGTTTCTTGTTTGTTTTTATAATAGGAAAGCTGTTTTTATGCGTTGATTATGGTTTGCTGATAATGAATTAATGATATAGCTAGCTATATGAGTTTCGTGGGATAATGAATTTGCTTCATTTCATGGATTAATAATATAACCCTTTATATGTTGAAGAGTTATAGTTTTCTAAGTGTTGGCAATATGTTGTTGATATTTGAGAGCTAGTGAAATGTCTTAGAATGTTGGATTGAATATATTAGGATATGTTGTAATAAGATGAGATGATTAATTAGATTCTCACCAGTTGCATTATCCATGCCTCACAAAGTGATACAATCTTGAAATTTTTAATGATATTGTTTTATCCAAACACTTTGATAATTTATTTGAATAGGTTCTGGTATTTGGTAAGGTTAGTTGATCCGTCTTTTTAACTTAAAACGATATGATGATCACTTTCGTGTTGCCCGCGTTATGAAAGTTGTTTATCATGATCTGGTTTTGAGAAGAAGCATTATTACCTTCTTACGTTCTTATGAAAGTTCGTATTGGAGAGGTTGAAAACCTCTAGCTATGTATTAGTTCTCGTTTTCAATACATAGATTACTCGAAGATTTCTAAGCCCTGGTAGACTTTGCAGTAGAATTGTATGATGATGGGTTTAGATTGATGGGGATTACACACACACACACACACACACACACACACACACCCCATTTGAATAATGTAGTTTATTTGAACATAGGCTATTCAGAAAATGGAAACTTTACCAAGCTCAAGCCATGTTTTATTTGTTGATTCCCTCTTGATTTTCTTCTATGTAAATGTAATTACCATTAATGTTTACATTTATTTTGAAAAATAGGGAGTGATTTATGATAGAGGGGGAATATGCTGTGATGCAGTCAGCTGAAAGAAGTAATATGTTGGTTAAATCTTACCTAAACCAAGCTGAGCTTCTTCTCAAGGACTATGTCTCTGCTGACCTTTTCGTAGTCTACACTTCTATATTCTTCGGAGTTTTTGCTTGCAAAACGGTATGAAAACATATTCATTTAGTGCAGCTGTTTCAATCATGGCTTTCAGTTGTTCATCAAGTATTCATTGATATTCAGGTGTATGATCTTAGCCAGCTTATTAGTCCTGTTTACTTCAAAAGCTATCCGATTCTTACAAAGGCTCTTCAAATTGAATGGAGCAACCGGTGAGTGGATTCCTCGATCTCAAGCAACCATACTCGGTCCTAGTTTTAATTAGTCGTACGTACTTGATGCAGAGCCATGTCTACATTTCATGCCATATACATTGCAACCGTGTCATTATACTTGGTGTTGTGGTCAGATCTTTTCTCAGATGACCCCCGTCGTGGTCCAATTACTCTTCGAAGTTCAACAATATCTATATCTGCTTTGGGAGTGAGTATTACTTTTCCCCTCCGTATATATCCTCTAACCTGTTCTGTCTTACCTTATAAAAGAGAAAACAAGAAAATGAAGCTTAAGTATGAACAGAGTTGTACAATCTTCTCTGTTGCAATGATAAATGCTTCAATTTAGCATTCTATTTGGATTAAATCATGAATACTATTCAAAGAAGTCATTTCGTGTATCAGATGCAATCACTAACTGGGATAGGTTTCTTTGTTAGGTTTCGGTTGGCTATTTCCTTTCGGATCTCAGCATGATTATCTGGCGTTATCCTTCTTTAGGCGGGATGGAGTATGTAAGAACAGTCTCATCAATCTAAAATATATCTTATACTCTCTTCATTTAATCAGATCAAGTAATGGCAATGACCATTTTACTTGTTCTTGATCATATTTATTCTTGAATTGGTTATGTATGGCTTATAGAGGTGTGTTGTTAACATCTTTCTAGGTATTTCATCATCTTATCTCTTTGATGAGTGTGGCCTATGCTATGCTTACCGGTGAAGCACAGATTTACACGTACATGGTGCTAATATCCGAGGCAACTACCCCTTCAATCAATCTGAGATGGTGAAGCTGGATCACATGTTTATAGTTTCTGATCATCAAGTGTGTGTGTGTGTGTGTGTTAGGTTCCATTTTTCACTGTCTGATGCAAGTGACTGCTCTCTGAATAGGTATCTCGATGCAGCTGGAATGAAGAGATCGAAGGTGTATACTATAAACGGAGTTGCAATATTCCTAGCATGGCTTGTAAGTCCACAGACAAATATATAGATATCCTTGTTTACTTGCAGCGTTCCAATCCTACTATGAATGGAACATGTTTCTTAACTATGCAGCTGTTGTTTTCACTTGCCATTTTGTGCAGGTTGCAAGAATTCTGCTGTTTATCTACTTGTTTTGGCATTCTTACCTGCATTATGATCAGGTAACTCTTGAGGAATTTTCCGAATTTTGAACTAATTCTTGCACCATTGATCGTCTTACATTCCACGATCGTGTGTGACAACAGGTGAAGCAGATGCACGAGATAGGCGTTGTCATGATGTTCGTTATTCCATCCGTGCTTTCTGTGATGAACTTGATTTGGTTCAGCAAGATATTCAAGGGGATGGTGAAGACCCTCAAGAGGGAGTGAAAAATCGGGTTTTTGGGAGGCGTCGAACACACTTCTTTCTGTAAGATTATTGCCTGTGAAATATTTGGAGGGGGGAAGAAAGTGAAGTGGTGGTTCTTACAGCAACATGATGAGGTTGAAACGGCTGTATAGATTTGTGCAGATTCATTTAGATTATGTTTATTTGTTGCTCAAAATTGTGATGTCTAAGGCCTCACACTTGGCTAAACGATCATTCACTAAGTTTAGCTAAAGGATCGTCGAGTGTTTTTTTATGTTTCATCTCCTATTTTTATTTAATGATCTAAAGGCCAAAATATTCAAATTATTTGTGACCTTTTTTGCGTTTTAACTAATTATGTCTGAATTGTCCGTTTAGTCTTAGTTTTCTCAATTCACTGAAATTGGGGATAATTTGTGGTTTTAGCGGGAAAAAAAAAAATGTTGATGATTAGATGGATAAATTTATCACTTGAAACTTGAGAGTGCCAACCGTGTGTCAAACCTTAAAATTATTTATTTTTTTTCCTTCATTTTTTTTGTTTAGTATAATTTTACATCATTATTTAGGTTTTATTCCACCCAATTAAGTTTATAATTATTTTTTAATATTTAATTTTCATTTTTTAGTTAATATAATTGAGTTTTGGGGTTGATTATTCCAAACTTAGGGTATATAATTTTTAAAAATTTTAATTTTTAGCAATAAATATTAATTATGATTAGTCGTATATAATATAATAAATTTTATTTTTATAAAAATATTATTAACAATATATAATTTTAGTATTGGCACACGGTTATCACACATAAGTTGGGGCTAGAGGATCTCAACATCATTTGTAAAATCCATTAATGCTAGAATATTTGTGAGGAATTTATATTCTTGTACAACTGTGATGTAAATGTATCTTTCTGACATTCATGAACATTTAATATGAGTTAGTTCGACTAACTAACATTCAAATGAAAACTATTGAAATTCATGGTTATATACATGGAGGAAATACGTACCATTTAATATCCCAATTGTTGGCAACTTTTCATGAAAACACCCTCACCTATATACCTCATAGCAATGCAATGTGATTCCAATGTTTTTTTTTTTTTTTCCATAATTCTATCATTTGTCAAATTTCATTGTCACTGAAAAACTAACTCAATCGTTGATGAAAAGAAAAAAAACACACAAATAAACCAAAATGATATTGTTTTGATTTGTGTGGAATTATTCCATGTATGATTTTAACAGCTGAATCAATTTTCAGTCGTCCAAATTTTTGACGGAAGGTGAAATAGTAAAAAAATGAAATATTGGGAAGTGTTTTGTCATCATGTATATATATATATATATATATATATATACACACACACACACATGGGGCATGGGGCATTGTTGTGAAAAGTTAATATTATTGAAATAATAAATGATAATTGCCATATTAGAGTGTGTAACAATTTCGAGAGAAATACAAAAATAATAATGGATGGATAGGGGCAAGAAGTTCCAAATCATATTACGCGCATTCACACTCACGCCTCCGACCGGTCACCGGTCACCACACGCATACAAACACTGTGACACACGCTAATTTATAATATATTTTTTTTTGAGGAAATACACTGAGTATTATAACTACGTCATGTATTAAATACTAGTCGGATTCAGCTACTTTTTTTTTAAGCCAATTATTTAAAAGTAATTAATTTAAAATTGGGATAAATCTCAAGAAGTAATTAATAATTAACTCACACACCTTACCTGGTGGTAAAATAATTAATAATTTTTTTTTTACTCACACACTCGACCTTTGATATTGATGAGATTCGAACTTGTGACTCCACCACTAAACCATCCCCACCGGGACAAATAATTAATAATCTTATAGATACAAATATGAAACACATAACCACCCCCATCTATTATATATTCGAATTATACACATATATTGGAATTTATAAACTTGTGTCACTGCAATACTAATCTAATATAGGTATGTAGATAAAGAGGGTGAGTGCACCATACAAAATGGTTTATTGCATATTTAGCTGAACATTCAATTATTTTATTTTATTTTCTATTTTTTTTTCTTTGATTTCAATTTATTATGTTTTGGTTTAATTTTACACTTTTTATTTAATATTCATCCTACCCAATTAGGATTTAATATAATTTTTTAGTATTTAATTTTTCAAATAATCAATTAATGTCTAAAAATTGAAAATTAAATACAAAAAAGTTATAATGCATTCTATTTTGGAATGATAAATCATAAATAATAAGTGTAAAATAAAATTAAAGTATAAAAAATTGAAATCGAAAAAAAATAGAAAACAATAAAAGAATCGAGTGTGCAATAGGGAATGCAACACCAAATGTGCAAGAGAGGATTTCGGTTGGGAATGAAGTTAGTTATGTTGTTTCATCGAAACTTATTTCAATAAAATTAAAATATGTTCCGCATGAGCATGATTTATTCAAAACATACATGTTGATAATAATTTATTTATTTTTTCATAAAAGAATAATACTCCCTCCATTTCATATAAGTGTCATTTTGACACTTTTTTTTTGTTTCAGAAAAAATTGTCATTCTACATAATCAAGGTAAAATTTTCACTTTTTTCTCCAATTTACCCTTATTTAGTATAGTTAACTATCCCCTCATCCTACTAATAATAGAAAGAAAATTTTATTTCCAATGCTCCATAAATTCAATATAAATGTTTATGTACGTAAATTGTCATTAAATGATTCAATGCAATTAATTTGATTTGATAAATTAAATAGGGGTATATTAGAGAATTTGATTACTTTATTAATTTGTGTGCTTTCATTCAAAATGACACTTATATAGAAATAGAGGGAGTAACACTTTGGAGCACAGACACAGTACGAGTCTATTGAAACTCCACATCTATTTGATTAGATTTTTTTTAGTAACTTAAATCGTGTTCAAACATGTTTCACCGTTAATCTAATTGTATCCCAGGAAATTTTTAATCAAGTTGAATGAATTATGAAGTCAAAAAAATGTCGGTGGAATTTTTACGTTAGTTACCTACATCAAAGTGAGCTACAAGTTATGGATGGCAGAACTCCCAAATCCAACAGCAAATATTGGCATTCAGACAAAATCTATGATGAAATCATTTCTTATGTGATTCTGTTAGAATCTTTGCCACTCTCCATCTTTCAAATTAGAATTAGTATTATTTATATTTGAATATTATGAATACACAGTGATAGATGTATTAATTCATATGTATGTGTACGTATTTTAAATTTTGAATAATTAAAATAAATTGTGTAATAGTAGATATAGACTATTGATTTTTTGCATGCTGCCCATAAGCCCTTTCCAGTTTCCAGCAAGTTAAGCTGAAGACTTCGAGTCAAGTCAACTCTCACCCAATCACAATCTTGCTTCAACTACAGGCAAGTTGGAAATTTTCAGAAAATAATTTCTCATTTTTTCGAAATTTTAGATGATGTATCTTGCAAATTCGTAGTGGCCGTAGGTTGATATAGCTCTGATTATCGTTTCTTGAACTGGGCAGGTAATTTTCATGAAAATCAGGCACCCCGGTTGAAAAAGTTGAAATCTTTACCAATTCGGATGCTCATAATTGGATTTTGGAGGGAGGAAATTTGTTAATTTATGCTTAGGCTCTGCAAATTGAAGTTTTTCTTGCTGTGTTGGTTATGGGATTTGGAGTTTTGTGGCTGAAATAATCAAGAAATGGGGAGTTGACTTGGGAAATGCCAAGGATTTTGAGAAGGTAGGATTTTTTGTTCAGAATTTGGGACTGATATTTGTTGGAGTAAGGTTGTTACTTCTTTTGATAGATATGGATCTGAAATTTTGGTTGGTGATATATATGTTTGGTGTAATTTGGGATGGATAATAGGAGGTGGGACGAGCTTATTCAAATTTGATATCTGTGTAAAATTATCATATTTTGAGGAGGTGACTGAAAATTTGTTGTTGCAGTTGAAATCAATGTGATTGTGTTAGGATGGTTTTGTTGGTGAAGTGTTTGTTTTTCGAATAAGGTTTTACTTGGCTGCAGCTGGTGTTGTTGTTTGAAGTGTTATTTTCTTGGTTTGTTGTGCAGTGATTAGCTATGGAGAATGGCAATGATCTATCGTCATCCTTGAGTTTTGCCTCGTCGTCTTACCTATCAAATGGCTCAAGTAGCCACAATGTACCTCCGTCCAATGGCTGCGAAGTAGGGACTAGTCTTGAGTTATTGAGTTTGGGTAGGCTAAGTTCGAGTCTTGAGAAGCTGGTGATTGATGCTGATTATGAGTATAGTGATGCAGAAATAGAAGTTGAGGGAGTAAACATAGGTGTCAATCGCTGCATCTTAGCTGCACGAAGTGAGTTTTTCCATCAACTGTTTAAAAAAAACGAGAGCAATGGATCTGTGAAAGAAGGCAAACCGAAGTATCTCATGAAAGAACTGGTGAGTGACGGGAGAATAGGCCACGAGGCATTTATGGTAGTTTTGAATTACTTGTACACCGGGAAGGTGAGGGCATCTCCAACCGAAGTATCCACCTGCGTTGATGAATCATGTGCTCACGAGGCTTGTGGCCCTGCCATCAATTATGCTGTGGAAATGATGTATGCTTCTGCCACATTTCAGATTAAAGAACTCGTGATGGTTGTTCAGGTTCGTTGTATTGAAGTTTTGATAGAGGCCGTTTGTTTAAATCTTTGTAAAGGCATTATATTTGTTTATTGCAGCCCATATATTCTGAAAGTTGTCTAGTGAACTTGTTTAAGATAAACTAATAAAACTGAAAACAGTGAGTGAAGCTATATGAATGCAGCCAGTGAAACAGATTGCTGTTTATATTCTAAAATCACGAGATATGCAATTTGGACCGTGTACTTGTAGATCCTGTGATTTCATTCTAGCTAACAAAATGGTCGTAAAGCTATAGTAGAATTGCTAATATGTTTGGTGGCTAAGCATTGGCTGAGCAAGATTATTCACACCATGTTACTGGAAGCGGTTTGCTTGTGAGGAAACTTGGTTAATTTTTTGTTTGATTCAGAAAATCCCTTGTTTTATATGTGCTTTCTTCAATTAGCATGGAATTGAAGTTCATCCAAATGAGCAAACAACAAGATATCGAATACATCACTATCTGTTTCTCCATTCTGATTGATAGGCCATACTTGTATGGTCACATTTGCTCTTTTTGCTGATATTGATCAGTTTTACTCTGCTGCAGCGTCGTCTAACTAATTTTGTCGACAAAGCTTATGTGGAAGATGTCATGCCAATCCTCATGGTGGCGTTTCATTGTGGGTTGGAACAGCTTCTTTCACATTGTCTCCAGAGAGTAGCACGATCTGATTTTGACAACATCATCCTTGAGAAGGAGCTTCCTGCTGAGGTTCTGAACGATGTCAAATCACTTCGCCTCAAATCTAAGCAAGAGGAAGAGCACGACTCCGTGCAAGTCGACCCTTTGAACGAGAAACGTATCAAGAGGATCCACAGGGCATTGGACTCGGATGATGTTGAATTGGTGAAATTACTTCTGGAAGAATCCAATATCTCCTTGGATGCCGCCTGTGCTCTTCATTATGCTGCTGCTTATTGCAATCCTAAGATTGTGAATGAGGTTTTGAACCTCGGAAATGCTGATGTCAACCTCTGCAACTCACGGGGTTACACTGTCCTTCACATTGCTGCAAGGCGCAAGGATCCTTCAATCATTGTTGGGCTGCTTAACAAGGGTTCTACTGTATCAGAGACCACTGGAGATGGACAGACAGCTCTCACAATATGTCGGAGATTGACACGCCCGAAGGATTTCAACGAAGCAAAGAAGCACGGTCAGGAAACGAACAAGGATAGACTATGCATCGATGTTCTGGAGAGAGAGATGCGAAGGAATCCTCTGGCTGGAAACATATCCCTGTCATCAATGATGATAGCTGATGATCTACACATGAGGCTTCTGCTTCTTGAAAATAGAGGTAGAAAATAGTTACTAAATTTATTGCTACATACATTCTATACGCCCAATTTTTTGCTGATTTGATGCACGTTGTAGTGGCAATGGCACGTTCTTTATTTCCACTCGAAGCCAGATTGGCGATGCAGATAGCACATGCAGATTCGACTATGGAATTTGCTGGACTCTCGGCTACAAATGGCGTGTACGGGAGTTTTAAAGAGGTTGATTTGAATGAAATACCATCTGATCATGTAAGAAGGCTTCATTTGAGGTTGCAAGCCCTTCAAAAAACTGGTAAGTTCAACTCAATTGCTGCATTTTCATTAGATTTAGGTTATTGAGATTGAGGCAGCCGCCTTAGGCCCTCGAAAAAATTTAATTCTGCATATATACATATACATGTCTTACTATCTATAATGATCGGTACACTAACCAAGAGGTAGAAGTGCTTGATTTTACATGAATCAAGCGTTGAGGATCAAACCTGCAAAATAACATATTAGACCCCAACGTATGCAACTTTTCACAAAAATACCCCAACTTATAGTAAATTACAATGAGACTCCCAACCTTTCAATTTTACCGTATCAAAATTCCAACATGTGAAAGTTGACTCAGCTCGCCAAAATCCTTCTAGAAAAAGAAAAGGAGATTCCTACAATATGGTTCACTTCTCCCTCACAACCTTTGAGTAAGCTTTTAGATGCCGTAAATTTTGACAAGGGTAAAATTGATAAAAAAAATAGAAATGCTAGGGGTCACAATTAACTATAGGTTGGAGTATTTTTGTGGAAAATTACAAACGTTGGTGTATAATATGGCATTCGGTCTTTTCCTCACCAAAACTTCTTCAACATCTCGTCTGAAGACCTATTATATCTTGTCTGAATATAATGCAACATTTACCTCGATGGATGGCAGTGGAGACTGGTCGACGTTTCTTCCCCAACTGCTCGGAGGTTCTGGACCAGCTCTTGGAGGACGACACTCTGGGCACTCTGTTGCTCGAAAAGGGCACCCCGGAGGAGCAGCGACTGAAGAGGCTGCGCTACATGGAGCTGAAACAAGATGTGATGAAGGCATTCAGCAAGGACATGGCTGAGCATAAATGGACAGGCTTGTCATCGTCTTCGTCTTGCTCGACTTCTCAAAAGGTTAGTGGAATGAATAAGATTAGGAAAAGATAGATGCGTAGCGTCGTATGGTGTTGTGTAAGCCTCTATTGTTGGGGAGTCCGGACACACTTTCGTTTTTCTGATACATTTTTCGTGTTATGTCTCGTGGTTTACTTTCACTGATGCACGTCATAACTTCGTTTATGATGTATCCCGTAACAGTGAAGCATGAGATGTAATACGAAAATGTGGTTGGAAATCTCTTAGCGTTCGGACTTACCTCTCATCTTACAAATTAATATGCAGCCATTTGCTATAATGGTATGTGATTCTTCCTGCATGGATTAATTTTGGAACGTGCTCGTATATCTACGTGGGATCAGTCTTATTGTAAATATATTCAACTTTTGAAGTTTTGGAGTGAAAAAAAAAATTCGAGATAACTTCTTGAACTTTTTCCCTTACTTTTATTTTATATAATTTTTTGTTTGGAGAAGAAATATGTTGATTTTCAATTTAATTATTTTAAAATACGCTATATTTTTGCTTATGGCAAATATATAAATTTTAAGTTTATACCTAATCTTTAAACACGGATTAAATGTTTTTTTCAGTGTATATTGAAGATTATATATGGGTAAAAAAAAATAAAGAAACAATCTAAATTTTTAAAAAGTATTTGAAGAAAGAAACTCATTAAATCTTTTATGTTTCTCCGATAAAATGATTTAGAAATCTGGTATCGTTCCTTCAAACAAAATCTGGTCTCGTCAAAATTTTATTTATTTTTCTTTGCAAAAACAATTTACATGTTATTAAACATTTAGATTAACTGAAAATGTAAAATAAAATAAAAAATCCTCTACCTGGGACACCTCTTCTAAAAAAAGAGGGAAACAAAAAGAAAAAAAAAAGAGAAATTATGTTATGGGGTAAAATATATGAAGCCATCTAGAAATGTAGTTATATTTAAAATAATGATGATGTGAATATAAGAATTAAATAATGATGAAGATAATAAAAATTAGAAAGAAGACTTTTCTAGGTTTCTGGAATTGGGGAAAAGAATAGACACAACAACTAAGCTTAAACACGAACTCTAATTTGAGTGTGATACACGTACTTACTCCATTGGCTAATTAGATAGTATTATTATATCATTCTCTTAATAAAATAAAATAACGCATAATAGAAAATTATAATTGCAAAATATATATTGATGAACTGACAATTTGGGGTAAATAAAAAAAAAAATTCTCCTGTCTCATTTATACAGATTTGCATTTCTTTTTGGATATCTCGAATATATAGTCTAGTTACTATATAGAGTAATATTTATTTTACTAATTTATTAATATACCTCTATTCATGTAAATGTATTGTTTATTTACATTAATCATTAATTCATTATTAAAGAAAATAAATACAGTATGAACATAGAAATTTATTTGTTTAATTATTTTTTTAATGTTAGTAAAAAATTCAATTATATGAGACGGAGCATGTGGAATTTCTAGATTTTTGTGCCATGCCAAATTTATCGTTATTAACTCTCTCTATCTATATATAGATGTAGATAATAAGATTTGCATTAATTACCTATAACATATTTTTTTTCCTACAAAGAGTGCAATACCATATTTAATATTAATTGCAATATTCCAAAGCGTGAAAATAACGCTTTATTCAGCAATAAGTAAGCGTGCATCGAAATTCCATCAAACCCCCCCCCCCCCCCCCCCCCTTATTTTATCATACGTCGAGATTTATTTATAATATTTCAAATAATAATAATATAATTAGTTATACATGACACGATGAAATAAAATTGTATAAATTTTTAACACGTAGTGCAGGTCAACTATGTTATTTCCCCGCAAATAATATACCTTCCAATATGGATCAATCATTCTAATTATTTTACATGAGAAAATAAATTAATTTTCAGTCACATTATAATGCGCCTTGATTAATGATTATGACCTAGTTTTTTTGTTTTTTTTTTTTGTTTTGAGAGCTATGACCTAGTTTTTAATTGTGTTTAAATAGAAAGATTTTTATTTGATCTTGATGTCTTAACTATACAGGCACTGATGATGACGTGCACGTCTTTGATTTGGAATTTTCCTAAACTTGTTTTGGGCTTTACGTCTCATAATTTTAGTCTTATTTTTCTTCCCAATTTTTAAAAGTCAATTTTTTTGCTTTCACTTTCGCTTTTTTAAATAGTCATTATTATTTTAATTTTTTGTAATTAGTGGGATGGTGACTATAGGCCAACTGTATCCATACACACACATACAACCACTTTTGAATATATGATAATGATAATGATAATTGAAAAAAAATATATCAATGGCGAAAAATCACGAAATATTCAAAGGCGAGACTGAGGGTAATAATTGGAATATTCCAACAAAAGCGAGCATGAATGGAATTTATATAAGGACATTTTTGTCTTTTGACATCTAATCCATGAACAAAATAATCCAATTAACAAATATTTAACTTATAATTAAAGTAATGAAACCCAGCATAGTCCCGGTGGGGATGGCCTAGGAGTGAAGTGAGATTACTTGGAGATTAAAGATTACGAGTTCGAATCTCCTCAATACCACAAGTCGTGTGTGAATAAAAAAAAAAGAGCATAAATTTATCTGGCAACTTAAATGTGAATATGATGTTTGTAAAATGCAAGATAATCCTCTTATATTTAACGCTTCTAAGTCAAACATTGAAATATTCCAACAAAAGAGATTGTATATATATGATCACCGGCGACCATAAATAATAAACCAAAAATCAAAAATAAAAAAAAGGATTAATTAAAGAAAAAGCAATAAATACTCTAAATAAAATCTATATCTATCTAGAAAATAAAAAGGTGACAAAATAAATTATTTATGAAATGAAAAACGCATATGATTAAAATCCGGGAAAAAAAAGAAGAAGAGAGAAACATCAAATTTTTTTTAAAAAAAAACTTCAAGAAAATTCGAGTTTTTCCACCCGTGCTCTCAGAAAAATAAGGATGAGAGTTAATGATTATAAATCCAATTTGCAGTCAAATTTGGGCAGCTAATGTTTTCATATATAGTTCATAGTGCGCGTACCACGTAATACAATTTGGCAACAATTTTGGTGTAGATAGATTTGACTTTAAATATTTCGATCTTCATTCAAATATTAAATTAAAAAAAAAAAAGCGCGCACACACACAAGTGATTCAACACTACATTTTCCGTTTTTCATGCTTGATTGAAGAGACAATATATCTCATTGAAGACTTGTCCATCTCTTATGTATAGCATATATACAAGAATGATGATCAAATTCAAATAAATATACTCGATGTAGTATTTATTGCATAATTCATAAATTAATGCTATATGTGTGTGTGTGTGTGTATTTGTGAGTTAGCCTTGATGTGTAGATATATAATGCTTTTAATATATTTCAATCCGTGATCGTTATATATATAGCATCTAAAAACTCTTAATTACCAACCTAAATAAAATAAGTGCAAAAAGTGGAAGCTTTTTCTACAATGGATTCCTCAACCATCCAACAAGAAAAGAATAAAGAAAAAAGCACTCAAAACAAAATGGACGAAGACAAATTAATGCTCATTCTATCTCATTCAAAATTCTTTACATTTTAGCATATATATGCTATATATGAATGAACCAAAAAATGTAATCAATTAAGCATAATTATTCCTCAATTAATCATCAAAAACTATACAACAAGCTACATAATTAAGTATTAATTTAAAAAAAAAACATGATCTATATTGATGTAAAAATCAAGTGAATTTAAATAAATAAATCTATTCTAACCTCAAGCCGACCATCTTCTTTGTTGCTCAAACCTTTTCAAGACTCCTTCCATGGCTATGTCGAATGCATCGTTTATAGCACCTAAATTCGTATTCGATTTCGAATACAATAATTTTGGTAAGAACTCTATAATTGTCTCTCTCATTTTTGTCACCTTCTCTCTACTATAACTCTCTAGGGTACGTTTAATTATCGATGTATCATTCCTAACAACATTATGATCGATAAAAATCGAATATGTCGATGCATCTCTAGGTAAATGCCACTCGTATTGATAATCAAAGCTCCCACTCCAAAAATAAACCGGTATCGAACCGGCCAACATGCAATCGAAAGCGGATCTCCGGGTAAACCCGTCTCCTTTCGGTTGCAAGCAAAAGTCCGAATCAAGAAACGCCTCGAGTATAGCCGGGGCTCCATCGTAACAATGTGTTACAGAGCAGTCGACTACTCGACACGTGTTCGTTTCGTTCTTGCAATAACCCATGAGAACGCCCCGGAAGTCGTTCTGGATCTTTTTCCGGGTCGCCCCGACAAATGTGAATAGGCTGGATCTTTGCCTGGCCCGGAACAAACCCTGCCATTCCCGGATATCGGATTCGGATCTCGGGTGAAATGCGGTCGGGTAAGGAACGCTGATTTCGAGATCGTCCCACCGGCTTTTCTCGACGGCTAGTCGGAGCACGTTCTTCATCAACGGCATGTAGATGAAGCTCGTGCCCCACTCGCCGTCGTCGTCGGTGAGCCGCCGGAAATCCCACGTCAGCCGGCCGAGCATGATGAAATGATCCGACCCGTTTGATTTCTTCCACGGCGGCTGGTTCTTGACCCAGTTAAGCATGGCGGCGGCGTGGAAATCGCGATCCTTTGATGTGTAGTTGAACCAGAGGTATTTTCCGACGGCGAGGCCGACGTAGAAGGGGATGTAAAACGCCGTCGCTTCGTTCGGGTTGGACGTTGTGCATTGGTAGCTGTTCATCCGGTCGTGGTAGATGACCTCGGCGGCGTACATGTCGGTCCAGTGCCAGGCGGCGGAGAGGTGGTCCGGCACGACGGAGGAGAGGGCGGTGGCCGGGGGGCCGAGGCCGCCGTTGGAGACGGCGTTGCAGCGGGAGCTCCAGGGGTCGAGGTCGTGGCAGTTTTCGAGGAGGTCGCGGTTGAGCATTGGGGGGAGGTCGTAGACGTGTATGCGTCCGTGTTTGCAGGCTTCATCGCGGAGGGGAGGGGCGGCGGCGGCGGCGGTGGATTCGAAGCGGCGGCGGTGGGAGGAGGGGAGAGGGGGTGGCGGGGAGGCGCGGTTGAGGAAGAGGATGATGAAGAGTTGGAGGAGGACGGTGGCGATTAGCCATGCACAGTGGTGGGCGGAGATGTGGGATTTGACGGAGTGGATGGTGGTTTTGAGCTTCGATTTCTTGGAGGAGTGGTGGTGGTGGTGGTGGTGGTGCTCGGGCGGCGGAGGCGGCGGGGTGGTGGTGGTGGGCAGCATGGAGTGATGATGGTGGTGGTGATGGTTTGAAACTGAAAATGGTGTATATTATGGAAAAGAGGTTTTCAAAGGTTTTGATTTTTGGAGAGAGAGTATAGTTAGGGGTATTTTAGGTAATTAAAATAAATGCATTAAATAATTTAGTAAAAATAGGTCTTTGGACATTAGACATTAGTTTTACTATTTTGGATTAATTTGGTTCCTCATTAATTTGTAATTAATGGACCTATATGAATATAGTATGATGTTGTGACAACGTATTATGAAATTGAAGTTACGGATTTTACTTTTTGAACAAAGTATAAAGAATATAAAATCTTCCAATTAATATAGTATAGTATGTTAATAATCCATCACGAAAATTTTGAATATGTGCGGTTGGTCAGTTGGAATATCTGATTACCATTCCTTTATTGCGATAGATAACTAATTTTTAATTTTATGATAATTTAATTTAATGTTTATAGCCATAGTACGTAGAATATTGGTTTGAATTTCTCGTTATTCTTTATGTGTTTCACTCAATATTTATGTGTTTCACTTCATGTTAGACTGTTAATTTATGATTTTAAAATGATTAATATAAAAAAAAGTAATATAATTAACCATGACCAACATTTATTAACAAAAAATGAATTAAAAATTATAAATCTAATTATAAAATAATCGGCCACAATAATATTTATTAATTAAAAATTGACAATTAAATACTTAAGATAGTTATATATTCTAACTTGACAGAATAAATCATAATTAATAATTATAAAATTAAATTATAACACAACGAATTAAAATCGAAGGAAAAAAGAATGAAAGAAAAACCAAAAAAATTAAGCTGGAAGTCTCATTTGGTAGAATATAAGATCAAGAAATCTAAATTCAAAATTCTTTAAAAAAAATCTCCAAATTCCCTTCATCAGATCCTAGGATATATTAGCATGTGAGATCAAGAAATCCACATTCAAAATTCTTGCATATTTTTTTCCCATAAATACCCTTGATCAGATTAGATCCACCATTAAAATTTGCCTCTAGGGTTATTGGATTCCACCCCTTCACATGGGGCCATGGTGCGAAATCATAGTTTAGAGATTAGAGATTTAATTAATTCAATTAAAGTAACATTATTCTCCTCAATACATTGGACTTTGTCTCATATTTAAAGGGTTGTGTCATTTTAATTGATTACTTTTTTTTAATTGATTACTTTAATTTAATGGTCAATAGGACAGATGAGGAAGCAAGTGGAGCAACATTATTGATGGATGAGAAAAGTTTGGTCACCAAAAAGAATAATTATTTATTTGGTTTTTGGCGTAATATTCTAGACAAAGACTAATTGTAGTAGCTGGCTACTCTAATAACCATGAGAAAAGATAATATTTTAGGGGTAGATTCGGAAATATTTACCAATCATTTGTTTCAAACAAGCTATAATGTCAGGCCCATTCTATTTTATACGAGTGAATATTATTATTACAAACTATTATATAAATTGAGTCAGGAAGTCTGATGTGAAATCGTATTACGAGTTAAAATTAGATTAAGATTCAGAGTCAAATACATTTAAATATGAATTTCGTATTATGAGTTAAAATCATATTAATATTGATACATGCTTGACGTCTAATTGAATATGAATTAATTTCATTACAATTTATCACTTCACTTGTTTAACACACACACACACACACATATATATATATATATATATATATATATATATATATATATATATTTTGAATCAGGACGTGGAATTGAGATTTGTACTCAAATATCTTACGCTTATAAAAGGAAGAAATACCAACTGACCTACAGCATTGGTTGTTTAATGTAACTTTGATAACGAAATCGCAACACAATTACTTATTAAGTGGTCTAAATTAAAATGAAGAATTCAAATTTCCCATTTTCAAACTGCAAACATCGCATTCCAATACACAATAATAACTTTTCTCTTAATATAAAGATGGAAAATATTTCAATTTTTGCCTGTAATGTGTGTACTGGTACTGTATGAATTATTTAAAAATAATGAGTGAACATTGGTTGTTGATTGAGATAATTTCACAATAGGATGAGTAGGTATGTGTAGCCATTAGCATTTCTTGTGAATAATTATATCATTTAATCCTATCCACATCATAAATCCAATTATTTTTATTGCATGTATCGATATATATCACTTTCGAACACATTTTCAATGCGGCATTATCATCCAAAATAGAATATAACGTGAGCTTTTGAAATTTTTTATAATTATAATTTATTTTGATAAACTTTTGAAATTATTTAAATAAACCTTATTGTTAAATGTAAATAAATCATAAACATGGTGACACCTTGTAAGCAATGGCTCTTCATATCGCTCTTCTTTCTCTACAATCCAAAATTCTACATATAATCTTCGATCTTATAAATGCTACACCTAGTCGTACTCATAACAACACGCGTTCATGGAGTGTCGACACATACGAGTCAAGACTCATTACGAGCACGAAATAAACGATAGACATTACCACCGATATAACCCTAAGTGGCTAAGACTAAAACCAAATGACATATGAACTGCATAACCTTAAAGCAAACTGAGCCAGTCCCAAATAGCTGCAATGAAACAAGACTATTATGTAGATAGTAGAACATGCCTGTAGAGTTTGCGTCTGGATGGAGTGGCGACAGCATCACTGACTCGAACATTTTCTGGTAGCGCGATGGCTACCGGCCCTTAGACCCGGAGTTGGAGAGTTGCTCTCCGGGGAGAGCAGCACAAAAAATAGTCGTGAGCAGCGTTCCAAAAAGCTAGTTTCGTTGGGGAGGATAAGCTACGGATATAGACATCCCATCTACTTTTAAGTTACAAGCCTAATTCAGATAAATTCCATCATCTGAATCCATTGCCACTGCCACGTCGCCGCTTGGAAAAGCTTCCCTTTCCAACGGGCGAACCATGCGTGGTGGATCTATTCGTGCCACTTTCTGGTGTGTACTTCTGATGATGATTTACGTGATAAGAAGGTTGGACGTGATGGTGTGATGAAGGGTTCTGATGCATGCTGTGGTACAGTAGTGACCACAGATAATTCTTTGAAGGCTGATTCTTCTGCATTGTCTGACCGTGACCGATGTCAGCGGCACTGACCATTGTAGCGAGAGCATCCACGGGTTCCGATGGCAACGAGATCCCAAACATCCCATCATAAGAGAGGATACAAGCTATTGCATACAAAGAGGCACCAAGATTCTCTGGAAGAACACTCTTTGGATGTGTTACCTACAATAAAAAAGAAGATAATAGTCGAGTTGCGTTATCAAGCACGGAGACAATGCATATACGTATTATATATAAAGATTATATCAACTTCAGGTAAAATATGAATACTTTGAACAAGATTGATGCGGATAATCTCTCCCTCAGGCAGTATAGCTGAGCAACATCAAGAGCTGTGGACTGAAACGGCAGCCATCGATCCACGATGACTTTAACGACATTCTCGGGCGATGACAAGATTTTTTTGTGGTGAGATTTTGATGAACCATGAGGCTCTACTTTATCCTCATCACTATCATTGTCAGCATCAGGATCTTCATCATCACTCTCTTCATCCTCATCATCATCATCATCTTCTTCGTCTGCCGGGGCCACCACAATCTCCGTGGCTAACAACATCAAGGGGAGTGAACCTATGACACTACAGTTTCTGATATGCATTCCCCCGTCTCCACGGGTTATCTCATCAAACATGATCAAAGGAGGAACATTAAATTTCTTGGAAGAGAGTCTGGCATTGGTTGAAAACTGATGCAACCTTACCTTATTTCCATCGGCAGTTTCTATGAGGGACCTATTACCTTGAGGAATCACTCTCCCGACCATCGGATATAGACCAGTGAAAACTACAGCATGGAGTATCCCAGGGTCACGTGCATTAAGGCTACAGCGGGATGCATCTTCTGGAATAAAACCAAGCCGAAGCAGTTCGCCTTCTAATTGCTTCCGCATGCCCGATAGCATTCTCATAGTAGTAGATGATACGAAGTACTGAGAGCAAAACCTAGCTTGTTCGCCCTTTTCCTTTGCCATTTTCCAGCAATCAAAGGCAGCTATTATAGCTAACTGGTCACCGTTGCCACCATAGAGCAAAGCCAGTTCTAATCTAGCAGCTTGAGCTTTCTTCTTTTCGATAGGAAGCATGGGCAAGATGAAGGGGTCTTTATAGTCAGCAGCACAAGCTAAAGTCAATGCCGGATCAAGACAATTCATGAGTATCGCAAAAAATAACATTTTGCTGGTCCGAGGATGGACTGGTAGAGCTCCAAGTTTCTCCCCAAGTTCCGTAAGTTTCTCGTCCAGTGACAGTGCCCCAATATCCTGAAGAACCATAATTGCATTCCGTATTGTCTCATATACAGGTGGATCCAAGGTCTTCTGTAAAAATTCTTCTATTTTGCAAGAGGGATCCATAAGCTTCACCTGTCAAGTACACAAAAGCAGCATTATAGATGTCTATAGTAATCAGTGTGTTCAATTTGGAGATGAAAGGAAATACAAAAACGAGGAGAGTGGATTCCCTTAGGGAAAGCATAAAGGCGTCAGAAACACATTACATCACACAGGACACAAGATAGTTTCTGCCAGAAATATGAACGAGTTAGGTACCTGCAGGCACAGCTCTTCTATCGGCATCCTCTTTATCTCAGGAACTTGGAAATCCGGCAGAGAAGAAGCTCGGACTTTTGAAAAAATATGATAGCAGATACCTGGTTGGCAACGCCCAGCACGGCCCTCTCTTTGCTTTGCGCTTGCCTTTGATATCCAAGAACAATGAAGAGTTGACACATTGTTATACGGATCATAATTTTTCTCCTTCATTCGTCCACTGTCTATGACATAAACAACGTCATCAATGGTGACAGAAGTTTCGGCAATATTAGTAGACAGAATAATTTTGCGGCATCCAGGAGGGGGACATTTGAAAACTTTCTTTTGCTCCACCAATGGAACCATAGAATGAAGAGAAATAATAAGAAATTTAGATGGATCCTTAAAATAAGGACTGGCTAGTAGTTTTTCTCGTGTTCTATTTATATCATCCCAACCTGGAAGAAAAACAAGAACAGCTCCATCTGTCGAGTCATTACAGATTCTCCTCAGTAGTTGTTCAATAAGCACACAATCAATTAGTTCAGGGTCAGCATTTGATAAGTATTTATCAAGTAACTTTTTCTCCTCTTCAGAGGATGTAAATGCTTTCTCCATATGTTCTTTAATAATTTTGGCAGTTTCCCCCTGATTATCTTGTTCGGCATAATCGAAAGCAGTCTTTCCTGAATTGCATCGCAAATCACAGTTTACTCCATACGAGAGAAGCATGCAAACATAACTGACTCTTCCTTTTCCAGCGAATACCATCAGCGGGGTTACTCCAGTTTCTGAGTGCTGGTAATTGAAAATTTTTGAATCTCCTTGAGTAGATATTAACTCGAGAAGAGGATCAAACTCATCATTCGACAAAGCTAAGTCAATGGCCTCATCAATAGCAACTCGGCATTCCTCAGTTAAGGGAGAGTCCTTGACTGTCTCATTCTCATCCGTGCATGTAAGGTGATTATTTTTAGCCGATCTCACTACTGATAGTACATCCTCCAGGTAGAAACTTTTTACCTGAAAACACCATGTTTGATTCATGATGGACTAAATTCATAAAGATAAATACAACCCACTGTATAAATTGGGAGAAGTGACTTACAGGATATGTAAAACCTGGTACACGAATAATTGGGCAGCCACCAAAGTACTTTGAAAATCGCTCTGCATCAATGGTGGCGCTCATTAATACCTGTTCCGTTTGAACCGCACATCAAACTTGTAGTCTCTAAGAAACATCAGAATCTAAAACAGGTATCAAGGCAACCTAGAAAGGACTATAAAGATACTAACCAGACGCAGGTGAGGGTATAAAGGAAGCATGTCTCTGAAGGCAATATCAAACAAAACAGCAGAAACATTAGATGGAGCAGCGAGAACATAGATAATCACACACGAGTGACATAACACATAATAAATACACTGAAACATAATAAGTGAAGTTTTTCAAATAATTTGGTTACTAAACAAAAATAAGTAATAATATGCAGAAGTAAGCTAGCAGATCCCTGTACACAAAATTTAGATCAGAAAGACCTCATTATTCGAGCAGATAATATAACTTCAAACTCCACGTGACCAGTAAATATCATTTAAGTAAGGCACCTGATTATTGCAAGCATGAAGTCGGAGAAGCGATCCCTTTCATGAATTTCATCCTAGAGTCAAAACAATATGTCAGGGACAGAACCTCAAGAAAAGAGCAAGGACCGTGTGACTTGGATGTATCAGGGTAAAGCTTCTTGTACTTTCAAAGTTGAATACAGATATGAATAGACACAGAGCACGGAGTGGTCATTTTGGTTCGATGGACCAATATTACATAGAACCAACACAAGACGTCAAAACACATCATGAATCTAATAAAGAGAAAAATAAAGCAACCAACAATTCTCACATCTGAAACCGGGAGTCAATTAAGTTCTTCAGAAAGATCGGATCATATTGAGTCACAAATGAAAACACAATGTTTCTTTATATATATATATATAGCTTAAAGCGACAAGGAATTTACACTCCTGTGCCAATAGAGAAAAGAGGTGCTTAAGAAGGATCTGATATTTATTCAACTCCCAATGGTGGAGTTAACAATGCAATAATCTTTAACTGATAAATTTTGGAGCTAAAACCAGAAATAATTTTCAAGAGGCAAAGAAGACCATGAAATTCACCAGATGACGTATAATAACTGGAAATGATGTACACAAATAAAAAGACGACAAAAACTAACTGAAAATTATGGAAAATCTGTGTTAAAAAAACATACCACAATTATGTGGGTTATATCAGTCACAGCACTTTGCAGCACTTTTTTAGAAGCCTTTTTTTTCTTCGTTCTGCTAGAGCCTCTGCTAACTAGAATCCTCAGCAGAACCCCATTGGTGCAGAACACAAGAGATGAATGCTTTCCACCTTTGCACTCCAGCCGAATCTATGATTTTCCATTAGTAATTAGTAAATAAAGTCATCAAGAAAGTACAACTAGTGTGCATGCTTGATATTCATACACAAAGGTGAGAAGTGTGCCGCACGAATTAAAAATTACCCAAATCAACATTGCATCCATAACCACGATATCCATTAAAAATTTACAATCAAGGATACACGAGTTACTGCACATGTAACATTCCATATCCATCTGTGTTATATCATCTAACTGACCTACTAAGACACTTAGCCAGTCTAATATTTACTACAGTACTACTACAAATGTTTATCCTCCACTCCATCCAAACTACAGAGTTTAAATAGTTCACTAGTTTGTCCTACCTTTGGTCAGAATAACTTTGATCAGAAATCGACTCACATATTCACAAGTAGAATATGAGGCACACTAACCCAGGAATACAAAGAGGAATGTCGCAGAAATTCCATTTTTCATGTTCAACCAGAAACCTAATAATAGTCATTATTTATCTTTCATCTGATGGCAGCTGCTGCTTTTATCATGTATTTTTCAATCAAGAAATGTTAGATGTTGGTATCTCCATGATTTAAATTCTGACTGGAGCCATTCTTGCAGGTCACTCTACTTGATTCTTTCAAGAACCAAGAAAGGAACAAAATGCCAAAAAAACAAAATACTTAAGAGACGTTTGCCGTCGTTATAGAACACCACTGAAAATTTTCACTTCAAGTCCAGAAAAGAACCCCATTAAAAGTTCAAAACCAACTAGACTCATTGCTGATTAAGGAGGAGGAGAAGAAGAGTGAAAAGAAAGAAGAAGACGAAGAAGAATCACAAGTAGCTGTACAGATAAGATCTAGTAGTACCTTGTATCCAACAGAATCACCAATATTTTCACCTCTTTCAGAAGCAATTCTTTCAGCCACTGCACTTGAAACATGGTATATAAGCACTCTCACAATTCAGTATCCATAAATAAATCTGAAACTAATACAATTAAACATATTCAAGAGACAAACAGGTTGTACGACCTGAAGTGGCAGAGATTCGCCTAGGCTGAGTACAAACGATTTTACATGTATCTCCTTTACTCCATGCATGGTCAAGGAGAAACTGCGGGACCTGAACAATTTCACAGAAGATAAATTTCATTTCTAAATATTCTATAAATATGCTCCAAACCAAAAAAAATTAAGATATCCATTATCCAAATTTCGCTCTGTTATACAATCAAAGTACATATTGCTGGAGATACTTCTTTTGTTATTTTGCATTATAGCTTTTATTTTGCTTCTCAGCCCCAAAACCACACGATGTATAACAAACCTAGTATAAAGAATAGATCACACTTGTAGTACATCAATGATCAAACACTCTCCTTTGTGGTCAGAATAAGAGATGAGAGAAAAGAAAAACCAAACAGGTAAGAAGCATTACCTGGGTTGTTTTCCCACATCCAGTTTCACCACATACGAGCACAACCTGTATTGGAAGACAAAATAAGAAACAGTCTGAGAGGTAGGAAATGAGATATATAATCACAAAGTACACATTCCAATACAACAAAAAAGGAGCTGAAGTTGGTAGCCTTTTAGATCTCATCATGCTAGTGAGGTCAAATAAAAAATAGAAATGTCTTGCTTCTTTAATTCTACAAGTTTTCTGGATCCTCAATAACCATGGTCATCATATTGATATAGTTAAGCAACCAGGCAAATATTCAAAGCTATGCAAACACCGAAAATAAGAAGAAACTCAAAAAATCTCAAATGAGGATGACCTGGTTAGAATCTACTGTAGATGTGATTACATCCCTGAAAGATGCAATTGGGAGCTTGGACCTGTCCTCAGCAATCTGCAAACAAGCCAGCAATCACTTACCATAACTTTTCAAATATCAGACATGACAAAAGTTGTAAGACTACCAAGAAAGGGTACTGACCTGTCTCAAGCTCGGCTCCTTCTCAATTCGGGAAGCAAGTGATTGCACTTTGCTTGCAATTTCAGAGTGGTTCATCGCAGGTCTACAGAAAAAATCATCTCTATGTACTCCTACATTATCAATTTTCCCACTACTTACATCAACTTTATTCTCAGTGGTATCCACATTATTAGGGGGGTACAGAGAAAACAAGTCCTGTAAAACAGCTTTTGATTCTCCAGAAAATCTGAAAGAAGCAAGATTTTCTCCCCCTTTTGCAATGCCCAGCTCCTTTTTAACCTTATAGACACAAATGCGACGTTCCTGACCTTTCCTACAGATTGTTGATTGTTAGAGGGAAAAAGACAGGCCTATATAACTATAAAAGAAAATTCATGCCAGATTTTCCAACTCACAACTCACCCATGACTCTTCGACTTCAAACCCATTTTCCTGCATAAAACGTGCACTGCTGCCCGCTCCTTATTAGTCAGGTTATCTTCAAATTTGTATACTGCATAATTCAAAGTTCAGGTAACTTTTCTTCCTTATAAGAGGTCACATTAAGCATAAAGTTCACAACTACAGTAACAATCAACTATAAAAAAAAAACCATAACCCCCCCTCCCCCACAGACACACACAACAGCTTCTTAAACCATCCAAACCAACAGGCTAACATCTAGATCATTTGCATGTCAAGTTGGAGCAAACAACACTCTATATACATATATCATTCATTACACTAGTTCGTCATCAAAGATTCAATCTTTCAGCTAATAAAAGCACACACACTCACCCCTTTCTTTTCTCTCTCTAAAAAAAATACTCCCTTTCAAAAATAAGACTTTTTACTCACCCTCATCCTCAGAAATCCGAAACTTTTCAAGAACCTCCGCAACTCGAATGCGGGTAGACTCAGACACATTCGTAATCTCTTGCCGATTTCTCCCGTTCTTCTGCCGCTTCTGCCCTGCCTCCTTCCCGGATGAACCTGGGCCCATTCTCTTTCTCTTATTTTTCCCTATTTTTACTCGTTTTTTCTCTCTCTAGGTGGGAAATTGAAGATGCAGTGATCTTCTCCGATATCTGTAAATGGGTTTTCTCAGTATAATTTGGAGAGAGATTGAAGAAGAAGTATTTTGGAGATGGAGATATTGTTGAGATTTCAGTTTTCTGAGCTTTTCGTTTTTTCCATTTTCTCTCTGAAGGCGGTTTTCTTTTCCTATTCGGTTTATATATAGAGAGGGCTTTCGCTTCCCACTAAATTTGGCTTCATTATTTTTTTTTCTTTTTAATTTCCCTATAATTAAACAATATGCAATTTTCCTATAAATAATAATAATATTTTTTTAGAAAATAATAAGTTTTAAAAGAAAGTAATATGGAACATAACAACCATCGAAAATAAAATGGTCAAATATATACTTATGTCTTGAACTTTAGTCTGTTTTGTAAAAATGTCATGAATTTTAAAAAATATAAAAAAATAAGTAAACTCTCCACAATTTTACAAAATGTCACCGAATTCAATTGTGAGCGTTGAACTGCTAACGAATCACATTCGAGTCCAGTGTTTAAAATGACGTAAAAAAATAATATTTCACGTTGACATAAAATAATATCACATTTTTGCAAAATTATAGAAAGTTTAATATTTTTTGAAGCTCAAGACACTGAAGAAACAAAAAAAAGTTTAGAACATGCGAATATATTTGGCGTTCAAAATACAGAAACAGCAATCGACAGATTTCTAATGTGAGGAGAAACATATTGCGTTCATTTTTTGAACTCAAAAATAAAATGATGTGGTAGAAACAGTTGAATTTATTTGCCAGTTATCGCTAAAAAAAAAAAGAAAAATATATATGCCTAGTATATTCGACTACAGGTGCTAAGTTTGGTTGATGTACTGCTGTACTAGGAACTCTGTAGAGATAGATATCCTAAAGCATTATAAAAACACGTCATGTCGTGTTGGAATTACTAAAATATCCAATGAAAATGATCTTATAATATACTCGTTAACAAAAAAAGAAATAAAATAAAATATCCAACTCTTCGTGTAAGAGAAAGGAAATGTAAGAATCCAACAAGAACAAAAAAGCAATCATTTTTAGGCATTACTTGTAATTATTTATATCATATTTAATTTAAGGTTAATTATCTTAAAATACATAAACTTTGGGGTATTTTTGATATTTTACATATTTTAAAAAATATAATTTTAATAATATAAATTTAACGTTTGTTTAGTTTTTCACATATTTTTAAATTCCAGTCAAATTCCAGTAAACTAAAGCTGACGTATTGTCAAAGATTTCCACGTGGGCACCAAATTGTCTTTAAAATAAATAAACTTTTGATTGATTTTGTTAGAGTGCCGAAATTTGAAAATCATTCGTAAAACCAAATGAATGATAAGTTCCTATTATTAAACTACGTTTTAAAACGTGTGAAAAATCAATGATAACTCCAAAATTTGTGTATTTTAAGACAATTCAACCTTTAATTTACTCTTAACAATCTTTTTAATTTATAAAAAATCGAGGCATATATTAATCAAATATTATTTACATACAATATTATTTGATTAAGTTCCCAGTAATCGTAAAATTCTAAATACTTTCAACCTAAATAAATACATTCATCCAAAATTAATACTCTAAAACAGTCATCAATTAAAGAACGTAAAATAGACAGATATTATTATCACATCGAATGTAAATTCACATTCTTCTTGTGTATTGTTTGGATTGAACATTTTAAGCAAAAGAATTTACATAAAAAAGCAATGACTAAGAAGAAATTAAGCTAGTTGGAGGAATAGAGCACATCCCTTCCAACTTCAAGTTCCCCCATTGCAGTGGTGAACTCCATTAGTATGCCTTCCATTGTAGTTCATGTTAACCTGACTCAGCCCCCAGATTCGTATCGTTCGATCGTCGCTCGCTGACGCCAGCATATGGGGGTTCGCCGGATTCCAGCTGACGCAGTTCACGGCCCCAGTGTGTCCCGCTAGTGTTAGAATGAGCTCTCCTGAGAGCCTATGCCATATGTAGACCTACGGGTAGTGCATGAGCGTGTAAGCTATTCTATGCAACGAGACATACTAGGTAGCACGACTTAAAACAGTACAGCAAAGAATAGCAAGAGTCATGAACAGGTAAGAGATGAGTATTACCTGTGAGTCCTCACTGCCACTGGCGATGAATGCATGATCTAATCCCCCGAAACAAGATTGGACAACATAACGAGAGCGTTTGTGGCCTTTGTATTTAGCTATCAATCTGGGGCATCCATCTATATTCCAAAGATGAAGTTCTTCGTTCCAAAGGCTGAGAAGCAAGAACTTGCCATCTTCGGACAACGAGAATGAAGTTATTATTTGTTCCTCCTCAACGAATCTCTCGGACTTAGATTCCCATCCGAACAATAGTATTATAGTTTCTTTACAAACACTAATGAGCTCTTTCGTATTACTAGTGATGCCCAAGTCTGCAATCCTTAGAGTTCTCTGTCCTCTCCAACATTCTAACTCTTTTCCTTCCAGATCCCACATGCTGATGCTTTTATCAGTTACACCCAAAAATATGCTCTTCCCATCCGGTGCCCATGCACACGAGACCAAACCAAGACCGCTTTTTTCGTACATATGGAGGGATTCTCCCGAGTCAACATCCCATCGTCTAACTACCTCCTCTACTCCACATGTAAGAAGTTGGTTATCATCAGGGCTCCATGAGATACATGATACAGGTTTCTGGTGACCATGTAATCTATGTTTCAAAGAAACTTGACCATCAAGCATAACCTACCAAAGAAGAAACCATCAGCATGCATGCACATATCAAGACACAAATATTCAGCTCCTATCAATCAGCAAACAAGGGTTGCGGAAAATTTCGTGCAGCAAATTGATTGACATGAAACTAAGACATTTGCTCAACATTTGAGCAATCACTCGGACAACTCTGACATTTAACTTTCATGGACAGCAAGCCCTAGAGACTACTGCGGTACTTCATTCCAAAAGTAGCACACTTCCGAGATGTCTTTTCTTCTATAGCATTCTAATTCTTTCCTTTACACTTATTCTTTAGATATATTTCTAACTGATAAAGCTAGAACAATTATTCAAAACAGGTTTTATGTACATCAAACTAGAAAATAGTCAAATACTATTGAGGCTATAATACAAGTAACTATATAATAAAAGTTTTATTTGCTTCACACGCTTGTTTCATTATATTTGTTTGATCATAAGCAGAGTTGAGAACATCATATTTGCTTTCACATTCTACACTATTACCTCATAACAATGAGTTCATGAGGAAAGTCCCAATGACTGATGAAATTAAAATGTTCAATATGAGTTCTTTCTAAATCATTTCAAAAACTAGTTCAATATTAAAATGTTCAAATTCAAAAAATTCAAATATATGTACCCAATATTTGACATTGAATCCTCATCTACAAGCCAATGACTTATAATCCTCAATACAACACAAACAATTAATAAACAAAATTAAGAAAGAGTAGGCATTACCTCCCATATAATAACAAGACGATCCCCAGATGATGAGGCCAAATATTTTCCATTGTGAGAAAATTGCAAAAACCAGACTTCATCATTGTGTTCTTGTAACACCTAGAGGGTTCAATTAACAAAAATATATAAATAAATGAATAAAAACCAGCTAAGGATATTAATTGTTCCATGAAATAAAAATAAAATATATGGAGGGACATATTGACACATTAAACAAATATTGCAAGTCCATCTAAAGCATAATTAATTCCATCCCAAAAAGTCAAGTAGCAATTCTATCTATACACTGATAAAGTAATGCCGATGTCATCTATGGACCAGCGCTACTACGTATTAGGCAACTTTTCACTCGTAGAAAGAATCTGAGTTCTTAAAAACTAGTCTATACCATATGCACATTAATTTTCTTTCAAATAATTACATAAAATGCTAAATTACCTGCAAAGTTTGTGTAGGAATATGGTCTCTGCCACATTGATGGTCAGAAAGCAACGACATATTCCCAACTGAGGAATTGTGAAATTTACAAGCATCCTTTTGCAAGACAAGAGCCTGCTCAACAAGTTGCACCAATCTTTTCTCCGGAACTATCACTGTTGGGGGAAGCAACTCACGCAATTTATCCAGTAACTTTTTACGAGATTCGAGTTTTGATGCTTTACTAGAAGTTCCATCAAGTAGATTTTGTGATGGAGACAGAATGAAGGAAGCCAGTTCTCTAATTCTCTCACCATTTATACAAAGTGGAGTGATCTCTGTCCGCAGAGTCTTTAAAGCATCCATGATCTTTCCATCATCTAAAAGTTCAAAAAATTTATGCTCGAATATTACCAAAGATGCTAACTTAATTATTGTTTCATCTGTTAGACCAATTTTATGTAACATTGATACACTTTCATCCCATTGACCTTCAACAATTTGACTCATAAAGAAATCTACCATAGGGGCATGGAAAGGAATTTCAGACTCTTCCTCCAGGCATGCCCCTGACTTAGAATAGCCAAGTGAATACAAGGCCTCAGCTATAACACGAACAAGCTCAACTTTCTTTATGACACCTTTTGAACCAACAACCTCATCATCCCCTTGAGATGTCAAAAGCCGAGCCATTGAGTCACTCAATGAGCAACCTCGCTGTCTAAGAGATACACCGTTGGAAATACCCCCTGAATTTACAGAGGTCACCTTCACACGCTTCGACGGTGGTTCATCATCCTCTACACCTCCCATGAAAAGCACACTTCAGCCCATATATCTATACTAGGGGCACAGCTAAGAATTTAGATCTTTCTTATCAAATGCTTCAGAAAATCGCGTATGCTGTCAGCAAAGAGCAATGAAGATAGAGGTGTTAATAGATATGGTGCCAAAAGATTAATCACATAATTAAGGTAGCAAAAACAACACATAAGTTGAATCAATCCACAGTGGCAGGTACTATAACAAGAGATCATACTTTGCTTCAAGTGATAATAGGATTGGTACAAGAAGTAACAAAACATTAACTTATACCTTACCTTAAGTCTTCAGGTGATTAAATTGTGTAGAATTGATATGAAAAGTATTATGACAAAAGCCAACTAACTTATTTCAGGTGATGCAGGATATGCAGAACTAAGAGACCTAGATGTTAAGGTGGTGAAATCAAGGCAAACAATAACGAAGCATGTAACATGGCATGTACATATCCATACAACGAGTCTTTTTTTTTATTTATGTTGCTTATCTTGTCACCTCCTCTTAATTTATCCATTCAGTACTTGTGTCCCTCAAGTCATGTACTTATTCTGTTATTCATTACAAGTTTTTTGTTTCCAAGCAAACATATCCGCACTCGATTGCATATCAACCATAGCTAATCAAAACAAGCAAATGAGGATCTATTCCGCTGATTACACGTCCAATAATCATGACTCAATACAAGACACAGTCATCCTCGCCCCGAATTTAAAACTAATCCACAAAAATCAGCATCAAACGACATGCATCAACCCATCATCTCCTTGCTTTAGCAGCTAAATTAATCCAATTCCTTAGCACAGAAAAATCAATCGCACCAACCAACTCACCCACATTAAGAGCAAACAACTGCCCATATTTTAATCAATTGGATAAACTTACACACAACAAATGCAGTTAACCAAGAAGTCAAACTAATCAAACTGAAATCAACTGAGCATAATCCCCTAAGTCCCAAACTTGGAAATCAAAACCTAAAGCCCACTAAAAATTAATCAAAATTTGGGGGAAAACCGACTTCATTTCCAATACAAAATATGCTTGATATCCAACCAGAAACAGGGAAATCCAACAAATCAAACTAAGTATAAATCACAAATTACCAATAATCAAAGAGAGCACCGATTATCGCGCGATGAAGAGAAATCGAACCGACCCGTTTAGGGATTGTGCGAAGTGGATTTGGACAAGGGGATCCGAGTTGGAAATGGGTTGTTATTTATATGGGTGGTTTTCACAGAGATAATATTTTACTCTCTGTTTGGATGTAGGATTTTTTCCTTTACAAGCAATGAAAATTGAAAAGAGTGAGACGCACTCAAAAGGAAGTTTTTTTTTTTTTTTTCTTTTTTGTAACTTATGTATAAATTTATTTATTTATTTAGGGAAAATAAATATTCGTTCTGTGACCTTTTTAGACCTTTTCATTAATTTTTATGTCATTATAGTTTACCATGTGTATTTTGTCGAAATTTGTGATTTGAATTTTTGTTAAAGGGTTAAAAAAGATGAATGTAGTATTGGGTCATATGGCTACTTTCATCATATATTCTACTTTTATGTGGAGTGTACAATTACAAACCCCAATTTTTATTTTATTTTTTAGAGAAATTACAAACCCCAACTTAATTAAGAATTTTAATTTGATTTGAATGGTTAGTCGATAAGTCACCGCACATTCTACTTTAACCCAAAATTAAATGTTATAAAAGTACAAATTTTGGCAGACGCCTCCTCAGTCAAACCAGCATTACTTTAACTTTCCTATAAATACCAAACTTAGTTTTTAAGATTTTCGGATTTGGTTTTATATAGATTCCGGATTGTTTGTTTAATATTTAATATTAATTGATTATACAATATCTAATTATGAGATTATAAAAAATATAAAACACTATGAATTATTTTTCTTGCAATTGAACTCGTAACTAACTATAGAAACACGTTCGTTTAACTAAATTTTGATTAAAAAAACGATTTGTTAACCTTTAATTAAAAGTAATTGATTAGACATTTTTTAAAAATTACTTAATTTTCTCCTTTTCATTTAATTCATTTGAGTTTACTCAACTTTATTATCAAATTAAACCAATTGCGTTAGTTTGAGATTTCAATACAGTAAAACTCAATAATACATTCAATTGTAAATACATATATATGATTATTGGAACGAAAACTTTATAGTTTAAACATTCAATTAATGGACTCATATTCCATTTCTTGGAACGGAAACCAATAAATTCAAATACAAATCCGGAAATCGAACTTCATTGTTTAAACTTTGAATACAGCAACCATTCTATTAATATATTAAAGTCATTACTACAAAATAATGTATAAAAAATAAATAAAGGGTCTATACATAATTGTGGTTTAAAAACTCTTGTTCATCTCTTACCTTCAATCTTCATTCTCAATCTTTGTAACCGGCAATCTACTTATTTGTACTCTTTATCATCGACGAAAATTGATGATTTAATTTTCCACCTTCGAACTATTGCGCATCGATCGATAAAAAAATCATCGTGGTTCATGGTTTGATTGGAATACAAAAAAATATAAATTATAAATACAATGGTGACACAAATATGAAAAATATGCAAAAAAGTGATAAATACAAGTATGTTTAACGAAATGTGATTTTGTGGATGATTTGGATCGGAGGTTGTAGTGTATATATATATATATGAAAATATAGTGGATTAATATAAAAATATATTGAATACTCACCCGTATTTAAACGAAAAATAATTATTGATTTTTATTAATAATATTATTTTTTTCCTTATATGTGCATCAGTTACAACATACTATATTTATTTGCAAATTAATTATTCTAATTAATCCATATTAGGAAATAGATATTGATTCCCAATCGAATTTATTATTGGTTTAAATGTTGATTGGTTTGAGGATTAGAATGATTATAAATATTCCTAATGTTTATTTCTCAGCCTATATATAGGTTTAATAGTATTATATATATATATATATATATATATATATATAAAGGGGTGGGGTTATATAAAAATAACCCTTTGTGTGAGAAATGAGAACACATCTCACACCACACATCCATCAAAAATCAAAGGTCCAAATTTGATGAAAAAGGCGGTGGCAATTTTGTAATATCTGAAAAGTTTTTCGCGCAGGGGTATTACTGTAATTTGGTAATTCTTATAAAAATCGCGGAGGATTTGATAACAGATCGTTATGCTAACGAAGTATTATCATAATGCTAACGAAGCATTATAGTTATGCCAATTAAAGTTTTCAAATATTGTTGGCGAAAAAAATATTCTAAAAATTAATTATAAACCTAATTCGATTTAATAAACCCTAATTAAATGGAAAAAATCATAATTGGATGAAATAAACCTAATTAGATGAAATAAACATTGATTGGATGTGGTAAACCCTAAATGAGTTGAAAGAAATCATAATAATAATAATATATTTGTACTACGTTAGCATTATAATTTTGGTTCGTCAGCATTGCGAATACACTATGTTAGCATATGACAATACTCTATCAACATACGTTATAAATTATAATTGGACAGGATAAACCATAATAATCGATTAAGAACTATAAACAAAAAATTAAATTTCAAAAGAATAATGATAATTAGATGGAATAAACCATAATCGAGATTAAATAAACCATAATTGACATTTAATAAATCCTAATAAATTTATACTATGTTAGTATTATGATAATTCTTTGTTAGCACATTGAATATATTATGTTAGCATATGACAAATGCTTCATTAGCATACGTTCATATGTTATCATAATGCTGACGAAGAATTATTATATGCTAACGAAAGCATTTACAACCTGGGCACGCGTAAAAAATTTCTTTTTTATTTTTCGTTCATATTTTTTCATCCAAACATGGCCTTTCGACATCTTAAATGAAAGAGTATGAAGAGAGCTTTAATTTGATATATTTTGTGTGTGCATTGGATTAAAAACGAGGAAGTTATGGTCGATTAAAGTTTTTAAGATTTTTTTTTAATTGCTGACATCATCAATTTTAATGGATTTGGACGAAAATAGCCCTCCTTCCTTATTTTTTGCCCTATTATTTACGAAATTGCCACCTTAAATCTCAACCATTGGATCATTAAATTGGATGGTGTAAGATGTGTTCTCATTTCTCACACCAACAATGTGTTCTCATATGATCCATATCCTATATATATATATATATATATAGGGAAATGATCAAATAGGAACCAAATCCCCCTGTGAGAACCTAGAAACCAATCTTGACCTTAGATTTGATTAGATATAATGACCATAATTTAGTCAAAGTTTTAGTCAAAGTAAGGTGGCAAACTTGTAATATTTGAGAATTTAATGAAGACATGGTTATTTTTCGTAATTTAGAAATTAGGTTATGTTTTTTCGGATTTTGGGCCCAATTTTCGTAATTAAATAGACAACGCTTTAAAATCGTTGTCTTTTCCGGCGTTGTATTAATATGCTAACATGAAAGATTTATATTGCTAACATCAACATATTTTGTTGCTAACATGAGGTAGACTCATATTGCTAACTTGACGAGATCATAATATTAAATTGACACGTATTAAACACCACACATATAATATTGTACCACATTTAAAATAATATTGTGTAACATGTGTAACATCATTCATACATACAACATATTGCTAATATGTTAGATAATATATACACTGCAAATATGTGACTAATAATTTGCTAATATGTTAGTAACATGTTGCTAATATGTGAATAATGATATGCTAGTATGACTTAAATTCTCAAATATTACAAGTTTTCAAAATAATATTAAGCATTGATAAAATTATAATTGTTTATGAACTTAACTATATAGCTCATACTTTAACTACTTTCTCATGAAAGCAACTTAAAATTCAAAGTCGTTCATAAAAAATTTCATGTTAGCAACATAAACACAAGATATGAGCAATATTGTAATATCATATTAGTAAATGTCTGAGAGTTACAAGTTGAATATACATGAAAAAAGTTTTTTATATTTTTCATCATTTTTTGCTCAAACAAGTATATGCACTATGGATCTTAAATGAAAGAGCATGAAAAAAAAAAATCTTTAATTTGATATATTTTTTGCGTAAATTGGATAAAAAACGAGTAAGTTATGATTATTTAAAGTTTTTAAGAATTTTTTAAGAGATGATGACATCACTTTATAAAAAAAATCTGGAATTACCCCTTATATTTCGAATTTTATATATTTATAATTATGCCACCGCCTTTTTATCCGCCATGTCATCAAAATCCTTGAATTTGATTGGTTCCTAGGTTCTCACGGGGGGATTGGTTCCTATTTGAACCCACCCCTATATATATATATATATATATATATATATATATATAGGGGAGGATTACAATGCAAACCCTACCTAGTGTAGGAACTAGGAACCCATCTCACACCATACAATCAATAAAGATCTATGGTCTAGATTTGATGAAAAGGAGTGGTGGCAATTCTGTAATATTTGAAAAAAAAAATTCGCACGGAGGTATTAACGTAATTTGGTAATTCTTATAAAAATCATGGAGGATATTTGATAACATATCGTCATGCTAATGAAGTATTATCATCATGCTAACGAAGCGTTATCTTTATGCTAATGAAATTTTTTCTCATATTGTTAACGAAAAATTAAATTCTAAACTGTAATTATAAATTCTAATAGGATGAAATAAACCATAATTCAGATTATAATAAACTTCAATGATCTAAAAATAGAATTAAATTCTAAAAATTAATTATAAACTCCAATTTGATGGAATAAATCATAATAACAATATAAATATAAAACATTAGCATAGTGATATTATTTTATCAGAATTGCGAATAAGCTATGTTAGCATATGACAATTCATCGTTAGCATAAGTTATAAACCATAAATGGATGAAGAAAACTCTAACTAATATATTCTAATTTGATGAAATAAATAATATATAATGTTCAATTAGTAACTAAAACATAAAAATTAAATCATAAAAAATAATTATAAGTCATAATTGAAATGTAATAAATCATAATAATAATATAAGTATGCGCACTACGTTAACATTATGATAATCATTCATTAGTACAATGAATGCAATATCTTAGCATATAACAAAAGTTTCGTTAGCATACACTATCAACTTATGATAATGCTGATGAACCATTATTTAAAAGCTAACGAAATATTTTTGCGCTGGACACGAGTAAAAATGTATATTTTGTATTTTTCGTCTATATTTATTTGAACAAATATACCAATGACTGATCTTGAATAAAAGAGTATGAAAAGATCTTTAATTTGATATATTATTTGCGTTAATCCGATTTGAAACGAGTGAGTTATGGTCGTTCAAAATTTTTAGGTTTTTTTTTAAAAGTGATGACGTCATCTTTTTTTTTTTTTTATGGGGATTGGACAACTATACCCCCGCCTCCTTTTTTGTTGCCTTGACTTGGACATTTAATCTCAGCCATTAGATCATCTAGGTGGACGGTGTAAGATGGGTTCCTAGTTCCTACACCATGAAAATGTGTATTTTTGATCCAACCCCTATATATATATATATATATAGAGAGAGAGAGAGAGAGAGAGATAGGATCGTGTGAGAACCACACCCTCATATGAGAACCGAGAACCAATCTCAGCCACAGATTGATCTGATTTGGACGGCCAAGATCAGATCAAAATTTAAAAAAAAGCGGTGGCATTATTGTAATATTTTAGACTTTTTAATGAAGCAAGTGTATTTTAGTAATTCAGGAATTATGTTATATTTGGAATGAATCTCTTCTCGGTCTGCAGGTCGTTTCCCTTGTATATATCAAATTTCTTGTATATATCAGTAGATTGTCTTTGAAGTTTATTCAACCTAATCAGTGTTCACGTGATTTTTTGCTGGAGTTTTTGTTCTTCGCTGTTATTTGACGAACATGTTGGGTAAAAAACTTTATTCTGTAGTTTTGATGAGATTTTTTTTATCCGTTTGTTTTAGACTTATTCGACAAGGTTGAGGAAGCTGATTAAGCTGTTATTTTGAGTTTCTCACGATTAACATGCGTTTTTATACTTCATATTGTGTGTTTTTGATTTTCTGTATATATGTAGATCTCATTAGCATCACAATATGAATTATTAGCATTGTGAATTTAGTTAACAGATTGAGTATCATAATCAGGGGTGGAAAAATATACTGAAATATCGAAATACCGCACTTATTGTACCGAAAAAATATCGAAAATACCGAATTTTTGGTATATCGAGATTTTCGGTACGATATGATATCATATCGTGAATTTTAGGTACAGTAACGGTATGAACTTTTAAAAATTACAGTATACCGCAGTATACCGAGATTTCAATATACCGTGGGGTTTCGGTATATACCAATATTTTGGTATCGATATATACCGAAATACCCGTATATACCGAAACTCCACGGTATACCGGTATGCAGATGGTATATTGATGTCTCGGTACGGTACGGTATATCGATATACCAATACATACCGACTTTTTCAAAAAATAAATCACATCTATAATTCAATGTTGTAATTATAATATTATAACATATATTTAAAATTTAGATTTATAAATATGAGAAAGAAATAAAAAAGAAATACAATGCAATAAAATAATATTTAGTAAGTTTTTTATAAAAATTTAGCAAAAATACAATATTTGAAAATTAATAAATATATATGAGATATAAAAAAATACTTCGCTATTTATATATTGATTTTTGAATATGACTCATATTGAAAAATAATAAACTAATATGAATAAACTACTTAACTAATGTGGATTACAATTATGAGTAAAATAATTAATAAGGAAAATTAAATAAAATAAAATAAGAAATATTTAATCATATAATTATATTTGAATTCATTTGATTCTACAATACTGTAATATTTATTTAAAATTTGGATTCATAATTATAACTCAAATATTTAATCAAATATATCAACAATTCAAAATGAGAAAAAAATAATACAATGCAATAATATAACATTTAACAATTTTATCATACAAAAAAAAAACTTTAATATTTATATAATGACTTTTGAACATGACTAATGAAAAATAATAAACTAATATGAGGAATTATATAATTATCTAACAAGATTACAATTATGAGTGTAATTAAAAATAAAATGAATAAATAGAAAATGAATATATGAATATGAACATGACTAATGTACGTATATATGAATGATAAATAATTTATATATATGTTTGTGGTGATGATGAAAATACAAAAACTCAAGTATTTAATCACACACACACACACACACACACACACACACACACACACACACACACACATATATATAATAGAAATTGAAATACAATGCAATAATATAAGATGTTCCATTGAAAAGTTGCATCAAAACTTACTAATCTAAAATTAAGCTAAACTTAGATAAATGACACTTTCCGTTGAAAAGTTAAATGTTAATCTTGATTATATTTGATTCTTCTATACTATAATATACAATTATTAAGTGTATCTAAAAATTACCGAGATCTATGTATATGAATAAAGAAATAAAACTTTATTTGCCCATTAATTAGTTATTCACTCTATTGCATAAAAAATTATATTTATATCTATATCTAAAAAATTAATCATCATGTAATATTAATAATTAAATCTTTAGTACAAATTAGTGAATATTTAATTTAATAAACCATAATCAAGAATTGTTTATATAAAAAATCTCATTATATAAGTTTCATCTAAAATGAATAACTCTCATCATCAAGACTATTTTTGATTCTTCTATACTATAATATACAAATATTAAGTATATCTGAAAATTACTGAGATCTATGTATATGAATGATGAAATAAAACTTTATTTGTCCATTAATTAGTTTTTCACTATATTATATAAAAAATTATAAACTATATAAAATTATATTTATATCTATATCTAAAAAATTAATCATCATGTAATACTAATAATTAAATCTTTAGTAAATAAATTTAATAAAAATTAGTGAATATTTATTTTAATAAATCATAATCAAGAATTGTTTATATAAAAAATCTCATTATATAAGTTTCATCTAAAGTGAATTACTCTCATCATCAAGACTATATTTGATTCTTCTATACTATAATACACAAATATTAAGTATATCTAAAAATGACCGAGATCTACTCAACATCAAGTTGCTATGTTATTTCATTTAATAATATTATATTTGAATTTTTGTTGTTAAGAAATGGACTATTAATCTTGTTTGGTGTTGGTATTTTGATTGTTGAGACATGAATTTTTATGTTTTTATTTGTAGAATTCGGATCGGTACGATATGTAAAATTCAGTATTTTCAGTATACCTTAAAATTTCGGTATTTTCGGTGTACCATAAAAGTTTGGTATACCTTGGAAGTTCGGTATGTTCGGTATACCGTATAATATCGGTACAGTACGGTATACCGAAAATATCGGTACGATATTAATATTTATTACGGCGTATACCGAAACTTCGGTATACCGAAGTTCGGTATATCAAAAGTTTCGATACGAGAATGGTATGAAATTTTTCGATATCGAAATTTCGGTACGGTATATGGTATGGTGTGAAATTTTTGGTATACCGTACCGACCCACCTCTAATCATAATAATGTCTTGTTCATAGAGTATTTTTCATGATGAATGCAGCATTGTGATAAGAAATGAGTATTATGAAAATCATTTTGTTAACATGTTATTTAGCACTACGTGAACTATTTTAGCACTTCTTTAATCTATTTTAGCACTTCTCTAATCTACTTTAGCACTTATGTGAATTATGTGAAGCTGATAAGCTGTTCTTTGATGTGAAGTATTTTTAACACTACTGTGAACTATACTTAGCACTGTTGTTATCATTGCGAAATCTACTGTAACATTTTTATTCTTATGTAATAAATCTTATGACAAAAAACCTCTCAGTTCAAATAAAGCATTGTACTTCATAGTTTGATAAAATATCCAGATTCAATTTAAGAAATCATTCAACAAACTTTAGTACTACTGTGAAGTATTTTAGCACTATTGTAAACTAGTTTAGCACTACTGTGAACTATTTTAGCAGTATTGTAAACTATTGTGAAAACTTTATCGCTGTCTGTCACAATGCTTAGGGCTTAGGGGCTGACCATGCAAGCTGTAGAATAAGTATATGAACACCTTAGCAATAGTTTTGAGCTGTTTAAGGGTGTGATATAGGGATAAAATGCCCATACTTTGTGAGCCTGTCCACCACCACTAAAATTGCATCCTTCTTTTGTAAGGGTGTGATATAATCACATCATCCTTCAAGTGTGGGCAGTAGAAGAGCCTCTTTAACCTGACATAAGTCTCATAGATGCCTGAATGCCCTCCATAAGGGGAGTTGTGCATTTCTTGAAGTAGCAGTTGCTTGATATCAGAGTTTCATCCTTGCACTTCATAATTTGATAAAATATCCAGTTTCAGTTAAGAAATCATTCAACAAACTTTATATATGCATATGTTTGTGTGTGTGTACTTTAGCACTACTGTGAAGTATTTTAGCACTATTGTAACCTAGTTTAGCACTGCTGTGAAATTGTTTTTACATGATCTTAGAATATGTTTTTTATGCATTAATGTGATTTTAGTTTGTGAATTGATAAAATATCTAGATTCAATTTAAGAAATCATTCAGCAAACTTTATATATGCATATGTTTGTGTGTGTGTACTTTAGCACTACTGTGAAGTATTTTAGCACTATTATAAACTAGTTTAGTATTTCTGTGAAGTATTTTAGCACTATTGTAACCTAGTTTACCACTGCTGTGAAATTGTTTTTACATGATCTTAGAATATGTTTTTTATGCATTAATGTGATTTTAGTTTGTGAATTGATAAAATATCCAGATTCAATTTAAGAAATCATTCAGCAAACTTTATATATGCATATGTTTGTGTGTGTGTACTTTAGTACTACTGTGAAGTATTTTAGCACTATTGTAAACTAGTTTAGCATTTCTGTGAAGTATTTTAACACTATTGTAACCTAGTTTAGCACTGTTGTGAAATTGTTTTTACATGATCTTAGAATATGTTTTTTATGCATTAGTGTGATTTTAGTTTGTGAATTGATAAATGTGCAGATTGTGCTTCTTCCAATTTGGAGATTTCACCTATTTTTTCTGAATTTTACACACCTGAATGTGAATCATCTTTGAAGCCTGCATTGGGCAAGACCTTCCCTACGTTAGATGATGGTATAACATTTTACAAGGTGTATGCCTCATCTTGTGGATTTGATACTCGTCTATCTACTACTAAGAGGTCTAAAGATGGTACTATAATTTGGAAGTATGTTCTATGTAGCTGTGAGGGAGTTAAGAACACATATATTGATTTTGGTGAATCTTCAAAGACAAAGAGACGTCGTGTGCCAAAGAAGAATTGTTGTATGGCTAGGATAGGTTTGAAGTATATTGGTTGTGAGGGGTACACTGTTGGATTATTTGAAGAAAGACATACACATTCTTTTGTTAAGGATACACACAAAGAGTTTATGAATTTGAATAGGAATATAGATCCTTCACATGAAATGTTTATTTTAAACTGTGAAAGGATCAACATTGGACCTGTGACATCATTTTGATTAGTTAAAGAAGTTGTTGGTGGATATTCCTATAGGCTGTACAACAGTTGATTTCAAAAACTTCAGTTGAGATCTCAAGGCGTATGCTGTTGGTGTAGATGCGCAAATAATGCTGGATAAAATGTCCAAAATGTATGAACTATGCTCTGCTTTCACATTCAATTATGAAGTTAATAAGGATGATCAGTTGAGGTGTGTGTTTTGGGCTGATCCTATATCAAGAAGGAACTTTTCTCTATTCGTGGATGTTGTGTCGTTTGATGCAACATACATGACTAACAGGTTAGTCTGTAATATTTGTTTAAAATTGGCTTTCTGTTAGTTTTTAGCATTCTGCTTGTTTTAGCGCATGTATTTTATATTTTATCACTTTCATTTACTTTTTTAGCACTCGTAGTTTGTATTTTAGCACTAGAATTTGCTTTTTTAGTAGTGTTACCTAATGTTTGAATATTTTTGTTAGGTGATAGTGTTATCATTTGTAATCTTTTATATAGGATGAGCAAGGCATTATAATAACAAACATTTTAAATTTTTACATCGTTGTAGATATTCAATGATTTTTGCACCCTTCACCGGGAAGGACAATCACAGGAAACTTGTGACATTTGGTGCTGCTTTAATGTCGGGTGAGGATGCTGAATCTTATACATGGGTTCTTCAGAAATTCAAGAACTGTATGGGTGGTTCTCCTAGCCTAATAATCACTGATCAGGACCTTGGATTGAAGATTGCTGTACGATAGGTACTTCCCGATACCAGACATAGATTGTGTATGTGGCATATTATGTTTAAAGTTCTAGATAAATTGCCTGTACATATCAGAAGGAATGAGACATTCAGGAAGAGGTTAAATAGTATTGTGGTCTAATTCTATAAATATCACAGATTTTGAGGTGATATGGAATGAAATTATGGTTGAATTTGGATTGGCAGACGATAGTTGGTTCAAATCATTGTATGATATTCATGAAGATTGAGTGCCTGCATATTTTAAAGATTTACCGATGAGTGGGCTGTGCAGGACTACCTTAATTTCAGAGAGTGTGAACAATTTTTATTCTAGGTTTCTTAGATTGAAATCAAACCTTGTTGAGTTTCTGATGAACTTTGATAGCGCACTTGATACACAGAGACATGCACATGCCTACTTGGACAGTATTGATGAGTCGTCAATGCCACAGTTTAAGACCCCATTTGCATTTGAGAAACATGCTTCCACTGTTTATACTAGGAATAAGTTCTATGAGGTTCAGAAGGAGATTGAAGATGCATGTTATGTGTGTCATATTTGTAATATCTCAGAAAATGATTCAGTTGCAATTCTAGAAGTGAAGAATGGTTTTGGTGCTACAAATAAGGTTGTTCACAACAAGGTTGAGGAGTCTACTACATACAACTGTTTGAAATTTGTGAGGGATGGGATCTTGTGCTGCCACATATTCACTCTATTCAAAGATTTGAAACTGCAGTCAATACCTGGTAAATACGTTGTGTCCCGTTGGATGAAGTCCTCACTTATTAATGAAGCAAGCGCATTGTTGGGTGATCGGTGTTTCTTGTTGGAGGAGATCAAAATTGTTACAAATCAATTAATTTCTGAGTTTTATGCCTGTCTCTCTATTGCTGAAGGTGACTCTTCAAAGATGTCTATGTTGTTGAAAAGTTTACGCGAGTTAAGAGAGGGTTTTTTTCTAGTGATATAGAAGAGAATACTGTGTCAAAGAAGAGTAGGTTATTTTCTGATTTTTATGGTTTGTGTGAACCTAGTGAAGTTAAGGTGCATCCACCTGAATTCGTGAAAACTAAAGGCAGTGCGAGTCGTAAAAAATCAAAAGAAGAGACGAGAGCTGAACGCGCAAAGAAACCTCATAGAACCTGCAAGATGTGTGTGAAGAAAACCAATCATGATTCTAGGAACGGTGGCAAGAAGGAGTAGATACATTATATTTTATTTTTTTTATTAATGATAGTAATATTCTTTCTTTTAATTGTAAATAGACATATCTGGTATTTCATTTTTTACATTGGTAATAAATGTTTTAATATTTCTAGTAGGTGTGTAACATCAGTGCTAAACAAGGAAACGTAAGTGCTAAAGTATAAATCTTCAGTGCTAAAATTAAAAATTTCAGTGCTAAAGTAGAATGTGAAATCTAGAGTTCAAATACTTGTGCTAAAAAAGAAATGACAAGTGTTAAAAAATCATATGCAAGTGCTAAAACTGCTAAACTATTTCATTTAGTGGTTGCCCCCCCTCTAACTTTAGGAGGAGCATTACATTTATATTAACATTGCTAGAATGTCTAAAAATGCTATATATATGTATGGAAGAAAAAGAGTCTAAAATGACAAATTATGATTACTATGTATTATTCAAATTGATCAAACTTTCAGTTATATTTTAATAAGTAGAGTAAGATGGTAGTCTATCTTTAAATAGCAATGCTAAAAAAAGAACTATAATTGCTGAAACACAAAATACCAGCTATTATGAGGTTATATGTCTAATTTTAATGATAAAATACATAGACTGCTGAAAACTAAAAAATGCTTTACTAGTGCTAAAGTATGAAACATCGGTGCTAAAATAAAAACTTTTAGTGCTAAAGTAGAATTCAAAATCTAGAATACAAATACTAGTGCTACAAAAGAAATGGCAAGTGCTAAAAAAGCATATGCAAGTGCTAAACTTCTGAACTATTCATTTATATTAACACTCTATACTTTGTGAATACTAAAGTATTCACAAGAATAAGAAATTGTGTCAGTTACTACAAAATATTCATCCACTGATACTATATACTATTAAAAGATAAAAATTGTATCATATGTAAATACAGATTTTGAAATCATTATCCAAGAAGTTATTTCGATTTTCTCATTTTTGTAGGGTCTACCACAATTTCCCCCTAGGTACATGATTTTCTGTAGAATAGATTTGCAGCTTTCAGATGTTGATCCTTCAGTGTGCTACTGTCTGAATTTATGATTGCAGCACAGTATTTTGCTCTTAAAAATTTCAGCTGTCTGTCATTCGATTTTTTAGACCACTCCTCCGGTTTTTGAGACCACCACCTCTGTACGTCTCCATGTGCCTCATGACATAGATGCCACAATCAAACTTGTTCTTTGTATCCCTCCATGGCATCTTCATCCTGGTAATCTGGTGTTTTTCCTTCAATCCATTTGATTTCATTTCAAGTCCAGCACTTGTGAGGAAGTCAGCAAAAAAGTTCACCTACATGTGTTTTTAAAAATTAGTTTTTTAATTGCTACAGATAGAGACAAAAAATAATTGGTGACAAATTCATATATTACCAGGGTTTCTGGAATGTCGATGTACTTGATTTTAATTCCATCCTTTTCACTATCCGTTGTACTTGAGTTATCAATAATCTTAACATTGAAGTTAATCAAATCAATGGAGATAAAGAAGAAGTGATCTGAATGGCAGATAGGGAAGAAAAACTGCACATAGAGTTAATATGGGTTGTCAATAAAATTTTATTTAATTGATAGAGATATGTATTGCTAATATAAAATTTCACAATGCTAAACAAACACCATAGCAATCATACAAGTTCAACATCGCTCAAAGATACCAATGGACAACATTTGAGCTCATGTGCTATTTTCTCAACAAAAGATGCACATCTTTTGGAAGAATCCCATGAAGATGGTGCATCAACCACAATGAAGCTCTGCAAGAAGAACATTTTTTTAATTATATTGAGTGCAGTTTAAACACTTTATATGGATTTCTTCTTAAGTACACACTTACGCAAGATTATGTGGTGAAGAAGAATCTTAGTTTAGAGTTCGGGTATCGCATTTTCTCATTTTCATTGAGGATGGTGCTCCAAATATCCAGAACAGAGGCACTGATGTATTCAAATGGAGCCATTGTAGTCATATCTTCCCGTGTAATGGAGACTCGCGTGTCATCATACAAGATTTGTTCACTGATAATTCAATATAAATAGAAAGGCAGTCATATACCAGTATACAATATGATCTTTTATGAAGTATTTTTTCATAGCATGAGTCACATACCTGCTTTCTGTATCATTCTGCACCACCCAGTAGAATATCTCATGTTGTTGGTTGTCAAGTTGTTCCTTGATATCAACAATTCTGAACCTGTATGGTGACATCAGCTTCTCAGATGGCTTCTTCTGCTGTTTAGTTCTTGTCTCCATTCGGGTAGCTTGAGCCTGTATCATGTGTTTTGAAATAAAAATTTATTAGACTTTTTGTAAAAGTGTAATAAAGATGCTGAATATTACTTCAATAGCTACATCACACCTCAGCATTATCCAGAACATTTTTTGACTTTGATGCTGCATCAGTCTCATTTGGCTTTGATATATTTGAGTTTAGATGCTCAGCCTCTACCTGCAATCAGTTTTTATGTATATTAGGTATTTCTAAAATAAGTTTATGACAGTGTTAAAACAATGCATGAGAATGCTAAAATAATCCATGATAGTGCTAAAGTAAGTAATGATAGTGCTAAAATAAGTCACTATAGTGCTAAAAAAACTATGAGAGTGCTAAAATGAATAATGGGGTGCTAAACTAAATCGTGGGAGTGCTAAAATAAATCATGAGATTGGTAAAGTATTAAAATACTTTTTCCATAGCTATATCACACCTCATCATTATCCAGAACATGTTTTGACTTTGATGCTGCATTAGTCTCATGTAACTTTGATTTCTTTGAGTTTAGATGCTCAGCCTTTGCCTGCAATCACTTTTTATATATATTAGGTATTTCTAAAATAAGTTTATGACAGTGTTAAAACAATGCATGAGAATGCTAAAATAATCCATGATAGTGCTAAAGTAAGTAATGATAGTGCTAAAATAAGTCATTATAATGCTAAAATAAGTCATTATAATGCTAAAAAAAGCCATGAGAGTGCTAAAATGAATCATGGGGTGCTAAACTAAATCTTGGGAGTGCTAAAATAAATCATGAGAGTGCTAAAGTATTAAAAATATTTTTTCCATACCTGCCTCATTGCATTCTCCAGGATTTCAGTATCAAATGTGTCAGTTTGATTTGGTTCCTCAACTACCATATTCTGTTCAGAAATTTCCTGTGTAACCTTCATTATCCCAGCCCATGCATCATCACTTATCCCAAGACTGAATGTTGGGCCTTCATCAGCATATATCTTCTCAAGCTCTGCACGCTTTGCCAGAGCTCTTTCAATCTCCTCAATTGCTGATATTCTTGCTGGATCACTCCAGAACTCATCATCGTCTGGCGTTGCTTGTGGCTGGGTCTGAGTGTGTGATGCCTGCGACATCGGACTTGGTTGTTTCTTTACTAGAAACTGCTGGGCTATTTCATATGACTTCTTGAGAAGACGTTCTCCATCATGTGTTGTGGCACATCCCGTACTATTTTTATCAATGTAGTCATTGTATCAGCCATTCTCTTACAGTCATCAATCAACTTCTGAGCATATTCTTGCACAGGATCTAATGTCGATACTGGGACAGGACTTTTCAGTTATGCATCTTGATTTCTCTCAACACCAGGCTTCAGAGCAAGTGGAGCTTCACATTCCTGAGGACCAGCCTCTAAAGGAGGAATGATGTTCTCAGCCTTTCTTTCAGACTCTTCTTCTTCATATGGGCCATAAATATGGCCTCCTCCAAAACCACCTCCTTTCAATTCTGACTGCTGTCTCTTGCACATAAGCTTATGTGTCCAGCTTTTGAATGCTGAAATTGATCATTGAACTCTTCTATTATAGGACACTACTCTGTCCATATAAAATATCTATGGGGGGGGAGGTAAATGTTATGCACGTTAGCATGAGTATGGAAATCGAGAGTTGATTTTAATAATATATGCTAATTGCTAAACTAACCATTAAGAACAGGATTGGTCCATTGTAGTATTTATCATTCTTCTTTCTCCAAAGTATTGTCTTCTGCACCAGACACCTTATAGTGTACTCACACCAATTGTAGTCACATATTCTGTCAACATCATCGAAGATGTATACCAGCTGTGGATGTACATATCCATTCCCTATGGATTCAATGAGGCTATTTGTAAGCAGAACCATAAAATGTATCTTGAACCATTTTTCACCAGCTTTATCGTCCTGCATTTTTTCTGAAACATGAACCGGAGAGATTCTGTGTTCATGTTTATAAAACTTCTCTTGCCAGTTCTTCATTAGATTGCAGCTTTGACTTCTAGGTTTCTTTTCTATACGTAGAGGGCCACTTGGAAACCCCATGATCAATGATACATCAGTTTCATCTACGTGCAATCGTCGATCTCTCTTCAAGATCAACTCACAACTCTCGGGATCAAAGTTATCTACCAACCAATAGCTAAGTACACGGGGTAATTCCTTTATATTCAAATGCAGAATGCTCCCAGAACCAAGTGATTCAACAACACTCTTCTACTTAGCTGTAAGTTGTTTGATTGCATCATATAATATACGCGGTGTTGTTCTGCTTTTAAGCATTGGAAGATCTCCTTGCTTGGATGTTGCTGCTGGACTTTTGGATTCAGAAGCACTTGTGGCTTCAGCATCTGAGGCTGGTGTAGATTTTATCCTTTCAAGTAATGTCAGTGCTAATGTTCTCAACCGAGATTTAAGAGCAGATTTGTCATGTCTACTCTTTGATCTCATCTCATCAGTTATTAATATATTAATATCATCTGTGAATCTTCTCTTTTTGCTGGTACCTATATATGTATAGTTTTTGTTAATACTATTATTTTTTAGTATATATTGTATGTCTGTTGATGCTAATTCTGTAGAAAACTAGTGCTAAAATGAAACATTAGCATCTTTGATGGAAAATTAGTAATACTTTCATAGTAATAAAGTTTTGCTACATGTCAACACACAATTAATCCATGATATCACACTATAGTACCATTATAATTATACCATGTATGTTATATAGTTAACTGGTTAGGCATTTTCACAAATAATATTGTAGCTTTTTAGCACTCTAATCTCTTATTTTAGCATTGGTTTGATAATATTGTAGCTTTTTAGCACTGTGATCTCTTATTTTAGCATTGGTTTGATACTATAATATTATAGTATCATTATAACTAAAACAGAGCATGGAAGAATTTTGTTATTATATTAAATATGTTTATAAAGATAAGAAGTCTTATGCTAAGAGTAGATCTCATTGATGCTAATATAGTGATGCTACACGTTAACACAGAAATCATTCACGATATTACTGTTTCAGATCATTGAAAAGGAAATCATGACATGCAACACAGTGTGTAAAATGCATATACATTTACAAATATTTTGATTTCATATACATGTGATTATTTTCAGTAAACGATAACATTTTTCTAATATAGTGATGCTACACGTTAACACAGAAATCATTCACGATATTACTGTTTCAGATCATTGAAAAGGAAATCATGACATGCAACACAGTGTGTAAAATGCATATACATTTACAAATATTTTGATTTCATATACATGTGATTATTTTCAGTAAACGACAACATTTTTACATATTTAGATTTTGTAAGTGTTTATTTCGTGATATATGAGGTTTTGTCAGGGTTTTAGCACTGTTTCTTTCTGCATTTTTTTTTGTTACAAACAAAATGAAACACACATACTTTATTTTTATGATGAACGAAAGAAGAATGTGTTACGTACCTTTTTCGATCGGCATCTCTTCATGTTTTCTCTTCTTTTTGGAAGAGTTGCTTCGGTTCTTCCGTTTTACCAGCTCTGTGCTTGATATTTTTTTCATATTGATGATTTTATTGTTTGAAGTTTTTGAATTAAAATGTTGATAAAATCCTAATCGTTTATATTTTTGTGTTTGAAGTCTTTGAATAAAAAAGCCTTTGCGCGCGCGCTTGTGTGTTTGCAGAAGTTATGTTTTGATAATTGAATACATGGCGGGTTTTTACCTTTTTTTTTCGGAGCGGTTTTTATTATTATTATTTTATTTTCTTTTTTATTATCATTTTTTTTGTTTTTTTTGGAAAAAAGATTATTGTATTTTCTTCAATTATAAAGTGTCTATAAATATATATATTTTTTAATATAAAATTTACAGTTTTATATTAATTTTTATTGTGTTAGCGTTAGAAAGATAGTGTATTCTTTAGCATTGATATTTCATATTTTAGCACTGCCAGTTTCTTATTTAGCACTGGTAGATTGTATTTTAGCACTTGTAGTTTCTACTTTAGCCACATGAGTGGAACTATGCAGGGTTATGCTTTGTTTAGCACTGGTAGATTGTATTTTAGCACTGGTGGGTTCTACTTTAGCATTTTATGTGGTGTTTTAGTGTCTGCGATTTTGATTTGTATGAGACTTGACAAAATTGATTTTGGACTTTTTAGCATTGAAACAAGGTATTTTCATTGATTTTGCAATTATAAAATAATTTTAGTGTTTGTTTTAGTATTATATTGCTTAATAAATCAATTAAGCTGTGTGTGTTGATCTTTTAGCATCTTCGGTTTTGATTTGCATGAGATTGACTAAAGTAATTTTTGTTAATTAAAATTAATACTAGTCCATTAATTAATAATTTTTTATTAAAATTAATACTAATCCATTAATCAAACAATAGTTCGTCCATATCTTATTTCACTAAAATTTTGAACAAAATGAAAAACACTGAAATTAATAATATGGTGCACAAAATTATATTTTGATAATTAGTACACGATTAAATTAACAAAAAATTTATGCAACAAGTACAAATCCCTAAAATCCTTCTGAAATGCAAAATCAACAAGTAGGTGCTAAATGTGGCTTCTGGTATCAGGCCACAAAGGAAGCCAACCAATCAAAATCCACACCGCCGAAACCACCGATTTCGTCCATGATCTCACGAAGTTCTTCAAAGTAGGGCATTCCATGCAGCCTAAAGTCCCTCCATCTTGGACTCTCCTAGCGTCATAAAATTTGAGAAAAAAAATATTGTGTTAGGGTAGTAATATTAAAATGTGAAAAATAAATCATACTTACATTCTGTCCCACTTGGTCAAAATACTCGTCTCCCGCTATGACTAGATTTTGGTTTTTATTGTAATAGATTCCCGAGTGTCGTATGAAAAGATCGAAACTCCGTATCTTCTCCTTTAACTCGTTCAATTTCAGCATGAGTTGTATCAATCTAACTCTCTGATTAAGAACTATCGTCATCGTCATTGAAATATCCTTCAGAGAATCTACAACCTCATAGTTGTCAGATACATCCACGGTCCCAACTCGACAATGTAAAAGATCAATAAAAAATTCCTCAGTGTCTCATGACCAATTCATATTTTTTTTAGAAGATTTTTTTTGGGAGATAATGGAGAGAAGTTGAATAGGTCTACGTTTGATTTTTTTACTAGATAAAAAGGAGCCTTTATGGTTGGATTACCCTCGTAAATTTGAATAAAAGAACTGTTGGTCCCGGGCGAGTCGATATCAGTTTAGAAGGGGGGATAAACTAATTGAAAACTTTTTACTTTAAATGCGGAATAATAGGGCCCTTTGACTCACTTAGAGAAACTTATCTATGCATAAACTGGTTGATCAGTTATGACTGCCTGGTGCAGATTGTGTGAACTTGTGTACGGTTTAAAAATATGCAATAGTCAAAATAATACAACATTTATTAATTCTAGGATCGTTGGAGCTTTTGGTTTGAAGTAGCCGTTACTTTGCCAATCGATCTTCATTGGATATTTAATTCTAGGATCTTCGTTGAAGCATTTATTACAAGATTCACCGGTTTGAGTAATAAGTTTCAGGATTCTCTGGCTGGCGGTTCTGAACTTGTCAGTTCAGTTTGGTTGTTACTCCAGTTGGCAGTTTTGAGCTTGTCAGCTCAGTTTGGTTATTGCTCCAGTTGATAGTTCTGAGCTTGTCAGTTCAGTTTGGCTATTGCTCCAGTTGGCAGTTTTGAGCTTGTCAGCTCAGTTTGGCCATTGCTCCAGTTGGCAGTTTTGAGCTTGTTAGCTCAGTTTGGCCGTTGCTTCAGTTGGCAGTTTTGAGCTTTGTTTCTCCAGTTCAATTGATCCCATGTTCTTGGCTAGCTTGTCAGCTTGACTGATTTCTCTTGAGCTTTCTTGTCAGCTTGACTAATCATAAGATGGTTGACTTTAGTTCTGGCCTTTAGCTGATCTGTCTTGTTTACTTCAGTTTGGCCATCGGTTGGATACTTCCAGTCTTTCAATTTGAACTGATCTCGTATCAGTTTCTTCAGTCTAGTTAATTCTTTTCTTCTTAGCTCAGCTGACTTAGCTGTCAGTTTGTTTTGACTGGTTCGACTCTTTGAATCCACAGTTGAATTGAGTTTTGACTGGTTGACGTATCCTCCTAACTGGTAGACCATACTTCCAGTTTGGTTGACTTCAGCTTTAATTGAGTTCCTCTTTGATACTCTGGATTGGTCAGCTTAGATCTACAGCTTGAATTTTAGTTAGCTTTTCATAGATAGTTTTGACATCTTATCAAAACCTTTTCTAGAGGTTCCTTGATAGTTTTTCCTAACAATTTCCCCCTTTATGATAATGTCAAAACCTTGTCAATGATGATGAAAAAACTGTAAAAGTTCGTTTGATAGACATGCTGTAGTTTGCTTAGGCAAATTCTTGAAATCAGGGCATGTTAGAACATTAAATTCAAGTATCAGAGCATTTATGAAATTCAAGTATCAGAGCATTCAAAATATATTTTCATTTTAGTCATGCTTTCAGTCATGCTATTATTTTGAGTAATTAGTACATGATTGTCCGAGTATCAGAGCATTTAAAATTCATGTATTTTTATTCTCATTTAGGCATATAATAGAGCAAGTATAAAGTATGGATCAAAATCATATGAAATAAATTTTTGAAAGCATGTTAGAACTACTTCTCTTCTTTGAATGCTTCATCTCTTCCTGCTTGATTCTTCTCTTTCTTGAGCTCTAAATTTTCTCCAACCTTTCCCCTGAAGCTGAGCTGCTTCCCCCTCATGATGTATTTCTCTTTGGATTTGATCCTAAAGAGTTAAGCTTTCATCATTATACTTTCCATCTTCCCCCTTTTTGGCATCATCCAAAAGCTGGGGTAGATCGCACGATGGTATTGCTAGATTTGGCAAGAATGTGAAGGTAGTTGCGAAATTGTAAACATGGACTAAGGGAACTGAAGGAATGGGCATGGGCGAGGAGAACCATACATAGTCTTCTTCAGTTGTCATGAACTGACCATGATCAGTGTGTTGAGAGAGTTCTTGCTCTTTGAAGTCCATGGAGGCTAAGCTGGTGAAGATCTCATCGGTTGTAGCGATTGGAGGATCTTCGAGGAATGGAGTGCAAGATGAGTTGGCTGGGTCATTGTCAGAAAGAGAAGCGTCAGTTGGTACACTTAGCTGGATTCTTTTGATCATTGAATCCATTATCTCTAATAGTATTGGCGGTGAGGAGAGTGAATGATTCATCCATTTTCTATTCCATTCTCCTTCATTGATCTAGAAGATGGATCCACGAGTGCTAATGAGGTGGAACATTGTGGCCTCATCGAGTTGGAATCACCATATGTGGTACTAGAGGTACCTTTTTAGTTTCTCGAAAAGGGAGGGATCAGTGCCCTCAATAAGACTGAAGTAGCTCCTCAGCTGATGGTCTAGAACTGCCTCAAACTCATCCTCAATTGAGTCGCGATGGACTAAGGATAGAGGTTGTGAGGTGGCTGGTATTGTAGACTGATCACTCAGTCTAGATAGGGGCTCATTCTCAATCATCAGCTCCCGTTCTTCTGAAGAGCTGACATAGGCGACAACCGGTTGCTTTCCACGACTTGAGTCGGGAGTTCCTGGTTGGTGGGATCTCTTCGAGATTGGATTGCAGTAGATGGTAGGGAGCATGTCCCTTCTTTTGAGCGGTTCGCCAGTTGGAATGATCTCATCAAACTAGTTTTGAATGATGTGGCTTATACGACTCATAAACCCAATTTTTTCTCGGAACGAGCCAGTTGATGGATCATATTCTGCTCGCTCGACATTTGCTCGTATTTGAGCAAGAATAAAGGAGGCCCAATTGGCTTTACACCTGAAGTAGAGAGCGACCATTAGACGGGCTTTGATGTTCGAGAATTGGACTGTCTCAAAGTTCCCATGCAGGATATGACTGGTAATATCCAGAAGTTGGATGATCTCGTTGGGCAGCCTTTCCTTCAGCCTGTGGGAGCAGTTATGATGGTGTACATGAGGATGTTTCCAAAGACCCCACAATGCATATTTGCACGGTAGTGCTAGTTCCATCACGTCTGGGCCGTCGCTAGGGAGAAGAAGTGTAGACATCATTGTTGCTTTTGTCACTGTGATCTCTTTTTTCTGGACGGTGGATATGATGTTGTCACCGGAGATGGTTGCGTTGTACTTGAGTGGCACGATTGTCAAAAATGGCAGCAGTCCAGTTACCTCCAATGGCCTATAAATTCTTTGAAAGTTGTCGGAGCCGAGACATGCGTTAAGATACTCTAGATTAAGAGTCTTATCTCTCTTCAGCTTCTTAATAAGCAGATTGACATCTACCATCTTAAATGAAGGCTTCATTTCTGTAAAAAGATGGTGTTTTGAGATATGCAACTGTGAAGAGAGAGTTTGCAAGTAATCAAAGCAAGGAGGAGATTGCGTTTGCAAATGATCGGAGTCTCCATCTCCTTGCATAAATATATTCAGCATAGCATGCATTGATCGAGGACACTTGAGTGCTTCTCTTAGCTGATCAGCTGTCTGATTTGATGGATGATTAGTTGAATTAATGATACATACATCCCAGCCGTTCTATTGTGATTCAGCTTTATTATCATGTGTCTGAGATGGAGTTATTTTGAAAATGACGTAGTTTCCATAAATAGCCAAATATTTTATGCAGATTTTGCTATTTATATCTCATTAGAAAAATGTATTTCTGTTTGCTTCTTTGAAGAGATTACTTAATAGCGATGCATATATATTAATGGCAACTTGTGAGAGAAAAGCCTATTTTCAAATTGCAGCCGTTGAATATAATATATGAAATTTTATAATCATAATGGTAACAATTTAATTATGATAAGCTTGAGATGATTAGAAAAACTTATCCGGAGTCAGTTGGGATACAGTCCAACTGATTGGTTTGACGATTCAGCAGTTGGATGATCAGTTTCATCTTGTTGCCAGTTGTTGCTGATGAGCTGACTGAAGCTCTAATGGATCTGAACTGATCAATTCATTTGGTCAGCTGCTTGACTTGCTTGAGTCAGTTTTTTCTTTTTGAAAGGCCGTGCTGCACTAGTTTCACTGCTTCTTTTCGAGCAGTTTGATCGCTTTGATGTAGATACAGATCCAGTTTTATTCTTTGATGGCGATAGCCTGGCTATCCTCCGGGCTTGGTAAAATTGCTGAATGGCAACTGATGAGTTTTTCATTCTTTGGTGGAGGGATTGTGAAGTTCCCTTTGGCGACAATCTGAATTGATCATTCTTCATAATCAACTGCACGCCTTTTGAGTTAGATGTGAGTAGGGGAGTGACATAGCTCTTGGATAGAAGACTTTGTGATGTGGCAGTATCCTCATCATCATTGTCACTCTTATTATGCCTTGGATTCTTCTGAGGAGCCACGACTTCAGTAGTTGAGAGATGTGGCTCTATCCTTGCTGTGGCAGTTGGAGGTCGTCGTGATGGCTCAGCTGATTGACTTGATAAATTATCAAAGTTCAGTTTTCGACAAAGCGATCCAGTTAGGCAGTTGACTGATTAATTTACCATCCCAACTCCTTGAGGTATGATGCTAGTCTTGAGTTCAACTAACAAGGCGGGTGCTGGAATCTTGTTGACGAGCCGGTGATTCATGATGTGCTGGACTTGCACAATAGTTGGAGAAAATGGATTTGACGATCCAATCCATTTAATGCTCCAAGTTTCTTCTCATTGTCGGTAGCTCATGCCATGAAAGATAGTTAGCAAAAAGTGAGACTGGATAGACATAGAATGTCTCCAGTTATACCAGTAGAAATACCGGTGGAGTTATTTGAATAGCTCTTATTCACGTTGTGCAATAAAAGCAAAGTGAGTGAAAAGGAGATTGATCACTTCCTTTTGTGCACCTTTGACTGCATATTCACCACTATAGAAGGTGCGAATATTTTCTTCAGTCAGCTGGAGAGGAGGGCATGTTCTTCTGAAGTAGTCCGCTCCATAGTTTGGATGAGGGATTCTAATGAATGGAATAAGCTCATCTGGATCAGAGCAAGCCTGAAAATCAATTGGTGATCCGTTCTTTGATTTTGTAGAATGAACGACGTTGGCAGTTAAGTTGCTTGAAGTGTGGTTGCTTGTCTTTGCCTTGGCTTTTCTCTTTTTCCTTAGCGACTGAAGATGGGCAGTTCCTTTCTTAGGAATCTAGTCAGAGATAAGAACTGGTAGTGCTTCATCACTTGGAAGTTTCAACAGGTCTTCAAGCATTTTGTTCATTCTTAGAACAAGTCCTACCTTGGACTCAAATTTGCCAGATTTCTTTGAATCAGAGGCCTTGATGACTTGATGCTTGAATTGTTGAAAGACAAATTCTGCCCAGTTTGTTTGTCGCCCTTCAGCAAGGTGAATCATAACCTTGTATCTCTCTTGGGTGAGTTGACTCAGGCTTTCAATGGCCTCGAACAACATCTTGTTCGTTATGTCAAGTAGAACACCATACTCGGGCTTCAGATCAGTTTTAGCTGTTGTAAAACTGAATTGCTTGTTGCAGCTGGAAGTTTTCCATTCTTTCCAGTATGCTTCTGCAGATTCCTTTAGTTCTTGAACGGATGAGCCTTCTTGTGGAAGTTGGAACACTTCTACAATTGTTCTTTCAGTAATTTGAAGTGGTCGTCCTTGAATCACTGATGTAACTGTCTTTCCATCTGCAGATAATTTTGCTTGAAGCAAAAATTCACTCACTAAATTTTGTCTAAAGAACTTTGGTGGTGTTTCCAGGTAGTAAAGAATTTATGTCTTTTGAAGATTTGACAGAAGGATTGGATTGTTTAATTCATCTAGAATCAATTGAAATTTCTTCATATCAAGGAATTTATCTCTCATAAGTTGCTCTTTGAAGGAATTTGAGGATCTAGATAATTCGGCCATCTTTGAGGTTGGCTGAGATTTTGGAAATTTCAAGATCTTTGAGAGAGAGAGTTTTTTTTTATATTGTAGGAGGAGGAGGCTTTTTGAGAGGCTTGAAAGGGGGGGACTTTTTATGTGTGTTTGGACAGGCTCATAGATCTGATGGTTGGAATAGTACTAGCCCCTGGCCTCGTTTGGTCGTTGGCATTTAATGACTTTAACACGTGTCATTATCTTGCAACAGTTAAAATTTTCAAAAATAAATGTGAAGCTCGACATTTATTTGAAATCAAAAAGATAATCTTTATATATATATATATATATCAATTAATAATTACAAACTGAATAACAAGAAGTAAACTTAGGGCTTTCTAATCAGTTTCAACTTGATCAGCTACTTAGTCCTTCTTGTGATCAGTTTTCCTCCTTTGGGCAAGCGGTTCAGTGATGTCCTTTTCCTCATCCTCATTGCTGCTTGATGACTCAGTTTCAGCTGACTGGAGTCTTGGATGAGCTTGCAACCGCTGGATCTGCTCAGTGTGCAGTTTAACCTGTTGCTGCAGGGTGTGGATCAGTTCTTCATAATAAGGAGAGAGCTGGATTATTGAACTGCTTGATTGAGCATCGAACTGAAATACTCTTGAGTCAGCTTCATCTCCTGATTTAGTTCCAATTAGTTCCTCACAAGGAACTGTGTGGGATATTTCGTCCGTCTCCATAATGATGGTCTCATCATGACTTGATTCTGATGAGATCTCTGGTGCAGCAGTTTGAGCGACAGCTTAAAGAGCTCTTTGAATTGGATCAATGTACCCAGTTATTGCTAGTGTACCTTGATAGGCAGGTTGTTCATCTACTTGAGTAATCTGTCCAGGTGGCTGGTCAAATTCAACTGGCTCTGGAGTTGACTCTTGGGGAGGAGCAATTTGAGGTTTAGTTGGCTCCTCAGGCAGTCGAGTCTTTTCCGTCGACTTCTGTGGCTCTTCATCACTTAGAAGATCTGGAAGAATAGGAGATTTGAGCATTTCTTCAAACTCCAGATCACTGGCTATTTGCTCGTCAATAGCTTGTGCCTCAGAGGAATCATCAAGGAGATCGATAATGATGTCATCTGGTTGAGGGGATTTTTCAAATGTTAACTGCCTAGCTACATATGCTATTACAATTTGCCTTGTGCTGTAAGCTGCAGCAGTTTCAGCCCTTTGTTGACTGCTTTGAGCTTCTTTGTTAAACAGGTTCTGCCCCTGCCGAAGCTGTTGCTGTCTGAGGTTAAGTAGTTCCTTGAGCAACCAGTGCTGTTGAACTTGAGGATTTCTCTAGTGTTGCTGTTCAGCTTGAGTTTGTAGAGGTGGCAGTCTGATGTTGGCCCAGTTGAGTAAATCATTCATCATGTCCAACAAAGTTTGTTGTTCTGGGTGTGAGTGGTTCCTTCGAATGGCAAGCATTCTCTTCAAGCTAATGACTGGATTTTGCTCAGGAGTCTCCTGTCCAGCCCATTGCATACTCCACCTCTCTTCCCTTCTCCAGAAGCTCATCTCATAAAGAGCGGTTAAGAGAAAATGAGCTTTAGAGTTGAAGCAGTGTCTCCAAAGGTACCAGTAGACGTACCTCGATAGAGCTGCATACAGAGCAGCCATGCAAATCACATCTTCAATAAAGTTTTTGGCTATGAACTTCTGCACTTGTTTATCAGCCCAGCTCTTGATGATCTTAGCTCTTGATAGAGCTCTTATGTTCTCTTCAGTCTCTCCCATCGGGGGGCACGCAGTTCTGAAGAAATCGGCTCTTGTGCCCTTTGGTGGAATTCCTCTATCAGGCACAATGTCATCTCCTTCAATTGGTGCCACATCAAACACCTTGATGTTATAAGGAGGCAGTTTTGGAGGGGGTGGAGGTCCTGGTTTCTTCTTCTTCCCTTTTGGTTGAGATGTTGTGGGCTTCTTCTTTGATCTGCCAGTTCTTTCCTTAACCTGAACTGGTCTGGTAGAGATCTCTTCTTCAAGTGAATCAACAGTTGATCCACATTGAACTTGTCGCAGAGGTTTAGATTTGATTGAGGTTCCAATCATTTGACTTATTGGAACATTGTCGTCTGAGTCGGAGTCCTCTTGAGGTATTTTAGTAGCAATCTCCTTGCCTTTTCTTTTTGCAGGCTCCTCTGCTCTCTTTGAGAAGGCAGAAGTTGGCTGACTGCTTTTGATTTTTATAGAATTTGCTGCTGGTTGCCTTCTGCTAGTTACTGGTATAAAATCCAGCTTATCGATCATCAACATGTCAGTTTCTTCTAACATGGAGTTAAGAATGGTCTCCAATATGCTATTTATCCTACAGGGGTAGCACATCTTCTGATGGAACTCAGTTACTGTCCAGTGTTTTTCAACAATGTCGACATGCTTCTTTATTTGCTTAAAGAAGTACTGAGCCCAGTTTACGTTGATGCTTCTGATGATTGTTGCACAGACTTTATACTTGTACTCCGACATCTCTGAATGGCTCCCAGTCGTCCCAGTAATTATTCTAGCTGTAACTGATGCTAGAACTCTGTATTCTCCTTGGAAGCAGGACATGAGTGTACTGCTTTTATAATGATCTGCGCATTCCACTCGCTTCCATTGATGGTAGGCTTCCTCTTGATCAACTACTACATTTTGTAATCGTGTTCCAGTAGTGGGAAGTTTAAATAATCTTCCGAGCAGTTCTGGAGTTATTATTAGTTCAACTCCACGAACTTCAATTACTATTCTGTCGTCGTAACCTTTTGAGTTTAAGTAGAACTTAACTACAGCTTCTGGGTAGATCTTTGATGGATAATCTTCCGTGAAACTCTTCAATCCATTTTGCTCTATCTTCGTGATCAGTGAGTTACAGAGAGAAGAATCTGAGCACAGCAGCTTCCAGCAGCTACATATTCTGCTTCAGTTGTTGACATGGCAACTGAGTGCTGCTTCTTGCTAAACCAGGATATCAGTTTGCTTCCCAGAAACTGACATGTTCCACTGATGCTTTTTCTGTCGATCTTGCATCCACCAAAGTCTAAATCTGAATAGCCAATTAGACTCAAACTGTCATCTCTGGGATACCATATTCCAAGATTTATGGTTCCTTTGAGATATTTGATAATCCTTTTTGCTGCTTCAAGGTGGATTTTCTTTGGGTTGGCTTGAAACCGTGTGCATAGATCGACTGGGTAGAAGATGTCTGGTCAGCTAGCTGTTAGATAAAGTAGCGACCCAATGATTCCTCTGTAATATGTTCTGCTAACTGATTCTCCTTTTTCATCCAGAGTTAGCTTTTTAGAAGTATTCATTAGAATCTTGAGAGTTTTTCCTTTACTAACTCCAAACTTCTTGACTAGCTCTTTAGTGTACTTGGCCTGGCTGATAAGGATCCCATCTTTCAGCTGCTTTACTTGAAGTCCTAGGAAGAATGTCATTTCTCCTATCATGTTCATCTCAAATTCACTTTGAATTAGTTTAGCGAATCGTGTGCATAGATCTTTGCTTTTTGATCCAAAAATTATGTCATCCACATAAATTTAAACCATTAAGATCTCATTTGATCATTCTATTCAGAATAGAATTCGATTAATGACTCCCTTATGAAACTCATTTTTCAGCAAGAATGTTGTGAGAGTTTCATACCATGCTCTAGGAGCTTATTTCAATCCATAGAGGGCCTTCTTCAGTTTGAAGATTTGATTACCAATTTCAAAGCCTGGCGGTTGCTCGACATACACATCCTCCTTGAGTATTCCTTGAAGAAAAGCACTCTTGATATCCATTTGGTAGACTGTAAAGTTGAAGTGAGCTGCATAGGCTAGGAACAGTCTAATGACTTCCAATCTTGCAACTGGTGCGAATGTCTCATCAAAGTCAATCCCTTTATTTTGTGAGTATCCTTTGGCTACCAGTCTTGCCTTGTTCCTTGTGATCACACCTTGTTCATCAAGCTTGTTGCGAAAAACCCATTTTGTACCAATGACCTTCTGAGTTTTTGGTCTGTCGATAAGGAACCATACGTCATTTCTTGTGAACTGATTCAGTTCTTCTTGCATAGCCATGATCCAATCTGAATCTTCTAAAGCTGCTTTGACGTTTGCTGGTTCTGTTTGAGATATGAAGCATGTAAATAATGCATGCTCATTTGAACTTCTGGTTTGAACTCGACTTCTTGGATCACCAACTATCTTATCAGTTGGATGGCTTCAAAGCCATTTGGGCAAGATAGCATCAGCTGGTTCCACTGTGGTATCGTCATCAGTTACCATTTCATCAGATGGTTCGGCATCTTCATCAGTTCTTCCTCCTGTTTTAGTTGTGGGGTTTATGGTCTCAGCACGATTTGTGTCTTCATTGACCAAATTGTTCTCAACTGGTTTAGTACCAGTTTCATTGCCTTCTTCTAGTGAAACTTCAAGCCGCTCTGGAACAATGTGATCCACATAGTCCTGTGAGTTTTCAGTTTCACTAGGTAGTACTTGAACTGATGTGTCTATTGTTTCTTTGTTCCTGTACTCATTAGCAAATTCATCAAATACCACATGACATGTTATTTCCACAATAAGAGTTCGTTTGTTGAACACTCTGTAAGCTTGTGCATGAGGTGAATTATACCCAAGGAATATTCCCTCATCAGCTTTGGCACTAAAGGCTTTCAATTGAGTCTTGCCATTGTTGTGAATATAACATTTACAACCAAATATTTTAAAATTCTAGATTAGTAGTTCACAATTTCAATTTTTCAAATTCTATAGACTGAGATTCAAGATAATTCAATCTTTCATGATCAATGCTCAGTTTTCTAACTTTATTTCTCAGTTCATCATTTTCATCTTTCAGTTCAACATGCAAGCAAGATATTGAAGCTAATTGATCTTCTAGCATCATAAGTTTCATATCAAGTTCATTGCTAGAAATAGTTGCTTCATTAATATGATAGAAGGAGGTTTGAGAATCAGCTGTACTAACCTCTTCATCATTGTCAGCCATGAGGCAAAATAGCACTTCATCATCTGAGCTGTAGTCGTCAGAATAAATTCCAGATAGATAGTCTGAATTGTCTAGCACGACATTCTCATAATTTGCAACCATTACTTTCCTTTTGAAGAAGCTTCTCCTCACTTTGGCTTTCTTATCTTCAGGGAGTTCTGGATATTCATATCTATAATGTCATTATTTGTGACAATGAAAGTATTCTCCTAGATTTCAATTGCCACTTCTGAACGGTTCAGCTGATCGTTCAGCTGGTTGATGAGTTTTCTCATCTTTTGGGATTTCATCAATTTGAGGTGGAACTGATTGTTTATCCCGAACTCTCTTCAATTTTTCTAACAACCTGGTAATGACTGAATTTGATTATTGATGTCTTCAGTCAAGTTTTCCTTCTTTTCGGTTGTTTCTCCTTTTCGTTTGGATGAATATCCACCTTGATTTTCTCTGGTTGGTGAGCTCCTAGGTCAGAAGTTGTTCCTTCCCCGAGTGTCTCTAAACCGGTTCCTTTCACCATAGAAAGCTGCATCTTGAGCTGACGATGTTGATGCTTCCTTCTTTCGGTTTAGACTGTACTCATGAGCTTTGAGAGAGCCAAACAGTTCCCTGGGACTGATGCTATTTAGATTTCTTGATTCTTTTGTAACTATCACTTTCATGTCCCATTCTTCAGTGAGATTATCCAAAACTTTGGAATTCATCTCAGAATTGGGATAACTTCTCCCTAAGTTGGTCATCTTACTGATGATGCCTAGAAATTTGGTTTCAAGGTTTGAGATGGACTCTTCTGGCTGCATTTTGAAGGACTCATATCTGTCGACTGCCAGTTGGAGCTTGTTTCCTTTGATGGCTTCGGACTCTTGGCATAGATCTGCTAGTAAGTCCCATATCTCCTTGGCAGTTGTACAATTCTTTGTGTCCTTCATTCTGTCTTCATCTAGAGTTTGAAATAGTGCAGCTTGAGCCACAAACTCTAGATTCTTCAACTTCTTCTCTTCGCTGGTGAGAAGATTAGTTGGCTTTGGGATCCTTGCTGGTTGATTGATATCAACTATGTGAACATCATTGTCCATCATGATGATGATTGGACCATCTTCAATAACTTCCCACATATTCTCATGGGTCTAGTAGAGATGCGCCTTCATTCGCATGCTCCAATTATCATAATTCTCAACTGAAAACAAAGGTAGCTTATGGTTTCTCATAGCTTGAAATGTTAGCACAGATAAGTAGATCTGATTCAGTTGATCCACAAAAATGGCTGATCCTTAAAATCAACCGCTCTGATACCACTTGTTGGTCCCGGGTGAGTCGATATCAGTTTAGAGGGGGGGATAAACTGATTGAAAACTTTTTACTTTAAATGCGGAATAATAGGGCCCTTTGACTCGCTTAGAGAAACTTATCTATGCATAAACTGGTTGATCAGTTATGACTGCTTGGTACAAATTTTGTGAACTTGTGTACAGTTTAAAGATATGCAATAGTCAAAATAATACAGCACACAAGTGATTTATAGAGGTTCGAAGTCTCAAACTTCTACGTCCTCTCTTCCTTCCGCAGAAGGGCAACTTCACTATATAACTTGAGTTTCTTTACCAATTACATAATGAAGGATAGTTGGCTGAACCTGGTAACTGCTCGCTACCTCAGCGGGTCGACGACTCACACTTGAAGTCCCTAACTTCTCACTAGGAAGATAGGTGCTATTGTCATCTTTACAAGGTTTTAGATCTCTTTCGATCTTTAAGAGGTTAGTCTTGAACATGGGGTATCAACTGATGAGCCCCTTCAATTGAGTTGGGTAGTTGATCGTTGTATAGCTGAAACTGAGAAGGCTGCCCTGGCTGAATCGTCAATAGCTGGCTGAATATCTTAACTCTTTGAATTCTTCTTCTCAGTTAGACTCTCGCAGTTTTTATCAAATGCTGAACTTAAGCTAATTGGGAGGGAGAAAAAAAAGCTCTTGCTTGAATATTTCAAGAATGTATATGCGAAAGTTGTATAGGTGAATAGTGTTTAAAACTTTGATTCACTCATCTTTTATAGATGAGTGATTTTATGACCGTTGAGTTCCATTGATCGGTGGCTCTATTGGCTCATCAATGGCAGATGGTCTTTATTGATCGTTGGAGCTTTTGGTTTGAAGTAGCCGTTACTTTGCCAATCGATCTTTATTGAATATTTAATTCCAGGATCTTCATTGAAGCATTTATTCCAAGATTCGCTGGTTTGAGTAATAAGTTTCAGGATTCTCTAGCTGGCGGTTCTGAACTTGTCAGTTCAGTTTGGTTGTTACTCTAGTTGGCAGTTTTGAGCTTGTCAGCTCAGTTTGGCTATTGCTCCAGTTGACAGTTCTAAGCTTGTCAGCTCAGTTTGGCTATTGCTCCAGTTGGCAGTTTTGAGCTTGTCAGCTCAGTTTGGCCGTTGCTTTAGTTGACAGTTTTGAGCTTTGTTTCTCCAGTTCGACTGATCCCAAGTTCTTGGCTAGCTTGTCAGCTTGACTGATTTCTCTTGAGCTTTCTTGTCAGCTTGACTAATCATAAGATGGTTGAATTCAGTTTTGGCCTTTAGCTGATCTGTCTTGTTTACTTCAGTTTGGCCATCAGTTGGATACTTCCAGTTTTTCAGTTTGAACTGATCTCGTATCAGTTGCTTCAGTCTAGTTGATTCTTTTCTTCTTAGCTCAGCTGACTTAGCTGTCAGTTTGTTTTGACTGGTTCGACTCTTTGAATCCACAGTTGAATTGAGTTTTGACTAGTTGACGTATCCTCCCAGCTGGTAGACAATACTTTCAGTTTGGTTGACTTCAGCTTTAATTGAGTTCCTCTTTGATGCTCTGGATTGGTGAGCTTAGATCTACAGCTTGAATTTTAGTTAGCTTTTCATAGATAGTTTTGACATCTCATCAAAACCTTTTCTAGAGGTTCCTTGATAGTTTTTCCTAACAAGAACATATCTTTGCCACATGGCAATATTTTTTTGGTGAAATGTATTTTAATTGAATAAAATTTAGTATTAGCGTTAGAACAATAATTTTATACTTTAGCATTGATATTTCATATTTTAGCACTAGTGTTTTGTATTTTAGCATTGCTATTCCGTATTTTAGCACTTGTAGTTTCTACTTTAGCATATATGATTTTTACTTTGTTTATTTGAGAAAAAAAATTATATTTTCTTCAGTTATATACTAAAATTTAAAATTGCGTAATTGGGATTGATGCTAGTATTATTTGTCTTAGCATTAGAATGATTGTTTATATTATTAGGATTCATATTTGCTTGTTCAGCACTGCTATTTTGATTTTTAGCACTAGTGGGTTATACTTTAGAAAAGTGTGTTGAAGTTTTAGCATATGCGATTTTGATTTGTATGAGATTTACTAAATTGTATTTTGCGTTTAATGTGTATAACCAAGATATAGAATGAAATGTATTTAATTTGAAGCAATATATTTTAGCTCTGCTAGTTTTATTTTTAGCACTGTTACTCACAATTTTAGCATGCAAAACTCTGAAACTTTTTCATAAATTTTCTAATATCATGGTATTAAAATAATTTTGTGAATCCATAAACATTCCATAATCCAAAAATATGAAATTTAAAAGTTGTCAAATCATTTAGAGAATTTGTTACATATATAACATCTGTTCACTGATTATCATCTTCTAGGTAAAGCTTTTCAGAACTGATTGGGTTGTCTTTAGAAGATGCTCGGAAGTAGAGTCTTGAATCTCTGATGTTCCTTTACCTGTGGATGTTGCATTCTGTAGTAAGAATGGCAACACAATATTTGATCCTTAAGTATTTCAGCTGCATTTCATTTTTGGCTCTTAATCCAATCCTCCAATTCCTCACAACATCCCCCATATACGTCTCCATATGACGCATTACAAAGACCCCACAATCAGTCTTGTTTGTTGAAGTTCTCCATGGCATTTGAAGACGGTTCATGCTCTTGATATTTTCAGACATTTCTTTTGTTAGTTTTTGAAGCCCAGTCATCTTCAAGAAGTAAATAAAGAGCTTGATCTGAAATTTATGATTAAAGTTAGTTCATTTTTATTATTGAATTGAATGTATTTTTTTTAAATTTGTTTCAATAGTGAAAAAATCAATAAATAGATATGTTTTCTTACCAGTTTTGCAGGGATATGCTCATATTTCAATAGGGGGTTGTCCTGCTCTCCTTCCATGGCATTGGAATTGTCAATGATCTTAGCCACCATTCTTATTGTATCAATGACAATAATGTAGAAGTGTTCTGATTAGATTATTAGAAAGAAAAACTGCAAACAAAATAGTGTACATTTAGTTATTATCATGATAACTTTTTGCAATTTTTATAATGAATACGTACCATGTCCGTCTTATCTACTTCCACATTTAGATATTTTCTTAATTCATGGAGTATGTTGTCAACAAACAACTTTGAAATCTTCTGGTCATTCCATTCCTCTGGAGGTGCAACAACTGTGTAGTTCTATAAAGACAAAATGAAGATTTTTTGATCATGAATGTGTAGTGTTTTTTAAAACAGAATAAAGTGAGTTAATTATAAATAGTAACTATGAAATTCTTCACTTACGGAAACGTTAGTCGTTGGGAAAAATCTCTTGGGAGTCTGTTGTTCAGGAATCTTTGCTTGAGCATAGTTCAATATGCTACTTATACATTAATAACAACAGAACTGATGTATTTTTTTTGTTCAAACTCAGCATCTCAGCTCTCCTCAACTCTGTCCGCTCATCAGAATACAAGACAACCTCCCTAATTTTAGATAAATTTTTTTTTAGTGTAAAGTGCATTCTGGCAGAACAAAATGGCACTGATATGTTTTATTTATATTAATAGTAATGTATTATAAAAGTACCTTTCATCATTACTCTTGTTTTCCATCGCCCAGTAGTGCAGCTCACAATCAGAAGGTGTCAGTGTCTCTCTTGTATCCACAAGGTTTCTAAAATGGTCAGAGGTTGCTTCATTATGGCCCTTGACCTTGTGGAGACTATGCTTGTTTGGATCACTGCCTTCTGTATATTTTTAGATGTTAATTGGAACTAAAAATCTGTTAACAATATAAGTTATCATATATGTAATATTATGTGGTAAACACCTTTTTCTTGCTGACTCTGGTAGTTTCAGCTGTCTCTGTGGGCATCTCACTGTATGCCTCTTCTCTGGGTCTTTTGATTGTCTATTTTAGCAATCATTTTATAATATTGTAAATTTTGTTTTGAAGATCATTACTAAACTTGATGACAATGCTAAACAATGAATGAAGAATGCTAAATTATATAATTAGTGAATGCTTACTGGAGTGTTTGAACTGCATCTCTCTGTCTCAAGGATCTCAACAGCTAATACCTTCCATTTCTCTTGCTACTGTCTCTCCTTTGCCAAATCTTCTCTTTGATTCTGATATATTTTTTGTACAAATCAAATAAGTAAATAGTTATTTATAAAAATATAATTCGATAATGATTCTAAACAAAGAAATTAGGAACATAAAAATATATTAGTGATGGTATATGACCTTATGAGCTGACGCGATGTCTTGCTCATTCACAGTTGGAATCTGTTCTTGTTCGACTTCTCTCTGTTGAACTTCCTCTACCTGACGATCTCTCTCTCTATTTTCTTGTATGAACTCAGCCATTGTATATGCCGACCAAGGGTAGCTACCTCCGAAATTTCCAGTAGCAAGCTCTGTTAACTCCCTATCAGCAAGCAAAGTATCATTCCATTCATGGAATGCTGGGATGTACCTCGGCACCTCCCGAAAGTACACCTCAACTCTATCCAAGCACATCATCTGTTTGAAGTTGACAGTTTTTTTAGTAATGTATGTAGATAAATGGTTGCAGTGTTTATACAAGAACTATAAACACTTCCTATTTATTATACAAGAACTACAATAAAAAATAAATAATTAATATGACTTACCAACAAAAACAGAATGGGACCTATGAAGGGCATGGTTTTGTTGCTCTTCCACTTGATAGTGTGGTTCACCAATGATCTCAAAAGGTACTCACACTAGTCATATTGACTAACATTGTCAATCTCTTCCAGGCAGTCCATCAAGTTTTTGTAAATATGTCTATCCTCAGAGTTCTCAATCATGGAAGTAATTACCAGAATCATGAAGTTCATCTTGAACCATTCTCCTGCTGTTGTATCTGAGAGTATGCTAGTGAGCAACTCATCCTTCTGCATGACCTAGCATATCTGGCCTCTAACACTCTTTTGTATCTTGTGTGGTCCTCTGGGAAAATCGAACATCACAGACACATCAGAGAGCTCAATCCTCAACCTTCTCCTATGTTGCAGTTGAAGTTCTCTTGATACTGGGTTGAAGTTTTCGAGCAGCCAGTATGTTATCCTTTGTGGGAATTAGTTTATATCCAAATGAAGAATGTTGCCGGACCCCAGTTGTCTCATTGCCTCTTCTTGTGCTTTATTCATTTCCATCACAGCCTGTGATAAAATTGATGGCAATGTTGTTGCTTGTAATAGTGGATATCTGTAATCTCTATCAATGTTCGGGGCTGTTTTTGCTCTTTGGTGTCTGCCAGTTTCACCTTCTCTAGTTCTTTTAGCACATGTAATTTTTAATATAATTCTGTTAAGTAGACAGAAATAACAATGCTAAAGAACAAAATATGAATGCTAAAATATGATATGATAGTGCTAAAACTCTAAAATAGAGTGCTAAAATAAAAAAAATGTTCAGTTGAATCACAGATGGACAAAAATTTTATGTTTACAAAAAAAGAAACAAAATATGAAACTCTTAAAATCAATTGCAATGCTAAAGAAATAGAATCTGAATGCTAAAATATGACATGACAGTGTTAAAACTCTAAACTAGAGTGATAAAATCAAGAAAATGCGCAGTTGAATTACAGATGGACAAAAGTGTTATGTTTATAGAAAAAGAAACAAAACATGCAATGCTAAAGAATCAGAATATAAATGTTAAAATATGATATGACAGTGCTAAAACTCTAAACTAGAGTGCTAAAATCAAGAAAATGTGCAATTGAATCACAGATAAACCAAGGTGTTAGTTTTACAAAAAAGAAACAAAATATGAAACCCATAAAGAACAGAATTTGAATGCTAAAATATGACATCACAGTGCTAAAACTCTAAACTAGAGTGCTAAAATCAAGAAAATGTGCAGTTGAATCACATATAGACAAAGGTGTTATGTTTACAAAAAAAGAAACAAAGTATGAAACTCCCAAAATCAATTGCAATGCTAAAGAAACAGAATCTGAATGCTAAAATATGACATCACAGTGCTAAAACTCTAAACTAGAGTGCTAAAATGAAGGAAATGCGAAGTTGAATCATTGATGGACAAAAGTTTTATGTTTACAAAAAAAGAAACAAAATATGCAATGCTAAAGAAACAGAATATAAATGCTAAAATATGACATGACAATGCTAAAACTCTAAACTAGAGTGCTAAAATCAAGGAAATATGCAATTAAATCACAGATGGACAAAGGTGTTAGTTTTACAAAAAAGAAACAAAACATGAAACCCCTAAATCAATTACAATGCTAAAGAACAGAATCTGAATGCTAAAATATGACATCACAGTGCTAAAATTATAAACTAGAGTGCTAAAATCAAGAAAATGTGCAGTTGAATCACAGATAGACAAATGTGCTAGTTTTACAAAAAAGAAACAAAAAATAAAATTTTCTAAATCAATTACAATGCTAAAAAAAGATAATTTGAATGCTAAAATTAAACAAACATATAACAGCGTTTCATGCTAATATTTGAAACAAGTGCCATGCTAAAATAAATCACGAGAGTGCTAAAAAATGAGTGCTAAAATAAATCACGAAAGTGCTAAAATATGTCATGATAGTGCTAAAATAGGAGAATGAGAATGCTAAAACCCTAAATTGAAAAATATACATGTAAATCACATATATATTGCAAACATTGTTAGATTTAACATGTTTATACAAGTTATCCGTCATTAACAGTACAAAATGAAATGGAAAAATTAACATGTAATAAAAAGAACAGATTTTTGGTAAAGATTATGGGTTATATGTCTCCGAAGGAAGTATTGGTATGCTAAAAAACACGAAAGAAAATCCTAAATCATCATAATATAGTGCGAAATATATTTTTATAGCAAAAAATAATATCCAACAGAATTTGAAAAAATAAAACTGAAAGATATATTACCCTAAGAAGTCATGATTTTTTATCAGAATTTTAATGTTCTTAGGTGGTTTCGGTCGATTTGAACGGTTGAATTCAACAATTTCGCTGGTTTTTTGATTTTTTTGTTTGGTTTCGCGTGAGGAAGCTCGAACAGTTATGGTGGGAAGAAAGGTTTTGTCTGTAACCGTTTAAAAATGCTTATAGTTTCAAAATCGGAAATTTGAAACTATAAGCATTTTTATCAGGGGCAGCAAACTTTCAAGATATTACAATTATGCCACCGCTTTTCTTTTAAATTTTGGAGCAGATCTGACCGTACAAATAAGAGCAATATGTGGTTGAGATTGGTTCTCAGCTCTCACCTAGGGTGTGGTTCCTTCTGGAACCCAACCCTATATATATATATATATATATATATATAAGTTAATAGTATGATAATGAGCATAAATGTAATATTATTAGCTATAAATATTCCTAATTCATGATTTATAGTTAATTATTTCCTTTTTTGAATGAACTTACTTGATTTAGTAGAAGATGATAGTTTAGGTGAGAAAACTAATTCTACTAAAATGTCCTAAACTATCTTACTTTATAGTATAGTATAGATAAGATTATTATTTTTTAGTTATTACATATAACTTTCAATTGTTCACTTTATTATGTAAGAGTTTAAATTATACTTGATTTATATAATATATTCAAATTTGAAATATATGGGACAATGTTGTAGATAATTTAAATATGATAATTTGATTAGTATTTTTCTTTTATTGATATTTAATTGTTACTTATTATATTTTGTAGTCACGTGTACTCAAATGAAATTAGTGTACTGTAATAACCACAAGTTAAATAATAATAATAATAATAATAATAGTAGTAGTAGTAGTAAAATAAATAAATAATTATTGGTACAGTACGATACACTGACATACTGTTTATACCTATATATAAATATCGATATATACTGAAATATCAATATTATACCAATATACGACACTAATGAAGGAGTTGGGTTTGCTTTTTAGGCAGAGTTGGTTTCGGTTATTGTGGCGTTAGAATGGGTTGCTCAGTTGTATTTGGACTTTATTTGGCTAGAGGCAGACTCGACTTATGTTGTTGCACTGCTTTCTTCTCGAAGTCTTCAAGTGCCATGGATATTGAAGGGCAGATGGCGGCGTGTCCTTAATTTTATATCTAGTATTCATTTTTGTGTGTCTCACGTGTATAGAGAGGGTAATAGAGTTGCTGATTTGTTAGCCTCTCCTAGTGTTCAGCCTGGATATTGGTTTTCTGTGATTCCTTGTATTATTGATGCTGTTAGACAAGATTTTTTCGGTCCTAGTTTTTTTCGATTTCATTAGAGGGGTACTCTTTTCCCCATATGATTTTTCCTGCTGTGGATTTTTCATATGGATTTTGATGAAGTCCCGATCCCCTGAGTTATCAATTTATAATATCTGGAACTCCTAGGTTTGAGTAACTCTCGTTTTCTTTTATTTATACAATTTAATTAGAGATATTATACCAATATACAGATATACCGACATACTGGTATATATCAAAATATCGGTATATACTGAAAATATCGGTACACCGAATATCGATATATATCGAAATTATCAATATATACCGAATACCGTGATATACCAAAAATTCGGTATACATTGGTAAACTCATTTGGCAACAGTGTGCGCCACTTTATTAGACTGATTTTGGACTATATATGCCATTCATAAATTGATAAGCAAGTATATATGCTTATACTTTATTCACAACTATAAATTAATGTGTTGGAAAATACTGGGAGTCTATTATTAATCGTTAGATCTCGATATATTATGTTTTTTAATCGAGAAAATTATCATTTTGGTATCCTATATTTGACACATTTTCCATTTGGGTATCTTATGTTTTGTGATGGCCAAAATGGTACTCTATAACTTGGCAAATTATACGGCCAATGGGCTGTGGTGCTGCCACGTGTCCCCTAAAACCCATTTCTTTTCCATTTTCTTTTACTAGCACTAATTATATGTTTATTTTGCTGTATACGGTCCCCAACGAAGCGTTATTTATCTTTTAGTCCTTGGTGCTCTAATAGAACGACGTGTAATATGCAAGGTCCGGCATGTCGGCAACGTCTAGTCATTGGTGGGATTTAATTTTACAAATTAAAAATGAATTTTAATTAATCAAATGACGTCGTTAATAACGCTTTGCTGTATTTGCCCAGGCCATTTCGACCAGTTGTCATCCATTTCGACAAAGTTTAGTTATTTTTGGGATTTTTTTATAAATTAAACAATAAGAAACTAAACAAGAATTTATAAATTAAGCAATATTCGAAACCCCTCTTCATTTGTGAACGTCATTCCAATAGGATGTTGACAAAATTACTTAATATAAATTGTAAAATATTCTTACATGTCCAATAGAAACGAGAACATCATTTTAGAATAAATAAGAAAAAAGTATCGCTAGTCCAAATATATCCGAAGCCCAGCGTCATCAACCATCAACCTAGACAAGAAGCCAACCGAAATCCACCCTATGCATCCCAAAGTCGTTGAACAACAGACACAGTGCTCGATACTCCGGCATTCCATTAAGTCTAAAATCTTCGTAAAACGGATATTATTATGGAAAAAAGTATTCATATAATTATTTTATATTATGATATGTTGAGAAACAACATATTTAACTGGACTTACGCCTAGTACAAATCACTGGAAGTAGGCCTCGCCAACAGTCATTCGATTTGCATGATAGTCATACTCAATCCCGGGCGTTTGCAAGAAGGTATCGAAACTGATCTTCCTACTTCTGAAATCATTCAACTTCATGCAGATTTGCTTGCATGTATACTTACGCGTGAGGAATCTCGCGATGGTTGTCGAAATGTTGTAAATAACACGAGCAAAGCGTCGAGTGTTCGACAGATCAACGAAACCAGCACGAGAGCAGAGAATATGCAGCAAGAAGGTTTCATCATTTTCGATGAATTGCCAATCTTGGAGAGGTTATTCGTTTTCCATATTGAGGAGGGAATGTGATGGAAATATGTAAATAGGTGATAATTTAGACGAATAATGTTTGGAATCGAGTGAAGTATTTATAGAGGGTGAACCATGGTAGATGCATTGAAATGAACCAATGCATCCGACAAAAAACGTTAAATTTTGATGAAAAATTCAAAATCATTAAAGTTGGCGCGCTTTTCATTTTTCCTTGGGAAATGCAACATAAGCTTCTATTATAACAAAATTAATTTATTGCTATTTCATTTAACAGAAAGTAATTCATTTTCTTTTCCCAGAAACCATTCTAAATCCAATTTCCTTTAATAAAAAAATGGCGCCATTTTTTTCTTCAGATCTATGAAGCTAAATTCGAGTTCTAACTAATTCACGAAGCTATATTCGAGTTCTTACTAAGTTAAGGGTGATTCTGGGCGGAGCAAATACGATCCATTTTCAGTGAGGTACGAATAAAGATGAATTTCACTTATTTTTTACACTTTATGGAATATGAATGCTTGATTAAATTGTGCCCATGAAAATCAAGGTGGGTGGTTGAGTTGTTATTTTAGGGTTTAGGGTATATTAAATAGTTAACACATTTATTACTGATGAGATCATGACAGGCATCAAATCGGTCCATCCAAAGCTGTCATTAAAGGATCTCAAGATTATTACTATATTAACAATTAAAAATTGGAGATCAAGATTTGAATAACAATACATGATGATCAAAAGAGTTGAAGATGAGAGCAAGAAAAATGGACGTGCACGTGTGCGAGTGTGCATGAAGATGTCGACGTGAAGATGCATGCGTGCATGGAGCTGATTTCGACCCTTTAATTAATTTAATTAGGGGTTGAATTTTATTTAGACTATAGTATTTATTTAATTAATTTAGACTATAGTTTAGATCAGATTTTATTTAATTTTTATGTTAATTTTAGTCCTTTATTGAATAGGTTTGACTAGAATCATATTTAAGGCAATTTCCTATATTGAATAGAATTCTAGTTTAAGGAATTTCCTAATATAGTTAGAGATCCTTTTTGGATCAGATTTTTAGGCCATTTTTCTTCATTTTTTCGTTCACTTAAGGTTTATAAATAGGAGAACCATGTTACATTGATATTTTAGACATTATTAATTAAATTTGCCTTTGCATACAATTGTGTCTTAAATATTTAAAGCTTTTGTGTATTTTTCTTCTAAAATATTCATTCTTGAAACCTAGCAATTTCAAGTCTTACATCAAGGGAACGTTCTAATTCACATGAGGAATTAGGGTGAACTCGCTACCGAAGAACAACTTTGAGATTAGTTTTCATCGTATAAGATACGCCGGGGATTAATCGGGTTGCAATTTAACACACATCAACATCGACGCCACCATCTTCAACGTCTTCCAACCTCCCAACAACGTCCATAGCATCCTTCCTCATCCAAGACCTGATCGTTTGTTGATCATCAAGGGTTCGAATCCATACAACTCCAATTCATCTATATCGTAAGTACACCAAAATTCTAACATATCCCATCTACTCCTAGCCTTTCTTCACCATCACATACACCCTAAACCTCCTAAATTCCCAGCCATAATTCTCGTCCTAAAACATCCCATTTCTTGTTGGATTTTGTGTATTATTTTTGTGTCATCGTCTTGGTATCGTAATTAGGTCTAGATTGGTTTGTTTATTGATTTGAGTTGTATTTTTGTTTATTTCAGTTTATTTATTTTATTTGAGTCATTAGAGTAGGATTGAATCCTCCCTTAATTGACGTGTTCGATCTAGAAGCCTTTCGCGCGTCTCTTGTATCCTGTACAAATTGTCCGGGTTACATCATAAATTTGGCATCAGAGTCACGTCAGCTCTGTTGTTCGTGGTTCAATCCTTCGTGTCTTTTATTTTCTTACGTGTCAATCGAGTTGTAATAGTTTAGTTGTTCATAGAATAAAAAAAGAAATCTGAAAAAAATGAGTTTCGGTAAAAAAAAAAAAAGAAGTAGAAGAAGACAATTTGTTAAAAAAAATTGTATATTAAAAAAATGAGAGATCCGATAAAAAACAAAAATTCTATTCATAGTATTTCCTTTTGAGTCCTATTTTATTTTTGGTACTTTCCTTTTAGTACTAGTTCATAGTTGGTAGTTACCTTGTGAGTCTTGTTTTATTTTTGGAACTTTCCATCTAGTATATTCTTTAGTTGGTAATTTCCTTTTGAGTTGTAATTTATTTTTTGTTCTTTCTATCTAGAGTCTAGTCTAATTAAGGTATTTAGATTGTGTCACACTAGTGGTACACACATCCAAATTACCTTCCTTCCTTCTTAGTTTCTTATTTCTTTTTCTTTTCTAGTTCTTCCCTTCTTTCCTTAGGATTTATTTTTGGATTCCTATTCTATTTGGGAACTTCAAAAATACATCTAATTCTTTCCTTATCTTGATTTCTTCCATTCCAATCTTTTCAAACCTTCCACATACTCCCAAACACCCATAATTTTCATCCATCACACTTAAAGGGTTTGAAAATCTGCCATAGTTCACCTACACCACTTATCTACAGCAATATACACCATCCGGACCATACACCCACGCACCCATGCACCATCCGGTTCATACACCACAAACCACTCATACTCCGTACAGCCGTACACTATATACACCAAATTCTCACTATCTCTATACTAACAACAAGACAATCATCCCCGAGTTTGAAGGTATACACGATCCCGATGCATACTTTCATTGCGAACAGAAAGTAGACAATATTTTTGAGTGCTATGATTTTCCAGAGCCAAAAAAGGTGCAGCTTGCATCTTTGGAGTTTAAAGGTTACGCAGCAACATGGTGGGATTCCAGCAAAATCGGTGCCACCGAGACTGTCTTCCACCCATCGATTCATGGCGAGAGCTGAAAGATGAGATGCAGAAACACTTCATTCCAGGCCACTACCAATGGGAGCTAGAGAAAAAGCTACTAAATCTAAGGCAAGGAAAAAATAGCGTAGAGGAGTACTACAACAACATGATTGAAGCCATGAGATGAGCTGATGTGGAAGAATATCCAGAAGACACAATGGATAGATTCCTAGCTGGTCTATGAAGGACAATCCGAGAAAAGGTAGCATTATATCACTACGAGGAGTTGGAAGACATGGTGTAATATGCTAAACAAGTTGAGAGACGTTTGAGATGTTTTGCACCACAACCCAGTCATAGGCCCGAGCCTACAACACCCGTACCCGCATGGCCTACCTAAATAATTCGGTCATCCGTTGCTACACCGACACCACCTACATGGCCAAGTCAGCCCATGCCACCGCCTTCTACTATCCCGACCGATGTCAAATCCGAGGTAAAGGTTGCCAAAGTCAAGGAAGAAAATATGGAGATCAATGTCGAGATACCAATTGAGATAGTCACCATTTCAGAGGTAACAATTTCAGTTGAAGCATCTCTGGAAGAATTGATAGATGTTGCTACTTGTGAAAATGATGAAGAGAAGGTTGATGAAGAGCTAAATCTAGAGGATTCGGTTCATGAAGAATCTACATTAGAAGCGGATCAACCTTTGAGTGAAGAAGAAAAAGAGGTGAAGAGCGAGATCAACTTGGAAATGGTTGAAGATCATAAGGAGCTCGATCAACCTAGCATAGAGAAGCCGCTGATTTCTAACATTTTTTTATCAACCATGTACTCTTAATGTCATTATTTTACAGGTTGCTAAAGATGTGCCAGATGATATTATTGAGCCACCAAAAGAGTTTGATGATCAGTTCGTGTTCGTTTTCGATCCAGGCCGTTCGAATTTGAGGATGAATTCTTTTCAAAAGGAGGGGAATGATGAGACCATGGCAAGCATCAAATCGGTCTATCCAAAGCTGCCATTAAAGGATCCCAAAATTGTTACTCTATTAATAATTAAAGATTGGAGATCAAGATTTGAATAACAATACATGATGATCAAAAGAGTTGAAGATGAAAGCAAGAAGAATGGACGTGCACGTGTGCGAGTGTGCATGAAGATGTCGACGTGAAGATGCATACGTGCATGGAGCTGATTTTGACCCTTTAATTAATTTAATTAGGGGTTGAATTTTATTTAGACTATAGTATTTATTTAATTAATTTAGACGATAGGTTAGATCAGATTTTATTTAATTATTATGTTAATTTCCATCCCTTATTGAATAAGTTTGACTAGAATTGTATTTAAGACAATTTCCTACCTTGAATAGAATTCTAGTTTAAGGAATTTCCTAGTATAGTTAGAGATCCTTTTTGGATCAGATTTTTAGGCCCTTTTTCTTCATATTTTCGTTCCCTTAAGGTCTATAAATAGAAGAACCATGTTACATTGATATTTTAAACATTATTGATTAAATTCTCCTTTGTGTAAAATTGTGTCTCAGATATTCAAAGCTTTTGTGTATTTTTCTTCTAAAATATTCATTCTTGAAGCCTAGTAATTTCAAGTCTTACATCAAGGGAACGTTCTAATTCATACGAGGAATTAGGGTGAACTCGCTCCCGAAGAACAACTTTGAGATTCATTTTTGTCGAACAAGATACGCGGAGATTAATCAGGTTGCAATTCAACACACATCAACATCGACGCCACCATCTTTGACGTCTTCCAACCTCCCAACAACATCCATAACATCATTCCTTATCTAAGACCTGATTGTTTGTCGATCATCAAGGGTTCAAATCCATACAAGTCCAATTCATCGTGTTCTTCATCTATACCGTAAGTACACCAAAATTCTAACATATCCTATCTACTCCTAGCTTTTCTTCACCATCACACACACCCTAAACCTACTAAATTCCCAACCATAATTCTCGTCCTAAAACAACGCCTTTCTTATTAATCTTTGTGTATTATTTTTGTATCATCGTCTTGGTATCGTAATTAGGTCTAGATTGGTTTGTTTATTGATTTGAGTTGTATTTTTGTTTATTTCAGTTTATTTATTTTATTTGAGTCATTAGAGTAGGATTGAATCCTTCCTTAGTTGACGTGTTCGATCTAGAAGTCTTCCGCGCATCTCTTGTATCCTATACAAATTGTCCACCAAAAGAGATTGATGATTAGTTCGTATTCATTTTTGATCCAGGTTGTTCGAATTCGAGGATGAATTCTTTTCAAGAAGAGGGGAATGATAAATCCACGACAAGCATCAAATCGGTCCATCCAAAGCTGCCGATAAAGATTTTTACTCTGTTAACAATTAAAGATTGAAGATCAAGATTTAAATAACAATACATGATGATCAAGAGAGTTGTGTCACAAGCATGCACGTTGGAGGCGTTTTGGACGTGCATGGCTTGCATGGGAGTTTTCATCCTCCTTAGTTATTTAATTAAGCGATTGATTTTATTTTAGACTATAATATTAATTAGATTATAATATTTATTATTTTGGATTAGAAATTTATTTATTTTTTATGTAATTTTCTTTCATAGTTGAATAGGTTTGAATTTAAGGCAATTTCCTACCTTGAATAGAATTCTAGTTTAGGTATTTTTCTAGTATAGTTTGGAGACCTTTTTGGATCATTTTTTTAGGCCTTTTTAGCCTAAATTTCATTATCCCTTAGTCTTATAAATAGGGGAACCATGTTATATTGATATTTTAGATATTATTAATTAAATTTGCCTTTGCATACAATTGTGTCTCAAATATCCAAAGTCTTTTGATTGTTTTCACTCAAAAATATTCATTCTTGAAGCCTAGCAATTTCAACTCTTACATCAAGAGAACGTTCTAATTCACACGAAGAGTTAGGGTGAACTCGCTATCGAAAAACAACTTAGAGATTCATTTTCATCGTACAAGATACGCTGAGGATTAATTGGGTTGCAATTCACAACACTACCACCTTCTATCTTTATCAAACGACATCCTACATCATCCATCATCATCCGTAACATCATCCCAATATCAAGACCTAATCGTGTGTCGATCATAAGGGTTCAGTTCCTTACGTGTTCAATTCATCGTGTTCGTCATCTATACCGTAAGTACTTCATAGCTTTATCATACCTTATCTATTCAAGCTCTTCTAAACCCATTACACACATCCTAACCATCCCATATCCATCCTTCAATCCATCGATCCAATTTAGTCCCTTTTATTTGGATTTGTGTTCTATTTTTGTATCGTAGTCTAGAGGTCTTAATTAGGTCTAGTTCCTCTTCTATATTGTTTTCAAGTTGTTTATCATTTAATTCAGATTATTTTCGTATTTGATTCATTAGAGTAGGGTTGAATCATTTCTTAGTTGGCGTGTTCATTCCTAGAAGTCTTCCGCGCATTCTCGTATCCTGTACAATTTGTCCGGGTTACATCAATTACATTAGGTTTTAGATGCATTTATTGTAGTATTTATGGTAATGATTTGTTGTTGTATTTATGGTTAGGGTTTCTAGTTTTTGGAAATTTTGGAATTTGAGGCTGTATAATTTATATCGGCAAAGTGTCGCACATTTATCGACAAACACACTGATTCAGATCTATTAAGTTCAGAATGGATACCGACCTGAATGATATTTTCACAGATGAGTATGACAATGAAAATGAATCCCTAAACCCCGATGGTGATGAAATGGATAATTCTGCTTTGTGTTTAGAGTTGGAGGTTAAATGGTTGTCGGCAACAAGGTGGAAAGTGTAGACCAAGCATATCTACTATATTGTGAGTATGGTAGACGTTGTGGTTTCAGTGTGAGGAAGAGAGACCAGACATACTATCATGCAACAAGAGAAATTAGATCCAAAGTGTTAAGTATGACGTGTTCCAGATGATGTTATCACTTCGCTGATAACATCGCGATCAATGTCATATCTAATGTTGTCCGTCATTCTCGTCACACCGAGTATAACACTCAGATCTCTAACCTTATCCTTTCCTAGTATTTTGGATTAATTTATTTTAAATTAATCTTAATAAATTTTTATTTTTGTCACATATCATTTTCCACGATTTAAGGGATTTATTAGATATTTTATTTTGAATTAAAACGTGGATTATGCTTGATTTTGACTAGGTCAGAATCTGTTCTGAGTTTCAAGGGATGTGATGTTCCCCACTTCATCTTTGATACTAACCGTTGCAGAGAACGTGGGTAGCTGGAGTAACCACCATTGTTACACGATGTTGAAGAACGTGTGCCACACAGTGCAGATGACGGTTATCTCGAGTCCAGTTCAGCAGGGGTAGTGGAAGGTGGTAGTTTTGCATCCAACTCATCAAGGATCGTGGAGAAACTACCTAGCCGAGATGGAGGAAGTATTTAAGGTCTCCTTAGACCTTAAAGTCATTCATGCAAGCAGGTTATCACCGTGGTTTGTGAGAAGCTCTGAATCGTGCATCTAATGTCATTTCTGAAATCCAAAACATCTTCCTCGACATCTGCCTAGCGTCCCAATCAGCTGGAGACTTTCATTCCAGTTGTGTGTGTAGATTAGATAGTCAACTTTGAGAAGTCTAGGATTTAGAGTGACTTGTTGTAATCTATCTATGTGTTTAGATAGGTTTGTTTTTGAGTGATTATTCGAATGAGTGAAGCTAGGATAGTCCTCTGTATGTTTTATGATGTGTTATTAAGGGAGTGAACCAAGACAACATCTGCACTATTTTTGTTTATCACTTATGATAGTGAATTTCACCTTGAGGCAATCACACACCGTAAGGAGTGTGATTTAAAATTTAATTTCTGCAAAGTGTTGTTTACGTTTCCGCTGCATATTGAAGGCAATGTGGTAACACTAGCTTCAGCATTATATTTAAATTTGCAATTTACATCCATATTTACATTGTTTCAGGCAACAGATTCTAACACAAAGAATTCAAATGTTCATGCGAGGGTATTCACAATGATTGCAGATCAAAACAAACAATTTCTATTTATAAGAAGCAGAATACAAGAACAGACTGTAAAGTGAGGATTCGACTTGTGAAGGAAAAGCGGGAAGAAGGCTCTTTTGTGGATTGTTCAGAAATTTGACAAGGATCACAACCACGAGTTGGCTCCCATTGATCAAAGTTATTTGCTGCGGTCCGCTCGACACTTATCCCACGCTAAACAATCATTAGTTGAGGCACTGAAATCAGTAAGCATTAGGGTGAATCGTGCATGCCATTTTTTTCGAAAGAATTTGGTGGCCCACAGAATACTGGCTTCACTAGGAGGGATATCTATAATCAGCTGGCATCCCAAAAGCTGAAAACCAACATCGAGAATGTTGATACACACACTCTAGTTCAATATTTTGTTGCTCAATCCGTGAAGGAGCCATATTTTTATTGGAACACACAATTAGATGATGAATGCCGACTTATGAACTTTTTTTAGGGACTCTCGCAGTCTTATTCACTATGAGAAATTTGGGGACGTATTGTCCATTGACACAACATATAAGACAAACAAGTATGATTTGATATGTGCACCATTTGTCGGCATCGACCACCATGATTAGTCTATAATTTCATATATATTTTGGGTTGATTTTAATATATTTTTGCAGCATTACTCACCCCATGATCAGGTTTTGTGGAAGAATTCGTGTCTTGTGGATGATTACAGGTTGTTGACGTGGAAGTGGAGATATTGGCATTATTTTTGGAGTTTTTGAACTCAAGTTGATTGAAGAAAAGATGGAGAGTCTGGAAGGCAGTCAGTATGAGCATACTGATTGGATGGATCTACGAGAAAAAACTTGTTGAGCTAGACTATGCGAGTATTGGGCTGAAGCTAGCGGATTTTAACAAGTTATTGGGCCCGGGCACGTTTTGGATCCCTTATTATTGTTGGACTCAGTTTTTTATATTATTTCCTAGTTAGACTAGGGTTAAGACTCTATTTCCTTAATTAAAGATTTGTATTTAAAGACTTCTAGATAGAGTATGAAACTATCCCAGAATCCAGATTCAGGCTAGAGACGCAAGATTATTTTCTATAGATTATTTCTAGCTTTGAACATCGTTCTTTTCATCGTTATTTTCTCAAACAATCTTTGGAGTTCGAATCCAGTTATGAATTCGAGCTAAGCGCGTTCTAATTCCGATAAAGATTAATGAAGCCCTACCATATTTATTCTGTGAGATCTAATTCATTCTTATACTTTAATTATATGCTTACATCTGTGATTCTTTGTGTTTAAGGTTGTTAATTGTTTCAGTTTTGCTAGGTAGTTCCAAATATTTAATAATTCGAGATTAATTATTAGCCAATTCAATCGGTCATCCGTAATTGTGGTTTAGGTTTAATTAGTGGTAAATTGATTCTTCAGAATCAAGGAAAGAGCAATCTTAATTCGACGATCCTGTGTCAGAGTTATTTGGTTTAGAATCGGGTTTCTCTAGTGACTAAATCTATCAACTCATTAAATCTATAGAGTGTCTCTTACGCTTGTCAGTAGATTAGGGAAATAATTGGTGAAGTGTCTTCCTAATTATCAAATAATTAAGGAGAAATAAGATCACATCATAAGTGTCTTCGGTGGTTATAACTGATTTGCATTCATGAATTAAAGTTATCATTGCATCGATGAGCGGAATAATTAAGTTAGGGTGGAGTTAATTGGAAGCCGGAATACTTTTATATTTGTGAAGAAAACTTACTCTCTGGTTAATTGCTTTTATTTTCATTTTTACATCATAACAAAGATATTCGTTGGTAAGGTTTGGTTACTTGCAGACTGAAGTGTTAGGAAATTCTCATCAGTCCTTTGGGAGATGATCTTGCTTGCTACTATTCTGGGTAGTGTGGGCATACCGACTGCATGTCGGATTATTTTTGGTGAAAAATGACGCACTAAATTTTGGCGCCGTTGCCGGGGATCAATTTTTAAGCAGTGATTATTCTAATATTTTGGTTTGCCATTTTTCATATTTTTTTTCTAGTGCATGACTTGATCCTCACAACACAGAAGTCTAGAATTCAATCTAGAACCGAAGAGGACTTTACGACAGTTTAGGAAGTTTGCAAGAGAGTCTAAAGACGCGTCCACATCTGAACCAGAACATTTTGATATTGATCAACTGTTCGAAGAAGATATGACTCTCAATCAAGTACTTAGCAAGAACTTTAGATAAAGGAGTTGGGTCACCACAGAAATAAACCTCTCTGCATTGTGCTGCCTACTATAACTCAGAATTCTAAAATAAGGCCTAGCTTTATTCAAGTTCTACCCAAGTTCGACGATTTACCTGGAGAAAGTGCACATAAGCACCTGGCCGAATTTGATCTAGTTTTCTCTACTTTATGCCCTCAAGGTTTTTCTTCAGATAATTTGAGGTTACTGACTTTTTCTCATACTTTGCAGGGCAAGGCTAGAGATTGGCTGTTTGATCTCCCATCGGGTTCTATTTTCACTTAGAATGAGTTGAATGAACAATTCTTACTCAAGTTCTTTCCTGAATCAAGAGCTGCAAACCTAAGGATGGCGATCAGCAGCATTAAGCAGAAGCAGAATGAGAGTTTAGCTGATTACTGGGAAAGATTCCAGCAATTGTATCGAAAATGTCCAGACCACAGGTTCTCTGAATATCAATTGCTCACTAACTATTTTTATCGTGGTATGTCGACTTTTGACAGGAAAATTGTTGATGCTGCTAGTGGAGGATCTTTAACTAACAAGACCTTAGCAGAGGCAAAATAACTCATTATTGATATGGTCTCTGGTGGCCAGCAATATGAAGATGAAGATGATGATGATAGATACCGGCCTGTAAAAAGAGTTGAGCGAGCAAAAAATTCAGGTGTCAATGAGAAAATTGATGCTCTAACTTCTTTGGTTAGAGGCCTTGCTGTGGCACAAACTCAAAATGTCTACTATGGAGTTTGTTCGGAGAATGGCCACTTTACTGATTCTTGTTCTACTTTGCAAGATCCTTCAACTGAACAAGCATGTTATGGATCCGGCGATGCACAACAAGATGCCTTGAGATGGAGAAAGTATGATCCATACTCGAACACATACAACCCAGGTTTGAGGGATCATCATCATTTTGGTTGGAAGCAGCCAGAGCACAAGATGCCAGGAGTTTTACCTCAGAGGCAGCCGCAGGGTGGTTAGTATGCACATACCGATCGTGTTGCGCCAAGTATGAATGATATCATGAAGTGTTTAGAGCAGAGCAGTGCACTCGTCAATAGTCTAGTGCAGAGTCAAAAGGCCTTCCAACAAGAGACACAAGTTACTTTGGGGAGTATGGGCACTGAAATCACCCAACTCGCCACTCAATTGAACAAGATACAAGCGAATCAAGGAAAACTTCCATCCCAAACTGAAATGAACCCAAAAAGGAATGTTAGTCCTGTCACGTTGAGAAATGGGAAGGAGTTAGCTAATTTGGAAGCTAAGAAGAAGGATAAAGAACTAGAGAGCACGCTAAAGTGAAAAAGAAAGAGTCCAAGGCAGAGGAAAAACAACATGTCGAATCTGTTCCTCCCAAGGTAAGTATGGAACCAAAAATTTGTAATTCTCAATCGCTGATTGTAGCACCTTTCCTTTCCAGGTAGGTTCAAAATAAGAAGGAGGATGATGAAAAGGAAATCCTCGAGTTGTTCAAGAAGGTAGAGATTAATTTACCTTTGATTGATACTATTAAGCAAGTTCCCAGGCACGTAAATTTTTTGAAAGAATTGTGTGCTAAAAAGATGAGATATGGGAAAGATGTGATGATTAAAGTTGGTGAGAATGTTTCTACTGTTATTCAAAGAAAATTGCCACAAAAATGTAGGGATCCTGATATGTTTACTATTCCTTGCATTATTGGTAGTAAGAAGGTTGAGAGAGTTATGCTAGATTTAGGCGCATCCATCAATATTATGCCTCTTTCTATGTATAAGGATTGCAATTAGGTCCTATGAAAGAAACTCGTGTTATCATTCAGTTAGCTGATAGGTCTAATGCATATCATCAAGGTATGGTTGAAGATGTTCTGGTGAAAGTTAATGAATTGATTTTTCCTGTGGATTTTTACATAGTTGACATGGATGATTCTTTATCCGCACATAGATCTCTGATTCTCTTAGGAAGGCCATTCATGAAAACTGCTAGAACAAAAATTGATGTTAATAAGAGTATGCTTAGCTTTGAATTTGATAGTGATATTGTTACATTTAATATTTTTGAAGCTATGAAGCATGCTGAGGATCTTGAAGCTTTATATATGATTGATATTGCAGATCAGTTAGTTAACGATTTTGTTGAGAATCATTTAAGGGAAGATACGTTGGAGCAGGTACTATTTGGTGGGATGATTGACACCACTGCAGTAACGGGAGAAGATGAGGAGATTCGAGATATCATCATGTAGCTGTATACTACCAGTGAGTTTTCCACATGGCATCTGTCAAGCAGTATGCCCATACCAACCAACTCAGAGCCGATTTTGCCATCTGTTTTGAAAGATCTAGTGTTGGAATTGAAGGTGCTTCCAGAGCATCTGAAATATGTTTTTTCTGGGAGATCAAGACACGTTGCCTGTCATCATCAGTAATACTCTTTGCAAAGAGCAAGAAGTAAGTGTTTGGGTCAGTCCTCATGGAACAGTAGAGATTCAAAGTCTTAGCACTCATGAGTTTTTGAAAGTAAATGGTCAGTTGCTCAAGCCATACTATGCGGGGATGGAGACTACTTTCGATGGGGTAGATCTGGCTATTCTCAAAATTATCTCGTGATCGAGCTATGATTGTGTCAAGCCTTGAACATTAAATAAGGGTGCTTCTCGGGAGGCAACCCGAGCATTTATTTGAATTTATTTTTTTCTTTTATTTAAAAATAATAATAATAAAAAAAATCCCTAATCAGATTTATCGAGTCCTAATCTCTCTCTTAGCAGAAGGGTCAGCGTCTTCTCGTCTCGCTGGATCGAGAGAAAGCTAGATGACCTCAATGATCAACTTGCTGCTATTGAACAGGTCGTAATCAACTTTTCCTAATCTCCATCTTCGTGATTGCCCTATAGGGAGCTTTCTACATCTCTCTGTCTAGTTTTTGTTTTCTATTTATTTGTTTTTATTTTGTGTCGATCTTCTCCTTTGTACAGTGAGGACACTGTGTTGTCTAAGTGTAGGGGGAGAGTTTGTGTGTTTTTACAGTTTCTTTTTAAAAAAAATCTTTTCTTTGGTTTAGTTTGTCGAATAATTGGCATACTTGAGATGGATTGCCTGAGAAGAAGGAGTATGATATGGGAATGGTCTTGAATGGATGGTTTCTTTCTTGTGATTAAAATGTGCATGTGCTCGTATGTGTTCTTGGATGAAGAAGTGTGCAAAATTTTTGAAGGTTTATAAATTGTGAGACTTGAGCCTGATGAGTATGATATATATATGAGAAAGCTCAATTCATTTTCTTGCTGAGTGTATCGTACTTGAATGTTGGATTTCTGATTTGCCCAATTTCCTTAGTCACACCGCTTTTGAGTATCTTTACATGAAAATGATTAAAGTAGTTAGGACTACCTATTGTTTTGGCTTGAATAAATTATCCATGCCCTTAATTATCCATTAGTGAGCTCGTTGTGCCTAATCCATTCCTTTTTTTATTATAAATAGCCACTAAATAATTAAGCCTTAGCCGTTTTGGCTGCTCTTGTCCCATGAAAACATGTAAGTTATATTGATTTGTGTTGAAAAGAGTTTAAAGTCTACTTGAAGATATTTGGTACTGGAGAGCTGAAAGGTGTGTATATATATATCTATTCTATTCCAATAAAATAAAAGAATCCAAGATAAAAAAAGAAAAAAAAGAGAAAAAATAAAGCAAATAAGGAATAGAAAGAACATGGAGAAGGAAGGGGCTGTGCTTAATTGATATCATTTCTTCTATTGCCCTGTATTATTGGAAGCCATCACACAATATGGGTTTTGTTGATTTAGTTGAGAAATTGCAGATGACTTGGTAAATGTGTTCCGGTATGCTTACATGCTTTCAATTATTTGAGTCATTTCATCCTTTTATCCTACCTATGCACCATAGCCCCATTACAACCCGTCCAAAAATACCTTTTGATTTGTGCATAGATCTCATTTGCATGGTAAAGATTTTGACATATGGGCAAATCCATGTTTTAAAGCATCAAGTTACGAATTGTGTGAATTAAGCTCTGTCCCTATTTTCTATTGAGAGAACTTGAGTGAACCTTGGTGAGATAGGATTGATTTTGCATATTTTTGACTTGAATAAAAAGCATGTGTACAACTTTATGAAACAAGAGATTGGTTTGTGGTCTGTGGATGGTTGTATCTTGCCTCTGACTTTGATTATTTTCCGTTTAAGGTTGCTAATGATTGGCTTGTCATCTGAGTCTTTTTAGAGTGTATCTTTTGTTTAGTCTTGCTCGAGGATGAGCATTATCTAAGTGTGGGGGGGGGGTTGGACTAGGCTATTATTTCATATATATTTTGGGTTGATTTTGGTATATTTTTACAACATTACTCACCCCATGACCAGGTTTCATGGAAGAATTCATGTCTTGTGGATGATTGCAGGTGGTTGACATGGAAGTGGAGATATTGGCATTGTTTTTGGAGGTTTTGAACTCAAGTTGATTGGAAAAGCTGGAGAGCCTGGAGGACAGTAAGTATGGGCATACTGACTGGATGGATCTACGAGAAAACGTTTGCTGAGCTGGACTATGCGAGTATTAGGCTGAAGCTAGCGGATTTTCACTAGTTATTGGGCCTGGGCGAATTTTGGATCCCTTATTATTGTTGGACTCAGTTTTTTATATTATTTCCTAGTTAGACTAGGGTTAGGACTCTATTTCCTCAATTAAAGATTTGTATTTAAAGACTTCTAGATAGAGTAGGAAACTATCCTAGAATCCAGATTCACGCTAGAGACGCAAGATTATTTTCTGCATATTATTTCTAGCTTTGAACAACATTCTTTTCATTGTTATTTTCTCAAACAATCTTTGGAGTTCAAATCCAGTTATGAATTCAAGCTAAGCGCGTTCTAACTCCAATGAAGATTAATGAAGCCCTACCATATTTATTTTGTGAGATCTAATTTATTCTTATACTTTAATTATATGCTTGCATCTGCGATTCTCTGTGTTTAAGGTTGTTAATTATTTTGGTTTTGCTAGGTAGTTGCAAATATTTAGTAATCTGAGATTAATTAGTATCCAATTAAGTTGGTTATCCGTAATTGTGGTTTAGATTTAATTAGTGGTAAATTAATTCTTCAGAATCAGCGGAAGAGCAGTCTTAATTCAACAATCCTGTGTCAGAGTTTGTTGGTTTTAAATCGGGTTTCTCTAGTGTCTAAAGCTATCGACTCATTAATTCTATAGAGTGTCTCTTACGGTTGTTAGTCGATTAGGGAAATAATTGGTGAAGTGTTTTCCTGATTATCGAATAATTAAGGAGAAATAAGATCACGTCAGAAGTAACTTCGGTGGTTATAACTTATTTGCATTCATAAATTAAAGTTATCATTACATCGATGAGCGGAATAATTAAGCTAGGGTGGAGTTAATTGGAAGCCGGAATACTTTTACATTTTGAAGAAAACTTACTCTCTTTTTAATTGCTTTTATTTTCATTTTTACATCATAACAAAGATATTTGTTGGTAAGATTTGCTTACTTGCAGACTGAAGTGTTAGGAAATTCTCGCCGGTCCTTTGAGAGATGATCATGCTTGCCGTTATTCTAGGTAGTGTGGGCATACCAACTGCGTGTCGGATTATTTTTGGTGAAAAATGACACACCACACCACATGCGGAATGTTATGTTTGGGCTGACGTTCTTGTCAAACGAGAACACAAGTTCTTTCGAATGGCTTTTTCAGACGTTTCTTGAGTCGATGTATGTAAAAGAGCCTACTATAATCTTTTCTGACCAAGGTGATTCTCTCATTCGTGGTATTGATGCCACTTTTAGGACAGCTAGCCACCGACCTTATCAATAGCATATTAACTGAAATGCTCCTTCCCATTTTGGGTCATTGAATGGGAATAATGAGTTCAAGAGGCGAGGCATCACTGCATGAATGGTGCAGAGGATGAAGCAGAATTTGAGAGTTGTTGGAGTTCTATGATTGGATCATATTTTCTAGTAGATAATCGATGGTTTGCCGCTATGTATAAGCTACGAAGACGATGGGATTCATGTTTTATTAACAACTCTTTTAGTGATGATCTGTTGGTGACATCACGAAGTGAAGCCACCAACAAGGTTTTAAAAGATCTCATAGCCAAAACGTCATCGTTGATTGAGTTTGTTCAACAATTCCAGCAAGTTGTTACTGATGGACGTGTAAGAGAGAGTAGTGATGACTTCTCTAATATTGGTAGCCCTGGACTCATTGTAGGCAATAGTTTACTACTGTCACAAGTTGCGAAGAGGTTGACTCATAATGTGTACAAACATTATGAAAATCAGCTTACTTCTATGGTAGTTGTTGCCATCATAGAACGATCGGTGAACGCTGATGCCATTGACCTTGTTTACAAAGCTGCTTCCCAACCACATATGCAGAGGATTAGGTGTGTTGAAGTCAATAAAGCCTCCCACTTTGCAACTTGTTAATGTCGTATGTGGGAAACTAATGGCGTGGTATGTCGCCACATATTCCGAATTTATTTAGAGATGAATATTACTCGATTACCAAATTGTTATTTTTTACGGTGATGGTCGAAACAGAAGAAGCTTAGGCATCCGTCGATGATTGGTGTATATCGCAATTTAGAAGGGGTAAATCTAGTAGCCAGTATTATTTTTGTTAATTATATGTTGAGACTAACCCATGAAGTGGCTGGATTGTCAAAACAAAGCATTCAATGTCGAGAAAATGTGGTGTCCGGAATCATTTGAATAAAGAAAGATGTGTTGGTTGCCTTAGAAAATGCAACTAGCAATGTTGGTAATCGTGAAGTTGATTACGTGACAATGCCAATTCAGGATCCTCCTTCCCGTAAGCGACGTGCAAGAAAGAGTGCGGCAGTGCCTACTTCGCATTGGCAGTAAAAAAAGTAGAAATCTAGTAAGAATTCGAGCAAGCAAATATGTGAAGGTATGCACCTACTAGTCTATTCATTATTATGGTCAACGCTAATTCATAATGTTCATTATTTATTTTTGTTGTCTCTATATCAGATGCGGATAGCTCTCAGCAAGACCTTTCTAAATGTCATCCCCCAAAGAACACATGTAGGACTCCTTTAGCATCGTTTGCCGAAAATAATCCTGTGATAGAGAGTTAGAGTTTTTTTAAGGACAACAACTTAGGCCGATTTGGAAAAGAGGACAAATTTATTGCGGGCCGAAATTTAAGGACATTAACATTTAAGTATTGCGTCCGTAGGTCAATTTTCAGCCCGAACGGGCTACGGAGGCCAATTTTCAGCCCAAACGGGCCGAAATTTAAGGACATTAACATTTAAGTGTTGCGTCCTAGCCCGTTCGGGCTGAAAATTGGCCTACGGATGCAACACTTAAATGTTAATGTCCTTAAATTTCGGCCCGCAATAAATTTGTCGTCTTTTTCAAATCGGTCTAAGTTGTTGTCCTTAAAAAAACTCTAACTCTGTGATAGATTGTGCAGTTTGGGTAAGTAAAATGCAACATTGGTTGGTTTGTTGTCTAATAATGTATTTTATTCATGAGTTTATAACGATCATTTTACGTCGTACATATTTTGTAGGATGAGGTTAATATTGGATCCCAAAGATCTGTGAATGACTCATTGGATGAGCCCATCAACATAACTTCAATTTTTCAGGTAATATATTGCTGAGGGTTTATGTATGATTAATGTTTAGGGGGAAGTCACATCCGTATGCAATCTGCCGCTAAAATGACAATATCTTATTGATATTCTAACAGTGTATTGGCTCGTGATCTATGTACGTTCATGTTGCAGGCTTCTACTTTATGCTTTATGCTTTTACAGGTTTAGGGTTGGGCTAGGGTATAGGGTTTAGTGGTTTGTCACATCCGCCTGCAATCTACCGATAAAATGACAATATCTTGTCGATATTCTAACAGTGTATTAGCTCATGATCAATGTACATTTATATCATAGACTTCTACTTTATGCTTTATGCTTTTATAGGTTTATGGCTAGTCTAGGGTATAGGGTTTAGTGGTTTGTCACTTCCGCCTGAATTCTGCCGACAAAATGACAATAGCTTATCGACATTCTAACAATGTATTGGCCCGTGATCTATGTACGTTCATGTTGCAGTCTTCTACTTTATGCTTTTACAAGTTTATGGTTGGTCTAGGGTATAGGGTTTAGTGGTTTGTCACATCCGCCTGCATTCTGCCGATAAAATGACAATATCTTGTCGACATTCTAACTTTCCATATCACCATACTAATTTGTGATTCCATGCAAGCTAATAGGATGGATGACAACTCATTTGCCTGTGGCATTTTCTTTCTATAGTTAATAAGGGATCATGGTGAATCTTCAATCAAATTGGAAACATATTTTATTATGGAACAACCTTCGAGGAATTGTATATTTCTCTATTTGTCATGTTGTGTACTCTTGTAAACATATTTTATTATGGAACAATTTTAGTTTTGCCATTTGTACGAGGATATGTTCGTTTATAAATTGAACCTTAACCATTTTCAATCAAAGTGCAAGAACGATGGATGATATACCACGACCTAACTCCATCAAACAAGATGATGTGTTCTATGTCGAGCCATGGACAAGGGACGTTGAGTCCTTTGTCCTACACCAGCTATACAAAACCCATACCGTGAAGGGTTTATGGCACCTAAAGGGTGACGAATACAATTCTCATTACTTCAAAGATGCAGCACACGAGCTCTTTATGAAATGCGATGTTTTACTCACAATACAACAATTTCATGAGAGTTTCGCACAGTGGAGGCTGCGTTTTGAATGCTTCAGTTTTTGTTTAGGAATGCAAACCTCTCCTATCCCGCATACTGATTTGGTTAGTCTACTCAACATAGAATGGTGGGAAGCAGCGTCGGTAAAATGATCCTATTTATTAGAGCCAAAAATTAATAATTAACCATACATAATTAGGGTTAAGGTTGTGCTAACATATTTTACTCATTACTGTACTAATATCACCCGTTTTGTCTGGCCTACATGGAGGAGGGCGAAGAGAACTTTCATATCATCAAGGCCTTATTTGAGATCGTGGATGAAGAAGAGTCTGATGAGGTTCTCATACCAAAAGAAGCCGATGAGGGACATGTACCGCTACCTCCTTATATCGCTTTTAGATGATGATTGATGTCGTAGTTAGTGGTTTAGGGTTGTAGGATGAGTTTAAGTTGTATTCAAATTTTCCATTATGTAGACAATAAACTATCGATATTCGGCTGATACGATGGTTTATGATCTATGATTTGATTTTCTTTGAAAATACTATATTTCATAAAATTAACACTTGAATAATATAACATACCAATAAAGCATTAATGCAATCATAACATCAAGACAACAACAACAACAATAACATAATACAACCAACAAAGCATCATAATAATAATGAAAGTAGTGAACAAACCCTAAATTAAATTAATGATTGTTAAAAGTTTCACTGGGTCATGGCACCGTCGGTTTGTTGAAAAGTACATATAACTCTTCTCGTAATGGATCACCATTTTTGACATAGGCACAAGTAAGATAGTATCATTGAAAAAATAAATCCCATGTAGTCGGGGACATATGAAATCTATTGCTAGATTCGTCATAGGTGATGCTGCCCGGTGTATTAAAGCGAAGCCAGTCGATACACCTGAATCGTTCATAAAGAAAACCTAGACGTCACTTGTAAAATTCATAAAGAAGAGAAAGGTAGAACTCTTGATTGATCATTGGAAACACTCTTTGCATCATTGTTTTGTTGTTTAAGCTCCCACGAACCCATTCTCTAGTGAACGTCGTCTTGACGAGCTCCTCGACAAATCACTTTTCAACATCTTCTGTCCAAACTTTGCTGTAAAATAGGCTTTCTTGAGTCACCGGGGACATGTTTACTATATTAGGGTTTAGGGATTCAATAAAAAAATGTAGAGGTTGTGTGATATTTATGAGTAAAGTTATAGTACTCATATTACTCATATTGTCAATAGTTGTACAGCCCGTGACCTATTATCATTCTGTGTACTTTTTCTTTTTGATGTTTTGTTTTTTAATATAGGGGGAATCTTCTATCACACCATCCTGCCAATTGCCAACAAAGGGTCGAATAAAGTGACTTTTTTAGGGTTGGTCTAGGGTTTGCCATTTGTATGACTATTATTTATTTGTATCAATACCAATTACATGACACACTACTAGATAAAGTTTCATGGATTTGCATGTACAATCTCTCTATGCATGATTTATGATTTAATTTTCCAAGAAAATACTATATTCCATAAAATAAACACTTGAATAACACGATAAACCAAAAGTCTTTCACCTTAATCCGGCTCGTCTAGACATGATGTTTGAATATTCAGTCCTTGTACACGAGATGACGAACAATCCCACATCTCGGTTGCAAGCCGAGATGGCCCTCCTTCATAGGAGATTGAAAATAACTCTACTAACATTTCCCAATTGATTTCCCCTTCCATTATGTACATCAAGAATTTGGGCCTTATCTCTACAAACTCGAGCCAAGTTTCGGGGTGGTAAAGAACTTGATTCTTGGAATGGTCATATACAACATGCAGAAGTACAATAAGCCATTGGAATGTAATATAACGATTGCACCATTCTCATAGCTTGGATTGGTATTCTGACGGATCAATTTAGCGACATGGAAGAACTTGCTAGACACATTGGATCAACATTGCCACCTCATGATATCTCGGAGGCCAAAGACCTGCTCCCCGCCTCTCTATAAGTATCCGGAGGGTATATGTTTTGGCTAGTCGAGACCAAGGGGTTTTGTAGAATAAATCATTTTGAGATCGTCGTAGGTATGAAGGAATGGGAAATGCGAATGACCGACTCATTGTGATACTGGAAAAAAAGGTGAAGCGTGCTCTCCCCATCACAAATGAAGTCCCATTTTATAGCAATCAAATTACTCATATTGTTAATAGTTGTATAACCCTGTGACCTATTATCATTGTGTGTACTTATCTTTTTCGATGTTTTTGTTTTTAATATTACCGACAAAGGGTCGAAGAAATCGACAAGACCCATCAATATTGCAATGTGTGACATGTACGCTTTTGACCATAATAATAGACTATACATGCACCCTTCCCATCAATTATGATAGTTTGTGGACATAGTATCGTGGTTAAATCATCAAAGTTAATGACCATTAATCTTTCACAATATTAGTATCACTATAAATTGAGGGCGTACATCCTCACACAAAATAGGGTTTTTAACAAATTGAAAAATACTCACAATGTCTATACCATGTCACATTTCTCAAGAGAGAGCATTCTATTATGGTGTGTGGACACGAGAGGTTGACAAGTTTTGTCTGGCTGAACTTGTAATCTAGAAATGAAAAGGTGGGTAGGTTTCAGGATATGACGCTGATAATCTCAAATTCCTACCTTTTGTTCAAGAGCCAGTCAATTCGGTAAAGGGAGATCACATTTTCCTCAATTTGCTGAAGATCCGGGTCAAGCATTGGCACTGGCATTTTCACATGTTTGACCAACTCATTAAATATGTAGGTGAGGATGATTTCAATCCGCTTCGTAACAAGGTTGATACTACTATAGATGTTTGGGAAAAACTCAAAAGGATTGATCGAAACCTGTTAGCGTACATAGAAGAACCAGAGGAGATGTGGTTGTACCTCAAGGAGTTTTTCGACGTCAAGTAGTTTCTAGAAGAAGCCAAAAAAGCATCAGGTAGTGAACCTCCACCACCGGTTTCATCGGATGAGGAGTGAGGAATGTAATGTTGGATGTATGCAATCTATGGTTCTTATGTATGGATTAATGACAGTTTTATATATGTTTTTATTAGGTTTGTTTATTTGTGCGGATGTATGTTCGTATTAGGTATGTTTGTATTCGGTATATTTTAAGTATGTTTGTATTAGGTCAATGTTTATCGACTCTTTGTTTATTAGTTATCAATATGTTTTATATTATGTTTGTACTAGGTGGATTGGGTTTAGGGTGTAAATGAATATTCCTTCACATCCCCCACTTGATGACTTATAAAAATATTATATTTGCCTATAAATTGACTCGTGTACTGTGTATGGTTCAAGGTGAAGACTTTTACAGGGTTTCATGCTTTTACAGGTTTAGGGTTGGTCTAGGGTTTAGGGTTGGACTAGGGTTAAGGGCTGGTCTAGGGTTTGCCATTTGTATGGATGTTCTCACAACTTTCGAGAGAATATATTCTCTTATTTGTCACACCAGTGTCATATTGTATCAATAAGAATCACATGACACACCACTCTTGTGAATCTTTTATCACATCTGCCTGCAATCAGCCGATAAAGTGTCAAGACTTTGCCTATACGCTTTTACATGTTTAGGGTTTGGTTTAGGGTGAATCTTTGTCAATCACGTGACACACTACTCTTGTCAATATATTTTATTATGATTATGGGTCCTCTATAAATTGAACATAAACCCCTTTCAGTCAAACCCCATAAGAGCAATGGATGTACCATCTCCGGCCCCAATCAAACAAGATGATGTGTTCTATGTCGAGCCATGGACGAGGGATGTTGAGTCATTTGTCCTACACTAGCTATACAAAGTTCATGTCGTAAAGGGTTTCTGGAACCTAGGGGACAATAAATACAACTCTCATTATTTGGAAGAGGCAGCACATGAGCTCTTTATGAAACATGATGTTTTTCTCACAATGAAACTGTTTAATGAGAAGTTCTCAGAGTGGAGGCTGCGTTATGAATTGTTCAGTCACTGCTTAGGGCTGCAGACCCTCTCTAAACCCCTTCCGCATGCTGATTCAGTTAGTCTACTCAACCGAGAATAGTTGGTAGCAACGGAGGTAAGATGCTCCTATTTATTTCAGCTATTTGTACATAATAATTAACCGTACATAATTAGGGTTGGGATTGTGCTAACATCTTTGTACTCAATACCATACTAGTATAACCCACTTTGTCTGGCCTACATGGAGGAGGGCGATGAGAACTTTCATATCATCAAGGCCTTATTCGAGGTCGTGGAGGAAGAAGAATCTGATGACAACGATGATGGGAACACAAATCACAACATGCATGAGGTTCTCATCTCAAAAGAAGCCGATCAAGTTATACCGGCGGCACCTCCTATTGTCTGTTCCGGCAATGATGACACTTAGTTTGGATTAATTTAATCGTATTAACATCGTATTAAAGTATGTTTATGCATTTATGTTTAGTAGTCATTTAGGGTGGTCATATGATTTTAGGTAGTATTCACATTTTCCCTTTTGTTGCCGCTAAATTATCGATATACTGTCGAAACGAATTATACGTGCTTGAGTTATGGTTTAATTTTCCAACAAAATACAACACATTCTAAAAATAAATAATCATCCGAGTTACAACTAACAACTGTCACGATAACATAAGACAACTAACAACTATCACGATAACATAAGACAAGTAACAACTTTGACGATGAGTTATCGACTCTTTGACGATAAGTTATCGATGACTAATAAATTTACATGCCAAAAAACATTCGAGTTTAAGCATCGCCAATATATACAACAAATGTACAAAAAATAAACACCATCATCATCATATTGTTTGACAAAAAATAAACACCATCATCATCATAAACTTATGCATCAGTTGCCTTAGTCAGCTGCCCCCAAGTAAAAAGCTCTGCACACATTGCTTTCCTGCACTGCGTGCACCGCCCTGGATCAATCTCTGATAAGGGTGTTCATGATGTGAGGCACTCCAAGAACTTTATGGCCATGACTCCACAATTTGATTAATTTTGTTGTTAAGGCATGTAATCAACCCGTACAAGGTCCCATTCTTCGTTCAATGGCACCCTAGGTGATCTATTTTCGTAGACCTTCCCATAAGCACAAAGCTTTGGCAAATTATTATTTGCGTGAGAAAAATGCTACTCAGTTACAGACAAAGAAACCGATAGAGAATTATACACAACTATGGTATGGTTCATGATATCGAGCATGTACAGAATCCAGTGGTCTTCTCCTATATTAGCAATGTCAAAGACTCTGTCAACAGTCTTCCATGGCTTCCCACCTTGCCGTGGATAGTTTCCATCCATATACGACCTTATCTTATCAATAACACCATCAAGATTTTTGGATATCATATCTATTTGTAGCCAGTTAATTATACAAATACACATCAACTATACATGAGCAAATGTTCAACAAGAATCCATATCTATAAATCATTAACAAACTTACAGTGCCAAGATGCTCAGTCACTGTCCAATCATGTGTAAATGTATCTGGAAATTTCTTCTAAAAAATGATGACCATGTTGAGCAAAACATCACAATGCTACAATTGACAATTTAAAAAAATATCAACAAATTATGACGATAAGTAAAGGAAAATAACTTGTCCTTCTTTAATATGCTTACATCGTCAACCAGCTAAAGGGTACTCTTGTATATTCTCTGTAGCCATTTAGCAGTGGCCATTGTTTTACATTGGGTCGGCAATGGAATCACTCTGGCACATAGAGTTACATAAATTAATTAATGCATATATATTTTTGCAGAAGAAATAATTGAGGACATTACTTACTCTTGGTTTCCTATGTTCATGGCGATCCATTCATAACATGGCCTCACAGTTCGGATCGGATCCTCTATTGCATTTCCTATTCCATTTGGTGTTGCATAACTAGATTTTTTTTTTAATTTTTTTTAAAAAAATATTAATATACCCTAATTGGGGATGGATGAACCCTAAAGGGAAAATTTTAATTAAATAAAATCATAATAAATTAAAAATTAAAAAAAATAATTTTTTTTTAAAATGAAGGCTTGGAACAGGAAATGTGATAGGAAATGCAACAGGTGATCTAGTGTGCTCACAGTTGGCCATCTATATTCACGCACCGCTATATATTTGTCAGTCATAACTGCATCCAACCACGACACCTCTGCCTTTGACTTTTTCTTCCCCCCGTTGTTGTTTGTATATTTTCTTCTCCGTTTCGACCTTCTCAATCTTCATGGTAATCAATTATTGTGGGACATCAGCTGCAACACTATCGACAACCCCATCAAAGAAGCTCATATCAACATCATCAATATCATCATCAAAGAAAGCTATTATATTTTCTTCTTATAAAGCATCAGCATTCTCCTAGACCGTGTTGACAACCAATGGACCCTATTGATCAGTGACACCAGTAATGGCCGGCTGTGGGCTAGTGTCGGTTTCCTGTTGGCATGGTTGGTCAGAGCCACAAGGCTCATCGATAAGAGTATATGCATGTTGTAGGATAGCCTCAGCAGTCATCTGGAAATCTTACTCTTCTTCAATCACGTCGATAAGATGTCGCATAATGTCAGCAGCAGGCTTCTGGATATTTGGCTCCTGGATAATCATGTCGGTGGTTTGTAGGCCAGTTTCGGAAGTACTCTCAACCACATTTGTTTGACTTGGGCCACTCTCAGATACAAGCCCAGCGGCGCCAGCTACATGATCCTTCTGAAATGTATCATTTCAAGAAGCCATCAAGTCCCTAACTACCTCCTCCAAGATTCCAAATCTTGCATCCAAATCTCCCTTCATTCCATCCAAATCTCTTTTCATTCCGTCTATTCTTTCATGTATGTAGCATTTCATTTTCTATATTTTTTTCATTGTAAAAAATTTACCTCTGCACATAACAACTAACTATGACAAGTAATTCAAACAAAATTTGAATGGCAAGAAATATTACCAACATTGCTTCATGCATCAACTCCAAATTTAATGTCCCAAATTTTTCTCCTCAAGTACCACTAGAGTCATCTGCAACAGGGACATTTCTACTAGCGGCTGAACTCGAGGGAGCCATTAAATCTTCCGCTGTAGCCTTCTCTTTTTCTTGTGAAGAAAGAAGGAAATGCTTCTGTAAAAAAAAGAAAACAGGAGTTAACTACTAAATAGTAATGAAACTGTGAATCAACAAGTTAAAGTTCTAATATACCATGATGTTGCCATCTCCTACTTTGAAGAAAGAGCTGATAAAATTAAAGGTGTAATATTGCGTAGTGGTCCAATGCAGAATTCTAGGAAATTGATCTGCGTGGACCAAAATAGAACAATGCTTAGCAAATTTAGGCAGTATTTCATATGCCTAAACTTGCAGAGGAATTGAAAACCCACATACATCCGTTGTTGGTCATTTTGGACCACCACGCTGGTTATCCAGATTTCTAGCACATGCAAAAAAAAATTTGTGCTAAGAAATCAAAGGCGACCCTTCCCCACGGATGGTTGTTGAAAATCGTCAAGCCATCTACCAGGTGCATGGGATTGACTTGGATCCTCTTCGAGCTGCTGTCTCTATTTGTGAGAAGCCCATACACAACCCATAGCAGTGCCAGATTTAGACATAGCTCCCCTTCACCACAATTTTTCTTCTTCTCCCCGCCACATTCCTCAATAAATCGATCCCTCTCTTGACCGACAAAATATTTGTATGGAATTCAGAAGAACAATACAACATGCCTGCACTCTTGAATTTTAATCCGGTTATGCAAAAAAATTCTACCTCGCCAAACTTTACCTCACTGTTACTAATCTTGAAACCTAAACTAAAATATCCATTGGACTCCCTATCCAAAGCATTCACTAACAAATACATCAGTTGTCCTTGAAACTGAATGCTAGGGACATTCAACAGATGCCCAAAACAGGTTTTTTCAAATGCCTCCAAGTTCTTTTTACTTAACTTATCTCAAATAAGTTCAAAGACTTGATTCATGTTGCCACGAAATGACATTGAAGCACCTGAAACTAAAAATTCCAAAATTAAAATTAACTAAAATACTTAATATGTCGATGAGCATAATCTCTTGAAAAATTGACATATAAACTGTTTACCTTCAATATCATCATCATCTTTTTCTGCAATTCTTGCTTTCTTTTTTTGCTTTGCCATTCTTGGCAACTACTGCATCTATATCCATTCAAAATAACATATCTTTGATAAGTGGTTCTAACTAATGAGATTGTGCCTCATATTAATAACCTAAAAATTATTTACCTTCAAAGTCATCCTCATCCTCAAGTAAACGTTTCTTCTTTCTCTTGCCCTGTGTCAACGAGGGTTTTCCAGTATTAGTAAGCTTCATCTTGCGCTTTTCTGTAATCTTTTGCTTCCCCTTATCTGTAATCATTGCCTTCTCCATCTCTGTAATATTTCCCTTCACCTTTCCCTTATCTGTAATATTTCTCTTCACCATTGATTAGAAATACATAAAATTTAAAATTCCCGGATAACTCCGGGAAATATGTTACAACAAGTTCAAATTACCGATATATTTCATTGAGCGGTGTTGATGGTGCGTCAATCAAATGATTACACTATATGATGAGGCCATAATAGGTGATGAAGATCAAGAACTGGAGCTGCAATTTCATGGACCAATTACACGCCTACGAGCAAATAAGCTTCAAGGTTATTTGTAAGTGAAAATTCGAAGATAACTTGAAGTTGGAGAAGGCGAGAAGTGTAGCTCAAGAGTAGTTAATTTATTAACTATTGAAGATGAAGATCATACAATGGAGAATACAACTTGAAGAGTTGGAGATGAAGAAGTGTGCACGTGTCCAAGAAGAGAATCGATGTGAAGATTGGCGACGTGCATGCATGGGAATTTTCGGCCCTTGATTTAATTAATTAGGGGTTGAATTTTATTTAGACTATAGTATTAATTTATTTAATTTAGACTATAGTTAGATCAGATTTTTATTTAATTATTGATGTAATTTTCGTTCTATATTGATTAGGTGTGACTAGAATTGTATTTAAGGCAATTTCCTACCTTGAATAGAATTCTAGTTTAGGTATTTTTCTAGTATAGTTAGAGATCCTTTTTGGATCAGATTTTTAGGCCTTTTTATTCATTATTTTCGTTCATAATATGTCCTATAAATAGGGAAACCATGTAACATTGATATTTTAGACATTATTGATTAAATTTATCTTTGCATTCAATTTGTGTCTCAACCATTTAAAGCTTTTGATTGTTTTCCTCGAAAATACTCATTCTTGAAACCTAGCAAACTTTGAGTCTTATATCAAGGGAACGTTCTAATTCACACAAGGAATTAGGGTGAACTCGCTACGAATAACAACTTAGAGATTCATTTTCATCATACAAGATACGCCGGGGATTAATCGGGTTGTAATTCACAACACCATCATCGTCCAGCTCTCATCATCGACGTCCTACACCTCCATCCATGTTTGTGTCATTCTCCAACACCCCAAGATTGATCGTGATGCGATCCTCGCCGGCAGGACGACGATGATAGCGTTGTTTTCCCAGGAGTTTCAGGTTACACGAACAAATAGGGATGAAAGATCCAAACCCTAGCCTCGCAACGATGTTGAACCACGAACTAGTTGAAAGACGTGACCCGCTATCAATTGGAAACACGAACTCGGATTGATGGAAGACGCCACAAACGGGGATGTGAATCCGCTTGATAAGTCAATTGAATCTCACGTTGTGTTGTGAAACTCGAATAATTCTCTCAGAGAGAAAAGTGAAAAACTCACAATTTAATTAATATCAAGTTGTCAAAAAAACGTCCCCAAATAATGATGGAACAAGGTCTTATATAGTTGGTCCAAAACAACTAAGCCCTAAAATAAAATCCCACACACAAAAGGAAACAAAACATGAAGAAAGTTGAATTTCCGGAACTCGCCCAGAATGGCGCGACACGGGGTCAATCGCGCCCCGGGTCGCGCTGTCGCTCGTGCCTACTCCTCTGCAGAAAACGTCGCGGGCGCGACCAGCTCACTCGCGCCTCCAGTCGCTCTGTAGCTCGCGCTCATGCCAAAGCCAGACATGCCGCGAGCGCGATCGGCTTCACTCGCGCGTCCGCTCGCTCTGTAGGTCGCGCTCTGTGGCGCGACCGGTTGCTCGCGTCCTGGCTCGGGCTGTGACTCGCGCCAGCCTGCTTCACAATTTGAGATCAATGTCTTCCACTTGAGCTCGGGTACTTCTCCCTCCATGGGTCGCTTGGTCGACTCTTGGCTCCAAACCTCTTGTATAAATCCATTGAGGCCTTCCTTGAATCTCTTAGCCCTTGCTCGCGTCACGGGTCCTTCCGGGACTTTGATTGGATCGGGATCGGACATCTCCTCAGCTCGGGTCGTATCATTCCCCTCCTCTTGAAAAGGATTTGTCCTCAAATCCAGCTGGTCACCTACATCAAAAGGACTTAAGTCAGCAACATTAAATGAAGAACTAACTTTATACTCACCTGGCAAGTCCAACTTGTATGCATTATCGCTGATGCGTTCCACAACTTGGAATGGACCGTCCCCTCTAGGAAGCAACTTAGACCGTCTTTGAGCCGGAAATGTCTCCTTCATGTGCAACCAAACCCATTCACCGGGTTCGAATACGACTTTCCGTCGTCCCTTGTTGGCTTTCTCAGCATACTGCTCAGTTCGTCTCTCAATGTTCGCTCTAGCTTTTTCATGAATCTGTCTCACAAACTCAGCTTTCTTTTTCCCATCTAGGTTAGTATATTCATGCACAGGTAAAGGAATTAAATCCAAGGGAGTCAAAGGATTAAACCCATATGCAACTTCGAATGGTGAAAATTGAGATGCAGAATGCACAGACCTATTATATGCAAATTCAACATGTGGCAAACATTCTTCCCAAGTTTTGATGTTCTTTTTAATTAGAGCCCTTAACAAAATGGATAAAGTCCTGTTTACTACTTCCGTTTGACCATCAGTTTGTGGATGACAAGTAGTAGAAAACAAAAGTTTAGTTCCTAGCTTACACCACAAAGTCTTCCAGAAATAACTCAAGAACTTAGCATCTCTATCAGAAACAATAGTTTTGGGCATACCATGTAAACGCACAATTTCCTTAAAGAATAAATCAGCAATGTAAGAAGCATCATTTGTTTTAGAACATGCTATGAAATGTGCCATCTTAGAGAATCGATCTACAACCACAAAAATAGAATCATGACCACGTTTACTCCTAGGTAATCCTAACACAAAATCCATAGATATATCTATCCACGGTGAGGTAGGAATAGGCAAAGGCATATATAAACCATGTGGTTGGACTCTAGACTTGGCTTGTCTACATGTAACACACTTAGCACATAAACGTTCCACATCACGTTTCATATGTGGCCAGAAGAAATGTTCACTCAAAACAGCTAAAGTCTTAGCTATACCAAAATGCCCCATAAGACCACCACCATGTGACTCCAACAATAAAAGCTCACGCATGGAACAATTAGGCACACATAACTTATTCTCCCTAAACAAATATCCGTCATGCCTATAAAATTTTCCATCTCCAGATTCTTCACATACAACATACACATCCTTAAAATCATCATCACCAACATACATGCTCTTAATGTACTCAAAACCAAGCAATTTAGCATCTACAGTGGATAGTAAAGCGTACCTCCCCGATAGTGCGTCAGCTACTACATTCTCCTTCCCTTGCTTATACTTGATGACGTATGGAAACGTCTCAACAAACTCCATCCAACGGGCATGTCTTTTATTCAACTTGTGTTGCCCCTTCAAATGCTTCAAGGATTCATGGTCGGTGTGGATCACGAACTCTTTAGGCCACAGATAATGCTGCCACGTTTGCAATGCCCGCACTAGTGCATACAATTCCTTGTCATACGTCGGGTAGTTTGCGGTGGCGCCGCCAAGCTTCTCACTGAAGTAGGCAATGGGCCGTATTTCTTGCATCAACACTGCACCAATTCCAACACCAGAAGCATCATATTCTATCTCAAAAGTTTTAGAAAATTTTGGAAGAGATAGTACCGGAGGATGTGTTAATTTTTCCTTAAACGTCTGAAATGCTTTTTCTTGCGCTTCTCCCTATTGGAATTCCACATTCTTCTTGATCACTTCAGTCATGGGTGCTGCAAGACTACTGAAGTGTGGAACAAAATGCCGGTAGAAGCTCGCAAGTCCATGAAAACTTCGAACCTCTCCCATACTTGTTGGCGTCGGCCATTCTTGGATGGCACGAACCTTCTCCTCGTCCACCTGTACTCCATCTGCACTAACAAAAAAACCAAGAAACACAACCTTATCCGTGCAAAAGGTGCATTTCTTTAGGTTAGCATACAACTGTTCTTTTCTCAAAGCTTGCAAAACAAATTTCAAATGCTCTACATGATCCTCTTCACTCTTACTATAAATCAATATGTCATCAAAATAAACCACAACAAATCTACCTATAAAAGCACGTAAAACATGGTTCATAAGACGCATAAATGTACTAGGAGCATTTGTCAAACCAAACGGCATAACTAACCATTCATACAATCCTAACTTTGTAATGAATGCCGTTTTCCACTCATCCCCTTCCTTGATACGAATTTGGTGGTACCCACTTCTTAAGTCTATCTTAGAAAATATGCGTGCACCATGTAATTCATCTAACATGTCATCTAAACGGGGAATGGGATGTCGATACTTTACCGTAATGTTGTTGACGGCTCGGCAGTCGACACACATCCGTAGAGATGAATCCTTCTTTGGTACGAGTAAAACTGGACTCGCACATGGACTCAAACTCTCTCTCACTTGTCCTTTCTCCAACAGCTCTTGTATTTGACGTTCTAGCTCTTTTGTCTCCTCGGGGTTGCTCCGATAGGCCGGTCGGTTTGGCAATGTGGCACCGGGCACAAAGTCAATTTGGTGCTCGATTCCTCTAATTGGTGGCAAACCCAGTGGCATCTCTTTGGGGAACACATCCTTGAATTCCTGCAAAAGAGACACAATAGAACTAGGCAAAGATGGGTCAAATTGATTAGTACTCATTAAAACATCTCTGCGGATCATCAAGTACATTGGCTTCTCGTTTTGCACAGCCCATTTGACATCGCTAGCTGTGGCAAAACAAGCGTGTTGGATCACCTCCTTTCCAACATTGGTCTCCTTGCTTTTCTTCTTCATGGTTTCGGCCTCTTCTTGTAGCTTCACTTGGTCCTCATACACTTGGGATGGTGTTAGAGAAGCTAGTGTCACCGTCTTCTTGTTAAGTACGAAAGAGTACTTATTCGTGAAACCATCATGCTTCACCCTCCTATCGAATTGCCATGGACGTCCTAGCAAAATGTGTCTAGCTTGCATAGGCACGACGTCGCACAACACTTCATCTTCATACTTGCCAATCCGAAATGGCACTCGAACTTGCTTGTTCACCTTGGTTTCTCCACTATCATTCAACCATTGTAGCTTGTATGGCTTAGGATGCTTGAGAACCGGAAATCCTAATTTTGTCACCATCACAACACTTGCAACATTAGTACAGCTACCTCCATCAATAATCATACTACATACCTTATCCTTGATGTGGCATCGGGTATGGAATATGTTCTCCCTTTGTTCCTCGTCGACGCTCTTGGTATGCAAGCTAAGAGACTTGCGTGCAACTAAAATGAGAGCGTTGGGCGCTGCGTACTCGTCCTCACTTGACTCAGACAATCCCAGCATCTCCGGATCAACTTCTTCTTCATCCGTCACAATCTCGCCATTGTCCTTCAAGATCATCACACGTCGGTTTGGGCATTGGTTGGCAATGTGACCTCTACCTTGACATTTAAAACACTTAATGTCTCGGTTTCGGTTACCCGACGAATCTTGATTGCTCGATCCCGTCACTGTAGGCACCTCAGTCTTCGGCTTAGTGAACGGTTGCTTCTCTTCCTTCTTTCCTTGATTTGAAGCCTTCCATGGGGTTGCATTGGAATTGGAGTTCGACTTCCAGGTAGAAGAACTCGCTCGATTGTTGTTACCCCTCCTCTTGGTTTGGTTCTCTACTTTTATAGCCATGTGCACCATATCCTCCATCTCCACATAGTGCGGCAACTCTACTACTTCTCGGATCTCCCTATGTAGACCGGCTAGAAATCGAGCCATTGTGGCCTCCCTATCCTCCTCCACATTTGCTCGGATCATTGAAATCTCCATCTCCTTGAAGTATTCATCAACACTATTCGTACCTTGTCTCAAGTTTTGTAGCTTGTTGTATAGCTCCCGGTAGTAATAGCTTGGCACGAATCTCTTCCTCATCACCGCCTTCATTTCTCCCCATGTCTCTATTGGGTGTTCTTGATTACGCCGTCTGTTGGATGTCAACTGATCCCACCAAACTATAGCATAATCTGAAAACTCTACAGCTGCCAACTTCACCTTCTTGAACTCGGAATAGTTGTGACAGTCAAACATCATTTCTATTTTGCGCTCCCATTCAAGGTACAAAGCTGGATCATTTTTACCTTGGAACGAAGGCACATTCATTTTGATGTTGCCGAGGTCATCATCTTCTCGATTCCTTGCTCTTCCATGTCTCCTCCCTCCAGAAGTTGAGTATCTATCCTCCTCTTCGGATTCATCTACCTCTGCGTCATAGTAATCCGCTCTTTGCCTCTCTATGTATGGATAGCGTTGTGCTTCTATCCGGTTTTCTCTTCCGCCTCTACCTCCACGGTGCTCTCGAGTCGCTTGTTGGGATTGCTCTTGCATCGAGATCTCCACTTGGGTGAGTCTCTCATTCAACGTTGCCATCTCTGTCTTGATCAACTTCGCTAGATGCTGCTGGATGGCCTCCACTGTATTCTTCGGATCAAATGTGGTGTTCGTCTCTTCATTACCTGCACCTTTGTTAGACATGTCGATTTTTTTTTATTTTTTTTTTATCGACTCTCTTTTTTTTTTTACTCTATGAACAAAACAGAATATTAAAACGGAACAATGAAATGGAATATGAAATGAACAACAAATCAAAGAAATCCTACAAAGGATCTAGCTCTCAACCTCATGTGTATTCTCTCGTGTTTCACACAATCGGCTCTTTTCACTCTAATAATCTCACACTCTCTTGCCTTTTACCACTCGTTTTTCTCTCCAAAGAAAATCAAATTAGAACACAAACGCAACAATGAAACCTCAAAAGACCAATCACAATTCACTAAAATATGTGCCGGAAAATTTTCAAAAATTTGAAAATGTTCGGAAAAAAAAAAATTTGACTTCTTCCCAGGCAATATAAGCGTCTCTAACAACCCCAATATCACAATCAAATGTAACGAAAACACCAAAAATTTTCCCGTCTTTTTACTTTTTTTTTATATATTCAACGTCTTTTTCTTTTTTTTTTTTTTGCTGAATTTTCGACTCTTTTTTTTTTATAGGCGAGAAATTAAATACAAAAATTAAAGGGATAAATTGGAACCTGATACAAAGCCGAAGCTTTGATACCACTTGATGCGATCCTCACCGGCAGGACGACGACGATAGCGTTGTTTTCCCAGGAGTATCAGGTTACACGAACAAATAGGGATGAAAGATCCAAACCCTAGCCTCGCAACGATGTTGAACCACGAACTAGTTGAAAGACGTGACCCGCTATCAATTGGAAACACGAACTCGGATTGATGGAAGACGCCACAAACGGGGATGTGAATCCGCTTGATAAGTCAATTGAATCTCACGTTGTGTTGTGAAACTCGAATAATTCTCTCAGAGAGAAAAGTGAAAAACTCACAATTTAATTAATATCAAGTTGTCAAAAAAACGTCCCCAAATAATGATGGAACAAGGTCTTATATAGTTGGTCCAAAACAACTAAGCCCTAAAATAAAATCCCACACACAAAAGGAAACAAAACATGAAGAAAGTCGGATTTCCGGAACTCGCCCAGAATGGCGCGACACGGGGTCAATCGCGCCCCGGGTCGCGTTGTCGCTCGCGCCTACTCCTCTGCAGAAAACGTCGTGGGCGCGACCAGCTCACTCGCGCCTCCAGTCGCTCTGTAGCTCGCGCTCATGCCAAAGCCAGACATGCCGTGGGCGCGATCGGCTTCACTCGCGCGTCCGCTCGCTCTGTAGGTCGCGCTCTGTGGCGTGACCGGTTGCTCGCGTCCTGGCTCGGGCTGTGACTCGCGCCAGCCTGCTCCACAATTTGAGATCAATGTCTTCCACTTGAGCTCGGGTACTTCTCCCTCCATGGGTCGCTTGGTCGACTCTTGGCTCCAAACCTCTTGTATAAATCCATTGAGGCCTTCCTTGAATCTCTTAGCCCTTGCTCGCGTCACGGGTCCTTCCGGGACTTTGATTGGATCGGGATCGGACATCTTCTCAGCTCGGGTCGTATCAGATCGTGAGCTGTTCCATAAGAGTTCGAGATCGTTTTAATAATCGTGACCACGTTCTACACCTTAAACCGTAAGCTATCCTCTTCCTTAACATATCTTATCTTCCCTAGCCATTCTTAACCCTTAAATCTCATCCCAAATACATCTAATTACCAGCCATAAAATTCATCCCATATCAGCCCCTTTTGTTGGATTTTGTGTATCGTTCTTGTGTCGTAGTCTAATTGTCATAATTAGGTCTAGATTAGTTTGATAGTTGTTTTCGAGTTCTTGGTTATTTAATTCAGTTTATTTATTTTATTTTGAGTCATTAGAGTAGGGTTGAGTCCTTCCATAGTTGACATGTTCTTTTCTTGAAGTCTTCCGCGTGTTCTTATATCCTGTACAAATTGTCCGGGTTACATCATAAATTTGGCATCAGAGCCATGTCAGCTCTGCTGGTCGTGGTTCAATCCTACATGTCAATTATCATGTTTACGTGTCCATCTACATGTCTATCGAGTTGTAATAGTTAGTGTTCATTGAAAAAAAAAATCGGATAAAAAAAACTCACAGTAAAAAAAAAGAGAGATCGAAACTAAAAAAAAGAGAAAATCCGATAAAAAAAGAGAGAAAAAAATACAATTTGATTCTTGAATTTCCTTTTGAGTTCTATTTTTAATTTTGGTACTTTCCTTTTAGTACTAGTTCATAGTTGGTAACTCCCTTGTGAGTCTTATTTTATTTTGGGCACTTTCCTTCTAGTATAGTTTTTAGTTGGTAATTTCCAATTGAGTTGTAATTTAATTTTGGTATCTTTCCATCTTGAGTCTAGTCTAATTAAGGTATTTAGATTGTGTCACACTAGTGGTACACATATACAAATCATTTTCTTTCCTTCCTACTTCTTTTCTTTCCTTTTTCTTTCCCTTTTCCCCTAAAACACCCGGTTTTCCAGTTTTTCATCTTCTCCCTACTAATTTTGCTCCCGAGCTCCAATTTTTCTCCACAATACCATTCTAGAAGTGGAACGAGGAGACGAAATTGCCCAATACTATAAGTGATTTTTTGGCCAAATTCCATCACCTTCAAGGTGAAATCGCCCCCAGAAGTCCGAGAGGGGCCGATCTCAAGCAATGGAAGAGTCGATTATCACCACCATATACATACCTATCACACGAGCACTACTACATACTTAAGACCATACACGAGGGGTAAAATACAGAGAGAAAATACGAGTGATTGTGAGGAATTGTGAGGTCCTACACCTTGTTTTTCTTTCACGTTTGTTCATTGTTTACAGGTACACATGGAATCTAGAGACGGTTATAATAAGACGCATGATAAGGCACCCACTTCGTCTAGTTCTCATACAGACACAGCTTCATCAATACCACAATTGTGGCATACCACCATTAAGAACTGGAGCATAAGCTAGATAGTTCATTGGCCAAGATGATGGTACAACTCGAGCTTATTGCTGCTCGAATTCCTGTACCACCACCAGTTCAAGGCCAACCTATCCAGCCAGAAGGAGTAGCTCGTCAGCCTGAAGTAGCTCAACAGCCAGCTGCAGTTCATTAGCCTAAAGCAGCTCGTCAGCCAGAAGTTCATGTAAAAGAGCCAGCCAGGGTAAATGCTAGAGTACCATAAGCTCAGCATCGCCAACTCCAAGTGCAGTTTAATGATCTCTATGATCTTGATGCTGAAGAAGATTATGGTGACTTTGCAGAGGAATTAGAGGCTGAGTACGATCCATATCAGAGACGTGACAGACCACGTATGCCCTATATACAAGCACCCCAATGTGCAGACCCTGACATCTTGTTAAACAACATCAAAACAAGTATCCCAGAGTTTGAAGGCCTTCACAATCATGATCTGTACTTGGATTGGGAACGTAAGGTTGAGAAGATTTTCGACTGCTATGACTTTCCTGAGCAGAAGAAGGTCAAGTTAGCATCGTTAGAGTTTAGAGGCTACACAGCCTCATGGTGGGAGATGCAGCAGGAGCGACGCTGACGTGAGAGATATCCACCCGTCGATACTTGGGAAGAGATGAAAGGATTGCTGTGAGGCAAGTTCATTTCTGTAGATTATGAGAGAGAGCTCGAGAAGAAGCTCACTCGGATTAAGCAAGGGACACGATCAGTTGAAGAATACCACAAGGAGCTTGAGACCACCCTAAACCGAGTCGGGAAATAAGAGACCTTGAATGCTACCATCATCCGGTACATTGAAGGCATGAATCCCGACATCACATGTGAAGTTGAGCTCAAGAACTTCACAAGTATAGAAGAGATGGTGCATTATGCATCAATTATGGAGAGATAACTCAAAGAGGTACGACGGAGATCACACCATAGTTCAGCCCCTGTCCGACCCTCATGGAATAAAGGTATGAATTCCACATCACCTTCTACCCCTTCTACTGAGCCTACTCGACCCCGAGGTCAGTCTGGACTGTCCGAGCGGCATTTCGACCATTCTACACCGCAGTCCAGCCGTAGACCCGAGTCTACACCTGTACCACCTGCATGGCCGAATCCACCCAGTCCAGTACCCAATGTAAGCTAAAATTGAGCCAGAGACATCTAATGCCACAAGTGTCAAGGTTGGGGCCACTTTCAGAACAAGTGTCCGAACCGGCGTGTTCTGTTCATCACCGAACAGAATGAGATCGAATTAGCCAGTGAGGATAAGGATCAGCCCATAGTTAACACCAAGAAGGAGCCAGAGATGCATCCGGTCGACTCGAATGAAGAGAAACCCGAGCTTTCTCATGTTAGTCATGTGTCTATTCACCGTCTGAGCATCAATCGTGAAGAAGAGCAGCCGGATCAATGTGAGAACATTTTTTTTCACATGTGTTGCTATCCAAGACCAGACCTGCCCGATGATAATAGACAGTGGGAGTGTGATCAATTTTATAAGACAGTATGCAATTGACAAGTTGGCGCTGACCACCATCAAGCATCCGAAGCCGTACAAGTTGCAGTGACTTACGGATCGAAGATAGATCAAAGTAACGGCCCAGGTAAGTGTCTCATTCTCTATTGATCTATTTTTTGACATTGTTGTTTGCTATGTTATTCCTATGGATGTAGCACACATATTGTTAGGAAGACCATGGCAGTTTGACAGATAAGCGGTTCATGATGGCTTTGCGAACACATACACCGTAAAGAGAGATGGACAAACCACTACATTGAAGCCACTATCCCCTAAAGCCATTGCTGAGGATCAAAGACTCATGCAAGAGAGGTTTAAAGCTGAGAGAGCAAAGGAGGCCGCAGTCCGGATCACCGCCGACGGTAACCATTCGGCAGAATCCTTCACCAAGGCCGCCACCCCCTCTTCTGCGGCCAAGGTAACCCCTAAACCACCCTCTAAAGATTCCCTTGTGTATGGGAATTTATCTGGATCAGCTGCAAAGAAAGATCAAAACCGCAGTTTATTTATTTCAGTGAAAGGCGTCGAAAAAGCATTAAAAGCAGGTTTACCTTTTGTACTTCTATCTTATAAGAGTAGTGCTATTAATGATGTTTCTTTACCTAGTGTTGTGCAGCCACTTATGGAGGAGTTTGCGGATGTGTTCTTGGAAGAGATTCCAAATGGATTACCTCCAGTTCGTGGGATCGAGCATCAGATCGATTTCCAGCCCGAAACCGTCTTACCAAATTGGCCAGCATACTGGACGTCCCCTGAAGAGACCAAGGAAATTGACAAACAAGTGAAAAAGTTGCTTGAGAAGAAGCAGATTTGAGAGTCAATGAGCCCCTGTGCAGTTCCAGTTATTCTAGTGTCAAAGAAGAACAACGAGTGGAGAATGTGCATGGACTGCCACGCCATCAACAAAATAACAGTGAAGTATCGATTCCCTATCCCTAGATTAGATGATATGCTTAATGAATTATCTGGTTCTAAAGTCTTTTCTAAAATTGATTTGCGTTCTGGTTATTTTCAAGTTAGAATACATGAAGGGGATGAGTGGAAAACAGTTGTTAAGACTAAGCATGCTTTATATGAGTGGTTAGTTATGCCTTTTGGTCTCACTAATGCACCGAGCACATTTATGCATTTAATGAACCATGTTTTGCATGATATAATGGGAAAATTTATAGTTGTGTACTTTGATGATATCCTGATTTACAGTCACGATGAACAGGCGCACCTAGCACACCTTTGGCGCATTTTTGATATTCTGAGATCATCCAAGTTGTATGGAAATTTGTTTAAATGCTCTTTTTGTTTAGATGAAGTTGTATTTCTTGGTTTTGTTGTGAGTATACGTGGTATTGAGGTTGACCATTCTAAAATCAAGGCGATTGAAGAATGGCCAACGCCCAAGTCAGCCACAGAGGTTTGATCCTTTCACGGCCTTGCCGGATTTTATCATCACTTTGTGCGTGATTTTTCTAGCATAGTCGTGCCTTTTATTGAGCTAAGTAAGAAGGATCGTAAGTTTGCCTGATTTTGATAAGGATTTTGAGATTGAAGCATTTACACGTTTAAAGCATCTTTTATGTCATGCACCTGTTTTGTATTTACCTGATTTTGATAAGGTTTTTGAGCTTGAATATGATGCCTTCGGGATAGGTATTGGTGCTGTTTTGATGCAGGAATGACGTCCAGTCGCTTACTTCAGTGAGAAATTAAATGGTGCAGCTCTACGTTATTCCACCTATGATAAAGAGTTGTACGCATTGAAGAGATCATTGGAGACATGGCAGCATTATCTGTGGCCCAAGGAGTTCATGATTCACACGGACCATGAGAGTTTAAAGCATCTGAACAAGAGACATGCGAGATGAGTCGAATTCATCGAGTCCTTTCCGTACGTCATCAAGTACAAGAAAGGAGAAGACAACGTCATTGCCGATGCCCTCTCTCGAAGGTACGCGTTGCTGAACTTGATGCATGCTGGAATGCTTGGTTTTGAGTCGATTAAGAGTCTATATGCATGTGATCCCTTCTTTGCTTAGATTTTTGATGAGTGTTCAAAAAAGTCTAAGTCTTTTGATGGGCTTTTCGTGCATGATGGATTTTTATTTCGTGGTTCTTAGTTATGCATTTTTAGTTGTTCTATGCGTGAGCTACTTGTGTTAGAATCGCATATGAGAGGTTTAATGGGTCACTTTGGTGTGAATAAAACATTAAGCATGTTGTATGAGCATTTTTATTGGCCGCATATGAAAAGAGATGTTGAGCATGTGTGTAGTAGATGTGTTACTTGCCATAGGTCTAAGTCTACTTCACATCCTTTTGGTTTGTACACGTCCCTACCCGCCCCTAGTTCACCTTGGATTGATTTGTCTATGGATTTTATCTTAGGTTTACCTAGGTCTAGATCAGATAAGGATTCTGTTTATGTAGTTGTTGATCATTTTTCTAAAATGGCGCATTTCATTGCATGTAGAAAAACTGATGATGTTGTGTATATTGCAAATTTGTTCTTTGTGCATGTAGTTAGATTGCATGGTATTCCTAAAACTATTGTTAATGATAGGGATTCCAAGTTTTTAGCACATTTTTGGAGAGTTTTGTGGGGAAAGTTGTTGTTTTCTACTGCATGTCATCCACAAACCGATGGTCAAACTGAGGTTGTGAATCACACTTTAGGCACATTACTTAGGTCCTTGGTTAAAAATAATTTGAAGTCTTGGAAAGAGTGTTTACCTTAGGCTGAATTTGCATATAATCATGTGGTACATTCTTCTACTAATATGTCTCCTTTTGAGGTTGTTTATGGATTTAATCCGTTAACGCCTACTAATTTGTTACCTTTATCTGTTGAGCATCTAACAAGTATTAAAGGTTTGAGACGAGCTGAGCAAGTCAAGGAGATGCATGAGAGAGTATGTGCTCGAATTGAGTACAAATGGAAGCATACGGCCGAGAGTCGGAACATTCGACGCAAGAAAGTGGTGTTTCAGCCCGGAGATCGCATCTGGATTCATCTGAGTCCCGGGCGATTTCCAAAATTGAGGAAATCCAAACTCTCGTCATGTAGAGATGGCCCATTTACCATACTCATTCGAGTTAATGACAATGCATATCGCATTGACCTTCCAGGTGAGTATAAATGTTCTTCAATGTTTAATGTTGCTGATTTATCTCCCTTTATTACAGATGAGTTCGACCATGAAAAGGATCCATATTCGAGGATGAATTATCTTCAATAGGGAGGGAATGATGAGGCCATAATAGGCGATGAAGATCAAGAACCGGAGCTGCAATTTCGTGGACCAATTACACGTCTATGAACAAAGAAGCTTCAAGGTTATTTGCAAGTGAAAATTCGAAGACAACTTGAAGTTGGAGAAGGAGAGAAGTGTAGCTCAAGAGTAGTTAATTTATTAACTATTGAAGATGAAGATCATACCATGGGGAATACAACTTTAAGAGTTGGAGATGAAGAAGTGTGCACATGTGCATGCATGGGAATTTTCGGCCCTTGATTTAATTAATTAGGGGTTGAATTTTATTTAGACTATAGTATTAATTTATTTAATTTAGACTATAGTTAGATCATATTTTATTTAATTATTGATGTAATTTTTGTTCTATATTGATTAGGTGTGACTAGAATTGTATTTAAGGCAATTTCCTACCTTGAATAGAATTCTAGTTTAGGTATTTTTCTAGTATAGTTAGAGATCCTTTTTGGATCAGATTTTTAGGCCTTTTTATTCATTATTTTCGTTCATAATATGTCCTATAAATAGGGGAACCATGTAACATTGATATTTTAGACATTATTGATTAAATTTGTCCTTGCATTCAATTTGTGTCTCAACCATTTAAAGCTTTTGATTGTTTTCCTAGAAAATACTCATTCTTGAAACCCAGCAAACTTTGAGTCTTATATCAAGGGAACGTTATAATTCACACAAGGAATTAGGGTGAACTCGCTACGAATAACAACTTAGAGATTCATTTTCGTCGTACAAGATACGCCGGGGATTAATCGGGTTGTAATTCACAACACCATCATCGTTCAGCTCTCATCATCGACGTCCTACACCTCCATCCATGTTTGTGTCATTCTCCAACACCCCAAGATTGATCGTGAGCTGTTCCATAAGAGTTCGAGATCGTTTTCATAATCGTAACCGCGTTCTACACCTTAAACCGTAAGATATCCTCTTCCTTAACATATCCTAAGAGTAGGGTTGAGTCCTTCCATAGTTGACGTGTTCTTTCCTTGAAGTCTTCCGCGCGTTCTCGTATCCTGTACAAATTGTTCGGGTTACATCACTATCGACGATAAAAGTATAGGGTTAAGTACGGAGGTGAGGATATTAAAAAAATCGAGGAACAAATATTCAAAACATACCGGAATATGGTAGAATTGCGCTGTAAATAATGGTTGGGTTCGTTTGTTTCTTCTTTTCGCCGGAGAGCTTGTGTGATTTGAAACTGAAAAAAGTAAAAAAATCAAATACGAATGAAGAGTAAAAAAATTCTCTCGCCTCAAAAAACGACGTCGTTTTGCCTTTTAAAATTTCAAATTTTTACCCTTCTGTTTTGTCGACATAATGCCATGACCTGGCGATAACTGGTCGAAATGACCTAGGCAAATACAAAGAAACGTTAGCATTAACGACGTCGTTTATGATATTTAAACTCATTTTTAATTCGTAAAATTAAATTCCATCAACGACTAAACTTTTCCGAATCGACCGAAAACATGTTGAAATGGGGCACGGGCAAATACAGCGAAGCGTTATCATTAACGACGTTGTTTGATAAATTAAAACTCATTTTTAATTTGTAAAGTTAAATTCCATCAGTGACTAAACTTTGCCGAATCGGCCGAAAACATGTCAAAATGAGACATGGGAAAATACAACGAAGTTTTATCCTTAACGACGTCGTTTGATAAATTAAAACTCATTTTTAATTTGTAAAATTAAATTCCATCAGTGACTGAACTTTGCCAAATCGGCCGAAAACATGTCGAAATGGCCTAGGCAAATACAGCGAAGCGTTATCCATAACAACGTGGTTTATGATATTTAACCTCATTTTTAATTTGTAAAATTAAATCTTATAAATAACTAAACTTTGTCGAAATGGACGACAACTGGTCGAAATGACTTGGGCAAATACAAAGAAGCGTAAGCATTAACGACATCGTTTATGATATTTAAACTCATTTTTAATTTGTAAAATTAAATCTTAGAAATAACTACATTTTGTCAAAATGGATGACAAGTGGTCGACTTACTAAATCGACTTCACCGACCTTACACCTATCTTATATACTGCAAAATGAAAAAGGACTAAAAGATAAATATGTTGCAGGCTAGGGACCGCATAAAGTAAAATAAACATATAATTAGTGCTAATAAAAGAAAATGAAAAAGAAATGAGTTTTAGGGGGGACGTGGCAGCACCACAGCCCGTTGGCCAATGGCCAATGGGCCACCATATAATTTGCCCTCTAACTATGCATAAATATGTCATTTTGGTCTCATGACCTGCATTAACAGGTTTTTTTTGGTCAAAGTGCGAAGTCAAAGGTAATAGGGTTATAGTGCAATTTTAGAAAATATTAGGGGTCAAAGTTTAATATTTAAAAATTATTTCTTTTTAATTTTAATTTTAAAAATAATATTTAAAAATTATTTATTTTAATTTTTAATTTTAACAAACGTTTCAACATGTAAATTTGGGTTGTAATAGATAGATTTTTTTATTTTTAAATATTATTTTTAAAATTAAAATAAATATATTTTAAATATTAAATTTTGACCCTAATATTTTCTAAAATTGCACTATAGTCCCTATTACCTTTGACTTCACACTTTGACCAAAAAAAATTTGTTATTGCAGGTCATGAGACCAAAATGACATATTTATGCATAGTTAGGGTATCATTTAGCCATCACAAATCATAAGGTACCAAAATGGAAAAAGTACCAAACACAGGCCACCAAAATAACAATTTTCCCCTTTTTAATCAATATAATGTGTAGGTGTAGCTTATAGTTGTAACCCTATTGCTTAGTGATGAAGACTGTGTTTGGAAACACCTTAGACTTTATTCTGGGAAAAAGGGCTCAAATTAAATTATGATCCTCAAAAAAGTTTTACTTTTTTTTTCTTGAGGTTTTTACCAAAAGATACAACCGAAAAAAGGTCAATTCAATTATTTATCATCAACAGATATCAAGGTATTAAAAAATAATTATTTTCTATTTTATTTGTATTTTTTATAGTTGGGGAAGGAGAAGTATCGATCGGAGCTGTGAGTCTTGATTGTCAAATTTGAGACGTCTTCTTTTAATTTATATAAGGATCTTTTTCTAAATAAATAATCTTTGATTCTCTTATAACATCTACTAATATACACAACATCATTACAAGAAGAAGAATAATGAAAATATTTATAATAAAATAATATATAAATATATATATATATATTACACAAATTATCCCACAGAACAGATCTAGGATACGTTATCCTGAAATTGAAAAAAATTATCAAGTAATAATGAAAAAAAAAATATCACTGATAATGAAAAAAAGTATCAAATTATTTTGCCAAAAAAAAAGTAATGAAAAAATATCAATTAAGTTTCGACAAAAAATATCACTTACAATGAAGAAAAAATATTCGTATAATAATCGTTCAAGCATAAACTAAAATTAAAATAATTAATTAATTTCCAGCTATAAATCAATAATAATTGTTCGAGCATTAATTAAAATGAAAATAATTAAATAATTACAATATTTCAAATTTACCACCTTATCCTACCAACTATTTCAACCCACCCACTTTCATTATATCACACTCAATCTTCGATGAGTTTTGATAGAGGTTTGCCTATATGACTAATGAAAGATTTGTAACTGGCTAATTAGTAAAGAAAAAGATGAAATGATTAAGATATATAGAAGACAAAGCTACAAAGTTGCTCGAGAATCATTTTAGCTTATGAAATTCTAAATTTGATGTGTAATGAGGGAATAAATTTAAGTATCCGAATATTGTGGATTTTTTTATCTTTTACTTAGTTTTTTTTTTATATCCCATATCCAATTCTAATGACATACTTATTACTCCACCCGTCCCAAAATTATAGTCCGTTTGACTTTTCACACGGATTAAGAAAATATATTTAATGTTCTCAATTAATATATACATGCCCTTAATTAAAATCTTATAAATATAAATTGAAGAATACAAAAAATATTGAACAAGGTAATATTTGTAAAATAGCATTTTAATTTTGTTTAAATATAGAAATAGTCTAGACGAAGAGAGTATTATTTATAGTTCTCTAAGTTTTAATTTTTGTATATACTGTAGTCCAATTTATATGTTTTTATGTAATTATCAATTTTTGTAGCCCATATCCAATTCCGATGGCTTTGTTTTGTTTTTTGTTTCGAGGTTGGTCATTTAGTGTTAATTACTATAGTTTGTATGTGGTGGACCATTTATCGAATTTTTCCATTCTCATTACTCACTATTCACTTTGATACTATATATTATTATATGTCTGATTTTTTTATCAAAGAATAGAATATCATGGATGTACATTGTAAAAAAAATTAATTGAAAAAATAATTAACTTATTCTAACAAAATAAAATTAATTTATAATTATTGTGAGTACAAAAAAAAATTATTATGCTTTTATTTGGATTGATTATAGTGCTATATCGTTATAGATGGTAAATGAGATGTGTCCAGAAAATGTGAAAATAAATATGATTTAAACCTAGTTAATTCCTATTTCACAAAATGCAAGTGAATAAATTATATATATATATATATATATATATATATATTCAATGAAAATTAAACTCATAATAACATACAATGTCTAAAATAAATTTTATATGATATAAATTTAGGATTAAAATTTTCAACCAATTAGCCCATTCTACAACTTTGTTTCAATTTTGAAGTAAATATTATTGAATAAGTATATATAACTGAAAATAAAAATGATAACAAAATGGTTCGTGATATATTTTTTTTATGATTCCAACAACAATTTTCTAAATATTGCATATATATATATATATATACTTGTAAAAATTATTAATGACTGAAAAATAAAAATCATTAATAGACGTATAACATAAAAAATAACTACAACGTAAAATAATTATATGTATATATAGTTGTAATTTATCAAACAATAAATCATTAAAATTGAGGCATAAATTACTTTCATACCAAGAGTCTTGATTTTGTAATTTAAATTTGATTGTAATTGATGTATATTTTTACTTCTTTAAGTTTCAAAACTCGATTCAATCTTGCAAGTGTTCAAGGAAATGTAGTACAAGGCGAAACGAGGTCGAATCCACAGGGAGTTAAGATTACTCAAGACATGCAAGCATCACAATTATGCCATTTTACAAGTCAAGCAACACAAAAACATGGATTTGATGTGGTTTTTACTCTAGACATATAATTGAACAATTTCTTGAAATAAACGAAAATAAGAATAATACGATCACAAATGCAATAAAAAGGGGGTAACAGATAGAGAAATGATCCTAGGATAATGCATATTAACACGGATATCGGATTTCGGGATTAAAATTCATATCAACACCACTCATAATTAATACAAAAATAATCCTAGAACTCTCTCGAGCTTCTAAGATTTAATTGAACAAAATGAGAATTTTCCTATCTCTAAGATTAAATTCCAATTTTCTCAAATTAGGCACAATTAATCATCTAAAACCAACTAGGCATAAAATTCTCATTCAATATCAAATTGGACTCATGAATCAATTACCCATGCTAAATAGCTTCTCAAAGCCTATTTACCACATAATCTAACTTAAGGTGGCCAACCCTAGCTAGATGCAAACATAACATTGATTCATGAGAATAAAAAGAGAGGATAATAACATGTTTTTTCACCCAAAAATCCAACATCCAATGCTAAATCACATTACCCTAGGATTGGAAAAGTTTAGCTAATCATGCTTGAAATAAAAAGGAAACAAAAATAAACAAGAAAAAGAAATAACATAAGCCAAGATAAGAGTAAACCCGAAAAGGTGATCAATATTCTTCAAAACTTCTATTTGCTTCCTTCAAAATTTCTTCAAAAACTTCAAGAACTCATTACAAAATTCTCTCTCAACTCTCACTTCTATTTTGGGGGCTAGGATATCAATGATACCCTAATTTTCAAACTAAGTTATGTATTTATACTACACAATTTTCGTCCACTAAAAATAATTCGAAAATAGGTAGAAAATGAAAAATCCGGAACAAGACAAGGGGAAGCGCGACATAGGCTAGGTCGCGCCAGGTGATGTGATTCTGCGAACCCAGGACTTGTATCAGATTGCCAGAGACGGAATCCTCGACCCGAACTTCTCAACACGGACGAACTATAGGTATATGAAACCTATAACCCAACAATAATTGGAAATAAGAACCTCAGATGAAATATGAAGACGCCACAAACATTTGTGATCTACTGTTTGATAAGTCGGATGAACACGACACACGGTTCAATAAAATCTCCAGAGAGAATTCTCAAATTAATAAATCAAAAGCTGTCTAATGAAATATAATGCAAGCCCTTATATAGGTGGGCAAAATAAAACAACCCTAAAAGTCAAAACCTAATCTAAAAAGGAAATAAATAAATAGAAATCGGATAAATCCGCAACAGTCCAAATAGGCACGACTCGGGCCCACTCGCGCCCCTGGTCGCGCTGTAGCTCGCGCCAGACTCAGTGCAGGACACGTCGAGGGCGCGACCTGTTCACCCGCGCCACCACTTGCGCTGTGACTCGCGCTCAGCCCAAAACCAAACACGTCTCTGGCGCGACTGGTTCACTCGCGCCAGGTCTCGCGCTGCCACTCGCGACAGCCTTCCCGAACGCTCGAACTCGATCAATGGCACCCCATCCAGGATCGTATCATTCCCCTTCTCTTGAAAAGGATTTGTCCTCAAATCCGAATCTTCATCAACACGAGCTCGCCACTTCACCTTTCTCGACCATACATCCGCCATCGGTATCCTTGATTGTTTTAAAAGTTCCAACAATTCCTTTAGTGACAACTCAAGGAAAACTCCTTTTTCAACCTGTAAAGACACAATATTACAGAAAACAGGATGTGTAAGATTAGTATGCATCCCGGTCTTTTGATTCCCTTGGACTTGGCTTGGTCGGGCAAAACATGAATGGTGTATGAAATCTCGGCCACTTCTTTCTCCTTTCGATTGTTCCCCTTTTGTCTTCATTTGGTCCGCCTCTTTTTGCAGTGCTACTTGATCCTCGAATACTTGAGATGGTGTCAAGGGAACAAGTGTCACTGTCCGCTGCTTGTACACAAAGGAATATTTATTTGAGAAACCATCATGCTCCACACGTCTATCATACTGCCACGGATGTCCCAACAATAAATGCCCCGCCTGCATTGGTACCACATCACACACTACCTCATCTTTGTATTTTCCAATCCGAAACGGCACCCTCACTTGCTTGTTCACCTTAGTTTCCCCACTGTCATTCAACCACTGCAACTTATATGGCTTCGGATGCTTTAGGATAGGTAGACCTAACTTCATCACCAAAACCACACTAGCCACATTAGTACAACTTCCACCATCTATTATCACACTACATACCTTATCATGGATGTGGCATCTAATATGAAACAGATTCTCCCGCTGCTCTTCCTCCACACATTTGGTGTGCAGACTCAGTGACTTCCTCGTGACCAGCGTGAGTGCTGGCGGTGCCACATACTCCTCGCCACTTTCTTCCTCCAACGCCGGCATCTTAGGATCAACTTCTTCTTCATCAGTCACAATCTCTCCATTATCCCGCAGCAACATCACTCTTTGATTTGTACACTAATTGGCTATGTGTCCTCTTCTTTGACATTTGAAGCACTTGATATCCCGATTTCTGGAACTGGATTCATTGGTGGGTGCTTCAACATTTGGCTTAGTCGGTAGCCTCCAATCTTCCTTACTCCCTTGGTTCGACTTCCATGAAGAATTACCAGTGTTTGATTTCCAAGTTGAGGAATTTGAACGGCTGTAGCTGCCCCTTCTCTTAATTTGGTCTTCTACCTTGATTGCCATGTGTACCATATCTTCCAACTCCACATAGTGCTGCAACTCCACTACTTCTCAGATATCTCTATGTAGACCGGCTAGAAAGTGAGCCATTGTGGCCTCCCTATCTTCCTCCACATTTGCTTGGATCATTGATATCTCCATCTCTTTAAAATACTCATCAACGCTGCTTGCACCTTGTCTCAAGTTTTGCAACTTGTTGTACAGCTCCCGGTAATAATAGCTAGGCACGAAACATCGTCTCATAATTGCCTTCATGTCTTCCCAATACTCTATAGGTCGCTCTCCATTACGCCGCCTAGTGGCTCTCAACTGATCCCACCACACGATAGCATAATCAGAGAACTCAACAGCTGCTAACTGGACCTTCTTTAGCTCGGAATGGTCATGGCAGTCGAATATCATCTCGATTCTCTGCTCCCACTCTAAGTATAGGGCTGGATCATTCTTCCCCTGAAAGGAAGAAATGTTCATCTTGATATTGCCAAGATGATTATCCGTCCGATTCTGCTTCCTCCTATCTCTCCATCCCCCACTAGCCGAGTATCGATCGTCTTCATCATAATATTTAGACTCGGTTTCATAGTACTTCTTTCTCTCCCTCTCTACATGTGGATAACATCTAGCCTCCACTCGAGCTCCTCGACCTCCTCCTCCTTTATCACCACGGTCAGTCTGCTCTTGTATTGAAGCTTCCACGTTGTCAAGCTTTTTTGTCAATGCGGCCATATCGGTCTTCAATAGCTTTCCCAGTTGTTGTTGTATGGTCTCCATCATGTTTTTAGGATCAATTTCCTTGTCTACATCACCTCCTGTTCCTGCAGTTTTGGACATTTTTTTTTCGTCCCTTTTTTTTTTTAACCACTACCACCAACAATGCTCAATCTACTCCAAACACCAAAATATAGCTCCCAAACAATGTATATCAATGCCACAAAATTGCCCAAAATTCACTATCGAAAACTCAAAAAATATTCGAAATTTCATGAAAATTTTTCGACTTTTCTACGGATGATAGATAAGCTCTTGAGACCCCAAACAACCAAATAAAACGTAACAAAAACGCAGAAAAATTTCACGAAAATTTTTCAACTTTTTTTTTTTAAATCAGCATCGCTGATTTACTATTCTGTTCTTTTTTTTTATATAGGCGAGAAATTACAGGACAAAAAATTCAAATCTAATAAAAGAATTAAAATTACGGATAGATGGAACCTGATACAAAGTCGAAGCTCTGATACCACTTGATGCGATTCTGCGAACCCAGGACTTGTATCAGATTGCCAGAGACGGAATCCTCGACCCGAACTTCTCAACACGGACGAACTATAGGTATATGAAACCTATAACCCAACAATAATTGGAAATAAGAACCTCAGATGAAATATGAAGACGCCACAAACAGTTGTGATCTACTGTTTGATAAGTCGGATGAACACGACACACGATTCAATAAAATCTCCAGAGAGAATTCTCAAATTAATAAATCAAAAGCTGTCTAATGAAATATAATGCAAGCCCTTATATAGGTGGGCAAAATAAAACAACCCTAAAAGTCAAAACCTAATCTAAAAAGGAAATAAATAAATAGAAATCGGATAAATCCGCAACAGTCCAAATAGGCGCGACTCGGGCCCACTCGCGCCCCTGGTCGCGCTGTAGCTCGCGCCAGACTCAGTGCAGGACACGCCGAGGGCGCGACCTGTTCACCCGCGCCACCACTCGCGCTCAGCCCAAAACCAAACACGTCTCTGGCGCGACTGGTTCACTCGCGCCAAGTCTCGCGCTGCCACTCGCGCCAGCCTTCCCGAACGCTCGAACTCGATCAACGGCACCCCATCTAGGATCATATCACCAGATGGCGTGACCGAGCTGGTCACGCCGGGTCCCTCTGTACTCGGGCCACACCCGGAGTCATGCTTTCGAACCCTCTGATTGGAAGCGAGGTCGCGCTTCTACTGTGCCCACGTCAGGCCGCGCTCGGGTCACGTCGGGTGACGCTACCGAGCTGGTCATGCCGGCTCGTCTGGGTTGGGTCGTGCCTGGCTACTCGCTTTTGAAGCCTCTGTATGGACGCGCACTTGCGCCTCTTCTGTACCTGGGTCGCGCCAACTTCGTGCCTTGGAGTCCCGACCCGCTCGAGTTGCCCATGTTCTAATAAAAATCCAAGTAAAGAAATCTAAAAAGCTTTCTTCTACTCTCCTTACATCTACTTGGGGATTTTATAGCAATAAAACGGATCATCTTTAGCCTATTTTTGGTTCCTCTCTCCTATATAGGAACATTTGCTTTCAAACTAAGAGCTAGAGTGTTCTTTTGTTCTTCTTCTCAAATATATATATATATATATATATATATATATATATATATATATATTTTCTATCCTCACTTTATTGCTTCCCTTACTAATTCTAGGAGAATGAGTCACTTTGAATCCATCAAGGCTGAAATCATATTTATCATTCTCGAAACACTTCACGTTTTATGCTCTTAAGTTTTGTCATTCCAAGCCTACTATTTTCATCAATTCTCACTACCCTTGGCTTTTCAACAAAATAATTTCAATCATGGCTCAAAAGGGGTGGACAAAGGATGTGTTTCATAATAAAACAAAATTTTAGGCTCAAAATTTTTACAAGAATCACCTTAGGTCATCTTCATATTTTTTTGAGCACATACACAATCATATGAGTTTATAGAGCAAGTTCTAGCGATGCTAGCATTGTTGAAGAAACTCTCAGGCAAGAAAAAATAATATGGCCCAAATCTCACGAAAGCTGCAAGATATGCCAAAATTCCATAATTCAATCTATATGCCCATCACTAATCACTCATTTTCATGCATGATTTTTCAAAAATTGTTGCACACAAATTTTAATCATCATAGGCAAGACAAAGAAAATTCCCCATAATGCTCAATCTTATCCTGTTTTTCTCTATTCAAGCAAGGAAGACAAACAAAAGTTCAAGCATAGGAGAGCATAATAAACAGAATTCACACCTATATCCGAGCATACTAATTTATTACATAACCCAAATAAAATCCTAACGATCAAATATATTAGTACAAATCAACAAGGCTATCAAAAACTCCTAAATAAGCATCCCGAAATATCCAAATAACATAAAAAAACAAATTGTTCAAGAATTAAAATTGTTCATAAAAACTAGAAGACTGGGGCTCAACGGGTCACCACTAGCATATCCCCTCCTCCAAACTTGCACCATACCAAAGGAAGGACAAGTTTGGACAGAAAAATAGTGGGACCGTGAGAGAGGTAAACTTAGTTTCTAGTGTGGTCTTGATCTTGAGGCGGCTGGGGCTGGTATGGAGGGTACTGGTACAGAGGGTACGGGTTCGGAGGATAGGACTGGAACTGCTGGGGGGTCACTGGGCAGATGAACTTTGTCCAGTTCATTGCCTCATGTATCCTGCAAAATCATTAAAACCAAACTGGAAAGTATTAAAATTTCCTTGCAGGCCCTGAATCTCTGCACTGATCCCAGTGAAGCAGGAATCGACGTGCGTCTGGAGATTGGAGAACCTCGTATCTAGTTCCTCATGTATGCTTGTGAAACGGGCCCCAATATCCTCCTGCAGCCTTGTGCATCATGCATTAAAGTTCTCTTGCAGCCGTGTAAAGTGCATTTCCATCTCCGTGCGCATATCCCCAAATCTGGAGGCTATGTCCACCCGCATATTTCCCTTGTTGGTCATCATCTCCATTATCATCCCTTCCATGTTGCTAAAACGCTCCTCCTGCACATCCTTCCTTGATCTCCTAGTTGTCTTGGGTGCCCGAGATATAGATGTCTCAGCTTGAGGGGGGCTACGTTAAACGGCAGCAATCACTATCATCAGGGCATGATGCTTAGGCGTGTTCATCATCCAGTTTCTGTGATCCTCATAAGTGGTGATAGAGGTGAAATTGGGATTGGGGAGAGAGAACTGGACACAGTTCTTCATTAGGTACTGGAAAGACGGGGGAGCGGCTGGCCCTATCATCCTTGCATTGCGGAGGTGCTGCAGATTGAGCCTCCTGGACCCAGGCACAACAACATAGTTGGCGAGATCCACATCCAAGGCTTTAGCAATTGGTGTGATTAAGCCCCTAATGCATATCTTTCCACTACCCGGTGCAGCCTGTCTCTTGCATTGATCAAGGAAGTGAGCTACAAAGTCGACATTGATTGCCTTCAGCATGCACCAAATCATGTGGATTTTCTGAGTGTGGAATCCACTATTCTCATGACGGGCTAGCACAGTGGAAAAGAGGATCCGCTGGATGTATCTGAATACTGGATTCTGGATGTGTGAGGCTTTAGCCTTGCTCGAATCATATCGGACCATCCTGGGATCGGGGTCCATGATACGCCTCCAAATGTCCTCAAGGCGAAAGGTAAGATGTGGGTGGAAGATCCCGTCACGTGGGGTGATGAAAATACGATTTATCTGATCCATAGTAAAGTGTCTGTTCTAGTTCTCCAGACGAAACTTGCACCAAATGGGCCCCCTTCTATCTGTAGACTTGACCTTAAGTGTGGCCAAAAACTCTTTTACTAACATGGGGTAGGTGACCCATCCTCTGTCCAACACATTCATCCACCCCAATCGTCCGAACAACCTCCAAACATCCTCATATATGCCCAACTGTCAGGCACCCGCCGCATCTGCAAACTTTGTAGCATTGATCTCAGAGTTCTTTGACATATTTAACCATTTGACTCTTTGCTCATGCTTGAGAAAGTTGTTGGAATTTTTTCGAATTAAACCACCGCAGGATCATTTGGTTGTTCATTAATCCATGTTCATGTAAATCATAATTTTATGTCACATGCATGTTTATCACGTCACGCACAAAACCATGTAAAACTAATCCAATAAAGTGGAAGACATAGATCCGAATTACTTACAATTGTCAGATGGTCTGAGAATAAAATTAAAGATCTAATCTTGTTGTTGAATGAACACAGTAGGCGCCTCTTTTTCTACAAAAAAATCAGCCACTTCACAATTGTACTCCAAGATCTTCTGTTGTATTCCCGGACTGTATCTATATTTAGAGTGGGCTGAAATCTACTAGATAGGGTTGTGAAATCTATGGATAACTTTGAGAGACAAAGAGGGGCTGAAATCATGTGTGTAAAATTTTGTCCCCCCCTCCCCTATTTATATAGGGAGGTGGGCGAAATTTACTCCTCCAAACCCTACTGGGTTTGGGCCTCTATCTCAAGTTCTATATCCAGTCCACTATCAGTCTATTGGGCTACAATAGGGATCTAGAAGAATATTAAATTGGCCCACTAATTTATTTAATATCCAATATCCAATAAACTTAGGATATAATTAAATAAATTAAGTTTTACTTTTATTCCACTAAAGAAGTAAAACTGACCTACCAATTTAATACATATTTACGAATATGCTTTCTCCTTTAGTCCAGCCATTCCTCGTGTTTAAGATATAATGTTCATTAATTAATTATGTCAGCCTCTGACAGCTATAATTAATTAACATCTAAAACCTTGAGTAGTAACACACAAGCTTTACCATGTAAGGAATAAATTCCACCTGCAGGGTTTCAACATTAACTTGTGTTTCCTCAAGAGAACATCATCAACCTGGCACACCAGGACACGGTGCTCATGCATATTGCTTAAGACATCATGTATACATTGTTATTATCCAAGATATCGAATTTGATCTATGAAAAGATCTCACTCATTGATAAATCAAAGTAATTAATAACGCACACATATGCTCGCCAATATCACATGAGTTCAGAAACCGAACTCTGTGGATCTTTATTCTCTCAGTAACTAGGTCAGAGACAGAGAATAGTATCATATCATGATCCTCCTCAATACACTAGCGAGTGTACTAGAATAATTAGTTAGTCAAGATAAACTAACTTATCAGATTATTCTATGGTGTACCGATGGTGTGTTCAGGACCATCTAAGCCGTGAGCTCTTTAATATATTACAAGGTTCTAATGATATGATCTTACCATGCGACTCCCCACACCATAACATCTACAATGTAAGTATATGGAACATTACATAGAACAATTATAGAACATAATCTAAATACAAACAGTGACTACAATAACTTTCATTTCATATCATCATATCATCGGAAAAGTATACAAAGACAAGTCTTCCAGTACACAATACTAACACAAATGAACTCCTACTCCACTTGGATGATCCCCGTTCTAATTTAAGGGAGGGAACAAGGCCTCATCCTCTTCGATCTCATCCTTATCTACATCATCTTCTTTCTCTTCTTCGCCGACCTCGTCGTCCTCGGCCTCTTCATTCTCACTTTCTGTATTTTCTTCATTTTCTTTCTCGAACTCCTGTTGGTAGTCCCGAGCCTCTTTTTCATCACTTTCGAACTCGACTATCCTCCTTTAACGTGTTTCTCTACCCCGTCGTGCCATACCTTGCATATCTAAAATAAATTCCCATCAAGGACACATTTTAAATGGCATAACACATAACGGGCGTAGGCACCATTCTAGACTATGAGGAGCCGACACTCAAGCATGACTACCACGTATACAACTTCTTCATCAACACTTACGATACCCAAGCAACATTTACTTCAATTTTTACACAACTCCACATTGTCAATTTTTTACCAAAAACTAGCATAAGGGGCAACATGCTCAATCAAACATCTCGGGGCATATATTTGCACAATATAAAGCTTATCAAAGAGATAAAATTCCAAATGACACATACAATCCCCTAAGATCTTCATAACCCCTATTCATGCTTCATCAAACCATAATGCTTTCCATTTGGGTTCCTAACAACAATAGACAACAATGAGATAAAAATTAGGCCTAGTGCATCTTGAAATTGTAAATGGGTTTATATCAATAGCATTTTCCCCAAATTGCTAGAACTCTAATTGAATAAAAATAAAAAAAATCAAATCCAAGCCCTAATCCATCAAATTTTGTCAATTCAACAACGAAGGGCGTAGCAATTTCATACATATTACAAGATTCGCACATGTACTTCAATTTACACATTTTTCCCAAATTGCTAGAACCCTAGTTGAAGAATATCAAAATTTCACCACAAACAACACAATTTCTTGCACAAGCTACTCAAATTCATGGTCTATGATGGAGAGAAACATAAATCTCCTAACAAAAAGTATAATGCATATCTAAAATCAAGATTTCCCCAAAAAATTTGAAATAGAGAATTTGAACCAAAAATAATGGAGAAAAAGAGTCTAAAGATGTCATATCTTGAATTTGAGTGTCCTAGTGTGTGGGAGAGTGAAAGTTTGTTGAGAAATTGGTGTTTTCGTGTGTGGGTATGAGAGAGAAGAGAGAAATCGAGAATGAAAGTGAGTAGAAATGAAAGAGAGTGGGGGTTTTAAAACCCGCAGATGGGGCGCGAGTGGAGGCGCGCGACTCAGCCAGTAGCGCCAGGCTCTTTTCTGATCGGGCCGCGCCAGGAGGTGCGACCGAGCTGCTCACGCCAGGCCTCCTGTGGCTCGGGTCGTACCTAGGAATGGTGTTTTACGCCCTCTGTGTACAAGCACACTCACGTCGACTCTGCACCGGGGTCGCGCCACCCTGTGCTCGGGGCTCCATACTTGGTGAATATTTTTGCCCTATCCCCTGCACTTTTACATTAAACTTACCAAACTATTAGAAACCACCAAGACTAACAACATCAAGAAACACCTAACTGAATAAAACTTTTAAAATTCAAAAAGGATTAAAAGAAACAAAAGAAAAATTGGGTTGCCTCCCAATAAGCGCTAAGTTTAACGTTGTTAGCTCGATGGAGTTACCAAGCACTAGACGTCCTGGAGGTAGCATGTGGTAGGCTCAAACTTGTCTTCTGGTTTGTAGAACTTTTTAACCCGATGCCTATTCACCACAAAGAGGCATCCATTATTTCCTTTGAGCTCAACCGCGCCTCCATAAAAAATTCTCTCTATTGTAAATGGGCCACTCCATTTTGTCTTCAATTTCCTGGCAAAGAGCTTAAACGTTGAGTTAAATAGATAGTAGAACTTTGTTCCTTATGAGCTTGTCATGATAAAACTTTACCCGGAGCTTGTAGATAGTTGAATTCTCAAATGCTTCCATTTTAAACTCATTGAGCTCATTCAATTGGAATATCATCTCTCCTCTTGATGCCATGGGATCGAAGCTAAGTTTCTTAGTGGCCTAAAAAGCTTTGTGAGAAAGCCATTAGTCCTGACCACCTTCTGCAAAATTTGTTTGACCTCCCTGTTTGCTAGCTCCGCCTGACCATTTGCTTGGGGGTGATAGGGTGTGGTGATCTTGTGTTTCACCTCATGCCTAGCAAGTAGCATTGACATCCACTTGTTACCGAAGTGGGAGCCACCATCACTAATGAAAGCCCTCGGGACACCAAAACGAGTGAGTATATTCCTCTTCAAGAACTTGAGTACCACCTTAGAGTCATTTGTCTTTGTGGGCACCGCTTCTATTCAACGGGATATATAGTCTACAGCCAAAAGTATATACACATTCCCTTCAGAAGCTACAAACGGACCCATAAAATCTATACCTCATATATCGAAGAGCTCCACCTCAATCGTGTTTCTCATAGACATCTCGTCCCTCTTGGAAATCGAACATATCCGCTGACATTGTCCACAACTCTTCACAAATCCTTCTGCATCCTTAAACAATGTAGCCCAATAGAATCCACTTTGAAGGACTTTTCTAGCAGTCCGATTTGCACTAAAATGGCCACCACTTGGCCCGGTGTTGCATGCTTCTAGCTAGAATCTCTCCTCATTGGTCTTCGGGCTCACATCTTCTCAAAACCAAGTCGGCACAATGTCTAAAGAGGTATGGTTCATCCCAAACAAATAATTTCACGTCATGGAAGAACTTTTTCTGTTTGTAACTTTCAAGCTCTATAGGCTTGACCCCTGCTACCAAATAATTCACGAAATCCACAAACCAAGGTGTAGTAGCTCTTATGGCTAGTATCTTCTCATCCGGAAAATCATCATTGATAGGTTTTTTGTCCTCTAACTCATCCGGGGTATGCTCTAAATGTGAGAGGTAGCCCACTACCACATTCTCACACCCTCTTCGGTCTCTTATCTCAACATCGAACTCTTGCAGCAATAGGATTCATCTTATCAATCTGGGCTTGGCGTCTTTCTTTGCGAATAAATGTCTCAGGGCCGCATAATCCGTGTGTACTATAGTCCGGGCCCCAATGAGGGTAGGGCCAGAACTTATCAAAGGCGTACACCATAACTATGAGTTCACGCTCTGTAGTTGTATAATTTACTTGGGCTGGATCGAGTGTCTTGCTCCAATAGTAAATTACACAGAACATCTTTTCCCTATTTTGGCCCAATGCGGCCCCTACCGCCACTTCACTTGCGCCGCACATCAACTCGAATGGCTCATTCCAATCTGAAGTGATGAGCATTGGGGCAGTCATTAAGGCCTTTTTGAGCATCTCGAATGCCTGCAAACAAGCATCATCAAAAATAAATTCATTTTCTTTTTCAAGTCGACACAAGGGTTTAAAATTTTTTGAGAAATCCTTGATAAAATTACGGTAAAACCCGGCATGGCCTAAGAAACTTTGAATCCATTTCTCTTATATTGGAGGTGTAAGCTTCTCGATGGCAATGATATTAGCCCGGTCTACCTCCAAACCTGCAGCAGAAACTTTATGCCCAAGGACAATTCCGTCTCTAACCATAAAATGACACTTTTCCCAGTTAAGCACAAGGTTAGTTTCTTCACATCTCTGCAACACTTAGGTTAGGTTTTCCAAATAGTGATCAAACGAATTCCCAAAGATAGAAAAGTCATCCATAAAAACCTCCATAATATTTTCAATCAAGTCATGGAAAATTGCCATCATGCATCTTTGGAATGCAGCATGCGCATTACAAAGACCAAAAGACATTATGCGAAAAGTAAAAATTTCATAAGGACAAGTGAATGTTGTCTTATTGTTGGTCTTCAGGGCTATTAAAATTTGATTATAACCTGAATAGCCATCTAGAAAGTAATAGAACTCATAGCCAGCTAATCTATCAAGCATTTAATCGATAAATGGTAAGGAAAAATGGTCCTTCCTATTGGCGGCATTTAGAGCATGATAATCGATGCATACCCTCCAACCTGTGACAACCCTAGTAGTTATCAATTCACTACCCTCATTTTGAACAACTGTCATGCCCCCCTTTTTAGCTAGCCCCACTCGCTATCGGATATAGCATACACTTTCCCTGTATCTAGCCATTTTAGAACTTCTTTTCTCACTACTTTTTACATTATTAGGTTAAGCCTTCATTGTGGTTGCACACAAGGTTTATACTCATCCTCAAGCAAAATCCTATGCATGCACACAGAAGGGCTAATCCTCTTCAAATTAGCAATAGACCACCCTATAGTAAATTTATATTTTCTTAAGACTCTCAATAACTTGTCAAGTTCACAAGTAGACAAATAAGCCAACACAATCACAGGGTAGGTTTTATTTTCACCCAAGAAAACATATCTCAAGTGCCCCGGAAGGGGCTTCAACTCTTCATTTTTGTACTTTTGCTCTCCTCCTTCCTTCTTCAATGCTTCCTCCTTTTCATCCCTCAAAATTAGGACGGTTTTCTCTCCTTAGAATTTCCTATGAAGAGTCAAGAGCACAAACACAATCCAATATATCGGGGCTATTATCAAATAAATCAAATGAAAAAGAAGAGTAAAGAGATGCAAACAAGCTTGTCTCCAAAGCATCTTGGGAGGTGTAGTACTCCATCATCTTCTCTTCCACACATGCTTCTACAACCTTTATCACCTTGCATTCCTCCATCCTCATAGACTCCTCATCATCATCATGAAATTTCACCGCATTGTAGATGGAGAATGTGCTACTCTCATCATTGAGCCGGAGTGTGAGCTCTCCTTTGAACACATCTATGAGTGCCTTTTCTGTTGCCAAAAACGGCCTTCCTAAGTTGAGGGGCACGTAAAATTTCATCGTGATTTTGTTATTATTTTTATGCCTCATACTATTTCACTGCATTTTGTTATTATTTTTATGCCTCATGCTATTTAAGCAAATGTATTTGTTTTTTATATTTGGGAATGGATTAACCAATACTGCAATGGCGATATCTTATGTTAGCCCATCTTGATTGTATGTTCGTAAATTAAAATAAATGTTCAGCCAATGATTTGGCTCCTCAGTACTTGCTTGTTGGTGTAGTCTAGTTTCAGGTTCAGCTTAATAGATCAATTTGTTTTTGTCATCTTAATCAGGTATTGCGAAACTTATGACTGAAGTTGTAGAAGAACCATCAGAAATGAGGAAATCTGGTGTCGCTGTGCTACTATTTCATATCATGACATTTACCCCGATAAAGTTGCACTCAAATGTTAGCTCATTAAAGTTGCACTCAAGGACTGAGACATTAATGCCACATCTAGTGGATGAAACTTCCTTCCAAATTGGTGGTGAAAGGGTTGAAGGTTTGTACTTTTATTGCATGTTCTTTATACTGCTTGCTTAGCAACTTAGCACAATATTTTGCTACTGTTTGCGGTGTCAACTATTTAGATCAATTAGTTGCCATTTTGGATTGCTGTTCCTATGATTTGTGATAAGTTGCAGAATATTACTAAGAGACATGCAAATCGTTCCACTGTCTTTCTCAAATATAGTGGCCATTTTGTTGCCAGCTTTAAAATTGTTTTTTCCTGTTTATATACTGAAACATGCACATAGTAACTTAGTACACTCCAACTAATGGAAGATCTAGATGAGCAGTATAACCTTGAAGTCGTTAAATGTAGTTTGGTTTCCCCTGGTCTTTGTATTACATTATTGATCTCACCTGATCTCTTTACTTTATGAATTTTCTCTTTCCTTTTCCTTTTATTTTTTGATCTCGTCATTTATTCCTAGATATATTGTTTGTTCCGGACTCAGGACCTGTTCTTGAAGTTCTTATTAGTACCTTTGAGAGACTTCATGCGGAGCTAGATCCAGTGGACTTTTCTTTCATATGGAAATGGTTGGTGGAAAAGATAACAGAGTCTTTAACAAATGAGAACTACACACATCTTACTCGCCTTTTGACCCTGCTTATTTCTATAGCACGAAATGATTGTATTGGCGAAATCACTGGTGGGCTTCACTTGTTATATCTGTAATTAGTTTCTACTATACATTTACTGATTCTAATATTATAGACCATTATTTTTTACAGATTTGGTCAAACTAGTTGGCCAGCTTGTGGAAACATTTGTTATTCAGTGTCCTACCACGAAGAATGTGGACTTACACTATGAGGTCATTGAAAAAGTTCTGCAACTAATGCTTTGTATAATTGGTGGTTTCTCTAGTTCTAATAATATGCCTGATTTGGGGCAGTGGGAGCCGGTGTTTGATATAAGGAGTAGAAGGTATAGCTTGCAAGTTTCAACTTATCTCTTTAATTGGATTATTTTGTCTGCTCTTTTCTTTTTGTTGGCCTCACACATAAGCTTTGCTACAGTCTACTGAATTTCATTGGTGATCTTCTAACAAAGGACCCCAGTATCTACCATGTCTTTGGAACAAATATAATGCGGTAATTTTAAATAGCTACTTGCTATTTTTATTACTATGATAGATATCTGATCTTATGTTCTTTATCTAAATGTTTTTATTTGATTGCAGTAAACTCAGCAATTTAATAGAAATATCTGTTGAAGAAGTTTTATATTTAATGATGAAGTTCTGTGATAATCTAGAAGCGGAAAGCTTTTGGGATGGTGAATTCAAAAAGAATTTCTCACTGATTTTTGATTTCATTAAAAGGACTCTTCGAACCTGGACGGAAGAGATTAGTAATTCTGTAGAAGGGAATTTATTTCCCGCTCAAAAAAACACTTTGGCTGTATTATGGGCTGTTATTGGGTGCTATTCTTATTTACCAGATGACCAAGCAAATCCATCCTTATTACTGGAGTTCATTAATGCAATTGACAAGCTTCTAATGGTTGAATCTAGTAAGTTATTCACTGATGGTTAATGATGCCCATTCACTTTTGCGTTTGATAGTTTAAATTGCAGCCATCTGTTTGTGTGTGTGTGTGTGTGTTTTTTGTGTGGATAATTGTTTGTTACAACTCTCCTTGAAGACTTTGTGTGGAGAGATTTCTTGTGTGCTAAAAGTAAAGCTCATTTTTTGTTATGTTTTCAAGTTTTGTTTTATATTCTACTTCACAATTGACTCCAATGCAGATGAATTGTCAATTTGTTGCTTGAAAGATCTTATGTTTCTTATCAGTTCTATCTGCTTATTTGCTCTTTGCTTAATTGATACATATTTATGTAGAGCTTGCAGGATCCCAGCAAAATACTTGGCATAGCTTGATTGGTGCTGCATTGCGTTCTTATAACAAGTTGGTTTGTAGGAGGAGTATAGCTCATGAAGAGTCTGCAATTAGAAAATTCTTGGATCTTGCAGATAGATATAAGTTTTCACCTCACATATTATCTGCAGTAGCAGATATTTTGGATTCAGTCTCTGTGTAAGTAATTGTTTTCTTCTTAAATTTATGTTGGTCTCTGCTTTCTGCCAAATGCACAACACTTTCGTTTGACATGACACTGTATTCTTTTCTGGTCTTTCAGTGTATCACATGGGAAATGTCAATTTTATCTTTTGAAATGTACATCTGGAAAGCCATTCGATGCTCTGGACATATTTTCTGAAAATCTGAGCCATGCCAACAGAGAGAATCCGCCTTTCTGCCCTACGCATAATGTGCCATTATGAACCTATACATGTTAAAGATTCAGTTAAGAAATTTCATGTCAAAAATGACCCGGGAATGATGTTTCCAAGACTAGTTATTATTTTTCTACATAATTTGTGCCTATTATGCATCATTGTGTCTAACACGATAAGTTCATGTTCTTTTTTGAATCCTAGGTTCTCAACCTACTCAGATCAGTTGAAGAGACTACTCTTTCAATTGCAGAAAGCCGTAAAGTTATTCTACTAATAACTAAACTAGAGACGAGTCTGAGTGCTCATGGAGTTGCTGAGAAATATATACATCCTGCTTTAAATGGAATTTTTGGCATACTTCATAACCGACTTAGTTATTTGTGGAATCCAGCTTTAGAGTGCCTCACTGTCCTCATTGACCAATATTTTGGGGTTGTGTGGACCAGATATATTTATTATCTCGAACAATATCAATCTGATTTTCTAGCATCTCATCATCAACACAACAGAGTAGATAATAACTCTACAGAGGACACTGGTAGTTTTTTTCTGGAAACAAAAATTTGTTTGCTTGTCTCTGCCAAATATCTTTTCTCTTATAGAAGTGCATTTTTCGAAACATAACTTCTTCTTCAATACCTATATATGACCTCTATTCTTGCAGTATCATAACTACTTATGTGATTAGAAACCCAAGTAACTCTTGACTTTGGGTTCATTTTGTAGGTTTGGTTGGATGCTTCAACTCTGATATCATTCGTGCATTTGATTGTACTCCACGTGCAACAGTTTTGTCTCTCTTGATTCAATCTCTACAGAACGTTCCTTCCATTGTTGAATCTCCGCCTGTGCATATAGTATCCTTGTTTCTTAGATTTTTGGGTTACAATGTTGAAAAACTCACAAGGTGATTTAGTATGCTCTTCTATATATGCTGACTATTCTTGTTTGTATGAAATCGTTATTGTATATAACTGACATTTAGCTGAGTATGTAACTTCATGTCTCAAATTTGCAGCGTTGACTCATATACTCTGGAACATAAAGGGAAAGAATGGAAAGGAGCTCTTAAAGAGTGGTTATGCCTGTTCAGATTGTTGCGGATACCTAGGGATTTGAGAGATTCTAAGCAAGGTCGATTTTTGAGGGATGTTCTTGTGGATAGGTTGGTTAAATAAGTGGTTGTAGTGGATTAGTGTTGTTTAAATATCTTTTAGTCTTTACATTTTTGTGAAGGATACATTAAATATCAGTGAGTTTGTTAATTGTTCTTGTTTATTTTTTTGCCCTCATGTTACTTGTGTCTTACTTTTCTTTGTTCGGGTTGGGTTTTGTCACATCGGTGCTGCAGGCTTCTTGATCAAAATGATGCTGATTTACAGACAAAAGTTCTTGATTGCTTGTTGAACTGGAAAGATGAGTTCTTACTTCCATACAGCGAGAATCTGAAAAATCTGATCAATGCAAAAAATCTGTGGGATGAGCTTGCAAGGTGGAGCTTATCCACAACTTCAATTGATTCTGTTGATGAGCGGCATAGAGCTTACCTTGTACCTGTAGTCATACAAATTCTAATACCAAAAGTTAGAAATTTAAAAATGCTTGGTACCCCGAAGGTAATATATATATATATAGAGAGAGAGAGAGAGAGCTTGGATGTCACTTTGCCACCCCCCCCCCAACACACACACACATTAAAAAACAACTTGGATATTTCTCTTGGCTGCATGTTGTGCTGGTTTTGATATAATCTAAATGTATTAAGGTCCTTTTACGTTTTCAGAATGCAAGTGCACGTCATCGACTGGCAGTTCTTAGATTTTTGGCTGAGCTTGATCTTGAAGAGCTCCCTGTTTTCTTCAAGTTATTAGTTAAGCCCATACTTACAGTTTCTCAAAGAGGTGCTGAATTCAGAAAACCTCTCTGGGAATCATCCAAAAGTCCTGAGTTTGAGGTTGAGGCATCTGATATCCTGAAGCATTTGACCTCAAAAACCATTGAAACCCTATCTTGGAAGAAGAAATATGGTTTCCTGCATGTTGTTGAAGATATCTTTGCTGTTTTTGATGAATCTCGGCTTAATCCCTTTCTTAATCTTCTAATGAACTGTGTGGTCCTAATCTCAGCGAGCTGCACATCAGTACTTGGCAGTGAAAAAAGTGAATCGTTTTCTGTAGATAACAGTTCTATCTTAGATTTGGAGGTTTGTGACAACGATGATGTGAATGATAAGACCAAGGTAATGCTGTGATTGCAGTGAAAACTTGTGTTCCCCTCTCTCCCCCTCTCCTTGATTCTTGAAACCCATTTGTTGATTATTCTTTAGTTTTCTAGGATGGACAAGATTTAAGGGCTGAGTTGCTTTATGTTAGACTTCCCCTTTTCTTTTCTGCACCCGCTATTTTAATAAAAACAGGAATTGTTTCACCCGTGCTATTTGGTAGTGAGAAAGATTGAATCTGTAGAAACGATTGGCAGTCTATTATGCATGTTCTCTGATTATGCAATCTATTAATATCTTCACATTATTTCTCTAATCATAATATTTTTAACAGAACTCGTAGTAGGTGATGTTCTGGCTACAATGCTCATTCTTCACTCTACAGTTTATTTTATGAGTTATAGTTAGAATCAGAACGTTGAAGGAATTGTCTTTCTGCTTAGTGCTTACAAGTTAACTCTCGTTAGTTCTACTTTTTTCCTTGTCAATTTCTAGTTTAAATCCATTAATTACTTTCCATGCAGTCGTATTCAACTATTTGAGCTAAATATTAAAGGCTCCACTCTCTATTCAGTCGACCTTTTTTTTCCTGGGCATACTGCATCAGATCTTCTGCAACTGAATTTAGAACAGCTTAATCTCTAAATTTTATTCATTTGCATGAAAGGAAGCAATTGAGAGACTTGAGGTCCTTATGCCTTAGGGTCATATATCTTGTTCTTAATAAATATGGGAATCATGATTTTGGAGATGCATTTTGGGACATGTTCTTTACATCAGTTAAACCGTTGGTTGCTAAACTGAAGAAGGAAGGTCTTGGTAGCCAAAAGCCAAGTTCACTGTTTTATTGTTTTCTTGCAATGAGTAAAAGCTACAAACTTGTACCACTATTATCCAAGGAAGAGAATCTCGTGCCAGACATTTTCTCCATGCTTAGTGTTCCACCAGCTTCAAATTCCATTTTGTCATGTATCTTGAAGTTCGCTAAGAACTTATTGAAGTTTGATGTTGCACTGGGTAGTGAAGATGTTACTGTCAAAAGTGTCATACTTCCTCATCTTGAAGAGCTCATGCGCGGTTTGCATTGTATTTTCACCAAAGAAAATGCAACTAAGAGGTATTCCTTTCCCTTTTACTTTCTCATCACTGCTAGTCTGCTACTCAAAGGGGTCTCTTTCCCTACACTCAATAATGTTTGCATGTGCTCCATAGTTGTATAATGGCTAGTTGTCTCTCATTTTATATGATGGCTCTATAATACTCTAAATAATTTCATGTGTTTGGAATGCTCTTCAAATGTCTTTATTGTTAGAGTGGCATACTTCTAGAATGATTTTGCAATAAGCGAGACAGTATTTTCTTCCACAATAATGTTTTTGGGTGAACTCTCTGCATCCCCAGTATCATTTTAAACTTTATGTCTAATTCATAAACTAAGGTGTTTTAATTCGCGTTTCTTCTTAGTGATTGGGTGAATATTGGATTTTAGTTTTAGCCTTCAAAAGTTCTGATTGAGCCAGGTTGTTCTATTCCATGTTAGTAAGTAGTCTGTAGCCTATGGTAATCATGGGAAGGAAAGAGGAACATCAATTCAGTTTGTGATCTAAGTTTATTAAGTGACTAGTTTTTATGTAAGGACTGTACATTGTACACTTGCAAGTATGTCTGAAACATTCTTGAGATTGTGTTAGGTGTGCGACCCTTTCTGAGTGAAAGGGTTCCCAGAAGTTGTCTAAGCATTCGAAAAGACCTAAGAGGATGCTGTAGGAGAACTAATAGTTGGAGTAGAGGATTATGAAGTTAACAAGAATGATCAGTTGAGATGTATGTTTTGGGCTAATCCAATATCAAGAAGGAATTTTTATTAATGCTACTAATATTCTTTTCTGTAATGCTATACACAATTGATATTCTTTTTTGCATTGCTAAGAAAGAGTTTGATAATGCTAATAAGAGTCTCTAATATAGTTCTTTATACTGTTAATAAGTCATTTACTTTAATGGTAATGCATTAAATTTAGTTATTCATATGATTATGTTTTATAATTTAATGATAATGCTAAAATGAGATATGATGATGAAAATACAGTTAACAATGATGCTAGTCATTAATAAAAAAAATTAGTATGAGAAGTACAAAACACAATCATGTTAATAACTAAATTTAATGCATTATCATTAAAGTAAAGGACTTATTAGTAGTATAAAGAACTATATTAGCAGTACAGACACTCTTATTAGCATTATCAAACTCTTTATTAGCAATGTAAAAAAGAGTATCAACTATGTGTATAGCATTACAGAAAAGAATATTAGTAGCATTAATAAAAAATGAGTATGAGAAGTACAAAAAAAAAATATCTACTTCTTCCAGCAGTTCCTAGAATCATGACTGCATTTTTTGTTACACTTATTGCAGGTCCTTAAAGGTTTCTTTTTGCACTCGGCGTTCACATCTTCTTTTGATTTTATACGACTTCCACTACCTTTACTCTTCACACAGTCAGGTGGAAGCACCTCAACTTCACTAGGTGCAGACAACCAATAAAATTCAAAAAATAATCCATACAGTCCTTGAATTTCTGAAGAACCCAGGAATAAGATTTAGCATCCTCACCCGATATTAAAGTAGCCCCAAATGTGACAAGACTCCCATGATTGTCTTTTCGAGTAAATGGTGCAAAAATCATTGAATACCTGCCAACATATAAAAGATCACAAATCTCTATTATTATAATGCTTTTCTAATCATAAACAAAAGACTACAAATGCTAACATTGTCATCTACCAAATATTCAAACATTAACTACCAATGCTAAAGAAGGAAATGGAAGTGCTAAAACTTCAACTACTAGTGCTAAAACTTCGTATGGAAATGCTAAAATCACAGAATGACAATCTAAATAATAATTAAGTTGACTAACATGTTAGTCCTATATGTTGCATCAAATGATACAACATACCCAAATAATGAAAAGTTCATTCTTGATATTGGATCAGCCCAAAACAGACATCTTAACTGATCAATCTTATTAACTTCATAATCTAAATGTTTTCATAGGTCCAATGTTTGCCCTTGCACAGTTCAGAATAAAACTTTGATGTGAAGGGTCTATATTCATATTTAGGTTCATAAACTCTTTGTGTGTATCCAAAACAAAAGAATGTGAATGTATTTTTTCAAATAGTCCAACAGTGTACCCATCAGAACCAATATACTTCAATCCTATCTTAGCCATACAGCAAGTCCTCTTAGACATACGGCGTCTTTTTTCTTCGATGTTTCACCAAAATCAACTGATATGTTCTTAAGTCTCTCGCAGTTACACACAACATATTTCCAAACTATATTACCATCTTTAGACCTCTTTGTAGTAGACAAACGAATATCAAATCCACATGATGAAGCATAAATCTTGTAAAAGGTTATACTGATACCAACATCCAAAGTAAGAAAAGTTTTACCCAATGCAGACTTCAAAGATGGTTCACAGTTAAATGTGTAAAATTCAGAAAACCTAAGAGAAAATTCTAAAGTGGAGCCAACACAATTTGCATATTAAAAAAATATACAACTAATCACGTTAATGCTAAAAAAATATATTCTTCGATCATACTAAAAATGGTCACAGTTGTGATGCCAACAAATCTGCAGAGATACAAGTACATATTAATAAGAAACTATAATCTGCAGAATTGAAAACACATGTTCGTAAAAATTCAAAAGTTCAACTAAACCAACTTCATCGACATTATCGAATAAATCTAAAATAAAACGGATAAAAAAACATAGGAAAAGTACAACAAAACCCAAGAGAAAACTTCAAAGTAGAACCAACACAATTTGCACATTAAAAAATATACAACTAATCACATTAATTGTAAAAAAAATTCTTCGATCATGCTAAAAATGGTCACAGTAGTGCTAAAACTAATCTACAGCAGTGCTACAACTTGTAATAACAGTGCTAATACTACGTTCATCATGCAAATACTCTATTAACAAGAATTAATCAACTTCCAAAAATATAGTACATTACATGAACAAACACATCTATCATTTAAATCTGGAAAATAATATAAAAAAAATTAAATTGAATGAACGTTTATGCTAATACCCGGAGTCTCCATAAAGCATTAAATCGAACTCTGAATCTCTACCGGTATTTAGAAAATAATGAACTAAAAAACTAATCGAATGAACCTCTGATAATCTGATCTCCAACTGTATTCAGAAAATAATCATGATTTCAAAACTAAACGAATCTGAGAATTTGAGCTACACCGAAATTGAAAAAAAAATCAATCTGATTATGAGAAAATCGATGCCCTAATGATGAGCACGAATGATTTATATGATATCGTATATGAGAGAAAGAAATTGTGAGAAGCGGATGTTGAAAATCTAATAAGGAAACCTACCGCAAATCTAATAAGGAAATAGAAGAATTACTATAAATTACTGTTATACCCCCGCAATACTTAAAGTTGACATAAATATCAAAATTACCACCGCATTACTTAAGAGAAACAGTTGATCAGCACCGTTCAAATGAAGAGGATTGATGGATGAGATTGGTTTTTTGTTCTCACATGGGGATTTGATTTTAACTTGATTCATTCCATATATATATATATATATATATATATAATCAATCATATATAGAGAAACATATAATTTTTTTTTTTGCAAAAATTTATATATAGTACAATCTTTGTGAAAAGATGTGTTATTGATTCAAGAAAAAAAAAAGTTTGGAACCGAGAGCAAAATTGATTGTGGCCAGTAACTATACGTATAATTAAATTGGCTATTTTTAATATATGTGTGTAATTTCCCAAAAATAACAAAAATCAACAATGATCCACCCGCTCATCTAAAATATAATTCTTCTAATGTTTAGTTTAATTATTTATATTGTATACTTTTATTATTAAATTTCTCATGTCAATACACGTGATCATTATATGCATTTGATTATATCATAATAAAAATATATATACACATCAAATTATTTATTTCATAGAAAATTATAAATGAATATTTGACTTGTAATATAAATATTTTTTAAATAAAATGAGTAGGAATTAAACAATGAATTTTTTAATATAAAACTTGTAGGTGAAAAATAAATAATTAGTGTGGCACCTTTAATTTCAGGTTTATGAAAAAAAATAATAATACTTTTATTTTCTTCTCTCTCTCTCTCTCTACAATGTGCAACCTAATTTTCAAACAATAAATTATGCAATTAGCAGTTATTATACCAAAACTCAAAACAATTGTCATTGCAAAATAATATTTAAAATTATGCTTCTTAAAAATAATCATATAATAATTACATTTGGAAATTATGCAAACAAAGAAGCAAAAGAAATACGTTTGTAGGTGGCAAAATTTTACAATATTATAAATAATATTTTTATTGATTTTAATATATTTATTTAGTTTTAGAATCATATCAAATTCAAAATTAAATAAAATATTTAAATAATAAACATATTATTATATGATAAACGTCAAGAGTCTTTGGCAACAAGTATATATCTTTCAAGATATATATCTGTAACGCCCCAGTCCCACTAGGACCAAAACGTCACCAAAAACATACGTACATGCTTACGTAATAAATACTTTTATAAAAAAAATAGATTTAACTTTATTAATAATTTGTAAACGGACAGCACCTCGGCTTAAAATGTTCAAACCCGCACTCAGGGGTTCTTAAAGTCAACTTCCAACAAAGCTTTTCAAAATCACTGACTCACATATAACCAAATTATGACCTGTCAACAAGCAAAAGATATAACCAAACAGGCCACACATTCAAAAACTTCACGGTCAACCCTTATATACATTCAAAATATATATATACAATCAAAAATTGACCATTAGGGTCAACAACTTTCAAACTTAAAAGGCTTGCCAAGTACCAACGGAAGCATTTAATATTTAACACACAAACATAAGTTTAAAGATGGTTTTAAAGCAAAATCCACATAAGGGTCAACCATCAAACCCACTTTAACAGCTCGCCCTCAACCAGCTTGATCTCCAAGACCTGAAAACATTTGAAAATATTTGGGTTGAGTGCCAGAAAACACTCAGTGGGCATTATCATTCGTCCAAGTCATACTTTCATGCTTTAAAATCAATCATAAACATACTTTATAACATAGTTTACTCTTCTTCATTGGATGAGAGACCCTATGTGATCACATGAATACTTTACGGTTACTTATCTAGACATTTAGTCACAAAGTAAACCGTCTATGCTTGTAAGTCGGAATTCCTCTGTGCATGAAGTCTCATAACATCCAATCATCGCGTAAACAATGCTATTAAAACATTTAACATGCTTTTCATGGACGAATTTAAAACATAGTTGTGAGTTATAGAAAACCCCACCTGAGTGATCTCAAAGTGTAGTGCAATTTATGCGTGGAATGCTACTATGCTCTTTCGTCGTCTCGACCTACAAAATTGGAATTTCTAACTTAGAATCCTCAAATAGGTCCATAAGGTAATAAGTTAGGTCATAAATAATTTAAGTAGGCATTTCCTATGTCCTGGGATCATGTGGGATTGAAATGGTGTCAAACGGGCGAATAATGCGCATTTGACAGAATAAATTAATGTAGATTGAGAATTTATCGGACTTCGCGAACAGAATTGAATGGATAAAGATGAATTGAACCGAATTCAATGGCTATGAATTTTGATTTAATTTTTAGAAGAGAATTATAATATTTAGAATTTCTTTTGGGAAAGAATATAACATCTCGAAATTATAGGGCTAAATAACATTTTCTAAAAATGCTAATTTAATTGCCAAGTACTAAATTAGAACTGGGAGAATATAAACTTGGGAGTTGGATTCATTTAATATTTTATGACCAAATCAAAAATTAAATGAATCAAATAACATTAGATTAAAATTTTAAAAAAAAAACTTATGAGATAAAATCTTACCTTAATTTTTCTTTCTTTTTCCTCCAATTCTCTTTCCTCGGTTCTTTTCTTCTTCGTTTATATTTTTTTTACTCTTCTTTTTTTTTTTATTTCGATCATCACAGCCGAAAGCCCCCAACTATATATATATATATATATATACATAATCAACATACACGTGTACTTTATGTACACCAATCTTATTTTAATAGTTGCCAAATAGCCCATTTCTATTGGTTAAAATTTTATTTTATTTTATTATTATTCTTATTATATTAACATTATTTATTTGTTTTATGCATGTTTTGTAGCAATTAGCTTTCTGCTATTCATATTAACACCCAAATCTGATACAATGACTTATTATTTATAATGCTTTTGCATTACGTATTATGATTATATTAGTTTATAAGTATTTAGTAAATTAAATTTTAACGGTTATCAAAATTGACAAATTAATTCTTCCCTTTATATACTATATACGTATGTACTTATATATATAATATAGATAGGTAGTACACATATATCTACACGTGTGTTTCAACCTTAACACTAATCTTTATTAAACATCTTTTAGATGGCAAATTATGATAGGTGGAATTTTAAATTTATCCAAATGAATAACATTCACAATTAATGATATAAATTTATAACTACTCTCTCATGGATTCTCTTAGTGGCTTGGCCCAACAGTTGATATATATGTTAAATGGTTGGAATTGACAAAATTGGGTGGGCCAAAAAGTGAGTAATTAATTGAGCTTGAATTTATAAAGTTGGGCGTGAAAGAATAAATTAATTTCAAAGTGTTTAATGGAATAAATTCCATTGGAAGGTCAAATGAAGTCCGAGTTGGATGAACTTGATATCAAAACGATCCCACTAATCTATTATTTTTATACTATAAATTCTAATTTTAACTTAGATATTCAATAACTAAGACCTAGAATGTTCCTCTATATAATAAATTTAAATACTATATTTTTCGGGGTATTACATCCTCCCTTCCTTAAAAAAAATTTCGTCCCCGAAATTGAATATACATGTTATGACGAGGTCAGGATACTTTGCCAGGATCTGATCCTCAAGTTCCCATGTAGCTTCCTCTTGTCCGTGTCTGCTCCATTGAACTTTCACAATCATTAGCTCTTTATTCCGCATCTTTTGGACTTTTCTGTCGAGAATAGCTATAGGAAACTCGTCGTATGTCAGATCTAGATTTACTTCTATTTCTTCCTGATTTACGACGTGGCTTGGATCAAAAATATATTTTCGAAGCATTGAAACATGGAACACGTCATAAATTCCTCCTAACTTTGGCGGTAACGCCAACTTGTAGGCAACTTCTCCGATTCGTTCGAGAATTTCGTATGGTCCAATATATCTAGGCCGCAACTTTCCTTTCTTCCCAAATCGTACAATGCCTCTTGTAGGAGATATTTTCAAGAATACTTTATCCCCCACTTGAAATTGTAAATCCTTCCTTCTTTTATCTGCATACATTTTCTGTCGATCTTGGGCCTCTTTCATTCTTTGCCTTACTTTTTCAATAACCTCAACAGTTTTCTGTATAATTTCCGGGCCTAAAATTTTTCTTTCACCAACTTCATCCCAGTAAAGTGGTGATCTGCACTTTCGACCATATAGAGCCTCATAAGGCGCCATTCCAATGGTCGCTTGAAAACTGTTGTTGTAAGCAAATTCAACTAAAGGCAAATATTCCTCCCAGCTTCCTCCTTGATCCATGACTACAACCCTGAGCATATCTTCAAGGGTCTGAATTGTTCTTTCAGACTATCCATCAGTCTGCGGGTGAAAAGCTGTGCTAAAATTCAATTTTGTGCCCATTGCATTTTGTAAGCTTTGCCAAAATTTAGACGTGAACCGCGTATCGCGATCTGATGTCACTGACACAGGTGCACCATGAAGTCTTACAATTTCTCTTATATAAATTTGTGCCAATTTATCCAATCCTAAAGTCATCTTGACCGGTAAGAAGTGTGCTGACTTGGTCAAACGATCAACGATAACCCATATGGCATGATTTCCACGTAATGACTTTGGTAGACCAACCACGAAATCCATGGTAATATGTTCCCACTTCCATTCAGGAATTTCCAATGGTTTTAGTAGTCCAGATGGCCTTTGATGTTCTGCTTTGACTTGTTGACAAGTCATGCATCTTTCCACGTAAGCTGCAATGTCTCTCTTCATATTTTGCCACCAGAACGTTATTCTCAAATCTCTATACATTTTAGTACTCCCTGGATGAGCAGTGTAAGGCGTGCAATGAGCTTCATCTAAAATTTCTTTTATTAATTCTTCATTACGTGGCACACAAATTTTATTCCCATACATCAATGCATTATCGTCTGCAACCACGAATTCTCCTGGGGCTCCTTGACCTATTCTTCTTTTTATCTTCTCAAGATAGACATCCTTTTGTTGAGCCTCGACGATTCGGCCTCGCAAGTTAGGCTTCATTATCATCGTTGTTATATGCGCACTTATGCTATCTGGTGGAGTTACAATTTCAATGCTAAGTTTGGCAAAGTCTCTAGTGATTTGTTCTTGTTGAGTGATCAGATAACTCAATTCTACTCGATTCTTCCTGCTTAGAGCGTCAGCAACAACGTTTGCTTTTCCTGGATGGTATTGGATGGAACAGTCATAATCTTTGACCAGCTCTAACCATCTTCTTTGCCTCATGTTGAGCTCTTTCTTCTCAAACAGATATTTTAAACTTTTGTGATCTGAGTAAATCACACTCTTTCCACCATATAAATAGTGTCTCCAAATTTTTAATGCATGCACCACTGCGGCCAATTCCAAATCATGTGTTGGGTAGTTATTCTCATGTGGCTTTAACTGACGTGATGCATACGCAATCACCTTTCCATTTTGCATCAGAACACAACCTAGACCCTGCTTTGATGCGTCTGTAAAAACTACGAACCCTTCAGATTCTTCTGGTATAGCTAGTACTGGTGCAGTAACTAACCTCTTTTTCAATTCTTGGAAGCTTCTCTCACAATCATCAGTCCATTTGAATTTATTCTCCTTTTTCAATAGCTAGGTCATAGGCCTTGCTATCTTGGAAAATCCTTCAATGAATCTTCTATAGTACCCAGCTAGACCCAAGAAACTACGTATCTCATGTACACTTGTTGGGGTTTTCCATTCACTAACTGCATTTATCTTGGCAGGGTCCACTTTAATGCCCTGATCTGAGACAATATGTCCCAAAAATACCACCTCTTTTAACCAAAATTCACATTTGCTGAATTTGGCATAAAGTCTTTCTCTTCGTAGTGTGTCTAACACAATTCTCAAATGCTCAACATGTTGATCTTCATTCTTGGAATATATCAATATATCATCGATGAAGACGATTACAAATTTATCCAGATATGGGTGAAAAACTCGATTCATTAAGCCCATAAAAACTGCAGGTGCATTGCTAAGACCAAAAGGCATCACTATAAACTCATAGTGACCATAGCGTGTACGAAACGCAGTCTTGGGTATATCTTCCTTCCAAATCTTAAGTTGATGATACCCAGACCTTAAATCAATCTTAGAAAATACTCCTGCTCCTCTTAATTGGTCAAATAAGTCATCAATTCTGGGAAGTGGATATTTGTTCTTGATAGTTAATTTATTCAACTCTCTGTAGTCTATGCACATTCGGAGTGTTCCGTCTTTCTTCTTAACGAGCAACACAGGTGCTCCCCACGGTGAGATGCTGGGTTGAATATAACCCTTGTCTAAGAGTTCTTGTAGCTGAACCTTTAACTCCTCTAACTCCTTTGGTGCCATACGATACGGCGCTCTTGATACTGGAGCAGCTCCTGGAAGCAAGTCTATCGTAAACTCAACCTGTCTATCTGGAGGCAGACCTGGCAAGTCCTCTGGAAACACGTCTTTATAGTCCCGTACCACAGGTACCTCATCAATTGTCACCTTCTCTGTCTTGTTCATTATTAAACTTACTAAGAACGATTCACATCCTTCTCTTCTAAGCATCTTCATTGCAGAAATAACTCTTACTCTAGCTCCCAACTTTGATCCATGAAAAGTGAATTCCGGCTCTTCCGGTCTTTGGAAGGTTAGATCCTTTTCAAGACACTTAATTGTGGCATGGTTAGCCTCTAACCAATCCATTCCGAGGATAATATCAAAGTCTCTTAAGTCTAAGACATGTAGATCTGCACTTAGTGATCTATACCCAAGGTTCAAATATATATTTTTGCATATTTGATCAGCAATTAAGATCCTCTCCGAAGGTATACTTACTTCTAAGGCCTCACTAAGTTTTTTCTTAGTCAGTTTTAGCTTAGAGCATAGTGTGGCAGATATAAATGAATGCGAAGCTCCAGTGTCAAATAATGTAAGTACAGGCATATTTGATATACTAATCATACCTGCCATATTTCCAGGCTCCCGTGCAGCATCTTGTCGATTAAGAGCAAAGGCTCGAGCATTTCTGGTCAGAGGTTGACCTGGCCTAGCCACTTCTTTCCCCTTATTCATTGGGCAATTATATGCCATATGTCCTTGTTGCCAGCACCTATAGCAGACATTCTTTCCCTTCATACATTCACCATTATGTTTCTTTCCACAAGTTCGACATAATGGTTTTTCTTGTTGTGCTTTGGAATTTGATCCTCCTCCCATCCTAGCCTTTTTGTCGAAACTACGACCTTTATTCTTGTTATCATTCCATTTTCTTTTCCCATTTGGCTCATCAACCTTGTTCTCATTCTTGCGAAGTGAGGATTCCACATCTTGAGCTCGTTCGAGAGTTTCAGCATATGTGGCCATGCCGCGCCCCGCTATGATACTGCTGATTTCAGTTCGTAAGCCTCTTTTGAATCTATGAGCTTTTTTCTCATCAGTGTCTGTCAGGTGTGGAGCATACCTAGACAGCTGATTGAACTTTCGTTCATAATCATTCACTGTCATATTTCCCTGAGTTAACTGTAAGAACTCGGTTTCTTTCTGATCCCGATAACACATTGGAATAAACTTCCGCATAACCGCTTGCTTGAAATCCTCCCAAGTCATATTTGCAAATTGTTCAGGCGTCATCGACCTTCTATGCGTTTCCCACCAATGATCAGCATCACCAATGAGCTGGAAGATTGTACATGCAATGCGCTGAGAGTCGGTACACACCATGTATGCAAATATACGTTCCATCATTCGTAACCATTCTTCAGCCTCAGTCGGTTCACCCTGACCATTAAAGGTCGGTGGTTGGTATGTTCGAAACTGAGCGATAACACGTGTTGTATCTTCTTGCGGAGGATTTTGAGCCTGATTATTTTGACGTCTTGGCGGCATCCTATACACGTATTTCATACATCAGATTTTTTTATTATCAAAACTCTTACAAGATTCTAAGGCAATGATAGAGCGCACTTAGATTCGTAGATCATAAATTCCAGTGAGCTAAAGAAGCTCTAAAGTCAGACTAGGTACTTATGTTCAGTGCATCTATGTTCAAATCCCAGCTAAGTTCTGATCTAAAACTAGCTCAGATGATGTTTATGCATCAAATGGATTTGACATGAAAACATTGATAACCATGCTTTGTAAAACATAACTTTCACAATGCTTTATAAATCATACTTTTCACCACGCTTTAAATCATATGTACACTGAGATCACTTGTATTTGTATATCATGCATACAATTACATACATATACTTTTCATAAGAGCACTAAAGAAATTCAAAACATGAACTTTAGTACCTTCCCAGAGTAAGCTCGGTTAAGACGATAGCTGCTGGGTTATAGGTAACCATTTCAATAACACAATACTCAAAACATTTCAATTTCGAAAACATCACAGGCCTACAATCACGTAGACCTGCTCTGATACCACCTGTAACGCCCCAGTCCCACTAGGACCAAAACGTCACCAAAAACATACGTACATGCTTACGTAATAAATACTTTTATAAAAAAAATAGATTTAACTTTATTAATAATTTGTAAACGGACAGCACCTCGGCTTAAAATGTTCAAACCCGCACTCAGGGGTTCTTAAAGTCAACTTCCAACAAAGCTTTTCAAAATCACTGACTCACATATAACCAAATTATGACCTGTCAACAAGCAAAAGATATAACCAAACAGGTCACACATTCAAAAACTTCACGGTCAACCCTTATATACATTCAAAATATATATATACAATCAAAAATTGACCATTAGGGTCAACAACTTTCAAACTTAAAAGGCTTGCCAAGTACCAATGGAAGCATTTAATATTTAACACACAAACATAAGTTTAAAGATGGTTTTAAAGCAAAAACCACATAAGGGTCAACCATCAAACCCACTTTAACAGCTCGCCCTCAACCAGCTTGATCTCCAAGACCTGAAAACATTTGAAAATATTTGGGTTGAGTGCCAGAAAACACTCAGTGGGCATTATCATTCATCCAAGTCATACTTTCATGCTTTAAAATCAATCATAAACATACTTTATAACATAGTTTACTCTTCTTCATTGGATGAGAGACCCTATGTGATCACATGAATACTTTACGGTTACTTATCTAGACATTTAGTCACAAAGTAAACCGTCTATGCTTGTAAGTCGGAATTCCTCTGTGCATGAAGTCTCATAACATCCAATCATCGCGTAAACAATGCTATTAAAACATTTAACATGCTTTTCATGGACGAATTTAAAACATAGTTGTGAGTTATAGAAAACCCCACCTGAGTGATCTCAAAGTGTAGTGCAATTTATGCGTGGAATGCTACTATGCTCTTTCATCGTCTCGACCTACAAAATTGGAATTTCTAACTTAGAATCCTCAAATAGGTCCATAAGGTAATAAGTTAGGTCATAAATAATTTAAGTAGGCATTTCCTATGTCCTGGGATCATGTGGGATTGAAATGGTGTCAAACGGGCGAATAATGCGCATTTGACAGAATAAATTAATGTAGATTGAGAATTTATCGGACTTCGCGAACAGAATTGAATGGATAAAGATGAATTGAACCGAATTCAATGGCTATGAATTTTGATTTAATTTTTAGAAGAGAATTATAATATTTAGAATTTCTTTTGGGAAAGAATATAACATCTCGAAATTATAGGGCTAAATAACATTTTCTAAAAATGCTAATTTAATTGTCAAGTACTAAATTAGAACTGGGAGAATATAAACTTGGGAGTTGGATTCATTTAATATTTTATGACCAAATCAAAAATTAAATGAATCAAATAACATTAGATTAAAATTTTAAAAAAAAAACTTATGAGATAAAATCTTACCTTAATTTTTCTTTCTTTTTCCTCCAATTCTCTTTCCTCGGTTCTTTTCTTCTTCGTTTATATTTTGTTTACTCTTCTTTTTTTTTTTTTTCGATCATCACAGCCGAAAGCCCCCAACTATATATATATATATATATATATATATATATATATACATAATCAACATACACGTGTACTTTTTTGTACACCAATCTTATTTTAATAGTTGCCAAATAGCCCATTTCTATTGGTTAAAATTTTATTTTATTTTATTATTATTCTTATTATATTAACATTATTTATTTGTTTTATGCATGTTTTGTAGCAATTAGCTTTCTGCTATTCATATTAACACCCAAATCTGATACAATGACTTATTATTTATAATGCTTTTGCATTACGTATTATGATTATATTAGTTCATAAGTATTTAGTAAATTAAATTTTAACGGTTATCCAAATTGACAAATTAATTCTTCCCTTTATATACTATATATGTATGTACTTATATATATAATATAGATAGGTAGTACACATATATCTACACGTGTGTTTCAACCTTAACACTAATCTTTATTAAACATCTTTTAGATGGCAAATTATGATAGGTGGAATTTTAAATTTATCCAAATGAATAACATGCACAATTAATGATATAAATTTATAACTACTCTCTCATGGATTCTCTTAGTGGCTTGGCCCAACAGTTGATATATATGTTAAATGGTTGGAATTGACAAAATTGGGTGGGCCAAAAAGTGAGTAATTAATTGGGCTTGAATTTATAAAGTTGGGCCTGAAAGAATAAATTAATTTCAAAGTGTTTAATGGAATAAATTCCATTGGAAGGTCAAATGAAGTCCGAGTTGGATGAACTTGATATCAAAACGATCCCACTAATCTATTATTTTTATACTATAAATTCTAATTTTAACTTAGATATTCAATAACTAAGACCTAGAATGTTCCTCTATATAATAAATTTAAATACTATATTTTTCGGGGTATTACAATATCAATTTCCAATAGCCAATGAGATAGTGTTACATCAGCTCTAGATCTCTCTTCCCACAACTATAAATAGGGGCCTACATATCAGTTGAAAAACACACCAGAAGTCATTTGAAGAGTTCAAGAATTTGAGAAGAAATTACATAATTGAAATTCTCTCAAATATTCAAGGCGTTCTTCACCAAATTCATCCCGAAGACGGTGTTTGATCCATAAGCAAGGCAGTCAAAGACGTTCTTTATCAAATTCATCTCGAAATTGGCTTTTGATCCGGAAACAAGGCGTCGGCCCTCCGAGTTAACATTATCAAGTCTAAATACCAAGTCAAAGAAGATCGAGGATACAAATCTTCCCCGAAAGCTTCGAAGACCAAATTCAAATTTCAAGTCAAAGAAGATCGAGGATACAATTCTTCCTCGAAAACTTCAAAGACCAAATTCAAACAATAAGTCCGAGAAAATCAAAGAGACAAATTTACTCTTAAGATTTCAAAGACCGTTTAAAAATTAAGTTTTGAAGAGAAGAATCAGAGGAAAAATAGATATTGGATCCATAAATTTATATTTTTGATCCGAAATCATTTTATTGTACACTATTTTGTGTTTTACCAAATTAAATACAAAAATTTGTGTTACAACGTTCTCCACACTTTTTCCTCCGTGAACGTAATTAAATAAATGTATAGTACTCTCACAATTATAAGGGCTCGTTTGCTAGGTTGTATGGTATAAGGTTGGATGTGTTTGACATGGATGTGTTTTACCGTATAAGATATCAATATCATGTTTATTTTGGTGTATTAAAATATATGTATTAATAATATATTGTTTGGTTAGATGTATTAGATTTTCTATAAAATTTCAATCCCTAAAATATCCTTAATTAATTACCATATATTGTGTGAATATTCTATAATAACATTTTTAATTAATATCTGCAAGGTTATTTTAGTCTACAATTTTTAATAATTCTGTATGGTATTAAATATCCCACCAGCAGGGTGTGATATGTTATACCATATAAATGGTTAACACATACCGGGCACTTGCATAATCATGGGCTTCAATATTGCTAGCAAATAAAGTATTAGGGTGTCATAGGTATTTATCTCACCCTTATCCTATCTAGCAAACAAACCCTAAGGATATTAAACTATGTACGTGGCATGTGGAATCAGAGCATATATAAATATAAATAAATTCATAATTAATTAATAAATTTGAATTCATAATTAGACAAATAATAATAATAATTGAGCAATGGAAACATTCATTCGTATTTATTTGAATTAAAAAGCATGTTGTGAATATTTATTTATTTATTTCTTTGATTTACAACATTTTCCCCTTTTCTAAAAAATATAAATAATTAATATTGTATTTTATTCTTTGAAATTAAAAGTTTTCAAATTCAATGAAATCACAATTCAATGTTACATACTAAAATACAAATGAATAATGAGGACAAACTGAAACCTTGGTCATAATCTAAACGTAAATTTGTGAGAAATAATGAAGTATAAAAAGACCGTGTAAATTATTCTCATACACAAGTACTCCATAAAGATCGAATTAAACAAAGTTTTGATCTATTCATAATGATTGCTTTTTTTTTTTGTAGTTGTATTGTCTAAATTAAAATGATATGAAAACCAAATCAGTATTATCCAAAAAGCCAGCCTACCAAAACATAAGTACGGTGTTGAACTTAAGGTGAAATAATAATAATAATAATAATAATAATAATAATAATAATAATAATAATAATAATAATACAATAATAAACTTCAAAAAATGCAAGATTGTTTGAAATGAACAATGTTCTATTTATAATGGTTTGAGTTGTAAATATTTAATTCACAAATTAAAAAATAAGATATAATTGAGGCACTAGTTCGACAGAATTGATGAGTAATTAATACAAATAGGTAAATTATAAAACTGAAATGATTGACGATTTAATGGGAAAATTTCTTTCATATTAATGTATTATTATGATCATTATTATAAATTATGATGCCGTATTTTTGGGATATGTTATTAAATTATTACAATCATGTCAAAATATTTAAGTAATAATTTAATTAAAAATGATATTTTATTTATCAAACAATTATTTTGCAAAAATCATACTTGTTTCTATTTTATATAAATAGATATAGATGTCACTTCCAATATTCAAAAATAAAATAATATTCTAGCATTTCTGCACTCGCCTACAGAAACTATATACATTATTAGTCTGTATTAGAAATATAATATTTTATTCCTCTAAATTCTTAAATAAAATAAAAATTCAGACACCATTAGAGAGAGGGAGAATGTGGTGCATAATTTATGTCGAGCAATATTTTTTGTTGAAATAATTAGATAATTATTTTATTTTAAATAATTAGTATATTAAAATAATTTTTTTTAAATACATAGAAATATGTTTTGGCAATAAAAACAACAATCATATTCTTATATATGTATAGTATAAACTAATATATATATATATAAATTATAATATTATTGTATATTACATTATATTTGTAGATATTTAATTTGATATATATTATAAGAGATTATATATATATATGTATATTATTTGGTTGTAAAATATAATATATTATATTACATATGATATTTAATTTAATTAATATATATTTATAGAAATTATTATATTGGGAAATTGTGTTTTGACGGAAAATACAAAGGTTACTGAAAATAGGACCTTTGTGTTTTTATATATATAAAACTTTATCTTCACTGGAATCAAACCCAAATAATTTAACAACTGGTGTTGCCATTCGGGTGGATTCAAACCCAAAAGAATAACAAAAAAAAAATAAAAAAAAATAAAAAAAAATCTCGTTGAGTTACAGAATAATACTTATTACATCGACCAAATGTCCCTCTTTGTTCCAGAGAATGTAACATGATAACATTATAGGTGGCGAAATTTTATAATATTATAAATAATATTTTTATTGATTTTAATATATTTATTTAGTTTTGGAATCATATCAAATTTAAAATTAGATAAAATATTTAAATAATAAAGATATTGTTTTATGATAAACATCAAGTTCTTTGGAAAAAAGTAAATATCTTTCATGATATATATCAATTTTCAATAGCCAATGAGATAGTGTTACATCAGATCTAGATCTCTCTTCCCACAACTATAAATATGGGTCTCCATATCAGTTGAAAATCACACCAGAAGTCATTTGAAGAGTTCAAGAATTTGAGAACTTCCATAAGTGAAATTCTCAAAGATATTCAAAGGCGTTCTTCACCAAAATCATCCCGAAGACGGCGTTTGATCCAAAAGCAAGACCATTTGAAGAGTTCAAGAATTTGAGAACTTGCGTTCTTATGACATCCAAAAGCGTTCTTCACCAAATCCATCCTGAAGACGACGTTTGATCCATAAGCAAGGCAGTCAAAGACGTTCTTCATCAAATTCATTTCGAAATTAGCGTTTGATCCGGAAACTAGGCGTCGGCCCTTCGAGTTAACGTTATCAAGACTAAAGATCAAGTCAAAGAAGATCAGGGATACAAATCTTCCCCGAAAATTTTGAAGACCAAGTTCAAACAACAAGTCCTAGAAAATCAAAGAAACAAATTTACTCTGAAGATTTCAAAGACCGTTTGAAGATCAAGTTTTGAAGAGAAGAATCGGAGGAAAAATAGAGATTGGACCCTTATAAATAGTTTTGATCCGAAATCATATTATTTGTACACATTTGTGTTTTACCAAATTAAATACAAAAATATTATTTTACAAACATCAAATAAAATCTAACAAGTTTATATACTAATTTGAACGGTTTGTTTGCTAAGAATTTGTAGTTTTTTGGCAATTAAAATTAAGGAAATGAGACTTGTATTTAATTGGGTGAAATCCATTTTTCTTGTGAAAAGGTAATAATCAGATGAGAAGTACCAACTAGGAGTTTGTAAAATCGAACCAAAATCAAAAAAATCGAACCAAATCGAATTATTTGGGTCGGTTGGTTTGGTCATTTTTCTTTAATTTTGGTTTGATTTTAAAAATTAAAACGAAAATATAGTTTGGTTCAGTTTCGCTTTAAGTAAAAAATATTTTGGTTAAAACCAAACCAACCAAAATATAAATATATTATATTTATAATTTATAATTCTAATATTAATTATACCTAAATAATATTAGTAATTATAATATTTAGTTTCAATTTTCTAGTTTTATCATTTTTAAAACATTTACTTATTTAATATATCGTTTATTATCTATTGAGTGCATGTTATTTTCTTTAGATATAATTGTTTCAGAAAAATAAAAATAATCATTGAAAATTTGGTTAAACCGGAAACCAAACCAAACTAACCAAATGATTATGATTTGATTTGGCTTGGTTATATATATTATTTTAGTTGGTTCGACTTGAATTATTTTAAGAAATATTTTATTTAATTTTGTTAATTGGGCTCGATTTTGTACCGAACCAACCATTTGCACAACTCTAGGACCAACCTGAAAATTTTGAATTTGTATGCTACACTAATATTTATCTATTTCACAGAAACCCTGAATGAAAACTATGAAACTTTGACAAACTATAAAATAAATGTTCACCTAGTGTGTGAACGCAAGTTAATTGGCTCCTTTCAAGTTTAAATAATAGCCAAATACACAATCATTCAGGACCTGGCTAGTGCTGCTCAAACTTTCAATTTTAGCTGACACTGAAAATAGACGCGAAAAGCATAAATAAATAAAATAAAAACCCAAATAAATAAATAGATAGTAGAAAGTGACTGCAAGAAAAAATTTCTCACTCCTCAACAACAGTTATACTCAAAGCAGTGGCATAAGAAATCACTAAAATTTCTAAAGCAGACAAGCAAGCTGCAAGATTTTTCAAGAAATATATCCTTTGCTTCTCAAACTTTCAACACCATCCTTGATAATTTGCTCCATGGTAATAAATTCCAAACCCAAGTCCATCAGCTTCTTTGCTCCATCCTTGGATCTTAGTAGTCCTGGTTGAGTATCCCTTGGCAACCCTGCAGATCATATCGTGTTAATATCAACAGCCTTCAAACATTACAGAAGCTGCAAATTACACAAAACAATGAATCAGTTCACATTTTACGAGCATTAATAGGAGAATCTTACTTAGGGATATTGTATTCGGGGTAGAGTTCTGCCACCTTAGCGGCAAAATCACCATAATGAGATATAGCTTCAACGCACAAATGCCTTCCAGTTGCAGATGTGTTCTCATATACCAGAATGTGTGCAAGAGCCACATCTTTAACATGCACAGATCCCATAAAGACATCTGCATAATGTTCACTGCAACCTACATCAAGAAGAAAATTCCAATGCAAAATTCAGCATGAGTCTCGAGAAAGTAATTTGCATATTGTAACTTTAAAGTCTCCAGTAATTCTTGATGAACACAAGCTCTAGCAAGCCTGCATTGACTACTTTTCACCTCTCTGATTATTTTTACCAATTTGCATGTGCCTTTAGTTCAAAGAACCTAGCCAGAACTTCACTGCTGAGTTGCTGGACGATTTTCATGAGCAATCAAAATGCATCTTTATTATTATTTTTTTAGATAAGGGAACCAATTAATTATGGCACACCATAGATGTTTTAGAGTGCAACAATTTTCCAAGAGATTTGCAGAAGGAATATAAGGCAAATATCACTGCTATATATTTTCTTTGTGACATTGGTTATGAAGATGGAATATTATATGTTCATGATGAATACATCAACCAGAAATCATTCAAGAGTATATCAAACAAACAATCCAAAGTAACAAAAACATCAATGACATAATTTTACATAAGAAACTCAAATATAACAGCAATTAGTTCCTATGGGGGTGTTTGGTTGAGAACTGGAAAACCCATTATTGAACTTCGAAAGTTCAAAATTGTGTTTGGTTGGGAATTTTGAAAACCGTTCTCTTAATTCTCATCTCACTTTCCAGATATGAATTGACATTTAAGTAAAAGTTCTCTCATTTTCTAAAATATATATTAAGTATTACTCATAAATATCTCTCCCTACATTTTTTTCAGATATGAGCAAACTTCTACACTCAATGTTTTCCTCCCCGAACCTATAAACTAACACTTATTATCACTAATGCACAATTCTTCCAATTTCAAAATTCTCAAACAAAAAACACTCTCTAACTTCTCTGGACCACATAGACAGATTGAGTAGGAACAGAACAAGACTCCATACTCTACAGAGTACAACCCTGTCAGATGATGGCTTTACTTCTGGCTGTTTTATGCTACCATACCAACCTTAAGCGAGGCACATAAATACATAAAATAGATGTCACAAATTGGATTACCCTTCAGAAGCAGAAGCAACATCTGCATGCTTGCATTTAATGCTGGAGGGATCATAGGACCCATCACCGTTCCAGGATTGATTACAACAATATCCAGGCCATTTTCCTCAGCGAATTTCCAAGCAGCCTTTTCAGCGAGGGTTTTAGAAAGTGGATACCAAACCTAAGAACCAAGTGAAATCACAAATGCATAGGCATCAAAATGGTAGCATTGAATTGTAGGGAGCATAATGTTATAGTCAATAATGTATGATTTTAAGGAATCCCAGTCCATTTACAATGGACAGAGCATTAGCTATATAATAATCAACATTCGAACTCCCTACCTGTAGAAAAAGAAAAAGAAAAAAGATCATAAATTCCTTCTTGCTTCTTTCTTCTTAGCTGTTGTGTTCTATCTACTCACTTCATTGAAGGATCCAAATCAGCGGACACACTAATGATCAGTCAATGCTCTAAGAACACTTTTACTCATAATTTAGTTGACAGATGAGATTCAAGGTTGTCTACTAATATTATGGGTGCATTAGTCTCTGGAGCTGATCTTATAACTTTGTTAGAGGCCAGACAATCAAACATTTATCTCAAGTATGAAGTAACAATCTTCTTGCTTGAATTTAACAGGTCAGGACTAACAAAATTGCAACGACAACCAGAAAACATGAACTCAGATATCACAAAATGTCTGTCATTTCTATATATCCGGACGTATCATGCTTGGAATAACAAATTTTGTATCACGGAATATGCAAAGTGCATTATAGACCGATCAATCAATGCAGGAGAGAGAGAGAGAGGGGCACAATGTAAATGTGATACCTCTTCCTGCTTGCAGTATTCTTCATCAGTCCAGCAATCTTCATTCTTAACCTTATCAGCCGGCCAATTAGGGCTGGGAATAACTGCCGATATGGAGGACGTGACGACCACGCGCCGAACGCCAAGCTTTTTCGCCGCCGTCAGTACGTTGATGGTGCCCTTAACCGCCGGGTCCAACAGGTCGCGCTGAATTCACGGATAGCAGACAACAATTTGATAAATTAACATATTACACATCGCTCCAGCACACCGGATGATTTAGTGAGGGCATGTATATTCACCTGCGGATTTTCCACTCGGTCGACGATGCAGGGCGAAGCCAAGTGGAAAACTCCGGCGGCGCCGTTGACGGCGTTGACAATGGAGTCGTAATCGATCAAATCGATTTGGAAAAGGCGGAGGCGCGATTCCGCTCCTTCCAGTGCTTGCAAGTGCTTCGTTTCTCTCTCATCCTCTAACAATGAAAAAGAAGCCCCGAAGTATTAAGAAGAGGAGTAAAAGTTTGTTAGTGAGAGAAGGAGGAAGACGAAAATTACGGAGGTTTTTGACGGTGGCGTGGACGTTGTAGCCGCGGCGGAGGAGGAGCTGAACGAGGCAGGAGCCGATGTAGCCACTACCGCCGGTTACAGTCACTACTTGTCCAGCTCTCTGGCTCATCTGGGCACTCACTAGAGCTTGGGCTAATGCGTAATTCCGGTTTCTCGCAATATTCTCTCACTATCACTCACATAATTTGTCGTATTTCTCATTAACATGTGTCGCATAAATAGCCACCTCACATATAATTTCAATTTTAGTTCCCCAAAGAAGATTTATTATAATTTATTTAGAGAAATTGAAGACATAGATGCCCAGTGCGTATTAGATATTACACAACACATGTGGGGTAGGTAAAAAAGAATGGAATGGATATATCATATCATATATATAGCAGCAGTAAATAAATAAAAAAGAAAAGAAATGAATTAATTAATTAATTAAGGTGCATGCTATTGCTAGGCTAGCTATGTGGCATAGCAGCGGAAGCGCGAGATATCTTGCTCGCAGGCGTTGCACAGGAATATGTTGGGGGTAGCGTGGTGGTCGGGTATCTGGACGCACCGCGTGTGCTGCCATACACGGCACAGATCGCACGACACCATTCTCTCCCCGTCCTCGTTTTTAGTGCCACATATGCAGTTCACCACCGTCGGGTAAACCCCGTTCCCTTCAATGCCTTGCACGCACACAAACGTGATTTTACTACCCGATTTCACCGTCTTGAACACCGTGTCCGATCCTAGAGGGCTCATGTTTTTGATCGAGTCTGCTGCCATATTCCTTAGAGATAAATAAGTCTCTCTAAATGTCTTCTCCACTTCACACCTTAGCTCATCGAACGTAGCACTGTTTCTCATGAGGAAGCAGTGGTACGGTGTGCAGGCTGCAGCTTCATCACCGGTACCGGCACTGGCACCCTGCTGTGACTGTAATTGTAGGATGACTCTGCAATAGATCTTCCTCTTGTTGGTTTGGTCATTGGCCGTGGGCTCACCGTGGTAGTCTTTAGCAAGATGTTTGGAATCAAGAATGATCCTGGAGGCTAAAGGGATGCCTCCATTATGAAGAAGAATGTTGTTGTAGATGTAGAGCAAATCCTTGATGAGCTGAGGCCAAGAGATGTGGTGGTGGAATTTGGGTTGAATGAGAGGAGAAGAGGGGTGGAAATTATAAGAATTAAAATTAGGTGTGGAAGAAGAAACATCTTCCAAGTAATACTCCAAGACTTTAGTGACAGGGTTGAGACATCTCCTGACCAAGTACTTCCCAACCATGTGGTTGCCTAAAGACTTGAGAACAAAATCAAGCAAGCCAGTGTCGCCAATGTAGGCGCGTGCCACGTCCCGCACGTGCTGCCTTGAAACCCACTGGAAATCAGCTCGTTTCAAGGCTTCAACCACGACGTGGATGGCCTTGTCCACGCGTTTAGGTGACCATCTGCAGGATGCATCCGACATGATGGTCGGGTAGGTTGAAGTGGTCTCCTTGGGAATTCGGGATTTGAGGTCCAACATGAAATGAAAGAGGTCGCCTAGCGTCATCAAAGAATGGCCCGATAGGAGTTGGTATCGTTGGATCATCTCATGATCAGAATTATTATTAATTAGGAGGGTGTTGAGGGGAATGTTTTGTATTGTTTTAATTGCATTTTGATGCATTTCTTGATTCACTCCATAGCTTCCACGCCTCAACACGTAGTCCCACTGTCCGAACCATGGGCGGTTGTACCCTACACAGTGCACCAATCTTAGTTCCATTCCTTTTTTCTTTGCTTCATCTCTCAAGCTCACTTCCCTTGCTCCTAAGCCGGAGCACAGCCGGTCCCAGAAGTCCATGATCTGGTAACCGGGCAAGGGCGATCCTTTTTCAGACCCATTGATGCACAACAAATGGCCAAATCCATTAGAGTGGAACACACCGTGCAAGCTATAATTCTCTCTCTGCAACTCCATCACATTAATTGAAGACTTATCATATTCAGCTTTTGATAGCAGCAGGAAATGGTAGTTCTTGTTGCAAATCATGTGATGCCCCCAACCTGCAGTTCCAAAGATATAATATATGTATATATCTACATTAATAATCAAGCAAATTTTAATTAATTAATTAAAATGAATTAGCTAGGTATCTACCTATGTAGTGACAGTGCTTGCAAGAAAAGTCGAGGGAGAGATGAATGGGCTCTTCAACAACGAAGAGAAGCAGCTGCAGCAAGGGATGGCGTCGCACTTCCAGCTGAAACGACCAGCTCGCCATACCTCCACTTTCAATCTGCCCGAACTCCAAAAGGGCTCTCACATTTTCTTGAAACGACCCGTTGAAGCCGGTCGGGTAGCCTCTCGCCCCGAACACCTTGAATTTGAACACCTTCTCCCCTCTCTTCCTCTTATGGAAACCGTTGAGGTCTAACTGAGACATTTTTTTTTAATTTCTTGTTTGATCGATATGTGTGTATATATATATCGATGAAGACGACAAGATTTTTATTGAGAGATGATCGATCGATCGATCTTATAAGGTTTATATATATATATATAGGTATGTATTGTTGGAGCTCGATATATATATATATACATGAGTCACACGCATGGTGCCAGTGAATATAGAAGATTTTGAAAGGTGAAATTTTGAGTTATGAAAATGGCTCACTATGTGCATGATTTGTTGCGAAATCAACGTAGTAGTCCTGCAAAACTATCGTTGTGGCGATATGCATGAAGTATTTAATTAATCAATCCATGCTTCCTGCACTTTCGTATACCTTTTATGTTATATTTATCTTATACGTCATGAGTGTGTGGTTGACCTTTTTCTGTGGTTTACGGATACATACGATGAGAATTTAACTAAATGCCTATAAATTGTTCACGTCCACTTTCAAATTTGTATTTTCTTGCGTTGAATTTCCCAAAAATTAGAGTCGTTCAATTAAATTGGATTAAATATTTAATTTTAATTAAAATTCCAATTAAAAATGGAAACACACTCTCAAGCATCTAGATAATTTATTAGGCGAAGGTGGAGAACACTTGTAGGCTTGTAGCAATGCAATGTTGTTAAATGGTTAAATTTAGAGCATGCAATGTTGTTGGCCAACTACCATTCATGAAATGGAGGAAAATTATAATAATAATAATTAATATTTTGTAGCAAATTAGGTGCAAAATGATTTGGCGCAAAATGCAAGGGTAGGTGACTATAAGTAGAATTTTATTAACCATTAATGTTGCATTTTCAAATTTAACACCAATGTGTGTTTACATCCTAACATAAATCTAGTTTCCTCGGAAGAATCAAGATTACAATTTACAACCTCAAATTCTCAATAAAAGATCATGGAAATGAGAGCTCCCCAGTACATATATCTAGAGTTATAAACAAACAGAGCGACTCGCGAGTTATTCGGAACTCGTTTCGAAAAAATTCATTCGAAACTTGTTGGTTTTCTAAATGAGTCGAGCTCGATTCTTGAATCATTCTCGATAAAATTATCAAGTCAAGCTCGAACATAGTAATATTCAACTTGGGCAAATTGTGGACATATTTGAGCTCAAACTTAATCAAACATATTTACAAATATCTTCATGAATATAACAAATATTTTGAATATAACATATTTGACCTTTTTCTGTGGTTTACGGATACATACGATGAGAATTTAACTAAATGCCTATAAATTGTTCACGTCCACTTTCAAATTTGTATTTTCTTGCGTTGAATTTCCCAAAAATTAGAGTCGTTCAATTAAATTGGATTAAATATTTAATTTTAATTAAAACTCCAATTAAAAATGGAAACACACTCTCAAGCATCTAGATAATTTATTAGGCGAAGGTGGAGAACACTTGTAGGCTTGTAGCAATGCAATGTTGTTAAAGGGTTAAATTTAGAGCATGCAATGTTGTTGGCCAACTACCATTCATGAAATGGAGGAAAATTATAATAATAATAATTAATATTTTGTAGTGAATTAGGTGCAAAATGATTTGGCGCAAAATGTAAGGGTAGGTGACTATAAGTAGAATTTAATTAACCATTAATGTTGCATTTTCAAATTTAACACCAATGTGTATTTACATCCTAACATAAATCTAGTTTCCTCGGAAGAATCAAGATTACAATTTACAACCTCAAATTCTCAATAAAAGATCATGGAAATGAGAGCTCCCCAGTACATATATCTAGAGCTATAAACAAACAGAGCGACTCGCGAGTTATTCGGAACTCGTTTCGAAAAAATTCATTCGAAACTTGTTGGTTTTCTAAATGAGTCGAGCTCGATTCTTGAATCATTCTCGATAAAATTATCAAGTCAAGCTTGTTGGTTTTCTTGCGTTGAATTTCCCAAAAATTAGAGTCGTTCAATTAAATTGGATTAAATATTTAATTTTAATTAAAACTCCAATTAAAAATGGAAACACACTCTCAAGCGTCTGGAGAATTAGTTTTCTATTAATTAAATATTTAAATATTTTTTGGTGACTATCATTGAAATTATATCATCCTAAATAAAATAAGAGTTGATTATTTTCCTATTTTACATGTATAGGGATATCTATAACAAATAAAATGAATTAACAGAGAATAAAATTAAGAATTTATACTTATCCATTGAATTCATGATTTTAATCAATTGCAATATCCTAAATGAATTCAAATCTTCTAATATATACAATATTCTTATAATATACACAATTTTCTAAAGCAATCGACGATTAAATATATTGCATAAATTTATGAAAGTAGCCGTATATAGGGTAAAAACTAATTTTGCATTATATAGACATCAAATTAATTCAAAAAAGAATAGAAATCGTCACCCCAGAAAAATCATATTAATTTACAATTACTCAAATTTACTTCCAAGACAATCATAATACCAATCATCAAATAGTTAAAAAAGAAGACGAATAATTAATCAAAACTAAAAATTACAAACAAAAATCTCGTACACCAAACAAAAGATAATGTCATTAAAAAAAAATACTATGAATAAAGAAATAACATTACAAAGTGAAATGTGGCTCAATATTTAATTATAAAATGATGTTCAATTACTTTAACACATATCTATTGCATTGTGAATCTTTACCTTCAAGCAAGCTTATAACATCCGATGAAGAAATGCACTCCAAACTACAAGAAAAGAAAAAATCAATACGAATTTTTCTAATACAAAATAAAATTAGATTTCAATATGCGCTATTGTTTCTACTTCAGTCGATGAGCAGACAAAATTATGTTCAAATAAAATTATTAAATAATGCAATATGTTTGCATATTTGTTCAAATATGTTACATTCAACATGTAACTTACAAATATATTTCACATCAAGGCATGACATATATAAATTCAATTTTAAATAATTACGTATTGGAAAAAAAAATTAAAAACTTTCAACCAAATAATTTAAATGCATATAAGATTAATAACTAACTTAAATAATATATATTTCTAGATTTATAACCATAGCTAATGCATAGTGAAATAAGAACTATAGAATTAAAGCCGAAAATGAAAATATTAAGATGACTGAACCAATTGAATAGAATGAAAGCACGAACCTGGTTTGTATCATTCATTCAAAGCTTAACATATATGCTTGTGTCTATATAAGTTTGGATTATTCAAACTTTCATGACCCATGAGTATCTGGAACAAAAATATAGAATTAATATATATTTATAGATTTAAAACCATAGCTAATGCATAGTGAAATAAGAAGAACTATAGAATTAAAGCCGAAAATGAAAATATTAAGATGACTGAACCAATTGAATAGAATGAAAGCACGAACCTGGTTTGTATCATTCATTCAAAGCTTAACATATATGCTTGTGTCTATATAAGTTTGGATTATTCAAACTTTCATGACCCATGAGTATCTGGAACAAAAATAGTAGTAAAAATAAAAATATAAGAATACAAACAAACCAAAAGATGCACACAAGCAATCAAGATAATTCAAAATATTTCAATGACAGAAGAGAAATTCGGAAAGAAAAAACAATCAAGATTAGATAGTTGATAAGATTTGAATAACATAAAAAGAATTATAGAATTTTCAATCTCAATCACTATCACTATTTATATATACGATTATACCGATAATTTTAACAATATCAATCACTATTTATAATGTACATAATCATAGCAAGATTGAGTAGCTATATATAGAATAATTCTTATAGGTAACGTAAATATAGAATTGATTATATCTTCTAAATTGATTAGCCTAATTATAGAATATTATATCTTATATATATGTATAGATATGCTAAACGTAGCTATTATATGGATATTCCATTCCCTTAAATATGAATATTTTAATTTTATTTCTTGATTTCCAATATCTTAATTAATAAATGTAAACAAATTTTTAATTAATCAAAAAATATATATTTATATTTCTAGAAATGTATTTTAGGTGGGAAATTCGATAGTTTCTATTATTATAGACTATCTTACTTTTAGATATAATATAGATATAGATATAGATTTCAATTATTGAGAAATACGAAAAGTTATTTAGAGTAATTCTTAGAGCAAGCCATTTAATTTATTGAGACTGAGAAATGCGAAAAGCTTTAGAGTAATTAACGAAAATTTAAAAAACTATATACACTGATAAATGTGAAATTTTTTGGAGCAAATAACATGAAACATTCTGCAATAAAATATAAAGGAAAAGAATCATACTGAAAGATTTGAAATAATTTTCTCCATATAATAAAATATCTTGAATTGAAATCGATTTTTTAAAAATAGAATTTAATGTCAAAAAAGATTGGGCAAAACTAATGGGTATGGATCCTTCCATTACCTTCTACCAAGCATAAAGAATGGGAATGGATCCCTTCCATCCCCATTACCCACCCTGATTACCCCTTACCAAGGGCCCCCTAAATTGTAAGTAAAAATCTAAAAGGCATAGGTAAAATAAATAATAGTTATAAATACATGAAATAAATAAATAAGCACATTAAATTATTAAATAAATATAAAAGCTATAATTTATAGAATGTGTTAAGTTTTAATTTATTACTACACTTTAATATTTGTCTGTTCAAAAGCAACAAAAAAATTGAAAAATAATTTAAAGCATTAAATAAAAGAAGAAAGAAATGATACCAAAAAGTGATGAAAGAAGAATCGAACCGGACCAAAATCAATCTCTTATAGTAGGCCAACCACTACACCAAATCTATTTTTTGTTAGAATATTGGCCGAAAATGTATTTTGTATGTAAACTGTGCTGAGATTTTTTAAAGATAATTTTACCCCTACAATTTTGCCTTAATATATGTATAGATATTAATTAAATTATTAGTCAGTCAATAGTACAATATAAATTCTTGATATATTTACAAATCGACCAATCAATTCATATATTGATATTTCAACATTTGATAATTACAATTCAATTCACAAAATATAACTACGAAGTTGGCACTCAATATAGTGGCGTATCCGTGATTTTTAAATTAGGAGTACGGTATATAATTAAAAAAATATGTAACTAATTCCTACAAAGAGATCATAAATACCTTTAAGCATAAATGATAACCTTTTCAAACAAAAATACGTAAACAACACAAAAGAAATATATTACATCAAATTATAATATAAAAAAAATTAAGAACCGAAAGAAAAAATAACTTCAATTGAGAGTGATGTTGCTTGAGCCCTTGTACATAAAACCCTTCTGAATACTATCTTCGTTCCATATTAAAAGTCCATGTATGGATTTTTTTATTACAAAATATTTGTCTTTTAATATATTTTGATACACTCTCAATTTTAGCCATATGAAATCATACCAAATATAAGAAAAGAGAAAGAAAGAGAAATATATATATATATAAGGAATGATATGTGAGGATATTTTTGTCAAATCTTATTACTATCTTAAAACTGTTCTTAATATAATTGAAACCTTGTTGTAATTTTGAATTTGTTGTGTGTGTTATATTTTGTAAGCTTGAATAGTTAAATATTTAGTGATTTCCAATATTTATAAGGGAGATACTATTTGCACTACTAAATTTATTATTTGCACCACAAAATGTAAAAAAATAAAAATAAAATAATTTAAAATTTACTAAAATATCATTGTTAAAAAAACAAAAAAAGAAAAGAAAAAGAAAAGAAGACTTCTTCTCCAACCTTCTCCCGTCCGAACCAGCATCTTCATCTTTTTCTGCAGTTCCTCCGCCACTGCGAACAGACATCTTCATCTTCTGCATATTCCTTCCTCGTCTTCATCTTCTCTACCCTTGCCTTCATCTTCTTCATCCCTCGAATTTATGCTCATAATATGGAATTCAAAGCAACGATCTCAAACCTGCCGCCGCCTAGTGCTTGGTTATGGAATTCAATTCTAGTCATGGGTGGTTCGAAAATTACAGTCCGAATACAGTAAAAGTGTTCGAAAATACTTTTTCGAAACTATACGAAGTGATTCGAAAATTTTAATTTTTCGAATGAAAGTTGATGTCGATCAGAGATCATTTTTCAGAAAACTTGGGATAAGTTCGAAACTATTTTACGAACGCCCATATGACTTTCGAAATTTCAAATTCGAACGAAAACTCCAAATTCCTAAAATTCTCATTATGAACGGTGGTTGTCAATTGCTTAGTTTGGATAAAAAAAAACTGAGATTTCTTTATCTAATTTATTCTCTAGTTCGAGTTGGTGGAGTTGGAGCTAGGTTGGGTGGTTGTCGTCGCGTGAGTCGAGATAGGTGGTGGTAGTCGATGACGGGCAGTAGGTACTCGTTGGAGAAGAAAACGCACACCTCGCTACTCAGCCGGAGCAGAAAGGTAAGGCTTCATTTTCTTTTTCTTTTTTAATTTATTTATTAGTTATTTTTATTTTTTATACAATAAGGATATTTAAGTAATTTTATAAATCCTTTAAAATCTTATGAAATCCTAATTGAATACACCCCTTAATTTTAAAGAAGAGAATAAAGAGTGAGACAAATTAGGAGTTGGTTGTATTGGATTAGCAACGCTCTCTCTCTCTTTTCTTTCAAGGCAAACACTTCCCTGCAATAGATGTAAATAACACTATTTCAGATGGGTTGGGTCAAACCCGCGCTTTGACCCAGTCAACGCGGGTCAACCCGCAAAAAAATAGAAAAAAAACGGTTAAATGATTATCAATAGTCCCACTAAAAAGTATCACCAAAAATTCATAAAGTATCATCTGTATCATTAAAAAGTAAGGGTCTGGTAGTTATTTTATACTAGTTTATTTAGTTTAAATTGTGATTTTTTCCATTCAAATTAATGTTTGAAACTTAGTAGATTAGTGTTTTTTTAGGATTCATGATTTTTAGGGGGATTTTTAGGGTTCATGGTTTTTTAGGGGAGTTTTTTAGTTTTTTTTAGGGGGTTTTTTAGTTTTTTTTAGGGGTCCATGGTTTTTTAAGGGGTTTTTTTTAGTTTTTTTATAGTGTTCATTTTTTTAGGGTTCATGGTTTTTAGGGGGGTTTTTTAGTTTTTTTTAGGGGTTTATTTTATTTTTTAATTTTCGTTTAAATTTATTTTGAAAAGATTAGATTAATCGTCGAGCACAATACACGAGCCCACGCGTTAGCGTCGGACGAGTGCATTGTGCGAGTAGTCGGATTTAAAAAAAAGTGAAAAAAAAACAATTCTGCCGAAATTATAAAAAAAGACCAGCGCGTGAACTGAGCGCGTGGCGCCACGCGCGGTCTGAAATAAGAATAGTGGCGCTGCAGGGAAGCCCAACTCTTCTTTCAATATTACGTTGTCGGACCTGTTTTGCCACAGCAGTCTTGAGGTTAAAACCTCTTCTCCAAAACATAAACCCCTACTCAAAAGGCGTCGCGAATTCCGGTAAACCAGTCATGAAGTCTCCTGCTCGGACTGTAAAGTGTATAAATAAATCCACCGGCTGCCGCCGCTTCCGCGTAAGCTTACACGAATCGAATTTGGTTTTACTTGTTTGTTTTAGTATGGATTATGAAATTGTGTCTGTATTGTGATCATTATGATGTAGAACTCGTTCAATTATGCGATTTTGGTTTGATGATTGTGAGTTTATTATAAGTAATTGCAAGAATTTTCAACATTGCGGCAATTTAAGTTGATTTTGTATGCACAACTGCATTCTAATGATTTTCCTTTTGGCGCGCAGTTTAAGAAGTTTTCACAAAGAATCAAGGAAATCGACACAGACGTGTACCAAAGTTCCTCATCGAAAGCTGAACCCTCAAATGGCTCATCTTTTTTTCACGATTGTCTTATAGAATTCAGAGTATGTTGCTTTATCTATGTTTTATTAGCTTACTCTTCTTTATATTTGTCCCCCCCATTCTTTTGGCTTTGAATATTGTTTTTGAAGCCAGAATTGATGTATGTTGAAAAAAAAGATGATCCTCTCGCAATTGGCAAAACCTTTTAGGCTGAGAGTGAGATTGCATACTCATGGCATTGAGAATTACAAAATTTAGTCTTTTTGTGCACACTGGCTGAAAATTGACATGAATGGAAGTGTAATAACATGCTTTAAAATCCTTCTATCCATTTAAGGGGTCAGTGTCTGTATTCTTGGCCTTGTCGCCTGTAGTATAATTTATTTTCTTAACGTTCTTAGATGATATTCCTTTGGGATGTGTCCGTTGGTTTTTAAAACGACTATAATTACACGGCCTCTCTTTCTTCATTTACAGACTTTTGACTTGCACCATTAAGAAAATATGACGACATGCCATTAATGACTTTGCCTATAGTGCATAAGATATAACCAAAAGAATTATTGATAGACAAACTTAATAGCACTATTAAGGTAGTATAGGCTATTGTTTACTCGTCTAGATTCTAGACTGCATCCTTTTCTACCATTATTGGGTACTTCTTTTCCTGCCACATCCTTCACTTTTCTACTGTGCAGGCTGATTATGAGAAAGCCTTCTGCAACAAATCACTTCATATTAAACTATTTTGATTCATGTGTTATGTGCTTATGTTTGATATCTTTGTTCTGCAACTTTTGTCATGGCATACAGGAGCTAAACACCGCTGAGGATTTTATATCATTCTATGAGGAGTTTTTTCCTTTGGTACAAACACTTCCACAAATCATCTTGCAGAAAGGTTTGATTATATCAAGCCTTCTGTCTAGATTGAAAATGGAAGCGAGGTTATCACGTGAGCCTATACTGAGGTATACTTATTTACCGTAGCTATTACATGAGATATACACATGTTTCTCCTTGGCTGAGTTTAGGATGGTTTATGAGACTTTATTGTTTCATCTAATCATATTTTGAGCACGAATTTCCTATCCTTGCATGCATGCAACTTTCATTTTCTGTTAATTATGGTACTTGATATCAAGACATTGCTGCTAACTTCTTTTATGCCTGATGTAATTTTAATAATTGGTCCAATTTCTTGTGGCTGATGAAGTTACAACTTACAAATATCTATTTTTATCATGTTCCTTCCTTTATAATTTCAATGCAGCATTACTTCTGTCAGTTTATGTTCCTTATATTTTGTTTATCCATGGAGATCTTATTTATTTCTTGGTGGCATTTTTTTTAATGCAAGGCTGATTTCTGCTTTATCTAGAGATCTCCTGGAGGATTTTATTCTGTAAGTTCTGTTTTCCAGTTTATGTTTTTTTTTTTTTAAAAAAAATTGTAGTGTACTCTATATGCGATTATTTTTTATTAAATTTGTTTACATAAGCTGAAAACATGCTTCTATAAGCATAATTTGCACCAAGATAAAACAAATTGTCCTCAGAAGTACAGTTAAGTATAATTTTTAATCATAAATGCCAAGTAATGTGTGCTGAAACCTTCCTTCAATTTTCTTTATTATATTTGCTTAATATCGAAGTTATCATGTTGGTTTTAGCTACTTGGTCAAGTATATCATCACTATTTAATAAATGTTCAACATTAAGATGTCAATTAAATGCATGAGGGCCTCCAGGCACTGAGCTTCACTTGTTCTAATTGTTTAACAGATTGAGAGAAGCTGGGCAGCTAGGTTGGCTTGTCTTGTGCAATCTCACTTCAAGAGTCTACAATAAAAAAACATTTTGTGTTGCCTTACTGACAAATTGTGTTTAAGTAACCATATTTGAATATAAGACAATTAGAGTACAGGGACATTTGTGGCACTGAGATAATACTAGCTACATTGTATAAAAAATAAAGACTGGATAATGTATTTGAAATAAAATATATGTATATATGCACATATATATATATACATTTATTAATATTTGTCTTTGTGGTGGGGAGAGTGGGGTCTCGTAAGTTCTCTATTTTAGTGCTTAACTTAGTCGCTTACCCCGAATGAAATTTACTACCTTAGTTGTTTAGTTGCTTGCCTTGTCTTTGTAGATTTCTCTCAAGAATTGTCCATTCATTGGAATCACTTCTTGAAAGTGGCGCTGATAGGGATCCAGAGATATTTAAGGAGGTCTACGATTCTTTCCATGTATCTTTATCCTTCACTTATTATTTAATTTTCCATATTATGGTAACATTTGATATGAATGTGATGTTGTTGCTGCAGATATTCACTTCGTGGTCATATGTAATGATGCACCTGCAGAAGTATCTTATAAAAGACGTTGACTATATTCTAAGGTATCATTATCTCTAGTTATGGTGTTATAAAGTTGTTATTTATGTATATGTGCTTTATTTGATTATTCATTCAACTCCAGGGGTCATGATATATTTGTCTGAAGTAGAACTTATCATTTAATATGAGGGAATACTGATAGAACTTCGTTATGTCCATGGATTGCCTATAGATGTCAAATGCATGATACTTTAATGTTTTTGTACCACTTTGATCGGACACTGACCAATCCTCTGATCCTTAGAAAACCATACCCAAAATTGAAATGGTTAGCATTATTGGATTTCTTAGCCCCTTCTGACAGATATGCTTAATGTTTCCTGATCATCTTGCTTTTCCCCTTCCTGTTGTACTCTCTTTCAGTATCACGGCAAACTTAAGATACTACAGTCAAGATTATGTTCGAGAACATATGGCTCAGGCAGTGTCAGTTTTATTAAGGAAAGCGCCAATTCAGCAACTTAAGAAAGGTACTGCATTTCCATATCATTAATTCATTTTCTTCACTTCAGATATAATATTCACAATGGTTTGCATGTGATTCCTAATCAGTTTTCGAGTTGGAAATATATTAAATAAATTAACTTTTGATTTGACTTTAAGAATGGGTTGGAAGCATGAGGCCACTGTGCATGATAATTTGTGCTTGAATTTGTTCATGAAGTGTGCACCATGCATAAAAACTATTGAGTTTTTTCCATCAGTTTCCCTCTGATGACGAGCTTCTCTGTAAATGTCAGTGGTTAGTTTCTGGTGCATATGCCTTGCATAAAGCATATGTGATTGCCTAATTAACTTTTTCCCACTCTCATATAAGAGCATTTTTTGTTATTATTTTTATGCCTCATGCTATTTAAGCAAATGTATTTGTTTTTTATATTTGGGAATGGATTAACCAATACTGCAATGGCGATATCTTATGTTAGCCCATCTTGATTGTATGTTCGTAAATTAAAATAAATGTTCAGCCAATGATTTGGCTCCTCAGTACTTGCTTGTTGGTGTAGTCTAGTTTCAGGTTCAGCTTAATAGATCAATTTGTTTTTGTCATCTTAATCAGGTATTGCGAAACTTATGACTGAAGTTGTAGAAGAACCATCAGAAATGAGGAAATCTGGTGTCGCTGTGCTACTATTTCATATCATGACATTTACCCCGATAAAGTTGCACTCAAATGTTAGCTCATTAAAGTTGCACTCAAGGACTGAGACATTAATGCCACATCTAGTGGATGAAACTTCCTTCCAAATTGGTGGTGAAAGGGTTGAAGGTTTGTACTTTTATTGCATGTTCTTTATACTGCTTGCTTAGCAACTTAGCACAATATTTTGCTACTGTTTGCGGTGTCAACTATTTAGATCAATTAGTTGCCATTTTGGATTGCTGTTCCTATGATTTGTGATAAGTTGCAGAATATTACTAAGAGACATGCAAATCGTTCCACTGTCTTTCTCAAATATAGTGGCCATTTTGTTGCCAGCTTTAAAATTGTTTTTTCCTGTTTATATACTGAAACATGCACATAGTAACTTAGTACACTCCAACTAATGGAAGATCTAGATGAGCAGTATAACCTTGAAGTCGTTAAATGTAGTTTGGTTTCCCCTGGTCTTTGTATTACATTATTGATCTCACCTGATCTCTTTACTTTATGAATTTTCTCTTTCCTTTTCCTTTTATTTTTTGATCTCGTCATTTATTCCTAGATATATTGTTTGTTCCGGACTCAGGACCTGTTCTTGAAGTTCTTATTAGTACCTTTGAGAGACTTCATGCGGAGCTAGATCCAGTGGACTTTTCTTTCATATGGAAATGGTTGGTGGAAAAGATAACAGAGTCTTTAACAAATGAGAACTACACACATCTTACTCGCCTTTTGACCCTGCTTATTTCTATAGCACGAAATGATTGTATTGGCGAAATCACTGGTGGGCTTCACTTGTTATATCTGTAATTAGTTTCTACTATACATTTACTGATTCTAATATTATAGACCATTATTTTTTACAGATTTGGTCAAACTAGTTGGCCAGCTTGTGGAAACATTTGTTATTCAGTGTCCTACCACGAAGAATGTGGACTTACACTATGAGGTCATTGAAAAAGTTCTGCAACTAATGCTTTGTATAATTGGTGGTTTCTCTAGTTCTAATAATATGCCTGATTTGGGGCAGTGGGAGCCGGTGTTTGATATAAGGAGTAGAAGGTATAGCTTGCAAGTTTCAACTTATCTCTTTAATTGGATTATTTTGTCTGCTCTTTTCTTTTTGTTGGCCTCACACATAAGCTTTGCTACAGTCTACTGAATTTCATTGGTGATCTTCTAACAAAGGACCCCAGTATCTACCATGTCTTTGGAACAAATATAATGCGGTAATTTTAAATAGCTACTTGCTATTTTTATTACTATGATAGATATCTGATCTTATGTTCTTTATCTAAATGTTTTTATTTGATTGCAGTAAACTCAGCAATTTAATAGAAATATCTGTTGAAGAAGTTTTATATTTAATGATGAAGTTCTGTGATAATCTAGAAGCGGAAAGCTTTTGGGATGGTGAATTCAAAAAGAATTTCTCACTGATTTTTGATTTCATTAAAAGGACTCTTCGAACCTGGACGGAAGAGATTAGTAATTCTGTAGAAGGGAATTTATTTCCCGCTCAAAAAAACACTTTGGCTGTATTATGGGCTGTTATTGGGTGCTATTCTTATTTACCAGATGACCAAGCAAATCCATCCTTATTACTGGAGTTCATTAATGCAATTGACAAGCTTCTAATGGTTGAATCTAGTAAGTTATTCACTGATGGTTAATGATGCCCATTCACTTTTGCGTTTGATAGTTTAAATTGCAGCCATCTGTTTGTGTGTGTGTGTGTGTGTTTTTTGTGTGGATAATTGTTTGTTACAACTCTCCTTGAAGACTTTGTGTGGAGAGATTTCTTGTGTGCTAAAAGTAAAGCTCATTTTTTGTTATGTTTTCAAGTTTTGTTTTATATTCTACTTCACAATTGACTCCAATGCAGATGAATTGTCAATTTGTTGCTTGAAAGATCTTATGTTTCTTATCAGTTCTATCTGCTTATTTGCTCTTTGCTTAATTGATACATATTTATGTAGAGCTTGCAGGATCCCAGCAAAATACTTGGCATAGCTTGATTGGTGCTGCATTGCGTTCTTATAACAAGTTGGTTTGTAGGAGGAGTATAGCTCATGAAGAGTCTGCAATTAGAAAATTCTTGGATCTTGCAGATAGATATAAGTTTTCACCTCACATATTATCTGCAGTAGCAGATATTTTGGATTCAGTCTCTGTGTAAGTAATTGTTTTCTTCTTAAATTTATGTTGGTCTCTGCTTTCTGCCAAATGCACAACACTTTCGTTTGACATGACACTGTATTCTTTTCTGGTCTTTCAGTGTATCACATGGGAAATGTCAATTTTATCTTTTGAAATGTACATCTGGAAAGCCATTCGATGCTCTGGACATATTTTCTGAAAATCTGAGCCATGCCAACAGAGAGAATCCGCCTTTCTGCCCTACGCATAATGTGCCATTATGAACCTATACATGTTAAAGATTCAGTTAAGAAATTTCATGTCAAAAATGACCCGGGAATGATGTTTCCAAGACTAGTTATTATTTTTCTACATAATTTGTGCCTATTATGCATCATTGTGTCTAACACGATAAGTTCATGTTCTTTTTTGAATCCTAGGTTCTCAACCTACTCAGATCAGTTGAAGAGACTACTCTTTCAATTGCAGAAAGCCGTAAAGTTATTCTACTAATAACTAAACTAGAGACGAGTCTGAGTGCTCATGGAGTTGCTGAGAAATATATACATCCTGCTTTAAATGGAATTTTTGGCATACTTCATAACCGACTTAGTTATTTGTGGAATCCAGCTTTAGAGTGCCTCACTGTCCTCATTGACCAATATTTTGGGGTTGTGTGGACCAGATATATTTATTATCTCGAACAATATCAATCTGATTTTCTAGCATCTCATCATCAACACAACAGAGTAGATAATAACTCTACAGAGGACACTGGTAGTTTTTTTCTGGAAACAAAAATTTGTTTGCTTGTCTCTGCCAAATATCTTTTCTCTTATAGAAGTGCATTTTTCGAAACATAACTTCTTCTTCAATACCTATATATGACCTCTATTCTTGCAGTATCATAACTACTTATGTGATTAGAAACCCAAGTAACTCTTGACTTTGGGTTCATTTTGTAGGTTTGGTTGGATGCTTCAACTCTGATATCATTCGTGCATTTGATTGTACTCCACGTGCAACAGTTTTGTCTCTCTTGATTCAATCTCTACAGAACGTTCCTTCCATTGTTGAATCTCCGCCTGTGCATATAGTATCCTTGTTTCTTAGATTTTTGGGTTACAATGTTGAAAAACTCACAAGGTGATTTAGTATGCTCTTCTATATATGCTGACTATTCTTGTTTGTATGAAATCGTTATTGTATATAACTGACATTTAGCTGAGTATGTAACTTCATGTCTCAAATTTGCAGCGTTGACTCATATACTCTGGAACATAAAGGGAAAGAATGGAAAGGAGCTCTTAAAGAGTGGTTATGCCTGTTCAGATTGTTGCGGATACCTAGGGATTTGAGAGATTCTAAGCAAGGTCGATTTTTGAGGGATGTTCTTGTGGATAGGTTGGTTAAATAAGTGGTTGTAGTGGATTAGTGTTGTTTAAATATCTTTTAGTCTTTACATTTTTGTGAAGGATACATTAAATATCAGTGAGTTTGTTAATTGTTCTTGTTTATTTTTTTGCCCTCATGTTACTTGTGTCTTACTTTTCTTTGTTCGGGTTGGGTTTTGTCACATCGGTGCTGCAGGCTTCTTGATCAAAATGATGCTGATTTACAGACAAAAGTTCTTGATTGCTTGTTGAACTGGAAAGATGAGTTCTTACTTCCATACAGCGAGAATCTGAAAAATCTGATCAATGCAAAAAATCTGTGGGATGAGCTTGCAAGGTGGAGCTTATCCACAACTTCAATTGATTCTGTTGATGAGCGGCATAGAGCTTACCTTGTACCTGTAGTCATACAAATTCTAATACCAAAAGTTAGAAATTTAAAAATGCTTGGTACCCCGAAGGTAATATATATATATATAGAGAGAGAGAGAGAGAGCTTGGATGTCACTTTGCCACCCCCCCCCCCCCCCCCCCCCCCAACACACACACACATTAAAAAACAACTTGGATATTTCTCTTGGCTGCATGTTGTGCTGGTTTTGATATAATCTAAATGTATTAAGGTCCTTTTACGTTTTCAGAATGCAAGTGCACGTCATCGACTGGCAGTTCTTAGATTTTTGGCTGAGCTTGATCTTGAAGAGCTCCCTGTTTTCTTCAAGTTATTAGTTAAGCCCATACTTACAGTTTCTCAAAGAGGTGCTGAATTCAGAAAACCTCTCTGGGAATCATCCAAAAGTCCTGAGTTTGAGGTTGAGGCATCTGATATCCTGAAGCATTTGACCTCAAAAACCATTGAAACCCTATCTTGGAAGAAGAAATATGGTTTCCTGCATGTTGTTGAAGATATCTTTGCTGTTTTTGATGAATCTCGGCTTAATCCCTTTCTTAATCTTCTAATGAACTGTGTGGTCCTAATCTCAGCGAGCTGCACATCAGTACTTGGCAGTGAAAAAAGTGAATCGTTTTCTGTAGATAACAGTTCTATCTTAGATTTGGAGGTTTGTGACAACGATGATGTGAATGATAAGACCAAGGTAATGCTGTGATTGCAGTGAAAACTTGTGTTCCCCTCTCTCCCCCTCTCCTTGATTCTTGAAACCCATTTGTTGATTATTCTTTAGTTTTCTAGGATGGACAAGATTTAAGGGCTGAGTTGCTTTATGTTAGACTTCCCCTTTTCTTTTCTGCACCCGCTATTTTAATAAAAACAGGAATTGTTTCACCCGTGCTATTTGGTAGTGAGAAAGATTGAATCTGTAGAAACGATTGGCAGTCTATTATGCATGTTCTCTGATTATGCAATCTATTAATATCTTCACATTATTTCTCTAATCATAATATTTTTAACAGAACTCGTAGTAGGTGATGTTCTGGCTACAATGCTCATTCTTCACTCTACAGTTTATTTTATGAGTTATAGTTAGAATCAGAACGTTGAAGGAATTGTCTTTCTGCTTAGTGCTTACAAGTTAACTCTCGTTAGTTCTACTTTTTTCCTTGTCAATTTCTAGTTTAAATCCATTAATTACTTTCCATGCAGTCATATTCAACTATTTGAGCTAAATATTAAAGGCTCCACTCTCTATTCAGTCGACCTTTTTTTTCCTGGGCATACTGCATCAGATCTTCTGCAACTGAATTTAGAACAGCTTAATCTCTAAATTTTATTCATTTGCATGAAAGGAAGCAATTGAGAGACTTGAGGTCCTTATGCCTTAGGGTCATATATCTTGTTCTTAATAAATATGGGAATCATGATTTTGGAGATGCATTTTGGGACATGTTCTTTACATCAGTTAAACCGTTGGTTGCTAAACTGAAGAAGGAAGGTCTTGGTAGCCAAAAGCCAAGTTCACTGTTTTATTGTTTTCTTGCAATGAGTAAAAGCTACAAACTTGTACCACTATTATCCAAGGAAGAGAATCTCGTGCCAGACATTTTCTCCATGCTTAGTGTTCCACCAGCTTCAAATTCCATTTTGTCATGTATCTTGAAGTTCGCTAAGAACTTATTGAAGTTTGATGTTGCACTGGGTAGTGAAGATGTTACTGTCAAAAGTGTCATACTTCCTCATCTTGAAGAGCTCATGCGCGGTTTGCATTGTATTTTCACCAAAGAAAATGCAACTAAGAGGTATTCCTTTCCCTTTTACTTTCTCATCACTGCTAGTCTGCTACTCAAAGGGGTCTCTTTCCCTACACTCAATAATGTTTGCATGTGCTCCATAGTTGTATAATGGCTAGTTGTCTCTCATTTTATATGATGGCTCTATAATACTCTAAATAATTTCATGTGTTTGGAATGCTCTTCAAATGTCTTTATTGTTAGAGTGGCATACTTCTAGAATGTTTTTGCAATAAGCGAGACAGTATTTTCTTCCACAATAATGTTTTTGGGTGAACTCTCTGCATCCCCAGTATCATTTTAAACTTTATGTCTAATTCATAAACTAAGGTTTTTTAATTCGCGTTTCTTCTTAGTGATTGGGTGAATATTGGATTTTAGTTTTAGCCTTCAAAAGTTCTGATTGAGCCAGGTTGTTCTATTCCATGTTAGTAAGTAGTCTGTAGCCTATGGTAATCATGGGAAGGAAAGAGGAACATCAATTCAGTTTGTGATCTAAGTTTATTAAGTGACTAGTTTTTATGTAAGGACTGTACATTGTACACTTGCAACAAGTATGTCTGAAACATTCTTGAGATTGTGTTAGGTGTGCGACCCTTTCTGAGTGAAAGGGTTCCCAGAAGTTGTCTAAGCATTCGAAAAGACCTAAGAGGATGCTGTAGGAGAACTAATAGTTGGAGTAGAGGATTGTTCCTCATTGCCTGGATCTCAAAATAAATGGAGATAAATCCAAATTAATCGAATAAAAAGCTGTTGAGAAAAATGTTTCCAGGATTTTTATCACCTGAAATGCCATCCGCCCACTGCAAGGTTCATTTATGTTGAAATTTCAGATCAAGTTACAGTATCTACAATGTTTAAAAGTATCGTTTTACCCTTTCTCTGAAGCGTGCGTATACTTTGTTCTTGAACCCAATAAAATTCTCACCGAAATTTGAATGTCAATATATAGTTGAAATTTCTTGGCATACTTGAGATTTCTGTTCATCTTCTAGCACTTGCAACCTTTTTTTCCACTTTTTTGTGTAGGCCTTTGCTCAAATTTCTGGGAAAAAGAGAAATCACCATCTTCAATTTGTTATCGAAGTATGTGAAGGAACCGTCAACAGCTGAATCATTTGTTGATATACTGCTCCCATATCTTACAAAGAAACATCAGAATTTTGGTTAGCCTATATGAGCATTTTGATCTTTTAAGATATGATTATTTTCTTGGGTTTATTACCAACCGATGTTGTTGCTCTTGTAGATACCTATGTCCATGCATTGCAAATCATCCGCCAAGTGGTAACAGTCGTGGGCAATGGAAAGAGCAAAAAGATTTTGAATTCAATTTCCCCACTTCTTACTTCAGCTGACTTGGCTGTTCATAACTCTATAATTGATGTCCTTGATGCTGTCGCTTCAAATGATTCTTCTTTGTTAACAATGGTAATGCAAGCATCTAGATAGTTCTCATAAGTCATAAATAGTTTATATATTCGTTCCCTAATGAAGAAAGAGAAGAATAAGCTTTTCCTGTGTCTATTACGTACAGGCAAAAATTCTTCGTGAACTAAATGCAACCTGCGCAATGGAGATGAGTGGTCTTGATTATGACAAAATCTTCTCTGCTTATGAGAAGGTTAATGTGAACTTTTTTTATACCATTGAGGGAGAGCATGCATTACCAATCCTGGCTCATGCAGTACATGAGATGTCATCTGAAGAGATGATATTACGGCAAAGTGCATTCAGATTACTGCTCTCCTTCATTGAGTTTTCTGTTGAGATCCTAAATGGATCTCCAGAATCTGACCAAATATGGTCAAGAGCCAGTATTCAGTCCACAGTGAACAATTTTTTGTTAAAACATATGGGAAATGCAATGAACAACGAAGATGCTGTTAAAAAGGTATCGGAGTTTCTATTATCCCTTTTTACTTTTACTTTCGTGGTTCCTCTGTCGGGACAATGAATCTCATTCGCACTGTGAGTTGTCCACAGGTCTTATTTGTGTTATTTAGATACGTTGGATCTTGTTGGAGCAGGATAGTGTTGAGCGGAGGGATGACATGATTCGAGTTATTTGTTGATAATTACTGGAAGCAACACTTTGTCTTTCAATGTTTATTTGTTGGTATTAGGTATGGATTGATTTGCTTCGGGAAATGGTGTTGAAGCTTCCCAAGGAGGCAAACCTTCACTCATATAGGGCTTTATGTAGTGATGATGCAGAACAAGATTTTTTCAATAACATTGTACACTTACAGGTAAAACCACTTTCTAATTATTCGGAATAATCACCATGTTCAACTGAGAGCAATTCTCATACATGGTCCTTTTCTTCATGTCATTTTCCTTAATTAGAAACACCGGAGAGCAAGAGCACTCTCTCGTTTTAGCAAGATTGTCAGTTCAGGGAATTTGTCGAAGGTGAGTTTTTCAAATTTCTTTTGATTATGCTGGCTACTAGTAGTTCTATTATATTACATAACTGATCTCTGGGTATGAACTTTTAAATTTTTTAGGTCATCACCTACAAAGTGTTTGTCCCAATGCTCTTTAGAATGTTATTTGATGCACAAGGTCGGAAGGATGAGCATATAAGAAGTGCATGTATTGATGCCCTGGCATCAATATCTGGTTGCATGAATTGGAGTCAGTACTATGCCATGCTAGTCAGATGTTTCCATGATTTGGCACTAAAACCAGACAGGCAAAAGCTTTTGTCGTGGCTTATCTGTGCCATCCTTGACCATTTCCATTTTGTGGAGTCCTCTTTGATCAATGAAGCCAAAGTTTCTGCTTTGGTTGCACCTGATCCATACACCATTGGTATGTCTACTCTGACAAGGTATAATTCTGGTGAATTTCCTGTTATTCAGGAGAGTCTGCACAAAAAGTTATTCCCCAAGATTCAGAAGTTGTTGATCTCTGATTTTGACAATGTCAATGTTAACATCATCCTGGTTGCACTGAAACTTCTGAAATTGCTCCCCAGTAATATAATGGACTCTCAACTTCCAACTGTTGTTCACCGTATTTCAAAATTTTTAAAAAATCGCTTGGAAAGTGTACGCGATGAAGCTAGGTCGGCATTGTTTGTTTCCTTAAAGGAACTGGGATTGGAGTATCTGCAATTTGTTGTCAAAGTGTTAAAGGGCATGCTGAGGAGAGGCTACGAATTACACGTGCTTGGATACACAGTCAATTTCTTACTATCTAAATTAGTCACGAGTCCCATGTGCGGAAAGTTGGATTACTGCTTAAATGACCTTTCTGTTGTAGTAATGGATATTCTTGGGGATGTTTCCGAGGAGAAAGAGGTAGAAAAGATTGCTTCTAAAATGAAAGAGACAAGAAAGCAAAAGTCTTATGAAACTCTCAAAGTACTTTGCCCAAAATGTCACTTTCAAAACTCATGCTTTGAAACTGCTTTCCCTTGTTACAGATCATCTGGACCATAAGCAGCAGCTCACCCCAAAGCTGAAGTTGAAACTGGAGAAAATGTTAAATCACATAGCTGATGGTATTGTATGTAATCCATCTGTGCAACAGACTGAGTTGCTTATGTTTGCATATGAACTCATTAAAGATGGTATTGGTGATGAAGGTAATGAACATGCAAATAGATCTATTCCTCAGGCAGATAAAAGAGGTGAGAGTGTCCAAACGTTTGGAACGAATAGAACAGTGAATGTTGGTCAACAATTTTCTCATTTGATAACAGCATTTGCCCTTAGAGTCCTGCATAACTACATGAAAAGACTGAAGCTTAACCCAAAGGATGGGCAACTATCGCCATTATTGCAGCATTCTGTCAGTTTGCTTGTTCAGTGTTTGAGTTCTAAGTATGACAATGTTATGATAGCTGCATTTAGGTGCTTGTCTGTGGTAGTAAGGTTGCCTTTCCGATTCCCTCAGCAGGATGCTGACAAGATAAAGGATTCTTTGTTGGAATTAGCAGGATGTTCAGGTGATGCTACTAAGAGTCAGTTGACTGAGTCATGTATGAAGTTGCTGACAGTGCTTCTGCGAAGCAAGAAAATCACACTTTCAACTGTTCAGTTGCAAATGGTGATCCGTTTTCCTTTGTCTGCTGATTTTTCAAAAAGTACCTTATTTATAGCCCTTTCACTGTTGAAGGCTATCATACAGCGAAAGCTGAAAGTTCCTGAGATAGATGGTCTTGTTAAGATTGTTGCTGAACTGATGGTACAAAGTCATGATGAACCCATTCGAAAGAAGTGCCGTGAAATCTTGCTTCAGTTTTTACTTCTCAGGAGTGCTTCCAAAAATATCTTGAGCTCTTCGAATCCAATCTGGGGTGAGAATACTCGATTCAAACTCTCAAAGTATGTGGTGTTATGTTTTCAATATTTTAATATAATAATCATTTGTATGACCTATACTTCCTACAGGTACAAATATCGCACTGGAACGGAATCTGTTGTTGAGATGCTTCAGGATATAATATTAAAATATCCACGGGATGGTGTAGAAGCACACTCTATACCACTGTTCCTCCATTTGGTCATTCTTTTGGCGAATGGTAATGAGAGAAAAGTTCGTGCCATGTCTGCTACTGCTATAAAGTGTCTTATTGGGCGTGTGAGCTGTCATCCACTTCAATTAATTCTTGAGTATAGCCTGTTTTGGTATCTTGGTGGAAGTCAGAGCAAATTATTATGGGTCTCTGCACAGGTAAAATCTGTATAACAATGCATTATTTTGTTGGGAAGGAAATCAGTGTTTCATTTTTTTTTATCATGCAGTTGTTCTGATCTCTGCATTGTTATCTTAACTTTTGACTGTTTATAACTGTAATGCCGCATAGTGAAAGCTATATTTATTACTGCATGTTCCATGTTTTTCACATTATTTTTAGCATCAATTACTGTGTGAAATATTGCCTAGTTGTGTATCATATTGAATTTCTAATGATTTTCCCTTGTGGTCTATATTATGATGGGGTAATAAGTACCTTTGACCATGGTATTATTGGTAAGGATCCCTAGTGAAAGCAATATTCATTTATTATTTCATGCTATTTGAACTGTGACATGTTTTTCACTGTTATTTTCAGCACCAATTACTATGTGAAGTAGTCTAGTTGTGTATCATATTAAATTTCTTCCGATAATAAGATAGGTATGTAGTTGGTCCTAAGCTTTTGAGATTAACTATTGTTAATTCTTAATATTGAATCTTAATGGAAGTGGTTGCGCAATCAAATCATGATGTACAAATTGTAGTGAAATTCACACCATGCCATTGGGTGGATTTGTTACATTTGCATGTTTGCTTTAAAAGAAAATATGACAATATCGTGCCTTATACTTGTCAATAAGGAAAGTGCTACCTAAAAAATTCTTCCTTGTGCTTGTTTGTCCTATGAAGATCAGCAACAAAAATGGCCAGATTGAGAATAATGAGAATTAGCAACTGATCATTAAAATGTGTAATTGTGTATTTTTGGAGGCTTCTGAGATTTCTTGGAGAACTTTAGCTATCAGGTAGGTTACACAGTGGATCGCACATTCGCATGAAACTTAAAATGGCTGGTTCATTAGGGATAGAAACAAATGAATTGGTATTTGGATTATATTTGTTCTTAGTCTGCTGTTTGTTATCTTGTATCTGAAACTGAGATGTGTCATTGGTGATTTGGAATTCTGCTTGATATTCTGAAACTAATAGATGGTTTCAGGGAAGGATATACCATTTTCTCTTAAATAATATGTTTTGAATTGAGTTTGTTGTAATTAATATGTTGTATTTTTATGATTCATAGTATAAGATCTCAATGTAGACTAAAGTTTAGTACCGGATTTAACTCTGAAAAATAACCCTGAAGTTGATGAATACTGATTTTGGAGCTTAATTTTTAACAGTCTAAAGATGCTCTTGGTGGTTGTTAATTGGAGTTATAGTCTGATCTCTCGTCTTTCAAATGATGATAGTTTCCTTTAGGAGAAAATTTATTGGATATTATTGTTTGACCCTGTGTGCCGCCTATGGTTTTGCACTTCATATTCTCTGAAGCTTGATTTCGTTCGACAGGTTCTGGGTTTACTAGTTGAAGTTATTGGAAAGAGTTTCCGAAAACACTTGAGTAAAGTACTTCCAGTAATGAGAAACATTCTTCATTCTGCTGTCAATGCTGTTACATCAAGTCAACAAGAGTTATCAGGTTCAGAAGATGCAGTTCCATTCTGGAAGGAGGCATATTATTCATTGGTTATGTTAGAGAAGATCCTAAGTCAATTTCATAAAATGTTCCTTGATAGGGAGCTTGAGGTACAATTTACTAATTAATCTGTGGTCATACTCAATATTTGTTTCAGCTTTTCATATTTGTTTCAATAACTTGGAACAGGACATTTGGGATACTATCTGTGAATTCCTATTGCATCCTCACTTGTGGTTGCAAACAATATCATGCCGGATTACGTCATCGTACTTCGCTGCAGTTACCAGTGCTTGTAGTAGTAACAGCAAAATCAAAGCAGAAACATTCTACCTTATAAAACCAAGCATTTTTTTCCACATAGCTGTTTCTTTATGTTGTCAACTGAAGGTGCCATTGAGTGACAATACATGTGGCATCATCATCATGCAAAACCTTGTGTTCTCAATTTGTGGTCTCCATTCCCTTTTAGAAAAGAAGGAAAACATGGATGTTTCTAGTTTCTGGTCCAGCCTCGACCACGCTGAGCAAGGCCGTTTCCGTAAAGCATTTGGTATTCTTGATCCAAGAAAAGGAAAGAGGACCCTTGAATCTTTCATCTCTGGTGCCAGTGCTGAACATGACAAACATCAGCATCCATTTATTTCCTATTTGCTCCAGAGAGTGGGGAAGATTACCTTTCAGATGGAGGCTGATCAGGTTTGTTTCCTGCCAGCAGTAGATCTCTATTTTTCAGCCTTGAAGATCTGTGAATGAGCACTGCTTATGGCATATTTGATCTTTCTTGCAGATGAAAATTGTCTTTAATTGTTACAAATCAGTAGCACCAAAACTCCTAGGTTGTTACGGGACACCTTCACTTACAGTCGAACATGATGTCCATAGTTTGCGTATCAGTTGCTGCTGCCGTTGTACAGAGTTTGCGAAGGTCACACCGGCCAAGTTGTTTCCGGTAATCACTTATTTTTCCCTTTTCCATCTGCACTAGGAGTAATGCAAGATTTGTTGTCGATTTCTAACCCTCTTCTCATCAATCATGCCAGATGATCTGAAACAATCAGCGCAAGAGGCTAGCGAAAGCATAAGAGACATGATCGGAGTGCAGAATTTTGTTCAAGTTTACAGCCAAATATGCAGAAATCTCAAGGCGAAGCGCGACAAAAGGAAACAACGAGAGAAGATCACGGCTGTTGTGAATCCAACACGAAATGCCAAGAGAAAGCTGAGGATTGCAGCCAAGCATCGGGTGAACAAGAAAAGGAAAATTATGACCATGAAAATGAATAGATGGATGCATTAGAATGAATCCCATTTATTTATACATAGTTAAATTAGCAATATAGTGCGGAGCTGTGACCCTTAAATAGCATAGGTGTCATTTTTTTCTTTCAATCCCTATTAAATGTAGTACTATGGGTACCGAACTTGAGACTTTGTATGGCTTTTTTATTACCTATTAAATATGGCATTATCTATGGTATTTAATTTAATATTTATTATTGACTTAGCAACTTTCCATTAGTTTTGTTAGTGATACAATGCTTATACTTAATCCGATTTAATGTACACTGATGAGTTTAATATTTTGATTTTAATTAGTTGTCTAGGATTAGAAAAATACACGTTCGGTAGTTTGGATAGTAGAAATCTGTTAGCTTGGTACTTGATAATAGTCTTCATTATAATCTATGTGGATATGATATTTGATACACTAGCTATATGTATTATATTGTTCAGTGTTAGTTGCAGTTTATGTGCATAAAAATAGTGCATTAATTTTTTATGTAATTTTTTTCATATCAATGTCATAGTTTTTGTTATTTTTTGACTGTTTAATCACAATATCTTATTGTATGATGAATGTATAATTTATTTTGAATTTATGAATTAATTTTTTTAATTACCATAATTTACAACATGGCAGAAATGAACTATATTGCACATTTGCACTACGACGATGGAGAAGAAGTAAACTATATTGCACATTTGCACTGACTATGGAGAAGAAGGGTTTCGGCTTTCTTGTTCAATTTTTATTGTAACTGGATTGATACTTTGTTATCTCTAAAAAAATAAGAGAAAATGGTCAATTAGGTCATAAATTTATCGGGGAAGACCACTCTAGCCATCAGACTTTTTTTTTTGGTCCAATTGGGCCTTTGAATTATTTAATTGAGATCTATTTAGTTTTTCTGTCAAATTAAAATAACAACTGTCAATTTATGCACGAAACAACGTTGTTTCACGTTTTATATTAAAAAGGAGCAAATGGCCAATTAAGCAACTGAATTTATTGGAGAATAATCTGGCCCTCAAACTTTTCGATTGATATCGATTAGGTCCTTCCATCAAATTAAAAATTATGTCGGTCTAATTACAAACAAATTAAAATATTTTGTGAGTATTAAATTAAAAAAAAAAATCAAAATTTAAAATTTCCTACACAATTAATTATACGCACTCGGCCCAACCCTAAGACATTACACATAACGATTTCTTCCCCAATTCTTTTTTAATTAAGAGTTCTTCCCCCATTTATCATAATCACGAACCTTATCCCCAATTCGTTGTGTCATCTTTATGAAATTACAATTTACAAGGTTTAATGATAGTAGAAAATATACATTGAAGTAAATTATTAAACACCAACAATTCATGCTTTGGTAACATCAAGAAAGAAAGAAATAACACAGATCAAACATTTGTTGAGAAAAAAATATTCTTCTATTACCAATCTTAATTTTCCTTTATCGCTTCTTGTTTCACGTACCTATACTCACTATAATCCTCAGCTAGATAGATGAAATAGTTGCGTAATTAGACAGATGTTATTTTCAATTTGACGGAAGGGCCTAATCAATCTCAATTGAAAATTTCAAGAGCCCAATCCGACCAAAAAAAAAAAAAAGTTCGCTCAGATTGGTCTCTCCCAATAAGTTCAACTGTACAAGGGCTCAATTGATCTTTTTATTTTTATTTTTTAAATATAAAACGCACGAAATGACGTTGTTTTGTGCATAAATTGATGGCCATTATTTTTAATTTGACGGAAGGGCTCAATAGATTCCAATTAAAAAGTTCAAGGGTCCAATTGGACAAAAAAAGTTCGATATCCGAATAAGTCACTTAGCCTAAATTTCCCTACCTCGACCAAAAAGCCTACATTACAACCAAGTAAAAGTCATTTCTAATTCTTTGTTCACATACTACTAAAGTAAATGAGAGGTTAGGCTACGGGCAAGCATATGGTAAGTTCAGCATTTACTTTAGCTTGAGAATATACACGTCCTTATTTATACACTTGAGAGAGAGTGATTAAGATCAACTGCGAGGATCATGGATTCAAAGTTACCGTCAAGTTAGTAGTTGCAATACACTTGATTTATACTTGTTTTTTGTTTAAACTTTGTGATTGATGCGTTCTGAAGCAACAATGATTATCATGACAACATGTGTTCAAGTTTTTCTTGTTCATTGTTCGAGGACAAACAATAGGTTAAGTTTGGGGGATTGATGAACTAATGCTTTATATGTATTTTCGATCTTTAATTGATGTATTTGTAGAAGGAAATCATGTAATTATATGTTGTTTAGTTATCGAGTTATAACTAATGTTTGTGCCTTTGAGTTCTGTGAGTTCTCGATGTTTTGGTGATGGAAAACGGAGTTCCGGTGGCCTAGAGTGAAATAGAAGATCAATGGATCGAGAAATGGTCCAAGAAGTGTGTCCAGGAGTCCAGCACGGTTGTACCAAGTTGCCCGAGCAACGCACGGGCCGTGTTGGAGTGCCTAGATTGTCCAGCATAGGCCGTGCATTTCAACTGGGATAACGCACGACCGTGCGTGGTGGAGGTCCTAGGCGCCGAGCTGAAGGGCAGCACGGTCGTGCGCTTTTTCTTGGCTAGCACAGGGATCGTGCATCGATACGGGCCCAACATCTTTTCCTTATTTTCACGTACGTTGTTTCCTAATCGAGTTGGGAGTCTTCCCGACTATTTAAGGGTGCAATTAGTACGAGTTTAGCATGGAATTTTCACCACGTTTCACCCTAACAAACATATAGAAAGCTTGAAGTAAGAGAAGAGAAGAACAAGAGCAAGAAGCATAATTCATCAATGATCAAAGACAAAAATTCTTCCCACGAGTTTTATTTTAATTACTCTTATATTCAATGCTTTCAATTAATTGTCCATTGATTGAATGATTTATGTGCATCGATTCATAATTCGAGAGATGAGCTTCTTTGCATGCTTAGGGAGTAATTAACACCTTAATTAATAAAATCAAGATATTTGAGATTAAGGGTGAGAACATTTGATGAGGACATCCATAGCAATGAGGAACTCAATGAAGAGCTTCAATTCAAAGGACCGTCACAAGACTACGAGCTAAGAAGTTGCAAGATTATTTGCAAACTACAATTCGCAAGAAGCTCGAAGAAGAAGACGACGTGCAAGGAAGCTTGAAGATGATGAACTTGTTGACATTGGAAGATGGAGATCAAGATATGGAGAACACAACATGAAGATATGCATATGGACGTGTGTATGTGAGCATGAGATGAAGAAGAATCGGTCGAAATTGAAGAAGGCCAATTTTCGGTCCTTTTGATTTTTATCTAGTAGTTATTTTATTTTAGACTATAGTATTTATTTTATTTAATTAGACTATAGTCTAGATCAGTTTATTTAATTATTTTATATGTAATTTTCGGTTATTATAAGTCATAAGTTGACTAGGATTTTAGATAAGGTAAGATCTACAAGTTCTACCTTAAATAGAATTCTAGTTTAGGAAACTTCCAAGTCCAATCCTAGATTGATTTGGACTCATATTTTTCGGCCATTAGCTATAGATTTTCGGCCCTCCCTCTATTATAAATAGAGGTACCATGTGACATTCATACTTTAGACTTTATTTGATTAATTAGCTTTTGCTTCAATATTGTCTCATCCCATTTAAATCTTTGTGAGTTTAGATATTAAATTCATACTCTTAGAACTAGCAATTCTAGGTTTTACAAAGGGAATTCGTCATCCACGTTCGAGGGATCGCCGGAGACTCGCTAATCGAAGAGCAACTTAAAGAATTTGGCCTTGTGTACATTCGAGATTCAAGGCAACTTTCGGGTTGTAATTCACATCACTATCACCACCGTCGTCCATCATCCACGACGTCACCACCACCACCGGCCGTCCATCTCAAGTCAGCCCCTTCGTGTCAAGATCGTGATCATCCCGTTCAATCCGTAAGTGCTACACAACTCTATCATATCCTATCTACCCTAGCCTTTCTAAACCTATTCATTACCACCGAAAATCCTTCACCCATACCATCATCATAGCCGTCCCAAAACAGCCCTATCCTTGTTGGATTTGTGTTATTTTGTGTGTCATAAGTCTAGGTATTTTTATTTCGTTTAGTCGTCTAGTTTGTTCCGTTATCTTCCGCATATTTTACTTTGTTCGTTTGAGTCGTAGAAGACACAAAACCTTACGTGTGTCGACGTGTATTCGTTCCTAGAGTCCGGGTCGTATCAACATTTAATCATAGGAGCTTTTAGGAGTTACAATCTAGAAATTGAACGGAGACATTATTTATAGATTGTGATCCACGATTTACTCGCTTCGAGAGAAGTTTTAAATTATCTTTGTGATTGTTGTAATAAAACTTGAGTCAAGATAAACATTTGAGTTGTTATTTGATTGTATTGAAGAGTTAATGAAATCAAATCCTTAGAGTTTTTCTTCTTTCTTGAATCTTTTTCATTTTCAATCTTTTGCTTCTTTTAATTCTTTGTTTTAGTTGCATTCAGATAAAATACACTCTTTAATTGGTTCATCTATATAGTAATAATTAGTTTATGTCATAGTACATAGGTTTGGATTATTTGATCTCTGTGGATACGATATACTTGCTCACTATATTTGCTATAATTGCACTGTACATTTGCGGCATATACTTTAGTCGAATGAAAAGTCGATCAAAGGATATTGATGATCTAAACTTTATAAGTGCATAAGTTTTAGGTAATGCGATAAAAGGAAAGACGCTTCCTCACGTGAAGAGCATGTGAAAACAGAGAGAAAATATTATCACGAGCCAAACACATGAGAAGATCGGCGAAGTTCAGAAGGAGATCTTAACAGTCGCCATAAAATTCGCAAAACGTGAGCAACACATGATTCCCATCACACGCAACTGTTGCATCCCACCTATTATGAAAAACGTCCGTAAAAGCATCATAAAAAGCGATCTATTACGACTAACTCATAGCCGTTGATCTCCCTTGACGTGATCAATCAATGCCATCATCCTTAGCTATTGGATCAATATGGTGCCTCTCTATAAAATGAGAGTTTTGGATCTAGCTTGATCAGAACTACATGAAATTATATAAACTGTGCTGAGCTCATTGTTTTCATTACGTGCATAAACATGTTCATGAACATTATCTGTAACTTACACAAACAACTAATGAAAACAAAAGCAATAAAGAAGACAATGAATGATAACCCAGTTTGATCAACTGATCTACGCCTGGAAGACTTCAACAAATCCGTGAGAAATAATTCACTACTCCGTCGTAAGGTTTCTAGTCTATGTTTGAATCTTTTTTCATTCACACTTTGTTAAAGGAGTTTCGGGAAAGATTTCCTGTGGGAACTAGAGGCTAGAGGGAGTCTAGGTTGTGAGGGGATCTCACAGTTCAATATTTCGAAAGGACACCCCATCTACATCACTGGTGTGAAAGAAGAGGATGAATCACTATTGCTCTGAAATACTATCCGGACCTTGAAATTCTATACAATTTAAGAAGTTCATTGCTTCCAAGAAGGCGTTTGAGAAAAATTTCTCTCTTAAACTTTTGGAACTTTTAAGCTATTTTTTTTTATGGGCTGTTTTGGCGATGTTAAGAATTTGTGTTGGTAGAAATAATATGCATGTGTGTGAGTTGTGAAGATTCATGAAATTAGTTTCACTTTTATGTAATTTAATGGTGAATTTGGAGAAGAAATGATTTTTTCTTTTGTTGATGTTTTGGATGGTAAAATATGTTGGAATATGAAATGTTGATTTTGTGTGTGTGGTTGCCGTGAAATTGTGTGTGTGTGTGTGTGTGTGTGTGTGTGTGTGTGTGTGTGCGCGTCGGTGTTTGTGTGTGTGTGTTACTTAGTTTATTTTTTTTAGAACATGTAACATCCCACTTCTGCATGATTTAATTATTTAAATATTTAATTTCTTTAAATTGATTTTAAATTTATTTATTAATGCTCTATAAAAATTAGATAGACTTGATAGAATCTCACATTGCACCCTTAGTTTAGAAGATAAATTTTAGAAGTTAAACTCGTATCTTGGAATTAGTATATGGGCTTCTTAGAATATTTCTTATTTACTTTTGGAATAAAAAAAGAATATAATTTATTTGAAGATAAATATGAAGTTAAAATAAAAATATTATTATTTTTTAAAAAACTTATCCTAGAATTTGATCATCATCCATAACAGTAACTTTATTTAATCTTATCATTTATCTTTCATCTTCATTTTATTATATTGACTTCCTTTTCATCAATCCATTCTAAAAAAATATATATATAAACGTTTCTTTCAAGCAAACCAACATGGCTCCAAAGCAAAATTCCATAGAATTAAGAAAAAACAAGGATCCAATTACCGAATTCGTCTTTTTCGGTAAGACTTCCTTCTGATACTGCAAATTCTCTCTTTTGGTAACATTTCCATTTGAAATTTCACAGCGCCGTTAATTGTTGATCTATTCATCGAAAACTTTACAAAAACACACATACACAACCACCACCAATTTAATTATTTTCCCTCATCTACAACACTTAAACTCAACATAATTTTTATCTAATTTGTTTCATTAGCTATAGATGAAAAACAAAGTTCACAAACTAAACTAAAGTAGGGATTTTAGAAAAATAAAAAAAAATAAAAAAAATAAAGAAAATACAAGAGAAGAGATGGATCAAAGTTGTTGACAGGGCTAGGCTCACGTTGAAATCGGAGATTTGGCGGGTTTGGATTGAGTCGAGTCATGTTGTTGAGTCGGGAAGAGGTCCCTTGTCGGGGTTGAACGACCATGGGAGTTGAAACAGGGGAGAGAGGTTGTTGGCGGTGTCGAACAGGCTGAGCTTGGGTCTAGAATTGAGCTGGTGTCGGAGCTAACTGTAAGCAATTGAATTTTTATCGCCAATCAAATGATGCCATATGGAAATTAAAATGATTAAATACCAAATTAAATTATTTATTTATATTTTAGGAATTTTATTTGATCAAATTCTTAAATAAAATAAATAATAATTTGATATTTAATATGTGGAAATTTTCAACCAATAAGTAATTGATAAGTGTCGAGCTCATGCATGGAATCAACATAGTAATGTATGTGATCACAAATGGCAATGAACCAATAAAATTAAACCACACAAGCCCTAACAAATGCACCAATGAGATGTCGCCACCTAAGCCCTAAATGCACCCTCATTTACCTATAAATAGAGGGCTTGGCCTAAGGAAACTACACAATTTGAAGAGCTCAAGACTTGGAGGAAGTTTGCTTGAAGAAATTCTCTCTCAACCTTCAAGGTGTTCGTGCGAAGAATCAAAGCATTCTACGTCAAAATCATCCAAGCTTGAAGTTTGATCCGGAATCAAGGTGCTACACCCTCCGATCAACATTTCCAAGCTTCAAACCTTCAAGATTGTTCTTGAAGATTCAAGATGTTCTTCATCAAGATCGTCCAAAACCATCGTTTGATCCGGAATTAAGGTGCTACAACCTCCGATCAACCTTTTCAAGCTTCAAACCTTCAAATTGTTCTTAAAGATTCAAGATGTTCTTCATCAAGATCGTCCAAAACCATCGTTTGATCCGGAATCAAGGTGCTACACCCTCCGATCAATGTTTCCAAGCTTCAAACCTTCAAGTTGTTCTTGAAAATTCAAGACGTTCTCCATCAAGGTAATCCAAAGTCATTGTTTGATCTGGAATCAAAGTCTCGGCCGTCCGAATCAACGTTATTAACTCCAAAAATTGAATTCGTGAAGATCAAAGAGACAAATCCACCTTGAAGATCTTGAAGAACATGAAGATCAAATTTTTGAAGAGAAGAATCAGAAGATTTAGATAGATAATCGAACCACAAATTGCAGTTTCAATCCAAAATATTTTCTTTGTACGCTTTTCTGGTGTTTATTAATATAAATACACGGAATTTGTGTTACAAATTCTGGCACGCCCGGTGGGACATTCTCTACTTCTCATCTCTTCTCTTCATCAAGTTTCGAATTCAAAGATGTCTAACATCTCAATCACTCCTGATTCCACTATGAAAAGTGTTGGAGTGACTGCACGAAACATGAAAAAACAAACACTAGAAGTTTTCAAGATAGCTACCATTGAGGAAGAAGAGCTTTATATTGCTAACATCAAAGGAAACAACAAACAACTGGAAAGTGACTTTTTGCCACAAGCAAGCTACTCATGTGAGGAAGTTATCATGATGGCAATTGACTCCACTATAGAAGATCAACTTGCCAACCTAACTAAGCTCGTTGAAGAAATATAAAAGCACATACAAAACTAAGATGCGGAAATCTCAAGACTCCGGAAGGATAAGGGAGAAATGAGTCATGAAAATATCAAAGAGAATGATGACAATAGCGATAAGGCATCCTCAAAACAGCAGACGGATGAAGAAGGAAGAGCTACAACTAAAGGGATCCAAGTCTCATCCGATGGTTTCATTCAAATTGATCAGCTAAAGAAGTTTATCGAAGGGACTATCAAAAGCAAATTTGATGGAAGCAAGTCATCTTCGATTTAATCCAAGTCATATACTCAAAGGATCGATAACTTGAAGATCCCACTAGGTTACAAACCACCAAAATTTACACAGTTTGATGGAAAGGACAATCCCAGATAACATGTTGCCCACTTTCTAGAGACTTGCAACAACGTCGGAACTTTTGGTGACTACCTAGTGAAGCAATTTGTCCGTTCACTCAAAGGAAATGCATTTGACTGGTATACGGACTTAGAGCCAAATTGGATTGATAGTTGGGGGCAATTGGAATATGAATTCCTTAATCGCTTCTACAGTACAAGAAGAACAGTCAGTATGGTGGAGCTCACAAACACTCGTCAATGGAAAGAAGAACCTGTCATTGACTATATCAATAGATGGAGAAATTTGTGCCTCAATTGCAAAGATCGCTTGTCTAAGACTTCTGCGATTGAAATGTGCGTTCAAGGAATGCAATGGGGCCTCCAATACATTCTTAAAGGAATTCAGCCAAAGACCTTTGAAGATTTAGCTACTAGAGCTCATGACATGGAGTTGAGCATGACAGCAAGCGGAGTCAAAGGACCACCAATCCAAGAACCTCGTGAATTTAAGGAAAGAGAAGAATTTAAGAATGGGGGCAAACCTTTTGACATGACCCTAAATGAGGAATCTATAGTAGTGAAAGTACTGCCCGTTAAATTCTTAAGAAAGGATGCTGGAAAAAATGTCTCTCAAGAAAGAGAGCAAAGAAAATTGACTCTAAGAGAGATGCAACAAAGAGAATACCCATTTTTGGATTCAGACGTCCCTAGAATCTTTGAGGATTTGTACAAAACTGAACTCATCAAATTACCAGAAATGAAGCAATCTGAAGAAGCAGGACGAATTGATGATCCAAAATACTGCAAGTACCATCGTCTGGTCGGACATTCGATACAAGACTGCTTCATCTTCAAAGATAAAGTTATGCAATTGGCACATCAAGGAAAGATATCGCTTGAAGAGGGTGATGTCACCATAAATCTTTACCCATAAACTATCTTCATGGCTCCTTAATATGAGCATAAACTATCTTCATTGCTCTTTGATATGAGCCAAAACTGTCGAAACTCCCTAAGAAATTTTCAAGGCTCCTTGATACGAGCATAAACTGTCTCTATAAGCTCCTTGATATGAGCCAAAACTATCTAAAGTCTTCGAGAAATCCAACACTCCTTGATACGAGCCTAAACTATCTTCACCGCTCCTTGATACAAGTTAAACTGTCTCTCACAGCTCCTTGATATGAACCAAAACTGTCTAAAATCTCCAAGAAATCTTCAGTGTTCCTTGATATGAGCCTAAACTTTCTCCAATACTCCTTGATACGAGCCTAAACTTTCTCCAATGCTCCATGATGCACGAACCTAAAATGCACGTCGCTTCTGACCCGTATGAGTATAAACTGTGTACGGTAACCACCGGAAGTTAAATTTATGTGGCTAAACTGTTATTTATCCCACCAAAATGGTAAAATTTATGTGGTTAAACTATTATTTACTCCACTTTGTCTATGTAGTGGTTAAATGAATAGTCACTCCTGGCTCGCATGAGTATAAACTGCGTACGACACCCCTCCCAAAAGGAATTGATCATGTGAACTACGTTTTGACTTGATCCCTTTCAAGGGTACATAGGCAGCTTAGATATTTCTAAGTTCAGTCATGATTTATCTCTCATCCTTGAAGTTAAATAATTATAGCTGAAGAATGCATATATTCAAAGAAAATGAGAAGCAATTCATAAATTATGTGAAATCATAAGAACAACTTATAGAGAGGCTGTATGTCACAACAAGTAGATCCATCTTTTATTTACTCAACTCGATAAGCTCTTTCTTGATGATTCTACCATGATTGCAATTTAGTTCCATCTTCAAGTATCTTCAAGAATGCAAGTTAGCTCCACCGTCAAACATCTTCAAGTTCCATCTTCAAGCTTATGCAAGCCAACTCCACCTTCAAGTCCGTCAGCTCTATCTTCAAGTTTGTCTTCAAGCTTCAAGTGCAAGTTGACTCAATCTTCAAATATGTCTTCAAGCTTCAAGTATGCAAGTCAGCTCAATCTTCAAGCATCTTCAAGATTATGCAAGCTGGCTCCATCTTCAAGCATCTTCAAGTCCATCTGCAAGCATCTTCACATCTTCAAGATCATCTTTAAGCTTCAAGTATGCAAGTCCCCTCTATCTTCAGGCTTCAAGTATGCAAGTCCTCTCAATCTTCAAGTATGCAAGTCGCCTTCATCTTCAATTTTCATCTTTATATATATAGTATAGAGATCAAATGAGAACCAATGCCCTATGTAGGAACTAGGAACTAATATGGAGCGTTGGATCAATAATTTTCTAAGGCTCAGATCAATCTCAAAAAAATGGGGTAAAAAATGCAATATCTTAAGAATTATATTAAGTTGAGGGTATATATGTCATTGTAATGCATATTAACAATATGCAGTAAATATATCTCTTCCATATATAATGGGATTTATATGGAACGGTTTTTTTTTTGGACGGTTTTCATAACTCATTATTTTACAGAGTTGTATCTATCGGTGTTTCATATATTGATTGCGTTCTCTTACGATTGAAGAAGTCGTTCCGGAGAATTTTATTATCTGCTTCCACAAGTTCTTATTCCATCGTATATTATCATCACTCTAGTCATCGTCTGATTATGGAAGATACATGTATTATGTTCTCCATTAATATATCTTTGTAGGTGTAAAAATATGGGTGGAATCTGGTACAGACGCGTATTTCTGACGTTTAGCAAACTTTTTATGCATAATTAGCAAATTATATATATGTTAATAGCAAATCGGAAATACTTTCATGTGAAAATACGATTTTTTTTAAATGGTTTCAATATGCTTTACATGATATTGGGATGTTCGCAGACAATGGGCATTTCATAGTTATTATAGACGATAGATCTTTTTCGTATTTGGTTGTGGAATTTATGAAGTTATTAAAAAAAATAGTTAAAATGGCATAAATTGTTGTGTGCAAAATAAGAATGTATTTTTTCCACAAGTTCTTACTCCATCGTATATTATCATCACTCTCGTCATTGTCTGATTATGGAAGATACATGTATTATGTTATCGATTAATGTATCTTTGTAAGTATAGGGATATGGATATATTCTGTTATGGACGCGTACGTCTGACGTTTAGCAAATTTTATCTTCATAATTAGCAAATTATAGATATGTTCATAGCAAATCGGGAATACTTTTATGTGAAAATATGATTTTTTTTTTGTAAAAAAATGGTTTCAACGTGTTTTAGCAGCGTATGCATATGTTTATTAGCAAATTATATATGTGTTAATGGCACGTCAATCATATTTTTATTTGTGAGTTTTCATATGTCCGAATTTTAGCAAATTTTTCACACGTCATTAGCAAATTATATATGTATTAATAGCAAGTCAGTCATATTTTTATTTGTGAGTTTAATTTGTTTTTTGACGATAAGGTGGACATTTTTTTTGGAAATTGTTTCAATGTGTTTTACATGATACTGAGATGTTCGTATATAATAATCATATCATATTTATTATAGAAGATAGATGTTTTTTCGTATTTGGTTGTGGAAGTTTTCAAGTTCTTAAGAAAAAAATAGTTAAAATCGCATGAATGTATGTGAGCAAAAGAATAATATATTTTTAGCAGCGTATGCATATGTTTATTAGCAAATTATATATGTGTTAATAGCGCGTCAATCATATTTATATTTGTGATTTTAATTTATGATTTGACAATAAGGTGGATATTCTTTAGTTTGAATTAGCAAATTCATCTTCCATTTTATTGAATGGGTTCATGTTGTTTTTTTGGTTTGACCCTTATATAATATGGGCATGTTGTGCATTACTTGTACACAATTTCATTTTGAGAACAAAATAGCGCATGCATGATTACTTTTAAAGTATGAAATTTTTTATAGCATATTATATACATGTGTATAGTATATACTGTACGTTCTTATAGCATTATTTTATATAGCAGAAATTAATGTTGATTCAATTTTGGGTCCTTGTGGAAGCTACACACCCAGAATGTAATCAATCTTTGAAGCCATTTGTTGGTCAGCAGTTTAAAAATCTCGAAGAAGTAATTATCTTCTATCGGGTTTATGGTGAAGCAGGTGGTTTCGATATTCGTCTTGGATCGGAAAAAAAGATTGATGGTGTTCTTATTTGGAATTAATCGATGCAAACCAATAAATTATTTGCTATAAAGACAGGTTAATTTGTTATAAACAACATGTCAAATTGCTAAAAATAAATTACCAGTTTGCTAAAAACAAGATATACATTTGCAAATCTTGCTAATCATATTTTACTAAGTTGTTATAAACCAATACTAATTTGTTACAAATATAATGTAAATTTGATATAAAGAACATGATTTTCTATTAAAAGCCAATATGCATAAATGCATACCATGTCTTACTAATACTCTAACTATGTCTTAATAATCTACTAATCATTTCTTAATAATTTGTTAATCTTATATCACTAGTTTGCTATAAGAAACATATCAATTTGCTAAAATACGAATCTCAATATCAAAATTTCACAGTTGTAAAATTTGCTAATTACATCATACTAAGTTGCTAGAAGTAAATTAACAACAACTCAAAAACATCAACAAAGGGTGAGGAGAAAACAATAAATTATTTGCAAAATTTCACAGGTGCTTATCAGAATTAATCGATGCAAACCAATGAATTGTTTGCTACAAAGACAGGTTAATTTGCTATAAACAACATGTCAAATTGCTAAAAATAAATTACCAATTTGCTAAAAACAAGATATATATTTGCAAATCTTACTAATCCTATTTTACTAAGTTGCTATAAATCAATACCAATTTGCTACAAAAATAATGTAAATTTGATATAAAGAACACGATTTCTTATTAAAAGCCAATACGCATAAATGCATACCATGTCTTACTAATACTCTAACTATGTCTTAATAATCTGCTAATCATTTCTTAATAATTTGTCAATCTTATATCACTAGTTTGCTATAAGAAACAGATCAATTTGCTAAAATACGAATCTCAGTATCAAATTTTCACAGTTGTAAAATTTGCTAATCATATCATACTAAGTTGCTAGAAGTAAATTAACAACATCTCAAAAACATCAACAGGGTGAGGAGAAAACAATAATAGGAAGCTTGATTTATATGCTATTTATACCTTTTTAATTTGCTAAAAACATCAAACCACTCTAATCATATATTCATAATTTGCTATAAAGTAAATATAAATATGCTACAAACAACCCCAAATTGCTATAAATAACAAATACTAATAAAACCACAATATAGCAAGTTAATCTGCTAAACATCTATTGCTAACTTGTTAATCAAAACTTACTAATTTGATAAATATATCAATACAAATCAAATCAAAATCAATAAATAAAACGATGAAATAATAAGCAATACTGATCAAATTTGCTAATCATATCCATTTAATTTGCTAAAACTCAAACCAAATCAGATATAAACTAGCAGGCTAGTCAACAACCAAAAACCTTAAATATTGCTAATAAAATACAACTAAATTGCTAAATACATCAAACCAAATTACATCAAAACAATTTGAAAAAATGGCGAGCGAGCGGCGTGCTGTCAGCGTTCTAGCGGCGGAGATTTTGTATATCCTGAATTCATATAGAGAATCATCAAACTCGACCCCATCCAGCCACGTTGATTATGGCACAACACACACATACCATCACTTTCATTATTACAGTATATATATTTTATAAAAATAAAACGCGGCTGAAACTTTGCCCAACAACAACTATGATAATTGGCAAAATCAATGTTTCAAATTGAATGCCATGCCAAACATATGAAATACAAACCAATGTGAAAGCAGCGACGACGAGCTTACAGCGACTGGCCGTTGTTCGAGCGGCGACCGCGAGCAACCGGCGTATGGCCGTTGTTCGAGTGGCGGAGGGGCGGTCGGCCGGCGTAGGCGGCGACTGGGAGATTTCCCTCAATCTGAAATCGGCGACGGCGAGCTTTCTGAAGACGATGCAACATCTGGGCAGTGTCCGGCCGACGATGCGCGCCCAGCGAATGACGAGCGGCTGAAGATGGCGGTGAGCGTACTGAAGGCGGCGATGAGCGATTTCTATACTAGGATTTTTGTCGATAACTATAGTCCTCTTTTTTGCTATTAATGAATCCACAATATTTTTGTTAAAATTAATCCCACTTCCTAAATATGTGGGATGTGATAACACGGTGATTTGGGTTTCTCAATAATACCCTTATTATGGTTGAAATTTAGGTAAAAAATTATCATTTTGCAATTTGACCCCTAAAATCTAAAATCAATCTTGTCCATTCAAATTATAGAGATCTATGGATATAAATGGTTCCTAGTTCCTACACAGGGGTATGGTTCTCATTTTAACCCACCCATATATATATATATATATATTTATTTATCTTTTTGTTTTCTAGTTGAGGAATGGGAACGGTGGCTCTCAAACCCGATACTTCTCTTTTTTACACAAGATCTCCACTTCTTGGAATCACTCGGGAGGCAAATAAAATCGAATAATTAAGGACAAAAAATATACTTTTCAAAATTATTAATACACTTTGAATACGTACAACGCATTGGATACATATATATAACTATACATACTATGTATGAGGGAATCTTGTGTGAAATCATCTTATAAGTCAAAATCCGGATCCAAACATCAATAATATTACAAATTTGTCATTCAATATGAATTTTAATTTCGATCTTGACCCAAAATTCATAAGACGACCGCACACGAATTTTTATCATTATATATCAAAACTCATACTTAATGGTACATTTGTAATTTTATTGGTGTATAAGTTTAGATTTTAGCACATCCTAAAATTTTTAACATGTAGTATAGTCTCATACGAAACTCCCTTATGCACGAAACTCCCTTATGCGTATGTATATACATATATGTGCGGGTGGAATATGCTTTTTACAAGTCATTTTGGAAGGGAAGAATACCTTACTTGTCACATGGAAAAAGATTGAATTACCTTTCTCACCCTTCACATTAACTCATCCTAACATGTTTGATCCTACTTAACAAAAACAGCTGTATTCCTTTCTGCATATTCTTGTCTTCAAACCAAACTCACATTATTTTTATACAGCGATTGCGTAATTTAAATCAAATTTATGAAATCGGTTTTATTATTAATCGGTAGTTGGTTATATTGCTTGGTGTACGTTGAGAAGATTGAAACCCGATATAGATATTGATTTTTAACTTGTGATTTTCAAAATGAAAATTAAGTATTCTCATCAATCGATAGGTCTAGTAAGTATGCGTGTATTAATCTTCACAAAATATTTTTCACTAATCCCACTATTTTTCTTGATATTCTTAATTGTACACATGTATCGTTTGTTATTTTATTTCAATTATCTCCTTTTCGGTTCTATCAATAAGAATCATTCCTTCACTATGATTAGATCAATTAAATTGACAATCTAACTACCATAGTGAAAAAACAAATATATTTTTATTTCACCGTATATATGAGCTACGATATAATATTAGCTGATATTCATTTTAAATAAACACAATAAAAATTTAAACACAATTAAAAGACACTGAGCAGATCATGTATATTTTGACCAGGTGTTGACTATTCAAGTCTGACATTTCCTATGTTTTAGTTTAAATGAAATAAATATATTGAATGGAGCACTCCATCTATAGTTAGTTTAAAGAGATTTCATTCATGCAATTACTAATGAAAATTTTAAAACTCACGTCAAGCAATAATACGATTGAAATATATAAGAAATTAAATATGAAGAATATATATCGTTTGACTTGTAATCAATACCGTATTTATGGGGATTATTGCGACTAATAGATAAATAGGCTTTAAAAAAGTATTAGAGAAAACCACGATTAAGAATTAATTACTTCAACTAATCCAAATAGCTGTGACCTTTGTCGGTGCAATTCATTGCTCTCTTTGTCCTATTCTAACGTTTTAAATTATTTTTTTACTATATTCCAGCTTATCAATGATAAATAATATTATTCTTTTCTAAAATATCATGCATCACTGCTCGAAACATAATCAACTAATTAAGTTTAAGTAACATTAAATGACAGCTAAAAAAATCAAGAAGTTTTTATCAATTCATGATGTGAAACGTAGGTTATCAATTACTTAATTAAATAGTTTATTATATATATACATATATTATTAAGTATTAGTTCTCGAACTCTAAATTGATAGTTTTTTATTGTTTTGATTTAAGGTTGATACATGTATTTCGCAATTCAAAATTTAGGTGTCCGTGTTTTATATAGTTTTTAGTCAATGCACTTTCATTTAGTAAATAGTATCTTTTAATTTATGGCAAAAATATATTTTTGTTTAGAATTGGAGTCTCTATTTGCTATTAGATCTGACTTTTGTAGTCCGGATTATTTTCGTCTTCATTAGAGGGGTACTCTTTTTTCCACATGATTTTTCCCGTTTTGAGTTTTTCATGTGGGTTTTTAATGAAGCCCCGGTCCCCCTGAGTTATCATCTTTGTAATTTCCGGGGATTTTAGGTTTAGGTCACTTTTGTTTCTTTTCTTTATATATACAACTTATTTAGGAGTCTATATTTGTTATTAATATTTTAATTTATGTTTTAATAGAGTTTTTTCACTAGCATATATAAGTGAAGATTTAAATAAACATGTAAGAACTTATTAGCCTCTACAAATGTCGGCTCAATAACTCAGTCCCAAATTTGCTCAAAACAAATAAAATAAAATAAAATAAAAACTCAATCCCAAAAAGTCAAAATTCATAAAGCCTAGTTTTTAATATATAGTAATTTTTTTTAAAAAAAAGTACTAGTTACTCAATAATTACTGCCAAAGTATGTGGAGTCTATTAAACAAAATAAAAAATACGTGGATCTGAATATGCTTTGTTTCATCATAAATAAATAAAAAAAAATCACAATTAATATTTAATATTATATTAATTAATATTAATATTAGTATAAATATATAAAATGGAGAAAAGTAAAGTTGGTGATGCCAACAATGGTGAAGCAAATTTGTCCACCGACACTTCTCCACCCACTCACTACAGCTGTACACTACCCCACAAATTTTCCCACATTTGTTTTCAAAAATATTCATAAAAATCCAATTCTATATTGAAACTAAATTAATTAAAACAATTCAATATTATTCCTCCGCTTTATTATTGATTGAAAATGACTTATTAGATCTCCATTCTAAAACACAACAACTATCGTTACAATTATTGCTTTAATACGTTCATAAAGTTCGCGATAATTATTCTATAACTATCTCATTAAATTACATAATTCACACCCCTTTCCATTCGGATCAAAGTATATTCTAGAATATAAAAAACATAACTAGAATTCTATTTTCATAAGCAACAAAAACTCAAAATGAAAATCTCTTATTTTAATTTCCACAAAGTATCATATATTTATTACAAAAATGAAAACAAAAGAAGAAAAATAAACAAAAGAGTGTCTTTTCAAATAAATTAAATCCACACCACAATTTCCAAACTAAAAAAAAATATATAAATTTTAAAAAGAAAAAAGAAAATCAAGAAATGTATGCCAAAACGCAAAGCACCAAACTGAAGCAGAGCGCCGCCACACCGCCGCCGCGAACTCTATCTCCGTCGTTGGTACTATCCTCATCAGCCGCCGCCACATCATCGGCGGCGGGCCCGGGGCTGTCCGCGTCCTCATCCTCATCGGCGGCTCCGCCCTTGCTTTTGCTCTTCGACTTCGGCGCAGCCTTCGGCGCCGGAGCAGGCGGCGCCGCCTTGAACAGCTCCTTGGGCAGCAAAACCTTGTCGACCTTGAACACCGCAAGCGGATCCTCGTCGACCAAAGTTCCGGTGATGGTCGCCGTCACCACCTTCGTCTCCAGCTTCACATCGTCGCCGTCGTTCTGCACCGTGAAATCGAACTTCTTCGCCCCCTCCGTGGCCAGAGTGTTCACCAATCCATTGCTCGATCGCAGCATTCCGAGCGAGTTGTACACCGGCACGCCGTGGAACAACAGCAACGAAGTTTTTCCGTCGGCCGTCAAATTTTTATACCTGTCGAGTCGAAGATAATAAATTATTAAACTAAATGTCATGATGCGACACTAATACGTAAGTCGACTTAAACTTATAGACTGAGTACCTTGGCCGGAAGGCATCAAGGGCCTCGTCGGAGGGGCAGAAGATGGTGAGGCCGCCTTGGACGCTTTGGGAGAAGGTTTCTTCGGCGCCTTGAGCGATGATCATGTCGGAGAAGGTTTGGCAGCCTTGCCTCGCCATGATGGAGGTGACGTTCAAGTCGGAGGGGGCAGCGGCGGGGGCCGCCGCTTCCGGTGAGGAGAGGGTGTGGCTGATTTGGATGACCGCGAGGTCGTAGGGGAATTCCTCTAGGGATTTGACGAAGGTGGCCATGGGGCCGTCTGAGTCGCTGTCGACGGGGGCGAAGCCGACTTTGCCGCCCTTGATGTCGGTGATGTTGACGTAGCCGGAGGTGCCGGCGGCTTCGCCGGTGGCCTGAAAGAGGGAGGAGGTGGTGGTGGAGCCCTTGGTGATCTGGTGGAGCTTCTTGGCGCCGAAGTAGTCGGCGAAGATGTGGAGGGAGAGGATGTTTTTGAGAGTGGGGAGGGAGTAGTGTTTGGCGAGGAGGTCGTTCATGGCGGCATTGTCGACGGCGCAGACGGTGATGGTGCGGCGGCGGTTGATCTCGCTGGCGAGGTGGGTGACGGTGAGGTAGTGGCTGAAGGTGGAGAAGGAGGGGTGCTTGGCAAGGATGTGGGTGATGTTGTGGGCGGCGTGGGTGGTGGACACGGCGGCGAGGAGGCAGAGAATCAAGATTCTTAGCTGCATTGTGACCACTACTCTAGTGTGTGGGTGTAGTGTGTGCTTTATGAGTGTTGTATCATGTGTTTGTGTGTGTGTTTATATATATCTAGAGAGAGAGAGAGAGATTCATTACATACATGTGGGGTAGTAGTAGTAGAAAGAGTGTGTAATAATTAATAGTGGGAGATCATCATATACTAATTGTAACGGTCATTTTAATGTTTTGACAAGTATTGTAATCGTGGTAGTTATGCTTTCTTGGTGGTTATATTCATTGGTATAATTTTTAACTATTAGTAGTTGTGTTAACTTTAGTGTGCACTCTTTATTTTTTTGTTTTCCTCCCTATTATAATTTTATAAGTTGATTGGATTCGTGTAATATATGATGTAATATCTCATTTATAAATGATAAAGTTTAATAGATTAAATATATAAAAGTTATCCACTCTTCTAAAACAAAAACCTATTTCATTCAAATTAAGAAAAACGTTCAAAAAAATGCTCAATTTTACTGCATTTGTCCAAAAAATCATTTGAAAGTGATTTGATAGGTGAATTGATCAATTTTCTTACACGTCTTGTACTTAGTTTGACCTAATTTATCAACAAAAGTGTGCTCAATTTTTGTATTTTAAACATTACAAAATTTATATTCACATTTGTTATACTCGGAATCAATAAAAAAACACTCGTCATAATAAATTTATCATGTTCGTCATGCTGAAAAAAATCTCGATCATGACTTCCGATCGAAATCCTGATCAAGCTTCTGACGTACTCTGAAAAAGTTTCGATGCATATCTGAAAAATGGTCAAATCACGCGGGTCATTGAGGGTATTACTGCAAAGTAGATATTTTTTTAAATGATTTCTTAAATTGGGTAAAATAAGTTTTATCTTTATAAAAGTGGGCATTTTAAATTTTTGCTCAAGTTAATAATTTATAATATCATGGTCAATGTCCGGTTGAAATGAAATAAATTTTCACATTATAATTTTATTATTATTTTCTTGATCAATTCATGTCATATGAAATATCATGAGTGTTTATTAAGATCATTCTTTAATAAGATGTTTATTACATAAATCGATACATATATTGTATATGAAAAAATGTATCAACACTCAACTCGTTTGACTCGTAGATGCTATTGCTAAAAAAAAAAAAACAACTCATGGATGATACAATAATAAATAGGGTTACAAAAAAATTAATCCTAACAAATAAGTTAAGTCCACAACTAAGTATGATCATAAACTTAATATATGATTATTGAGCTCACAAACTATTATAACTCGACTTATAAATAACTCATTAAGCATTTTAAATAGATGTCACATACATAAAATATGATACAACAAACAAGTTATGTTCTAGTTCGACTAGATAAAAAATTCAAGCACAAAAAATGGGCTTGAGGTTCACTTGTTAAGATTAGATTCAAACATAAGTTATTTTTCTAATTAAAATCCAAAATTTTAGCGGAGGAGAAAATGATGTGACCATGTTTGTTAACCGAGGAAGGGGGGAAATGTAATTTTCTTAATTTAAAATATCAAAATATATCTCGAGATTTTAACACATTTATTTATTTTGTATTATCTGAGAAAACTACCCAACAATTTCACCAAATAAATAATTGCAAAATCAATAATTTTATATTATATAGTCGACACTATTGAGCTGGGGGGTGGGCCTTAATAATTGCTCGGACAATTCGACCATAAGGGCTTCGATGGCATTGGTCACACCTTGTCTCCCCAAATTCCATTTTATTTCACTTTTTTCCTATGTTGGTTACATTTTATTAAGTATAAATCTATAAATATAGACAAAAAAAAAGTAAAAAAGGGAAAAAAAGGCAACATATAAGGGTGTAGTAGTTTTATGGGCAATTTGGAGTTATGACACACTTGTCCCCACACCCAATGATTGGGGAAATGTACTTTTTACATTTTTTTCAAAACTAAACATTAAATGCACCCTAAAACCCTAAAGTTTAAAAACTCTAACATATACAAACCCTAACATATAAAAATAAATACATGATCGATCCCTACCAGTTTTTTGTAGACAATTTATTTTTAAAATTAATAATAATGAATAACGATAGGGATAACGAAATTAATAGTAATGATAATAACGAAATTAATAGTAATGATAATAATAATAAGAATAACGAAAATAATAATAATAAGAATAACGATAGTGATAATAATAAGACTAACGAAAATAATAATAATAAGAATAACGATAGAAATTAATAGTAATGATAAGAATAACGAAAGTAATAATAATAAGAATAACGAAATAACAAAAGTAATATATCATTATATATTGATAATAACGAAAGTAATAATAATAAGAATAACGAAATAACGAAAGTAATATATCATTATATATTGATAATAACGAAAGTATAATAATAATAATAATAACGAAATTAATATTAACGAAAACATTAAACGATAGTTCATTATATAGGATTTTATGTATAACGAAAATATTAAACGATACATGTATAAAAACATATAACGAAAATTTATAAATACATAACGAAAACTTATGACGAAACATTTATAACGTTATGCATCAATGCATTATTCTGTCATTTCTGTGTGGTCAACATGAGGTAGGTAAAATGCATAAATATTTGTATTTGCATAGGTAGGTATTAGTTGGCCCAAATTAAATGAAATTTAATGCATTTAATTTTGTGTAAGAGAGGTTGGTGTCATTCACCTATATTTACACTACACCGATGCATCAATTCAACCCACACCCAAATAGAAGAAATAGTTCGAGAGTTTGGTGAAGAAAATCTCTGAATTCACATAAAAAAATGAATGTTTGATCATGCAAGCGAGAAGATCATCGTCATCAACAAAACATCATCATCGGTGAAATTTCGCGGAAAAATTCTCCAAAATTGAAAGGTATGTTTCAAGTTTTGTTAGAAAATTGTTCTAGGTTTTGTTAGAAAATTTAAACATCGTTATGTTAAATCTAAATGTTCGTTATTGTTAAATTTCAATTTCGGTATGTTAAAAACTAAATTTTCGTTATAGTTGAATTTGACTATTCGTTACAATATAGGATAAAACTTTCGTGATAATTAAAATTAATTATCGTTGTGTTAAATGAAAATTATCGTTATGTTTAAAATTGTATATTTCGTTATGCTCAAATTAAATTTTCGTTATTGTGAAAATGATATTATCCGTATAGTTGAATTTAAATTTGAATTTTCGTTATAGTTGAATTTAAATTTATTAGTTATGTTTAAAATAAACTTTCGTTATTGATAAAAAGATTTTTGTTATAGTTTAAGGTTATGAGTCATTATGTGAAAAATAAATATTTCGTTATGCTCAAATTAAATTTTCGTTATTATGAATTTTTTCGTTATGCTTAAATTAAATTAAATATTTCGTTATGCGCAAAATATTTCGTTATGAATTTTTTCGTTATGCTTAATTTAAATATTTCGTTATGCTCAAAACGAAAGTTATATTAAATATTTCGTTATGGTTAGTTAATGTTGAAATTTAATTTGTGTTAATGGTTATCGTTAGGGTTAGTTAATGGTTAAATTTAATTATCGTTATGGTTAAATAGAAATATCATAAGGATTAGTTAATGGTTTAGTAGAATTATCGTTATGGTTAAATTTAAATTTTCGTTATGTTTAAATTTAAGTTTCGTTATTCTTAAATTTTTTATTTTCGTTATGGTCGAACTTAAATTTTCGTTATTCTTAAAATGTCATTTTCGTTATTGTGTAATTTAAATTTTCGTTATTGTTAAAACTAAACTTTCGTTATTGTTTAATTTGAGTATTCCTTATGTTAAAAAAAATTTCATTATGGTTAATTGTTGTATTTAAATTTTGTGAAGATATTATTAATTTAAAGTTTCGTTATTTTTAAAACTAAACTTTCGTTATTGTTTAATTTAAAGTTTCGTTATTATTGAAATTTAATTTTCGTTATTGTTAAATTTAAATTTTCTTTATGTTTAGAAATTAACTTTCGTTATTGTTAAATAAAAATTTCGTTATGTTAATAATAAATTTTCGTTATTGTATAAATTCAATGTTAGTTATGGCTAAATTTATATTTCGTTAGGTATAAAATTAATTTTTGTTCTGTATCATTATGCTTATTTTTAAATTTGTTTTAGGGTAGATGGTTAGACGTCGTATTATTGTACGACATAGTGGCCGATGGGATAGAGCTCAGTACGTAGATGGTGTGGAGGAGTTGATCATCATGTCATCGGATGATTTATGTTTTAGGTCACTGATCAGAGAGATACATGAGTTATTGGAGACCGATCCCACATGTGTCGAGTACCAGTTATCATGGATGTCGAGCACCAATAGTGGTAGACAGATCAAGGCAAGACTGAAAGATGATGCTGGTTTGCTAGACTTGCTCCATGAGCAGAGTCAAGAGATGGTTGTGTATGTTGTTCAGAGAGGCTGCAGCAGCTTATGGGTCATCCCTGACACCGAGCCTGAGTACAGAGAACCGGTCAGAGAGGAGGTTCGTGATGATACGCAACACTATGAGGCTCCAGAGCACGATTTTGACGACGATGCATTCCCGCATGAAGGAGGAGAAGAAGAAGAAGAAATTCTTACTACAGATGAAGAATCGGAGGAGAATGTGAGAACGGACTTGCTCGAATCAGTGTTCACAGAGTTCACGGGATGGATTCGTTCTACAGGGGGTACGGGACGATTGATAGGCATGACCGGAGGAGCATCATCGTCGAACACTAGGGCTGAGGATGTATCTGAGAGGGGTGGGAGCAATTGGCTTGTTCCACTTGCGAATATTGACGTTGCAGGCCCACTGAGTTGGGACGAGCCTTCAGCAGCCAATACGGATGAACTTCAGAAGGGTGCGATTTTCCGCACCAAGGATGATTTGGCCCTGGCCGTGGGACTGTATCACATGCAGAATAGAGTGGAGTATGCCGTGTATCGATCGAACAAGACACGGCTGGTCTACATGTGCAAGCATGGCACGGAGTGCCCGTTCAAGCTGTGTGCCGTTGTGGATGGAGTTGTTTGGAGAATCTACAAGTTTGACGGCACTCACACTTGCCACATGGATATGAGTCGAGTTGCCCCACGATAGGTGCCTGCACGGGTGATTGCAAAGTATTTTGCACGTAAACTGGTCGATGAGGGGGTTGTTCTGAAGCCCAAAGAGATGGTCTCCGAGCTTCTACGTGAGTACGGGATCCAGATTGCAATTGAGATGATCCAGATTACAGTTTCGCTCTGCGCTCGAGGAACATTGCAATTGAGATGATCTATGGGGACTTTGATAAGTCCTATGCGCAATTGCCCGCATTTCTACACACGGGGGGGGGGGGACATATGATTTGCCTCTGGCTTTCCCCCCTCTCATACGGGGGGACATATGAGGCGCTGTGGGGCCCCTGGGTGGTGTGGGCTCTCTGGGAGGTGGTGTGGGGTCTCTGGGAGGTGGTGTGGGCCCCCTACGAGGTATGGGGTCTCTGGGAGGCGGTGTGGGGTCCCTGGGAGGTGGTGTGGGCCCTCTGGGTGGTGTGGGCGACCTGCGTAGCCGACCCATAACAAGGTCTTCTAACCGCCCCATCGGATCAGATAAGCCTTCAATCATCCCTCTGATACTGTTCTCCATCTGTCTGAAATTATTCTCCATCTGACCCATAATGCGGGCTTCTGAGGCAGCAACGACGTGGATAACACGATCGAACCAACCAGGACGTGGACCGGGCTCTCCACGGCTCCCCTCATGGCTCCTCCTCGGGCGCTTACTGCCTGTCGATCGAGGAGGGCTCTCACTGCGGTCCGGTCCCTGCTCCGAGGGTCCAGATCCCTCATCCGGCTCGTCTATCAAACGGTGCGTCGTCTGTGGAGCCTGCTCTGTGCAGTACGGGCACTCCTATGCTGTGGTGCTGGGTTGACGACGTCAGAGATCCCCTTGCATGTCCCCAGGACCACACGACGGGCCACCCCAGTCAGCAACTTCTTCTTGGAGACCTTTCGAGGTACCACGTACCTCACACCCAACAAACTATCTCCGTCCAAGCTCTGAACATATGGGGTCAGGAGCTCCACTGGTGATGGCACCATCGGCTGGACATCCATCTGCACCAATAACGAACACCATGTTAACATTAACCAATATTACTTCAATTTAATAATTAAAATTATTTATATAAAAATGGTTACCTGTCTATCAAAAAATCTGCAGAAGTCGATGCTCGGGGCTATGAATGACCACCTCAATAAGCGAGGTGTGGTCATCTGACCTCCAGGGACGCCCAAATAACAGACAATCTCGGGGAAAACCTCACAGGCCCATGCCTGTTTTAAAACATAGAATATCATGTAAGTATAATATCAAATCACTAAAACATAAATTTTTCATGATAAATTCAACTAATTACCTGAAATGCCCAAACAGGTCCGTACCAATGATACGCTCCGTCCCCCTGTTTGGGCCCATATGCCCAAACAGGTCCGTACCAATGATACGCTCCGTACCTGAAATTCAACTAACGATTAGCATAACGAAAATCAAACAATTAGCATTACGATATATTAAAAATAGAAAAACGATTAATTAAAATAACCTTTCGTAATATACTTTCGTTACATATTAACAATATAATAACGATTAATTAAATTAACCTTTCGTTATACAATTTGAAGTTTTTTTTTAATTACAGATTTTAGCCATAAGGATTATGCAATTAAACTACTTCCGTTATGCAATTTAAATACTTTCGTTATGCATTAAACAAATTTCGTTATGCCTTTTAAATATATCGTTATGCCTTTTAAAATAACCTTTCGTAATATACTTTCGTTACATATTAACAATATAATAACGATTAATTAAATTAACCTTTCGTTATGCAATTTGAAGTTTTTTTAATTACAGATTTTAGCCATAAGGATTATGCAATTAAACTACTTCCGTTATGCAATTTAAATACTTTCGTTATGCATTAAACAACTTTCGTTATGCCTTTTAAATATATCGTTATGCCTTTTAAAATAATCTTTCGTAATATACTTTCGTTACATATTAACAATATAATAACGATTAATTAAAATAACCTTTCGTTATGCAATTTGAAGTTTTTTTTAACTACAGATTTTAGCCATAAGGATTATGCAATTAAACTACTTCCGTTATGCAATTTAAATACTTTCGTTATGCATTAAAATAGTTTCGTTATGCAATTACACTTTCGCTATGCAAGGAAACTACCATTGTTATGCAAATACACTTTCGTTATGCACCAAGACTATCATTTTACATCTAAAAATCTCACGTTACTCCAGATCTAACAATTAAACATGGAAATTTCTTTCACCAAAACATGCTTATGTATTCTCGAAACAAGCTAACCTCTGCCGGAATTTCTCCTGCGGAACCCGTCCGAAGATCTCTTGTATTCTCCATCTTCGATTAACAGTTCTAACAATTAAAAATAAATGGGTGGTTAGATTATGATGATGATACACGAGAGAGAGACGAGAGATGGGAGAGGGGGAGATTTCAATTACCTTATCCCTTTCGTGGCGGAGTCAAGGGAGCAGACATGATTTTTTTTTTTGGGTTTTTCGTTACTTCTTCTAATCGTTACAGAGGGGGAACGAAAGTAGTTACAAAATTTAATACCGAGATGGAGAGCAGATGAGAGAGTGAGAGAGTGTAAAGGGGGTGGTTACAAAATTTAATACCGAGATTTCGAAGAATTAATACCACAACTTTATTTTTTTTTTCAAACTAACATTGAGTTTGGATAGACGAGAGAGGGAGAGATTTTATCCGATTTTATTCCATGCAAATCTTTTGTTTTTTCTGCATGAAAAGTACAAATATGTAAGATGCTTTTTCAGAAAAGTAAGGGAATATTCAGTTTTTTTGGTCAAAGATTTTAAACATAGTACAAATTGCCCATATAACTCCTACCCCTTTAAAACTTGCCCAACTATATCGATTTTAGCATTTTTTTGTCTAGATAAAAATTTCTCCCTTTTATTAAATCCCATTATTTTTTCTAGCTAGTATTGATAAATTTACTGGCATATTCCACTACTAAACATATGGTAAATGCAATAAAATATCAATTTTCTTATTAAATAGGAGGACTCATACATACATATTTACATTTTCCGCTTTGTATTTGTTAGAAAAAGACAAATATATTGTTTTTACCTATGGAACAACAAAAATATTTACTATGTTGGTTACTAGTGGCGGATCCAAGAGATTCCGACCCCAACTATTTTATCTCTTACACTACCTCAAGATCGGTGATCAGTGATGTGAGATCGAAGTGCTAAGGTTGTGGCATTGTTGCTTCATCAATCCTTAAATATTTTGTTCTGTTCATATATGATGATATTTGCGTAAAATAAATACATATATTGAATAATAGCGCAAGAATAGGTGGTTTGAGGTCTGAAATTGCATTTGGACGTCGTGACTGGAAAAAATTGAATGATCTTGTCACTCCTCCTGTCGTTCTCTCTATAGAGAGCATGCAACCACCTTCTCCCCTTTCCAGGAGGCCATCATCGGTTTATCCTTAAAAGAGTTTCGCCTTAATCGAATCTTGAGGATTGGTAAGATTTTAACCTATGATCAACCCTAATTTGACTTCAAACGGATTTTACCTTTTACAAGGTTAGGGCATACGAACTCATAATGTCTCCCTTATTGGGTTCGATCTCATCGACTTTCATGATCATTGATATAAAATGACCTCTATACTGACCGATATATAAATTAAAAGAGAAGAAATATTGCTCAAGAAGAGCTTTCAATCCCAAAAGAAGCTAAATTTTCAGGCCTCATTTGAAATTCTAATTCAGTGGTCACGTATTTCTTCTAGTAAAATAAAAAATATTTCTAAAAAAACAAGTTGTAATAAATTGAATAAATAAAGTCATCTAGACTTTAGGTTTCAACTACCCATTTGCCATTAGTTTCTTCACATTATTTTTTTTGTGCCACATCATCACTAATTCATTGCTCACGGAAAAGGGATAAAAGGAAAAAGAGAAAGAAATGACATAGTGTCACGTGCAAGATCACGTGTCTTTCTCTAGAAATTCCACGTCCAAAACACACAATCTTATAAACTCTACACTCTTCCAGAATCCATTTCTTTCTTTCAATCCTAGTCCTTCACAGAATTCAGACACAAACTGAACACTTCTTCAATCTTCACTCCCTCCTCTGCACATTTGGTCACCAAAAGGTACCCCCCCTCTCTCTGTATGTGTGTGCATGTGCAGTGCTAATATAGTTATATAGTTGCATGTGTGATGTGTACATATATGCATGCATTCATATTATGTGAGTCTGATTATATATCTGATGATCAACTATCAAAGAATTTGTTTTTGTTTAAAATAGTTGCAGAAATTTCTTTTTAGAGAAATGAGTAGCTCAGGATTTTCATGGAAATTGAAGAAACACCCAAAATTTCTCGAGGGAAAAACCGTAGCGGTGGTGGTTTTGGACGGATGGGGAGAAGCTAATCCTAATCAGTACAACTGCATCCATGCCGCTGACACTCCCACCATGGATTCTCTAAAAAAAGTAATCTTTTTTTTAAATATCAAATTTAATGATTTTTATCATCTAGCTCTGTATGATTGTAGCTAAATGAGTGTTGTGCGAGACTATCTTACATGTAAAAAAATCGTATGGTAGGTTAAAATTCAAATTCAAATACAATCAAACACCAAAAAAATTACTAATATGTCATGAGTTTCGATTCAAATATTCACGTGTCTTATGAATTTTGTGTTGCTGATTTTATTTGGGTATTTGGTGAAGGGGGTGCCGGAGAGGTGGAGGTTGGTGAAGGCACACGGGACGGCGGTGGGACTGCCCTCAGATGATGATATGGGCAATAGTGAGGTTGGGCACAATGCTCTTGGTGCTGGTCGTATCTATGCACAAGGGTGAGTTATGTTATGATTCTTGATTATTTCTATTTTAATAATTAAGTTGATTATTGAGAAGTTGAGCATGATAGATTAAGCTTTGGATATTGCTGTGTGGAGTGGGGAGAGTTATTGTTCTTGATTATTCCTATTTTTTAGCATTGAGCTGATTTATAGGAAATTTGAACATGGTTTGAGGAATCTTTAGATATTATGATCTGTTGTGGAGAGTTAGCAGGCCGTTCTTGACCATGACTTTGCATAATGTTGATATGTGATAGAATTATCATGGCCTCAATTTTGTCACTTTTGACATTTTGCTGTTTATCTTTGTGTGTGTTTCTTAATATGCATGAGATAAATGTGAAAAATGTTCTTTTGCTTGGAAAGGAAACATCGGGTTACATTATTTTTGTCTCTGGGTCTGTTTGGAAAGAGATTGAGCATGAACCTCGAAAGGAGAAGTGGCTGGCTTTGATGACAAGAGAGCTTGAATCTCAGAACATTTTCCTCAAAGGAAATGTGGATTAACATTTTGTCCTATTTACAATGTTTCTGAATGTAGGGCAAAGCTCGTTGATATTGCTCTTGAAACTGGTAAAATCTATAAAGGGGAAGGTTTCAAGTACATTAAAGAATCTTTCGAAGATGGAACACTTCACCTCATTGGATTATTAAGCGATGGAGGTGTCCACTCCAGGCTTGACCAGTTGCAGGTATCTCTATTTTGTAGATTTCAGCAAAATGTTGTTGATTCTCCATTTGAGGCAACAATGTTTTATTTGTGTGTTCTTTAATTTTCCAGTTCTCTGGTTTGATTTTTTTTGGAATATAAAATGGAAGTAATTGTGGATGTCCTACTCTTGGGATGCAGTTGTTGCTTAAAGGTGCTAGTGAGCATGGTGCTAAACGAATCCGTGTTCACATTCTAACAGATGGACGTGACGTGTTGGATGGATCCAGTGTAGGCTTCATTGAAACTCTTGAAAATGATCTAGCAAAGCTTCGTGAGAAAGGTGTTGATGCCCAGATTGCATCTGGTGGAGGTCGTATGTATGTCACAATGGATCGGTACGAGGTAAACCCTTCTTGTTTCTAATTAGGACACGGTTCTTCTTGGTCGTCTTTTCTTATTCTTTTACGAACACTTGGCTCTGTGACATATACCTTTAACTATACATGATGCAGCTACCAGGGTTATATTGAATTTAATAATAATAGTTCAAACTTATGTAGGGATGACTTGTCTTCACGGTAAGTTTATAGATCCCCTCCTCTTGCCCCTGCCTAATAACTAATAAGGTCATGCTGAAAGATATTTTGATTACGATTAGTTACTAAAACAGAGGAATTTTTTAGGACTTTTGTTATGTGCATGTCTTCAACTTTCCTTCTATAACGTTACGTCTTTCTTGGCCCAAGATTTATTGTTAATAAGTTCATAACGCAACACTGCATGTGTTTCTATAATTGCCAGAATGATTGGGATGTCGTAAAACGAGGTTGGGATGCTCAGGTGCTTGGAGAAGCGCCGCACAAGTTTACAAGTGCTATTGAAGCTGTGAAGAAGCTGAGAGAGGCTCCTGGGGCAAATGATCAATTCTTACCACCATTTGTTATTGTTGATGACAATGGGAAGGCTGTTGGACCTATTGTTGATGGTGATGCCGTTGTAACTTTCAACTTCAGGGCTGATCGTATGGTCATGTTAGCGAAAGCACTTGAGTATGAGAACTTCGATAAATTTGATCGAGTTAGATATCCTAAAATACGTTATGCTGGGATGCTTGAATATGATGGTGAACTGAAACTTCCGAGTCATTATCTTGTTTCACCTCCAGAGATTGAAAGAACTTCTGGTGAATATTTGGTGCACAACGGTATCCGTACTTTTGCTTGTAGGTAAGTAGGTAGCGTTTCGATTATTTAAAGGCCTTTGTAGTTTATATGTCAGTACCCTCCTACTCTTGTTACCCAGTCACACCGCAAAAGTAATCATGTTTTTTCTTATTTTCGTTGTTTGACTTATACAATAGTAAGATTTCAATTTAAATTTTAATCTCTGATGGAGGTGTTTGCATGCATATATATGTCCAAGGACTTTCAAAACCAGTTCTATTGTTCTTGCTTCATTTTAGGCTATTTTGCATTCGTTTACATAATGACAGTTGAAATTTTTTAATCAAGTTTATCTTGGCAGCTGCATGTATTTACTTTAAAAGCATTTTTTAGGCTTTTCTGTTACACATTTCTAGCATAGAGCCATAGACCAGTTCCCTTTCTACCTCATTTCGACCTTAATTGCCATGGTTTGTTTTAATAGTGAAACAGTTAAATTTGGTCACGTCACATTTTTCTGGAACGGAAACCGTTCTGGATGCTTTAACCCAGAGATGGAAGAATACATTGAAATCCCAAGTGATATTGGTATTAGCTTTAATGCCAAACCAAAGATGAAAGCCTTGGAGATTGCTGAGAAAGCAAGGGATGCCATTCTTAGCAGCAAATTTGACCAGGTAATTATCGAGCCTCGTTCTTTGTGATTGATATTTGATCAAATGAATAATCTTTTGACATATGAAGCTTTTGCTATAACGGGGCTCGTTTATGTACTCTGAAGGTTCGTGTCAACCTTCCTAATGGTGACATGGTGGGACATACCGGTGATATTCAAGCAACAATTGTAGCTTGCAAGGCTGCTGATGAAGCTGTGAAGGTAATGTTGAACATTTATAGATGAAGAAAATTCTCTTTAAACTAATCACAGCAGTGAAATGCCCTAGCTATTTGGGCTCTCATCAGCTTGAATATTTAAAAACATGATCTTGTTCATGGACTCTTTTGACAATTTGGGTTTTTTCTTTTTCTGATTTTGTTGATCCGGACAGATGATTCTCGATGCAATTGAGCAAGTCGGTGGGATCTATGTCGTGACTGCTGATCATGGAAATGCTGAAGATATGGTGAAGAGGAACAAGAAAGGCGAACCTCTTCTTGATAAGGATGGCAACGTTCAAATACTCACTTCTCACACTCTACAACCTGTAAGTAACTAATTGCTCGTGTACATTCGGGATTTTATATCACCTCTGTTTATTGGTATTTAGCTGCATATGCCGCAATAGGTGTGTAGGTTAACATTATTCTCCATTTTTATTTATGTTATATTGTTAGCTTCTCTTTATATATTGTCCATATGTATTCTGAGATTGTTCACATTTATATATATACTTGCAAGTCAGGTCCTAATTTTTTTCGGGGCCTGGGGCGATTGAGGACTTGTTTATTGTAGTCTCTTGGAGTGATTTTTTGTGCTGATAAATGAGACCTTTGTATAGGTTCCTATTGCTATCGGGGGACCAGGGCTGGCACCAGGCGTGAAATTCTGCCAAGACCTTCCCGATGCTGGGCTGGCCAACGTTGCTGCAACCGTGATGAACCTGCACGGATTTGTGGCTCCGGATGATTACGAGCCAAGCCTGGTCGAGGTCGTGGACAACTAGATCCATGGAGCCATGGTTCACAACTATGGTGCATTGTTTTGAATAAGCCTTTGCCACATTTCCTTGCAAGTAGAAATGAGTGCGTGGTTAGAAGGCTCTTGTTTACCTGCTTATACTTTCAGTCTTATGATCTTATTAGGTTTAAATTTTAAGCCAACAAACAATGAAATAACATGACTATACATGTTTCCTCAAAAAAAGAAAAAATAAAAATGACTATTTATTCTTTAATATTATTTAAAACCAAGTTTACAAGTTTCTGATATTCAATTTTAATGCTGAAGTTTTATTGGGATTTTGGAGATCATTGAAATATGTGATGCATGTTGTATATTCTAAAAAGTAAGTATATTTTGAATTGATATACAATAAAACGGATCACATGCATATAACAAAAATAAACTGTCTTTTCTCAAAATATATATATATATATTGAGACCTGGTTAATTTGTATAAATAATGACGTATTGTGAATTTATGATTAACCCCTACTATATATCTTAAAAGTAGGACAATCTAGGGTAAAAATAATTTATTTTTTCCGTCAAAACTATCGTTCATAAAATTAATTAATTTAATTGGTCCATTCAATTATTTAAACAATAAAATTAATTAATTTCAATTAATTATTTAATTAATGTATTTAATTCAATTGGTCCATTCAATTTTTTAAATCGAAACCTATCGAATTCTATAAGATCATCATCTCCTAAAGAAAATTACAAAATTAGTTACACATATGTCTATTCAAAAATGGTCTCAATACTTGAATTTATGGTCCCCAATACTTGCAAAATTGGTCTCATAATTACTATTAAGTTTACATGCTAATTTGGTCCCATAGGAATTGTAATTCAAAATTCTTAAGATGTGTGTATTTTGATGCGAAAATACCAACAATGAGAGGGAAAAAAATCAAATTTTGGAGGGAAAATATGTCACCACCTACTTGCATTTATAATATATATATATATATATATATATATAAACAGTAAAACAACACAATAATCAATTCCCAAAATAAAATAAAAATCATCTATTCTTTCCCCAACCATGTTTAGCTCGCCTTTAATTTGCAAATTTCACAAAAATAGAGCTTTAGAAAACACTGACTTCTAAATAAGATAGCTCTGACTTCAGTTTGACTTTCACAAAGCTTACAAAAATACAACATACTAAATGAGAGCTTTGAACTTGGATAAAAGATCTTAAGATAGGAAAGAATAATTCTAAGTCATTCAATTATTCTTCTTACCAGTGAGACCACCAATCTTGCTCATTTTTTCCCTCATTAATGCAAATGCAGCTTTCAAGTTTGAAAGTGTGACAAAAAAAAATTTCATCTTGAGTGAAAACTTTCAGTGTCTCTCTCTTTTGTAACACCAATTGAAACACCAACTGATGAGACCGGGACTAGCACTGAGGAATTAAACCTGGAGTTGCAGCTGAGAGGTCGTGGCCATGCATGTGGGACATGTTCCATACGTTTTAATTAGTTATTTTATTTAATTAGACTATTAATTCAGTTGTGGATTTTATTTAATTAGCAAGCCCAATTATCACAACAACTTGTTTAGGTGATATTGAACCCAATAGTTTTTTTTAGTTAGCCTAGTTCGAATTTTAAGCCCAAGACACATGGGATTTTCGTTTCCTAGGTTAATTATTTAGGAGATTTCATTCACTTGGTGATTTAGACTGGTTTTGAATGAAATAGCTTTTACGCTTCAACCTGTCTCACAAACAAATCGTTACTTTGGTAGAGTTTGATTTTTTGGCGAATTCAAACTTGAAGTCTCGTTTGTGCATCCAGTAGTGTACGGGTTAGGCAGCCACGAAGATTGCTCCATAGGCATGTTTCAAATTCTCATCGATCCGGGGTTCGTTTCGGGTAAGATTCACTTTTATCTTTCATTTTCCATCGTTCCACTTCGTTCCAACCACCACCACGCCTCCACACATATTCCACACTCGTCCATAACCATCCTAGCATCACCAATTTCATCCATAAAGTCGTCCAAGTCCAGAAATACTTTATATAAGCCGTTCAAGCCCTAATTAAGCCATAGAAGTCAAAAAATTGACCTCCGAGCCAAATCGAAAATCACTCGTGCATTTTTGCTGAATTTTGGGTATGCTTTTCATGACTTCAGATTGTACCTTGTGTTAAAATTTGAGCTTAATCCGACGTTGTTTTCTAGGTCAATTGATCCGGTCAAATTCTAGGGTTCTTAGGATATAAATTGGGGGTTTCGTGATTTAATTGGTTAATTTCGTTTCTTGTTGAATTTATCAGTTTATTTGGGTTATTCATTTATTATTATTGGGTTGAATCACAAATATAGTTGGCGTAGTTCTTTCCTTAGCTTCCGCATACGTATTGGTCGCATCACCAACATAATGTTGTAGATGGAAATTCAAGGGAGGAGGACCCTTAATCTGAACACCCATATGCCTTGGTTGTGCATACTTGATTGAGGTGGAAATCGAATAAGGTCCTAACTTAAGCTGACTCACACTTCTTGTTTCCTAGTTAACAACTAAATGTCTTTTTTTTACCTAACAAATATATAAATATTCAAAAAATATCAAGTATAATACATTAATCAGAATAATAAAACTTGATAACAGACTTACAAGTAGTTATCTTCCTTGCATAATACTTTGGCTTGTTGCAGGAACTCAATTTAGAACTATCATTAATTTCATTAATTTCTTCTAAGATTTTCTATAAAGTTCAGCATAATATCATCTTCTTGGGCCAAGGTAGGATATTCTTGTTGTGTTATCTCTTCACCACTTGTGTTGTCATATTCTGTAGCGAACACTACTCAAGTTACTGTAATTGTGATTACTAATTTATGTGGTAATTGTAATCATGAGTAATTCAAGAGAACGATTGGATTGTTCAACAAGAAATGGGAGAAAGATAGAAGAATTAGAGAGAGAACTGAGATAACTTTTTCTTACTTCATTAATGTAGCAATGGGATATAAATATCCCCTTACTCACAGTCCCACAACATTAAACCCTAAGATATTTTGACTGAAATAAAGACAAATTACAAAACATAACATAACTACTTAATAAGCCCAGTTAATTAATTGGTCTCTTTAGCCACTTTTCACGGCCCAAATGCCAAAGTAGCCCAATTCCTCCGAGTCCAGAATCGCTGCTCCAGTATAGACCTCAACTCGACCCGAGTCCGGCTTCTACAATATAATCTCTTCTCCGAGCCCTAATTTACCCAAGACTCAATTTTTATCCCCAATTTCTCTGAAATCCACTCCAGGAGCCTTTTCATTCACCTACATTGACTTTATAGCCGTGACAATACCTCTCGCATGAGCAGATTCTCGATCTCGAGAATGGAAGAAGTGAAACTTCTTGCGAAGGAAGAAATCATCTTCCCAAGTAGCGTGTGCCAGATCTGAGTTGTGCCAGAGAATCAGAGTTTGGGGGACTTGAAGACCCTGTCTAAGAAATAGCCGGTCAGAAAGAGTCTGCAATGGTGTAACTGGAATATCCCCATCATATGTGGTACTGGATAGCTCCTGAGAAGGTGAGTACTTCTTTCTAACACATTTTTTAGCAAGGATATATGAAAAACAGGATGGATTTTAGCCGTAGGGGGCAGATCCAACATGTAAGCCACCTGGCTAATTATCTCCAAAATTATAAAAGGGCCATAAAATTTAGAGGATAGTTTTAGATTGCGTCGCAGGGTAACTGAACTTTGGGAAAATGGTTGGAGTTTAAGATAAACTTGATCCCCAACTTTAAAGTTCCGGTCTCGCCTTTTGCGATTCGCGTACCACTTCATCCGATATTGGGCTTGAAGCAGGTTGTCGCGTAGAATTTGTATCATTTGTTGTCTCTGTTGCATGTAATCTGCCACAACAGAGTTAGGTGAGTCCACATGGGAAGACACTGAGAGGGTGGGTAGGGAAACCCCGTACAAGGCTTGATAGAGGGTGTATTTGAGGCTACTGTGGTAATTGGTATTGTACTAATACTCAGCTAGGGGTAGCCACCTTAGCCACTACCTAGGATTTGAACTGACCATGCACCTTAGATAGCTCTCCAAACATTAATTTAAACACTCTGTTTGACCATCAGATTATGGATGGTAAGCAGAGGACATATCCAGTTTGACCCCTATAAGCTTGAACAGCTCTTTTCAGAAAGAGTTGGTGTAAATGGAATCTCGGTCTGTGATTATGTTGACTGGAGACCCATATAGCTTATAAATGTTGTCTAAGAACAATCTTGCCACAGTCTCAGCTGAGTAGGGGTGAGATAGGGCCAGGAAATGCCCAAATTTAGTGAATTTGTCCACTATTACAAGGATAACATTCTTTCCTCCAAACTTTGGGAGGCTCTCCATGAAATCCATAGAGATATGGGTCCATCATTACCTAGGAAGAGGTAGTGGTTGTAGGAGATCTGGATAGAGCCCATGGTCTGACTTATTCCTTTAGCAGACATCACACTGTTGAACCCATTGCAACACTTCTCCCTTCATATTGGGCCAGTAGAAGATGCTTTTGAGCCTCATATAAGTCCCATTAGTACTTGAATGTCCCTCATTAGAAGAGTTATGTAGAGCAGTCAAAATATGAGACTTCAATTCTTTAGAATTTCCCACTCCCAATCTTCTCTTGTATCTAATTAATCCACCAGTAACTTGGAAATTAGGGTAGGAGGCCTCATCTACCAACTTAGCACTTAGAATTTTAGAGAAGTAGGGGTCATGTTGATAACTGAGTATCACCTTTTGCATCCAGATGGGCACTGCAGTTGTGAGAGCGGCACACTCAGGGTCAGGAGTGTCTCTCCTTGATAAGGCATCAGCTACCTTATTCTCACTGCCTTTCTTATACTGGATTTCATAAGTAAAACCTAGTAGCTTGGTGACCCATTTTTATTGTAAAGGGTTCATAACCTTCTAGTCTAGCAAGTATTTAAGTGCTTGTTGATCAGTCTTGATAATAAATTTATGTCCTTGTAGGTATACCCACCACTTCTGCACAGCCATTAACACAACTAGGAATTCTCTTTCATAGATAGAGAGAGCTTGGTTCCTAGGACAGAGAACCTTGCTCATATATGCTATAAGCCTCCCTTTTTGCATGAGAACAACCCCAATTCCTGACCCACTAGCATCAGTTTCAAGGACAAATGGTTTGCTGAAGTTGGGTAGTGCTAGAATAGTGGTAGTAGTCATAGCCACCTTGAGCTTTTGGAAAGTTGCCTCTGCCTCTGCTCCCTAATGAAAATTGTCTTTCTTCAGGAGATCAGTCAGGGGTTTACTGATAATGCCATAACCCCTAACAAATTTCATGTAGTACCATGTAATCCCCAAGAAACCCCTTAATTTTTTAAAGGACTTTGGAACATGTCAGTTTATCATGCATTCCACCTTAGTAGGATCAGTGGCAACACCATGTTGATTGATGATGTGCCCCAAATACTCCACATAGAGCCTCCAAAACTGCACTTGCTTTTCTTAGCAAACAATTTGTTATCCCTGAGTAGCTATAGCACTGTCCTTAAATGTTGTAAGTGCTCTTCCCAACTAGTGTTGTAGATGAGAATGTCATTAAAGAACATTAGGACAAACTTTCTCAAGTATTCTCTGAATGTCTGATTCATAAGAGCCTGGAAAGTTGTTGGGGGCATTACAAAGCCCATAAGGCATGACCACAAACTTAAAATGACCATGGTGAGTACTGAAAATAGTTAAATATCTGTCTTGAGGTTTCACGAAGATTTAGAAGTACCCAGATCTGAGGTCAATTTTAGAAAAGTATTTGGCCCCATGCAACTCATCTAACAACTCATCTATGATATGAATAGAGAACTCGTGTTTAATAGTGAGTGATTCAAGGTACTTGTAGTCAACACACATTCTACATGTGTTGTCTTTTTTCTTCACCAGAATGACAAGGGAAGCAAAAGAGCTCCTGTTGTGTTGTATAAGCCCGCCCTGAGTCCAGTAGTTCTCTAATAATTTTTTCAATCTCACCCTTATGGTTGTGGGATGTTTTATAAGGATGTTGATGTCTAGGGATGCTATTAAGCTTTAATGTGATGCTATGCTCAATTTTCCTCACTGGTGGTAGCTCAGTAGGTTCCTTAAACACATCCCTGTATTCATCCAACAACTCCTCCATCCCATGCTCCTTCTTTAAGTCCATGTCCTGTAGCCTGACCATGTATACTTGTTTGATCTCACTGTTGCCCGTAGTGTGCAACATCTTGTAGAATGAATGTTCAGATATTATATGGCATTCCATCTGGGATTTGTTGGTCTGTAATCTGATTTTTTTCCCTCTTTGTGTGACTGTAAAAGTCATGTTTTGGTAATCCAGCTCTATAGAAGTGCATGACTTCAGCCAGTCACCACCTAGAATTAAATCATACCCTTTAGTCCACCAACACTCTAGGTGAGTACACAAAGTCATGGCCCTGCACAGTCCAATTAAACCTTGTGGCTTGGGAATTACTGACCATTTTTTAACCACTGGCTACCCTGACAAGCAAAGGGGTGACCTGTTCTACTGTACACCCCAATCTCTTAGTTGTGGCCTCTTGGATGTGCTCAAGGTGCTATCTGTATCAATTAGGATAAGTAGCTCATGTTCTCCCCCTTTTCCCACCACTTTGGGTGTGGTAATACCATATGATCCAGACATAACATTGAGTGACATCTGAACCTCTTCCATGTTGAATTTTCCTGGATCAGGTTGTAAGTTATCTTCTTCAGGAACCTAATTGTCCACCATATAGGTTAGTTCTTGCTGCTCACACATGATCATGTAAGTGATCTTATTTTTACACCGGTGACCATACACATAGGGTTCATCACAATTATAGCACAAACCATTTCCCTCCTAGCAGCCATTTCAGCCGCAAAAAGCAATTTGGTAGAAGGTTTCAGAGTAGGGCTGAACTGCTTGTTGGGAATTACTGGTGCAGAATCAAATCTGCTAGCCCCCATGGATTGGTTTGAGTAGTTTTTCATAGGACCTTTAATTTTTTTGCAATTACATCAACAGTATGTAGTTGACTCCTGCCCAACTCTATCACCTGATGTAAGGTGGTGGGGTTGAACATAGCAATGGATGACTGCAAGTATTCACTAAGACCACTAATGAAACTGGCAATAAAATACCCCTCAGAATATACACAGGGATTAAACATTACCATAGAGGCCCTTAGTTCTTCAAACTTCTCTACATAATCATCATATGAGCCCTGGTGTTTCAACTTCTTAAACTCCATAATAACCTTGGTTTCTTTGAGTTCTTCAAACCTTGCTGAAACCACACCCAAGAATTGATCCCAGGATAGGTTTTGGATTTTTAAACTATAATTTTGGAACCATTGCTCAGCCTTACCCTCAAAGTGTAAGGAAGCTAACACCATTTTCTGGGAATCTAGAACACTGGGCACCAGCTGAAATATTGATTACACTTTAAAATCCATGCTCGGGCCTTAGTCCCATCAAACCTAGGAAAATCCACCTTAGGAATAGGGTTATAGACTTGGGTATTTGGATGATCCACGGTCAACCTAGATCCAGAGGTGAATTGGGTCTGATTTGGGGATCTACTTTCAGCAACATAAGGACTAGGAGGAGCACCCAAAATAGATTGTTCCTCAACATTTTCCTTCCTTTTAGACAGATTAGATAACTGCAATTATAAAGAGGTAAGAGTTTAGGTAAGATTCTCATACTTTGAACTTACCCCTTTCAGGTTGATCCTGGGTATTCATCTCACTCAATTTTTCTTGAATTTTGAGCTCAACAGCCTCCCTTTTCATGGATTCTGCTTCCAAAACTTGATCTAATCTTCTCTGTGCTTCTTGTAAGTCTTTTAATCGAGTACCATCAGCCATTTCTGCAGGAACTTAGCTCTGAAATACCAGTTTTAGCAAACACTACTCGAGTTACTGTAATTATGATTACTAATTTATGTGTAAATTGTAATTATGAGTAATTCAAGAGAACGATTGGATTGTTGAACAAGAAATGGGAGAAAGATAGAAGAATGAGAGGGAGAATTGAGATAACTTTTTTTACTTCATTACTGTAGCAACATGATATAAATATTCCCTTACTCACGGTCCCACAACATAAGACCCTAAGGTATCTTGACTGAAATAAAGACAAATTACAAAACATAACATAACTACTTAATAAGCCCATTTAATTAATTGGTCTCTTCAGTCACTTTTCACGACCCAAATGCCAAAGCAGCCCAATTCTTCCGAGTCCAGAATCGCTGCTCCAGTATAGACCTCAACTCGACCCGGGTTCAGCTTCTGTAATGTAATCTCTTTCTCGAGCCCTAGTTCACCCAAGACTCGATTTTTATCCCCAATTCCTCCAAAATCCCCTCCAAGAGCCTTTTCATTCACCTCCATTGACTCCATAGCCGTGACAATCTCACCTCCATGAGCAACATATGATGTTCTTTCTTCAGCATCCTATATAATTGCATTCAATTGTAAGATCTTAGAGGGATATTATAAATGATAAAAAAAAATTAAATAATACCTTTTCTTTGCTTACATCCAAAGCTTGTCGTGCCCTTCTTCTCCATAAAACTTATATCTAACTTTGAAATTCTATTTTGGCATCTTCTGCAGATTACTAGCAGGCTTCTTTTTGGGTCTTCATTGAGCCCAAATTTTCTTTCTTTTTGAGGCCTACTTTTCTTTTTCTTAGCAAATGTAGGTGGAAATGGTATGATATATCTTGTTTTATGCCATAAATCATCTCCATTCATTGGGTTTATTGCATGTGCATACACTGCCATATGACTTTATGGGAGTACAATCAGAAGCACATTCTTTTCAAGTTTTGTTGTTCTTCTTCCACATATTAGCCTACATTTCCCCTCTCTTTCAGCCTTATCTCTGATCTTCTGAAATCAAGACATCAAATACGACCTTATCCACTCCAGCATAGTCAATACAGGCTTCTCTCTAGCATCTAGTAAACACGCACATACATTATTCACAAGGGTATCATGTTCGGTATTTATTTTCACCTAAACTGCAAGTGTACAGTAAGGCTTCTAGTATAGCAGTGAACAAGGTCATATCCACAAAGATTTAATAATTAATCTACTAATTATCCTAATCTAACTTCCTACAGTTAACTTGACTACCAATCATGATTGAATTTAATTACTAATTATATGAAAATATTGAAATAGTAATGTCACCACATAAATAAACACAAATAAATCAAACAATGAATAAAAGACGTATTCTAGGATTGAGTAATCATCAACTAATTCATTCATTTAATCATTTCATTCTTATGCCTATGTTAGGGCTTAAATTATGCTAAAGCAACCACTAATGCATCCTAAACCTCCTCTCGAAGTGCCTAGGGTGTGGATTATAAATTAAACAATAATGTGTCCATTAATTATCTAACATGTAACTCCTAATGGTTCCAAAGATCTATTGCTCTTTCAATTAACCTCAACCATCTCGAGTGTTATTGATTAACGAGTTAATTATTCCAGATCTTGTGTTAAAACTACTCTCTCGATTTATGAATTAACACATCAAATTATACTATTTAGTGATCAAGTAAATAATGCAGAGAAATACAGGAATAAGAAAAACACAATCAAGTCATAGGCATAAAAAACAAAATAGATTAAATAAACTTCATAGTTAAATCATAATCAACTCTAGAATACTAGGGTTTTAGTTCTCCATAATAAAATAAATAACTAAAATAATCCACAAAGTAAACAATGACATTAACAGATTAAAGTAAATAAAACCCGGAAATCTAATTATGTCTCTAATCTTAACAAATCTTGAATTCTTCGATCTCTTTTTCGTGTCATCTTTTCTCTGTTGTTTTTTTTTTCTGGTGGCAACTTTAGATCGTGCAAAATAACCCTTATATACCTAGTGGGGAAAACCCAAAATCCTATCAAAAATGAATAAGTCCAGATGACCCGTGACCACGCCCGAGACCCAGTCACTCACGGCTCGGGTCGCGGCTTCACGTCTATCCGACGTGGAATATTATCCGCAGGCGCTTCCAATACCCGCGACCACGGTGAAGGATTTTCTTCTTCGGACCCCCTTCTTCAATGCACGACCTCGGGACATCATCAACTACTTCTTGTCCAAAAATACATCAAAATACGGGACAAAATCTAGAAATACCACAACATATACCAAACTTCAAGAACAAGTGAAATCCAAATAAACTGGGATAAAAACACGAGTAAACTAATATAAAATACACAACTAAATAGCACTAAAACTAATGTAAAATCCTAGTTTATCAACTCCCTCAAACTTAAGAGTTTGTTTGTCCCCAAATAAAGAACAAAAAATCAATATGGAGTTCAAACAATACACACATCCACAATCTACAATCTAGCACTTATAATCTCAAAAATATAACTAGGAAATTGATAAACCCATGATTTACATGCTTTTTGAGAGTCATTTAGATGGTAGTTGATGAGCATTACATGCATATATTGAGAAGTTGCGTATAGTTTTCATATGTTGTGCAGTGTCACGTGTTTGCTCATTTTGAAGGGATTTGATGCCAATTATTTTATGAGATGAAATTGAGCTTGAAAGTACCTAAGAAGATATAGGATCGAGTGAGGAGAGCGTTGCAACTTGAATCGGGTCAGTCGGATGAGAAACGAGCGAGAACGGAGCAAAACGGTGAAGTGTGTCGAGTGGCGAAAAAGAGCACGGCCCGTGCTCCTGTCTCGGCAAAGATTACTAGTTTTTATGCAATTAGGAGCACGGATCGTGTTTCCTGTTGCACGGCCCATGCTCATATCGGCAGTCAGCGACGGGTTTCTTTTTGGATCGAGTTCTCCTTCCTTTTGTGGGCTTCCATCCCTTCTACTATTTAAGGGCTCTTCTTGGATGAAAATTGTACCAACTTTTACCCTATATTAGAGCAGAGAAGAGCAAGAGACGGCGGAGAACAATTGAGATTGAAGATTCAACTCGGCATAAGTTGCATTTACAATTTATAGTTTATGTCTATCGTGTTAGCTTTAATTCTCACTTTATTCTCGATGGATTGTAATTTGATGATGATAGGCTAAACATTTAGAGATTCTAGGGTTTGAATACACGTATGGATTTTTATGATTTTAATTAATACTATTGTTCCTTTTCTTTATCTGTTTATGCTTCCTTCTTTTAATTGTCTTGTGAATTTGTTTGGCCATCAAATGCACATGTGTAATTAATTGATTATCACTCGAGAGAGGTTAATTAGTTGACGGGTTAAGAATGCATAACGCAAGCTTGCTAAATCGAGAGATTAATAGGTAATCGTGAGAAGAATAAACCCTAGGAGCATTATGGAGTTAAACAACAATTTGAGATCGAAAGATGATTTTTGGTGTTTAATCCACTTCTAGAACTTACTCAGAGAGAGGGACTAGATAATTTAGTGATTCTCCTACAGATTTAGGAATTAATTTTAGTTTAATTTGTTAATTGAATTCATAATATCCATAGACGTGTAGACCCTAGAATCCATTTTCTCCCTGAAGTTCCTGTTTGATTTTTGTGTTCCTGTTTTATTATTCATTTATATATAGTTCTTAGTAATTTTAATTTAATTTGATCAACAAAACCTTTGATCCGATCATTTAGATAAAGTAGAATAGTTAAATTGAGTACTTAATTAATTGAATTACATAGCCAGTCTTTGTGGATACGACCTTCCTCACCATAGTTTTGCCACATTTACCCCGTACACTTGTGAATAGTATTTTTAGTAAAATAAAATATCGAACAGAAATGACAAGAACAAATACAGCACTCAAATTATGAACACATGCTATAGATTTCAACGAGCAAATATCAAGCCAATGATCCTCACCAGTGTGTGTTTCGCTCAAACACTCAAAGTGTGATAAAAGAAAGGTAAGCAAAGTCATCGAATTGTTGAACCACACTTGATCTACCATAAACTTGCATGTAATTTCAACTCTCTACTGACCAACAAATGTGAAAAGTCAAAAACATTACAAAGTTTATGTATTTTAAACAATTAACGCTATCTGCTTTTACTATGGATTAAATTTTCATAATTATTCATAATCTTAATTAGTAACTTCTTAACCGTATGCTGAAAATCCGAATTGTTTCGGTTTAGATTAAAAGATGTATTAATACTAAGAAATATCACTTCTAACATCTAAAAGTATCATAAATTTTCATTTGACCCAAGTAATTCATTTAGCGTACCCAAATTTTATCTTTATACAAATATAAAAATTAAAATCACTATAAAAAAAGTTAGAATTGGTCTCACGTACCTCACATGTACACAAGTCTAATACTAGATGGCAAAAAATATAAATTTAATACTAAAATGCATGTCTTTTAAGGGAAAAGTCTATGCTAGAACCCACCCAATACAACCCCAAGCCCGGATTCGTGCCACGTGTCAAGTGAAGGATAAAATTAATTCAAAAATTAAAAAAAAACTTAACCACGGTTGAGTTATGTTTTTTATGGAGTTTTATTTGTTCCCCCTCCACCAACAGGGATAAAATTAAATGCAGAACCCAAAAAGTCAATTTTACAACCCTTCTTTTCCAAAAGCTATCAGTATTTCACAGTTTTCGAGGATGTATTCATGCCATGCACATAATCACCTATCGTCGAAATAGTATCATTTTCTTGTTATAAGGCTGAATATATAATAAAACAACATCGGCAGAAGCATGAGATAACATATGATTATTTCTAAATCGATTTTATAGATCGGTCGGTTATTATTTGTAACGTTCCGTAATATTTATTACCCTAAGTTGTTATATTTAGGAATCGGCGATGTTTGCTCAAACATTCCCTTGCTTCGAGGTGAGAGGAAAAGAAAAGGGCTTTGCAGATTTATTCCCTTCATTTTGGTTCGAGACAAAAAGAGAGGAGAGGGTTTCGAAGTTTGAAAGTGTGAAACACCTTTCTCTTGAAGCGGAGCCTCCGCAGACGACGCTGAATCACCTCCACAGGACAACCGTCATCTACTCCTACGTTGTTGTTGCTTGTTCTGCGGCGGTGGTCCTTTTATCGCCGTTAAATCGACGTTTCCAAGTGTGCAGCCGTCCGCCCATATAGCAGAAGAAGCAGAAGCCGCCGTTGCAGTTATCGTCGCTAAGCACTCCTTCCCGTCTGCGCCGGCTTGTTCAAACATCCCGAGGTTCTCGGGTGAAGTCCCTAGTGGAATCGACGCATCCATCACGGGTTTTGTCTATTTGAAGATAGTACTCCATCCTTCCGCTTCCTATTTGATAGATTTACAAGTTTGTTGAAGGTATATGAATTGATTCTTCAATTAAAAGTGTATAATTTTTCTTTTAACATCCCCTGATTTGGGTATTGACTATTGAAACGTTTGGTGACAGTTATATTTGTTGGTTGTAGAAGTCGTGAAGATTTGACCCCAATGTCGACGCCGGAGAAGTCGATCCGCAGCAGTTCTGGACAAGGTATGCTTCTATCTTTCCCCCAGAGTTGTTGGTTTCAGTTATCTCTACTATTTTGCTGTTGAAAATGTTGTGGATGAAGATAGATAGATGATGTTCGTGTTTTTCTACTAGTTTGTTCTTGAAATGTTTTGGATTATATGGATAGAAGTTGTTCATTTTTGTGTACTTTTTTGTTCTTGAAAATGCGTTGGATGAAGTTAGATAGATCGACGTTGTGGCTGAAGATAAACAGATTAAGATAGATCGATAGATAGATAGTTGATTCGATAGGGTGTGGGCATATATAAACTTGAAATAGAAATAAAATAATTATTTTGTTCGAATCCTTAGGTGCGCTCGTGTCCGTCAGATGCCACTTGTGGTGGCTAGAGGAAATGAGTGCTCTCTTAGATGATGAAAACATGAAGTGACTGAGGAATTCATGTTTTGGTTATCTATTTGATATGGACTATATACAATTTCAAGGCCAGCTATATCACATTCTTGTGAAGAACTGTCTGAATAAAGAATCGGAGGGTAATGGGCGTCTCAGTTTCACCATTCATGATAAAGTGTTGGAATTTGGGCCGGTGGAATACACGACCGTTTGCGGTTTAAAATATGATGGCTGGTATGAGCCTCCCGCTTCGTCAAAAATCCACCGAAAGGTCTTTCGAAGCAAGCCCACGCTGAAGTTTTGTGATATTAGCAAGGATCATGTAGATGAGTCAAAAGCCACTCTCGGTCTATCTGAATTGTGCTTGAAGTTGGCGTTGTTGTATGTTTTATACGCTGTCGTCATGATTCGTGATAAGAATACTAAGAACATTCAAATGAAGTATCTCCATCTTACCGATGATGTGGAGACTTTAAATGCATACACATGGGGCAGAGTGTCTTATGAATATATGGTGATGGCTACACACTCGAGGCGTGGAATCATCGAAAATCTGATTGCACAGAAGAAGACGATGGCATATGATGCATATGGCTTTGTATTAGCCCTCCAATGCTGGGCATATGAAATTATGCCCACGATGGCCAAGTACTGCGCTGACCCATCTGTGATAAATGAGGGGAGGTTCCCCGGGATGCTGAGGTGGAAGGCATCGCAATACTTCCAGTATGATGAATTGATGAGGTTTTTTTGATGATGATGCTGCCCAAGATGGTGATGTGGTAAATATTTATGCATTGTTATTAATTATCTAATTTATTTGTTTGAGAAGCTGTGCTTATATATGTTGTTATCTTGGCACGCTAAACCGATCAACTTGTTACATGTATAGCTACTTCCTACTGAGGATAAGTGGGCAATTCTGCAAAAGTTAGGCTTGGATCGTGCTGATCAGGTCCCAACCAAGTCCAAAGTGCCGAAGAGTGTGAAGAGAAAGGTGAGTGTTGCTGAAGTGGAGTTGGATGCTGCTCCAAAAAGGAAGCGAAATGAGAATGTGGTGGTAGAAGCTCGCAGATTGCCGAGATTTCCCAGGCCGACAGTTCATGAAGCGACGGCAGAGTCCAAGAGCCCCAATAGTGGAGCTCCATTGATTGACAGTATACCGATTGAAGCCAGTGGAACGAATGTGAGTAATGTTGATTTCATACATGTGATAATCTTTATTCAATATTTTTGGAAAGTTAGTATTGATGGAGTTGTGTTTTGCAGATTACTTTGCATGATATAGATTCGCCATTGAAGGTGATCTCTGAGAAGATTGAGGTGATTGTTTCGCGGTCCACAAATTTACTATTTATAATTTCCGGTTTACGCTCTCTAGATGACTACTTAGGACCACACCCGCAATTGGACGGGATCAATTGTAGAAGACTTTATAATCTCTCAAGGAAGACTTTATAGGAAAGAATTATCTAAAGGCTACATATGCTTTCAACTAAACAACTAAAATAACATCTAAACATTCTAATAAGGGGTTTGATGATGATTATGCTAGGAATTCAAAATAGACAATAAAGCAAGACAATTAAATGCAAATACACAAATTAAATTAAGATTAGAGGAAATAAGTCGGATTGAGGTATTAAGGTGTAGATTATCTCAATGGTTTTATCACTATGCTTTATTCAAGTTGATAATGCTACTCTCACAAATACGATAGACCCTTCCGATTAGTTTAACTTCAATTACTGTCACCGTCTATCCGTTAAACCTCTCTTAGCTATATCGTACAAGCAAGATTGACATATTAGGCTTAGGAACCCCATCCACCTAACGTCGAAGGAACCAATTTCCGAATTTAGATTCACAATCAAGACTCCTCTAAATCCTATCAATGTCCAAGTAGTGATCAAGTACCTAAACATGAAAAAGCACGATTCCAATGACAACAATCAACAAGAACAAGCATAGATCAAAACCACATCGATCCTCTACCCCCTAATAGAGAGATTAGCCACTAAACATGCTCAAAAATATGCAAACACTATAGAAGAACATCATCTCATAAATCAAATGTAAATGAAGATAACTTCTACAATATTAAGTATCGTTCAAGAGTTTTGGAACAAATCCCCACAAACATCCAAGAAATGTAAAGAAAAACACAAGATAAACCTCCTCCGAGCTTAGTTTCCGCGGATGGCTCGTCGTCGGTCCGTCTCGTCTCTTCTCCGTCTCCCTTGATTCGATCCCCTTGGTCCGTCTCCTCTTCTTTGAAGCAAGTTCCTTGAAGAACTTGACATAAGCCGGCACATTTAGGATGACATCAAGGAGTGGAAGATTGACATTCACCTTGGATAGGAGTTTGTAAAACTCTTGGAATTGAGTGTCTTGCTTCTCATTCCTCAACCAGCTTGGAAATGGAATTGGAGGGTTGTAAGGATTGGTAGCCTTGTGGAGTGTGGGCTTCTTCACTTCTTCTCTTTCTTTCTCGGACTCCTTTTGTTGTTGTGAAGGAGTCTCCCCTTCTTTCTCAACCTCTTCGGTTGGGCTTGGTTCTCCAACCTTATTGTCAATCACCTTGCCTCCCCTAAGCACGGTAATGGCTTGAGCTTGCTCCGGTTGGCTAGACAACTTGCCCGGCTTGGCTTGCTTGGCCAACTCTCCAACGGTCCCGGCTATTTGGCCTATTTGAGTCTCAATTCTCTTCACGAAAGCCTCAATGGATTCAAATCTTTGTTGTATGGCTTGAATGAAGGATTGCAATGTGTCTTGCAATGTCGGCCTAGGCGGTTGATTGGGTTGGGCCGGATATTGTTACGGTCTCGGGTGAGATGGAGCTTGGCCACCTCCGGCTTGTTGAGGTGGAGGCGGTTGTTGTGGTGGTTGAGGTGGTTTTTGAGGTTGTTTCCAAGAGAAATTCGGATGATTTCTCCACCCCGGATTGTACAATTGAGAGTATGGGTTGTAGGGTTGGCGTGGTTGGAATCCTTGGAGGGCATTCACTTGCTCTTGAAGAGCATGGAAATGAGCCTCTTCGCTTGACTCCGGCTCGATCGATCTTTGGCACAAGTTGGCTCCATGGCCATACTCTCCACAAATCCCACAAGTCTCAACGGTCATCACTTGTTGGGGTGGTCTCTCGGAAGTTCGAAGCATCTCTACTTGCCTTGTCAACTCGGCAAGTTGTTTCATCACATCATAACTAGGGTTGGCTTCATTGACGGAAGCTCTTTTCCCCCTAGCACTCTTTTGTTGAGAAGTAGTGGCCATGGTCTCATAGATGTTTGAGACCTCTTCAGCGGTCCGTCCTCCAATGTCTCCTCCCGATGCGTTGTCCACCATATATTTGGAAGTTTTGTGAAAGCCCATCGTAGAAGAATTGGTTAAGCAACTCGGGTGCGAGATGGTGGTGAGGGCATTGTTGTTGGAGACCTCGAAATCGATCCCAAGCCTCATGAAATGCTTCACCCGAAGATTGGGTGAAGGTAACAATTTGAGCTCTCAAATCTTGGGTCTTTTAGTTGGAGTAGTAATTGGCCATGAACTTCTCGTAGACGGCATTCCAATTGGCCAATGAATTGGCCGGAAGAGACATGAACCACGTCTTGGCTTGATCTTTCAAGGTGTAAGGGAAACACTTGATCTTCGTTCAAACCTTGTAGAGGAAAGGTTTGAACAACGGCATAGAACTCCCCGATGAAATTCAAAGCATCTTCGGCCTGCATCCCGTAGAAAGAGGGAAGTTGGCTAAAATGAATGTTCTTCAACTCATAGTTCCTTGCGGCTTCGCCAAGAACTATGCAAGAAGTCGACGCCCCAATCACGGGACAAGCAAAGTCTCTCATGTTCCTAGCCGCATTGGCATTTTCGGGATGGTTGAGGGGGTTAGCTTTCATCTCTCTTTTCCACTCGAACACGTCGAATCTCCTCGGTCGATGGATGTTGTCAAACACGGGGGCTAGTCTCCGATTGAGGCTTCGCCTCCCTAGCATACACAACCAAAAACAAAACGGAGATCACACGTACCTTGCGGAAAGAGAGGTGAGACTAAACAATCAACGCAAGAAAATAAAAATGAAAACAACAACAACAAACACAACACTTGAACAAGACCACTTTCACAAATACGAACAAAAAACACAAAAGTAAATATAGCACCAATAAGACAATTCTTAAAAGCCTTCCCCGGCAACGGCGCCAAAATTTGATTCGCGGTCCAAATTTACACTTATATTTCCGGTGTATGCTCACTAGACAACTACTTAGGACCACACCGGTAATTGGACGGGGTCAATTGCAGAAGCAATAAGCTTAACCCGAGTCGATCTCTCAAGGAAGACTTTATAGGAAAGAATTATCTAAAGGCTACGCATGCTTTCAACTAAACAACTAAAATAACATCTAAACATTCTAATAAGGGGTTTGATGATGATTATGCTAGGAATTCAAAATAGACAATAAAGTAAGTCAATTAAATGCAAATACACAAATTAAATTAAGATTAGAGGAAATAAGTTAGATTGAGGTATTAGGGTGTAGATTCTCTCAATGGTTTTATCACTATGCTTTATTCAAGTTGATAATGCTACTCTCACAAATACGATAGACCCTTCTGATTAGTTTAACTTCAATTACTGTCACCGTCTATCCGTTAAACCTCTCTTAGCTATATTGTACAAGCAAGATTGACATATTAGGCTTAGGAACCCCATCCACCTAACGTCGAAGGAACCAATTTCCGAATTTAGATTCACAATCAAGACTCCTCTAAATCCTATCAATGTCCAAGTAGTGATCAAGTACCTAAACATGAAAAAGCACGATTCCAATGACAACAATCAACAAGAACAAGCATAGATCAAAACCACATCGATCTTCTACCCCCTAATAGAGAGATTAGCCACTAAACATGCTCAAAAATATGCAAACACTATAGAAGAACATCATTTCATAAATCAAATGTACATGAAGATAACTTCTACAATATTAAGTATCCATCAAGAGTTTTGGGACAAATCCCCACAAACATCCAAGAAATGTAAAGAAAAACACAAGATAAACCTCCTCCGAGCTTAGCTTCCGCGGATGGCTCATCATCGGTCCATCTCGTCTCTTCTCCGTCTCCCTTGGTTCGATTCACTTGCTCTTCCTTTTCTCCTCTTCTCTTTGGTGAAGGTGATGGTGTGAAAATGGTGAGAAAATGGTATAGATATTTAGTGTGTGTAATGTGTGTAGAGAGAATGGTGGAGAAGATGATGTGGTGAGAGTGAATGGAATGATAGTGCCTCTGCCGAATCTCCCAAAATCTCCAATAGATATGATTGAGAAGAGAGACGCAAGAGAGAGAAAGAGAGAGAGGGAGAGAGAGAGAAAAGGTGATGGGGGCTGATGGTAAGGGATCTATTAATGCAAAGATTTGTGGAGATTTTTGAGAGCAAAAGTCCAACTCTAAGATTTAGGGAATAATAACCTATAAATCTAGCAATTGAAAATGGCTCAAGAGAGTCCTTGATCTAATTTAAATAAAATCAGTTGGAGAGGAAATGGAGTGAAAAGGAGTGGAATTGCAACGAACACAGGGAAAACTGGACCTGAGGGAGATGTGGCAGCCCGTGCGCCGGCGGGCTGCATGGGCGCCGCTGGGGTGCGGAGGCGGAGCGCCGCGGGGCTGGGGCGCAGGGGCGCGAGGCTCTCGGCGTTTTGATGCCCGCCCGCGCGGGTGCTTTTTTCTCAATTCCTTTTAACAATCTTGATCTTCCTATTAAACAATCCAGCTCAATTATTCGATTTGCACTTGCCACCTAATTGCCGTAAAATACCTGCTTTTATGGTTAAAAGCTCAAGCTTTGCAGTACTTGGCATAATTCACCATTAGAGCAATAAACACAAATAAACACATAAAATCAACTCATAACAATATAAAACTAAACAAAATAAAATAAATAAATAAAAATGACACAATTAGACACTAAATAGTGATGGAGAAGTTGATGAGTAGGTGGAAACTGTGTTGTGTGTGTGGGCGTCGTGAGATGCCAGAATCTGAGAAGGTTGGGTAGCGAGAGATGCCGGAATCGGGGAAGGTTGATGAGGGTTTTGATTGTGAGGCTGGAGTCAAGGCCAAAGATGCGGAGTTGGGTCTGGAGTTGGGGACACAAGCATGCGCAAAGGGGAGTGGCATCCATGGGCTCACCCCTTTCACTGAGGAACCAAATGCGGCTGCAAGCGTGGAGTCTAAGTCTGTTGCCCGACGTAAATTGTTTGCAACAGCGGCTCCACAAATGCATGACCCAAACGACAAAGCCTTCCAGAATGTGGATGCTAAGGCGTTCACCGATTGGCACGGCGCGGCGCTGAAATTGACTGAGTGAGTGCTCCAACTCACTTGAGTTTGTGCATGTTTTAATCATTTGTTAGAGGGTTTAGGAGACTGTCTGCGCATTACTTGTTTTTATTTTTATGTTGCAGAGATTTGATCACACCCCTGCCGACCCAGAGTAAGACGGAGGCGACGGCGAGGTGGTTTATCACCATCTTCGATCGTAAAGGATGGCTCACGGATGATGTACGTAATTTAAACTCACTGGTTGGAGTTTGTTTGCCCTCTAGCAATGGTAACTAATGATAAGAAACAAATTTGTTGTTTGAATCATAATATGGACGTATTAATCAACCTTCTTATCTTTAAGTCCAACCGTGAGATGGAGCGCTTTGTTGGCGGCTGGACGGCCATGGAAATTCTGCCGACGGTATCCCCTTTTCTTTTACGGTGGTTGTTAGTTCATTTTATTCTCAAATAAACGTTGGCTCATTTTTTTTCCTTTTAAACAGAGCATCTTGCAGCAGCCCAACTTCGAGGCTACTCTCCAGCCGGTGATGGCTTGTGTGAGACGAAGCTACCCATGACAGGGGGCCATGTCTTCGGTACGAGCGAGCCATGTGATTGGGATTGCCAATGTGAGAAGAAACCATTGGATCTGCTATGAGATCTCTTTCGACGCCCAGAAGATCACAGTGTATGACTCCATGGGCAAGCGACGGGAAGGATGAGGAAGGCGGATGAGACGATGTTCAATATGGCCAAGGCTATTCCATGGTTCTGCAAACATGCCGACCTTTGGAAGGAGAAGAAGATGACATCCCCACTGCGTGATGTGTGGGACGTAGAGATGTGCGACCGGGCGCCGCAACAGAAGAATGACAGCGATTGCGGCATCATGTCTCTGAAGTTCATGGAATGTCTGATTTCTGGCAACGACGTCTCCATGGTCGACCCCGATCGATGCGGGATTTTTCGGAAAAGCTATTGCGCAGAGTTATATGAGCTGGGTCTCAAATTTCCGGCCGCATAGCCTGGGTCTTTGGACATGCGTTGCATAGTAGTTCGTCGAAATATGGGAAGGTGTTGAATGCTGGTCTCTCATTTTGCATGCATGCATTTTGAAACAAATTATCTAAACAACTGTAGTATTGGTATAAGTTTTATTATTTTTTGAATTGATAGTATGTTTAATATATGCTGCATGGATGATTATATTAGACGTAGGATCTATGTGTATTTTGTAATGGTTAACTTTGTGTATTATGTAATAGTTAAGTTGTTTGTATTATTGTAAAGTTTGATTTGTGTTATTGCAGAGTTAATGTTAAGTTAGTATTATATATAATTTATTTTGTAATATACAACCAAAAAATTACTCATATAACTATCTCCTATATATTTAATTTTTCTAATATACAACAAAAAAAATAACTATTATTACTATGTAGGAATGATAAGTATCATTAAATTTGTCGAAAATACTTTAATTATTTTATTACTAATTTTCTACATACATAGAAACAAACTATAATCCATATTTTAATAATAAAAGAATATGATATTCAGAATGTTGTAAAGGAAATTTAACAATCTTTCTTCTGAAAAAAAAATTAATATTGTAGTAATCGATCTATATAAAATCATATTTTTCGTGAGAAATATTTTTAAAATATTCGAAAACAATATTAATATGCTTAACAAAATTTTTGGATGTTATATGTATCAAACATTGAAATTATAATATCCTAAATAAAACAGTACATAGATTTTATCATATCCTAAATAAAACAACAAATGATTTCACCCATTCTAAATCTTAGAAGTAAATAAAATTAATATTTCATAACCATTCTAAAATGGGGCTATGTATATATCACCCATTCTAATCTTGATGATGGATGAGCCCATTTGCATAACCTAGTGGCCAATTTTAAGCCCATTATCTTGTTTTATTTGTAGGCCCAATTTATTTTGTGTATTGGGTCGGATGCTGGATTTTAGCCCATAACCTTTGTGGTGGGTCAGCCCATCTATTATTATTATTATTATTATTATTATTATTATTGTTGTTGTTGTTGTTGTTGTTGTTGTTGTTGTTGTTGTTGTTGTTGTTGTTGTTGTTGTTGTTGTTGTTGTTGTTGTTATTATTAATTTTTTTTAAGAATTATTATTATTGTTATATGTCGTTATTGTTGGTGTTGTTAGTAGTAGTATAGTAGTAGTAGTGGTAGTAGTAGTAGTCATTCACATTAATATATATTCTTGTTTGCTTCAATGTTTTGTACTCCTCTTAATTCCCTTCATCTTAACTCTTCTCTTCGTTGATTATTTACATTTCTTGCATGTATGTTATAGTTGTTCATTAATCTACTTGTTTCTTATTGTTAATTAGTCCATATACATACGTATGCTCATGCTTCTACAATTCTACCTTCACTTTCTTATTTTCTCTCTATATCTACCAGTATAAATATGCTTTGGAGTATTGGATAAGCTAAGTGAAAGAGTTTTATCCGCCGGCAAAAGTATTTTTGAATGAACTCTCCTCTCTCAAATACGATCACTCATTAGGCCTTAATCCGAGCTTACGACATCTTTATTATTGTAGTTATTATTATTATTATCCATAGGGTTTAAGGGGTTTAAGGGTTTAGGGGTTACGGGGGTTTAGGGGATTAGGAATTAGGGGGTTTAGGGGTTTAGGACTATTATTACTATTATTATTATAATTATTATAATTATAATTATAATTATTCTTCTTCTTACTATTAGGGCTTTAGGTGTTATGGGGGTTTAGGGGTTATGGGATTAGGGGGTTTAGGGATTTAAGGGTTTAGAGGTTAGTGTTTAGGGGGTTTAGGGGTTCATGACTATTATTATTATAATTATTATAATTATTATTATTCTTATTATTATAATTAGGGGGTTTAAGGGTTTAGGGGTTAGTGTTTAGGGGGTTTAGGGATTTAGGGGTTCATGACTATTATTATTATAATTATTATTATTCTTCTTCTTATTATTAGGGGGGTTAGGGATTATGGGGTTTAGGGGGTTTAGTGTTTAGGGGTTTAAGGGTTATGGGGTTTAGGGGTTTTAGGGTTTAGAGGTTGGTGTTTAGGACGTTTAGGGGTTTAAGGGTTATGGGGTTTAGGGGTTAAGGGTTCAGGGGTTCAGGGGTTTAAGGATTTAAGGGTTTAGGGGTTAGTGTTTAGGGGGTTTAGGGTTTAGGGAATTTAGGGGTTTATGACTATTATTACTATTATTATATACATATATACTTGGATAAATTAAAAATAGATCCTAATAAATATTTACACAATATAATCTAAATAATAATCACAATTTTCCTTTCTGAAATAATTTAATATATATATATATACATATATAATTGGATAAATTAAAAATATATGCCAATATATATTTTTATGCCTGAAATAGTGACATTGCAGTTTCCCACCCATTTACAAATGTCGAAAATTTAAAATACCCAACCATATAAACATATATTATCTAACATTTCTATAAATAATTTGTTCAATAATGATTATAATATCTAAACAAATATCTTAATTGTCATAAATCAAATTGTCAAATAGAAATTGCGTATGTGATTATAGAAAACTTAATTTCTTTTGAAAATACATGTGCAAACCTTAATTTTTAAGGTAGATGTCGCGGATTGTGCTTGTAATGATTATTTGCTTATATAAAACCTTAAATTTTAATTCAAATTTCGTGTGTCTATAATTAACCGTACAAATACATATATAAAATTTAGGTACTCACATATACCTAAATTAATATGTTAAATTTACCACCTTATAGTCTTCTATAAATAGTTTCAATTGCATAAATAAATAAAATTTGAATTGCATTCTTTTCTAATATAAACTAATTTGTTAATTGAAATTTAATTGGTTATGACCAACAATAAATTTCGAATAATAATTAATTCATACTAACCACTGGATTATAAATTATAATCCAGTGGTGAATTAATAAAATGATAACTTCACAATATATAATTTATAAAATTAATTATGTGAACAACATAGATCAATAATTTCAAATAAATAATGCAATTCAATCATGACTCATTATTAAATTAAAGTTGATATCAATTTAATAAATATGTAATCTAATTCATGAAAGTTGAATTGTTACTTCAACCCCAACATGTAATCTAATTCATGAAAGTTGATATCAATTTAATAAATATGTAATCTAATTTATTATTATTATTATTATTATTATTATTATTATTATTATTATTATCACTAATCTTGTGATCTTATTTGCAAATTACAGTCTATTTCACACTAGTCATCAGCCCTCAAGTTTCTCGACTAATGTTGCGACTTAATTTCATCTTATGAAATGACCCCTGGATAGTAATTGACATTTTTCCCTGCAACATATAATGAACGGCATATGATCGTTATACCATAACAGAAATTACTTTTAATTCACCATAACACAAATGGTGACGAGTCTAGGCATGTTGCCGATAGAGAATCGATAGCAGATATGCGGAACACGGTACGGAGATTGCGGATGTTATTGTTTTATTCTCTAGGCGTTGTTGTAGTGTTCATGTTATATGTTGCCTATTTGTGAAATAACTCTGTTAGTTAAGTTAAATAACTCAGTTAGCTAAATAAGACTTCAGCAGTTGTTAATATGCATTTGAAATTTATGTTGGTACAAAGTTTGCACAAACACATTCACAACTCATTCACTAGACTCAGAATCCGAAATAACATTAACCGAAATTTCATGGTCATCGGCATCGTCGGCGGGATTCAGATCGAACAACCTCTCTAGGGAGCTGTAATGTGGCTCACCTTTGGTCCTGTATGCCGCAGCTAAAGGCATCATCTGCAACCCAAGGTATGAAATTATTTACCAAGCTTAATAGATTGATGATTAATAGAGCTATAGTTAGTAACTTACTTCAAGAAACCAGTTGTACACACACTCGCACATAGTGATTGTATTCGATTGTCTATCCCAATTAACCTCTTCATGGCCAATAATAAATGTGAAGTGGTTGTAACGAGTAAATAGGAATGAAAGCCTGCCGGCATAGTAATCAATCGACAATTGCCGTGAAAACTCCCTGTTCAATATTGTTGAAACATGCTGGATGAATTGGCTGACTATGTCGCCAACAAAGAGTTTCTTCATCCATCTTCCGACAGCCTGTTCTTGAATGGCTTCTTCAATGAATCTTAACTCCATTTGTGGCGTCCAGATTTCGTCGTAGAAAAATGAAGCGTGTGACATTTTCTATTTGATTTTTTTAATTTTTGTTTTCACTTGCTATGGTAGGATATTTATAGAGGAATCAATTCCATTTACAAGCAAGTAACGACAAAAACAAAAAAAAATAATCACACGAAAACCAAGATTATTATTGTAACATTGACCGAGTTATTACATATTGGGCTATAAGGCAGCCTAAGCCCGGTACAGGCCCAACCAACTAATTGCCCACAAATGGGAAAGGTCAGCCTAACACAATTGCCATAATATTAACCAAATGATTTTACAGACACATTAATCAAACTTTTCTTAAAATGAGTCGGAACCACCACTAGGAAACCCACGGCTACCAAGGTTGTAACTGGATTGATCAACAACTCCACTCTCAATAGGGCTTTCACTGCTTTGCTGATGCGCGCTCCTGGTTGACTCTGAATTTGCATGTAGTGCATGAGGGAACTGCACTTCTTGAGAGGTAGATTTTGAAATTTGAATCACTTCGCGACACACCTGATTGCGTCGTCCAGTTGACATTCTCGAGTGGGAGCCCGAGGCAGACCTCGCATTAGAGCCGCAAGGCCGAGCGTTACTAGTTGTATCGGAGATGTCAATAACTTCCACGAATAAATCTTTTAGATAATGCCAGCAGGCTTCGCCTCGACGCATGTACACCAGCATATCTGGGTTAGTCTGCAACGTTTTAAAAAATTCAAAACTACCACAAGATTCTTACAAAAATAAACAAAAAAAGCCCAAAATCAATTGTTACCTCTGCAATGTCCCACCACGTCTTGGCAGAAGCCTGAACTGTGTTGTATAATTCTGAGTATACAGCATCATCTCTTGCAATGAGCTTGGAGAAATTTTTGAACCGCTCCTCTAACTGGGCTAGCTTGGCGAGATAAGTCTCGATGGGGATGTCAATGCCCAAGTCCTGCTTGACATCAAGTCGGACAATCCGCATGACTTGCCTGTTGTTTTCTATTTTCCTGCGGATCCAGGTGCCTTCCCAGAACTCGGAAGCCATCTTGCGTATCACAGTTTCTTCAAGCTCCCGAGTCCATGGAGCAACAAAAAACACCGTCTCTTGCGGAATTGCATTTGGGAGAGACATGTCTTTCTAACTAAGCTGGATGGGCTTGCATAAGACTATACTATTTATAAGGGTTAATTGGTGAAGGCTGGTGAAAAAAATTACAATGCAAATAGGCTAAAAAACGATACATCACATCAAATTCAATAAATAAAGCAATGAGGAATAGTCTTGGCCTGTTTGTGCAGTTCAAGTTACAAGTTACAAGTTATGTAAAAAAAAGTTTATAAAAAATCACATTGACATATCACATCAATTATTTTGTTGTATTCCTACAACCATGCATATGGAAGTGATTCGCCTAATCTATCTTGCGTGTTATCCTAGACAAAGAAAAGGAATTTCAAATTAATTTTCAACATAAATAAGGCATCAGACTAGTATATCAAATTTACCACTCGAACTCCAGCGTGGACAGCTTGGAGCACGGACTCAGCAACTTCATGGTCAGAGTGTTGGGTTCCAATCCCCTACAATGTACATGGTCAGATTCAACTAATGAAAAAATGAGGAGTTGTAATCTGATGAGAATGATGATTACCGAACAACCAACATAACGGAACGATGACTCCATCTTTGTTGAATGAGCTGCTGTAAATGAATTCTGTATCCCATGACAGTGCCAAGAGCTCTCTTGCTTTTCACTTGTATCCATTACAGTGCCTGCAGGTAGCCTAATACCCTTGAATTAACTGTGAAAATTGTAATGAGGTCTTTTACGACGAATTGTTACCTGGAGATGGTATCCTGCCTAGCTGTGACTTTTCCCTCTTGCTGCCCTTTCTATTCGTATTATTCCATTTCCGCCTTTTAGCTTCGCCACCATTCCCACGGGTACTCACAACATTTGTGCTCATTAAACGACTAATTTTCTCTTGTCCTCCACTTCCAAAGTCATTTTTCCCAGTGCTCGTACAATGATCCTTCTTTTTTAACAATTCACTTCGCATTTTGAATATGTAATCATGAATTGCAGCCCGACGGACAGCACTGCCCGTGTTATCATGCGCCACATCATATATAAGTCTCATAATCTGATTAACAAAAACATGGTCTGGAACATTAACATTTCCACAAGAACTCCCAGATGCAGCAGCCGCACATCTCTGTTTCGCATCTCTCCTCCACCTTCTTAGCAAGTATTGCTCCGGCACCGAGGCAACATTAAGCAAATAATATACTTTGAAGATGTGACGACATAAAACTCATTTTTGGTCTCCCACATTCGACGACATGTGCATGATGTTTGGTTAGTGGACCTGTCAAAATAGACTCTCCTGCTCCTTGATGATGAGGAGGTAGAAGGTGATGCCACATAAAAGATGAGTTCATTCGCAACAAGGTCAGCAGGCGGGTGTATGACATTAATATTCATTGATTGTGTTGCCTCAAACTCAAACAACTTAAACACATTGCGAGTGAGAATCCCCACAGCATGGCTTAACAACTGATTCCCCGAAACGAATTGCCCGGGGATTCCGACATAAAGCGCATCCTCAGCACTCTCGCGAGCTCGCCAATCAGTCTATACTTCCAAAAAATTAAGCACAAACTCATACACCGAATTGCTTCTCTTCCCTAACTCTTTAAGGACTTTGTTTGTGACTTCACTCCTAGAAGTGGCATGCAGCCCGGCAGTGAATCGATCATTGGTAAAGACAGATGATCATCATTTTCTCATATTATACATATTACTAAACCATTTGTTATGAACAAGGTCATAAGTCACAATCATTTCCTGCCACAAATCCTCAAACTCCTCTTCTGTCTCACAACCATTCATGCATCGATGCCACATAGACTTAAATTCACGATTTCCATTCAACGAGCCAAAATGAGAGGGTGCATTCTGATTTATGTGCCACTGACAAAGACGATGAGCTGCAGACTCAAAAGTATAGTCAACACCATTCATGAGGGTCTGACATTGATCGGAGAAAATAACCTCAGGTTCCTTGCCATTCATGGACTCCAAAAAAGCACCAAACAACCATTTAAATGAACTCGTGGTCTCATCTGAGAGGAAGCCTAGGCCAAACATCACATTTTGTAGATGATGATTGATGCCCACAAATGGTGCACAAACCAAATTATACTTATTGGTTTTGTATGTGGTGTCAACAGAGAGTACATCCCCAAACGACTCATAATCAATTGCACAACGGGAGTCCCTGAAGAAAAAATTCATCAACCTCCCCTCGTCGTCCGCTTGAACTTTCCAATAAAAGAATGGCTCTTTATTAGACTTATCAATGAAGAACTGGTAAAGCAAATTAGCATCTCCGTTAGCAACCTTTGTCTCCAACTTCGTCCTATTCATGTGTACGTATGCATCCTTCCAAATAAACCCAACGTTTTGCCTTCCACCACTTTCCTTCACCATGAATTTGTAAGCAGAACTAATAGGTATTCCGGCAGACACTAGGGATTCCAATATAGATTGTTTGGCATGAGATAGCTGCCTTGCCGACCGCAGGAGGTACCTTTCGTCGGGATTTACTAATTCATGGTTATGTCGCTTCTCAAAAATGGAAACTATCCATGGACCATTGCGCTCGCGCAAAACGCGGAGCCTAGCCTTACAATTGCTTCGCGTTACCTGCTTTTTGTATACAGGAATCCTCCCAACAGATCTTTTATTATCGTGCATTCCTTCGCATGAACAATTGAAAACTTTCATCCGAATATCCAATTAGTTGTCGAAATATTTTTGACTCTCTTTCCTAACACTGAATCCCGAATACCGCGCATACTCACAGTACAACATGTACACTTGATCAATGCCTTCCACAATTGACCCAACTTCCAACCTTTTTTCAATTTCAAGCGCAAGCTTCGAAGCATCATCCCCACATTCTTCCGATGTACTTAGAGAATGTTCCCCCTCTTTGTGGGAACTATCAAATTTTACAGATTGACTGCGCTCGTGTGACTTATCATAATCATCCTCATCCAAACCCACAGAACGATTCAAATCAAAAACCATTCTAAAACATTTAATTCACTACCAAGGCTACCCACTACACTGCCACTTTGAATTAAACATATACAGCTACAAAAGTTACAGAGATAGTGTTACCTCTTTCATGCATTCCTCGGTTCAATCTATGAAAGACAATCCAACCGCCCTTCATCTGCAAAAAAAAAAGAAACAAAACACAATCAGATAATAAATAACTCAATCAAAATCGAAATTCACTTTAATGAGGGCCCATTCTCCCGGAAAATTTTGGATTGGTGACGACCTGCACAGGGGATCATCATCTTACTTGCTAGCGGCGGTGTACCGCTCTACGAAATCAAAGTTGCCCACAATGTATTTACAGAATTTTCCCCCTCTTTGGAGGAACTATCAAATTTTACAGAATGGTTGCAGTCCTGTGACTTCTCATTATCATCCTCATCGAAACCCACAGATCGATTCAAATCAAAAACCATTCTAAACAATTTAATTCACTACCAAGGCTACCCACTACACTGCGAATTTGAATTAAACATATATAGCTACAAAATTTACAGAGACGTGCATTCCTCAATTCACTACAACATTTACAGAGATAGTGTTACCTCTTTCATGCTTTCCTCAATTCAATCTATGCAAGACAATCCAATCGCCCTTCAAATGCAAAAAAAAAAAGGGAAAACAAAACACAATCAGATAATAAATAACTAAATCAAAATCAAAATTCGATTTAATGCGCGATTGCCCATTCTCCCGGAACATTTTGGAATTGCCGACGACCGGCACACGGGTTCATCACCTTACTTGCTAGCGGCGGTGTACCGCTATACGAAATCAAAGTTGCCTAGACTGGCTTCTCAGGAAATTACACTCTCAAATTGCTAAAGGGTGGCGACGAAGCTAAGGCTAACTATTTATGTTCAAAAATTAAATTTTATTAAACAAAAAAATTCTAGCGACATCGTCGATTACACTTCCATAAGACCCGATTAAGCTGGCCGATGAGGGGATCGGGTCTAGCATGGTCAAAAACATACACCTTACCAGCGCCGATAACATTTCCATTATCGTCAGCAAACATACCGGAGTGAACGATACACTTCGCCGATTGACTTTTTCATCAACAAAAAATTAGAAGCTTCCAAGAAGAAAAAGAGTATTGGAACCACGGTTAACTATTTTTTACAAAAAAAAATCAAAATTATTTCCACTTGACAAAAATCCAACAGTAATATGCAATGCAGGGTTCTAGCATGGATTTACCATCTTTTAAGAATGAAAAGTATCATAAACTAAGTTTGATAGTTACAAGAATTATCGTAAATTTCAATCTGACGGAATGAGTTCGGTACAAATGGGTGTCCAGTGTTTGCCAGAACCACATTATGCTGCGATACTTAAAAGTTGAAACGATGTAACGATGAGAGTAAAAAAAATATAGAAGTTAAAAAACACCGTTAAACATATAACAGAGAAGCTGTCGCCATGAAAACATGGAAAAATAGGAATAAAAACAAAATAGGTTTTTTTGCATCTCATTCAAACGTCAGGCCTGATTTTATACAAGGATTTATTGAAGATGTACCACAAAAGCATCTAAAATTAAGCAAAAACCAACATGAAAGAGAAATGTGAAGCTAAATTTGCTCGGGTACGTCATTTTTATGCAATTAATCGAATTATAAATTTATAATGTGACAATTAACACTCAAAATTTAAGTCGCCATTAATTATTTGTTAAATGATATTAACCGTAGTAGAAGCGGAACAATATTAAAATATGAAATCAAACAAATCTTAATCTCGCGTTATATGTAGAAAAACTGTAATTAAATTTACAATAATATCTCAAAAAAAATTAAACGTCTGAAAACTAACTAGTACAAAAGTTGGTGTAATAAAGCAAAATCCAGCAAGTCTGTGGGCAATTTAGTACTACAGTGGGAAAACAAACAAGTCATCAAAATCCAGCAACAGCAAATCTTTGAACACATCTCCACTAGATCCACCTGCAGAAAAGAAACAAAAATCCAAGAATATAAAAGAAAAAAGGCCTCAATTATACATTTTGACTTTTAACAGCGACCAAAAATAGCAAACTAATTCTCTAAATATCAGTTAATTTCCATGCAGAGGAATGAACTCATCAGATTAAAGTTTGAGTATAATCACACAAGAATCCAAGAGGGGAAACAGACAACAAAGCAACAAATTACATATTGAAAAATGATTGATATATTTTTTCACCTTTATTGGAAAATGGGAACAAAAGAATGAAGCGTGAAATTAATTAGGGCAAAAAGTGTAGAGCTCCCTTCAATCCAAAGAAGGCTCAAACATGGGTAACAAAAGCTCCTGACATATGCAATCCACAAACCAATCCAATTTATTTATGATAATAATTATATCATTTGATTGGGTTTGGATAGGATAGGGCTGAGGAATCCATAAATTAGCAGCTTGTTTTTCCCAGCAAGATCCTCTATTGGACTTCAAGGAGCTCCACTCCCATACCTCAAATTAAAACACAAACAAAAATTGAATTTAATAAACACCAGAACCAAATAAATCAAAAATATGTCAAAAAAAGTGAGAGGCAACCCAAATAAAACTTATGAATAACCTGGAAAAAAAACAAAGAATAAAAAAGAGAGAGAATATAAAACGGCGAGATAAAATCAAAGAAATAATCCAGATCTAAAACTAGATATGATCTGCAGGAAAAATCTAAGAGAGCCCAACATAAGCAAGAAAAATAATAGAGGTTCTGTAATGAAGAAACCCTGTATATTTATTTTTCTGCAGCGGCTGTTGTTCTACTTGTAACCCTATTTTGAAGAAAAAGAGAAGAAACCCTAAAGACAGAGAAGAGAGGCGCCTGGAGATGAGAATGGTAAAGGTTGTGAGTTGTGAGGGCTATATATAAAGGAAAGCAACAGCCTTGCTGATAAGAAATAGAATAATAGATGGTAACTAAGTTGAGAGAGAAAATGGAAAGTGGGTAAAGGGAGGGTGGGGTGGGGTGAACGGGGTTAATTTTTTTGCTACCACACTGCAGGCCTAATTGATTAGATTCCTTCAAAATCACATGCACTTGTCTCTACGAATGATGCCTGAGAGAGAGAGATAGAGAGAGAGAGAGAGCGCTCTGGCTGGCTCACCCCCACCCACCATCCAAGACTTTACCTTGGCTCTTTTTTTAACGTTACCTTTGACTGAAAACAGTGGGAGGGTTTTTTGGAATGCACAAAATGCCATTAATTACTCTGTCCAATATTATGGAATGGGGAAAGAGCATTTGTTGCTGATGCCCTTCTGTATAATTTATTTATGATAAATGTGGAATCATACATATATTTCCATTTTCCTGGTAACTGTAGCTGCCTAAGAAATCAAAGATGAACATATTATTAGTACTACACTTCTTTTTTTTTTTTTAACGCGCTTAACTAATTTCTTACATTTACATTGTTGGAAAACTTGGCATAAATGGTGTTACGGAAAAGAATTTGTTATGTAAGATAGGACTTATTTTAAATCTAAAAAGGTAATAATTACAGTTTTAATTAACGTAAATTTAACTTGTTAATTTAAAACGTATTTTACATATTAGTCAAAATAAATGTGTGACAAAAAAATGTAGAAATGCGTTAAATAGTTATAAAAAAATATTATCATAAAATTCTAATTGTTTGTGTATGTAAATTCTTTTTATGTTACTATTTGATTTGATGAGAGAAAAAAAAATACATAGTTCAAAGAGTGGAATTATATAATAATTAATCTTGTGTTAAAATCCAAACTTAATTTTATTCTTAGTGTGAATTCAAATTAAATATTGAATGGATGGAAACACATAAATTAAATAAATTCGGGATAATTTGAAATGGAAATTCATACGAGCTTTTTGAAAATTTCTGACTTATCGTATCTATATCCACTATTTAGAATTTACCAAGCTTTCTCATGAAATTTACCGCATGTCTAATTTTTTAATCTAATCAATACTTCAACATAAATTTAACTTTTTGATGGTAACACATACTAGCATCTATGATCACATCCATTTGGCACGATAAAATCACTTTTTGCCACGTTAAACATGCTTCAGTGTACGTACTCACTTAATTAATATCATGTTACCTTTTCATAGAAAAATTATATGCTACGTCCAGGATATTACTTAAAGTAGTAAACAATAAAATACGCACACGCATTTAATTGTGCCACGTGTTACATTTATTATCAAATTCATTTGGAATAAAAACTATTTTTTTGCCACGTTGAACATGTTACAATGTACGGACTTACTTATTTAGTACCACATCGAGTTACCTTTTTTATGTGCTTGAGACTAGTCTGCTTATGGAAAATATAAGATCCCGCTTCTCATGATGCGTACGTGGGAATACGTATTTGCATGGTAGTGTGGTAGTATCTATCTATAAATATATTAAGTCAAAATCGTATGATAGACAATGATTCTGATATAGACCTTTGTCTATCACATGATTTAACTGTTATATTTTAGAGAACACTTTTTATATAATAGGCAACAGTTCTGAGTTGATTATAACAGTAGTGACATTTATTGTAATTTTTTTATTTATTTTTTTGCATTTTTCATGTCTGTTTTATATTAACAGCTGTATTGTAACAAATTTTTACAATATTATATATATATGTGTGTGTGTGTGTATGTATGTATGTATGTATGTATGTATGTATGTATGAAGGGGTGTAAGTGAGTCGAGCCTACTCATGAGCTACTCTAGATCGACTCGGTGAAAGCTCGAAATCGACTCGAGGTTCGTCAAGTCGAGCTCGAGTTCGAGCTACTCGAGTAGTTACCGAGCTCGAGCTCGAGCTCCATAATAGTGAGCTCGATAGGCTCACGAGCCTTATCGAACTTAATCGAGCTTTAGTGCATTTACAAATTTTCCCTTAACAATTTAATTATTTTGCATATATCATTGATAATTAAATTATATTTATTTAAAATTAAATTAATATATTTTTTATTTAATATTTATACATAATCGAGTCGAGTCGAGCTCGAGCTCAAAAAATTAAAGCTCGACCGAGCTCGAGTCGAGTCGAGCTTCGACTTTTTCTTATCGAGCTTAAGCTCGATAAGGCTATTACTCGACTCGACTCGGCTCGATTACACCCCGATATATATGTATATCAATTTAAAATTAAATTCAATATTTCATAATATTTATTGAAATAAATTTATTTGAATTTTCTTATGAACAAATTTATTTGATTTGATATAAAATAAAAATTACGATTCATTAAAAACAAACATAAAGTTATATATTATTATATTCTATTTTTTATGTTTTTATTTCATGTACTTTTATCAATTTTAGTATTTTTATGTAGTTTTTATTGTTGGTGTAATTTTTATCTAATTTGATTTTGTGTTTCAACTTTCAACACTTGCATTTTATTAAAATTATCATATATAATGAATTTTAATATTAATTTTACAATACATTATTTAAAATGCAAGACAACATAGGTAAAATGAAAAACAAAATACTAACAAAAAAACATAAAAGTGAAAAAAAAAATAGCGTTGAGGAGAAAGGGGAAAGGGACGCCAAATTTCCCATCCCCCTCCGGCCAAAATCTCATTTTACAATATGGGTAGAACACAGTTGTATCTACCGTAAAATCCTATTCATGAACAGTAAATGACAATATTTTTATTTTTATTTTATGAGTGGGACACGTGTAATCAGAAGAGGGCGTAGACTTTATGATTTTTTTGATACTGTTATTTTACAACACTGCAATGCAAAGTCTGTTGTGAAACGTCGTGGGGCTAATTGATTAAATTCCATTAAAATCACAAGCGGCTGTGTTTCAAAACAATGCCCATGACAAAAAGAAGAGAGAGATTGGGGCCTCCGGCTCTTTTTGTAGGGATGAGATCCTTTATTTTAAATGTAGTGCTCCAACTCATATTTCATATTCGATTTAACAAGTTTAATAATAGATATTATAAAAATAAAAATTAATTATAATATAATCAACCTAATCACATCTATCAACAACGATTGAAATTTTAAAAATTATAAATCATATTTTTAAAATAATTGACCATAATAATTATTTCTTTGAAAATTAAATACTAAAAAAACTTATAAACCCTAATTGGGTGGGGTGAACCTTAAAACAATCATAAAATTAAATTAAAACATAATAAATTAAAATTGACGAAAAAAATGGAAAAAAATTTTATAAATTTAATCGTAGAATATGGATTAAACCACCAAATCTGGAATAAAGGACCTTATTCGCCTTTTGTAACGTTACCTTTGATTGGAAATAGTGGGAAGGTTTTTGGAATGCACAAAATAACATTAATTACAATTTCCAATATTATGGAATGAGGAAAGAGTAGGGTGAATGGGAATGCGAATGAGTACTGATATTTGGTCAGAATCTGGTTGGCCAGAATCCGATTTAATTAGTGCTAAGCCGGTTTGATTAAATCCGGTCCAAATGTGCGTCGGTTTACTCATAGTTAATTACCTTATTGTCCCTTAAGATTTTGGCTCCATAATTAAGACTTTTAGGCGGGCAAAATTAATTGCGTCTACTGATTTCCCGCTAATGTGAGAGATAATCATGGCACGGATCTTTAGTGATTATCGAGCAGTGAGCAAATCTCCAGATACAATCATTGTGATTATCTTTTCTAAAAATACTTTAGGTTACAGTACCATAGCTATACTCCATTGTGCACATCTCAAACTTGCAAAAAAAAAAACAGAGGTCGATATGGAAAGTAATGTAGAAGAAAGATTGTTGTCAATATTCGGACCCGACGATGAGTTTACAAACGATGCATCAGATGCAAATAATGATGTCAATGAAGAGAGTGACGATGCACAATATGTGGAAGACACTGGAGAAGCAGCAGATGAAGAGTTTGGGGAAGAAATGGAATATGATGAGGAAATTATGAATGAAGGTCCGTAAAGAAACATGGAATTTGAGAGTAAGGAAACGCTCTTCGCATCTTACCAAGCTTATACAAAGAGTAAAGGTTTTAGTGTCATTATTAGGATTGCTCGGAAAGTGCACGAGTGTGATGATCCAAAGTATCTTGTGATTTCCTGTGATAGATCACGCAATGGAGGAGAAGTGAAAAAATCTACCAAACGAGTGAATTGTCCAGCCCGAGTGAATGCTATAAAACAAGATAATGGTTGCTGGAGGGTGTCCACTGTCTACTCACATCATAATCATGATCTTGAACCACATATGTCTATTTTCATGCCGGCTCATAGGAGTTTGTCAGTAAATATGAAGAGACAATTGAAAGGAAACGACATTGCCGGTTTGAGAGTGTGTAAGAATGTGAGGTTGTTAGAAGTTCAAGCCGGCGGGCCTCAGAATTTAGGTTGTATCGCCAGAGATTGCAGAAATTTCATTGACAAGAGGAGAATATTGAGACTTGGTGATGGAGATACTGAAGCCATTCGTACACTTTTCATGAGGTTGCAGCAGAAGGATAGGAGCTTTTTTCATTTAATGGATATAGATGATAAATGGAGGCTTCGAAACGTTATGTGGATCCATCCTAGGAGCAAAGCTGCTTATGAAGATTTTCATGATGTTATCAGCTTCGACACAACCTATCTTGTGAATCAGTATCAGATGCCTTTTGCAACTATGGTCGGGGTTAATCATCATAATCAGTCTATATTGTTAGGTTGTGCGTTGTTGTCACACGAAGATGTAGATTCATTCAAGTGGCTGTTCACCAATTGGTTGGAAGCTATGGGAGGTATTCATCCAAGGGCAATTCTAACAGATCAATGTGGTAGTATAAAAATTGTGGTGAGGGAAGTGATGCCCGACACCATCCACCGATATTGCTTGTGGCATATTGTGTCGAAGTGTGCTCAGAAGTTTAAGGCGGAAACTAATTTTTACAAGGCAGTTAAAGAGTTCAATTATATGGTATATGACAGCCTCACAATAGGTGAATTTGAGGATAGGTGGGCTAAATTCTTAGTTGATCACAAACTCCAAAATAATAGGTGGCTGAGAGATTTATATGTTGAAAGGCAAAGTTGGGTTCATGTTTATCTAAATCACACATTTTGGGCTGGTATGGTGTCAACGCAAAGGAGTGAATCCATGCATGCTTTCTTTGATGGGTACATCACTTCAAGAAGTACGCTGAAGATTTTCGTGGAACAATATGAAATTGCAATTGGAGATAAGATTCACAGAGAAATACAAGCTGACTATGAGTCGAAGTGCAAGCTTAGAAAATGCATTTCATCTTTCAAGTGGGAGCAGCAATTTAGAGATGCATACACCAATAATATTTTTCAGTTACTGCAGAAAGAGATAATGCTAATGTTGCATTGCAACGTTAAGCAACTAGTTATCAATGTTGTGGGCATTGAAGTGTATGAAGTTTTAGAAAAAAGTGCTGATGTCAACTGGCAGTGCACATATACAGTTGAGTGTAGGCCGAATGGAGAGTATTTCGAATGCAACTGTCGAAAGTTTGAGTCTAAGAGAATCCTATGTTGTCATATATTGAAGGTTCTAGTGGTGAAAGATGTTGGCTTTGTGAATGAGAGGTATGTACTGAGAAGGTGGCGTAAGGACGTCTACAGACGCCATTCGAGCATATTTTTTACCGGTGGATATCCGCATATGACAGAAGAGTACAAGAGATTCCAGGATGTGGAACAAGCTTTTGTTGAATGTACTGATATGGCTTATCAATGTCCAGAAAAGATGAAGTTCATAAAACAAAGATGCGAAGATATGAAAGCTGAGCTAACAAACTGGGCACCAACAATTTTTGTGAGTGGTTCCTCTGGAACGACAGAGGATGCTAGTACTCAACCTGGTACTTTGTTGAATCCACCGATAATTAAAAGGAGAGGAAGACCAGTAGTTAACAGAATGCAATCTACAGCAGAAAAACTTAGGAGAGGCACAATTTCAAGTGGAGGAAGATGAGCAAACTCTAATGGAGGAAGATGAACAAATTCTAATGGAGGAAGAAGAGCCAGTGCTTTGATTGCAAGAGGTAGAGGTAGAGGTTGAAGAGGCAGTTTGAATCAGCAGGAGGAGCAAGTGGTCGGGACATAAGAAAGTACTTGTTTGTAGCATTATGTTAGGATTTTCATCGAACAATTTGTGGTTGGTTTTTTTAGAGATCGTTTCATAGAGAACATTTATCGAGCACTTAGTGTGCGTTGTATTTGTGAAGAAAGTTAACAAAAGTTTTTAGAAAGACTACAAAGTATGCGTCTTTTCTTAAAGATTGTTTCACAGAGGACTTTTAATGAAGGGTTAGCGTGCGGTTTTTTTTTGGGGGGAAAAGCTTCATTAGAGTTTTGAGCACAAAGTATGCGTTTTTTACCAAATTGTTTCACAGAGAACATTTATCGAGCACTTAGTGTGCGTTTTTTAGAGATTGTTTCACAGCGATCTTTTATCGAGCACTTAGAGTGCGTTTTTTTGAGATTGTTTCACAGAGATCTTTTATCGAGCACTTACAGTGCGTTTTTTTGAGATTGTTTCACAGAGATCTTTTATCGAGCACTTAGTATGCGTTTTTTATAGATTGTTTCACAGAGACAAAATCATCTTAGATGAAAGAGAATCCCAAAGACTTAATACAGGAATTAAAAATCTTGTTTAACCTTCTCAAAATCCCAAAACAGAAACCAGAAACAGATAATAATCATCTTAGAAATGAACAGAATCCCAAAGACTTAATGCAGAGACATTTGATATTGTTTAATCTTCTCAAAATCCCAAAACAAAAGTCAGAAACAGATAATAATCATCTTAGTCTAAAGAGATAACAGAAACATATAACAAGGTATGGAATCAAAAGGGGATCCCAAAGACATAATCCATAAACAGTCAAGGATTAACCCAAAATATAAGTTCAGTGGCATATAATAACATCCAAAATACATCTAGTGCAGAGGTTAGAACATGACATTAAAACCATAAGAAACTATAACTAAATTACTAGTCATCAAGATCAAGCCTAACCATATCAGTTTTAGTAACAATGAAAACATCTACACTACGAGTAATTCCACCGTATTTTTCAATCCGCAGAACATCACCATGCTTGATACCAAGATATTGAACTACATCATTCCACCCTTTTTTGAAGCGGATCATGACATTCTTATTCTTCTTCGAAGTAAGCTCGCGGTATTCATATTCAACTTTCCATTCTTGAAAACCATAAAATGTACGTATTTTAATCATCTTAGATGATGTGCCAAGGATGTCGCTAGCATGCTTTGGCAAATACTACGAAAAAAAAATCACAATTAGAATACCTTTTTTTATCAACAACTAATACAAATGGGTAATCAAATTTTGAAATCATATTATAATTTACACAATATCAAATTTTACCATTCGATTAATATACTCGGCCGAGTAGCACTGCACATTAAAACCATAGCCGTCACCTGAGGAAATAATGAGGGAGCAGTCATTGTTGGAGAATTAAACAATAGAGAATGTCAGAAACAAAGTGTATTAACAAATTGTAATGATCTTAATAGTTTCTTCCAAAGTTCATCCCTCTCGCCCCAGTCGGATCTGACATTGTTAAATATTTCCTGAAAAAGAACACAAACAGGATACAGAGAATATAGAGAATATGGATAGATATATAATGGTGGTGAGAAGCAGATTCTAAAATATACGATTAATGTAAAGATAGATTAGGAAGCAACTACCTATATCAAACGGGTATTAATTACATGCCTTAAAAAGTGTATTGGTCCCTGCCAATCAAAAAGCCCTAAAAATATTACAGAATCCCAAAAGATAAATAAAAAAAGATTCTAATATCTTAATAGATAGTTGTTAGGCCACGCAGCCTCAGACGCTAGCTTCGGTTTGCCAATCCACCTATATTGAGCACCATCAAAACACTCCCTGTATCAGTCCAGATCGAGTCGCTCAGCCTTCTTAATGTCGAAAACATACCGGAGCAGCATCTCCTATATTAAAACATTTTATTAGATTTAACAGGAATTATCATAAACGGTTTGTAGCAAAACTTACTTCCTCATGCAACTGACGATCATAAACGGCGCCCGGAAGCCTTCTCATCCAGACAACATCCTTAAAACGCTCTTTTAGATCTTGCATTTTTTCCACAAGTTGAGAGAGAACAAAACACTTCTTGAACCCATACCAAAAAAACTGGGACGCACTGAGAAAGAAGTCACGGACTTGTGCATCATTAGAAATATCCATTACCTCCGATTCATCGATCCAGAGATGCAGAAGGCACTGCTCATCGAGTTGATCCCAAGCTTGATTCATCATGACTGTGAAGGAATTGTGAAGACGGTGAAGACTTTAATTGGAAGAGTGTGGAAGGAAGAAAAACGACTTTGATTGACCTTTGCTGTATGCCTGTAATTATGATACAAAATATCAACGGTTGCTATTCTACATTGAAACTCGATTAATGGTAGGCAGTAAATCAATGGTTGATTTAGAGTTGATAATGGCGTATTCAGGAAACCATTGAATGTACTTCCATCAAAAGTAGAGCTAATCTAGGGCTTACCGTGTGTGGAACCATCTGTAATGATTATTGCATTGGGAACACAGAGAGGCGAGCGGTTTATAATATAAAATTGAAGAGTCGAGCAGTTTAGGGTTTGAAAGGTCGTGTCTTTTAATTACAACTTCACTATTCAATTATATTCACGATTTTCAATTAAAATTATCATTTTCTTAGAATTCTTATATAGTTTCAAAATTTTAAATCCGTATCTTGTATTTTTTGTTTTTCATAAAAAAATGATTCTGAATTATAATTCTCTTAGAAATGTTATAAGCTTACGGTTATATTCACGAGTTTCAGCTAAAATTTCTAATTTTAGGGGAATTGTTAAATATTTTCATATTTTAAATTGCCATTTTTTTTTGTTTTCCCGAATAATAAAATATTATTTAAAATTTTATTAGAATTGTTATATAGTCTCAAATTGATATTCACTATTTTTAATTAAAAATTATATTATTCTTAGAATTGTTAGATATTTTCAATTTTTTAATTCAAACATGTAGTATTTTCAATTTTCAATTTAAAGTGTGTTGGTTATTAGTCATTTCATGCTTTAAAATTAACTTATATTTATAAGATAGTTGTGGCTTCAACATATCCATCAAAAGCAAACAAAAAATTAAAAAGTGCAGATTCTCAAACTTCAAATTCTAGCTCTAGAATAGCTATGGTTTGGTCCAAAATTGACGAGACAGTCTTCGTTAGTTTCTTACGGTTAATAGTAGGGTACGTTGATCTTTTCCACACAATATGCGCTGCAGAGATGCTGTGCCTACTTGCGAAAATGATGTCCAGGGCTCGAGATCGTCAGTTTAGTAACGTTGATCTGGTTATGAAATTGAAGGAATTGAAAGAGATTTTTGACCATTTCGAAAACTTCAAGAGGTTGCCCGGAATCAAATACGATGACGAAAGTAACATTGTCACGGCCACTAATGTTTATTTCAGCCAGTTCAACGATTCTGAGAATGTAAGCTTACAAATCATTCTATAAGTTCGATGTAAATTATTATTATTATTATTATCAAATGAATTTTATAAAAGAAAACCCAAAAAAATCCTAAAAGTCCCAGATATCACATGTCGATAACTCAGGGGACCGGAGCCTCATTAAAACCCATATGGAAAACCCATGGAAGGAAAAACCATGTGGGAAAAAGAGTACTCCTCTATACAAAATGAAAATAACCACGAGAATGAAAATCCTCTAAAACAATAGTAGAAATACAAGGAATATCATGAAACCAAAAACCAGAAACAAGAGAAGGGGAAGATAAAATATCAGCTACCCTATTTCCTTCTCTATAAACATGCGAAGCACAAAAATGAATACTATCAATATAATCCAAAGCCGCACGCCAGCGAGCCTTGATAACCCAAGGAACCTGCAAGCTTCGAGTCTTGAGAAGAGATACCACATAGACGGAATCTGCCTCCAGCCAAATAAAGTCTAGAGACAGTATTCTTGCCCACTCCAATGCCACCAAAACCGCATGAACCTCTGCCAGGAAAGCAAAACCAATTCCTTCTTCAGTATGAAAACACCCACAAACAGAGCCGTCCGATCTCCGAAACACCCATCCCGTAAACATTTTTCCAGGAGCACCTAAAGCCGAACCATCCGTATTAATCTTAATCCAACCCGGGGGAGGCGGCAACCAAGAAACCGAAATAGCCGACTTTAAAGGAGGTGGCCGCGGCTTAATTCCAAGAGTCCTCAAAATGATCAAATCCTCAACATCATTTTTCATATGCCCTTTCTTACCAACCATATAATCCACTTCCCGCAAAGCAACACAAACCACATTAATCAGAATCAAAGGGGTTGGAATCAAGTCATCATAAATCACCTTATTTCTAAAGGTCCAAATAGCCCAAACGACCGTAACAACCGCCAGCCTCCATAATACCGAAACTTGGGAACTAAAAGCAAAGTTCATAAACTGAGTGAAAGCTTGATGGAAAGAAGCTGCACTCACGTCCTGAATATGAAACATATCAAACACCCAACGCCACACCAGCTTTGTCAACGTGCAGTCCCAAAATAAATGGTCCGTTGTTTCGTTAGCATCACGGTACATAACATAAATAGAAGGCCCAACAAATGCATGCAACTTATCCATGGTAGACAACCGAGAAAGAAGTAACCTCCAAACAACAAGAGATCGACGAACGGGAATTAAAGAATTCCATATCCAAACACCCCATTTGACCGTAGGGAACCGAACCCTCGTATGAAGCCGAGCAACCTTGGCCGACACATCTCCAAGCAACGATTTTGACCAAAGACGTTCATCATCACCAGTGATAATCGGAACACGACGTATATCCATCCAAATATCTGGATAAGCCAAAATAAAAGATGCCGTAACTCTCCAAATACCATCCACCAAAAAATCTCCTACCTTATCCGTAAGGGTTCTATGCGCCTCAACTGGAATTTTTAATTTGTCAACAATGGAATAACCTAGCCAATTATCGTGCCAAAAGTTAGTAGATGAACCCGTCCCCACGATACACATAGAATCATGCAAAAGAGAGGTGGTATGCTCTCGAATTCCAGGCCAAATAGAAGAGTACGACACACGCTTAGCCATGCAAAGAGAATTGAAAAACCGAGTACGCATAAGCTTAAATACCGAGGAATCCGACACCATATATTTCCAAGCAAGCCTCATTAGAAGACCACGATTGAGATCCTTAAACGAAGAAAGACCAATGCCTCCCTCCTCAAACATCGCACACGTACGAGCCCAGCTGACCGCAGTATACGAGCGAACATTAACATCTCCTTTCCACAAAAAATTCCTCATAGCCGTGTCTAACTTTTGAACCAGGGAAACAGGCCATTCATAAACCATCATAGAATGTATAGCTGAACTTACGATCACCGATTTGAGAAGGCACAAACGGCCGGCCATAGAAATAACTTGTCCATTCCAGCGGTCAAATTTCAACAAAATTTTATCCGCTAAACGCCTCATATGCAACACCTTTGGAATACCTTGAAAAATTGGAACACCAAGATAATCCGTTGGAAAGGATCCCACAGTAAATCCCAGCTTGGCCGAAAGCAACTTTTTCACCCTTGGCTTTGCACCAACACCATAAAACACCTTCGATTTTTGACGACTACAAACCTGACCGGAGACTTGCGCATATAGGTTCAAAATTTTACGAATTACACGAACATTCGAACGAGTAGCTTGGCAAAATAAAAACACGTCATCAGTATAAAAAATGTGTGTCGGAAAATTCTCACCCCTAGCAAACGACATCGGCAACAACATTTTCTTCAAAACCTCAGACATGATGAGATAATGAAGTAAATCCTCGGCAATTCCAAATAGAAGAGGAGAAAGAGGATCTCCTTGATGAACTCCACGACTACAAGCGAAATATCCATGAGGTAACCCATTCACCAGAATCGAGAGCCTAGCCGACGAGAGAATTGAAGAAATCCAATCACAGAATTTGGAAGGAAATCCAAACTTCTCCAACACCCATCTAAGGAACAACCAATCCATAGTATCAAAGGCCTTGGTAATGTCCAGCTTTAAAGCCATGTTACGTCCCTCATGAGTTCTATTCAAAGCATTTACCCCCTCCGAAGCTAAAACAATTGCATCATGAATTTGACGCCCCTGGATAAATCCATATTGATTAGAAGATACCAAACGTGACGCCACAACATTAAGACGATTGGCCAGAATTTTAGTAAAAATCTTAAAAAAGAAATTACTTAATGCAATCGGTCGAAATTCCTCAACAAATAACGCCCGCTCTTTCTTAGGAATAAGAACAAGAAAACTAGAGTTCAAGCCCGGAGGGAGGGCGCCATATTCGAAAAATTCCAAAATGGCTTTATAAATATCTGAAGCAATAATATCCCAGGCAACATGAAAGAACCTTCCCGTATATCCATCCGGACCTGCCGCGCTATTACCATCAAGCTCAAAAACGGCCCTTTTCACCTCATCAAAAGATGGATTGTCAATGAGCAAATGAGATTGCCGATCATTAATGAGAGTAGAGATATAATCCTCCACAATTCCAAAGTCAATATTTCCTGTAGAAGAAGTAGAAAAAAGTGCTTCAAAATAACTCACCATGTGGCGAGAAATTTGATCGGCATCATGAACAAGCTCCCCTTCTATAGATAAAGCCTCAATAGATACTTTAGCACAACGACGACGTAAAGCCTCATGAAAAAATTTTGTATTTCGATCTCCGTTATTCAGCCAATCAATTCTACTTTGTTGCTGCATGTGAGACGACTTCACTAACAGAAGGCCATTAATTTCAGCTTGAATGGCAATTTCCTCATTCAATCGCTCATCATTATATCCATGCAAAGATATTTCTTCTTGCGTCTCACCCAATCTAGCTTGAAGAATACCAATCTTCGAATTGAAATTACCAAAACAATCAACATTCCATTTTTTGAGAACATTTTTAAGCCTTTTTAATTTAAGCATAACTCTCCGAATACAACTGCGAGAATCAACATCCATCGCCCAAGATTCCCGAATCAAGTCCAAAAAAGATTCATGTCCGGTCCACATATTCCAAAATCTGAACGGCCTCGGTCCAGAATGAGAGTGATTTTTACAAACCACCACAAGGGGAGAATGATCCGAGCACAACCTAGGTAACAAAGTTGCCGAGATCGAGTCCCAACCATTCTGAAAATCCTCTGACATCAAAGCACGATCAAGTTTACTTTCGGTAAGCTCAGGAAATTTACGTCGACTCGACCAAGAAAAAAATAAACCATTACTATCAATCTCCATAATATCCAAACTCCCAATAAAATCATTAAAATCCTTACATGCTTGAATAGAAGGCTTCGATTTACCTTTTCTCTCATGCGCACCACGAATAGCATTAAAATCTCCCAAGATAATAAAATTCCCCGACAGAATACTCAAATCATTCCATAAGCTACGCCGCAGCATATACAAAGAAGCACCATGCACAACCGCTACAATGCCAGAAAAACTTTTGAAATTAATTTTTAACAAAACATATTGATCCGAAGCAAAAAGAACTGCAGCATCTACCGAAGCTCCGACAAACACCCAAATATTCGAACACCTTCTACCTCTATCATTTTGAAAGATTGGCACCAAATTCATCGATTTCCAATAGTTAGAAGAAATCTTATTAAACCTAGCACGAGGCTCAATAATTCCGAGAACTTCAGGATTGAAAACCTGAATGTGATTACGCAAAATATTCCTGGATACCTCAATACCTATCCCACAAATATTCCACGTAAGAATATTCATCAAGAATTATTAAAATCACACAAGCGAGTATCCTCACTTGTATTTGTTCCATCTTTCTTCAAATTCGCCACTTTATCCATATTTATCAAAGCACGAGAATTAGGAACATGAACCTCATAAGGCGCCAAGTTATCAACAGAATCAGTAGATTTAGCATTTAATCGACCCGATCGCCTTAGTTCATCAACAGGTGGAATTATACGTTTCGCATACGTACGCTTAGAAGGTACTGAGGAAGAAGGGTCGTCCTTTCCAAAAGGAACACCTGAATTATCATGCTTATCAGCCCTAGCATGGTCCTCTACATCATCAGCACTCGGTTGATCATCCAAAGAGTCAGCCACCGATTGATCCACAACTTCAACATTCGTGATAGAGCTAGCATGCACCACACTATCCTTATTGGAAATATCTGGTCCATCCAAATCCACCCTATCCAAGGAATCAGCCACCAATTGATCCTCAACCATTACATTATTTTCTAAATGACAAACATCATCCTCTCGTATGCTTTTATTTCCCGAAGTCACCTGATCATGCACAAAAAATCCCTCCTCGGTCCTTTTCATCTGGACTTCACCATCAACCGAAACCACATGCTGAGAAATTTGCATTAAAATATCAAACGCATTTGACACAGGGATATCATTCCTTTCACCAGTCTGATCAACATTAACGTTCAATTTATCCACCGCATTATGCCCCGCAGAGTTACCAAAAGACTTCATAACCCATTCTTTTGTTGATCCAACTGACTTCTTCCTATGCAGATCCTCTCTAGACTTCGCACCCTCAACCTGATCATCTCCAGATTTTCCCCCCGATCTCCTACACTTATTAGAGGCATTCCCAACCATCTGGCACTCACTACAAAAAAGAGGCAAGTTCACATAATGAATATCAACAAAGAACGAGGCTTCCCCTCTATCAATCATAACCGAAACTTGTAGAATTTGAGACATATCAACTTCAACTAACACCCGCGCATAATGTCCCACAATTCCATGCATCGAATTTCCGTCAATCTTCAAAGGAGTTCCCACAGATCGTGCAATTCCAACAAGCACTTCCGGATGCCAATATTCAATAGGGAGATTATACATACGAATCCATACTTGAGCGAACGTCGACTTGAGCTTGTGCGGTGTAAAATCGGGAACCTAATCCCTAATTCTTAGAAAACCAGGCTTCAAATTCCACGATTGAAATTGTCGGACCTTGTGTTGATCCGCCGCACACGTGAATTTTAATGTGAAATAACCCTTACCCAAAGATATCAGATTCCAATCACCCTTCGGCATCCATAACTTCTGCAATTTCTCTTTCAACATGACTGCGGAGAGCGGACGTTCACCCTTGATCATTATCAATCTTCCAATCAAAGAAAATTGAAACAGCCCTAATTGCGATTGATACAAATCATCCGGTATTGAAATAGAAGAGAAATCGCCTCTTTTAATTGGCTGAATTCGTGAAAGCGACGTAGTAAATACATCTGGAAACTTATCAAAAGAAGATTGAGCCACTGCCGATGCATAAGATTTGCCATGCACAGTAGCATACTCCGATGGTGGAGGATTCGCCGAATTAGGGTTTTTTGAAAAATTATCATGCATGAGGGATTCTCCTAATACTCGTGAGGAATTATTAGGGGGATTTTTATCCAATCCTCGTGAGGAGGGATCAGACGAATTAGGATGACCGGAAATAGGCCGGCCGTCGACGGAGGAAGGTAGCATAATTAACGGCGGTGAGAAGAAAAAGAGGAGAGAGAAGAGAGCATTTTTTTTTCTCTAATTTCCCTATTCTTATATAATTCAATTGAAACACTATTATTATTATTATTATTATTATTATTATTATTATTATTATTATAACAAAATTTTTTAAATCTCATTTTATATCTTAACTAGGAGTGTTCGATGCACAAAGAATTCAGACTAAGTGGAATGGATGAGTACCGCGCAGTTCATGAGATTGTTTTAGTAGGAGGTGTTGTGGCGCTTGATTTTGAAGCTCTTGACAAGAGGGTAGATTGTTAGAGACAATCATTGTACAATACAGTTTGTGGTCTAATGATATTTAATTTGGTTCCAAACACCTAAATGTTTGATTTTTTTTGTGCAAAATATAATGTTAGATTTCTCTCTAAAAAAAATATAATCTTGTTGGAAAAATAACATAACCATAAGTTAAGATAGAAATAAAAACCATCAGATACATTAATAAACAAAAAAAAACCATAAACATTACATATAAACATAAAAAAAACATGAACATTACATATAATTCATTAAAATTTACATAAGCATTGAAAAAAAGTAGAAAGGAAAAAAAAACACAGAAACGTCAAATCCACTCCCAAGCTTCAAGCTTGATAGTATCCGGATGTTTTTCGACATACAAATGAAACCACAAGGAATCTGCAGAGTTCCTTTCAAATTTCAGCTTATCCCCTTGCCCGATCCTGAAAAAATCCACCACCTCACTCCAACCTTCAGTGATTCGGCAGATTGGATGGTTCGTCGGCAAGATATTATGGTACTCATATTGGCAGTCAAACTCCCAACCTGATTTTTCAGCCTCTATAGTTATTCACTTGGACTCTCGACTGATGATATCTAGTGCCACCGATGGCAATGACTTCAAACCAATAAAAAACACTGTATTAGAAAACCATAACCCTAAATACATATATCTTGTTACATCGATCGAAAAACTTACCAAACGGGTATGGAATTCGGTCATTTTGCAGCAAATCTTGAACTGAGTTGGGATGATAAAGCCATCGCCGCACTCAACCTCTTCATAGATGTTCCCAGCAAGCTTCTTTCTTCTCTTGGTCACTGACCTTGTTACTCGGCTACAGGATTCCATAATCTCTGATATTTTTTTTTGGTTTCTTTTAGTGCAAATTTAGAGAGTTAATTTAAGAGTCATTAATGGAGAGTTGAAAATTTAATGTGAAAGTCGACTGGGTTGGTTCAGCTCATTAATTGCTACACGATTCCAAATGAGAGGTTGCAGCAATTGCCTTTTGCGTGTGCCAAATCTCTTAGAGATTTAGGTGGATCAAATCAGTACTCAATTGTACTAAAAAAAAACTCTACTCAATTAAAATTCCCATCCAACGATTGGTCCTTTTGGGCGGTCAATAAAATAGATTTTCCAAACTTTCGAAAATTATATCATAATTTCAATATTAAAATTTCAAAAGTTATGATATTGTTTAAATTATAATATGATTTCAAAAATTCGAAGGAAAAATTATGATATTTGATGTTTATTAGTGGTGTTCCAAACCCTCGCTCTTGCCTTTGCCCTCTTACCCTTCCGGCCTTGCCCTTTGTATGCCCTTGATATTATGAAGAAAGTTTTAGTGATCAATAATTCTGAGAATTCTTATAATTTCAGAAATTCTTACTAGTGGTGTGATCTTATAAGAGTGCATGCATGGACTTTAATTTCAAAAATCTTACTAGTGGTGTGATCTTATACTAATTTGTGAACTATGACTCTTATGGTGGTATAAGAGTGCATGCATGGACTTTAATTTCAAAAATCTTACTAGTGGTGTGATCTTATACTAATTTGTGAACTATGACTCTTATGGTGGTATAAGAGTGCATGCATGGACTTTAATTTCAAAAATTTTACTAGCGGTGTGATCTTATACTAATTTGTGAACTATGGCTCTTATGGTGGTATAAGAGTGCATGCATGGACTTTAATTTCAAAAATCTTACTAGTGGTGTGATCTTATACTAATTTGTGAACTATGACTCTTATGGTGGTATAAGAGTGCATGCATGGACTTTAATTTCAAAAATCTTACTAGTGGTGTGATCTTATACTAATTTGTGAACTATGACTCTTATGGTGGTATAAGAGTGCATGCATGGACTTTAATTTCAAAAATCTTACTAGTGGTGTGATCTTATAATAATTTGTGAATTATGACTTTTATGGTGGTATAAGAGTGCATGCATGGACTTTAATTTCAAAAATCTTACTAGTGGTGTGATCTTATACTAATTTGTGAACTATGACTCTTATGGTGGTATAAGAGTGCATGCATGGACTTTAATTTCAAAAATCTTACTAGTGGTGTGATCTTATACTAATTTGTGAGCTATGATTCTTATGGTGGTATAAGAGTGCATGCATGGACTTTAATTTCAAAAATCTTACAAGTGGTGTGATCTTATACTAATTTGTAAACTATGACTCTTATGGTGGTATAAGAGTGTATGCACGGACTTTAATTTCAAAAATCTTACTAGTGGTGTGATCTTATACTAATTTGTGAACTATGATTCTTATGGTGGTATAAGAGTGCATGCATGGACTTTAATCTCAAAATTCTTACTAGTGTTGTGATCTTATACTAATTTGTGAACTATGATTCTTATGGTGGTATAAGAGTGCATGCATGGACTTTAATTTCAAAAATCTTACTAGTGGTGTGATGATCTTATATTATTAGGTTTTGTGAGCTATGATTCTTAAAATTTCGATTTCATAGAATTCTTAGATGTTTTCAGATTTTTAATTCTTAAACATAATTTTCTTAGAATTCTTATAAATTTTCAGATTTTGATTTCTCTTAGAATTCTTAGAATTTAATTTTGAATTCTTACGATTTGTAAATAAGATTTTTAATTCTTAAATTTATTTTTCTTAGAATTCTTAGATATTTTTAGATTTTGATTTCTCTTGGAATTCTTAGAATTCAATTTTGAATTCTTACAATTTGTAAATAAGAATTTTAATTCTTAAATTTATTTTTCTTATAATTCTTAGATATTTTCAATTTTAATTACTGGATATATAATTAGAACGTAATTTTTTTACACAAATCTAGGAGATTGCTCTATTAATATTTAGCCGTAAGATTTACACAAATCTTAGAAAAGATTTGTATTAGTTAATTTTTTGGTCTTAAGATTCTCGAGATTTGTAGAACCATATCTTCCGAAAAAAAGATTTGAAAATATTTTTTCCCTATGCACTCTCATTTAGGGTTTCATGGGGAAATTAATCTCATTAAGCTAGCACTCACTATAAATACACTACAATTCACAAAGTCTTTTTCCTCACTTTACCATCTGCTACCTAAACACCATTCGCCTCTATCTTCTCAAATAATTTTCAATGGCCGAAAAAACCCTCATCAAGAAGTTTACTCCGACAAAGAAATTCACACCCACAAAAGGCGTTTAATCTTCATAATGGACGATCCCTCCTTCTCCTCGTAGTCTCGAAATACTCTATCGAAATCTCCGTGAAGAACACAATACCATGAAGGCGAAGATTGGCCATTTATTTGGTCATATGCTTGGAAGTTTGGATGATAAGTGCATGAGTGATATGTTGCTAGAAAAATTTCCCCTCACAAAGTTGTATGAGTGTTATCTCGATCTCAAGACGTTAAGCAATGATGATGAGGGAACTTCCAACCCTGTTCCTATTATTGTGATTCCAGACTCATCTTCAAGCGATGTTTAATTAGTTCTACTAGTTTTAATTTCCAGCATATGATTAGTTTATATGCATTTTAATTTCCAGTTTCTATGTAGACCAGTTTGGTCAATTTCAGGGTTAACCGTTTAATCTATGAATATTTAAGTTTATCTAATGATGTTATGCTTTCTCTTGTGTTCAATTTTGTTCTCATTTATCTTGTTCAAGATTATTCCAATAGAATAGATAATAAATTTATAAACTAGCTTAAAATGAATTTATTCCAATATGCAAAATAAACTAATTTTTTCCTTTTATCTAAACTGAACTTGATCGATTATGGTAAATAAAATGTTTTTTTCTCCTTTATTTAAACTGATAAGATTAGTCGAATAAGCTCATTGAATTTTTACTTGCATATAATTCAGTCTATCTTTATTGATTTTACTTTAGTCCAATAAGCTCATTGAATTTTTTACTGGAAAAATAATTCAGTCTATCTTTTTTTTTAATCATTTATTAAATTGTAAATGAACTACTTTTGAATACAATATTGCAACTTAATTATTATAATCTACACAAGAAAACACTTAACTGATCCTAAACAAAAAAAAAAAAGATGAACACATTATTACAATAGCAAAACACAACAATGAACATTGAAATCAAGATTCCACAAATAAAATATCATTCATGTATTTAATCAATGCTTAACAGCTCGATTTTAACTAATAATGTTAACTAATAAGATTGAAATAAAAATTCCCACGACAACACCGAACATAAACATCTTTACACCGTAAATTTTTGTATTCACAACTTCACAAGTGACGTCCAAGCCAGCATCTTTCTTCTTCTCTTCAGTAACCGAATTAATATGGTACTTGCTTAGTTCAACAGCAAAATCCACTCCATGTTCGATACTCGAAATTTCATCTTCATAATTAGTGGACTGAAAATACATATCGTACGCCTTTGTCGCTTCCTCTTCTGTTGGAAAAGACTTATACAAGCTTCCCCTACAACCGAGCACATATGGTGCACATTTCTCCCAACCAGAAAAAATTCCAATTCGTATACCTTGGAATACAACATAAAACTTCTTCTCCTTGAGCTTTCTACCTTTGAGTTCTATACTTAGTTATTTGGCTGAAATTAGCATGTGTATGAAAGATTAATGATAGTTTCAAAGTTATCTTTATTTGGCCAAAAATTTTATTATTGATGTGTATTTGTGATTAAAATGGTAGTTTCAATGTTATCTTTATTGGGAATAGAATTTGTAATTATTAATGAGAGATTTGGTTTTCAAATTTTGAATTTCGAATTTATTTGGCTAATCTCTCTCCTAAATGGGCGGGAAGGGTACTAATGTAAACACACTTATTCCACTAATTACATTAATTAATGTTTTATTTAATACTATTATACAATTACTATTATACCATTTTCTGGTTGGCCAGATTCTGGCCGAGTAGCTTTACCGAATGCGAATAGCCTAATATATTCGCCCATATTCCCAACAGTATGCTGGGTTCTATAAATCATCTCGAAATCCTGTACATGTCTCTGTGGATCTTTTACAATCTGAAAATTTCGCTAATAAAATAGTCAAGTCATCTCAAATATTTCCTTGGGCCCATAATATTAAAAAAAAACTTAATTTTAATTTTAGTAATAAGTTTCAAAATGTTAGCATATTAAAATTATATTTTGATAAGGTAAAATTATATTTTGATGTCTATATTTTGGGCACTTTTTCAAAATAGCCAACATTTTCAAAATTAATAAAATAGAACCGACCTTTTAAAAAAATTTGCAACTCTAACATTTTATTGACCCTAAATTTAATGTAATTGATTGTTTTTAACATTTATATTTCCTTAACTGGGTAAAAAAAATTATCCAATCAAAAATATTAATACAGTAAATCACGTACAATTTTTAGGTCGTAAAATTGATTAGAAATTAGATTTGTATTTTTTTTAAAAAAAAGTGGGTGATGTTTCATTAATTTTGAAAAAGAACACAAAATGTAGGTATTAAAATGTAATTTCCTCTTTTGACAAAAAAGAAAAAAAATCAAACTACTTTATTTATATTGTTGTCATCCCAATACACCCTCAATTTAATGTGGAAGAAAGAGATATGGATGAGATATTTAATATTTTTATTTATTAAAAAATGATACATTATTTCTTTTTGGGGCCCTCTAAATTTTTGGGTCCTGTGCCATTTAGCCGGCCATGAAAATAGTACACGAGAGATTAGTGGACATCAATTATTGAAAAGGAGAATAGGAAATATAAACACGACCAAATGTTATGTTTTATGATTATAAATATTTTTTATTTAAAATACTTATTTATGAATAATGTTTTTATTGGCCATTCATTTTATTTGTCAATCTCATTGTGTCAAACATCATAAAATGGTATTTCCTTCCAATTCGAATTTGTTGTTATTGCTGCAACTATAATATTTTTAATAAATGTCTATTCATATTTCAAATAACATATCGATGGTGAGAATGATAATATACTATTAATTATTTTTTATTATATAATTCTAAATTAAATTAATATATTTTATTAATATTTTTCAATTTTAATTTGAATATAAGAGACATGGCAACATTTTAATACATTTAAAAATATTTACATTTACATATCGCATAACTACTACTTATCAAAACGTGTTGCTTAACATTTATAATTTATGATAAATATACATGATCAATGATAAATAGATGAAAATTTTGTAACGATGTAGTTCAAAAAAAAAAAAGTAGAATATAATTCAAAATGCCTTATACATTATTGCTAAGCAAATAACTTCTGAGAAATGTATTCACATAATAATTTAAGTATTATATTTCATATGTATTTTTTCATATATAGTATTTTACCAATATATTGTATCAATATAAAAATAAGAAATTTCGTATATAATATAATTAACTTTGAAATTGATGCATTAAAACTGTTATTGAATTTATATAATATTTTCAAAATATAATCAACATATCTTATTAGATTTTTATAAAAAAAACACTAAAAGTACAATAATAACTTATCTCTTCTTCTTTTTTTAAGTTGGGGAGAGAGAGCAGTCAATTTTGAATTGATCAATAAAGTTTTTAAAATGTATCAAAATGAATCATCCATTAGTCCATAAACTAATGTCCATTAATGTCCGTTAATAATGCGACTAACGACCATAATAAGTTATATTTTAAGATATTTGGATTTGTGTTTGCTCAAGAAATCTCCAAATTGAAGAATTTAACATATGGACCCATTATTCGAATTCTTGACTAATTAATGCTTCGATCCATAATTGAAGCATGGTGGCGATGTGCAGAAGTTCTTGCAATGTTTTCCACGTGAACACGGGTGACACTGTTGCGAGTAATGGCGGCGGCATATTGATCTTGCATGGAGAAGACATTGAGGGAGCACCATCTTACCTCAGCGAGCTCGAGTTCAAGAAGGTCCGAAGTCATCTTCTCAACTTGGAGTACCAAGGGTGTTGCGAGTAGGAGAAATTTAGTAGAGAGTAGATTTTATGGCCTTGACACGCCGTCATTTAGCTTGCAAAATTACACCTAAGGGCGTAACCTGGTAGATGCTTGAATGTGCCTCCAGTGGCTAGTATAGTGTCAGAAGGCGGATATCGATCCCACGAGGAGTGTTAACCTTCCTATCCTAATTGAGCTTTTCTGGAACTTTGAGAGAATTATTGTCACTAATTCGTTCCTGCAAACTTAATGTAAAACAATACTAAAAGTATAAACTATATCGAGCAATAAACAAACATGTTTGAGTTAAGTAGGGAATCGGACTGGTGAATACATGCAATCCCGGACACATACACACGGATACCTCGTTCTAACCGTTTGGTTATAGGGAGAATATTTAGTCGCCTTACACCCCAAATTCCTTCTTACGGTGTATGTTAAGAGCGATACGGTCGGCGACTTTTAGTCTCTTACCATCCAGGACCCAACGAAGAGAGTCATGCAGAGGGTTTGCAAGGATGACAACCTTCAATCGGAGGAACCCAGCGCTGGCATATGGGACCCTTTTAGCGTTGTGCCCATATCCACCTATACTTCAATCTCCGGGCTTAGTCGTCTCTAGGCTTCTTCACCCGGTTTATCACTTAGTGGCTCATCAGGGAATCGGTCACCCTTACTTCCACCTTGACGTACAACAATAATGATTTGGCTAAGAGTGTGATCAGCCACATAAACTCCTCACTGTTGTGTCATCGTTCATCCCAAGTTGAAGTTGGGAATCTTCGCAAGGTGTGTTAAGCCCAATTAGCCTTATGCATATTTATTCACCGTAGCCTCATCTCCCTTAACTCGAACACTAATTAATTAGCCATGCAACATACTGAAAGAAAAAACAAGTAAATGAACAATTCATGATAAAGGAAAATATATTCAATACGTTTGGAACTAACTCCAGAATATAAGCAAACACGAGTTGCGTATAAGCTAAAGGCAAATCGCCCCAGACTATACTGACTGTAAGTATCCAAGAGAAATAAACTACGAAGTGCTGAATAACTAAAGCTAGAATCTGCTACTAATTGTCTGTGTGTCGAAATAAAATAGCAACATAGTATTTATAGTGAGTTCTAAACTGCCAAAAATGGCCCACTACAGCCCACGCAGGAGCATGCTTGTGTTGACTCCTTCCACTCTTCCTCAACAGCTCGTGCACGGTTTTCTCGGTCTTGACCTTCTCTCTCTTATCTTCTCTTCTCTCCCTTCTTTCTCCACCTCTTCTGCACCAACGGTCGATTCCCATGAATTCCGGAACAGTTTTGGACGTGGTCTCAGTTTGTTGGAGTGTTTGGAGCTGAATTTCCACACTGGATTTGCATCAGAATCTCCAAGCCCAGCTCCCTCCATTATGCCTTTAACGGATTTGTCTTCACTTTACGCCCATATTGGATCTTTTCCCTTCACTTCCCCCTACTTCACTTTAGCTCCCTAACATACTCAAGACTCGATATAAAATACTCAAAAACATATAAAAAAACATAAATAAAATGCCCTACTTTGAGTCTGTATCATCCCCACACACTTGGACTATACTTGTCCTCAAGTATGATTATAACCCAGTCTCAAAACAGAAAAAGAAAACAGACTCAAAGACAAAGACAACAAGCATGCGAACATCATCTGAATATGGGCATATCAAGGACTAATAAAGGTTATGAGTATTGGGATTAAAGATGCACATGGTCACAATAGATGAGTACAAGTAAGATTCACTCTGCTCACTTTTATCTCTGCATATGTGAAGGGTTGTGTTTACACTCAGAAATTCCAATAACCATAACAGTCCATAGTGTTTGCCTAAGACCTAACTTAAACACCACATAAATCAACCAAAATGCTTATCAAAATGTCTTTGTTCAGGTTGTAGTGGGGCTTACAGTGCAGAGGTAGGAAGAATTTGGATCTGGCTTCAGCTAAGCAGATAAGGGCATATTCAGTACTGACACCCGTTGCGCCTCCTCAATTAAAAAGAAAAGACATGCTCAACATATATTATCAACACATAGCAGAGCATATATATATATATTATCAACATATATATATATATATATAGGGCGACAGATCTGCCCTATTTCTGGTCATGGCCCTAATCATGCTGTCATTGTCAAGCTACATATATATTCCCAACCCCTAATCTGATCACTCTTTTGAGAGAGATTTTTAAACATAAGGGTTAGCAGACAAATTAAACATGCTCAATTATGGCAACAAATGGAAGTATTTTCATATAGTCGCGGCCAATCAAAGAAAAAAGAATGCTTTAATCATCTAAACATGCTTGCAGTCAGTAGTCAGTTGTTCCACAGAGGGCAAAGGCAAACACAGATCTGGTTAAGGTTATAGAATCATAATCTCACAGAAGAAAATAGCAAGTGAACTGCAGTCTCAAAACTCGCACGAGTATACTCATCCCATTATCATTCTCATATGTAGATTTAATCCCAATTTTTTTATTAACCAAATTATACCCTAAAATACCCATAGCATAATTACTAGCATGCTTTTTTAACACGAAACAGACATGTGCAAAATCCACCCCACACACTTATTTCCTAGTGTACCTTTACGGGCACAATTAGCGTGTGGATGAAATTTGCCCGACACCAAACAACAAAAATAAAAATAAAAACAACCACATATATACAGACCAACAAGACTCAAAAATAAATCCTAACTACTACTACTACTACTACAGGAGCAAAGTTTTTCAAAGGGGAGACGGGTATTCTAACCCGTAATGATCCAACAGTTTCTTCATGCCTTTCTCCAGGCGGTCCACTTTCCGTTCCAATTCCTTCAACTCCTCAGAGGGGAGTTCTTATTCATTATCATCATCCGTTCTGTCAAAGGTAGAGGTGCTCGGATTTGACTCCGACAATAGGAAGTAGGAGAGATTATTTTTGTTGACTTCGACCAACTTCCATCGCTTTAAGCGATTAAGGTCGAAGTACTCAATCACATTCAACGACTCAAATTCAGAGTTAGAGAGAGAGGTTCCACTTACACTTTCAAATACTCGTGAGATGAAAGGCCCCATAGAGATGCAGGGGGCGGTCTTGCTGCTAGCATTCATCATCCATTGCTGCGCCACTGTAAAGCCAAAATTAACTTTCTTTCCCGTCTCCATGCACTATAAGAGAAAGAGTTTCTGCTGCGTGACTTGCCCAGTTCCATCTTTACGAGCATAAATGTTGTATGCTATCCATCTGTGGCAAATCTGTAGGGCCGCGTTCTTAATCTTCCTGCTCTTACTCGTCCCTGACTTAAATGGGCCGATCCCTCCGATCTCCTCCCACTTGCGTTGAATTTTCTTAGTCCATGAGTTGAGCGCCAAGGTCATTGCGTCCTTGTACCATTGCTTCTACAAATATGAAACTCCAACTATCCCCAAATGTAAGTTCAACTCAGTTATAGACATGTTGTACTCTGTGCCCTGAATCGCGAAAGTGATCGCCCCAGGTGTGTTCAGCAGATACCTCTTCGTGGGTTTGAAACTATAGGAGAGAAAAAACTCGCACGACAACTCTTTGTAAACCTTGTCATCCCATTGCAGTGCCTTTGTCCACTTAATATTTTCGAAGTACTGCAGTACTTTGCTCTTTAAGCCCAAATCATCTAGGGCGCTATCATCCAGGGTATAAAGGGGCACGAACTTCTTTTTGTCCATGGCCCTTGATCTCTTGGCTTGCTTTTTGTCCTCCTCCTTTCCTCGCTTTGTTGGGGCAATCTTGGATGGAGCTTGCGGTTTGGCTGGTTCCTTCTTGGTTTTGACTCCCGACGACCCACTTGCCGGCGGCGAAACTGGTTCATCTGACTCGCTGCTTTCTGACACAACCTCTTCTTCTTCGGATTCCTCCTCTGTGGGCTCATCGTGCAATTCCAATTTCCTTTTTGCTGAGGCCATATCGACTGGCTGGCTCTTCTTTGGCTTCAATAGGGATTTTCCTATCGTCACTTTGCTAGATTCCTCATTCCCTTTCTCTGTGCCCTTCTTGGCACCCTGACTCCTAGGGGAAACCCTTCTCCCTAGAGTGGCCTCTAGCTTTGGTGGTGGTTGCGGCAGTTGTGCCTTGCTTGCTTCTTCTTCCTCGTTAAGGCCTTTTTCTGACTCTTCAGATTGAGTCTCTTTTTCTCTTCTTCTTCCTCTGACCCACTTTCTTCCGTTCCCGCTTCTTTCTCCTCCTCGGTGACTTTCTCTTCGATCACCTTTTCTTTTCCCTTCTCCGCTCTTTTCTTCGCCTCCTCTTCATCTATCTCTTTCCCTTTTTGTTTGCCATTTTCTTCCTCCGAGATGTCTTCCATGGTCTCATCTTCTTTGCCCTATTCTTCCTCTTGGTTTTTCTCCATCTCTTCCTCTACATTTTCCTCATCTTCATTTTCCTCATCTTCATTCTCCTCATTTTCTGGCTCAGCTTCCGGTTCGACCACCTCTTCTTTTTGAGGTTCAGCCAGCGTGGGGTCCGCAATTTTAGCCGGCTCTGGCTCTTTCTGGATCTTCTTCTCCAAAATGTCCGAATCGACATTTAGAACTTTGGGTTTTTTCACTGGTGGTTTCTTGGGAGCTTTCGCCGGAGCTTTTCTCTTCTCCGGGGTTGTTGACTTCTCTGTGGCCGCGATAGTGGTGAGGGGTTGAATATTGAGAGGCTCCTCTTCCATCGATGAAGGTCCAGTTCCAATAGACGGGGTCGGTGACTGAAGCGGCATCTCCATCGGAGTTGCACTGGTTGCCTTTTTCTGGCCACGGGTGGATTTCTCAGCGAGTCGGCTAGCTTAGCATCCTCTCGTTCTTGTCATAGTGATTTAGGGTGTTTGGAGTGAGGTGAATTCTTGATGATTCAAGTGGCGTAAGGGTTTTTATATGATCAGGTAGGTTTTTAAAATTGAGGGAGTTGGGGTTTTAGCGAGAGATTAAGGATTTGGGGTTTTAGCGAGAGAGTAAGGATTTGATCTTTTGAGAAAATTGGGGGAGAATCTGGTGTAGATAAACTTTAAACAGTACTAAGAGATAGAGAGATAGGTATTAAAATATTTTTCAATTTCAAATCCTCTCTCTTTTGATTTGACGTGTGCATGGGAAGTTTAAACGCCTCTCACAGCTTTTTGTCTCTCTTATGATCCACTTTTCCTTTCATCCCCACACACTTAAGCCTTTCTGTACCTCTACCTATGCCCTTAATGCCTCCTTTTTCCTTTGTGCCCTCTGCAGATTAGTTCTCACCATATATACTAAAATTTGAAAAGAAAAACTGTAAGCAGTAAAATACCGGGTTGCCTCCTGATCACTGTTGTTGGTTATAGTCGTTAGCTCGACTATGCTTCTTTCTTCATTGGTAAGTGGGCTCAACGAGCATGGCCCTTTCGACCGCTTCTTCCCGCATGTGCTCATAAAAGGGTTTAAATCTTTGTCTATTTACCCTGAAAACGTCATTATCTTCCGGATTGAGGATGTCCACTGCTCTACTAGGGAGTTGATTTTGAACGATGAACGGTCCCATCTATCTAGACTTTAGCTTTCCTGCATTGATGCGGAGTCTTGAGTCAAACAACATCTTTTGCCCTTTAACGAACTCTTTCCTCCTTATGAGCATATCATGCACTCTTTTGGTCATTTCCTTGTATATCACGACATTGTCATATGCCTCTGCCCTTAGTTTCTCTAGTTCTTTGTTCCATCTACTTTCAAGTGTGCATTTAGCTTCCGGATTGCCCAAAATGCTTTATGTTCCATTCCCACGGGTAGATTACATAACTTTCCATAGATCAAGCGGTACGGAGACATTCCGATCGGGGTCTTATATGCTGTTCTATATGCCTACAATGCATCCTCCAGGTAGTTGCTTCAATTCTTCCTCCTGGGGCTAACAGCCTTTTCAAGAATGTTCTTAACCTCCCTATTGGACACCTCAGCATGCCCATTTGCTTGGGGGTGATAGACAGTGGTCACTCTGTGTGTGACCCCATATTGATTGAGCAACCTCTTTATGACCATATTGCAGAAATGAGTTCCTTGGTCACTGATCAGCACCTTGGGAACTCCATGCCTGCAAAACACATTAGATTTAAGGAAATTTACCACCATTCTTGCATCATTGGTTGTTGTTGCCTTTGCCTCTACCCATTTTGATACATAATCCACTGCAGGGATTATGTACAAATTGTTGCCAGATTTGGGAAAAGGTCCCATGAAGTCAATTCCCCAGATATCGAAAATTTCAACGAGCATAATGGGGATTGAGGGCATAGACTCACGAATGGAAATGCTTCCCGTCCTTTGATAATTGCTGCAACTCTTGCAGTGAAGATAGGCATCTTTGAACATGGTGGGCTAGTAAAATCCTCCATCTAGAATTTTTCGAGTGGTTCTTTTTGGACCAAAGTGACCTCCGCACACATCCGAGTGGCAGAATTTCAAGATGCTTCTGCCCTCTTGCTCGAGCACACAACGCCTTATGACTTGATCAGCTCCTATCTTCCATAAGGTTGGGTCTTCCCACACATAGAATCTGCCTTCTCTCACCAATTTCTTTTTCTGATAGTCACTCATTCCAATCAGGCATTGTCCAGCCACCAGATAATTCACGATGTCGGTATACCGGGGGTCATGTCGCTTTGTGCCCTCAAGCCGATACAGGTGTTCGTCCGGAAATGTTTCCATGATTTCTTCTTTACTTTCAATCATGAGTCGGCTTAGATGATCAGCTATAAGGTTCTCGGCTCCGATTTTGTCCTTAATTTCCAGGTCAAATTCTTGAAGGAGTAGGATCCATCAGATGAGTCGTGGTTTTGACTCCTTCTTCGCCAAGAGATACTTCAGAGCTGAATGATCAGTGAACACAATCACCTTCGCCCCTAGGAGATAAGACCTAAACTTTTCAAATGCGAACACCACAGTTAGAAGTTCATTCTCGGTGGTTGAGTAGTTGCACTGAGCTGGATTCAGTGTTTTAGAGGCATAATAGATAACGTAGCTCTCTTTGCCTTTTTTTTTCTGCCCAAGAACCGCTCCAACGGCATATCCACTGGCGTCGCACATTACTTCGAACGGAATTTCCCAATCCGGCGGTTGGATGATTGAGGATGAGACCAATTTCTTCTGGAGGTCGTAAAACGCATCTTTGCATTCTTTGTTGAATTCAAACGCCATATCTTGTTGAAGAAGTCGAGTGAGAGGTTGGGCTATCTTGGAAAAGTCCTTGATGAACCTCCTGTAGAAGCCCGCATGCCTAAGGAATGCTTGAATTTGTTTCACGGAGGTAGGATAGGACAACTTGGCAATGATGTCTACTTTTGCCTTGTCTACCTCAATTCCCCGCTCTGAAATGACATGCCCTAGGACGATTCCTTCTAGAACCATGAAGTGACACTTTTCGTAGTTAAGCACCAGATCTTTCTCAACACATCTTTTCATGACCCTTTCTAGATTTGCCAGACATTGCTCAAAGTGATCCCTATAAACTGTGAAATCATCCATAAAGATCTCAATGCACGTTTCGAGCATATCCAAAAAAATGCTCATCATGCATCTCTAGAAGGTCCCCGGTGCATTGCATAGGCCAAAGGGCATGCGTCGGTAGGCAAAGGTGCCAAAAGGGCATGTCAATGTCGTCTTCTCCTGATCTTCTTGTGCCACATATATTTGCATGTACCCCGAGTAGCCATCTAGGAAACAGAAGTACGATTTGCCCGCAACCCGCTCTAATATGAAGGGCAAAGGGAAATGGTCCTTCCTTGTGAGCGCATTGAGCTTCCTATAGTTGATGCAGACCCTTCAACCCGTTTGGAGACGAGTTTGGATCAACTCCTTGTTTTCATTCTCAATAACTTGAATCACCGATTTCTTCGGGACCACATGAACGGGGCTGACCCATTTGCTATCGGATATGGGATAGATGATTCCCAAATCGAGTAGCTTTAAGATCTCCTTGAGAACTACTTTTTTCATGATGGGGTTCAGCTTCCTTTGCGGCTCCCTGACTGGTTTGGCCCCTTCTTCTAACATAATGCGGTACATGCAGACAGATGGGCTTATGCCTTTAATGTCGGCTAGCGTCCATTCAATCGTCTCTTTGTATCTTTTGAGCAAATCCACCAGCTTTGTTTTTTTTGCCATGGTTAATGCTGAATTGATGATGATCGGTAGCTTCTCCCCTTCTATCAAGTATGCATATTTTATATGCCCTGGTAGTTTTTTCAATTCCAACCTTGGGGGTTTGATGATGGAGCGTATCATCCTTTCTGATGGTTGCAATATGGGCAAATCCAAGTCACTCTTAGAATTTGGATACGCCTCCAAACTGTATAGCTGCATTATCATCTTCTTGATGTCCTCGTCCCTTTCATCGAGAGTATCCCAGTCTGATTGACCATGTTGGATTACCCACTCAAAGGTATCTTTTGCAAGCATCTTTGTTCCCTCAGTCTGAATGAGTGACTCAATGATATCTACCGTGTTGATTCCCTCGGTGTCGGTGGGGTGCTTCATTACCTCCATGATGTTGAAGGTGATGGTGTCTCCGTCGAATTCACACGTCAATGTGCCCTTATCAACATCAATTTTGGTGTGTGCCGTCTTCATGAAGGGTCTGCCCAACAACATGCATGAGGCTTTCCGGCTGGATGCGCCCATATCCAGAACATAGAAATCTGCTGGGAAAATCAGGTCCTCCACTTTTATCAACATGTCCTCCAATATGCCCTCTGGAAATACATTGGATCTGTCTGCTAACTGAATCACCGTTCTTGTCTCCTTCAATGGGCCTAGATCCAATTATTCAAAAATGGTTAAGGGCATAACGTTGATTGAGGCCCCAAGGTCGAGCATGGCCTGATCAATTTTTGTGCCTCCAATCTCGCATGGAATAAAGAACATCCCCGGGTCTCCGCATTTCTTTGGAAACTTCCTTTGTATCAGGGCAGATATATTTTCATTCATGATGACTTGAGCCTCCTCATTGAATCGGATTTTCTGGGTGCATAATTCCTTCAGGAAACGGGCATTACGGGGTACTTGCCGGATTGTGTCCAGTAGAGAGACATTTACTTCTGCTTTTCTGAATACCTGCAACAAGTCCCGGTCTTCTGCCTCTTTCTTGTTTTTCTTCAATCTTCCTGAGAATGGTGGAGGAATGATGATTCATTCCTTTTCCGGTGATACCTCCGTTGTTTTGGGCTTCTCAGCATGGCTCTCCTTTTTTTTTATTCTTCTCTCTTTTCAAGTCCGATTCCCTTAAGGGCACTTTCATCGTCCTTCTGTATTAGAGGATTAACCAATTCTTTTCCAATTCTGAATGAGATTGTATTTACATTGGCCCTCCGGTTAGGTTCGGTCTGTGATGGTAGCACGTCTTTCCCTTTCTCCATTCGTGAGATAGCCTCACTTAGTTGGGTAATTTGTGTACCCAAGTAGTTCAACCCCGCTCTAGTTTCCGTCTCAAATGAAGTAGCACGCTTCTGGCTGTTCACCAATTCTATTGCCATTTATCTCACCATGTCTTCAAGAGTTGGTCCTCCGGATATGGGCAAATTGCGTGGTGGACCCATATGTACCTGAGATTCTGGATATCTCTGTCTGTGATTTTAATTTTGGGCATATTGGTCATTTCTCCGTTGATTTCCCCCATCCATCATATTCACGGTTTCGTTCCCTTTCTGTACTTGTGGGCATTGATCTGAGTAGTGACCCATCATACTATACACTCCACATATCCGCAAGGTGTTGGCGGATAATTATGTCATAATCTTCTCCATCTTGCCAAAGTGCTAGTCAATTTTTATCTCTGCTTCGGGCGTATAGGTCAATTTGCCCATTGCTGCTGCTTGTGGCCTGTCGTAGACGTCTTCTCAGGTCTCTTCGGCCATCTCTCCAATTAGCTGCATCACTTTATTTGCCCTTTTATTGAGGATGGATCCTCCATGCTGCATTGAGAAGATTGCGGTCTTCTACTCTCAATCCTGAGATAAAATATTGCACCTTTGGTGATGCAAACATTTTGAGAGCATCTGCTTGAAATGCCCCTAATAGTCGTAGACGTTTTCATTCACCCCAACCTTAGCAGTTGAGATTTTATTCATCATGGCTTATACTCTCGTGGTGGGGAAATACTTCTCCAGAAATCTTTGCTGCAATTCATTCCAAGTGGTCACGTTCCTAGCCGGAATAGTGTAGAGCCACTCTCTTGCTCCGTCCTGCAATGTGAAGGGAAAAGAGAGTAGGCGTATATACTCGAACATGGTTCCAGTGTTATTTCGCTGGGTATCGTAGGCCATTTCAAAATCTTGCAGATGTCTCTACGGGTCTTCTCCAGGGTGGTCATGGAATTTGGGCAAAATTGAGATAAAGTTCGATCTCAATTCCCAATTCTCGGCTGGATGTGGCAGTACGATTCCAGATGGCTGCATGTTCATGGCTTGTGGAAAGATGAGTTGCCTCAATGTTGGTTAAGGTGGTAGTGGTGGAGGTTGTGGTATTCCTGCCGCCATGTCCTCTTCTTCAGATTCAGAAAAGAAGGGGTTGTATTTCTCTTCGTGTGTACTGTTGGTGTTGCTTTCTCCTTCAGATATCTGGCCTTCCTCTAAGGTTTCAGACGGTGTGTTTGGGTTTATAGACGTTTCCAGATTTCTCCTTGCTTGTGCCTGTCTTTTCCTTGCAGCTCTCTCTATCTCTGGATCGTAGACTAGTTCTCATGCGCGGTTAGTGCGTACCATAAACAAGGCTAAACGGAAAGGTTAGGATAGAAAAAATGCACTTACACTCCCCGGCAACGGTGCCAAATTTTGACATGCCATCATTTAGCGTGCAAAATTACACCTAAGGACGTAACCCGGTAGATACTTGAATGTGCCTCCAGTGGCTAATATAGTGCCAGAAGGCGGATATCGATCCCACGAGGAGTGTTAACCTTCCTATCCTAATTGAGCTTTTTCTGGAACTTTAAGACAATTATGGTCACTAATTCGTTCCTGCAAACCTAATGTAAAACAATACTGAAAGTATAAACTATATCAAGCAATAAACAAACATGTTCGAGTTAAGTAGGGAATCGGACTGGTGAATACATGCAATCCCGGGCACATACACACGGATACCTCATTCTGATCGTTTGGTTATAGGGAGCAAGTACGGTCGCCTTACACCTCCCAATTCCTTCTTACAGTGTATGCTAAGAGCGATACAGTCGGCGACTCTTAGCCTCTACCATCTAGGACCTAACAAAGAGAGTCATGCAGAGGGTTTGCAAGGATGGCAGCCTTCAATCGGAGGAACCCAACGCTAGTATATGGACCCATTTAGCGTTGTGCCCATATCTATCTATACTTCAATCTCCGGGCTTAGTCGTCTATAGGCTTCTTCACCTGGTTGATCACTTAGTGGCTCATCAAGGAATCGGACACCCTTACTTCCACCCTAACGTACAGCAACAATGATTTGGCTAAGAGTGATCAGCTACATAGACTCCTCACTGTTGTGTCATCGTTTATCCCAAGTTGAAGTTGGGAATCTTCGCAAGGTGTGTTAAGCCTGATTAGCCTCATGCGTATTTATTCACCGTAGCCTCATCTCCCTCAACTCGAACACTAATTAATTAGCCATGCAACATACTGAAAGATAAAAAACAAGTAAATGAACAATTCATGATAAAGGAAAATATATTCAATACGTCTGGAACTAACTCCAGAATATAAGCAAAAACGAGTCGCGTATAAGCTAAAGGCAAATCGCCCCAGACTATACCGACTGTAAGTATCCAAGAGAAATAAACTACGAAGTGCTGAATAACTAAAGCTAGAATCTGCTACTAATTGTCTGTGTGTCGAAATAAAATAGCAACATAGTATTTATAGTGAGTTCTAAACTGCCAAAAATGGCCCACTACAACCCATGCAGGAGCATGCTTGTGTTGACTCCTTTCACTCTTCCTCAACAGCTCATGCGCGGTTTTCTCGGTCTTGACCTTCTCTCTCTTATCTTCTCTTCTCTCTCTTCTTTCTCCACCTCTTCTGCACCAACGGTCGACTCCCATGAATTCCAGAACGGTTGTGGACGTGGTCTCAGTTTGTTGGAGTGTTTGGAGCTGAATTTCCGCGCTAGATTTAGAATAGAATCTCCAAGCCCAGCTCCCTCCATTATGCCTTCAACGGATTTGTCTTCACTTTACGCCTATATTGGATCTTTTTCCTTCACTTCTCCTGCTTCACTTTAGCTCCCTAACTGACTCAAGACTCAATATAAAAGACTCAAAAACATATAAAAAGACATAAATAAAATGCCCTACTTTGAGTTTGTATCAGGCCTAGTGCTTCATACGGGACTAGAAGCAACAATGACGGAGCTGTTGCAGCACCCGTTTCTCAGCTCAGCGGCTGCGGATTGCTGCGAGATTAGGAAGTCGATGAAAAAGTCACCGACTAGCATGATGGATCAACATTTTTGGGATGTCGTATAGGTGTCAGATTATTTGCCAAACCTGACGGAGAATCCTTTTGATTCGGATTCTCCAGCAGGTCGGATCAGGGACTTGATTGGAGATTATGTATTTCCATTGAGTTTGGAATTTCTGGAGTAGGATGATTGTGTGGCTGTGAGGGGAGAATTTAAAGGAGTAAAGATGCAAATTGAAGAAATAAACCAGGATTTTGAAGACTTGATTTTAATGAAGATTATTTTATTGCAGTTTCTGACGTTGATGGAAAAGCGATCGAAACGACGTCGATTCTTCATGAAGATTCATTGATTCATTCGTTTAGGGATGAAATTAGCAACATTGATTTTACTATTTTCAATATATTCTTGGTGATAGTGATATAGATGATTATGTATCAGCAACTGTTACTTTCGAGAGAATAGTAATCAAGTTTTTTTTTTCAATTTTGTAACGTCGTCTACCACTGTTGCACCATGGGTGCCTAAAGTGGTAGAGAGCACACTCTTTTTCACCATTCCTCCCATTTTGATTTTAAGATATAGAAATTGGTGGAATTTCATTCATGTATGGTAGATTTCTGAATTTGTTTCTTTTTAGGTTTAAGTTTATTTAAGTTGATGGATTTGTGTGTTCTCTTTCTTATTTCTTCACAATTTGTTGATATTCAACTAGAATTCTTAAAAAAAATAATGTTTAATCTATGTGTGTGTAAAATGTGTGTGTTAGAGTGTGAAATAATGCAAAAATGTAAAATTTAACTGTTGTCCGTCCGTTAAGGGACTAACGGAGGAATTATTTTTATACTTTTTAAAAAGTTGAGAGATTGATTTGGTTCGAAATTTTATTTCGGGTGTCAAACTTAGATTTCAAATATAGTTAAATGACTAAATTGACCTTATCCTTAATTAAATGAAAAGAGGGGGTCTAAAATGAGAATTTGGATTAGTTATAGGAGTCGTCCGCTTCATTTGCACAACTGCAATTGAAAGTGCAATAGCTCTCCCGCCATAACCCTAGAAAGCTTGTTCCGGCTACAAACGGCGACGCTTTAGAGCTGAGAAAATAGTTCCGATGGCGAAGAAGGGAACGGTGACGGAGCTATCCTCTCTCTTTCCGGCGGAGGAGGCGCAGAAAGCGTCAAGGCGGGTGCAGGACGAAATCGCCGAGCGCCGCCGCCAGCTCGACCAACTCCAGGGCTTCCTCGACGACAACTCCAACTTAATCAACCTTGTTTGGAAACTTCCAGATGAAACTCACCACAATATCATGGTCTCTCTCTCTCTCTCTCTCTCTCTCTATATATATATATATATATATATATATATATATATATATATATCTACATACCCGCCTCTTGCTCTTAGTTGCAAAACTTAGCTTGCTGAATGCGATTTCTTCTGTTGACAGGTTCCATTTGGGAAGGCAGCGTTTTTCCCCGGTCGAATGACTAACCCCAATAAATTTTTGGTAATTCCTTTTTTTTTTTAATTTGATTTGGTTTAATATATTTTGATGTTGTTTGTATGTGGCTAGTGGAGTAGTGGATACTGATTAACCGGATATGAAAATTATTGAGATAGTTTCTAAGCTTCTGAGACTTTCTTGATGGTTTATGAGAATTAATGATTATCATAGTTTGAATTTTCAGATATTCGAGTGTGAATGCAGGTCCTTCTAGGGGAAAGCTACTTTGCTGAGAGATCAGCCAAACAAACAGTCGATATTTTGAAAAGACGAAGCAACACTTTAGAGACCCAAATTGATTCTCTGAATGCTATAATTGATGACTTGAAGCTTGAGGCTTCATTCTTTGATAATACAGCTCGTGAATCAGCGGTAAGCCAGTTAATTCTGTTAGGAATCATTTTATTGTCTATTGACATTTTAACCTTTTTCCCCTGAATTCTTTTTATAACTGTCGTAATGCTCTTACATTTCGTACTCTGATTATATTTGATAGGAGGGTCTTGTAGAAATCAGGGAAGATTACATTGAGGAAGCTCCTTCAGGCACCTCACCTAATTCAGGTTCAGGCAAGTTTCTACTTGATTTTTTTGTTTTATTTTTATATTTACTTTATGAAGTACTTACAATAAGTAACAAATGACATTACAATTGAAAATTCTCTGAAAAATTGGCCTTTCGCCTTTTCCTTGAGCTTATCATCTGTCAAAAGAAAAGAAACTAGAGGAGAAAAACATAAGTCTAGATTTGGAGTTCTATTTTGAGGTGAAAAGATGAAGGCTGATGAACCTTTTTGTCTTTTTAATTGGTCGATGATTTGCTTGAAGTCTTGAACTAACTTTGCATGAAGCTCATGTAGTCTAGAGAAACAAATACATGCCAATTCTATTATTTTATATATGCCCTTGATTATGAGTCATGACCTTAGAAGATTGTTTCGATGTGCTCCTCACTTAATATTTGCTGGAAGCAATAAGACTTTAGAGCAATTTATTTGTTGAAAGTGATTTTGATCACTGTAACAAATACAACACGGATGTTGAACTGTAAATGAAGTAAATTAGTCATTTGATTTGCATGTAACATTAGTTTAAAAGGAAAATAAGATGGCTGGGGATGTTACATGCACCCGGCCCTTGGATTCGCTTTATGCTGGCGATTTTAGATGAACTTAGGCACTATTGTTTTGAAGGAGATAACTCAGGACTGATTATTAGCTAAAAAAATCCAGGATATAGAAAATCTGATTCCGTTCCTCTTCTTGAGGTGGATAATGGAGAAGCTGCAATTGAAGATGAAGAATATGCACGCATATTTTCACGGATGGCTGAACTTGAAAAAGAGGAAGAAGAAGCTGAAGAGGCCAATGGATCCGATCAGGATGAGCAAATACAAAATGAACAAGATCAAAGTGTTGGGAGAGATTCCACTGATCAAGAATTTAGAAATATTCCGGTATGAAGACCGCTTCAGGGTTTGACTAATTCATTTCCTATCGGCTACCGCTTTTGTAATTATTTGTGCATTGCCTATCTACTTACTTTGCTCAATCACTTTTGCCTATCAACTAAATATTTACAAAATTTAGTTAATATTTTTGTGCCTTTGTGATTCAGATTGTAACTCGGGAGGCACCAGTAATATCTAAAGGTACGTTTACTTTCACATTGCTGTGAAAATACATTTATACACATTGAAATTCCATTCTTTTTTGGTTCCTCAAGTTGTAATCTTAATATCTATAAATTTGATGAATATGTAAAATTTTGGTTGATATCTTAATCTTTCTTGTAAAATCACTTGAAATAGTTGGCAACCTACTGATGCCAACTGCTTGTTTTCTTTGGTTATGCATGCTCATGCAGGTTTGCATTTAGAACGGGGTATTATATATATATAGATTACTTTGGAGAAAAAAATGAAATCAAGAGAGTGTATTTGGATCTTTCTAAATCATCTCAAGTTAACAGCTCCGAACAAAGCTTAGTTCAGCATTAAATTTTCCTTTACTTCCCTCTGAGTCCCCGCCACTCTTTCACATTTTCTTTTTATTGGTTATGCTTACCATTCAAATCTCTCTTTTCTGACTCTTGCTGGTACTCATCCAGAGGGAGCATCTCATGGGGATTATCATCCACACAGTAGTGCTGTGGTAAAGAAGGATTTCAAGCTCCCTCAAGAGGAAAAGATCGGATCTCCTCTTCCGGCCAGCAACACAGTATATTTTCTCTTATCCTTTTCATCTGCTGCTTAGTGCTTATCTTCCCCAGCTGGTTGTATATGTTGAGCTTTGAACAATACTAGGTAAAGAAGGATTTCGAGCTACCTCAGGATGAAAAGATCGGATCTCCTCTTCTGGCCAGAAACACGGTATATTTTCTCTTCTCCTTTTCGTCTGATGTTTAATGCTTATCTTCCCCAGCTGGTTATATATGTTGAGCTTTGAGCAATACTAGGTAAAGAAGGATTTTGAGCTACCTCAAGATGAAAAGATCGGATCTCCTCTTCCGGCCAGCAACACGGTATATTTTCTCTTCTCCTTTTCATCTGCTTCTTAATGCTTATCTTCCACCAGCTCGTTATAGATGTTGAGCTTTGAACAATACCAGGTAAAGAAGGATTTCGAGCTACCTCAAGATGAAAAGATCGGATCTCCTCTTCCGGCCAGCAACACGGTATATTTTCTCTTCTCCTTTTCATCTGCTTCTTAATGCTTATCTTCCCCAGCTCGCTATATATGTTGAGCTTTAAACAATACTAGGCAGTGCAAACAGGCACTCTCTTATCGTCTTTCTCGTTGAAGCTAACTTTGAGTAGGAAATGCTTTGCTTCTAAGCTACTGAATTAAGAGAAAAATTTCTGTTGCTACATTTCTGAAAGACCTTTTGGGGTTTAGAACTAACTTTTTAGTGTCTAGCTTTTGATGGTAGCCCGATAGTGGGAATGACCACTTAATATCACATAGACGAAGCAAAACTTTCTTAAGACACCAAACTTTATGGCTTGGATCGTTAGAAACTTCAACAGATTAACCAAAAACCTATCTAGCTGCAAGCACATGCAGGTAAAGTATATGAAACTTTAATTACTGAATATGTTCATAAACAGCAAGTTGATTTTGAAACAGATGGTTTCAGAATCATCTACTTTTCTCAAACTAGAAATATGTCTCTTTTCATTTGTATTCTTCGTTTCTTGTAAAAATCATAGGGCATAGTAAAGGTAGGCAAAATTGTAATTTTCTTTTGGCCTTAGTATATACTGATATGAGTAGGTCTCCCACTCTTTCTCTACCATTTGAGCTATAACCCCTACTGATAAAGTAGGTTTGCTTGCTATAAATGCTCATTTTACTGTTTCACAGGCCTTCACTGGTTCAATCGTGGAGCATGCTCACAACATCGGAATGCATGCACCTCAACAGCAGGCTCGGAGCTCAAAACCCGTTTCAAGGTTTAAGATGCAGAGGAAATAACGAGGGATTTTGGACTCAAATGCATCATGTATCGAACATTCTCTTGTAAATTTTGAGGTCGATCACTTCAATACTTTGTTTCTGCTTGTTGAGCTCTCAATCCATGTAGTCAGAAGAGATCTTTATATGACTATTTGCATTTTTCTTTTCTTTTTTTGGCTATTTTATCATGACCATAAATACTAAAGATTGTCCTCACAAACACACTGAAATAGCTCGAAAACTCAAAATCTTTGATTGGAAAATTTGAATAAACTCAGGGATCAAGATTCATATGTTTATTTTTGTAGCACAAATTACATTCACATTATCCACATTTCATACCACCTTAAGCAACGTTGAATGAGCTTGCTGCGTTTTCCACGAATTTCCTGGCGCCCTTGAACCACCGCTTGTCACCGGCTTGTACCTTGCAGATGTAGAGCTTGCCGTCCTTCACGGTGGCACTGATCAGCTGGTGTTTGCCGCCTTCATCCCCGTCGGCCGTCCTTGTCAGCACCGACACGAAGTAATACTGCTTCCTGTTGATCGTCGGAGTCGACGACTCTAATATGTTTGCAGTTGCAACCGTACCCGAATCAAATCCACCCTGCAAAAAAAAAGTAATTTGTTGTAGTGGAATGGACAGTGAAGATATGAATCTGGGGATGAGATTTTCTGCTTAACTTTTCATGTTGGATCATATGTTTCACTATACATTTCCAATGCACGCTAAATGTACACAAAACGTGCAATTCGTAAAGCAAAATATAAAATGTAACATGAAAATTGAAGAAGCTTGTGGTTTACCTCTGAATCTGTTTTACCAGAGTAGGTCTGTTTTCCTAGCAGATAGTCCACCTGAAAAAATGTAGCTCATGTGTTACGTATATATAGAGTTAGGGATATAGATATGTAAAATGAAAAGTGGATTTGTTTAATTTTATGACACTATTTGTTAAACATGTTTAAGATGTCCGTTCCAAAAGTAGTGTTTTCTTCAGACGTGTCATATGTAAAATGAATGATACCTGAGATAGAAAATTCTCAGGGGAACCATAATCGGTGATGGATTTCTTGTCGGTGGGAGTGATGGTGACGACGAGGTTGCTCTCAGTGTCGAAGTTGTCTTCAAATCTGACCACCTGACCGGGGTACTCGACTTGTTCACTAGGGTTCCATTTTGCAGGGACTGAGAGCTTGAATCCATCTCCATTGTACACCCTGAAATCTGTGTTTGTTTTTGGCTTTCCAAATATATTGGCTGCAATTTTAACCCTCAACATTGTCATTTCTCTATGTATATGATCGTGTTGTCGTTTAAGTGGCATTTGTATGTGTGTGTGACTGTGAGAGAGAAGTGCACTGCTAGTCTGCTAATGTTTAAATGTGCAAAATCCTCTATCCCAATTCTTATTTGATTTAGAAGCTGAATTGCAACCGTGTGCTAAAAGTTCAAAACCACAATTGATAGCGCTCCACACTACCCTCAGTCGAAAACCCTATAATTGGCCCTCTTATGCGGACTAAGTAGAATTGTTCGATGAGTACACGGCCGAATTTCGTCTAAGCAGCCGAATTTCATCTTTAAAAAACAAAATTAATATAATGAATTAATCATTGAGATTTAGAATTTCTAAAGCATCTAAAAAAGGTAAACTTTCATTTAAACTTTGAATGTTTTGTTTTTTGAGTGAAACTTTGAATGTTTTTTTTTGAGTGAAACATTAAATGTTTTTTTTTTAGGGAGAAACTTTGAATGTTATTTTCTCATGAACTTTAAATAATTTAAACTTTCAATATTTGTTTTATTTTAAATTTTGGATGATTTAAACTTTATTTGAAATTATTTGGAAGGTTAAGATTATGATTTTTTTATATTTATTAAAAACTATATAAAATAATAAAATAAAAAAAGGACAATCTGTTTAGGTCCCGTGTAAGCACCCCAGGCGCTAGGCCTCCTTGGCCGACCAAGGCGCCTTCTGCCACCTTGATTGAAACAGAAACATAGAGAGATATAAAAGTTTTTTGTTTTTCTTTCATAAAGAAGTTATCGGAATTAAGTTCCTTAAGAATTTTTCCAGTCATGAGATCATCACTCCATCAACTAAAACAAACGAAAAAAATCACCAGATTCTCCATAAGCAGCATCGGCAGGTGAGACTTTGGAGCCAACAGCAGCAGCACCAATGAGGACAGTAAGGGCTAATCTCCGGGACACGATGGCAGCGCCGCCGTCGTCTTCTTGCTTCTGGGCCCGGCAGATCAGCTGGTTAGGCTTCGACGGCGACGCAGAAGAAGAGGTTCTTGCTGCAGCAGCAGGGGAGGGGCAGTGCAAGAAGCAAGCAGTTGAGGCCATTTTCCAATCAGTGATCAATTTCTTCAGTTTCTATTTTCTTGAAGTTTCTTGATTGGTTAGTTTCTCAACTTTAATGGGAATGTGGCAGTGTGTGCTTTTGTTGTTGTGTGGGGAGAAGTCTAGAATGTGTTGCTGATGTGGCATATTTGAAGGGGATTTGTTTGGATGTGGATTTTGGAGAGATAAGGTTCCCTTTTGTACATGCATTTGCAATTTGATTTTTTCCTTGTGTGGAATTCTCTAGTTCTTAGGTGAACCCATGTTTGGCAATGTTTTGGAAGATTGCATCTTCTTTCATTATTGCTCAAATTATTAAGTACATAAGCTAGTATCTAGTATTCACTTAGAGCTATCCCAACTTGATTGATTTTTATTGATATTTAATTGTATTTGAATTCAGATTTTGATCGTTATGAATTTTGATTCGTAAGATGGTGTCATATGAGACTTCCTCTTTGTTTAGATATTGGGTTGTTTCAATCAAGCTTATGAACACTAAATCAAGTTCGGATAAGGGAAGGGTCGATGCGCCCACACAGGCAATGCTCATGTTATTTTTAATAATTTAAAAGATTTTGTAAACAAAAATGTTTGTGAATAATTGAATATGTATGGTCATATTAAGGAGATATTAAAAAAAATCTTTAACATCTCCTTAATATGAACTTATATGCTCTTTTTTTTTTTCAAAACATATTTTTTAAATGTTTATTTTGATTTTAAAAAATAAGGTATCACCTGTTTGGGCAGCATGGACCCTTCTTTTGGATACGTTTGTATATTTGAAACCCATAGCTAAATTTTAGGCCCAATTGATCAATGGTTAGTTCTCGAGCCCATTTAGCTTCTTGGTTTTTAGTCTCTTTCAAGCACAATTAATTTATCGGAAATTCTACTTACACCTCTCATCTTTCTTTTCGTAACCTCAATATTAATTTAAGTAAAAATGTATGATAAATAATCTATTTTGCCCTTATATACTATCTTCACATATTTTTTTTCAATCACATCTGTATAGCCCCATTAGAAAAAATGAAAAGAAACAATTGTATAATCCCAACCCCATTAAACAAAAAGAAGAAGAAGAAAAAATGTATAGCCCCTCACGAAAACAAAAAAAAAATGTATAGCCCCCCGATCTAAAGAAAAAAAGAAGAAGAATGAACTCATAAATGATACTGTTGATTATCTATTTCGAAATTGAAATGTTGATTAATTTGAATCTTTATGTCACTCTTTTGTACATTTAATTTACCATCTTTCATTCTAATTGACCCACAACTATGTAAGAGAGAGGCCAATGATTGTCGTCTTATGTTTTGCCTACAACGGTCACCTCCAACCACAAATGGATACCGATAAGATTTCGTCCGAACACAATTTGTCTAAGAACGTTGATGTATTCAATTATGATTAGAAGATGCATGAAATCTGCACAGAAACACATGTTGAAGGCCATGTATAGGGAATTCCTTGTACAGAATTAAATGAAGGTTATAAGGGCAAAATAAAATGTGGAAATACCTATTTATACCCATAAATATAGAGTTTTCTTCAAAAATACCCATAAACATAATAAACATTTACTATATACCCATTTTATCTATTTTATCCTTAATTTCCTACCTTTTTCAAAAATCTTACACAATCCTTACACTTCTTACACATGGTCAGTGATTGCATTGAGAAATCAGATCAATCACTTGCATAGATGTGCATTTAATTTAAAAAGTAAATCGTTTATTTAAAGAATAATAATAAGACAAATTGAAAGGTACGGTCGATGCTATAGAGCCCCTTGCACTGGCTTCCCACCGTTTGATGCTCGCCACATGGTGAGGCATTTAAAAAAAATATATGTATATTTTGCTAAAATTGTTATTTTTACTAGGACCCATTCCCTCCTCTCTTCTCCGTCTTTTTTACATCCTATTTTTCTTTCAATTCTTCTCCATTGTCGCCTCCAGAGACGAGCTGAGCGAAGTCGGCATCTTCTTCCAAGGACTAAAAATAGAGGTGACTTCTTCCCTATCGGCCAGTAGTCTATTCAATCGGCAACCGAATTAAAAAAAATAGCCAATAACAAGTTTGATTATTTTTTCTGATTCATATAATAAGAATCTATTTGTCATCAACAATACGTGTCATAAGGCAGGGGTGGAATTGGACTTTGAGGGTGGAGCAATTCAATTAGAAAATAATTAATTGAATAGAATTGGAGGGCGATGCAATCGCATAGGAGTTAGGGGACGCTGGACTAATTCTGCTGAACAAAGGGTTGTTATTCGGTTTATTGACCGCCGATGACTCACAACTCACGCACAAGAACATAAGCCAGTGAGATGCGTACACTGATGCGGCGCTGTAGAGAAATCAGACGAGAGATGAGCAGAATTATGGATCGACGAGAATATGCATAAATGAGAGAGAGAGAGAGAGATAATTATTGAGTGGGACTGTAACATCAAATTTACCATATTCACGAGAAAGCAAACTCAAGTCAGTAATTTGTCATTCCCCATAAGAATCTACTATAACAAAAGGAGACCTTTGAGTCTTTGACTGAGGCACTGAGCCATTCTCATTGGACTGGATTTTTCTTTTATTTATATATTTGAATTCTTATTTATGAATTAATGTAAAATTTCATCAACTTGTCTACATATGAATCTAGACATTTTAGGTAACTTGAATTTATGTGTCAACTTGTGTACTGTAACTTTATATTAGCATTTGTTCCATTAATACATGATTGGCTGGAATTAATTACAATATTAGAGTCTACACAAATTAATAACTTTATTTGAGCACAAAAAAAGGTAACCCCACCATTGATCTAATTCTGAATCACAATATTGTAGTCTACAAAAGATAGTAACCCATGCATAATGGACACAAAATGTTCACAACTATTCAATCTATTTCAACACACAAAAAGTTTTCACCATAGATGATCAGTAACTGATATGTTCCTTCTCCATGCATAACATATACAAAAGATTCACAACTATTCTATCCATTTCAACACACAAAAAGTTTTCACCACTGGCCAATGACCAATAATCCATAACAGATCTATTTCTTCTCCTGCTTAATAATCGCATTTGATTTCTTTGTTGGTATAGTGGATGAAAAAACATCTTCTAGAGATCTTTTAACATTTTCTTCATCAACCAACTCAAGTACCTCATCCAACTTCGATGATGGTGTCTCTATAGGAAATCATCTTCAATTTTATCCACTGCATGATTAGAGCTTTCCAACTTTGAATAACAATTAGATTCCTACATATTTGTCATTTGCATCAGATTTGACCAAAATGAGAGTAAAATTTAAGTTCATAAATTGTATAACTTCATACCTGACTGTCAAAGTGACTGGTGTTAAAAGTGTTAATATATGTTAGGTCAGTTGTTACTTTTGATACAGAATATGCATCATTGTATTCAGAATTATGTGCAGCCTTTATGTCAACATTGAACAAAAACTTATTTTCCATTACATCATTGTGAATCTCAACAGGGAGATCATTAGAGTCTTTTTTATCATCCTGAATCAGATATGTAACTCTTTTTCCAATTAATTGATGACACTCTATTTCCCACAGTATGAGTGCTGCACTAAAAGTCTCATCCACTACATGTGCAGTCAACTTGTACATAATATATAGTTACATACCACTCTTAGTTGAAGAATGATTATAATTGATATAATATATATGTAATATTAAAAAGCTACATATATATACCTGATATTTCCAGATGCATCATATTTATTGCACTTTTTACAGTAGAATTGATGTTCTTGTTTGTCCAATCGTACGTAACACTTTTTGCAAGCGATATAAAACCAACTATCTTCTAGATCAACATCAACAACCTTTCCAACAATCCAAAATCTGTCAATCTATAATAACGAACATATCACATAAAATTAATTGAAAACTTTAAGAATATCTAAAATTATTTTAACATTGTTAAGAAATAGGTAAGGAAAGTTTACCTAATCATGAAAGAACAATTGTTCTTAGCATACAATCATCACTTAAATTGGAAGTTGTTCCTTGAGATGTGCTACTAATGATAGTAGTACACATGTCTGAAGTTATGACAATCCTTAAAACACAAAATTACATATTTTAGCACATTTAACTTTTATTTTTAGTTTTTGTATAACGTAAATATAAATAATACCCATGTCTAAAATCTGCAACTTCAGGAACATTGGCATTCACCAAGATATTGGTGACATAGTAGGAACTACATCTCTAACTTGCCCTGTCCATTATTAAATTATGTAAATTAGAGATTTTATCTAGATGTGTAAGAACTAAATAATCTGATTAGTAATGAACATTTAATTACATACCTTTATACATTTTAGCGTGGCCGAATTGTAAGATTATGATATTAGAAGGTTGGCCATGTTGTTCAAATAAATGCACAAACTCGTTTGCATAGTCTTCCCATAGTGTGCATGAAAGCCTCTTCCCCCTTTAGATAATTCTGAATCAATTAGAATTGGATAATTTAAACATATAATATAATGAACTGATGTCTCTTAAATTTTTCTTACTCGGTATCTTGAAGCATGAACTCAAGCAGTTTTTTCTCACTTCCATTTGAGCATTTGGTGATCTGAGCTTCACCTCTTGTCACCCTTGTCAATAAAAGTCCTATAACATCTATGTATGCCACAATATCCAACATTAAGTCAATATATATTAAAATAATGGAACATAAAGAGTCCACTACAATCTTGCACTTACCAAACAACACACACTCATGTATATTCTCCATTGACTGAACATATCCAAATGATTTAAAAGCATACATTTTGCATTGGGAAACTTTCCTCAAACATTTTAGTGAGGACGGTTTGGCCAAGGAATTTTAATCTTGAACTTGTGTTAAATTATCTTGAACTTGTTTGTGTTGAATATGACCAGAAATTTCTTCAACCCAAATAGCATGCATTCTCTTAACATAGGCTTGAACATATGAATTAAATTTCGTGGAACAATGGCCTCGATTCTTGCACCCTGTGCACAATTTACAATCAAAATTTATTTATCAAATAAGATACTATACGATTACTTCTCTAATATTTTTTTGTGAATTGTTGCATGCAATACACAACCTAATTAGAGTGTTATGAACAATGCATTATTACAATTTTTTTTACAGTTCATAAGATTTTTTTTTGTCATTTTTTTATAACATTTTTTGTCAAATATTTTAATCTGCCATTGCACTAAACATGATGCATCTAAATATATATGCTATTACAACTCTAATATTTATTTGTCTATCAATTGTTCTTGCAACATTTCTTGGAACTGATATTTAATATGATTTTTTGTCGATTAGAAAAAAATAGATAAAAAGAACAAAAACTAAGTATTACTAAACCATGACTGCTTTATGAACATGCATCGAAATTCAATATGATTTTTGTCATTGCTCTTGTAACATTTATTGGTACATGTACTCTTATAACAACATTTTTGGTCAAAAATGTTTTAATCTTTCATTGTACTTAAACAACGGGTAACATACCTCGAAATCATGGAATAGACAATCTAAATTAACATCTTTCCTATTTGCAAAAAATGGGTGTTCATACATCCGAACCAAACGAAGTTTGATTTTAGATGTGGCAATAGAAGGATGAAGATCTTGAATTTTACACCACATAGAACTGACTGAAGACATTGCCACAATAATTTAATCTACAAATATGTGGATTTGCGAAACAAAAGGTAGCAAAAGTTAAGATGAATGAGTAGACGAAGAAAAAAGAAGAAGAAGAAGAAGATACATGCAACTACATTTTTTTTATCATAAACATTAAGCAAATGAACAACAATGGCCATTTGAATTTAATGATAGTATTTTCAAAATGAAAATGATAAAATTGAATAAAGAAAAATTACTAAAGCTGAAGTGGAGAAGTACAAAATTATGGTGTTAATAATCAATCAATTTTATAGACATAAAATGGTTATTGGCTCCTAAGTAAAAAAATTTGAATTTCAAAATAATTATTTAATATGTTGAAGTACAAGAAGTGGCCACATTAAAGTACTTTCAAAAAGCAAAAATACCGCCTAAAATTAAGTGAGTTGTGTTCAATTTTTAACAACAAATATTTTTAGTTGGGCTTTGCATGTACATGTCATAATTTGGGCGGGCTTGGGCGGGAAAAAGGTGGAAATGAACAGTGACAAACTTTGTTACTTTAGTATAATAGATAGATTATTTAATTTTTAAGTAAACTATTATGATTAATTTATGATTATTATGATTAGTTATTTAAATTTTAGGTAAATTATTATTATTAGCCTTAAAAAATAGAATTGTAGTTGCTTAAAATTTTGAACATTGGAATTGTCTTTATGGTTATTTGAACATATTGAATATTATTATTATAATTTTTGGTGCCTTAAAAATTAGAATTGTAGTGGTTAAATTAGGACAATAATTTAATTATTTAACATTAGAAAATTTTAAGTTTAAAATCATGAATATTTTTAAATAAGATTGTTTTAGATATGAATACCTTTCATAAGATTATTTGAGATGTGATAGTAAGTAAAGATAGTTGTGACGTAGATTAAAATATTCTCGATTGGACCTATACCGAATGCCAACGGAAAGAGCTGTTCGTTGCCATCTTTTGTCACTACAACAAATAGAATACCCTTAATTCGCCCTTCCAGGTGTGTGCCATTGATAACAATAACCGTACGTAGTGAAAATAAAAATGCTACGTGAGACACCCTGAGTGCAACGAAACAATGTCGGAATCGCCCATCGAGTTCAACATCTAGATCTGTGTATGTGTTGGAATTGCACACCCTAGCATATACAGATAACTAGGAAGCTTTTGAAATAAATCTACATGTCCATTATATATCATGGAGATTGCAGCATTTCGTGCTCGCAGTACAACTTGATAGCTTGCTCGAATCCCAAACTCATGAAGCAACTCTGCCATAATCTCTCGGGGTTTCATAATTTTCTCCTCCCAACGTATCTTACGAGCATAATAGGCAGCAATTACCTTAGTTCGAACATTTCTCGCACCGACAGAGTCCAAATCAAGATTGCACGCATGCTTCATGTTGAATTTGTGAACAATCCAATAACTTTCTTTCCAAGATGCACGAAGCTCGAAAGTGCAACTAGGATTTCATTTGCAGGTGTACTCCACACGACTTCTGTAAGAACGAGGCACTTTGAACTCAACTTTGCGTTCTATGTGCCAAAGTCTGACAGCAACGTAGAGATCTTATTTTGTGTAAAATACAGATCCCTTCCTCGGTGATTCATCAATAACATGATCCAAATCGCGTACCACCGGTGAGTCAGTACAATCAAGTTGAATAACTGGAATAATCCAATTGCGTACATCCTCAGCTTCTGGTTCAACTTGGTTATGGGATAAAGTAGGTTGGTTGGTTGGAACGAGCATTCTCAACAGTTCATTGATGACACCCTCTTGATGAATCCACGCAGTAAAGTCATGAAACGTACAGTTAGAAAATCTTGTTTCGAATGGATCCTCCCCATCCTTAGACTTCACATCAAGATCAGCTTCATCATCGTCTGTCTCCACAACATCATTATTGTCTGCAGCGGCATCGTCATTACGAGCATCGTGAGATGAAGAACCTCCACCTGCATAATTAGTTAATGTTGCATCATAAAATGCAGTACCCTCAGCCACATTAGTATTTCTGGTTCGACCTTATATTGCGGTTCTACACCGCTCTCACTCCCCCACCAGCTGTCTGACAACTAGTTTGATCTCCCAAAGTGCTCAATATCCTCATCTATAGGGTTGAATGAAGGTTACATCGAGTAATCAAATTGAGGAACTTAGAAATACGGATCAGGTTGGATGTTTGTAGGATATTGGGTCGACGATTCTGATTGGGTCACGACATTGTGGATAGTGAATGCTTCCAGTTGGGTGTCTTCAATATTTTGATTGTGCACGAAATACACAGTTAGCTTTGACTCTAATGTGAACAAACGCACTAAATCCATATCATTGTCGATAATGGATCTCAACATCCTTTCAGATCAGGATGTCGATAAACAGTAAATTTGATATCCTTCTCTAATAGATTTCGCTGATAATATGTAGTTGATTGCATTACCTAACGCTGTTAGAGATACATTGCTCGTCGAAATATAGTCGAGTCGCTCATCTCTACCAATGTAATTAGATTGATCATCAAATTGACCGTTGTTATTGACAGATCGCCAATTTTCCATCTTTAACTAATTTTTTGGATATGAATTGAAATCTAAAGCTCTCTATTTTTTTGCGTGGTTTTGGTTGTTGGTGTAAGATGCATTTATAAAGAAGAACGTGTACTATAGTTATTGGAAGAATTGAAGCATACTTCAACTTTAACACACAACCCGAGAATAACTAGTACTAGTCCCTATCGATGGGGATTGGTCCTTATTGATCGGTACTGGTCCCTGTCAGCCAGTATTGTTGCACTATGATACAAAAAAATGAGGAAGAAAGTACATTTTTGTTAGTTAATAGCATGTTTTTTTTTGAAAAGTTGATTAGGTTATCACATCAAATCAAACTTTGGAGCTGATAGAGTATAATTGGATATATATTGAAGGTAAATTATGTGGATGAGTATTGATGATTGAACCCTAATCTAAGTGGATATAGAATGAAGAGATCCTAAATAAAATTTATAAAGTTATTTTTATTTAAATTAATACTGAAAGTTGTAAAGAGAAAATTGATGGTTGTATTTAGAAATACCTTAGTTTCTTGGAAAAAGGTACAAATGCACCTCTAAAATTTACATCAAAGGGCATATACACCCCTAACGTTTTTTTGGGTGCAAATATGTCCATAAAACATTTTATTGGGGCAAATAAGCCCCATATCACTAACAGAGGCCAACTTCTGTTAATTTACTTACAAGTTTTCCTTTTTTTTTTATTTTGCGGGTGATACAGACTCAAAGTGGGTCATTTTATTTATGTCTTTTCATATATTTTTGAGTCTTTCATATCGAGTTTTGAGTCAGTTAGGGAGCTAAAGTGAAGCAGGAAGAAGTGAAGGGAAAAGATCCAATATGGGCGTAAAGTGAAGACAAATCCGTTGAAGGCATAATAGAGGGAGCTGGGCTTGGAGATTCTGTTGCAAATCCAGCGCGGAAATTCAGCTCCAAACACTCTAACAAACTAAGACCACGTCCACAACCGTTCCGAAATTCATGGGAGTCGATCGTTGGTGCAGAAGAGGTGGAGAAAGAAAGGAGAGAAGAGAAGATAAGAGAGAGAAGGTCAAGACCGAAAAAACTGCGCACGAGCTATTAAGGAAGAGTGGAAGGAGTCAACACAAGCATGCTCCTGCGTGGGCCGTTTTTGACAGTTTAGAACTCACTATAAATAATATGTTGTTATTTTATTTCAACACACAAACAATTAGTAGCAGATTCTAGCTTTAGTTATTCAACACTTCATAGTTTATTTCTCTTTCAGTTGGATACTTACAGTCGGTATAATCTGGGACGATTTGCCTTTAGCTTATACGCGGCTCGTTTTTGCTTATATTCTGGAGTTAGTTCCAAACGTATTTAATATGTTTACCGTTATCATGAATTGTTCATTTACTTGTTTTTTATCTTTCAATATGTTGCATGGCTAATTAATTAGTGTTCGAGTTGAGTGGGATGAGGCTATAGTGAATAAATATGCATGAGGCTAATTGGACTTAACACACCTCGCAAAGATTCCCAACTTCAACTTGGGATGAACGATGACACAACAGTGAGGAGTCTATGTGACTGATCACTCTTAGCCAAATCATTGTTGCTGTACGTCAGGGTGGGAAGTAAGGGTGACTGATTCCCTGATGAGCCACTAAGTGATAAACCGGGTAAAGAAGCCTAGAGACGACTAAGCCCGGAGATTGAAGTATAGGTAGATATGGGCACAACGCTAAAGGGGTCCCATATACCAGCATTGGGTTCCTCCGATTGAAGGCTGTCATCCTTGCAAACCCTCTGCATGACTCTCTTCGTTGGGTCCTGGATGGTAAGAGACTAAGAGTCGCCGACCATATCGCTCTTAGCATACACCGTAAGAAGGAATTGGGGGTGTAAGACGACCGCACCTACTCCCTATAACCAAACGGTCAGAACAAAGTATCCATGTGTATGTGCTTGGGATTGCATGTATTCACCAGTTCGATTCCCTACTTAACTCAAACATGTTTGTTTATTGCTTGATATAGTTTATACTTTTAGTATTGTTTTACATTAAGTTTATAGGAACGAATTAGTGACAGTAATTCTCTCAAAGTTCCAGAAAAGCTCAATTAGGATAGGAAGGTTAACACTCATCGTGGGATCGACATCCACCTTCTGGCACTATACTAGCCACTGGAGGCACATTCAAGCATCTACCGGGTTACGCTCATAGGTGTAATTTTGCACGCTAAACGACGGCGTGTCAGTGGGTCCATTATTATAGCAAAGAAGGAGAAGCTTTTCCCAATTGCTTGGATTGCCATTTCTTTAAATTCTCTCAAACGATCTCAGTGAAGAGTGAAAGAGTGTTAAATGTGTTGTTTTTTAGTCCTTTACAAGTCTTTTTCTTTGAACTTTCTATTTTTCCTTTTCCTAATTATAATTTTCTATTTTTTTCTGAGAATGTCAAATATCTTACTACTGCCTTTTTAGAATCCCTTTTTTTAAAGAGTCCTAACGCAGTCCAAATCTGGCAAGAGACTTTAGTTTCTCTGTGATTTTCTCCATCTCCAGAAAGGTTTATAAGTTTATCCAAAACCAAAATGGTACTTTCTTTTTCATTTTCTTTAATTTTCTTCTTCATGTTGGAAACTTAATATTCAGAAATTTATCATATTTGGTTCTGATTTAAGTTGGGATTTTGGGGAATGTGATTCCTTAATTCGTTGGCCTAGCTGTTAGAGAGAAGCTTCTCCTTCTTTGCTTTAATACTGGATCCACAAAACAAAACAAAAAAGAAGAAGGAAAACTTGGAACTAAATCAACAGAAGTTGGCCTTTGTTAGTGATATGGGCTTATTTGCCCCAATAAAACGTTTTTATGGACATATTTGCATCCAAAACACGTTAGAGGTGTATATGCTCCTCGATGTAAATGTTAGGGGTGTTTTTGCACCTTTTCCCTAATTTCTTTCTTTGTTCATTTAAGGCCCATTATCTCATTATAGAAGCCCATTTCATATATATATCTAAGGTGAACTGTATTAATTTTGGTATTCAAATATAAAAACTATTTTCCCTACGTGCCTTGTTTGTTTCAGAATAAAATCCAAGAACAATTATTAAAATTAATGTTATTTTTTGGTCTACACAATCTGTAACACCCCAGGCCCACAGGGTGGGGCCCAGCAACGAAACGACGGCACAACGGGCCCGCTAGCAACTACTTGGCATCCGTCCTCGCATTGCCAAAATGGTTAACCTAAGTTGCTAGAAAGTCCATTGAACCCACTTATATACTTGTCATACTTTCGTTCTCCCACCGATGTGGGACAACACACAATCATATTTGGATTTTGTTGGAGGTTGAAATTATGTTACAATTACGGAGAATTGTCGGTTCAGGACCTGAAAGATGGGCAATTTATCAATTCAGGATCTCAAAGATGAAAACTCTCAATTCAGGATCCGAAAGATGAAAATTATCAATCCAGGACCTCAAAAATCACGAATTAATTTTGATTCTCTTTTATTTTTTAATTAATTTTATATTAATTTTCAATGAAAATTCCTTCATTAATTATCTATTAAATCTAATAAAGAAATTGTTAAATTAATTAAAAAATAAATAGAAACCAAAATTCGTGATTTTTGAGGTTATGAATTGATAATTTTCATCTTTCGGATCCTGAATTGAGAGTTTTCATCTTTTAAGTCCTGAATTGATGGATTACTCATCTTTCAGGTCCTGAATCGACAATTCTCCCAAAACGTAGAAGTGCAATGAAAATACTTCACTTTTTATTTAAAATTCAAAGGTAGAATAATCAACTCAAATTCAACTATTAAAATCAACATCTTGGGTCCAAATAAAATCACAAATGGGCGCCTATTTTCAAATCTTTAGGAGAATTTACACTCAACCTTTCATAATTATCCTGATTTTTTTTGGCGACAGTTTAGAGGGAACAAATTACTATATTTTGCTACTTGATAAGATAAATTTGTCCATATATATATATATATATACATATAGATATTGAATAACAATTACTAATACACAAATTCACATTACCAAATCATTAGAGTTGGGCAGTTTCATTTCCCACTCACATTACTTTAATTGTGATTATAGCCTATATAGAGTTTAGTAGGAAACAAAAATATGCTATAATAAAAGCAGAAGCTGGTAGGTGGATCGGTGGCTGCCACTGTGTGTGTATATACACTCAAATGTGTGTGTGTGTATATATATATCTGTGTGTGTTGAGCATTTGCATGAATTCAGTATTACGAATTTGTGGGACTCTACAGATTCTTGAATTCCATTGGGCGGAAAAGTAATTGGCAGCAGTAAAAGAATCTTGGACTTTTCCAAGTGAGTGTTTTTGCTTTTGCTGCCATTGACATATAAAAATTCTTCGCCTTTTAAATACGGGTTAGTTTTTCTCGTCTTTTTTAGTCTTCGATCTTCACATTGGGTGTCAGGTAAAAGTTATTGATTTCTTGTTTATGCTCATTTTAGTTGCTCTATATGATTTTTCACATCACATGTGTAAGAAATTTATTTGGTTATTGCTTTCTGAGATGGGATTTTTGTTTTGTGAATTTGTTGTTTAAAATCTTGAATCTTTTTTCGTTTTTAGATTCTAGATGATGTTATTTGTAGTTCTTGTTGAGGGGTTTTGTGGAATATTTTGAACTTGGTTTTAATATTGTTCTTTTTTCTTGTTGGGGGGGGGGGGGGTGGGTGAAGGGGGTTAATAGATGGATAGTTTTTACAATGATCAGTTTTCAGTTGTAGTATGTATTTCTTGAATTTGTTTTGTTGATTTTCTATCTACTGTGTTTGTAGTTTTCATATTTGTTAAGGTTTGTTTTTGGCATCTTGAATCAATCTTGGCTGAATTATATGTATGATGAATGAATTTGTAGCTTTCCTTTGCAGAATTTGTTGTTTTCTCTACACTTTAAGCATCTTCGATTCATATTGATCTCCAGTAGTTTTGAAGATCCTGTTAGTAGCTCTTTCTTTAATCGTGTTGTGTTCGTGTAATTTATATAATCGAGATATGCTTTTGCTTGCACTGACCTTGTAGTATTGTTTTCGAAGCATTTCTCTGTTTACTCGTTTGGTTTTGTTTGTTTTTTTGTTTGTCTTTTAAGCTGAATGATTAGAATAGCTTCAATGTAGGATATATGAGACACTTTTAGCTTCCATTTGTTAACTCTTATTGAATTGATGGATATCTTGATGAACTCAAGTTCAGAAAGGTTTTGATTTAAGATTCATACATCATGAAAATCACATCAGCTAGTGAGGTTTGGATTAAAATAACCGGCCTAGTGCCTATTGATGGCGCTCTGAAACTATTGGAAACGATAGAGTTGAATATTCTCCTCTGATTCTCTATCAAATCTGTCTTTAACAATTTTGTGATAGTCTCTCAACAATCTACTCGTGTTTGACTTTAGGAAAATGCCTGAGGGAATTTCAGCCGAGGCTCTGATGAGCAATATCATGGAAACATTTTCAGACAGCATATCAAAGCACAAAAGCGTGTCATTCTTTGAGGAAGAGAAATCGAAATCTGTAACTTCTCAGTTCAGCAGGTTGTTTGGACGTGAAAAACCGGTTCACCATCTTTTGGGGGGTGGCAAATGTAGGAATTCTGTCATAACACCAACTTCTGTAACAATAGAGTAGCTTCTCTAATTTCAAATAACATCATTTTCTTGAATTTGCAGCTGCTGATGTGCTCTTATGGAGGAACAAGAAGATATCAGCTAGTGTTTTAACTTCTGCCACAGTACTTTGGGTGCTTTTCGAATGGCTGAATTACAACTTTCTCACACTTCTGAGCTTTGCACTTATTTTCGGGATGCTTGCTCAATTCGTCTGGAAAAATGCTTCTGGCATTCTGAATAGGTTATAATCTCTTGATATGAACTTGCAGTCTACTTTTTTTTTGGATGTTATAACATTGCTCGTTCCAAATTGTAGTAACCTTTTAACCTCGACAGATCCCCATCCAAGGTACCTCGTCTTGTTTTGCCTGAAGAAGTCTTCGTCAACATTGGCAAGGCAATAGGATCTGAGGTGAACCACGGTTTAAGATTCTTGCAGGATGTTGCCTGCGGAGGAAACATCAAACAATTTCTAGGGGTAATTCCACTTCTGTATTAGTGCTTCGCCGTCATATTTCTTTGTTTCTCTTTCAGTTTCTTATATGAAAAATGGCTTCTAAGTCGAGATATTGGTGCTATCTGCAGGTTGTTGCTAGCTTGTGGGCTGCTGCCATTATCGGAAGCTGGTGCAATTTCTTGACAGTATTATATATTGGTAAGCTATCTAGCTAAATACTTACTAAATCTACACTATTTAATTTCTTGTTTTATTGGCTGTGATTTTGATCTCTATACGTAACATGTAACTTGTTATACGTGTCGATGAGACTTTAGAATGCTTTTCCTTTTACCTCCCAAGATTCGAACCCAACTCCTTTGCATTAACAAACTTCATGGAATCACCTTTTTAAGGTTTCGTTGCTGCCCACACGTTGCCTATACTGTACGAAAGATATGATGATCAAGTCGATGGCTTCATCTACAACGTGTTCGAGCAGCTGCAGCAGAACTACCGGAAGCTGGATTCCGGTGTCCTCAGCCGAATCCCAAAGGGCAAGCTGGGGACAAAGAAAATGGAGTAGATTGTGAAGCATTACAGAAGAATGTCTGCTGTGAAAAAGGGATCTCCATTTTTACCTAGTTTCTGTAGTTTCAGGTTTATTGCAAGTCATTGAACATATTTTCTTCCCTTTTTCTTGCTACATTTATTCAAATTTTCATAAGTTTTAATACAACGTTGTTTAGCTAGAATGTTGGGAAGATTATTGGATGGATATCTGAACTGCACAGGTTTTTCGGGATTTCTTGTAACAGAGCAAAAATTTTGGGTTTATTTTGAATTTTTGATTGGATATTTTAATTTGAGGAGTCATCAACTGCAGCCTTTTTGAGTTGAAAATTATTTTCATTTTTGTATTTATTTATTTATTCATCAAATGTGGTACAAGTTTGAACTTTGAATCGGACTACTCCTGTTGACCTATTTCAAACATATTCTAAACATAATCCATTTAATTCTCAAATTAATTTATATACATATTACTCCATATATTAAAACAAAAGTTCTGAGTAATATTAGGAATTTATTTTCAATTATGATCTGAATTTTTTAAGTGATTACTTTGCAAGAATTTTAGAAATAATATTGAAAACTACTATATTTAATATTTTTTTTAGTAAAACTCAAAATTTTAAATTTTATTTATTATTATTATTATTATTATTATTTTTTTTTTTGTGGCCGGATAAATTTCGAGTTTTTATCTCCACCCCAATATTTTTTTAGAAACAAACACAAAAAAAGGAAGGTAAAATGTGATAACCTGGGATTTGAAGTAGACTCAAACCCTCCAAATATATGTAGATGCAATTTAATGCTAAAGATATCAAAGGTGCAAATTTGCAAGTCGGTTAAATTTCAAACCCTAAATTACCTTCACCACCAAAAAGAAAAACATACATAAATCCCATGCCCATAATTCCATAAACAGAGAGAGAGAGAGAGAGAGAGAGAGAGAGAGAGAGAGAGAGAGAGAATGACCCAGCTCCCAGAAGACGTAATCACAGAAATCCTATCAAGATTACCGGCAACATCACTCCTGAGATTCAAAATCGTGTGCAGATCATGGAGAAACATCATCAACGATCCCACATTCATCTTGAAACACCACAAAACGATCTCACGCAGGCACGAATCCGAGGTGGTGATGATCAGCCGGCGCAGCAACACCACCAACAAGAGAGTGATCTCAATGCTGAGGATTAATGAGGACGGAAAGGACGACGTCGTCGACCACGATCTCCCCACATTCTTGAACGACATGTTCGGCCACGTTAGGCTGATCGGACCTTGCAACGGCATCGTTTGTTTGTATGGATATCCCGACCACATCGCCCTCTGGAATCCTAGTATTCGATCCTTCAAGCAGCTGCCTGCGTCGCAGGTTCCCCGCCCTCCCAATGCCAAGGTGCGGGGGGGCGATCTTGGGCTCGGCTTCGACTCCAAGACCCTCGATATCAAGGTACCTACTTTACTGCTCAAAAATCAATCCAATTATATTTTTCTTAAAAGATTATGAATTATTTTGCAATTATTAAAACGTTAGATTATTTATGTTTGAAAGTCCGTAATTCATACTGTATGTTGTTTATTGAATTGTAATTATTAAAATATTGAGTTATTTTTGTTGAAAGCTAAAATATTGAAAATTAAAAGGTTATTGATTCTGAGTTAAACATTTATCGGCTAAAGTTTTTATAAGTTAAGATGGCGATTTAATTGCTCTACCATCAAATAATATGTTTGTTGTTTTTGTACGTAGTGATTACATTTTTTTATAGAGGCGTACGTAGTAAATACATTTTAAATATAGTTTTATTAGATATAGATCGATCTTTTAGCGATTTGGCTTGAAAAATAAAATTTAGTCATGTTCTCACTTATGTGAATGGTTTTCTACTCACTTTTAATCATAAAATTATTATTTTAGCGTTCTTATAAAAAATCATAGTTAAGTTCTTTTAATATTTTTTTTGGCTCAAAGTCTACAATATCCCCACTTTTTTAATTTCATTACTTATTTGATTTTTCTTCTTCAAATTAATGAGCGAAACCTTTAGTGAACGTATTTTGATTTTAGAGTACAAAAGTGACCATTTACGAAATTTTCCCTTTTCAAAAAACATATTTGTATTAATTTGCGATATAATTTTCATTTTTAGAAGCATGTTTTTCAATTCAAAAATATTTTATATTTAATCTCAATTCTATGGGTTGAGCTCTAGTCAGTATGCCCTGAATTTTGATACATGATCGAGCCTAATATAGAGTGAATTTTGTAGAAATCAAGCCCAAATTAAAGAACTATGAAACATATTTTTCGAGATATGACTATACAACTTTTTTGACAAATCAAATGATGCTACTACATAAAAAAACACTAATTTGTCATATATTTATTTACAGTTTCAATCATATCATGCTGCTGCTTTCTTGCAGGTGTTGCAAATCTTATTTTGCGTTTCAATGGATTGCCAAATTGTTTGTCAAGTCGAGATATACTCATCAAGAAATAATTCTTGGAAGAAATTCGAGAGTTGTGTGCCAGCAAATATTATGTACTACAATCTATGGAGCATGGTGTACAAAAATGAAAGTTTTTGTTGGTGGGCCCAAGATAAAAATAATGTGGAAGTAATTCTTTCATTTAATATGAGCAATGAAGAATTTGAAATGACTCAATTACCCTCTGACCTGGAATCTCTAGGAGGGCAATATAGGACTAGTCGAGCTATTTTGCCATTGAGAGAGTCGCTTGCTTTGGTTGTGTATCGACAGTTAGAAGTTGACAAGATTTTTGATGTGTGGATAGTGGATGAGTTGGGAGGAGGATCGGAGACTTGGAGCAAGTTAGCGAGTGTCGGCCCCATTTCCGGAGTGGAGAAGGTGTTAGGGTTTTGGAACAACTACGAGTGCATTTTGGAAAGTAGTACGGGAGAGATGATTTTGTATAATCCACTCAAACGAACATTGAGGAATCTTGGGATATATGGTAAACGGAGCAGGTTGGAGGTCCTTCTTCTTACGGAGAGCTTATATTCTATCAACTAAGTAAATATATATATATATATTAATGGGACGAAGGTAAATCTATATCTGTAATTTATGAATGTGTTTTAAGTTAAGAGGGTTTACGTGCACCACTGATCTTAAACTTATAATATTTATTAAATGAGTGTTGCGCCGCTTGTATGCTCTCGAAAATGCACTTTTGAATATTAAATTAATTATTATTTTTATTTATATATATTATGTGTATAGTGACAATATTGTACATTAGTATTTTAGAGGGTAGCTACAAAATATTGTACAAATGAGTCATATTGTAAAATTATTCTACATTAGAATCAATGTAATTGTTTAGTATTCCTTTTCAGGGTTTTATATATTTATTGGTTGTATGTCGTCTTCATTCTATTTCACTATTTTTTGAACAATCTATTCATGTACTTTATAACAAATCATATTTGTTTGATTGAAATATAAAATTAGACACATGTATAGTGAGCGCGATGTAAAAAGTTTAAAATTTTATACCTAAAATTTCATGAAACATTGACATTGAGATATATTTAACTCACATAATCAATATTAACCTTTTAATTTTAAGTCATATTAAGTTACACCACACATAATTAGCCATCAGATGTGGATATTTAAAAAATACTCTCTTCGTCCTATTTTGATAACTTTTTTTTTTTTTTGTGGTATGCCCGATATATAAACATGTTTCTATATATATTTAACTAATTTACTAATATATACCCTTATTTAATGTGTTTACTTAGACATTAATTTAATATTAAAGAAATAAATAAAGGCATATTAGGATATTTCTTAATTAATTGTCTTTTTCAATTATTTTTTTAATTCATGTGAAAAATCTCAATCAATCTGTTAAGATGGGACAGAGGGAGTATGCATATTTTTAATGAATTGTTACATATCACTCCCAATTTTATTAGTTTCAACGAAATAAATTAAACTTAAATTCAATCTCAAGATCACACCTAAACATCATTAAATTTCTTAAAATGACATTTATTATTATTATTATTATTATTATTATTATTATTATTATTATTATTATTATTATTATTATTATTATTATTATAAAATAATTTAATAATATAACATATCGTAACAAAGCCCAAATCAATTTCTTCTCCCACTAAAAAGGATGTCCCTTCCACTCCTCAAGAACTTTTCTCCAATCGTAAATTTAATTTCACCAAAATCATTTCCCTCCTCTTCTTTCCGCAAAATGCTTACAACTAAATTTTCTTCAGCGAAAAGGGAGATAAACCCGTCTACCGAATCGAAAAACCCAGGTTAGAAATTTGTGGGAAACGTTTTTGTTTGTTGGTTAGTATCAGGGCTCCAAAAAGTTTCAACTTTTGATGATTATTTCATGTTTTGAAATTGCAGAAGATGATTCTGTGCAAAAAGTTCGTGTCTTTGTAAGAAAAAAGCGAGCCAAGAAAACTGTGCAACCTATAGTTGAAGTGGTTAAGCCTGAAATTGTTGATCAAAAGGTGATATTATAGTTTTCAATAAATGAGGAAATCCCCCCCCCCCCATAGAGGTGAAATTTATTTCTTAGGTGAGTGCATTTAGTTTCTTGGCTACCTAGTTGAGCGTATTTGTTGTTACTATTATTATGTGGGAGGAGATAGGAAATTTGGATTAGTGGTTGTCTGTAATGATTATTTCTAGTTCGAGAACTGCTATTGTGATTAATACCCTTTTGTATTTATGGATTAATTAAGGCACTATTTTTGGCAGTTTTAGTGTTGGGTTTTTATATGCCGAGCTTGTGGTGATTAGTTGACAATGGAGTCTGTAATCTAAACTAAATTCGCAATTACTTCATACTAAATGAAGTAATCTGTATAGCAGCTTTGCTGTTAACTGAAACATGCATTGAATACTTGTTGCAGCCTTGCAGCCTACCTGAAATTGAAGATTTTGCATATGGGAAGCAGAGCAGTTATTCTCGTTCGAGTATGTTTCTTTCTTGTTATATAATCTTAATCCACCAAAAGATCCTCATCTTTTTGGTCGCATTGCTTATTCATTTATGATTTCTTGTTTTTGTTTAGAATTGATTTACCTACATTGTAGAGCATATTTCTAGGATACTCCATGGGCAATTACTGCGGTGATTTGAGAATAGAGGCTTGCTTGTTTGCAGTGCCTTATATGTAGTTAATGGGCTATTGGGAGTTGATAGGTGAAAAGAAAAACAAGACAAATTATTTCTTGACTTTTCTTAGATGTTGGCGGGCAATACGTATACTTTTAAGAACTTAACGGCAGCTAAGAAAGTCTAAAACAACCTGTTCATCCGGAGAGGCATATTTATGTATCTTCCGTTGATGACTTGACGTCTTGTGGTTATCAAGGAAGAGAAGGGAACAAGAGTTTGAGCTTCAAAAGATTGAAGACTCAAGCTTGATGAGTACGCTTGTCTTACATTTAAGTTATCGGTCCCTGAAATACCTTTACTAACTTCAATTTAAAGATTCAAGACTACTTCAGAATTTGACGGGTGACATGATAATGTTTAAAAGTTATGTGAATGCTTGCGATCTTCTCAGTAAGCCGGTTTTGCAAAACAGGCCATTTTCATTAAGTGATCTGTGATCCAATTTATTTAGTTGGAAGAAAACAGATTTTCCAGTGCCCTTCCAGTGGGTTGCACTGTTGCAGTATAATTTGTCAAAACTTGATGTAGTCTGATTGTTCTCTTAAGATGAAGTACAACCTCCTGCCGACTGGGAGAAGGTCATCGAAGGAATTCGCAAAATGAGGTCTTCTGAAGATGCGCCCGTGGACTCAATGGGGTGTGAGAAAGCTGGCGTCTCCCTTCCTCCCAAGGTGATTCTTGTGTTATGATTTTCAGTGCAAAAGTTTAATCACTAAATTCCTAGAACATTTCTGTTATATGTTGTTGCATTGACTAATTAGAGATGATATTCTGCACTTGTGGTAATGTTTGTTTTGATACCTGTAAATTGTAATTCATATGACTTATGGTTGAGTTTTAAATTGCAAGATGCTCCTCTATAGGACTGATCTTGTAACTAGAATTAAAAACATTTATTACAATTAGCTTCATCTCGTTTCTATCTCCATGTTGCTTATACTTTCCTGCTCAGGAAGGAAGATTTGCAGTTCTCATATCTTCTCTGTTGTCAAGCCAAACAAAGGATCATGTTAATCATGGCAAGTTCTCATCCATTCATGCTTTATTGTCAATAAATGAATTGCGCTTTTGATCCCTTTTTGCGCATCTGCATATTCTGTGGCCATGGCCTATGGGTGATGATGACACGTGTTAGGAAATTCTATCTTCTGCACAAACTACATTAGACTCTGCTTTTCTTTTTGCTTTTTCTTTGGATGTCTACGATAATTATCCAGTGACTGCTAAAAAGTTTATTTATACATCCATGTAAATTATGGGCACAATTCTTCTAGTCCAAGTGAGTATTGGGCAGGCAAGCAAGTCAATATATTCGATGACAGTAAAAATTCCCACGTCAAATGTCAGAGCTGCGTTTTGTTGGATTCTTTCCTATAATCCTATGCACTCTTGTAGGTTTTTACCAACTATTTGAAGCTTTTTTTTTGTCATTTCTTTTCTCTGACTCTTTATTATGAGAATTTTCAGCATGACAATACTCTATCTTCATGGCAATAGGTGTTGTACTTGTGGTTCGATATCCTCTATTCTGGTCATAACATTTGATTGAACTGTGTCTTACAGGAGCTATTCAGCGACTCCTTCAAAATGATTTGCTGACAGCAGAAGCCATTGATAAAGCTGATGAAGGAGTCATCAAGGAGTTAATTTACCCGGTAGGCCCCTTTCCGATCTTTGTATTTCGAAATAGTAATGCACTTGATCTGCATGAGCTGAAATAAGATGGCATTTGAACTCTAGCCCAATCGCAGTTAATATATTAGCTAAAATTAGTTTTCTACGTTATATGCTTGGTACTATCTGCTTGTTTGATATCGACCATTAGCAGGTGGGGTTTTATTCAAGAAAAGCAAGCAACATGAAAAAAGTGGCAAAAATCTGTCTCGAGAAGTACGATGGTGATATTCCTAGTACATTAGAGGAGTTGCTCCAGCTTCCTGGGATTGGCCCCAAAATGGCTCATCTGGTGTGAGAAAAGATCTACTCTATACAACTGCCTGCTTATCTCACTGTTCTTTAATTATCTGATTTTTTAATTTTTTTAAATTCTCCTAGGTCATGAATGTGGGATGGAATAATGTTCAAGGAATATGTGTAGACACTCATGTGCACCGTATTTGTAACCGGCTTGGATGGGTTTTTCGTCTGGGCACAAAGCAGGTATTATCCATTCTCCTAAACTTAGTCTACCTCAAAGGCGTCCCTGTACATATTTGTCGGAATTTGACTTTTGCCATGTCTTGTGAGGTCTTCACACACACACAAGCGAATAAATTTTGAAAATTTAGTCGCCAATGGGCTTTGTTGTTTCCTTTGTTAGAAAACTTCAACACCCGAGCAAACTAGAGAATCCTTGCAATTATGGCTTCCTAAAGAGGAATGGGTTCCCATCAACCCTCTGCTGGTATGTTTGTGTGTTTTCTGCTGCATTCACCTTCACTCCGTTGCATGATGCCATTGTTTTTTCATTTGAACGAGAAAACTATATCCTGTAAAATCTACTCTTGAAGCAAGCAGTCATGATACTTACTTTGTCGACGAGATAATGCCTATTGCACATCAAACATTCTATATTGAACACACTGCAGAGCCACTTTTGTCGATTTTTAGTGTATCGTGTTAAATGATTTCCTGCATTCTTGAAAATAGGTTGGTTTTGGGCAGACTATATGCACTCCTCTTAGACCACGCTGTGGCATGTGCACGGTAAGTGGTTTGTGCCCGTCGGCCTTCACAGAGGCACCTAGTCCATCAGCCACACCGAAGAAAAACAAGCGTCGATAGAGTAGTAGTTGCAGCAGTCATTGTTTTAGATGATTAATTAAGCTCAAGGATCATGTTTTTGGAACTTCATTTCTCTCTCTTTTGTTAGGATCACTTGCAATTATATGTCGTGAAACGTAATGTAAAGTTTCTACCTTAGTACTCATTTTTTCGGGACAAGGTAAATTTGTAGTTTCTACTCCAGGTATCTAAGTGATGATATTGCTTTGCCTTTGTGCATGTGTATACGTACGTATATCTATATATATATTTTCAAATAATCGACTGGCAACACAAAAATATTTCATCCTTGTATTAACTCAACATGACATCTTATTATATGTTAATTTGTTTTTTCAATTGCATCAAAAAATATTATATACAACGAAAATATAACAAAGGAATAAAGTAATAAAAAAAATGTAAAAGAGAAAAAAATACCTGAGCCCAATTTAAGCTCTTCCTCACAAAATAGAAGCTAAATTCTTCTTCTGTACGCTACTCTCATAATAATATAGAAATTGGTGAGTTCAATTGTTCCTCTGTGCGCTACTCTCAATATATAGTGTAGAGAGAGAGAGAGAGAGAGATGAGAGAGAGAAGATGGCGAGCGAAAATTTAGCATTTCCTCCTGAGACTGTAACTACTAACTAGTTTCAACATTTGGTATGATTAATATGCTATATCCGTAACTAGTTTCAACACACTAGATTAAAACACACCTTAACCATTTTTCGAGGTCTAGAATATATCAAATGTCGATATAAATTAAGTTTTTTTCTCAAAGTTTTTTAATATATATATATATCACGTCTGAACAAAAATATTGACAAGACGTTATGTTTTCATATAGAAATAGATTTGTTCAAGAAGAAATGTAAGAAGATGTTGATTGTAAATGAAAAGTTTTGTAATTACATAAAAATACGAAAATATATTTTTATTTACATACATAATAATTTACTTACAAAATAAATTACACTATTTGAAATCATTAATCAAGATCATCGCCCAATCACTTTTTTTAATTCAGATCAAATTAAGTGTTTCCCTTTTGTTATGCAAACTTTTATTCATTTTGACATATATGATGAATTTGTACTTCGGAAAATATATATATCTATATATACACACGCACAATAGTCAATGTGAAATTTAATACATTGATAGATGACTTATTATTTATTTTTAGATAAAATCATCTATTTTAATGTTCTTATATATACTTGGTCTAACTTATAGTATATTTAATTAATATTTTCTGATTATAATATACCTTATAATCTTTCAAAAAAAATTATAATTTTACATATTATAACATATTTTAGTAATATCATACATACAAATTACGTGCAACATACGTGATCTTTACTGATAATCACTGAATATCTAGAAAATTAAAGATAATTTATATCTATTGGAATGAATTAACTCCATCATTAGTTACTTTCCATGAAACCACCGTAAGGCGTGTTCGATTGATAGAAAAGTAAATTTATTTGAGAATATGATTTCTAGGAATATAATTCTGTAAAAAAATGAGTACTGCATATTATTTATTTTGTATTTGGAACATAATAAAGAAATTATCATTATTTTCATTTTAGTATTTTTAATTCAAATTAATTAAGTAACTTTATTAGGATAAATTAATAATATTGAAGACTTGTAGTCTAGGGGCATTCTTCATTCATTTTATGGTGAGAGACTAGAGTTCGATCGTCATTCTATCCCCCAAATTAAAAAAAAAAGAAAATAAATTAAGAAAAATATAAATAAAAACGTATTCAAACCATTGATTATCAAAAAAAATTTACATTAATTTACAAAAGTAATTATACACACACACACACACACACACACACACACACACACACACACACACACACACACACACACACACACATATATATATATGCATATATAGTCGACATCATTCGAAGACAATACTTGTGCGAATTTTGTTGTTGATTCTAAAGTCGAATTGCTCGTTATTTTAAGTTTACCTTTCTCTACCACCAGTTGATAAATTTCTTTTATTATGATAATCGAATTTTGTAGATTTTTTATTTTTTCAAATTTTCAGTTTTTATTAAAAGTCGAAACTCTATAATAAAAAAAATAACAATAATGCACAAAACAATTAACATAAAAAAATGTTTCAAATTTTAATTGAAAAATTATAAATACAATTTTAATAATAATTTATAAAAATAATGGATGAAAAATCGAATAATGAAATGGTATTTACACATGATTTCTGGAGGCAACTAATAAAAATACTAGCTACTCCAAGTAGGTATTCAGAATCGAGAAAAGTTGTACTCCCATTTTCCCATTATTGTAGTCTTTTATTCCATTTTCGTCAGTCTCAAAATTATAATCCACTTTCCTTATATGCGCATTCAATTTTCATTTTTCTTAATATACTCGTATTTAATGTTCTTTGAAATTAACATTCATTCTCTTTTGAATCAATAGATAAGGGTATAGTAGGAAAGTTTATTCAATTTACTTTTCCAAGAACATTAATTGATTTTTCTTAATATGTGTAAAGGGTTGATAAGCTAAGATTTTGCACTAGTTTTCGTGCTATTTAATTGTGCAATTTATATGAGTTACTCGTGATTTTATCTCAGTTTATTCGGATTTCATTCGTTCTTGGAGTTTGACGTGTTTATAAGAATTTGTAGGTTTTGTCCCGAATTTTGTTGTATTTTTTGCTAAGAGATAGTTGATGATATCCCCGGATCGTGCGTTGAAGATATCGAGTCGAGAAAGGGACGAAAACGGCGTAGAAGGACGATATTCATGAGTGGAGTCACGAGTCTGGTCGCGAGTTGAGTCACGAATCAACAAAGGGTCGGCTTCTGTGAGTTCGCTATTGCGAGAGGGTACAAAAGAAGGAAATTCGTGACCTCGGTTACGAACATTGAAGGTGCCCGCGAATTCCTTACCATGTCAGCGCCACGTGGACTCACGACCCAAGTCGCGAGTGACTGGGTCGCAAGAGAGGTCGCGAATTCTATGGGCTTGTCCAATTTTTATCTAGTTTTGGGCTTTATTTTCCTTAGTATAAATGGGGTTTTTGTGCGAAAATTGGTCACATTTTATCATACCCCATTTTTCTCTACATAAATTAGATGCAAGTATATGCACCAAATAAAAGGAATTTAACATTAAGAAACTTGTAGGAACATATAAAATCAATCATTGTTAGCAATGTATGATTTATCTATACATTTTGTTGTATTTAGCATTACCGTTTAAAGTTTTAGCATTGTCATTTCTCATTTTATCATTAGTATAACCCTTTGTTAGAATTAGCATAAAAACTTGTCAGGGGCATGATAAACCAACCATGAACAAATGTTGTTACAGTTTGTTGAATTAACATTATCATGTCAGATATTAGCATTATCATTAATTCATTGTCATTCTTAGCATTAGAAAACATATATGTCTGACCAAAGTTAACATGAACATTATAAACCCAAGACATGACACATTTTGTGGCACTAGCATTATTGCTCATTGAATTGAAATCATCATATATCATTTTATCATTACCATTGTCACTATTGTTCACTCCTTTTATCTTTATCTTTCAATAATGTTTCTAGCCTTGTTATTTGTTTCCTTAACACTATTATATAAAAATTTATAGATATTAAAAGAATTACAACAGATGAAACTACAAGGAGAACAAAAGCTAAAACTGCCCTCACTCATTAAAATGATAGAAGCAATGGGATATTTTACAAATATCAATCATTGCAGATAACCACATGCTCATCAATCGGATATATAAAATTAAGACAACCCAGGAGAAATCTCCAAAGTGGTGCCAACACAATCTGTAGATTAAATAAAACACAATTAATCACGTTAATGCTAAAATTTTTATCTTCTTCGATAATGCTAAAACTAGTCATAGTAATTACAACAATGCTAAAACCTATCAAGTAATACTAAAAGGATTCAACCCAAATAGAATATAATTTCTAAATTACAAAAATACTCACAGTTCATTAAAAATAACCTTAATATTACAAATGACACTGCATGACTCAAACATGGGTATAAATCTTCACCGTTCAAAAATTAAAAATCTACAACTCTTAGGAGGTGATTGGTATGATAGAATGGAATTAGGTATGAATGGAATGAACTTAGGAATGGAATGAGTGTCTCAATGGAATGACTATTCTTATGATTGACATGTCTACGGAATGAAGAACGGAATGAAATATCATTTTTTTTAATCTTATATAATGAATATTTTATGTGCTTAATTTTTTTTTTATAAATGAATAAAGTGTGTGTAATAGCTAATAAATATCAACACATGGGTTAATTTATCTTTTATATTTCTAAATGTAATTTTTCTATTTTAATATATGATTTTTTCTAATTTTTTTAGCAAATTATAATTTATTTATTTTATTGAAAAATTTTATTCTAAAATATTTAATTAATCAATATATAATAATTTGTAGAAGTTAATAAAAATATTTTTTACTTCATAGATAAATACTTTAACATTTCAATTTTTCATTTGAATATATTAAATTATATCAAATATATAAATATTTTATATTGTATTAACATATTTTTATGGTATATTTATTTCATTGTCACTTTCATTTTTCTTCAACAAAGTTATAAAAACTATTAAAATTTGATTTTAACATATATTTTTAAATTATATTTTGAAAATAAATAAATAATATAAAAATAATTAAATAATAATAATAATAATAATAAATTATGTAATTTGATTTTTGATTTATTTTTCTAAATAAAATAAAATAATATTATAAAATATGATTATGTATAAATATATCATTTATTAATTTTTTGGTCATTGGAAATAGCTAAACCTATGGGGGTGGGTGGAATGGTTATTCTCTTTCCTTTGGGAATAGCGATTCCATCGGGAATGGTGATTCTCAATTTTAAACCATACCAATCGGTGGAATGAGAATGAACATAGGAATGACCATTATATTCCATTTCACCATGCTAATCACGTCCTAATTGATTCTTAGTTCTCACACGAAACTCTGATTGTCATTTGATCCATTCTCCCACTATATATAATCCAATATATGGTTAAAGCTGGCCTTATTTTTACACGATTTTCCAAAAATGAATTAAGAACAAAAGCATTATTAAGTTTGTTAGATCCAACTAGGCACACAATAAAGAGTTGTTGGTTCAATCACGTACACTTGTCGAGACTTTATTGCGGAAGACAATTAATTTTATTACACTCATTTTTTGCTTGAAAAGCATGAACAACTAGCTAGCACATTGCTTCTGTGCGTGCATGCATTATATGTTAGGAAGTTTCAATTGTATACATTCATACGGAAATGAAGACTTAATAAAGCTAGTGGAAAGAATAATTATTATCAATAATATATAATTAATGTATAGCTAGCTAGATCAAGACCCAATTGTATTTGATCATCAATATATTTACAAGATCTCATCACAATATGATATTTCATATAATCTTCAATTCCAGAGGAGTGTTAGTCTAGGAAATGCTCTTTAATTTTAGTAGTTTTCTTTGACAATATATCTAACTCTTTGATCACTTATTTTCTGTATATGTATGTAAAATTAAAATACTTCAAAGCCTCTAAGATCCTATAGGATAGATGGCTATATGTATTGCTTTTCAAGAAGAAATATATGCATAAGCAAACAAAAATAATAGATGACGAGAAATGATTGACTGTATGTATTATGTATATGTGATGAATTCATAAATCAACTTTATTCTTAATAAGTTAAGTCTACTAATGTGCCAAGTTCTCTTTTTCAAGAAAATTGACATTTCAAAAATTAGAAAGATATGTTCACATGGCCTAGCTAGTCAGTGTAATGTGAAATTATCTTCAGCTAGCTAGCTAGTTTACGATCTTTATATATATCATTATGTGCGATCACAGATTATCTCCTACTACCTAATTTTCTTATTTAGTATATGAGCAAAACTCTTATTCTCTCTCATAACTCTCCGCAAAACCCTTTTCTCACCCTCACCTAACTCCAGAAAATTATGTGAGCGTAATTAATTAAGAATGGAAAATGGTTGAGCTGCCATGATCCCCAGCTTCAAGTGGATACAGAAAACGTAATAAAGTTAAAAAAAAGGTTAGTTTCAAATTTCTTTCATTCTCTAGTTAATCGTACGTGTGTGTGTATATATAATATTGCACCCATTCAAATAATTGATTTTAATGTCTCATAATTAATTAATTTCATGTTGGTCCATGGATAAGTATGCTTAGCTGGAATCAAAAGAACTATTCAAATTATTCTTATAGAGATATTTATCTAAAATCAATGGTCTTGTATATATATATATGTGTATCTCGAAAATTAACATATATGCCACAGATACGTGCTGTATGGATAAAATACTGAGATTTACATTTAATTATAAAGAGTAACTTTTAATCCTATGATTAATTAAGAAGTTAGCCATTTTTTATCACATATTTTCTATCCAATGTAAGAATAGTGTAAGAAACTTAAAACATCCTAAAAATATAAGAATTATCGTAGCCCTAAGAAGTTTTCTACTAAAAATTCTAACAATGAACATACTAAGAAATTTGAAATGTTTTTAAGAAAATTTGAGTTTTTGCATCATTTTTATAAAAGTTTGCCATATATATTGTCTTTTCGAGAAAAAATGAAAGAGGAGAGAACAAATTAATATTTATATGATTCATAGAAATGTCTCTCCACTACATATATATATATATATACATATATATATAATTGCATTCATAAATCGATATTACTGGCAGTGAGCTTAATTAAATATTTGTAAATTTGGCTTAATTAAGTAGCTAAATTGAAAAATTAATAGAAACATGAGATGAAATTAGAGGTTTTAGAATAAAATCATGAATGCAGGAGAAGCACATTATGAGTAATATGTATATGAAGACATCATTTTTATATTTTTGTAGTATTACTTATTAATATATTTTAGGGTTAATTACTACAAAATACACAAATTTTGACAAGATTTGCAAATTAGATAAAAACTTTAAAATTTTGCAATTATAACACAAACTTACATTTTTTTTGCAAAATAGACAAACTCAATTTTTTCCGACTAACAGAAAAATGAGAATTTGCGACATATAATTCATTTTCACTTATTAAAGCCAATGCAATGCCATCTAAATCGAAAGGTGAACAATTTTTGTGGCTTTGTGGTTTTCAATCAAATTCAATTGATTTTAAAATTTTGCTTTGGGTTTGTCTATTTTGCAAAAAAATGTAAGTTTGTGTTTTAATTGCAAAATTTTAAAGTTTATGTCTAATTTGCAAATCTTGTCAAAATTTATGTATTTTATAGTAATTAACCCTATATTTTTTATAGCATACGACTAACTATTTTTTTTCTTTAAATTTTTCACTGCCTATTCTCGATCTCTTCACTTCTAATTCTTTTTTTTATTACAACATTATATTCATTAAATTGCATATATATAATAAATTTAAGTAATTTATTTCTCCTCCAGTTGACTCCAGTTGACTATATCTTCTCTATTTTCTAGATTTACAATTCACATATGCACTTTCTAGACTTTTTTCTTTTCTAGCTAATTTTTGAAATTCTTTAATTCCTATTAAAAAGATTAACTTTAATTCAATAAATAAACTTTACTCTATAACAAATGTAGTTGTTTCAATAGCTAAACACCTTGCGATATGTATTACCAAAACAACATACAACTCGAGATATATAGACTTATGTGAAGAGGTTGAATAGTTGTTCAACGTATATAGGGATGGTATTCGGTACAATATTGTTGTATGAATTTCTCAGTCAGGCAGCGCGTGGCGCCTATGCTTCCAATCCTTTTTTTCCCCCAAAAAAATAAATACCATTAAATTAAAGTGAATTAATTTTAATTTTTTTGATGCGGCGACTCGCAGTGCACCCGCTTAGCGCTAATGCATTGGCTCACGCACTGCCCTCGACGGTTAATTTTTTTGAAATAAATATACACCCTAAAATGGAATTAATGAACTCTAAAATTAAAGTGAATTTATTTGATTTGTTTGATCCTGTCACTCGCGCAATGCACTCGCCCGACGCTAACGCATAGGTCCATTACTACGCACGATAATTAAGTTTTTCAAAATAAATATACACCCTAATTGGAATTAATTATAAACCGAAATTGAAATGTCTGAATAAACTCATACAAGCGAAGTAGATTACTACTCATTAGTATTATGACCATGTATTATATTGTTTATAAAATTTTATTGATCGTACCTATTAAAGTTCATCTACAAAAAGAAACTTTTCAAAATTGAAGCTATTAAAGTCTTATTTGACATTTATCATGTCACATAAAAGATTGCTTTGATATTCATTGAACAAGATTTATTAGAAAATATTCATTGAGAAAAAATTATTAGTCAATTTACTTTAAAAAATGCTAGTAGATGTGTCTTTAAATGATATTTTATTAATTTTTTTAGTCCCGTACATGATGTTGTTTAAAATAAATTTATTTCTTTTATTTTAGGGTTGTTCAAAGATAGGTGAATTGACGAATCACATAATTTTGAAGACATCAAGAATATAAACCTTTTTTTTCTTAAGAGAAATGAATGAAAACTTTTTGTAGATTCGAACATATCAAACAAATTTTTACATTTTGAAGAAAAAAAAAATTTTAGGCTCATTTTTTTAATTAATTTATTTTATTCAATTAGCTATGAGCACTATTTTTAATGTTCGCATAGGCCTTCCAAATCTGAGGGCCGACCCTGAAGATATGCATGAGTTACATATCACATTCATTTGTGATTATGCAATTATATTTGATATTATGATTATGCAATATATATATATATATATATATATATATATATATATTTGTGTTAGCATATAAAATTCCGAGTGGTCGATTACATTCATAAATTATAAATTGAGATGGCTCCACCCTACGTGGTTTATTAATTGTATTGATAAAGTGGACTTAATTCTTGAAGATTTATTCGTAATTAGATAGTCTAGGAATTGAAGTGCTCTTTTTTCCTTGCTAGTTTTCTTATTAGCATAATTATTTCTCTTTCTCAAGTCTAAGCTAAACTCTCTCTCTCTCTCTCTACAAATCAAAACTATCTGAGCATTAGAACATAAATGGCTGGAGCTGCCATGATCCCCACCAGGGTTGGCCCGCAGATTTAAGGTGCTTTGTTCAAAAAAGAAAATTGGTACTCCTATCTAATATGACTTTGATAAATTTTTTTATTTTTTCAAATTGAGTTTTTCAAGTATATTACTGTTAAATAATATTATAATATAATATATTCTATTATATTTATGAAAAATGTAATGATTTATTATAATTAATATTTATTTATTTTTTCAAATATTTTTATTTTAGCCGTTGTTAACTTTAGATTTCTCTTACTTCTTTTATGTGTTGATTTTTTTTTTCAAAATGCTTCAGTAAAACATGGTATGATAAAAAGTGCTTGGACAATAATAATAACTATTTTAAATAATAAATAAATCTATTATTTACATTTTTAGAAATAATATATTTCAAATGTATTATTTGTGTAAAATAAAAAATATTAATATACAAATTACTTAAAATGTAAAATATACTTATTATATTTTATTAAGGTATACATACATACATATATACATACATACATACATATGAATATATTTATTACACTAGAAAGATGCACGTGATTTACATGTGTTTAAACTAATTCTACTAAAATTATATTTAAGAATGTTATTAAAGTGAAGTATTATAATATCATATTATCAAATATTTCAAACATAATATTTTCATAAATATAATAGATATTAATACAAAAATTAAATAAATGTGAAGTACACTTATTGAAATTTATTTTATTAGAGCGTATATTATATCATATTAGAAAAATGCACGAACTTTGCACGTCTTTAAAATAGTTAAACTAAAAATATATTTAACAATCTTATTAAATATAAATATTTCAATATTATTATTAATAGAATTTTTAAAATAAAAAATATATTAGTTGAAAATTAGTTTATTATACAATCTAAATTATATTTTTTTTATTAAATTAAAAAAATGCACATACTTTGCACGAGTTTAAAATAGTATACTGAAAAAAATATTTAACAATTTGATATAACACACATGTGAAGAGTAAAAAAATTATAGTCTTATAATTGGATAATTAACAAGGCTTGCCATCAATTTTGTAAAAAAATGTAATAAATTTAAACCTTAAGTAATAGCTTAGAAATGAATTGGATATCTAAAAATAAATTGGACTTATATATATTTATTTATATATGAAAAGAACTTAAACTTATTAACATAAACAATTACATAAGTTATTTATTTTTTGGTGCCCTTATATATTGTTGGGCCATGTGCGGCACACACTCGTACGCCCTCAGAACCGTCACTAATCCCCACCATCAAGGTTTTGTTGATGAATCTGGTCTTGTTTCTCGTAGTCGAGATCAGCCTCCTATGGAATTTCAATGAGGACTTACTAAAAAAATCAGTTAGCACGATTCAAGATTTCTTGGATGATGTAGAAATGAAGGCAATCACTAACAAGACTGCCAGACAGTGGCTGAAGAAGCTGGAATTTGTGGCTTTCGATGCTGAAAACATTTTGGATGAGCTCAACTCCATAGCTCTTTGAGTTAAGTGCTGGTAGACCACAAAATGGAGAACAATGTTGAAAGAAATTGTGAAGTAGTTGCAACGCTTTACTGAAATGTCAAGCATGTTAGGCCTGCAAATGAGAGATATCGGTGCTGGAGCTGGAACAGGATCTCCGACAAGCCTGCCAACCAGTTCAAAGTCTTTTAAATGTAGCTTTTGTTGGAAGAGAGAATGATGTGAGTAAAATAGTGGAGATGGTGAGTAGTAGCCCAACGAATGAGCGGGTAATCTCCATCGTTCCTATTGTTGGGATAGGCTGACTGGGGAAGAAGACATTAGTTAGGAATGTCTACAAGAACAAACAGATTATTTCTCATTTTGGACAACATATATGGGCTCACGTTTATGAGAATTTCGACTAGATATTGTTTTGAAGAAAACTCTTACCTCGATGACACAAGAAAATGTTAATGGTTTGACACAAGAAGCCGTTGTGACAAAGATTGAAGAAAATTGAGACATAAAAGATATCTTTTTGTGCTTGAAAGTGGCGCAATTTTATTGGTACCTTTGAAGAAATTAGTTCTGGGAAGAGAAATGTGATCATCAAGGAGTGAAATACTTCTTTTAATTGTGAAACCACCGTATACTCATCAATTAGGAGTCTTATTCGATGAGGATTGTTAGTTCATAATCAAAGACGAAGCTAATTTTCAGGGAGATCATCTCATTGAGGCCACAAGAAAAAAATTACAAAGAGATGTGAAGGTTTGCGATTGGCGGCTGAAGTAGTAGGGTGCTTGTTGCATGGTCAATCAAAGGATCCATGGCTCTCAATTGAAAATGAATGGCTTTCAAATTTCAGAGGGGATGACGGAAATATGATGAAATTGAGAAGATGATATGCCATGATAAAAGTGAGAAGTTCAGAGGATGGTGAATGAGATGGTTGCAAAGTCGCAAATATTTTAATGTCTATTTTAGTGAGATTACAAGCTATATATAAAATAACCCATATCCATGATTTAAGGATATTAACAACAACTACAAGATTTACATAAAATTTAACAACTAACACATCTACTACCAACTTATCAACAAAAGGTGATTGGTCTTGAGAGATGCATGTGAAGCCATACTTCAATACTCCCCCTCAAGCTGGATCAAGGGAGTTTCTTAAGCTAAGATCAGACAATAATCAATTAAATTGAGTTGTATGAAGAACTTTAGTAAAAATATCAGCTAACTGATCACTAGATCTAACATAAGCACTTTTCAGGAGCTTGGATTGGACTTTATCTCTTATAAAATGATAGTCAACTTCAATATGTTTTTGTGCGCTCATGAAAAACAGGATTGGTTGCAATGTGCATTGCAACTTGGATTGGACTTGATCTCTTATAAAATAATAGTCAACTTTAATATGTTTTGTGCGCTCATGAAAAACAACTTGATTGTCATAGTGAAGATTAACAAGAGAGTTGCAAAGAATTCCCAAGTCATTAAGGAGAGTTTTCAGCCATATCAACTCACAGGCTGCTGAAGCCATTGCTCTATACTCTGCCTCAGCACTTGATCGAACAACCACATATTGTTTCTTGCTTTTCTAGGTCACTAAGTTGCCACCTACAAAGGTGCAATAACTAGTGGTTGATTTTCTATCAATGATGTTGCCAGCCCAGTTTGAGTCACTACACCCTTACAATTTGTGAGGACCATTGCATTTCATAAGAATCCCCATAGAGCTTGATCCTTTAAGGTAACTCAATATGCGCTTAACAAATTAAAGATGATGGGGTGCGTGGAGCATGCATAAATTGGCTGAAAAACTTACAACATATGTAATGCCAGGCCTTGTTATGGTGAGATAAATCAGCTTTCCTACCAATCTTTGGTAGTTATAGATCTCAATGATAGGTCGACCTTTATTTTCAACCTTTATTTTCAATTTTTAAATTTCATGGAAGAGGGGTTTTAGGTGGTTTCCATGTTGACATGTTTGTATCGTGAAGAAGATCAAATATATACTTGTTTTGACTAAGAAACAAACCAGACAACGAGTTGTCCATTTCTATTGAAGATGTCATTGTTGGTCTTGCAAGGTGGACGATCGAGATTTTATTGAAGATTTTAATGATACTTTTATTTGTAATTAGTATTACTTTCTTTTATAATTAGTGATACTTTATTTTGTAATCAATGATATTTTTCTCTATGATAATGAAATAAATATTTTTACTCAAGAATGAGTTTTTATTGTATTTATAGACCCGATTCTCAATTTGAGATTATATTTAAACTCATACTTTTTTTTTCTAATTAGTGATACTTTCTTCTGCAATTAGTGATACTCATATGTCAGTTAATGATACTTGACCTCATAAATAATGATACTTGAGTTAATGATACTCCACTCATAGTTAATCACATTTATCTATTCTTGATTCAATAATGAATGTTTAATCATCAATAATATCAAATTATACTCCACTTCTGAGTTAATGATACTTCATCTCATGATTAATGATACTTCATATCATAGTTACTTCACCAGATATATATCTAATGATACTCCACTTAATAGTTAATGATATTTTGCCAAATTTATATCTAATAATACTTCACTTCAGAGTTAATGATACTTTATCTCATAATTAATGATATTTCACATCAAGGTTAATAATACTTCACAAGATATATTTCTAATAATTTTTTATTACTGATAATACACGAAGTAAATAGTGTTATTTTACAGCACACATAATGATACTTTTATGCATTACTAGTGATACATATTATCTGCTATGCTATTAAATTATTCACGAAATAAATAATGTTACTTCACGATACAGATAGTGATACTTTGTTACATTAGTATTGATACTGTAGTTTATAAGTTATGATACTAAACGATTACTAATAATCCATAAAATTATTTGATATATTGAGAACATCATTAATGTTACTGATTTTTTTTATGATTTGTGTGTGTGTGTGTGTCTCTGTTTCTATTTTTATTTTTTATCACTGCTAATACACAAAATAAATAGTGTTACTTTACTATACACATAGTGATACTTTTCTTCATAAATAGTGATACATATTATCTGCAGCATCAACAAAATATATATTCAAAGATTTCTAAACCTGTTCAAACTACAACAAAAATGCAATTTATTACAAAAAAAAAAAAATCTATGGCTTGCATATCCTAAAATTTATAACTCCAACAAATATCTTCTGGAAACATTACAAAACCCAATGTTTCCAAACCACTAAAACTTCCCATCATATCTACAAAAAATCCATTCTTCATTTTCGTCACGATTCTTTCCAGTTTTAATTTTCTTACCCTTCTTCTTCTTATCATCGCATGATTTCCTCTTCTTAGTATCTTTCCTATTTGCTTTCTTAATTTCGTGTTTGGCTTCAGGTGGAGAGCAAGCATCTTCATCATCCTTATCATCACACTCCTCAGCTTCCTTAACTTCATGTTTGGTTTCATGTGAAGAGCAAGCATCTTCATCCTCCTTATCATCACATTCATCACCTTTTTTAGCATCATGTTCACTGCAAATATAAATTAAATTAAAATAATAATTAAAAATGCAGTAAACTGTATTTAATGAAATATATTCACTTAATTGAACATTATCAGTTAATTCATAATGATAACTTCTTTAACATCAATAACAATGAAATAAAGTATCACTGATAATTCAGTTAAGCATCACTATCAACATAATAAAGTATCAGTAATACTGATACTTACATGTCAGTTTCTTATCAACTTCCTTAACAGTGCAATAGAGTATCAACAATAATTCATTTAAGCATCATTATTAATACAATGAAGTATCACTAATAATGAACAAGACTTGCAAGAGCATATTTGAATTTTAAGAACAAAGCGTAATAATAAGCATAGCACATAGTAGATTTGCTAACCCAAATACAATAAACATGAAATAGAGCATAGATACAGCAGATTAAGAAAATTAAATTTTTACACAAACTCATGTAGATTTTAATACAACATAGCAAACACCTCTCAAGAACAACATGGAAGACATGATTAACCCATATAAATTCAAGTCAATCGTACAAGACAAAGGAGCAGTGCATCAAAATAAAAGAGTTAATCACCTAACTGGATTGCATCAGTAGTATTTTTAATTTTTGATCAACTACCATAAACATTAATTCACATTCACAATATTGCAGCTATATATCCAAAATTGCTCAAATGACTTCTTTCTTAATGTGACTAAGATGCAGATTGCAGAAGTGAATGCAGACAATAAAATTCCTAAATTCTCACAACTAAATTAAAAAACAATACATACGAACAAAATGATAATTTACAGAGCAGAGCAAATTCACTCTATCAACTAACACAACAACATTAATTCAGTTTCACAAAGTCATGCACACTAGAAACATTTATTTCCCTTCACAATATTGCAGCTAGCTATCCAAAATTGCTTAAATTACTTCAACTTTCTCAATGTGACTAAGATGCAAATTGTAGAAATAAATTCCTAAATTCTCGCAAATAAATTAAAAAATAATACAAACGAACAAAATAACAATTTGTAGAGCAAAGTCTCATGTTTACTTCTGATTAGGGAATTAGGGAATTTAAAAAAAAAAAAAACATAAACACCGACTAGCTCTGACTAATTGCCCGGCTGCATAACAACATTATCACAAATTTAGAATACTACATTATGAAATTAAAATGTCCTAAATTTAATTGCCCTAAATTAAAAGCCCTAGATACACTTACCATAAACGATTGAACTTCTGCGTCAGAGATATTGACGATATAGAGCCGGTTTCGGAGACGACTGCGGTACCGGTGGTCGCGATAGTTGGTGGTGGTGGTCGCACAACTTGCTGCAGCAGTTTCCCTACTTGGTGCGCTGGGGAGATGATTGATATATGTAAGCGGTGGGGGAGATCGTGGAGGCTGCGGTTGTGGGGAGAAGCAGCGGTTGCGAGGAAAATCGGTGGTGATTTGAAGAAAAATCAGCGGTGATTTGAAGGTAGAAGAGATGGTGGGAGAGGAATTGTGTAGAGAGAATCACGATTTGTGGGAGAGAAGAAGTAATTTTTTTTTATATATATGATTAGGTCGGGTCGGATTCAGATCGGGTCGGGTGGAAATCCGTTTAACATAAGAGATCTGTTTGATGGTCTCATATAAGTTTTTATCTTTATTTAGTGTTCATTTATTTCCTTGCCAGGTCTTTAATTTATTTCCTAATTTTGTTAGGATTGGAATTGGGCCGCTGATGGCTTTGTCCAATTAGAATTAGAATTTCTCCTTTATAAGTACTGCTTGGATGTTTGATTAATTAATGACCGGAGGAGTACGTAAGATTATAATTGAGGCAAACAATCTTATTTTAGGAGGTCGCTTCTAAATTCCGCTTCTAGTTAATTACTTCACCTGTCCCCTAAAATAAGTAATCAGACAAGTAATTTACACTTACTAAGAAAATATATTAAATATAGTTGGATTTGTAATACTTTGCTTATTCTTTCTATTTTACTCGTTCAGTAAATACCACAAAATTATTTTATATATCCCTTTTATATGAAAATTGGACTATAATTTACTTGATTTTTTAATTATGATTTTAGTAAATTATTCCCCATAATTTATAGTTATCGAAAATTGAACGAAATTGTACCACAGTAAAAATATTAGTTCACCATTTTAGCGCATAAATATTAGTCCACCATTTTAGCGCATAAATATTAGTCGTACACTAAATTTTACTGCACTATAAATTCTTTATATTTACGCGTGTGTTCTCACGCGCACAGTAGAAAAAGAGAACTTATCATGAACCTATGAAAAAAAAAATATGTTTGAAGTTATCATGAAACATTGAAACGAGTCAGGGTGAAATTCTATGAAATATCTGAATTAATTCCGAGGAATCAAGTGGATTTCATATTTGAATCCATAAGTGCATCTTACATGTTCGATGACATGCCTGACTTAAATGTTTTAGGTTTCGTTATGGTAAAATGTCCTACCAATTTCTCTCTTGTGTGTGTGTGAACCACACCCCTTGTGAGAATTGAGAATCAATTTCAACCACATATTTCGCCTATTTGAACGGTCAAGATACACTTTAAGATTGAAAAAACGTGGTGAAATTACTGTAATTATAATGACTTTTTAATGAACTGAGCGTATTTTCATAATTTATAAAATCTATTGGACTGAAACCTATTTCCTTCGTAATCTATACTTCCATTCTAAACCTGTTTCCTTTTTCACGCGATTCTCCTCGATTCTCATCGATTTCGTTGTGTTTATGTAATCCAGATTCCAATCAATTCTCTTCGAAATCTATTCATCTTAATCGTTGTTCACACGAGTTCCCGAGTTTTGGTTGTTCGTTGTTCTTGGATGATGATGCCGAGTAAAAATATTTTTATTGTACTTTTTCTGTGATTTTTTCACGCAATTCTGTTCCATTTTGTTTTAGTTTGGAATGCAGATTGGTTGATAGGAAATCTGATTTGGCTGTGAAGGAGGATGATGCTTGTTCTACTACTTCCTCATCGTATGTACAATCGAATTTAATTAGCTTCTCTTTTTTTTTTAGCATTTTCGGATACATAGATTGTTTGTTTGTGATTTTTGTTGATAAATTGGTATTTGGTAATGAATTCTTTAAATATACAGAAATATGACGAGGATGAACGTTTCATCATTCTTCTCGTTTGTTTATTTTAGCATTTGCATTGCACTATTTTAGCACTGGTAGTTATAAGTTTAGTACTTCCATAGCCTTTTTTAGCATTATTAGTTAATGTTTGAATATTTTGGTAGGCGATAGTGTTAGCATCTGTAGTCTATTATTTATGATGAGAAAGACATTATAATAACATAGATTTGTGAATTTTTACATGATTGCAGGTATTCAATGATTTATGCACTCTTCACAGGAAAGAACAATCATGAGAAGCTTGTGACCTTTGGGGCTGCTTTAATGTTTGGTGAGGATGTTGAATGTTATTTATAAGTTCTTCGCAAGGCTATGATGATGCTAATAGGCATAACTGATATTTCTTTAAGGACTTGCAAGAAACCTTTAAGGACCTGCAAGAAGTGTGGAAAGAAATGTTATCATAATTCTAGGAATTGTGGGAAAAAGTAGATACATTTTTTTGTACTTTTTCATACTTATTTTTTATTAATGATAGTAATATTTTTTCCTGTAATGCTAATAGGCATAGTCGATATTTCTTTTTTGCATTGCTAATAAATGTTTTGAATTTTGATAATGCTAATTTTACTGTCTTTGGTGCTAATATAGTTCGTTATACTGCTAATAAGACGTTTACTTTAATGAGAATGCATTACATTTAGTTATTAACAATATTATGAGGTTATATGTTTACTTTAATGATAATATGTTTCAATTACTATAAAATATTGATTTCATATAATGCTAATATACATACTGTTTATATTCCATTTTTTGTATGAAAGATAAGTCTAAAATGAGAGATAACTGTGCTAAAATTGTAAAATAATAGTGCTTAAAAATAAGTGGGAGTAGGGTTAAGGAGAAAATGACATTTTTTTATGCTAATGCTAAACAGTAGTCATGTTAAAGAGGATCCGTGTTAGTGCTAAAATAAGTCATGACAATGCTAAAATAAGCCCATGAGAATGCTAAAATAAAAAATCACAAATTCAACAATATGTCACAGTGTTTGTTCATAGTTTTTTGAAATGCCGATGACATTTTTCATGTTAATGCTAAAACAAGTGTCAACCTAAATAGCGGTCGTGTTAGTTCTAAAATAAGTTATGACAAAACTAAAACAAGTCATTACAATGCTAAAATAGGAAATAACAATTGAACAACGTGTAACAGTGTTTGTTTATAGTTTTTTTACAATGCCGATGACATTTTTTTATGGTAATACTGAGACAAGACTCATGCTAAAATATGTCATGATAGTGTTAAAATAAAAAATCATAATTTTTCAACTTGTAACTGTGTTTGTTCATGGATTTTTTGAAATGCCGATGACATTTTTCATGCTAATGCTAACACAAATGCCATGCTAAAATAAGTCATGAGAGTGCTAAAATAAGTCATGACAATGCTAAAATACGAAATTGAAAAATATACACATAAATCACAAATACATTGCCAACACTGGTAGGGTTAACATTTTCATACATGTTTTTCGTCATGAGCAGAATGAATATAAAACTGATATTTTCATGCAATAAAATAAACACAGATTGTTGAAGATTAGATTTTTGTATGTGTTATGCTTACAAAAACACGAAAGAAATTGCTAAATTATCATAATATAATACTAAATGAATGTTTATAGCAAACAGAAACGGCTAAATCAACATAATATAATTGCTAGAAAGTCAAACGAAATTTCTGAAAAATATAAATGAATGACATATTACTTTGAGTTTTAATGCTTTCTGAAGATTTTAATGATGTTTTCAGGAGAGTTTGACGGTTGAATTCGAGTTTTTTTTTAGTTTCTCTTCAAATTTTTTGGCTCCTGGGTTCGCGTAAGTTCGTGGTTGCACTATATTGATAATTCAACATCAATGTCAATGATATTTTTTTATGCTAATGCTAAAAAAGATTCATGCTAAAATAAGTCATGACAATGCTAAAAAAGGCCATGCCAATGCTAAAATAGAAAATGATAGTGCTAAAACCCTAAATTGAAAAATATACACGTAAATTCTGAGTATTCATATATTTTCAAAATTTCCGATTTTACCATTACTAAGATTCAGGAGCAGCGAAGTTGGACGTTATTATGAGATTGCCACCGCGTTTTTTTGAATTTTGGAACATATCTTGGCCGTCCAAATAGGCGGGATCTATGACTCAAATTAATTCTCAATTCTCACCTAGGGTGTGGTTCATTCTGGAACCTAACCATATATATATATATATGGTTTAACAAGCACACAATAAAAGGCCATTTTAAATTTATCAGATGAGATCTTATATTTCTTATCATATTTCAAAGTGCAGATACAATATTACACCATCACTACATACAAAATTAACAAGGAATTGAATGATAAAAACTAATTAAGATAAATTCAACTCTTTGAATGATAAGCCACATTAATTCTAAACGTACGTCCTTTCTTGTTCAATCCAACTCTTTCAAAAAAAGTCAACACCCCTGATCAAGCTTGTCCACCTTGATTGAGAATAAGAGAATTAAATATATATTAATTTAAGAATACATGCAATGCAAGTACAATCAACAAATTACATGTGGTATATGGACAATTAATACTGTAACTTCATTTTTTGGTAATGCATTCAATTTAACACAATAGAAAGCAATATGTGATACCTTTCTGATATAATGATATTAGTATGAAAAATTATATAAGAAATGAATTGAAATAGTATATATATTAGCATATTTCATGATTGGGAGGCTAATAAATGAACTTCATAAATTAATTGATCAACTTTAGTTCCCATTAATTTGTTGTGATTGCATAGTTAATTAAATCCTAGTTTACTCTATACAAAAATCCAACTCTGTCCCGGAGCAAAAAGGAAAAAAAATTTGAATAATTTGCAAATATATGTGCTTAAAAGTTAAAATTACTGATATACCTCTGTAGCGACCCGGTTTTTTCTAATATTTAAATTGCTACATTTTTTCATGAAATATTATATTTATTTATTTATTTATTTATGATATTAATTGATTAAGTCTAATAAGTCGCGCCTAAGTAATTTATTTTCTTCCGAGCATGAATTCATTTTAATATATAGTAATTTCATATCATGAGCATGCATTTAATTTATTTAGTGCCTAATGTGTTACATTTATTTATTTTGTCCAAAATTTATTTCTAACCCATTTAGACTTATTTGGAGTCTAGATCTTTTATTTTTCCAAGCCCAAGTATTGAGGCCCACATTCTAGATGTTTCAATTCTTCTTCCTCTTCTTGTTCGGATATCTTTGCCTACAAATTTCATCATTCCAAATTTTGAAGTTTATCAACTCTATCTTTTATTATTGAAACAAGATAACCACGTAATCTTCTGTCCTCTTCAAACTCTAACCCTAACCCATCATTATAAATAGAGTTAATTTTCCCCATCATTTTTCCCACGAAACAAATAAAAGAAAGGGGAAAAGGATTTGAGTTTCATGTTTCCAGTTTTCCTCAAGGTATGGGGATATTTTCTTCAGGTTGGCAATTTTTTTCTTTTTTTTTTTTTTCCGCATGCACCATATTTAATTTATTTTTGAGGAATGATATATATATTGAGATTGTGTAGAGTTTTCATAGTGTTGCCATTCTTTTTTTTTTTGGTCGAAGAAAGAAGATGAGTGGAGAGAGAAAAGTGTAGGCTTTGACTTTTTTTTCTTCTTTGTCTTGTCATTATGGTGGGCATAAAGAGTTAAGGGGATTGGTACTTTTTCATGCATGTTTTATTATATGTATAGGTGCATGTGTTGTGTGTTGATAGACTTTATATGTTGGTTTGTGTGATGTGTGTGTGTGTGTATGTGTATGTGTGTTTGTGGTACGTGTAGTTATAATGTATGTATATGTGTGTGTTGAGTGTTATATATATATATATATATATAGAAACTATGAGTGGTACGTGTGCGTGTGTGTGTATATATATATATCATATATGTGATTGATGTGTTTATATATGTAATATATATATATGTCCATACGTACATATATATAATTTATGTAAATAGTATATGCATGTGATTGTGTGTAGTGATAAAGTTTTGGTGCATTATTTCTTTTTATATAAATATGTACCGTGTATGTATTATTTATATAATTAGTTGGATAATAAATGGAATTAAAGAATTCTGTAGTTATATATGGTTATTGTTTTAAAGCATGCATCATAGTTTGAATTCAAGCATAGTTTAATTACATCATGTTATGCATTGTATTGATTTCAAGATAATTAATTTATAGGCGAGGCGCGCAGGACTTAATTGATTAATATTAATATCAAGGTCAAGGTGAAGGTGGGATTTTACGTGATCATGTCTTGATTATTCTCTCTATATTTTATTATCGAGTATGTAATGACACAGGCATGGGCCTTCGGGCTAAACAAGCATGGGCCTCCGGGCTAAACAAGCATGGGCCTTCGGGCTAAAGATGAAAATGGGCCTCTGGGCTAAATGAGAACGGGCCTCCGGGCTAAACAAGACAGGGCCTACGGGCTATATGGTTTGGTCTACGGACTGAACACTTTTACTATTCTCACTTACTCGCTTAATTTTATGTAACTTGGATAATTGGACACTCCCCACTGAGTCAGTAGTACTCACCCCAAAAAAACTACTTATGTTTTCAGGTATTGTCTCGGGTGATGCGTAGCGGACAAGATGTGATGATGGTGGTCAAGTGATCAAGCATGATTAAAGATTTAATTTATTTTTGACTTTATTTTATGTAATAAATGTCGAGTTATGCTTTGAAACTTTCCCTGTATTTGAAGTAAAATATTTTTTATTAATGAAAAGCATGGATAACGTGCCTTTTTCTATTAAAGTGAAATTGGGGCGTTACAGAGTGGTATCAGAGAAAGGTTTACTTTCCTGCATACTTAAAAAAAAAATTGCAAGCAAGTATTGACCATCATCACATCCGCCGCATCACTCCGAGAAGAGGTACAAGTTAAAGTTTTGGTTTCATGTTAAGTTTATGATTATATGGAAATTATAAAATGTTTTGATAGTCCTCGAGATGTACTTTAAGATTGCTATCTTTCCAGATGATTAGAGCTTGCAAGGAACACAAGATTGTGATAGAAGGGCACCAACTAGCTTTGTCAGTAGAAGAACGTATTAGAACCCGCAAAGTTAGATTTATTGATGATCTATATGAGAATTTCAATGGGATGAAACAATAGGAGTAGAAAGACAATTGATGAGAATTTACAGGATATGGAGGAAAATTAAGAAAGAGGACATAGAATTTGACCCTATGATAGCTACTGAAATAGTCGGTGTAGCTATACCCAAGTTATTAAATCCCTTAGCCAAGGAGATTGCTAAAGAAATTTTTGAATATACTCCAGGGTTTAGAAAAACAATAGATTTTGAAAAGTTCATGCTCCGCCTTATGGATGAATGGAGAGGCAAGGTCTTTGGAAGAGAACTAAGAGATTCAAATGGAAGACTAGGTATTGAGACCAACTCAAATAAGAGACAGAAGAAACGAAGCTAGTGATACTTAGAAATGATAGAGTAGGCTAGATTATATATTTTCTAGAATTCACGTTTTTGTAATTCAACTCTTGATTAATAAAAATTATTATTATTATTATTATTATTATTATTATTATTATTATTATTATTATTATTATTATTATTATTATTATTATTATCCCTACAATAAAGTTAGAACTCTAAAAAAAAAGAGAGATTGGTGGAGAATTTCTAAGCTATAGTCAGGATATTTACGTATTAGGAAATGTAAGAAGCATAACGATTATTTTCTTAGATAGAGTAAGTATATCGATGATAAGGTAGCATAGAAGTATATGAGGATAGTGTTAGGTCTAGATACCAGCAAGCTGAAACTAGTGAGGAAACGAGCATTGGTTTTATGTATAGATTTTTGTAGTTTGAGGTTTAGGTAAGTAATTTCGAGGACGAAATTTTTTTTTAGTAGGGAAGGATGTAGCGATCCGGTTTTTTCTAATATTTAAATTGCTACATTTTTTCATGAAATATTATATTTGTTTTATTTATTTATGTGTGATATTAATTGATTAAGTCTAATAAGTCGCGCCTAAGTAATTTATTTTCTTCCGAGCATGAATTCATTTTAATATATAGTAATTTCATAGCATGAGCATGCATTTAATTTATTTAGTGCCTAATGTGTTACATTTATTTATTTTGTCCAAAATTTATTTTTAGCCCATTTAGAATTATTTGGAGCCCAGATCTTTTATTTTTCCAAGCCCAAGTATTGAGGCTCACATTCTAGATGTTTCAATTCTTCTTCCTCTTCTTGTTCGAATATCTTTGCCTACAAATTTTATCATTCCAAATTTTGAAGTTTATCAACTCTATCTTTTATTATTGAAACAAGATAACCACGTAATCTCTTGTCCTCTTCAAACTCTAACCCTAACCCATCATTATAAATAGAGTTATTTTTCCCCATCATTTTTCCCACGAAACAAATAAAAGAAAGGGGAAAGGGATTTGAGTTTCACGTTTCCAGTTTTCCTCAAGGTAAGGGGATATTTTCTTCCGGTTGGCATTTTTTTTCTTTTTTTTTTCCGCATGCACCATATTTAATTTCTTTTTGGGGGAATGATATATATATATTGAGATTGTGTGGAGTTTTCATAGTGTTGCCATTCTTTTTTTTTGGTCGAAGAAAGAAGATGAGTGGAGAGAGAAAAGTGTAGGCTTTGACTTTTTTTTCTTCTTTGTCTTGTCATTATGGTGGGCATAAAGAGTTAAGGGGATTGGTACTTTTTCATGCATGTTTTATTGTATGTATAGGTGCATGTGTTGTGTGTTGATAGACTTTATATGTTGGTTTGTGTGATGTGCGTGTGTGTATATGTGTGTGTGTGTGTGTTTGTGGTACGTGTATTTATAATGTATGTATATGTGTGTGTTGAGTGTTATACACACACACACACACACATATATATATATATATATATAAAGAAACTATGAGTGGTACGTGTGTGTATATATATATATATATATATCATATATGTGATTGATGTGTTTATATATGTAATATATATATCTATATATATATATATATGTCCATACGTACATATATATAATTTATGTAAATAGTATATGCATGTGATTGTGTGTAGTGATAAAGTTTGGTGCATTATTTCTTTTTATATAAATATGTACCGTGTATGTATTATTTATATAATTAGTTGGATAATAAATGAAATTAAAGAATTCTGTAGTTATATATGGTTATTGTTTTAAAGCATGCATCATAGTTTGAATTCAAGCATAGTTTAATTACATCATGTTATGCATTGTATTAATTTCAAGATAATTAATTTATAGGCGAGACGTGCAGGACTTAATTGGTTAATATCAAGGTCAAGGTCAAGGTCAAGGTCAAGGTGGGGTTTTACGTGATCATGTCCTGATTATTCTCTCTATATTTTATTATCGAGTATGTGATGACACAGGCATGGGCTTTCGAGCTAAACAAGCATAGGCCTTTGGCTAAACAAGCATGGGCCTTCGGGCTAAAGATGAAAATGGGCCTCCGGGCTAAAATAAGAACGGGCCTCCGGGCTAAACAAGACAGGGCCTACGGGCTATATGGTTTGGTCTACGGACTGAACAGTTTTACTATTCTCACTTACTAGCTTAATTTTATATAGCTTAGATAATTGGACACTCCCCACTGAGTTTTATCTTTTCAGGTGTTGTCTCGGGTGATGCGTAGCGGACAAGATGTGATGATGGTGGTCAAGTGATTAAGCATGATTAAAATTTAATTTATTTTTAATTTTATTTTATATAATAAATGTCGAGTTATGCTTTGAAACTTCCGCTGTATTTCAAGTAAAATATTTTTTATTAATGAAAAACATGGATAACGTGTCGTTTTCTATTAAAGTGAAATTGGGGCGTTACAACATCTTACTGTAATAAAACAATAAGCAGATGCAGGCAAGTTGGATATGATATAAAATTTTACTGCTTGGTTTGTTTTGTGTGTGTGTGTGTGTGTTTATTTGTACTAGGGAAGGAAAGTTACGGAGTTCGAATTTTAGACTATAAAGAGATCACACGACTTGATGAATCCATGCTGTTCATAAACTAGCTAGTTATATTTTGTTATAAGTAATTTCTATTTTTGGAGACCTAAGAAGTAATAAATATGGTATCTATGATCTATCTTATCCAATTACAATACATTTGTCTGCTGCTCACAATAACCTCTTTATAATGGTCAGTTCATTACTTGCTTGAACTTCAAATTAATGGATGTTCAATCCTTACCTTGAAGTGAAAGACAAGATGTAATCTTGATCTGTCAGAGAATCGAGATGATCCAAAACATGAAAACCAACAATTGTTTTTATAATTAACTATAATACATAACAGCGCCATATACAACACTTTTATGAACCAAACACAAGTTGAAAAAATTAAGTGAGAACTTAAGCGAAAAAGTATTTACCTTTATTTCAGCTTCGTCTCAATTTGGATAAAAAGATAGCAGTCATCTCATACAACCTATCTTCACTCTGCAGCTGCATCCAAGAAGTTAAAGTATGCAATTCTCCATGATCTTTTCAGTAAGAAAGAAGCAACAACTCCCCAAAATCCAATGATAAAACCAAAGGCCATTGATATGTCAAATTCTTGCATAAAAGAGAGCCTCCAAAAACCAGCATCATTCCCATTGATAATTTCTCCCTGAGTGGATGGCCTCGGGATATCTTCAGGGCACAATGTCAGAGGGCGGCCACAAAGTCCATTATTCCCATCATAACTTGATATATTGAAGCTCTGAAGATAACCCATCCATGCCGGGATATATCCTGTCAGCTCATTTCCTCCAACATCAATCAATCTCAACTTTTGGCAATTTTTCAAAGTGGAAGGTAACTCACTAGATAAATTATTATCGTTCAACTGCAACGCAATGAGGTCATGCGAAAAGCCCAAAGAGCGAGGAATTTCACCCGAAAAACTGTTGTTAGCCAAATTGAGAGATGCTAAGATTGGCATTTTATCCCAGCAGTTGGGAACCTCTCCTGCCAGCTGATTACTGGAGAGGTCGAGCACCAAAAGCCCGTTATGTGGAGTTTTACAAATAGATGAAATGGAACCAGAGAACCTATTTTGATTCAAGTAAAAAGAGTGTGTAAGGGGATGAAATAGAGGAATAGGACCCGAAATCTTATTGAAACTAACATCTAGTGCTTCGATGGGAAAGGATAGATTTGATTATAAGCAAGACTCGAATACTCTAGCGAAGGAGACAAACTCCACAACCACTGTGGCATTTCATCTATTATTCCGGCACTAGAGAGATCAAGCCCCGACAAATTCCTCTGAGATTGAATCCATTTGGGAAAATTAGGGCCCATTTTACAGCTTGCTAAAAGTAATTCAGAGAGTTGAAAAGGAGGAGTCCAATCAGGGGCAATGTGCAAGGTCAATGAATTGAAGGATAAATCGAGAATCTTTAAGTTTTCAAGATTGTTTAGGTGGGATTCAGAGACTATGCCTTCCAAATAGTTATCAGAAATATCTAAAGCATGAAGCTGGGAGAGGCACAGAGCCTGTCAATTTGTTATGGTCGAGGTACACCTGTGTCAATGCTGAAAATCTTCTCACGTCTAGATCTGGCACTGATCCTGTGAGTTGATTTTGAGTCAAGTCTACAACTTCCAGTGATGCAGCTATTCCTATGGCAGATATATTTCCAACAAACTCATCAAGGACTAAGACTCGCAAATGACTCAGATTACCCAAACATTGTGGGATTTCACCTTCAAGCATGTTAATGGAAAGATCGAGATGCTCAAGAAGAGTTAATCTCTCAAATGCATTAATCGGAATTGGGCCAGCTAAATCATTCAGTGACATTGTACTGATGTTAGATAACCAATCCAATGCGGAAGAAGTGAGATTATTTTCTGAGAGACCAAGGATAGAAAGAGATGAATAAGAAGAATTAACAGAGAGTTCTTCTGCAGAAGGTGGTTTAAGATCATTGATGCTACACGATTGCAAATTCAATTTATGTAGAGAACGAAGACATGGTATATGTTGCAGCCAATTGGTATGACTTAAGTCAAATTCACTCAAATCAAGAAAAGACAGCAAAGACAGATCATAGTATCTGAGGTACAAGTGTTGTAATTGTTTCATGGAACCCATGAATTCTGGGATTGGATCTCCTCCGAAATCATTCCAACTGAGGTCGAGATAATATAAATGATGCAATTCAACAAAGGATGAACTAATCGTACGGAGCTGGAGGCCGATCACATGGCCAGTGCTGTTTCGACACACAACACCATACCAATTGCAGCATTCCTCACTTCATCTGTCAGGCCACTCTTGAAGCTCAGAAGAGCTTCTCTCTCCCTCTCTAAGCATCTTACTTTCATTTCTACTGAAACTACCATGCGCAGTGATAGTGAATGTGATACCAAAACAAGAACCAGAAATTTAATAACTATTCCGTAAGTCTCAAGGTGATCGATTTAAATAGCTAAAGAGACGACGCGTCGTCTATTATGATTTCAAATATAGCTCATAGATTAACATTATTATTGACTCATCATTGTACACGTGTATAGTCATCATTGGAACAATAAATATTCAAACACTATTTCAATTCTGACGACACCGCCACTAGTCTACTTGAAAAACAAAACTCTCAAATGATCGAAACATAAACCTGTAGACTGTAGAGTGACGTTAATTAAATAAATAATAATCACTAAAATCTAGAAAATTAAGACTTAATTAATTAATCCTAATGATCGTGCGTAGATATATATTACTTGCGACAGGAACTGTTCGAACTTCAAATATAGTAAAACCCACAAAATAAAGTATAGCATTTTTTACTCTATATTTTACAAATTTTTGAAAAAATTATAAACAACTTACCTATTCAATATTTATACAATTTTCCTAATGAGTGACAGGTCCATAAATGTTGTTGAAGGAACTCAACTAACAGTACAATAAAGATGAAAATATTATGTATATGTATATCAAATTAAGTTATATATTATTTTAACTCAATTATATTTTTTGCAATAAAAATATAATAATTTAGCGCATTTAATTTACCTTGTAACATATTTCACTTATAATGAATTAAAATCAAACATAACGACGTCATTTTTTACGTATGCACTTAGTCCATTAAACACTGTCGTTTTAGTTGCATATGTGAACTATATATATGTGTGTATACATGCAATTTAATGTTTTGAATACTAGTTCGATTTTAATTCATTATAAAAGACATGATATTATAGTTATAAAAATATGTAAAATTTTAATGTTATTGTCAATATTTAAAAGTCATGTCTAGCAAAAATGTAAAATGAATGAAAGATTGTCATTAAGTTTAGGGGATAAAAAGCAAGATGGCATGATTATTTTTCAATTTTTAGTACTCCCTCCGTCCCATTTATATAGTCCACTTTATCATCGCACGTAAATTAAAAATATTTATGAAAACAAGATATTAAAGCTTAACTTCCATTATTACCCTTAAAATTAATGACTCTAAAAAATTTAAGTGGTTGAGTTTTAAATTCTTATACATAGCAAGGGTATATTTGTATATTACCATGATAATTAATACTATTTATAGATATGAGACTATATAATTGGGACAACTCAAAATAGTAATAGGAACTATATAAATAGGACTACAACTCAAAATAGTAATAGGAACTATATAAATAGGACGGAGGGAGTAAAAGATGTAAAATTATTAAAATACTCAATATTTTTCAAAGTTTGAGCCTCCTTTGGCCCCGCACCGTCCCTCCGCCCTGTTGCATATTATCTTGGAAGGGAGAGAGGACAAGATTGATCATGTCCGAGATTAAATATTCTAGTTCATATATTTCATATCTCACTGTTAAATTTAATATGTTTGACTAATCTATAATCACTAAAAATCTAGAAATTAATTAAAGATAATTTTTATGTATTGGAATGAATTGACTCCATCATTAGTTACTTTCCATGAAACTACTAAACAAAAATAAAATATGAGGAATCAAGGACCTTTAATCATATTTGACTAAAACCAAGACAAATACTGTAGCGAAGGAGACAAAAAAAGTTACTCACTAAAAATTGAGAATATATATACATGAAGATAATTCATGACAACAAACGTACAACTTGTCTTGACTATTAGTTAATTGACGGGAAATTTTTTTTAAGCTACACACAAACTAATTTTTAAGTAAAAATTGGGTCTAAATTAAATGATAAGAGACAAAAATAGTAAAGTGATGGTTTGACTAAATTATAATCCCTAAAAATTTTGAAAATTAAAAGATAATTAAAGATGATTGTACGTAGACATGTCAAGAGTTAAATAACCAAATTAAAGAAACTCTTCGAATAATTTAATCAAAGGAATTGAAATTAATAAACTGTGAAATATATTACTACTATATCTCGTCTTTAAGCGAGAGAGCTTAAAGATTTTTTATAAGCATATGATGTCAAGAAAAAAAATCCACAAAATCAATTTTGACAGCACTTTAACGGTTATTACGGTTTAATATATGAAGTTATGATTGCTCTTTCATTCTGTAGAGGTCATTATATTACGGATGATATCATATGTTACATTCTCTGCGCTCTATACTATTGACTTAAAATTATTAACTTTTATTCAGTTTTTTTTTTCTTTGATTTCAATAGGTTATGATTTAATTAATTTTACAGTTATTAATCGGGGTTTTTTTTTTCCAATCAGGGTGTGTAATTATTTTTCAATATTTAATTTTATTTTTTAATTAATAATTAATTATTTTCTAAATAAATAATTATATAATTGGTAAAAGTGAACCCTAATTAACAAGTGTAAAATAAAATTAAAGTACAATTAATTGAAATCGAAAAAAAAATGGAATAAAAATTAATAAATTTGAATGTGTAGCATAGAATATTACACATGATGTAGCAGAAGATTTCATCCAATTATATTACGGTTGAAATTTCATGGTGCTCTTTTTCGTGCTTTACTCCATGTTTCACTATTAAAATTATGATTTTAATTATATTTATTATAAAATAAAAATTAATTACAACATAAATAATCATAGTCAACATTTATCAACAAAAAAAATGAATTAAAAAAATTATTAAACATAATTTTGAAAAAATCAACCATAATAATGAATTATTAATTGAAAACTAAACATTAAATATTAAAAAATAATCATAAACCCTAATTAAGTGAGGTAAACCCTAAGAAACAATCATAAGATTAAACTAAATCACAAAAAGGTAAAATTGAAAAAAAAAATACAAGAAAAACTTGTAATTTAAAAGTGCAATATGAAGTGTAACACAAAAAATGCAACAGGAAATTTCACGTTGTTGGGAAAAATATAAGATTTTGATGAGTGACAAACTGAGATTCTACACCATCTTTCGTACATTTTCATGTTATGTTTTGCATGGTTTTGGTGTGTTTCATCTCAGTTTATTCGGTTTTTCACTTGATTTTAGAGTTTTGTCTAGTTTGAAAAATTTTGCAGGTTTGTCCTTGATTTCGGATGCTTTGAAGAAATGAAGTGGTGATGAAGTCCCGGGAGAATAACACAAAGAAATTAGATCGAAGAACGAGATGAAACGAGCCGAGAGAAGGCCCGCGAGCCGCGAGTGCACCTGGAGATATCAATCAACCTACATGGATTCTAAAACCGACTCACTTACTCACGAGGGAAGAAAGAAAGAAAGCTAAAAAATATGGAGTTTGTAGCTCAGACTGCACTGTTCCAAACTCTAGACGAATATTAGATGAAAGATATAAAGAACTGCAAAACAACCAAAGAAATTTGGGAACTATTAGCAGATCTATGCCGAGAATCCGAAGTCATCAAGGACAACAAGTTTTAACTCGCAGTGGACAAATACGAGTCCTTCAAAATGATGCCACATTTGCCAGTTTTCTTATAGATCTCCTTGGAGAGTCCTTCTACCAGATCCTTCTTGGTAGGTAGTTAATGCTTTTGAAATTGAGGTGATTCAGTCATCGGTGCCATAGCCAGCTTATCTCAGTTGTTCCTTTTAAGAGAAAGCATGCTTCTGAGTAACCGGTGGTCCAGTCGACTACATACATGTTTTCTCTTCTTACACCAGTTAAGAAGTATTACTACAGTTGAATTTTCTTTTATGTCACATGTATTTGTGTTGAAGCCGATTGAATATCCATTGTCACATAGTTGACTGATGCTTAAGAGTTTGTGCTTCAGTCCTTCAACATGTGAGATTCCATTGACTATCACTTTACCTTTCACCATGAATCCTTTCCCAACGGTTTGGCTTTTGGAGTTATCTCCAAATGTGACTAGTGGACCCTTGACTTCTTTATACCCTTCTAGATCTTTTCTTTCTCCAGTCATGTGCTTGGAATACCCGCTATCTAGATACCATATGTCTTTGGTTTTTCTTCCAGATAGGGTGTGCTTTTCCCTCAAAAACAATGATTAGTATTTAGGTGTCTGTTTCACATCAGGTCTTTGTTGATTTAGTAAGCTTTTGGGAATCCAAATTTTCCAGACTTTGGGTTTCTCATTGTTTAGAGACCCAAGTGATTTGGATCGACTGATCATTTTGGCTCTTTCTTATGTTCGTCTTCTCTTCACTAATTCAGTAGAATGATATCTTCGTTGAGTTCTTTAGGGGTAGAACAGTTCAACTGGTTCTCTTTTGCTTTGAGAACTTGTCATTCTTCGGTTAGGCTAATGTTTTGTGTGTTTCCAGTTTGATGAACTGAACCCATTAGGATTTATCATCTTATCATTCCTTGAATTCAAATAATCATCATATTAATTTCTAGGTTCGAAAGCATTTCTTTGATTCCTTCTATGATTGTTTTGATTAGCCCTATTGGAATACATGTTGAATCTTTATCTTTGGCTAGAATAAAATTGTGGTTTTTGAGAGTTATTTCTCCTCACATGTTGGAAGGATGGTCCAGTTTGGGTTCCAGTTGGTTTTGATCTACTAAGGTATTCAGTTTGCCTATTCAGTTTTTAGGGAGCCTTAGAGGCACTTTTCAAAGATTCGGCTAAGTGTAACTTAAATGGTCTAATGAAGCCTTTTAGAATACCCTTTTCATGACTACTTTCAATTCTCTTTCCTTTTTCTAGAGCTGAGAACTTGTTATAGCCTAGACTTGAGTTTCCATGATCAGTTCTTTGATGACTTAGGATTTCATCTCATGTTTGTGATCCATTTTTGAACTTATAGAGACTTTTTCTTTTTCTAAGATATCCTTTTTTAGATTCTTGTTTTCTTCTTCAAGATCAAAAACTTTTCATTTTAAACTCGTGATCTCTTTCAGCTGCAATTCTAAACATCCTATTTTCTCATAATCAACAGTCGGTTTCCTAACCTCATTTCTTAGATAGTCGTTCTCATCTTTTAGTTGTATATGCATGCTTGTTATTGAAGTCAACTAATTTTCTAAGAATATGAGTTTCTCATCTAATTCCATGCTTGACACAGCTGATTCATTTATGTGATAAAATGAGGTTTGAGAGTCAACTGTATTAACCTCGTCATCATTATGGGCCATAAGACAGAATAAGGGTTAGTCATCAGAACTGTATCCGTCAGAGTCTATTCCAGATGGATAGTCTGAGTCGTCAAGTACAACATTTTCTGAATTTTCCATCATTGCATTTGTCTTGAAGAAACTTTTCCTTATTCTTTCTCTTTTGTCTTCTGGAATGTCAGGGCACTCGTATCTGTAATGACTCTATTTATGACATTGAAAACACTCACCTTGAAATCTCGACTGTTTTCTCTAGTCAGTTCGGTTGTCCTTTCAGTCAGTTGCTGGTTTATTTCAGCTTTCGAGCTTTCCTTCAGCTGATGAGTGGTTGACTGCTTATCTCTGAATCTCTTCAATTATCCAGTAGTTTGGTTACTTACTGAATTTGTTCACTAATGGAATCAGTCAGGTTTTCCTTTTTCTCAGTTGTCTCTCTTCTTTGATCAGTTGATGATCCGCTAATATTTTCTTTCGTGTGGAGCTTTGTGGTCGGTAGCTTTGGGGGGTGTTTTTAGGGTTTATTTTGTGTTTTTTATAATTTATTTGGGGGGATTTTTTATGGATTTATATGTGTTTTTTTTAAGAAAAAAGAAAAAAAAAACAGAAAAAAGGAAAAAGAAAACGTAAAAACAGAAAAAGAAAAAAAAAGGGGCGCGTGGCGTACACGCGCCCGTCTGATATGTTGGGGGTTGGGGGGGGCTTCTGCAAGGAGTCATGCTCATTTTCTAACGATATTCCAATTAGGAGGGCTAGAGCCCTTAGCCCCTGGTTTAGCCACTGAATAGTCAGAGCCTGCAATTCTGGTTAAGATTCTCCAGCAATCCAAACATGAAATTGTTATTCCAAATCTGTAAAACTTCTAACCTTGGAAGATATCGCAGATGAAGACGAGGAAAGGGACTTTACATTTATTTTATTTTTTTAATTAATTTTTTAAAGGATAATCAAATAATTTATTAATTATATATTTTTGAAATAATTTTAATAATGGTGTGTAAAGTTAAATAGGTGGTGTATTTAGAGCACCCATTTATTAATTGAAACTTAATTTTAAAATTTATTACCTAGTCTACATTCTCTATCCTACTATTGTGTCCCACTATCAAATTTAATATTTAAAATTATTATAAAACTAAAATTTATTATACTATAACCAATCATAATTAACATTTATTGCTAAAAATTAAAAATTTTAAAAAATTATATACCCTAATTTTGGAATAATCAATTATATTAGCTGAAAAACATAAAATAATTTTTAAAAAATAAATATAAACCCTAATTTGATAGAATAAATTCTAAATAATAATTATAAAATTAAACTAAACAAAAACAAATTCAAACTAAAGAAGAAAATGAATGTACATCTAATAAAACTCAAAATGGGATACTAAGTAGCCTATAGAATGTGGGATTGATGATTTCTTTTGATATTCTGACTACGAATATTTACCTTGAAATACTGAAAAGTTAGATTTATGTTTGCATATAAAATTTCAACGGGTAGATTAATTAATTAATTAATTATATTTTTAGCGAAACAAAATCTTATTTTAGAACAGTAAAACCCGGTTACTCTAGGTAAGATGAATAGTAATTGAAGTGAGATAATATGTATTCTTCTGATACTATTTCGGTAATTAATGTGATATATACTTAAGTTATTAAAATTAAAAAAGGGGTCAAACTTAGGTACATATCGTTAATGCAATTTAATTTCGATCCCAATTTGTATTCCAATATTTCTATACAAAATCTCAACGGGCAGATTGTTTACTAATAAAATGACGAAAAACTCAATCTCGCAACGGGTAGATTTTGTGTACATGTAAATCTAATAATAACATTTCAACAAGTATATTTTTTTAGAAACATGTAGCTTATATTCGGATACAAACAGATTGTTTATTATTGTTATACAAAATATGATGCATAGTATTGTTTACTAATTAATAAAATCGAACCCCATAGATCAATAGAAAATAAAAACATGCAGTTTTTCTGTTCCGAATATATAACTTTAAATACAGTCAAAATCTTAGTGTAGAAAGAAGGAAAAAAGGAAAAAGATAATGTCTACGCTTTGCAAAACTCTGTATCTCACTCTGAAAGAATCTGTCGTCACAATTCGGCATTTCTTGGAAGATGCAGAGATGAATCAAGTCACCGACAAACGCTTGCTAGAGAAGCTCGAAGCTCTGGCTTTCGATGCACATAACGTTTTGGATGAGCTTAACTGTGATCAAGTCAATACAAATAACATAGAAATGAAGAAAAATGAGGTTAGTTTTGGGGGTTTTTTTTTTCACCCAATATTAAAGAGAGTAAAATTTAATATTAATTATTTATCCTAATTTAAAACTTTAGGAGCCATAAGTTGAATTACAAACAAATAAAAAAAATCATAACCGACAAATTAATTAAAAGTTAATTAACTAGAATTGATGTGACATTTGCTAGAATAGAAGTTGGGAAATTCTTGCACACATGTTGGGGTAGTGGCACATCTACACTTTCATGTGTCTTAATAGATCTATTAGGACACATGGGATTTATTAGGACACATGAAAGTGTTCCAATACATCTATTGTGACAGATATGATAGTGTGTGTTAGTGCGTACAAGAATTTCCCATAAAAGTCTAGCTAGGCCTTTTCAACTAAATTTACGATTTGAGCATATAATTTTGTTAGTATCGTTAGCATATATATCCAATGAACGAAATTGAATTGAAAATTAGACATGCTAATGTGGAGTGTGTGCGATAGTTTTTTGTTTTTTTGTTTACTCACACACTCGATCTAATGGTATTAAGGAGATTTGAACCTGTGATTTTTGGTTTCAAAGCAATCTCACTCCACCACTAGACAATCTCCACCGGCACTTTTCCTAGTTTTCTTTGTCAATATATCTAACTCTTTGTCAATATATCTAACTCTTTGATCACTTATTTCTGTATATGTATGTAAAATTAAAATACTTAAGATCCTATAAGATAGATGGCTATACGTATTGCTTTTCAAGAAGAAATATATGTACGTATAAGCAAACAAAAATAATAGATGACGAGAAACGACTTGACTGTATATATTATGTATATGTGATGAATTCATAAATCAAGATGAACTAAATTGGCAAATTTATTTTTAAGTCTACTAATGTGCGAAGTGCTCTTTTTCAAGAAGATTGACATTTAAAAAATTAGAAAGATATACTCACATGGCCTAGCTACTTGGTGTAAGGTCAAATGATCTTCAACTAGCTAACTAGTTTACTATCTTTATATAACCCACTATAAGCGATCACAGATTATCTCCTACTGCCTAATTTTCTTATTCAGTATATCAGCTAGCAAAGCTCTCTCTCTCTCCGCAAATTAAACTCTCAGCAAACTCTTATTCTCTCTCTCATAACTCTCAGTAAAATTATTTTCTCACTCTCAGCTGACTCCAGAAAACTATGTGGGTATAATTAAGAATGGAAAATGGTTGAACTGCCATGATCCCCAGCTTCAAGTGGATACAGAAAGCGTAGTAAAGAAAAATAAGGTTAGTTTCAAATTTCTCTCCTTAATTCTCTAGTTGATCGTACATATATATAATACTGCACCCATTCAAATAACTGAGTTTCATGTCTCTCCATGGATTGGTATGCTTAGCTATAATCAAAATAATTATTCAAATTATTCTTATAGATATTTATCTAAAACCAATGGTGTTGTAGATGTATATATATCTCTCGAAAATTAACATATATATGCTACATCAGGTGTTGTGTGGACAAAATACTGAGATTTACATTTAACTATAAGAACTTTTAATCCTATATATATGATTAACCGAGAAGCTAGCCACTTTTTTATCACATATTTTCTATCCATGTAAGAATATTGTAAGAAGCTTAAAAACATCCTAAAAATACATGAATTATCATAGCTCGAAGAAGTTTTCGGCTAAAAATTCTAACGATAGGCAGATCAAGAAATTTGAAATGTTTTTTGTTTGTTTGTTTGCAAAACTTCTAGGAGAATTCGAGTATTTGCAAGATTTTTACAGAACTTTGTCATTTATATATATATATATATATATATTTCAAGAAAGATTGAAGAAGAGAAAACAAATTAATATTTATATGGTCCTTAGAAATGTCTCTCCACTATGTATGATTGCATTCATAAATTGATATTACTGCAGTGAACTTAATTAATTATTTGCAAATTTGTCTTAATGAGATAGTATACCATACCAAAGCACAGCTAGGAAGTAGTTTTCAAACATGATGCATGCTTTATTACTATTAGAAATATATATATATATATATATATATATATATATATATATATATATAAATATATATATATAGGGGTTGGTTATAATATGTACTCATCTTGGTGTATAAACGTGCGAATTGTGCTTGTTTAGTGTACTTTTAGTGTTTTTCTTATTGTATTTTGGTGCTAAAAACATTTAGCACCAAAACACAATAAGAAAAGCACTAAAAAAAAATAGCACCAAAATACAGTAAGAAAAGCACTAAAAGTACACTAAACAAGCACAGTACGCACGTTTACACACCAAGATGAGTACCTATTTGAACCAACTCCTATATATATATATGTATGTATGTAGCTAAATTGAAAAATGTATAGAAGCATGAAAAGAAATTAAATGTTTTAGAATAAAATCATGAATAACGGAGAATCACATTAGGAATAATATGTAGGTGAACACATGCATGAGGTTACATATTGTATTCAATTGTGATTATACAATTATATTTGATATTATGATTATGCAATAATATATATTTTTGCGTTAGCATCTAAAATTCCAAGTGATCAATTGCATTCATAAATTGATATGATCGACCCTACGTTACTAATTAATTGCATTGATAAGGTGGACTTAATTCTTGCAGATTTATTTGTAATTAGATAGACCATGAACGGAAATTCTACCCTACGTATGGGATATTTCCGGTAGTACCCCACACGTAGGGTAGAATTTCCCATCTATGAATTGAAGTGCTTTTTTCCTCTCTTTCTCTTAAGTCTCAGCTAAACTTTCTCTCTCTCAGCTGACTACATATCAAAACTATCTGAGCATAAGAACGGAAATGGTTGGAGCTGCCATGATCCCAACCATCAAGGTTTTGCTGATGAATCTGGTCTCGTTTCCCGCAGCCGAGATCAGCCTCCTTTGGAATTTCAAGCAGGACTTGGAGAATCTGAAAAATTCAGTTAGCACGATCCAGGATTTCTTGCATGATGCAGAACTGAAGGCAGTAACTAACATGTCTGTCAGACAGTGGCTGCAGAAGCTCGAAGTTGTGGCTTTCGATGCCGAAAATGTTTTAGATGAGCTCAACTACGAAGCTCTTCGCAATAAAGTGCAGGCAGACCACAGAACGGGGAATAGTGTTGGTGACTTCTTCTCCATCGCTAATAATCCTATTTTATTCGAACGTAAACTGGGTAAAAAGATGAAAGAAATTATGAAGGAGTTGTAGCGCATTACTGAAATGTCAAGCATGTTGGGCCTGCAAATGAGAGATGTCGGTGGTGGACCTGGACCAGGATCTCCGGCGAGCCTGCCAACCAATTCAAAGTCTTTGAATCGTGCTTTTGTTGGAAGAGAGAATGATGTGAGGAAAATAGTGGAGACGGTGAGTAGTTGCCCAACTAACGAGCAAGTAATGTCCATTGTTCCGGTTGTTGGGATGGGCGGAGTCGGGAAGACGACATTGGCTAGGAATGTCTACAATGACGGCCACATTCTTTCTCATTTTGAACAACGTATATGGGTTCACGTTTCTGAGAATTTCGATCCAGATATTGTTTTGAAGAAAACTCTTACCTCGTTGATACAACAAAATGTGGATCTTTTGACACGAGAAGCTGTTCTGACAAAGATTGAAGAAAAATTGAGAAATAAAAGATATCTTCTTGTGCTTGATGATGTTTGGAATGAAGACCCACTCAAATGGGTCAATTTCATTGATGCGTTTGAAGGAACTAGTTCTGGGAAAGGAAATGTGATCATCATCACTACAAGAAGTGAAAGACTTCCTTTAATTGTGGAACCACTTTTTACTCATCAGTTAGGAGTCTTATCTGATAAGGATTGTTGGTTTATAATCAAAGTCAGAGCTAATTTTGAAGGAGATCGCCATATTGAGGCCATAGGAAAAAGAATTGCAAAGAGATGTGGAGGTTTGCCATTGGCGGCTAAAGTAGTAGGATGCTTGTTGCGTGGTCAATCAGAGGATGCGTGGCTCTCAATTGAAAAGGAATGGCTTACGAATTTCGGAGGGGATGAGAATCCTATCTCGAAGATACTCAAATTGAGCTTCGACAATTTGTCATCCCCATCACTGAAGAAGTGCTTCGCGTACTGTTCAATCATCCCAAAAGGTGGTTTGATAGAAAAGGAGGAGCTCATTGAGCTGTGGATCGCAGAAGGATTCATTCAACCCGATCGAGGAAGTGATATGGAGGTTGTCGGTAACAGATATTTAAACATCCTCGTAGAGAGCTCCCTGTTACAGGTTTGGGAGAGAGATTTCTATGGAGATGCCAAGAAACTGGGCATGCATGATCTTGTGAATGATTTAGCTTTCTCTCTTTTACATTCTCAAAGTTTGGAGGACAACAAGCATCCTGTTCGATACGTCTTCCCCGAATCATCTCCTATCCAAGTAAAAAAATGCAGATTTCTGCGCACATTGTTTTTGAGGGGTAGCTTTTCCCACAGCCTGTTCTCAAAGTTGGAATGCCTCCACTCTTTGATTATGAGTGGTGAAGAAATTAAAGAGTTACCTGATTCGATCGGGAAGCTCATCCATTTGAAGTACCTCGATATTGCTCTCACAAGGATTGAGAGTTTACCGGAGTCGATTGGCCAACTCTATCACTTCCAGACGTTGAGAGCAACTACGGAACGTGGCGGGGCAAGCCACTTGAGAAAGCTGCCGGCTGCTTTGAAGTATTTGATCAGCTTGAGACATCTCCACATCCCAAAAATAGAGTTGCCGCCAGAAGTGGGAAAACTAACGTCTCTTCAAACGCTGCCCTACTTTGATGTGAGGGACGGGGAGGGCTGTGGAATTGCGGAGCTCGGGAAGTTGAAGAACCTTACAGGGGAGCTGGAGATTACTAATCTTGGAAAGCTTGGTGATAAAGAAGAGGCTAAGAGTGCTGGTTTATTCCATAAGCCAAACATTTGCAAGTTAAAGCTGGTGTGGAATGATAACGGTGAGAGATCGAGATCGAGGAGTACTGATGATGATGAGAATGTGTTGGAAGGTCTACAGCCTCACCCGAATCTGAAGAGCTTAGAGATTGATGGATTCAAAGGCAGAAGTTTGCCATTATGGACTATGCGTATGGAAGTAAGAGATGAAGGTGGATGCTGGGTGAGACTGGAACTTGCGACATTTGAAGTATCTATATATATCCCATCTCACCAATTTGAAGACCATCGGATCATCGTTCTATGGAAATGAGACGACGTCGACGGGGAGTGTGTTTCCGAAGCTCCAGAGGCTGGAGTTGATAGGGCTGGAAAACTTGACAGCATGGGAGGAAGCAGCAAACTCATCATCATCGGTATTTCCTTGTCTTGAGCTTTTGTCGATTACGAAATGTACGCCACTGGAGAGTGCTCCTAGAAGTCGTAACTTCCCCTGCCTAAAAGAGTTTGAAATATTTAATGTGGAAAGCCCCTCACCTTTGGAAAACATATGTGGATCCAACCTAACCACGCTCAGGAAACTCTTAATTTGGAAAGTGAGAGGACTGGTGAGCCTACCAAAAGGCCTATTCAGTCGCAATCCACATCTATCGCATGCCACGATAAGCGAGTGCAAAGAGCTTAGGGATCTGCAAAATTGTGGAGCTTCTTCTCCTCTTAGGAAGCTGTTGATACAGTTTTGTCCGAGTCTAACGGAGTTTCCAGATCTACACAGCAGCCTCAATGCTCTCGAGGAGTTGGAAATACTGTGGTGCACAAATCTGAACTCAATACCATATTCTGGCAATCCAAGGCGACTTCTTCCTCTTCGTAAATTGGAAATCGATGCCTGCATTCGGCTTGCCAGTTTGCCAGCCGAGATGATGAAGTCGTGTGCACTCTCGCTGGAGAGGTTCTTATTCAAGGGAACGCTGAGCTTAACGAATTTCCCTGAGCTGATGAGCATTCTACACAAAATGCCTCGACTCATATTTTTGGGAATTGAAATTCCCAAGCCCAGCAGTAGTCATGGCAGCTTGTTTCCAGCATTGCAATCGCTTGCTATATTAGCACTGTATGGGGCGGGGGCGGATGCTATCCCCAAAAATCTTGAGCACTTCACCTCCCTCCAGAGCCTTTCCCTATGTGATTTCAGAGTCGAAGCACTGCCACAGTGGATGGGCAGTCTCTCATCTCTCAAAACTCTCTTCTTGACTAACTGCCCCAACCTAAGCAACCTGTCGCCCTGTAAGAGCCTCTCCAAATTAAGCAATCTCCATATGTACTATTGTCCCTTGCTGACCAAAGCATTGGAACAATCTCAGAGGACAAATGTTGATTCAGAATGGTGGAAGATTTCCCACATCCCCACAGTCTATCTCGATCTTCAACCAATCTCACTACAGGTATACATATATATATATATATATATATATCATTCATGATTATAATAAATTAATGCAACTTAACGTTTATGCTTATAACATTTAATTTACATTCTTTCTCTTAGGGTGAGGAGCGGGGGACTGGGCACAAGTCAACCTGATGGCCAATGCTGCTTAACTAATAAGAGACTACTATATCTATATATTTTATTATTCTTATTTATACGTAGAGGATACTCTTTTTCCTAGTTGAGGGTTTTCCCACCGGGTTTTACCTCAAGAGGTTTTGATGAGGTCCGGCTCTTAGTTTTCTAGCTAGGAGTTTTTAGGATTTTTATTCTTTTCTTTCTTTTTTTCTTATGAAAAGTACGCATTTTAATTTATTATCTCAGCTCCTTATTATTCTAATTATTTGTTCCATTTTGCTTTTATTAAATTCATGCTTCGAATTATATTTTGTCAGGGTATGCATATGTCGGATGAGCACTAAAGCAAACACAAAAAAGAAATTAGCTGGACGTAAAGCACCATATATGTGCATTCAAATAAAACATTGACGCGCACGCGCATACACACACATACATAATTAGGTTCTTCTACACGAGTCGTACTACGTCCAACTTAACGCTTATGATGCTCTCGATCTATGTTTGTAATCCAATCACTCGTGATTATATCGAGCTTCATTACCCTAAAGAATTCATATGTAGGTATCCCACAAGTTGTCACTTTTGGATTTGGAGTGAGTAAAATAACTGATCAATCAATCTAAGGTGGTATGGATTTTCATTGATTATTCTAATAATGCTAAATATCAATGTCATGTAGTGCAATTTGAATCCATGAATATGTTGCCCTATCAAAGTTTTCAGAGACGGTGACAAGCTGATGTTTTATTATGACTACCACCTAGCCTCTTGACTACCTCTTCCTCTCCTACTCCAGCAAGACTAATCTATAATCTACTACTATAATAAAAGGGTGATGTTTTACAAATTTTGATTTACCTATTATATTCCTATTTTAATTTTAATTTGAAGGCACTTGTGTAATATAATATATAATATGTATTTATAATGTAAAATATAATATACTATATTAGTTTTTCATGTGAATCTACTACTACTATATATAAAAAGAGCCTTATTTTTATTACAAAATTGAAAGTACCTAATATATCACCATAATATATTTAAATGAAGGACAATAATTAATATAATAAATCTACATGCATTTTTTATTATCATATAATAGTATATATAAATTTTCATGCGTGATTTTTATGCAAATGGTCATTCATTTGATATGCATATATATGGTAACAATTAAAAAATATTATTATTGACTTCCATAATATTATATTAAAATACATATATAATTTCAATTGGTATCTCAATTTAATGTGCATGTGTGTATAAGTTTCTAATTTCAACTAGCATATTTTTTTAATTAACATGCTAGGCAATTCATTAACATCTTTATATACCAATAATATGTAAATTATAAATTAATACACACAATGCATATCACATGCATTCGTGTCAATTATCTTTCTTCTTCTTCTTCTTCTTCTTCTTCTTCTTCTTCTTCTTCTTATATCATGAATCCATATACTAATTTATTTTTTAGCAACAATTTAGTGATATCGAATTTTCCACAATTCAAAAGGCGACTTTATTGAAACATTTTAAAAATCATGTTAAATTGTAAAATTGGTTGAGTATAGTAATTTAATTATTAGGGAATTATCCCTAAAAATATAATTTATTCAATATACTTAAAATTTAATTTCTACTTATAAATCACTAATTCACGTAATGTGATATCAATAATTCAAATATTAGTGAACTAAAATAGATAAAAAAATAGCAAAATGATACATAATGTGTATAAATTAAAATAAGTTTATTGCAAAAGAGTGATGTAGACTTATAAGAGCTAAAAAAAATTATCGTCCCCAACATATTTGTATTAAAGATATAATATATAATGCAATGTTATTTTGGCCATGTACTTATTTATTTTTATTAAAGATATGTTAATTAATATTTTCAAAGTAATTAAGTTGTAAAAATTATCTCATGCCCTCTAAACAATAAAAATATTATTTTTTTTCTAAAAACATTACATATTCTATCAAAATAAACTTCACAATTAAAGATCAATATAAATATAATGTTTTTATATTAATGTAAAATCATAAAGACTAATTTCACATATATAGTTTGGAGAAAAAAAAGAGATACTCCATCTGTTTCTATATAAGTACGTACGTCATTTTGAATAAATGCACATAAATTAATAAAGTAATCAAATTATCTATTATATCCCTATTTAATTGATCAAATAATATTAATTGCATTGAATCATTTAATGACAATTCATGTACATATATACATCTACACTGAATCTATGCAGTTTTGAAACTATAATTTTCTCTCAATGATTAGTAGGATGTGGAGATGATTGACTACACTAAACAAGGGCAAACTGGAGAAAAATGTAAAAAATTTACCTTGATTATATAGAATGATAATTTTTCTAGAACAAAAAAAGTATCAAAATGACATTTATATAGAAACGAGAGAAAGTATTAATCATAATTGAATATATTAATTTGAATTTTATTACAAGTAATTTAATTAAAATATATAAAAGTCAAGAGTGTGTGTGTGTGTGTGTGAAATAATACTATACCATTTCTACCATGAAGCAAATGAGGCAATCACCTCAGACCCTATTATTTTTATTAAAATAGTCAGCTAAATATATATATATTATCCACATTCAATTAACAATTTTTTTAAGTCAAGTATTTGAATAAAGGATCAATCTATGACTTTTGAATAAAATTTACATGTCTTAATCTCTAAATAATTATGACTTAATCCCTAACTTATCTAACATTTGAAAAACACTTAGATATTAATAGATTTGATTTATTTTTAAAATTAAAGTTTAGGTTAATAGAACCTTGGACATAAAATTAAATACAAAATTATATATTGAGATATTGTATTATATAAATAAACATTTTCATTATTTCACCTCATGCTCCATATTGTATCAATATGGCCCTGACAAGCCACTATGCATACAATATTTCATTTTAGAAATCTACTAAATTTTCCAATACTATTTTAACTAGGGAAAATTTTAGCTTAATTACATTATTATATTAGAGTATAATACTATTTTTTATAATAGCACATACAATTAATGTTATATATAATTAAAAATATTGATTTTAGTTGCCAAAGTTGGGAAAATATAACAATTTATTTTTTAAATATCATTTCTTATACTTCTCAACCTAATATTTATTGGGGCAGACTTGGGTGAGACCGTCTCATACATGAGACGGTCAATACTCACATGCGGGGATCATTATTTATAGGTGAAGTATCATTAACTCACATGTGAGTATCATTATTTATACCGGCATGTGAGTATCATTATTTATGGGTGAAGTATCATTAACTCACATGTATCATTATTTATGGGTGAAGTATCATTATTTATGAGTGAAGTATCATTAACTCACATGTATTGATCCGTCTCATGTATGAGACCGTCTCATACAAGTTTTTGTCATATTTATTTATTACATTAACTTATTTGACTTCTCATTAGCTATCTATACGTATGTGATGTAACTGTATTACAATGTTGAGGAAGATCGTAATTTAATCATAATTGAGTACTCCAGCGTCAATCTTATAAGTACGTACTGGATAAGCATCACATTCAAGGTTTGGTTTTGTATCTACTAAAGATAAATGATTAAATAAAGGCAAATAAAGATAAATGGAGAAATAATAATCTAATATCATAGAGGAAGAAATAATCTAAAGTATCGATTTCATAGATTCATCCTAACAATTTCAATTTAATGAAATAATTTATTCACAATTTAATCTTATCAGTTAATCACCTGATTAGTTAAAAGGGGAATATAACACTAAATATAATACATTTTATAATGTGAATGTATGAGTCTTAAAAATTAAAAAATAAATATATTTTTAAACATTATTATTTTCAATAATTAGCATAAGAAAAAACACATAGGGCTCGTTTGGTTGGCAGGAAAGTAAAGTTTTTTGGGAATATGATTTCTGGGAATGTGATTCTAAGGAAAATGATTACTAACAGATTCTTTATTCTGTGTTTGGAACACAACAAGAAAATTGCAATGATTCTCTGTTTATTATTGAATTAGATTTAAACAAGAATAGATAATTAAATATTTAAAATATATACTATATCTTATTTCATACTACCAATATTTATAATTTTAAATTACGAACCATATAATGTATAATTCTTCAATTTGCATTAGTACTACAGATATTGAATGCAACATATTATTTCAATTTAAATAAAATGATATCACTAAAAAATAATCAATTAAGGTAAATATTGTATTGGTGATCCAAATATTATTTATTGAATTGAAAATCAAAATTATCTATATAAATATTTTTTTATTCAATTGGAAATCAAAATTATCTATATTGACAATGGTATGGTCATCGCTTAGTTCGCAATGTTGTCTCAAAAATGAAATTATTGTAATTTTGATAGAATTGACAAAAAAATAATTGATAAAATGGTCGAATTTTGGTCGTAATTTCTTCAATAAAAAAAGTATCACATTTTTGAATTTCTTTTTTTTCATTTATAAAATTTTCTATTTTTTTTATTTTACACATTTTTTATTGAAATTTTTTAATCCAAACTTAGTATTAATAATAAAAAAAATATAATAATAAATCTTTTTTTTTCAATTTTAAAACATAATAATAATTTATAAAAAAAATAAGTAATAATAAATGAAGAAATTGAACAATGAAATCATTTAACACCAGATTCCCCAAAACAAGGAAAAAGAATACCTACTTGGAGTAGGTATTCAGAATCCAGGAAAGTTGCATAATTTTCCTTGTTTTGAGGAATGTGATTACTTTCCATATTACATAAAAAATGAACCAAACACAGTAATGTTAAAATAGAGAATCAGATTACTTTCCCAAGTCAGATTCCGTGTCAACCAAACGGGGCCATAAAGTATTTATAAAACTAAAGACATATTATATATACATATATATATATATATATATATAATTGTAATTGCATAGAGGTTAATATTTTAACTACATGAACTGATGAAAATTTATGCTTACAAGTAACTTTAAGATTGTATGATATATAAATACACACACACACAACATGTAAATCAAGAATGCATATTCTTTTAGTGTCTCGTACACTATAATGATAATCGTGACAATCAATATATACTAATTAATGAATTGATGATGAGAACATTAATATATCTATGTATTAGTATATTTATTTATATCAATTTTTTTAGATCATAAGAATACAAGTTTATGTTATTTATGATACATGAATCATTTAAAATTGATTAATAGTATGAATGAGATACGAATATATACGAACCTTAAATATATATATATATATATATATATATATATATATATAAAAGAATATATTTGTAATATCTATAAACTTTATTAATTTCATAAATGACAAAAAAATGTATAAGACCATCTTACTGGTCAAAATTCGTAAGACGGGTCAAAGTTCGGATCCAATTTTATCCTCAATTTAAAAATTAATTTTAACCAATTAAAAAAAAAGAATATTAATTCATGTATGGTACAAAATTGAAGAGATAAATCTTCACATGTGAGCGAGAAGCGTTCACGTTTGAGAGATAAAAAGAGGTGTCACAATTTCATTTTTTGAATTTGAGAAGAGGGTGACAGAAATGCTAGAATATGTTAATAATTATCATGTATACTTTGAATTTGTGATAAAAAAAAATTGTGGTTTAAACTTGTAAATATTAATGTTTTGTCGCTCATTTTTGGATCTGAAATCTACTGAATTACAAATATGTTCAATAGGTTCAAAAATTCATTCAACTAATTTTTCTCTAATCTATTGATCATTTGTGTTCAAATATATATTTTCATGCATTCAAACATAGATTTGTATGAAAAATATATTAAAATGAATGGATGTTTGAGTAATTTAGTAATTAATTAATTTTTACTTAATGGTGTATAAAGTAAATTTAATGGAGTGTTTTGAAACACGCCCTAACTATAAAGTATAAACATTATATTTTTACTCTTTTTTCTTCATTTTTTACAAGAAAATTGCTCTGAAAAATTAAAACCAACATAATTATAAAAGAGATGTACCTTTTTGAAACCATAATGAATTTTATTTGATACCTAATATAATGCATGCAAAGTTCTTTGACCAACATAGGTCTACCCAAAAATTCTCGGTAAAAATGCGTTGACAAGATGCTCTATTATTATATAAAAATATATTAATTCAAGAAGTTTGAAGAGATGTTCATCACAAGTAAAAAAGTTTGGTTATTGTATTCACGTATATGAGAATCTACATTTACCCGATATATAGTTTTTTTAATTTAGATCATTTTTTTTTAAATATTTATATTTTGTTATGCACACCTATTCTATTTTACATATATGCTTATTTTATACTTCAGAAAATATACATAAAATATTCAACTGTAAATTTAACACAATCACAGATTACTTATTTTTTATTTTAGATAAAATCATTTATTTTAATGTTATTGACATATTCTTCTTCTAACTATTTATTAGATATTTATTAATATTTTCTATAAATTTACACTTTCAAAAGAATTTTTAATTTTACATATTACAGTAATTTTTAATTAGTCAAATCATACAAATTACGTGCAACGCACGTGATCTTCACTAATATATTTAAAAACAGAATAAATTTAATTTTGCCTCCAATTTCATGGTAATTTGGTAAATATAATTGTGAATTATGGCCATTTAAGTTTCTGATTTTTAATGCATTCTTTTTTTTAATAATATAAAATAATATAGAAATTAATGATAGTGGACGTAAGATATGACAATTATTATTAACTGTAATTAAAATTTGATAATTAAAAAAATGTTGTTTACAGAGAGGCATGCATGAGAGCGTTCTTTTTTTAATAATTTAAAATAATATAGAAATTAATGATAGTGGGTGTAAGGGTTGTGACAATTATTATTAACTGTAATTAAAATTTATTAATTAAAAAATATTGTTTACGGAGAGGCAAGCATGAAACAAATTGAATGAACTGTTAAAGTTAGTGGAAGCAATGCAATGTTATTATTAACTGTAATTAAAATTTGTTAATTAAAAAATATTGTTTACGGAGAGGCAACTGGCAAAAGCATGAAAAAAATTGAATTAACGATTAAAGTTAGTGGAAGTAATGCAATATTATTTTTTGCAATATTTAACCGTATAAAAATTTTCTTCATTTTAAAACACATTTTACGAGACTGTATAAAAATTAATAATTTTGCCTTTCAGATTATTTATTTAATTTACAATAAAATAACAATTTAAATTAGTGGGAGTCTTGTGATTATATTTTTAAAAATTTATAATTTAAAATGAGAGTGGGAGTAATGTGATTAAGTTATTATGAACTATAAAGAAAATTAATTAATTTAAAAACACATTGTACGCGTGGAATCAAATGTAAGATTTCACATCAAGATAATTATTTTTAATTTAAAATTAAATAACAATCAAACAAAATGAATAAACTCGACAACTAAAAGCAAAATATACAAATTGAAATATGTATTGCTGTTAGAATTAATTAAAAGCAAAATATACATTCTGTAATTTATAATAGAGAAGTGATTATAATTTTATATCAACGTATGAAAAGGGCATTATTAACCGCCACTTCCCACTACATGGAAGTTAAGCTAAAATTAAACAAAAATAATCAAATTTGATCATTATTACATATTAATTCAATCACTTTCTATCCATTTTCTCAGCATTCATTCAACATGTTCTCTCCATTCATTCACTATTTTCAAAATTCCACATAAAAAATGGTACCTGTTTTGGAACAATCGGGATATTGAGGCCTGGAAGAAGCACTTAGAACTTTGACTCATTTGTTTCTATGAAAACTCCAATACGTTCAGCATGGAACGTATATTCCACGATCGAGAGATACAATTATCTACATAAATTTTATGTGTAAATGGATATAACTATTGAGAATCCAAATTGCAAATTCTTTTTTAGCCTACTTTTTTAACTCATTCTTTTCTATTCAAACTATTTCACAATGTCATAAATACCCTTAGTAAATGGTGGGCCCAGTCAAACATTACATTTATTCCTTTATTTGAAATTTAACTACATGACAAAAATATAAAGATGTCAAATTGTTGTTTGTTTCGAGAAATAAAGTGTGATATGGATTTGAATACACGTGATTAAGAAAACTTTATAATTAAGAAAACATACTCACGAGAGACCAAGAAAAACATACTCATGAGGCAAACAGTCAAAATATTCCTTTAACTGAGATGGATTTGAATACACATGATTTGATATCTAACGGGCAAAAAAACTCACGAGAACACAACCAAAATATAGACACGAAATACACACCAAAAAAACTCACGAAAATATGGGAAGAAACTCACGAAAATCACCAAATTTTTGTCCCGAAATTGACGAACACTCACGAAATCAAAGAACCCGTCGACCGTAGGCCTCACACGATCTCGAGCCATGGAGAATTTGGAGCTTTGGGCCGTCGAAATTCAATAGATTAGATATCTAAACTTGAACGATTTCATGATTTAATCGGTCGGTTTCATGTCGAATTTCTCTCAATTTAAATATGTGGAATCCAATTCGTGTTTTTTTGCCAATTTAAATCACATAATATGTTTGAATGTTGGTTTTTGTGAATTAGAATATGAGAATATGTGAAATAGGTTGAACTTTGTGGATTTTGATTCGTATGTTTTTTGCATTGTGAATTCTGAATTTGTTGCTGATTTCGTGAAAAAAATTGCTCATGAATAGAGATCTCGTGATAATATATCCACACGATATCTCTTTTCGTGTAAATAATGGCCACGCAATCTGTTTTTGTGTTAAAAAAATTCATGAGAATATATTTACACGAATTGGGATATCGTGTAAATATAATCGGTTGTGTTTGCATCTTTTAGGTCATAAATAATGCTTCTTCTCAATCTTTGGTGAATTTTGAGCATGTAGATATCTATACCATGTCAAATTAGTTTTAATTTAATTATATTTTTGTTTTATTTTTACATTATTTATTGATAATTTTTTGTTTATTCTTTAAAAAATAGCGTGAATGGGTGTGGAGAAGAGATGCTTTACAGAACATCACCTGCGGTATCAATTTATATTGAAAGGACAATATGAGTGTAATTAGAGAAGTATTACACGCAATCAGTAGTGGACCCGAACTATTCAAACAGTTTAGGAGAGAGTGGTGTTTTGGGCATTTGATAAATTTCGTGGGTGGGAACAATTGTAACAATGCTTTACATGCATTGTTGAGTAGGGAGGTGATCATTGAGGGTGCAGAAGAACATGATATTTGGTTTCGGGTTGGAGAAACTAATATTAGATTTTCTTCGAGTGAGTTTGCTCTGGTGACTGGACTGCAGTTTGGGGGATCCGATTTTGATCCGTTTGCATCATATGAGATTTCTAGGAGATCATTTTATTCTCGTGAGTTGAATAAGACACCTCTGAGAGTGAAGGACCTACTTGAGAGGTTTAGGACCTATTCACTAGGAGATGACATCATGGATTACGTCATGGTCGCCAATGTCCTGTTCCTGCAAACCATGATCTTTGGATATGATCAGACACACATGATAGATGACTGGGCATGAGTCTTAGTCGAGGATCAGGATAGATGGAACTCATTTCTATGGGGAGCTTATGCATTCAGTCTCTTGCAGTATTATATGGGTTTGGTACCGTCTACTGAAGTGGAGCTGAGGAGAAAATTCAAGAAAACGGAGGAAAAATCCAGATTGTCGTATCATTTCTATGGACTGGTGTGGGCTCTACTGGTATGGTCTCAATTTTATCACGTTCATGACTGTAATCTTATTTTATTGAATATAATTTGATCAATATTTTTTTTACAGGTGTGGGCATATGAGGCCTTACCTCGACTCTGTGCACATTGTGCACAGGTTTCATCACTAGCCGCATTGCCCAGGTGTTTGAAGTGGGCCTTTAAGACGAAGACTACATGTCTGGGCACATTGTTTTCTGATGAGGTAAACATTTATTTTAAAGAATGTGTGTTTTATTGATTATTTTAAGTATTTCTAATCAATTCTTTACCATTTGCAGCAATTATGCTTCATATATTTACAGCCGAGTGAGCATGAGATGGCCACTCCATATTACAGAAGTGTCTTGCTCGGTGATTGTATGGGTGTGACGTATGAGCCGCAGAGCAGTAAGAGGATAAAGCCCACTTATCGAGAGCTGGCTAGAGCCCATCAGCATAGAGCTCCTTCTCTCCCGAGTACTCCCTCTCATCCCAGAGCTTTATCTCACTCTAGGCGATCTGGGAGTTGCATTCCTCGCATGTGTGCAGATACGGGTGCAATTGAGTCATCCAGGAGACGATGGACTTGCCCTACAAAGAAGCGTCCTAGACTGGCCACTTCCATGTCTAGCATTAGTGAGGATCACCAGTGCTGAAAGCATGCCGGGCAGATACGAGAAGTGGCGCGTTAAACAGGCGAGGAGATGCTCTGTATTATGCAGGAGCGTGATGAGGAGTGTGAGAGGGCATGCAGACAGTACGAGGAGAAGCGTGAGAGGGCACGCAGGCAGGAGTATGATGACATGTTTCATAAACTGAGGGATTTCGTTAAGGACATGTTCAAGAAGTTTGTCCCCAGATCCCGGTCCCGTAGTAGGAGTCGTTCTCATAGTAGACATTAAGAACATGCACGGGAAGAGAGTCCTCAGCGATCGGTACCTCGTATGGTACATGATTACGAGGTACGTAGTGTTTGGTATGATTTTGTCTTATATATACTTTTAAATATACTAACTAATTTCAGTTCAGGTTGAGGGCCCCCATCTTGAGGAAGTACGTGTCGAGGGTGTAGGGGCCACAGGTGATGATTGGGATGTTGTCACGCATTCTAGTCCGGTTAGGCCTAGTTCAGCTAGGCCTAGCTCAGTTAGGCGTAGCTCGGCCATGCGTAGCACGTCAGGTGGTGTGTCGCAGCAAATGAGGGATTTTGCTGAATTTCAATTGAGTGGGCCAGGCGCGAGCTTAAGAGTGAATCTTATCGATCTAGAATTAGGTCAAGCCTTCTTTGATGAGCTGCTCGATACCAACAGAGATACGTGCTCTTAATGTATGGATCTGATCTTCTATTGCCTTCAGATCAGGATGATTGAGGGTCGTGGGTTAAAGTCAGGGGTGGATTCACGGAGCACAGTGGTCTTGCAGTCATCATTCTTCGTAAGTTTTCAATGGTTATTTAAATCTAACAAGTCAATTGATTTTATAATTACGTTAATATTTTTTTGTTACAATATAAGTTGGTGCGAGAGTATCAGCTCATTCATCCGGACGATGACGAATTCACGCAGACACACCCCCATTTTGACTATGTGTGGTGGGGTTGGGATGATGAGCTGGTCCAGATCCTCCCCGTCAATGATCTTATCAGATAACTCAGTGTATAACTTACACTTGTTGGAGAGGTTTCCATAAAATCGTGGATTTCTTCTACCAATTTATCACGAGATAAATTGTCAAATGGGAGGTGCACGAGCTGATCTTCACCATAAACATACTCCGATCTCTCCCATCTACCACTATATCGGATGACAATGCGTTGCCAAGACATCTGCAAATCACCAATAAAGAGTGATTAAAGTTATTTAAAAAATAAATAATTTCGTGACAATAATTGTCATGGTTCAATGATCTCGTGACAATTATTGTCACGGTTGAGTCTTCTCGTGACAATTATTATCACAGTTAAGTCTTCTCGTGACAATAATTGTCACGGTTCATTCCTTTTCGTGACAATAATTAAAATTTATTAAAATTAATTTTTTCTCACGAAAAGAAGGCATTTCGTGAGAATATATTCTCACGAAAGGCTTTAATTCGTGATAATAATTTCGAGAGCATATTATAGTCATGAGACAAGAAATTTGTGTCAATATTGTCACGAATTCATGTCATCTCGTGTCAATTATTGTCACGAAAGGGCTTGAACTGTGACAATATTGTCACGAAATTACCGATTTTCCAAAAATATTAAACGTTTATGCTAATCTTCTAAAATCATCCAAGTATACAAATTCATATTAATCTACCACAAAATATGCAAATATACAACCAACGATGCATATATAATCTTTCAAAAACATTACAAAAAACATCTTCTTACAACTTCAATAACTATTAATACAATTATTATGAAATTATCGTAAATTACGTATAAATTACTTAAAACTTTATAAAAGCATTTAAATCCGACAATTTCGAACAACTTCACGGTGAGAAAAATACAAAAACACACCTCAAACAAATTTGTGGGAGCTTAACGTTAGTTTCTCAAAAAAATTTACAGGGCTGGACGTTAGAAATGTGTGTTTGTCAATGGCTTAATTTTTTTTTGTTTAACATGTGTATTCAAAACTTTTAATGCAATCAACTCCCCAATTCAACCCCCTTCCTCAGCATTCAATCGGCACTAATTTTACCATTTAAAAAAAAAACATGCCACAACATTCAATTTGGGACAAAATTCAAAAAGGTCCCACCATTTTTTATTTTTTTTAAAACAAACAAATAAGACCAAAAAAAATGGATTGACTTTTCATAAAAGTAAGAGTATATGAGTCTTTTACATCATTTATTGAATAGTAAAGAATTGGTTATAGAAGTTGGTTAGAAAAGAAGTTGTTATTCTAAATTTGAATACTTTAATTTTTCTCCCTAGATTCTATTTTCAATATTTACGTTACTATATTAATCTATATAATTTTTTTAATGCTTTTGAAAACAAACATTCAACATAATAAATGTTTTTAATATTTTGCAGGGTCAAAGAATTCTTGTTACTATTCCCCTGCGAGGCTATTTGGAGAATATTTGGATTTGAAATTCAATACAAATATTCTCCCATTGAGAGATTAAGTTTTCATTTTGAAAGCGAACAAACAATTTTCTTTCAAGATTTTGATTCAATTGATAGTGTCCTTAATAGACCAACTCTATATTTTTAGCTTAGTTTGAAGCAAATACGAAATATCCAGAAACACGGAAACTTACTTATGTTGAATTCCCAACAAAATTTGGTTGGAAAAAGCTACAAAAGAATGGTGTCACGACCCCAAATTAATATCTGATTAATATGAAGTGTGACTGGCACGACTCGATCCCGATGAAGGATGGATCAAGTTGCCAACCGAAATTTATTAAATAAAAGAATGAACTACTGTATTCCAGGACCGATATTTGCTGTGAACTCAAATTCTGGACTGACTTTGATTTCTCAAAATATAACTGAATAAATATAGATACCTCAGAATAACAAAAAGGTATCAGCGAGTTCAAGACATATTGAAGACTTGACTCGATCAGACTTAATTAGTGGAAGCAATATAGCATAACATAATACAGGAAATATTCTGAGTCCTGTACAAAACAAATTTCTTTCTCAGCACTTCACCCTGCACCATCAACAATCAACCTGCACATTTAAAAACAAACATGCAGGGCTGAGTACAAGTATACTCAGTGAACACATTGCCAAAAATATCATAATATATCTTATATTATGAATATTTCTTAAAACTGGTTTTATTTTCATGCATCTGAGTAAACACACAGGGGTTTTATCTAAAAAGGCCCTATGTTTTACTAAATCATTTTCTGTCTTTGCGCGCGCTTTTCTGTTGTATGATCATCCGTATCCGAACTGAATGCCGAGGAATAGCTCCGCTCAGCCTTTTCCAAGGATGTCGAGGAATAGCTCCACTAAAGCCTTTTCCACGAATACTTATCTGAACTAAACGCCAAGGAATAGCTCCGCTCAGTCTTTTCTAAGGACGTTTAGCATCGTCGATGTCTTAGTCAGGAATAGCTCCGCTCAGCCTTTCCCTATTCCTAATATCACCGACCTTAAGTGTACACTAACCTCGGTTAATAAGCTAAGTTAGCACGAGGCCCGATCGATTTAAGAGTTAGAAAGCCCCTTGCGAGCTAACTAAATACAGATAAGGATATCATACAAAACAACACATTTTATACATGACAATAACTTATTTGCATCAGAAATAAATAACTTTAGGTGAGTAAAAACTCAAATCATTATTTGGACTAAGAGTCCGTTGAAAAGAAAGCCCACATTTCACCAATGTTTTAATACTTGAACTGCAGCTGCTAGTTCCTCACTGGTCTTATCCCTTGTGGATCTGCTAGCCTTCAATATATAAAAATATACTTAACATGTTGATCCTAAATCTCAGAGGACTCAACACGACACGAAGGCCTATTAGGGTCTAGTATCCGTTCTAAATTTTATCTTACATTAAGGGTTATTCTCAACCCTAGCTTTTAAACATCTTAAGGCATACATCATCATCATTTAAGGTATAAAAAATACCTTAACATCATCACAACTAGATTCTAGGAACAAAGTCATCACCAAGTTCATAGACAAAACAATGTTCTGCACAACGTCCATCTTTGAAAGAATTTCTGTTTCGACTCGTTAAGATGCAGGGGATGAGCCATACACCGATGGAAAGCCACATAAATCTAGTTTATGGCCAAATTTATGGTGACTCAAGATGATAACTAACGAAAGAGTTATGACCGACTTACTAGAAGGTGGCAGAACTGCCAGAATTTCTGAAAACGAACTCGTGACCGGACATTTGAATATTTTTTACGATTGATTCAAGAAGAGTTACGGACTGAGCCATATACCATTAGGAAGCCACAGAAGTTTAGAATTTTTAAAAATTTACAGTGGCTTAAGATGATAACAAGTGAAACAGATATACCCGATTTACTGAAAGGTGACAGAACTGCCATGACTTCCTGAAAACAGAAACATGACCCAACTTCGCTGATTTTTCACAATCGACTCAGGACGAATTATGAACATAGACACATATCATTGGAAAGACACTTAAGTCTAGTTTCCGGAAAAGTTTACAATGACTCAATCCGATGTCTAACGAGCGAGTTATACTCGTTTTACCGAAGGGTGGCGAGTCTGCCGACCCGCGCGCGCGAAATGCACGAACTCAAACCAAACTTCACAAGACTTCCTATATCTTCGAAATCATGCATTTTTTACACATCAAACCTCATGATTATCCACATTCTTTGAACACCAAAGATATAACAACATGCTACATAGATATCTCAATAAGTTTGGCAACATAAACCAACTCATTTCTACCATCTAACATACTTCAAAAATTGAGCAAGACATGATTTCCAACCCAACACCAAACCTAGATATATATAACTCATGTAAATTGGAAATATATGTCTATATAAATCATGGTTTTCAAAATACCTCTCAAAATAAAAATGGAGAAGAGTTGGAAGAAGCTTGAAGGAGATGGAATGATGAAAACGAAGCTTCCAACGATGACGCCGTAAATAAAATGGTGAAGAACGACTGTAACGGGATGGAGTTCTCCTTAACAATGGATGCAACTTCTTGCTTCTCTTCCTCTCTCTCTTGGCAATATACAACTAACAAGATGAGGATGAAAAGCTGCAGCTGCAACTCACTCTCCTTTACGCAGAAATGAGGTGAAGGGACGATGGTGAAGATGGAATAAAGAAGAAGAAAGGAAAGTAGCTGCTATTTGATCTCTCTTTCTCTCTCTCGACAATTTGCATCAAAAGCCAAGAAAATGGAGTGAAGAAGGGTGGATGGTTGCTTTGCCTTTTCTCTCTTCAACTTGTTACGTAGATGGCTTTGAAATTGAGAAGGGAAATGGAAGCTTTTGATTGCTTCATACACATATAAAACACATCCCCCAAAATCATGCATTAATGGATAGACTAGTATAGATAGAGTGACGTGGGGGCATGGGAGAGGTATGGCCTCCCATGCCTTGGGAGTTGACCAAGAAAGTACCCGGTTTAAATACCGATTATTCCGTTATCGTGATATTTTCCATCTCCGGAAAAATCCCGAACTTACCCGAGCTTGATGAAATAATTCACTTATTTTAAAACAATAATTTATCTGAAATTACTTGGTTTTAAAATACCACTTCGAAATACTGGTTTTAATTTCTCGACCATTAAAACGTCCGAACTAGAGAATATCTAATTCTCTCGGATTTTAAATCACCCTGTTTAAATTATCTGAATTTAAACACTAATGACTGGAGAATATCTGATTCTCCTAGTCCTAAAAATATTTATCGGAATATCTAATTCACGATAAACACACACCGTAAATTTAAAAGAACATGAATTGAATTTATCTGAAATTACAATTTCGGCTTTCCATAACTAAAAAGAGGATTAAACCCTAACTGAAATAATTAATTCACCTATGGGAATTAATGGATCTTGAATTCCATGGAACTTAACGGATACTATCGACCCTAATCTGACTAGAAATTACTACACTAAATAGTAATTGCAACAATTTACTGCAATTAAGCAGTAATTAATTTACGGGGTATTACATTCCACCCCCCTTAAAATAAATTTCGTCTCGAAATTTACATAGCTTAGAGAAACAATTCTGGATATTTTGCTTTCATCTTATCCTCGAGTTCTCATGTCGCTTCTTCCTGACCATGGTGACTCCACATGATCTTAACTAGAGGAGTAGACTTGTTCCTCAACTCCTAGACCTTTCGATCCAAAATGGCTTCTGGTCTCTCTTCATAAGTTAGATCTGGATCTAACTCAATCTCACTGTGCTGGATTACATGCTTGGGATCATACACGTATTTTCTTAACTGAGAAACATGAAATACGTTATGAACATTACCAAAACTGGGTGGTAATGCCAATCTGTACGCCACTGTGCCTATTCGCTCAAGGATCCCGTAAGGTCCTATAAAACGTGGTCGTAACTTTCCTTTTACGCCAAATCTTATTATCCCCTTGGAAGGAGATACTTTCAAAAAAACCTTGTCTCCTGCTGCAAATTGTAAATCCATACGACGATTATCCGCATACGACTTCTGCCGACTCTAGGCTTCTTGAATCCTCTGACGGATTTTTCTGACAATTTCAATCATTTCTGACATTGAGTCTGTCCCAAGAATCCTTCGTTCACCCACTTTATCCCAATAAAGTGGTGATCGACACTTTCGCCCATACAACGCTTCGTATAGTGCCTATTGATGGTTGCCTGATAACAATTGTTATAAGCGAACTCAATCAATGCTAATATTTCCTCTCAGCTTCCACCCCTGTCTAGAACCACTATTCTCAACACGTCCTTTAATGTTTGGATGGTCCTTTCGGACTGTCAATCCGTTTGTGGATGAAACGCTGTACTGAAATTGAGTTGAGTTCCCAACTCCTTTTGTAAACTAATCCAAAAGCTTGAGGTAAACTTTGAATCTCTATCTGATGTTATCGACACCGGAACACCATGAAGGCGTACAATCTCTATGACATAAATCTGAGCTAGCTTGTTCAATCCGTCCGTAACTCGGATCGGAAGGAAATGAGCTGACTTTGTGAGCCTATCAATAATGACCCATATGGCCGTATTCCCTCGTCTTGACTTGGGTAGGCCTATCACAAAATCCATCGCTATGTGTTCCCACTTCTACTCGGGAATCTCTAATGGTTGTAGCGCACCATAAGGCCTTTGGTGCAATGCATTAACTTGTTGACATGACAAGCATCGCTCAATATAGGAAGCTACTGTTAGAAAGGAAAGAAGGTTTGAAAGGAAAGCTTAAAGAAAGGAAAGATTGCGGAGATTCAATCAAACCAATTCAAATCCGGGATTGTGATTTCATTCCTTTTGTAATAGTTTAGTTACACTATAAACATATTGTATTGCAACATAAACAAAAATAAGAAAAATCTATTGAATCAAACTATGTCTTCGTCTTCCTCTACTTTCAATCCAACTTCTATCATGGTATCAGAGCGGTTTCGATTCTAGGATCGGAATTGCTCTGCTCATCATCTACACATGGCCGAGCAAACTGATGCCGACGGCAATATAATCTCAACCCAAAACAACAACCTGTTCCAAAGCACACAAACTCAAATGGTTAGCCAAATACCACCTTTAAACGTTAACATAAAGCTTACTGATCAGAATTATGGCGTCTGGTCCAGATTAATGAGAATGGCGATTGGCGAAAGAGGGTGCCTCAACCACATCACCGGCAATCCTCCCCCGCCAACAGACTCGGATCCTGATTTTCCACGATGGGAACAGAATGATCTCATAATCAGTTCACTGATTATGATGTCAATTGACTCCGAACTTGTTCCCAATTTTATCGAATACCCAACAGCAAAAGCCCTTTGGGAGGGACTAGCCGCGACATACAGCAGCGGTGGAGATGGGTTCCAAATATACGATCTTTTGACAAAAGCAAGCAGACAGCAGATGGGATCCCTAACCCTCGAAAAATACTACGGGAACCTACAACTCATTTGGCGGGAGATAGACCGCCGACAACCCAACTCCATGAAGTTCCTGGAGGACATTGCAACCCATAACCGGCTACAACAAGAAACACGATTGTTTCAGTTTCTAGCGGGACTCGACGAGCAATTCTCGGCAGTTAAACGGGATCTACTCAGGGAGAATCCCCTTCCCTCAGTTGAAGCCGCCTATGCAGCCGCACGCCGTGAGTTTGCACAAGCTCAGATCTGGCGCACATCTACTAACGGCGGTGGCGAGCATGGCGTGGATTCATCATCACTGGGAATCGGTGGTGTCCATTCGGCAAGGGGTCGCGGTGGTCAACACGAGTCCACGGCGAGACGAGAAGGGGCTGGATTCCGGTCAGATGGACGACAGGCGTCGCAATCCTCATCCCGGCCAGATCGGTCGGATCTATTATGCACACACTGTGGTAAGAAGAAACACACCCGAGAGCATTGCTTCGAATTGGTCGGATATCCCGACTGGTGGAAGGATCCGGCGAAGTGACCAGTTGGCCGGAATAAGAAAGGCAAAGCAGCAGCAGCGGTAGGCAACCTAGAGGCTACCAGTACCGGCGAGCACGATGCAGCAATCGGGTCGCTCGACACAGCAACAGTCGCAAAGTGTCGATTTGGGGGCGGAATATGTATAATCTCCTCTACCCAAAATCGATTTCAAATACTTGCAGGTTTTGATGAGGACGATGGTGGCAGCACCGATCTCGATCCGCACCTGGCCACCATCACCTCACCATCCCAAACCCTAGCGGCACGGAGAAATGTCGAGAATACATTACAGGTGAATGGGAAAGGGAATAAGCAGCAGCAGCTAAAGGGGCTTCTCCATCAAAAGGGAAATAGATCGAATGGGCCTCTTCAAAAAATAACAAGACAGGCCCAATCTAGGAAAAATGAAAAAATAGAGATGGGCCGTGCTAATCACTTAGCCCAACTCGGGAAAAAAGAACACAAATGGCTTTTTGATTGTGGAGCTACCGATACAATGACGTATGACTATGCCGACATTGTGACTGCTTCTGTCCCTCAGAAAAAATTTGTTCAAACGGCTAATGGTGGAATGGCCTCAGTACATGGAGCTGGATCAGTGGAGATTACTCCAACTTTAAAATTACCTAACTGTCTCTTTGTTCCATCTCTCTCGTGCAAGCTATTATCTATCAGTCATGTTACCAAGGAATTGAATTGCACGCTTCTCATGCACCCTAATTTTTGCCTTTTACAGGATATCCGGACGAAACAGATAATTGGGCGTGGCACTGAACAAGATGGGCTTTACTACGTTGATGAAGTTGCACAGCACGGGTCCGCTATGCTTGCTCATGGTTCTGTTGATCGACAGCTCTGGCTTTGGCATCGTCGCCTTGGCCATCCATCCCTTGGTTATCTGAAAATACTTTTTCCTCAGTTTTCTATGAATAATTTCCATTGTGAGACTTGTGTTTTGGCTAAAAGCCATCGAACTTCTTTTTTACCTAATAATAGTAGAGTTGACAATGTTTTTTCCTTGATTCATTCTGATGTGTGGGGTCCTGCTCCTAAATCTGGGAACCATCCTTTTCGTTTTTTCTTACTCTTTGTTGATGACTGCACACGCATGACCTGGATTTACTTTCTTAAAAACAAATCTGAGGTTGCTGAAAAATTTATCCACTTTTATCACATGATCCAAACCCAATTTCAAAAACCCATCCAAATTCTCCGGTCTGATAATGGGGGGGGGAATATGTCAATACTACCATGCATAACTTCTTTCAAGAAAAAGGGTTAGTGCATCAAACCACCTGCCCTCATACTCCTCAACAAAATGGTGTTGCCGAGAGGAAAAATCGTATTCTCCTTGAAATTACCCGATCCCTCATGATCGAATCTCATATACCTCCCTACCTTTGGCCTGAAGCTACTGCCACTGCTGCTTACCTCCTAAACCGTCTTCCCACAAAAATTCTTCATCTTCAAACTTCTCTTCAAGCCCTCACTGAAAAAACTACTGTCCCACCAGCTCTTACGCTTGCTCCCCGTGTCTTTGGGTGTTCGGTTTATGTTCATATTCCCAAATCTGAACGCACCAAATTCGACCCCTGTGCTATAAAATGTGTTTTTGTTGGGTATGGGCTGCATCAGAAGGGGTACCGGTGTTATCATCCTCCTACCCGTCGCATGTACGTTACTCTGGACTGTAACTTTCTTGAAACCGAGTACTTTTATCCGAACCAACCTAGTGAGGGGGAGAGCTCTCAATCAGATTCTGAGTCAAGTCCACTAAGTTGGTTGCTTAACCTAAGTCCTCCCACTGCTCCTACTACTCCTGAGCAAGATAGTGGATCATCTGCCAGCAGCAACTCTGATAACGAGGAACAGCCCATCATGCCCAGCGATCCCGTCCCGTTGTCTCTACCGGATATCCCAGAGGTAATTTCTCAGCCTGAGACTGTTTCTGTTTTATCTAACAATAATGATTCAGTCTCTGAGAAAACAGACGGCACGAGAAGGTATGTCCTCCCAGCCAGGACAACACGAGGCATCCCACCAAAGAGATATTCACCGGAACATCAGCCTAGGTCTTCCAAATATCCAATGGCCAATCTAGTCAAGGGAAATCTATCAGAAAAAGCCAAGGCTTTCTCTACTGCTGTGTGCTCTGAGAACATTCCAAGAACAGCACACGAAGCACAACAAATACCGGAATGGCGTCAGGCTATGGAAGTGGAGATGATAGCCCTAGAAAAGAACAAAACCTGGAAGAAATGTCAGTTACCAGTTGGAAAAAGACCTGTTGGTTGCAGATGGGTGTTCACAATTAAATGAAATGCAGATGGATCCATTGAGAGATACAAAGCTCGGCTGGTGGCTAAGGGATACACTCAGACTTATGGGGTGGACTATTCAGAAACATTCTCTCCGGTGGCCAAGATTGATACAATTCGGGTTCTGTTTTCTATCGCAGCCAACTTGGATTGGCCGCTTCTACAGTATGATGTAAAGAATGCATTTCTGCATGGTGAATTGAAAGAAGACGAAGAGGTATATATGGAGCCACCACCTGGATTCACAGAGGGTTTTCAGAAAAATGAAGTGTGTCGACTGCAGAAAACACTATATGGTCTGAAACAATCCCCGAGAGTGTGGTTTGGAAGGTTCACTTTAGCAATGAAGAAATTCGGCTACAAGCAGAGTCATTCAGACCATACTTTGTTTATCAAACGAAATGGAAGGTTGATCACATGTCTCATTATTTATGTGGATGATATGATCATTACTGGCGATGATCCCGAAGAAATCACATTACTCCAGAACAATCTCTTTAAGGAATTTGAGATGAAAAATCTAGGAAACTTGAAATACTTTATGGGGATAGAAGTGCTAAGGTCAAAAAGGGGGATCTTCATCTCTCAAAGAAAGTATATCCTAGATCTCCTTGCTGAAACTGGGTTACTAGATTGCAAACCAGCAGAAACACCGATCGTGGTAAATCATGGTCTACAGATTGATCCTGAAGCAGAAACGGTAGACCGTGAGAGGTATCAACACTTGGTTGGAAAACTAATATACCTCTCACACACAAGGCCTGATATAGCCTATGCTGTTGGAGTAGTAAGCCAGTTTATGCACAAACCGCAAAAAGCACACTTGGAGGCAGCCTTGAGAATTGTTCGGTACTTGAAGGGATCACCGGGCAAAGGGATTGCATTCTTAAGCAACGGTCACTTGGAAGTAAAAGGATATACCGATGCTGATTGGGCAGGAAGTCCAGTTGATAGGAGATCTACTTCGGGTTATTTCACACTTGTAGGTGGGAATCTGGTGACTTGGAAAAGTAAGAAACAGAAAGTTGTGGCACTCTCCAGCGCCAAAGCGGAATTTCGAGGAATTGCAAAAGGAGTTGCCGAGCTAATATGGATCAAGAAGTTGCTAACTGAGATTGGTGTTCCAACACAGGGGGAGTATCAGCTAATGTGCGACAACAAAGCAGCAATCAGTATCTCTGAAAATCCAGTACAACATGATCGGACAATACACGTTGAAATTGATCGGCATTTTATCAAAGAAAAACTTGAGACAGGAGTCATCAGCCTTCCTTTTGTTCGATCAGAAGACCAATTAGCAGACATCCTCACCAAGGCTGTTACTGGACGAATCTTCCATGAAGTATTGCGCAAGTTGGGTGTCGGTGATCCCACGACCCAACTTGAGGGGGAGTGTTAGAAAGGAAAGAAGGTTTGAAAGGAAAGCTTAAAGAAAGGAAAGATTGCGGAGATTCAATCAAACCAATTCAAATCCGGGATTGTGATTTCATTCATTTTGTAATAGTTTAGTTACACTATAAACATATTGGATTGCAACATAAACAAAAATAAGAAAAATCTATTGAATCAAACTATGTCTTCGTCTTCCTCTACTTTCAATCCAACTTCTATCAGCTACGTCCTGTTTCATTCCTTTCCACCAGAATTTCTGCTCAAATCCCGATACATTTTCCTACTTCCTGGGTGTGCTGTATATGGAGTATCATGAGCCTGACTCATGATCTCATTTCTGAGCTCAACACAAGGTGGAACACATATCCTGTCTTCATAAAGGATAGCATTATCTGATGCTTCCTTGAAACTTTCTGTTTTTCCTGATCTGATCTTCAAACGCGTCTCTTCCATGGCTTGATCTTTTCTCTGTGCCTCAATTATCTTTTCTCGAAGATCTAGTATTGCTACTAAAGTTGCAATACGACATACAATCGTCTCAGGTGGGTAAACCACCTCTAGCTGCAGGCTTTCGAAATCCCCGATGAGTTTCTCCTCCTGAGTGAGGAGAAAACCCAACCTGCTTGTTTTACGACTCAAGGCATCTGCTACCACATTAGCTTTTCCTGGGTGGTAATTGATTCCATAGTCATAGTCCTTTACTAATTCAAGCCATCTGCGCTGTCTCATATTCAAATCCTTCTGCTCGAAAAAATACTTTAGACTCTTGTGATCTGTGAAAATCTCACACCTAACTCCGTATAGGTGGTGTCTCCAGATTTTCAAGGCATGCACTATTGATGCCAACTCTAAGTCATGCGTAGGATCATTCAACTCATGAATTCTTAACTGTCTGGACGCATACGCTATGACTCTGCCTTCCTGCATTAGGACAAATACTAATCCATTCTTCGAAGCATCCGTGTAGATCACAAATTCTTTACCACTGACTGGGATAGCTAACACTGAAGCAGTGGTTAATCTTTTATTAAGCTCCTGGAAACTGGCTTCACATTCTTCTAACCACTGGTACTTGATTCCCTTTCTTAGCAATTGCGTCATTGGCCTAGCTATCTTGGAGAATCTCATATAGTATCCAGCTAATCCTAAGAAACTTCTGATTTCATTAGGAGTAGTTGGAGACTTCCATTCTTGTACTGCCTTTACTTTAGAGAGGTCCACTTTAATTCCTTCTGCTGACACAATGTGCCCAAGGAACATTACTTCCTTCAGCCAAAATTTGCACTTACTGAATTTGGCGTAAAGCCTTTCTTTTCTTAGTGTTTCTAACACTGTCCTCTGATGCTCTGCATGATCTGATTCATTCTTGGAATAGATGAGAATATCATCTATGAACACAAGGACAAACTTATCTAAAAATGGATGAAACACCCTATTCATGAGATCTATGAATACTGCTGGGGCATTTGTCAATCCGAACGGCATTACCGTAAACTCGTAATGACTATACCGGGTTCAGAAAGCTGTCTTGGGTATATCTTCTAACTTGATCTTTAACTGATGATACCCAGACCTTAGGTCAATTTTTGAGAATACACTTGCCCCCTTGAGCTGATAAAAAAGATCATCAATCTTTGGCAACGGATACTTGTTCTTCAATGTCAGCTTATTCAGCTGACGGTAATCTATGCACATCCTCAATGTGCCATCCTTCTTCTTCACAAATAGGACTGGTGCTCCCCATTGTGACGCACTAGGTCGGATAAAACCTCGGTCTAATAACTCATGAAGTTGAATCTTGAGTTCTTGTAACTCTTTTGGGGCCATCCTGTACGGAGCTTTTGAAATCGGAGCTGCTCTCGGTTCCAAATCTATTGCAAACTCGACTTGCCGGTTCGGTGGCAATCCTGGCAATTCTTCTGGAAAAACGTCTGCAAAATCTTGCACAACTGGAACATCTTCCATTGCCCTCTTTATATCCTCTATCTTGTTTAGATAAACCAGGAAAGCTTGATTTCCTCTATTGATCATCTTCTTGGCCTACAGTGCTGAAATCATTGGAGTGAACTTTCCCATCTCTATGCCGTGAAAACTCGTTGGCTCTTCTCCTGAAACTTGGAATGATATCTTCCTTTCGCTCCATAGGATCGTGGCATGATTTTCTGACAACCAATCCATTCCTAGGATTACATCAGTATCCCACATTGGTAGGACACTAAGATTATCAGCCTTAATCTTAGTTGTTTCCAAGTCTATTTCTATGTTTGAGCAAACATGAGTTGTAGTCATGGTTCCGCCAGTTGGTGTTAAAATCTTTTTCTTATGACTAGCTCGTTCAGTTTTAAGCTCTAACTTATCACAACATGCTGATGAAATAAAGGAGTGCAATGCTCCAGTATTAAATAAAACAACTAAAGGCATGCCATGAAGTTTGCCCATACCTGCAAGATTCCCTTTCTGCTTCCCTTTCCCAGAGGAACTGGGGTTCATTGCATAAGACCTGGGATTTCCTTGCTGCATCTACCTCTGCTGTTGCTGTTGGGGTTGCTGACTCTGTTGACCCGATGCTTGCAGGGCTTTCAGCTGTTGAGGGTTCCGTCCCTGTTGTGCCTTCGGACAATGTCTTGCATAGTGACCCTCCTGGCCACAGTTATAGCAACCCGTGTTGCCGGCCTGACACATGCCCTGATGGATTTTGTTGCACCTTGGGCATATAGGAATGTTGGGTTGTGATGGTGCAGTTCTTCCCTGAGCAGGGGCACCCTGCTGGCCTTGCTGCCTATTTCCCTGCCAAGGCTTCCTGTAGCCTTGGTTCTTGTTTTGGTTACCTCCATCATTCCACTTTCTCTTCCCCTGGAAGCTCTATGATGGAGTCTTGGCTGGTACTGGTGCTGAAGTAGGTATTGGAGCTGATACTGGGACCTTTCTTTCTTCAGGCATTATTGCATCGATGTCCAATGCCCTATTCAACGACTCAGCATAGGTTAGGTCTTCCCGACTTGCCAAAGACATGGCAATCTCATGCCTCAGTCCTGATCTGAACTTAGATGCCATTTTCTCTTCAGTATCTACCTGAAGAGGTGCATACCGTGACAACTCACAGAATACTCGCTCGTACTCTGTGACAGACATCTTTCCTTATTTCAGAGTATGAAACTCTACTTCCTTCTTGACTCTGAATGTCTTAGGAATGTATTTGTCATAGAATCCAGTTTTGAACTGATCCCACGTGTAAGCATCAAGCTGTTCCGGAGTCATGGTCCTCTTTCTAGACTCCCATTAGAAATCCGCAGATCAGGTTAACTGGAATGCTACACAGGAGAGTCGCTCCTGGTTATCACAGTGGAGGAAATTAAAAATCCGCTCCATCGCTCAGATCCACGCATCATCATCGGTCGGGGTTCCTGCCCCATCAAACGATGGAGGGTTCTGTCGCAGAAAAAACTTCTCAATTCTACGCTGTGGAGGTAGGGGAGGTGGCTGCTCTCTTTGCTCCTCGTGTCCTTCTTGTTGTTCTTCCTCTACTCTTTCCTGTCTTCCTTGCCTTGGAGGTCTCCCTCTAGGCCTATTCTGTCTTACGAGATTCACATTCGCATTTCTTCCCCGTGCTGCTCTGGGTGGTACCATTCTGTAAATTATAATTTCAATTTATAATTAATAATTAGGCTACTGCCCACTGCTGTATAAATAACTCATGCTTTAATTGATCCTTAACATCTCTTGAGCACGCAAAACCCTTTGAAACTCTGAAGCATAAATCAACAGCTCTTCTAGGCTTAAGTACATATATCAGTGAAATCGTCTTAAACGAGGTCTTCTAAGTACATTGCTGCTGCATGGGTGCTGCAAAAACCAGCCATACTTGGACGACAGAATGCTTACAAGCTAACGTCTTCCTCTCTCAAAGGTGGGAATTCCTAAGTCCCAAGAATGGTCCTCTAGGGAACATATTCAACTACTAAAATGTACATAACAAAATAAATTATCTTGATATAAAATACACTGACATAGCATAAAAGCTAAACTAGTTAGACGAGCTACTGGCCGACTGACCATCCTGTGGATTTTCCAAGGGGTCTTCTCCCTCCTCTGACTATGGATCCTATGAGGAATCCTCCTCTGACTCATCCTCAACCTGCCAGTACTAGACGGTCTGCAGCTATTGTATCTCTCTCCTCAGCTCTCTGGCGGTGCACCTCGTGCACAACCTCTATGGTTCTCTCCGGAGGACCTGCCACTACCTGGCACTTTCTGGGATGAAGCTCATCATCTGCATCTCCTAGGACTGCTCGTCTCACTCGCAACGGTCTTGCCTTCTGATCATTCATGCATCTATGATGGGTAGGAGATCAGCGTCCAGCCGTACTGCTGGCTTCGGATATGGTGTTGTTCGTACTGCTAAAATGAGAGGGCACAACGGTCGTAAACTCCCTTGGGTGGCTAATTTCTGAGAAGATAGCCGTGCATCTAAGCTTATGGTTTGGAGGAGGTACACGCTGAGTAAGGTACTGGTGCATGAATAGGGCGATAAACTCAGGAAAATTGATGAAGCCATGAGCAACAAAGATGATCAAGATCCGGAGTTGCAATTTCGAGGACCAATCACAAGATCAAGAGCTAAGAAGTTGCAAGCTTACTTGCAAGTGATGATTCGAAGAAAGCTCGAGATTGGAGATAAAGAAGTCGGAAGAGACGATTCCAAGATGGTGAACTTATTAACCATTGAAGATCATGAACACACCATGGAGAATTACACTTGAAGAGTTGAAGATGAGGAGTGCACGTGTGCATGAGTTGCATGGATGATGATCGACGTGCATGAAGAATAAAATCGGTCCTATAGTTGTTTAATTATGGGGTTGATTTTATCTAGACTATAGTATTTATTTTATTTAATTTTGGACTATAGTAGATCAGTTTTTATTTAGTTATTTAGTGGTAATTTTCGGTCATTACTAAGTCCAAGTCATAGGTTTGACTAGAATTATATTTAAGGCACAATTCTACCTTGAATAGAATTCTAGTTTAGGCAATTTCCTAGTCCAATTAGGCTTTGTTTTTTAGCAGATTTTCAGCCCCTTTAGACTCTAATTTTCGGCCATATTGTAGTATAAATAGGGGTCATGTGTTACGTTATTACTTTAGACATTGTTGAATTAAATTGCTATTGCATTCAATTTGTGTCTCAAACCTATTCGTCTTTTGAATACTTTTCACACGAAAATATTCATTTTTGGAGCTAGCAACTACAAGTCTTATTCAAGGGTATTGCTCAATTCACTTGAGGGATTGACCGGTATTCGCTATCGAGGAGCAACTTGGAGATTTCAACCTTGGATACGTTCGAGATTCAAGGAGGCTATCGGGTTGTGAATCACCACAACAATACCACACGTCCAACACATACTCGACGTCTTCCATACAGCCATCAACGTCCATCCTCACGGCAGCCCACAAATCCGAGTTCTACGTCTGTTCGTTATATCCGTAAGTTAATTCAAACCCTATCATATCCTACCTTCTCCAAGCCCTTCTTCACTTCCCTCACACACGAAATTCCAGCCTTAATCCAGCCTATATTTCACCCAAATACAGCCCTCATAATCCTTGGTATTGTGTTATTTATTTTGTGTCATAGTTCTAGGTATTTTCATTGTCTAGATTTCGTGTTTTTCGTAGTTTATCGAGTCGGATTGTTCCCTTCATTTAAGTTGACGTGTTTCAATTCTTAAGTCTTCCGCTACGTCGTTATTATCGTCCTAAATTACTTGTCCGGGTCGTATCATATTTTGGCATCAGAGCCACATCAGCTCTGTTGGTCGTGGTTCAATCCGACGTGTCATTTTATCCTACGTGTCGTGTACGTGTCTTTTATTTTCATACATGTCATCGAGTTATAATAGCATAGTTATCATTTAAAAAAAACAAAGAAAAAGCCGATAAAAAAAAGGCGATAAAAAAAAAATCAAATCGGATAAAAAGAAAAGAAAATCCGAAAATGAAAAAAAAAGAGGTATATTCATTGTGTTTCCTTTTAAGTCCTATTTTAATTTTGGTACTTTCCTTTTAGTCAAGTTCTATAGTTGGTACTTTCCATTAGAGTCTTATTTTATTTTTGGAACTTTCCTTCCAAGTCTATTTTCTTTTTGGTAATTTCCATAAGAGTCTTATTTTAATTTTGGGATCTTTCCTTCCTAGTTTATTTCATAGTTGGTAGTTTCTATTTGAGATATAGTTTCTTTTTGGTTACTTCCTTCTAGAGTCTAGTTCAATTAGGATATTTAGAATTGTGTCACAATTGTGTAACACTTTCCAAAATACCTAATTCTTCTTTCCTTTTCTGTCCTACCTCTTTCCTTTTACCATTGGGGATCCATCTAACCCTAACCTACCCTACTCGACACCACCCACCCCACACGCCACCTACACAACATACTTCATATCATCCTTTGATCCTAGTTAGTGATACTCGTCTACACCTTTGTGCAATTAATCCGTACGCTCGACATTCGACAAGGGTGCTATCTTCCACCTTCATTATATATGACACACACACATAACCATACACTTTGAGTGCAAACACGAGTGGTAAAATCAAGAGTGGAAACAAACGAGTGAACGTGAGATTGTGAGGTTCCATCCTTGTTTTCCTTTGCGTTTGTTCATTTTGTAGGTCTCATGGATAAAGGCAAGAACGAAGCCACCGCCTCCACACCACCTTTGGTCGAGTCATTCTCGCCCAAATCACCCGATGATCTTTCCTACACATCCAAAACACAGTGGGATCCGAAGTACCAGTTTGACGCATTAGCACAATTCTTTTTGCGTCAAAACCAGCAGATGAAGGATGAGTTCGGGAACCAAGTAGCCGAATTGGCCGAGCAAATCAAAAAACTCTCGGTTCAACCGGCTACAAGTCAAGCAGTCAAGCAACCCCAGCAGAGAGGCGCACCGAGACAGTCCGTTTTTTAGGAAAACCGGCGCCAACAAGCATTCAAACCCGAGTTCGATGCTGCAGATGATTTTGAAGCTGAGTTCATACCACCGAGACGTGATGATCACCGTGATCGTCCCAGGCCACCTGCCAGACAAGCTGTTCAATATGAGAGGCCCAGATATAGAGATGGAGACGGATTGCTCAATAACATCAAAACGAGCATTCCGGAATTTGAAGGCTTACACGATCCAGACATCTATCTGGATTGGGAGCACAAAGTCGACAAGATCTTTACTTTTTATGACTTTCCAGAGATCAAGAAGGTCCAGTTAGCAGCGTTGGAGTTTAGAGGCTATGTAGCCTCGTGGTGGGAAATGCAGCAAGAGAGGCGACGAAGAGAGAGATATCCGTCTGTTGAAACGTGGGAGGAGATGGAAGGCTTCCTACGAGGCCGTTTCATACCAATTCACTATGAGAGAGAGCTTGAGAAGAAGCTCAACCGGATCAAGCAAGACACCCGTTCGATTGAAGAGTATCATAAGGAGTTGGAGACCGCCTTGAATCGTGTCGAAAAAAGAGAGTCTTTAAATGCTACCATCATCAGGTACATTGAAGGCATGAATTCTGACATTGCATGTGAAGTCGAGCTTAGAGACTTCACGAGTGTAGATGATATGGTGCACTACGCATCAATTGTGGAGAGACAGCTCCGAGAAGGCCGACGTCGATCTCATCACACTGTAGCCCCTGTTCGACCCTCTTGGAACAAATGTACGCCGTCCACATCATCTTCTACTCCTTCTACGGACTCCACTCGACCCCGAGGTCAATCCGGACCACCTGAGCGGTGTTTTGACCGTTCTACACCACCGTCAAGCCGTAGGACCGATCCTACACCCACCGCCCCCGTTAGGCCGAGTTTCACATGACCAAATCAGGCCAATACGGCGCCAACTTCAGCCCCTAGTCGAGCCAGAGATGTTTAGTGCCATAAATGCCAATGTTGGGGTCACTTTCAAGCACAGTGCCCAAACCGACGAGTTCTATTCCTCACGGAGCAGAATGAGCTCGAATCAGCCAGTGAAGATTACGAACCAGTCAAGGCCGACGCCACAGCTGAAGCAGATGTCCATGATGAGCTCGAAGAAGAAGAGCCTGAGATTCCACATGTCAGTCTAGTTTCTATCCGCAGTCTGAACATAAATCGGGAAGTTGAGCAACAATCGCAGCGAGAGAACATATTCTACACCAGAGTTGCTATTCAAGATAAGACTTGCGCATTGATCATAGATAGTGGAAGTGTTATTAATGCAGTAAGCCAGTACACAGTCGACAAGCTTGGATTTTCCACCGTGAAGCATCCAAACCCATACCATTTGTAGTGGCTTACAGAAAGAGGCACAGTTCGCGTAACCGGTCAGGTACATGTATCTTTCTCCATTGGTCGTTATTCTGACACTGTATTATGTGATGTTATTCCGATGGATGCAGCTCATATACTTTTAGGGAGACCATGGCAATTCGATAGACAAGCTGTACATGACGGACTCGCGAACACCTATACAGTCAAGAAGGACAGCCGAACCACCATCTTAAAGCCGTTGACACCCAAAGCCGTTCAAGAGGAGCAAGAAATAATACGAGCAAAGTTCAAAGAGGAGCGCGAGAAGACCGCCGCAGCCACCGTTTGAGTCGCCGCCGCGGACAGCCCTCACACGGTCGAGAAGTCTTCACCGCCGCCGCCTTTCCCATTGCAGCCCATTGCAGCCCCTTCATCACCTCATTCTGACGCCAAGGATCATGGAAAAGGCGTCAATACAGCCCCTTTACAGCAAGACAAGAATCGGTCTTTGTTTTGTACATTTAAAAGTGTTGAAAAGGCTATTAGAGCTAGGTTGCCTTTAATTCTTTTAACCTGTAAGAACAGTGCTACTAACGATGTTTCTTTGCCTAGTGTTGTGCAGCCCCTTATGAAGGAGTTCGAGGACGTATTTCCGGATGAGATTCCAAGTAGATTACCTCCAGTTCGTGGGATCGAGCACCAGATCGACTTCGTGCCCGGAGCCGTCTTGCCGAATCGGCCTGCATATCGCACGTCCCCTGAAGAAACAAAGGAGATAGATCGTCAAGTTAAGGAGCTGTTGGAGAATAAGCAAATCCGAGAGTCGATGAGCCCATGTGCAGTTCCAGTGATTCTAGTGCCAAAGAAGAACAATGAATGGAGAATGTGCATGGATTGCAGAGCCATCAACAAGATCACAGTTAAGTATCATTTTCCCATTCCTAGACTTGATGATATGCTAGATGAACTTAGTGGATCTAAGATTTTTTCTAAGATTGATTTGAGGTCTGGTTATTTTCAAGTTCGCATGCATGAGGGTGATGAATGGAAAACAGCTTTTAAGACTAAGCATGGTTTATATGAATGGTTGGTTATGCCTTTTGGTCTCACAAATGCACCGAGCACATTTATGAGATTGATGAACCATGTTTTACGTGATGTTATTGGGAAATATGTTGTTGTTTACTTTGATGATATCCTGATATACAGTCACAGTGCACAGGCGCACCTAGATCACCTTAGGCGCGTATTTTTGCTTTTGAGAGATGCTCGATTGTATAGCAACATGTGTAAGTGTTCTTTTGGCTTGAATGAAGTAGTATTCTTAGGCTTTGTTGTGAGTTGTAGAGGTATTGAGGTTGACCGTTCCAAAATCAAGGCGATTGAGGAATGGCCAATGTCCAAAACCGCGTCTGAAGTCCGATCCTTTCACGGCCTTGCCGGAATTTATCGTCGCTTTGTGCGTGATTTCTCTAGCATTGCCGCGCCTCTTACTGAGCTAAGTAAGAAGGATCGCAAGTTTGAATGAGGGTAAACAACAAGAGCATGCTTTTAATACTTTGAAGTCTTTATTGTGTTCTGCTCCTGTTTTATGTTTACCTGATTTTTCTAAAACCTTTGAGATCGAGTGTGATGCCTCCGAGATAGGTATTGGTGCTGTTTTGATGCAGGTAAAATGTCCCGTGGCTTACTTCAGTGAGAAACTCAACGGCGCCAGTTTGCGGTATTCGACGTACGATAAGGAGCTATACGCTTTGAAGCGTGCATTGGATACATGACAGCACTATTTGTGGCCCAAGGAGTTCGTCATTCACACGGATCATGAGAGCTTGAAGCACTTGAAGGGTCAAAGCAACTTGAAAAAACGTCATGTGAGATGGGTCGAGTTCATCGAGTCGTTTCCATACGTCATCAAGTACAAAAAGGGGGAAGACAACGTCGTCGCCGATGCCCTCTCTCAAAGGTACACATTGCTTAACCTAATGCATGCTAAGATGCTTGGTTTTGAGTCCATTAAGTCTTTGTATGAAGTGGACGAATTTTTCAGCCCTATCTATGCTAAGTGCTCAAATTCTTCTAAGTCTTTTGATGGTTTTTATGTGCATGATGGGTTTTTGTTTAGAGAGTCAAAGTTGTGTATTCCTACTTGTTCTGTGCGTGAGCTACTTGTTTTAGAATTGCATGCGGGGGGATTAATGGGACATTTTGGTGTGCATAAGACATTATCCTTGTTGCATGAGCATTTCTTTTGGCCGCATATGAAACGTGATGTTGAACGCATGTGTAGTAGATGTGTTACTTGTCATAAGTCTAAGTCTAAGTCTACTTCGCATCCATTTAGTTTGTACACGCCTTTACCTGCTCCATCTAGTCCTTGGATTGATTTATCTATGGATTTTATTTTGGGATTGCCTAGGTCTAGATCGGGTAAAGATTCTGTGTTTGTTGTAGTTGATAGGTTTTCCAAGATGGCACATTTCATTGCATGTAGGAAAACTGATGATGCTGTTCATATAGCCAATTTGTTCTTCATTCATATTGTTAGATTGCATGGGATTCCTCGTACTATTGTTAGTGATAGGGATTCTAAATTTTTTGGACATTTTTGGCGAGTTCTATGGGGAAAATTAGGGACTAAGCTGTTGTTTTCTACTGCATGTCATCCACAAACTGATGGTCAAACTGAGGTTGTGAATCGTACTTTAGGTACTTTGCTTAGGTCTTTGATTAAGAACAATGTGAGATCATGGGAAGAGTGTTTACCTTATGCTGAGTTTGCTTACAATCGTGTTATTCATTTTTCTACTAACAGGTCTCCGTTTGAGGTTGTTTATGGTTTTAATCCACTAACACCTAATGATTTGATTCCTTTACCTGTTGAGAATCTAACAAGTGTTAAAGGATTAAAGAGAGCTGATCTTATCAAGGAGATGCATGAGAAAATTCGAGCCCGGATCGAGCATAGAGGATCACAAACCGCCGCCGCCCGTAACGCACGTCGCAAACGTGTAGTATTTCAGCCCGGTGATCGTGTTTAGATTCATCTGAGTCTCGACCGCTTTCCAAACTTGAGGAAATCAAAGTTGTCACCAAGAGGAGATGGTCCTTTTACCGTCTTAAGCCGTGTCAATGACAATACGTATCGCATTGATCTACCTGGTGAGTATAAATGTTCTTCTACGTTTAATGTTGCTGATTTATCTCCCTTTGATGCAGATGAATTCGATCAAGATGATAGTCCACATTCGAGGACGAATTCTTTTCAGCAGAGGGGGAATGATGAAGCCATGATCAACAAAGATGATCAAGATTCGGAGTTGCAATTTCGAGGACCAATCACAAGATCAAGATCTAAGAAGTTGCAAGCTTACTTGCAAGTGATGATTCGAAGAAAGCTCGGGATTGGAGATGAAGAAGTCGGAAGAGGCGATTCCAAGATGGTGAACTTATTAACCATTGAAGATCATGAACACACCATGGAGAATTACACTTGAAGAGTTGAAGATGAGGAGTGCACGTGTGCATGAGTTGCATGGATGATGATCGACGTGCATGAAGAATAAAATCGGTCCTATAGTTGTTTAATTATGGGGTTGCTTTTATCTAGACTATAGTATTTATTTTATTTAATTTTGGACTATAGTAGATCAGTTTTTATTTAATTATTCAGTGGTAATTTTCGGTCATTACTAAGTCCAAGTCATAGGTTTGACTAGAATTATATTTAAGGCACAATTCTACCTTGAATAGAATTCTAGTTTAGGCAATTTCCCAGTCCAATTAGGCTTTATTTTTTAGCAGATTTTCGGCCCCTTTAGACTCTAATTTTCGGCCATATTGTAGTATAAATAGGGATCATGTGTTATGTTATTACTTTAGACATTGTTGAATTAAATTGCTATTGCATTCAATTTGTGTCTCAAACCTATTCATCTTTTGAATACTTTTCACACGAAAATATTCATTCTTGGAGCTAGCAACTACAAGTCTTATTCAAGGGTATTGCTCAATTCACTTGAGGGATGGATCGGTATTCGCTATCGAGGAGCAACTTGGAGATTTCAACCTTGGATACGTTCGAGATTCAAGGAGGCTATCAGGTTGTAAATCACCACAACAATACCACACGTCCAACACATACTCGACGTCTTCCATACAGCCATCAACGTCCATCCTCATGGCAGCCCACAAATCCGAGTTCTACGTCCGTTCGTTATATCCATAAGTTCATTCAAACCCTATCATATCCTATCTTCTCCAAGCCCTTCTTCACTTCCCTCACACACGAAATTCCAGCCTTAATCCAGCCTATATTTCGCCCAAATACAGCCCTCATAATCCTTGGTATTGTGTTATTTATTTTGTGTCATAGTTCTAGGTATTTTCGTTGTCTAGATTTCGTGTTTTTCGTAATTTATCGAGTCGGATTGTTCCCTTCATTTAAGTTGACGTGTTTCGATTCTTAAGTCTTCCGCTACGTCGTTATTATCGTCCTAGATTACTTGTCCGGGTCATATCAAAAATTCACCATCAACTCAAAAGTCTGTGAGTGCTGGAATATGTAAAAGTATGAAGCCTCTGTCGCCCATCCACGCCACTGTTGCGGAAGCACTCTAAGCAGGTGCTAAATACTCTCCATATCTCTGAGTCCCGCACGCACCCATAGATCATGGAAACGTGACAAGAACCTTGCTAAGGTATCCCCGCTCTCTGGCTCACATGTCCTGAACCATAAGATACATGGTGCTATCGATATTGGATAGGGCACACTCTTTCGTGTCGTACATCTCTGTCTCGCTATCTATATTATAAAGGAGATTTCTCACGAGAAACTCATTTATATAGGCTGAAATGAATTTTTACTGACGAACTCTCTGACTTAGAATGTTTCTACGTCTATTTTTAAGATGCTGACTCGAATATTCTTAACTGCTTTTAAGCATCCCTGACCAACTTTCGAAACTTCTGCTGAAAAATCTTGAACTCTTAAACTCTATTTCAAGACGCCAACTTGAAATAGAAATCTCCTGGCTACTTTTCAAGTTTCTAACTTGAAAACTCTGAACTTACTATTTGAGATTCTGACTCAAATACTGAAGTTTTACCTCGAGACGTTAACTCGAGATAAAAATTTTGAGGTTACCCTTTTCAAGACGCTGACTTGAAAAGTAAAATCTCTGAAGGATCTAGTTCGAGACGCTAACTTGAACTAAAATTTTCAAGATTCTATCTTGAAGTATGATACCCCGATCCTTTTTGCTAAATTATAATTTATAATTCTAGTAAAATGATTTCGAATTGATATTGTTGAACTATAATCATGTGGTATGTTTGTATATTGTGCCATTGTTTTAATGCAGGTTGTCTCACTTGAGCCGATACGTCATAGCACGGTGGTACTATACTAAGTGTATAATATATGATAACATTTAATATTAAAATTTGTCGAGTTATATGATGATGAAGTGGGGGTGAATTATATTTAATTATGTGTTTTGTCATACCTTGAACACCCTAACGCTGAGTTGATCGGGGGGTCTCGCTGACCGGTCAGCGAGTCGGGGGTTCAGGGGGCGAAGCGCCCCGATGGGGGCTAGGGGGCAACGCCCCCTGCTTTTTCGGCGTGTATTAAAAGTGTTTTGAAAATCTAAGTCGTTTTAAAAGATGGAGTTAAAAATGTCCGGGAGTCGTTTGAGATAAGGGGGACGATTTTGGCACGCCGCGCGCCCGCGGGGTGGTGCGCGCCCGCGGGGCCGTGCGCGCCCGTGGCGGCTGCGCGCTCGCAGGGAGGTGCGCGCTCGCGGGGCCGTGCGCGGTCGCGGGAGACTGCGCGCCCGCGGGGCTGGCGAGGCACGCACGCCCGCGGGGGCTGCGCGCTCGCGGGGAGCGTTGGCCGAGAGATGGGTTCCGCGGTCGCGGGGGCTGCGCGGTCGCGCGGGTCCGGGGATTTTCTACCTATAAATACAACACTTGTTCATTTCTTCCTCATTTCTTTCAACCAAGAGGGGCCGATTTTCTCATCTTTTCTCTCTCAAAATTCTTCAACTTCTGAAGTGTAATCCATCATCATCCATCAACAAAGGTAACCTCTACACCTCTCCTTCATGGGGATTAAACACCCTTTTCTTATTGTTTTGGAAACTAGGGTTTGTATCCAAATTTGAGGATTCTCGATTTTGTTGATTTCCTTGCTTTGATATCTTAAACATATGGTTTATTTATCTCCTTGAGGCTATATGTGAAGTTATATCGAATTCCTATGGTTCTTTGAAGCTAGGGTTTAGAGGTTTGCCCTAACTTCCCCTTATTTTGTTGATGTGGTTTGGAGGTGTTGTGATTGTTGCTTGGGGTTGAATTTCAAGTATGTTAGAGCCCTAGGGTGAAGGTGTTTGTATTTGAAATGTTGGGTCTAAAGGATTTAAAATGAGTTATGAGCATATGGTATAAATGTGTGCCCGTAACGTGTTCGATCGAATGCTTCAAAGAGTTTTAATGCGTATTTTGAGTCCAAAATCGTAGTATGAGCTTGTATATCCATGATTGTGTATATGGATATGTTTGAAGACCTTAAAGTAAAGTATAGCATGAGTTTGCTCAAAGTTGTGATTTATTTGTATAACTCGACATCTAAATTGAAAAGAGAATAAAAGGTGCTAGGTGACGTGTTGGAGCTCGAGGAGGACAACTTGTGCACGGCCAAGAAGTATTTCAAAGGTTGAGAAATTGTGAAAGCGTCTCATAAGGTGGGGTAACTCTAAACTGTGAACACGTGTAATGTTATAGTTATTGTTGTGCTTTGATTGTATAAATATAAAGGGTCTTCGGACCGGTGAATGAAAGAGATCCTTCGGGGTCGACAAAGAGACCCTTCGGGGCAGAGATCCTTTGTGATCGAATATAGATCTGTTAATGTCCTCCCTGGGGGGTAGTATGTCTGCGGGCATCCCTACAGGGCCAAAGATGTTCATTAACGGGGGCATCATGATGTTTAGACCCTACGGGGTTGAGACTAGTCTCCACAAAGTAAAGAAAAGTCCATATGTTATATTTTTACTTGTGCAATTAGCTATAACTGTTTTCAGTGTTCCCCACTGAGTATGTTGTTAAATACTCACCCCATTCATTCAATGAATTTCAGGTTGAGGAGTCGGAGCCCGAGTAGGAGCGTTGTGAACACAAGAGAACCCCATAAGCTTGTGTTATCTTTTGCATGCTCTTCTTTTGAAAATACTCATATTATTATTGTTATTATTACATTGATCACTATTTTTGCTTATGATCAATGATTATTGGGGATGGGAATAGCCCGATCTTTTGTAGGTTATCATGTATATAACTTGATATTGTGCAACAATTTAAAGGCGGGTCGTTCGACCTTGGAGCCTATTACGTATGAAGTATGTTGTTGACCCTATACTTTGCATGTTGATTTAGGATATTAGACGGGCGGGTTATGACAACCTATGAGCCCGATAAGTTAGACGATTGCATGCTAATTCGCGAAAAATTTTAAGTTTAGAATTATGACGTCATGCCTAGTCATGCTTTTTGACCTAAACTTCCGCTCATTTTATTATAAGCACACAAAAATATATATAAGTAAATTGTATGTTAAGTGACGTGGCCAAACGGAGTAGTTTGGGGCGTTACATGAAGGTTCCTTGCCTGATTTATTTTGAGACGCTGACTCAAAATAAGTTCAGCTCGAGGTTTCGAAACGCTAATTCGCAAACCTTACAGAAATGAGGACTTGATATATTAGCTACTGGAACTAGAATCCCTGATCATCATGCCTCCTGAAACTGGAGCTGCTTCTGAAACTTGTCTTTTTCCTTCAAGTTCTTGAACTTGCTGAATTTCTTTATCAGGTTTCAATGGCTGAGTCTTTACTTAGTGAAAGCCAACTTAAAGGGAACTAAGACAATCTAGATTCCTCTAAATTCCTCTACGTTCTCTGATGCTTAAATTCATGAAATAACCTAACTTATCTGAAATCCGATCGTGCAAAAGCCCGACTTTTTTAAAGTCTGACTCAATTAAACTTTGCAATATCTAAACTACATTACTGAAATCTGGCAACCTCGGGTGCCTGCTTAACTGTTACATCGTGAGCTTACCTCAATGAAATAAAAATAATTAAAACTCTTTTAAACATAAAAGGCTTTCATAGACTTTTTCTGATGCAAAACTTTTGCCAATATCTGATTGGTCTTACCATGCCATTATCTGAATGGTCTTACTGAAAATTTTTATAAAATCGCCACTTCTGGAAGGCCTGATCTGAATGATTTTATAAAAATTTTGCCAACATCTGGATGGCCTGATCTGAATACTTTTATAAAAATTTCACCATTATCTAAATGGCTTAACTGAAAATTTTTATAACTTTGCTATTATCTGAATAGCCTGAACTGAAAAATTTTCAAAATCTTGCCATTATCTGAATGGCCTGAACTGAATACTGAAATTTTGAAAATCAACTACCATTCTTTCTTTGGTTGAGACTGATGTGAGGGAGTGCTGAGAGTTGTTAACTGATCACTGAACGGTCTAAGGAACAATCTTAGACTTAACTGAAAGAACTTAGAGCTCAGAGCACAAACACGCGCTCTGATACCACTCTGTCACGACCCCAAATTAATATCTGATTAATTTGAAGTGTGACTGGCACGACTCAATCCCAATGAAGGATGGATCAAGGAGCGAACCGGAATTTATTAAATAAAGAAATGAACTACTGTATTCCAGGACCGATATTTGCTGTGAACTCAAATTCTGGACTGACTTTCATTTCTCAAAATATAACTGAATAAATATAGATACCTCAGAATAACAAAAAGGTATCAGCGAGTTCAAGACATATTGAAGACTTGACTCGATTTGACTTAATTAGCAGAAGCAATATAGCATAACATAATACATGAAATATTCTGAGTCCTGTACAAAACAACTTTCTTTCTCAGCACTTCACCCTACACCATCAACAATCAACCTGCACATTTAAAAACAAACATGCAGGGCTGAGTACAAGTATACTCAGTGAACACATTGCCAAAAATATCATAATATATCTTATATTATGAATATTTCTTAAAACTGGATTTATTTTCATGCATCTGAGTAAACACACAGGGGTTTTATCTAAAAAGGCCCTATGTTTTACTAAATCATTTTTTGTCTTTGCGCGTGCTTTTCAGTTGTATGATCATCCGTATCCGAACTGAATGCCGAGGAATAGCTCCGCTCAGCCTTTTCCAAGGACGTCGAGGAATAGCTCCGCTAAAGCCTTTTCCACGAATACTTATCTGAACTAAACGCCAAGGAATAGCTTCGCTCAGCTTTTCCAAGGACGTTTAGCATCGTCGATGTCTTAGTCGGGAATAGCTCCGCTCAACCTTTCCCACTTCCTAATATCACTGACCTTAAGTGTACACTAACCTCGGTTAACAAGCTAAGTTAGCACGAGGCCCAATCGATTTAAGAGTTAGAAAGCCCTTTGCGAGCTAACTAAATACAGATAAGGATATCATACAAAACAAAATATTTTATACATGACAATAACTTATTTGCATCAGAAATAAATAACTTTAGGTGAGTAAAAATTCAAATCATTATTTGGACTAAGAGTCCGTTGAAAACAAAGCCCACATTTCACCAAGGTTTTAATACTTGAACTGCAGCTGCTAGTTCCTCACTGGTCTTATCCCTTGCAGATCTGCTAGCCTTCAATATATAAAAATATACTTAGCATGTTGATCCTAAATCTGACAGGACTCAACACGACACGAAGGCCTATTAGGGTCTAGTATCCGTTCTAAATTTTATCTTAGCTTAAGGGTTATTCTCAACCCTAGCTTTTAAACATCTTAAGGCATACATCATCATCCTTTAAGGTATCAAAAATATCTTAACATCATCACAACTAGATTCTAGGAACAAAGTCATCACCAAGTTCGTAGACAAAATAATGTTCTGCACAACGTCTATCTTTGAAAGAATTTCTGTTTTGACTCGTTAAGATGCAGGGGATGAGCCATACACCGATGGAAAGACACAGAAATCTAGTTTACGGCCAAATTTACGGTGACTCAAGATGATAACTAACGAAAGAGTTATGACCGATTTATTAGAAAGTGGCAGAACTGTCAGAATTTCTGAAAACGAACTCGTGACCGGACTTTGAAGATTTTTCACGATCGATTCAGGAAGAGTTACGGACTGAGCCATATACCATTATAAATCCACGAAAGTTTAAAATTTTTAGAAATTTACAGTTGCTTAAGATGATAACAAATGAAACAGATATACACGATTTACTGAAAGGTGGCAGAACAGCCATAACTTCCTGAAAACAGAAACATGACCCAACTTCGCCGATTTTTCACAATCAACTCAGGATGAATTATGAACATAGACACATATCATTGGAAAGACACTTAAGTCTAGTTTCCGGAAAAATTTACAGTGACTCAATCCGATGTCTAACGAGCGAGTTATGCTCGTTTTACCGAAGGGTGGCGAGTCTGCCGACCCGCGCGTGAAAAATGCATGAACTCAAACAAAACTTCACAAGACTTCCTATATCTTCGAAATCATGCATTTTTAACACATCAAACCTCATGATTATCCACATTATTTGAACACCAAAGATATAACAACATGCCACATAGATATCTCAACAAGTTTTGCAACATGAACCAACTCATTTCTACCATCTAACATGCTTCAAAAACTCAAGACATGATTTCCAACCCAACACCAAACCTATATATATATATATATATATATATAACTCATGTAAATTGGAAATATATGTGTATATAAATCATGGTTTTCGAAATACCTCTCAAAATAAAAATGGAGAAGAGTTGGAAGAAGCTTGAAGGAGATGGAACGACGAAAACGAAGCTTCCAATGATGACGCCGTAAATAAAATGGTAAAGAACGACTGTAACGTGATGGAGTTCTCCTCAACAATGGATGCAACTTCTTGCTTCTCTTCCTCTCTCTCTTGGCAATATGCAGCTAACAAGATGAGGATGAAAAGCTGCAGCTGCAATGAAGAAGGGACAATGGTGAAGATGGAATGAAGAAGAAGAAAGGAAAGTAGCTGCTATTTGATCTCTCTCTCTCTCTCTCTCTCAAATTTGCATCAAAAGCCAAGAAGATGGAGTGAAAAAGGGTGGATGGTTGTTTTGCCTTTTCTCTCTTCAACTTGTTACGTAGATGGCTTTAAAATTGAGAAGGGAAATGGAAGCTTTTGATTGCTTCATACACATAAAACACATCCCCCAAAATCATGCATTAATGGATAGGCTAGTATAGGTAGAGTGACGTAGGGGCATGGGAGAGGTGAGGGAGAGGTATGGCCTCCCATGCCTTGGGAGTTGACCAAGAAAATACCCGGTTTAAATATCGATTATTCAGTTATCGTGATATTTTCCATCTCCGGAAAAATCCCGAACTTACCCGAGCTTGATGAAATAATTCACTTATTTTAAAACAATAATTTATCTGAAATTACTTGGTTTTAAAATACCACTTCGAAATTCTGGTTTTAATTTCTCGACCATTAAAACATCCGAACTAGAGAGTATCTAATTCTCTCGGATTTTAAATCACCCTGTTTAAATTATCTGAATTTAAACACTAATGACTGGAGAATATCTGATTCTCCTAGTTCCACTACAACAAAAAGACACTAAGACAACATAAGGTTTACAACGGTTTTAATGAAAAACCGTTGTAATTTCAAAATTTACAACGGTTTTATTCAAAACCGTTGACTATGTGCGTCTTTTTTAAAAAAATTACAACGCTTTAAAAATTTACGTTGTCTGATAACAACGGTTGTAAGAAAACCGTTGTAGTATAACAATGGTTTTATAATTAACGTTGTCTATGAGCGTATTTTTTGAACAACAGTTGAAATATAACTGTTGTAATGGACTGCTCTGAATTCAAATATATTAATAATTAAAAAAAGCGGTGAAAACCTGGTTCCCCAATTCACAAAATAGCGCCTCATTTCTTCTCCCCATGTCTCTATCTCTGAACTCCATCCTCTCAAATTTTGAAGCCACTTTCTTCTCTGGAATTTGTCAAGCCATGTCTTCGAAAAACTTTGTTATTATTTCAATTTTTGTTTGTTAGTTCTTCGAAAAAAAGTGAGACCGCGAAGTGCACTGCGCCTATGCTCGTTCAGCTGCTCTGCCCAGCCTCGCTGGTCGCCGTCGCCGTCACCGTCCATCCCGTCGCCGCCTGCTACTGCCCGTCACTAGCCTCAGTAAGTAAGCTCTCATTTTACCTTTCTTCTTCTTCTTCTTCTTCTTCTTCTTCTTGACTTAGGAATTAGGGATTAGGGCAAAGTTAAATTATTACATCAAAATCAAGTTAGTCAACTTAGATTAGATGATGAATGCAGGCACTAGGCAGTATGCTTGTATCATTTGAATGTATGATTTTTACAAGTTATGAGCTGAGTTTTTGAAGGATATTGTTTTATGATTGAGTTGATGTTTTTTTATTTGTGTTAGGGGCTGCTCTTGGCTGATTTTATGAGGTTTTGAATATAGGTTTGTTTATAGTTGCTGTCTTTTTATAGTTGTTGTTGTTAGGGGCGTTGTTGCTGAATATAGACTATATAATTGCCGATTTTTTATGTAGGTACTCTAGTTTTTGGTTGATTATTTGAGATTTGGGGCTTAATATGTGATTATTGATATTTGATAATGAATATAGGTGATGTGGAAGGAAATACGTATTCAACAACAACAACAAAATATCAAACGATAAGAGACCTACATGATGAATATAGATAGGGCTATCAGGCCTCCACAAATACACTATCCATCACCTCATCATAATCTCTATTGAGCTATAAGTTTGAAGTTTCGAAATTGGGTTCTCTATAATAGTTGAATTCATGTGCAGGATGACAATATCTTGGCCAATGTTGCTGTTGCTTTAGAGAAAGAAAGAATCAGTGCTGTTCACTTATATTTTTCTGGAAATGGGTATGCTAAACCTAACATTTTTATTTTTCTGTAAATATAAAGCTTCCTGTTATGCTAATAAAGTGTATATATTCTCTTATAAATTATTAGGTGTGTTTTGACTTTGATAAATATAATATCCTTTGATTATAAAATCAAGATTTAAAATTAGGTGAATTGATCTGTTATTTTCATCGTTGATGTTTGTGTCTGGTGTAGATACAACTGCAGTTTTTAATTTTAATTCTTCTGATTAATTTTTGTTAGAGTGCTTTTCAGTTTATGCTGCTGCCGAATTCGGTTTAAGGAGAACTGTAGAAATGTAGGTTGTCTGCCATGCATAGCATAACATTTGATGAGTTTAACTTCTAGCTACTTATTAGATTTCTCTGCCTCCTCCTTTACTTATTCAGGTTTGTCAGACCTACAAAGATGAGTGAGAAAAGAATAAATGAGTACATAGAGGGAAAGTATGGAGCTTTTGGGGTTGACCGGTATGGTATCTCTCTCTCGAATAACTTTGTTCCTTATCTTAGTTCTTTTTTCTTTTTAAATTCAATTATTTCATTTGCCCTGTGTTGCGGTGTTATGACCTGGATTCCATGTATTTAACCACTGTATGTGCAGATTAGATAAAACATTAGTTCTCCCATGCTATATTTCTTTATTAGTTAGAGACAAAGTTTATGAAGATTTGGGCATTTTCTTTGTATTTTTCACTGCACATAACATAGTAGTAAGCATTTGAGATATTGTATCCAGAATTACATAACCATTTTTGCTATTAAATATCAAAATCTGATTAATCTCTCCTCTTTGTTGATCTGGACAATGTCTTCACATATGCTATCAAAAGCTTTTTGATTTCCCATATGTGGGACTGCTCCATAAACCTTGGCAGTGATAATCTGCTAGCTTCTGGTAGTCAATCTCCTTCTCTCAGTTTCTCCAAAAGTTGTTTAAATTGTGGGCAGACATTATTACTTATTGGATATGCTATGTTTTAATTTGTGTGCCTTATATCTGGGATATATATTAGCTGGCAACAATCTTGTAAATTCTGTTTTAATTGGTCATGACTTACAATTGATTCTAATGTTAGATGTACCATCGTTGATTGAAAATTATGTATTTTACTATATTTTATGACTTGTGTTATCTTCTCTTTGTTCTTAATCATTGATCAATAGTACTGGTATTATGATGTGAGTTTTTTTGGAAATATCTGAGTCGGCCAATGAGGCAATTGATGATCTGTTTCTTGGATTATGTTGAGGAGTTTATTTATTCGATTGAATTCATGTTTTTTTAATAGTTCTTATTGGAGATGACAAGTGGGATTTGATTCATCTTTAGTATTGACTGCATAATTTTCTTGTAGAATCAGAAAGATGTTAGATAGGTTAGGTTAAGTTTTTTTTTAATATAGAAAGTTAGGACTGGTCTTCATATTTTTCTTGGGGTGGAGGTGGGGAACTTCACAATGTCTATTACTTCATCATATTTATGACACTCATGTTTTATATCTCCTTGAATTATCTTATCTATGTTTCCTGCTTTCTTTGACTCAGTAATATCTGCTTTGCTTTTATTCAGTTCTTGCTGTGATCAATAGATATTGTATTGTATCATAGTTGTTATTTTTATATACCTAATTGTATAAACTTTCTGAATCAGCTGAAGAATTGTAGTCATGACTTCATGTTCTTCCCGTGTCTGAAATATATATATATATATATATATATATATATATATATATATATATATATTATTGCCGACTATAACACTTGGTTCTTTGCACAGGTTAATTCAATTTTTTCCCAAGTCTCTTGAATAGATACGCCTGTTAATCAGCTATCAGATCTGGTGATTTCCCTTGGCGAAGATAGTTCCTGACTTCCCTTACTAGGTCAGTCTATTGTTTAAAGAGTGAGCTCACACATTGTGGGGTGCATTCACTTTATTTATCAATCTTTTCCTATATCTCGACTCGAGTAGTGAATTGATCTGTAGGTTCTCTTAGTGCTAGAATATTAGTTGCATACCTCTAGGTTCAGACAACTTTAATATTTATGCAACCAGTTAACTTTTTATTGTTCTTGGGTGGTCATCTGTTTTAAATGATTGCATTATTTCTTATTTACTACTTCCATTAGTGCAAAGCTGATTTCCTATGATTTGTTGGTTGAAATGCTGCAATAGATAGTTCTCATATCACTGAAAGGCAGAATAAACTTTTTAACTTGAGTAAATGGAAAATTTTAGAGATTTAAAAATAAATAAATTATATTCAGTGTAGTATTTCCTAAAATTATTTGACCATAATGATATAAATGACAATAATAATTTAAAAACACAAAAAGGAAAATTGCTTCAATTCGATATTAACTGTCCATTCATATGATTTTGCCACTTTCCTTTTTTTCTCTATTCACATGCTTAATATACATGAATCAAATACGTGAAAAATAATTAAAAAAAATGGTCCTTCACACTTCTCAAAGTTGCTTAAATTAAGATGCCAACAAATTCTTCCTTCTTGTGATGATGAAACAATACAACAAAAAATAAATTCTTGGGCCCCTTTATATCTGCCTTACATTTAAAGAACAGAATATCATTTTTCTTCCTGCCCTTCCTATTTATGCACCAATAAACTTTTATTTTTCCCGTACCAAATAAGTGTTCATATAAATGTAGACAAATTTATCTGAGAATTTCTGACATTTTACAAATATATGCTCAATAAATATTATTTGTATCAGATTTTCTGACTATTAGTAATTTCCCTGTTTTATTGCAATCAACAGTTAAAAATTCAATGAGCTGCGCTCTAGCTATCAATGTTGTACAGTAAAAGAAAAACTACCCAGTCTTATGTCAATATCTAGTTATAAAATTTTCCCAAGTAAAAACTGAATATTAAATAGACTAAACATTAAATATACTTAAAAAAAAATCACAATTAGCTACTTGAAATATTTAAATTTGCATTGTTTTTAATTTTAACTTAACCCGACACATGTTCAAACATATACCCTCGTTGAAAATATTTTAGCTGAGTGGAAATATTTTCTCTTATACTCTTATGCTTAGAAATATGTTATGCTATTTTGAGAATCGGTTTATTCTCGAGTTTTATCAATATGTTCTATTTTATATCGTTAACAGTTTAGAAAAGAACCATATTATGCGAAGGAAGTTGATGAAATTCGTGTTGAATGGGCAAATTATGTGCTTGATTATGTATGAAAGATTTAGATAAGCTATTGTTTGTTTATTTTTTTAAGTATTGATGTTTAAATATTTATGATGGGATGTTGATTATAGGACATGGTGGTGTTTAAACTTGAATTGATGTCGCTTTGTGCTTGGGAGATGATGACAAGATCGAGAAGCATACGTACTTTTTTGTAATTGAACATTAAATATGTCATATTACGTGATAAATTAAATTAGATGAATTGTCTTAAGATATTATTGTACTTTTGATGATTTTATATCGAAATACATTGTATTATCGATGCTTTTGTATCGAAATATATTATTTTTCGGATGGTTAATTAATTTCGCAGGTTTCATGTAATTATTTTATTAATTACTGATTTTACAGATTTTATACTAAAAAATTAAAATATAAGGACAACAGATATTTTAAAAATCCATTGTAAAATTACAACAGAAAACCATTTAACCGTTGTAATTTTTTTTTTCGACAACACAAATTTACAACGGTTCTCTTGAAACCGTTGTAACTTTACAACGGTTTTAACGGTTTTACTAAAACCGTTGTCCCTTTACAACGGTTTTAGTTAAAACCGTTTTAAAGTTATAACCGTTTTAAGAGAACCGCTGTCCCATAACAACGGTTTTACCTAAGACCGTTGTCAAATAACAACGGTTTATTTTATTCTGTTGTAACTTCACAACGGTTTTAAACTAACCGTTGTCTGGTTATAACGGTTATTTTTGTAAACCGTTGTCTTTTTATTCATTAAACAACACAAACTGAACATATTTACAACAGTTCTAATAACCGTTGTTATGTTACAACGGTTTATAACCGTTGTCGATGTGCGTGTAAAATTTACAACAGTGACTAAGACAATGGTTTTGTCTGAGGCTACACAACGGTTAAAAACCGTTGTCTTAGTCTGTTTTTGTAGTAGTGTTCTAAAAATATTTATCGGAATATCTAATTCACGATAAACACACACCGCAAATTTAAAAGAATAGGAATTGAATTTATCTTAAATTACAATTCCGGCTTTCCATAACTAAAAAGAGGATTAAACCATAACTGAAATAATTAATTCACCTATGAGAATTAATTGATATTGAATTCTATGGAACTTAACGGATACTATCGACCCTAATCTGACTGGAAATTACTACACTAAATAGTAATTGCAATAATTTACTGCAATTAAGCAGTAATTAATTTACGGGGTATTACAAATGGGCACCGAGAAAAAAACATTTCTTATTCATTCGGGCAGTGGAGAAATGTACTGTTTGAGATATTTACTTAATATAGTACGAGGTCCTACATGTTATGAAGACATCAGAAAATTTAATGGTATGCAGTATGCTTCATTCAGAAATGCATGTTATGCGTTGAGATTATTGGACGGTGATAAGGAATATATTGATGGAATTGTTGAAGCAAGTTATTAGTCATCTGCTCAACACTACAAGAAATTTGATTTCTAGTGTGGGAAAATCATGTGGCTAATTATCCAATTCCCATCATTAATTACATTTAGTAATGGGAAATTTTCCCTCATCGTCCTTAGTTATTACCTCTCTTGATAAAGATAAATAATGAGGGTAAGGGGTACCCTCACTATTATTGTAAAACATTTAGTGATGAACTTATCCAGTCATTAAAATTGAATTTAATTACGAAAAAATTTCATCACTAAATAATATGTTCCCCTCACTATAGTTTATTATTATTCATAGAATTTCCCATCATTATTTGCTTTTTGCCTCTCATTATAAATTAATTTTAAAATTAAAAATCACCTCATGAATTAATATTACTCTCATTAAATGTCACATTCATGGTCATTTATAATTTTAATTATTTGATTATTGTATAAACATATCACATTTACTGATAAATATAAATGAAACAATAATGAAGATATTATTTGCAACAAAATATTTATATAAGAAAACTTCATCCAAATATCTATAAATTCTAAATAGCCATATATATCTGCTACTGTTTCTAATTTCCTAACATCTAAATGATATAGTAAAACAAATTGATATCATAAGTCCATAAATTTGTCTATCAAAATACTAAAAATTATTTTCTAATATGTGCTTCAACATTCCTCTCTCCACCAACCTACAAAAATAATAAAAAAAATACAAAATCATTAATCCAACCATATTAGGATATTGAATCAAAGAAGTCACGCCAAAGATAAAAATCAGTAGAAGAATATAATACCTCCAAACAAATTATTTTTCACATTAATCTTGATGATAAAGAAAAAATAAATAATTAGTACCTATCTTTCCGCTGAGAATCAAAAAATATAGTAGAGAATTCATAAGAATAAGTTTAATTTAAAAATTGAACAAAAGGCAAGGTTTGCAAAGTATATGCACCACAACCAAACTTAAGCAACACTGAAATCTATAATTATTGTAGATGATCAATATCACATTAGAATGTTTCCCTCATTGTTTGATCCATTAAAGTAGTTTCACGAGAATAAAAATAACTGACATATAAAAAAATATGGCATCATGTCAATTCGGGTCAATCTACTTTCAATATATAATATCAAAATGATCTCTAAACTTCTTAATTTCTTCATCTTTCTCATGAAGTTTAGCCTCCAACTCTTTTATATATAGATCCCGAAAATCATTGAAGTCTTTTCATTTCATTCCACCCCTATAACCAAATATATAGTATTATTTAAACTAGTGATCCAAATATATACCATGGTAATGCTAACAATAACACTAAATTGATTTTATTTTTTTGTTAAGATAATTTACTCGAGATTAATTAATCTAGACAACCTATACACGGGAGAAGAGGGGGTAGCCATTTATTACTAGAAATAATAGTTGACGCATATGCATGCATATTTGCCTATATAAATTGTCTTAAGTTGATGGACTAGTTAGCAACAAAGATGAGCCTTAAATATATAGTTTGCTAATTAATTAATCTGCAGATCGATCACAGCCAAAATGGAATTCAAAATTTGTGTTTCAGTAAAAATTCATCTTTACAACAACTATTAATGCTAATTTCTTTCACAACAAGCATTGCATAGAATGGCCTATATACTGTTAGTGGCTAAATTTAGTTTTTGAGTAGATTTCTTCTATTATGATTATGTAAAAGTTGATGTACAGGTTCATATATGTTATATGTGCTGTTAACTTACATTTTCCCCAGCTTAAATATGAGGCTTACTTATATGATGCACATTGACTGAACTCTTATGACTAGATTCAAGAAAATAATAAGACCAATCCACTACTGTAACAACTAAACAATTGGTACTCAACAACCAAGCAAATTAAGATACAAAACAGGAGCTAATACAATAATAGTAGAATACATATAACAATTGCAGCCAACAATAACAGATATCACAGTTGTCTACTCCCCTTTTCCGATCATCGTCGGGGAGGCATTATTATCTAGGTTGATTTTATTCAAGCTAACAGTTGACTCTCCTTTTCTGATTATTGTCGGGGTAGTCTTCTAATCTTAATACATTTTAACATGCCAATTAAGCAACTAGATACGAGATAAGAAAGAGCATAAGTTGAGATTTTTCAGTCTTCAGTCATGATATAAGTTATATATTTTACCGAAATGAAGCATTATATTTTGGCAGGTCTTCATGGAACCAACTAACCTCCAGTTCTAAAAGGGAGTTGTATGTCTTCTTCTCTACTGTGTAAAAAACTGTTATGCCGCTGATTTTCTATATTCCAGACTCGACAACAATCAACAACTGCATAAAAAAGATTTCAGAAACAACAAAAAGCTAAAAAACAATCTAGTGAGCTAAAGAAGTCTAAAGCAGAGCCTGCCATCATAATCACTCTCCATGCCAGATTGACCTTATTCTTCTTTTGAAGTTCTTTTAATTCAGCATTCCAACTTATACAAAGACTGGAAATAGAAGTTACAATTATCGTTGATCTATCTACTTACAATATCAGTGTCTTATAGTACTGTTAATAATATTACTTCCCAAAATAAAAGACTCTCAATACAAATCTATGAATTAAAATGTACAGTAGATTTAAAGCCAGAGTGCCAAAGCATAGCAAAAAATAATAAGATATCAATATGAGTAGAGCATAGCAAAAAATAATAATTAAAAAAAAAAGAATTCACCTAACAAACTGTGCCATTTATAATGACTAAGAAAATCTTTCATGATGAGTTATCTAAATAAGACGGAAGGATATAACAAAATCCATATAACTAAATGCTGCCAACAGCGAAATAACAGAGATGGAGAGAGAGGTCTGCCACACAATACGCTTACCTGTAACCGAGAGACGAGCCAAGCCTGCAAAGATAACAACAATGAGATATTCCGTACTATACAACACCCATAGAGATAGGAAGATGAAATCTCCTCAAAGATGGGACTCTCCCAAATCGATTAATCTAAAGAGTTTTCTTGTTCGAGGGATTTGGATAGAATCAGAGTACAAAATTAAAAGAATTGAAAACACAACTTAAATGATGATATTTTGACAATATATTTAATCTATCAAATATCAACACAAACCATCTAAAAATCATCAAAGATTGAATCAATTATAATGGAGATGCATCCGCACATAAGTGATAGTTAATTGTGAAAAATGGTTGTCTAAAAAAGATGAATATCGTGTCTTCAATCATCTAGATTTTTATTGGTATAAAATTATAACATGAAAATACCTGAAAACCAAGATAAAGCCCGACGGAAGGGCGTCGGCACCGGCGTTGGAGCTGGAGGAGTATCTAAGTAGAGCTTCACCAGGGGAACACGAGCAACGATTTGATTCAGTGATTTTTTTCGGAATTTTTAGCGAGCAAGAATTCGACTCACCACGGGAACAAGAAACAATAATTTGATTAAAGAGAAAGGGTTTTGATATAGGCGATTTTTTCTACAAATTTGAGCGACGTTTTTCTCTTGTTTCTCAGAACTCAGAAGTGATAAATGTTGAATTGAATAAGAATTTTTGTATCTTTCTTTTAATTTACCTTAATAAAAAAGTATTGACTTGTAATTTTTATGTAAAAAGCCCAATTTGGTCAGAATATTAATTTATTTTAAGCATAAAAGAATGTGATTAATTAATTGGGGGGAACTTGGCGGTAGATCAAAACTAATTAATGAGGGCAATTTTTTATTATATGAATAATGAGGGGATTTCACTCTAATTATGAGGGGATACATAATTCGGTCACTGGAAAATATATCTTTAACTATGATTTTTTTTATACTCTCATTAAAACATATAAATCATACAATTAGTGACCATTTTTTGATCCCGTCACCAAATTTTGGTCACTAGAAATCAAATTTCTTGTAGTGCAATCTTTGAGAAAGTTGTTTATTACATTGTTAGCCCCTAATTCAATGGGATGTCCTGAAGTGGTGTGGAATAATTGTTTGATATATTTATCTGATGATATATTATATAATCAACGATCCTTACTACAACATCAAAGTACATAAGAATATACTAATTTACTATTTATTGAATTTTTTTATATTGTTTTAATTTACATTATTCAATATTGTATTTATTTTCTTTTATATTCTTATAAATTTACAGAACTGCACTTGACAGATAAATAAATTAAAAGTTATTGTTCGGTGGAAATTGAAAAGTTGATAAAGAGTTTTGGAAGGAGTTTACGAGAATTTTAAGGTATGCCATTTCCATGTTATGAGTTTTTTCAATCAAAACAAAACAGATTGATAAATGATGAAATGAGATATGATAAAAAAAAAATGGAAAAATGATCACAAAGTATTTGATAGCAAGTTTACACATGAACAACACAATGTGTATCAAATTATTTTGGATGTTATATCATCAGATTTAGGGAGCATTTTTTTGTATATGAATATGGAGGTACTGAAAAGACATTTATATGGAAAATATTATCATCAGTATTGAGATCAAAAGGATAAATTGTGTTAAATGTTGCATCAAATGGTATTGCTTTTATATTATTACGAACAACATTAATTCCGAATGAGAATTCCACTTGCAACATTAGCCAAGGAAGTCCATTAGTTTATAATTTGGGATGAAACACCTATGATACACAAGTATTTCTTTGAAGTTTTAGATCTAACACTTCGAGATATAATATGGGTTCTAGATAACACCACACAGTAGAGTAGGTTTTTTATTAAAGGAGAGAGAAGTTTGAGACGTCTTGCTTGCTTGGTACTGAAAATGATTCTATTTAAGGAGAAAAAATAAAGTAATCAAAAGTAGAATAACAACTTCTTTTTTAGCCAAGTTCTATAACCAATTCTTTTTTATTCAACAAATAGTGTAAAAGTCATCTATACCCTTACTTTTTGGAATTTTTTTATCTCTTTTATTAGTTTAGCTTTAAAAAAAACAAAAAGTCTGGGACCCACTTGGTTATTTGGGACTGATTGCAATTTGCAACAAATATTGTGGCATGTTTTTTATTTTTAAAGAAGAAAGGGACCGATTGAATTAATGCTGGGATGGGGAGGTTCAATTTGGTAGTTGCATACATTAAATCCCAACACACAAGTTAAACAAAAAACAAAAAAAACACGCCATTCACAAACAAGAAGCTAACGTCGAGCCCTCCAAATTTTTGTTTGAGAAATTAACGTCGAGCCCCGTTTGAACTTGTTTGAGGTGTTTTTTTTTATTTTTCTCACCGTGAAGTTGTTCAAAAATGTCGGGTTTAAATGCGTTTATAAAATTTTAAGTAATTTATACGTAATTTATGATAATTTCATAACAATTGTATTAATAGTTATTGAATATGTTTTTTGTAATGTTTGAAAGATTATATATGCTTCTCGTGTGTATATATTTGCATATTTTGTGGTAGATTAACATGAATTTGTATATTTAGATGATTTATGAAGATTAGCATAAACGTGTAAATACATATGAATTCAGACATTTCGTGACAATATTATCACGAAATCATGAATTCGTGACAATAATTGTCACGAGATTGATGAAATCGTGACAATATGGACACGAGATGCTTGTCTCGTGAGTATAATATTCTCTTGAGACTATTGTCACGAATTGAATAATTTCGTGAGAATATATTCTCACGAAATGTCTTCCTTTCGTGTAAAAAGTTGAATTAAAATGAATTTTAATTATTGTCTCGAAAAGTGATGAACCGTGACAATAATTGTCACGAGAAGATTGAAACGTGATAATTATTGTCACGAGATGGTTGAACTGTGACAAATATTGTCACGAATACATGCAACTGTGACAATAATATTGTCACGAGATTATTCATTTTTAACTTTAATCACTTTTTATTGGTGGTTTGCAGATGATTTAGCAACGCATTGTTGTCCAACATAGTGGTAGATGAGAGAGATCGGAGTATGTGGATGGCGAAGATCAGCTCGTGCACCTCCCATTTGATAATTTACCTCGTGACAAATTGTTAGAAGAAATTCACGATTTTATGGAAACCTCTCCAACAAGTGTGAGTTATACACTGAGCTATCTGACGAGGTCATTGACGGGCAGGACACTAAAAGGGCTCTTGAAAACGGATGTTGACTTAGCTCGTTTAGTCAAGGAGCAAGATGAGCCCATCGTATACATTATCAAGAAATCTATTCAGCAAACTCCAACAGTAATGCCGTCAAATGATGACAACGATGGCCCAATTGGAGATGATAGTGTTGATGATATGTCCTATGATGATGATGATGATGATGACAGCGACGACGACGATGATGGCGACTATGAAAGTGAAGTTCGTCGTAAGCAAATTGCCGAATTTTGTGAATGGATTCGCGAGCCAGGGCATATTGATGAGTTCGTGAATATTATCCAGCATGGTGGGCCTCATAACTTCTCATCAGAAGATATTGCTCCTGATGTTCAGGCTTCTGATGTAGAGGTTGCTCCTCTTGGACATTAGTTGATTCATGTGGCCTACGCCGACGATGAACTAGCAGTGGTAGAAGATGACCTATGCTCGACTGATACTGATGAACTAGCAGAGGGAAGGACTTTCTTGGATAAGAAAGATTTGATGCTTGCTGTGGGAAGGTGGCACATGCAGCATCAAGTGGAATATTCGGTGTCACGTTCAAGCAAAAGTCGACTAACAGTTATTTGCAAGCAGAATGAGACTTGCCCTTTTAAATTAGTGGCAAGTGCTAAGAGTGGCCTATGGATGGTGACTAAATTCGAGGATAATCATGCATGTCGGTTGGATCTGACACGTAATGCGCCACGGAAGTTATCCTCTCATGTTATTGCTAATTTCTTTAAGAGGAGAATCCTAGACGAGGGTTCTATTATGAGGCCAAGAGCAATGATCGCTGAGCTATTGAGGGATCATGCCATTGAGGTCGAGTATGGTGTTGCATTGCGGGCTAGGAATCTCACAATAGAGCTGGTTTACGGCTCTCATCATCAGTCTTTCGCGGTATTACCTGCATATTTGGAGATGTTGAAGAGCTGCAATCCCGATACTGTTTATTATTTGGAGACTGACCGTGATGGTCGTTTTATGTACGCGTTTGTTGCTCTAGAAGTCTGTAGAGCGGCATTCAGGCAATGCATGCGACCAGTTATCATCATTAATGGCACTCATTTGAAGGGAAAGACTAAGGGTATTCTTTTTGTCACTGTGATGAAAGACGGTAATGAGCAGTGTTTTTCTCTAGCCATAGGTGTGGGTCCTATTGAGAATGATGCGGCTTAGACATGGCTCTTGGAGAGGTTTAAGAGGGCTTTTGGAGACCGTGATGATTTGGTGATAGTTTCAGACCAACATGTGAGCATCAAGAATGCTGTTCAGGCAATGTATCCTACTATCGTCCATGAACTGTGCTATTACCACATCGCGAAGAATCTAGCTCGAGCAGGTCGTCATGTGATCTCTATATTTCGAAGTGCTGCATTCGCTTACAAACAAGAAATTTTTTTAAAATATTTATCGATGATCTCCTCAGCTCGACCAGACATTTACAACACATTGCTGAGTATAGGGGTACATCGTTGGGCTCGGTCACGCTCCTCATCACGCTCCTGCATAATACGGAGCATCTCCTCGCCTGTTTGACGCGCAACTTCTCGCATCTGCCCAGCATGCTTACAACATTGGTGATCCTCACTACTGCTAGACGTGGGAGTGGTTAGTCTAGGACGCTTTTCTGTAGGGCGACTTTGTCGTCTCCTGGATGACTCAACTGCACCCGTATATGCACGGGTGCGAGGAATGCAACTCCCAGATCGCTTGGAGTGAGAGGAAGCTCTGGGAGGAGAGAGTGCTCTGAGAATTTACCAATGATTGAGAAAAAGAATTAGAAAAAATAAAAATAAAAACAATTTCGTGAGAATATATTTACACGAAATGGGATATCGTGTAAATATATTCTCACGACATGGCTTTTCGTGTGTATGTTTTTGTTGATTTCGTGAGTTTTTGGCCGTTACATTACAATTTGTGTGTATTCAAATTTGGATGGGGATCGTGAGTATGTTTTCCAGTCAAAGGCTCGTGTAAATATGCTCACAGATTTCCTTGCTTTGCGTGAAAATAATTCTTACGATTTAGTTTTTGTTCAAATTCTAAAATGAGTCAAAAAGGAATTGTTGACTGGCCCTACATTTAGTAAGGGTATTTTAGAGAATGTGAAATACTTTGAATAAAAAGGAATGAGTTAAAAATGTGGGCTAAAAAAGAAGTTGTTATTTGGATTGTGAATAGTTATATGCATTTACACTTTTATTTATGTGAGGAGAGAGAAACAGAGATTGAGTTTGAAATTTTAAAATGTGATTCAATATGCTGCAAAAGGGAAAAAGACAAAAGATCTCATTAAATAATAAATATATTGGAACATGGGTGCCTGTGTGCACATGAGCAGCGAGAATGAGAATGGGGTCATGGGGAGAGAGAAAGTTGAATTACCTTTAGATAGAAAGAGTGTGCGTAAATTATATTAGTGTTAATGGACCCAACTATTCAAAATCCAAATAAGAAATGCTTTTCTAGCCAACCTTTTTAACTCATGTTTTTTTATTCATATTTTTTTACAATGTCTAAAATACCATTACTAAATATGGGTCCAGTCAAAATATTCATTTGACTAAGATTGTGACTTGAGATTTGAACCTAAAGTTGATTTATGAAACAAAAAAACTCACAAGTACTGCTGCCCACATACACACGAAAAATCTGTGAAATTTGCCCAAAAAAACTCACGAAAAATCTGCCCACATACACACGATTTCACAGCCAAAAAATTGACGAAATCTTCAGAAAAAACTCATGAAAAGTTTGGCCAAGATACACACGAATTGACAGGGGAAAATCTCATGAAAACCCGAGCGAACACTCACGAGAGCCGATCTTGATCCATGGATAATATGGAGTCTTGGGCTGTCGAATTTCAACAGGTTAGGGCTCTAAACTCGAACGATTTCATGCTCTATTATGCGGAAATTTTGGCTATCGAAATTTGTGAATTTTTGTCAATTTCAATATGATAATATGGTGAATTTTAGGGTATTTGTATTGTGTTGTGGATTGTTGCGAATTTAAATGTGATAATATGTTAGGATCTTGGGAAATCGGTGGAATGTTGTGGATGAAATTCATGAATTGTTGTTGTGAAATTTGAAATGTTGACAATTTTCGTGAGATTATTTTCTCACGGTCATGTTCTCGGGATCAAATATATACACGAGATCCTGTTTTTGTGTCTAAATATGCTCACGAGAGCTCTATCGTGTAAAAAATGAAACAATAGTTTTCGGGTCAATATATTCACACGAAATAGCATATCGTGTATAAATATTCTCACGAGAAGTCTTTTCGTGACAATATATTTACACAAATAAATTTCGTGTAAATATATTCTCACGAAATATATATATATATATATATATATATATATATATATATATTTTGTATTTTCGGTTGTGCTTGCAATTTTTATGTCATAATTAATTCTTCTTCTCAATCATTGGTGAATTTTCAATATGTAGGTATCTATATCATGTGCAATTAGTTTTAATTTAATTATATTTGTTTTATTTTTGCATTATTTATTGCTAATTTTTTGTATATTATTTAACAAATAGCGTGATTGGGTGTGGAGGAGAGAGGCTTTACAGAACATCACGTGCGAGATCAATTTATACTAGAAGGACAATATGAGTGTAATTAGGAAAGTATTACACGTGATCAGTAGTGGGCCCGAGCTATTCGAGCAGTTTAGGAGAGAGTCGTGTTTCGGGCATCTGATAGATTTCGTGGGGAGAAACAGTTGTAACAATGCTCTACACGCATTGTTGAGTTGGGAGGTGATTATTAACGGTGCAGGAGAGCACGATATTTGGTTTCGGGATGGAGAAACCAATATTAGATTTTCTCCGAGTGAGTTTGCTCTGGTGACTGGACTGCAGTTCGGAGGATCCGATTTTGATCTGTCTGCATCACATCAGATTTCTAGGAGATCTTTTTATTCCCGTGAGTTGAACAAGACACCTATGAGAGTGAAGGACCTACTTGAGAGGTTTAGGACCTATTCACTAGGAGATGACCTCATGGATTACGTCATGGTCGCCAATGTCCTGTTCCTGCACACTATGATCTTTGGATATGATCAGACACACATGATAGATGACTGGGTATGGGTCTTAGCCGAGGATCGGGATCGATGGAACTCATTTCCATGGGGAGCTTATGCATTCAGTCTGTTGACGCATTATATGAGTTTGGTACCGTCCACTGAGGTGGAACTGAGGAGAAAATTCAAGAAGACGGAGGAAAAAGCCAGATTGTCTTATCATTTTTATGGACCGGTGTGGGCTCTACTGGTATGAATCTCAATTTTGTCACTATTATCACTGTAATCTTATTTTATTGAATATAATTTGATCAATGTCTTATTCGACAGGTGTGGGCATATGAGGCCTTACCGAGACTCGGTGCACATTGTGCACCGGTTCCAGCACTAAACGCATTGCCCAGGTGTTTGAAGTGGGCCTTTAGGACGAAGACTGCGCGTCTGGGCACATTGTTTTCTGATGAGGTGAGCATTTATTTTAAACAATGTGTGTTTTCTTGATTATTTGAAGTGCTTCTAATCAATTCTTTACCATTCGCAGCAATTATGCTTCATATATCTACAGCCGAGTGAGCATGAGATGGCCACTTCATAATACTTGGACTTAATTAATGTTATTGTTGATTTAGAAGCTCTCGTGCGAATTATTGTCACAATTTGAAGATTTCGTGACAATAATTGTCACGAATGGAGGATCTCGTGACAATTATTGTCACGAGAGGACTATTTCGTGACAATTATTGTCACGAATAGAGGATCTCGTGACAATAATTGTCACGAAATCTTATACTTGTGACAATAATTGTCACGAGATCTTCCACTCGTGAGAATTATTGTCACGAGATCATCCAGGGAAAAATCAAAATTATATTTTGATTTGGAATTAACCCTGTAACAATCATATCTCAATATCAATCATCTCACAACATCAGTTTCTACATAAATAGTGATATTAATCATCTCACAACATCTCACAATCATCTCACAACATCTCACAATCATATCTCAGTCTGTCCTTCGCAAGGTGCATCCCATTCTCCATGCTCAATCTGTTGTGGGGCTGTAGATTTCTTTCTGTTATGGCCAGTGCCTCCACACCTCGAGCATACTTGTTGTCTTCTACTTCTTGTACTTGAGCCTTCACCTGCTGAACGATATCGTCCCTCCTTAGGTCAACCTGCCTGGGGAACTGATTTGGGAGGGCAAACTTTGAATAAATTTGAGACTATCCATTCATCCTGACTCGGCACTGAACGTACACGATCATGGTATGCAAGACAAAGTGTAACTTGCTTGAAATACAAGTCCACATAATCATATATGTCATGTCCTGCACTCCTGTTACAATAGTTCTAATGTGTTACTAATAAAACATAATAGCTGGAGTTTATAAAAGACATGTTTATAAAGGTACGGTACCGAATAGCAGCCGCTGCATGAGAACAAGGGATTTGATCGAGCTGAAATGCACCACATTCACATGTTTTCCTTTGAAGGTCAACTAGGAAGCTCTTATCGTTCTTTTGTACCTTGTACAAATGTGCATTATGGCATCGAACAACATACTGAAGGCTCATCTCCACCTGATAGCTCAATTTTGTGTAAGCAAATTCTGTAAGTATGTGATCTCTCGATACTGTCTTCGCACGTCTCTCGTCGAACCACTTCTCTATCACATTCCTAACAACCTCAATGAGAGAACATATGGGCAATCTTCTAGCCCACAATAAACGAGCATTGAAACATTCAGCTGTATTTGATGTCATGAAGCTGTAACGATGTGAAGGGCATTGTGACCGTGCCCAACGATGTACCCCTATACTCAGCAATGTATTGTAAACTTCGGCGCGGCTTGAGGAGATCATCGATAGATATTTCAGAAACTTCTCCTCTCTATATGCAAATGCAGCACTTTTAGTGCCCTCCCTGTCAATGACCTCGTCAAATAACTCAGTGTATAACTAACACTTGTTGGAGATATCTCCATAAAATCGTGAATTTCTTCGACCAATTTATCACGAGATAAATTGTCAAATGGGACACCAGCTGATCTTCACCATCCACATACTTAGATCTCTCCCATCTACCGCTATGTCGGACAACAATACGTTGCCAAGCCATCTGCAAATTAACAATAAACAGTAATTAAGGTAATTTAAAAAAAAAAGATCTCGTGAGAATATTATCATGGAAGCATAGAATTCGTGACAATATTGTCACGGTTCAGGTGATCTCGTGACAATATTGTCACGAATTCTATGATCTCGTGACAATATTATCACGAAATGAAGACATTATAAAATTTTTAAAAAAAATTATTGTCACGAAATGAATAGATTTCGTGACAATTTATTGTCACGAAATCTATTCATTTCGTGACAATAATTTTTTAGCCACGAGATGTGTTCTTCTCGTGAGTATTGTTGTCACAGTTCATAGATTTCGTGACTATATTGTCACGAAATCTCTGAACCGTGACAATAATACTCACGAGAACACTGTGTATCCGAAAAAAAATTCGATGCTACTAATCTTTGCAAAATGTCCAAATCTTTAATTTCACGTTAATTTACCACAAAATATCCTAATTTACCAACAATGTATGCATATACGATCACTAAAAAATTACAAAACAAACATCTTATAACTTAAATACCTATTAAACATATCTATTATGAAATTAACATAACTTACAGCTAAATTGCATGAAATTTTAAAAAGACTTCACACCCGACCAATTAGCTCAACTTGACGGTTACAAAAATTAAAAACTCACCTCAAATTTCTTAGATATGTGTTGTTGCTTCTCCAAAATATTGTGTAAAATTTGGTGTGGGTTTATTGAAAAATGGCGTGATTTTTCAATTGGTAAAGCTTTGTTGGTTCTAACATTAAATGCATGCAATTACAATTCACCTACCCAAATCATAAATCCTTATTTTCGTTTTTTTTTTAAAGCTGCCACAATTTTGTCATTTAATAAAGGAGAAAAGAAATGATAATTCTTTAAATAAGACAAAAAGGGCATGTAGGACTTTTACACCACTTTTTGAATAGAATAGTATGACTTATCAAACTTGACTAATAAAGCATTTGCTATCTTGAATTTGACTACTTTAATTTTTCACCCATTATATTATGTGTGTGTTAGTTTTATTTTAATTTGCATGTTCACTTTATTAATTAAATTCAGGAATTAAAATTGTTTATGGATTTAAATGAGCAGTGCTACAATCATCTTTTATATATATATTGAATAATTCCACTTATCCCAATAGTTTATTTTCAAAATATTTTAAATGGTCAAGACTTCAATTGGGCCTTTTTAGGCAATTTAAATATGTCCATCTTCCAAGCAATTGTCCGTTTGAGCCCAAATTTTGAGAGCTCGATTTCAAGGGTCACAAGTCATGATGGATTAAAGATCTTACTTGATGATAATGAAACAAATACCACTATAAATGTTGTCTATAGAGAAGTATTTCAAAATTTGTAAACTTAATTACATTATTTTTAATTATTATTCACTTATAATGTTCATAATTTATGGTTACTAAGTGTATATAATTTAATAATGAATTCATATCAATATAAAATATTAACAATTAAATAATTACTTATCATATATATGTCATGTAAAAACTTGTCTTAGTAAAGTAAATTTACATGGACCAAAAATCAAAGGGGCAAAAAACAAAAATCCAAATTATGAGAACTCAAAAGGATCACCATCCACGAGTTCGTCCATATCGATTTAAGGAAAGAACAACATCTGAAAAATATTACGGCAAGTAAGTTATATATTGAATTAGAAATTTCATTATAAATTTATAAGACATCAAATGGCCACTGAAACTTAATATATGTTTGGTAATAATACTTTCAATTTTACAAAAATAGAAAGGAGAATGCTATCTTCGTCCTTATCCAATGATAGTGTTACTTTTATTTCAGTTTCGTCTACAATTGGATAAAAATATATTTGTAATATGAAGAAACCAATTTACAACATCATCCAAGAAGTCGAAATATGCATATCTCCATGATTTCTTCAACAACAAAGAACCAACAACTCCCCAAAATCCAACAATGAAACCAAACGCCATTGCTATGCCAAACCCTTGCATGAATGAGAGGCTGAAAAGCCCTTCATCATCTTTCTCCTCGAAATCTTCTCCTCGAGTAATGTCGGGAGGGCTCGGGCCATCTCCCGAGCACAATGTGAGAGGGCGGCCGCAGAGTCCATTATTCCCAGCATAAACAGATGCATTGAAGCTCTGAAGTTGAGTACTCAAGGGAATTTCGCCCAATAATTTATTGTTTGACAAATCAAGAACATCTAGATAATGTAATCGTGCCAAGCCAATGGGAATCTTACCAGACAGTTGGTTATGTGATAGATCAAGACACTCTAACATCTCCATCTCACCAATATCTGTAATTATATTTCCTGTCAAATTATTTCTCGATAGGTTTAAGGAAATCAATTCCCTCATGCTGGAAAATGATTCCGGAATGCTCCCGACTAATCTATTGCTCGAAAGATCAATGAGTTTGAGAAGTGCTAGATTCTTCCTGTATTCCAATTCCCGGCCTTTCCATTGAACTAATGAATATTCAATGTCTTCTGTAACAACAACAGCATCTGAGGATTGCACGTCGTAGGGAATCTGAATGGATATATGTAACATGCTGGTGTTTTCAGTAGTGTTCTTCTCAACCAGTGAAGTAAAACTGCGGAAGCATTGGGGAATTTCCCCTGATAGACTGTTTCTAGAAACGTCCAGAACTTGAATCCGAGTAAGATTGCATATTTCGGGAGGAATACTGCCATAGAATCGATTGCCACTAAGGCTAAGGTTGATCACATATGCATAGTTTGTACCAATCCATGCAGGGATAAATCCAGTTAACTCGTTCCCTCCAAAATCAATCAATATCAGATTCCCGCAGTTCTTCAAAGTGAAAGGCAACTCCCCAGATAAATTATTATCGCGCAAGTGCAATGCAACAAGAGAATGCAAACTTCCCAGGGAGTGAGGAATTTCAGCCAAAAACCTATTATTAGCCAAATTGAGGTCTTTCAAATTTGCCATTTTCTCCCAGCAATCGGGAAGCTCTCCTTCTAGCTGGTTGTTGGAGAGGTCGAGAATCGCAAGAGAGCCATGAGGAATTGAGCATATAGATGTGACAGAACCGGTAAAACTATTTTGGCTTAACTGAAAAATGAAAGTATCAGGCTGAAATAATGGTATAGGACCTGAAATATTATTACAACTCACATCAATTATATCGATATGATAGGATGACAAATCAGGAATGGAGCCACTAATCTGGTTATGAGAGAGATTCAAGTATGTATACGATGGATGGTGAAGAGAGAGATTCGATAACTTCTTTGGCAACGGAGGAAATAAACCCCACAACCATTCTGGCACTTCATCTGATATACGAGCAGAAGAAAGATCGAGCCATGATAGATCACTTTGACTGCGAATCCATGTGGGGAAACTCGGGCCAAGGTTGCAGCCTCCTAAATTTATAATATCCAATTGAAAAGGAGGTTTCCAATGAGGAGAAATCTGCATGGTGAGGAACACGTTGAAGGAGAAATCCAACACCTTGAGATTGTGGAGTTTGATGAAGTGTTCGGATTCAGAGATTGTGCCTTGTAATGAATTGAAACAAAGGTCTACAACTTCAAGATTTGAAAGTTGGCCAAGGCTAGTTGGCACAGGCCCTGTGAATTTATTATCAGCAAAATATAGTTTTTTCATCAAAGGAAATGCTCCCAAATCTGGCATCAACCCACTGAGTTGATTGAAACCCAAGTCCAGATTTTCCAACGAATAAGAAACATTATTTCCAAATATTTGGTCAATGTGTCCCTCTAAGTGATTATGATGCAAATTCAAGACTCGTAAATGAATCAGATTCCCTAAAGATTTTGGGATTTCACCCTCGAGCATGTTTCCAGAAAGATCTAGATGCTTGAGAAGAGTCAGCCGCGCAAACATATCTGGAATGGGGCCGATAAGTTTGTTATGATACGAGGTATCATCTCCTAAAAGATGGGTGGAGAGATCAAGGGTGCGGAGGTTTGTGAGGTTTCCTAGCTGAGGAGGAATAGCTCCGGTGAAGGAAGCCATACTGAGATTCAAGTGTTGTAACTGTTTGATGAAACCGATGAAGTGTGGAATTTTGGTCCCTTTGAAATGATTGTAGCTCAAGTCGAGATGATTCAAGTGATGAAGCTCGAGTAAGGCGGAGTTGACCTTACCTCCCAGAGAGGAGTCGCGAAGCAGGAGCGCGACTATGCGAGTACTGGTAGTAGTCGCGTTGCTGCAGACGACACCCTTCCATTCGCAGCAATCTTGGTTGGCGGATCCCCACGATGAGAGAGAGCCGTGATCATCTCTAATTAGGCCTTTCTTCAACCGCAGAAGAGCTTCTCTCTCTCTCTCTTCGCACCTTATGTGATTTCCTGAAACAAGTAAAACGTTATAATATTCCATGCAAAGGAAAACAACAGGAAGAAGAAATCTGATAGCAATGACTTTGTGAGAAAACATTTATTTATTTATTATTATTTTTTTTTGCTGAGTTTTCGAGATATGAATGTTGTAGAGCGAGAAGTAGTGTCTTTTTGAGATGAAGTCTCGAGTTAATCAAATTTAATTTATATAGACCAAGTCAAGTTCGATGCTTAGTACTCTTATTGGAGCCAAGTGGTGGTGATACTTGTATAAAAATATAGACAGTTTCTAGTTCGAAACCTACCATTAATTAGTCTTCCCCCAATTCCAAAAAAATATATATATATTAACTAACTCGAGCTATATATGTGAACTTGATTTTTTAAAGTTAATTAATTTAATGTTTATTACTTTTTTTAAAAAAATTTACTAGCTGGTGATATGATTATGTATTTAATTATTATATGAGAATAATGGTTTTGAGAAGTATATAATATTTTTATAATAAAATATATTTTCTTAATGGGAATGATTATTATTTACTCATGAGCCTAGCTTGAATATTTTTTAATCGATTGTTCTTTTTTGTCCACTTCTACATTTCATTCTTTTTTTTTCTCAAATTCCCTAATATATGGACACGTATAATTGACTTAGTCATTTGTTCACACCAAGGGAATTATGTAGCTCCACGAACAACTAAATAAGTCCAATTAGTGTATAGAGTCTATAGACAGGTGTCCCAAAAACTAATTATTTGCACAAAAATTATGGAGCAAAATTTTTAAATAGCCATTTTTAGTTAGTAAATTATGTATATAGTCATTTTTTTAAAAAATAATGTATCTAGTCATTATGAAAAAAAAGGACTATAATACCCTTACTTTCATATTTAATATTAAGAAATATTATATATGTGTATATATATATATATAATATTCATATATCAATAAGATTTGGGGAAAAAAGATCTGATTTTCTCTCTCTTCAATCTATAACGCCGTTCTCTCCCCCACTCGCCTCTCTCCTTTTCAATCGTTGTTTTATCCTTTGGAACAAAACTACAATTAACGAAGATCAAAAGTTATGATTTTTGAAGATTATCATGATTTTTCATCTCAATCACCGTTTCAGCGATAAATTATCTGATACAAAGTCAAAAATTAGATAAGGATATGATATTACATAGAGATTAACAGCAATTCAAATTATTACCAGTATTCAGCGAACCAGAAGCCGTGGTAACAGCCAACAGCCAATATTAAATATACTAATATGAAGTGAGTCATGGATGGGGTCCCGAACACGATGCTTAACATGATGAGTATGGTACTGATCAGACACCAAACAATCACTGCTCCATAAAATAATTTTCTGCGTAGTTCTGATCTCTCAACCTTTTCCAATATTTCTTTCATTTCCGAACAGGCCGCGTCTGAATCATCGCTCTCGCTCAATATAATTTCCAGTGCTGTTTTCCCCTGGAAATTGCGTGATTGCTTCTCTACTTTCTTGCTTTCCACCAAGTATCGTATCATCTATATATATATATATATATAATTTTGCAATCATGTTCGAATCAGCATTAATTAATTATTTGAATTTTGAATAGAATAAATAAATTATTTAATTACCTGAAGCTGCTTGTACCTAGCAGCCAAATGCAAGACTGTCTCCCTACCATAATCCTGTGCATAGACTGTGCATAATTACCCGGTGCATTATATTTGTGATACTAATAATAAGAACAAGATATTTCACCCATCCCATAAAAGTAGTTAAGATGATCAAAGGCAAATCTGAAAATTTATATATTTAACATATTAGCTCAAAATTTCATAAATAAATCCAAAAATTACTAAACCAATCTAAAAAGTCAAAGGTTACTTCAAGTATTCTCATGTTGCAAGCTTGAAATTAGACAAACTAGTGAAGTGAAGGGTGGCTAAATTTTAACCGCTAAAAATGTAGGAAACGATAATTGAAGTGAATCATATGTAGAAATTGTGACCCGATTATAGAAAAAATAAACTTCTCCAAACAAATAAAAAGCTTACACTGCATGCATGCGAAGTGAATTTATAATTTTAGACTCCATTCAAACCGTGGATGTCGATTTCAAACCAGAACTCCTTGACCGTCATCCAGAAAGCGACATTTAACCCCTTGTTATAGTCTAAGGAGCTTATTTTTCCCTTGTTCACTAGAGTTGTTAAAAGTACTCCACCCATAGTTTCCGATAAATTACGATTTTAGTTCTACGAGATATGATTGTGATGGAAATAGTATCAATACTTTCACTTTTTACCCCAAATGATTAAAAAAAAAAAAAACCCCGAACAAAATTGGTATTGTATTTAGGACTAAGTTCGTGCACTTTTTTATCATAGAAAGCTGCAGTGCGAAGTGGGAGACGGACAAGAAATGAATTAAGCCTAATTAATTCCTTTGTGGATTTCAACGATACAAGGGAAAATAAATAACTGCAAAATACATTCCCACAATAATTATAAACTGCAAAATACACCATAAATATATGTGATCATTAACAAAGAGCTAAAATAATTTTGTTTTAATGTAATAAAAAATCCACAATATCGATGTCGACAACGAAAACAGGCCCTAATTAAGCTACAGACAAAGTAGCGAAGTGAAGTTTGCCAAATGTATGGTCACTAAAATTCCACAGCACTAAATTATTATAAATGATATTTGTAGATAGAAATTAATTAATAATTTTTCGTGGAATCGAGGGAGCAATTTTACCAATTCTTTCAATTTTTTTAAATGTTAAATATTCTACTTAGTTCGAAATAATTGAACTTTTGGTCCCATTAAAATACTTTTAATAAAAAAAGTAAAAAATAAAATAAAATATGAGACCAAAAATGTTGAGTAAATAAACCTTGGGACCAAAAAAGTCAAATGCGGGACTAAAAGTATTTTGACCATATTCTAATGAGACCTAAAGTAAAATTAATTCTAACCATAAAAATATGAATTCACAATGAATGAAAGTATTAGCTGTAACACAGAAAAGAGCTGGACAAGTCATGTTATAGAGAAATAACAACTATAACTTATTATAATTCATAAATAAATATTATTGATGAAAAGAGTAAAATTTGAAATAAATAACCACGTTCTTAAGATGCCTAAATGGTTTAAAATAAGAGTTTATATAGATTTATTTTCTTGTTTTATCTTGATATAAGTTGAGAAGTTTTGTTTTTCTTCTTTTTAATTCCAGAGATAAATTTGTCCAACATTTGATTGTCAACGCTTATTAATAATATCAATAAATTCTTGAAGCTTTTTATTCTGCTATTTTTTTTTAATTCCGTCTGCAGCTTGCTTGATTTTTTTGATTGATTTATTTTTTTCTTCATTTTAAATTGACTTGGGCTCTTCAATTGATGCAATTTGTTTCTTTTTAATTGCACTGGCTATGATGCTCAGATTTCCCCTTTCATCGATTTTTACATACTTGAGTTAATTGGTCATAAAGCATATTTTGGATGTATCTATAAAATCAATGCTTTAGATTATTTCTTCCTCTATGATATTAGATCCTAATTTTCTTTGTTTATCTTTATTTGCTTTTATTTAATTTTTTATTTTTAGAAGATATAAAATCAAACCTTGAATGCGGTGTCTAGCTATAGTACTTAGAAGATTGATGTTGTGATATCGATCACATGATGATTAAGTTTTTAATCTCTATGGAATATGATCTTGCTAAATATTGCTATACAGTTACTTCAAATACTTATGGATATCTAATGAGAAGTCAAATAATTGTAATGTAATAAATAAATATTTGGTTAAGAAATATACAAGAAATGATATTTAAAAAAATAAAATGTAATACTTGCCCAACTTTGGCAACTAACATCTACGTTTTTAAGTATAACATTTGTATGTGCTATTATAAAAGTAGTATTATGATCCAATATAATATTGTAATTAAGCTAAATTTTTCTCTAGTTAAAATAGTATTGGAAAAATTAGTAATTTTTTAAAATGAATTATTGTATACATGGTACATCATCAAGGCTGAGGTGAAATAATGAAGATGTTTTGAAGTAAAACATTTTTTTAAAAGAGATCATACATTAATATGTTTTAAAGAAATCTATTTATTATTTCTCGTTTTATCAACAATAAAACCACTTTTAAATGTTTTAAATCCCAAACTAATACTATACTATAATCAAGTGCATGTAGATTTATTATATTACCCTATTGTCCTTAATTTTTTTTTACTCACACACACGACATGGTAGTATTGAGGAGATTCGAACCCGTGATCTTTGTTCTCCAAACAACCTTACTCCACCACTAGGCCATCCCCACTGGGAGCTTATTGTCCTTAATTAAATATATTGTGAAGATATATTAGGTAAATTCAATTTTACAAATTAAATAAGACTCTTTTTATATATAGTAGTAGATTCATATGGAAACTAATATATTATATTAAATTTTACATTATAAATACATATTATATATTATATTACACAATTACCCTTAAATAAAGTTGCAATATGGATATAATAGGTAAAGCAAAATTTATAAAATATCACACTTTTATTATAGTAGTAAATATATAATTTTGAATTAAGAAATTACTTACCATTTGATTTATGTGCATGAAGTGACATCATCTGTAGAAATAAATGAAACATTTTTATTTCTTCAATTTTTCTTAACTTGATCTCACTACCAAAAAAATGGTCTTTAGTGACAATATTATTAGCGAAGACAAATGTCGTCACTAATAATAGACTTAAGTAACAACATGTCGTCTTTACTAATTGCATGTCATTTCTAATAACATTTTTTGTGACGACAATGTTGTCACTTAAAATAATTTTTAATTTATTTGGGATAAACTTTTAGGGACGCTCTATTTGCGACGACATGATGTCGTTGCAAAAAATATTTTTAAGTGACAATAATGTCATCACAAAAAATTTATTAGAGATGACATGTGATAATTATAAATGACATGTCATTACTAAAAGTCTAGTATTAGTGACGATTTGTCATCGCTAATAATTTTATCTCTAAATTTTATTTTTTTTGTAGTGTGTATCTTTTCTTGCAAAGTTAAATTAGAAAATTTTCTTTTTCATTTGGAGATTTCTTCTTTATTGATAGACATCTACAGTTGTAGGAAAAAAAATTAATAATTAAAAAAATATAAGATCATTCATAAAAATAATTTTTTAAGGATTAAATTTAAAAATTACCTACAGATGAATTTGGTGTGGACGATGCATTATGAATATTCATACTTGTGTAAATCACAAAATAATGTATTTGTTATGTTGAGAATTATATTTCATTTTCCTAAAAAAAAACTATAAAAGCTTGCTGAAGTGAATGAATTTTCAAAACTATTGCTCGTAATAATTAGCAAGATAAAAATCAATAATTAAAAATTACATTCAATTAAAAATCGGTCAATTAACACTAGATATGATTCGATCAATTATATCTCGTATTCTTTTTACGATCAACGCAGTTACCTTTAATCTAGTAATAAGTAGAAGTACATAGATTAATTGGCATATTAATTAAGTTTAATGCCTTCAAAGTCGAGCTATAAAAATTGGTCGAGATATGTCGCGCACTATCTTGTCAGTATTAATTCAAGTTAAAACTGAGCTAAACCAAGAAAAATCGAGAAAATTAAACAACACCACATTTCATACATTTTCTTCGATAAAATTAAACATACTTTAGTCCAATTCTGACATAATATTGGAGAAATTACAAGCTGGAATTAATCCAAACTAATTATGATTTGAGTTCAGATTCAATGAGTTCCTGAAACATCTCCATTGCTTCAGCAGGCAAGCTCATTGATACTACCATGTTCTTGCTGTCCTTTTCATCGGAAAGGATGACAGCGAGATTTTCGAGGACTGCCCCCGGAGCAACCTTCGACGCCCGTCCCCATCCGAAATCAATCTCGTAGAACGGAAGCCTACTCCACTTGGTGATCCACATTGTGTTTTCCGACTCCAGGGGTCGTCCTATCAACGGGGGTGTAAATGAGCTAAGCTGATAACTTAATTAATCAAAAGCTTTTCGGGAAATAAAAAGAAAAAAAATCACCCAAGCTTGATTTTTAGGCTCGTGCGCCTATATCAACCTTCATAGCAGTCGACCCACCAAATTGCGTGCCTCATCATAAGCTCGCGACCAATTTGTAAGAGATCATACTATTAGTTTTTAATTCAAATTTGATATTTATATATTCTTTCATTTTTCTTTAAAAAATATAAAAAATAAATCAATTTCAATGCATCCTATTCAACTTACTAAAACTATATTCTAAAAACCATATATATTCTAGATTTTACATAAATATTCATGAGAAATAACTGAACAAATAAATTTTGAATGTAATTTACTAGTTCAGCTTCTTTAATCTAGGTTTGTCGAGAAGAGATCTTTTAGTCTTTTTTTTTTATCTCATTCTGGACTCTGGTGTACAACTATCAAATTCATTCTTTCAATATTTTTTATAAAATAAAATTAATTTCTTATAATATATTCAATTAAAATTAACATATATTGTTCAAATAGACTCGTTTACACCCATACCCATACATACGCACCTGTAAGTTCATGGAAATCAATTGCTGATCTGACGTAGTCTTCCGTCACTGCGTTGAGGGCATTATGAACCATCCCCACCGCATAAGAAAAGGGTTTGCTCGTAAGCTCTTGAGCTGTGGATTTAGCGCAAGCCCAAACAATGCAGTTCCCAAAATACCCTTCAGCCACGGGTGGCCGCAACTTGCTGCGGCCGTTGACGGCCGTAACGACCTGGCTGGTCTCTCCCGGGCTCAGTTTCTTGGCCTTGGTCCAGCATGTCCATGCCAAGGCTGATATCAGCTCAAATGTTGTGGGAACCCGTGAAACGGGCTCGTTCTTGTTGTTGTTGTCGTTATTGTTTTGGCCCGATTTTCTAAGTCGGGAAACGGCTGTCGGGGTGAAGCAGAACGATTTGGTGAGTGTTGTTTTGTCTCCTTGAGTAAATAGAGGAGTGAGAGGCCTTTCGATTTTAGAGTATTCAGGGTGGAGAAATTCGATTTTGGGAGATTTTCTTGCAAATAATATGGATCTGTCCAAACATGGATTGATCGAAAGAGGGAGACCTCTTGCGATTTCCGACCAAGAGGCCATGAAATCTGCGAATCCGATGCCGTCGAAAAACACGTGGTTGAATCTTGCTCCTAGGATCACACCTCCACACTTGAATGTAGTCACCTAGGTTAATTTTCAGTCACCAAGAATTGTGTTTCAGTTTAGGCCAATCAAGCGAAACCAAACATGAGATGTAATATGAAATGTTAGTACAGAAAATTAATAAGTTCCTAATTAACGGCACTCAAATTTTCGCATTTGCTTTTTCTACACAAACATTAGTTTACATAAATTGTGTTTTCGTTAACAATTGAAGAACCCGTATCATTCTCTATTCCGCTATCAAATTTATTAATTTTCTTCCTTTTTTTTAATATTAATTTCTTATGATTCAGTTTAATTTTACAACTATTAATAAATTAAAATTTAATATTAAAAATTATAAAACTTAATTATGATATAATCAATCACGACAATCAATTATATATTAACTAAAAATTTAAAATATTGAATGCTAAAAGTAATTATAAACTCTAATTTTGTAGAATGAATGCTAATAACAATTGGAAATTTTATAAACTATAGGCAGTAGTTAGTTGTGTCACAAAGGACAAATATACCAAATAAAATATAATATTCCTAATTACAAGCCTTTTAACAGACATTTTTTTGAATCAAGGGATTGGGGATTGAATATCAACCGCGCGATGTATATATGCTAGTGGTAATAATCACAGATTTTACACAACTTTGAATTGGAACAAAACTAATTTTTACCCTTGCATACCTGAACTGCCAAGGGCGGTACATCTAAGATGGTCTCATAAGGTCTATGATTGGAATAAACGAGCTTCTTCACGAGCTTCTGATCAATCCCAATGATGTTGCCTACTGCCACCACCACTTCCTCATCGGAAAAAGCCTCAACAAATGGTATGCCGTACTCTCCTCCCCCGCTGCAGTCCACCACCATCCTCCCATCACAGCCCATTTTCAGCCTACCAGCTAAGGGATAGTACTCCTCCAAGACTTTTTTCAGCGATTGCTTCAAAACTTCACCAACATTAACGTTGTAGTTCTCTGTCTGGAACAAAAATATAACCTCAATGGGATAGGGAACTGTCTGATCTAGGTTTGACACCTTGTACAGTCCCTCCGGAGCTCGATTTTCTCCGGTGGGACGGACCGTCATGAAATTCGCCAAGGAAATTGTGGATTCCTTAACTGAGTTCTCTCCGTTTGAGTATTCCATGTTCCTGTACGTACGTCTTCGAACACTATATGCATCAAATATAATGACACTCAACTAATTAAGAAACAAGTCCAACAAACTACTCTTCTTTACTCAAATTCACGAAATGGCCAAATTAAATCACAACTCATTATTTAAATTAAAATTAAGAAAGAAAAAGAAAAAGAAAAAAGCAATACAGAATCATACCTGAAACCTGAGGTGCAACTAGGATATATATGGTATTTATTACATATACATTGCCATATTATTATAGAGAATATATCTTATGTTTCTTGCTGATTTTAGGTGCGTTTATGTACTTTTTTTGGTGCATATATATAGAAGTTTCTTGTGAGGGCATCCCCAATGGTAGCATTCCTAATTGGCATTTAATTGTATCCAAATGATAGATAACATTTGCATTGGGAGAAGTTGGTAACATTTTATAAAATGTTACCGGGTAGCTTTAAAGTTACATGTTACAAATTAAAAATATTGATAGCCAAGACCAGTCTCTTTAATTAAAGTGAAGAACACGCACTTATTAAATATTAAAGTGAGAGAGAAAGAGACGCGTACCACACACACATGCATGAGGGAGGTTGAATGCTATGGGACTCACACTTGCAATGTTCCTCCTTCCATTTCCCTTATTTTTTCAACATTTTTCTCTCTCCCTTTTCTTTTTATCTTTCATTTTTCAATTGGTTTTTTTCCAATCTTTTCGTCTGTTTCTTTTTCTGTCTTTTTCTAAATTAACTTTTGAAAAGTTTTTTTATTTAATTTGTTGCCCCCAAAATAATTTTTTATATATATATATATATTAAATAATTGTTTTTTAGTTGTAATTTAATATATAAATAATTTGAAATTTTAATATATAATGAACATTATAATAAAAAATAAATTAAAAATTCAAATAAATTTACTAAAAAGTAAATTAAATAATTAAAAAATATTATCACATTAAATTAAAATATATATCTTGAAAATTATAAATAAAATGTTTATGAATTAAAAAGATATAAATAAAATAAGTGTTATAATAGTGGGACCCCAAAAAGTAACAATTGTACCTGAATGCGTTGTGGATGTTTGGGTAGCAATTAAATAAATATTGTAACTTTTGATGTGACGATGATGTGGTAACAATTTGTACCTAAAAATTGGGTATTGCACTGGAGATGACCTGAGTAGTGCACATCCATGTGAACTTAAATGGAAGTGACGACAAAACATATATAGGTAGTTTGTATCACTATTTCATAGGGACTTAACAACTCCGATCCACCTGTCGATATTCGGAAGAAAAAAGAAATCATATCATATAAATTTTGTAACAAATATGCCCTTCGTTCATTTTTTTTTCAGGAGTCTTAATTGGCAGCGACCTAACGGTACTAGTGGAATTCAAATTTGAAACTTTAGTCTTAAGATTATACCGTGTGTCCGTTAATTAGGTTTTCAGGCGTAGAATTTGGGAAGAGTGGTTCGCACTTAAAAATTATGACGGATTACCAATAATGGGCATTTAGTCGCTAAAGTTAACGACAAACCTATTCCGTCATTAGATTATTTTATTTAAATTATTAATTATTTTTGTTATCTAATGATGGAATAGATCCATCGTTAATAATTTATTTATTTATAATCTTAACAACGGATTGTGTCCATCATTAGAATTTTTTTTAATAATTCCGATTTAAATTTTAATTTTAACGACGGAATTGAGTTCGTCGTAAATATTTTTCAGATAAAATTAAATAAAATATAAATATTAACAACGTATATAATCCATTGTTATATTTTCCTGAATTATTTAATTGTAAAAAATAACCTAACGACGTCCATCGTGAGTATTTTATTTAATTTTTTTATTTAAATAAGTTTAACGACGGAATTAAGTCCGTCGTAAGCATTTTTCTGATTAAATTAAATAAAAAATAAATTTTAACGACGGACATAATCCATTGTTAGTCCATCGCTATATTTCAATTATACAGGGGGGATCGAGCATACATCCTTCATTCGAAACAGAACCCTAATCCCCAAATTCCTCAAACCAACGACCCACCTTCCCACGTGATGAATGGCAGCGGCAGCGAACAGCAGGAGCGGTGGTGGCAACCGGCAACGGTACTCTCTCTCTCTCTCTCTACCAATTTGTTTGAAGTGATCAATTATTTGAGTTTTTGGTTTTCTATAAGCTTTGAATCAGAATATATATATGTAGTGTCATTTATTGATGAATATTATTGAATAATCTAAAATGATTATGAGATGGGAGAGTTGGAGTTTCTTTTTTTGGCTCTGTTGCTTCACCAAATATAGTTTTGATAATTTGAGAGATTACAATAGGCCTTCCAAGTTAATTGTGTGTGGTAGTGTGTGTTTATGTGTGATTGTGTGTGTTTTATCTTTTGTTAATTTAGTGTGTTTTTTTCGTTACAAGAAAATTGAATTTGCGAACAACAAAGCGCATGAAATATAATCTCGTATTACACATCATAGAAGTAGGTGCATTAATTTAAACATTACTATATGATGTTATAGTTATATATACATATGTTGATAAATTCTAATTATTAGAAAAAATGAGTAGCAAGGAACTTAAATTTTTTAATTTGTAGTTAGAGAATTGAATTTGTATATATGTTGATGAATTTTAATTAGGAAAAATGAGTAGCATGGTAACTTTAATTTTTTTGTAGTTAGAAAATTGAATGTATATGTTGATGAATTCTAATTAAGAAAAAATGAGTAGCATTGAACTTAAAATTAATGATTTTATAGTTGGGATGAGGGGCCCTAGATCTCTCTTTATAGCCTCTTCCAGGCACTGATGAGGTGCGTGGATGGATGTGACTACTCCCTCTCTAGATGCACTAGGACGCATGAATAAGAAGAAGTCCGTCTTCGGCACTGGATCTTGATCACACTTCTACAGCGTCCAAGTCACATTTCTACAGTGGCGACAATAGTGGAAGCAATATTCGTTCTAGAGCCACCTCGCAACCCATATTTATGGGGGAGACCTTCACTCAGCGCGTAGATGAGATGCGGACCTAGATCCGAGATGAGGTGAGGTATGAGATCAGGGACGGGGTGAGAGCCGAGATCCAACAGATACAGTCGCAGATGGAGGTCCAATTGCAGGCCAGGCTCTAGGCCCAAATGAAGGCTCAGTGGGCCCCGATATATGCTCAATTTAACCATCCCTCACCCCCACCGCCCTCTGATAATTGAGTCATTTGTATTTGAATATTATTTGAATTATTTCATTTTATATGTGAATTTCTGACTGAATAGTATGGATTTTTATTATTAGTATTTGATTTATAATATTCTATTTTCAATTATTTATACTTTTTAAATTTGAATTAAAAACAAAACAACCTAGCGACAGAAACAAATTATGTGAGTTAGCGACGGAATATTCCATCGCTAAAAGCCGCATTTTTTGTAGTTAATAGCATTTATCGTTAATACATGCGATGATTGGTATGAAGTAATTAGTTGATCTTTTGTCCATTTTAAAAAATAAAGGACTCAAGGAGTAGCAATACCCATAAATTAAAAATCACCCAAAATTATGGGATTATGGGATTTCCTTAAAGAGAAATTAGCATAGTGATTATCAAAGGCGCACTGTCACTATCATTTTATAGGATAAATCAAATCATTACCTTTCATAAAAAATCGATGTGGGACATTTAGTTTGAGAGTTGGGACATTTTCTTTTTTGGTTCATATTGGTTTATATCAAAGACAATGAGTTAAATTTTCTTATATATTGATATTAGATATTTTTTTTAGTTGTACTAATAACCAAAGGTTAATATTTAATTAAAATATGGTTACATAAATTATTAAAATGACACCACGACTTCTAATCTTGAGGAATTGGTTGAAATTTAATTTTTCATCCCATTATGATATGATATAATATAAAAGATATCATTGATATTTTAATTATTTATATAAAACTTTTAAAATAATAAATTAATAAATAAAATAATATTGAAGCAACTTGAAATTACACTTCCATTTAATTTACAATAATTAACCTCCACATTTGTATCATTCAATTGATTTTATTTATCATATGATTCATAAGAAGTTAGGAGGTCATTTTGCTCTTAATTTTGGTATGTATAAAGGACGAAAGTCCCAGCTCCAATGAAAAATTTCTGGTTTTGCATTTGTGCGTCAGCTACTGTGTCGCTAGTTTCCCCATAATTACGCCCACCAATTGGTACACGTCGATAGGCAATCGTCGCTTTCGTGTAATACGTGTGGTTACAAATATATTTACAACTTATCTTAGTCTTGAGTTTTATAATGATTATTAATCCTGTTCACACACGGACATAGTGATGAATATATTCCAACAAAATTGGACCGCGGTCGCCACGCTGTGACCACAAATTGAGATTTTCTTGGTATGTACATGGACCATTATCATTTAGTTAATGTGTACACATTTCTATCTTTTTAGTTTCAATATTCTCATTTTCTTCCAAACTTAATGTGTACATTTTGAATTTAAATGCTACATATGTTCGATGAAGTGTTTCTATTATCTATTTTAATAGACATGAGACATATGTGTGTTTATATACATGTCAAATTTAGTTTGAAAAATTACAATTTTATTCTTGAAGTGTGCGCTTTAAAATACATAATTCGATTAATGCACTACAAAAAAATTCCGATCTAGCGACGGGGTTTTCCGTCGCTATACCTGTCGCTAAACCCTGTAGCGATGGGATTAGCGACGGGAAACCCCCGTCGCTAATCATGTGCGATGGTGGCTCGCCCGTCGTCAAGGTTTAGCGACGGAAAATCTCAACGCTATATCTGTAGCGACGAGTTTGACGGATAGCGACGGAAAATAACGACGGGGTGCCTCGTCGCTAGATCCGTCGCTAAAATTATAATTTAAAATTTTAAAATTATTGATTGGCCCGACCCGCGAATGAGCCCCGACCCCAGGGCCCGGCTCGTGAATGAGTCCTTGACCCGACCTAATGGAAGGGTCGCGCCCAAGCCCGTCGAGAATAACTGTGTATAATATGCACCTAAGAGGATTCGAACCTATGACCTCTTAGAAGGAGGGCCAAACACTTATCCATTGGGGCAAGTTCAATTGATGTTATATTGACAGTTTAAATAATATATATACTTATACGATTTTTTCATAATTTATTTTTCTTTATCTCTATAAATTAAAAGTGTTATATTATTATTAATATATTTATATCTATTTGTGCACAAATATATATATATATAATATTGATATTATATTGTATTATATATTTGTATATAAGAACTATAATTTAAGGTGATACTTATTAAGTATCCATGCATACAAAAATTATATCTCTAATATAAATTTAATATGGAGAAAGATTATAGAAGTTTTTAATTAAATTATTTTAAAAATTATATATATATATATATATCATGGTGAAAATGTGGTTAAATAGTCTTACTTTATGTTTCATACTAAATATCATAATGAATTAAATTATTTTTACTTACATAATAAATAACTTTAGTTTATAATTAAAAATTAAAATCCATTATATACTATATTATGTATATATTTTCATAGTATAATTTAGTTTGTTAATGTATAATTGATTAATCTTCTAGTAGTAACTATAATAAATATTATGTTAAACTTAATACATTTTTTAAATATATAATAATATACTAATTTGTTTATTTATAAGAATACTAATAAAGCTAATTTGTATAAATTTGTATTTAATAAGCAAATAATACAAATTTAAAGATGTGATATTAATAAATGTGTATAATTGCGATGTTATTTTTTCAAAAATTAAAATAAATGAATAAAAATATAAAAATGATTTTAATAGGGAGAATATTTGTATTAGAATAGATTGAAATCATGTTTAATTATTTTAAAAATAATTAAATAAAATTTAAAAAATAAATAAAAAATTAAAAAAATTAAAAAAAAAATAGCTACGGGGGTTTCCGTCGCTAAGTTGTAGCGACGGGAACCCCTGTCGCTAGATTTATAAAAATAATGATATATTAAAATTTTAAAATCTAGCTACGGGATTCCCCGTCGCTAGAATTAGCTACAGGGAACCCCGTCGCTAGTCCCGTCGCAAGATTTCCCGTCGCTAGTGGCGACCCATGTCGGCCTCGTCGCTAGAATGGACATTTTTTGTAGTGATGTTTAATAACTATAATTTTTTTAAATTTAATGTTTAAAAATTACAATTAAGTATGCAGCGTTTTACTTTTCTTAACAAATACTCCTTCCATCCCAATTATATAGTCTTTTTTCTAGTCGTATGTAAATTAAAAAAAAAATTATGAAAACAAGAGATTAAAATTAAGCTTCCAAATATATTTATAATTTTCAAAATTTAAGTGGTTAGTATTTTAATTTTCAAGAATTAATAAGGGTGTATTTGTACATTACAATGTAAATTAATGCTACTTTTAATAATGAGACTATATAATTACGACACCCCAAAATAATAATACATACTATATAATCGGGATGTGGAGAGTATAACGTAAGAAAAAAATTCGATCAACCAATGTTGACTGGACTTACCCATTAGAGTTGTTATGTGGATTTTTAAAAAAAAAAGATGACTCAATCACCACGTAATTCAAAACCATGTCTTTTTTGGATTTGACAATACTATGAGATTGTTAAACAGGTTCTAATCTGTTAGACGGGTTAAATATACCAAAATCTGCTCATTTTAGAAAGGCGCGTGGATCTTAAAAAATTAAATCGATGGGTTCACTAATTTCATTTTAGGATATATATTTATTTCAAAAAAAATTATAAATTGAATTTAATGTTAGGTTCGCTAATTTCATTTAAGAGTGTATGTTTATTATAAAAAATTAATTATCGAGCGCAGTGAATGAACCTAGGCATTATCGTGAGGTGAGTTGACTGCGTGAGACGCCAGATAAAAAAAATCATTCAATTTAATTTGATGATTCACTAATTTAATTTTAGAATATATATTTATTTAAAAATAATAATTATCGAATGTAATAAATGAGTTCACGTGTTAGATTTGGGCAAGTGCGCTACTTGAGACGCACGGAAAAAAAATCAAATGGAGCCCATATCTAATGTATGATATATTATGTCTCCTAATAACCTTGTAAATATTTATTAATTCAAGAAAACGAGTCCAAAAGATAGGGCTGTAAACGAATCGAATCGAGTCGAATATTTTCAAGTTCGAATTCAGATTCGTTTATTTATATTGGGATCGAGTTCGAATTCGAATTCAACTCGAGCTTTGATTTCCTCTTTGAATTTTATTCGAATAAAAAAACTATGATCGAATTCGATTCGAGTTCGGCTTGAGATCGACTTGATAAAGAGTTCGATAAAGAATTCGATAAAAGTTCGACAAACAGTTCGCTAAAAGCTCGAGAGTTCGTTTACACAAATAGTTCGATAAAAGTTCGCAATAAGTTCAGTAAAAGCTTGATAATTAATAGTTCAAAAGAAGAGTATGAGGTGCATTCCACCAAAATTGATCTATGTTCTTCATTTCCAAGCCCCCTACAAAAGTTAATCAAAATATCCAAATTAGAGGAAAATGTGACTTAAAATAATGTAGTTAATATAAATAAACATGTGCCCACGATCTCGATAACATCCTAAGTAACATTAACCTCCTTGATGCTGCTCTCTTTATCCTTTAAAATAAAAACACATAAATAAAAAAATTTATAAATAATAAAAAAAAGTAAATGTAAAAAGATATATGAAACGAAAAATAACTTACTCTAGCTTTGGCTTTGATACCATAACGAGTTGGCAACTCAATCTTGGTAAATATAATTTATTTATTTATGATAATCTTAATTTTTGTAAAGTTTGTATGGTCCATTATTCTTGATCAAATTATAGTAATTCATGAATCAATAATTAATAAACTAGTAATAACTAATAAGTAGTAAACATATTAACTGAGTTAATAAAGTTAATATTGGTATGCTGTTTAATTAATTTTCTTTGACTAACAACTATATCATAGTTACAAACTATTATTTATTTAGTTTTATCAATTATCAAGTGATATTAGATTAAATGTGTATGTGTGTGTGTGTGTGTGTGTATTCTGTTGAGAATATATATTAATATATATATTTATATTATGTTTTGTACTTTGATTTATATAATTTTTTTGTTGAGAATATATATTAATATACAAATTAGTAATTTAATCATAAGTCAAACTCAATTTTGGTAAATATAATTTATTTATTATGATAACCTTAATTTTTGTAAAGCTTGTATAGTCCATTATTCTTGGTCGAATTATAGTAATTCATGAATCAATAACTAATAAACTAGTAATAACTAATAAGTAGTAAACATATTAACTGAGTTAATAAAGTTAATATTGGTATGTTGTTTAATTTTCTTTGACTAACAACTACATCATAGTTACAAACTATTATTTATTTAGTTTTATCAATTATCAAGTAATATTAGATTAGATGTGTATACGTGTGTGTGTATATATATTGTGTTGAGAATATATATTAATATATATATTTATATTATGTTTTTTACTTTGATTTATATAATTTTTTTGTTGAGAATATATATTAATATACAAATTAGTAATTTAATCATAAGTCAAACTCAATCTTGGTAAATATAATTTATTTATTTATGATAATCTTAATTTTTGTAAAATTTGTATAGTCCATTATTCTTGGTCGAATTATAGTAATTCACGAATCAATAACTAATAAACTAGTAATAACTAATAAGTAGTAGACAAAAACTTGTATGAGATGGTCTCATACATGAGACGGATCAATACATGTGAGTTAATGATACTTCACCCATAAATAATGATACATGTGAGTTAATGATACTTCACCCGTAAATAATGATACTCATATGCGGGTATAAATAATGATACTCACATGTGAGTTAATGATACTTCACCTATAAATAATGATCCCCGCATGTGAGTATTGACCCATCTCATGTATGAGACGGTCTCACCCAAGTCTGCCCCTAAGTAGTAAATATATTAACTGAGTTAATAAAGTTAATATTGGTATGTTGTTTAATTTTCTTTGACTAACAACTATATCATAATTACAAACTATTATTTATTTAGTTTTATCATTTATCAAGTGATATTAGATTAGATGTGTGTGTGTGTGTTGTGTTGAGAATATATATTAATATATATTTATATTATGTTTTGTACTTTGATTTATATAATTTTTTGTTGAGATTATATATTGATATTCAAATTAGTAATTTTTTTTCATAATAGAAAATTTAATCATAAGTCTAACTTAAAAATTTCGTTAATATGAATCATATTAATAGAAAATATAATTTTTTGCACTTCATGAATCATGAATATAATAAGGTAATAATAGTAAACATATTAAATAAGCTAATAAAGTTATTAAACACAATTTATTATTTTTATCGATTATCGAGTGATACTAGGTGTATATATATATAATATGTTGATAAGATATATTAATATACTGTGCTTAAATAATTATAAATGTATATTGCTCGAGATTATAAAAAAAAGGATTTTAAATTTATAAAATTGTGATCTAGCCTAATGGTTAAGTGATGAGGACATCCATAGCAATGAAGAAGTCAATGAAGAGCTGCAATTCAAAGGTCCCGCCCGTCACACAACTACGAGCTAAGAAGTTGCAAGATTATTTGCAAGCTACAATTCGCAAGAAGCTTGAAGTTGAAGACGGCGTGCAAGGGAGCTTGAAGATGATGACCTTGTGGAAGATGCAAGATGGAGGTCAAGACTTGGAGTACAACACATGAAGGCGTGTACATGTGCATGTGAATGTGCATGTGTGCGTGTGATGGGAAGCCACAGCCAAGACATGAAGAGTCCAAGATTTTCAGCCCTTAGTTATTTTAATTAAGGGGTTATTTTATTTTAGACTATAGTATTTATTTTATTTAATTAGACTATAGTCCAAGTCAGATTTTTATTTATTTTATTATGTAATTTTCAGTTATGATTGAGTCATAGTTTGACTAGGATTTTAGATAAGGCAAGATCTACAAGTTCTACCTTAAATAGAATTCTAGTTTAGGAAATTGTCTAGTCCAATTCTAGTTCAATTTGGACTCTTAGTTTTCGATTTTTAGGCCTTTAATTTTCGGTCCTCTATAGTATAAATAGGGGATCATTGTGACATTCATACTTTAGACTATATTTGAATTATTAAGCCTTTGCTTTCAATATCATCTCAACCATTTAATCTTTTGTGAGTTTAGATAATTAAATTCATACTCTTAGATTTAGCATCTCTAAGTTTTACAAAGGGAATTCGCCGTCCATGTTTGAGGGATCGTCGGAGACTCGCTAAACAAAGAGCAACTTAAAGAATTTGGCCTTGTGTATGTTCGAGATTCAAGGCAACTTTCGGGTTGTAATTCACATCGACATTACATCATCCATTACCGCCGATCGACATCAACCATAAGCCACCCACGTTCGTTCCAAGCTCAGCCCCGTTCGAGTCAAATTCATCTTCGTCTCGTTCAATCCGTAAGTCCATTACAACTCTACATACCCTATCTACTCTAGCCCTTCTAAACCTAATCACCTTCATCGATTCACCATCATCATTACCCTTATCATAGCCGTCCAAAACAGCCCTCTCCTTGTTTGGATTTGTGTTATTTTGTGTGTCATTGTCTAGGTATTTTAGTTGAGTCTTAGCCGTCTAGATAATCGAGTATAGATTCCTTACTTTACCGACGTAGTTTCAATCCTTAGCTTCCGCGTATTTTGTGTCTCGTCGTGTCCTTTAGTCCCGGGTCACATCATAAATTGGTATCAGAGCCACGTCGGTTTATATCGTTCGTGGTTCCATACTTGTATATTTGTCCCGTTTATTTGTTTTGAATTTTATTGAGTTGTAATTTAATCTTCGTATTATTCATAGTAAAAAAAAAGGCACAGTCGTATAAAAAAAAAGCCAACGATAAAAAAAAAGATCCGAAAATTCAAAAAAAAAAGAAGAATATCCATTGTTTCCTTTTGTGTTATTTTATTTTTGGTACCTTCCTTGTGGTACAAGTCTATAGTTAGTTATTTCCTTTTAGATTCTATTTTCTTTTTGGAAATTTCCTTCCCAGTTTGTTTTATTTTGGTAACTTCCTTAGATGTCTTATTTTATTTTTGGTCCATTCCTTCTAGAGTCTAGGCTAATTAAGGTATTTAGATTGTGTCACATAGATTGATACATATCCAAATCCCCTACTTACCTTATCTCTTTCTTCTCTCCTTATCCAATCTATTTCTTTCCTTGTTCTATCTAGATTTATTTTTGGATCTCCAAATCAATTTGGGACTTCATTAATTAATCTATTCCTTTCCTTTTCCACCTCCACCCTACACGACCACCACCCATACTCCATCTACACAAATCGGCAGCCCCTTCCACACATACCCAACCCGTATCTCATCCATACACATCCAAATTCATCCGTGTTCCGAGAATAGCATTCCCGTCCTTCCTCCATACAAACACACGAGTTTCCTACCTCCATACACACGATTTTTCACACACTGTGCACCCATATATTGAGTGATACACGAGTGGTAAAATCAAGAGTAAAAACAAACGAGTGACGTGAGATTGTGAGGTCCTACCTTGTTTTCTTTTACATTTGTTCGTTTTGTAAGTATCATGTAGAAAGGTACCCGTTACGAGTCATCCTTGACTCCCCCAGCCGATAATCCACCTTTGGACCCATCCCGAGATCCGTCCAAAGCCCCCATGGAGTCGACTTCGGATCCACCCGCACCGTGGGATCCTAAGTATCATTTTGAGGCACTCTCAAAACACTTCCAGAGACAGCACCAGGCCCTGTCTGACAAACTTGATGATTTAGTGCATGCCCTTGAACGCACTAAGACTACTCCGATCATTACACAGCCTGTTCGTGGTCAAGCTTGACGCAACGAGCGTCAAAATGAGCCCGATGAGGAATACTTTGATGAGAACACTAAAGAACTTGATCGAGGTCACCGCCAGAGATGTGGAAATGGCCATGATGACTATGGTGAAGACCGTATGCTCAATAACATCAAGACGAGCATACCAGAGTTTGAAGGCCTTCACGATCCCAATGTCTATCTTGATTGGGAACGTAAGATAGAGAAGATTTTTGACTGCTATGACTTTACAGAAGTCAAAAAGGTGCAGTTAGCCTGTTTGGAGTTCAGAGGCTACGCAGCCACTTGGTGGGAGATGAAGCAAGAGAGGAGGCGCAGAGTTCGCAATCCGCCGATTGATACATGGGAAGAAATGAAGGCATTGATACGAGGACGCTTCATACCAGTCCATTATGAGAGAGAGCTCGAAAAGAAGCTCAACCGGATCAAACAAGGCACCCGTTCGATTGAAGAATATCACAAAGAGTTGGAGACAGCCTTGAACCGAGTCAAGAAGGAGGAAACCTTAAATGCTACCATCATTAGGTACATTGAAGGTATGAATCCCGACATTGCATGTGAAGTCGAGTTGAAGGACTTTACCAATGTAGAAAGGATGGTGCAGTACACATCGATTGTGGAAAAGCAGCTGAGAGAAGGCCGTCGTCGATCCCATCACAGTGCAGCCGCCGTTCGTCCATCATGGAACAAAGGTACACATTCCACATCACCTTCTACACCTTCTTTTGAGTCTACACGACCCCGAGGTCAGTCTGGATCACCTGAACGGCGTTTCGACCGTTCTACACCGCAGTCCAGCCGTAGACCCGAGTCTACACCGACGTCGATCCCGAGGCCCCCATTCCAATGGCCCAATCATCCCCATACAATGCCGAATGCAGCCCCTAATCGAGCCCGTGACATCCAGTGTCATATATGCCAAGGTTGGGGCCATTTTCAGAATCAGTGCCCGAACCGTCGTGTTTTGTTCCTCAATGAACAGAACAGGCTTAAATCAGCTAGTGAAGATGAAGAGGAGCCTCAGAATGTCGCTCCTAGTGCCGTCGAGTCACCTGAAGTCGACGAGGAAGATGAGGAGGCCGAACTGCCTCATGTCAGTTTAGTGTCTATTCGCAGTCTGAATATCAATCATGAAGACGAAGATCAATCGCAGCGTGAGAATATTTTCTACATTTGAGTTGCAATCAAAGATCAGACTTGTGCGATGATCATAGAAAGTTGGAGTGTAATCAACGCAATCAGTCAATACACCGTTGATAAGCTCGCCCTCACCACAACAAAGCATCCAAAGCCCTACAAGCTGCAGTGGCTCACAGATCGCGGCTCTATTCGAGTCACAGATTAGGTACATGTTTCATTTACTAAAGGTCGTTATTCTGACATTATTCTGTGTGATGTTATTCCTATGGAGGCAGCCCACATTCTTTTAGGAAGACCGTGGCAATTCGACAGAAAAACAGTTCACGATGGTTTGGCCAACAATTATTCGATCACCATGGACGGCCGGACCACTGTGCTCAAACCACTCGCTCCTAAAGCTGTTACAGAGGATCAAGAGAGGATGCAAGAGAGATTTAAGCAAGAACGGGCAAAGCAAACTGCAGCCGCCGTCCGGACCGCCGCCTTTCACGGCCGAGACTCGGCCGAGAGTTTCCAGCCGATTTCTTCTTCAAAACCGAACAATACAGCCCCTAAGATGCCCTCCAATGATGCCTTAGTTCGTGGCAACTCATCCGGATCAGCCCCTATAGTTGAACAAAATCGGTCTTTGTTCATCTCAGTTAAAGGCGTAGAGAAAGCAATAAAAACAGGTTTACCTTTCGTTCTTTTATCTTATAAGAACAATGCTACTAATAGTGTTTCTTTGCCTTGTGATGTGCAGCCCCTTATAGAGGAGTTCGCGGACGTGTTCCCGGAAGAGATTCCAAGTGGATTACCTCCAGTTCGTGGGATCGAGCACCAGATCGACTTCGTACCCGGCGCCGTCTTGCCCAATCGATCGGCATACCGCACTTCGCCCGAGGAGATGAAGGAGATCGACCACCAAGTGAAGGAGCTGTTGGAGAAGAAGCAAATCCGAGAGTCGATGAGCCCTTGTGGAGTTCCAGTCATCCTAGTGCCAAAGAAGAACAACGAATGGAGGATTTGCATGGATTGCCGCGCCATCAACAAAATCATGGTTAAGTACAGATTTCCTATCCCTAGACTTGATGATATGCTAGATGAATTAAGTGGCTCTAATGTGTTTTCTAAGATAGATTTAAGATCTGGTTATTTTCAAGTTATAATGCATGAAGGGGATGAATGGAAAACTGCGTTTAAAACAAAGCATGGTTTATATGAGTGGTTAGTTATGCCGTTTGGTCTCACTAATGCACCGAGCACATTTATGAGGTTGATGAACCATGTTTTGCGTGATGTGATTGGTAAATTCGTGGTTGTTTACTTTGATGATATTCTGATTTACAGTCACAGTGCACAGGCGCACTTAGAGCACCTTAGGCGTGTTTTTATGCTTTTGCGTGATGCATAATTGTATGGAAATTTGTCTAAGTGTTTCTTTTGCATAGATGAAGTCATTTTTCTAGGCTTTGTCGTCAGTTCACGAGGTATTGAGGTAGACCGTTCCAAAATCAAAGCGATTGAGGAATGGCCAACCCCGAAAAACGCCTCTGAGGTTCGATCATTCCATGGTCTAGCTGGGTTTTACCATCGTTTTGTACGGGATTTCTCTAGTATAGCCGCCCCTCTTACTGAGCTAAGTAAGAAGGACCGGAAATTTGAGTGGGGTAAACAACAAGAGCATGCATTTAATACTTTGAAATCTTTGTGATATTCTGCTCCTGTTCTTCGTTTACCTGATTTTACTAAGACTTTTGAGATCAAGTGTGATGCTTCGGGCATAGGTATTGGTGCAGTTTTGATGCAGGATCGCTGGCCCATTGCCTACTTCAGTGAGAAGCTAAGTGGCGCCAGTTTGAGGTATTCCACGTACGACAAAGAGCTCTATGCTTTGAAACGTGCATTGGATACATGATAGCACTATCTCTGGCCTAAGGAGTTCGTGATTCACACCGATCATGAGAGTTTAAAGCATCTCAAAGGACAACAAAATTTGAACAAGAGACATGCAAGATGGGTGGAATTCATCGAGTCCTTTCCATATGTGATCAAGTACAAAAAGGGTGAAGAAAACGTTGTTGCAGACGCCCTGTCTCGAAGGTATGCACTCTTGAACTTAATGCATGCTAAGATGCTTGGTTTCGAGTCCATTAAGTCGTTGTATGTTGAGGACGCCTATTTCAGCCCCATTTATGCTTCATGTGTATCAAAATCTCGTGCTTTAGATGGTTATTATGTGCATGATGGGTTTTTGTTTAAGGAGTCTAAGTTATGCATTCCTGTTTGTTCTATGCGTGAGCTACTTGTGTTAGAATCGCATGCGGGAGGTGTGCATAAAACATTGAACTTGCTGCATGAATACTTCTTTTGGCCGCATATGCGTAGGGATGTAGAGAATGTGTGTAGTCGTTGCATTACTTGTCGTCAAACCAAGTCCACTTCACACCCGTTTGGATTGTACACGCCATTACCCACCCCATCAGCCCCTTGGATCAATATATCTATGGATTTTATCTTGGGATTGTCTAGGTCTAGGTCGGGTAAAGATTCGGTGTTTGTTGTTGTTGATCGGTTCTCCAAAATGGCTCATTTCATTGCATGTAGGAAAACCAATGATGCTGTTCACATAGCCAATTTGTTCTTTGTGCATGTTGTTAGATTGCATGGAATTCCTCGTACTATTGTTAGTGATAGGGATTCTAAGTTTCTAGGACATTTTTGGCGTGTTTTGTGGGGAAAATTAGGTACTAAGTTATTGTTTTCTACTGCACGTCATCCACAAACCGATGGTCAAACTGAGGTTGTGAATCGTACATTAGGAGCTTTACTTAGGTCTCTAATTAAGAACAATTTGAAGTCATGGGAAGAATGTTTACCATATGTTGAATTTGCCTATAATCGTGTTATTCATTCTTCTACTAACATGTCTCCATTTGAGGTACTTTATGGATTTAATCCACTAACTCCAACTGATTTGATTCCTTTACCCGTTGAGCATCTAACGAGTGTTAAAGGTATGAAAAGAGCCGATTTTATTCGAGAGATGCATGAGAAGGTTCGTGCCCGGATCGAGCACAAAGGCGCTCAAACCGCCGCCGCACGCAACACGAGGCGCAAGTGCGTTACTTTCCAGTCCGGAGATCGTGTTTGGATTCATTTAAGTCCAGGCCGATTCCCTAACTTGAGGAAGTCCAAGCTGTCGTCCCGTGGAGATGGCCCATTCACTGTTTTGAGCCGTGTTAATGATAATGCATACCGCATTGATCTCCCTGGTGAGTACAAGTGTTCTTCTACATTTAATATTGCTGATTTGTCTCCTTTTTCTGCAGATGAATTCGACCATGATGAGGATCCAAATTCGAGGACGAATTCTTTTCAGCAGAGGGGGAATGATGAAGACATCCATAGCAATGAGGAAGTCAATGAAGAGCTGCAATTCAAAGGTCCCGTCACACGACTACGAGGTAAGAAGTTGCAAGATTATTTGCAAGCTACAATTCACAAGAAGCTCGAAGTTGAAGACGGCGTGCAAGGGAGCTTGAAGATGATGATCTTGTTGAAGATGCAAGATGGAGATCAAGACTTGGAGTACAATACATGAAGGCGTGTACGTGTGCATGTGAATGTGCATATGTGCGTGTGATGGGAAGCCACGGCCAAGACATGAAGAGTCCAAGATTTTCGTCCCTTAGTTATTTTAATTAAGGGGTTATTTTATTTTAGACTATAACATTTATTTTATTTAATTAGACTATAGTCCAAGTCAGATTTTTATTTATTTTATTATGTAATTTTCGGTTATGATTGAGTCATAGTTTGACTAGGATTTTAGATAAGGAAAGATCTACAAGTTCTACCTTAAATAGAATTCTAGTTTAGGAAATTGTCTAGTCCAATTCTAGTTCAATTTGGACTCCTAGTTTTCGATTTTTAGGCCTTTAATTTTCGGTCCTCTATAGTATAAATAGGGGATCATTGTGACATTCATACTTTAGAATATATTTGAATTATTAAGCCTTTGCTTTCAATATCGTCTCAACCATTTAATCTTTTGTGAGTTTAGATAATTAAATTCATGCTCTTAGATTTAGCACCTCTAAGTTTTACAAAGGGAATTCGCCGTCCACGTTCGAGGGATCGTCGGAGACTCGCTAATCGAAGAGCAACTTAAAGAATTTGGCCTTGTGTACATTCGAGATTCAAGGTAACTTTCGGATTGTAATTCACATCGACATTACATCATCCATTGCCGCCGATCGACATCAACCATAAGCCACCCACGTTCGTTCCAAGCTCAGCTCCGTTGATGAGGACATCAATAGCAATGAGGAAATCAATGAAAGGCTGCAATTCAAAGGACCCGTCACAAGACTACGAGCTAAGAAGTTGCAAGATTATTTGCAAGCCACAATTTGCAAGAAGCTTGAAGTTGAAGACGGCGTGCTAGGAAGCATGAAGATGATGACCTCGTTGAAGATGGAAGATAGAGATCAAGATTTAGAGTACAATGTATGAAGATGTGCACGTGTGCATGTGGACGTGCATGTGTGCGTGTTGATTGAAGCCCACGGCCAAGTTGAAGAAGCCCGAAGATTTCGGCCCTTAATGATCCAATTAAGGGGATTGATTTATTAGACTATAGTATTTTATTTATTTTAGTCTATAGTTTAATTCAGTTTATTTAATCATTTTGGATGATATTTTTGGTTATTTGAAGTCATAGTTTGACTAGGATTTTAGATAAGGTAAGATCTACAAGTTCTACCTTAAACAGAATTCTAGTTTAGGAAGTTTCCTAGTTCTAGTCTAGTTTGTTTTGGCCTTGAAATTTTCAGCCCTTTTGATATTATTTTCGATCCACCTATTGTTATAAATAGGGTGATAAGACCCGAGCTAAGGAGATGTCCGACCCAATCAAAGTGCCAGAAGGACCGGTAACACGAGCAAGAGCTAAAAGGTTCAAGGAAAGCCTCAATGGGTTCATGCGAGAGATTTGGAACCAAGAGTTGGCTAAACGACCCGTAGAAGGAGAAGAACCCGATCCCAAGTGGAAGATAGTGATCTCGAGCTGTGGGCACGGACTACAGTACGAGTTAGGACGCGAGCAACCGGTCGCGCCGCTTGGCGCGAGCTACAGCGCGGGTGAACACGCGGGTGGAACTGGTCGCGCCACCAACGTTTCGGGCGATGAGACTGGCGCGTTCTACAGCGCGACCTAAGGCGCGAGTGAAGCCGGACGCGGTACAGATGCTACGCAGAATGAGACCGGCGTGACCTACAGCGCGAGTGGAGGCGCGATTGACCCCGTGTCGCGCCCATCTGGGCGTGTCTGGAATTGCGCGATTTTATGTTTTAATTTCCTAGTTTAAGTTGGATATTAATTTAGGGCTTAGTTAATTTTGGACCAACTATATAAGGCTTGTAACTCTTATTTTTTAGAACAACTTTGATATCATTAATTTTATTACGTGAGTTTTCACTTTTCTCTCTGAGAGAGTTATTCGAGTTTCACAACACAACGTGAGATTCATTCGACTTATCAAACGGATTCTCATCCCCGTTTGTGGCGTCATCACCCAATCCAAGTTCGTGTTTCCAATTGATCGAGGGTCTCGGCTACATCGTGTTCGAGGTTTGATATCTTTGAGAGGCTAGGGTTTGGATCTTTCCATCCATTCCGTGGAATCTGCTACAATCCTGAATAAAACATCTGCTGTCTTTGTCGTATGCTGGCGAGGATCGCATCAAGTGGTATCAGAGCCAGGTTGTATCAGGTTCCGTTTATTATTTAATTTCTGTAATTTAAATTCTCGCCTAATAAAAAAAAAGAGACGATATTAGCAAAAAGAATAAAGAAAAAAAATCGCTGATTTAAAAAAAATAATAATAAGTAAAAAGGCGGGAAATTTTTTGGTGTTTTTGTTACATTTGATTTTGATATTTGGGTTGTTGGAGACGCGTATATTGCCTGGGGAGAAGTCGAAAATTTTTCAGAAATTTTCAAATTTTCAAAATTTTTCCGGTACATTTTTCGTGAACCTGTGATTGGTCTTTTGGGATTTCATTGTTGTGGTTGTGTTTCTAGTTTAATTTTATTTGGAGAGAATACGAGTGATAAAAGGCAAGAGTGTGTGAGATTATTAGAGTGAAAAGAGCCGATTGTGTGATACACGAGAGTATACACGTGAGGTTGAGAGCTAGAAATTTGTTAGGTTTGTTTCATTTCATTGTTACATTTGTAGTTCTTTTCTTTGTCTAGTTAGTAATTATTTCATTCATTGAGTAAAAAAAAGGACGAAAAAAAAATCGTTCAAAAAAAAAAGAGTCGATCAAAAAAAAAGAGAATCGACATGTCTAACAAAAGTGCAGGTACCAAGGGAGCAGCAGCGGGATCGAGTGATGAGATGAACAATACTTTTGATCCTAAGAATACGGTGGAAGCCATTCAGCAACATCTCACGAAGTTGTTCAAGACCGAGATGGCGTCATTGAATGAGAGGCTAAACCAAGTAGAAAATTCAATACAGGAGCAATCTCAACAAGCTCCTCGAGAGAGCCATGGCGGAAGAGGTGGAAGAGGCGGACACGGAGTTCGGATAGAGGCTGGACGCTACGGCATGTAGAGAGACAACGGAATGACTACTATGACACTGAGATGGGCGATTCCGAGGAGGAAGACAGATATTCAACTGCTGGAGGTAGGAGACACGGGAGAGCAAGGAATCGAGAAGACGACGATCTCGGAAACATCAAAATGAATGTGCCTTCATTCCAAGGTAAAAATGATCCAGCTTTGTACCTTGAATGGGAGCGCAAGATTGAGATGATGTTCGATTGTCACAACTATTCTGAGCTGAAGAAAGTGAAGTTAGCAGCAGTGGAGTTTTCAGATTATGCCATAGTTTGGTGGGATCAGTTGACATCCAACAGGCGGCGTAATCAAGAACACCCAATAGAGACGTGGCGAGAGATGAAAGCAGTGATGAGGAAGAGATTCATACCAAGTTACTACTATCGAGAGCTATACAACAAGTTGCAAAACTTGAGACAAGGTACGAATAGTGTAGGTGACTACTACAAGGAGATGGAGGTCTCAATGATCCGAGCAAATGTGGAGGAAGATAGGGAGGCCATAATGGCTCTCTTTCTAGCCGGTTTGCATAGAGAGGTCCGAGAAGTGGTAGAGTTGCAGCACTATGTCGAGATGGAGGACATGGTACAAATGGCTATCAAAGTAGAGAACCAACTCAAGAGGAGGGGGAACAACAACCGAGTGAGTTCTTCCACATGGAAGTCGAACTCAAATTCTGACACAGCTCCATGGAAAGCTTCAAATTAAGGGAAGAAAGACGAGAAGCAACCGTTCACTAAGCCGAAGGTTGAGACGCCTACAGTGGCGGGATCAAGCAACCAAGATTCATCGGGTAACCGAAACCGAGACATTAAGTGCTTTAAATGTCAAGGTAGAGGACACATAGCTAATCAGTGCCCAAACCGATGTGTGATGATCCTAAAGGACAATGGTGAGATTGTGACGGATGAAGAAAAAGTTGATCCGGAGATGCCGGGTTTATCCGAGTCGAGTGGGGAGGAGGAGTACGCAGCGCCCAACGCTCTAATTTTGGTTGCACGCAAATCTCTTAGCTTGCACACCAAGAGCGTCGACGAGGAACAAAGGGAGAACATATTCCATACCCGATGCCACATCAAGGATAAGGTATGTAGTATGATTATTGATGGCGGTAGTTGTACTAACGTTGCAAGTGTTGTGATGGTGACAAAGTTAGGATTGCCGGTTCTCAAACATCCTAAGCCATACAAGCTGCAGTGGTTGAATGATAGTGGAGAAACCAAGGTGAATAAGCAAGTTCGAGTGCCATTTCGGATTGGCAAGTATGAAGATGAAGTGTTGTGTGACGTTGTGCCTATGCAAGCGGGACATATTTTGCTAGGACGTCCATGACAATTCGATAGGAGGGTGAAGCATGATGGCTTCACAAACAAGTACTCTTTCGTACTTAACAAGAAGACAGTGACACTAGCTCCTCTAACACCATCTCAAGTGTACGAGGACCAAGTGAAGCTATAAGAGGAGGCCGATACCATGAGGAAGAAAGGAAAAGAGGCCAACGTTGGAAAGGAGGTGGTCCAACATGCTTGTTTTGCAACAGCCAGTGATGTCAAATGGGCTGTGCAACTTGAGAAGCCAATGTACTTGATGATCCGCAGAGATGTGTTAATGAGTGCTAACCTATTTGATCCATCTTTGCCTAGTCCTATTGTGTCTCTTTTGCAGGAATTCAAGGATGTCTTTCCCGAAGAGATGCCACCGGATTTGCCACCAATTAGGGGAATCGAGCACCAAATTGATTTCGTGCCCGGCACCACATTGCCAAACCGACCGGCATATCGAAGCAACCCTGAGGAGACAAAAGAGCTAGAACGTCAAATACATGAGCTACTGAAGAAAGGCCAAGTGAGGGAGAGTCTGAGTCCATGCGCGAGTCTAGTTTTGCTCGTGCCGAAGAAGGATTCATCGCTACGGATGTATGTCGACTGCAGAGCCGTCAACAACATTACGGTAAAGTATCAACACCCCATTCCCCATTTAGATGATATGTTAGACGAATTACATGGTGCATGCATATTCTCTAAGATAGACTTAAGAAGTGGATATCACCAAATTCGTATCAAAGAAGGGGATGAGTGGAAAATGGCATTCATTACAAAACTAGGATTGTATGAGTGGTTAGTCATGCCGTTTGGGTTAACAAATGCTCCTAGTACATTTATGCGTCTTATGAACCATGTCTTACGTGCCTTTATAGGTAGATTTGTTGTGGTTTATTTTGATGACATATTAATCTATAGCAAGAATGAAGAGGATCATGTTGAGTATTTGAAATTTGTTTTACTTGCTTTGAGAAAAGAACAACTATATGCTAACTTGAAGAAATGCACCTTTTGCACGGATAAGGTTTTGTTTCTTGGTTTTGTTGTTAGTGCAGATGGAGTACAGGTGGACGAAGAGAAGGTTCGAGCCATCCAAGAGTGGCCGACGCCAACAAATGCGAGTGAGGTTCGAAGTTTCCATGGACTTGCGAGCTTCTATCGGCACTTTGTTCCACACTTTAGTAGTATCGCAGCACCCATGACCGAGGTGATCAAGAAGACTGTGGAATTTCATTGGGGAGAAGCACAAGAGAAAGCGTTTCAAACGCTCAAGGAGAAATTGACACATCCACCGGTACTATCTCTTCCAAACTTTTCTAAAACTTTTGAGATAGAATGTGATGCTTCTGGTGTTGGAATTGGTGCAGTGTTGATGCAAGAGAAACGGCCCATTTCCTACTTCAGTGAGAAGCTCGGCGGCGCCACTGCAAAATACCCGACATATGACAAGGAGTTGTATGCACTAGTTCGGGCATTGCACGTGGCAACACTATTTGTGGCCTAATGAATTTGTTATCCACACCGATCATGAGTCGTTGAAGCATTTGAAGGGGCAACACAAGTTGAACAAAAGACATGCCCGCTGGATGGAGTTTGTAGAGACGTTTCCATACGTCATCAAGTATAAGCAAGGAAAGGAGAATGTAGTAGCTGACGCACTATCAAGGAGGTACGCTTTACTTTCTACCTTAGATGCTAAGTTACTTGGTTTTGAGCATATTAAGAGTATGTATAGTGAGGATGGTGATTTTAAGGATATATATGTTGCATGTGAAGAATCTGGAGATGGGAAATTTTATAGGCATGATGGATATTTGTTTAGAGAAAATAGGTTGTGTGTGCCTAATTGTTCCATGCGTGAGCTTTTATTGTTGGAGTCACATGGTGGTGGTCTGATGGGACATTTTGGGGTAGCCAAGACTCTAGCTGCATTGAGGGATCATTTCTTTTGGCCTCATATGAAACGTGATGTGGAACGTGTGTGTGCTAAGTGTGTTACATGTAGACAAGCCAAATCTCGAGTCCAACCACATGGTTTATACATGCCTTTGCCTTTTTCTACATCACCTTGGATAGATATATCTATGGATTTTGTGTTAGGATTGCCTAGGAGTAAACGTGGTCATGATTCTATTTTTGTGGTTGTGGATAGATTCTCCAAGATGGCACATTTCATAGCATGCTCTAAAACAAATGATGCATCCTACATTGCTGATTTGTTCTTTAAGGAAGTTGTGCGTTTACATGGCATGCCCAAGACCATTATTTCTGATAGAGATGTTAAGTTCTTGAGTTATTTCTGGAAGACTTTGTGGTGTAAGTTAGGTACGAAGCTTTTGTTTTCTACTACTTGTCACCCACAGACTGATGGTCAAACGGAAGTAGTAAATAGGACTTTATCTACGTTGTTAAGGGCAATAATTAAAAAGAACATCAAAACTTGGGAGGAATGTTTGCCACATGCTGAATTTGCATATAATCGGTCTGTGCATTCTGCATCTCAGTTTTCTCCATTTGAAGTTGCATATGGATTTAATCCTTTAACTCCGTTGGATTTGATTCCTTTACCTGTTCATGAACATACTAACCTTGAAGGGGAAAAGAGAGCTGACTTTGTGAAACAGATACATGAGAAGGCTAGAGCAAACATAGAGAGGCGAACCGAGCAGTATGCCAATAAGGCCAACAAGGGGCGACGGAAGGTTGTGTTTGAGTCTGGTGAATGGGTTTGGCTACATATGCGTAAAGAGCGGCTCCCAGTTCAAAGGCGTTCTAAGTTGCTTCCTAGAGGCGATGGACCATTCCAAGTTGTGGAGCGCATCAGTGACAATGCATACAAGTTGGACTTGCCAGGTGAGTATAAAGTGAGTTCTTCATTTAATGTTGCTAACTTAAGTCCTTTTGATGTAAGTGACGAGCTGGATTTGAGGACAAATCCTCTTCAAGAGGAGGGGGATGATAAGACCCGAGCTGAGGAGATGTCCGACCCAATCAAAGTGCCAGAAGGACCGGTAACACGAGCAAGAGCTAAAAGGTTCAAGGAAAGCCTCAATGGGTTCATGCGAGAGATCTGGAACCAAGAGTTGGCTAAACGACCTGTAGAAGGAGAAGAACCCGATCCTAAGTGGAAGATAGTGATCTCGAGCTGCGGGCACGGACTACAGCACGAGTCAGGATGCGAGCACCCGGTCGCGCCGCTTGACGCGAGCTATAGCGCGGGTGCACACATGGGTGGAACCGGTCGCGCCACCAACGCTTCGGGCGATGAGACTGGCGCGTTCTACAGAGCGACCTGAGGCGCGAGTGAAGCCGGACGCGCCACAAACGCTACGCAGAATGAGACTGGCGTGACCTACAGCGCGAGTGGAGGCGCAATTGATCCCGTGTCGCGCCCATCTGGGCGTGTCCGGAATTGCGCGATTTTATGTTTTAATTTCCTAGTTTAAGTTGGATATTAATTTAGGGCTTAGTTAATTTTGGACCAACTATATAAGGCTTGTAACTCTTATTTTTTAGAACAACTTTGATATCATTAATTTTATTACGTGAGTTTTCACTTTTCTCTCTGAGAGAGTTATTCGAGTTTCACAACACAACGTGAGATTCATTCGACTTATCAAACGGATTCTCATCCCCGTTTGTGGCGTCATCACCCAATCCAATTTCGTGTTTCCAATTGATCGAGGGTCTCGGCTACATCGTGTTCGAGGTTTGATATCTTTGAGAGGCTAGGGTTTGGATCTTTCCATCCATTCCGTGGAATCTACTACAATCCTGAATAAAACATCTGCTGTCTTTGTCGTATGCCGGCGAGGATCGCATCAAAGGGGATCCATGTCACATTGATACTTTAGACTATATTTGAATTATTAAGCCTTTGCTTTCAATATCGTCTCAACCATTTAATCTTTTGTGAGTTTAGATAATTAAATTCATACTCTTAGATTTAGCAACTCTAAGTTTTACAAAGGGAATTCGTGATCCACGTTTGAGGGATCGTCGGAGACTCGCTATTCGAAGAGCAACTTAAAGAATTTGGCCTTGTGTACGTTCGAGATTCAAGGCAACTTTCTGGTTGTGATTCACATAAACAACATCACATCCACACCGCCGTTCGACGCCTTCCACCGTCATCAAATGTCCGTTCTAAGTGCAGCCCCTGTTCGAGTCAAGTTCGTGTTCGTCTCGTTCAATCCGTAAGTCCATTACAACTCTAACATATCCTATCTACTCTAGCCCTTCTTCACCCAAACCTCACGCCTAAAACACCTTCATCATCCTCGTTCATATACTCGTCCAAAACAACCCTTTATCCCTTGGATTTGTGTTATTTTGTGTGTCATTGTCTAGGTATTTTAGTTGAGTCTTAGTTGTCTAGATATCCATGTCACATTGATCCATGTCACATTGATACTTACCGACGTAGTTTCAATCCTTAGCTTCCGCGTATTTTGTGTCTCGTCGTGTCATTTAGCCCCGGGTCACATCATAAATTGGTATCAAGAGCGAGGTCGGTTTATATCGTTCGTGGTTCCATACTCGTTTATTTGTCCCGTTTATTTTGTTTGAGTTTTATCGAGTTGTAATTTAATTTCCGTATTGTTCATAGTTTTAAAAAAAAAAGAGAGAAAAGCTCGATCGTACAAAAAAAAGAGAAAACGATAAAAAAAAAAGCATCGGATAAAAAAAAAAGAGGTATATCCATTCTTTCGTTTTTGTGTTCTTAGGTGTCTTATTTTATTTTTGATTCATTCCTTCTAGAGTCTAGGCTAATTAAGGTATTTAGATTGTGTCACATAGATTGATACATATCCAAATTCCCTACTTACCTTATCTCTTTCTTCTTTCCTTATCCATTCTATTTCTTTCCTTGTTCTATCTAGATTTATTTTTGGATCTCCTAATCAATTTGAGACTTCATTAATTGATCTATTTCTTTCCTTTTCTTCCTCTACCACCTTCGACCAGCACCTATACTCCACTACACAAAATCGGCAGCCCCTCCCATACACATACTCAACCCGTATCTCATTCATACACACCAAATTCATCCATGTTCCGAGAGTAGCATTCCCGTCCTTCCTCAACACAAAGCTACCGATTTCGCTACCTCCATATACACGATTTTCACACATTCTGCACACATATATTGAGTGATACACGAGTGGTAAAATGAAGAGTGAAAACAAACGAGTGACGTGAAATTGTGAGGTCCTTCCTTGTTTTCTTTTACGTTTGTTCGTTTTGTAGGTATCATGAAGAAAGTTACCCGTTCCGAGTCATCCTTGACTCCGCCAGCCGATACTCCACCTTTGGACCCATCCCGAGATCCGTCCAAAGCCCCCATGGAGTCGACTTCAGATCCACCCGCACCGTGGGATCCTAAGCACTTTCAAAACACTTCCAGAGACAGCACCAGGCCCTGTCTAACAAACTTGATAGCTTAGTGCATGCCCTTGAACGCACTAAGGTTACACCGACCATTACTCAAGCAGTTCGAGGACCAGCTCGACACAACGAGCGCCAAAACGAGCCCGAGAAAGAGTACTTTGATGAAAACACTGAAGAATTCGACCGAGGCCGCCGCCAGAGACGTGGAAACAGTCATGATGACTATGGTCAAGACCGTATGCTCAATAACATCAAGATGAGCATCTCGGAGTTTGAAGGCCTTCACGATCCCGATGTCTATCTTGATTGGGAACGTAAGGTAGAGAAGATTTTTGACTGCAACGACTTTACAGAAGTCAAAAAGGTGCAGTTAGCTTGTTTGGAGTTCAGAGGCTATGCAACCACTTGGTGGGAGATGCAGCAAGAAAGGAGGCGCACAAATCGCAATCCGCCGATTGATACATGGGAAGAAATGAAGGCATTGATGCGAGGACGCTTCATACCAGTCCATTATGAGAAAGAGCTCGAAAAGAAGCTCAACTAGATCAAACAAGGCACCTGTTCGATTGAAGAATATCATAAAGAGTTGGAGACAGCCTTGAACCGAGTCGGGAAAGAGGAGACCTTAAATGCTACCATCATTAGGTACATTGAAGGCACGAATCCCGACATTGCATGTGAAGTCGAGTTGAAGGACTTCACTAGTGTAGAAAGGATGGTGCAGTACGCATCGATTGTGGAAAAGCAGTTGAGAGAAGGCCGCCGTCGATCCCATCATAGTGCAGCCGCCGTTCGTCCATCATGGAACAAAGGTACACATTCCACATCACCTTCTACATCTTCTTCTGAGTCTACACGACCCCGAGGTCAGCCCGGACCACCTGAACGGCGTTTCGACCGTTCTACACCACAGTCCAGCCGTAGTTCCGAGTCTACACCGATGTCGACCCCGAGGCCCCCATTCCAACGGCCCAATCAGCCCAATACAACGCCGAATGCAGCCCCTAATCGAGCTCGTGACATCGAGTGTCATAAATGCCAAGGTTGGGGCCATTTTCAGAATCAGTACCCGAACCGTCGTGTTTTGTTCATCAATGAAGAAAACGGGCTTGAATGAGCCAGTAAAGATGAAGAGGAGCCTCAGAATGTCGCCCCTAGTGCCGTCGAGTCACCTGAAGTCGACGAGGAAGAAGATGATGCCGAATTACCTCATGTCAGCTTAGTGTCTATTCGCAGTCTGAATATCAATCGTGAAGACGGAGAGCAATCGCAGCGTGAGAATATTTTCTACACTCGAGTTGCAATCAAAGATTAGACTTGTGCGATGATCATAGACAGTGGGAGTGTAATCAATGCAATCAGCCAATACGCTGTTGATAAACTCGCCCTCACCACAACAAAGCATCCAAAGCCTTACAAGCTGCAGTGGCTTACTGATCGAGGTTCCATCCGAGTTACAGGTCAGGTACACGTGTCATTTACTAAAGGTCATTATTCTAACACTGTTCTATGTGATATTATTCCTATGGAGGCAGCCTACATTCTTTTAGGAAGACCGTGGCAATTCGACAGAAAAGCGGTTCACGATGGTTTAGCCAACACCTACTCGATCATGAGGGACGGCCGAACCACTGTGCTTAAGCCACTCACTCTTAAAGCTGTTGCAGAGGATCAAGAAAGGATGCAAGAGAGATTTAAGCAAGAACGGGCAAAACAAGCAGCAGTCGCTGACCGGACCGCCGCCGTGAATGGCCAAGCTTCGGCGAATGTTCACCGCCGAGTTCTTCTACACACTCGGCCAATACAGCCCCATTAAGGCCCCCCAATGATGCCTTAGTTCGTGGCAAATCATCCGGATCAGCCCCTACAGTTGAACAAAATCGGTCTTTGTTCATCTCAGTTAAAGGCGTAGAGAAAGCACTGAAAGCAGGTTTACCTTTCGTTCTTTTATCTTATAAGGATAGTGCTACTAATAGTGTTTCTTTGCCTTGTGATGTGCAGCCCCTTATGGAGGAGTTCGCGGACGTATTCCTGGAAGAGATTCCAAGTGGATTACCTCCAGTTTGTGGGATCGAGCACCAGATCGACTTCGTGCCCGGCGCCGTCCTGCCCAACCGACCGGCGTACCGAATGTCCCTCGAGGAGACGAAGGAGATCGACCGTCAAGTGAAGGAGTTGTTGGAGAAGAAGCAAATCCGAGAGTCGATGAGCCCTTGTGCAGTTCCAGTCATCCTAGTGCCAAAGAAGAACAAAGAAATGGAGGATGTGCATGGATTGCCGCGCCATCAACAAAATCACGGTTAAGTACAGATTTCCTATCCCTAGACTTGATGATATGCTAGATTAATTAAGTGGTTCTAATGTGTTTTCTAAGATAGATTTAAGATCTGGTTATTTTCAAGTTAGAATGCATGAAGGGGATGAATGGAAAACTGCGTTTAAAACAAAGCATGGTCTATATGAGTGGTTAGTTATGCCTTTTGGTCTCACTAATGCACCGAGCATGTTTATGAGGTTGATGAACCATGTTTTGCGTGATGGGATTGGTAAATTCGTGGTTGTTTACTTTGATGATATTCTGATTTACAGTCACAGTGCACAGGTGCACCTAGAGCACCTTAGGCGTGTTTTTATGCTTTTGCGTGATGCAAAGTTGTATGGAAATTTGTCTAAGTGCTTTTTTTGCATAGATGAAGTCATTTTTCTAGGCTTTGTCGTCAGTTCACGAGGTATTGAGGTAGACCGTTCCAAAATCAAAGCAATTGAGGAATGGCCAACCCCGAAAAACGCCTCTGAGGTTCGATCATTCCATGGTTTAGCTGGGTTTTACCATCGTTTTGTACGGGATTTCTCTAGTATAGCCGCCCCTCTTACTGAGCTAAGTAAGATGGATCGGAAATTTGAGTGGGGTAAACAACAAGAGCATGCATTTAATACTTTGAAATCTTTGTTATGTTCTGCTCCTGTTCTTCATTTATCTGATTTTACTAAGACTTTTGAGATCGAGTGTGATGCTTCGGGCATAGGTATTGGTGCAGTTTTGATGCAGGATCGCTGGCCCATTGCCTACTTCAGTGAAAAGCTAAGTGGCGCCAGTTTGAGGTATTCCACGTACGACAAAGTGCTCTATGCTTTGAAGCGTGCATTGGATACATGACAGCACTATCTTTAGCCCAAGGAGTTCGTGATTCACACGGATCATGAGAGTTTAAAGCACCTCAAAGGACAGCAAAATTTGAACAAGAGACATGCAAGATGGGTGGAATTCATCGAGTCCTTTCCTTATGTGATCAAGTACAAGAAAGACGAGGAAAACGTCGTCGCGGACGCGTTATCTCGAAGGTATGCACTTCTGAACTTAATGCATGCTAAGATACTTGGTTTTGAGTCCATTAAGTCATTGTATGTTGATGACGCCTATTTCAGCCCCATTTATGCTTCATGCGTGTCAAAATCTCGTGCCATTGATGGATATTATGTGCATGATGGGTTTTTTGTTTAAGGAGTCTAAGTTATGCATTCTTGTTTGTTCTATGCGTGAGCTACTTGTGTTAGAATCGCATGTGGGAGGTTTGATGGGTCACTTTGGTGTGCATAAAATATTGAACTTGCTGCATGAACACTTCTTTTGGCCGCATATGCGTAGGGATGTAGAGAATGTGTGTAGTCATTGCATTACTTGTCGTCAAGCCAAGTCCACTTCACACCCGTTTGGATTGTACACACCGTTACCCGCCCCATCAGCCTCTTGGATCGACATATCTATGAATTTCATCTTGGGATTGCCTAGGTCTAGGTCGGGTAAAGATTCGGTGTTTGTTGTTGTTGATCGGTTCTCCAAAATGGCTCATTTCATTGCATGTAGGATAACTGATGATGCTGTTCACATAGCCAATTTGTTCTTTGTGCATGTTGTTAGATTGCATGGAATTCCTCGTACTATTATTAGTGATAGGGATTCTAAGTTTCTAGGACATTTTTGGCGTGTTTTGTGGGGAAAATTAGGTACTAAGTTATTATTTTCTACTGCATGTCATCCACAAACCGATGGTCAAACTGAGGTTGTGAATCGTACTTTAGGAGCTTTACTTAGGTCTCTAATTAAGAACAATTTGAAGTCATGGGAAGAATGTTTACCATATGCTGAATTTGCCTATAATCGTGTTATTCATTCTTCTACTAACATGTCTCCATTTGAGGTAGTTTATGGATTTAATCCACTAACTCCAACTGATTTGATTCCTTTACCCGTTGAGCATCTAATGAGTGTTAAAGGTATGAAGAGAGCTGATTTCATTCGAGAGATGCATGAGAAGCTTCGTGCCCGGATCGAGCACAAAGGCGCTCAAACCGCCGCCGCACGCAATACGAGGCGCAAACGTGTTACTTTCCAGTCCGGAGATCGTGTTTAGATTCATCTAAGTCCAGGCCAGTTCTCTAACTTGAGGAAGTCCAAGTTGTCGCCCCGTGGAGATGGCCCATTCACTGTTTTGAGCCGTGTTAATGATAATGCATACCGCATTGATCTCCCTGGTGAGTACAAGTGTTCTTCTACATTTAATGTTGCTAATTTGTCTCCTTTTTCTACAGATGAATTCGACCATGATGAGGATCCAAATTCGAGGTTGAATTCTCTTCAGCAGGGGGGGAATGATGAGGACATCCATAGCAATGAGGAAATCAATGAAGAGCTGCAATTCAAAGGACCCGTCACAAGACTACGAGCTAAGAAGTTGCAAGATTATTTGCAAGCCACAATTTGCAAGAAGCTCGAACTTGAAGATGGCGTGCAAGGAAGCATGGAGATGATGACCTTGTTGAAGATGGAAGATAGAGATCAAGACTTGGAGTACAATGCATGAAGATGTGCACGTGTGCATGTGGACGTGCATGTGTGCGTGTTGATTGAAGCCCACGGCCAAGTTGAAGAAGCCCAAAGATTTCGGCCCTTAATGATCCAATTAAGGGGATTGATTTATTAGACTATAGTATTTTATTTATTTTAGTCTATAGTTTAATTCAGTTTATTTAATTATTTTGGATGATATTTTTGGTTATTTGAAGTCATAGTTTGACTAGGATTTTAGATAAGGTAATATCTACAAGTTCTACCTTAAATAGAATTCTAGTTTATGAAGTTTCCTAGTTCTAGTCTAGTTTGTTTTGGCCTTGAAATTTTCGGCCCTTTTGATATTATTTTCGATCCACCTATTGTTATAAATAGGGGATCCATGTCACATTGATATTTTAGACTATATATTTGAATTATTAAGCATTTGCTTTCAATATCGTCTCAACCATTTAATCTTTTGTGAGTTTAGATATCAAAATTCATACTCTTAGATTTAGCAACTCTAAGTTTTACAAAGGGAATTCGCCGTCCACGTTCGAGGGATCGTCGGAGACTCGCTATTCGAAGAGCAACTTAAAGAATTTGGCCTTGTGTACGTTTGAGATTCAAGGCAACTTTCGGGTTGTGATTCACATCAACAACATCACATCCACACCGCCGTTCGACGCCTTCCACCGTCATCAAACGTCCGTTCCAAGTGCAGCCCCTGTTCGAGTCAAGTTCGTGTTCGTCTCGTTCAATCCGTAAGTCCATTACAACTCTAACATATCCTATCTACTCTAGCCCTTCTTCACCCAAACCTCACGCCTAAAATACCATCATCATCCTCGTTCATATACTCGTCCAAAACAGCCCTTTATCCCTTTGGATTCGTGTTATTTTGTGTGTCATTGTATAGGTATTTTAGTTGAGTCTTAGTCGTCTAGATATTCGAGTATAGATCCCTTACTTACCGACGTAGTTTCAATCCTTAGCTTCCGCGTATTTTGTGTCTCATCGTGTCATTTAACCCCGGGTCACATCAACCGTTCGAGTCAAATTCATCTTCGTCTCGTTCAATCCGTAAGTCCATTACAACTCTATCATACCCTATCTACTCTCGCCCTTCTAAACCTAATCTCCTTCATCGATTCACCATCATCATTACCCTTATCAGAGCCGTCCAAAACAGCCCTCTCCTTGTTTGGATTTGTGTTATTTTGTGTGTCATTGTCTAGGTATTTTAGTTGAGTCTTAGCCGTCTAGATAATCAAGTATAGATCCCTTACTTTACCGACGTAGTTTCAATCCTTAGCTTCCGCGTATTTTGTGTCTCATCGTGCCATTTAGTCCCGGGTCACATCATTAAGGGTGATGTTAGTTATTTGTGAATTTATTTTGACAAGGATTCCATCCTTGATGACAACAAAAAATCAATATTTTTAGCTTTTTTTAACATAAGCTCGATTACGTCGATTACGTTCGCGAACGGGCTCGATTATATTCGAATTCAAACTATTCGTGAACTTAGCGAGCCGAATACCCTTAGGTTCGAGTTCGGCTTGTTTATTTTGTCGAGCTCAAAAAAAAATTCGAGTTTGATTCGTTTATTAAATAATCGAGTTTTGATCGAGCTTTTTTCGAATCGATTGCCGAGTATATCACGAACTATTTAGTTCATTTACAGCCCTACCAAAAGACAGAACATAACCGTGAAAATTCAAGAAAACAACAGCATATATATTCCATATATTTTATCGAGTACAATTTAGAATTTATTTAGAAATAACAAGCAACCGATATATCATATTGAAGCATAACATAGATAATGAAGATCAAGTTTCAATTGAGTTCTGATTGAATGAGGTCCTTGAATACCTCCATTTCTTCAGCAGGCAGCCTTACAGAAATAACCAGGTCTCTGCTGTGCTTCCCTTGAGAAAGGGAGACGACGTGGTTGTCAACAAGGGAGGCGGGGGCAACCTGCTCTGCCCCTCCCCACCCAAAATCAGCTTCATAGAATGGAAGCCTACTCCACTTTGTGATCCACAGTGTGTTTTCCTGCTCCAGGGGCTTTCTTGTCACTTCATGGAAGTCGATTGCTGATCTGATGTAGTCTTCTGTCACTGCTTTGATGGCATCACGAACTATCCCGACCGCGTAAGAGAAGGGATGGCTCGTGAGCTCTTCGGCTCTTGATCGAGCACATGACCACACAATGCCATTGCCAAAGTAGCCCGGGGGCAGGGGTGGTTGGAGCTTGGGGCGGCCGTCGACTGCCGTGAGAATTTGGGTGGTCTTTTCTGGGCTAACTCTTGTGGCCTTGGTCCAGCAAATCCAGACCAATGCAGATATCAGTTCGAAGTCCGTGGGAGCTCGTGAGACGAGCTTATTATTATTATTATTATTATTATTATGGAGAGCTAGTTTTTTGAGTTGGGAAAGCTTTGCTGGAGTGAAGCAGAATGAGTTGTTTAGCATGATTTTATGCTGTTTTTGGATGAGTGAGGGAATGAGTGGGCTCTTGGATTTTGAATATTCAGGGTGAGGGATTTGGGTTATTTGTGGAGATTGATTTGGAGAGAAGATTGATTTGTCTAGATTAGGAGTGGAGAGAGGATTGATTTGTGGAGATTGATTTGGCAAGCTTCTTTTGGCAACTATGCTCCAATTCATTAAGAAATCTGAAAACCCTCGACCGTCGATTAGGACGTGGTTGAATCCTACTCCTAGGATTATGCCTCCACACTTGAATGTAGTCACCTGGCGAACGTACGTGTACATTTATGATATCATCATATGTATTAATTAATTAATTAAAGTGTTAGTGACATAATTAATAAATTTTTGGGTAAAGTTCAAATCCTAACAATTTCCTTAATGAACTTTTAAATTTTTATAGCGTTGATATATATTACTGATGTGAAGGCAAAAAATTTACAATGCTGTTGCATAGATTAATACTTTTGCATAAGACAAAATAAAATAAAATAATTATCAAATAAATCATGACCTTTGGTCTATTTTGCAATTTCAACGTCACTTTTTAAAATATTTTGATGATACCATATGCATCACCTTTCGATTTATAACAATTTCAACATCCCTAATTTTTTAAGCAAAACTTGTCATGAAAACAACCTAATTTTACTGTTGAAATTATGTCTTTTTTGCAAGAAAAAATTGAGGATGTTGAAACGTTTTAAAAATAGTGTCAAAATTACAGAAAAGGTCAAATATCTTGATTTATTTAGTAATTAACATGAAAAAATAATATAAAAAACATAAATAAATTGGGAAAATACATATTAGAAATGGAAATAGAAAAATGTATTAAATGAGGAAAGATTCATATATCGTAAAAATAATCATTAATTGTCCAAAAATATGATATGATGAATATTTAAAATCCAGATGGAAGCAATTTTAATAATAAGATCAGAAATATTATCCAAGTTGCAAATTCAAAATATATAATGATGATGAAGATGATGTTAAAATTAAAATTTCGTATTATAAATGAATATTTTATCGAAGTTATTCCGTATTATAATTAAATGCCAACTTTATGAACATTGGAAAAATTAACCAGATTTCAATAAAATAAGAAATTAAAACAAACCTGCACGGATAGGGGTGGTACATCCAAGATGGTGTGATAAGGGGTATGGTTGGAATAAACAAAGTTTTTCAACTTGTCATCAATCAAGGCAATATCTCCCACCGCCGCCGCCATTTCCTCATCGGAAAGAGCCTCAACAAACGGCACGCCGCCGTCTCCTCCGCCGCAATCCACCAACATCCTCCCATCCCAGCTGACATCCACCCCACCAACTAAGGGATAGTACATTTCCAACGCTTTGCCTAACGACTGCTTTAAAACTTGAGCAACATCAACATTAATGTCACTGCTGTTTTTCTTGAATGCAAACACAATCTCAATGGGATAAGGAAATGTCTGATCCAAGTTTGACAGCATGTACAATCCCCTTGGAGGTGGATTTTTCCCATTGGGAGAGATGAACTCGACGTCGAATTCCCTCAGAAATCTATCTTCTGCTCCATTTGTGGATCCCATTTAATTTCCTGTCATGAATGACAAGATCATGCAATTATATATACTAAAGATCTTCATCTGTGAAAACGAAATTAACTATATACATGGACTATTTTATAATGTTCTCGTGTTTCATTCTATCGATACACATTAATTATGAGTACAGTATGATATTTGACTCTATATGTCATGAAAAATGTGTAATTTAGTAGTAGAAAAAAATTCCAAGCTCAAATTTCACTCGAACTCAAACCAGATTTCAATCTTGGAGCTCGACTCAGTTCAATTAATTTTTTTTTTATTAAATTTCTTAAATTTATCTCCCATTAGAAAAACTTAAAATTAAATTATGTACAGGTAACTTCTTGAGTAAATGCTAGATGTAACTATATGCTGATCGATGTGTAAACATAGTGTGCATTGTGCAAGTAATAAGCATTTATGAAATGAAAATTTGATTGAAAAAAAAAAGTACCTGAAATTGGAGAGATAACAGGACTATAATCTTTTCAATTTTTAGATTTTGTGATATTGTGATGTGTATAGTTTCTAGTTTTGGTGCATATAAAGAGAGAGAGAGAGAGAGAGAGAGAGAGAGAGAGAGAGAGAGAGAGAGAGAGAGAGAGAGATTTCCTACTTGTTGGGACTAAACTCCTGTCTATTTTTAGGCTTTGAGTGATAATGTCATGTGTAGTTTCTAGTTTTGGTGCATATATATTGACAGAGATAGAGAGGATTTCCTACTTGTTCTAATTGGGAGTAAACTCCTTTCTATTTTTAGGTTTTGTGCACGTGTGGATGTCTAGAATATCTTTCTTATACATAAATATCTTTATTTTTTTAATTAATAATTTGAGTTTATAATATTTTTTATTTAGTTAAATTTTTTTTTTTAACAATATTTTTCGCTCAATTAAACACATAAACTATTTAAGAATAAACATTAGCTAGCTCTAAACTATTCAAAAAGAATCAAATTGATACTTCACTAACGCTTGTCTTAGTTTTCATGTTATTATTATTTGGGTACTTCAAATTCTATAAAGAAGTAAACAAATTGCCTTATTAATAAGATAATCTATTGATTAATTGGTAAATCTCATGAAAGTAAATTATTTTATCCAGATAAAATTACTTGGATAGTAAGTTGCTTATTTGATTTCATGTTCATAATTTATGGATGGTAGTGAATTTGGTAGTTGAAAATGAAGATTTGATCATGTAGTTGAAAATGAAGACATATTCCTTATATAGATTTAGTGTGTATAGAATAGTTGATAGTAATAATACTTCAGATTAATAAACAATGGTTCATTAAACAAATTTATATTGCTCTTCATATAATTTAGAGAATAAAATTAACTAGCAATAATTCTCGATATTGTACTCAGCGTAAGACATTTTATATAAAGGTTATTGTTTTTCTTATCTCTGTCTCCATCGAGATCAACAGATGAAAATGTAAGTGATGATATATCTAAATTGAAATATTTGATGATTTAAGTAAATGAAGAAACCGGCTAATGACTACTAATATGAAATGAATTCACAATGACAAATACTTACATGCACAAGGTGCATATAAGGCTTATTTCGGATGAGCGGGTCAAAATTCGCGGGTCAACCCGTAAAAAAAAAATTCCGGTAAAATCAGTATCAACATTAACATTAAAAAGTATCACTTGTATCATTAGATATATAGTAAGGGGTCTGCCACTTATTTTAGGGGTTTTTAAGTTGTTTTTAGGGATTTATTTTGTGTGTTTTAGCGTTTTTTAGGGGTGCTTTTAGGGGTTTATTTTGTGTTTTTTAGGGGGTGTTTTTAGGATTTTTAATTGTGTTTTTAGGGTTTTTGGGAGTTTTTTTTAGGGTTTTACTTTGTTTTTTTAGGGGTTTTTGGGGGGTGTTTTTAGGGTTTTATTTTGTGTTATTTTAGAATTTATTAATTTCATTTTAGAGTATAAATTTATATTTATTTCAAACAAATTATATTAATTTGATTTAATTTTAGGATTCACTAATTTTATTTTATGGTATAAATTTTATTGGGAAAAATAAAAAAAATAAATTGCTGAGATGTCAATCCAAGTCCCACATCGGAAATATATCCAATGGTTGGCTTGGATATAAGGAGTTCACCTACCCCATTAGTAAGAGGCCTTTTGAGAGATGCCCAAAGTGAAAACCGTGCGGGATTGGCCCAAAGCGGACAATATCGTACTAATGTGGGGGAAAGGTGAACTCGAGGCCCACTAGTCGGTGAACGGGTACCCAACATTGATATCAGAACCCAGTTCGGTCTGGGATAGTGGGCCACGATGGTGTGGGAGTTTGCCTCAAATGTGACCTCCGGTTGTCTTTGTGACTGTGTACCGTTGGAAGGGATGTGTTCCTTGGTTTTAGGGGATGATTGTTGGGATGTCAATCCAAGTCCCACATCGGAAATATATCCAAGGGTTGGCTTGGATATAGGGAGTTTACCTACCCCATTAGTAAGAAGCCTTTTGGGAGATGTCCAAAGTGAAAACCGTGCAGGCTTGGCCCAAAGCGGACAATATCGTACAAAGCGGACAATATTGTACTAATGTGGGGGAAATGTGTACTCGAGGCCCACTAGTCGGTGAACGGGTACCCAACACAAATAAAATCGAAAAAAAATAAAAAAAATCACCAGAAAAACAAAACAAAAAAAAAACTGACAGACGCGTGGGAAGCGCGTGGACGCGTGCGTGGCTGCCACACGCCTGTCGGATATAGTATTATGATACATGTGTATTGTGTACATAAGTGCTTCTCATTCACAGTAAAAAATTATAAGCGGACTCAGCCGTTTTTAACATCTAAATTATTTAATTACTGAGATTTAGCGAAAATTAATAAAGACAAGTTAAATAAGAAATAGTGTTAAGAATTTAACTTTGAAAACAAAAAAATCATTAAAATATTGTTATAATCCTCCCTATCGTTTTGGGAATTGTGTACCGCATTAAAAGGATTATGGGGGAAGCGTGTCCCGAATTAAATGAGTATGGACACAAAATAATTTATTTATTTTTATTGGGTCAAATAAAGTAATGATAGTGTGGAAAAAAATCTTCAAACTAGATGATCTATAAAATTGATCGGCAGCAAATATCTTAAATAAATTAAAAAAAATATATAAATAAAAGGTTGAAATAAAGAACACGCAAATACTTGAAAATAAAGTAAAAATGCACACCTAACTATAGCTCGAGATCCATCACACCACGTAATATATTATCACCCCTAAACTATCATAAAATGTGCAATAAAACAACTCTATTAATTAAACTTGTTAGTTTTAACGTTTATAATTAATAAACGTGTAAAATTGAACGGTACAATTCAAGGTTCAATTATGAGAAAACATAATATAAGTATTTGTCATCAGGGGCGGATTCAGGATTCGAGAGTGGGGTGGGCTGAAAAATAAATTTTATACATAGCAAAATATATTAAAGTTTAAATAAATTGTGCTCTACGAGACTTTAGTACATAAAATTCATCAATAACTGAATCTATATCTATATCTTTAACAAAATCCCTCTCAATATAAAGCATTAATGAATCTTCAAGCAAATCATCTCCCATCTTGTTACAAAGTGCCGTCTTCACATGCTTCATTGCGGAAAATGCTCGTTCAGTTGTAGCCGTAGAAACAGGCAACGTCAGAACTAGATGAATTAGTCTAGTTAACATAACATAAACCAACGACCTTCCACTCTTACTAAGTAGTTGACTCAATTCAACAAGTGTAGAAACTTGAAACTCTTGTAGCACCATTACATCATGCTTATAATGCCTTAACTCATACGCTAATGAAACAAGGTCCTGATCAGAGAAATCTTCAGCATAGAATTTTCTCGCAAGCTTGCAAATATTATCACTGTTGAATGATTCGAATGAATTTTTAGGATCTAAGGCCACACTAAGATGAAGCAATTCAACAGAGACATCATTAAATCTTGTATTCAACTCCATCAAGATGCAATCAATTGTTGCATTGAAAACATCAAAGTGATAATGATGTTCAATTGTAGTTTGCCCACGAGAACGACCAACCTTATATGGAGAATCCAAATTAGGGACATCAATATCATTCTTCAAGCGAAAATCATTGACTTCTTCAAGAAAATTTTCCCAACCACTTTCTCTCAATTCTTGAAGAAGAGTCTTCGTAGTAGAGACAAACGCAACAGCTCTCAAAATATCTTGAATTTTTCTTTGAAGAATTTGGCAAAGAGAATCAGTAACTCTCATAATCCTATGCATTAGGTGTAGAGTGAATACAAATTCAAAGCTTGCCATATTTTTGTAAACCCCCTGAACTTCAGCCCTAGCTCTTCCGTTTTGATAGTGTTCAATAATACATTCAAATACCTTGCAAGTTACAGCATACATATCTATCAAGCTTCTCACGGAGTTGTAGTGTGAACTCCAACGAGTAGCTCCAGCCCACTGCAAATTACCAATTTGATTGGCACCGCGTCCTGAATCACGCTCATCTGCAATCAATAATTTATGAATTTCAAGTCTTTGAGCAACATGCAATTGTGATACGCGCTTTGGTGAAGAAGTTATGATATTGACAACATTATCCAAGTGAGAAATGAATTCCCAAACAACACTGACGTCCTTAGCTGCAGAAACTAATGCAAGTTGTAGACGGTGAGCAAAACAATGAATATAATAGGCATGTGGACAATCTCTAAGAAATAATGCCTGAAGCCCATTCCATGAACCACGCATATTACTAGCACCATCATACCCTTGACCTCTCATTTTCTCAATCAGAAGATCATGATGAGAAAGGACATTGCATATCTCTTTTTTCAAAGTTAGTGAAGTGGTGTCAACAACACTTTTAATCGCAAAAAACCTCTCAGTCAAAATTCCATGATCATTTACAAATCTCAAGATAATTGCCATTTGCTCTTGCTTGGAGACATCTTGTGCTTCATCAACAAGAATAAAAAAATATTTAGCTCCAACTTCTTCACGGATCATTTGACGTACTCTATTGGCCATAATATTCAAAATCTCCTTTTGAATTTTCGGAGCAATTTTTCGGAGCATTATCAAGAACAACTTCACCCACTTCCTTATTCATATTTGCAAAAGCCTTCACCAATTCAATAAAGTTTCCACGGTTGGATGAAGATGAAGATTCATCATGACCTCTAAAAGCACAACCTTGAAGTGCAAGCCAACGAAGGCTTGTGATTGAGGTCTTTAATCGCAGATGATTTCTCTCCTTTTCAGTTCTTGTCTGAGAATGCATAACTTTGTCTATGTGCCCACATGGTCTCATCAAGTCTTCTGCACGTCTTAGGCACATAGTATGTGGTGATGTAGCTGCACAACCAATATGGGTAAGAAATGCACATTTATGTCCTTGGTTTATCCTTTTCCAATTGTCAAAGCCTTCATTGACTAATGCCGAAGAACCAGACATGTTAACATCACTTGTGAAAAGAAAACAATAAAAACAATAGGCCTTATTTGTGAAAGGCGAATACTCCAACCAATGAAACTTGTCAAACCATTTCTTCTGAAAACTACGATTCTGATTGCCAAACTGTGTACCGGGATATACTTCCAGCTTCGGTTGATAAGGCCCAACTTTAAGATATGCACAGCTTATCTCATCTCGCACATTAACAGAATATTCGCACACTTGCTTTCTTTTTCCCGGATCACGCTCAATAGATGGAACTGGATTTTGTTCTATAGGTGTTGAAGGAGATTGATGAGTTTGATTTTGGGTGGCCATAGTTGAAGGTTCCGAGCTACCTTCATTATCTTGAGTCTCTTGACGATCACGTTTCTTAAAAAAAGATGATATGAGTCTTTTTCCTTTCTTTGCAATTGGTTGTTGCTCCATATCATTCAAATGGCTAGAGAGTACTGCAAGTCTGCAAAGGTAACCAAAAATAAGAATTTTATGACATTTGCTTTTTAGTATTTTGAACAAAGTATAAAAGCAGAACAATAAAACAATTGGGAATATTAATTCAAACTTAACCATTATAGCACGGTTTTGTTTTTTCTTAATAAATAGGTGTGCTGTGTGCAGCAGGTGAAGTTTGAGACAAGATTTCAATGTTCCATAAATCAACAGCAATTAAACCGCAATTGAAACTAAAATAAACTCTGCGCTACTTCAGGAAATTAAAATACTAGACATTCATGTACTGTAAGTATGCCTTAGGACTTGCAGCATCCAGCATTTAGAAGTTCACTCTGAATCATATTTTTGGGCTTTTGACCTTTTCAAATCCCCAAAACTAGGCCAATCTAATTCTTCTTCATTTTGAACTCACACTAAACGAAGGGTGAAAGAGAACAGTAAAACTATCAAAACTATTAAGCATCACAATTTCAACCAACAAATTTAAATATTCTCAGCCCTAATTATTTTTGTCTAAATTCTAACAGTTTGCTCCCAAATCCCAATGAAATTGAAAACGAGGATGAGAAGATTACTCAATAGCCAAATTATTCAATTAGCACATAAACACACACGCACAATTAACAACATCAAGAACAATTACTTTCTCGGACAATTTCTAAAATTTGCACAGAAATTACCCGCTCCAAATCGCCAGCCACAACAGGAAATTTCTTCAGTATAAACCTAAGCATGCTCTCCAGACTTTCCGAGCTTCTTCAGTTCTTCTCATCTGTTTGATTTAGATACAAAGACGTAAAATCTTCAAATTGGGGGAAAACAGGTAAAATTGGGTTGGGCTAATTTTTTTTAATTTTTGGGCTGGGCTAATATTGGGTTGGGCTTAAATATAACATATAGGTAGTAAAAAAAATTTTGGGCTTGCACTGGGCTGGAGCCGAGTGCAGCCCATACATAAATCCGCCCCTATTTGTCATAATGTTATAGTTTTATGTTCCTAAATATGTTCTTGACAGATTTGGAAACAATAAATCAACACGAGAATGAATTAGTAATACAGTTATGTTTATTAATCTACTCTTGGCGGCCTTCGTACTCAATCTTGAAGAATAGTTCATTACTTCATAAAATATATTTAACATACTTAAACATACAAGACTTCCTCTTTATGTCCCTCTTTCTTCTTCACGAACTGTTTGATGAACTAAATTGTGAGATCTCATCCCAACTATGTTAGCTAGCCTACGTACCCTAACTAGCCCACGTATTCACTTATGATCCCTCCCGAGATCACGTACAATTTAGCACCCAATAAATTCTAATTAAAGTGTTTGGTGATAAAACACTAATTATGCTAGACTATCATGTTGAACAGTTCAAGAAACAACTCTAGCTAATATTTCTGCACTCTCAACAACTCACGAAAAATACATTAATAAAATCCATGAAACTACATCTTAAGTTACGTCTTTTTATATTGCACATAGAAGTCTTCTTATAGGCCTTGCAATCTGAAAAGAAAACTATGGCGAAGTTTTCATTGTGGATCGTCATGTCCTAATTGTCATAAATATTCCCTTGTTTGAATAAAGATTTACCATATTTAATTGATGGTGAATATTCAGCGCAATCATTTCAAAGGGTAGGCAGCAAGACTTTCTTTCTTAATCAAAATCGAGCAATCAAACAAATCAGTACATAGAAGGAAATTCCCTAAAATTCAAGGGTGGAACACTACCCAAAACACACGCGTCTGGGAACACTCGTCAATTTCTTCCAGCATATCAACACTTGTTTCTCGAACAATTCCATGAACAAACATATTGCCATAAATATATGTCAACAAATGTGTGTCTACAAACAGCACTAACAAATTATATTGTCTACAGTTTGACTATCAAATAATTTGAGGCCACAGTCGTGTTTCATGTAGTACACGTTTTAGAGTTTTAAATTCCTCCTTTAATTTTTAATATTCGATGTCAAATCGACTGAAATTTTCATACTAACTCAGGAAAACCTTGTTGGCGCGCGTCGACAGACACTCAATTGTCAAATCAAGGGTATTTTGAAAAGCCAAGAACAAGAGCCTTCCAACCATTCTCATATTGTGAGATCACTATCGGTATCATTCGGTATTAGGCCAAAAAAGCTTTTCACATTTAATTAATATGAATTACTAGCTAGCGATGTTACTAATTAAGCATTAATTACTAAGGGTGTTACTGAAAATTGTTAGTGGGGTGTTTAGTTACACCATTTTCAAAATTTGGATGATCAAACAAGCTTGACGAAACAAAACATTCAGTCTTTCAGTGAAACTGAGAATATAATTGAGTTGTGTTTGTAGCTTACTTATGTCAATTAACACTTCGATTCAAGTATTCATGTTCTTTTATGTACAATGCGCCAACTATTTTCATAGATATATTGTAAAAGAAATCGTCAATCACTTTGGAAGATTTTTCCAAATCGTCGACCACTCTGGAACAATCTTCTTCACAATCTCATTTTTTCCTCTCTAAATTTCACCACCAACGAGCCATCATCGACCTTTGAAAATTCAAGAGAATAAATAGAAAATCATTCCATAACCCATCAACCGCTCTAGGAGATTTTTGAAAATTTTTGCAAAAGTTCTTCGTATATACTTTCAGATCTAATTATTAATATTGTTAGAATGTTTGGTTTTGAAATTAAATTTGGGGAAAAATTGAGTGGAAGAATTTTCAAAACATAATAGACATGTTTTGACATTAAAGATACTTAAAAATCATCCCTAATATAGTTCATTTATGAAAATCTGGAAAAAAATTATGTATTTTTGTAACCTTCAAAAAACTAAAAAGGTGAAGTTCTTAACTGCGCACATTGAAACCTGCGCATCGACCCTAGCACGTAGTTACCAATGCGCAGTCGATGCGCTTGTGCCGATGTTTGTCGATGTTCTGTCGATATTTATTGTTGTGCGCATGCCCTATGCGTGCGCTCATCACGCGCGCACTCGAGATCAAATTGTTAGCTGATGTCTATCGATGTTTGTTGTTGTATGCGGAGCCATCATGTGGCCAAATTATAATCCAGTCGATGTCCTGTCGATCTCTATCGGTGTTTGTTGTTGTGTGCGTGCGCATGCCTTATGTGCTCACGCTTTGCGCCCGCATGCACGCACCCTTAGCCAAATTATCAGTGGATGTTCTACCGAGGTTTGGTGATTGTCAGCCGATATTATGCCAATGTCTGCTGAAGTTATGTCGATGTTTATTGTTGTACATGTGCGCGCCTTATGCACGCCGGGTCTTGAGCGCAGTTAAGAACATTTCAACGTGTAGTTTAAGAAAAAAATTGCGCACATGCCTTGTATGAGCATACTTTATGCCCACACACGCAAACTTAAGTCCAAATTGTCAGTTGTTGTTCTGCCGATACTCGAAAATTATCAGTCATGTTTGTTGTTGCATGCGCCCGGGGTCTTGAGTGCAGTTAAGAACAATTCAGTACGCAGTTAGGAAGAAAATCGTGCGCATGCTTTGTGACGCTTTGTGCCCACACGCGCACCACTGAAGCCAAATTGTCAGTTGTTGCTCTACCGATGCTCGAAAATTATCAACCGATATTATGCCAATGTCTGCCGATGTTTGTTGTTGTATGCACGCACGGCTTGTGCGCATCGGGGGGTCTTTAGCATAGTTAAACCAATTCAGTGCGCAGTTAAGAATAAAATCGTGTATATGCCTTGTGTGAGCACACTTTGTGCCTACACACGCGCACCTAAGGCCAAATTACCAGTTACTGCTATGCCGATACTCAGAAATTATCAACCGATGTTATGCCGATGTTCTGTCAATGTTTGTTATTGCATGCGCGAACGACTTGTACGTGCCGGCTCTTCAGCGCAGTTAAGAACAATTCAGTACGCAGTTCAGAACAAAATCACTTTTTTCTCTGTAAAAGTTAAACTTGGTTGCTCACTGCACTAGCTCGATATGATCGAACTAAGTCCAAGAAGATTTTCATAAAGATAAGGTAGGTTGGGATGGGGTGTGATGGTGAAGATCAAGATCAACGATGAAGATAGAAGATGAAGTTTGAAGATGATGAAATGATGAAAAGCAGATCTCAGGTGTTATGGTTAGGTGAGATATTTCAATTTATTTTTTTATTTTTTTAATGTCTAGATCTAAAGGGCATTTTGGTCCAAAATGGCTAAAAAGATATGTTTAAAAGTTGGTAACTAAAATAAATTTTTTAAAACTTTAAGTAGCTAAAAAATGTTGGCTCCAAAGTGGAATCTATATTTTATAGTGTATTATTTGGTCGGTAATGATGAAGATGACTAAAATTTGACAATAGATTCTTTCATTAGTTTGAATATATATGAGTGCATCTCTCATCTTTGATGATATGCTTGATTGAAGTTAAGTATTTCTTTATTTTTTATTTTTGAGAAAAAGTTTAGGTATTCAGTTGAGGTGTAGGAAAAATAAAATTGAATGTCACCTTAGAGAGTACATAGTGTTATATTTTGTTTTATAAATCACGCAAATTTAATATTTTGTGCTGAGACACATCATCAGTGAAAGACCGTGCTAGTTCTTTTTTTCTTTCCTGAGGAGAGAGAATGAAATGAGATATAGCAATAATTGAATGGATTTGAGTTCTTTTTCACGTGCATTACAATACATTTTAGAGTGAATTTTTTTAGCCACGTAGAAATTTAAAAAACTTTTTTAAGTCACTAAAGTTTAAATATTATTATTTTAGCCACTTTGGACATTTATACCATTTTTCCTTTTTTTAAAAAGATATATATATATATATATATATATTGTCTCTTCCTCACTCACTCACTCTCTCTCTCTCTCTCTCTCTGTGACGTCCCAAAATTTCATAAATAGAAAAAATCTCATTTTATTCAAATAATATAGTTTAATACATGGAAGCAATATTTATAATAAAACAATATTTATTTAATATTGACCATCACTTCGTATCCACATCACCGCCCGAGTCTCTTCAGCCTGAAAAGATAAATAGCTTTGGGGTGAGTACTATTAACTCAACGGGGTGACTCAATTATCTAAATTATACAAATATAACAGTAAGAACAGGCCATAACATAGCATATCATATCATAGAGCCCGTAGGCTAACATAGTATATGACCCGTAGGTTAAATATAGTCATAGCCCGTAGGCCCATAGCAATAGCCCGTAGGCTCATATGACCCGGAAGTCTACCTGCACACTGCATATATAAGCATAATAAAGATAAGAGTTCGTATATATTCTCCGAGAGAATCCCCATCTTTACTTGACTTTAAAACTTGATTGAAAATGAACTTTAGTTAGATCCGTGCGTGCCGCCTCAAATGAAAACTAGAGTAGAGAAGAGAAGAATGTTTATGGTGTGATTAGAGAATTGATTTGAGTGCATTATTTATACTAGTAGGTTAGGGCATGAAAATGGAAACATTAAATCAAAGATCAATTTGATAGTGATTGGAGGAAAATCAATGGAGACAAATTGGTGGATTGAAGATATTGATTGAGTAAATTGATGTTTCCCTCTTACATAAATCATCACATGTTAAAAAAAATCAAGTGGGCTAAAAGAAAAAAAATGGGCTTCAATAAATTGTGGGCTTTTCTTGAAATACTTGATTTGAGCTTAAAAAAAAAAGAATCTTTAATAATTAACATATAAAAAAATATAAATGTTGTAATAAACTTTATATATATATATATATATATATATATATATATATTACTAGTTATATCGGAGTGACTTATAACAACATAACAAAATATCAAAAATATATTTGAACAACTATTCTTAGAAAGAAAAATGTAACAATCAATTTAAAATTATTTTGGGTTGTTATAGACTATACCACTTAAAGAAAATTTCATCCTTGAAATATCTAAATCTTATCTTCACAAACCTAAAAAGGCATAGCAATTTATTTTGTTTTATTTTTTTCGAAATCTTATCTTCGAAAACCTGAAAAATAGTAAAAACACTTTCATATCCATTATTTTGAAAAACGGAATAGAAAGCCAGTAACATAAGAAACTTCAAACATCTTTTACCTTCATACGGCGCGATACTGTAGACGGGTGTAGACGGGTGATTGATTTTTTTATTAAATCTTTTTTTTATTGCAAGTCTACAGAAACGTACTGCTATGATACCAACTGTGACATCCCAAAATTTCATAAATAGAAAAAATATCATTTTATTCAAATAATAGAGTTTACTACACGGAAACCATATTTATAATAAAACAATATTTATTTAATATTGACCATCAATTCATCTCCACATCACCGCCAGAGTGTCTTAAGCCTGAAAAGATAAATAGCTTTGTGGTGAGTACTAATAACTCAATGGGGTGACTTAATTATCCAAATTATACAAATATAACAGTAAGAATAGGCCATAGCGTAGCATATCATATCATAAAGCCCGTAGGCTAACATAGTATATAACCCGTAGGTTAAACATAGTCATAGCCCGTAGGCCCATAGCAATAGCCCGTAGGCCATATGACTTGGAGATCTATCTGCACACCGCATATATAAGCATAATAAGGATAAGAGTTCGTATTTATTCTTTGAGAGAATCCCCACCTTTATTCGACTTTAAAACTTGATTGAAAATGAACTTTAGTTAGATCCGTGCGTGCCGCCTCAAATGAAAACTAGAGTAGAGAAGAGATTAATGTTTATGGTGTGATTAGAGAAGTGATTTGAGTGTACTATTTATACTAGTAGGTTAGGGCATGAAAATGGAAACACTAAATCAAACATCAATTTGGTAGTGATTGGAGGAAAATCAATGGAGACAAATTGGTGGATTGAAGATATTGATTGAGTAAATTAATGTTTCCCTCTTACATAAATCATCACATGTTAAAAAAAATCAAGTGGGCTAAAAGAAAAAAAAGGGCTTCAATAAATTGTGGGCTTTTTTTGAAATACTTGATTTGAGCTTAATATATATATATATATATATATATATATATATATATTACTAGTTATATCGGTGTGACTTATAAGAACATAATAAAATATCAAAAATTTATTTGAACAACTATTCTTAGAAAGAAAAAAGTAACGATCAATTTAAAACGAATTTGGGTCGTTACAGACTATACCACTTAAAGAAAATTTCGTCCTCGAAATTTTTAAATCTTATCTTCGCAAACCTAAAAAGGCATAACAATTTATTTTGTTTTACTTTTTCGAAATCTTATCTTGGAAAACATGAAAAATAGTAAAAACACTTTCACAACCATTATTTTGAAGAACGGAATAGAAAGCCAGTAACATAAGAAACTTCAAACATCTTTTATCTTCATACGACGCGATGCTGTAGACGGGTGATGGATTTTTTTTTATTAAATCTTTTTTTTATTGCAAGTCTACAGAAACATAGAGCCGCTCTGATACCAACTGTGACGTCCCAAAATTTCATAAATAGAAAAAATCTCATTTTATTCACATAATAGAGTTTAATACACGGAAGCAATATTTATAATAAAACAATATTTATTTAATATTGACCATCACTTTATCTCCACATCACCGCCCGAGTCTCTTCAGCCTGAAAAGATAAATAGCTTTGGGGTGAGTACTATTAACTCAATGGGGTGACTCAATTATTCAAATTATACAAATATAACAGTAAGAACAGGCTATAGAATATCATATCATATCATATCATAGAGCCTGTAGGCTACATAGTATATAACCCGTAGGTTAAACATAGTCATAGCTCGTAGGCCCATATGACCTGGAGGTCTACTTGCACACTGTATATATAAGCATAATAAGGATAAGAGTTCATATTTATTCTCCGAGAGAATCCCCACCTTTACTTGTGTTGGTCTCGGTGTGAGTCTATGTCAGTTTAGGTGGGGGGGTGAATAAACTGACTTCAAAAAACTTTAACCTGATGCGGAATATTTAGGCCTTGACTCGCTTTCGATATTTTATTTGTGCGCTCTTCAGTTGAGAGAGAGCCTGACTTGAAGCTTAGCTAGTGAGCTGATTAGTTAGAAGTGATAGCTTGAAGACTTAGCTTAGCTTGTCAGTGCAGCTTGTGTGTGTAAAGGTGTGCAGTTTAAGAACATGCAAAGCTGAGAGCAATAAGAATAGCACACACAAGACTTTATAGAGGTTCGAAGCTTCCTGCTTCTACGCCCTCTCTTCCTTTCGCAGAAGGCTAACTCACTATGCAAGAGTAAAATTTCTTTATTACAATTACACAGTGAAGAATTCCTGTTGGACCTGAAAATGACACCCTTCAACCCGAGTGCGGCCTCTTTTCCAATTGTTGCTGTCCTGGAAGAATGGACCCATTGGTACATGCTCCTCCTCAGCCGGTTTCTGGATCGACAGCTCACACTCACCGGTCCTAACTGCTTGCTGAGACTTTAGGTGCTATTGCCCGTCTTTACACGATTTCAGATCTCGCTCGATCTTCAAGAAGACAATCTTGAATCTGTTATCAACCTGGAATGCTCATTTAGCTTGAGTTGAGTGGTTGATCTTTGAGGAATAGAACTGAGAAGCTTTGCTCTTGCTGGAATTCTGCGTCAGCTAGCTACTTGCTTTAGACTTGAAGCACGCCTTTTCAGTTGAGACTTTTCACACTTAAGAGTTTTAATCTTTGAGCATGGGGAGGGAGAAAGAAAGCTCAATATCTGCAAGATATATCAAGAGTTAGATTGGCGAAAGTCTTGGCCAAAATTGAGTTCACTCTGTTTAAATAGATGAGTGATCTTTTGACCATTGTCACTGGTGAATATGCTGAATTCACCAGCGGCATTTTAATGCCTGTAGCTGTTTGAAGCTTTTAATGAACTAGTCATTTGACTTTAATGACCTCTGCTCTAAGATCATCAGGATCTTTTAAAGATTTCTTGCTAAGATCTTCATTGACTTCTTATCAGAGAGAGCAGGTATTTCAGCTATCAGTTCTTGGACATTCAGCTGACGGGCTTTAGCTGTCTCGGCTTTCAGCTCTGAGATTGTCTAGATGGCAGTTCCTCAGCTGCCTGAGCTTCAATCTAGGACTGGTCTAGTGAGGCTGACTTGGCAGCTTTGCTTTAAAAAGTTTTCAGTTCTGGACTATCAGTCGGCTACTTGTTTGAGCTTTTCTTTCTTTGAACTGATCTTTGGTAAGTTTAGAATTGGCTCAAAACTTTTAAAGCTTTTTCTCAGCTAACTGATCTTTGATCAATTTTAAAGCTGGCTCTCTATGACTGATTGATCTTTGATCAGTTCAGTTTTAGCTTTCAAGCTGGCTCTGCTTTCATCAGTCTGTCTTAGCTTTCAGCTAGACTGATGGTTACTCATCTAATGATGCTTACCAATCTCCAAAGTTCTCTTCCCCCTTATAGCTTTTCTTAAGCTTTGAAGAATTGACTCTGACTGGTCTGATCAAGGCAACCTTTTAAGCTGGTTGACCATGCTTCAAGATAGATGTCTCTCATTTCAGCTAGACTGATGTCTGAAGTCTTACTTGGTCATTACCCTTGATTTTTAACTTTTCATAACCTGTAGTTTTTCGTTAGATCATCACACACGTTTTGACATTTCATCAAAACCATCAGTTGGGCTATTCCAACGAATTTTCCTAAAAATTTTCCCCTTTTTGATGATGTCAAAACCAGTTGGTTTGATGATGGAAAACTGCATGGCCCTCGATTTCATTTTTTGCAGTCCAAGATTGGTTTGGTGGATTTCCACCATTCCATCTTGAGGGGGGTGTAGAGAATCCTACTGCAGAGCATGCCAAGATTGCTGTAGAGGAGCATGCTCGTGTGATTGACTAATCTGGCAATAGGAGAAATGAGAACATCTCATGACAACTCAACAATTCATGTCATTCTTGATTACTAAATCCTAGCCGCTCTTTAATATACACAAGATTCATATCTTCACCGTTGATGTGATATTAGCTAGCTATTAAGTTTTCTGTTTCACTATTGTATCTGCTAGTATAAATACAAGAAACACACAATGTATATTTTGATTTTGTGAAAATAAAATTTTACTTTACAAATGTCATCTTGGGTTTCTACATAATTTCCACACTAGGATTGATTTTAACCTAACGCTTTTCCTCTATGTGTGTGTGTGTGTGTCATAATTTTTACCTTTTTGCAAAATGTTACAATTGCACCAAGACATGGTTTAATTTTTAATAATTAAAATCTTCCTAGCTAGTTTTCTTTTCCATTTTTTTTTCTTTTTGTGAAACATATCTAATGTGTACTGCTGAAATAATTATGCCATTTTACAGCTAAAAAGTTGACGACGTTTTTCAATTGTAGTAAATTAAAATGTGATGGTGTAATTGTAATTAGAACATTTTAAGACTAGTTTTGAAAACAACCAGGGTAAATTAAGTGGTGGTTTTTTGATAATCAATCCTTTTCCATTTGTAGTCGCGGTCACGTGTCTAATATGGATAAGATCCTTTATTATTTTAAATTAGTGTTTCATCTTGTATTTCAATAATATAATTGGATTAATGTCATGTGTACGTATTTAAAAAATTAAATAATTATATATTCACTAATAAAAATTAAATATACATAGCATAAATATAATGGTTAGAATACAAAATGAAATACCAAGTTAAAATAATAGAGGATCTGATGTGGTGAAAATGGTATCAACGGTCTTAATATGGATAATAAATTTCATAATTATAATAATATTTTGCTACTCTAGCCTTAACCCAACTTTTGAATACCTCAAAGTTATAAAATAATGGGTACATTATATAATTAAAAAAGGCGGTCATCAACTTGTTTGTTAAGATGAAATCAAGATGATTTTTTCCCCTTAAAAAACAAGATGGATTAATAAAAATGAGAATATATATTATTAATTAAAAACATAAGGATATGATATTACATAGAGATTAACAACAATTCAAATTATTACCAGTATTCAGCGAACCAGAAGCCGTGGTAACAGCCAACAGCCAATATTAAATATACTAATATGAAGTGAGTCATGGATGGGGTCCCGAACATGATGCTTAACATGATGAGTATGGTACTGATCAGACACCAAACAATCACTGCTCCATAAAATAATTTTCTGCGTAGTTCTGATCTCTCAACCTTTTCCAATATTTCTTTCATTTCCGAACAGGCCGCGTCTGAATCATCGCTCTCGCTCAATATAATTTCCAGTGCTGTTTTCCCCTGGAAATTGCGTGATTGCTTCTCTACTTTCTTGCTTTCCACCAAGTATCGTATCATCTATATATATATATATATATATATAATTTTGCAATCATGTTCGAATCAGCATTAATTAATTATTTGAATTTTGAATAGAATAAATAAATTATTTAATTACCTGAAGCTGCTTGTACCTAGCAGCCAAATGCAAGACTGTCTCCCTACCATAATCCTGTGCATAGACAAGGTCAGAAAGAGCTTCAATGGTGAGTAAAAACTGCAGTGCTCCGAGCTGGCGGTGTTTGACGCACAAATGCAGCACGGTCTGTCGACGTTCTAACATCTCCCTAGCAGGACGAGGATCCAGTCGAATAAGGACTCGGAGGATCTCAACATGTCCGTGCATGGCTGCAATGTGAACCGGGTTCATGCCTCGACAGTCACGTGACCAGCACATGCTAGGGGCTGCGGATAACAGCATCGACGCTATTTCGACATGCCCTTGTGCTGCTGCAATGTGAAGAGCCGATGATTTTTGGGAGTCTATTTTCCAGATTAGATGCACCTTTCTCCTCAACATTACTGCTACAATCTCTGCATTTCCATGCAATGTTGCTATGTGTAACAGAGTTTTGTTTGAAAATGCAAAGGAAACTCTCTGCAGAAGATACGGATCTTTTTCGACTACTTCTTCAAATGTTGTTGCATCTCCTTTTTTTACAGCCTCGTAAAGCTTCCCTGCAGCTACTTCTCCTTCTCCTCCAACCATGATCTTTTTTTCAACCTTAATTAATTAGCTTAATTATTATATATTATTGCCTTTTCTTTTTCTTCTAACATGCATGTACATTAAAAGATACACACACATATATATAGACCGACTTGCATGTGAACCAATAAATGTGTATACATGTATCTAATATCTATAATACTATAGTTTCCATATTTTAATTTTTGTGTTAATAATATATATTATATTGTTTCAATACTTTTATTTTACAAATCTTATTATAATTATATTGAATTAATATATTTATATAAATACACACACACACAAGATTTGGTTCAAATGAGGACTAGTGTTTCGTGTGGGAACGTGAGAACCGAGAACCATGCTTGTTTACTATAATTTTAGTGTTTTTTTATTGTATATTGACGCTAAATTTTTTTAATGCTTTTCTTATTGTATTTTGATGTTAAATCTCTTAGCACCAAAATAGAATAACAAAAACACTAAAATTAAACTAAACAAGCCCGTTCTCACATTTCCACACCAAGCCTAATTAGTCCTTATTATAACCAACTCATATATATATATATAGAAAAATTCATCTCATTACGAAATATCGTTCTTTGAATTAATATATTTTTTCAGTAATTTTAATTTTGAAATAATATTAGTTTTATATTGAAATAAATTTCTAAAATTTAATTTCTACATTATATAATTGGGACATTGTAAATGGAAAAAATCAGATTTTCTATTCTATATATACACAATATTATTCATGTGCGAAGAAATAAATCACATTAGATTTTCTATTACACTCTCTGTACTATATTATGTGGTACACGTTCAAATTATGTGTTTTTCTTATATTTTTTTAAATTTTATTTCTTAATGATTTAGTTCAATTTTACTAGTATATATTATGGTTCACAACACCCAATTAATGTTTATAATTATATTTTAGTATATAATTTTCAATTTTCAATTAATTAATCAAAATTATGGTTGATTATTTCAAAATTAAACTTTACAATTTTTTTATATCATTTTTCGCTTAGATGTTGACTATAATTATTTATGTTATTAAGAAATTACACATGGTCAGATCGACCCACCAGTCGACCTGGATGGACCTAATTCGGGATTTTCAAGGTTTTTCTTCACTTTTGGCTCATTTTAACTCTAGGGTTCCCTCCAATAATATAAATATAATTTCTACTCATTAGAAACGAAGAGTACAATGTAGTGAACTAGGGATGTCAATTTAGCCCGAAACCGATGGGCCGGCCCGAAAAAACCGAAAAAAAAGGTGGGTTAGGGCCACGAATTTTTGGCCCGAAAAAATTTTTAACCGATTCGGCCCGAACCGAATAGGCCCGAAACCGAAATGGGTTGGCCCGATTGATATCCCTACCTATATTTCTTTAGACTAACTAGTTATTATAATCTATCATGTTTTAATTTATTTAATTTATAATATTATAATATTATTATTTCTTTTAATAAATGATAAATATTTTGAAGATGGAATCAAACATGAAGTTGAAAGGGCTTCAAATATTGTTAAAGTAGAAGAGGATTGTACTTCAAATTAAATGGAAGATTAAACTATAAATGGATTTGTGGTGTAGTTTAAAATGATTATTTTTGGAAGAACAAATTATGATTGAACATTATTGTCATTTTCATGTCATTTATTTTTGTTTTCTTTCATTTGATACAGTTTGATCTTAATTAACTTTTGTATTTGTCATGTTCTTTTCATTTTATCTTATTTTTCACGTATTAATTTATTTCAAGAATACGAGATAATGATTATTTAGGAGAATTATCAGGATATAATTTATATACGTGGAAAAAAAATCATAAACATGTTGGCCCGACGGGCTAGCCCGAAAACCGAAGGGTTAGGGTTAGGGCCGAAGATTTTGAGCTCGAAGAAAATTTTAACCGAATAGGCCCGAACCGAATAGGACCGAAACCGAAACGGGTTAGCCCGATTGACATCCCTATAGTGAACCCACCAATTTTTCTATTTTGTGTTGAAATTTTTATAAATTTGATAGAAGAACTTGATTGAAGAATTGGGAGGGGGAATTTGAGAGAGATATTTTCCATAAGAGAGAGAAGAAACAAAAGAATGAAGGAGGAATTTGATATTTTTCTTGTTTACCTTTTTACATCTCCAAAAATGGTATTTAAATCTTACAATATAATGAAGGGAATCATATTCTATAAAATACCTATAATGGACCAAAGTCCTTGATTTAATAAAATAACAAGGCCTAACTACCAAAGAGGCCCAACATTTGACCTGCTAATACTTTGGCCACTTCTGTACCATGTTCATAACATTATTGTAGTGAGCCCACAAATTTCTCTATTTTTTGTGTTGAATTTTTTTATAAATTTGATAGAAGAACTTGATCAAAGCTATTATTTTAGAAACTTATAAACATGGCAGATTCCCGAATTTTATTGATCCAATTAAAGTAAAACATATATATAATTAATTACTCAACCATTCAATATTAATATTATTTATATTAATATTAATTTAGAAATGTCATTTGAGCGAGAAGATGTAAAATTTCTATTTGCAGTCACAATCTTATTATTATATATTACTAGCATATTGCCCGTGCAATGTATGAGATAACATATTTTTAAATTTTGTAATATTGAGTAATTTAATATGGAAATAATGATTGTAAAATGAGATAATACATATATACGGGCGTATATTAAGAAAAAAAATATTAGGGGGAGAGAAGTGACTCGACAATGTCTCTACCCTTGCATCTTGTCCCTTGTAGCACTACTCATCAAACAAAATAGAAATGTAAAAAAAAAATCCAGTTGGGATGCTGCGTTCCCCTTTTGATTCGATACTGAAACTATTCACACTAAAATGAATATGCTTGGATAATTAAAATATTATGACTATGAAATATAAAATTTATTAAGAGGCCGGTACAAATATATACTAAAATATTTATTTGTGTATACCTACATTCTTCATTGATTTATATATAATTATTATCATTGTCAAATTTTGGAAATTATACTAACATTCAAAATAATCTTTATCAATCTTCAACAAAATTATTAGTTGCGATCATATTCACCAAGTTCTATGTAGATATGAAGATCAATATATTTGTAGGACTTAATTATATCATTAATTAGATTTGATTTAGTTGAATTTATATATTTTGTTGTAAAAGTAAAATATATTGACATAAGAAAGTATATATGAATGTATCGGATATTTATCATTAAATGATAGCCTTGAGATTGAAATGAAATTTCTTATATAAATTACCAAAATAATATTTGGTGCCTATCAAAATGGTCCGGCGGGGCAGGGCGGGGAGGGCTGAGGGTTACGGGCCTAGAAACCCTGCCTTTTGGTGAGGCGGGGTGGGTAAACCCGCCAAAGTGGTAGGCTTACCCGCAGTCATTTTGCCCAATTTTTTTTTTTAATTTAGATGTTTTGAAAATTAAAATTGATTAAGTACTGATTGTGACATTATGATCTAACAACAAAATTAAGAAAAAAATATCCAACCAATTAACCAAATATAAAAATTGGTGAAGTTAATACAAAATTTTCCTTTCAACACATTGTCAGTTTAACAAAATAGTTAATCAAGCCACGACGTGGAGAAAAAACCTTTCATTTGAAAAATCAATTGTTGGAATCTGTTTTGTCTATTGATCATAGTCCCTTTAGACGGCATGTGGAAGAGTTCAGAAGCAGCATATAGAGACTGGAGAAAGTAGACGCTGAGGATGCGACAGAGATGGAGATCATGATATTTGCTAGTGTTGGTTCATCAAAAATAGCAAATAGCTGCAACTAAATCGACATTAATGCTTGAATTCTGATGCTATTGACTTTTGATTAAAAGAAGTGTCATTTACTGATTTTTGAAATCCCCCAAACCATTCTACACCACCGCAACAGATCCAAGATGAAAAATTCAAAATTTAATTAAGTGGCTGCATTCAGATTTAATTGCAAAACTAAAGTCATAATTTTAATAGATTATTTAAAAACTTAAATATATCCTACAATTTCATCGACCAACCTTTGCTATTGCAGCGATTGAAGCGCTGCTGCGACTGAACTTGAAGGCCGATGTCCGAAGAGCTGTTGCCGCTGTGTGCTGGTCACTGGAGTTTGGAGGCTTGGAGCCAATGACAAGAGAGAGAATCGAGAAGGACAGTCGGAGAGGAGAGAGCAAAGACTAGAGAGACGAGTGAGAGGGAGAGAGAGAGAGAGAGAGAGAGAGAGAATCTAGTAGCTAATCTGATGAGTGGTGAGGCCAGGCGGTGTTTTCTCAGTTTAGCTTTAGGGTTTAATTTTTATCTTTTACTCTAATTAGATTATAAAATAATAAAATAAAGTACAAAAATATAAAAAAAAAACAAATGGCTTAACCGTGTTGGTCCCAGGGCGAGTCAATATTAGTCTAGAGGGGGCTGAATAAACTGACTCAGAAACTTGAACTTTGATACGGAATATATAGGGCCCTTGACTCGTTTTGAAAACTTATCGGTGCACTTCAACATTAAGATAGAAAGCTTAGCTTATGAGTGCAGCTTATGAGTCAAAAGCTTTGACAATAAGTACAGTACACAAGAGATTTATAGAGGTTTGAAGCTCAGCTTCTACATGCTCTCTTCCTTCCTGAGAAGGACAATCCACTATGCACGTGTAAATTTTCTTTATTACAGTTACACAGTGAAGATAAACTGTTGAATCTAAAAACGGCACCCTTCGCTCGAGCACGACCTCTTTTTCAACTGGTGTTGTCCTGGAAGAATGGACCCGTCAGTATGCCCTTCCTCAGTCGGTGATAGTCAACAACTCACACTTATCGATCTCAACTGCTCGCTGAGACTTTAGGTGCTATTGCTCGTCTTTACAAGATTTTACATCTCTCTCGATCTTCAAGAATACAGTCTTGAATCTGTTATCAACTTTCAATGCTTCTTGAACTGGGCTGAGTAGTTGATCGTTGAATAGCTTGAACTGGGAAGCTTGGCTCTTGCTGGATTCTTCAACAACTAGTTGATTGGATGACTCTTTGAAGAACTTCTTCTCAGTTGGGACTTTTCGCAACTTGTGATGTTTAAGCTTTGAGCTAGAGAGGGAGAAAGAAAGCTCAATATTTGCAATATAGCAAGAGTTAGATTGGCGAAAGTCTTGATTAAAATGAGATTCACCCTTCTTATATAGATGAGTGATCTCTGTGACTGTTAGCTTCCACCGATCGTTGGTTTAGTTGATCCATCAACGGTAGTTGAATTCTTGTAGCCGTTAAAGCTTGTTTGAACTAGTCTTTTCCTGATTTAATGAATACTGCTATGAGATCTTTTGTCAGGATCTTCTATAACTGCTTGGCAGGTATCAGTTGCTCGGCTTTCAGTTCTGGACTTCAGCTAGCAGGTCTTCAGCTGTCTCGGTTTTCTGTTCTGGATAGTCCAGTTGGTAGTTCCTCAGCTACCTCAATCTTCAGTTCTGGAATGCTCCAGCTTGACATTTCCTCAGCTACCTTGGTCTTCAGTTATGGACTCCAGTAGCTTAGCTACAACCGGAGCTTCAGTTCTGGCCTCCAGTTGGCATCTTGGAAGCTTAGCTTTGACTAAAAGCTTTAGTTCTGCTTCCTCTGAGCTCTTATCCCAGTTGACTAAACTTTAGAAGCTTAGCTTAAATTAAGGCTTCAGTCTTGCTTCCTGTGAGCTCTTCTCCCAATTTAACTGAACTTTAGTATTGGTTGATCAGTTCAGTTTGGTCTTGTATGAGCTTGAGCTTTTCAAGCTAGCTCTGTCCATCGGCTTTTCTTAGCTTTCAACTAAGCTAATACTTGCTCATCTGCTGGATGCTTTCCAGTCTTCAGCTTTGACTGGTTAGTTTCTGACTGCTTGGTGCATCCTTCTTAGCAGGTTGACCATGCTCCAAAGTGGTTGACTTTTGCTTCAGCTGAGCTGAATTTTGGAGTCTTACTTTGTCATCAAACCAATCTTCAGCCTGTAATTCCTGTAGTTTTTCATAAATATATTCCACATGTTTTGACATTTCATCAAAACTACTAGTTGGGTTACTTTTGAAAGTTTTTCCCAACAATTTTCCCCTTTTTGATGATGTCAAAACCTGTTAGTGATGATGGAAAATAGGCTAAAGATTGTCCGTTTTGTCCTCTGACCCTTTTTCTTCCCAAGCTCCTCTTCAGGTGGTGACCCGTGGTGCCAAGCTCTCCAACTGGTTGCCAACTTCCTCTTCTCTCAGCGGATCAGTTTGAGGGTGTCATGTCTCCCAAACTGATCCTCTTTTTTTCTTATGCAGTGGAGATGATGGAGTGAATGGAACGGACCCTCCCAACTGGTCTGAGGGTGTCATGTCCCTCAAACTAGTTGAGAGGTCCTCCATTTGGGAGTCTTCTTTCCGCTCTGGGAGCCTCTCTTTTGTTTTCTTTTCTCTACTCCATAAATAGGGAAACATTCTCTCATTCTTCCTCTGCGTGAATTGAATGTGGTGGTTGAGAGTTAATGGAGAGCAAGAGCAAAAGGTGGAGTTATTGGTGGATGGTAGATTGTTCCCCAACTTCTCCTATTCCTAGCTCCAAAAGTCTCCGTATTTAATTCTCCCAGCTGGCATGGTAGTGGAGAGCATTAAAAAATAGATCTCATGAAGATACGCTTAAAACTGATCGAACTGGAGCTCGAACTGATCGAGGGGAGCAAAACTGATCGTGGCTGAACTGATCAAGGGGATTTGAACTTACCGCCTCGCACCGGCGGGGCTAGAGAGCTGCACACGCTGCGCGTGGCTGCTATGCCAAGAGGTGCTCACCGCGGCCGCGGGCTGTGCGCGCATGGGGCTTTGGCCAAGAGCTGTGTGCCGCGGTCGCGGTGCCAGCGGCGTGCGCGTGGGTGCTTCAACTCTTTGCTTCCAGCTTTACTTTCAGTTTCAGTATCAGTCTTGGTTGCTCCTCTCATCAGTTGAGGTTTTCATCAGTTGAGCTCATTAGTTGCGACTCATTAGTTGGGTTTCTTCAGTTTGGGAGCTTCGCCTTCGTTGTGGTCTTCAGTTTTCCCTCTTCAGCTGGGCCTCCAGTTTTCTCACCTTTTGCGCCATAAAATGCCTGCTTTTGGAGAAAAAGCTCAAAGTCTATACAACACAAGAATAATACACCAAGGGATTAAATATGAAGTTATAAACACTAAAACAACACGAAAATGAGAAAACACGTACAAAAGATATACAATCCACATAGGAAAAACAGCACAAATAGACACTAAACAGCATCTCCACCAATAAGTTTTGACATTCATGCTATAAGTTCAGATAGCAAAAAGGTGCTTAAGGTTCAGGCACATTAAGAAAAGCTCTGATGCTCTGATACATGCCTAGTACTGAACTCTTATGCCTTCTAGGAGCTAAAGCTTTATTATGGCTTGTTACTCGCTCTGATATGAATTCAGATACAAAGCTCTGATATTCAGCTCTTAGTTTTAAGCTTTGATAAACAAGAATTAATGAGAAAGCTCTGATACTTGTTTAGTTATAAGCTCTGATACATGTTTAAGAAAGAAAGCTTTAATATTCCTGTAACAGCCTGGTCCCGAGGATGGGGACGAGGTTGTTGTGCATAAAATAACACGAAAAATAAGAAATCTAGGGGGGGTGTTATTAGAATTAAACTAAGTTAGCGCCTCAAGAACTTAGGCAACTTAACTTTATGACTTGGAAGAACTATAGTTTTCAACGAATTAATATGGGTCAAAGGGTTCAATTAGGTCAAAGTGGTCAAAGGATTCAATCGAGTCAAAGGAACGCTATATCTTAGGCCAACCGGAATTTAAACAGAATCCAATAACAAACAGATAGGAATTTGACTCTTTAAATAAACAAGACCTCATCATAGGTCACATCAACTAAGACCCATAGATAGGTCGGAGTCAAATAAATCATATTGTCCCATTCATAGGACGAAAGCAAGAAAAACAACTTAAGACTAACTAGTGATGAGCAGAATCATGCTTGGAAAGAAAAGCCCCTTAATAGGCAAACAACAACAAGAAGCATGCAAAACTTATTCAGAAGTCAACTGAAAAAGAACAGATACCAATATGTTCAACAGTAAGACTTTTTAAATATCTTGGAATCGATAAAGGAATACTGGTATGTCAAAAGAACATGCTTCAAAGACTTTATTGATAACTAGGATCCATAACATTTAAAACATGCTACTATCAAGAATCAAGTTACACATATCAAGACTAAATACTAACATCAGAGTACTTAGCAGAAACTTAGCGAAAGAAAACATGTAACCATATAGAGCAACAAACTTGAAACCTCAAACAACTCAGACAACCCCACCAGCAGCACATCACCGGCCTCAGCATCTCAACTTGAAAACATTTGAAAAAGAGGGTGTGAGCACTAATGTACTCAGTGGGGTTTTACGAGGAAACTCTTAAATAAACTTTGGAATATCAAATTATAAACTGGCGGCATACGGAGAGCAAAACGCAAAAGCCCTCTCCATACCCGCAAAGCCTTTTTGGCGCCTTTCCTGGCTCAAACCTGTTGTCTACTGTACCCTGAGGCATGCCTTGGGATAAGAGAGGGGTTACCTCAAGTATCCTTCTGAGTATGCGAGGGGATTACCCAGCAGTTACTCCCTTTACTTTCAAATGTTCAACTCAGTGACTTGAAGGTCACGACATGATAATGCAAATAAACTGTTCTTTGAGCTCGATAACCTGTTTACAACAGAATCTAAATCCTTCCTTAAATTCTTTCTTTACTTAACCTTAACCTTCCTTCCTTAACCTCCCTTACTTACTTGACTTAGCTAGCAATACCAAGCCTAGAGCAATCTTCTATGGCTAATCCTTTAATTGAGCATGATGTTAGCCTATAAGGGATTTATAACTCACCCTAAAAGGCAATACTTATCTAAATAAGCTTTAGCGAAATCCAATATTGCAAAACGAGGAAAAGAACGCGGATAAAAATCGATTGCACTTAAAGTAATTCTAAACATCTCATGCTAACATAAATTGTATATAAACAATCCTAGCATATCTAAACATGCTTGAGAGCTCACTTAACTTATAAGAACTTGCTTTACTTTATCAAACTCAAATAATAATTTAACATAATCATGCATAAAACTTCTTTCATTCATTTCTCTTCCTTTCCTTTTACAGAGACAAAACAGGTAGAGCATAAAATATTTTAATTGGATATTCATCTTGCCCTATCATGCTTCTAGAGCTTAATAGCTCAAACCTTATACTTGGTTTAGAACCACCCACCTCGATGATGAGAATCTCGATAACGAGCACGTAGACGAAGCAACGAGCCGAAAATCCTTCCTCGGGCCTCCTCAGGGTTCACCTCCTCTTTACGAAAGTCGATCAATAACTTAGCAACCTTATTCGATATCCTAATAAGATATCAAAATGATATCTAAACCCTCAACCCTTAGCTATAACTTAAAACACGAGAATTAAAAAGGATTAAGACATCCGAAATTACCGCAAAAGGGGACAGAAAATACGACTCGAAGGATCAATATTTCGGATGATCGGCCACTTCTACATGGTAGATCTTCGAAAGAGCTTCGATTTGAGTACTCATGGACCTCGTGGTTCCAACCGAAGAAAAAGTTATGGCATCCGCACGAAAACGTGCCGAAGCTGCCGCAACAGCACTAGCGCCGCGGCGGCAAGATGCGCGCCGGCGCCCCATGCGCCGTGGCGCCCCCTGCGCCTGGGCGCTCCTTTGCGCGCCCGCGCTCCTCCTGCTCCGCTCTCTCTCTCAACTCGGGGTGCCTCACGAAGAGGCTCTCCCCCCTCTCTCTCTCTCTACTTTACAGAAATGGGATGAAGAAATGAAATGAGCGAGGAAGAGAAGGGGGGAGGGCTGCTATTTATAGGGGAAATTGAGGCTTCCCCGAGAAGCTTCCGCAGTGCAACAATACTGCTTTAAAAATATCGGGTTCGGTTAAAAGGCGCTTTATTCGATGTCGAGGTCCAAATCACCTCGTTCACGAAATCCGAAAATACCGGAAGGTTCATTAGCTCGAGTACTATTGAACCAACTTGACTCGGGATAAAGAACGAGTCATCTGGAAGGAAAATGAGAAAAGATTCTCTTTCCAAAAATAAAGTTACTATTCCACACAAAGGACAAATAAAAATCCCGAGCATTCAATTGACGTCAGAATGAAAATCCGGGAACGCCAACGGATTCCTTGAGAAATTTCCTAAAGGATAGGCTTGAAAAAACAAGGCTAGGGCCAACACATGAGATTTCAAAAATTTCTAACGATCGCGCTCCTACGGAAAAACACTATTCATAACTTTTTTAAACGCGTTTTAAATCACCGGGAACTCAAACGACTTCAGATTTAAAATCCGAAAGCACCGGCATGCTCTTTGGGTCAACACCTTCCAAACGTGACCAAAATTGGCTGTGACTGAGCTGGAATCAAAATTCTCAAAAAGACGATTTTACGAAAAATAACTCCTAAAATCGCAATTGAGGGCCAAAACATATTTAACTAGGCTCTATTTAATTTCTTTAATTTTCTAAATGAACTTTGAAAATCTGAGATGTTACAAACTACACCCCTTAAAAAAAATTCGTCCTGAAATTTACTTCCCCTCAAACGGAGATTTGGATACCTCTTAAAAATCCGCAACCTTTCTAGAACGACATAGGTTCAAAACATTACTATACGGTTAAAAATAGCCTGAGGCCTTTGATAAGTTCATTTATTTCGTGTTTTTCTGGGCATTTTAGTCGCTCTAAATGTCCTTTTTAGTGTCTTTTATGTCGGAAAAGAACCAGGAAAGTGGTTTGGGCATGACAGGAGTGAAATCTGACGAAAGAGGCATTTTGGCTTTCAATTTAACTGAAACAGATGAAATGGGCATATCAGATAAAAATCGATCTGAGCAGAAAATGTTGTGCCCACAGTACTCGTGCAGATTCAGATGAGGCAGTGAAGAGGGCATTCCCAGAAAAAGCGGGATTCTGTTGAAAGCAGGTTATCGAGCTCAAAGAACAGTTTGAGAACGGCCACAACATCAACATGGCCTCAAATGGGAATGCTGCGAATGGCAATGCGGATGATAATAGGACTTTAAGGCAGTTGGTCTTCCTGACCAACATGAATCTGCGCCCGATGGGCATTACACTCCCAACTGTGACTCAGAACTGGGATATTCATGCAAATTTCATCCAAATCTTGCCGAAGTTCCACAGAATGCCTGGAGAGGATCCACAAAGACACTTGCAAGATTTTGAGATGGTTTGCCAGACTTAACCCTCCGACCATGGACGAGAAGAGTATGTGCGGTTGGTCTCGTTCCCTTTCACTCTTCAGGATGGGGCACGGGACTGGCTGTACACATTGCCGACTGGCACTGTGACCACATAGAGACAACTTCAGCTGAAGTTTTTAGAGAAATATTTCCCAGCATCCAGAGTGCAAGAAATGAGAAGAAGGATAGAGAGCCTGAAGATGGGAACCAACGAGAGTTTCTATGACTACTGGGAAGATTCCAGCCAATGCTGGCGAAATGCCCACAGCACCAGATTACTGAACACGATTTAATTCAGTATTTTGTTGGAGGATTGAGACCACATGAGATGACAATCGTGAATGTCTCATGTGGAAGGTCTATACTTAATAAGCAGTCTGTTGAGCATTCAGAATTCTCACGGAGATGGCTAAAGATAATCGAGACTTCGGCGGAGAGGGCATTCGGGTTGTCAGTGAATCAGAGAGGGCACTAGACTAAGACAGCAGAATTGATAGATTATGTGATAAAATCGAAAAGATCTTGTCTAGTGTGAGCATGGCGAAAAAGCCCAAACCTTGTGGAGTATGCAAGAGTGTACTTTATTTCACTGATGAATGCCAAACTCTACAAGACGTAGTGGAAGAAGTAAATGTTGTAGATAGCCAGAATGGGCATTCCAGAAGATATGATCCCAATTCCCAGACTTATAGCCCTGGCTGGAGAGACCATGAAAACTTGAGATGGAGAAGGCTAGAGGATGGGCATCCTGCACGCCCACTATCGCCACCAGAGGAGAAAAGGAAGCAAAGGCTGGAAGATCTTGTGTTTGCCATGGCTGAGGAGAATGAAAAATTCAAACAAGAGACTCGAGCTGGTCTCTCACACATGAGCAAGCAAATTAATCAATTGGCTCAAACCATGCACAAGATGGAGGAGAAAAATGGGAAGCTACCTTCCCAAGTTGAAAACCCAAGAGAGCAAGTAAATGCAGTAGCATTGAGGAGTGGAAAAGAGCTTTCGGAGATGGTCAGGCCAAGAGAAGAGAAGAACGATGTGCCCTTGGAAGAAGAAGTTGAAAATATTCCCACAGAGGATGAGGCACAAGAAGCTGAACAGACTGATCCTGTGCCCATCTCGGAAGTGAAGCAGCCTGCCAAAGTGCCCATTTCTGAGAGAGAAAAACCTCCCTTTCCAGGGAGATTAGCACAGAATAGAAGAGAAGAAGAAACCAGGGAGATGCTAAAGGTATTTAGTAAAGTGGAGATCAATATTCCATTGATCGAGGCAATCAAACAAGTATCGCGGTATTCCCGGTTTCTAAAAGAACTTTGCACCAGAAAGGTGCGATTCAATGATGATGCGAGGTTCTTAGTTGGGAAAATTGTATCGACTGTTATACAAAGGAAGTTACCTAAGAAGTGTGATGATCCAGGGATGTTCATGATTCCTTGCATTCTTGGAGACAAAAAAGTTGAAAAGGCCATGCTGGATTTGGGGGCATCAATCAACGTAATGCCCCTGTTGGTGTTCAAAGAATTGAACATTGGACCTTTGAAGGAGACCCGTGTGTTCATTCAGTTAGCTGACCGATCTAATGTTTATCCAGAAGGCCTAATCAAAGATGTATTGGTCAAAGTAGGGTCAAAGTAGATGAGCTTATATTCCCAACATACTTTTATGTGCTTGACACGGGCACAGCGACTTCAAAATCTTCAGTTTTATTGTTGGGAAGACCTTTCATGAAGACAGCTCGTACCAAGATTGATGTGGACAAGGGCACACTAACGTGTGAATTTGATGGGGAGAAGGTGACATTTTAACATTTTTGAAGCCATGAAGCATCTCCCAGATATAGAGAATTACAGTTTTGTGAATACCTTCCGTCACCCAAGTCGATCTACCCTATCCATGATGAGCAATAGAGAGCCATTGGAATGGGCATTGTGGGATGGACTGACTGACCAGGATGCCCTGGAAGAAGACAATGACTTCGAGGAAGGAATTATGATGCTGTATTCATTAGAAGAAATGCCATACGGCTGTGTGGACTAAGGTGTGCCCATTCGGAGAAGTGATGATAGAATGATGCCTTCTATTGTTAGAGAACCCACGCTGGAGTTGAAGGCATTGCCAAGGCATTTAAAGTATGCCTACTTGGGAGATAATGAGACACTCCCAGTGATAATTAGTGCGGGGTTGAATCAAGCTAATGAAGACCGCCTTTTGAGATTGTTGAGACTCTACAAGGAGGCACTCGGATGGACTTTGGCAGATATAAAGGGCATTAGCCCAGCAGTTTGCATGCACAAGATTTTTTTGGAAGATGATGCAAAGCCCATTCGTGATCCACAAAGAAAACTCAATCCGGTGATGAAGGATGTGGTGCTAAAAGAGATAATTAAGCTGCTGGACCAGGGCATTATATACCCAATTTCAGATAACAAGTGGGTCAGTCCAATCCACGTTGTACCCAAGAAGTCGGGCATTTAAGTTGTGAAAAATGAGAAAGGAGAGCTTGTGCCCACACGACTGCAAACTGGCTGGAGAGTTTGCATTGACTACCGGAAGCTGAACACGGTCACGTGGAAGGATCATTTCCCACTTCCGTTCATTAACCAGATGTTGGAGAGTTTCGTAGGAAACAAGTTTTTTTTATTTCTTGGACGGATACTCAGGATACATGCAAATTGCAGTGAGTCAAGAGGACTAGGAGAAAACAACATTCACGTGCCCATTCGGTACCTTTGCCTATTGCAGAATGCCCTTTGGTCTCTGCAATGCTCCTGGCACGTTTCAGCGATGTATGATGAGCATATTCTCTGATTTGCTTGAGAACTGCATTGAAGTGTTTATGGATGACTTCACGGTGTATGAGAGCTGCTTTGATCGATGCTTGGATAATCTGGAGAAGGTGTTGCAGCGTTGTGTGGACAAATGCCTAGTGCTGAACTACGAAAAATGCCACTTCATGGTCAGAGAGGGCATTGTACTGGGCCATGTGATTTCTGAGAGGGGCATTGAGTTCGATAAAGCCAAAGTGGACATAATTGAGAAATTGCCATACCCCATTTCGGTGAAGCAAGTGAGAGGCTTTCTGGGGCACGCTGGATTCTACAGGAGGTTCATAAAAGATTTTGCAAAAATTGCCCAGCCTATTACTCACTTATTACAGCAAGATGTCCCCTTTGAATTTGATTAAGAGTGTAAGAAGGCATTCAAGTTTCTGAAGAAGCAACTAGTCACAGCACATGTTATCCAACCACTAGATTGGAGAATGCCCTTTGAGATTATGTGTGATGCTTGTGGCTACGCTGTGGGCGTTGTACTAGGTCAGAAAAGAGGAAAAGAAAGCCATGTAATTTACTATGCTTCCAAAACTCTGAATGGGGCACAGTGTAATTACATCACTACTGAAAAAGAGCTGCTAGCATTAGTTTTTGTATTCGAGAAGTTTTGGTCCTATCTCTTGAGCATGAAGAGCATTGTTTACACAGATCATAGTGCCCTATGGCACTTGATGGCCAAGAAGGAGACGAAGTCTAGACTAATTAGATGGATCCTGCTCTTGCAAGAGTTTGATGTTGAAATAAAAGATAAGAGTGGGACACAGAACTTGGTAGCTGATCATCTAAGCCGGGTGCTGAATGAAAAAGGCGATGCAATGCCCATTACGGATCACTTCCCTGATGAGCATCTGTACTTAGCATGGGGCACAGGAGAGCCATGGTATGTAGATATAGTAAACTTTTTAGAGTCTGGAGAGCTGCCAATTGGGTACTCGAGGTACCAAAAGAATAAACTGAGGCATAAGAGCAAGTTTTATGCATGGGACAGTCCTATTCTATGGAGGAGGTGTGCTGATCAGATCATAAGAAGATGTGTCCCTGAAAATAAAATTGAGGATATTTTGAAGCATTGCCATAACTTTGCTTTCGGAGGGCATTTCGGACCAAACCGAACAGCAAGAGGAATTCTGGACTATGGGTTCTTTTGGCCCATGATTTTCAAGGATGCCCACAATGTATGCAAGAGATGTGATCAGTTCCAGAGTGTTGGGAACATCACAAGGAGGAACAAAATGCCCATGACACCCATCATGCCAGTGGAAATTTTTTATGTTTGGGGAATGGATTTCATGGGACCCCTCGCAAACTCAAGGGGGAACCATTACATCATCCTGGCAGTTGATTGTGTCCAAATCGGTGGAAGCAAAGGCTACTCCTACCAATGATGCAAGAGTAGTGGTCGCATTTCTGAAATCTCATATTTTTAGTCAGTTTGGTGTGCCTAGGTCCATCATCAGCGATCAAGGAACACATTTTTACAACCAAACCCTGGAAAAATTATTGAAGAAATATGAGGTGAATCACCGTGTGACAATAGCCTATCACCCACAAGCGAATGGCCATGCTGAAGTCTTAAATCAAGAAATTAAAGTCATTCTTCAGAAGGTAGTTAATCCAAATCGAAAGGATTAGAGTCAACATCTGGATGATGCACTGTGGGCATACCAAACTGCTTTCAAAACTCCAATCGGGATGTCCCCATATAGAATGTTATTTGAAAAGTGCTGCCATTTGCCAGTCGAGCTGGAATACAAGGCATGATGGGCACTGCAGAAGCTGAACATGGACAAGGATGCAGCCGGGCATTTCAGGAAAATTCAGATTCAAGAGCTGGAAGAAATGAGAATGGAAGCCTATGATAATGCTGTTCTTTACAAGGAAAAAATAAAGAGGCTACATGATAAAGTGATTAGAAGGAAGTGCTTCACTCCGGGTCAACAAGTTCTTTTGTACCATTCAAGGTTTAAATTGATGGGAGGAAGTCTGAGGACCAAGTGGGTTGGTTCATTTGAAGTGTGCGCGGAATGCCCCAATGGAGCAGTTGAGCTGAAGAATCCAGATACTGGAGGGCGTTTCAAGGTTAATGGCCACAGATTGTAACCTTACCTGGGGCATGCAGACCAAGATGTCAGAATGGTTTGGCTCGTGGAGCCCATCTATATCTGAATTGGAAGGTGTCGTGCCCACGACAGTAACTAGGGCGCTACTGGGAGGCAACCCAGGTTTTTAATTTATTTTTTTCAGTAATTTTAATAAGTGTTTTTTCTGGCGTATCAAACTAGATTATGAGAGTTTTCTATTATCTGCCTGAAAAAAAATGCAAGATGTAGTTAAGGATGAGAGGAGAGCAATCCTATTTATTTTGTGCCGAAGGTATACCCTTCGAGCATTTTGTTTTCATTTTCTATAGGGACAAGCAGAAAGACACCAGGCGGAAGGGCACAACAAGAAGAGAGTGCTGCCAGAATGACCATGAAGAGGCTGGATAGCATGGAGAATGCCCTGTATCAGACTGTTGATACCCTCTTGAGGAATATTGAGCAAACTCTCACTGCATATTTCAAACATGTTGGGTTCACTTACCCAACATCCACCAACTTGGTTCAATTCCTTTTCTTTTTATGTTCTTTTGATTTTCATTCTTTTTGGTGTCGCCTTTAGTCTACCCACTTTGCCTCAAGCAAAGTGTGTGGGTGGGGGCATTTGGGTTGTTGTCTTTTATTGTTGAGTCTGTTTGAACACTTTGCTTCATGCAAAGTGTGTTGGTGGGTCCTTTGGGTCAGTATGCTATTTGTTAAGATTTGGGGAGCACTAGTTTTTGGTTTGTGAATGTTAATACAATTGCTAATCGAATCAGCATGCCCACACTAAAAGCAGGGATGATGAATGAATTAAGCATTAACCTGGTGAGATTTGAGCCTGCGCTGTTATGCCCATTTTACAACATTCCCTTTTCGTGTGTGTACATTCTATACTTAGAATTTCTAGAACTTGTTTTTGCTCTACTTTAAAATTAGAAAGTTTGAAATGCATGTGTAGATGATTTAGGCATTTTCTTGCTTTAGCCACTGAGCCAAATAAAAACCAGCCTTTGACATAGCTTTGCAGCCCTTTTGAGCCAATAAAATGCCTTGGCAGTTTTGTTGATATACCTCACTATATAAAGCCAGGGCATTACAAAAACCAGAAATAGAAGGAGTCTTTGGACGGTTTTGAAGAATTGAAAATGCAAGAAGAAAGATAGGGGGAACGAAAAAAAGATGAAAAATATATTCAAAAAAAAAGAAAAAAAAGAGAGAATAAATCCCCCATAGTCTGAATGTTCAGAATGCCCATGATGAAAAATTTTGTAATCTGAGTGATAAATGAGGGCAAGAGGAAGTAAGTTGAAAATAAATGGTGGTATGCCCAGTGAATGCTGACTTGAGAGTTTTAGCCCAGTACCAAAAGAACCCCACCTTACCTAAAGAGCCCCATTATAGCCCATAAAAGTCCTTTTGATACTTATGCATTCTTTTACTTAATAAAATTGAAGAAAGAGCACTAGCAAGCTTATGGAATGAAAAAGTATAGAATGAATAAATTTGAGTGTAAACACTAAGCCTAAACACTGTGTGAAGAGAGTGTGGGAGGACATATACACTCAATTCAATTTTTACTTGCTAGGGCATGCTGATTACCTAACTAATTGGAAAAGTTGGTTGTTGAAACGTTGTGCCCACACGGATTAACAGGTTGTATGTTTTATTTCTTTCGTGTCTGTTTCTTTTCCTTTCCCTTTTGTTTTTTTTCTTTTTGGGTTCTTCGTACCCCATGCTTGAGGATAATCATGACTAAAGTGTGTGGGTGTGATAAGTCCATTTATTTCGTGTTTTTCTGGGCATTTTAGTCCCTCTAAATGTCCTTTTTAGTGTCTTTTGTGTCGGAAAAGAACCAGGAAAGTGGTTTGGGCATGACATGAGTGAAATCTGGCGAAAGAAGCATTTTGGCTTTCAATTTAACTGAAATGGATGAAATGGGCATATTAGATAAAAATCGATCTGAGCAGAAGATGTTGTGCCCACAGTACTCGCGCAGATTCAGAGAACGCAGTGAAGAGGGCATTCCCGGAAAAAGCGGGATTCTGTTGAAAGAAGATAAAGCTGGCGTTGGAACTTGATTGATTTCGAAATCTGAATAGAAGAGGGAAAGATTGTTCATAGGTGGACTCTTGGGAAGCAATTTGGAAGATAATGATGACATCCCTAAAATATCGAGATTCATTCTACCACCTAAGGAAATTTCCTTATCCAGGCAGATTCCAGCGGGCACAGAGACCCAGCAGATAAGTAAGTTTCCTTATCCAGGCAGATTCCAGCGGGGCATAGCGAATCCGGCAGATATTGAAGACTCCCCATTTTTGGGGATTTGAATTGATCTTTGTACTCTTTTAAAATACTAGTTTTGATTGTTAGAATGACACACTTCGTACCATATCAATTTGCTGCACTTTTACTTTCACCATTAGTTTAGTTTTAATGCTGCTCCGGCAGCAAGACAATCTGAGGCCTTATGCCCACAGAGGTTAGGATTTATATTTAATGTTGTTGCTGTTCATCGTTGGTGTTGGATGAGTTTTTATTCAATTCCAGTAAGTTTTTCCTATTTATCATGTCTTTAATTTATGTATTTACAGTTCTTTCTAGTATGAGTACCTAGATCTATATTCCCGAATTTGAACTAAAGATGAAGGTTTAACAAAACACTTAAATACTCGTGAGGCCGTGTGGGCACATTACTACACGATTAGGTTTCTGCCGATTTTTGTTCTTATTCCTAGTGAGCGTGAGTTAAATATAACTAATGTGGTTGATCACTCTTTAGTTGGAGAGGGCACACCTAGGTTAATTGGATTAGCGAATCGTGACTGTGTGTTAATTCAAACAGTAACTGGGAAATCGGTGGGTTGCTGTGGGTACACGAGGAATCAGTAAACACAGCAAACTTGGGTTCATCTAGGGCAAACTGCTTCCTGTTCATTTACATCTCTTTGGGGAATCGGGGGGTGGATGATAGGTTAGGGGTTTAATGGACGAGGAATCACCTTTAAACCTAATCTGAACGGATGAATAAGGAGACGCAGTGAGGAATCTGGTCTTCATAACTGGGTGATTTAATCGTGTAGGAAAATCGCTGTGCCCATGATCGAGTGAGTATAAGTTAAACTGGATTCTAGTTCAAGTTTCGGAACCTTTTATTATTTGATATCTCTCTAGTTTATTTTTACAGATTTAATTTTCATTGTTGTGACCACGGTACCAAACCCCCCTTTTGTGATTGGTAACTCGAAAGTAAGATCGCATCAGCTCTCTGTGGCATCGACCCTTACTCATAGCTAGCTACGCTCGCTGTGGGCACAGGAGCATACAAATTTATTTTGAGCGTGAAACGACCGTGCGTCAGTCTTCCTTTATAAATTAGTCCTTAAGCAGGACTATTACTTCTAAACTTTCTTCTTTTCTTCCTCAAAGCTTGAGCATCTTCTATCTTTTCTTCCTAATGAAATCTCTCTCGAAATACCGCTTCACATGAACTCCTTATGATCTTGCATTTAAGCGGACCTCTAGAAACTATTCGAGCAACGAAATAAATAAAAGAAAAATTCACCAAACTTGCTCCTCGAGCACGGACAATTTCAACATGTCCATCCTTCTTTTGTTTTACTTGGCTTTACTTTTACTTCTGACTTTACTTCACGCAACTTTGAGAAACTTTAACGAACTCGAATTTAGACAATAAACTCGAATTAATTGGGCACCTTCCTCGATGGTTCCTTGTACGCTCTATCATGTTCGAAAACTTACTTTATCTTCATCTTTAACTTCTTGAGGTTCGACTTCTTCGTCTTCTTGGGGCATACTTCGTGATGCGCCTTCATCTTTAAATTCTTTGTCGCAGTCGTCTCTTTTCCTTGAAGCGATAGTCTGTCTTTATGGCTCCTGCGTGTGGTCACTATTGCTTGCAGACATGATGATCGCACGTCTGGATTTGAACTGCACGCTTGGAACTTACTTGCCAACATTCCTTAGATCACCTCCAAAGGCAACGAGCTTAGAAATCTTCTTGAAAACGCGCGTCCTAAACCTAGAGAATACTACCTGACACTTACTTGGATTCTACTCCTTGACTAAAAGGAATACTACTATAGCTCTCTGCTCTATCCCAGATCCACACTCGAGTACTATGAGTGGGAGCAAAATAAGCGAATGCCTCTGAGTGAGGGCTTTATCTTGATCAACAATTTCTTGACAAAGTCAAAATCTAGAAAGAATATAACACTTCTTTATATATGCCAAAAATATTGCCTTTTCAGAGGACTTATGAACTTGAAGGATTCCTACGCATAATAAGGATATGGAAGAAATCAATGGTTAGCAACTGGAACCGTGATGAAATATTTTCACAAAGGCGTCAGCATAGCCTAACGAGGAAGTGCTATTACTGATTCTTGATGATTAAAGAAGTATCATCCAAAAGATTGCAAATTATCCAAGCGAATATAATCAAAGAATTCCAAATGGTATAAATGGAGAATTTCAATTAATACAAAGCTATTGAAGGGAAATTTATTCAATTGATAAGAGAATAAATAAATTGATTCAATTGACATGAGAATGAATAAATAGACTCAACAAAAACTTCTTATCTTATTGAAACTCTCAATCTACTAAATACTTGGTCTATCTTCTTAACCATCTCCTTCGGGTCTTCTCTTTCTTCTTTGAGCATCACACATCTTCTTCTTGGTGAGGTTGCTATGAAATAGCACGAGTCGGCTGGACTCAAATGGCTATGCCTGGCCGGAAAAGCGATATCCGGAGATCTTGTCCTATCTATCGAAAGGGACACGGCAAAGCGACTTAATCTATGGATCCTTCTGGACTCAATATAACTTGACTTCAACGTCCTCTAGAAGCTCGGTAGAACACCGATATATCTTCAAACTCTCTTAGCTACAGTCGTAACGACAATCTTTATCTTCATTAATTGGCATGAAGAGTTCTACGCGTTTTCATGGGAATCCGAGAAGTTGTTGTTTTTCATGCAAAGGTCGTGGATATTTTTATACTTTATGGACCGAATTAATTCTCTATGATTTCAGCCCATATTCGTGTAATTAAAGGTCCAAATAGGCAATATTATGAGGCCCAAGTTTAGTTAGGATTTATCCTTATCTAGTTAGATTTTTGTATCTTATCTTGCCTTAATTAAGACTTCTAGTTAAGCTAGGATTCCTTTTTGTTTCCTTTTGATTATTTTTGAATTCTCTTAGGATTTAGGTTATTATTTTCGATCCCTATGTTATTATAAATAAGGGTTCCATTTGTTACATTAAAGTCAGACAATTGCAAGAAATAAAGAGTTATTCTCAATCTGTCTCACGATCCTTCGGTTGATCAAACATACAAACATTCTATTGTTCTAGCAATTCAATAGTCTTATTCAAGGTTCTTCAGGGTACAATGAGTACTTGGGATAATTGCTACCCAGAGAAGTTAGACGTGCGCATTCGAGTTTTACAACACGGGTTCAGCGATCCTAATCTATCCTTCTACCTACACCGCCGCCGAGACCACTTCCACCGCCGACATCCGCCACCATTCAAGCCCCCTTCACCGTGAGTTCCAACCGTACAAGATCCGTCCTTCAAGCCATCATTCATTTCGTCTTCGAGTTTTCGTTCGTTGTCCGTATTGCTAGTAAGTTCTACATTAATTCGAGTCATATTCTACCTCTCTAGGTTCGGTCCTTTTTCCTTTCATCTTGGTATTGTGTTTTGCTTGGTTATTGGTCATATTCTAGAGTCGTAGGTTTTTCATGTTAATACAACATATATTCGTGTCTTATTGTTCATTTAGTTGAGTTGTATTTTAATTCATCGTTTGAGTCGTATTGTTCCCTTACGTATCTGACATAGTTTCGATTCTAGATTCCGCATATCTTGTCCTTGTCGTGTCCCATAGGTCCCGGGTCACATCATAAATTGGTATCAGAGCGAGTTGGTTTCTATAGTTCGTGGTTCAATACGTCAATTTTGTTTGTTTTATCATTTTGAGTCTTTCGAGTTGTAATACTTGATTATTCATTGAAAAAAAAGAGCAGAGGGTTCGAAATCCCTACAGCACAAAAAAAATATTCAGATTTAATTTTCATTTTTAATTCTTGTTTATTTCGATTTCTTGTTATTTCCTAGTCTAGATAGAGTTGTTTCCATACTAGATAGATACTTAGGGATTTTAGATTGTGTCCATACTTGGTGAAACACATCCAAAAGTCTCTTACCTTATCTTCTAGATTTCTTTTCCTTGTTTAGATTTCTTTCTATTCTTATCCATATATAATCAAGATCTTCCATCCTTATCCACCATATTTCGATTCCTACACCATCTCTAGGTTCAAAATTTTCAGTCCTTGTCCATATACACTCGGTTCACCGTATACACCATATAGTCCATACACCCGTACACCCATACACCTGTACACCATACACTCATGGTCTACATACACCAAAATCAGCAGGTTCATATACTCCACATGCCTACTTCTACTCTTAGCAACCTTCCGGCTTGATTTTATCCGTTGGAGCTTGAAGAAGACCTAGATGAGCTAATCAAGAGAAACAGCTAATTCTCGATCAACCCACCTCCATATTCACTCGTTTCACACGTGCACCACATACTTGAGAGATAAACACGAGAGGAAAAATCAAGAGTGACATACACGAGCGTCTGTGAGGAATTGTGAGGTTCTACTCTACTTTTTCTTCACGTTTGTTCGTTTTGCAGGTACTATGAAGAAAGATACCACAGAAGAGTCATCTGAGTTACCCATAGATGAGCCTAGATCGCCTAACACCCTGGACGATCCATCTTACACGTCCAATGCAGCTTGGGACGTGAAGTAAAACTTTGATGCTATGGCACAGTACTTCAGACGGGAAAACCAAATGATGAAGGATAACTTCAACAATCAGATTGTCGAGCTAACTGAGGAGATTCAAAGGCTTGAAGCTCAGCCATCTGAGCCCCAAACAGTCCAAGGCAATGCAGAGAGGCAACCCGAGCCTCAAGAAGAGCCTGAGGCCCGACGCCAGCAACCGCAGCAGCTTCGAGCCACACCCAGGCCGCCTCCAAGGCAAGAGTTCAAAGCTTATAATGATTATAGGTTCGAGTATGATGCAGCCAGTGGTTATCAAGCTGATTTCATACCACAGGGACTGGGAGACCACTATGATCGACCCCGTGCATCTCATTGGCGTGCAAACCGAGAAGATGGAATGCTCAACAACATCAAGATGAGCATCCTTGAGTTTGAAGGCCTTCACGACCCCGATATCTACGTAGATTGGGAGCATAAGATAGAAAAAATCTTTGCATGCTATGATTTTTCAGAGGTCACGAAAGTACAACTTGCATGCTTAGAGTTTAGAGGCTACGCAACCTCATGGTGGGAGATGTAGCAGGATCGACGGCGCAGGAACCACAACCCTCCCATCGACACTTGGAAAAAAATGAAGGCGTTGATGCGAGGACGCTTCATTCCAGTCCATTATGAGAGAGAGCTCGAGAAGAAGCTCAATCAGATCAAACAAGGCACTCGATCCATTAAAGAATATCACAAAGAGTTGGAGACTGCTTGAACAGAGTCGGGAAATAGGAGACCTTAAATGCTACCATCATTCGGTACATTGAAGGTATGAATCCTGATATTGCTTGTGAAGTCGAGTTGAGAGACTTCCACAGTGTAGAGAGAATGGTGCAGTACGCATCGATCGTGGAAAAGCAGCTGAGAGAAGGCCGACGTGGATCACACCACAGTGCAGCCCCTACACGACAACCTTGGAGTCATGCAGTACCGAGTTCGACGCCATCTGATGCCTCACGATTGCAAGGTCCTCCAGATCAGCCCGTTCGACATTTTGATCGCACTACACCGCAGTCCAACCGTAGACTCGAGTCTACGCCCCCTGTTCATCCAAGGCCGAACCCTAAATGGCCTACCCAAGATACGACGTCCCCTAATACAACCCCTAATCGAGCCCGTGACATTCAGTGTCACAAGTGTCAAGGTTGGGGCCACTTTCAAGCTCAATGTATAAACTGGCGAGTTCTATACTTCACCGAATCAAATGAAGTCGAATCAGCCAGTGAGGACGAAACAGAGCCAGTGGACAATGCCATAATTGAAGAAGAGGTCGAAAATGATGCAGCTCATGAAGACATCGATCCGGAGGTTCAACAAGTTAGCTTGGTCACAATCCGGAGTTTGAGCATCATTCGAGAAGACGAACAAGAACACCAACGGGAGAACATCTTCTACACCCGTGTAGTGATCAAGGGTCACACGTGTTCTATGATTATTGACAGTGGCAGTGTGAGCAATGCCATTAGTCAATACGCAGTGGAAAAGCTTGGTCTACCAGTTCAACAACACACGAGCCCTTACAGATTGCAGTGGCTTACAAATAGAGGCGAGATTCACGTGGTTCATCAAGTAAGTGTCTCATTCTCAATCAATAAGTTTACTGATAATATTTGATGCGACGTTATCCCTATGGATGCGGCACACTTGTTGTTGGGCAGACCTTGACAGTTTGATCTACGTGTTGTCCACGATGGACGTCTAAACATTTACACCATTGACATTGATGGCTGAACCTGTACATTGAGGCCATTACCATCTAAAGCCATTGCTATGGATCAGCAACGCATGCAGGAGAAGTTCAAAGAGGAAAAGGTGAAGCAAGCAGCCGCGAAACAAGCCCCGAAGGCCTTGGCTGCCGCCCCCATGGCCGGACAACCCTCGGCCGTGACCCCTATTACCGGACAGCCTGTTGCTGCCACCCCTCCCTCTTCCATTCCTACTCATTCGGACTCCTTAGCTGTGGAAAAGAAGAATGAATCGAGTTCTAACAAGCCTCACACGAAGAGCTTATTTATTTCGGTTAAAGGAGTTCAGAAAGCTGTTAAAGCAGGTATGCCTCTTGTCCTACTTATATTTAAGAGCAGTGCTACTAATGATTGTTTATCTAGTGATGTGCAGCCCTTACTTGACAAGTTTAAGGACGTATTTCCCGATGAAATACCCGACGGGCTTCCTCCAGTTCGAGGGATCGAGCACCAGATCGATTTCATTCCCGGAGCCGTGCTACCCAACCGACCAGTCTATAGGACATCTCCCGACGAGACTAAAGAGATTGATAAGAAAGTCAAAGAGCTATTAGAGAAGAAACAAATCCGTGAGAGTTTGAGTCCGTGCGCCGTTCTAGTGATTCTAGTGCCAAAGAAGAACAACGAATGGCGTATGTGCATGGATTGCCGAGCAATCAACAAAATCACGGTAAAGTATCATTTTCCCATCCCTAGATTAGATGACATGCTTGATGAGTTGTCCGGATCGCGTATCTTTTCTAAAATTGATTTGCGTTCTAGTTATTTTCAAGTACGTATGCATGAAGGTGATGAATGGAAAACTGCATTTAAAACAAAGCATGGTCTGTATGAATGGCTTGTTAAGCCTTTTGGTCTCACTAATGCACCAAGCACATTTATGCGTCTCATGAATCATGTTTTGTGTGAAGTCATTGGAAAATATGTTGTTGTGTATTTTGATGATATCTTGATCTACAGTGACACGATGCACAACACCTTAGACACTTTTTTGAGCTTCTTAGAGGTTCGAAACTTTATGGTAATCTGTCTAAGTGTTCTTTTTGCATGAATGAAGTCGTATTTCTCGGCTTTGTTGTGAGTGAACGTGGTATAGAAGTAGACCGTTCCAAAATCAAAGCGATTGAAGAATGACCCACTCCTAAAACCGAGAGTGGCGTGAGATCTTTCCACGGCCTTGCTGGCTTTTATCGTCACTTTGTGCGCGATTTTTCCAGCATAGCCAAACCGCTTACTGAGTTAAGCAAGAAAGATAGAAAGTTTGAATGGGGTCCTGTTCAAGAGCATGCGGTTAGCACTTTACAATCCTGTTTATGTAAAGCACCTGTTCTTGCTCTTCCGGACTTTAATAAAACTTTTGAAATTGAGTGTGATGCCTCAGGCAAAGGGATTGGTGTTGTTTCGATGCAAGAACGGCGTCCAGTCGCCTATTTCAGTGAAAAGCTCCAAGATGCAGCCCTTCGTTATTCGACTTATGAGAAGGAGCTGTAGGCACTCAAGAGAGCTTTAGATACATGGAAGCACTATTTATGGCCTAAGGAGTTTGTGATTCACAAGGATCACGAGATTTTGAAGCATTTGAAAGGCCAACAAAATCTGAACAAGCGTCATCAAAATGGGTTGAGTTCATTGAGTCCTTTCCGTACGTCATCAAGTACAAGAAAGGAGCTAAAAATGTCATTGTTGATGCCTTATCTCAAAGGTACGTTCTCTTGAACCTTATACATGCTAAGATGTTAGGATTTGATGCGATTAAAGAGCTGTATTCGAGAGATCCTTATTTTGCGTCTATCTATGCTGTGTGTTGTACCAAGTCTCGGTCTTTTGATAGTTTTTTCGTGCATGAGGGGTTTTTGTTCAAGGGTTCACAATTATGCATTCCTAAGTCTTCTATGCGTGAGTTGTTAATTTTGGAGTCGCATGCGGGAGGTTTAATGGGTCACTTTGGTGTGTCGAAGACATTAAACTTGCTGCATGAGCATTTCTTTTGGCCACGTATGAAGCATGATGTTGAGAATATGTGTAGTAGATGCATTACATATCGAAAATCGAAATCTACATCACACCCATTCGGTTTGTACACTCCTTTACCAGCCCTGTCTTTTCTCCGTGGATTGATTTATCTATGGATTTCATACTTGGTTTGCCACGGTCTAGGTCTAGTCGAGATTCCATATTTGTTGTGGTTGATAGGTTTTCCAAGATGTCTCATTTCATTGCATGTAGGAAAACTGATGATGCCGTACACATTGCCAATCTGTTCTTTATTCATATTGTGCGTTTACATGGAATACCTAAAACTATTGTTAGTGATAGGGATTCTAAGTTCTTAGCACACTTTTGGCGTGTACTTTGGGGTAAGCTAGGTACCAAGTTACTTTTCTCTACTGCTTGTCATCCTCAAACGGATGGTCAAACTGAAGTCGTGAATAGAACTTTAGGTACTTTGCTGCGTTCTTTGGTTAAAAACAACTTGAAATCATGGGAAGATTGTTTGCCATATGCTAAATTTGCTTACAATCGAGTTGTGCAATCATATACTAATATGTCCCCATTCGAGGTTGTTTATGGTTTTAATCTGCTAACGCCTACTGATCTTTTGCCTTTACCTATTGAGAATCTAACAAGTGTAAAAGGTATAAGAAGAGCGGATCAAGTGAAGGAGATGCATCAGAAAGTACGTGCGCGTATTGAGGCAGTTGGCGCACGCAATGAAGTCTAAAAGAATAAACGATGCAAGCCGATGATTTTCCAGCCTGGAGATCGCGTTTGGATTCATCTGAGTCCCGGACAGTTTCCTAACTTGAGAAAGTCGAAATTGATGCCTAGAGGAGATGGACTGTTCACTGTGTTAAGTCGAGTCAATGACAATGCATATCGCATTGATTTACCTGGTGAGTACAAGTGTTCATCTACATTCAATGTTGCTAACTTATCTCCCTTTTCTGCAGATGATGAGTTCGATGTTGATGAGTCCGAGAATTCAAGGATGAATTCTTTACAGCAGGGGAGAATGATGAGATCGTACAAAGTAATAAAGGAGATGATATGGAGCTGCAATTCAGAGGTCCTATGACGCGCTTACGAGCAAAGAAGTTGCAAGCTTATCTACAAGCTTCAATTAGGCGCAAGTTCAAATTGCAAGAAGAAGACATGCCGAGCAGCTCGAGATTGATCATCATGCTGTCCATTGATGAAGAAGAAGGAAGCATGAAGACGTGAGAAGAAGAATCGCGCCATTTGGACGTGTGCATGAAGAGTTCTACGCGTTTGCATGGGAATCCGAGAAGTTGCTGTTTTTCATGCAAAGGTGGTGGATATTTTTATACAATATGGACCGAATTAATTCTCTATGATTTCAGCCCATATTCGTGTAATTAAAGGTCGAAATAGGCGAGATTATGAGGCCCAAGTTTAGTTAGGATTTATCCTTATCTAGTTAGATTTTTGTATCTTATCTTGCCTTAATTAAGACTTCTAGTTAAGCTAGGATTCCTTTTTGTTTCCTTTTGCTTATTTTTGAATTCTCTTAGGATTTAGGCTATTATTTTCGATCCCTATGTTATTATAAATAAGGGTTCCATTTGTTACATTAAAGTCAGACAATTGCAAGAAATAAAGAGTTATTCTCAATCTGTCTCACGATCCTTCGGTTGATCAAACATACAAACATTCTATTGTTCTAGCAATTCAATAGTCTTATTCAAGGTTCTTCAGGGTATAATGAGTACTTGGGATAATTGCTACCCAGAGAAGTTAGACGTGCGCGTTTGAGTTTTACAACACGGGTTCGCCGATCCTAATCTATCCTTCTACCTACACCGCCGCCGAGACCACCTCCACCGCCGACGTCCGCCACCATTTAAGCCCCCTTCACCATGAGTTCCAGCCGTACAAGATCCGTCCTTCAAGCCATCATTCGTGTCGTCTTCGAGTCTTCATTCGTTGTCCGTATTGCTAGTAAGTTCTACATTAATTCGAGTCCTATTCTACCTCCCTAGTTTCGATCCTTTTTCCTTTCATCTTGGTGTTGTGTTTTGCTTGGTTATTGGTCATATTCTAGAGTCCTAGGTTTTTCGTGTTAATACAACATATATTCGTATCTTATTGTTCGTTTAGTTGAGTTGTATTTTAATTCATCGTTTGAGTCGTATTGTTCCCTTACGTATCCGACGTAGTTTCAATTCTAGCTTCCGCATATCTTGTCTTTTTTGTGTCCCATAGGTCCCGGATCACATCAAAGATGCGAGGGTGATGATGAGCTGGGGGTTGCTGATTAATGCCTTTGAACAATTCAATATTCACATAAGAGTTCAATCAATTACTTCAAGGAGAGACATGCCTGCAGTGTTTGCAAACCTAGCTTTGACACCAACTGTAATAGTCCGGTCCTGAGGATGGGAATAGTGTTGTGTGTAAATCAGCACGAAAAATAAGAAATCCAGGGGGGTGGTATTAGAATTAAACTAAGTTAGCGCCTCAAGAACTTAGGCAACTTAACTTTATGACTTGGCAGAACTATCGTTTTCAACGAATCAATAAGGGTCAAAGGATTTAATTGGATCAAAGGGGTCAAAGGATTCAATCGAGTCAAAGGAACGCCATATCTTAAGCCAACCGAAATTTAAACAAAATCCAATGACAAACAGATAGGAATTTGACTCTTTAAATAAACAAGACCTCATCATAGGTCACATCAACTAAGACCCATAGATAGGTCGGAGTCAAATAAATCATATTGTCTCATTCATAGGACGAAAGCAAGAAAAACAACTTAAGACTAACTAGAGATGAGCAGAATCATGCTTGGAAAGAAAAGCCCCTTCATAGGTGAATAACAACAACAAGCATACAAAACTTATTCACAAGTCAACTGAAAAATAACAGATACCAATATGTTCAACAGTAAGACTTTTCGAATATCTTGGAATCAATAAAGGAATACTGGTATGTCAAAAGAACATGCTTCAAAGATTTTATTGATAACTAGAATGCATAGCATTTAAAACATGCTACTATCAAGAATCAAGATACACATATCAAGACTAAATACTAACATCAGAGTACTTAGTAGAAACTTAGCGGAAGAAAACATGTAACCATATAGAGCAACAAACTTGAAACCTCAAACAACTCAGACAACCCCACCAGCAGCACATCATCGGCCTCAGCATCTCATCCTGAAAACATTTGAAAAAGAGAGTGTGAGCACTAATGTACTCAGTGGGGTTTTACGAGAAAACTCTTAAATAAACTTTGGAATATCCAATTATAAATTGGCGGCATATGGAGAGCAAAACGCAAAAGCCCTCTCCATACCCGCAAAACCTTTTACTTCCTTTTTTGGTGCCTTTCCCGGCTCAAACCTTTTATCTACTGTACCCTGAGGCATGTCTTGGGACACGAGAGGGGTTACCTCAAGTATCCTTCTGAGTCTGCGAGGGAATTACCCAGCAGTGACTCCCTTTACTTTCAAATGTTCAACTCGGTGACTCGAAGGTCACAGCATGATAATGCAAATAAACTGTTCTTTGAGCTCGATAACCTGCTTACAACAAAAACTAAATCTTTCCTTAAATTCTTTCTTTACTTAACCTTAACCTTCCTCACTTAACCTTAACCTTCCTTTCTTAACCTTCCTTACTTACTTGACTTAGCTAGCAATACCAAGCCTAGAGCAATCTTCTATGGCTAATCCTTTAATTGAGCATGATCTCGGCCTATAAGGGATTTATAACTCACCCTACAAGGCAATACTTAGCTAAATAAGCTTTAGCAAAATCCAACATTCCAAAACGAGGAAAAGAAGGCAGATAAAAATCAATTTCAATTAAAGCAATTCTAAACATCTCATGCTAACATAAATTGTATATAAACAATTCTAGCATACCTAAACATACTTGAGAGCTCACTTAACTTATAATAACTTCCTTTACTTTATCAAACTCAAATAACAATTTAACATAATCATGCATAAAACTTCCTTCTTTCCTTTTCCTTCATTTCCTTGTACAGAGACTAAACAGGTCGAGCATAAAATATTTTAATTGGATATTCATCTTGCCATATCATGCTTCTAGAGCTTAATATCTCAAACCTTATACTTGGTTTAGAACCACCCATCTCAATGACAAGCATCTCGATAACGAGCACGTAGACGAAGCAACGAGCCAAAAATATTTCCTCAGGCCTCCTCGGGGTTCACCTCCTCTTTACGAAAGTCGATCAACAACTTAGAAACCTTATTTGAGATCCTAATAAGACATCTAAATGATATCTAAACCCTCAACCCTTAGCTATAACTTAAAACACGAGAATTAAAAAGGATTAAGACATCTGAAATTACCGCAAAAGGGAATGGAAAATCAAACTCGAAGGATCAAGATTCCGGACGATCGGCTACTGTTACATAATAGATCTTCGAAAGAGCTTCGATTTGAGTACTCATAGGCCTTGTGTTTCCAACCGAAGTGAAAGTTATGGGCTCCGCACGAAAACGTGCCGAATCTGCCGCAACAGCACTAGCGCCGCGGCGGCAAGGTGCGCGCCGGCGCCCCTAGCGCCGGGGCGCCCCCTATGCTACGGAGCCCCCTAGAACCGGTGCGGCCCCCTGTGCCGGGGCACTCCCTTGCGCCCCCGCGCTCCTCCTGCTCCGCTTTCTCTCTCAACTGGGGGTGCCTCATGAAGAGGCTCCCCTCTGTCTGTCTCTCTCTCTCTCTACTCTACAGAAATGGGATAAAGAAATAACATGAATGAGGAAGAGAAGGGGGGGAGGGCTGCTATTTATAGGTGAAATTAAGGCTTCCCCGAGAAGCTTCCGCAGTGCAACAATACTGCTTTAAAAATATCGGGTTCGGTTAAAAGGCACTTTATTCGATGTCGAGGTCCAAATGACCTCGACATCTGAAATTCGAAAATACCGGAAGGTTTGTTACCTCAAGTACTATTGAGCCAACTTGACTCGAGATAAAGAACAAGTCATCTTGAAGGAAAACGAGAAAAGATTCTCTTTCCAAAAATAAAGTTACTATTCCACACAAGGGACAAATAAAATTCCCGAGCGTTCAATTGACCTCATAATGAAAATCCGGGAATGCCAACGGATTCCTTGAGAAATTTACTATAGGATAGGTTTGAAAAAATAAGGCTCGGGCCAACACACGAGATTTCACAAATTTCTAACGATCGCGCTCCTATGGAAAAACAATATTCATAACTTCTTTAAACGCGTTTTAAATCACCGGGAACTCAAAAGACTTCAGATTTAAAATCCGAAAGCACCGACATGCTCCCTAGGTCAACACCTTCCAAACGTGACCAAAATTGGCTGCGACTGAGCTGGAATTGAAATTCTCAAAAAGACGATTTTATGAAAAATAACTCCTAAAATTGCAATTTAGGGCCAAAACATCTTTAACTAGGCTCTAATTAATTTCTTTAATTTTCTAAATGAACTCTGAAAATCTAGGATGTTACAATTCCTCTGAAAGCTTGGATACTTCTCTAAAAGCTCTCATACTCATCAAACATCCATAATTGTGAAAATCAAATAAATTTTAAGCTCTAATATCCACTGTCTGTATGAGCTTTGATACTTAGATCAAAGATTCATGAATATTAACCTTATTTAGTTTTCCATCATCACTAACAGGTTTTGACATCATCAAAAAGGGAGAAATTGTTAGGAAAAACTATAAAGGTAGCCCAACTGATGGTTTTGATGAAATGTTAAAACATATGGAAAAGCTATATGAAAAACTGCAGGTTATTCAAGTTGGAAGTCAGAGTAATGACCGAGTAAGACTTCAAAATTCAGCTCAGCTGAAGCGAAAGTCAATCGCCTTGGAGCATGGTCAACTAGTTGAAAAGGATGTCTTAGCCAGAGCAGTCAAAGTCAAAGCTTAAATACACCTAACGGGAAAGGGAATACTGAAGACTAAAAGGCATCCACAGATGAGTAACCATCAGTCGAGCTGAAAGCCAAGAAAGACTGACGAGAGAAGACCTAACTTGAAAGCTCTGGACCAAACTGAACTGATCAAAGATCAATCAGTCGGGAGAAAAAGCTCAAAAGAAAAGCTGAATGGAGTCCAGAGCTGAAAGCTTTAAAGCTAAGCTTCTAAAAGATCCAGAATTGGACTATTCCAGAACTGTAGCTTGAGGCAGCTGAGGAACTACCGACTGGACGATCTCAGAGTAGAAAGCCGAGACAACTGAGAACCCATCAGTAGAAGTCCAAAACTGATAGCCGAAGTAACTGCTCTCTAACAAGCAGTTATTGATAGGAAATCTGAGAAAGATCCTGACGTTCTTGGAGCAGAAGCTATTAAATTCAACGGCTAGTATATTCAAAGCTTCAATGGCTACAAGCATTAAACTGCCATCGGTGAAATCAATCAAACCACCGATCAGCAGAACCTAATGGTCACTGAGATCACTCATCTATATAAAGGGGGTTAATCTCATTTTGATCAAGACTTTTAACAAGACTTTTTCACCAAGACTTATCCCAATCTAACTTGTGCAGCACGAGCTTTCTTTCTCCCTCCCCACAACTCAAAGCTTAAATCTCTTAAGCATGAAAAGTCCCAACTGAGAAGGCGTGCTTCAAGTTCCAAACAAGCAGCTACCTGACGAAGAATTCTAGCCAGAGCAAAGCTTCTCAGTTAAAGCTCTTCAAAGATCAACCACTCAGCTCAGTTGAAGGAGCATTACAGGTTGATTCTGGGGAACTGAAGGAGCACCTCCTTGACATTGAGACCTTTTTCCCCTATCATCACGTCGACCACCTTCATTCCATTTTCTTTTTCCCTTAAGGTCCGCAACAGTCAATGAGGGTTGAATCCTCTCCCTCGGGAGAATAGCCTCAATATTCATTGCTCGTCCCAAGGTTAGAGCATATGAGATTTCCTCCTGGCCTGCAAGGGCCACTCCAATGTCAGACCTTAGCCCCTTTCTGAACTTGTGGGCTTTCTTTCGGTCAGTGTCCACCAGATGTGGAGCATGCCTTGACAGTTGATTCAATTCCCTATCATATTCAGTCACAGTTTTCTTCCCTTGCCTAAGGTTCCAGAGTTCCATTTCTTTCTCTTCTCTGTAGCATTCTGGAATGTACTTTTGATACAAATCATATTTGAAGTCTTCCCATTGCTCTGGAGAGATAGTCCGTCTCACCAATTCCCACCAATAGTCAGCATCTTTAATCAGCATGAACAAAGCACAGCTGAGCTTTTCCTTATCTTCACAAGCTATGAAATCAAAAATTCATTCGAGCGAACGAACCCATTTTTCTGCATGCATCAAATTGCCAAATCCATTAAAGGATAGGGTATTATGCGTTAGAAACATGCTTTCTACTCGAAGGACATGAATAGGTGCAGGTTCTCCTTGTTGTTCCTCATTCGAATCCTGAGCTCTTCTTGGAGGCATACTGTAAAACATCAAGTTTCTTTATAAGTCTTTATATTCCAGCTTTAATAATCAATGTTGAATTTATTCGAAGAAGATAAATGTCTCTAGGTGAGGTCTTTCAAGCATTCACTTTAGATAGACAAAGGATTAATTTGTTTACTATCCTCAAGGAAAATTTTGAGTTTGAAGTAATTCAAGTGAAATGACAAGCTTACTTATTTTTGAAAGAAGTCTGTTGTGATTCTCTAAGAAAATGATTTGGAACGAGATTTGGATTCTGAGATAAGAATTAATAAAGAGTTGTGAAAGAACTTATATCTGAATAAGGGAAAATTGCCCCACTTTGGAATACTTTGATAATATTAAGCATTTAATATAGTACCAACTTATACATCCGATCTGGGAACTTAATGAATAGTTTCCCAAAGTAGTTAGTCAGAATGGCCAATTTGAAAATGCCATTACTAATCTAGAGTGGTTATACTATACTGGAATACATCAACATACATACATTAGTCAATATGTCCTAATAGCTGACATTGTTGACCTATACTACTAGATCACTAGACGACTACTCCAGATGGTGCCACCCAATGTTTGGGTCATGCTCCTCAAGATCATTGACATTTGGGATCTCGAGCACCCTCAAAAGACTGTTATCCAAGCTGGTGTGATACAGACAGGGTCCTGGGTCAGGTAGCGCAAAAGCAGAGGGGGTGTACACTAGAGATCCTGGGTGGTTGGAGTACAGAGACTCAGTCAGGTCCACTATGCGGGCATTGGAGGCTCCTGCCCCCTGATCTCCTAGAACATGAGCACGGGACAGTGGGGCCGTGCAGAAGTGGATCCCGCTATCTCAACCTCCATCACAAAGGTATGCTCAGCACGGGCAGCAGCTATTTAGTTGGCCAGGGGCAACATGAATCCTTTGCGATCAATCCAGTGAGAGGAGTGCAGTTGCAAACATGGACAAGCTTTCAGACTCGACAAAGGTCAAGGGGTCACGTATGATCATATCCGGCAAGATCCTCCTAGTGAGTGGTTCCCATTCCTCTGGTAGATTCTCGATGAGGCAATGGCATGCTTCCAGCTTAGCTACGCCTTGGCCTCAAGCCACTCATGCCCATGCTACTAGAAACCTCCCTATATATGCTGGCAGTTGCTCTCCCTCTTGCCTCGTCAGCTCTTGAAACCTATCAACTCTGTCGCGGAGTTACTGACGAACATTTGTATTCTTACAGGGGGTGGTATGCCTTCCGGCCATCTGAAAAGGGATAACTTAATCAGTCTAAGTTTGAGCTACTTATGGGAGACTTAAAAGTCATCTTGAGTTTTAGCATGCTATAGGCTATGTTTTACTATATTAAATAACCTCATGCTTGCAGTAGACTTTATTCTTTCCAAATAGAGAAGTTTTCTCTGAACTTGTGTTCAGGTTTCAAATCCATACAAACATTTTATTCATGCTTTGGAAGTGAAATTTTCAATACTATATTTAAAAGAACCTGGGAAATAATATGGGAGTTATTTTGACTTTGTCTTTGACTGGTCTTGCCGACCTCATATTTTGACCGCTAGACTTATGCTTACCCGAGTAAATTTCACGGTATTCCTCATACCAACTCCTCTTGCTTGCCTCAAAATTTTTCCACCTCTTCATGTATTTCAAAAGTTATAGCCACAACCAAAAATTTTCTATTCTATCATACCTCGGGTTTTTGTTGAGGATGCGAGGTGATGATGGGCTGTGGGTTGTTGAGTAAGGTCCTTTAGAACCAATCAATTAAAATAGGCACTTACACAAGTATTCAATAAAGAGACAAGTCCGCAGAGTTGCAAGCTTGCTCTGATACCATTCTGTAACGCCTCGGTCCCAAAAAGAATAATAAAATGAGGATAGGGGTGTCACTTAAAAGAATAGGAGTTGGAATAATTATTAGTTAAATAAAATAATTTTTGGAAACAAGAATAGGTTATATTCCTTAGAAATTTGGGCAGCATAACCTCTGTAACTAGAGCAAGTCCCCGTTTAATAACGGCTTATAAGAGTGCATTTTGAGATGACAGGACATTCAATAGTCCGTACATGGACAGGATAAAGCGATAAACAAATACCAATAAGTAATGATCTATTTATCAGAGTTGACTAAGAATGTCCTATTCATATGACGATGTCAAAAGCATGTAAGACCCATTCATAGGTCTACAGAAAAGTAAACAGATACCAACATGCAGTTCAATGGGACCTCTTCATAGGTCAAAGCGGATAAAGGAACAGTTGGTATTTCAATAAAGGAGATTCATCCCTTAAGCAAGTATTTATTTAGAATAGGCATGATGGTATTAGTAGTGTTTGGACATGCTATAATCAAGTTTGAATTTCAAATACTAAATACGATTATCAGAGTATTAAGCAGAAATCATAGCGGAAATAATTTATTCAGATAACCAGATAAGCGGCATCTCAGTCAACCCCGCCATTAGCTCACATCACCAGCCTCATCATCTAAACTTGGAAACATTTTGAAAAGAGTTGGGTATGAGTACTAATGCACTCAGTGGTAAGTTTCGAACTCAATTTGCAATATGAAATATCCAGAAATAATGCACAATATATAGGAAGCAAATCGCAAAAGCTCTTTCCATATCTGCAAACCTTTTCTTCTCCTTTGGGATCCATCTTGCTCAGTTTGTCGTCTACTGCACTATGTAGCGTGCTGCTGGTAGGAAAAGGGAGGGGTTACCTCCCTAATCCAAGGAGAGTATACCAGGGGTTACCTAGCATTGACCCTGAGTGTGATAGGGGTCACCTAGCAGTGACTCCTTGTAGTGACATCCAATCACAGTGTATGTGTGGGGTTACCTCACAGTGACACCTTTAGTGATAATCATCACAGCTGCAAGGGTGTACAGTCCTGCCTATGCTTAATGATTACTTGTACTACAAAATCCGAGATTCCAGCACAAGCCTATCTCAGCTAAGTTCAACATCATCTAATAATACCTCATAAAGCTTAGCAATCAAATCATAGCTTATTCATGCTTATACAACTATTCCACAAGTATTCCCATATCCTAATCACAGTATTCCAACAATATTTCCATAATATTCTAGCAACATTTCAACAGTATCTCAATAGTATCCTATTCCATAGCGTAAAAATATTATATAATTCCTCCTATAACAGTGACGTTAAACAGATAGAGCATAAAATATTTATTTGGATATTTTTAAGTTATCTATCATGCTTCTAAAGAGTTATTACTCTTAAATTGTATTTATTCTTTAAAATAAACCTACCTTGCTGACGAGCAGGTGGAGTTACGACAACTTCTGGGTTTGCTTCCTTCCTTCCAACAGGCTCCACGGGTCCTACATTGATGGTGCATGCCTTAGAACAACTACTATAATTTTCAGAATTTATCTACTATATTTGGAGCATTTATCTATATATATTTAATATTATTCCATTCAAAATAGATTGCGCAACTCTAAGGACCTCGTATAAACTTGACACACAAGGATGAAAATTCCAAAATAATATTCTTGATTTACTGGAATAAAAATATTTGACAGAGGTCTCTTTCCAAAATTTGCCATTTTACTCGATTAACATCGAATTTTCACCATGATACTTTTTAACAGTTCAAAAATTATGAAATTAATCCGGGATGATCCCACACATGTCAAGACTATAGTTGGGAAGTTTTAGAATTTTTCAATAACATGTGCTTCTGTAATAAAAATAACTGTCTACTTTTAAAAATCGAGATTCATCAAAACTCGTCGAAAAATTACGAAACTTGGCAGATTTATAGAGAATAATTTTTTGAGAAACTTTCATGCTCAAATTTTTTTGATTCGACGAGCAGAAATGGGTGAAAATGGTGAAAAATAGAATCTGGCCGGTTTTCATGGCCCAGTCACATTTCCCGGTGATTTTGCCGGTTTTTGACCACCGGATGGAGACAACGTCAAAAGACGAAACGTAGAGCACACTTAAATACACGACATACTAAAATTTCAGATTAAAAGAACGAGAAATGGACCGAAACGAGCTCCTGGAAGGTGGCAGCTGGTGGCGGGCGGCAACCCCAGCGGCGCTGGAGATTTCAGGCGGTGGCACCAGCGGCCGGAGACTAGTGGCTGTCCTCTGCCGGCAGTCCCTCCTCCTGGCTCCTTCCCGACTCAATTTGTACCTCAAAACTCCACTCGAACCTCGACTCCGCTCAAGAACACTCAAAGAACACGAAGAACTCGAAGAACGCTCGACTCACTTTCTATTTAAAGTTGATAACTCGATTTTCGGATGAGAAATAATGAAAGGGGGCTGCCCCTTTTATAGAAAAAGCTTGGGGGGGGGTCGGGTATTTTTTTTTGGATATAAAATACTAATAAAGTTAGTTTGAACGCGATTACTTTTTAAAAAAACACTATTCATAAGTTGCTTTATTTGCAGAGAAAGTTCATTTGACCTCATACAAAAAGTAAGGACACTGGGAGATTAATTGATTTATTTCCTATCAAGTTGACCAAAAATGGTCGGCCGATATGGTCGTTCGATACAGGAACGAAGAAAGATTCATTTTTTCGGCTACCTGGAAATCACTATTCACGACGCTTCGGACACTACCGTTTGCGCGTTTAACCTCAGATTAAAAATCTGGGAACACCGACGGATTCGTTGGCTCGTGTCCTATCGAGGAACCTTGCCGAACAATTTCTCGGGATAACAATCAGAATTTTATAAAAGGTTGAAATTAGAAACGAGTCAAAAATCACTATTCATCCTTTTTACTTTTTACCTTTTTAACCGCCGGGAACTCGATTTACCTCGGATTAAAATTCCGGGAGTACTGATGGATTTCTCGGGTCAACCCCTTTCAATGGAGACTAATATTGATCATAACCTGAATTTTATTTGATCGAATTTTTAAGAAAATGGCACCTAGAGTTGCGTCTTACATCGGTTTTACTTTATTTAGCTCCAATATAATTATTTAGTATTCTAAATATAATTAGAAAACTTCTTTATTTAAAATTCAAAATACGAGGTGTTACTTCTTCATTGTGTAACTATAATAAAGAAACTTTACACTTGCATAGTGGATTGACCTTCTGCGGAAGGAAGAGAGGACGTAGAACCAGTAAGCTTTGAACCTCTATAAGTGTTGTGTGTGCTATATTCTTTGCTTAAGCTTTTGCATATACTGAACTGCACACTATCACACACAAGCTGCACTCACAAGCTCACAAGCTCTACTCTCTATCTCAACTGAGCAGTGCACAGAAAAGCTTTCTATGTGAGTCAAGGGCCCCGTATATTCCGTACAAAAATTTAAGTTTTTGAGTCAGTTTATTCACCCTCCTCTAAACTGACCACGACTCACCTCGGGACCAACAATTTTTTTAATTAGGAGTATGAGTAGCTAAATATTATGTTCTAGGGTGATGTACGTTGATGTTGGGTGTTTGAATTTTGATATGAATTGATGTTTCTATCCTCTCTCTTCATCATAAATCAATATTTTGATTGCATCTTTCTTTGAGTTGGCCATCTAAGAGCAAGAATTGTTGTTTAATTGTCTTTGAGAAAGGCAATTTTGCATGGGTATTTGGTTTATGAGCTCAATTTTATATTATGACGAGAGTTTGATATTTAATTGAGTTGTGATGATTGATTGGGCTCAATTTGGTTAGATAGTAATTCAACCCTAGAGATAGGGGAACTTTATTTGGCCAAAAATATACATGAGGCTCGAGAGAGTTCTAGGATTAATTTCATTTCAATCTTGAGAATGGAATTAGCATGTTATTCATATCAAGATGATTGCACCATTGTTATTCATGTTATTCATAGTTGATAGATCACACTTATCGGTCTCAACTGCTTACTGAGACTTTAGGTGCCATTGCCCGTCTTTACAAGATTTTAGATCTCTCTCGATCTTCAAGAATACAGTCTTGAATCTATTTATCAAATTTGAATGCTCCTTGAACTGAGTTGAGTAGTTGATCATTGAATAGCTTGAACTGAGAAGCTTGGTTCTTGCTGAATTCTTCAACAGCTAGCTGATTGGATGACTCTTTGAAGAACTTCTTCTTAGTTGGGACTTTTGGCAACTTGTGATGTTTAAGCTTTGAGCTGGAGAAGGAGAATGATAACTCTATATCTGCAATATAGCAAGAGTTAGATTGACAAAAGTCTTGATTAAAATGAGATTCACTCTTCTTATATAGATGAGTGATCTCTGAGATCGTTAGGTTCCACCGATCGTTGGTTCAATTGATCCATCAATGGTAGTTGAATTCTTGTAGCCGTTGAAGCTTGTTTGAACTAGTCGTTGCCTAATTTAAGGAATTCTGCTCTGAGATCTTTTGTCAAGATCTTCAATAACTGCTTGACAGGTACCAGTTGCTCAGCTTTCAGTTCTGGACTTCAGCTGGCAGGTGTTCAGCTATCTTGGCTTTCAGTTCTGGATAGTCCAGTTGGCAATTCCTCAGCTGTCTCAAGCTTCAGTTCTGGAATGGTCCAACTTGGCATTTCCTCAGCTACCTTCGTTTTCATTTCTGGACTTCGGCAGCTTAGCTTCAACTGGAGCTTCAGTTCTGGTCTCAAGTTAGTATCTTGGAAGCTTAGCTTTGACTAAAAGCTTCAATTCTGCTTCCTCTGAGCTCTTCTCCCAGTTAACTAAACTTTGGAAGCTTAGCTTGAATTAAGGCTTCAGTCCTGCTTCCTCTGAGCTCTTCTCCCAGTTAAATGAACTTTACTATTGTTGATCAGTTCAATTTGGTCTTTTATGAGTTTGCGCTTTTCAAGCTAGCTCTGTCGATCAGCTTTTCTCAGCTTTCAGCTAAGCTGATACTTGCTCATCTGTTGAATCCTTTCAAGTATTCAGCTTTGACTGGTTAGTTTATGACTGCTTGATACATCCTTTTTAGCTGGTTGACCATGCTCCAAAGTGGTTAACTTTCACTTCAGCTGAGCTGAATTTTGGAGTCTTACTTGGTCATCAAACCAATCTCCAGCTTGTAATCCCTGCAGTTCTTCATAAGGATATTCCACATGTTTTGACATTTAATCAAAACCACCAGTTGGGTTACTCTAGAAAGTTTTTCCCAACAATTTTTCCCTTTTGGATGATGTCAAAACTTGTTAGTGATGATGGAAAACTCCATAATTCTAACATTCATAAATGTTTGTTTTAGATGAGCATCAAAGCTTTGTAACCAAACAAGTATCAAAGCTTGTAACTTTTAGAGCTTTCTATGTAGACAAGTATCAGAGCTTGAGTATCAAAACTTTGCATTTAAACAAGTATCAGAGTTTTGTATCTATATAGGTGTTAGACCTTCGGACATGAAGTGTGAGTGCTTTATAGTCAGGTATCAGAGCTTTTAAACAAATCAGAGCAAGTAACAAAGGTTTTAGCTCTTAGAAAGCATGAAAGTTCAGTTTTAGGCATGTAGAAAGCATATCTTGATATGACTGAACCTTAAGCACTTTTGCTTTCTGATCTTGTAGCATGAATGTCAAAACCTGTTAATGGTGATGCCGTTTGTTTTGACAATAGTGACAATGCATAGCTTTTTGAAAAACTTTAGAGTTTTCAGTTCCCAGAATGCTCAGATTGTTCAGTTTATGCATATTTCATAATGTCAATCATGCAGTCAATTAGAGCATAGAAATCAGAGCATGTTATGAACTGATATTTTATACAAGCTGAAAGAGCTTGAAGAATAATAAGAAAGTTGAGATATGATAGAGAGAGAGATAATATCAAGATTGATATATGAACTTCATTCTTCAGCTATCTTGAGAAGTGGCCACCATTTAGTTCCTTCCTCTTTTGCTCGTTTCTCTCTTTTCTCTTGTGTTGGGAGAGATGCCTGGAATACTGTGAATGCCCCAAGTCCTCTGCTCAAGTTGGGCATTCCCCTAAGCCCAAGTCTGCTGAGCTTGAGCTTGCCACACTTGCTGATTAAGTTGGACTTCCCCCTCAAAGTTAGCTCCCTCCTGAAGCACTTCCCCCTGAAGTTGTGCCTCTCTTTAGATTTGATCCCATAGAATTATGTTTCTGTCACTATTCAGTTCCCAAGATTTTCTATCATTATCCTTCTCTTCCTCTTTTTTGGAATCATCTAAAAGGGTAAGCTGATGGAGCTCATGTGATGGGATTGACATTTATGGCAAAAAGGTGAAGGAGGTTGCCAACAAATTATCAGTGACATGGGGAGCTAAGGGTTCAGGCATGGGTGATGACAGCCATATATATACTTCTTCAGTTAGCATCATGTGAGGAAGATCAGAGAGAAAGAAGAGATCTTGCCTTTCACAATAAACTGATGCAATATTGTGGAATGGCTCATCGTTGGAAGGGATGAATTGATCCTCGTGCACTAGGGTTGTAGATGAATGTGATGGCTCATTGTCTGGAAGAGGTGCATCAGGAGGCACCGAGCATTGGAGTCCTTTTATCATGGCATCTATGATTTCTGACATGGTTGGCGGCGTGTTGAGTGAATGATTCATCCAGCTTCTGCTCCAATGTCCTTCAGCTATCCAGAAGGAGTCACCTCTTTTCTTAGCCAAATGCAACATGGTAGAATCATCCACCTGAAATATCCATAAATGGTACTGTAGATATCTTTTCAGCTGCTCAAATAGTGAGGAGTTAAATTCCTCAATTAGACCGAAACAGCTCTTCAGCTGATGGTCAAGATTTTGGCTAAAGCCTTTTTCCATAGAATCCGTTTAAGCCAATGAGAGAGGCTCGTTGTTGGCTGGTGCAGCTAACTGATCACTCAGATGAGTGAATGAGTCTCTTTCAGTCATGGACTAATATTCTTCAGCTGGAGGATCAACTTTAATTAGTGGCTCTTTCCCTTTAGCCAGACTGTTAATCTCCATAAGCTGTTTTCTTGACGTCCTTGGCTTGACAACTTTGTCGTAGCTTTTGGGTGAATAAAGACTGTTGGAATTAAGTCTCTTTTGGAGAGGAGTACGCCTCCAGGAATTGTTGCCTCTATCTGCTCTTCAATGATTTGGCTGAGGTGATTTGCGAACCCAACTTTGGCTTTGAATGTGCCAGTGGTTCGGTCGATCTCAGCGAGCTCAACATGATGGCAAAGTTGAGCAAGTATGAAGGATGCCCAGTCAGCTTTGCATCTAAAATATGTGGTAGCCATGATGTGATCATTGTTGTCTATGAGCTGCGCATTGTGAAGATTTCCTAAAAGGATGTGCACAACAATGTCCATGAGTTGGACAATCGCTGGGGACAGGCTTTCCTTCAAATTATGTGAGAAATCACGATGAAAAATATGGGAAGCCTTCCATCCATTCCATAGCTCTAACTTCCGTCATCTGAGTGATCCCTAGTTCACTCAAGAAGTTGATCAGTTGCTAAATAATGAATTCAGTTCCACTGTCAGATCTTATCATTTGAACTGATTTTGCCTTCTTAGTTTGCAACCTTCTGATCAATGTTGATAGCTTGACAAAAGTCTCATCTTTCCTCCTCAGTGTTGGGGTTTTTCTGAATTATGCCCCACAGGATTTAATCGGATAATCTATAATTCTACATGCATGCAAATCATGATTTTATGTGTGATGACATAAAATAAACACGTTGAACATACTATGCAAGTTCATCAAATTAAACGCAGCGAAATAAACTAATTCGAATGAATCTACTTACACAAATTGTAGGGTTGATGATGAGATTACAGGTCTTATCTCGTTGCTGTAGTAGAATTGTCAAACTTGGCCTTCCTCCCATAGTATTCGATGCCTCTTGGATTAATATAATTTTCGAACATAATCATAGAATTAATCCTAGATTAATACCGATACCTACTCTGATACCAGCTATTAGGGTTTTTTCGAATTTCACCCCACAGGATCTAATCGGATAATCCATAATTCTACATGCATGTAAATAATGATTTTATGTGTGATGATATAAAATAAACACGTTGAACATACTATGCAAGTTCATCAAATTAAACGCAGCGGAATAAATTAATTCGAATGAATCTACTTATACAGATTGTAGGGTTGACGACGAGACTATAAGTCTAAGCTCTTGGCCTTCTTCCCACAGTATTGGACACCTCTTAGAGCTGCAGTGGCACTCCTCGATCTTCTACTGTATTCCCGACACCGGTTTAGATATAGAGTGGGCTACAAGCTAGTAAACAGTGTATGGACAACCTAAGAAATTAAGTTGCTAGAGAGGGGCTGATCGTGTATATCAAAATACACGTCTCCTCCCTCTATAAATACTGAGGGAGATGTGTATTATGTCCCCAAACCCTGATGGGTTTGGACCTCTCTACTTATTCCATTCCCATAGTCCATTAAGGTATTATTTGGGTTACAGTAGGGATCTAGAAGAATATTAAATTGGCCCACTAATTTATTTAATATCCAATATCCAATACCTTGGATATAATTAAATACATTAAGCATTATTTTTATTCCACTAAAGAAATAATACTGCCCTACCAATTTAATACATTTTACTCAATTCATTCTTCTTTAGTCTAGCCATTCTCCATGTTTAAGATATAATATCCATTAATTAATTATGTAAGCTCTGACAGCTATAATTAATTAATTTTTTCCATTCCTATAGAGCAGTACCACACAAGCTTTACCATGTACGGAATAAATTCCGCCTGCAGGGTTTCACATGTACTTGTGTGTACTTAAGTGGACATCATCAACCTGGCGCACCAGGACATGGTGACCAAACACAGTGCACGACCCATCATGTGTGAATATGTTACTTCCCAAAATATTGAGATTATTGACTCTATCAAGAATCTCATCCATTGATAAATCAAAGCAATAATCATAACACACATATGTCCGTCACTATGCAAGGCTTAAGAACCCGAAGTCTATGGATCTTTATTCTCTCCCTATAGGGTCAGACCAGATATTAGTATCCTGTCACGATCCTCCTCAATACACGCATTAGTGTATCAGATTAATCAGTTAGTCAAGATAAACTAACTATAAGATTATTCTACAGTCTACAATGGTTGGTTCAGGACAATCTAAACTGCGAGTCTTTTAATACTTTGCAAGGAACCCAATGATATGATCTTCACTATGTGTTTATCCACACCATATCATCTACAATGCAAGTATAAGGAAACATGCATATATAAACGTATAACACAATAAATAGATACACAAATAGTGACTGCAATAATAATCAATCTATATCGCCAAAACTATTGTTAATAGTATACAAAGACAAGCTTTCAGTATACAATCCTAACACTCAGGAACTCCACCCAAGTGTATCTTGAGTAGTCGTCAACTACTACAAGAGTAAACCTTTTGTCTCGGGGGGTTGGTTGATTCACTGGTCCAAATAGGTCCATGTGTAGCAGCTAAAGAATATCAGTTGTTTCTGGAGGGTGACTTTTGTTTTAGAATGATGACTTTACTTGCTTCCCTTTTTGGCATGGTCTGCAGACTCCAACTTTCTTGTAGATCTCCTTGTGATGCCCCTCAACCAGTTTTTTCTTGGCTATATAGTTGATGGTTTTGAAGTTGAGATGATTCAGTCATCGATGCCATAGCTAGCTTGCTTCTGTTGAACCTTTTGAAATAAGACAAGCTTCTGAGTAGTCAGTTGACCAGTCAACAATGTACATGTTGCCTCTTCATACTCCATTTAGAAGTATAGCTCTAGTTGACATGTCTCTGATGTCACATGAGCTATTGCTAAAGTCGATTGAATAGCCATTGTCACAAAGCTGTCTGATGCTTAGCAACTTGTGCTTTAGTCCTTCAATGTGTGAGACTTCATTGATGAAAACTTTTCCTTTGACTACGAACCCACCCTTCTCCAATGGTTTGGCTCTTTGAGTTGTCTCCAAATGTGACTAGAGGACCTTTAACTTTTTCATGACCGTCGAGATCACTTTTGACTCCGGTCATATGCTTGGAGCACCCTCTATCCAAATAATATGTGTCTTTGGCTCTTTTCTTGGATAGGATGCTCTTTTTCTGCAAAACAAAAATCAGTTTTTAGGTACCCGCATAATATCGGGTCTTAGATGGTTAATCAAGTATTTAGGAATCCACATTTGCCAAACTTTTGGCTTTTCATGATTCAAAGATCATTCAGAATTTGATTTTTTGATCAACTTTTGACTTCTGATAACTCTTCAGCTGTGAATTGAGTCCGTTGATTGGTACCTGTGACGAGTGTTATGATAAAACACTTCCACCAATATTTTTCTATCTTAAGCTCTTGGTGACCTCAATATTGGCCAATTTCTTGAGCTCTTCTCAGCCCTGGTACTACTTCTGCTGGCGTAGTACCTTGGATCATTTATATAGCTCAGGTATTCATCATACTGGCTGACAAATGAGCTTTCAATTCTTCTCCCTTGAAAGCTTTGGCTGGGCTTATGTGGGTAAAATGGTTGGGGTTGAGCGTTTCTCCTAGGGCTAAAAGCTCTCCCAGTTTAGGCTATAGGTGGCCTTTGTTGGTAGGCTGACTTTGAGTGAGCTACAGGTCCTAGCTGAGCTGATGGCCTGGTTTGAACTGATGGCATTTACTGAAAAATTGACCTTGGATGAGCTAATGGTTTAGACTGAACTGATGGTCTGGGCTGATAGGTTGGCTTATGTTGAACTGGTGGTCTCGGCTGAGCTGGAGGCCTTTGATAAGCTGGCTGTTTGTGAGCCGGTAGCCTCGGCTGAAAAGAATGGCTTTTGGGCTTGGCTCGAGGTGTTATTAAAATTCATTTCCCTTTTGATACCTTAGCTGCAGGTGATTGAGCTGGCCTTGTGAATCTTTTTAGGATTCCTGTGTCACAGCTTTGGGCAACTGCCTTTCCTTTTTCTGCAGCAGTAAACTTGCTATACCCTAGCCCTGGACTCCCATCCTCAACTCTTTGATGACTTAAAATTTCATCCAGAGTCTGTGATGTCTTCTTGAATTTGAGGGTTACTTCCTCTTTTTTAAGGATCTCTAGCTTAAGCTTTTCATTCTCAGCTTCCAGTTCAGTTGACTGAGCTTCAAGAAGTTTCATTCTTTCATAATCAATGCTCATTTATTTAACCTTACTTCTAAGCTCATCATTGAGTTCAACATGCATACATAATATAGAAGCTAATTGATCTTCTAGAATTCTTAACTCCTCATCCAGTTCATTTCCAGAAATAGAAGCTTCATGTATGTGATAAAATGAGGTTATAGAATCAGTTGTACTAACCTCTTCTTCATTGTCAGCTGTGAGGCAAAGTAGAGCTTCATTATCTAAGCTGTAGCCATTAGAATCGATTCCAGATGGGTAGTTTGAATCATCCAGCATGGCATTCTTGGAATTAGCGATCATAGCTTTCCTTTTGAAGAAGTTTCTCCTCACTTTGGCCTTTTTGTCTTCACGAATCTCTGGACACTCATATCTGTAGTGTCCTTGTTTGTGGTAGTGGAAGCATTGTTCTATGCTTCGATTGGCCACTCTGAGCTGTTCAGCTGATCATTCAGCTGGCTGCTGGCTTCTTTCTCCTTTAGAAGCTTCATTAGCTTGAGGCAAGGCTGGCTGTTGATCTCTCACTTTCTTCAGCCTTTCCAGCCATCTTGTAATTGACTGGATTTGCTCATATATATCTCCAGTCAGGATCTCTTTCTTTTCGATTGTTTCTCTTCTTTGATCACTTAGTGATTCTCCTGGATGCTCCCTATCTGGTGAGCTTCTTGGCTAGAAGCGATTTCTTCCTCAAGCTTCTCAGAACCGATTCTTTTCTGTGTAGAAGGACGCATTTGAGCTAATGACATAGATGCTTCTTTTTTTTCGATCTAGGCTATACTCGTGAGCCTTGAGAGATCCAAACATTTCTCTGGGAGTGATGCTATTCAAATCTCTTGACTCTTTAATAGAAATCACTTTCATGTCCCATTCTTTTGTGAGACTATCTATAATTTTTGAATTCATCTCACAGTTGGGACAGCTTCTTTCGAAGTTGGTCATCTCACTGATTATGCCTAGAAACCTTGTTTCAAGGCTTGAGATGGTTTCTTCTGGCTGCATCTTAAAGGACTCATATTTGTCAACTGCCAGCTGGAGCTTGTTTCCTTTAATGGCCTTTGACTCTTTGCATAGATCAGCTAGCAAGTCCAATATCTCCTTACCGGTTCTGCAGTTCTTTGTGTGCTTCATGAGATCCTCATCTATAGTTTTGAATAGTGCAGCTTAGGCTACAAACTATAGATTCTTCAACGTCTTCTCTTCACTTGTGAGAAGATGAGTTGGCTTCAGGATCATTGCCGGTTGATTAACATCAGTGATGTGGGCTTCATTGTTCATCATTATGTTGATTGGACCATCTTCAATGACTTCTCACATATTTTTATGAATTGAGCATAGATGGGCCTTCATCCTCTTGCTCTAATTATCATAATTCTCAACTAAAAAAAGAGATAGATTATGATTTCCCATAGCTTGAAACGTTAGCACAAATAAGTAGATCTAATTTAGTTGATTTGCAGACATGACTGATCCTTAGAATCAACTGCTTTCATACCACTTGTTGGTCATGGGGTGAGTCGATGTTAGTTTAGAGGGAGGGGAAGGGGGGTGAATAAACTGACTCAAAAACTTGAACTTTTACGTGGAATGTATAGGGCCTTTGACTCACTTTGAAAACTTATCGGTGCACTTCAAAGTTGAGATAGAAAGCTTAGCTTATGAGTGTAGCTTGTGAGACGTTGTGTGCAGTTATGTATATGCAAAAAATTTGACAATAAGTACAATATACAAGAGATTTATAGAGGTTCAAAGCTCAGCTTATACCTCCTCTCTTCTTTCCTAAGAAGGGTAATCCACTATTCAAGTGTAAAGTTTCTTTATTAAAGTTACACAGTAAAGATAAATTGTTGAACCTGAAAACAACACCTTTTACTCGAGCGTAGCCTCCTTTTCAACTGGTGATGTCTCGGAAGAACAGATCTGTCAGTACGCCCTTCCTCAGCTAGTGATAGTCGATAACTCACATTCATCGATCTCAACTGCTCGCTGAGACTTGAGGTCCTATTACCCGTCTTTACAAGATTTTGGATCTCTCTCGATTTTCAAAAATACAGTCTTGAATCTATTATCAACTTTGAATGCTCCTTGAACTGAGATGAGAAGTTGATCGTTGAATAGCTTGAACTGAGAAGCTTGGCTCTTGATGGATTCTTCAACAGCTAGCTAATTGGATGACTCTTTGAAGATCTTCTTCTCAGTTGGGACTTTTCACAACTTGTGATGTTTAAGCGTTGAGCTGGAGAGGGAGAATGAAAGCTCAATATCTGCAATATAGTAAGAGTTAGATTGGCGAAAGTCTTGATTAAAATGAGATTAACTTTTCTGATATAGATGAGTGATCTCTGTGACCGTCAGGTTCCAGTGATCGTTGGTTCAATTGATCCATCGATGGTAGTTGAATTCTTGTAGTCGTTGAAGCTTGTTTGAACTAGCCGTTGCCTGATTTAATGAATTCTGCTCCAAGATCTTTTATTAGGATCTTCAATAACTGCTTGGCAGGAATCAGTTGCTTGGCTTTCAGTTTTAGACTTCAGCTAGCAGGTCTTCAGCTATCTCGGCTTCCAATTCTTGATTGTCGAGTTGGCAGTTCCTCAACTGCCTCAAGTTTCAGTTCTGGAATGGTCCAGCTTGGCATTTCCTCAGCTATCTCGGTCTTCAATTATGGACTCCAGCAGCTTAGCTTCAACTAGAGTCCAGTTCTGGTCTCCAGTTGGCATGTTGGAAGTTTAGCTTTGGCTAAAAGCTTCAGTTCTACTTCCTCTGAGCTCTTCTCCTAGTTGACTAAACTTTGGAAGCTTAGCTTGAATTAAAGCTTCAGTCCTGCTTCCTTTGAGCTCTTCTCCCAGTTTACTGAACTTTACTATTGGTTGATCAGTTCAGTTTGGTCTTGTATGAGATTTAGCTTTTCAAGCTAGCTCTGTCCATCAGGTTTTCTTAGCTTTCAGCTAAGCTAATACTTGCTCATCTATTGGATGCTTTCCAGTGTTCAGCTTTGACTGGTTATTTTTGACTATTTGATGCATCCTTTTTAGCTGGTTGACCATGCTCCAAAGTGGTTGACTTTCGCTTTAGCTGAGCTGAAGTTTGGAATCTTACTTGGTCATCAAACAAATCTCCAGCCTGTAATTCCTGCAATTTTTCATAAAGATATTCCACATGTTTTAACATTTCATCAAAACCACTAGTTGGGTTACTCTTGAAAGTTTTTCCCAACAACACGCCCCACCGTGGGCAAAGCCTGCCCCGTCACGGGCTTACCCACCAAAGCCCGCCAGAAAAATGGGTCTAAAAATGAAAGCTCTACCCATTTAAAAACATGACGGAGACGAGTCGGCCCGACAGGCCTTACCCGTTTTGACGGGTTTATGTAAGCTCATAGTTCTAACCCATATTCTTATGTGACAATTAATAAATATTTATCTAATAATTTTTTAATGATTTTAATTAATCTAAGAGAAAAATAATTCATTGCAAAATAAAAAGCCCACTAAAAAGAAAATAACACCATTTATATTATTAATAACTTTATTTAATATGTAAAATTTTCTGGGTTTAATGCTTTTAAATTCACGGGAATAAGCCACTAACATTTTAGTAAGAATTAAAATATAGAACAAACACAACATAGAAACTCCCAAATTATATCACAATTTGTTCTTTTATTCATCAATTCATCATCTAAGTAAGGATGAAATATAACATGGAATCAAAAAGCAGATATTAATGAGAAAAATAAAGCCCGTGAAATCAAAAGAAAAAAAAATCTATTTCGAAACAAAAATTCTAATATATATAGAATAACAAAGGAAAATAAAATACAACTCAAACTTGATGATTTTCGAAAATGATCACTAAATCTAACAATTTATTTTTCCCATTACATTAAAACAACATAATAAAATAAATTTCTTAGACCCAGTCCATGGATTTTCTTACAGATAAAATCATGTAGCCAAACCGGCATACGGCTAACCATACATTCAACATAAAATTAAATCATCACATAACAAATAATTAGAATGCCATGATAATTGTCACCTCTTGCAAATAAAACCATCTATAGATACAACTACCAAAATTAAATGTTAAACATAAAAATCACATGATATCCATACATGTTATACTTTTTGAAAATTACCATTTAATCAAATTAAATGTTTTCGAAAATTACACAAAGATAAAATTTAAAAATTAATCATAATTTTCCACGAAATTAAATCTTAATCCTTCAAAAATTACATAAGGAATAAATCTGGAAATTTTGATATTTATCAAAAATCTTTCACAAATAAATATTCCTTATTTTTTGAAAAATCCCTAAATAAATAAAGTTGGAAATTTTGATATAAATAAAAAATCTATTCCAAATAAAAACCTTAGGTTTCAAAAAAGCTAAAAAAAAATGAAAATTTTGATCTTAATCAAAAATCTATTCCAAATAAAATCATTATTTTTGAAACCTATTTGGATTATAGTGAGGTAACTTTTGATATCCATCAAAATTACCTTATCCAATAATAATCCCCATATTTTCAAAATATCTCTAGAATTAGATATAGAAATTTTGATAACATCAAAAATTTATTCTAAATTCAATCCCAAAGTTTTGAAAATTATGGATCAATTTAGGGAATTAATTGAACGTCAAATTTTCAATATTTGATCTCCAAAATAAATCTTCAATTTTGAAAATTATGCCAAGATAAAATTTTAAAATTAATAATAATTTTCTACCAAATTAAATCTTAGATTTTTGAAAAATTGCATTTGGATTAAATTTGGAAATTTTGAAATTAATCAAAAAATCCTCCAAATTTAAAACCTAAATTCCCAACCCTAATTAATTAAATAATTTGGAATTTTGATATTAGTGAAAATTATTTCCCAATTATATGATAGGTATCCAAGTATCTAGAATAAAATATAGTAGTTTTGATACTCTTTAAAAACTTATCAACTTTAAAATTCAATTTTGAAACCACTTGTATTAAAATTTGGTAACCTTTGATATACATCAAAAGTTAGCATGGATCGATTAGCTCAGATTTATATCGACGAGATAGTACGTCTTCACGGCATTCCTGTGTCGATAGTTTCAAATCGTGACACAAGGTTTACGTCCCAATTTTGGCGAAGTCTGCAAGAAGCTATGAGAACACGATTGAGGTTTAGCACGACGTACCATCCTCAATTAGATGATCAATCTGAGCGGACCATCCAGAAGTTGGAGGACATGCTTCATGCACGTGTTCTCGATTTTGGTGGAAGTTGGGAAAGCCACTTGCCACTTGTGGAGTTTGCTTACAATAATAGTTTCCAAGCATCGATTGGAATGGCCCCATACGAGGCATTGTACGGGAGGAAGTGCAGATCTCTTATTAATTGGGATGAAGTGGGAGAGCGTCGACTCTTAGGTCTCGAGATCGTTGAGAAGACGGTAGAAGTAATTGAGAAGAGAAGAAGAAGAATCAAGGTAGCTCAAGATTGCCAGAAATCCTATGCCGATGTGAAGAGAAAAGACGTGAGCTTTGAGATGGGTGACAAGGTATTCTTGAAGATTGCACCAATGAAAGGAGTGGTTAGATTTGGGAAGAAGGGTAAGTTGCAGCCACGATATGTGGGATCGTTCGAGATTCTAGAGAAAATAGGTGATGTTGCTTATTGTCTAGCGCTACCTCCGGATTTGGCGGGTGTGCACGATGTTTTCCATGTGTTGTTGCTTAGACGATACGTGTCTGACCCTAGTCATGTCATTTCTTATGACACAGTGCAAGTTTCACAAGACTTGACGTATAAAGAAGTCCCAATTGCTGTGTTAGATAGAAGGGTTCACACACTTCGAACCCATGAGGTTTCCTTTAATAAAAGTGCAATGGAGTCGGCATGGACCTGAAGAGGCTACTTGGGAGAAAGAAGTTGATATTATAGCTCGATATCCAAATGTAACAGAAATGTTGGGCTAATTTCGAGAACGAAATTCTTAAAAGTTGGGGAGATTGTGATACCCCGACCCTTTTTGCTAAATTATAAATTATAATTTTGGAAAATGATATTGAATTAATATTATTTGAATATTAATTATGATGGTATGTTCGTATTTTATGTCGTTGTTTCAGTGCAGGTTGTCCCACTCGAGCTGATACGTCATAGCACGGTTATATTATCCTGAGTGTATAATATTGGTTGAACTTTCAATACAAAAATGTTTACTTATATGATAGTGAATGAATGTGATTGTATTTAATTTTAGTTTGCCATACCTTGAATGCCCTAACGCTGAGTTGATCGGGGGTTTCGCTAGCTAGAAAGTTAAATGGGGTTGGAATTGTCCGGGAGTCGAACTGTATTCGAAAATAGTAAACAGCCTGAAGCGGGACCCTTAAGCGCGAGTTCACCGAGTCGTGTCTCGCAATGAAGCGCGAGTTCACCGACCGGAAAACGCGACCCCCCTTCTAGTCGCGTCCTAAGAGGTCTACAACGCGACCTTGAAACGCGACATTTTGGTCGCGTGTCATCAGCTTCAGAGAGCCATTTTTCTTCAGCTCAAAAGCGACCCATAGACCCGACCTCCTTGAGTCACGCCTTACTGTATTATCCAAGTGCGACCCCCTAGGTCGCGTCTCGCTTCGGAAAATCCCATTCTTTAAATACCACACTTAACCCTTTCACCCTCATTTCTTTCTTCTCTTGGGCGATTTTCTCCCAATCCTCTCAAGAGAATCCTTCAAGTTTTGGAGTGGATTCTCCCATCATCATCCATCAACCAAGATAACTTCATATCCTCTTCATCTTGGTGATTAAACACCATTTTCATGTTGATTCGAATCTAGGGTTTCTACCAAAAATTTAGGGTTTTCAATTTCATCGATCCCCTTGCCTTGATATCTTAAACATATGATTTATTTACATCCTTGAAACTATATGTGTTGTTAAATTGAGATTCCTATAGTTTATCATTGCTAGGGTTTGGATTTTTGCCCTAATTTCCCTTAATATGTTGGTGTTTGGCTGGAGGTGTTGTGATGGTTGTAGGAGGTTGATTTTCATCTATGTTAGAGCCATAGGATAGAGGTTCATGTATATGAAATATTGAGTTTAAAGGATTTAAATTGAAACATGATCATGTGCTTTAAATGAGTGCACGTAATGTGCTCGATTAAATGTTTCAAAGAGTTTTAATGTGTATTTTGAGTCCAAAATCGTAGTATGAGCTTGTATATCCATGGTTATGTATGTGGATATGTATGTAAACCTTAAGGCATGTAAAGCATGTGTTTGGTCAAAATTATGAAATAATTGTATAACTCGATGTCTAAAATGAAAAAGGGATTAAAAGTGCTAGGCTACGTGATGGGGCTCGAGGTGGACAACTTTTGTACGGCAAATGAGTATTTCAAGGTTGAAAGGATTTTTAAAGCGTCTCATAAGGTGGGGTAACTCTAAACTGTGAACACGTGTAAAGTTATAGTTATTGTTGTGCTTTGATTGTATAAGTATGAAGGGTCCTCGGACCGGTGAAATGAAAGAGATCCTTTGGGTCGACAAAGAGATCCTTCGGGGTCGATAAAGAGGTCCTTCAGGATCGATATAGACTTATTAATGTCCTCCCTGAGGGATAATATGCCTGCGGGCATCCCTACAGGGTCAAAGATGTTCATTAACAGGGGCATCATGATGTTTGGACCCTACGAGGTTCAGACTAGTCTCCACAAAGTAATGAAGTATCCATATGTTATATTTTCACTTGTGCAATTGGCTATAACCGTTTCCAGTGTTCCCCACTGAGTATGTTGTTAAATACTCACCCCATTCATTCAATAAATTCAGGTTGAGGAGTCAAGGCCCGAGTAGGAGCGTTGTGAACACAAAAGAACCTCCACAAGCTTGTGTTTATTTTTGCATGCTCTTCTTTTGAAATACTCACATTGTTAATATTACATTGATCATTCTCCTTTTATTTTTATGATCAATGATCATTGGGGATGAGAATAGCCCTATTTTGTAGTTATGATGTATTTAACTTAATATTATGCAAAACATTTTAAAGGAGGGTCATTCGACCTTGGAGCCTTCTATGTACAAATTATGTCAATGAACCTTTATCCTATGTATGTTAATTTAGGATGATAGACGGGCGGGTTGTGTAAAACCTATGAGCCCGATAGGTTAGATGATTGTATGATTTTGTGGATGGGCTTACACGATGCTTCTACTTAACACTATGTTGTGTGACAAAATAGATATGATAGATTGTATCTTTTAATTGTGAAAAGTTGATATTAAGAATTATGATGCCTTACCTTATCATGCTAATTGACCTTAGCTTCCGCTCAATTAAATATAAACACACCATTATAAGTAGGTAAATTGTATGTAAAGTGACGTGGCCAAACGGAGTGGTTTGGGGCGTTACAGTTTCTGTCACTCTTTTTGTACACGCATCTCTCATCTGGGCTTTGGATGAATCCATATGATTGGATAACCTCGTCGAACCGGATATTCCAAGACCGCGATGCTTGCTTAAGTCCATAAATGGATCTCTTAAGCTTGTATACTAAGTGCTCTTAGCCCTTAGCAATGAATCCCTCTGGTTGCTTCATATGGATGTTTTCCTCAAGACTTCCATTCAGGAAAGCTGTCTTGACATCCATTTACCATATCTCATAATCTAGATGAGCGGCAATAGACAGGAGAATCCAGATCGACATAAGCATGGCAAATGGTGAAAAGGTTTCCTCATAATAGATCCCTTCTTTCTGAGTATAGCTTTTTGCCACCAATCTAGATTTGAAGGTTTCAACCTTCCCGCCAGATCCTTTCTTTCGTTTGTAGAACCACTTGCATACAATAGGTTTTATCCCATCAAGTGGTTCTACAAGTTCCCAGACTTGATTGTGATCCATAGATCCAATCTCAGATTCCATTGAAACTTTCCAAGAATTTGCGTCCTTGTCTTGTATCGCCTCGTCATAGGTCTTGGGATCCAATTCATTTAGTCCTTGGGGAAAATCCAAAGATTCTCCCAAACCAATGAATCTATTAGGTTGACGAACAACCCTCCCACTGTGACAAGGCATTTCCCATACTTCTGTGACACGTTACGCAGTTATTGGTGGTTTCTCTGCTTGTACAAGTGGTGTAGGATCTGTGTTCCCCCTTCGAAGCTCCTCAAGAACTATCTCGCTCTTGGGTTTGTGATTTATTACATAGTCTTCCTCTAAGAATCAGGTATTGGTGCTAATAATGACCTTTTGATTCTCAAGACTATAAAATAAACCACCTCTCATTTCTTTCGGATACCCAACGAACAACCTTACCTCTGAATGTGGCACCAGTTTGTTAGCCTCCTTATCCAGCACGTATGCTGGACTGTCCCATATCTGAACGTGACCTAGACTGGGTTTTCAACTAGTCCATAGTTCTAGGGGCGTATGAGAAACTGATTTAGAAGGTACCATGTTAAGAATATAGGCTGCTGTTTTCAGGGCATATCCCCAGAATGAAATAGACAATTCTGAATAGCTCATCATCGATCTAACCATCTCTAATAATATTTTATTCATTCTGTTAGCTACGTTGTTCTGTTGTGGAGTGCCAGACACAGTGAACTGGGATGTATTCCCATGCTTTGCTAAGTAATCCCTAAATTCAGTCAGGAGATACTCACCACCACGATCAGAACGCAGTGTCTTGATAATTTTACCTGTTTATTTCTCCGCTTCTGCCTTAAATGTTTTGAATGTCTCAAAACACTCGGACTTGCGACGTAACAGGTAAATATATCCATACCTTGAGTAATCATCAATGAACTTGATGAAATACTCATACTCTCCTCGAGCCTGAACTGACATAGGGCCACATAAGTCAGAGTGAATCAAATCTAGTACCTCTTTGGATCTATTTCCTTTAGACGAAAAGGGGCGCTTGGTCATCTTACCTTCCAAGTAGGATTCACACGAAGAAAATGTTTCGAAGACCAATGAAGATAGTGGTCCATCATCTATCAGCCTCTATATCCTATTAAGGTTAATATGACCAAGTGTTAGATGCCAAAGATAAGTTTGATTCAGTTTCGAAGGTTCTTTCCTCATATTAGGGTTAATGATCGATGCATGTAACAACCTGAATTTTTAGAATATGATTGAGGAGTTCCAATTAAGATTAGGAATTATTAACAGGAAATTTGAGCATAATTAAAGGAAACAGATGTAAGTCACGACTTCAAGAGCCCTTTTTGTAAAAACTGTCTCTTTGAATTTTGTTTCGGATATTGGGATATGGCCAATATTAGACTCACTTGAAAGATAGCATTCCAAGGAGTTTGTCGGTATTTTCAGAATTTTAATCTGAGGTCTATGGGAGACCCGGTGTTGAAAATCGTAGATGATAAATTTGTGAATAGTAATTTTCTATAATGGAGTGATTTTCGGATTTTTACGAAATCTTATGTATTGATGTGGGTCTTGTTTTGACAAGCCGATCCGATAACAAATTGCCCAAGGAATCCATTCGTGTTGTTGGATTTTCAATCAGAGGTCAAACAAATGTTTGGGAGCATTTTTAGCAAAAAGTGCGGAATAGTAAATTTTCATTTCAAAAAGTCAATCCTTCTTCGATTTTCTTCCAACGACCTCCTTATTTTTCTTTCATAGGTTGGTTCTATAGTGCTTGAGCCAACGAGTCTTTCGATATCTTTGGATTTTGTATTGGGGGTCATTTGGACCTCGACATTGAATAAACAACTTTAATTGAATCCGAAAAGCACTTTATCAGTATTTTATATATGGATCTTATACCGAATATTTTTCCACTTTTTCCCCATAAATAGCTGATCCCTCACCTCTCATTTCCCTTACCACACGTCCCCATCTGAAAACTTGGGGACTAAGCAAAGATTGACAAAGAGAAGGTAAGAGATTGAGAAAACGAGAGAGAAGACAAAGAGAAAGAGATCGAGAGAGAGGCCGAGAGAGAGATAGCCGGAGGGAGGAGGGAGTTGCCGGCTGGAGGGTTTCCGGACCGGCACCAGCAGGTCTCCGGGAAGCATCAGGTCACCGGAAAGTTGACGGAGCGCCGCCGCCCATCGGCGGAGAAGAAGGCCGCAGCTGTTGCTCGTCGTCATCTCCGTTCCGCTGCCATCTTCTGATGCCTCATTTTGGTTAGTTTCTTCTTTTGATGTCAATGTCATCCGATGGCCGGAAATTGGCTAGATCGCCGGAAAATGGAGACTGCTCCGATTACCGATCAGATTCGGTATTCGGCAATTGCAGGGCGTTTCAGAGTGCCAAATCGAAAAAGTTTCAACTGGAAAGTTGTTCGGAATATTACTTTACGTTAGGATAGCATATCGTTGAGTTTTATTTTCGAGTATCCCATCGTTTGGAATTTTGCTAAAGCGTGAAAGTTATTCAGATTTTATTTTGAAATCAAAGGTCGTTGGGAAAATCCCGAATTTATATATTTGGCTGCTGTTGTGATGTGGGATATACTCGAATAATTTCATGATTTTTGGATGATTATGAGGTGTCGTTTGATTTTTGGTAAAAGCATCGAAAAAGGGTAAATAAAAGTATCGGGGTGTCGTCTTTTGTCAATCTTTTGGCTTGGACGACCTTAAACTATTATTTTAAGCATGTTTCATGTTCAGGCCGAGTCGATTAGAGGAATCTAAAGTAGTGCAATCCGTGGAGGAGTTGATAAGGACGAGAACCTCTAACTCTCCCCAAAAGCGCGCTCAAAGGCAAAGGGTTGGACACTGCCTTATTAATCAGCCCAAGAGGCACTCTGCAACCGATATGGGACGCATCATCCCCATCTCCTTAAGACCCGACCACCTCGGTCGGCATTCCGACGAATCCCAAGTGACACCAGCCAACAGAGTGATTGCTCTAATACCAAATGATAAGGACGAGAACCCCTAACTCTCCTCAAAAGCGTGCTCAAAGGTAAAAGGTTGGACCCTGCCTTATTAATCAGCCCAAGAGGCACTCCGCAACCGATGTGGGACGCATCAGGAGTCGTATTCAAGGAATTCTATTTTTATGATTTTGGGTTCTATGATCTTTGAATAGATCGCTAAGTCGATAATTAACTTTTGTAGGACAAGCCGAACCTCAAAGGAATCAAGGAAGGGAGTTACAACCCATTGCTTCACCTCGAGAGTAATGATCAAGGTGGGTGATACTATACTCATCTATTATTTGAGCTAGTGAGCTCTAGGAGCATGTTAGAAAAATTGAATAATCCAACTAAATGATTATATGCTCTGCCTGATTAGTCTATGTACAAGGAATTATTATGCTATAGGAATTGATGATATGAATTGTTTTTTAGCTCTTGTACATTATATGTTATGGATGCTAGCATGAGGTGTTATATGACTTATTGATTTGAGATATACATAGATGATCATGATTATAGGTTAACTTTGGTATTGATATTGTTGATGAGGATGTGTTTTTTTTAGAAAAATGATGTCTTGTAGGTTTATTATAGTATCCCTTATAGGCTTTAAGGCTATGGAGTTGATTGAGGAATTAGACCTAGATGACTTATTCTAGGTTATGATCAATGCTAGCATGACTTATTCTAGGTTAATTATATAAGTATTCATTTAAGTGTATCATTGAAAGAACGAGTGATAGTATTTCATAGTGAGGAATGGAACCGAAACAGTACTAGTTAATGCTCTTCAGAGTTGAAAGTATATTTCTAAATGTAAATTTCCAGTTCGTGACATTTAAGATGATCCAATAGATGCCAATGAGTAAGTTTAGAGCTTCAGATAAGAGTCAAGATGTGCGATCATTATGCATGCAAGCGATGGTGATCACTAGTGGGAGCAGGACATTCGGACTACCACCTTGAAGAAAATAGAAGAGTACAAGGAATACATTGCAAGCACGAAGAGGTCGAACCTAAAAGATTTTAAAGAAGAAGACATAGCAAGCTTCAAACCTGATAGACAGTGCAAGGAAACTGTTCAAAAACGTGCCCATTCAAATGTGAAATCATGAGGAGATTATATGAAATGGTGCATCGTGATAGCTCTCTTAAATGGTAAAGAGAGATGGCCAACGTTCAAGCGTTCAGGAAGATAAATCTGTCAGCAAAAGCAGAACGAGTATAGACTCCTCAAAGAAGTATTTGAGCTAGAAAGAGAACGGAAAGAGAGCTAGAGGTTGAAAATCAACCTAAAGGATAAAAGAACCATATTGATTCTAGGAAGGCAAAGGCAGAAGTAGGGTTTTAAACCCTAAGGATGTACTTTGAAACACCTTCTCAAGGATAAGTAAATTTCAGGACAAAATTTTTTTTAAGGGGAGTAGAATGTAACAACCCGAATTTTCAGAATATGATTGAGGAGTTCCTAATCAAGATTAGGAATTATTAACAGGAAATTTGAGCATAATTAAAGGAAATAGATGTAAGTCACGACTTCAAGAGCCATTTTTGGTTCAATAGTACTCGAGTCAACGAGTCTCCAGATATTTTCGGATTTTAGATTGGGGGTCATTTGGACCTCGACATTAAATAAACAACTTTAATAGAATCCGAAAAGTACTTTATCAGTATTTTATATCCGAATCTTATACTGGATATTTTTCCACTTTTTCCCTATAAATAGCTGATCCCTCACCTCTCATTTCCCTTACCACACGTCCCCATCACAAAACTTGGGGACTAAGCAAAGATTTAGAAAGAAAAGGGAAGAGATTGAGAGAAAGAGAGAGAAGGTAAAGAGAAAGAGATCGAGAGAGAGGCCGAGAGAGAGATAGCCGGAGGGAAGAGGGAGTTGCCGGCTGGAGGGTTGCCGGACCGGCCACCAGCAGGTCTCTGAGAAGCATCAGGTCGCCGGAAAGTCATCGGAGCGCCACCGCCATCGCCGGAGAAGAAGGCTACAGTTGTTGCTCGTCGTTATCTCCGTTCAGCTGCCATCTTCCAACGCCTCGTTTCGGTTCATTTCTTCTTTTATCAAGCTGAAATTTTAGTAAGTTGTGTATCTTTAAGTGGTCTACGTTTCTTCTTTTTATGTCAATGTCATCTGGTGGCCCGAAATTGGCCAGATCACCGGGAAATAAGGACTGCTTCGGTTACCGATCAGATTCGGTATTCGGCAATTTCAGGGTGATTCGGAGTCCCAAATCCAAAAAGTTTCAACTGGAAAGTTGTTCGGAATATTATTTTACATTGAGGTAGCATGTCGTTAAGTTTATTTTCGAGTATCCCGTCGTTTGGAATTTTACCTAAAGCGTGAAAGTTATTCGGGTTTTATTTTGAAATCAATGGTCGACAGAAAAATCCTGAATTTATATATTTGGTTTTTGTTATGATATGGGATATACTCGAATAATTTCATGATTTTTGGAAGATTATGAGGTGTCGTTGGATTTTTGGTAAAAGCATCGAAAAAGGGTAAAAGCATCGGGGCGTCGTCTTTTGTCAATCTTCTGGCTTGGACGACCTTAAACTATTGTTTTAAGCATGTTTTATGCTTAGACCGAGTCGATTAGAGGTATCTAAAGTCATGCAATCCGTAGAGGAGTCGTAGTCAAGGAATTCTATTTTTATGATTTTGGGTTCTATGATCTTCGAATAGATCGCTAAATCGATAATCGACTTTTGTAGGACAAGCCGAACCTCGAAGGAATCAAGGAAGGGTGTTGCAGCCTATTGCTTCACCTCGAGAGTAACGATCAAGATGGGTGATACTATACTGATCTATTATTTGAGCTAGTGAGCTCTAGGAGCATGTTAGGAAAAATAGAAATATCCAATTAAATGATTTTATGTTCTGCCTCATTAGTCTATGTACAAGGAATTATTATGCTATGGGAATTGATGATATGAATTTTTATTTGAGCTCTTGTGCATGATATGTTATGGATGCTAGCATGAGGTGTTATATGACTTATTGATTTGAGATATACATAGATGATCATGATCATGGGATAACTTTAGTATTGATATTGTTGATGAGGATGTGTTTTTTTTAAAAGAATGATGCCTTGTAGGTTGATTATAGTATCCCTTATAGACTTTGAGGCTATGGAATTGATTCAGGAATTAGACCTAGATGACTTATTCTAGGTTATGATCAATGCTAGCATGATTGAATATTGAGGTTTTATTGTTAAGATTGAATATTGAGGATTAAAGTATGAGGATTGAATATTGAGGATTGAATGTCGATGATTGAATGTTGAGATTAAATGATTGTTAAACATGAGATTGAGCTCAAGGAACGATGACTATCGTGTTGTAACCTTCAGGTTTTAAGGTTGTGGTCTTTGGATCACTAGGGAGTCACTGCTGAGTAACCCCTCGCATACTCGGAGTCACTGCTAGGTAATCCTCTCGCATACTCATGGATTCTAACCTTCGGGTTACCAGGTTGTGGCCATTGGGTCACCAAGTTGTGATCTTTTGATCACTAGGGAGTCACTGCTGGGTAACCCCTGACAAATCCAAATTCTATCATGTTTTTTTTTGTCTTTTTCTCGTTCTTTTGTCCTTTGGTTTTTGTATTTTTTGAGTCGGAAAGAGCCAGAATGGGCACAAGGGGCAGCAGGAGGCAGGAGAATCACTTCTGGGGGGCACAATGGTGCCAATGATACCATGATGGGCAACAACTTCTCAGCGGAAAGCTCTCTCTCGAACCTGGCGGAAATCGCCCACCATTCCAGCAGAAGCTGAAGAAGAAGATCGTGATCGTGCCCACAACACCCCCAGAGTGATTGAGAAGAGAATGAGAGGAGATTGGGTACAAGGGAAAACTAATGCCAGCTACAGCAGGAGTAATGCACCCTAGCCGCCGAAAGAAAAAGGAGCCGTGGAAGACAAGTTGACACTTCCAGAAGGATGCTCGGCTCCATAAGGAAAGTTGCATGTCAGTGCTACTAGGGCACAGCAAGTACATAATTTGCGACTCAGAATCTTCTAACTAAGGGAAGAATCTGTCAGATATGGAAAGCTTTGGGCATGGCGGCTGCGAATTGGACTGAAGATCCCCGGTCTGTTGTTTAGTGTCTAATTATGTTGTTTTATTGTAGGAATTTTGTAATGTTTAGTAAATTATTTTCTAGTATTCTATGTTGTTATGTGTTGATTTTGTGTGTTTATTTTCACTTATTTATCTAATGGTGGGTCATGCCAACTTGTGCAAAACTTGAGCTTTTGTCTTTAAATGCAGGATCTTTTACGGCATTTAGGTGGCAAGTTGGAAACTTGAGCCCGAAGAAATGAACCCGATAGGTAGCCAAGTCAAGAGAGGATCAAAACTGATGAAGGAAAGCAAGAATTGCATTGCACTCGAGGAGTTGAATTGCACTCAAAATGGGAACACATTAAAGAGAGCACGGCACGGCCGCGACATAACCCACTACCGCGCGCCCCTGCTCTCGACGGAGGGCCATGTGCGAGCGCGCATAGCCGCACCCATGGACGCGTCGCACCCCACCGGCGCGCGGGGTGCCCTGTTCACCTATCCCGATCGGTTTTTCCCTCTTTTTTCAGTGCATTTTTAATCCATTTTCCCTTCAATTTACAGCCTATTTATTTCATTGAAATGAAGGAAGACTTTTTGGCCATCTAAATCATAGGGAAATAGGGATTAAATTCCCCTAAGTTTGCTTTGGATTTTTGGTCCCAAATCCCCCCAACAAAATCTCCTAAAAATTCCCCTCATTTAATGCTCCCTTACCATCACCCTCATATCACCTTTTCTCTCTCCTCCCATCTCTCTCTCACTCTCGATTATCTCTATCTCCCATATCTTCATTTTGATTTTGGGGATATCAACCCACTCCCATTCATCATCATCCACCATTCTCTCTCACGACTTCATGTTCTCCATTTTCTCTCTACACATTTTATCATCACCTTCACTATTTTCTTCATCATTTTCACCATCACAACCACCATTCAATAGAAGTGGAGAAGGGAAAGAAAAGAGGCAATCAAGCTTGAATTGAAGAAGAGGAAGAGATGAGAAAAAGCCCAACTCTGAGCCGTCCGTGGAAGCTAGGCTCGTTAGGAGGTCCTTCTTTTGGTATTTTATTTCTTAAACTTCGATGATTTATGGGGATTTGTCCCAAACTCTTGAAGAATATTGGATATTGTAGAAGTTTATGCTATTTTTATTTGATTATGAGATGACGTACTTTTATGGTATTTGTCTTGTTTTGAGCATGGTTATGGGCTAATCTATCCATTAGGGAGTAGAGGATCGATTAAGCGTTGATCTTTGCTTGTGATGGTTCGTTGTTGTTGTTGGAATTGCTTTTATCATGTTGAGTACTTGATCACTACTTAACATTACTAGGCTTTAGATGAGACCGGAAGGAGATTCTAAATCCCGACCATGGTTTCTTTAACATTAGACGGACTGGGTTTATAAGCCTAAAATATTAATCTTGCTCGTATGATATATCCGATAGGGATTAATGGATAGATGGTGACCGTAATTGAAGTTAAACCGCTTGGGGGGTCTATTGTGTGTTTGAGATTAATATAACCAACTTGAAAGAAGCTAAGTGAGAAGCCAATTAGAGAATCTACACCCTAATGCTCATATAATAATCTTTTCCTCGATCTTGATTCCGTCGTTATTTGCATTTTGTGAGTTAAATTCCTTGTTTAAATTCGTTAGTTAAAATCAACCTTAGAATTCATGATTAGAATGTTTAGGTTCATATTTCATCATTAAAACATGTTGCATGCATAGCCTAGAGACAATTTCCCACACGAAGTCTTCCTTGAGAGATCGACTCGGGCTAGCTCATCACATCTACGATTGACCCCGTACAATTGCGGGTTTGGTTTGAAGTAGTTTACCGTGTTATGTCTAGACCGGAAAATACAAATTTAGACTTAACAAATTTTGGCGCCGTTGCCGGAGACGGCTTTAGATATATTATGTTTTTGTTCTATAATTACGTTTGTGCTTGTTTTTGTATTCGTGACTTTGTATTTGTCTAGTATTTTAGCTTTTTGTGTTGTTTTATATAGTTGGTATTTGTGTTTATTTTCTTGTGTTTGTACGCTTTCACCTCTCATTCTACAGGTGCGTGTGATCTCTTTTGTGTTTTTGGTTGTGTATGCTAGGGAGACGAAGTCTCAATTGGAGATTAGCCCCCATATTTGACATCCATAGACCGAGGAGATTTAACGTATTTGCTTAGGAAGAAGAGAAGGAGGCTCACCAACTCAACCCCAACAACGCCAATGCTAATGTGGCTAGGAATATGAGGGATTCCGCTCCTCCCGTAATAAGGGCGTCGACATCATACATAGTTCTTGGAGAGGCCGCAAGGAACTACGAGTTGAAGAACATCCATTTTAGCCAACTACCATCCTTTAACGGGATGCCGACCGAAGATGCTTTGAACTTCATCCGGGAGTTCTATGTCGTGGTCCAAACCTTTCCTCTACAAGGTTTGAACGAGGACCGATTGAAGATGAGGTTTTTCCCTTACACCTTGAAAGATCGTGCCAAGACGTGGTTCATGATAGTCCCGGCCAATTCGTTGGCCAATTGGAATGTCGTATACGGGAAGTTCATGGACAAGTACTATTCCAATCAAAAGACCCAAGATTTGAGAGCTCAAATCGTCACCTTTGCCCAATCTCCGGGTGAAGCGTTCTATGAGGCTTGGGATCGATTTAGAGGTCTCCAACAACAATGCCCGCACCACCACCTCGCACCCGAGTTGCTCAACCAATTCTTCTACGACGGGCTTTCTGAAAATTTTCAATACATTGTGGATAATGCTGCGGGAGGAGACATTAGAGGCCGGACTGCCGAAGAGTTTCCATACGGAGTGGTAACTTTAAAAAATCCGAGAACAAACTCCACATTCCAAGTGAACGGGCACCGAGTAAAGCCATACTTGGAAGGACTATCCCGAGAAGCTGATGTCGAGCGTTTTAAGCTCCACAATTCCACATAGCTACCCAGAGGCTATGTCTAGCTCGAGACAATAAACCGAGCACTGCATAGGAGGCAACCCATGATTTTCTTATTTTTAAATTGTGTCATTTAATTTTTGCATATTTTATGTACTACGTGTCGCGGTCGCGCGCCTTTCCCCCTATAAAAGCCCTCAATTCCGAACCCTAATTCACACACACCTAATTCAACGCCGCTTTCACGTCTCTCAGCTCAAGAAGAAGTTCACAGCACCTTCTCTCTCTTTACCACTGTAAATTCACCTCCAAATCACCAAGCCGCATCTCTCTCCCGTGCCTTATGCCTCCTCACGCTTCTACCACCACAATCCCAGCCACCGCATTGCCTACGCCAAATACCACCGCGCTCAGCTTGCACGACCGCGACGCCATCTCATGTAGCTATCTTCCTTTTTCCTCCACGTCCAAAGCTCCCCGCTGCCGTGCAGCTCGCGTCCCACCGCCGCCCGCCATTGCTCCATCGTGCCCGTGACTGCACCCTGACGTGCTACCGCGTCCCTGTCGCTCTGATGCGACCACGCACCTTCCCCCAACCACACCCCGCCAGTCGTTCCTTCCACGAGTTTCATTCTCCTCCCCTCTCATAAAGCTCAAGATCATTTCTTTCACCTCCGCCTCTCCACAACCATGCCCCGTTGCAAGAATGCCACACCTAGCCACGAGATTGATGAGCATGAAGATATGGATGTCAAGGATTACTCTGTTCAATTTGGGGCCCTGTTTCTCCTCATCTCACTTGATGAAGGTAAACGTTTTCAAGCCTTCAAAGAATTCGATCTCACTGCATCTATATATATTGATTGAAATTTGATGCATTCGTTGGATATTGAGGCTAAGGTTTCTAAGTATCATAAGGCTTTCAAATTATATGAGTTTTCCAACATGCGGTATACTGCTTATGATCACTTGAGCTTTGAATTTTTGGTGTCTTTTGAATATGATGAGACGGCAAGGAAAAAGATAGTTTTCCGAATGTTGGAGGATAGATACGAGGTCACATTGGCTAGGATGAAGGATTATTTTGGATTTTCAACTTCGGGTTTAAAAGAGCAACCATCGGACTTCAATGTGGCAAAAACTTGGTATGAAATCTTGGGTTTTCACAATTGGAACCCCAAAGGGACTTCCAGCAAATTCATCAAAGATCACGCCTTGTCTATTCTTCACAAATTCCTTGCTTCTAATATCAGTGGCAAGGAGCAAGCCAACAAGGTGAATTCAACTAAATTTTATCTCATGTGGTGTGCCAAGCATAATATAAAAATTTGCCCATTTACCTTTCTGTGGTCAGCTATTCAGGGCATGGCTCAATGAGATGCCCAACATCCTTCCTTCTGCGCCTTTATCTCCGCATCGACAGTTAAACTTGGAGTGCTTAAAGCAGATATCCATGCACCAGATGGCCAAACTAGAGTGGCATAGCATAGCATTGACAAGAACAAGCTCAAACGAGCTCAGATTATTTATGATGATTGACGACTGGTGCCTCAGTCCAAAAGGTCATGTGTTGAGAAATTAAGGATCCTCTAAAATGCCACCATGCGTTTGACTCCTGCAGCAAGCTCCTCATCTGCACAGCAACATGGTCAATCAAATGAGCCCGATGAAGAAGGCAACACGGACACTGAAGAAGGAGAGGAGCAAGAAGGAGGAGAACAAGAAGAAGAGGAGGAGGCGCACCACTTTCAGCCACCCCCACAGTACGGCTATCAAATTCCACAAGCCGATTGGAGGTCCCTCCAGGACCATTTTGACTCTTCCATGGGGCAATTCCAGCAAAATTTCCAGGAGCACTATGACACTTCTATGGGGCAGTTTCGGCAAGGCATCGAGCAGACGTTAGTCAACTCCATGGGACAGTTTCAGCAGCATTCTATATCCTCCATAGAGTAGTACACCAACACCATGGGGCAATTTTAAGAGCTTTTCGATGCCTCAATGGGTGAGTTTCGATCCCTGGAGCAAAGCTAGAATAATTGGACGATCTCTTGCTTCATGTTTTTAATTTCTTATTTGCTTGAGGACAAGCAAAATGCTAAGTGTGGGGAGTTGTTTAGTGTCTAATTGTATTGTTTTATTATAGGAATTTTGTAATGTTTAGTAAATTATTTTCTAGTATTCTATGTTGTTATGTGTTGATTTTGTGTGTTTATTTTCACTTATTGCTCTAATGGTGGGTCATGCCTAGTTGTGCAAAAAATATAAGCTTTTGTCTTTAAAAGTAGGATCTTTTACGGCATTTAAGTGGCAAGTTGAAAACTTGAGCCCGAAGTAATGAACCCAATGGGTAGCCGAGTCAAGAGAGGATCAAAACTGATGAAGAAAAGTAAGAATTGGATTGCACTCGAGGAGTTGAATTGCACTCGAAATGGGAAAACATAAAAGAGAGCACGGCGCGGGGTGCTCTGTTCGCCTGTCCCGATCGATTTTTCCATCTTTCTTCAGTGCATTTTTACTCCATTTTCCCTTCAATTTACAGCCTATTTATTTAATTGAAATGAAGGAAGACTTTTTGGCCACCTAAATCATAGGGAAATATGAATTAATTTCCCCTAAGTTTGCTTTGGATTTTTAGTCCCAAATCCCCCCAACAAAATCTCCCAAAACTCCCCCTCATTTAATGCTTCCTTAACATCACCCTCACATCACCTTTTCTCTTTCCTCCGATCTCTCTCTCACTCTCGATTCTCTCTATCTCCCATATCTTCATTTTGATTTTGGGGATATCAACCCATTTCCATTCATCATCATCCACCATTCTCTCTTACCACTTCATCTTCTCCATTTTCTCTCTACACACTTCCTCATCACCTTCACCATTTTCTACACCATTTTCACCATCACAACCACCATTCAAGAGAAGAGGAGAAGGGAATGAAAAGAGGTAAGCAAGCTTGAGTTGAAGAAGAGGAAGAGATTAGAAGAAGCCCGACTCTGAGCCGTCCGCGGATGCTAGGCTCGTTAGGAGGTCCTTCTTTTGATATTTTCTTTCTTAAACTTAGATAATTTGTGGGGGTTTGTCCCAAACTCTTAAAGAATATTGGATATTGTAGAAGTTTATGCTATTTTCATTTGATTATGAGATTACGTTCCTTTATGGTATTTGTGTTGTTTTGAGCATGGTTGTGGGCTAATCTCTCCATTAAGGGGTAGAGGATCGATTAGGTGTTGATCTTTGCTTGTGATGGCTGGTTGTTGTTGTTGAAATTGCTTTTATCATGTTGAGTACTTGATCACTACTTAGCATTACTAGGCTTTACATGAGACCGGAACGAGATTCTAAATCCTGACCATGGTTCCTTGAATGTTAGGTGGACTAGGTTCATAAGCCTAAAATATTAATCTTGCTCGTATGATATAGCCGATAGTGTTTAATCGATAGATTGTGACAGTAATTGAAGTTAAACTGCTTGAGAGGTCTATTGTGTGTTTGAGATTAATATAACTAACTTGAAACAAGCTAAGTGAGAAGTCAATGAGTATCTACAACCTAATGCTCATATCATAATCCTTTCCTCGATCTTGATTCCGTCGTTATTTGCATTTTGTGAGTTAAATTGCTTGTTTAAATTTTTTATTTAAAATCAACCTTAAAATCCATGATTAGAATGTTTAGGTTCATATTTCGTCGTTCAAACATGTTGCATGCATAGCCCTGAGACAATTGCCCACACGAAGTCTTCCTTGAGAGATCGACTCGGGTTAGCTCATCACATCTATGAAAAATACAATTTTGGACTTAACACCTATCGGGGAGTTTACCTTGTGTCTTTGTACTCCTATATAAGTAGATTTCATGGCAGAAAACTCACACGATATTACGCACTATAACATTTTTAATTTATTTTGCTTTATTTGACTTTTCTGTATTTTGTCTCGGGCCTTATGTCCGCAGACACTTAGGATTTCCAGTTTTATGTTATTCAAATCCTGCGTTGGAGTAGGATTCTTTTTGCAATAAATATAAGTAACGTTTTCATTTATATTATGTTTTGTTTTCATTTTAATTATTATTTTTGTTGTTCAAAGTCTAGCTTGAGCGGCTAGACTCATTATTCCAGATTGAATAAGGATAAGAACTTAATGAATACGTAAGAACCGTGAGGTTTATGGGTGTAAACTGTGTGAATTTGATTTCGTCGTGTAATCATTTTATTTGTTGCATTATACAGTGGGCTAAGCTAGTAATTGTGGCTGATCACTCGTTAATTAGAATTGTGTTCACTACCTCTATAAATGGTTAATGAATCATAGTTGTGTGTTGGTCATAAAGGGATGAGATACATCATGGGTACTGAGGGCATAAGAGAGATCTTTATCTTGGTAAATATGGATCTGTCTAGATCATAATGCTGCTTTGTTGCTTATGATCATATGAGAGATCGGGGTTGGGTAACAAGTTAGGGTGTAGGGGATGAGAGATAACCTCTAAGCTAAACTGAAATGATAGATTGAGTAAGTGTGAGAGATCCGTTGTCTATAACCAGGTAATTAGATTCACAAAAGTAATCAACATGCCTATAATCGGTCAAGTGTTTGTTAAGTTCGAAATCTGAGTTCTAATCCGAAATACTTTTATTATTAATATTTTCTTGTCTTTTGTTTTGTTATTTAGTTTACAGTTTTTACATACAAGTATGGAGACCACAACAATCCTCAAACCTTTTGGAAAAGTGACATTGGAAGATAAAATTCACAGCTCATTGTGGGATCGACCCTTACTCACGTTAGCTTGCTACGCCTTGCTGTAGGCATATGGATAACTCTCTCTTGAGAATTATTCTGACTGCGAAACGACCGCACATCAGAATTGGCATCGTTACCGGGGAGCGCATTAGAATTGGCGTCGTTGCCGGGGAGCTGGTTCTTGAAATTCCATTTTCCTAACTTGTGTTGTCTGGCCGGCGGATGCACAATACCTCTGAAGAAGATTACGTGTACGATCCAGAACCTGAGAAAACTCTAAAGAGGAAGAGAGCAGAAACACGGAGGGCACAACAAGCAGAGAGATTTGCTCTTGAAAGAAATCTAGAGTAAGAAAGAGCAAAACTGAAGAGGAACGAGCAAAGGTTAGCCCCGATGGCTGAAGAAGAAGGCAAAACGCTGAGGCAGTTAGTCTTTCCGACTAACATGAATTTACATCCCATGGGCATAACGCTCCCAGCCATGACTGGAAGCTGGGAGTTGAAGACAAGTTTCATCCAGATCTTGCCCAAATACCATGGGATGACTGGAGAAGACCCTCAGAGGGATATTCAAGATTTTGAGATGGTGTGTCAAACTTAACCTACGGATGGGGGAAAAGAAAAATATGTGCGGCTTGTCTCATTCTCGTTCACTCTTCATGACGGGGCACGAGACTGGTTATACACCCTGCCAACTGGCAGTATAACCACATGGGCACAACTGCAACATAAATTTCTGGAGAAATATTTTCCTGCATCCCGAGTTTAGGAGATGAGGAGAAGGATTGGAAGCATGAAGATGGGCATAAATGAGAGTTTCTATGACTAATGGTGTTGATTCCAGATTATGTTGATGAAATGCCCACAACACCAGATTACATACCATGACCTGATCTAGTATTTTGTTTCTAGGTTGAGACCACGGGACAAAATCCTTGTCAATGCCTTGTGTGGAGGATCCATCATGAATAAATTACCAACTGAAGCCTTCAAGATTTTGATAGAAATGGCTGATGAAAATCGAGATAAAAGTGCCTAGGGCACAAGGACAGTTTCAGATGCTGGGAAATCAACACACCTTGAGGTCAAGATAGAATGAATTTTGGACCAGATGGAGAAAGTGATGAACCATACTGGAGCACCAAAGAAAAGAGTGTGTGGAGTGTGCAAGAGCGTGACCCATTTCACCGATGAATGCCCAACACTACAGGCAGAGGACGTTGCTGAAGTTAACTCTCTCGGTGGGCATAACAACAACAACAACAACAACAACAAGAGGTATGATCCCCACTCTCAAACATACAATCCTGGATGGAGGGATCACAAGAATTTCAGATGGAAGAGGAATGATGCCCACCAACCAGATTTGCCACCACCACAGCCGAGGGCACGAGAAGAACCCAACCTGGTTAAACTGGTCCATGCCATGGCCAAGGAGAATGTGAAGTCACAACAGGAGAATGAAAGGTTCAAACAAGAAACAGGGGCCGGTCTGCAGCATGTGAGCAAGCAAATTTCCCAATTAGCTCAAGACTTGGCCAAATTGAAGGAAAGAAACGGGCAATTACCATCTCAAGTGGTAAATCTCCGAGTGCAAATGAATGATGTGACCACAAGGAATGAAGAGACATCAATGAAAGCTGAACAGAAAGGAGACACTGAAGGCATAACGAAAGAAGAGGAGTAGACAAAGAAAGAGGTTACTGAGCCCATAAGACAAGAAACAAAGAAGAAGCCTCCCTTTCCTGAGCGTCTTGCCCATGACAGAAAAGAAGAGGAGATGAAGAAACTTCTCAAGGTCTTTCGGAAAGTGGAAGTTAATATTCCACTACTTGATGCGATAAGGCAAGTTCCTCATTATGTCCGTTTCCTGATATAGCTGTGCACCAAGAAGGTGCAATTTGAAGATGATTTGAGATTCTTCGAGGGCGAAAATGCCTCTGCAGTATTACAAAAGATGCCTAAGAAGTGTGAAGATCCTGGTATGTTTGTCATACCATGTATAATTAGGAGCAAGAAGATTGAAAAGGTGATGCTTGATCTCGGTGCATCTATAAATGTCATGCCCATGATGATTTATGAAGAATTAAATCTGGGACCACTCAAGGAAACAAGGGTAATCATCCAGTTGGCAGACAGATCAAATGTCTATCCCGAAGGTCTAATAGAAGATGACTTGGTGAAGGTGGGGAAATTGATTTTCCAGGCAGATTTCTATGTCTTGGACATGGGCAAAACGACACCATCCACATCCATTCTACTGTTAGGGAGGCCTTTCATGAAAACTGCTCGGACCAAAATCAATGTCGATGAGGGCACGCTGATATGTGAGTTCGATGGTAAGATAGTTGTGTTCAACATTTATGAAGCCATGAAGTACCCACAAGATCCAGAGTCAGTCCACTTTGTGAACCATTGCTATGCCCAATCTCAAGCCATTCTGGGTTGCATGAACAACCAAGAACCCCTGGAATGGGCATTGCAAATTGGGTTGACTAACTACGATGCCCTCGATGAAGATGCGAATACCAGAGATGTCATCATGATGTTGTACTCTCTAGAAGAATTACCGCACGGAGTGGTGGACTTCAATTTGCCCACAAAAACTCAGACAGACAAGATGCTTCCATCAATTCAGAGAGCACCACAGCTAGAATTGAAGAATCTCCCTGACCACTTAAAGTATGCCTATCTTGGAGAGAATGAGATATTGCCGGTTATCATAAGCAAATGACTGAACCTTGTTGAAGAAACCGGCTATTTAGACTGTTACGCATATACAAAGAAGCAATGGGATGGACTCTGGCCGACAACAAGGGCATAAGCCCTACAGTATGCATGCACAAAATCCTCTTGGAGGATGATGCCAAACCGGTGTGGGATGCCCAACGCAAACTGAACCCGGCAATAAAGGAATTCATGCTGAAGGAGATACTCAAATTGCTGGACATAGAAATCATTTATCCCATTTCAGACAGCAAATGGGTGAGCCCAATTCATGTCGTGCCCAAGAAGTCAAGAATCCAGGTGGTGAAAAATGAGAAAAACGACAGGCTACAAACTGGATGGAGAGTCTGCATAGACTACCGGAAGCTTAACACCGTCACAAGGAAAGATCACTACTCGTTACCGTTCATAGATCAGATGCTGGAGAGATTGGCTGGAAATAAGTTCTTTTATTTCCTTAATGGATATTCAGGCTACATGCAAATTGTAGTAGATCAAGAAGACCAGGAGAAGACTACCTTCACGTGCCCATTCGGCAAATTTGCTTACCGGAGAATGCCTTTTGGGCTCTGCAGTGCCCCTGGAACTTTTCAACGATGCATGATGAGTATCTTCTCAGATCTTTTGGAGAATTGCATTGAAGTATTCATGGATGACTTTACGATCTATGGGAATTCATTCGACGCATGCCTCGACAACTTGGAAAAAGTGCTAAAAAGATGTGTAGATAAGTGCTTGGTTCTAAACTATGAAAAATGCTATTTCATGGTTTGTGAGGGGATTGTTCTTGGGCACGTTGTTTCAGAGGGACGCATAGAGGTGGATAAAGCTAAGGTGGACATCATCGAAAAACTACCCTATCCCACTACGGTAAAGCAAGTCCGAGGTTTTCTTGGGCACGCTGTGGGTTCTACCGGTGATTCATCAAAGATTTTGCAAAGATTGCTCAACCAATCACGCATCTTTTGCAAAATGATGTGCCCTTTGTCTTCGACGATACATGCAAGGAGGCCTTCAACTCTCTGAAGAAGAGGTTGATCACGACACCCATCATTTAACCTCCAAACTAAAGCATGCCATTTGAAATAATGTGTGATGCCAGTGGATACGATGTGGCTGCAGTGCTTGGACAAAGGCGAGGTAAAGAGTGCCATGTGATTTACTATGCTTCCAAGACATTGAATCATGCCAAAGCCAACTATACCACGACTGAAAAGGAATTGTTGGCAGTAGTCTTTACCTTTGAAAAATTTCAGGGTTAAGAGTGTTGTTTACACCAATCACTCTACATTGAAGCACCTACTTGCAAAGAAGGAATCGAAGCCAAGGCTCATTCGATGGATACTACTGCTGCAAGAATTTGATTGGGAGATCAAAGATAAAAGTGAAGCTTAAAACCAGGTGGCCAATCATTTGAGTAGAGTACTCAATGAGGAAGAAGACGTGGTTTCCATCGAGGAGGCTTTCCCAGATGAGTACCTATTCAATCTCAAGGGCACAACACCTTGGTATGCTGACTTGGTCAATTTCATGATCTTTGGAGAACTACCTACCAAACTCTCGACCTACCAAAGGAACAAAATTAGAAGTGAGAGTCGATATTATTTATGAGATGAGCCCATACTATGGAAAAAGTACGCAGACCAAATCATTTATCATTGTGTGTCCACAGAAGAAGCCAAGAGTATTCTAGATCACTGCCATTCTGAAGCATGTGGAGGGCACTTCGGTGCAAAAAGAACTGCGAAGAAGGTTCTTGATTGTGGGTTCTTTTGGCCCTCACTTCACAAATATTCTTATCAGGTGTGTCGACGATGCCCACATTGCCAGATGACTGGAAACATCTCCAAACGCAATGAAATGCCCATGGTGCCTATCATCCCGGTAGAAGTCTTTGACATTTGGGAAATTGACTTTATGGGTCCCTTAATCAATTCCAATAGACATCAATACATAGTCCTAGCTGTGGAGTATGTATCCAAGTGGGTGGAAGCAAAAACAACTACCACAAATGATGCCCATGCGGTCAAGAAGTTTCTGAAGTCTAATGTATTCAGCAGGTTCGGTGTGCCCAAGGCACTGATAAGTGATCAAGGATCCCACTTCTGCAACATGATCATCAAGAATTTGCTTAAGGAGTATGGAGTGAGACATAAAGTGACTACTGCATATCACCCACAAGCGAATGGGCAAGCCGAGGTTTCCAACCGAGAGGCAAGTCCATAGTTCAGAAGGTCGTGAACCCCAATAGTAAGAATTGGAGTTTTAAGTTGGATGATGCCTTGTGGGCATATCGCACTGCCTACAAAACACCCATTGGGATGTCTCCCTTCCGCTTAGTCTATGGGAAGAATTGACATCTTCTAGTAGAGATTGAGCCCAAAGCCTTTTGGGCAATTCAGAAGCTGAACATGAAGCTTGATAAAGCTGGGATCAAAAGAAAGCTTCAACTTCAAGAGTTGGAAGAGATGAGGCTGGAAGCCTATGACAATGCCGTTCTCTATAAGGAAAGAATAAAAAGAACCCATGACCACCTCATTCACCACAAGCCATTTGAGTGAAGGCAAAAGGTTCTGTTGTATAATTCCAGGATGAAGCTGATCGGGGGAGGACTCAAGTCCAAATGGTCGGGACCATATGAGATCCAGACCGTGTGCCCAAATGGAGCAGTGGAATTATTTGATCGAGTACTGGAGAGACCTTCAATGTCAATGGTCAAAGGTTGAAGCATCTCAATGAACCAACAGTCTCATACATAAAGGCTCTCGGGCTCAAGCTCATTGAGCCCATATACATGTGATGAAAGGCAAGCGTCATGCCCACGACAATAGCTGGGGCGCTGACTGGGAGGCAACCCAGGTTTATCTGTTTTTTTAGTTCCTTTATTTTTTTCATAATTTATTTTCTTTCCATTTTGGTGATTATTTTTTGCCATGTTAGACTAAGATTTGGATTTTACGGCTGTATTTGTTTTTAGAGTATTTTAGGGAACAAATTTAGGTGAATTTTTCGTGGAAGGAAAGAATCTAGCCAATTTGGATGCTTCCAATATAGAGGGCACCAGCAAAGGAAATCCGGGAAATTCAGGATCTCTCTGCCCCCGTGGGCATAACACAAGATTCCGTACAAGGAAACCCTAGAAGCCCAAAAGTCATTTGATGGGCCTGTCACATCAACCCAAATTGTGTCGCTAGGGTGAATCCAAGTATTAAACCTCCACCCCTTCTTCACAAAAATTCACTCGCTATTTTCACCCAAATTTTCAATAAATTACAGCCTTATTTTCTCTCTCTAAAAACTCCCTCTCTCAAACTGACATACCCACGATCACCATGACCCCCTAAAACTCGCGCTGCCAAGTCCACAAAGAAGAAGGTGGAGTTTACCCCTTCTATTTGCTGGAAAACTCCAGGGATACCACCACCGACGCCGCTGCACCAACAAAGCCGTCGAGCACCGTCGCCATGAACATCCAGCCTCTCTCCGCCGTCGAGCCACCGTCTTCACTTGTTTCCACTCGACAATCAGAGAAAGTTGATGAGCCCTCTCTGAAGATTGTGGAGGAGACCGCCGACGAGATCGACGACCAAGAGGAGACCAGCATGCAGCAATATGTGACCCCCGATATGACACCATTGCCTGTAAAATAACATAATAAGCATAATAAGTGGGACCAACTATCATGACTTATATCTCATATTGTTAATGAGATAAACTTGGAAAATCAGCTCTTGGAAACCCGGAATCCCCATGGCCGCCGCCTCTCTTGCGCCTCGCTGAAACCCTAGCTCCTTTAGGGTTTCGGGACGTGTTCTGGATGTCCTTCCTTTTCGAGACTACTCTATTTTTCATCTTTGAGTTGATCTCCTTCTTTTATTCTATATTAAAATTCTATTCCTAAAGAAAATTCTAATATATCTAGAATAATAAGAAAAATAAACTACAACTCAAATACTCTAACAATTTATTTTCCTATTACGTTAAAACAACGTAATAAATAAATTTCCTAGACCAAAATAGACATCCCATACAACATAAAATTAAAGGCCATGATAGTTGGTTTCACCTGCAAAATAAACCATCTATAGATACAACTATCATAATTAAATATTATCCATAAAATATCACATGATATCCATGCATGCATAATTTTCAAAAAACCCCTTTAATTAAATTAAAGAATTTGAAAATTACATACTCGAATTATTTGGAAATTAAAGTAATTATCCACCAAATTAAGTCAATAAATTTGAGTATATCTATAAGATTCCTATTTGAAAATTAGTCACAATTATCTACCAAATAATATCTTGATATTCAAAATTTATGTCTCTTAAGATTAACTTTAGAAATTAATTAAAATCATCTACCAAAGTATATCTTAATTAATTCGAAAATTACCATAAGATAAAATTTGAAAATTACTCACAATTATCCACCAAATTTATATCTTAAAATTTCAAATTATACTAGGGAATAAAATCTTGAAATTTTCAACCTAAGTCGAAAATTAATCCTCCAAATTTTAATCCCCTAATTTTTGCCCCCCCCCCCAATTAATTAAAATAATTTGAAATTTTGATACAAGTCAAAATACTATCCAAATTATAATAGTAAGTACCAAAATTACAAGAATTAAAATTAAGGTAGTTTTGAACCTCTTCAAACACTTACCAAAATTAAAATTCTATTTTGGAACCATCTTTGATTAAAATTAAGTAACTTTTGGTAGACACCAAAAATTACCATATACCAATTTTAATCCCCAAAAATTTCGACCCCCCCATAGTATAGGATATGGAAATTTTGCTAACATCAAAAATCTATTCCATATCCAACACTAATAGGACCGAAGATTTTTGATCAAATTAAGGGAAAATAATACACCAAATTTTCGAATATCACAAGACAAAATTTTTGAAAAATAATCATTAAATAAATCTGGAAATTATGAAGAACATCAAGAACCATTCGATATCATATTTCATGTGGAGCGAAAATTACATGCAATTAAAAATAAGAATTTTCGAAACATACATAAAAAATTCATCCAATTCTTAATCACAATATACTCGAAAATTACATCTATTAAATCTGAAAATTTAAGCACATAAATTTGTCATCAAATTTAATGAAATTTTCGAGATAATCATAAAATTAATCTTAGATTAATACCAATACCTGCTCTGATACCAGTTATTGAGGTTTTATCGAATTACGCCCCACAGGATCTAATCGGATAATCTATGTGCATACATATCATGATTTTATGTGTGATGATATTCAAATAAACATGTTGAACATAGAATGCAAGAACATCGAATTTAACACAGCGGAAAAATTAAACTCGAAGAACCGACTTACATAATGTGTAAGGTTGATGACGAGATTACAGGTCTAATCTCGTTGCTGCAGTAGAAACAATCGAAAAAGTCCTTTTCTTCTACAGTGATCAATGTCTCCAAGGTAGCAAAGAACTCCTTGATCTTCTATTGTATTCCAGATACCAGTTTAGAGGTAGAGTAGGCTACAAGCTACTAAACTGTATAGATAACCTAGGGAATTAAGTGGCACTGAGAGGGGCTGTTCGTGTGTGTGTAATACATGCCTTCTCCCTCTTTAAATATAGAGGAAGGCGTGTATTATGTCTCCCAACCCTTTTGGGTTTGGGCCTCTCCACTTATTCCATTCCCACAGTCCATTAAGGTATTGTTTGGGCTACAGTAGGGATCTAGAATAATATTAAATTGGACCACTAATTTATTTAATATCCAATATGCAATACCGAGGATATAAATAAATAAATGAAGTGTTATTTTTATTCCACTAAAGAAATAAAACTAACGTACCAATTTAATACATCTTACTCAATATATTCTTCTTTAGTCCAGCCATTCCCCATGTTTAAGATATAATGTCGATTAATTAATTATGTAAGCTCTGACAGCTATAATTAATTAATTCTTCCATTCCTAGAGCAGTACCAGACAAGCTTTACCATTTACGGAATAAATTCCACCTGCAGAGTTTCACATGTACTTGTGTTTACTCAAGGGGACATTATCAACCTGGCGCACCAGGACATGGTGATCAAACACAGTGCACGACCCATCATGTGTGAATATGTTACTGCCCAAAATATCGAGATTATTGACTCTATTAAGAACCTCACTCATTGATAAATCAACGCAGTAGACATAACACTCATATGTCCGCCACTGTGCAAGGCTTAAGAACCCGAACTATGTGGATCTTTATTCTCTCCTTTTAGGCTCAGATTAGATAATAGTATCCTATTGTGATCTCATCAATATACAAGTTTGTGTATCAGAATAATCAGTTAGTCAAGATAAACTAACTATTAGATTATTCTACAGCGTACAGTGATTGGTTTAGGATTATCTAAACCGCGAGCCTTTTAATACTTTGCAAGGAACCTGATGATATGATCTTTACCGTGTGTTTACCCACACCATATCATCTACATTTCAAATATAAGGAAACATGCATATATAAATATAACAATAAATAATATGCATAAACAGTGACTGCAATAATAATCAATCTATATCGTCAAAACCATTGTTAATAGTATACAAAGACAAGCTTTAAGTATACAATCCTAACAATTCTGTTACCCAACGAGCCTTCAGGGCTGAAGAGAATTCAGTTAGGTTCCCGATCTCAGCATACGTCTCGAGATCACGGGTGATGGTGCTTTGCAGGATGCGATACATCGTGGGTCTCCAGGTGGGAGGTGCATGCTAACACATAAGAATGCATGCCTCCAGATCGGACACACTTCCTGGTGCCCCTCTATAGCCATTTGCCCAGGCCCATTTTTCTCCAAGTACCTTACCATAAAGGACAACAATTGCTCATTCCCATTCCACGTCTCCCTTTCTGAACCTCTCGATCCTTTCTTGCACAGGGTGGAAAAGAGGTACACTCTTCCTAGCCGTCGACTGACGCTTAACCATCTAAAAACAGATAGTTTAATTAGCCTACAATAATTAAGGGAGGCCTAAGGCTCTCCTGAGTTCATACTACAGTCTAGATTCAGACTATTCTTTCTACCCTTGCATGCATATATCCTTTAAGTAGTAGACATTCATTAAAAACTTTTGGTGCCCAATATTTACATTTCTTTAAACAAATTTGAGAATGAATTAAACCTTGGATTGAGTGAGAACTCTTTTTCATAAACTTTTCATTTCAGAATATTGTCTTACCCGAACATCTTTTACTCTGAATTTCATTCTCACATATTTTCCTTTATCCATACAAGGATATGAAAGTAACTTCCTTAGCTTGCTCAAATCTTTCCTTTCCTGTATTCTAAAAATCATTAATCCAAAATCCAGAATCTCTACACTACCATACCTTAGTTTTTGGTTGAAGATACGAGCGTGATGGGTAGTTGTGGGTTGCTGCTTTAACTATCAAAAAAGAATTCATACGCACATAGACACTGAACTTATCTAACAAAGAAACAAGTCTGCAGAGTTGCAAGCCTACTTTGATACCATCTGTAACAGCCCGGTCCCAAGAGGGGGATTAATTAATGGGGACAGAGTGTTAATTAAGGGATTAACACAATAAGTAGAAGATTGACAAAGAAGGGTTTACGAACAGGGATATGCTTTCGAAAGATAGGTGATGAGTCCATTTATTTCGCATTTTTCTGAGTATTTTAGTTGCTCTAAATATCCTTCTTAGTGTCTTTATGTCGGAAAAGAACTGGGAAAGTGGTTTGGGCATTCTGAGAGTCGAATTTGCCAAAAGAGGAGTTTTGGGCTTCAAATAAACTGAAATGGATGAAATGGGCATATTAGATAAAAATCGACATGAGCAGAAGATGTCGTGCCCACAGTACTCGCACAGATTCAGATGAGGCAGTAAAGAGGGCATTCCCGAAAAAAGTGGGATTCTGTTAAAAGAAGATAAAATTTGGCGCTGGAGCTTTATCAGAATTGAAATCTGAATAGAAGAAGAAAAGTTTCTTCGTAGATGGACTCTTAGGCAGCAATTTGGAAGATAAGGATGAGATTCCTTAAATATCGAGATTCATCCAACAAATAAGGAAGTTTCCTTATCCAGTCAGAGTCCAACGGGCATAGGAGATCCAGCAGATAAAGAAGTTTCCTTATCCAGTCAGAGTCCAGCGGGGCACAGCAATCCGGCAGATTTGGAAATTTCCCCTTTTTGGGGGATTTTTATTTGATCTTTTGTACTCTTTTAAATACTAGTTTGATAGTTAGAAAAGAGAACTTCGTACCATATTATTTGCTGCACTTTTATTTTCGCACATAGTTTAGTTTCAATGCTGCTTCGGCAGCAAGACAATCTGGGGCCTTATTTCCACAGGGATTAGGATTTATATTTAATGTTGTTTACGTTCGGCGTTGGTATTGGACGAGTTTTAATTCAATTCCAGTAAGTTTTTATTGTTTATCATGTCTTTATTTTATATCTTTATAATTCCATCTAACATGAGTAGCTAGATTTATATTCCGGGTTGAACAAAGATGAAAATTTCACACACACTTAAAACTGGTGAGGCTGTGTGGGCATTTTACTGTACGAATTGGTTTCTGCCAAGTTTTGTTCCAATGCTAGAAAAAAGTGTGTTTAATATGACTAATGTGGCTGATCACTCATTAGTCGTAATGGGCATTCTAGAGCTAAAAGAATTAATGAATCGTGACTGTGTGTTAATTCGATAGTAGCTGGGAACTTGGTGGGTTGTTGTGGGCACACGAGGAATCAGTTAACACAACAAACTTGGGTTCGTCTAGAGGTACAATGCTTCATATCTTTTACATCTCTTAGGAAAACCGGGAGGTGGGTGGTATGTTAGGGATTTAATTGATGAGGAATCACTTTTAAATCTAAACCGAAAGGATGAATGAGGAGATGCAGTGAGGAATCCGATCTCCATAACTTGGTGATTCAATCATACAGAAAAATCAGTGTGCCCATGATCGAGTGAGTGTGAGTTAAATTGGAATCTAGTTCAATCCCGGAACCCTTTGTTATTTGATATTCTTTTTAGTTTATTTTTGCAGATTTAGTTTCAGTACAGTGACAACACAAAACCCCCATTTTTGATTGGTGACTCGAAGGTGGAATCATATCAGCTCTCTGTGGGATTGACCCTTACTCATAGCTAGCTATGCTCATTGTGGGCACAGGAGCATACAAATTCATTTTGAGCGCAAAACGACCGCGCGTCAAAATTGGCGCCGTTGCCGGGGAGCTGATTTCCAATGATTTTACTTTCGAAGTATTTCCAGCTTCTAGAGTGCAGGAGATGAGAAGAAGGATCGGAAGTCTGAAAATGGGAACGAACAAGAGTTTCTATGATTACTGGGACCGTTTTCAGAATATACTGGCGAAATGCGCACAGCACCAGATAACTGATCATGATCAGATCCAACACTTTGTTGGAGGTTTGAGGCCACATAAGAGGACTATTGTTAATGCATCTTGTAGAGGGTCCATATTGAACAAGCGACCAACTGAAGCTTTTAGAATTCTGACCGAGATGGCTGAAGACAATCGAGATTTTGGTGGAGAGGGCACAAGAAGCGTAAATGCGTTCGGGAAATCATCCAATGATGAGAGCATGATTGAAAAGTTATGTGAACGAATTGAAAAGGCTGTTACAGTAGCAATCACAGGAAGAAATCCCAGACCATGTGGGGTGTGTAAAAGTGTGCTTCATTTTACCACCGAATGCCCAATGTAGGAGGAGATACAAAAAGTTAATGCTATGGAAGGGTACAACAAACATCAGTGGAGATATGATCCTCACTCTGAAACATTCAATTCAAGTTGGCGAGACCATGAGGACTTCAGATGGAGAAGGCCTGAATATGCTCTACCTATGCGACCTCCACCACCAGAGGAAAAAATGAGATCGAGGTTGGAAGATTTAGTCCAAGACTTGGCAGAAGAAAACATGAAGGCTGCACAAGAGAATGAAAAATTTAAGCAAGAGACAAGAGCGGACTTTTCACATATGAGCAAACAAATTGCTCAATTAGCCCAAACGGTTCACATATTGGAAATTAAAATTGGTAAACTTATGTCCCAAGCGGAGAACATTCACGAACAAGTTAATGTTGTGACCTTGAAGAGTGGGAAGGATTTACTAGAAGTGGTTTGTTCAGTTGAAATTGAAAATGATGTGCCCACAACGAGAGAACAATCATCGGAGAATGGGGCACAAGAATTCAGTCAGCCTACTCTGGAGCCCATTCGAGAGAAATAGAAAATTGCAAGAAAACCTCCTTTTCTAGGTAGATTGGCACAAAATAGAAAGGAAGAAGAGATGAGGGAGATGCTGAAAGTCTTTACTAAGGTGGATATCCACATTCCACTGATTGAAGCCATTAAACAAGTTCCGCGATATGCTCATTTTCTGAAGAAGTTGTGCACCAGAAAGATACGGTTTAAACATGATGCTAAGTTCCTTGTGGGAGAGAATGTGTCAGCTGTAATTCAGAAGAAGATGCCAAAAAAGTATGATGATCCAGGCATGTTCACAATACCGTGCATTATTGGAGAAAAAAAAAGTCGAAAAGGCCATGTTGGATCTGGGGGCATCAACAAACGTCATGCCCCTATCAGTTTTTAATGAATTAAAGTTGGGACCTCTGAAACCAACTCGTGTGGTCATTCAGTTGACAGACAGATCGAATGTGTATCTAGAGAGACTGATCAAAGATGTGCTAGTTAAGGTGGATGAGATGATATTCCTAGTGGATTTCTATGTGCTTGATATGGGCACATCAACGAGATCATGAATTCTTTTGCTGGGAAGACCTTTTATGAAAACAGCTCGCACACAAATTGATGTCAATAAAGGCACACTGACGTGCGAATTTGATGGAGAAAATGTTACATTCAACATTTTTGAAGCCATGAAGCACCCACCTGATACGGAAAATGTGAATTTTGTGGATCTCTTTGATGCACCATCCCAGCCTACTCTCTCAATGATGAGCAATCGAGAACCTCTGGAAAGGGCATTACAGGAAGGACTAACTGATCAAGATGCCCTTGATGAAGATGATGAAATTCAAGATGCAGTTAAGATGCTTCATTCACTTAAGGAGATGCCACCTGGAGTAGTGAATTACAATGTGCCCATAAGAAGCGATAGTGACAGAATGCTACCTTCTACTATGCCAACACCTAAGTTGGAACACAAGTCACCATGGGGAATTCAAAAGCTTAATGGAGAGCAAGTGGGGCACAACAAAAAGTTCCAGCCTGAAAAAGTGGAAGAAACGGGCATGGAAGTCTATAATGATGATATTATCTATGAAGAAAGAATGAAAGGACTCCATGATCAAGTTGTTAAATGGAAAATGTTCACTCCAAGACAACAAGTATTGCTTTATCATTCAAGATTCAAGATCATGGGAGGAAGTCCAAAGACAAAATGGGTCGGGCCATTTGAAGTGTATGCTGAATTTCCTAATGAGCTAGTAGAAGTGAAAAATCCAATAACAGGAAGGCATTTCAAAGTAAATGGGTACAAATTGAACCCTTACCTAGGGCACACCGACCCTGAAGAAAGAGCAGTATGGCTCGCGGAGCCCAGTAATATCTGAACAGAGGAGTGTCGTGCCCATGACAGTAACTAGGGCGCTACTGGGAGGCAACCCAAGTTTTTTTTTAGTTTATTTTATTTTCAGTAATTTTATTTTTTTTTTATTTTTTTTATTTATCAAAGTAGATTTGGGAAGTTTTCTAGTATCTGCCTGAAAAAAAATACAAGAAGTAGTTGAGGATGAGAAGGCAACCTTGTTCATTTTGTGCCGAGGGCATACCCTTCGAGCATCCTGTTTTCAATTTCTACAGGAACAAGCAGGAAGACACCAGGAGAAAGGGCACAACAAGAAGTGATTGCTACCAGAATGACCATGAAGAGGCTGGATAGCATTGAGAATGCCCTGTATCAGACTGTTGATGTCTGCTTGAGCAAGTTTGAGCAAACCCTCACTGCATATTTCAAACATGCTGGGTTCATTTACCCGGCATCCGCCCCGAACTAATCTGGTTCAATTCATTTTCTTTAGTTTTTATGTTCTTTTATTTTCAGTTTTTAGGCGTCACTCTTATTCTACCCACTTTGCCTCTAGCAAAGTGTGTGGGTGGGGGCATTAGGGGTTGTTATTTTTTTTATATCTGTTTGAACACTTTGCCTCGTGCAAAGTGTGTTGATGGGTCATTTTGAATCAAGCATGCTTTTTGTGAAGTTTTTGGGGGCACTAGTTTCTGGTTGTTAATGTTGATATATTGCTAATCGAGTCAGCATGCCCACACTAAAAGTAGGAATGATGAATGAGTTGAGCATAAACCTGCTGAGATTTGAGTCTGTGCTGTTATGCCCATTTTACAGCATTCTCTTTTCATGTGTCTACATTCTCTGCTTAGAATTTCCAGAACTTGCTCTTGCTCTACTTTAAAATAAGAAAATTTGAAATGCATGTGTAGATGATTTAGGTATTTTTTTTTTACTTCAGCCCACTAAGCCAAATAAAAAAACCAACCTTTGACACAGCTTTGCAGCCCTTTTGAGCCAATAAAATGCCCTAGTAGTTTTGTTGATATACCTCACTATATAAAGCTAGTGCATTATAAGAACCTAAAGTAGGGAGAGTCACTGGACGGTTTTGAAAAAATGAAAATGCAATAAAAAAGATAGAGAGAACGAAAAAAAAGGAAAAAGAAAAAGAAAAATAAATAATAAAAAAAAAGTTTTCCCCGAGTCTGAATGTTCAGAATGCCCACACTATCGAAAAATTCATAATCTGAATAGTGAATGAGGGCATGAGGAATTAAGAAAAAAAGTTGGTGGTATGTCCAGTGAATGCTCCTGAGAGTTTTAGCTCAGTACCTATAGAACCCTCCTTACCTAAAGAGCCCCATTACAGCCCATAAAAGTCCTTTTGATACTTATGTATTTTTCCACTTAATGAAATTGAAGAAAGAGAACTAGCAAGTTTATGGAATGAATAAGTATAGAATGAATGAATTTGAGTGTAAACACTAAGCCTAAATATTGTGTGATGAAACTGTGGGAGGACCTATATGCTCAATTCAATTTTGACATGCTAGGGCATGCTGATTACGTAATTAATTGGAAAAATTGGTTGTTGAAACGCTGTGCCCACACGGATTAACAGGTTGCATGTTTTGTTTCTTTCGTGTCTGTTTCTTTTCCTTTCCCTTTTATTTTTCTTTTTTGAGTTCTTCGTACCCCATGCTTGAGGACAATCATGGTTAAAGTGTGTGGGTGTGATGAGTCCATTTATTTCGCGTTTTTCTGGGCATTTTAGTCCCTCTAAATGTTCTTTTTAGTGTTTTTATGTCGGAAAAGAACTAGGAAAGTGGTTTGGGCATTCTGAGAGTTGAATTTGCCGAAAGAGGAGTTTTGGCCTTCAAATAAACTGAAATGGATGAAATGGGCATATTAGATAAAAATCGACATGAGCAGAAGATGTCGTGCCCACAATACTCGCATAGATTCAGATGAGGCAGTGAAGAGGGCATTCCCGGAAAAAGCGGGATTCTGTTAAAAGAAGATAAAATTTGGCGCTGGAGCTTTATCAGAATTGAAATCTGAATAGAAGAAGGAAAGTTTCTTCGAAGATGGACTCTTGGGCAGCAATTTGGAAGATAAGGATGAGATTCCTTAAATATCAGGATTCATCCAACAGATAAGGAAGTTTCCTTATCCAGTCAGAGTCCAGCGGGCATAGGAGATCCGACAGATATGGAAGTTTCTCCTTTTTGGGGGATTTTTATTTGATCTTTTGTACTCTTTTAAATACTAGTTTGATAGTTAGAAAAGAGAACTTCGTACCATATTATTTGCTGCACTTTTATTTTCGCACATAGTTTAGTTTCAACACTGTTTCAGCAGCAAGACAATCTGGGGCCTTCTGCCCACAGAGATTAAGATTTATATTTAATGTTGTTTACGTTTGGCGTTGGTGTTGGACGAGTTTTAATTCAATTCCAGTAAGTATTTATTGTTTATCATGTCTTTATTTTATGACTTTATAATTCCATCTAGCATGAGTAGATAGATTTATATTCCGGGTTGACCAAAGATGAAGATTTAACATACACTTAAAACTGGTGAGGTCGTGTGGGCATTTTACTGTATGAATGGGTTTCTGTCAGGTTTTGTTCCAATGCTAGAAAAAAGCGTGTTTAATATGACTAATGTGGCTGATCACTCTTTAGTCGTAATGGGCATTCTAGAGCTAAAAGAATTAATGAATCGTCACTGTGTGTTAATTCCATAGTAGCTGGGAACTTGGTGGGTTGTTGTGGGCACATGAGGAATCAGTTAACACAAAAAACTTAGGTTCGTCTAGAGGCACAATGCTTCATATCATTTACATCTCTTAGGGAACCGGGAGGTGGGTGGTATGTTAGGGATTTAATTGACGAGGAATCACTTTTAAATCTAAACCGAAAGACCGAATGAGGAGATGCAGTGAGGAATTCGATCTCCATAACTGGGTGATTCAGTCATACAGAAAAATCAGTATGCCCATGATCGAGTGAGTGTGAGTTAAATTAGAATCTAGTTCAATCCCAGAACCTTTTATTATTTGATATTCTTTTTAGTTTATTCTTGCAGATTTACTTTCAGTACAGTGACAACACAAAACCCCCCTTTTTGATTGGTGAATCGAAGGTGGAATTACATCAGCTCTCTGTGGGATCGACCCTTACTCATAGCTAGCTACGCTCGCTGTGGGTACAAGAGCATACAAATTCATTTTGAGCGCGAAACAATCGCACGTCAATAGGTGATAATTTACAAATCACTAGATAAAAAGAAGAGTTATACTTTGCAAAAGGTAACAAACGGGATAAGGCTAAATAATCAGATACCAACAAGTATAGACCCATTCATAGGTCAAAGCGATTAAACAGTTGCAACATGCTCAAGCCTCTTCATAGGCGGAAAGGAAATATAAATCACGAAGCTTGGATATAACTCAATAGGCATTAATATATATATATATATATATATATATAATCATGTCTTGGAGAATATTCATAGAATCTTGAATAAAAGTAGCAAGTCTAATGTATCAGAGTAGCAGAATTCATAGTGGATTCAAATACTTAATAGTAAAATAGAATCTCAGCACCCAACCCACATTCACAGCCACCAACATCCAGCAGTGACTCCCTTAGTGATCAAAGATCACTTTCTGGTGATATAAAATCACAATTCCTCGGGCTCAAAATCCTGCTTGATCATGTCATAAAATCCTTCCTTCCTTTCTTAACCTTCCTTAATAAAGCCATGCCTAGAGCATAACATCTAGGACTAATCCTTGAATTAAAGCAATATCTTAAGGCCTAGAAGGGATTTATCACTACCCTAGAAGGCGTTACTCATCTATGCTATTCTCAGCAAAATATCAATATCAATCTCATGATCATGATCATATATAAACATCTATTGCAACAAATAAGCAATTCTGAACATCTCATGCTAGACATTTATCATATCATACTTAAACATTCATATCATGTCCAAACATGCTCAAGAGCTCAACAACAATAATTCTTTAATATAACTCCATTTCCTTCCTTTGTAGAGAGATCAATCAGGCAGAGCAAAACATTTATTAGATATTTCATCTGCCCTATCATGTTTCTAGAGCTTATTAGCTCAAACAATAGATTAGTATAGTATTACTCACCTTGATCATGGAGCGGAGGATGAAGCAACGAGCTGTAAATCATTTCCCGGGTCTCCTCGGGGTTCACCTTTTCCTACAAAAGCTGATCATCAACTTAGCGGCCTCCTTCGAAGATTTATAACATCTAACAAGAATTCAAACAACACCTAACCCTTTCTTTCTTAACTTAGAACTTAAATTCAGATTGCACGACTTCTGGAACTTTTATAAAATATGAGGATTGAAAGACTCGAAATTAGAATACATTTGGAGATAAAAACCTACAAAAATGGCCTCGCATGGACTGTGCTAGCCTTGCACGGGTCGTGCTATCTTTAAATCGGGAATAATCCTGTCCAAATTTTCCAACACCATCTATGCAGACATAGCAAGGTATATGTAGACCCTTGCACTGGGCCGTGCAGACCTTGCACGGGTCTGCACAACCCGTGAAGCTCTTCAGAAAATAATATCGAGAGTTTTGCACGGGCCGTGGAGAAGGGATCCCTTCCTGCACGGTCCATGTTCTCCCACGAACTTTGAAAATCTTCGCTCGATGTTTTGGTTGAGGCGATACTCGGGAGAAGTACATTTTAAACTTTAAACAAGGCTCAACACATAGTCTATGATTTTTTATAGATATACACTTTACAACAACATAAATCGATAGAAACAAGAATGCTTAAAACTTTAAAATTGACATAATAACGGAATAAACATAATTATCACCTTGAATAATTAGAAATTATGACGGAATTGAAATACGAAACTTAAACGGAATTGAACGGAATTTAAACGATATCAATACAACATAAAAAGGGAATTTATATACAACAATAATGAAGAATGGAAATAAAATGTGGAATTCAAAGACAAGAAAGAAATAGGATCTGAGGTCGATGAATAAGAATGGACGGAGTTGAATGCATCAAAAGAAAGTGTCTAGCGTCGGCGTCTCGATGGGTTACAGCTATGGCAGAGCCACCTATTGTATCCCGACGGCGCCCTTGCCCTTCGGCAAAAGCCGAAGGTCAGTCCAGCCACTAGCCGTCCGATAGCGCATTTCTCCATCGCATTCTCCCCCGCCACTCCGCTCGTCGCCTCGGAGGAACACTGTAATTGAGATACCCCAACCCTTTTTGCTAAATTATAAATTTATAATTTTGGAAAATGAAGTTGAATTAATATTGTTGAATATTAATCATGTGCGTGTGTATGTATTATGCCGTTATTTTATTACAGGTTGTCTGACTCGAGCTGATACATCATAGCATGGTTATACTATGCTGAGTGCATAATAGAATTTGAAATTTAACATTAAAATTGTCGAGTTATATAATAATGAATGATTGTGTTTATATTTGATTATATGTTTTGTCATACCTTGAAAACTCTAACGCTGAGTTGATCGATGAGTATTAAAAGTGTTTTGAAAATCTAAGTCATGTTAAATGAAGTTGGAAATGTCCGGGAGTCGAGATAGATAAGTGGGTCAATTTGAGCACGCCGCGCGCCCGCGGGGTGGTGCGCGCTCGCGGGGAGGCCGCGCACCCGTGGGGTGTTTCGCGCCCGCGGGGTGGGCGAGACGCGTGCGCCGGCGCGGGGCTACGCGGGCGTGGAGAGCATTGGCCAAGAGCCCTCATGCTCGGTCGTGGGGAGACGCGCGGGCTTGACTACTTTTCTGTCCAGATTTCTACCTATAAATACCACACTTATTCATTTCACCCTCATTTCTCTCTTCTCTTGGACGATTTCTTTCCAATTCTCTCAAGGAGTTCTTCAAGATACCTCTTATTTTTGGTGATTAAACACCAATTTCATGATAAATCGAACCTAGGGTGTACATCCAAATTTTGAGTTTTTCGATTCTATCGATCCTTTTGCCTTGATATCTTGAACATATGGTTTATTTACCTCCTTGAAGCTACATGTGAAGTTATATCGAATTCCTATAGTTCATTGCTGCTACGGTTTGGATTTTTGCCCTAATTTCCCCTTGTTTTGTTGATGTTTGGTTGGAGGTGTTGTGATGCCTTTAAGGAGTTGATTTTCATGTATGTTAGAGCCCTAGGATGAAGGTGTTTGTATTTGAAATATTGGGTTTAAAGGATTTAAACTGAGTCATGATCATGTGGTTTAAATGATTGCACGTAACGTGCTCGATTAAATGATTCAAAAGAGTTTTAATGTGTATTTTGAGTCCAAAATCATATTATGAGTTGGTATATCCATGATTATGTATATGAAGACGTATGAAATCCTTAAAGCAAAGTATAACACGAGTTTAGTCTAAATTATGATTTAATTGTATAATTTGACGTCTAAAATGAGAAATGAAATTTAAAGGTGCTACGCGACGTATTGGGGCTCGAGGAGGACAACTTGTGGACAGCAAATGAGTATTTCAAGGTAAGGAACTTAAAACATCTCATAAGATGGGGTAACTCTAAACTGTGAACACGTGTAAGGTTATAGTTATTGTTATGCTTTGATTGTATAAGTATGAAGGGTCTTCGGACCAGAGATAATAGAGATCCTTCGGGGTCGACAAAGAGATCCTTCTGGGTCGATAAAGAGATCCTTCGGGGTCGACAAAGAGGTCCTTTGGGATCGATAATAGACTCGTAATGTCCTCCCTGAGGGATAATAAGCCTGCGGGCATCCCTACAGGGATAAAGACGTTCATTAACGGGGGCATCATGATGTTTGGGCCTTACAGGATTGAGACTAGTCTCCACAAAAGAAAAGAAGTATCCATATATTATATTTTCACTTGTGCAATTGGCTATAACTGTTTACAGTGCTCCCCACGGAGTATGTTGTTAAATACTCACCCCATTCATTCAATGAATTTCAGGTTGAGGAGTCGAGGCCCGAGTAGGAGCGTTGTGAACGCAAGAGAACCCCACAAGCTTGTGTTTCTCTTTTGCATGCTCTTCTTTTGAAAATACTCATATTAGGATTATTATTTTGATCATTCTTTTGCTTTAATGATCAATGATTATTGGGGATGGGAATAGCCCGATCTTTTGTAGGCCATGATGTATATAACTTGATATTGTGTAAAACAATTTAAAGGCGGGTCGTTCGACCTTGGAGCGTTCTATGTGTGAAGTATGTGGTTGAATCCTATATTATATTTGTTAATTTAGGGTGCTAGACGGGCGGGTTGTGTAAACCTATGAGCCCGACAGGTTAGACGAGTGCATGGTTGATGTGGATGGGCTTATGCAATGCTTCCGTTTGATAATATGTTGTGTGACATGTAGATCCGATATATTGTATGTTATAATTGCGAAAAATTTACATGGAAAATTATGATATTGTGCCTTATCATGCTAATTAACCTTAGCTTCCGCTCGATCAAATATAAGAAACACAATTATAAGTAAATAAATTGTATGTTAAGTGAGGTGGCCAAACGGGGTAGTTTGGGGTGTTACAAATTGGTATCAGAGCGGGTCTACGCTCCTGTAGACTTGTTCTGCATGTGTTTGATTTATGAATGAGAAATGTGGGTGGTTGTTCACGACAGCTATTCGGCTTGACTCCGATCCTAAGGTATGTACTCTTAAAGATTTTCAAGTATGAGTAATATGAAATGGGGGTGTGCATATAGAGTGTGTCGGGAAAGAAGTTAAAGAGTTGAATAATCGTGATAGCATGTTTTAAAATTCCCGATACACGCTTTAAAGAAATGAAATCTTGGAAGTTGTGTGCTTTCTTGATTATGAAATGATGAAAAGTGCTTTTGTAGTCCTCGAATATGCTTTAAGAATGACATTAACCTAACGAGCTAGTGTGCCTAAAAGCTTTAGGATGCCGCCGCATCGTGCTCCTGCTCCGCAAGAAGCAGAGGAATCAAGTAATGAAGGGGGTGGTCTCCATGATCCTCCACCACGAGAGAACGGGCCCGACTTTGCCCGAGGTTTCCTAGAGACGCTCCAGGGTCTCATGGCCCAAGAAATGGGACGAGGAGGAGTGGCTGAAGGAGAAAGGCTCCAAAAAGAGATGGTCAACATAGTCGAGCAGTTTAGAAGAATGGGGTCATCTAGGCTTAAAGGAAGTGAAGGTCCTGAAGCGACAGAGGAGTGGATCCGAGAAATGGAACGGATCTTCGAGCACATTCAATACACCGAGGTGCAGAAAGCCTCATGTGCCATCTTCTAGTTTGTAGAAGAGGCGAGCTTCTAGTGGAAAACCCATTCCCAAACTTTGACGCCCGAGCAACACCAAGCTATGGTGTGGACCGACTTGAAAGAGTTGATCCTCACCCGATACTTCTCCGAGTCTTTCAAGACTAAGATGGAAACCGAATTCCTCAATCTAAGGCAAGGAGGAATGACTGTGATTGAATATGAAAGGTGGTTCAACCGTCTCTCCCGCTATGCTCCGTACATCGTGGATACAGATGAAAAGAAGGCTCGACATTTTGAGCGTGGGTTGCGTCCCGAAATTGCTGGAATTTTATTAGGCCAAAGGTTGAGTACCTATGGCGAAGTAATTGAGAGAGCCCAAGCCATCTCTCATGGGCTCCAATTGGACCTGAAGGACCAAAGGCAGCGTGAGGCCTTTGGCAAGAGAAAATGAGAGCCACAGGACAAAGGAAAAGGGAAAGCTCCTATATAAAACAAGCTGTGGCAGCAGAGGCCAGGCTCGTAGAGAGGAAACAACGATAGGGCTCCTTGCCCTAAATACCAAAAGTTCTATCTAGGAGAGTGCCGTGTGGGGCAGAGGGTTTGCTTTACATGTGGGGACCCGAGCCACATGTCCTATGACTGCCCGAAGAAGAAGAAGGAGCCAGAAAGAAAGGTGAAGCCCCGACTATTTGCTTTGGAGGGTGAGGAAAAGAACCCTAATTCAGGTGAGGATACTATGTCAGGTATTTTTCGAGTATCAGATGTTCCAGCTTTAGTATTATTCGATTCCGGTGCATCACATTCCTTTATATCTGCAAGTTTCTATTCCAAGCTTGGTGTTTTATGCAAAGATAGTGGTGAATTGTTGGAGATCAGTATTCCTAAGGAAGAGAGTTTCTTTTAGCAAGATGGCGTATGGCCTGAAGCTAGAAATCAATGATAGAGTGCTGAGAGCAGATTTCCATGTCTTGGAGATGCGTGATTTCGACGTAATCCTAGGTATGGATTGGTTGAGTGGGAATCATGCCACGATTCGATGTCGTGACCGTGAGGTCGAATTTGATTTTCCGTGTGAGCCTAAGTTAATCTTCTATGGTGTAAGAACGAGGTCAACTAAGAGATTCATTACAGCAATGAAGGCAATGAAGTTGTTGAAGAAAAGAGTGTCAGGGATTTCTTGTTAGCATAGTGGAGTCAAGGTCCACTAAAGTCCAGGTGTCCGATGTGCCAGTGGTGAATGAATTTCCCGATGTATTTCCAGACGAGTTGCCAGGGATTCCTCCTGACCGTCAGATCGAGTTCACCATCGACCTACTGCCAGGTGCGGCACCAATATCTAAAGCTCCGTACAGAATGGCACCAAAGCAGTTGCAAGAGCTCAAAGTTCAACTTCAGGAGTTACTTAACAACAAACTAATCCGACCCAGCGTTTCACCATGGGGAGTACCTGTGCTATTCGTGAAGAAAAAGGATGGGTCAATGCGGATGTGCATCGACTATAGAGAGTTGAAACGGTTAACGATCAAGAACAAGTATCCGCTGCCGAGAATTGAAGATTTGTTTGATCAACTGAAGGGAGCCGGTGTGTTTTCGAAGATAGACTTGAAGTCCGGCTATCATCAATTAAAGATTAAGGAGAGTGACATCCCAAAGACGGCATTTAGAACACGATATGGTCACTATGAGTTCACGGTGGTACCTTTTGGATTGACCAATGCGCCTGGAGTCTTCATGGACTTGATGAATCGAGTGTTCCATCCGTACCTCGACCAGTTCGTAATAGTCTTCATCGATGATATCTTGATTTATTCGAGAAGTAAGGAGCAACACACTAAGCATCTTAGAATTGTATTGGAGACGCTAAGGAAAGAAGAGTTGTATGCAAAATTTTCAAAATGTGAGTTCTGGTTGGAGCGAGTGGCATTCCTTGGCCATGTGGTGACATCAAATGGAATCGAAGTAGATCCGTCGAAGGTGAAATTTGTTAGTAATTGAAAGACGCCATCGAATGTTAATGAAATCCGAAGCTTCTTAGGACTAGCGTGTTACTATAGAAGATTTATTGAGGGGTTTTCCAAGATATCGAGTCATTTGACGAGATTAACAAGGAAGGATGAGAAGTTCCAATGGAGTGAGAAGTGTGAGCAGAGTTTTCAAGAATTGAAGCGACGTCTCGTGTCAGCCCCAGTGTTGACTATTCCTGATGGGACGGAAGGCTTTGTCATCTACAGCGATGCCTCAAAGTAAGGACTTGGTTGTGTTTTGATGCAGCATGGGAAGGTAGTAGCGTACGCTTCAAGACAGTTGAAGATGCACGAGTATAATTATCCGACGCATGATCTCGAATTAGCAGCTGTGGTTTATGCATTGAAGATTTGGAGGCATTACCTCTATGGAAGTAAGTACGAGATCTATACTGACCACAAAAGCTTGAAGTACTTCTTCACTCAGAAGGAGTTGAATTAACATCAAAGAAGATGGTTAGAGTTGGTAAAGGATTACGACTGTACGATCTTATATCACCCTAGAAAGGCGAATGTCGTAGCTGATGCCTTAAGCCGAAAGATCTATCTTCCAACCAAGCAAGATCAGTTGATCAAGGAGTTTGAGAAGATTAACTTAGAGGTGGTGGATCCTTCTAACACCACTCAAGGGATTTTAGCAGCCTTAGTGGTTCGACCACTAATTCGTGATCGAGTTCGTGAAGCACAAGTCGACGATCCTTTCTTGTGCAAAATGAAGAAAAGAGCATTGGAGGGTTCTATTCAGGGATTTGCCATTGCGAATGATGGCACGCTACTCTTCGAGGGAAGGTTGTGTGTTCCGAAGAATGAAGAGCTCAGAAGGGAGATTCTTGCAGAAGCCCATAATACTCCGTATTCTATCTACCCAGGAGGCACGAAGATGTTCAAGGACTTGAAGATGGTTTTCTGGTGGAGAAATATGAAGAGGTCGATTGGCCAATTTGTATCGAAGTGTATCACTTGTCAATAAGTGAAGGCCGAGCATCAACACCCTTCTGGATTGTTGAACCCACTCGAGATTCCCGAGTGGAAGTGGGAGCACATTACAATGGACTTCATGGTAGGATTACCTCCATCAGTTAGAGGTCATCATGCAATTTGGGTTGTTGTCGATAGGTTGACCAAGTCTGCTCATTTTCTTCCGGTGAAAATGACGTTTAGCATGGATCGATTAGCTCAGATATATATCGATGAGATAGTACGTCTTCACGGCATTCCTATGTCGATAGTGTCAGATCGTGACACAAGGTTTACGTCCAAATTTTGGCGAAGTTTGCAAGAAGCTATGGGGACTCAGTTGAAGTTTAGCACGGCGTATCATCCTCAATCCGATGGTCAATCCGAGCGGACCATTCAGGCGTTGGAGGACATGCTCCGTGCATGTGTTCTCGATTTTGGTGGAAGTTAGGAGAGCCACTTGCCACTTGTGGAGTTTGCTTACAATAATAGTTTCCAAGCGTCTATTAGAATGGCCCCGTATGAGGCATTGTACGGGAGGAAGTGCAGATCTCCTATTCATTGGGATGAAGTGGGAGAGTGTTGACTCTTAGGCCTCGAGATCGTTGAGAAGACGGTGGAATTAATTGAGAAGATAAGAAAAAGAATCAAGGTAGCCCAAGATCGTCAGAAATCCTATGCCGACGTAAAAAGAAAAGATGCGAGCTTTGAGATTGGTGACAAGGTATTCTTGAAGATTGCACCAATGAGAGGAGTGGTTAGATTTGGGAAGAAGGGTAAGTTGCAGCCACATTATGTGGGACCGTTCGAGATTCTAGAGAAAATAGGTGATGTTGCTTATCGCCTAGCACTACCTCCGGATTTGGCAGGTGTGCACGATGTTTTCCATGTGTCGTTGCTTAGACGATATGTGTCTGACCCTAGTCATGTCATTTCATATGACACGGTGTAAGTATCCAAGGACTTGACGTATGAAGAAGTCCTAGTTGTTGTGTTAGATAGAAGAGTTCATACTCTTCGAACTCGTGAGGTTCCTTTAATAAAAGTGCAGTGGAGTTGGCACGGACCTAAAGAGGCCACTTGGGAGAAAGAAGTTGATATCATCGCTCGATATCCAAATGTAACATAAATGTTAGGCTAATTTCGAGGACGAAATTTTTAAAAGTTGGGGAGATTGTGATACCCCAACCCTTTTTGCTAAATTATAAATTTATAATTTTAGAAAATGAAGTTGAATTAATATTGTTGAATATTAATCATGTGCGTATGTATGTATTATGCCGTTATTTTATTGCAGGTTGTCTCACTCGAACTGATATGTCATAGCACGGTTATACTATGCTGAGTGCATAATAGAATTTAAAATTTAACATTAAAATTGTGGAGTTATATAATAATGAATAAGTGTGTTTATATTTGATTATGTGTTTTACCAAACCTTGAACACCCTAACGCTGTGTTTATATTTGATTATGTGTTTTACCATACCTTTGATTATTAGCTCAAACAATAGATGAGTATAGTATTACTCACCTTGATCACGGAGCGGAGGATAAAGCAACGAGCTATAAATCATTTACCGGCTCTCCTCGGGGTTCACCTTTTCCTAAAAAGATGATCATCGACTTAGCGGCCTCCTTCGAAGATTTCTAACATCTAACAAGAATTCAAACAGCACCTAACCCTTCCTTTCTTAACTTAGAACTTAAATTCAGATTGCACGACTTCTGGAACTTTTATAAAATATGAGGATTGAAAGACTCGAAATTAGAATACATTTGGAGATAAAAACCTACAAAAATGGCCTCGCATGGGCTATGCTAGCCTTGCACGAGTCGTGCTATCTTTAAATAGGGAATAATCCTGTCCAAACTTTCCAACACCATCTGTGCAGACATAACAAGGTACAGGAAGACCCTTGCACTGGGCCGTGCAGACCTTGCACGGGTCTGCACAACCCATGAAGCTCTTCAGAAAATAATATTGAGAGTTTTGCACAGGCCGTGGAGAAGGGATCCCTTCCTGCACAGTCCATGTTCTCCCACGAACTTTGAAAATCTTCGCTCGATGTTTTGGTTGAGGCGATACTCGGGAGAAGTACATTTTAAACTTTAAACAAGGCTCAACACATAATCTATGATTTTTTATAGATATACACTTTACAACAACATAAATCGATAGAAACGAGAATGCTTAAAACTTTAAAATTGACATAATAACGGAATAAACATAATTATCACCTTGAATAATTAGAAATTATGACGGAATTGAAATACGAAACTTAAACGGAATTGAACGGAATTTAAACGATATCAATACAACATAAAAAGAGAATTTATATACGACAATAATGAAGAACGGAAATAAAATGTGGAATTCAAAGACAAGAAAGAAATAGGATCTGAGGTCGATGAATAAGAATAGACGTAGTTGAGTGCGTCAAAAGAAAGTGTCTAGCGCCGGCGTCTCGATGGGTTGCAGCTATGGCAGAGCCACCTACTGTATCTCGACGACACCCTTGCCCTTCGGCAAAAGCCGAAGGTCAGTCCAGCCACTGGTCGTCCGTCCGATAGCGCATTCCTCTATCGCATTTCTCCCCTGCCACTCCGCTCGTCGCCTCGAAGGAACACTGTAATTCTGATACCCCAACCCTTTTTGCTAAATTATAAATTTATAATTTTGGAAAATGAAGTTGAATTAATATTGTTGAATATTAATCATATGCGTATGTATGTATTATGCCGTTATTTTATTGCAGGTTGTCTCACTCGAGCTGATACGTCATAGCACGGTTATACTATGTTGAGTGCATAATAGAATTTGAAATTTAACATTAAAATTGTCGAGTTATATAATAATGAATGAGTGTGTTTATATTTGATTATGTGTTTTACCATACCTTGAACACTCTAACGATGAGTTGATCGATAAGTATTAAAAGTGTTTTGAAAATCTAAGTCATGTTAAATGGAGTTGGAAATGTCTGGGAGTCGAGATAGATAAGGGGGTCGATTTGAGCATGACGCGCGCCCGCGGGGTGGTGCGCGCTCGCGGGGAGGCTGCTCGCCCGCGGGGTGGGCGAGACGCGTGTGCCGGCGCGGGGCTGCGCGGGCGTGGGGAGCATTGGGTTTACATCCAAATTTGGAGTTTTTCGATTCTATCGATCCTCTTGCCTTTATATCTTGAAAAAATGGTTTATTTACCTCCTTGAAGCTATATGTGAAGTTATATCGAATTCCTATGGTTCATTGTTTCTAGGGTTTGGATTTTTGCCCTAATTTCCCCTTGTTTTGTTGATGTTTGGTTGGAGGTGTTGTGATGACTTTATGGAGTTGATTTTCATGTATGTTAGAGCCCTAGGATGAAGGTGTTTGTATTTGAAATATTGGATTTAAAGGATTTAAACTGAGTCATGATCATGTGGTTTAAATGAGTGCACATAACGTGCTCGATTAAATGCTTCAAAAGAGTTTTAATGTGTATTTTGAGCCCAAAATCATATTATGAGTTGGTATATCCATGATTATGAATATGAAGAGGTATGAAATCCTTAAAGCAAAGTATAACATGAGTTTGGTCTAAATTATGATTTAATTGTATAATTCAACGTCTAAAATGAGAAATGAAATCTAAAGGTGCTAGGCGACGTATTGGGGCTGGAGAAGGACAACTTGTGCATGGAAAATGAGTATTTCAAGGTTGAAAGGAACTTAAAGCATCTCATAAGGTGGGGTAACTCTAAACTGTGAACACGTGTAAGGTTATAGTTATTGTTGTGCTTTGATTGTATAAGTATGAAGGGTCTTCGGACCAGAGATAATAGAGATCATTCGAGGTCGACAAAGAGATCCTTCGTGGTCGATAAAGAGATTCTTTAGGATCGAGAAAGATGTCCTTTGGGATCGATAATAGACTCGTTAATGTCCTCCCTGGGGGATAATAAGCATGCGGGCATCCCTACAGGGATAAAGACGTTCATTAACGGGGGCATCATGATGTTTGGGCCCTACGGGGTTTAGACTAGTCTCCACAAAAGAAAAGAAGTATCCATATTTTCACTTGTGCAATTAGCTATAACTGTTTACAGTGCTCCCCACTGAGTGTGTTGTTAAATACTCACCCCATTCATTCAATGAATTTCAGGTTGAGGAGTCGAGACGCGAGTAGGAGCGTTGTGAACACAAGAGAACCCCACAAGCTCGTGTTTATCTTTTACATGCTCTTCTTTTGAAAATACTCATATTAGGATTATTATTTTGATCATTCTTTTGCTTTAATGATCAATGATTATTGGGGATGGGAATAGCCCGATCTTTTGTAGGCTATGATGTATATAACTTGATATTGTGTAAAATAATTTAAAGGCGGGTCGTTCGACCTTGGAGCCTTCTATGTGTGAAGTATGTGGTTGAACCCTATATTATGTTTGTTAATTTAGGGTGCTAGACGGGCGGGTTGTGTAAACCTATGAGCCCGACAGGTTAGACGAGTGCATGGTTGATGTGGATGGGTTTATGCAATGCTTCCGTTTGATAATATGTTGTGTAACATGTAGATCCGATAGATTGTATGTTATAATTGCGAAGAATTTACATGGAGAATTATGATATTGTGCCTTATCATGCTAATTGACCTTAGCTTCCGCTCGATCAAATATAAGAAACACAATTATAAGTAAGTAAATTGTATGTTAAGTGACGTGGCCAAACGGAGTAGTTTGGGGCATTACAGTTATAGCCCGGTCCTGAGAGGGGGATTAATTAATGGGGACGGGGTGTTAATCAAGGAATTAATGCAATAAGCAGAAGATTAACAAAGAAGGTCTTACAAATAGAGACACGCTTTCGAAAGATAGACGAAGATTATTGGAATCACTTGATTAAGAAGAAATCATACTTTGCAAAGCGTGAAGAATGAAAAGGGTTAATTAATCAGATACCAATAAGTATAGAACCATTCATAGGTCAAAGCGATTAAACAGAACCAACATGCTTAAGCCTCTTCATAGGAGGAAAGGAAACATAACTCAAGAAGCATTGATTTAAAACTTAATACGCATCATTAAATATATAGGATCATGTTCGACATTGTTCGAATGAAATAGAGTCTAGAAGTTGTAAATAGAGTGAATTAGAGTAGCAAAATTATAGTGGGTTCAAACACTTATACTACTGCAAAAATAACTCAGCAGCCAACCCACATCTACAGCCACCAACATCCTTGGCATCTCAACCTAAAAAACATTTGAAAAAGAGGGCGTGAACACTAATGTACTCAGTGTGTTTTAAATAAAAACTCTTTAATAAACTTCAGAAATATCCAACAATTAATTGGCGGTATACGGAGAGCAAAACGCAAATGCCCTCTCCATATCCGCAAAACCTTTTTTCTTCCTTTTGGGCTCAACCTGGCTCAAACCTGATGTCAACTGCACCCTTAGGTATGCCTTAGGATTAGAGAGGGGTTATCTAAAATATCCTTACGAGTTTGCGAGGAATTAACCCAACAGTAACTCACTTAATGATCAAAGATCATGATTCCTGAGCTCAAGTCCTGCTTCAATCAAAGTGATATATCCTTCCTTTCCTAACTTTGCTAGCAATACTAAGCCCAGAGCAAACGTCTAGAGCTAATCCTTTAATTCAGCATGATCTCGGTCTATAAGGGTTTTATGACTACCCTAGAAGGCAATCCTTGGCTATATCAACCTTAGCAAAATCTGAACATTTAATCACAAGATCATGATCACATATATACTTAATTGTGACAAAAAGGCAATCCTTATAATCTCATGCTAAGCATAAATCATACTTAAACATTTCTAGCATAGTTGAGAGCTCAATCAAATAATAACTTCCTTTCCTTCCTTCTTTTGTAGAGAGATCAATTAGACAGAGCAAAACATTTTATTGGATATCTTATTTGCCCTAACATGTTTCTAAAGCTTATTAGCTTAAATTTTAGACGAGTAGAGATTTACCCACCTCGACTACTGAGCAGAAGATGAAGTAATGATCTGACGATCTTTCTCCGGGTTTCCACGGGGCTCACTTTCTCCTACAAAAATCGAATCATCAACTTAGCGGCCTCATTCAAAGAATTCTAACATCGAACAAGAATTTAAACAATATCTAACCCTTCCTTCTATAACTAGGACTTAAACACAGATTGCATGACTTTACACCCTTTATAAAACATGAAGGTTTGAACAACTCACAATATGAACACACTTAGAGGCAAAACATGACGGCAGAGGCCTTGCACGGGCCGTGCAAGCAGAGCACGGGCTGTGCTATTTATTAAAATGAGAATACAACTGCCAGACTTTCTGACACTGTCCATGCAAGCATTGCACGGTCCGTGCAGACCCTTGCACGGGCTGTACTAACCTTCCATATCAATGCCGAGAGCTTTGCATGGGCCGTGGAACCCTTGCATGGTCCGTGCACTCCCACGAACATCGAAATTCTTCACTCGAAGTGTTGGTTGAGGTGTTACTCGGTCGCCTCTCCCTTTCCTCGACGTATTGAACTTAAAAACAAGGCTTAACACATACTTGAAGATATAACAATACGATGACAATAATCGAAAGAAACCGAATTAAAACTTAACAAAGATCGATATTTTCCCTAATACTTGAAGAATATAGAAAAGAGCATGCTTGAAACTTAAAATCAAAATTATAATGGAATAAATACGACTATCTCCTTTAAACACTTAGAATAATGACGGAATTTAAATACAAACTTTAAACGGAACTTAAACGAAATAAATCAAGAATATCAAATGAATAATAATGGGAATACTATAATTAGAACACAATAACGAGAGCACAATAACAGAAATGCAATAAAGATAGACATAATAAAATAAGGAATTAAAGAAAAGAAAGAAATAGAATCTGACGCCGATGAAAAAGAATGGACGGAGTCCAGTACATCGAAGGAAGGTGGCTATCTTGGCATCTCATCGAGTCGCAGCGACGGCAGAGCTGCCTATTACTTCCTGACAGCGCCCCTAGCACCATCCCCCACCACATCCCTTCCATGCCACTCTGCTCGTCGTCTTGGAGGAACACTCATGAAGAATGTCCCTCGCTCGACTTTGAGATTCTCTTAACTCTCTTTAGCTTTCCCTCTCTCTAACCTTTGAGAATGAGGAAATGGTGTAGGAAATAAGTGAAGGGGTTAGGGGTATATATAGGTGAGAATTTGGCTTCCAAGGGATGTCATTGCAGTGCAAGAATACTACAAAAGTTACTCTGATTCGGTAAAAAGCTGTTTTATTCGATGTTTAGGTCTAAATGGCCTTCGACATGAAATCCGAAAATATCGAGAGACTCGTTGGCTCGAGTACTATTGAACCAACCTGACTCGGGATGAAGAGTAGGTCGTCAGAAGAAAGACGAGCCAAGATTCCTTTTCAAAATTACTTTTACTATTCTTTTCAAGTGATCAATAAAATTCTCGAGCATTCGATTGAACTCGAAATAGAAATCTGTGAATGTGAACGGCTTCCTTGAGTCATTTTACATAAAAGGGGCTTGACGGAACAAGTCTCGGATTAACAAGGAGGATTTCATAAATTTTTCAAATCATGAACGCACGCAAAAGTTACTACTCATTAATCCTTTAAATACGCTTTTCATCACTAAGACCTCAAACGACTTCAGAATAAAAATTTCAAAAACACCGGCACACTCCTTAAGTTAAAACCTTTCTAACAAGACCAAAATTGGCCATAACAGAATTTAGCTTAAAATTTTCGAAAAGACGATTTCATGAAAATTGACCCCTAAAGTCGTGACTGACATCTGACATCACTTAAAACTTATTTAAATATATTCCTTAACTACTTAATTATTCTTAAAGATTCTCTAAACCTTATCTGAAAATCTGAGGTTTTACAAACACTCACGAAGAATGCTCATCTCTCGATTCAAGCTTCTCTCTACTTCTCTCTCACTTTCTCTCTCTCAAAATTGAAGAATGGATGGTGATTTTGGTGCAAGAGAAGTGAAGGGGAAGCCATTGCAGTGTAACAATACTACAAAAGTAACTCCGGATTCAGTTAAAAGTTGCTTTATTTGAAGTCGAGGTCCAAATGATCTCAGACATCAAATCCGAAAATATCGAGAGACTCGTTGGCTCGAGTACTATTGAACCAACCTGACTCAGGATAAAGAAGAGGTCGTTTGAAGATAAACGACAAAAGAATCTCTTTTCAAAAATTACTTTTACTATTCAATCAAACTGGCAGATTTTGGTCTCGAGCGTTCGATTGATCTTGGATTAGCAATCCGTAAATGCGAATGGATTCTTTGGGTTATTTCCCATAAGATAGGCTTGACAGAATAAGTCTCGGATCAAAGAGCAGGATTTCGTAAATTTCGCAAAATACGAACGCACGCGGAAATTACTATTCATTTGCTTTCTTAATACCATTTTCATCACCGGGACCGCAAATGACTTCAGATTAAAATTCCAAAAATACCGACACACTTCTTAGGTCGATACCTTTCTAACAAGACCAAAATCGACCAAAACAAAGTTAGGATCAAAATTTTCAAAAAGATCATTTTACGAAAAATGACCCCTAAAGGCTTGACTTACATCTGACCTTCTTCAAACCTTATTAAAATATCTTCCTTAATTTCTTAATTATGCTTAAAAATCTTCTAATCCTTATTCGAAAATTCTGGGGTTTTATAGTATAGGTCCTAACCTGAGACTCATTTAGCATAAGGTCCTAATCCGACAGCTGGCTTCAGATGAGAATTCATTGTTAAAGCTACAGCTAACCTAGCTATAAGGTGGGTTTACTTACCAAAATACTTTTAAAATTATATTTAAACTTTCTTCTACTATGAAAAATGATTTATGCCTATGTTGCTCAATGTGGATTGATACGACTCATATGAGGATTTACGAATATGGCACTCCGGTGCTATTACGCATGAATATGTTCATGTTATGAATATGTTATAGTTTATATGTGATCACATGAGGGTTGGTCTCCACTATGTTTATTGAGCGTATGAATGACGAGATGTCAAATATGGTTTTATTGATAATCTTATTGCAAATTTTGGACAAATGAATGAGTATTTCCACGGAGTGTTTTTTGGCACTCAGCCCCACTATTTAAAAATATTTTCAGGTAATTGATGAAGCCATGCAACGCATTGAAGGCCTTGAACCCGAGCTGCAATTTAAAGGTCCATTGACGCGACTTCGAGCGATGAAATTATAAGGATATCTATAAGAGTTGATTCGCAAGAAGTTCGAAGAATTGGAAGATGCAAAGGGCAACCATATGTTAGTTAATTTATTAACTAATGAAGATCAAGATCACACCATGGAGAATATATAACTTGAAGAGTTGAAGAAGAAGTAGCAAGGCGGACGTGTGCAAGTGTGAAGAAATCAGCCCTTGATTTATTGAATTAGGGGTTGAATTTTATTTAGACTATAGTATTTATTTTAATTAATTTAGACTATAGTTTAGATCAATTTTTACTTAATTTTTATGTTATATTTTCGTTCATTAGTCATAAGGCTTGACTAGAATTGTATTTAAGGCAATTTCCTACCTTGAATAGAATTCTAGTATATGTATTTTTATAGTATAGTTAGAGATCCTTTTTGGATCAGTTTTTTTGGCCCTTTTCTTCATTATTTTCGTGCCTTATTGACTGTATAAATAAGGGAACCACGTTACATTGATATTTTAGACATTATTGATTAAATTTTCTTTTGCATTCAATTTGTGTCTCAAATATTCAAAGCTTTTGATTGTTTTCCTCGAAAATTATCATTCTTGAAGCCTAGCAATTTCAAGGAAACATTCTAATTCACACAGATAATTAGAGTGAACTCGCTATGAAGAACAACTTAGAGATTCATTTTCATCGTACAAGATACATCGGGGATTAATCGAGGTAGTAATTCACAACACCATCATCATCCAGCCCTCATCATCGACGTCCTATACCTCCATCCACATTAGTGACATCCTTCAACATCCCAAGATCGATCGTGAGCTGTCCAACAAGAGTTCAAGATCGATTTCAGAGCCGTAACCGCATTCTATACCTTAAACCGTAAGTTATCACTTTCCTTAACATATCATATCTTCCCTAGCCATTCTTAGCCCATCAGTAATTGATGACGGCAAGTGACGGATATGGACTAATGTGGACATTTTGTATGGTTGACCATATTTTAATTTTTGAAATATTGACTATGTTTAGTTTTTGATCAACAAATATGATTATTTATGCTTCTGTTGTATGTTTATGGATTATTTAAATGTTTTATGATCGCATGTGATCGTCGTGGCCTTACTGACATATTTTGAATGTTTAAAAAAATGAATTTTTGACTAGAGTTAAGGTTGAACATGTTTTAATTGGTTGATTGAAAGGTGTTATTTTAAGATGATCGGTTGATTGAAAAGTCTTATCTTGTGTGATTGGTTGTTGAATGGTAAACGCCCACGAGCGTGGAATTTATTACTATTTTGAATGAAATGTTGTTCGAATTTTTATAATTTGAGAAAATTATTTATGTTAGTTTGCGAAAATTTTATTGTGATTTTCTTTCATCATGTGTGTTCGCGTTAACGCACTAGGCCTCCGGGTTCGGAGCGCTACAGTATATCTTAAAGTTGGATAAATAATTTTTTATTACATTAATTTTTATCATATAAATCAATTTACATATTCTTATTTTTTGTTTAATATCATAAAATATCATTAATTGATTTCTTTTTTAATTTATTTATTTATGATAATATTCATTCTTAATTTTCATATAGTTCATATAATCTATTATTATTAGTTGAATATACAGTAAATTTATCTGATAAATTGATAGTGTGATATTATGTTTATATAAATATAATATCAATATATAATATATAGAGATTGAAAAACATTTAGCTAACAATATTAGAAAAATATTATTTGATTCAATATTAACATAATTGTTAATATTTTTGTCAAGTGGTTTAAGTAATATATTGAAAAACATTTAGCTAAGGTTTGAATCTTGTAGGGGGTGAAAATGTAATTTTTTTAACTTATTTATCAAAGCTCGATTACAAACTCGATTACATGCTCGATTAAAAGCTCGCGAGCTACTCGATAAAAACACATTTATAATCAAACTCGAGCTACTCGTGATAAGCTCACAAGTAGCTAGAGTTCAGCTCGAGAAAATTATCGAGCTCGAAAAAAAACTCATTCAATAATTGATCGAGTTTCGATCGAATTTTTTTCGTGCTGATATTCGAGTAGCTCACAGACAATTTGGTTCATTTACAGCCCTAAATACCATTACTCGATATGTATATATGTTAATTATATTAATTGTGGATATATATATATATATATGTGTGTGTGTGTGGGGGGGGGGAGGGTTACAATGCAAACCCTACCTAGTGTATATAGGAACTAAGAACCCATCTCACACCATACAATTAATAAAAATTTATGGTCCAGATTTGATTAAAAGGAGTAGTGGCAATTCTGTAATATTTGAAAAAAAAATTCGCACGGAGTATTAACGTAATTTGGTAATTCTTATAAAAATCGCGGAGGATATTTGATAACATATCGTCATGCTAATGAAGTATTATCATCATGCTAACGAAGCATTATTTTTATGCTAATGAAAAGTTTTCTCATATTGTTAATGAAAAATTAAATTCTAAAGTGTAATTATAAATTCTAATAGGATGAAATAAACCATAATTCAGATATAATAAACTTCAATGATCTAAAAATAGAATTAAATTCTAAAAATTAATTATAAATCTGAATTGGATGGAATAAATCATAATATCAATATAAATATAAAACATTAGCATAATGATATTATTTTATCAGCATTGCGAATAAACTATGTTACCATATGACAATTCATCATTAGCATAAGTTATAAACCATAAATGGATGAAGAAAACTCTAACTAATATATTCTAATTTCAAGAAATAAATAAAATATAATATTCAATTAGTAACTAAAACATAAAAATTAAATTATAAAAAATAATTATAAGTCATAATTGAAATGTAATAAATCATAATAATAATAATAATATAAGTATGCATACTACGTTAACATTATGATAATCATTCATTCGCACAATGAATGCAATATGTTAGCATATAACAAATGCTTCTTTAGCATACGTTATCAACTTAACATAATGCTGACGATCCATTATTTAAAAGCTAACGAAAGCATTTTTGCGCTGGACACGAGTAAAAATGTATATTTTTATCAACATTGCGAATAAACTATGTTAGCATATGACAATTTATCATTAGCATAAGTTATAAACCATAAATGGATGAAGAAAACTCTAACTAATATATTCTAATTTCAAGAAATAAATAAAATATAATATTCAATTAGTAACTAAAACATAAAAATTAAATTATAAAAAATAATTATAAGTCATAATTGAAATGTAATAAATCATAATAATAATAAAAATAATAATAATAATATAAGTATGCATACTACGTTAACATTATGATAATCATTCATTCGCACAATGAATGCAATATGTTAGCATATAACAAATGCTTCTTTAGCATACGTTATCAACTTATCATAATGCTGACGATCCATTATTTAAAAGCTAACGAAAGCATTTTTGTGCTGGACACGAGTAAAAATGTATATTTTGTATTTTTTGTCTATATTTATTTTAACAAATATATGAAAAGATCTTTAATTTGATATATTATTTGCGTTAATCTGATTTGAAACGAGTGAGTTATGGTCGTTCAAAGTTTTTAGGATTTTTTTTAAAAAGTGATGACATCAGCTTTTTTTATGGGGATTGGACAACTATATCCCTGCCTCCTTTTTTTGCCTTGACTTTGATATTTAATCTCAACCATTAGAACATCTAGGTGGACGGTATAAGATGAGCTTCTAGTTCCTACACCAGAAAAATATGTATTTTTTATCCAACCCCTATATATGTGTGTGCGCGCGCGAGAGAGAATCATCTCAATATATTGAATTTTATGCATATAATGTTATAGTAGATTGTTTGAAAGTTCTTAAAATATAATCCAATATAAAAGTAATTTTATTCTAAAAATGAAAGTATTAGAAGATTTATATATAAAAAGTAATAAATGAAAACATAATTTGGTGCATGGATGATTTATAGAAAATAAAATTAATGTGTGTGTGTGTGTGTATTATGTAATAGATTGTAGATCAAAATATCTCTAAATCTAGTTCAATTATATATTACATTAATTAATACTATAGTTTTATGTAATAGAAACAGATTATTAAAACAGTACTAATATATAATAGAAGAAATTAATTAAATAGTTGAAAATTTTGTGGCATCAAATTAAATATGAATTTAATAGAATAATTAAATTTGGTGTATGAGATTATGTATGTATATGTAATATGAAGTGGATATAAAAAAATATATCATAGGCATGGCCATTATATATATTAACACTGATGCAAGCAGTAATAAAATTAAGAAGCAAGCTAGCTAGAAATTGAAAAAAGAAAAATCATAAATATATATATATTATATAATGGTTGTAATTGGAGATGAAAAGAAGGCTTACGAAGCTGTAGCAAAAGGGGATATAAGAAGATTTGAAGAGTTGGTGGAAGAAGACGATATTGATGCGGTGCTTTCAGTTAAATTATCAACTCCCCCATATCCAAACCCTCCTTTACATGCAGCAACGGTATGGAGAAATGCAGAGATGGTTGGAGAGATGGTGAAGAGAAATCCAGCGTTAGCTCGGGAAATAGACTCCAACATGAATTCGGCTCATCACATCGCAGCAGCAAATGGAGACGTGGAAATCGCCTCTCTGTTGGTATCGAAAGCCCCTGAGATGTGCTGGTTGCGCGACGACAGAGGGATGAACCCCATTCATATTGCAGCCGAGAAGGGGCATGCTGAGGTGCTGGAATGCCTCATTCGAGTCCAACCTTTTGCTGCTTGGGAGATGGCCGATTATGGAATGACCGCCTTGCATTTGTGCGGTGATCATCTTAGGGCAATCGATGTTTTGGTAACCAACTTGCCTGACCTTGTCTATGTAGAGGGTGGAATTCATGGGGAAACAATATTGCACCACGCTGTTAGGCACAACAAACTTGAGATCGTAGTATACTTGTTGGAAAACAAGAAAATGGAGAAGCGCTTAAGGCAATTCATGGGGAAAACATCTCTCCAAATCTTGAGCGATATGAGAGCACGATTGAGAACTAATCCAGAAATCATAAACCTCCTGGAAAAGGCGGGAAACAGCTTCGTCTTACTAAATAATACCAAACAGAAACATAAAGATAAAGTTGGTGACTTGTTCTTTTATCATCTCATGGCCGTTGTTTGGACGACGACCGCATCATTATTCCTGCTCACTACTGATTCCATTTTGTTCGGTCCAGCCCTTGTATTCACAACGTTCGCCCTCATGCTCCACTTAGCTACCAAATACGACGACTAGGGCTTGCCGTGGCGGATCGAAAAAAGAGAGGCCCCATGCAGTCTTTAATCTTCTTTATTATTTTTTTCTTTTTTACGATTCTGTTAGGTTAAACCTATGCATAATTCTTGAAAATGTACCTCATATTTTCTAAATAACATGTTTGTACTACAAATTGAAGTTTAAAATAAAAGCAAACAAACAAACATATTGAATAAAATCTAGTTCGTCCAAATTCCAATCTCTGCTAGGAGCTAAAATAAATGTAGAATTAGCATATCCGGATCTGCACAACAACTACAAGGAAGTGAACAAATTAATGACAATGTATAGTTAAATCTCCGTTATTAATTTTTTTACAAAAAAAAAAAACACACAACATTCACAAATTAACGATTTCTAACACAACAAGAAAGCAGAATTTAGCAACCGATTAAATTCCATCACTACTAATGAGGGAATAACGATGGCACATCCGTCGTTAATAGTTTCAGGAGTAAATTTTGCCAGGAATGGCTCGCGCTTAAACTTTACGACGGATCAATGACGATCATTTTGTCGTTAACTCTAACGATAGACATTAGTTTTTTATTTTATTAATTATAAATTTAATATTAATATTAACGATGGATTACTCCTGTCATTGGAGTTTTTACTTTATTTTTTCATTTTTTAATATTTAAATGACGGAATTAGTCCGTCATTATAATTTTCTTTTTAATTTTTATTTAAATTAATTAGTTAGCAACATAATGTATCCGTTGTTAATAATTAATTTTTAATTTTAATGATGGATAAATATGTCATTATTCTGTCGCTATAATTCAATAATACAAGCTGGATCGAGTACAAACCATTTATTCGAAACAACCCAAATTCCCATCGACGATTCCCCCTCCGAAACAACGAGCCCCCCTTCTCCCCGATGAATAGGCCCTTTCGGCGATGAACCGCAGCAACATCGGTGGTGATTGGCAGTGCAAGTCTCCGGAGACGGTGAGTTCCCTCTCTCTTTCTCTTTCTCAGTTCTCTCCCTCTCTCTACCCCTATGCACAATTCTTAAATATGGACCTCATATTTAAGTTACTTTTACTATTCCTTTCAAGGGACAAATAAAATTCCCGAGCGAGCAATTGACCTCAGAATGGAAATCCGTGAACGCGAATGGATTTCTTGAGTCAAAATACACAAGAGGGACTTTACAGAACAAGACTCGAATCGACAAGAAGGATTTCGTAAATTTTTCAATTCATGAACACTCGCAAAATTCACTCTTCATAATTACCTTTAATACGTTTTTCATCACAGGAAACTCAAACGACTTCGGATTTAAAATCTGAAAACACCGGCATACCCCTTGAGTTAAAACCTTTCTGAAATACCAAAATCAACCATAACTGAGTTAAGATCAAATTTTCGAAAAAAAAAATGTTGACGAAAAATGACCCCTAAAGTCGTGACTGACATCTGACCTCACTTAAACCTCAATTAAGCTTCTTACTAAACTTCTTAATTACTCTTAAGAATCCTCTAAACCTTTACTCGAAAATCTGGGGTGTTACATTGTAACACCCCGTATTTTTGGATTATAGTTAAAAATTTTCTAAATTTATTTAGAAGACTATAGAAATTTATTGGAGCTAAGATTAAGTAAAATGCATAAAAGATGCGACTTTAGATATTATTTAAGATTGAAAAAAAAAATTATAGTTGAAATATTTTTAACGCGTGGTCAATAATGATTTTCGTGGAAATAGAACTACCTGAGAATTTCAATGATACTTTTAAAATTTTAATTAGAAGTCAAACGAACTCCTGACAATATTTTTGATGAAATAAATAGTAATTTTTATTTAATTTAAAAAGGAATCTTTTCTCGTTTAATTATCAAATGATATTTTCAACATACCATTTTGAATTGATTTAATAAAACATAACCCAATGAACCTCCCGATATTTTTAGATTTATAATGCGAGATTAATTGAACTCCCGGTGAAATAAAGTAATTTTTAATCGAGTCCAAAAAAAAAAGTATTTTATCAATATTTTATATCCGACTATTTTATTCGAAAATATTCTAAAATATCTGCAATTGCCCCCCGTTAATCCTTATCACCATCCCATTCATATTATATTAGAGAGATAGAGATAAAGAGAAGAGAGAGAGGGTTACGTGCAGAAAGAAAGAAGGAAAAGAAAGAAAAAAAAAGAGAAGGAAAGAAGATAGAGGGGAGAGAGAGAGAGAGAAGCCAAGAGAGAATTGAGCAAGAGAGAGTTGAGAGTGAGAGAGAGAGATCCGAAAGAGAGAGAAGGGTGGAGCTGCCACCACCACCTCCAACCTGCCACCGTGCCGCTGCCGGCGAGCAACCATAGCTGCTGCCATCACCGAGATACCACCCCCACAGCCACCCGTTTTCGTCATCGTCGTATCGGTCCATTTCTCGTCCTTTTTAACCCAAATTTTAATATATCGTGTATTTAAATGTGTACTACATTTAGTATGTTGAACTCGTTACCATCCGACGGCCGGAAACCGGCGAAATCGCCGGAAAATAGAAAATACAAACGTTGACGAGCTGCTGCTGTAATTCTCGAATTTCGGCCTGTTCAGGCCCTCAAATCAAAAAAGTTTATTGACGAAAGTTGCTCGAAATAATATTTCCTATGTGCCCGTCGAATTTCGTAATTTTCGGACAAGTTTTGAATAATCTCGATTATTTAACTAAATCAGTTATTTTTGTACCGGGAGCATGTGTTATTCAAAATTTCTGAAATTCTCATCCTATAGTCTTGGTATATATAGGATGGTCCCTGAATATTTTCGTAATTTTTGAACGGTTAAAAAGTGTCATGGTACAAATCTGATAAAAATCGATTAAAATGGCAAATTATGAAAAGTGACATCTGCCAAATCTTTTGATTCCAATAAATCAAAACTAATATTTTAGAAATTATTCTCTTTTGCGGTAAATGCATACGAGGTCTCTAGAGTCGTGTGATATATTTTTAAAAGAATAAAATTTAATAATAGCTCAAATTACAGTAGATTAATTCCCGAAAATATAGCGATTATTCTTAGTCGAAGATCGACCCTTGTAGGACCTGCAGAGCCTGCTAGGATTAATGAATCATTTTTGAAGTTATTGTGCCGCCATGTGCTCGTCATCCAGGTGGGCTATATTTTTCTCAAATTATGTTCAGCTAATAAGCTCAACTATTTATCAACCGTAAATCGTGAATATCTGTATCAAAATGATTTCACTCACTGTTCGCGTTCGCCAGTATCCTACGAAAACATTTAGTGCTTAACTAGACTAGATTTCGGATCCTTTAAAGCTTTGGGACCGTATACACTATCCTTTATTAGGCAGCTGGGCTGGAGGACGTGTATATAAGTTAAGACACTGTAGGAAGGGACAGTTGAGTTAGAAAGTGCAAGTAAGGTTAAAAGAAGCTTTTTATATATGGAATGCTTTTGAGATTTGAAACTTTTCCATTGTTATAATTGTGTGGATACGATATTCATATTTATAAAATGTTTGTGAACTGTTTATCAAAATCTGCCCACTGGGTACACTAGTACTCAGCCCAAATCTTTTCTAAATATTTTCAGGTTGAGAGGCAGGCTAGAAGATGACGGAGCTGAGGCAAAGGCTATCTTTTTGTTGATATTTTCTCGCTCTTTTTGCGTTGTTCACAAATCTTAGATACTCTAAATCAATTAAGTGTTTGCAAACAATTTTACTTGAATTGTGCTCCGCGCTTGTTCTGTTCACTCTGACACAGCTTGTGTCCAATTGTTTGAAGCATGTTATGATTTCAACATTATGCTATAATGTCCCTTTACAATTGATTGGTGGGATAAGTTCCCTTTGATTATTGGTAATTTATTCAGCTTCTTTCAAAACGCATTAGTGCGTGGTTCTATTACAGTTACAGAGGTTATGTTGCCCAAATTTCTGGGAAATATAACCTATTCTTGTTCCAAAGTTATTTCATATAATTATCTTTATGCAAAAACCCCTTCCCCCAGTAACGCACCGGTCCCTTGTCACTATTCTCCCGGGATTGGGGCATTACAGATTGGTATCAGAGCAGGTTTGCAACTCTGTAGACCTGTAACATTATTCTTTAATTTTGGAATTATATCTATTTTGTTCCACTATTTGTTCAGCAGCCCTCAGCATGTCATCTACGTCACCCTCAACAAAAGGTACACATGTATTTTAAAATTGATGCACATGAAAGTGCAGTTTGTTACGCTAAATATTTTTCCCGATTTCACGGTCAGATATATCGTGATTCATTTATTAAAGCTATTTTCAGATTTCATGATCATAAATCGTGATTCGTTCTATTCAGGTTTCATGACCAGAGATCATGATTCAAAAGCTATTTCCAGGTTTCATGATAAGAGATCATGATTCTATTACCAGGTTTCATGATAAGAGGTCATGATTCTTAATATTATCAGGTTTCATGATGAGAGGTCATTATTCATATATTTTAAGGTTTCACGATTTGATATCATGATTCATTTATTGAAAAATAATTTCAGGTTTCATTATCCGTTATCGTGATTAATTTTAAAAATATTTTACATGTTTCATGATTATATTTCATGATTCATCATTTGGTTAAGAATTATTTCCAGGTTTCACGACAAAAGGTTGTGATTCATTTACAAGAGAGTTATCTCTAGGTTTCACTATAAATTATTGTGATTCAAAGTTATATTAAGGTTTCACGATGAGGGTTCGTGATTCGTCTAAAGTTATTCAAAGATGCCAAGACATCTGGATTTTGGTTTTGACCAAAAGATGGGAACGATTATGTAGTGAGAGTAGACTTGAACGTAGGAAGAACTTAGAATTGATAGGTATATTCTTTTAGATGGCTTAAGTTATATGGATTTCTAGGAAATGCGGCTCGCGTGTATATGTATCTGAGGAGCATGTTGGGAGAATTTTGAATGTCGATAAAGAATCGCGATAGAAAGATTCATTCTCGCTACTCCTATCTCTATACATTTGTAATCGAGGAGCAAGGACAAGTTCGAGACTGGATGTCTTAAATTCCGGGTGACGTATACGATGATCAAGATAATATGCTTTAATTCAAGTGGATTGATATCTATTTTCTATCTCTCTTCTCGACTCAAAAGATGATGTGAAAGAAAATTTGAAGTAAGCTGCAGAGAAGAATGTATGAAGAGTTATGCGCATCAAGTTAAAGTGGACCAAGACAAAGCATATGTCTTAGTAAGATTTACGACTCGAGAGAAACAGTCTTTTTGTTAGGATTAATGAAGTAGCTTATAGGATGGTTTCTCCCCCCAACCTGAATGACGTGTTCCATGTCTTGATGCTGAAGAAGTATGTGTTTGATCTTAAACCACGTAACCAGAAAAGAAGATATGATGCTAAATAACGATTTAGAGAATATGACGAAAGGCTCCAGGCCATTCTTGATCGGAAGACTCAGAGTCTGAAGAATAAAGTGATTAGCCTAACGAAGGTATCACGAAACTGCCATGGACAAGAAGAAGGAACGTGAGAGTTGGAGTCAGAATTGCTCAAGAACTGTCCCGACACTCCATTTCAAGATTAGTAAATTTCGGGACGAAATTTTTTTTAAGGAGGGTAGGATGTAACACCCCGTATTTTTGGATTATGGTTAAAAAATTTCTGAATTTATTTAGAAGACTATAGAAATTTATTGGACTTAAGATTAAGTAAAATGCATAAAAGACGCGACTTTAGGTATTATTTAAGATTGAAAAAAAAAATTATAGTTGAAATATTTTTAACGCGTGGTCAATAATGATTTTCATGGAAATAGAACTACCTGAGAATTTCAATGATACTTTTAAAATTTTAATTAGAAGTCAAACGAACTCCTGACAATATTTTTGGTAAAATAAATAGTAATTTTTATTTAATTTAAAAAGGAATCTTTTCTCGTTTCATTATCAAATGATATTTTCGACATACCATTTTGAATTGATTTAATAAGAAATAACCCAATGAACCTACCGATATTTTTAGATTTATAATGCGAGATTAATTGAACTCCCGGTGAAATAAAGTAATTTTTAATCGAGTCCAAAAAAAAGTATTTTATCAATATTTTATATCCGACTATTTTATTCGAAAATATTCTAAAATATCTGTAATTGCCCCCCGTTAATCCTTATCACCATCCCATTCATATTATATTAGAGAGATAGAGATAAAGAGAAGAGAGAGAGGGTTACGTGCAGAAAGAAAGAAGGAAAAGAAAGAAAAAAAAAAGAGAAGGAAAAAAGATGGAGAGGAGAGAGAGAGTAGCCGAGAGAGAATTGAGCAAGAGAGAGTTGAGAGTGAGAGAGAGAGATCCGAAAGAGAGAGAAGGGTGGAGCTGCCACCACCACCTCCGACCTGCCACCGTGCCGCCACCGCCTTGCCGTCGGCGGAGCACCGGCGAGCAGCCATAGCTGCTGCCATCACCGAGATACCACCCCCACAGCCACCCGTTTTCGTCATCGTCGTATCGGTCCATTTCTTGTCCTTTTTAACCCAAATTTTAATATATCGTGTATTTGAATGTGTACTACATTTCGTATGTTGAACTCGTTGCCATCCGACGGCCGGAAACCGGCAAAATCACCGGAAAATAGAAAATACAAACGTTGACGAGCTGCTGCTGTAATTCTCGAATTTCGGCCTTTTCAGGCCCTCAAATCAAAAACGTTTATTGATGAAAGTTGCTCGAAATAATATTTCCTATGTGCCCGTCGAATTTCGTAATTTTCGGACGAGTTTTGAATAATCTCGATTATTTAACTAAATCAGTTATTTTTGAACCGGGAGCATGTGTTATTCAAAAATTCTGAAATTCTCATTCTATAGTCTTGGTATATATAGGATGGTCCCTGAATATTTTTGTAATTTTTGAACGGTTAAAAAGTGTCGTGGTACAAATCTGATAAAAATCGATTAAAATGGCAAATTATGAAAAGTGACATCTGCCAAATCTTTTGATTCCAATAAATCAAAACTAATATTTTAGAAATTATTCTCTTTTGCGGTAAATGCATACGAATAAAATTTAATAATAGCTCAAATTACAGTAGATTAATTCCCGAAAATATAGCGATTATTCTTAGTCGAAGATCGACCCTTGTAGGACCTGCAGAGCGTGCTAGGATTAATGAACCATTTTTGAAGTTATTGTGCCGCCATGTGCTCTTCATCCAAGTGGGCTATATTTTTTCTCAAATTATGTTCAGCTAATAAGCTCAATTATTTATCAACTGTAAATCATGAATATCTGTATCAAAATGATTTCACTCACTGTTCGCGTTCGCCAGTATCCTATGAAAATATTGAGTGCTTAACTAGACTCGAGTTCGGATCCTTTAAAGCTTTGGGACCGTATACACTATCCTTTATTAGGCAGCTGGGCTGGAGGACGTGTATATAAGTTAAGACACTGTAGGAAGGGACAGTTGAGTTAGAAAGTGCAAGTAAGGTTAAAAGAAGCTTTTTATACATGGAATGCTTTTGAGATTTGAAACCTTTTCATTGTTATACTTGTGTGGATACGATATTCATATTTATAAAATGTTTGTGAACTGTTTATCAAAATCTGCCCACTTGGTACACTAGTACTCTGCCCAAATCTTTTCTAAATATTTTCAGGTTTAGAGGCAGGCTAGAAGATGACGGAGCTGAGGCAAAGGCTATCTTTTTGTTGATATTTTCTCGCTCTTTTTGCGTTGTTCACAAATCTTAGATACTCTAAATCAATTAAGTGTTTGCAAACAATTTTACTTGAATTGTGCTCCGCGCTTGTTCCGTTCACTCTGACACAGCTTGTGTTCAATTGTTTGAAGCATGTTATGATTTCAACATTATGCTATAATGTCCCTTTACAATTGATTGGTGGGATAAGTTCCCTTTGATTATTGGTAATTTATTCAGGTTCTTTCTAAACGCATTAGTGCGTGGTTCTATTACAGTTTCAGAGGTTATGCTGCCCAAATTTCTTGGAAATATAACCTATTCTTGTTCCAAAGTTATTTCATATAATTATCTTTATGCAACAACCCCTTCCCCCAGTAACGCACCGGTCCCTTGTCACTATTCTTCCGGGATTGGGGCGTTACATACATCCTACCCCCCTTAAAGAAATTTTGTCCCGAAATTTACAAACCTTGATAAGGGAGATCGGGATACTTCTTGAGTAACTCGGATTCTACCCCCATGTTGCTTCCTCCGAACCATGATGGTTCCAGATTACTTTTACTAGGCTGATCTCCTTGTTTCTCAACTTCTGGATCTTCCGATCTACCATGGCCTGGGGCTTCTCTTCATATGCTAAATCTTTATTCAGGATTATCTCCTCTTTGCAAATCATGTGTTTTGGATCAAACACATACTTTCTTAACATCGAGACATGAAAGACGTCATGAAAGTCACTGAGGTTGGGTGGTAGGGCCAACCTATAAGCTACCTCATTGATTCTTTCAAGAATTTCAAAAGGTCTAATAAATCTGGGCCTTAACTTGTTCCATTTGCCAAAACGGACTACTCCTCTAGAAAGAGATACCTTCAAGAATACCTTATCTCCTATGTTGAAACTAAGCTCTGTTCTTCTTCGATCCACGTACGCCTTCTGCCTATCTTGAGACTTCTTGATTCGCTGACGAATTAGCTTGATCTTCTGGACTGCTTCCTGGACCATCTCAGGTCTAAGTATCCTTCTCTCTCCAACCTCGTCCTAATACAAGGGCGATCTATACTTCCTTCCATATAGGGCCTCATAACATGCCATGTCGATTGATGATTGGTAGCTATTGTTATACGCAAATTCTACTAAAGGTAGTAGCTCCTCCCAGCTGCTTCCTTGATCGATGACTACTCCTCTAAGCATATCTTCAAAAATCTGGATAGTTCTTTCGGACTGGCCATTCGTCTGAGGATTAAAGGTTGTGCTGAAGTTAAGCTTTGATCCCATGACTTCTTGTAGGCTTCTCCAGAATCTTAACGTAAACCTCGTGTCACGATCAGACGTGATCGAGACTGGCATAATTTCTACAAGAGAGAGATAGTATTTTGGGGCAGCTTTAAGTGAATTTGGACAAAGCTCAACAATGGATGTTGCACGAGGCCAACAAGAATCGCTGAGCGCTGGACTTTTCGGTGGGTGACAAAGTGTATCTTAAATTCCGCCCCTATCGATAACGTACACTTTTTGCTACAATTAATCCAAAGCTTGCCCCCCGATTCTTTAGCCCTTTCACTGTCAAAGGTCGTGTTAGGATGTCTGTATATCGGTTACAGCTGCTGACAGGATCTCAAATTCACCTGGTATTCCATGTTTCGCTCCTGAAGCCAGTTATTGGAGGAATAGTTGCAGCACCCAAGCTTCCTGAGGAACTGTTTGGAAATTCCGCCCCTATCGATAACGTACACTTTTTGCTACAATTAATCCAAAGCTTGCCCCCCGATTCTTTAGCCCTTTCACTGTCAAAGGTCGTGTTAGGATGTCTGTATATCGGTTACAGCTGCTGACAGGATCTCAAATTCACCTGGTATTCCATGTTTCGCTCCTGAAGCCAGTTATTGGAGGAATAGTTGCAGCACCCAAGCTTCCTGAGGAACTGTTTGGTGTTGCTCCACCCTTCCTACCAGCTAAAGTTCTGCAGCGACGATAGGTGGAATGAGATGGGGCCTCGGTGCCTCAAGTGTTGGTGCAGTGGCAGGGTTTGGGTGAAGAAGATTGCACTTGGATGGATGAGGCTGATATGCGTTGCCAATTTCCAGAATTCAGCCTTGTGGACAAGGCTGTTCCGGTGGGGGAGGCAATTGATAGAACATCAAGGGAATGGCGTGTTTATGTTTGCAGGAAGAAGCAGTAGCGGGTTTTTTATTGTTCAGCTTTTCTTTGATTATTGGATTAGTTAATAAGTTTGGTTTTGGGCGGGCCTTATGTCTTCTACATGGGCCTTAGTAAGGTTTAAGTATTTATAGTTTGTTTTTCAGATATTAGGATTATGTTCTGAGATTAGTATTGTACGCGGTTAGCGTTGCAGACTTTTTATTTTGTGAGCAGAGAATTATTTCTCTATGGCCTCTTTGAGGAATTTTGCTTAAAATTAAATCAATCTCTCTATCTCGTTCATCTTAACTCTTTCATTTTGGTTTGAGGTTGCCTAGGGTATTGGATGTCATTACAATCCGCTTATATGAGTTCCCAATGAAGGTACCGCAGCTAGTTCTGTTGAGATACCTTGCCCTCACTTGTAATGGAAGGCTCTCCGCTTCCATCTCTAAACTTTCCAACCTAGAATTCCTGATTGTCAACTGGCATTTAGGTATCAAATTCTATAGTACTCAGCTGTCTCTACCTATGGAAATTTGGGAACTGAAGCAATTGAGTCATCTTCAGATTACTGGAAGTGACTTACAAGATCTTCATAGGACTTTCTTGGATCCTAATGGGACTTTCATGCGCCCTAACTTCTCAACACTTTTAGATGTGAGCCCTCGCAATTGCACCAAGAGTGTTTTTGAAAGAATTCCTAACTTCGGTGCCTGACCAAGTTGATGATGACCCCCTATGTTGCTTTGATAATATATGCCATCTCAAGGAATTAGAATCACTTAAATGTGTGATTGTGAATCCTACATTTATGCCTGAGGTTCTTTCCCACTTGTGTCTCTTTCAATTTTCTCATCAAGTCTTAAGAAGTTCTGTTTGAGTGGGTTAGGATACCCTTGGGAAGAAATTAGCAAGATTAATGCTTCACTACCGAATCTTGAAGTCCTCAAACTTTCATACAATGCCTTTCGAGGGCTAAAATAGGAAATAGAAGAGCATCGATTCTTGAAACTTGTATATCTTCTAATTGAAGACACTGATTTGGTGCAATGAAAAGTAGGACTTGGAAGCTTCCCAAGTCTTAAGCACCTAAGCACATGACATTGCTACAAGTTAAAAGAGATTCATGGGGAATTTAATAGGCCTCTTATTAATATTGAATTAGTTGATTGCAACCCTTCTGTCGTGACTTGTTTAAAGCAAAGAAAAAAGGTTTTATCTAAAAGAATGTGTTCTCGTAAGTGTTGATGTACATTCTGTTAACACTATAGATAATTTCCCGCAGCATAGAACAAACAAAGGAGCAGTGAATGGAGTACATGCATGGGTTACATGCATGTGCGCCTACGTGGCAGCAGGACCACATGTCATCTTCATCCACACCGTTGGTCTAGCAAGACGCGGATCAACATTCGTAGCCGTAGATTTAGTTTCCTTTTCCCACACTTTTGTATCATATAAAAGGAAGAAACACAATTGTTTTGCACTTGTAATCTCTGAATTTTGTTGAATAAAAGTTTTTTTTGATATTTTCTGTGAAGTAAATCAATGAATGATTCACAGTTTCTTCATGGTATCTAGAGCGTATATCGATTCTCCTTGATTTATGATTAGAATTGCTTACTTTCTCTCTGATTGATCTCTCATTTTTTACCTTGTTCGATTGATATATAATTATGAGGAAGAAAAATACTCAATTTTCATGGAGACAAGCTCGTGATGAAGAACTTGGTTTCATGGGGAATCAACCTCTCGAGCGCGGTGATCATAATGGTACTAGTAATGCTCGACGGAATCCAGTGACGTCTGAGGTTGATTCGACACCGCAGCTCAATAATCAGCTTCCTCACAACGGTGAACATTCAGAGGGATTACAGCTAGGATATACAAAGTTGAGAGCCATAATCATCGCTCTCTTGCCAACAATAAGCTCTACCTAGCACCTAGCGAGCATCCAGGTATGAACCTTACCTCCGATTTGTTTGATGGAACAAATTTTCATAGATGGTGTCGCTGAATTAGACGAGGATTGTTATCTAGGAATAAATTGTGCATTATTGATGGTTCTATGCCTCAACCTAGAAGAGACTCTATTTGATTACATGCAATGGGTCCGTGTTGACTATATTGTTTTCAATTGGATTTGTAACTCGATGATCAAGGATATCTCTCATGGATTTCAAAATCTAGAGACGTCACAACAACTATGGGATGAGTTGCAACATCGATTTGGCAAAAAAATGGTCTTCGCATCTATAAATTGCGTAGAGACATAGCCACATATAGTCAACAATCTCAAAGTGTCATGCTATATTTCAATAATCTAACCTCTTTATGGGATGATTTAGCCTTGCTAAAAAATTCTAGATCGTGTGTTTGTGAAGCACAAGATGATATCAAAGCTGATTTGGAGGAGGAACACCTTATGCAGTTTTTAATGGGTCTCGATGATAGCTTTGAGACTATAAGATAGCAGATTTTGATAATGAACCCCCTACCTAACCTTAGCCAAGCTTATTCCATGATTCTCCAGGTTGAGGAGCAAATAAGAGTTACAAACCAGTTTACTGAAGGTTTGGATCACACTGCCATATACAGCTCTCAAAAGGGAGGGTTTAAAGGAGATAACTATAAACGGCGATTGACAAAAGAGGAGAAAAGTAAGCTAAGATGTGACCACTGTGGGGGAATGGGTCATCTTAAGGCTGATTGTTTTGATATTGTAGGTATGCCTGACTGGTATAGGAAATTTAAGGCAGAAAAGCCTAAAGGAAAGGCACACTATGCACTGCAACAAGAAGAAGAAGGCAGTTCTATGGATACAGATTCTCTCAGAGGAGTGAGAGGAGGGGATCCTAAGGATTCATTAGCTAGTGTGGGACAAATTATACAAACAAAACTAGCTAAGCATCTAACTTAGTTTCTACAGAAAGGATCTAAAGGAGACACTTCATCAGAGGGAAATGTCAATCTGGCCAACATGGTTGAAGTTGATTTGGGATCATCTCCTATTGCTTTTAAAGGACACTATGCCTTTGGAGTATCTACTTCAGTTCATAAAACTGATTGGATAGTGGATTCTGGTGCTAGTCACCATATGTGTTTCAATCTAGAACTTCTTACAGACATGAAAAGGCTTAAACACCCTCTACAGATCTTTATTCCAGATGGAAATAGTATATGGGTGTTTCTTGTAGGGACTGCAAGTTTAAATGACAATCTGGTGTTGAATAATGTACTATTTGCTCCTCAGTTTACACATAATCTACTGTCTGTGGGCCAGTTGACTAAGGATTTGAACAGCAAGGTGAATTTCTTAGCATCACATTGCATAGTTCAAAAAAGACAGATGATCTTGTGTTAAGAATATGTAAATTGAAGAAATCTCTTTATGTATTCCCACAAGAGTCTATTGCAAATGGGAGAATTTTGCCAGCTACTACAGATTTAAATATTATAAGGTCACATGAGGCACTTGGTCATCCCTCCATCACTACTATGGAGTATCTTACTCAATGTAAGAAGAGAATGAGATCAGAAGATTTGGAGACATTGAAAGCATGTGAAATATGATGTCAAGCAAAACAACAAAGGAACCCTTTTCCTTTGTTGCATATGAAAAGTGATGAGTTGTTTGATCTTGTACACATGGATGTCTGGGGTCCATGCAACATAGAGACTGTGACTGGCACTTCATTTTTCCTCACTGTTGTTGAGGATCATAGTAGAGCTAGTTGGACTTTTTTATTCAAGTCCAAGCTTCAGGTATGGACTATACTCAAGAATTTTCTACACATGGTTCATACTCAGTTTGGGAAGCAAGTTAAAGCCCTCAGAACAGACAATGGAGGGGAGTTTATTAACCATAATGTTCAGACAATTGTGTAGGAGAATGGCATTCATCATCAGAGAACATGTGCTTATTCCCCTCAACAAAATGGGGTTGTGGAAAGAAAACATAGACATTTGTTGCAGATAGCAAGGGCTTTAATGTTTCACAATGCTTTGCCCTCTTATTTTTGGCCATACTCTATACTTCATGCAACATGGCTCATTAATAGACTACCTTCAGTAGTTTTGAACTGGATTTCTCCTTATGAGGTGTTATATGGAAAAACACCACAGCTTCATGATTTACAACCTTTTGGTTGTCTGGCTTATATGGGAAATACTTTCTCTTCTAAGAGCAAGTTTGATCCCAGGAGCAAGAGATGTATATTCCTTGGCTTTTCTCCACATCACAAAGGGTACACTCTTTATGATTTGGTAAGTCACAAGATAGGTATCAGCAGGGATGTTGTTTTCATTCCTACTGTTTTTCCACTTCAGATATTACAAAGAAATTCTTTGCCATTTCAGAGTTTTCAATTATCTGTTCCTGTTGATCCAGTCATCACTACAGATAATTTGCTTTCCTCAACTCACTTAGAGCATGATGTTATTGAACCCTTATCTACATCTACAAAAACTGAGTTCTCAGAATCACTACCTACTGAGAATCAATCTTCACCTGAATTACAAAGCCCTGCAATTGCAGATGATGTTCCAATGCTTAGAAGGAGTACTAGAACTTGTCATCCACCACCTTATCTTCAGGATTACATTTGTAATTCTGCAAGTATTTCTAACATTACAGATCCTTCACAAAGCCTCACACCTCATACTTTTCCTCATTTCATCTCTCCAGCCTTGTCTACTGAATACATTGCTTGTTTGATGAATGTTCAGATTATTAAAGAACCTAAAAGCTACTCAGAAGCTTGTCAAGTTCTGGAATGGCAGGCTACAATGGAGAAAGAGTTAGTAGCTCTGGAAGAGAATAAAACTTGGGAAATGACTACACTGCCTGCTGGAAAGGTAGCCAAAGGATCCAAGTGGGTTTTTAAGGTCAAATTGAAATCAGATGGCTCTGTGGAATGCTATAAGGCATGGCTAGTGGCCAAAGGATACAATCAGTCCTTTGGAATTGATTATCATGAAGTATTTTCTCCTGTGGCCAAAATGGTGACAGTGAGACTATTTTTTACTTTGAAAACTCAGTTTTCTTGGAATTTACACCAAATAGACATCAATAATGCCTTCTTACATGAGCATCTAACTGATGAAATCTATATGGTCTTGCCACAGGGTCACAACAAAGGGAAGAAGGGAGAAGTTTGCAAGCTTGTCAAGAGCTTGTATGGGCTCAAACAGGCCTCTAGAGAATGGAAACATGAGTTAGGTAAGCATCTCATTTCTCTTGGATTTTCACAGTCTTCCAGTGATCATTGTTTTTATCTCAAAGGTTCAGGCTCCTCCTTTATAGCCCTCCTAGTATATGTTGATGATATCCTGATCCTAAGTCACTCTCTTGAGCTCATTACTTCAGTAGAGGATTCCCTACACCAAGCCTTTACCATCAAAGATCTAGGAGAGGCTAAGTTCTTCCTAGGAATGAAAATAGCACGGTCTACTACAGGAACCTTCTTATGTCAATGAAAATATATTTTAGATCTTCTTGATTCAGCTGGGATGAGTGAGAGTAGAACAGCTAGTACACCATTCCCCTCTGGACTCACTTTAAACAAAAAAGGAGATCTTCTTGAGAATTCTGATTCATATAGAAGGCTGGTGGGTAAACTCCTCTATTTAAATCTCACGCGACCAGACCTTTCTTATTATGTATAGCAATTGAGTCAGTTTGTAAATAAACCCACAGTTGATCACTGGAATGCTGCACTACATGTATTGCGCTACCTAAAAGGAACACCATCTCTGGGTCTTTTATACTCTCCTTCCCCCACATTTGAGCTCAAGGCTCATTGTGATGCTCACTGGGGGTCGTACCTTGATACTAGGCGCTCTTTAACCGGCTATTGCATCTCTTTAGGTTCTTGTTTGGTCTCATGGCGGTGCTAGAAGCAGGACACCGTGTCCTTGTCTACCTCAAAGGCGGAGTACCGCAGCTTAAGCTATACCACCCGTGAGTTGTTGTGGTTATCCTTCATGCTACGTGATTTCTCGGTCTCTCTTGCTCTCCCAATTCCTATATACTGTGATAATCAAGCTGCCATTCAAATCTCACAAAATCAAGTATATCACGAGAGGACCAAGCATTTAGACATTGATTGTCACTTTGCTCGCACTCATTTTCAGCAATGGTTTATTTCTCCTTCTTATGTTCCTTCTTCTGCTCAATAAATTGTCATCACCCCCACAAAAAAATACACTGAAAATGTCCACTTCTACCTCCAATTACAAGTCCAGTTCCTTACGGAATTAAATTCGAACATGAGAGGGGAAACCAGTAATTATAACAAATCAAGCATAATTTTAGATTTAATGACAATGTCCTACTAAAACAAGTGTCTAAGTAAACAATTGCACAGAGATATAAGCAACATTTGAGTGATAGTTATTATTCTTCTCTTGAATTATTAAGCAGTATAATTGGATGGACTAGTATTTAATTAGAAGACCATATGTCTCAACAAAAAATGCAACGATGGAGATAGTTTACATCTCTCTTTTTCAGTAATTGAAGATAATTATATCACCATAACAACCAAATATATATAAAAAAAATTAAGTTTCAATGCACAACAGGTGCGTATAATGCACAAACTAATTTAATTAAAGAGCTTATAGCAAATGGGCTCAAAGAAAAGTTTGCATGTTTAAAAAAAATGAAAAAAAAAGTAGAATCTCCTTAAAGCTGATCCCCTGCCATATATTAGAATCTTTGTCTGATTGCTCTACAAACTGAAGCTATTAATCGTTTAAATTCTTTCACAAATCCAAGGTCATTAGATTTTGATCAAGTCTCACATTCAATAGAACATGACATTAATTTAATGTGTTTTTAGGCAAGTAAGAGTTAATTTTAGAACTAAGATGCTATTTGTGAGTTATTATTCAACATATGTTTCTGAAGAAAAGAACAGTAAAAAAAAAAAAACTAACATAAAAATTTCAGAACAAAGCAAAAAATTTCATCACTTCAACCAATACTAGCTAAAATTGAACTACTAACCTTTCTTGCCAAATTGAGTCATCACTTGCACTTCTTAAGCCATGAAGAATGTGAAGAAACTGTGAATCATTCATTGATTTACTTCACAGAAAATATAAAAAAAAACTTTTATTCAACAAAATTCAGAGATTACAAGTGCAAAACAATTGTGTTTCTTCCTTTTATAGCAAGGATACAAAAGTGCGGGAAAAGGACACTAAATCTACGGCTACGAATGTTGATCCGCGTCTTGCTAGATCAACGGTGTGGATGAAGATGACATGTGGTCCTACTGTCACGTAGGCGCACATGCATGCAACCCATGCATGTACTCCCTTCGTTGCTCCTTTGCTTGTTCCATGTTGCGGCAAATTATCTGTAGTGTTAACAGCCCCCCGCAGCCCCGACGTGGTGGAGATCACCAAGATGGAGGTTGGTCAATAGCGATCGAAAACGTGGCCCCAAAAGTGATTTCGTGAACAAATTCGCAAGCGTTCTAAATCTCTCGTATCTTGTGATTTACTTCTTCCACGAAGTTTAAGGGCAGAAGTGGGCTCTTGAGATTGGGATTCATTATTTTTTATTTTTCTAACATCTCTCACATGTGATGCACAAATATATTTTTTTATATAAAAAGTATTTGTTAATTAAAAAAATATATCAAGTTGTAGTTTTTTTTTTAATTATTACAATGGTTGATCGACTCATATCATCCATTAGCTAAGTTAATATCGATATATAATTGCTTGATTTTAGACTTTTATGAAATGAAATTCTGAATAAAAGAAATTCATCAAACAGTTTAAATTTGCGAATTTCATTCAAACATAATTCACTAAATGAGCAAGAGGGTGACTTGTATAAACCATTTATAATTAGATATAAATTATTGCAAAAAAAAATAAAGAAATTATCATTTTGTTATACAACTGAATTAGTGATGATGACAATAAAAAAATTGTCCCATAAAAACTAAAGGAATTAGATAGTGGAAGAATATAGCGAACTTCTGCAACACAATACTGAAATTTTAATGGCAATATGTCCAAATTTATTGTAACAGATATTAAGAATAAATATTAGCTACTAAATTATTAAACACCATATAAATTCCAATTACTTATAATTAACTGAGCGTTTATTATAAAATTATAAATGGGCAACCATTAATTAACATGTAATGAACTAGAATACCCCTATCTTATCCCTCGACACATAAAATAATTTTTTTGATAAAAAGAAAACATAAAATGGTATAATGAATAAAGATAATGCATTAACAATTTCAGGTGGCTTGTGTGATACTCTTTTTCACCGATCTTATAATGAGTTGGCCTCGAAGATTCCACTTTCTCAACAACTTTTGGTGTTTTCTTTTGAGTTTGTGAATGCTCTCCACATTTTTATATGGCTTGTCATTTTGATAATTAAACTTTTTATCTACATTTTAATTTCTTCCATTTTTTTTCTTTTTTCGTCTTCTTTTTCAATGTTACTAACAAAATAATATATATTGATCCAGACAATAATAATATGAACTCCACAAATCAAAATAATTACAATAACTTCAAAAAATAAAAAATCACACTATAAGCAATCGGGGGGAAAAAAGAATTAAAAATCTTGGCTAATTTAACTAGCTATTCAGAACAACCACTCAACTACCAGCGCAACAATTATTCCCGCGAGCATCTCAAGTTCCCAATCTCTTTTCTACTATTTGTTAATTTAAACTGAATAACACGTCCATGAAGCACAATTAAATATTATGTGGAAACAGTGCACTCATTTATTGTGGAGGTTAATTGGGCCATAATGACGGCTAAATTGATTGTAAACTATATATAGATATAATATAATCAGAATTAGACAAAAAAATTAAAATTAAATTTTATTATCCACTTAATTATTTAATACGAGGTTTTTAAGGTGTGCACAACATTCTCAAAATAAAATAAAATCATTCATAGCATGTTAGACAAATATAAACAAAATCACGAAAAAAATGCAAAATCTCAACTATCATTGCAACTATTTTCCATGTTAAGCCTCTGCAGCCACGTAGATATTTCAAAGATCGGGTTGAATCTTGTTGGAAAATAGGAATTAATAAAGTGAGTTTTGACTCATTTTATCCGATTTTTCGTTACCGGGATATTTAATTTTGGAGGAATTAAATACTGTACGATTGTTCTATGTCGTGAGTAGATAATTGTAGTATTTTTATTTGCTCAAATCCGATTTTCAGTGAGTGAGAAATAAATGGTTGAAGTTGGTCACACGATTGGGCATTTATGCTGTGTGGGATATTGTGTTTAAGACACATTAAATAATCCTACATTGATTTCTTAATCAAGTTAAGAAGTGTATTTAAGTGTATTAACACTTAAGAGAAGTAATTAAGTGCACAAGGATGTGGGCCATGAGCCCACACGCGATCGCCCGCCCGTGCCCGTGCCCGGTGCTAACTTTTGGAGGGCTTAATGGCATAGCTGTAACTCCAAGGGGGTTACAACACCTGGTTTGAATGCCCTCAAACCCTAGTTGTCCCCTACAGTGGAGATGTGCCTATAAATAGGACATCCTGCATGGACCAAATTGCTACATTCTGCACAATCATATTGCTTGCATACAAAGTTCTCTTCGAGTCTACAGCCTCTCAGTTCTCTACATTATCTAGTTCGCCGGAGCCTTGCCAGACATTATCTAGTTCGCTGGAGCCTTGCCGGACTTGTGGTGCTACGGCCGGAAGGACGAAGCCGTTTCATCTTTGAAAGATAACCGCCAAACCGTGAGCACTAGCCGGGGTGTATTTGTCTTGCGGAGAGAGGACCCCTCAACTCGGCTTGCCGGAATCTGCATATCGGTTCCAGTTCCTAATATGCTTTGTTTAATTTCAGCTTATTGTATTGATACACTTTGATTCTCTTCTACCTAACCACGCTGGGAGTTGCTGGATACATCAAAGAGAAGGCTCCTGTGGTCGAGGAAAATGAGCCGGATGTCAACAAACGAACGGCATACGACCAGTGGATCAATGGCGATTTCCTTTGTAAAAATTACATTCTGAATGGTTTAGTAGATAGTCTTTATTCTGTTTATGCGAATGTAACTAGTGCTAGGGAATTGTGGGATGCTCTAGAAAAGAAGTACAAAACTGAGGATGCCGGAACTAAGAAGTTCGTGGTGGCAAAGTTCCTCGATTATAAAATGGTGGACACCCGGTCAGTGATGGATCAAGTGCAAGAGCTTCAGCTCATTGTGCACGACGTTCATGCTGAAGGGATGGTCCTTCCTGACTCTTTCACCATTGCTGCGGTGATTGAGAAGTTGTCACCGTGTTGGAAGGACTTCCAGAGCTATCTCAAACACAAACAAAAGGAGATGACTCTTGAAGACCTTGTGGTTAAGCTTCGAATTGAAGCCGATAACCGAAAGGCGGATCCGAGACCACGAGTGTCGATCGAGGCCAAAGCTAACTTGATGGAACGTGGTGGACCATCAAATAGCAACAAAAGGAAGCGCCCGGGTCAAGTTGACAAAGGGAAGAAGTAAATGACAAAGTTCAACGGCAATTGCTTCAATTGTGATAAGTCGGGGCACATGTCCAAACATTGCACGGCTCCAAAGAAGAAATATACTAACTATCGTGTGCATTTGGTGGAACATAACAACAAAGGCAAAGGCAAGGCCCGTCAAGATGATTGGGATGACGATGATTTGGCTGCTGTTGTGTTTGAAGCCAATCACGTGGACAACCCGAGAGAATGGTTCGTCGACACCGGGGCTACTTGTCACGTTTGCTTGGACAAGAGCTCGTTTGCTACCTACAAAGTTGTTGAAGGTAGAAACTTGCACATGGGGAACCAAGCCTCGTCTGAAGTGGTTGGTGTGGGCAACGTGGTTTTGAAGCTGACTTCAGGCCAAGCGCTGACTTTGAAGGATGTGCTGCATGTTCCGGACATCCGCAAGAATCTAGTTTCAGGCTCGCTGTTAGTCAATCATGGTTTTAGAATAGTGTTTGAGTCTGAAAAGTTTATTTTGAGCAAGTACGGAAGGTTCCTTGGTCGGGGCTATCTCGCCAATGGACTTTTCAAAATGAATGTAATGGCTATGCGCCGTGTTGCAAAAGAAAATGCTAATAAAGTTAATTCTTCTGTTTACTTGCTTGTTGAGTACTCAGATTTATGGCATTGTAGATTAGGACACGTTAATCTAAATGCTATAAAACGTTTAGTAAATTTAGATTTGCTAAAAGTGAACCAATTTAATACATAAAACAAATGTGAAGTTTGTGTCGAAGCTAAATTGGCTAAGTTATCATTTCAATCAATTGAACGGAGCACTAAACCTCTAGAGCTAATTCACACAGACGTGTATGACTTAAAGTTTGTGCAAACTAGAGGTGTATGACTTAAAGTTTGTGCAAACTAGAGGCGGTAAAAAGTACTTTATTACTTTTATTGACGATTGCACAAAATATTGTTATCTTTATCTTTTAAGAAGTAAAGATGAGGCGATTGAAGCTTTTAAGAACTTCAAAAATGAAGCCGAAAATCAACTAAGCTGTCGAATTAAAGCAATTCGAAGTGATAGAGGTGGAGAGTATGTTGCCCCGTTTGAAGAGTTATGCGCAGAGGTGGGTATAATTCATCAAACTACGGCACCCTATTCACCACAGTCTAATGGTGTTGCTGAATGCAAAAACCGAACTCTTAAGGAGATGATGAATGCTTTGTTGATAAGTTCGGGATTACCACAGAACTTGTGAGGGGAAGCTGTGTTGACAGCCAACTATATCCAAAACAAAATTCCACTTAAGGGTAAGGATGTGACGCCTTACGAGTTGTGGAAAGGACGCACGCCGTCTTACAAATACCTCAAAGTGTGGGGTTGTTTGGCTAAGGTTGAAGTGCCACTTTCTAAACAAGTTAGAATCGGCCCTAAAACGGTTGATTGTATCTTTGTTGGGTATGCACTTAACAGTAGTGCATATCGTTTTCTTATTCATAAATCGGAGATTCCCGAGTTGACTGAAGGAACGATGATGGATTCGAGGAATGCTATATTATTCGAGAATGTCTATCCTTGTAAAGATAAGGATAGGGCAGAAGGTAGTTCTGAGAAATGAACTTCTGAAGCTGCTACTAGTTCTGATCCCATGGATGAAGAACCGAGACGTAGCAAGTGAGCTAGGACGGCTAAGACTTTTGGTCCGGATTTCATCACCTATATGCTAGATGATGAGTCAAAGTCTTTGAAAGAAGCTCTATCTAGTCCAGATGCTGCGTTCTGGAAAGAAGCTATCAACAGTGAAATCGATTCCATCATGCAAAATCACACTTTGGAGTTGACAGATCTCCCAAGTGGGTGTAAGCCGTTAGGATGCAAGTGGATCCTAAAACGAAAATATAAGGCAGATGGTTCTGTTGATAAGTATAAAGCTCGTTTGGTTGCCAAAGGCTTTAGATAAAAAGAGGGGTATGATTTCTTCGATACCTACTCACCAGTAACAAGGATTACATCTATTCGGGTGCTTTTAGTGATTGCTGCTTTGCACAATCTTGAAATTCATCAGATGGATGTAAAGACCGCGTTTCTGAATGGTGAGCTGGAGGATGAAATATACATGGAACAACCTGAAGGGTTTGTTGCACCAGGGCAAGAACGAAAGGTGTGTAAACTTGTTAGATCATTGTACGGTATGAAACAAGCACCTATTCAGTGGCACCTGAAGTTTGATTACGTGATGTTATCAAATGGTTTCAAAATCAATGAGTGTGATAAATGTGTGTATATAAAGAGCAGTTCTAATCGCTATGTCATAATCTGTCTTTATGTAGATGATATGTTAATCATGGGCAGTGGACACCAAGTGATTGTCGAAATGAAACAAATGTTGAAATGAAATTTCGACATGAAAGATATGGGCTTAGCCGATGTGATTCTAAGAATCAAGATAGTACGGACAAGTGGTGGAATTGTCTTAACACAATCTCATTACGTAGAGAAAGTGCTTAAGAAATTCAACGCTTTTGATAGTCCGCTAGCTAAGACCCCGTTGGAACTCAATGTACACTTGAACAAAAACCGGGGAGAACTGGTAGCTCAAGAAGATTATGCAAGGGTCATTGGGAGTTTGATGTACATCACTAACTGCACTGGACCTGATCTTGCATGTACTGTGAACAAGTTGAGTCAGTACACGAGCAATCCAAGCAAAGAGCATTGGAAAGCTCTAGTACGAGTTCTAAGATACTTGAAGTATACTTTGAACTTCGGGCTGCATTATACAAGGTTTCCTCCTGTACTTGAAGGGTACAGTGATGCGAATTGGATATCAGACACAAAAGACTCATTTTCGACTAGTGTATTTGTTTTCACTATCGGAGACGGAGCAGTGTCGTGGAAATCCACGAAACAGACTTGTATAGCCTGCTCTACCATGGAATCTGAGTTTATCGCTTTGGATAAAGCGTGTGAAGAAGCAGAATGGCTTCGCAACTTTCTAGAAGACATTCCATGTTGGAAAAAACCAGTGTCGTCACTGATGATTCACTATGATAGTCAAGCGGCTATCGGAAGGGCACACAATGCTATGTACAATGGTAAGTCTCGACACATACGTCGGAGGCATAATACTGTGAGGCATATGATCTCAAGTGGGATTATCTCAGTTGACTATGTGAAGTCAATAGATAATCTAGCGGATCCGTTAACCAAATGATTAAACCGAGATCAAATGGCTAAGTTGCTAGAGGGAATGGGTTTGAAATCCACACTCTAAGTGTGCTTGTAGTGGTAACCCAGCCATGATGACTGGAGATCCCAAGAATTTGGTTCAATGGGAAAACTAAGCTACAAACGTTCGGTTTGGTAGCACTTGGAAATTAATAAGTAAACCTTTCCCTGTGAGCAAACCAAGTGCACACCTGTCAATGTGGTGAAGATAAGTCCTATGACTTTTAATGATTCCTAAACATAATGAGGTTGAGTATGGTAGGATACTCGGAAGAGGAGATCACCTATATAAGTGAGAAGTGGTGCCGCTTCTAAAGAGATACTAATGAATTCAAAGAGGTTGTCCATGGCCTGAAAAGGACACAAACGTGAGAATAGATAATGTTTGATATACAGCTATTTTCAATACTATTGTCTCGGTATACACTAAGGATGTATAGTTCAAGGCATCATGTCCACTAAACAACCGGTATACTCGATAGTGTTGGAATATGGAAGGTTCAAATTCACAAGCTACCTATCCTGGTGCAGTTGTGTTTCTAAGAGAACTGGGCTGCTTGTCTGCTTACATGCATGCACTATTTCCACTCATGTGGGGGATTGTTGGAAAATAGGATTTAATAAAGTCAGTTTTGACTTATTTTATCTGATTTTTTGTGACCGGGATATTTAATTTTGGAGGAATTAAATACCGTACGATTGTTCAATGTCGTGAGTAGATAATCGTAGTATTTTTATTTGCTCAAATCCGATTTTCGGTGAGTGAGAAATAAATGGTTGAAGTTGGTCACACGATTGGACATTTATGGTGTGTGGCATAATGTGTTTAAGACACATTAAATAATCCCACATTGATTTCTTAATCAAGTTAAGAAGTGTATTTAAGTGTATTAACACTTAAGTGAAGTAATTAAGTGCACAAGGATGTGGGCCATGAGCCCACACGCGCACATACCCGCACGCCCGCCCATGCCCGAGCCCGAGCCCGTGCCCGTGCCCGTGCTCAGCTCGGCTCGTCTCGTCTCGACTCGACTCGACCTCGTCCTCGGACTTGGATCTTGGCAATTGGACTTTGGGTGGACTTTGGGCGTACGTGGGCTTCCGGGGCTTAGCCGTATCAGTTTTACGATACAGAAACGGTCGGGTCGGCGGAGCGGGTCGGCGGATCGAATTGCTACATTCTGCACAATCATATTGCTTGCATACAAAGTTCTCTTCGAGTCTACAGCCTCTCAGTTCTCTACATTATCTAGTTCGCCGGAGCCTTGCCGGACTTGTGGTGCTACTGCCGGAAGGACGAAGCCGTTTCATCTTTGAAAGACAACCGCCAAATCGTGAGCACTAGCCGGGGCGTATTTTTCTTGCGGAGAGAGGACCCCTCGACTCAGCTTGCCGGAATCTGCATATCGGTTCTAGTTCCTAATTTGCTTTATTTAATTTCAGCTTATTGTATTGATACTCTTTGTTCTACTCCTTCTATTTTCTTGTACTTCAGTTGTAATTCTAGTAAAGTGTAATATACTACAACAAATCTTTAATCTTGGTTGCTCTCTATCATTTTCCATCGTCTCTTGCTCTTCTCTATTCTACTATAAGGTAAAAGTTGCTGTAATTTTTGTCCAAGAAGAGTTCTATGTCATCTGTTGCTCTTCTCTGTTCTACTATAGAGTAAAAGTTGCTGTAATTTTTGTCCAAGAAAAGCTCTTAAATAGCAGAGGGAGTTGAAACTCACAGAAGGAAGGAGAGCTCAGTCCAAAAGAAAATCCACCGAAAATCGCCGATATAAGCACAGTCCAGGCTCAATGGAGTATCCGTGCTCTTGAATTGCAGAAATCACGTGACTTTGCATAGAGTGGAGCACGGGCTATGTAATAGGGAGCACGATCTGAGCTCCTTTACCACAGTAGCAAAAAGTCTTGTCTTTTGTTAGCACGGTCCGTGCTATTCTTTTGGCACCCGACACACTTCACCTTTTTGCTTCATTCTCGTTTGTTTCTTATCTGATTGACTTTATTCTTTTTGCAACGTGCTCCTAAATAGATTATCTATCTTCTTATGTAATTTTCATTCTCCATTTCATCTCATTAAACATTTGGCAATTAATCCCTTCAAAATGAGTAAAAACATGACACTGCACAAAAATTTTAAAAACTATACGCAACTTCTATATGCATGCAATGCACAAGAACTTCATCCAACTAGACCTCAAAATGCACGAAATCCATGAAAATCAAGGGCTCATCATTTATCTAACAAAACTTATTTTATTCACAATAGTATAAAACAATATTCATAATAGCATGGCAAAATATTCTTTATAACATGAAAATATAATCACAATAGCAGAAAAAAATATTCATAAAATATGCAAATTTACTCGTAATACCATCTGTGTTGTTCATTTATTTTAGCATAGTTATATGTTTATAAGATGATATATACAGTTATAAGTTGAATTAATTGGAATATTAATTGACACAACTTTATCATGATAATTCCTCAATTTTTAGCATAATATTTGTATTGATTTTAGCATGATATATTTCATTTGATTTTAACATGATGTAATAAAACATAATTGATAAATAATAAACCCTACGTGAAATGAAATAAACTCTAGCTAAATTGTATGGAGTAAAACTTAATTAATTTGTTAGCATAAATATTACATGTTATTATCCTTGATTTTATCATGATATACTAAACCCTAATTTGGACTAATAAACCCTAATTGTGATGTTAGCACAACTTTAGCATAATATTTCCTAGATTTTAGCATAATGTTTGTATTTTTTAGCATGCATGATATTTCATTTGACTTTAACATGATGCGATAAAAATTAATTAGATTATAATAAACTTTAATTGAAATGTAATCATCCCTAATTGAGATTAATAAAATCTTAATTAAGTTGTAATAAAATCTAATTTGGAGAATATGTAGTCATATAAAGTGCTAATAGAATTTCACAAAAAAAATATACTGAAATGAGTGTAACATCATGATAAAAAAAAAATGTATAATATATGATGCTCAATTAATGAATACAACATCATGCTAAAAATAAAAATTAAAAATCAATCCCTACAATTCTAGAAAATAAACTACTCTAAAAATTAAAAATCAATCCCTACAATTCTAGAAAATAAACTACTCTCATACTATCATGGTGTATATAACATTTTACCTTGACCTATAACTCATATTACCATTATGTTTATGACATTTGATATTAAACAACTCTGATATTAGTATGGTACATATGACATTTAAGAAAGTCTCCTGTACACTTGAATAATATTAGAAGAGATACTTTTCAGTATTAAAAGTGATTTTCATAGAAATTTTAAAACTCTAATTCTAAAAAAAAAAGACAGGCGCGTAAGGGGTGTTGCGCGTAAGTGCTGCTCATTTAATATTGGGTTAATTGTATGAATTAATATAACGGTTGCCCATTTTTCAATCACATAACATTTATAAGCTAGCAATAAATACACAATTTATTAATTTTTTTTACAATTATAACACCCCATTTTTTTCTGGCGAGATTAGCCCATCTTTTATCAAGGATACTAGAATATGTTTTTTTTTTCTTACCTATGTTTACTGATCAAGCCCAAGTAAGAAGGCCCAACTAATATAGTTCCAATAAGATAGGTCGATTTATATACTTTGGTTAGTTTGGTTATAACCGAAATATTTTTTGTTAAAATTTAAACCAAATCAAATTATATTTTGATTTTAATATTCAAAATCAAATTAAAATTAAAGATAAAATCACCTGACCAATAAAAAAAATAACTCCGCTCGATTCGATTTCCTAATTTTGGTACTATTTTGCAACTCCTAGTTTATTAGTTCTAACTTTACAACACTAGTTAATGGGCCTGTAATAGTGCATAATGGGCCGCTTAACTTGGAGATTGTAAATAATCAAGTGCAAGTCAATGATGAATGAACAATATGTATTTGAATAATAAATGAACAATATGCATTTGAATAATAAATTTGATTATATCATATAATCATACATATATATCATCATGAAATGTATCTTCGGTCCTCAACATGAATACAAAGATCCAATGCTTTTACACTTAACAACATTTAATTTCTTTCCCTACAAAAAATCTAATTTATTTTATTATTCATTTATTCTTGATGAATAAATATGCTTCCTTTTCTAAGCATACGGTTTTCAACATACGTGCAAGATTATTAATTCCAGGGGCAATTTCCTGTAGAACGGTTTAACAAGTCGCTTGTTAGACGGATTCTAACCCGACCCGAATCTAACTTTTTTCTCTCTTTTTTTTGCAACAACCCAGCCCCCACCCCACCCCCACTCTCTCACTCTAATGTGCTGGACCCATTTTTCTTCTTCTTTTTTTTCCTTTTCAGCCGCCCCACCCCCTCTCTCTCATCACAGCACGCACAGCTCATATCTCTCTCTCTCTCTCTCTCTCTCTCTCTCTCTCTCTCTCTCTCTCCTTTTTTCTTCTTTGGCGCTTTTTCTCCCCCCACCTCACCCTAGCCCCCACCCCCTCTCTCTCTCACACGCACGCACAGCTCGTCTCTCTCTCTCTCTCTCTCTTTCTCTCTCTCTTTTACGACTCCAATTCACGCTTCATTACAAAGAGTTAAAAGTTGTGTTTTTTTTAATGATTTTGTTAATGATATTTCATCCATAATTAATGATACTTCACATCAAATGGATTCTACAGGGCTCTAAAGACGGCGCATGATAGTGTATCTTTGCTAACGTGCGCACAATCCGATGAAAGGTAAGAGAGGCAGACCGCGAAAAGGCATCATTCCGGTGATAAACCAGAAGACTACTGTGAATTCGAGTCCACCAAGTGAAAAACAAATAATATCAAGTGAGAAAATGAGAGATAATATGGAAGATCACTTGAATGTAACAGTGGACAACAAAGATCAGCCAGAGACATCAAAAGCTGCAATTGAAAGAAATGAAAACCAACAAGAGGCAGTTAAGAAATCTGCAGATATTACTGGAAAACCAGCTCCATTCAAAGCTAAAAAAGGTATGCCACTGGACTACATTGCTCCAACTTTGGAAAATGGTATTCCCATAGCATGTCTAGAAAAATCTGATGTTGAATTTGAAGTTGAAAAACGGAGAAATGCGATTATTCTATTTGTTGTTGGGGATTCACCATCGATTAGGTATCTGCGTACCTTTTTTGAGAAACAATTTCAATTGGAAAATCTGCAAATTTACTATCATGTGGATGGGTATTTCATTGTTAAATTTCAAATGAGGAAGATCATGATCTGATTCTTACTTCTGGTCCTCATACTGTAGCTAATAGACCAGTGATTGTGAAAAGATGGGAAGCAAATTTATGTTTTGAAAAAGAAATTCTGAGAGAAATTCCTCTTTGGATACAACTCCCAAATCTGCCATTAAACTGTTGGAGAGGAAGGTCTTTGAGTATAATAGGAAGTATTTTGGGCAAACCTATAAGTGCAGATGAGTGTACTTCCAACCAAGATAGGATTTCATATGCTAGAATGCTGATTGAAATTGATGTTACAAAGCCAATACAACATCAGATGCAGATTGAAAATGCAGGGGGAGACAGAATGATTCAAAAGGTTATATATGAATGGATTCCTCCTTTCTGCCAAAGCTGCCAACTGATTGGCCATGATTGTAACCTAAAGAAGAAAAAAGACAAACAGATCATCAAGCAACAATGGAAACCAAAGGAAATACAACCGAACAAAAACCTTACTGTGGAGGTTAAAGAAAAGGAGAAGGACAAGCAAGATGCAAATGCTGAATGGACAATTCCAAAAAAGACTTATAGCCAGGCTATCACAGGTAATGTTACATCCCCTATAATAATTGGGAACTCTTATAACATACTGGAAGATCAAGAGAGACTTTCACAAAGGATTGAACAAGGCGGGGACCTTATCCCCTTTGTGGAGAGATGAAGATTCTCATCTGGAATATAAGAGGCTGTAATAAGCCCTATAAACAAAAGGAACTGAAACACCTTTTGTTTACACTTAAGATTGATGTTGTTGCTCTTTTGGAAACAAGAGTTAAGGAAAGGAAATTCCATAGAATAACTGCAAAGTTGAACAGTAGATGGGAGTTTTTGCATAATTATTCCCATGCTATAAATGGAAGGATATGGATTGGATAGAATCCCAGGAAGGTAAAAATTGATCACAAAGTAAATCATGAGCAAGGTATTTATTGTGAGATTTTGGATCTTTTATCTGGGAAACAGTTAGAATTTGTTGCTGTCTATGCATTCAACACTAATGCTCAAAGAAAAGAACTCTGGAAATTCATCTCTCAAGTGAATCAAACACAGAAACCACTGCTGATTGGTGGAGATTTTAACTGTGTTCTGGAACCTGGAGACAGGTTTTAAGGGACTGGAGTTTCTAAAGCAGAAACAAAGGACTTCAAAGAGTGTCTGATTGAAAATAATCTATCCATCTTGAGGAGCATTGGAAATGACTTTACATGGTGTAATAATCAAAGAGGAGAAAACTGCATCTTATCACTCATTGATAGATGTATAGCTAACCAAAGATGGTTCCTGGACTTTAATCAAGAGACAGTGGAAATTTTGGAAAGAGGCATATCTGATCACTGCCCACAACTCTTGAAAATTGAAGAAGATCAGACTGTAAGAAATTCTCCATTCAGATTTTTTAATGCAATTGCTAATCATGAAGAATTTATTCCTATCCTTGTGGAACAATGGAGATCACAAATGCATGAGAATAAACTTCTCAATATCTGGCTCAAACTCAGACAACTGAAACATCCACTGAAGACCATTAATAAGATGCATTTCAGGAATATTCCTGAGAAAATCATCAAAATCAGGGAGGACTTGAAGATAATCCAAACTTAGCTTATTCAAGACAAGCTAAATGATAACTGGAGTACTGAGGAAAAAAGACTGCTAGCAGAACTAGAAAAATGGAGTAAAGTGGAAGAGAGCATTTGGCAGCAGAAATCCAGAGTGGACTGGATAAAATTTGGTGACTCCAACACAAAATATTTCCATGCCTATGCTAAAGCTAGACAGAACTGTAAAGCTATCAACATGCTTGTCAAGATGGATGGTAATAGATGTACTACTCAAAACCAAATTAAAGAAGAAATCAGATCATTCTATCTGAAACTTATGGGTAGTGCAGCAGAAAGATTACCAATGGTAGACTCAACTGTGGTGAATAAAGTGTAACATCCCAGAATTTCAGAATACCTTAGTGAGTTTTCTCAATTTATTTAGAAGACTAAAGAAAATAATTGGAGCTAAAATAAAGTAAAATAGATGTAAGTCGCGACCTTTTTGTGTCTTTTATGTGAAAATCGATTATGAGATTTTGCATTTGTCTCCGGAAGATAGTCAATACTGGTCTTTTCTGGAATGTAACGACCTAAAGGAAGCTGTTGGTGCTTTCAGAATTTTATTCTGACCTCTACAGGAGTCCCGTAATTGAAAATCGTAAAGGGAAAACCTGTGAATAGTAATTTCTGCGAGCGTTCGTGATTCGAAAAATTTACGAAATCCTCCTCATTGATCTGAGACTGGTTCTAACAAGCCTATCTTATAGGAAATGACCCAAGGAATCCGTTCGCGTTCACGGATTTCCAATCTGAGGTAAATCGAGCGCTCGGGAGCAAAATCTGTCAGTCGAAATGAATAGTAAAAGTACTTTTTGAAAGAGAATCTTTCTTCGTTTCTCTTCAGACGACCTCCTCGTTTTTCAAAGATGGGTTGGTTCAATAGTACTCGAGCCAACGAGTCTCCCGGTATTTTCGGATTTTGTGTCGGAGGTCATTTGGACCTCGCCATTGAATAAAGCAACTTTTATTGAATCCGGAAATCACTTTATCAGTATTTTATATCCGAAAAAGTTATACCCACCCCGAAGTCCCTTTTCCTATAAATAGGGGAGGGGGGAGCTCATTTCTCCTTGCTCATTCTCTCTCTTCTCTCTTTTCCTCTCTCGTTCGTGTTGACGAACGAGAGAAACCCGGGCCTGCGCCGAGTAAATCGCGCATGCGGGCCCAGGTTAAGTTTTATTTGGGGGGAGGGGTGCTGCTGCTGCGCGAGCAGCTATCGAGCGCCGGAAGGCTGCCGGAGAGCCGCCGCCGCCGCTGCCGTGGATGGCCGGAAACGCCGTCGTCGTGCCGCCGTCACGCCGCCGCTTCGGACGTCTCGTTTCGGTCCATTTCTTATCCTTTATAGTTGAATTTTTAATATGTTATGTGTTTTAAATAGTGCTTCATTTCGTATGTTGAGTGCGTCGTCGTCCGGTGGCCGGAAACCGGCGAAAACGCCGGAAAACGTCAAAAATAAAGGGACGCCGATCAGTTTCGGTTTTTGCCCGTTTTCGCCCATTTCGGGTCGTCAAATCGAAAAAGTTTCTTCTATAAAGTTGCTCGAAAAATTATTTCCTATAGGACTGCCAAGTTTCATAATTTTTCGATAAGTTATGATTAAAGCCGATTATTTTAATCAGGCGGTTATTTTTATAATTACAGCATGTGATTTCAGAAAATTCTAAAAATTGTATAGTTTAATAAAGATATATGTGGGGTCATGCCTGATTATTTTCATAATTTTTAGACAAGTAAAAAGTGCAATCGAGGTTTGCTGTGTAAAATTTAATTAAAATGGCAAGTTACGGAAAGTGACATCTATCAAATCTTTTGATCCCATTAAATCGAAAATTATATTTTGGAATTTATTTCCTTCTGTGTTAAAGTTGTACGAGATCTCTAGAGTCGCGCATTCTTTGTTGAAATATAATTAAAGTGAATAAAAGCTCCAATTAAATTAAAGTCGAGTTCTAAAAATTAGAGTAGCGGTCCTATAATAAGGTTTGACCTTGTAGGACTTGTTGAGCTAGTCAGAGAAGCTGACGGATGAATATCGAGAAGTTTGATCACCCGAGTTGATCTAATCGATGTGGGTTTATTTGCAAAACCTATCTATATTTGAGTTATTAACTCATAAATGTGGTAGTCATAGTTAGAATATCCAAATAAAATATTTGAGAAATTATCTACTCAAGTCTCTGCTAGAGTAATAGTATTATATTGTTGTATAATTAATGAGAACATAGTATTATACTGCTGTATAATTATTGAGAACATAGATTATGCTTTGTCATAATTACTGAGAACATAGATTATGCTTCATCATAATTATTGAGAATATAGATTATGATTTTTCACAATAAGCGAATATAGATTATGCTTCGACATAATTAAATAGAATAGATTATGCCTTGTCATAACTAAAGTATATGTGTTAAAAGTTAAGGTTAGAGTTTAAAGTTCATAGTATATAGATTACGGTTAGAGGTTATATTTAAAGCCTAATATTCATAGTTTAAAGTTACAATATATTAAATGTTTATTGCGTATTGATTATACTTGTGTATAATGAGTTATAATTTTTAGCTTGTGCTTTTAATTTAAACTCAACTTATAGAATGATTTCCGTTTAAGGAATATGAAGCATAATTGAACTAAGTTTGATAGATGACTTAAAGGTTAACATAGTTGCTATATTAAGAGGATGACATACTTTTGTGCTTATGTCATATTATGCGCTTTTTAGAGAACATAGAACAAAGGATAGGCAGGAACTGTGATTCTTGCAGTTGTGATGTTAATCACTAAAGGTGTCACTGTGAGGTAACCCATGCACATACACGTGATCTGGGCATCACTATAGGAGTCAATGCTAGGTAACCCCTGGTATACTCAGGGTCAATGCTAGGTGATCCCTGGTACACTCTTCTCGGATTAGCGAGGTAACCCCTCCCTTTTCCTATCAGCGACATGTCATAGAGTGCAGTAGACGACAGAAGGAGCTACAGGGTACCAAAGAGAAGTAAAAGGTTTGCAGAAATGGGAAGGGCTTTCGCGTTTTGCTTTCCATTATCTGTATTTATATTTTGGATATTCTGTTACAGTTTTTATTAAAGATTGAGTTAAAAGTTTAACCCACTGAGTGCTTTAGTACTCACGCCCAAAATATTTTCAAACTGTTTTTCACAGGTTGAGATGCTGGAGGTGATGGCTCGATGTACTGTTGTGGGTTGATCGTGCCTTGCTGTCTCGTTCAGACTAATGTATTTTCTCATGAGTATGTTGTTATGTGATACAATATTACTCCATTGTTTTCCGCTTAAACTCTGATACAGTTGCCCCATAGTATGATTGCATGCTATGTTTTATTTTTGGGCTTATCTGAATTATATACCTTAATTGAATAATGATAAATAAAGTCCATTTCTTTTCATAAATCCAAGCATATTTCATTACAGTTTTCGACCTATGAGTTGGTCATATTTGGTTGAGTCTTGGATTTTGTTTACTTTTCAGTTGACCTATGAATGGGTCTTATCTTGATTAATTGCTTATGTCCTATGAATGGGACATAAAATTGTTTATTTGTCTCTGACCTATTGATGGGTCTTAGTTGTTGTGGCCTATAGAGAGGTCTTGTTTATTTGAAGAGTTAGAATCATATCTATTAATTGTTGGATTCTGTTTGAATTTGACTAGCCTATGAATAGGCATTCTTTTAACTTGATTGAATCATTTGACTTCGTTGATACGTTGAAAGACGTGGATTTCTTTCAGTTACAGAGGTTATGCTGCCCAATTTCTGCAGCATATAACTTATTCTTGTTCTAAAGCCATTTCATTTGATTATCCTAAATTAGTACTTCCTTTTTGAGTAACACCCCGACCCTCATTTATTATTCCTTTTCGGACCGGGACATTACAGAGGACCCCCTGGATTTGGGATTATGCTACCTTTTTCCTTCTATTATTCCCGTAATATCCCCGTCCTAATCCTCGGGACCGGGGCGTTACATAAAGGGCCTTTACTTGATCATGAAGACCAGCTGAAACTATGTGCAGAAGTTACAACAATGGAGATCAAAGAAGCTCTATTCAGTATGAACCCCAATAAAGCTCCTGGCATTGATGGATTCAATGTGTACTTCTTCAAGAAAGCTTGGGGGACTATTGGAGATGAAGTTACTGCAGCAATTCAACAATTCTTCAAAACAGGATATCTTCCTAAAGCCATCAATGTCACTCTGGTATCTCTCATCCCCAAAACTGAAAATGCATGCTCTGTCAAGGGTTTTAGACCTATTGCCTGCTGTACTGTTCTTTTTAAAATCATATCTAAAGTACTAGCAAATAGACTGCAAGCTATGTTGGGTAAAATTGTGAGTGAAAATCAATCAGCATTTATCAAAGGCAGAGTGATTTTTGATAACATCATATTTAGTCATGAGCTGATTAAAGGCTATACTAGGAGAAATATCTCTCCAAGATGCATGATGAAAATTGATATCCAAAAAGCCTATGACTCGGTTGAATGGCCGTTTCTTAAATTTCTCATGTTCAAGCCGGGGTTTCCTCTCACATTTGTACAATGGATTATGGCATGTGTTACAACAGTAACATATTCTATTTGTGTAAATGGTGAAATCACAGAACCATTTCAAGCAAGAAAAGGGCTGAGACAAGGAGATCCAATATAACCTTACCTCTTTGTTATCTGCATGGAATACTTAAACAGATGTCTTCAAGGACTCACAGCAAACACAAAATTTCAATTTCATCCAAGATGTAAGAAATTTGGATTAGTTCAAGTTTGCTTTGCAGATGATTTTTTGATGTTCTCCAGAGGTGATGTTGAATCTGTTAGACAAATGATGACAGCCTTTTCTAAGTTCTCAGAAGCTTCTGGCCTAAAAGCTAACCCAACAAAGAGCTCCATTTATTTTGGAGGAGTAGCAAGCTCTGAACAAGATAGGATTCTCCAAGAATTTAATATGGTCAAAGGTGAACTACCTTTCAAATATTTGGGAGTTCCATTATCAAACAAAAAGATCTCAATAAACCAGTGTCAGGGACTTCTAAATAAAATTCTTTCAAGGATTAATTGATGGTCAGCCAAACTGTTATCTTATGCAGGAAGATTACAGCTTATTAAATCTGTCCTCTTTGGAATTCAATCATATTGGAGCCAGATTTTCATTCTTCCTAAGAAGGTGTTGAAAGCTATTGAAACAGCCTGTAGAACATTCTTATGGACAGGAAAAACAAATAATTCCAAAAGAGCATTGGTTGCTTGGGAAAAGTATGTCGTCCAAAGGTAGTAGGAGGCTGGAACATTATCAACATGATATTTTGGAATAAGGCTGCTATTTGCAAACTGTTGTGGAGTATTGCTCAAAAAACAGATAAATTATGGGTGAAATGGATTCATGGGTACTACATCAAACAACTAGACCTCACTACTATGAATATTCCAGCTCAAGCATCATGGGTAGTGAGGAAAATTCTTGCAGCTAGAGATACTATTATACACTCAAGTGCTGGAGTTAATCTACTTCAGCAGACTACATTCTCTATTCACAAACTATACTGTGAGTTGAGAGGAGCAGTAGAAAAAGTGGAATGGAACAAACTTATTTGCTGCAATATGGCACCTCCAAAGAACATAATCATTTGTTGGCTTGCAATGTTGGGGAGACTTGTAATATGCGATTTTCTGTTGAAGCTGAAAATTCAAGTTGATCCAAAGTGCAACTTGTGTAAAAGAGAGGATGAAACCATATCTCACCTATTCTTTAAATGTGATTACTCTGCAGACATATGGAGAAAACTAACTACATGGTGTGGTCATCCTAGACAAGCAAATGAGTGGGAAGAGGAAAAGAGGTATATGATTTCACAAGCTCGGACAAAAAGTTACACTCAAAGGATATACAGGCTGGTTTTCATTGTTGCAATTTATCAAATTTGGCAAGAGAGAAACAAGAGAAAATTCCAAGGCAAGGAAATGGAGAGTGATCAAGTGATTAGAAGATCTCAAATTCAAATTGACATCATATGCCAAGGACATCAAGGACTTCTTAAGTTGATTAAAGCATAGCTTTAAAGGAATTTATGTTTTTGTTCTTTGTTTATTCAAATTCTGAGTTGTATTGTTTAGTTTGGATTTTCTGATTTGAGAAGATGTACTTAATGCTCATTTGGTGAAATAAATAATTATTTACCAAAAAAAAAAATGATACTTCACATCACAGTTAATGATACTTCATCAGATAAAAATTATATTTTCATTAAAATGAAAATTATCGATGATTAAGCATTAATTATTAAATTAACAATAGAAAAGTATCATTAATTATGAAGTAAGTATCACTAGTAAAAAAATGAAGCATCACTAATATAATGAGTAGTTACTACTCACTATCATGTTCAATTTTTGAAAATGTAACATTTTCTTTTATGTAGCTAATTATTCAATTTTTGAATTGCAATATGTTTGAACTGATACTTTTCTTTCTAATTAGTGATACTTTCTTCTGCAATTAGTGATACTTTTCTTCTAATTAGTGATACTTTCTTCTACAATTAGTGATACAAAGAGTTAGAAGTTGTGTATTTTTTTAATGATTTTATTAATGATACTTCATCCATAATTAATGATACTTCACAACATAAGAGTTATATTTTCATTAAAATGAAAATTACCGATGATTAAGCATTAATTATTAAATTAACAACAAAGAAGTATCATTAATTATGAAGTAAGTATCACTAGTAATAAAAAAATGAAGCATCACTAATAGTGTTACTTTCTTCTGCAATTAGTTTTACTTTTCATTCTAATTAGTGATACTTTCTTCTGTAATTAGTGATACTTTTGTGATACTTTCTTCTGCAATTAGTGATATTTTTCTTCTAATTAGTGATACTTTTCTTTCTAATTAGTGATACTTTCTGCTGCACTCAGTGATACTTTTCTTTCTAATTAGTGATACTTTCTTCTTCAATTAGTGATACTTTTCTTCAATTAGTGATACTTTAACTGCAATTAGTGATACTTTTTTCCATAATAATGAGACTTCACTTCACCCCGTAAATAATGATACTTATATGTGAGTTAATAATACTTCACCTCATAAATAATGATATTTTGGTTAATTAATGATACTTATTTTTTTGGCTTAATAATTAGTCAACCGCTAGAAAATATATATATATATATATATATATATATATAATTTTTTTTAAAATAATGTATACTTTGAGGAAGACTATATAATTATTAAAAAAAGAAAAAAAGAAAAAAGAAAGAGACGGAAAAAATGAGAAGAAAAAAAGAAAAAAAAAGAAAGAAGAAAAAAATAAGAAAAAGAAGTAAACGAAAGAAAGAGAAGAAAGAGAAAGGAAAAGAAGAAAAAGAAAGAGGGAAATAGGCCCAGGCCCAGCCGAAAAAGACCAAAAAAAAAAAAAGCATAGGCACGTGAGCTACACGCGCTTGCGCGTGGGGCGCGGAGCTGGGACGGGTTTGGATGGATTTAGACGGATTTTGACCCGTCTAATATAAAGGGATCCGTTAGACGGTCTTACATAAATTTTTATCTTAATTCCAACAGCGACGGCCCAGACACATTGACCCAAGTATTATTTAGTAAGCCCGCACCATTAAGCATACATGTGTGTGTATCTCGAAACTTTGTGTTATGTAATGATTATATTCTCTACTATGTTTACCCATAATTCAATTCAGTTATACTGCAATACAAAGTCAAATATTCGATTGAGTACACGTGAACCTATAATCCATAATCTTTCCTATTTGGGCCAATCAACCCTATAATTGTTCCTACAGATAATAGTACTAAATAAAGGCCAACATAATTAAACGTTTAAGAATGTAATTCCTCTTCCTCCAGTTAAAATAATACTATAATACTAAATAAAGGCCAACATATTTAAACGTTTAAGAATGTACGTAATTCCTCTTCCTCCTCCCAGTTCTTGAGAAATGATTGAAACCTATATATACTTATGCAGTTATGCGAATAAAGTCATACAATTAAATACTAATTAGGGGCAGCATCATTAATTAAAGTTGAAGATTTTTTAAACTTTGTTATTTTAATTTGTGTAATGAATATTCTTGCATTCAAATAGAAGAATTCACAATTCACTTTAATTAATGGGAAACATATTTTCTTAATTAATGAGGTGCTACATTCTAAGAATAATTTGTATAAAATAAAATTTGGGGCCTAAAATAACAGGGGGCGATGGAGGTGGACCACTAGGAAAAAATCTAGCTATCTCACTATCATTTTCATGGAAATAAAAACAAGGAAAAAGAAAATTGTGGACTTTGATAGAATTACAATAATCTAGCTATATATAAGCACAAACCGCCTAGAGAGAAAATAAAAAATCTCAGTCCCTCATAGACTTGGTTCATCCCAAAAAAAAAAGGTGCAAATGATTTTTCTTTAACTAGATATGAGCACAAATCATATTAATTTATTGTATAATTTAATTATAGAAAATAATGTTCAAAATTTTATTTAATCGAGTGTTCCGACGACATGATTTATATCGTATTATAGTCCTCGAAACTTTTATTTATGCATAGATTTCTCGGAACTTTTATTTGAAGTTTTTCGTATGATCTTTGCATTATAAGAAAAACTAATTAGTTTTTCTTAGTTCGTATAATCAATCTACATATTATAATATCGTGAAAGCAAATAAAATAGGAGACTTTTTTTGGGGGGTGGGAGGGGGGGGTTTATGGTACCTGAAATTGGCGTATGAAAATTTAACTATCAATTTCCTAATAATAATAATTTCATCACAATTATTATATTCAAAATTGGATTATATGCTGTCGCACGTTTTAATATTGGTCTCTCCTTTTTTAGATAAGGTTGTATTATTATCAATCAACATACGTAAAAATGCATAAATAATTTTATTTAACCCATAATGTAGGAGTATGAGCAAATAGAATGGTAGAGTACATGTACATGTTAAGTTTAAGGTGAATTAATTCCAATTACCTCAAATGCAATAGTAGGTAGGGGCGCAGTAGGCTATGTATGTATGTATGTATAATACGCGTCTAACATGAAGAAATAATTTAAATTTTACCTGAATTGTGTCTATCGATAATGTTACTGTGCTACATGCATTTTTAATAATAAATTTGATTACATATATCACCTTAAAATGTGTCTGCGATCGTCAACATGAGATAAAAAGATCCAATGCCTCAACACTTTAATCATCTAATGTATTTCCCTAAAAAAAATCTAATTTATTTTATTATTCGTGAATTCTTGATTATATTTGAATTGGTTCAATGGGATTAATGGTACCTGAAATTGGGGTATGAAAATTTGACTATATATCAATTTCGTTATTATAATTTCATCACAATTATTATAAGTAAAATTTGCTTATGTTGGTGATGTTATCGTTGAATTTCTGACTCTCCTTTTTTAGATAAATAAGATTGCGTACTATTACTCAATAATTAATCGTTAATCAATATACATAAAAGTGTATAAACAATTTTACTTACCCCCAAATGTAGGAGAATGAGCAAGTAGAGTGGTAGAGTAGTACATTACATTTAAGGTGAAATATTTTATAAGACTATTATTAATAAAAGATTTTAGTCTCTCTCTCTCTCTCTCTCTCTCTCTCTCTCTCTCTATCTCTCTCTCTCTATATATATATATGTGTGTGTGTGTGTGTGTGTGTGTAAAATATATATTATACTTGACCATGAAATAAATTATCTATCTATGTTTCTATATAGAAGTATCTGAAAGTAATTAATAATAGGGAAGGGGCCCGTGCAGGTCATCCTTCGCCTATAAATAAAGGAAGAAATTCGTTATATGAAATAAACAAATTAAAAGAAGAAAATGTGAATCATGGATACTGAAAATCACATGACACAATCAAGCTAAGAGAGAGCGGCATTCCTTTCAGAAGTGAAAAGGGAAGCTGATAAAATGATGCAACTGGTGGAGGCCGAACTTGAAGTTCACCTGAGCACCACCACATGCGGTGGTAATCAAACCCTGATGCACATAGCAGCATGGTTTGACCAAAGCAAAGTTGTTTCCATGCTGATGGAGGTATCCCCAACCATGTGCTGGTTGAGGAACTCTCAGGGCATGAATCCCATTCATGTAGCGGTCATGAATGGGAGTCTCAATGTCCTCAGCGAGCTGCTTGCGCACAGCCCATCGTGCGCATTGGAGAGGCTGGACGGTGGTCTCACCGTCTTCCATCTCTGCGTGAGGCACCACCGTCTAGGCGCTCTCGAGTTGCTGTACCATAGCCTGGGGGGGTTTGTGGGAATGCAAGACAACCAGGGGGAGACGCCGTTGCATCTAGCGGTCAGGTTGAGGGGAGTTGAGGTAAGTAAAATTAATTATTACATTAAATAATAAAATAGTACGTAATACTGCAGTGCATGTGCTAATTTATATACGTACGTATGCATGTGCAGGTGGTCGCATATTTGGTTGGGAAAACCACGATCGATCCTCTAACACAGAATGCAAAAGGTCAGACGGCCCTGGACGTTCTGAGGCAGTGCGATTCGCACTCATCATCTGGTAACGAAATTGAGTTCATCAAAGACACGCTCCAACCATTCTCCCCCAAAAGCGTGGTGCCGGACGAAAGCTGGTTCGCGAAGAAGCGCGATTCCTTGATTGTCGTAGCAGGTCTCATCGCCACAATGGCCTTCCAGGCAACTGTGAGCCCACCCGGGGGCGTATGGCAGGAAGATGCGAAGGAGAAGAAAGCTGGGGAGGCAGTGATGGGTCACAGCCAGTCTTTTGATTTCTTCATGGCAACTAATTCCATTGCCTTCATAACCTCACTCACCACTTTGCTCCTGCTCTTCATCGGAGTACCCTTCAAGAACCGCCGATCTTTCATGCTGCTCCTTGCAGTGGTAATGTTCATCTCCCTAATCACCGTCTCCTTCACCTATGTCTCATCGGTATCAATAATTATTCCTGAAATCAAAAAGAGTGTCCTGTACACCACCATACTTTCCGGAATATACATATGGATGGCAGTCGTCACTACGTGCCTCTTATGGTATTTCACGGCCGACCTGCGTGCTAATCGTTTCAGCAAATTTCACAAGTACTTTAATTAGAATAAATGTATTAATCAATGTCTCTTAGTTTGAGATTTACAGTCAGTTTGAGATGTATGTTTACCATTCTTCTTCCTTCAACTCTTAGTTTGGATTGGTGCTAGCCGAGGAAAATGTCTCTTAGTTAAAAATTGAAGATTGGAAGCATAAATTTCTACAACAATTATGTCTGCAAGTTTCGAAATTTCAACCAAATTTGTTATAGTTATTGAAAAGTGTAAATTCAAGATTCAAGAATAGCTCCCCTGTCGTGAAGTGGCAATCTCAACTGAATACTGTGACTTTCAAAACACTTAAATCATCCAATTATTTTCACCGATCCCAATTATAGACCGACACCCAAATGAAAATTTTCTGTAAAAATTCCAAGATGGATAGAGCATGTCATGAACAAATTAGATTAGAATGCAAGTTCGCCAATTGGGAACCCTCAGGGAGCGACGCACAAAAGAGAAGCTATGTCACGATGCGATCCTCCAACTCTGCAACTTTTCCGCTTCACCGCCATCAGAAAAATGTACAGAAGCTATGGCTGATGCATATGGTGACAGGGGCAGCATATACCCTTTTGACATATATGCCCCCATTTGTGATCTTAATTCCACTGCTCCCTCGGCAAACACCTCCATATCTCACCCATCCATCCATGTATTATATATACATATTCTGCTCTGCTCTGAGATTTAATTTAATTTTTTCATTGAAATTTAATTGATCAGCTCTCTTTATTTGATCCATGCTCATCTACCTATGTGAGAGCCCACTTGAACACTCCTCTAGTGCAGAGAGAACTTCACGCGAACCTCACCTCAACTCCTGAACCATGGGAACTTTGCAAGTACTACAAATTATTCGTCTGCCTTAATTTACTTTCATTTCTATCTAGATTATTACTTAACTTTTACTACACTAGTGAAGCTCACGTGCGTTGCACGTAATTTGTATGATTTGACTAATTAAAAATTACTATAATATGTAAAATTAAAAATTCTTTTGAAAGTGTAAATTTATAGAAAATATTAATAAATATCTAATAAATAGTTAGAAGAAGAATATGTCAATAACATTGAAATAAATGCTTTTATCTAAAATAAAAAAATAAGTAATCTGTGATTGTGTTAAATTTACAATTGAATATTTTATGTATATTTTCTGAAATATAAAATAAGCATATATGTAAAATAGAACAGGTGTGCATAACAAAATATAAATATTTAAAAAAAATGATCTAAATTAAAAAAACTATATATCGGGCAAATGTAGATTCTCATATACGTGTATACAATAACCAAACTTTTTTACTTGTGATGAACATCTCTTCAAACTTCTTGAATTAATATATTTTTATATAATAATACAGCATCTTGTCAACGCATTTTTACCGAGAATTTTTGGGTAGACCTATGTTGATCAAAGAACTTTGCATGCATTATATTAGGTATCAAATAAAATTCATTATGGTTTCAAAAAGGTACATCTCTTTTGTAATTATGTTGGTTTTAATTTCTCAGAGCAATTTTCTTGTAAAAAATGAAGAAAAAAGAGTAAAAATATAATGTTTATACTTTATAGTTAGGGCGTGTTTCAAAATACTCCATTAAATTTACTTTATACACCATTAAGTAAAAATTAATTAATTACTAAATTACTCAAACATCCATTCATTTTAATATATTTTTCATGCAAATCTATGTTTGAATGCATGAAAATATATATTTGAACACAAATGATCAATAGATTAGAGAAAAATTAGTTGAATGAATTTTCGAACCTATTGAACATATTTGTAATTCAGTAGATTTCAGATCCAAAAATGAGCGACAAAACATTAATATTTACAAGTTTAAACCACAATTTTTTTTATCACAAATTCAAAGTATACATGACAATTATATTAACATATTCTAGCATTTCTATCACCCTCTTCTCAAATTCAAAAAACGAAATTGTGACACCTCTTTTTATCTCTCAAACATGAACGCTTCTCGCTCACATGTGAAGATTTATCTCTTCAATTTTGTACCATACATGAATTAATATTCTTATTTTTTTTAATTGGTTAAAATTAATTTTTAAATTAAGGATAAAATTGAATCCGAACTTTGACTCGTCTTACGAATTTTGACCAGTAAGATGGTCTTATACATTTTTTTGTCATTTATGAAAATAATAAAGTTTATAGATATTATAAATATATTCTTATATATATATATATATATATATTTAAGGTTCGTATATATTCGTATCTCATTCATATTATTAATAAATTTTAAATGATTCATGTATCATAAATAATATAAACTTATATTCTTATGATCTAAAAAAATTGATATAAATAAATATACTAACACATAGATATATTAATGTTCTCATCATCAATTCATTGATTAGTATATATTGATTGTCACGATTGTCATTATAGTGTACAAAACACTAAAAGAATATGCATATTTACATGTTGTGTTTGTGTGTGTGTGTGTGTGTGTTTATTTATATATCAAACAATCTTAAAGTTACTTGTAAGCATAAATTTTCATCAGTTCATGTAGTTAAAATATTAACCTCTATGCAATTACAATTATATATATATATATATATGTGTGTGTATGTATATATAATATATCTTTAGTTTTATAAACACTTTATGTGTTTTTTCTTATGCTAATTATTGAAAATAATAATGTTTAAAAAAATATTTATTTTTTAATTTTTAAGACTCATACATTCACATTATAAAATGTATTATATTTAGTGTTATATTCCCCTTTTAACTAATCAGGTGATTAACTGATAAGATTAAATTGTGAATAAATTATTTAATTAAATTGAAATTGTTAGGATGAATCTATGAAATCGATACTTTAATTAGATTATTTCTTCCTCTATGATATTAGATTCTTATTTCTCCATTTATCTTTATTTGTCTTTATTTAATCATTTATCTTTAGTAGATACAAAACCAAACCTTGAATGCGATACTTATCCAGTATGTACTTATAAGATTGACGCTGGAGTACTCAATTATGATTAAATTACGATCTTCTTCAACATTGTAATACAGTTACATCACATACGTATAGATAGCTAATGAGAAGTCAAATAAGTGAATGTAATAAATAAATATTAGGTTGAGAAGTACAAGAAATGATATTTAAAAAATAAATTGTTATATTTTCCCAACTTTGGCAACTAAAATCAACATTTTTAATTATATATAACATTAATTGTATGTGCTATTATAAAAATAGTATTATACTCTAATATAATAATGTAATTAAGCTAAAATTTTCCCTAGTTAAAATAGTATTGGAAAATTTAGTAGATTTCTAAAATGAAATATTGTATGCATAGTGGCTTGTCAGGGCCATATTGATACAATATGGAGCATGAGCCGAAATAATAAAAATGTTTATTTATATAATACATTATCACTCCACATCTGTATGCTTCCCGTGCCTTTCAACACATCTTCTTCATTTGGCATCGACTTTAGTATTGGAGAATTCCAATGCCCGCTCTCATCTTCTATGGACTTTGTGTTTTGTGGGGGATTCCATCCCCAATTATCTGGGCTATTCCTTTCTTCACAATACTATATATTAAATAAAAATACAAGTACAAAAATGTTAAATAACTTTCAGAAATAACAACCCCTAAAATATAAATTCCATCATAACATATAATAGAAAATTCACAAACCTGTGAACATTCATGCTGATCAAAAGTCTGCTCGCTTCCTTGGCCTTTAAAAAACTGTGGAAGATAACTGGATAGCCAGTTTTGTGTTTTCTCTACTGCTTGCTCAGATGCTAATTGTGTTGCTCTCTCTGTCGCTGCCCGAGCTGCTCTCTCAGCTGACTCATATACATTTTGAAAAAATGCTTGTCTCTGAGACATGGTCCACGTATAGGTCATCACGGGATCAATAGGGCGATAGAAAGATTGTGTTGAAGATGTATGATCATAGAAGGCATCTCTTGATAGGTCATGCTCGTGGAAGGCATCTCTGGATGGGTCATGGTCGTGCAAGGTATTTATAAACGGAACTTGATCGTATGCAGCACGCTATGATGGAGCAGATGTTGGCATATGAGTTGCAATTGCACGATGTGGAGCATATTGTAGCAAAAATGAACCATCTTCAATGTTTTTCCAATATATTGTGTCCCTTTCTCGCCTATTAGGTGTCAACCTTGTGAACATCTGCATTTAATGAACAATAATTCAAGATAATAGTTAAGTTTTAGAAAAAACAGTTGATGATACTTTTCAACAAGATGTTTAATTAATTATACATGTCTTCTAAAATCATTAGGGTTCACATTTGCCAAGTTATAACCAAAACGTAAAATTCTCGGTATAGCTTTTCGGTCTATCACACCACCACAAGTCTCATCCAACTGTGGGACAGCATAATAAATTCATGCCTACATCAATCACAAGTAAATCCATTTGTTTTTATATCTATAAAAAATACATAAAATAATTAACTGGATGACATACCGTAAATGCTAATGTGAATCCATAGATGTGATATGCATGCCTTTTCGAAGCTCTCGGTGTGGTGTGTATTTTGGTTAAGAGAAGCCTTTGATAGGAGTAGCTACCCCACAGAAATGATTCTCATTCTTCTTTCTCGATCAACACCCAAATCCAATCATCAAGGGTGTGGGTTGGTTCAAACCCTAGCAACAAATATTACATGAACAAAATTTTGGCGACTTTCAGATAATCTTGGGAGTCGTCACCAAGCTGCTTATCAATGAAACTTTTCTTCAATTCATCTAGCGACATCTGATGTCGATTGAAAATCCTCTTATATAAGTAGGAGGATCTAATCATGTGCTCTTTATGTGGGTCAAAATTTGACCGCCCAAAATTTAAGCCACACACTAGAGCATATTCGAACCAACTAAATCTTAATTTTTTTCTTCCCTATTTTAAACCACAATTCGCTCTCATCGCCGACATCCTTCTTTACTATCTCACGTGTCATGAAATAGTATACCACCTTATTGCATCTCCCGGCCTTAATTGAAAGTCTTAGTAACTCGCTAAAAAATGAATTTTAAAAATGGCCATACACATCATATTTATCCAATATATCTTTAATACCATCGAAAATACTCACACAGTCGTGATTACTGATCGAGTAATTTGTATCTATCAATGCCATCCTTTTCCATTCTCATCCATCCTGTATGAAAAAAGTAAGACAATTCATTATATATTTGCTCCTAATCAAGTTACAAAATTAATAATTTAATTCAAAATATATTGGACATGTTTATATATGTTTAATGAATATAAATTTCCACAAATATATGTCTAATAAAGATCATTTTTATCATTATAAGAATTAAATGAGTGCATATTTTAGTTAAATTCTATAATATATATATATATATATATAATTTTCAAATACGTCATATAAATTTCTAAATTTCTAAATTTTAAATGAGTGCACATGGACAAGGAAATAGGGCAACGGGGATGAGGCTATGCCCGCATGCCCGTGCGCTCGCGGATGCCCAGCGCGCGCCCATCCCCGCCCGGTAGTGTCTGCCCGCACAGGAGGACGCCCGGCCGCCCGCACGCCCCGCTTGCATGCGCGCCTATGCGCACGCGCCCAGCACGCCCGCAGCGAACAGGCACCAAACGCGCATGCAGTGCACGCTGGCTCCAGTGTGCACTTAAGAACCTTTACCCAGATTTTTAATGTTTTTTTGCAGAAATCCAAATCTTTTGCAGAAATCAAAATATAAACAATGTACATGGTTTAAGGGTTAAAAATACCTCTAATGTCATTTGAGGGGCATTATGCCTAGGACCTTCTTCATAATCTTCTTCTCCACATGACATTTTCTTTTCCAAATCAAACTATAAAATCATACATTGTTCATAATGAAACAAAATCCACATAGTTATGCACCATAACTGTAAATTCAATTAAAAGTATGGTATCCCCACTAATTAAAAAAAACATGTCACAACCAAGCAAAGATGGGCGACGATTGGCGGCGGGCGATTGACGGCAGCGTCAGGCGACTGTTGTAGGCTCCACAAACATCGGCGATGGGTGCAGATTCAATGGTGTGGGTGGTGGTGGATGCAAAAGAAAGACAGAAACGGGAAAGAGGACGCAGATTTAGTTTTAAGAGAGAGAGTATTTTTGGGAAGAGAGAGAGAGTATTTTATTTTTTCTTTTAGCATTATTTTTTCAAATTAGTAAGGATATTATAGTAGATGTGGCTAAAAAATGATATTTAAATTTTAGTGGCTAAAAAAAAATTGTTGAAACCGTTTGGTTTATTAATATTTTGGATATAGTTTTTGTTTTGTCTTTCTTTGATTTATTATGCAGGAAAATTTAATAGATAGGTGCACATGTGATTTGACCAAGTCTTAAAAGATAAAGTCCAAGATATGGTTGTTCCTATATCTATGGGAAGTTAGTTACTTGCGGCTAAAGTTGAGGAGTGATGGAAGGAGTGGATTTCGTGCAAGATACATGAGTAGAGGCCAAGTAATTTGTTTTGTATAAATAGGAATCTGTTGTATAGAGTTAGACATGAATCTATAGTGATATACCAGATCTGTATTAAGAGATATTAGTTTTCTACAAGTGTTAGTTAAGACAACTTTAGTCACGACCTTCTGCGAAGGAAGAGATAAAGTGTCTTAAGTTTATTAAGAGTTTGCTTGTAGTGTTTTTGTAATTCATAAATTCATAGTGAATATTTTTCCCTGAGGCACTTCGCGAGATTATAGAAATATAATCTCGTGAAATTTTTCAATCCATTGTTCATTTCTATGTTCAAAGTTGCCTCAACTTTAGATACAACTTTGATCACAACTCTGTCAGAACCGAGAGTTCGGTTTCTTCAATTGGCATCAAGAGCTTACACTTGACACACTAAGTGGTGATCCCTGTTTTCGTAAGTTCAATGGATTGCACAAACTCGTTGTTCAACAAACCTCCTGTTCTCGATGGCATGAACTATTCCTTTTGGAAAGTTCGAATGAGAGCGTGCTTCAAATCATTTGATGCAAGAGCATGGAATATTATTCAAAAGGCATGGACACATCCTAAGACTGTAGATGTTGAAGGAGATACAATTCGTTCCCCTTCAGAAGAATGGACCAGGTCACAAAACGAAGATGCTACCTTCAATGTCAAGGCACTCAACGCAATTCAGTCTTCCTTGGACATTCAGATGTTCAAACTCATAAGAAATTATGAGTCGGCCAAGGAAGCATGGGATATTCTTCAGCAACATTGCGAAGGAGATGTTGGAATTAAAGAATCACGACATCGTATTCTCACCACAAAATTTGAGAACATGAAAATGGGGGAAGATGAAACTGTTGAAGAATACTGCAACAAATTGCTTGAGATTTCAAACGAGTGAACTGATCTTGGTGATCCAATCACCAACAAAAGGTTAGTTTCTAAAGCCTTGAGAACTCTAACACCTCGTTTTGATATGAAGGTTGTTGCTATTGACACGGCAACGACTACTGGATGTTTGGACTTCACAAAGCTGATGAATGACCTAAAGACCTATGAAATGGAAATGAATGAAAAGGGCGGGTCAAAGAAAAAGGGAATTACCCTAACAGCTGGGTCAACTTCAAAGTCAACTTCAGCTTATGACGAAGAAGAGGATGAAGATCTTGAAGAGATCAATGAAAAGAATCCGGACTATGCTCTTCTCACCAAAAGACTAAACACTCTCATCCGAGCTAACAGAGGAAAACAACAGAAGGGATGTGCTGAACAACGCAAGCCTCGTCATGACTCGTCTGGATCTTTGGTTATTTATGAAAAAATGAACTCGCCTGGAAAAAAACCCAAGATCATGAAGCGTGCTGCATCAGATCACTTTAGACTAAAGAAATTGAAAGATTTCTCCACTGTTCAATGCTATGAGTGCAAAGGCTATGGGCACTTTGCAAATGAATGTGCAAACACTTTTAGAAAACTTCGAAAGCCTGTCACATTCCTATCCCTTAGCGATAGTGAGCTGGACACCTCGGGGATATTTGTGGAAGAAATCTCAGATGATGCAAGCTACGAACACGCAGCCTTAACTGCAGTATGTGCCAGACTGGACAATTCAAAGCTTACAGAAGTTGAGATAACTTCTGACAGGTATCATGAGTCCTATTATGAAACTCTCTTCTGTTTTAATAATGTGATAACTACTGCAGATGAGGAAGAAGAAGTTACTGAGGAAGAAACTCTGGAGTTGCTAATAAAGTTGCAAGAACTCTACAAGGAGCTGTATGCTAAGTGGATCAAACAGTGTAAGGAACTTGAGTCACTCAATGAGGAATCCACTAGCCAGAAGGCATCTCTTGTAAAGTTGGAGGTAATGTTGACAAAGAAAGATGCAGAGATTGATGATATGAGCATTCAACTCAATCTTGCAAAGGAAACATTCAAAAAGTTCAACACGGGTACTTCCAAACTTGATGAAGTTCTTGCACACACTCAGGTAACTTCTCATGGCATAGGTTATGACAAAACTGTAAAAACTGCCTTTACTCAAATCATGTCCACCAATAGAAAACCTTTTGTGAAAGCCCAAGAAGCACATCCCATTTCATTAGTGAGTAAGAAGCGTAGAAGATTTGTTTGTCACTATTGTTTCCTCCCTAGGCACATAAAACCTTTCAGTCATAGGTTTCTGCAAGAACATAAAAAGGAGATTCATTTGAAGACACAAGCCTCAAAATCAGGCTTTTTAGTCAAAGGTGACAGAACCAAGAACTTGGTTTGGAAACCTAAAGTTGTCTCCAAAGACACCTGTAAAGTTGTCTTCACTGCATCAGTATCTGATGATTCGACAACTTGGTACTTTGACAGCGGGTGTTCTCGTCACATGACTGGATCTCAATGTTATCTGTCCAACTACCAAAAGATCAATGGCAGCGAAGTTACATTTAGAGGAGGAACAAACGGCAAGATTGTAGGACATGGTATCTTGAACAGTCCTGGTCTTCCAAAGCTGGCTAATGTATCACATGTTCAAGGCCTTACAGCAAACCTCATCAGTATCAACCAGCTCTGTGATGACAACTTCACTGTCATCTTTGATAAGCAAAGATGTATTGTGGTTGACACCGACGGTAAACATGTGATCTCTGGGGTAAGATCTTCTAATAATATTTATGAAACTAAAAGAAAATGCTGTTTGAGTGCACAGGTAAATGATGTACAACTTTGGCATCAAAAATTGGGTCATACAAATTTCCGCAACATGGAGAACCTGCAGAGACTCAATGTTGTTCTTGGAGTGCCAAAGTTGAACGTTTCAAATCCAAGCATGTGTGGAGAATGTCAAAAAAGAAAGCAAGTCAAAGCTTCGCACCCTATTGTGACAACTTCCGAGAGACTTTTTGCCACTCAAAGCTGCTTTGAATTGCTTCACATGGATCTTATGGGGCCAGCAGAGGTAGAAAGCCTTGGAGGTAAACGGTATTCATTTGTGATTGTCGATGACCTCTCCAGGTATGCTTGGGTAAAATTTCTAAGTAACAAAGGTGAAACCTATGATGCTTTCTTAGAATTATATGCATAAAAGAAGGCATTCATCATGAATATTCGGCTCCTAAAACACCCCAGCAAAATGGTGTGGCTGAAAGGAAGAATAGAACTCTGCAAGAGATGGCCACTGCCATGTTGCATTCTAAGATGATTTTGCCAGCCTATACACTCCTGAAGAAGATACTAACGATTTGATTGAGATACAGGGAAGGACAGTGAATACCATTGAGGTAGAAGGAAGAGTCAACCCTGAAGTTGAGCCCACTTCAAAGACAGTTGAGGATTCACTTACAGAAGGATCTAGATCGAACCCCCACTTAAATGATCCAGTGTTTTCAGAAGTAGTTCAGGGAAGCACTAGAAGAGACCCACCGAGCAAGATTCCCAAAGATCACCCAATTGATCAAGTCATTGGAGATGTTCACGAAGGGGTCAGAACTAGAGGTAAAACTCCTGTTAACTACAAGGAAATGGTAAGGATGGTATGCATGTCTTGTGTAATAAATGAAGTTGGTGTTGTTGTCTTCTTATCCATGATTGAACCCAAGAATGTAAATGAGGCATTAAAAGATGAGTTCTGGATAAGTGCCATGCAAGCCGAGCTACTTAAGTTTGTTAGAAACAAAGTCTGGACACTTGTGCCTAGACCTTCTGGGATAAACGTGATAGGAACTAAGTGGATATTTAAGAATAAAACTGATGAATTTGAAAATGTCATTAGAAATAAAGCCCGCCTAGTTGCCCAAGGCTACACTCAAGTAGAGGGGATTGACTATGATGAGACTTTTGCTCCTGTTGCACGAATAGAGTCCATCAGATTACTATTTGCCATTGCATGTTATCTTAATATTACTCTTCATCAAATGGATGTTAAGGCAGCGTTTTTGAATGGAGTACTAGAAGAGGAAGCCTACGTGGAACAACCCAAAGGTTTTGAAGACCCAACCAATCCAAATCATGTGTATAAATTACATAAAGCGTTGTACGGACTTAAACAAGCTCCAAGAGCTTGGTATAGTCGGTTAACCGAATTTTTGCTTGAGTTTAGATTTTCCAGGGGTCATGCTGATAGAACACTATTTCTCAAGAAAGAAAAAGACTTACTCATAATCGCTCAAATCTATGTCGATGATATAGTGTTTGGATCGACAAGTGAGAAAGCTTTGAAGGAATTTGTTGAAGCAATGTCCACGTCTTTTGAAATGAGTATGGTCGGTGAGCTTAGCAACTTTCTTGGACTTCAAGTCAAGCAAAAGGAAAATGGTGTTTTCATCTCACAAACAAAATATGCCAAGAATCTTGTAAAGAAGTTCAGCTTGGAGAATGCAAAACACATGAGAACTCCCATGAGTACGACTGAAAAGCTGTCGAAGGATGCAGTTGGACCTGAAGTTGATCCAACTTTATACAGATCTATGATCGGAAGTCTCCTCTATCTGACTGCTAGTCGGCCAGATATCATGTACAGTGTGTGTATATGTGCTCGATTTCAGTCCTGTCCTAAGAAGGAACACCTTAAGACGGTAAAGAGGATCATTCGGTATGTAGCCGGCACATGTAAATTGGGTCTATGGTTCACAAAGGACACAACTACAGATCTTGTTGGATACAGTGATGCCGATTGGGCTGGAGAGATAGATGATAGACGAAGTACAAGTGGAGGATGTTGCTATCTAGGAAACAACCTCATCTCTTGGCACAGCAAAAAAGCAAAACTGTATCTCATTGTCCACAGCCGAGTCCGAATATGTGGCCGCTGGGAGCTGTTCAACACAGTTGATATGGCTGAAGTCAATGTTGGATGATTATGGATTGGAAAGCAACCCCCTGGTGATGCTCTGTGACAATACAAGTGACATCAACCTTGCAAAGAACCCAGTTCATCATTCCAAATCCAAACACATTCACTTAAGGTATCATTTTATTAGGGATTTGGTCGAAAAGAAGCTGTTAAAGTTAGAGTATATTAGTACAGATAATCAACTAGCTGATATGTTTACAAAAGCCTTAAGCTATGAGAGATTCTCAATTTTGAGAAAATCTCTTAGCTTATGTTCTATATGAAAAGTTGAGTTGACCCAACTGTTGTCACACTTTTGGTATATCATGGTTAACTGTGAAGTTGAATAGATTCGAGGATGAAAAAGCCTGTATTAAGGTGAAACCATAATCGTTCTTATAAAACCATATAACTGGATCAAAGATCTTAGATAAATGGTATTTATAAGATTCTTTTGGTTATTCGTCTATTCATCATCTGTTTTTCTTCTTAAGAAGTTTCCTATGATGTATCAAAAGTAAGCTGATAGTATAAATCTCTTGACAATAGTTGGTTAATTATACATATATATAAAAATAAAAAAAAGGGAAAATTTTTGAAAGTCAGTTGAATGTATTTGGAAGTGTATCTTACTCTATCTTTAATATCTGTTTTGACTATATCTTTAATATGATTGATTCCTATTTTTAAGGAGGCGGGTATCTATTGATCTTATATATTTCTCCTTATGTTTGTGGCAAGTCGTATCTGATTATTATATAAGAGTCTCTCACTTCTTTCTTAGTCTCTTTCTTTCTCTCTTAGACTCTCCATTTTCTTTTTCGATTCACTATTCAAGAAAACCCTTTCATCTCCCCTAACCCTTCTCAAAATTCACCTAGCACATCTGCCATGGATTCCGACAAAATGCGCCAAATACAAGAGCTTTTAAGCGACCCTAAAGCTTCCGCTTACCTCCGTCACCTAGCCACCTTTCCGCCACAGCCGATTCTATCTCCGCCTCGGTCGATTATATCTAACCCTTTTCATTTTCTGACACCGGAATTTGCTCCGATTATCCGTCCGAAAGTCCTCTTATCTCCTTCCAGAGGTAATACTCCCATGGAGATTTCTCCTGAAATTGGAAGCTGTTCGGAAGTACAGTCCAAAGCTCTCTCTCTACCGGCTCCTTCACCAGTACAACCTTTCTCGATCTCACCGTCTTCCGAGCAGGCTATAATTCTAGCCCCCCGACTGAGTGATAATGTCAACCTTTGACACTCCAGCTCTCGACACTCAGGTCCTTGACACTCCAGTCCTCGCCGAAGAACAAATCGACCTGCTTTTTCCTTCCAACGAAGGGAATACATACGATGAAGATCCGATCGAAGTACCATTTTCTGAGGTCGACCAAGAAGCCCAGGTGGAGGTATCTGAAAAGTCTACTCCACCAAAAACTCCTCCCAAGAAGAAATCAACCAAATCAAAGAAGGCTCCTCTGACTAGACGGTCCAAGCGTCTTCACATGACCGGAAGCTCCTCAAGGAATCCGGTGGAGCCCATTGAAATCATCGGTGAAGCAGAAGAAGAGGAGGAGAGTGAGGCATTGTTGGAGAGTGATTCGGGCAAGCAGACACTTTCTGTACATGGGTCGGACTCCGAGGCAGACGAGGAAGTTGAAGAGATTGTTGCCTCAAAGAAGGGTAAGAGAAAGATGCCTTTCTCTTCTCCTTCGAAAGTTCGTGGGAAAGTTGTGAAGAAAGTCAAGCGCAGTATTGCTCCAGCTGAGGAGGAACCCTACTTAGAATCTGACTTAGAGGTATCAAAGGCTAACTCAATCTTGTTTTTATCTGATCTTGCTAAGCGTAATTGGGATTTCTTCAAGAATAGAGAAATATTGAATGATCGTGCGGTTGATTTAAAGGATTTTTCTGGATATAATTTGGTTGAGTTTTTGAAAAGGAGAAAAGTGTTGGGGAGTGTTACATATGCTAGGCCCTATGTTGCTGAATTAGTAAAGTATTTCTATGCTAATTTGACTCATGATTTTGGAAATCAATCCTCGAAGTAATATGGAAACGTCTTTATGCATGGGAAGGTGTTTACTGTTACTCCGGCTAGGATTAACAAGTTTTTGGGGATACCTAATGTTGTTGAAGCTGATGAGGATGTTGATGAGGAGTTGGAGGCTAAGATGGCCGATGTGTTGACCGGAGGCAAGTAGATTTATGGGTGGCTAACAAAAAGCCAAATAGGCTTGCTTCGGTTCTCACATCGCTGTTTTCAACCCTTCACAAAATTTCTGCGTCAAATTGGATTCCTACATCTAACTCAACAATGGTGCCATTCGAGCATGTTTGTTTGTTGTATAGGGTGTATATGGGGGAGAAGGTGAATTTAGGACAACATATTTTTAACTCGATTGCCGAGATTTCCATGACAAAGTCAAACAAAAAGTTGGTAGTCCCCTCTCTCATATACAACATGCTGTTGGACCAAGGGTTTAAGGCAAAGAAGAAAGATGTTTTATCCGCCAGACTTCCTCTCCAGACTGTCCAGAAAGCTTTCCTAGCCGACTCCAGGACCCGTGATCTTCCTTGGATTAATGCTGCTGAAAATGCTCTTCCATCTTCCGATTATCTTTGCTCTATTCCTGTGTTTGTTTTGCAGGAACAAATCAACTTCCTCACTGCGCAGATTCAAATCTTCGATAAATAAAGGCGCGTGTTCTAACATCTCCTTTCTTCCCAAAAAGGGGGAGAAGGCACAAGCCGGAGAGAACAACATGGAAGTGAGGATGATGAAGAGCAAGAGGCAGTAGAGGCAGTAGAGGGCTGAGTTGTTGAAGGAAGAACTGCAGTCTGTTGCAGTTATTGAAGTTGATGTTTATTAAACAGTGTGTCTCCATCTCCAACTATGTTTATATTTTTGTTTTAAACAACTATGTTTTTTATGTTTATATGTTTGCAGATCTGTCTGATGATATTTTCTGCTTTTCATTACTGATATTTTAGTTGTTTTGATAATATCTTATGTTTCTCTAAGTATGGTTGAATGAGTAGTGTTGGAGTCACTTTGTTTTGGGAAGTTTGCATGACAGGGGGAGCGATTGTGTTCTGTTTTAATGGTATTCATTTTTGTTCCAAGTATATGTTTAGGGGGAGTTCAATTATGTTGGATTTTGCTGAATGCTTGAAGTTGTTTTGGGAAGAAAGACAAAAAGGGGAAGATTATTGAAATCGTTTGGTTTATTAATATTTTGGATATAGTTTTTGTTTTGTCTTTCTTTGATTTATTATGCAGGAAAAATTAATAGATGGGTGCACATGTGATTTGACCAAGTCTTGAAGGATAAAGTCCAAGATATGGTTGTTCATATATCTATGGGAAGTTAGTTACTTGCGGCTAAAGTTGAGGAGTGATGGAAGGAGTGGATTTCGTGCAAGATACATGAGTAGAGGCCAAGTAATTTTTTTTTTATAAATAGGAATCTGTTGTATAGAGTTAGACATGAATCTATAGTGATATACTAGATCTGTATTGAGAGATATTAGTTTTCTACAAGTGTTAGTTAAGACAACTTTAGTTACGACCTTCTGCGAAGGAAGAGATAAAGTGTCTTAAGTTTATTAAGAGTTTGCTTGTAGTGTTTTTGTAATTCACAAATTCATAGTGAATATTTTTCCCTGAGGCACTTCGCGAGATTATAGAAATATACTCTCGTGAAATTTTTCAATCCATTGTTCATTTCTATATTCCGCTGCATGTTCAAAGTTGCCTCAACTTTAGATACAACTTTGATCACAACTCTGTCAGAACCGAGAGTTCGGTTTCTTCAAAAATTTAAACTTTGAGGTGGCTAAGAAGCCATATTGTCACTACAATTTTATGAGTATATATAAATGCATTTGACGTGAAGTAGTAGTTGTAAAATGGGTGGAGTAGTGCCTATTACTATTAATATATAATATTAATTAATGTGTATTACGTAATGTACCAAGAGAAATCAAAGAAAGTTTAACAACAGCATATTTAATTTCATATATTTTATTGACGAAAATCAAAACAAATTAAACAAACAAACTTTGAGTAGTACACAATTTTGAATCAATCGAAAAAATTATACACGCACTATATCTTACCAAACCAAGGCATTTTATGACATATATAGCTAATATTCAAGAACAATTCTGCAGGATTTTCAAATCAGATCTCTGATTCAATGAGCTCCTTGAATATCTCCATTTCTTCAGCAGGCAGCCTGACAGATATCACCAGGTTTCTGCTGTCCTTCCCTTGTGAAAGGAACACGACGAGGTTGTCGAGGAGCGAGGCGGGGGCAACCTGCTCCGCCGTGCCCCACCCAAAATCAGCTTCATAGAATGGAAGCCTACTCCACTTGGTGATCCATAATGTGTTTTCCTGCTCCAGGGGCTTTCTTGTCATTTCATGGAAGTCGATTGCTGATCTGATGTAGTCTTCTGTCACTGCTTTGATAGCATCACGAACTATCCCAACCGCGTGAGAGAAGGCCTGGCTCGTGATCTCTTGAGCTTTGGATCGAGCACACGACCACACAATGCCGTTGCCAAGGTAGCCCGGAGGTAGAGGTGGTTGGAGCTTGGGGCGGCCGTCGACTGCTGTGAGAATTTGGGTGGTCTTTTCTGGGTTAACTCTTGTGGCCTTGGTCCAGCAAATCCAGACTAGGGCAGATATTAGTTCGAAGCTCGTGGGAGCTCGTGAGTCGGGCTCCTCCTCATTGTTATTGTTGTTGTTGTTGTGCAGAGCTAGTTTTTTGAGTTGGGAAATCTTTGTTGGAGTGAAGCAGAATGAGTTGTTTAGTATGATTTTATGTTGTTTTTGGTTAAGTGAGGGAATGAGTGGACTCTTGGATTTTGAGTATTCTGGGTGAGAGCTATGGATTTGTGGAGATTGATTTGGAGAGAAGATTGATGTGTCTAGATTAGGAGAGGTTAGCATGGGCAAACCTTTGGCAACTTGGCTCCAATTCATCAACAAATCTGTAAAACCTCGGCCATCGATTAGAACGTGGTTGAATCCCACACCTAGGATTATACCTCCACACTTGAATGTAGTCACCTGGTAAAATTTAATTTAATAAAGTGTTAGCGATATAAAAATTCACCAACCTTTTGACTAAATTTGAATTTCTTCATTCATATGGACTATTAAAATTTTTAAAATATGTCAGTGAGAAAAGGGTAGATTTTTAAGTCCTAGCTGGAAATAGTAAATTATCCCTCTAAGAAAATAAATAGTAAATTAATCATCCAAAATATGATATGAATTTATAAAATTTTGTCTCCATGTAGGCAATTTCAATTAATTGGATCAAAATTAAAATCAATGAAGAAGTTGCAAACTTGCAATTGAAAAAATAAAAAATTAATGAATGAATGAGATTGTTGAATTTAAAAAATAATATTACAACTAATTAAAAACTCAATAAAATTGATGATTTTTGAAATAATTAACCTTTAAAATAAAATACAAGATTGAAACAAACCTGAATCGATAGGGGTGGTACATCTAAGATGGTCTGATAAGGGGTGTGGCTGGAATAGACAAACTTTTTGAGCTTGTCATCAATCATGGCAATATCTCCCACCGCCACCGCCATTTCCTCGTCGGAAAAAGCCTCAACAAACGGCACGCCACCGTCTCCTCCGCCGCAATCCACCAGCATCTTCCCATCCCAGCTGACATCTACCGCACCAACTAAGGGATAGTACACTTCCAACATTTGGCCTAAAGATTGCTTTAGGACTTTAGCAACATCAACATTGATGCTATTGCTGTTTTTCTTGAATGCAAATACAATCTCAATGGGGTAAGGAAATGTCTGATCCAGGTTTGACAGCTTGTACATCAATCCATTTGGAGTCGGATTTTTCCCGTTGGGGGAGACGAAAACGACGTCGGATTTCCTCAGAATTCCCTCTTCTGCTCCATTTGAGTATCCCATTTCCTGTCATGAATATGTGAACAGAATCATGCAAATTAATAAGGATGATTTTGATCACATGTGGAAAAGAATTGATGATCGATCATCTATGCCTGTATCTTTTTGCTTAGAACTGTTCATTGAATTTCTCCATTAAAAAGCTAATTAGAATTAGTTTTTACAGTGACTCAATGGGCTAGCTCGATCACAAGCTCGAGCTCAATAGTTACTCGAACAGTTCTAATAAGCTCGAGCTCAACTGGACTAATTTTGACTATGATCTAATCTGAATTAGGGTCAGGAGTATGTGTCGAGTGAGTATTGTTGAGCTCAAACGCTACAGCAACTCGATCGAACTTGAACTCGACTAGATCAACTTTGAATCAATTTTAAGTACTTTACATCGATCCCAAGTAACTCACGGAACTTGAATATATATATATCAAACGATGATATATTCAATGCAAATGCATGGTAGATGTTCCTGTGTTGATGTGAAATTAGCAGTGTGCGTGTGCATTTACGAAATGAAAATTAGAAAGAAAAACAAAAATAGTACCTGAGGCTGAAAATAGAGGTCTAACAGGATATTGTACTTGCTTCTTTCTATTTTAAGACTTTGTGTGTACGTAGTTTCTAAGTTTGGTGCATATTTATAGAGATTTCCTACTTGTTCTAGAGTTCACTATTTACCGCATAAATTTTCACGATTTGTGGACATGTGACCATTCCTTATTATATATAAAATGAAATCCTCAATCCCATTTTTCTATATCTCATTTGGTGTCCCATTTTAATTTTTATTCGATTTTCATCAATTTTTTTCTTCAATTTCAATTTGTTATGGTTTAGTTTAATTTTATAATTATTATTTAGGGTTTATTCCACCCAATTAGGGTTTATATTAATTTTTTAATATTTATTTCTTATTTTTTAGTTAATATAATTGATTATTATGATTGATTATTCCAAAAATATGGTATATAATTTTTTAAAATTTTAATATTTAACAATAAATGTTAATTGTGATTTGTAATACTATAATAAAATTTATTTTTGTAATAAATATTTTTAAAATATTAAATTTTATTGTGGGACACAATAGTGGGACATGAAAAATGGACTAGAGAATTTTATCCCATTATATATATATATATATATATATATATGTATATGTTAAGATCTTTCGATTCTCTTTTAATAATCCGAGTTTATAAAATTTTATTTAACTAATTAATCTTGTATGAGTCCTCTCGGGACACCTAAGTCATGGGATATGTGTAAAAGGGTAACGCCTCGAACCATCTAATTTATGGAATGGATTCGCCTCTTTATATGGTTTACAATTGTATATATAATTAACTCGAGATAAATTATAAAACAAATCATTGAAGGAGAGAAGAAGATGAGAAGACTCCTAATCAACAAAGAAAGAGTGTGGTACAGTAGCTTACAAAAGTGAGTATTGTTCTTCTAACAAGTACAACTTGCACATTTTTTTTATTTTATTTTTTTAGGAAACAACTTGCACAATTAATAATTCATGAATCATGACCGCTTGAGACCAAACAAAATTCAGGCGTCTAGATGAGACTGGTATATAATATGTATATATATATATTGGACTCTTTTATCTAATTTGATTGACAATATTAAATATATGACTTGACTGGGTGGCGGCATATCTCTGTTCAATGTTGGACACCACAGCAACAATAATTAATTGTGGCATATTAGTATCCTGTTGATAATATTTTTTATTAAGTTGAATTATTTTTCTCAAAATAATTTACATAATTATGAATTTAATTTTGCAGAAAATAAATCATTAAAATATTGTTGTAATCAGCCCTGTCGAGACATGGGTAGTGTGCTTTACCTGTGCGGTGCCCCCCATAATATGGGGCTCAAAATAAATTATTTAATGATAGTATGGAAAATAGGTCAAACTAAAACGTCTATGAAAACGGCGGCGAATATTTGAACTGCCCATCATAATTGCGAGCATAATTACAAATTTTACATTTAACTTAAAAAATGGATAATCAATTAAAATACTATTTTTGAACTTAAGCGCTCTTCAATATTTCGATTCAACCGACGATTTGTTCATTTTTTCAATTAAATTTGTCGTGTCTTGACTATTAATTTTTAAAAAATGACATCAAAGTGGCTTATTTTTACTCGCATCAACGTAACGGAAAAAAATATAAAAAATTAGTAATTTTTAAATTTAGTTGCACCGGTGTCTCTTTTCAAAAAATTGGCGGTTGGATTATGAAGAGTTTGAAGAGGCAAACTAGTTGACGGTTGAATTAACAGAGATCAATTCATCTTACATAAATTTAAGGATGGTGTATAACACCCTATTTAAAAGTTGATTTTTTAATCACTTATTTTTAAAATTCATGTTAAATTTTCAATTATGTCCGAAATCCATAATTTTTAAGAGAATAAACCATTTAAGAACTAAAGAACGTACGATGACTGATCTGGTCGACTTAGTTTTTATTTTATTTTATTTTTTTATCGAAGGGAGACTAATCTGGTCAATTATACTCGATTCAATTATTTATATTATTTTATGGGCACTTGTGCAGCGCACCCACACTTTTCATAGATATATAGTAAAAGTTCAATGTCAATATTGTACAAATTAAAGTTTAGTATTCATTTTATTATAAACAGTATAATTTAGTTTGACATTTTTTACGTGGGAATTCTAATATATACTATATAGTAGCTTTTTCCAACTTTATTGCAGACAAATGATCAGTACCTTTGATTCTGGCTATTACAAGTTTTATTTTCTGAATTATCCTGAAATTAACGAGTCGTACGTGGTCAATTTCTACGAAAATGTCTGAAATTTTTCAAGGAATCAAATCTATATTTTATCGAGATTATATTTCGTAGGTGATGATAAAGATGACTCAAATTCGACATTAGATCCTGTCTTTATTCTATATAGATTATTATTTGCAGTTGCTGCATATCACCTGTTTGATTATATGCCCGACTGAAATTGGTTAGGTATTCAGTACTAGATTCTCTTATCATAATTCATAGAGAATCAAGGTTTGACGAGCACAGAAAAATATTTTGAATATTACCATCTAAAGCTTCTTTTTTTTTGTTGAAGTTAACAAATCATGCAAATGGGTGTTCTGTTTTAAGGTACAATCTCATTGTGAAAAATCATGCTAGTTTTCTTTTCTAAAGGTTAGTTTTTTTTGTTTTTTTTTTTTTTTTTTTGAATTCATTTGAGTATAAATGCATTTGGCGTGCGTTAGTCTAATTGTGAAGTGGGGTAATTCGTAGCTGAAATATCTCGAGTGAAGGTTTATGGATGACACTGCACCCACAAATAGTAGGTGCAAATTTCTCCTCGTCTAAAAAAAAAAAAATGGCACCTAATCCTAATGTATGATGTAAGTTGTAACAATAGATGAGCTAGAGTGAAGTCAGAGAGCAATATGTATGAATTACATCTCGTACTATCTTGTCAAGAAAACCGAGCAGAACCAAAAGAAATTAATCAAGAAAGCAACATTATACTTGATATAATTTATTGATAAAAATCAAAATCAAAACAAACAAACCAACTTTGAGCAAGAACAGGATATATTAGAACCATGACATAGCTAATCAAGCTCAACTTTGCAAGCTAGAATTTACAATTAATTTAGTTCTGATTGAATGAGATCCTTGAATAACTCCATTTCTTCAGCAGGCAGCCTTACTGATATGACCAGGTTTCTTGTGATGTCCTTCCCTTGAGAAAGGGAGACGACGAGGTTGTCAACGAGGGAGGCGGGGGCAACCTGCTCTGCCGTTCCCCACCCAAAATCAGCTTCATAGAATGGAAGCCTACTCCACTTTGTGATCCACAGTGTGTTTTCCTGTTCCAGGGGCTTTCTTGTCACTTCATGAAAGTCGATTGCTGATCTGATGTAGTCTTCTGTCACTGCTTTGATGGCATCATGAACTATCCCCACCGCGTAAGAGAAGGGCTGGCTCGTGAGCTCTTCGGCTCTTGATCGAGCACACGACCACACAATGCCGTTGCCAAAGTAGCCCGGGGGCAGGGGTGGTTGGAGCTTGGGGCGGCCGTCGACTGCTGTGAGAATTTGGGTGGGCTTCTCTGGGCTAACTCTTGTGGCCTTGGTCCAGCAAATCCAGACTAGGGCAGATATCAGTTCGAAGTCCGTGGGAGCTCGTGAGACGGGGTTATTATTATTGTTATTGTCGTTGTTGTTGTGGAGAGCTAGTTTTTTGAGTTGGGAAAGCTTTGTTGGAGTGAAGCAGAATGAGTTGTTTAGCATGATTTTACGTTGATTTTGGGTAAGTGAGGGAATGAGTGGGCTCTTGGATTTTGAATATTCAGGGTGGGGGATTTGGATTATTTGTGGAGATTGATTTGGAGAGAAAATTGATTTGTCTAGATTAGGGCAAGTTGATATGGGTAAACCTTTGGCAAATTGGCTCCAATTCATCAAGAAATCTGAAAACCCTCGACCGTCGATTAGGACGTGGTTGAATCCCACTCCTAGGATTATGCCTCCACACTTGAATGTAGTCACCTGACGAATGTTTCAAGGTACGTGTATATTTATGACATCATTATATGTATTAATCAATTGATTAATAATTTTTTGGGTAAATTTCAAATCCTAACAATTTCGTTCATGAACTGTTAAAACTTTATAATGTTGATAATATTACTGATGCTGAGGCAAAAAAAACTTACGTCGCTACGGTATACAATAGATTAATACTTTTGCATCCTCAAAGATTAAAATTAAATAAATAAATTATGACCTATGATCTATTTTGCAATTTGGACACCACGTTCAAAATATTTCAAGAATATATAACATCACCTTTTGATTTATACCAATTTCAACTTCCCCCTTTGGGGGCGGGGGTGAAATTTGTCAAATAAATGACCATTGAAAAAATTTAATCTTTTTAAATAGTTAAAAAAATTGGGAAGGTTGAATTTTGCTATAAATCAAAAGTTGGCAGTACCATTAAAACCTTTTAAAGGTAGCATCAGAATTATAAAATAGGTCAAATATCGTGATTTGCTAATTTGGCAATTAACATGAAAAAAAATAACATAAATAAATAGGGCAATTATATATTGGAAATGGCAATAGAAAAAAAAAATTGTGTTAATGAGGAAAGATTCATATGTCGTGTAAATAATCATTAATTATCCAAAAATATGATATGATGAATCTCTAATCCAGATGTAAGCAATTTAATTTTAGTGTTGGATCAGAAATATCATCCAAGTTACAAATTAAAAAAAATAATAAGAATAAGAATAATGATCGAATGAGATTAATTATTAAAACTAATTCAGTATTATAAATGAAAATTTTCATGTTGCATTTAAAAATTTCGTGAATCTTGAAATATTTATATATATATATATATATATATATATATATATATATAAAGTGAATCTTGAAATAGTTAATTTTAAAATAAAACATGAAATTTGAAACAAACCTGACAGACAGAGGTGGTACATCTAAGATGGTGTGATAAGGGGTATGGTTGCAATAAACAAAGTTTTTCAACTTGTCATCAATCAAGGCAATATCTCCCACCGCCGCCGCCATTTCCTCATCGGAAAAAGCCTCAAGAAACGGCACGCCGCCGTCTCCTCCGCCGCAATCCACCAACATCCTCCCATCCCAGCTGACATCTACCCCGCCAACTAAGGGATAGTACATTTCCAACGCCTTGCCTAATGACTGCTTTAAAACTTGAGCAACATCAACATTAATAATGTTACTGCTGTTTTTCTTGAATGCAAACACAATCTCAATGGGATAAGGAAATGTCTGGTCCAAGTTAGACAGCATGTACAATCCCTTTGGAGGTGGATTTTTCCCGTTGGGAGAGACGAAAACGACGTCGGATTTCCCCAGAAATCCTTCTTCTGCTTCATTTGTGGATCCCATTTAATTTCCTGTCATCAATATGTGAAGAACAAAATCATGCAAATTAATAGCAGCATAAAATAATTAAGGATCTTGATCATATGCATGTGGAAAAGAATTAATAATATATTGCTGAGAGTTGCTACATTCAATTTCTCCATGCTTAAAGCTAAATTTACCAGGCTCACAAGTATGTCAAGTGAGTATATATAATTAATTGTTGAGCTCAAATTAACTCCACGGCAACTCGACTATCGAGGAATTCGACTAGATCACTTTGAATCAATTTTACGTACTTTACATCAATCCCGATTATATATATATATATATATATATATATATATATATATAATGATGTGAAATTAATCAAATTAGCAGTATGCATTAATGTGAATGTAATAAGCATTTACGAAATGAAAATTTGAAAGAACAAAAAAAAAAAGTACCTGAGGCTGGAAATAATAGGATTATGCTTGCTCCTTTCTATTTTAAGATTTTGCGCGATGTGTAGTTTCTAGTTTTGGTGCATATATATAGAGAGAGATTTCCCTACTTGTTCTAGAATTCATTATTAACGGGATAAAATCATCTAGTCCACATTTCATATCCCACTAATATGTCCCACTATCAAATTTAATATTTTAAAAATATTTATTATAAAAATAAATTTTATTATAGTACTATAACCAATCATAATAAACATTTATTGCTAAAAATTAAAATTTTAAAAAAATTATATACCCTAATTTTATAATAATCAACCCTATTAATCAATTATATTAACTGAAAAACTAAAATAATTATTAAAAAATAAATATAAACCCTAATTAGATGGAATGAACCCTAAATAATGATTATGAAATTAAATTAAACCATAATAAATTTAAATTGAAGAGAAAATTGAATGAAAATCGAATAAAAATGAAAATGGGACATTAAATGGGATAAAGGATTTCATTTCATTATTAAATTGCAGAAATTGTCACGAGTGGTACGGTGGACGTGTGATTGTCTCTTCTTTATTACTATATTTAATTAGGTTTTTCTCTTTTAATATAGAGTTATAATTGCCTTAAAAATCATGAACTTTGGATATAATTTCAAATATAACATGAACTTTAAAAGTAGGCAATTAAAACATAAACTTTTAATTTGGATGTTATTTAACATCACCAAATTTTTATAAATAAATAATAATATTAAAATAAAAATTTCATACTAATTTACAAAAAGTAAAAAAGTTCATCAACCTTGTGATTTTTTAAAATTATACTAATTCATGTTATCAATACAATAATAATTTGTAGATGAGAATCCTAATACTTTCTTTAATATATTAATGTTTTGTTAACCCATTTTGAGTTAATTTGCAATTGCACCTACACAATGTTGAGATCTACAATTAATGCAGAATTGGAGTAGATATAAAAAAAATAATTAGAAGAACAAAAAAAATAAAAAGAAAAAGAAAAGGCGGCGTACAGAAGACATAAAAAAAAAGAGCAAATATAAAATTAAAATTTTAAAAAAGATTAGTAGTAGACATAAGAAAATTATAAAAAAAAAAAAAAAAAAAAGAGTAGAGTAGAGTAGATTAGACGTAAAAGAAAAAAAAATCTACAATATCTTTTTTATACAACAGCGGCAGAAATATGGGAGAACAAGAAAAAAAACATATCCACATACAAAAGGATGAATTTATTGTTTTTTCAATAAATTAAAAAAAACTGATAATAAAAAAAATTAGTATTTTTTTCAATACATTTTTCATAAAATTAAATTTAGAATCTTGAATAACACTCAAATTAAAAGTTGATGTCTTAATTGTTTACGTTTAAAGTTCATATTTAATTTGTAATAATACATAAAGTTCATAATTTTTAAGACAATTAATCCTTTAATATAATATATTTAGGCCGAGTTTAATTATAAATTATTTTCAATAAATTAATCATGGGCAGCCAAGTGATATATCATATATATAATCTGTGTGGCCATGTGGGAGACGTCTGAACGGTCTACTTTGTGGGATGGATTCGCCTCTTTATATAGTTTACAAGCTCAATTTGTTGCCAAAAATAATACTCCTCCCTTTTTTTATGATTATTTTTTTATCCAGAATTGACATTTAATTTTTTGGATTATTATATTTATCCATCATATATCACATAAAATCTTATTCACTTATATTTTCTTAAAAAAACAACATATTCTATAAAATATAGACTTTTATATGAATGAAAAATAAACTATTATGGGTAAATTAGAATTTAGAGATCTACTGGTTTGTAGGGTTAAATTTGGGAGAGACGATATGAAAATATATAAAATAACAAATATTTTGACACAATATAAAAAAAGCTAAAATAACAATCATAAAGAAACGGTTGAAGTATATATATTGACTGTACGTGTGACATATATCTATGATAACGGGGATGATGTTAATATTTTATGAAGACAAAAACTTCGCTACACTAGTTGTATATAAAAGTGTTATATCAGACGCTTTGACCGGGTCAACCGCGTTGATCCGATTAACCCGTAAAAAGATAATAATGGTAATACGAGTGATACTTTTTAAGGATACAGGTAATGCTTTTTGAATTTTGAATGATATTTTTTAGTATTACGGTTGATACTAATTTTGACGTGTTTTTTTATGGCCGATATTTTTAAGGATTTCTTTTTTTTTACTCATACACTCGACCTGTGGTATTGAGGAGGTTCGAACCCGTGACCTTTGGCCTCCGAGCAACCTCACTCCACCACTAGGTCATCCCCACCTGGACAAGCCGACACTTTTAAGGATAAATGTGATACTTTTAGGCTTTTGAATGATACTTTTTAGTATTACGATTGATACTTATTTGAATGTTGATCAATCAACGCGCACTTTACTATGTTGACAGGTCAATGTGTTGACTGAGTCAACACACCTGATAGTGCACCTAGTACACACAAGTCCAACTCTTTTATGAATGTGTTAATTACCTTAAAAATGAAAGTTTATTTTTTTTAAGATAATTAACACTAAAAATTAAGCTACTATGGAAATTAAAGAGATTAGACGAATTGTTGGACGGTTCTTTAATGCTTTGCGAAACAAAATGGAATCTTATGAACAGTCACAATTATAATAGTGTCCTTAAATTAAACATACGGTACATAAGGGATAAAATTTATAATATACAATTAATACAATTATAACTAGTCTATGAAAATCAGAATCATACAATGTTATTATAGTATATTATTATAATATCTATACTATATTTTAAAATAAAGTAGTACACAATTTTTGAGAAAGAATTTTCGGGTCAAAAATGTTAAATCATAAAATAAAATAAAATTTGCGCTTTTCAATCGATTAGAATATTAATTTAAGCAAAACATAAAATATTACTTTTATGCAGTTTAATTCGAAAGTTTAAATAATCGCGCATGATATTGCACAATTTCTCTGATCAGGTTTCAAAGACTAAACTATATTGCTCAAAAATATGGTCATCTTATATACCGCCACGTAATGCTTGGGTGCTAAACTAGTTATTACAATTATAACTAATCTATATAATATAATATATTAACATTTATGACAAATTCAAAAGATCAAATACACTACCAATCAACTACATATTCAAATCAAATTAAGATTAAAAAACTCATTACGAACCCAAATTACAACAGCTCCTAAATAGTGCACACCTGTGAAAAGCGATAATTAACTCTTTTTTTCTCAAACTATATCAGGCAATCAATTTCGGATTGAATTGACATCTCTCTATCTATGATAAGTGTGGTTTTTGCACCATTTATTGAGGTTGAAATGACGAGTTTTGGTGAGTTAAATGTGTGCTTTAACCCAATTTGAGCTCTTAACCTCCCGGTTTGGATGTTTTATTTCTTGTTTGAGTTTTACAGGAACTTGAGGATCAATTACTTCAAACTTGAAGGATTTAAGACCATACATAGATAGAGAATCGAATAAGGAGCACACTGCAAGTTGAATTGGATCAATCGGCCAAGAAACGAGCGAGAACGAAGCAAAACCGTGGAAGCTACCGGAGACTCATGCCAAACGCGACCTCCTTGGGTCGAGTTTCGACTGAAGGCTGAAACGCGACCCTCAAACGCGACTCAGAGCCCGTGTTGCAGAGCCTTCAGAGAGTTGAAATCCTTTGGACGAAACGCGGGTGTCAAAGGCGAGTTACTGGGGTCGCGCCTCGGCCTTCAGTCAAAACGCGACCCCGAAACGCGACCCAAATGCCGTGTTGCAGAGCCTTCAGAGACCTGATTTTCTTTGTTCCAAACTCGACCCTCAAACGCGAGTTCCTGGGGTCAAGTTCCGCACAGACGGAAATTAAAAGTGACTTTTGGCATCCAATTATTGGTCTAGTCTTTTATATATCTTTTGGGGTTTTCAAAATACAGATCCATCTACCCTAGAACATGAAATACACTTAGAGAAACACCAAGATTGGGGATTTTCGAAGATCAAGAGGAAGGAGGAAGATTCAACCATCCATTGGAGCATCCAAGCCATAGGATTGAAGAAGAGTGTTCTACATTGGGTTTTATCACTTCTTCTCTCTTCTTAAACTTGTATTTAGAATGGGTTGTTGTTTTTTGTCTTGTAATCTTGATTTTATTGTGAATATGGTTGGCTAGAGCCTTAGGGCTCTAGAATGTGGTGAAGCAATGTGAATATTGATCTTGATTTGGGTTTTATATATATATTTTGCTTTGTCAAGATTTTAATCCATGCTAGTTCTTGAATGGTGTTGTTTGAAGTGGCATTCTTACTAGCATCAAATGTATGAATCACTTGCATCTAGTCAATCCCGTGATCATAGGTATGCTTGGATTAAATCTACTTATTTGTCTTCTTAGTCGAATGTCATTATATGGATGGAAATTTGACCCCTTAGAGCCTTTGGTAGGTGCAACCTTGGAATGCGTTAGAGATAGTCATCCTTGTCGCATTCGCAATTTAAGAGATATTCGAGAGATGCTCTTGCTATATTCGTGGTCTTCCTATCTATGAACTTTGCATATATATGTGTGTAATCCCTTGTTGTAGATCAATAGGAGCATTGTGGATCCATATCCTAGAGTCTTGCCCTTATTTATCATCTTCAAATATCTCTCTCTTGTTGGTATTGTCTATTTCATTTGCTATTTAGTTTGTTTATTGTTGTTGTTTGGTATTCACTTGTTTATTTCTTATGTTTTGATTTTGTTGTGACAATCAACCCTCATCCTAATCCATAGTCTAAATATTTCACTCGTCTATCGTCGTGGTACTTGTATTTTCAAGTTCTAATTCCTTTTCTCTGTGGATCAATCTCGTTTCATCCTGTCTACAATTATATGCTTGTATACTTGTAAGCATGACTCGAGTTTATAAATATTGAAACCATTGTGGAGAGTAAATCTACCCGCATCAATCTATATGAATTATTATGAGTTATGACCGTATAAATTTTACAATTTACGTGGCCATAATAGTTCATGTATTCAAATTTGCACTTTAAATAAATTTACATTTTTTGTTCTTTTTCAAAAATTGCTTATTTTTTCCAAATCAAAAAAACAGTATCCATTTTTCATAATTTTGCTAATTTGATAAATTTTCCAGCATGAAAATCCCACGTAATTGATAGTATTTTATGATGAATTTCTATTTTTTTACCGTATGAAAAAAATCATCTAATTATGAAATTTTAAAAAAACAATCATATACATAAGATTTACGAACCGAAAAATAATCAAAAATTAAATTTACAATTTTTAAAAAAAAGTAGATTATATATTTTTCAGAAATAGCTCAAAATATACGTATGGAAGTGCAACTTGCACTAAATTGTAACGAGCGAAAATGTGTGGGTGTACATTCTTTTTTATATTTTAATGTCTTACCTTTTAATAATTCAAGTGTGTATAATTTTTTATTCAATTGAATGTTCTAGATGATAGATCTTCCTTGTCGGTTGCAGTTTGTGGACTCTCTTTTTCTTTCCTTTTTTGGAATAAAAATAAACTTCTGACTATCTAAAAATACTATTTTTAACAATTGCCACAAAAGATTCATTGACAGATAAATATGGCGTGGATAATAATTTTTTTACTATTTATATTAGATTTGGTTTATACTTTCACCACTCAAGTTGGATTGTTTTCCGAATTATTTTACATATTTTGCATTTAACTTTTCCAGAAAAATAATAATAATAAAGTAGTAAACTATCGAAAATAAATTAAAATACGAACTGTCATTTTGGGGAAGTGTGTAGGTATCCCACATTAAATGAATATGGACGAAATAGATAAAATAAATTATATACGTATTGTATATTTATACATGGACCATTGAGATTGTTTTTGTATTATGGCTTTATTTTCTAAGGAAACTCATTATTTATTCTTTTATCATTTTTTTAGTCTTTTTTTTAGTTGGGGGAAAGTGTGATTTAACACCCCAGATTCACAGGAGTGGAATCCAGTAATAAAATATAGTATAATGGCCTTTGTTAGTTACTATTTGCCACTCGTTTTCATATTGTCAAAATGAATAACTCAAATTGTTAGAGAGTCTATTGAGCCCACTTATATATTCATCACAATTTCGTTCTCCCACTCATCCGAGATGTCACATTCTCTCCCCATTGGAGACACGGCGTCCTCGTCGTGCTCCTTCCTTTGTAGGATCGTCCTCCGGAGTCCGGTTTGAGCAAACCTAGACTAGCTCCACGGCCCGGTCGAGCACACCCGAGGTCGACTCTCATACATTTTGTAACACCCTAGGCCCAGGGATAGGGCCCAGCAACAAAACGACAACACAGCGGGCTCTGCTAGCAACTATTTGGCATCCGTCATTAGATTGTCAAAATGGTTAACTCAAATTTGCTAGAGAGTTCATTGAGCCTACTTATATATTCATCACATTATTGGAGACACAACGAGGAGTCCATTGAGCCTATATACATCACACTTTTGGAGACACGATATCCTCGTCAACTCGTCGTGCTCCTTCCTCTGTAGGACCGTCCCCCGGGTTCTGATTTAAGCACACATGGACTGGCTCCAGGGCCTGGTCGAGTGTACCTAAGGTCGGCTCTGATACCATTTGTAATGCCCCAGGCACACGGGGGTGGGGTCCAACAACAAAACAACGGCACAACGAGCTCCGTTAGCAACTACTTAGCATCTGTTTTCACATTGCCAAAATAGTTAACCCAAGTTATTAGGGCTGAGAATACATTGAGCCCACTTATATATTTATCACACTTTCATTTTCTCACTGATGTGGAACGTCACATGTGAACAGTGGGTTTCAAACTCAATACATATTTTTTTCTTACACAAGAACATCCACCCTTTGGAAGTTCCTAATATTGGACATTTTTAAGTCTTATTAATAGTATGTATTTCTTTTACATTTGGAAGTGTACTCTAACAATACTAATTTTTTATTTACATTTGTAGCGGTGTACATGAATATATAGACCTAAAATCATAAGGAGGATTCAAATACATCATAGCTTTTTAATCATATGATTGTCACTCCATAAATAGAGCACTCCTTGAGCAAATGAAATCCTCTATCCCACTTTTCTCTATCCCATTTGGTGTCCCATTTTATTTTTTATTCGATTTTCATCATTTTTTTCTTCAATTTCAATTTGTTATGCTTTAGTTTAATTTTATAATTATTATTTAGAATTTATTCCACCCAATTAGGGTTTATATTAATTTTTTAATATTTATTTCTTATTTTTTAGTTAATATAATTGATTATTATGATTGATTATTCCAAAAATATAGTATATAATTTTTTAAAATTTTAATTTTTAACAATAAATGTTGATTGTGATTTGTAATACTATAATAAAATTTATTTTTGTAATAAATATTTTTAAAATATTAAATTTTATTGTGGGACACAATAGTGGAACATGAAAAGTGGACTAGAGGACCTCTCTTGAGGGCAGTGCTAATGTCTTTTACTCTTTTATATACGTATTAAACTTACTTTCAAATCATTATTTTCTCATGCAGAAAATATCATAAAAATACATAATTTAGTTTTCTTAATATATAGTACTCCCATGTCCCCCAAAAAAGGTCTATGGCCTTTTTTTTGTTTTTTTGTTTATTCTAAAATTATTGTTAAATATTTTTTTCTAATACATCTCTATTACATTATTGAAATTAATAATTTTTATTTTGGCGAGTAAATGAGAGTAGTTGGATTGTGCGTCAACTTTACTTGTCCAAGAATGACTTTTTTTTATACACTTCTTTATGATTTTTGGGTAGGATTCCAATCAAATTTTTAGGGGTGGAAGAAGCTTAATATTTTCACAAACCAATTAACCCCTTAAAGGTATCTCATTGAGAAAGAGGTCAAATAAACTACCAATCAACTCTATAATCCAAATCAAATTAAGATTAAAAGAATTATTACGAACCCAGATTACCAAAGGTCAATAGCTCAGAAACTGTGAAATGAGAGGATTCAATATTAACAAACTCTCTTTTTCTTTTCTCGAATTGTTCAGTTACTCCATCTATTTCAGATTGAATTGACTTCTCGATCTATAATGAACTATTATAGCCACATAAATTGTAACGAGTGGAAATGTGTGATTCTACATTCTTTGCTATATTTTAATGTCTTACTTTTTAATAACTCAAGTGTATATAATTTTTTATTGAATTAAAGCTTCTAAGATGACAGATCTTCCTTGTCGTTTGCCTGCCGTTTGTCGAGTACTCTCTTTGTTCTTTCCCTTTTTGGGAAATAAAATAAACTGTTCACTATCCAAGAATACTATTTTTCATTTTTTTCCCAATTGTCACAAAAATTTATATACGTGACGATTAATATGGCGTAGATAATCATTTTTTTACTGATTTATGTTAGATTTGCTATATACCTTCACCACTCGAGTTGAATTATTTTCCAAGTTCATTTACGTTTTTTTGCATTTAACTTTTTTTAAAAACAACAATAAAAGAAGTGAAATATTACTAAATAAAATAAAATACGAATCCGCCCTGTCGGCAGGTGTGTATTCCCACATTAAATGAATATGGATGCAAAAAATTAAATGATATACTATACGTATATGGAATGGACCGTTGAAATGATTCGGCTTTATTTTATACGGGATCCTCATTAATTTTATTTTTTTTTATAATCTTTATTTTTAGTCACGGGTGAAGGAGGAGGAGATGGTTTCAAACCCATCACATTCACCGCAAAAAAAAAGATTTTTAGAGTCAATAAATATTATCACTTATAATATCTTTATACTTATATAAAAAGTGCGCATGATTTTTTACAAAATATAATTTGTCTATTATATTTATAATCTACACTTAATTTAAGGGTAAAAAAGTAATATAAGATATATATATATATATAATTATTTATAAATAATTATTTGTGAATATAACATATTATATTTATTTTAGTAGTTTGGGTATAATGAATTCTATTATATAAAATTATCTCAAATACTAACAAAATTATTTCTTTAGTTTAAAGGATAAAAAATATTTTGCTGAAGAAACATATATATTTTGTTATTTTAAGGAGAAAAATTAAAATATTAATCAAATTATCAAATTCTATTATGTGCCAAATAACTCAAATAATATAAGCCATTAAATTGACTTTGTTAATATAATTCTTCTCCTTATTATATATAATAGGACTCTAAATGTGTCAAATAACTCAAATAAAATAAGTAATTAATTGAGTTTGTTAATTTAATACGTCATAATTATAATACGACTGTAAAATTGTTTATATAAAGCATTGAATTTCATCTTGCTAACTGCGAGCAATAGTTCAAAAATATGTTCTCACTTTACAAAATTCATTGGCAATTGTCACGAAAATCAAATATTTGAGCAAGTTTCTATATGTTTTTTTAAACTATTTTCTCAATATAGCATATTCATTATTTTGATATTTTCACAATTATGAATATTCATAATGCATCGTCCACGTCAGGTTCATCTTCATGTAATTTTTAAATTTATTAAATTATTATTTTTATGAATTATCTTATATTGATTTTTTTAATTAATTATTAAATCTCTTACAACATTACAATGATTGTAATCACGTAGTTCTGAAGTTAGAATTTCAAAAAGTGGTGAACCTAAAAGAAGAAACAATAGACATATATTTAATCAAAATTTGTTCATCGTATTACATATATATATATTAAATTAAGAAACTATCTACCATTTGATTTACACGAAGCGGCATCATCTGTTGAAATAAATGTGATATTTTTATTTCTCCGATTTTCTTAATTTGATCTATCTTTTCTTGACTTTGTATGAACCTAAAAGAAGAAACAATAGATATATATTTAATCAAATTTTGTTCACCGTATATTTTATATATATATATATATATATAATTTAAAATTAAGAAATTACTTACTATTTGATTTACACGAAACGACATCATCTGTTGAAATATATGTGATAGTTTTATTTCTTTGATTTTCTTAACTTGATTTATCTTTTCTTGCCTTTGTATGATATTCAAATTAGAATATTTTATTTTCATTTGTAGATTTTTTCTTTGTCGATAGACATTGCAGTTGTATAAGAAAAAAGATGATCAATTTAATAATTAAAAAATTAATATAAGATAATTCATAAAAATAATATTTTAATAAATTTAAAAATTACATGAAGATGAACCTAGGTTTTTTTATATCATTTTCTCAACATAACAGATTCATTATTTTGATATTTTCACAATCATAAATATTCATCATGCATCGTCCACATCAAGTTCATCTTCAAGTAGTTTTTAAATTTATTAAAATATTATTTTTATGCATTCTCTTATATTGATTTTTTAATTATTAAATTGATTTTTTTTCTTGTACAACTGCAAATGTCTACCGAAAATGAAAAAATCTACAAATGAAAATAAAATATTCTAATTTAAATATCATACAAAGGCAAGAAAAAATAGATCAAGTTAAGAGAAATCGAAGAAATAAAAATGTTATATTTATTTCAACAGTTGATGTCTCTTCACGTAAATCAACTGGTAAGAAATTTCTTAATTTTAAAATATATATATATATATATGTGTGTGTGTGTGTGTGTGTGTGTGTGTGTGTGTGTGTGATGAACAAAATTTGATTAAGCATGTGTCTATTGTTTCTTCGTTTAGGTTCACCACTTTCTGGATTTTTAACTTCAAGATTACATGAATTAAAAAGAGTGTATGATTGCAATCATTATAGTACTGCAAAAATTGAGCATTAGTCTACTACGCACTTTATGTTGTGATAGTGGAAAAATCCTACTAATCACATCTTCTGAAATTCCTGATGAATTGTATGAATTGTTTACTTCTGAATCACAAGAGGCTATAGAGTTTTAAAGAAATATTCGCTCATACAATTGTATATTTTCATTTAATTCATTTGGTGTAACATTGGATAAAGAAATGATATCTGCAAGATGAAGAGTGTATTCTTTTCGAGCACAAGGAATGATTTATCATGATCTTCCAAGATTGATCCACAATGACTATTTTTTTTTTCAATCATATTTTTTTAGACGGGAACTGAGGTTGAGAACAGAATGCATAAATTGTAAAATTTAAATATATCAGAAGTCCTTATGCAAGATTTTTTTCGAAGTTTAAAAGAATATTCTTCAATGGATAATGTTCAACTTCATATCCCAAAAGATGTGAACTTAGATCAACGAATATACAATTCTCCAAATGCAAATCAACTTGCAGCTATATGGGTTGAAGAGAATAATGATAACATTATATTGGAGCAAGACATTGTAGTTCATGTTCATTCCAGTGAGAGACACATAATAAAACATTAATATGGATGTTATGACCAAGGATGAAAATATCGCGAAATATCGCGGATATATCGCGGATATTGACATTGCGATACGGATATTGGGGGGAATATCTTTTTTCCCGAGTATCGACGAGAAATCGCAATATATCGCAATATATCGCAAGATATCGCAATATATCGCGATTTTTTAAATATTTCTATAATATATTTTGATTTTTATTTAATACTATATATTTTTGTGATCTTTTTCAGGTCTTCAATGTAATTATTTGAGTTGCAATATTCTTTGCTTTTTAAAGACATTTACTTTGCAAAAAAATATAAGAGAAATAAGACCGGGAAATCAACGGATGTCTTAGAAAGAAAAGTAAGATGCACGTGCACGGACTTTATTTTTTCATTTTTTCAGTTAGAGGACATGATGGACAAATCACTAAAAATTTTCTCCCCATATATCACATGAAATTGAAATCTAAGATTGAATATAAATTATTTGCCAAATCTTGATTCTATGAATATGGGTGACACTGATCATAGTGATATGTCCCAAGATTCATAGGAGTTCACAAATTGGTTGGACTACTCAAAATATGTATCAACAAAATAATTGAGTCAGTGGACATTATCCAATTCATAGTGAAGTTGTTGGAAGAAATTAAGAAACATATCAAGTGCATCTGCATAATTATATCCATAATTATTCGAACGTAATAAGTTGGTACCAATATTGTTTAGAATAAGATGGCATTCCATCTACTATTTGAATCTCATAGATCCTCATTTTGGTATTAATTGTACTTTATAATATTTATTTAGTCATTTTATATTGTATTATGTATTATTTTGTCAAATGTATTATCTCAGACGGTATTTATATAATGTATTATTTATATATTTGCTTTCAAAATACAATTCTATCAAAAAAATTAGTGGAATATGTGCATAATAATATGTCATAATAGTTCCTAAAATTTCATGCTAAATTTCCAAGATTTTAATATGATTTCCGTCATTTTTTTCAATTTTCTGCGACATCGATATGCGATATCGATATATCCGTCGATATATCCGTAAAATTGAAGTTGCGATATATGTTGCGATAGCGATATTTTCATCCTTGGTTATGACCCATTATAATAACTACTTCTTTCTCCAAGAGGTGAAACATGTTGAAATCAAAATATTAAAAAGATTACTGCCACAATATAATCATATTTATATATTTAATTTAATTATTTGTTTAATTTTATACTTAAAAATGTGCTTCAGTTCTCAACATGGATCTTGATAATGATTTCTCCTATCAATAATTATTAGTACATACGATGTTATATTCATAAAAAAAGGTATGTATATATGTAAATTTTTTAAAATTATTTTCAAAATTATATGAATGAAAATATGTTTAAACAAGATAAAATAGCATATGTTAAAATTATTCTTCAAACAAAGCATATCGATACTGATATAACACTCGTAACCACTAACCATGGAGTGAAGGTACATCCATCATTAGTTTTTTTTTAAGAAGCATTCAACGATATTGAATACAAGATATGGCATGCTCTAATTTTCATAAAATAAAATAATAACAATAATAAAGAAGGAGCAACACTTTTATTAAAATATACAATATTTAACACTAATACAACGGAAGTTAAATAATAAATTTTTTTTAAAATCCATCATCACACGTCACCACGCACATCGTCCGAGCAAATAAACCTGAAAAATGTAATAGTTTTAGGGTGAGTACTATTGACTCAGTGATAAACGCACTTATCCAAGTTATACAATTATAGCAAATTATAATATGGGTAGCCCGCGGCTAATAATATATCGGGACATATGCAGCTCGTCAGCTAATAATAATAGTTGTAACCCATAGATTAATAATTGTGAACCTACATAAGAGCATAACAATGATAAATAATAATGTGCATCACATCATATTCTCCACCTTAATCTTGACTTGGAACTTGACTTTGAAAAATAATACGGGTTGGTTAAGTCCACACGCTGCTAAATAATATAAATACTTAATTAATAATAAATTATAATATTGTATAAAATAAATAAATGGAAAGAAAGTAAAATGCATGGATGATTTATTTCACCTAAGTAACTATCTCAGCCCACTCTAAAAATAAACATAAGCCCAACTCTCAACCATTCATTCGGCCCAAACTAAAAACTATATAAAAATCAACTTAATATCTTCTCTTCTCTCTCTCTCTCTCTCTCTCTAATAAGATATAGCAGCCTCCAATTCCCTGACTCTTTTTTCGCCAGCCACACCACCCCAGCGTCACCTGCTCCGCCGTGAAGACGCCTGAACAACAGCTGCATACGCTCAAGTACGTCGACACAGACTATCGTAACACAACTCCATCGACTCACATCTCTGCTGCTCCCTCACCTTTTACACACATCCCCCCAATAAAATGCCAAAATATAAAACCCAAATATGCATATCGAAAATAAATGAATGCTAATCATTTTCTTGGAATGCTTTAGAAGATGATTTTGGTGTGTTTAAAATAATGAACGTGATGCTCATTTTATATTGTTAGAAATGGAGATGAAAAGCTTCTGATTAAATGATATGGATTAAATGTGAAGATAATTGAGATGGTGGGGGGATGAATTTAAGTGATGAAATGAATGTGATAATGAAGAAGCCATTTCTCTCTTCTGTTGTTGCAACCTCATGAGGAAGACAAACCATTTGGGCTAGGATCATAGGCTATAAATGAATTAATTACTTGGGTTCAAATCAAAGACAAATATTATATTTTCACCTTTAAGCTTCATAATTAAAATGTTTGGTTTAAAAGATTAATAATAATAATAATAATAATAATAATAATAATAATAATAATAATAATAATATAGACGCGGCTTATTGAAACATAACAAAATAATATAACATGCATTATAAAAATTATTTTTGGAAATAAACAATTGTTATAAAAATTCCGGGTCGCTACGAGATCAAACATAAATTTGTGGAGTTTAAAAATATAGAAACAAAATTCAACCAAACACAAGAATTTGGTAAAATTCTAATACCTAATCTTCTTCTCTATATTACTACATTCAATTAATTATATTTCAAATATGCTATTGTTTTTATATGATACAATTAATGTGAAGTTCTTGACATATATTGCTCATATATATGTGGAGTTTCTGTGAAGGTTGAAGAAAGTAAATTGTTTGTACCTAAAAATGGAACTTTTAAAGATTTGAGAGACATAGCTATTATGAACAAAGAGTAAGACATTTATCATTATAATTAAATTCATTTTCACTAAGACATTTATCATTATAATTAAATTCATTTTCACATTTATTATAGTTAGTGCAATCCAAAAGAAACAATTGACATTAGTTGAAGAACCAAAGTCAAATCAATGTGAAGAAAAGAATAAAGGAATCAAAAAGACCAAGCAAGCTGCAAACGGATGAAAAAAAATCGATAACAGAATTGCAGTTTACTAAAATGTAAGGAAAAAGAAAAAGAAAACTTACAAAAAAAGCTTCAAGAATACATTGATATAACAAACGACGACGGTCAGACATTGGACAAATTTATCTTTGAAACCAAAAAGAAGAAAAACAAAGCTTCTCCGCTCATCAAGATCAAACAAGAAAAAACAATATCAATATAGACTCTCATTTAAAATCATTCAAACATATTAACAATGTCATCATTTATTTCAAATTCTACTCTTTTCATCAATAATATTTATTTATGAATTATAAGTTGTAGTTGTTATCTCTATAACATCATTTGTCTCTTTTCTATCATTTAAAAATTTCATTATTCGTCAATTAATCTTATTATAGTTAGAACTATCTAGAATATTTAACGTTTAAAAATTATAAAACTTATATTAATTTATCTAAAAAAAGACAAAACATGTGCAACACACGTATCATCTGCTAGTATACTTAAGTAACGACATGTTGTCTCTAATCACCATATGTCATCTCTAATGACATTTTTGTAACGACATTGTTGTCATTTAAAAAATATTTTTTGCGACTACATCATGTCGTCTCAAATAGAGACTTCCTAGTAGTTCGTCTCAAATAAATTAAAAATTATTGAAGTGACAATAATGTCATCACAAAAATGTTATTAAAAATGACATGTAGTTACTTAACTATTTTATAAGTGATAACATTTATCGTATCCTTAAGTAATGACATGTTGTCTCTAATCACCATATGTCATCTCTAATGACATTTTTGTAACGACATTGTTGTCATTTAAAAAATATTTTTTGTGACTACATCATGTCGTCTCAAATAGAGACTTCCTAGTAGTTCGTCTCAAATAAATTAAAAATTATTGAAGTGACAATAATGTCATCACAAAAATGTTATTAGAAATGACATGTAGTTACTTAACTATTTTATAAGTGATAACATTTATCGTATCTAATAATATATACTGTCTCTAAAAACTATTTTTTTAATGATTTTTATTTTACCCAAGAATCTATGCCGCTTGAACATTTTTATAGTCTTATTAATAGTATGTATTTCTTTTACATTTTTGGCTGGTTACTCTAGCAATATTAATGTTATATATCTAACTCTACATCCATTATTTTTAGGTGTACGTACAAAGGTACATGGACCAACTGAAATAAAATTGTTGGTATAATTCGAACACTACATGACTTTTCAAACAAAAGATTGTGACTTTATCAATTAGAGCACTATGGAGGCAATGCTAATGTCGTTTATATAAATATTAAACTTACTTTCAAATTTCCCTTTAAAAAAAAGACTTACTTCAAATCATTATTTTCTCATACACATAAGAATACATAAATTTTCATATATTTTAATATGTACTCTCATGTCCCCTAAAAATATTCTATAATTCTGTTGTGTTTGTTTTAAAATTATTTTTAATTTTTTTTCTAATATATCTCTATACAACATTCTTGAAATCAACAATTTTTATTGTGTCAACTTTACTTATCCAAGTACATTAAATTTATTGAGTATGATTTGTTATAAAAAAATGGTACATGTATTAATATAAAATTGTAGGTACAAAATTGTATATAAAAAAAGTCAGTTGATTTTCAAGAATATTTCAGGCAAAAAAAAAAAACTTGTGTGTCGTGGAATGGTTGTCTAGCATGCCCAAAACTCATATGGTGAGTCTGGTTCGAATAATCTTACTACCCCTATAATTCTTCTTCAATTTCCCCCTTTTTATGTTTTACCGGTTTAGAAAAACTAACACCTTAAATGTCTTGATAAATACATTATTTTTCCTTTTTTTATGTTTTACATGTTTAGAAAAACTAACATCCCAGATGCCCAAAGAATATTCAATTTTTCCTGTGTTTATATTTCACGCGTTTAGAACAACTAACACCCTAAATGCCTAGAGAAAGACATTAGGAGCAAATCTCATTAAAATCTAATAGAGTAAAACCCTAATGGGGAAAACCTCTAATTAAGAAAAAGGATACCCACACTTTCAAATGAATTGTATAAATATCAAAGAAAACAAAAAAGGAGACCAACGTAACCTTAGAAATTTTGAATATCACAATATGATGGGGGATTGGGACCTCGTTAAAACCAATATGGAAAATTCATTGCGAAAAAAATCATATTGGAAAAAGAGTACCCCTCTAAGAAACACGAAAATAATCGGTACCAAAAAAATCAGAATGTAAAACAGAATTAATCAATACAAGGTAAAGGAAAAAGCCAGAAGCCCGAGGGCATGGACTAAGAAGCCATCTGATCAGCCGTCTGGTTCCCCTCTCTGAAGATATGCGAGACGATAAATGAATTCTAGCTAAAAAATCCAAAATACGATACCAGGGAACCTTAAGAATCCATGGAACCGTAGAATTGCGAGAAAAAAGAAGAGACGTAATCACATACATGGAGTCCACTTCCAGCCAAATAAAGTCCAGGGACAACTTTGCCGCCTTCTCAAGACTAGTCAAGAGTCAAGAGCAAATATCACCGCCAACAACTCTGATTGAAACGAGAAATATAATTAAGTAGTGGAGTAGTATAAGCTTAAAATCAAATTAAAGTGTCTCAAGTTCAAATCCCAACAATACAGCTAGTTGGGTGTTCGTCTGCCACACTTAGGGGGTATATGGATTAGGATTTCATTGGATTTTAAATGACTTTTAAAATTCGGGTGTATTCAATCCAGACTTTTAAAAGTCCGTCCTTTAAAATCCTGGTGTATTCAATCCAGTCTTTTAAAAGTCCTTTAAAATCCTGGTGTATTCAATCCAGACTTTTAAAAGTCTTTTAAAATCTGGATGTATTCAAAAATACATGGACTTTAAAAAGTCATTGACTTCATTAGATTTCACCAGGAAATGACGTGAAAATTACAAAGGATGAAATCTGACCCCTGGACACGAGATTTCGATGGATTTGGAAAACTCGGCGAGTGTTGTGTCCCAACGGCCGGTGAGGAGTTGAAAGCAGGCACCCCAGCCGTCACCCGACCCCAGCGGCCGTTGGCTTTGCTGATGATGGCACTCCAACGGCCGCTGGGTGCCAGCGGTAGCTTGGAGCAAGGCCGCTGGCTTCCAGCGGTCGCTGGGTTCTATTTTTTCCCCGGCCCACCGATCGTTGTGTTCCATCGAGCGCTGGAAAAAATGATTTCAAATCCGTTGAAATCATCCAAAATCGATTCGAAATCCATACATAAAAATCCATGGACATTTTAAAGTCCAACAAAATCCATCAAAATCATAATTGAATACACCCCCTTAGTTTTCCAAAGAAATAACAAACCAATAAAACAGAACAAAACAAGAGTTGGATAATGGTCATGTATACATGTATTATTCTTGTGATTTTTTAATTTATTTATTGTTATATGTATAGTTGGGCTATGAAATGCATCAAATTCAAGTCGCAACCCGATACAAATCTCAGCCAATAATTTTTTGTGAGATAAATCTTTATAAAATGATATTTACCGGTAAAAATAAAAAATAATTATTCTATATTTATTTACATTATGTATAATATATATACGGTATATTTACATTACACAAATTTTGTTATAAACAGATAATCAAACCTATGAAATGATTAAAGCTCAAACAAATATGAGTGAATGACTTGTTTATTTAAGCTGAATAACCTCAGCAATATATAGACGTACAAAGCCTAACGGAACTAGCGAGATATTAGCATAGCTAACATATCTCAACAAATGTAACAATAAAATAACAACTCCTAATACTGAGGGATAGACTTCAACGGAAAGGAAAACAATAAATCATAAAAACAAGGAGATTTATTCTAACAGAAAAACATAAAATCCTAAGACGCACTTCTCAACATTCCCTCTCTTAAACTAACTGCTATACCCACAATTAGTTTACTTAGACACTACACACATTCCCAGCATATCTCGAAGCCTCACAAATGTCTCCAGCTTTAGAGGTTTACATAATGGGGGTTTTCGAGAGCTTGATAGTTGAGCTGTTATCACACAACATAGTAGTACAACCATCTTGTGCATGAGACAACATTTCCAAAATTCTTCTCATCCATACTGCTTGACAAGCACAAGTTGTTGCTGCTACAAACTCGGCCTCCGTTGTTGAGAGTGTAACAATGGGCTGTTTTTTTGAAGACCAAGAAACTGCTCCTCCACTTAGCATAAAGACGTAGCCAGATGTACTTTTCCTGTCTTCTAAGTCTCTTGCATAATCACTGTCAGCAAATGCAACCAACTTTCTGTTCCTATTTTTTTTGTAAAATATTCCATAATCTATGGTACCCTTCAAGTATCGCAATGCTCTCTTTGCAGCCTGCAAGTGAAGTTCTGTTGGTTTGGCCATATACCTGCTCATGAGACTCACAACAAACATCATATCAGGTCTTGTAGCAGTGATGTACATAAGACTGCCCACTATTTGCTTATAGTAGGTATCATCAACTGTAACACCTTCTTCATCCTTCTCCATTTTGAAACCAAGATCAATAGGATTCTTCACAGGATTACTTTCATCCATTCCAAAGCGTTTCAACACCTCCTGGGCATATTTTCTTTGACAGACGTAGATGCCTTCTTCATTTTGTAACACTTTAATACCCAAAAAAAATCTCATCTTTCCAAGATCAGTCATATCGAATTCCTTCATCATCGACTCCTTAAATTCTAACATCATTTTCTTATCATCGCCGGTAAAGATTAAATCATCAACATAGATGCTAACAATTAAAATTTTACCTTCATTGTTCTGCTTGATGAATAAGGTTTGTTCGCTGATACATTTCTGAAATCCTTCATGAGCAAAATGAGCTTCAATATGACTAAACCAGGCTCGGGGAGCTTGTTTTAGTCTATATAAAGCCTTGTGCAGCTGGTAAACTTTGTGCTCACTCCCCTTTTGTTCATATCCTTTTGGTTGTTCCACAAACACCTCCTCATTTAAAATTCCATGAAGAAATGCAGATTTCACATCGAGTTAATAAATAGACCAACTTTTTTGTGCAGCTAATGCAATGATCATGCGAACAGTTTCCATTCTTGCAACTGGAGCGAAAACCTCTGTGTAGTCCACACCATGTTCTTGAGAATAACCCTTTGCAACTAATCGGGCCTTATACTTATCCACCTCACCAAACTCATTAAGTTTGGTCTTATATATCCATTTCACTCCAATTTTCTTAGCTCCAGCTGGTAGTTCGATCAAGCTCCAAGTCGAATTTTTTTCGATTCATCTTATTTCAGCATCCATGGCTTGCCTCCATTTTGAATTCTTTACAGCTTCTTCATAACTTCGTGGATCAGTCGGGGTATCAACAGATAGTGTAAGGGCCATATTCAGTTCATTTTCTTCATCGGATAATCCTTCTCTAGAAACATAATCATCCATCCAAGCAGGAGCACGTGTCTGTCTTTTCTCAATCACACCCTCTTCACTTATATCTGAAGCATTTTCTGTGCCTTCAATTATATTCTCCGCTTCTCCACTATCATCTTCTTCTCCTGTTGCTTTACCTTCTTCTTCACCCCATTCCAAGTTCATTAGTATCTGTTCCTTGTAACTTGAATCCCAATCCCATTGTTTATCTTCTTCAAAGATGACATCCCTGCTAATTACGACCCTCTTTGCAATAGGATTGTAAAGTCTGTAACCTTTGGATTCTGTACTGACCCCTAGTAGCACACAACAGATACTTTTATTTTCTAGCTTTGTCCTTATTGCATCAGGTACATGGACATGTGCCACACATCCAAATACTCTAAAGTGTTCAACGGAAGGCTTTATTCCACTCCACACTTCTTCTGGAGTTATGTCTTTAACTGTAAGTGTAGGGCACCTGTTCAACACATATATAGTCCAGTTTATTGCCTCAGGCCAAAAGGTTTTGGGAACCTTTTTTTCTGAAAGCATGGACCTCACCAGATTCATTACAGTCCTATTCTTCTTCTCTGCTACTCCATTGTGTTGATGAGTATATACTGTGGTGAGTTGTCGCTTGATTCCATTCACCTTACAAAACTCATCAAATTCTCCAGAGTTGAACTCTTCCCCTCTATTAGTTCTTAAGCACTTAATAGACTGTCCAGTCTCATTTTCAACAAGCTTCTTAAAATACATGAAAGACTGGAGAGCTTCTGATTTTTCAGTCAAAAAATATACCCATGCTTTTCTACTAAAGTCATCAATAAAGCATAAGGAATACCTTTTCTTGCTGTTTGAAATCGGTGTAATAGGCTCGCAAATGTCTGCATGGATAAGTTGTAGCCTTTGAGATGCTCTCCACTTACTTGCCTTTGGGATGGGATCTCTATGTTGCTTTCCAACTAAGCATGCAGTGCATAATGTAGTTGGCGCATGAAGTCTCGGCAAGCCTCGTACCATTTGTTTTTGCTGTAAGGTTCTTAGTCCTGTGTGACTAAGATGACCATACCTACAATGCCACAAATGCGACTGATCTTGTGCGGGAACATGGAAACAAGAACCTTCTTTAATTTGAGCCTTTGCAGCAAGTGAGAACATCCTATTAGTGGTCATCGTGGTTTGAATAATCAAACCTCTCTCGAAATGGTAGATCTTGCACATCCCTGACTTAATGAAGATCGCGAGACCTTTTTTCTTGCATTTGCCCAATACTGAGAAGATTATTCTTTAATTCATGCACATAAAATACATCTTTAATGGCGAGGTGAAAATCATCCAAGTTCAGTTTCACCTTTCCCTTCCCTAGCACTGCCATCTTTGTGTTATTTCCAAGTTTCACTAGTTATCTAAACTCTTCATCGAGTTCAGAAAACATAGTCTTGTCTCCACACATGTGATTTGAGCAGCCAGAATCTAAGAACCATACATCTTCATTCTTAGTTTCATTCAACTCCACATGAGACATCAACAACATCTCATCTTCTTGATTTGATTCAGTATAGTTGACCTCCTGTTCAATGGTAGGACATTCATACTGGAAGTGCCCAAGTTTATGACACTTGTAAGACTCCACAGTAGTTTTGTCAAAGGTTTGACGTCCTCTACCTCTTCCTCTTCCTCTGGGACTGCTTCTACCTCGACCTCTGTTTCCAGATCTATCATCGTATGTCACTTTTAGAGCTTGTTCGTCCCCAGAGCGTCTCTGGAATTTTTGTTCATGTACAAGCAATGAGCTTTGCAACTCATCGATCGACATCGTATCAATATCCTTAGACTCTTCGATAGAACAGACTATGTAATTAAATCTGTCTGTCAAAGATCTAAGAATCTTTTCCACAACTGTTACATCATGCATCTGCTCTCCGTAAATTCGCATCTTATTGGCAATAGTCATGACTTTAGCAAAGTACTCAGTGATAGTCTCACCCGTTTTCATTTCAAGAATTTCAAACTCCTTTCTCAGAGCTTGAAGAGTTGAACGCTTCACTCTTGCATTCCCCTCATATTTTCTCTTCATCGAATCCCAAATTTGCTTCGATGTGTTTTTCTCCAGGATAGTCTCCAGAATTGTCCTGTCAATTGCCTGAAATAAGTAATTCTTCACTTTCAGATCTTTAAGCTTGAATTCATCAAGTTTCTTCCGCTCTGTATCAGTTAGAACTGCTCCTATCTTTGGCTCTGCATAACCTGTCTCCACCATGTTCCAATATTCCTTGGATCTCAAGAAATTTTCCATAAGCATGCTCCAATGATCATAGTGACCATCGAAACGTGGTATGGCTGGTTGGATAAAATTTCCGTTGCCGTCACTCGACATCGTGTTTCCTTGCACTCTCATGTTTACAAGTCACTCAAGAGACCGCGGCTCTCTTTTGTTCAGGCCCAGTGAGGGCTCTGATGCCAGATTGTTATGAACAGATAATCAAACCTATGAAATGATTAAAGAAAAACATAAAATCCTAAGACGCACTTCTCAACAAATTTTTGGTTGATATATAATTTAACCATATATCCTATATATGCTTGAGTATTTTCATTTGTTCAGTTTAGCAATTAATTGAATTTTATTTTAATATACTACATTATATTTTATGAAATTAAAATTCATGCATTGCACGTGGGAAACACTAGTATGAGCTATACTGAATAATGTGACTATGATAAAAAATAAATAAATTATATTCAATTCAGTGCGATTCAATTAATTGTTTTTTTTTTTGGAAAATAAAAGGGTTTTAAATCGATTGATTATTTAAAATGAAGTCTTAAGATTACAAATATAACGAGATAAATACAAGGTGTATACTATGTCAATGGATAGTGCTTATAATAATTGTTGATGTCTAAAATTGGCCTTTATTTTTCTTTTATGCGATAAAAAAAAAGACATTTATTTCGCTCTGAAATAAATAAAATTTATGAAGTTCAAAATTTGTCCCAATTCTAAAAGTTGGCCCAAAACATTGGATATTTCACTTGGACTTGGACGGATCCAATTATTTAATCTGGGCCTTATTTATTTTCAGTTCTTTGTGACTTTGATATTTTGAGAAAATAACTCGTATTTGGGCCAAGGTCTACTGAATCGTTTCTATATTAACCATCCTTCCTTTTGTATATAAACATTATTATTTACAAATAAATAAACACTCATTAGTCCCCTTCAGGATAGTCTAGTAGTGGAACGGTGTTATCTTGAGGCCAAATATCTCAAGTTCGGATGGTCTAGTAGTGGAGTGGTATTATCTTGAGGTCAAATATCTCAAGTTCGAATCCCACCACCAACACCACTAGGTATGAGCCTATTACACCTTACACAAGGCTATTACTCCCACCACCAACACCACTAGGTGTGAGCCTGTCACGCCTTATACAGGGGTAAAGTTTATCCAGTGCACAACTCGATAGCGGCTGCAGATTACCCTTAATAAATTTTTTTTTTACCCAATGCACACCTTGATAGCGGCTGCGGGTTACCCTTGACAAAAAAAAAAAGTCATTAGTTATAAATGTTGATTCCAACTGAAGCATTCTGAGTATTATCTTTTCTTTTATACTTTTGCCTTTTCTCTAGTTCAATATTAGGTTATATTATTATTTTACGTATCGAGAAGATTGTCATGCAAATTGATATTTAATACTTAGATTTGAGAAAAAGAAGGTTAAGTTAACAATTTAACAAAAAATAGCTAAAATTTTTAAAAAAAATGTATTTACTTTATTTCTACTCATGATGTGCGATATAAGTTGGATATAATTTAAAAATCAATTCAAACCCAAGATTGATGAATAAACCAATTAAAATATCATCAATAAATTCAAATTCTTAAAACTCTAATCGAACCGATATGATCCGTCATTTTGTATTTATATTAATTTTCTGTTTTTTTATAGTTTCTCTAAAAATATGTGCAATAAAATAGATTATTAAACCCTAAAATTGAATTGTTGACGGCTTGTATATTGCACTCATATTTTTAAAAAATAAATAAATATATATATATCTTAAAATGAATTAGTGAATCATAAAATGGAATCGGAGGCCTCTCGCACGATGCACTGAGCGCTATCGTGAGATCATGCTTTGCACTTGTAATTAATTTTTTTGAAATAAATATATATCATAAAATAGAATTAGTGAACCATAAAATTAAAGTTAATTAATTAAAATTTTGATCCCACTGCACTTAATATTTTTTGTGAATTAAATATAAACTCTAATTAAGATTATTTAAAAAAACATAATAATAATAATAATAATAATAATAATAATAATAATAATAATAATAATAATAATAATAATAAAATAGAAAACATTATGCTTTGATACCTACATTTTTTCCTCTTTTTAAAAAATAACACTTTTTTAAAATAACAAAACAATACACAATATTTTAAAAAAAATTACAAATCTAATATTTGATCGATTTTCCAGCCCGAAAACCTTATGTGATGAATCATGTAATAAAAAATTCTCCAATCAATAAATCTTAAAAATACTATCAATTACGTATAATTTTTAGTCTGTAAAATTGATCAAACGTTAGATTTACAAAAACTTTGAAAAAGTAAATTCCATTTCATTAATTTTGAAAAAATAAACTACGAGTTTTGAAAAAGAGACTCAAATGTAAGTATCAAATTATAATTTATCCTAATAAAATATCTAGACATATTAGAACACTTAGCTATTAGGTCTATGGTCCTAATAGGTGGTAATTTTTTTCTTGTACCCGTTAAATGATTTAACATGAGAATTTATTATTTCACAAACACTAGTACAAAAAGGTTCAACCAACCAAAATGATTAGCTTCCTTATTTATAGCATGCTCACCACATTTAAAATAAAAATTCTCATATTCAATTAACGCAAATTCTCCTATACGTAATATGTATATTAGATGATCAACGCGCGTTGATTCAGTTATTGAGTTGATAAAAAAAATTATTAAAATAGGTGATACTTTTTAGTATTATGTTTAATAATAATTTTGACAGTTTTTTTTTTTTTTTTGGCCGATACTTTTTAAAACTATTGAGGTTTTAAATGGTACTTTTTGACGGATTTTTTGATCGACGCATTAATCGGGTCAACGCGTATTGACCATCTAATGCACACCTAGTGCACACAAGACCGACCCTTCAATTAAATTACCAATACGTTGTAAGCGAGATATTCTGTATCCACCAATAATTACTATTACGAGTTACAACTATTACAAAAAAGTAGTACTCCCTCTAGTCTTTAATATTTGATGTTTTAGGGTTTTCAGCTTTTTTTTTTATTTACTCGATATTTTAAATTATTTAGATTGTTTATTTATCATCTCATTAATTCATTCATGCATGATTTGTCTCATTTTTTTGGCCCCATTTACAAAAATTGTCAACGTATGATGAAATTTTCACTAGAGTCAAATTTTTATCCATTTGTAAACCATTGGACTCCCTTAATTTTCATGAATGATTAATATACTTTCTAGGAGTGAGTATTTTCTAAATGAAAATAGAATTTTTAGAAGGTGCAAAAGTCCAAAATATCAAATATTAGAGAGCTGAAGGAGTAATAATAATAATAAGATACATTTCATTACCACGCAAACCTCTCCTCTCCTGCCCTAAACTCACCTTCCAAGGTGCTCAACTCAACCATATGCCAAAAAAAATAAATATAAGTGTACAAATAAAGGTGAATTCCATTTCAAACTTGTAAACAAGATTGCAATAATTGATTATACTTTCCCAAATTACCTCTTCTACTTCTTCAAGTCTCTCTCTCAACATTAAATTTTGTTTGAACAAAAATATAAAGGAAAAGGAAAAGCTCATTAAAGATCTGAAGCTCATTTTAGCTCCACACAGAGGTAGAGAGAGAGAGAGAGAGAGATCTCAATAGTTCACAAAAGCTACTCATCATTTTCTTCTTCGGTTGCTTTTTCTTCACTAACTAAAACTTTAGCTCATTTATTCCTCGGACCAGTCTTCTTCTTTTCCTTCTTTAGGGTTTTGTCCGAACTATAACTGTAAAAGGACTTCAAGATCTGCTTCACCTTTTGTTTTCCTTAAAGCCCTTGTCAAGTTTTCATCTTGCAAATTGCTCCATTTGTTGTTCTGTATTTAACTTAAAAGGGAAAAAAGGGGCTGCGTATTTAGGGGTATATGTGAGTTGGGATGAAAAAAATTGGCATTTTTGGGGGGTTTAGGGAGGGTGGGGGGTTAGGATGAGCTTGGGCAGTTAAGCTTTTCTCTTTAAGCCCTTTTGATTTTAGTGCCAGTTTTGCTAGTCTTTTGTAGAAAAATTGTGACTTTTTTTGGAATATGAGGCTGTCTTCTTCGTCTTCTACTAGTACTGGATTTAATGCTCAAGCGGAGGAAGGTATGCTCTATTATTTGCTTTAGTTCACATTGGGTTTATTGATTGCTCGTGGAAATGCTGTATTTTAGCTCTATTTGTTGTTTATTTGGAAAGTATTATACAAAGATTCAATGTATTTTTTTGCTGTTTGGGTTGGCAGGGGAGAAGAAATGCTTGAATTCGGAGCTCTGGCATGCGTGTGCTGGGCCGCTGGTTTCGCTTCCCCAACTCGGGAGTAGGGTCGTGTATTTTCCTCAAGGCCATAGCGAGCAGGTTATTGAAGTGTTTTAGTTTAAAGATCCATGATTTAGCTGTGGGCTTTGAATTTTTTATAATATTGATCGTCATTAGTGGGTAGTGAGTTGTTTTTCTTGTGGGATGAATGCATTGAGCGTTTAGTTGTTTTCTCATTTTTTTTTTATATTTCAATGCGTGGAATTAATTAATGATTCATGTGGCTATTGTATTCTGAAAATTTAGGTAAATGGTATGCATAGAAAAGCTGATCGCTCATTTGTTTACTAGTGCGATACATAATGTGAATTTTAGAGTAGTACAGCTGTGAATTAATAAAGGAAAATTCCCTCATAAAGTTTTGAGTTGAACTTCAAAACCCACCATTTTGAGTTGCTTATGTAGATGCACTAGTGCATATTTTCATTTTTTTCCCTTTTTTTTCTGGGTTTTCGGTGAACATTGGCCTGTGGAATGCTGTTTTTACCATGGTGCGTTGCACGGCTTTTCATCTGTACATCTTTGATCAAAACCTGGGACTTGTGCAATGTGATATTAACATTCATCAACTCAGGATGATCAGTTCTTGGAGCTTATATAATTCTTTTAGTGAACTACAGTGCTTGCATCTTGTTGCTTCTACATTTGTATAAGAAGCTACTTTCAACCCATGCATTGTTGACAAAAACCTAGTTGATAATATATTGATGAACATAAACTGGGATTAGCTGTCATTGAAATTTTACAATCCTTTTTCTCTTAAAAGTATTGTCCAGGAGATGGGAGTGTATATTTTATTAGAAAACCTTACCAATCATCATCCGATGACTTTATATGTCCCAGGTTAATGATGTTGGTCTCAAGCACCAATCTATAGGGTTATGCAAAATGTCTTGTAACATGTTTTTATCCAGGTTGCTGCCTCCACCAACAAGGAAGTAGATGCTGCTATCCCAAACTATCCTGGCTTGCAACCGCAACTAATATGCCAACTTCACAATGTTACCATGCATGTAAGTTGTGTATTATTTTAGGATTTTTTATCGTCTCTAAATCTTATCCAGAGCTCCTATATTTAAATCTAAATTTTATAAATTGCAGGCCGATGTTGAAACAGATGAAGTCTACGCTCAAATGACTTTGCAACCACTTACCCCTGTAATTTACCAAGACTTATTTATGTTTGTGTTCTTGATCTGGTAATTTTATTGCTCATTAATTAGTTGTTTGCTATTTTTGTTAGCAAGAGCAAAAGGATATATGTCTGCTACCATCGGAACTTGGCACCCCAAGCAAACAGCCAACAAATTATTTTTGTAAAACATTAACTGCTAGTGACACCAGCACTCATGGAGGATTTTCTGTCCCTCGTCGAGCCGCTGAGAAAGTTTTTCCTCCACTTGTATGTTTATCTGTACTTTGTTTGAATGGCATCTGGCTTGGCAGTTTTTTTCGTAGCTGTCTATTTTTATATATAAACTATGTATTTAATGCTTGTTCAGGACTACTCTCAAACCCCTCCTGCTCAAGAATTAATGGCAAAGGATCTTCATGGCAATGAATGGAAGTTCAGGCATATCTTTCGAGGTGAGTTGTCAATAATTAATATTACATATATTTTCTCAGTTTTTTTTTAAGTGTAAGCACATGTTTTTCACACCCATGACCCACTGTCGTGAATACTTTAGAGCTTTCTTTTATTTATCTCAGTTTACACTCAACACATTCTAATATGTGAGAATAACTGATAATTTGATGTTTCTTATAATTGTCTCCAATCCCTTCTCAATTGGGGAGCAGTCTCAAAGAGTTTGAAAATATATAAAGAATAAACTGTTAAAACGAAACAACTAATTGATGACTTTTGTTAACAAGATGAACAGAATTTAAAAAGTCAAGAAGTATTAGGATATTGAAGATAATTCTAGAAGCACGGTAACTTGGCATGATAGTGGCATAGTGCATGTACAACTTTAGGAGTTGATGGACACCAGGCTTACATGCATCATGTCTAATGCAGGTCAGCCAAAGAGACATCTCCTTACGACAGGTTGGAGTGTGTTCGTGAGTGCAAAGAGATTAGTTGCTGGAGATTCTGTTATTTTCATCTGGTATGTGGCATTATGTCGATTGTTGTGGTCCCAGGGCATAGGTCAGATATCCTTTTCAAAATCTAACTGAAGGTTTAGATCATTATTTTTATCTGATTACGATCAGTTTATTTGTTCTGAAATTTATTCCAATTTCCCGCCCACTTCTAAAAGTTAAGAGTTAAGACTTTACCTTTACCCTGCCGTGCCATCACCTTTCACCTCTAGGTTCTTTTTGCTTTGTTATTGAAGTTTTCTGTTCAAGTTTTCCTCCTTACAATTCCATGCCTCAGTATAATCAATATAAATTATTGGAAGATTTTGGAACGATAAAATTTTGGATTGAGAAAAATTATCAAAATGGATTGTACTTAGGCCTTTCCATGTTTAACTTTACTTGCCATTCTGTTATTTTTGCTGGTCATGTGTTGGCTTGACTCTCTTTTACACTATTACTCTATTAGGAATGAAAACAATCAGTTGCTCTTGGGGATTCGGCGTGCCAATCGACCTCAAACTGTCATGCCTTCATCAGTGCTGTCAAGTGATAGCATGCACATTGGGCTTCTTGCTGCTGCTGCCCATGCTGCGGCAACTAATAGCCGGTTCACTATCTTCTATAATCCAAGGTAAAGTTCTGCATATGCTTAATTGCTTATTAGGCAATATGCAACTTCTTACTCTTGCCTGTTTTACAAATTTCAGGGCAAGTCCATCGGAGTTTGTGATACCTCTGGCAAAATACGCCAAAGCAGTTTATCATACAAGAGTTTCTGTGGGTATGCGCTTTCGGATGCTTTTTGAGACTGAAGAATCAAGTGTCCGCCGGTAGGTCAAATATTTTCTGCAAATTCACACACTATCAAGTAACAGTGAGATGAAGTCACTTTTTTCTTGCACGGGCATTTTCATTCTTAGAAGTAACTTAAATTGTGAACTTTGGTAGGTGCCCCTGATATGGCAGATAAACATAATTTGCAAAACCTGTTATTCTTAGGTTGTTTTCAAAATATGATGGTAAGGCAACAAAAGAGGAATGGTACTACCACTTGAGGAAGAGCTCAACTTTGATTATGACTTTCAGATGGAACTATGCAGTCTATGCTAACTTTAGTAGCTGACTAAATATGGCATTTGAGATCTTGATATAGTGTTCACTGCATTATAGTCAATCCAAAAAGTGCAGTGATGTTTTGAGCTCTTGATTAATTGCTAACCTTTAAGTCTTCCAAATTGATTAACCTATGGTTGCTTCTTTAGCTAGTTGTCAATTTTTGTCTTAATAAAGCTTTGCTCATTTTCGGATATTGAAAGTGGATATGCATATTGAGCATCGCTATTTTACTTATTGATGGTAATTGAAAATTTTCTCTTGAAGTTCTCTGCCTTTATTTTCTCCTTTCTCCTCTTCCATTATGCAGATCTTTTTATTATTCCTTTTTTTTGTATTGTCTGCTTATATTTTTTTTTGTCGGCTCAGGTACATGGGTACAATCACTGGCATCAGTGACTTGGATCCCGTTCGTTGGGCAAACTCACATTGGCGCTCAGTGAAGGTACATGCATGGCTAATGTTGCTGTGGCTAAACTTGTTTGATCTAGTGATCAATTTGAAATTAGAAAATATTTTTTATTACATAAGTATCTGGTTATTAGATGTTTGATTTCTATCAACGGCCTTGTGTTTAAGATTAAAATTTTAGTGCTGTCATTCTATCTTTGCTTGTGAAGATCTTTAGGATTCTTGCCTACCTTTCCATTCTCCTATTCACTTTGTGCAATTTCAGCTGGGTCAATGATTTTCGGAGCTGTGGTGTCGTGCATTTTCTTTTTCAGGTCGGATGGGATGAATCAACTGCAGGGGAGAGGCAACCAAGAGTTTCCCTGTGGGAGATTGAACCTCTGACAACTTTTCCCATGTACCCTTCTCCGTTCTCCCTCAGATTGAAGAGACCATGGCCTACTGGATTGCCATCATTCCCTGGTCTGGTTTATAAAAGGCTGACATATTCATGGCTTCCTTCTCCTTCAAGTGAACTTTATTTGATCTTACTGTTTTCATGTTTTATCATTTAGGTCTGAAAGAAGGTGATATGGGCATGAATTCTCCAATGACATGGCTTCGTGGGAGTGTCGGAGATCAAGGGGTCCAGTCACTAAGTTTTCAGGGGCTCGGTGTATCCCCTTGGATGCAACCAAGGCTAGATGCTTCCATGTTCAGTCTACAACCCGATATGTACCAAGTGATGGCAGCTGCTGCACTGCAGGACACGGGGTCGTTAGATCCCTCCAAACTTGCCAATCAGTCCCTCCTCCAGTTCCAGCAAAATGTTCCGAATGTTTCTGCTTCACTATTACAGAATCAGATGCTGCAACAGCCCCATTCTCAACAGAGCTTCCTGCAAAACCTTCCAGAAAACAGTGTCATTTCTCAGGCTCAGATTTTGCATCAACAATTGCAGGGTCGTCAGCATTTTATTAATCAGCAGCAGCAGCAGCCACAACTTCAGCAATCCCAGCAGCTGAACCCACAATTTCAAGATCAACAGATCAAAAAACCTATTCCAACTAGCTCACAAATAGGATCAGCTTCTGAGTCTCAGTTCACTCCTGTGCAGGCTTTGTCGTCAACAAGCCAGCTACAGAACTTCTCTGACCTCATTGGGAACCATATGGCTTCATCTAATAACTCTTCCATGCAAAATCTTCTAAGTTCATTTTCCCGCGAAGGAGCATCCCCTCTAGTGAACTTAAATGGACCCCATCCTCTCGTCTCTCATTCCTCATCGAAACGAGTAGCATTAGACCCTCAACTTACTTCCAAAGTTTCTCAGTTTGGAGTGCCCCATCCAGAAGAACTGGTGACACCTAATTCTAAGGTCTCAGACCTTTCAGCTTTGTTGCCACCATTCCATGGTAAAGAATTTTCAGATTTCCATGGCGTGGCACAGTCTCATGACAATTTGTTGTTTGGAGTTGGTGCTGACTCGTCGGCGAATATGCTGAATGGTATGTCAAACCATAGAAACAGTGGCAATGAGAACGAATCCTTATCAATGCCGTATGCAACCCCCACATTTCCAAGTGGTGCAGGCACCGAATTTCCTCTCAACTCTGATATGACTACCTCCAGTTGTGTAGATGAATCGGGTTACATGCAATCCTCAGAAAATGTGGACCAAACAAACCCAACACCGGGAGCCTTTGTAAAGGTGAATAAGCATGTCTCTTTTCCAAGTTTGATTTCTGCTTGTCTACTTCCCTGATAACACACATTTGAGGTCTTGAGAAAGTAGATAAGGCGCAAACTATTATTTTATTGAACATGGTGATCCAACAGCTGCTTTTCCAGTTATTATTATTATTATTATTATTATTATTATTATTATTATTAAAACTCTGTTTGTGATTTATTGTAAATGCGACTGTATTGTGGCATCATTTTGTTAGGGTTTACGACATATGTTTCTGAGTGAAGGTGAATTTTTACTTATATTTTCACCCCTTTTTGGGATTGTGAGTTTGGTGTTTCTGGATGTGATGCTTATAAGGTCATCTTACCGCTGTAAACTATCTTTCAAGACTTTTACGGATTTTCGTGAAGTCGTGATTTAACATTCTGCAAAATGTAATGCTTTCAGAATATGCTCACTCTTTACCTGATAAGTATGGTGAACTAAAGTTCTGATTTAAATCTTTTGTTTGTTACAGGTTCACAAGTCAGGGTCCTTCGGGCGGTCGCTCGATATCTCCAAATTTAGCAGTTACCCCGAGCTGCGGAGTGAGCTTGCTCGCTTGTTTGGGCTTGAAGGCCTGTTGGAGGACCCTCAGAGATCAGGCTGGCAGCTTGTATTTGTTGACCGAGAGAATGATATTCTTCTCCTCGGCGATGATCCTTGGCAGTAAGTTCCTAACCATCTTCCACTTCCTACCACTTTAATTATTGTATGATAATTGTGACAAGTGGTTAGTGTTTGGTGCAAGTTCTATTAGTTATAGGTAGTTCCCGTTGAAAAATGGGTCACGTTGTCCGACATACAAACATATCATCATTGTATATTGCATGTATCTGTGCTTGGGAATTTATCTTACAGCATCGAGGGACCATTCTGAAATTTGGTTTTTATTATGCAAAAGTCGAAAGCACTGTCTCATTTCTTTTTTAGGGGTGCGCTCGCTGTAAATCATGTTCGTGCAATAGATCACCAACCATAAAGGAGATATTAAACTATACTAGGCAAGCCTTGTGCTACAGGCTTGGTTTAGAAGGCGTTGGTGGGAATCAAACTTGTGACTTCCGGCCACAAGTTCACCCATCTACTACTCAGCCACCCTTCTATCTATATGTAACTAAGAGATTACAGTCTTTGATGCATTTGCATTCTACATTTTTGTGTTTGTCGATAACCTAAATGTCTCTCTACTCATTCACGATGCAGGGAATTCGTAAACAGTGTGTGGTACATCAAGATTCTGTCACCTCTTGAAGTGCAGCATATGGGCAAAGAGGGCCTCAATCTTCCAAATTCCGCCCAAAATAATCGGCTCTCCACCAGCAGCAACAGCTGTGACGACTACATGAGTCGGAAAGACTCCAGAAGTAACCTAAACGGTATACCATCTGTAGGATCCCTTGAATTCTGATGGCAAAACTGTCAAGCATCTGAAGCAATGCTCGGTGTCCTTGTGTACGAGTACTCGTCCCATCGGCCTCTCGTTGTCTTGGGAGATTTTTCTTCACCTGCCACCATCCTGGCCAATGGTATGTAATATCTAGTCTGTCCTGGTGGAGTCCTTATAATTGAAATCATGTATGTATATTGTATGATGAATCTTTGCCTTGCTAGGACTACTCTTTTAACGAAATTTTAAGAACATCGATTGCATTTTGTAACGAAAAAAAAAGACTTGTCTTTATAGATGTTCACCATTTTATTATACATTTGCCATTTTAATTTTCAGTTCCAGCTATGAAGAATTTGTATGTAGATTGTAAGAAACATATTTATAATTTGCTCTGAATGGCGATGTCGTAGAACTCCATATTTCTTTTTCTTTCTTTCTTTTTTTCTCTGTCTGTCTACAATTTTTTCAGACGTAGTTTTGGGATTGGTTTTCAATATATAATAACTTATTTTATAGTTTTTAAATATATATAATTCTCGATACAAAACAATCATAGGTTCCATTTGATTTGATTGAATATATACTAAAACAAAGCATCGTTTTATCAGGTTGCACGATATTATTCCAGAATTGGATTCTGATCCAAAAGAAAGAACGAAAAAAAAAGGGAATGTTACTGATTATTCTTCAATAATTTCTGATTATTTTTAAGTAATGTATCCTTGTGCGTGAAGATAATCAAAACGGTCGTCGTGGTCGGATATCTAACCACATCCTCTATAGACTATAGGCCCTTTTATGAGTTTTATCTCTTCCTTCTTCGAGGTTGAGTTATGGAAGAAGGAATCAAGAAAAAAGTATCAAGAACATCCGATTTAATCACAAAATAACTTATGATTTTCAAATTGATCTATTATGCACTTATGTCGCTTGAGTTATGGAATAAGAGGAATCAAGAGATATCGACAATATCCGATTTAGGGGAAATTCTATGATGCATCCATATGTAGTGTCATCTATAGATCTATTGTGACACTTCCAAATGTCACATTAAATCTAATATGACACTTTCATATGTCGCAATAGATCTATTGTGTCAGAAGACACACCACATCTTCAATCATCATAGAATGTCCCCTGATTTAGTTACAAAACAGCTTATGATGTTCGTATCGATCTATTATGCATCCCTGCATGATCCAACATTAGAAAGACCCTCATACAATAACTGTCCTAAACTCTATGTATCAACACTATATGCATTATATTAATAAGTCAAATTGAAATTACATTATCAAAACTGAAGAAAATTTTCACAAGGCATGAGCTTCTTCTAGTACTACATTCTGCATCTGTTCACTGCTGCTATTTGTCAGCAACTCATCAAATTCATCTTCCAACATGTCACTCTCACACGCATCGTCATCTTCAACTTCGACGCTGTTCAAGACACGACTCAACGGCTGATTTTCTACGAGTTGTTTGGCTTCAATCTGTTCTTCTGCTGTTTTTGCCAGAGACAAGAGTATGTTCTTGGCTTTCTGATCGGGAGCAACACCACCCGACACCATCTCGTTGTACCAAATCACGGCGCTGCCAAAATCCTTGTTCCTCCCGAAAGCATCCATGATCGTAGTGAATATGGCCGCGCTAGCTTTGATCCCTCCAACGCGCATGTTTTCGTATTTCTCCACCATCTTGTCAAGATTGTTTGCTTTGGCATACCCATTGATTAGAGTCCCATGAGTAATGACATTTGGCTCGAACCCATCTTGCTTTATCCTTTTGAAGAACTTCTCAGCACCATCCATATCAGATGCATTAACATAGGCTGATAACATAGTTGTGTAAGAGCAGAGATCTGGAGTGCATCTGCAGCACACAAAGAAGAATCATAAATCGAATGTTCTAGAAAGTTACGATGCATTTTCCAACTGGATCCTCATTAATCACTTGTCTGTGTAGCCAAGTAATCAGAGGAGTAACATTCAACAAGCTTGTCCAGTATGAGTGCCAAAGCACATTACTGCTAATGCTTCAAATTTCCATTATCATGGAACTTCTAAGATGTGTTTAGCAAGAAAATCCCGTTTACACAAATCATAGCATGAACCAGAATCATGAGTGAAGTAGGAAAAATGGCATGTGATTCGTAAGAAAATTTCACCTGTCTCTTCTCATGCTCTTGAAGACAATTCGTGCTTGCTCTACCATCCCTGATATAGCAAATGCATCGAGCAAAATGTTGTATGCTTTGTGCGTCGGCCTGGAAAGAAATGCAATTGTTGGTCATGTGAGAAAAGGAATGAACCAATCTAGGCAATATCCAACACTAGACTTTCTTGCATTGTTTTATTATTGTCGAGTTAATGTTCCTGTGTAAAATTAAAGAGTATAACAGTAGTGATAACAGCTAAAGAATCCACTTTGGTAAATCGAGCTCTTTAAACTTACAACCAGCAAAAGAAATCTGTAAAGAACAAAACTCTAAGTTCTACTCGAGCAAGTTACTTCTTTATATTTAGTTCATGGGGACCAACAAATATGTAGCATAATATCATAGATGATGCAGCTCGTATTAGCTTGGTATAATGATGCATGCAGAACTTAAAAGTGCAAAACCAAAGGGAATCACACCTCACACCAGCATCAAGCATCTCTTCGAACACGGCTAAAGCCTCTTCTTCTCTTCTAGCTTTTCCATAGGCATTAATGAGAAGTGCATAGGTCACAACATCAGGTCGAATACTCCCCCTTTGCATCTAGAATTACAAGCATAATTCATGAAGTTTGAAGCCATCATAGGCATTAAGCAGAAAATATTTGGATTTGATAGTTAGCTTTAACAAAAATACATGCATATTAATTAGCACCAAACCAAACACAATACACCAACATAAAGGAAAATACACCAAGAGAAAGTATGTAATTCCAACAGAAATATCTCCACATAAAATTAGCAGAGATAGATCATGAAACACATACGTCCAGGAAGCTGATATAATCCCCCCCCCCCCACACACACACACAAGATCCCTGCCTTCTCCAAAGGAAGTAGTACATAACTAGACTGCACTAAATCATGACACATTTCCACATGGAAAAATTGAGAAACACCATCAACATCTAAATAATTTGGTGTATGTTTTATAACAATGAGAGTAAAGACTACAGAATAATATGATTTAGACAATCATCCACAAAAACGGATTTGTAGTATTAAATATACCTGGTCAAAGATTTTGGAGACCTCCTTGTAGTTAGTTTCAAATGACATCAAGCTGTTATAAGTCACTGTATTTTGCTGAACTCCTCTCTCGGTCATCAATGCAAATAGTTTACGAGCTTTATTATAATCCCCTGATTTCTTGTACATATAAATCATCATGTGGAACATTTTCTGGTCAGGTTTTAAAGGTGAAATCTTTTCATCAAGCAGGGTTTCAAATATTTCTTCAGCTTCTTTAAATTTTTCACCCTGAAATAGCCAAAGGCAAAAAAAATCAGTATTCTAACCAATAACGAATCCAGCGTAATTACAAGCTAATGTATTCATGCTCACAATGATCTGACACTCCATTTTTAATATTTTGGGTAGAAAACATGATTTCCCTAATATCCTCTGAAAATCAGTCACCGAATCACATATAGAATCAGAATCAAGTTTTAATTGATATAAATGATATATCTGTCTTGTTCATCTGCTTATTATCTTAATTTATGTTTTCTATTGAACAGGATATAGTGGCTGGATTTGTATGTCCTTACAAATACATTTCCATTCAACCTGTTATACAGTTTGCAGACCAGCTCACCCACCAAATATGATTAGTATTATACGGAAGCATTAAAATGACCGGAATTCATTACCTCCACAAATGTTTTAAGAATTATTTGATATGTCACAGCAGATGGTTCAGGGCCTGAAGATTGCATTCTACGAAATATTGCTTCTGCCTGATTGTATTGACCTCCTTTCCCGTAAGCTTCCATAAGGGCAGTGTAGGATACAACGTGAGGCGGATAACCATTTTTTATCAGGTAATTCAAAACCCTCTCAGCTTTAGTGAAGTCTCCTAGTTTTCCATAGGCTGTAATAAGCATCAGAAGGTCCATCTCCTTGAAATCCCACCAATGCTGAGTACGGAGCCATTCAAGTATCTTGAGAAAGAGTGAAGAAAGAAATCAAATTAGTCCAGAAAACCTACTGCGCACATTAATTGAAATCAAGATGCTGTATTGGAGCACCATTCTTTGGATTTATACTGAAATATCTTTACACAATAAGCTACTCCATATAAAACAAATGGTCATTGATCTTCTTGCTAAATTTCTCAGTACATTTGATGCTAAAAGGAATTCAATTAAAACACTAGCAGACTACCAAAAATAATAAGGGCAAAAAACAATGATAACAAACACCCTCAAAATCAGTTGAAAAACGAAGAAAAATGAGGAGAATAGTGACAATTTGATACCTCACTAACAAGGTTCCACTTCTTGAGCTGCTTAAATCTAACCAGAGTCCCAACAACCACATCTTTGGGCAAAGCCTGGTTCTTGACCCTCCGGCTCTTGAGCACTGCAACGGCAGAATCAGCTTCCTCCATTTCAAGCATTAATTTCCTCCAATTCTTCTGCTCCGCTTCATCCGCAGCATCCCTAAAAACCTCCACTTTCTTTCTCCTCTGCATGAACTTTCTTGGTGCTAACATACCAAAGCATACCACCTCTGCCCTCTTACATATCCTAATATTGGCATCAACAGCATTCTTGCTACCATAGGATTCGCTGCAAATAACATTAAGCATAAATATCGTAATTTACACCACCATACATATCTACTCATTTCCATTGTTTGCAACCACCTTACTTCGACATTCACATTAACACACATTTACAGTTCCCTAAAAACTAAATATTTAGCAGCTGCCGGAGCCCATGATTATACGATATTCAATGGAACTTCTGAATGAGTGAATTGACAATTCAACTTAGCAACTATGTACAAACTCACATCCCAATTACTTTCTTTATCCAATAATGGAAACATAAACAAACAAAAAAAACAAGACAACTTTCAAAGTTACATAGTGTGTGTGATGACACACACAAAACCCACACACAGAAAGGATCTTAGGTAGAGCAAACATACCTCCAAAGAGAAGTTGATGGAGCAGGAACGAAGGGCTTCAAAAACATTACCGTCTGAGGCATTTTCTTTATTCTTACAACACTCTCAAAGCTTTACTTGAATTTTGCTCAGCTTCACACACAGACTACCTCACACACCCAGATAGAATAGAGCGCCGGCTTAGCAAGCGGGACGACTGCTCTTAAGAATTTTCGGCAAGATTTGATTTTTAGATATTTGATGTGGATAATTTAGCCTTCGAAGTTCGATGCTTTCTAAATACTTTACGCTACAAATAAAATCATTTTTAAATTAATTACAAAATTACTTAAATGTCCTTTTTCCCACCTCTCTCTCTCCTCCAAATCGCCGTGTCTCTCTCCACCTCGCAAACCTGGTGTTGCTGGCGTCAACAGAGATTGCTTCCGCCGACGCTGATGGCGGCGTCCACCTCCAATCACAGCCACCGCAATAACCTAGACCCATTCTGATTTCTTCCAACTTTTCAAAAACTATCATTAGTCATTTATTTTTTGTTTACTGACTCCTGCTGTGTTCTGGTCAGAAATCCGGCGGAAACAATGGCGGGTTGAAGCTGAAACCGGCAAAAGCGGCGGCGAAGCAGAGTTGCATCTTCTGTATGATTTAAAAACGCGCGTGTTTGCGAGGGGAGGGGAGTGACAGATGACAAAGGGTATTTAAGTAACTTTATAATTACTTGATTTTATTTGTAGTTTAAAGTAATTTTCGCAGTGCATTTCGGGAATTACTTTACAATTCAGTGCTTGTAGTTTTGAATAATTACTCAACGCCCACCTTCTGGCTTCGTCTCCCTGATACGGAATTCGTTCTTAGTCCCTTGGGTTATTGCAGTTAACATTAGTAGAACGACATTTTAATTTGTGGGGCTTCTTAAAAAAAATATATATATATATATATATATATATATATATATATATTTAAGATCACACGAAATATTATCGTATGGACTGTCCATATTGTTTTTTTTTTGAGAGAATTCTTCGTGTTGTTTGATATATGAATATATTGGATAATTTTGATCTGATTTTTTTTTACTCAGTATTGAGGAGATTCAAAATCGTAACTTTTGGTCTCCAAACAATCCTATTCCACCATTAGGTCCTGATTAATCCTATCAATATTAGCAACTTAGCATACATTGTTTTTAGTGTTGACATTTTTTAGAATGTACAAATATTACTTAATTTTGGTCAATGTAGAGAGTAATCTTTTTAGTGAAGGGTTCAAATTTCTTGTTACATTTTTTCGAGTTTCACTCAGTGTTACATTATTAAATTTGTGATTTTAATAATATTTATTATAAAATAAAAAATAATTATAACATGAATAATCATAATCAACATTTATCAACAAAAAAATGAATTAAAAAGGTACAAAACATAATTTTGAAAAAACAACAACAATAATAAATATGAATTATTAATTGAAAATTCTAAAATTAAATATTAAAAATTAATTATAAATCCTAATTGGGTGAGATGAATCCTAAAAACAATCATAAAATTAAACTAAACTACAAAAATATAAAATTGAAGAAAAAATACAAGAAAAACTCATAATTTTAGTGTAATACAGAATGTAGCACAAATAGTGTAATAGGAAATTACACGTGTCTAGTGAATACAGTACAACAATCGTGTACAGTAAATATATAACATCAAAATTCAAAGGGTAATACATAAAACATCATTATTCCAAAACAAATCTATATCTATATTATATCTAAAACTAAGATAGTCTATGTAAATAGGAACTATCCAATTTCCCCGCCTAAATTATTATCTCCAAAAAAGAAAACAATATATTGGAGTCACATTATCTTCAAATTCACTATTATAAATTCTATGCGGAAAATACTAGCTACTAATATTAATCTTATAATTACATACGGCATTTTCTATCTAGAAATTGTGTTAATATACTCTATATCCTATAATATTATATATATTTACCTAAGATAAATTGTCCTCTAGTTATGTTAATCAAATCTACAGGATATGTTCAATTTCTATATTTATATGTAATATATATAATATTTATAATGATGCCTTAGTAATAAGATATACAAAATATAATTATGTTATATATAGAAACGTAATCATTAGTCAATAGATTGGTGATTACGCTAATCAATCCTATAATTACATATTATATTATCATACACTATGATAACAAGTCTCGCCTTATTTATAATAGAATATATATTTATCAAATACATCTTATATAATTAATTAAGGTAATGATATCATTCAAAATAGAATCAATTTATTTTAATGGTCACGATCAGTTTTTATAAATGGGGTTAAATTGCAATTAGATGATAATTAAAATAAGATAGGGTTATAGAAGTAATTTAAATTTTATCCATAATTTAAATCTCACGATTTATGGAGAATTACAATCTCCATGCAATATTAGCTTCCATTTCCTTTATTTTTTAAACAATTAATCTAGCAGTTTTTTTTCACTCATTTCAATCTGCAGCGGTTTCATTTTTCGGTATTCACGTGAAAAATTTCTTAAGAAGCCGATTCATGGGAAGTTGAAAGTAATCCATTCATTTCTACCATCTTCGGTCCAGTTTCACTCATATTTTGAACCGTTTTTTCAGTTTATTATTCGCCAATTGTTCGTACTATATACAAGATTGCAATATTCATGGAAAATCCAGGTATTCCGTGTCTGATTATTATTTTACAGCAATTAGTGTGGTGATTAACATTAGTTATTTATTATAATTTTATTATTTTTATGAGTTATGATAAAGGTTGCAATGCATTGAAAATAGCAGAACATATAACATGTGTGGTCATGGGTTGTACCATACGTTTAGTGGTAGAATGTGTTTTTTTTAATATGACGTGTTTGAGGATAATTCAGTACATTAATCGAAATAGGAAAATATAAAGTTAAAGAAGACATGAAAGAATTTGTGTGAAAAAATGTTCCTTGAAAAGTTGTAGACTTGTTGTTGCTACCCGCCATATTATTATTTGTTAACCAATAAAATGTGATTTGCTAATTTATAATTTTTACGTATGGGGGGGTTGAAATTGTGATTGTGATTTCATTAATTATTGTCAGACTTTTGCTATCCGCAATATTATTATTTGCTAATTAATGAAACGTAATTTGCTAATTTAGAACTTTAATGTATGAGTTGAAGTTGTGATTGTGATTTCATTATTGTCAGTCATTTGCTATCATCCATATTATTATTTGCTAATAAATGAAACGTGATTTTTTAATTCATAAATTTAATGTATGAGATGAAATCTTGATTTTGCTTTCATTATTGTGATATAATGTGATTTTCTGTTTTGTATGTGCATGTTGGAGGATAATTCAGTGAATTAATGAAAATAGAAAAATATAAAATCAAAGAACAAAACATGAAACAAAGTGTGTAAACACGTCTTTATAAAGTTTATATAATTACATAATCTTGCTTACAAAATGGAGACTTTTAATATCCAGCATATTAACATTGGTTAATAGAGCAAATCTGATTTTGCTAAAACAGCACGTTAATATATATGTTGCTGTGGTGTTTGTACTTTCATTTTATTCGTGGTGTTAGTGTGTAACATGATATTAGTAAGGTAAATTCTACTGTGGAGGGGATGCAATGCATCCCCTCCACTATTTGCACCCCATTTTTTCTATTTCCAATTTTTATCGGCCCGGCCGATAAAATAATTTTAGTTTCGGACTGTCACAATAGATATTTAAGTGTCACAATAAATAATTGAAGTGTTACGATATGTTAATTAAAGTGTCACGATAGATTTTTTCGGCCGGCCGAAACTTTTGGCCGAAACTCTCATTTCTGGACAAAAAAAAATAAGGGCTGCAAATAGCCCAAAATGGTGGGCCATGGGACACATGGCGGCAGCAGAAGCAGGGGATGCAATGCATCCCCTGTACGTTAGAATTTACCATATTAGTAACATACATAATTTTGCTATTATTATTTTGTTTAGGATATTTATTTTTTAATATTTTATTTATGTAGTTTAATGACTTTTTTATTATTTTAAATGGCAGGAACTAATTTGTTTTCAGAAAATGATGTGATTGAGGATTATATACCAAAATGTGATGAATTTTTAAAATCATTTGTTAGACAGAAGTTCAAAAGTATTGAGGATGATATTGTTTTTTTATAGAAATTATGTTGCAGCAAGTGGGTTTGATATTCATCGTGGTATAGCTAGAAGATGGCTCGACTAATTTTGAAATTGTGTGGTCAAGATGGATATGTTGTTTCTGGGTTTTTGGAAGGTCATACCCACCCATTAGTATCTGATCAGTTCAAAAAATATTTGAAAGTCAATAGAAAGTTGGGGTATGTACACCAAAATTTTATTCTGGATTGTGCACGGACAAATGTAGGGCCGATGAAATCTTTTTGACTTTTTAAAGAAGTTGTTGGAGGTTACTCAAATGTAGGTGCCACTGGTGATTATTACAAAAACTTTTCTCGCGATTTACGGGCTTATATTATTGGTTGTGTGCTCAAATCATGTTGAATAAGATATTTTTCCGGAAGAAGTCATATTCGAATTTTTTTTTTTGACTATTTGGTTGATAAGCATGATAATTTGACAAGTATTTTTTGGGCCAACCCTACTGCAAGACGCAATTACTCTATATTTGATGATGTTATTTCATTTGATTGTGCCTACAAAACAAACATGCATGCACATTTTTAGCAAATTTATGGTTTGTTTATAGTAATATTTTGTTCAAATATTATTCAGTATTTCTATAATTAATTTAAATTTTATGTGCATGTTATTATTCTCACATGTTTGTTTGTTTGTTTGTTTATTTATTATGTGTGCATTGTATTATCCTTACATACGTGTTTTATAATATTCTTGGTCATGCATGTAACTCGTTTCATATTTTGGTATTTATAAGTTTTAATACACTTTTAGCAATGTTTTGTTATATTGTTAGCATTTTTTTTTGCTAACCATTAGCATTGAATTTGTTCACAGTTTGTTTTCCACATATGTGTTATGTAGTTTAAATTTTTTAATTTTTAAATAATTTATTTCAATACTATCTTATGCTAGGTACGAAATGATATTTGCTCCATTCACTGGCAAGGATAATCATGGAAAAATTGTGACTTTTGGGGCCGCCTTATTATCGGGTGAAAATCACGAGCCATACGAATAGGTATTTGAGAAGTTCACAGAGTGTATGGGACATCATCCTAGTATGATTATCACAGATCAAGATCCTGCAATGAAGATAACAGTCCAACACATTCTTCCGGAGAGGCTTCCTGCACATTCGAAAAAGGATGAATCTTTCAAAAAGAGATTCAATGCCATCGTTTCGTCAGATCTGATTGAACTTTCAGTTTTTGATGAGAAATGAGATGCTATAATTGCAGGTTATGGGCTTGCTGATGAAAGTTGGTTTGGATCGATGTTGCCATAAGACATTTTTGGATTCCTGCGTATTTTAGAGATCATCCAATGAGTGGATTATGTAAAACTACTTCTATTTCAGAGAGTGTTAATAGCTTCTTCAACAATTATCTGAATTCTGGTGCAAATCTTGTGGAGTTTATGATGCATTTTGATAGTGTGATGGATGCACAACAGAATGTTTCTGATCTTCAAAATAGTTTAGATCATTCAACGATTCCCAAAACTAGTACTCCTTTGAAGTTTGAGAAGCATGTTGCTACTACATACACCACAAAGATATTTGCCAAGGTGCAAAAAGAGATTGAGGAATCTTGTTATCATTGCAATGTTGTGATAATTGAACCTGGACACTCGTGAATTTTTTATGGTGTTCAAGATGGGAGTAATCAAACTTTTACTGTCTCATATGACAAGGTTGAAAATACTGCAGTTTGTAGCTGCAAAAAGTTTGTCAGGAAAGGCTTATTGTGTTGCCATAATTTTATTTTATTCAACCAGTTTAAGTGGTCTGAGATACCTAAAAAATATTTAGTTTCACGATGGACTAGAGCAGCACATTTAAAACCTTTGGATGGTGTCGGGGATCTTCTGTTGGACAGGTTGGTTTATTTGGATGATAAAAAGAATATAACTAATCAGATGATTTTTTAATTTCTATGCTTGTGTAGGTGCAGCCGAGGGCGATATAGACAAGATAAATATATTGTTGAGAGGGATCAATGAACTAAAAGATGTGTTGGTTTCTGGTGATGCACAAAGTTCATGCAGTTCTTCGACAAAGAGTAAGTTGTTTGAGTAATTATGTGGTTCCACCCGGACGGATGAAGTAGTCGTCAATCCACCGATGCCAGTTAAGACTAAAGGTAGTGACAGTTGTATACAATCTCGAGTAGAGAAGACACTTAGGGGGCGTTTACTTTGGATGATAGATAAGATAGATTATATTGATAATGTATGTGATTGGGTATTTGAAGGATTCGAGTTTTAAAATGGTTTAATCCATCAAAGTATGTGGTAGATTAGGCTATATTATTTTTATCAATCCAATCTATCTAATCTATCCTTTAAAGTAAACACTCGATTAAAGTATCAAATAAGCCTTTGAGAATGTGCAGTAACTGTGGGAAAAAAACACACCATGATGCGGAATTGTCCATTTCTCAAATGTTTTTGATTTCTTATTATGCTTAAAGTTGTTTACTTTAATTTTATTACCATTTTAAATAGCATATAAGTTTGTTGTTATTATTTTTAAACATTATGTACGTAATACATGAAGCGTATTATTAAGAATATGCTATAATAATTTTAGCAAACTTGGGTTGAATAACATTCACATATCATGAATAACGGAACAGTAAGTTATAAATTTATTGGTATCACGAATATGCAAAATATATGCTACTATGAAAACATATATTTGCTAGTTATAGTAAAATAATTTGCTAACATATACACAAATCTTCGCTACACCCAATTAACTCATTTGCTATTTCACAGTTAAACATTTTACTTATTACAACACATATGTTTGTTATTTACATGTAAACAATTTGCTAACAAAGACAAAAAAAATCGAAACTATCAATAGCTAATTACTATTTCAAACTAAAAAATCATATCCACTTATACAGATGATAAAATTAATTTATATATAGATGTTTACTACCCACATATATTTGATAGTGACATTTAAACAATTTGCTAACATATAAAAGAAATATTTTATACACATCCTCATGAAAGGAAATCATTTGCTATTTTACAATTAAACATTTTTCTATTTACAACATATATTTTTGCTAATAACAAGTACCCGATTTGCTAACAAAGACAAAATCTTCGATACTCCCCAATAATTAATTTCTAGATTAAAACAGAATATCATATCAACTCATGGAAATGTAAAAGTTAATTGCTATACAAATGTTTACAACCAACATATGTTTGATAGTGAGATTTGATCAATTTGCTAACATATAAAAGAAAATATATTTGACACCACTATATTAAATTGTATGTATTACTGCAGACATTTTGCTAACGATATCTAATGTATTTGTTAACAATGGGTCTGTTCGTTTTCACATAAATAAATGTCCAATACTTATTGATAAATAAACATGGTATTGATCCCTCACATAAGTAATATTTTGAAAAAAATAATATGCAATCTGGAACCTATAAATCTACAGAACCAATAATGTTTCATACTAAACATTACTCATAATAATAGCTTCAATGTTGAGGGGTCCATCCTCACATGACATCCGATAGTATAGATTTGCTTCATCAACTATGTGTTGCTTGTGAATATTACTATCTGAGCCAAGGATGGCAGCGCAGTATTTAGCTCTGAGAAACTTCATCTGTTTCACATTGTTATTGGTGAGTCCGGAGTCCCAATTTCTAACCCTTCCCCCTTTACATGTTTGCATATGCCTCATCACGTCTTCCACAGTCAATTTTATTAGTTATTGATAAGTCCATTTATTTCGTATTTTTATGGGCATTTAATTCGTTATAAATGTCATTTTTAGTGTGTTTTGAGTCAAAAAGAACCAGGATGAGGTCATAGGGCATTGCGGAGGTCAAGTCTGGCGAAAGGGGAATTATATGCCCGGTTATTCAGACAAAATCCAAGCTAAAGATTCAGTAAGAGACACATGGGACTTCTTTCAGGACTCATCCTATATTTGGGTGGCGGAATGAGCATATCAGAGATGGATGAGGCTGACTGTAAGATGTCGTGCCCACTTTGCTCGTGCAGATTTGACAACAATGGGTTAGGCTAGGGCGAGTGCGAGAAACCCGAGATCAATTTGAAGAGAGATACGAGAAGGATAGCTACATTATCCGAAGAAGAGTTGGAGGAGGACTGGACTCTTAGAGGTGTTGCAAAGAAAAGATAAGCCCAATCCCTAAAAAATAGGGATTTGGTCAACTTATGCTTATCCAGCCAGATCAGAGAGGGCACGCCAGTTCTGGAAATCCAGTGAAGACCCCAGCTTGTTGGGGGATCTCTGATTCGGAAATATAACTATTTAAGCTTCTTTTGATTCTGAAAACACAAGTTTGGCAGTCAGAAACATTGCTACACTTTTACTTTCCTGCGTTTTAATTTTCGTACGCTGCTTTGCAGCAAGAAACAATCCATTGGCCTTAAGTTTTTGGGACTTAGGATTATGTTTTCAAACTTAACGTTATGTTGAGTATTATTGCATATTAAAATCAGTAAGTTTCCTTTACAATTATGTCTTTTATTTCTGAAAATTTAATTATGTCTAACATGCATGGCTAGACTTTTAGTTCTGGTGTTTGAACAATGAAAATGGTTTGAATATAAATCTGGACTCGTGAGGCCAAAATGGGCATAGTAATGCATGATAGGTTTCTATTGATTCTTGTGCCTTGTTCCACGTGAGTGTGTGTCTGAAATGACCAATGTGGCTGATCACTCGTTAGGTAAAGAGGGCACACCACTATTAATTGAATTGGCGAATCGTGACTGTGTGTTGGTTCATATAGTAATAAAGGAATCTGTAACGCCCCAAACTACTCCGTTTGGCCACGTCACTTAACATACAATTTACTTATATATTTTTGTGTGCTTATAATAAAATGAGCGGAAGCTTAGGTCAAAAAGCATGACTAGGCATGATGTCATAATTCTAAACGTAAAATTTTCGCGAATTAGCATGCAATCGTCTAACTTATCGGGCTCATAGGTTGTCATAACCCGCCCGTCTAACATCCTAAATCAACATGCAAAGTATAGGGTCAACAACATACTTCATACGTAATAGGCTCCAAGGTCGAACGACCCGCCTTTAAATTGTTGCACAATATCAAGTTATATACATGATAACCTACAAAAGATCGGGCTATTCCCATCTCCAGTAATCATTGATCATAAGCAAAAATAGTGATCAATGTAATAATAACAATAATAATGTGAGTGTTATCAAAAGAAGAGCATGCAAAAGATAAACACAAGCTTGTGGGGTTTTCTTGTGTTCACAACGCTCCTACTCGGGCTCCGACTCCTCAATCTGAAATTCATTGAATGAATGGGGTGAGTATTTAACAACATACTCAGTGGGGAACACTGAAAACAGTTATAGCTAATTGCACAAGTGAAAATATAACATATGGACTTTTCTTTACTTTGTGGAGACTAGTCTCAACCCCGTAGGGTCTAAACATCATGATGCCCCCGTTAATGAACATCTTTAGCCCTGTAGGGATGCCCGCAGACATACTACCCCCAGGGAGGACATTAACAGGTATATATTCGATCACAAAGGATCTCTGCCCCGAAGGGTCTCTTTGTCGACCCCGAAGGATCTCTTTCATTCACCGGTCTGAAGACCCTTCATATTTATACAATCAAAGCACAACAATAACTATAACATTACACGTGTTCACAGTTTAGAGTTACCCCACCTTATGAGACGCTTTCACAATTTCTCAACCTTTGAAATACTTCTTGGCCGTGCACAAGTTGTCCTCCTCGAGCTCCAACACGTCACCTAGCACCTTTTATTCTCTTTTCAATTTAGATGTCGAGTTATGCAAATAAATCATAACTTTGAGCAAACTCATGCTATACTTTACTTTAAGGTCTTCAAACATATCCATATACACAATCATGGATATACAAGCTCATACTACGATTTTGGACTCAAAATACGCATTAAAACTCTTTGAAGCATTTGATCGAACACGTTACGGGCACACAATTATACCACATGCTCATAACTCATTTTAAATCCTTTAGACCCAACATTTCAAATACAAACACCTTCACCCTAGGGCTCTAACATACATGAAAATCAACCCCAAACCACCAACACAACACCTCCAAACAATTATCAACAAAACAAGGGAAATTAGGGCAAAAATCCAAACCCTAGCAACAATGAACCATAGGAATTCGATATAACTTCACATATAGCCTCAAAGAGATAAATAAACCATATGTTCAAGATATCAAAGCAATAAAATCAACAAAATCGAGAATCCTCAAATTTGGATACAAACCCTAGTTTCCAAATCAATAAGAAAATGGTGTTTAATCCCCATGAAGGAGAGGTGTAGAGGTTACCTTTGTTGATGGATGATGATGGATTACACTTCAGAACTTGAAGAATTTTGAGAGAGAAAAGAGGAGAAAATCGTCCCCTCTTGGTTGAAAGAAATGAGGAAGAAATGAACAAGTGTTGTATTTATAGGTAGAAAATCCCCGGACCCGCGCGACCGCGCAGCCCCCTGCGACCGCGGAACCCCTCTCTCGGCCAACGCTCCCCACGAGCGCGCAGCCCCCGCGGGCGCGCGTCTCTCGCCAGCCCCGCAGGCGCGCAGCCCCCCGCGAGCATGCACGGCCCCGCGGACGTGCGACGTGCCAAAATCGTCCCTCTTATCTCAAACGACTCCCGGACATTTTTAACTCCATTTTTTTTAAAACGACTTAGATTTTCAAAACACTTTTAATACACGCCGAAAAAGTAGGGGGCCCCCGATCAACTCAGCGTTAGGGTGTTCAAGGTATGGCAAAACACATAATCAAATATAATCACCCCTACTTCATCATCATATAACTCGACAAATTTTAATATTAAATGTTATCGTGTATTATACACTTAGTATAATACCACCGTGCTATGACGTATCGGCTCAAGTGAGACAACCTGAAATAAAACAACGACACAATATACAAACATACCACATGATTATAATTCAACAATATCAATTCGAAATCATTAGACTAGAATTATAAATTATAATTTAGCAAAAAGGATCGGGGTATCACAGAATCAATAGGTTGTTGTGGGCACACGAGAAATCGATAAACACAATAGATCTAGGTTCGTCTAGGGCACACTATTGTTTGTTCACTTACATCTCTTTGGGGAACCGAGAGGTGGGTGACTGATTAGGGATTTAATTGACGAGGAATTGCTTTTAAGTCTATAATGAAAGGATGAATGGGGAGATGCAGAGAGGAATCCGGTCTCCATAACTAGATGATTTATCATGTATGAAAATCAGTGTGCCCATGATCGAGTTGATATATATTTAGACCAAATTCAAGTTTAAACGCCGGAACCTTTGTTATTTGATATTTTCTTTACTTTCTTTTGCATATTTAATTTCCAGTAGTGACAACAAACCAAACCCCCTTTTATGATTGGTTACTTGAAGGTGGAATCACGACAGCTCTCTATGGGATTGACCCGTACTCATTAGCTGGCTACGCTTGCTGTGGACACAGGAGTTATAAATTTTTTTTGAGCGCGAAACGACCGCGCATCAAAATTGGCACCATTATTGGGGAGCTGATTTCTAGTGATTTTATCTTCAACAATTAGAGAGCCTGGAAGTTGATGCCTAGGGGCTCTTTAGAGGAGACTCTATTGTACGATCCGGAGATAGAGAAGACTTCGAGGAAAAACGGGACATCAGCGAAGAGGGCACACCAAGCCGCAAATAGACCTCGTGAGCCCACACCACCACCAGAAGATCAAGAAGATCAAGGAGACGAAGGGCACGAGGAGGAAGGACAGTTTAAGAACGGCCACAACATCAACATGGCTGCAAATGGAAATGCCGCGAATGGCAACGCGCATGATAACAGGACTTTAAGGCAGTTAGTCTTCTCGACCAATATGAATCTGCGCCTGATGGGCATTACACTCCCAGCTGTGACTCAAAACTGGGATATTCATGCAAACTTTATCCAGATCTTGCCGAAGTTTCATAGAATGCCCGGAGAGAATCCACAAAGGCATTTGCAAGATTTTGAGATGGTTTGCCAAACTCAACCATCCGACCATGGACGAGAGGAGTATGTGCGGTTGGTCTCGTTCCCTTTCACCCTTCAGGATAGGGCACAGGACTGGCTGTACACATTACCCACTGGCACTGTGACCACATGGACACAACTTTAACAGAAGTTTTTGGAGAAATATTTCACAGCATCCAGAGTGCAAGAAATGAGAAGAAGGATAGGGAGCCTGAAGATGGGAACTAATGAAAGTTTCTATGACTACTAGAGAAGATTCCAGGCGATGCTGGTGAAATGCCCACAGCACCAGATTACTGAACACGACTTGATTCAGTATTTTGTTGGAGGATTGAGACCACATGAGAGAACGATATGAATACCTCATATGGAGGATCTATTTTGAACAAACAACCTGTTGAAGCATTCAGAATTCTCACAGAAATGGCTGAAGACAACCGAGACTTCGGTGGAGAGGGTATTCGAGTTGTAAGTGAATCAGAAAGGGCATCAGACCAGGACGGCATGATTGATAGATTGTGCGATAAGATCGAAAAATCTTGTCCGATGTAAGTATGGTGAAGAAGCCCAGACCTTGTGGAGTATGCAATAGCATATATGATTTCACTGATGAATGTCCTACTCTACAAGACAAAGTGGAAGAAGCGTTGTAGGTGGTCAGAATGGACATTCCAGAAGATATGATCCCCATTCCCAGACTTATAATCCTAGCTGGAGAGACCATGAAAATTACAGATGGAGAAGGCCAGAGGATGGGCATCCTGCTCACCCACTACCTCCACCAGAGGAGAAAATGAAGCAAAAGATGGAAGATCTTGTGTTTACCATGGCTGAGGAGAATGAAAAGTTTAAGCAAGAGACTCGAGCTGGTCTCTCACATATGAGCAAGCAAATCAATCAGTTAGCTCAAGCCATGCACAAGATGGAGGAGAAAAATGGGAAGCTACCTTCCCAGTTGAGAACCCGAGAGAGCAGGTGAATGCAGTGGCTCTAAGGAGTAGAAAAGAACTTCTGAAGATGGTCAGACTAGTACAAGGGGAGAACAATGTGCCTTTGGAGGAAAAAGTGGAAAAAATTCCCACAGAGGACGAGGCATAAGAAGCTGAACAGAAGGATACTGTGCCCATTTCAGAAGTTAAGCAGCCTGCTAAAGTGCCCATTCCAATAAAACGGAAGCCTCCATTTCCAGGAAGATTGGCACAAAATAGAAAAGAAGAAGAAACCAGGGAGATGCTAAAAGTATTCAGCAAAGTGGAAATCAATATTCCACTAATTGAGGCAATCAAACAAGTGCCGCGGTATGCCCGGTTTCTGAAGGAGCTTTGTACAAGAATTTGTGATTCAATGACGATGCAAGGTTCTTAGTTGGGGAGAATGTATCGGCTGTGATACAGAAAAAATTACCCAAGAAATGTGATGATCTAGGGATGTTCATGATTTCTTGTATCATAGGGAACAAGAAAGTGGAAAAGGGCATGCTGGATTTGGGGGTATCGATCAACGTAATGCCCGTGTTGGTGTTTAAAGAATTAAAGATTGGACCTCTGAAGGAAACCCGTGTGGTCATTCAGCTTGCTGACAGGTCTAATGTGTATCCAGAAGGCCTCATTGAAGATATATTGGTCAAAATGGACGAGCTTATTTTCCCAGCAGATTTTTATGTGCTTGACATGGGCACAACGACTTCGAATTCTTCAGTATTATTGTTGGGAAGACCTTTCATGAAGACAGCTCGGACTAAGATTGATGTGGATAAGGACACACTAACGTGTGAGATTGATGGGGAAAATAGTGACGTTCAACATATTTGAAGCATTAAAGCACCCCCAGATACAGAGAATTGCAGTTTTATAAATACCTTCCGTCACCCGAGTCGATCTACCCTATCCATGATGAGCAATAGAGATCCATTGGAATGGGCATTATGGGATGGCCTGACTGACCAAGATGCCCTGGATGAAGATGATGATATCAAGGAAGGAATTATGATGTTGTACTCATTGGAAGAAATGTCATACGGCTGTGTAGATTATATTGTGCCCATTCGGAGAAATGATGATAAGCTGATCCGTTCTATTGTCAAAGCGCCCACGCTGGAACTAAAGGCATTACCAAGGCATTTGAAATATGCATATTTAGGGAATAATGAGAATTTCTCTGTAATCATAAGTGCGGGGTTGAATCAATCTGATGAGGACCGCCTTTTGAGATTGTACAAAGAGGCACTCGGATGGACTTTGGTAGATATAAAGGGCATTAGCCCAGCGGTTTGCATGCACAAGATTCTGTTGGAAGATAATGCAAAGCCCGTTCGTGATCCACAAAGAAAGCTCAATCCAGTGATGAAGGATGTGGTGCTAAAGGAGATTATTAAGCTATTGGACCAAGGCATTATATACCATATTTCAGATAGCAAGTGGGTCAGTTCAATCCATGTTGTGCCCAAGAAGTCAGACATTCAAGTGGTGAAAAATGAGAAGGGAGAGCTTGTGCCCACATGATTGCAAACTGGCTGGAAAGTTTGCATCAACTACCAGAAGCTGAATACGGTCACGCGAAAGGATCATTTCCCACTTCTGTTCATTAACCAGATGCTGGAGAGACTCACAGGAAACAAATTTTTTTATTTCTTGGACGGATACTCAGGATACATGCAGATTGCAGTGAGTCAAGAGGACCAGGAGAAAACAACATTTACGTGCCCATTCGGCACATTTGCCTATCACAGAATGCCCTTTGGCCTCTGCGGTGCTCCTGGCACATTTCAGCAATGTATGATGAGCATATTCTCTGATTTGCTCGAGAACTGCATTGAAATGTTCATGGACGACTTCATGGTATATAGAAGTTGCTTTGATCCATGTTTAGATAATTTAGAGAAGGTGTTGCAGCGTTGTGTGGACAAATGCCTAGTGCTAAACTACAAAAAATGTCATTTTATGGTCATAGAGGGCATTGTACTGGGCCATGTGATTTCTGAGAGGGGCATTGAGGTCGATAAAGCTAAAGTGGATATAATAGAAAAATTTCCATATCCCACTTCGGTGAAGCAAGTGAGAGGATTCCTGGGGCACGCTGGATTTTATAGGAGGTTTATCTCTTTAGCAGAAAGACGGGTATTCCTTGCTCATTATCAGACAATCACTTATTCCCAAACTTCGTATGGGACTAATACTTTGCATTTACCATCTCATGGAAAACCCTTTTCGCTCCGCTTAGCCTTATCCCTCTCTAGGGGGATTTTAGTGATATGTTCTATAGGAACTGGACGATCCTATTTGGTCAAATACCAAAAATTGCCAAGTCTATTACTCACTTATTGCAACAAGATGTTCTCTTTGAATTCGATGAAGAGTGTAAGAAGGTATTCAATTTTCTGAAGAAGCAACTGATCACGATACAAGTCATTCAACCACCAGACTGGGGGATGCCCTTTGAAATTATGTGTGACGCCAGTGGATACGTTGTGGGCATCGTACTGGGTCATAAAAGAGGAAAATAAAGCCATGTAATTTACTATGCCTCCAAAACTCTGAATGGGGCACAGTGTAATTACACCACTATTGAAAAAGAGCTATTGGCAGTAGTGTTTGCATTCGAGAAGTTTCGGTCTTATCTCTTGGGAGCAAAGATCATTGTTTACACAGATCATGGTGCCCTAAGGCACTTGATGGCTAAGAAGGAGACGAAGCCGAGACTAATTAGATGGATCCTGCTCTTGCAGGAGTTTGATGTCGAGATAAAGGATAAGAGTGGGGCACAAAACTTGGTAGCCGACCATCTGAGCCGAGTTCTGAATGAAAAAGGCGATGAGATGCCCATTACAGATCATTTCCCTGATGAGTATTTGTATTCAGCACGGGGAACACTGGATCCCTGGTATGCAGATATAGTAATTTTTTTGGAGTTTGGAGAGCTACCAATTGGGTACTCATGGTACCAAAAGAATAAATTGAGGTAAGAGAGCAATCTCTATGCCTGGGATAGTCCTATTCTTTGGAGGAGATGTGCTGATCAAATCATAAGAAGATGTGTTCCAGATTATGAAATTAAGGAGATTTTGAAACATTGTCACAATTATGCTTGCGGAGGGCATTTCGGACCAAACCGAATAGCGAGAAGAGTTTTGGATTGTGGGTTCTTTTGGCCCACAATTTTCAAGGATGCCCACGACATTTGCAAAAGGTGTGATCAGTGCTAGAGAATCGGGAACATCACCAGAAGAAATGAAATGCCCATGACGCCCATCATGCCAGTGGAAATTTTCGATGTTTAGGGAATGGATTTCATGGGACCTCTTGCAAATTTCAAGGAAAACCATTACATTATCCTGGCAGTTGATTATGTGTCTAAATGGGTGGAGGCAAAGGCCACTCCTACCAATGATGCGAGGGTAGTAGCCGCATTTCTGAAATCCCACATTTTTAGCCGATTTGGTGTGCCCAGGTCCATGATCAGTGATCAAGGGACTCATTTTTGCAACCAAACGATGGAGAGGATATTGAAAAAGTATGGAGTAAATCATAGAGTCATAACAGCTTATCATCCACAAGGGAATGGCCAAGCTGAAGTCTCAAATCGAGAAATTAAAGCCATCGTTGGGAAGGTAGTGAATCCCAGTCGGAAGCACTGGAGTGCCCATTTGGATGATGCCCTATGGGCATACCGGACTGCATTCAAGACTCAAATTGGGATGTCCCCATACCGAATGCTATTTGGGAAATGTTGTCATCTGCCAGTCGAGCAAGAACACAAGGCACGATGGGCACTTCAGAAGCTGAACATGGATAAGGATGCAGCTGGGCATTTTAGAAAATTTCAGATTCAGGAGCTGGAAGAAATGAGAATGGAAGCTTATGATAATGTTGTGCTTTACAAGGAAAAGATGAAGAGGCTTCATGATCAAGTGATTAGAAGAAAGAGATTCTTTCCAGGACAACAAGTGCTTTTGTACCATTCAAGGTTCAAATTAATAGGAGGAAGTCTAAAGACAAAGTGGGTTGGTCCATTTGAAGTCTATGCGGAATGCCCCAATGGGGCAGTTGAGCTTAAAAATCCCGAAACTGGAGGGCAATTTAAAGTAAATGGCCATCGTCTCAAACCATACCTAGGGCATTCTGATCGGGATGCTAGAGTGGTCTGGCTTGGAGAGCCCATTTACACCTGAGCAGGAATTTTGTCGTGCCCACGATAATAAATGGGGCGCTATTGGGAGGCAGCCCAGGTTTTTAATTGCTTTATTTTGTTTTTGTTTTAATTGAATAAAGTTTCCAGTTAATTAAACTAGATTAGGGACAATTTTACGCTTGTTTTTTTTGGAGAAGTACGTGATCTATAGGTTAGGATGAGGAGAGAGAAACCAAGGATAAAGATAAATCCCAGAAAAATAGGGATTCTGAGGCGGGGCATTTTGAAGAGATAAAGTTCGTTCCGATTTTTCAGGGGATAAGGCTTATCCGTTGATGTGGGCACACTGATTCGAATAAATCCTTTGGAATTCAAAGAGTCACGGTCATATCAGGAACAATAACACACATAAATAAAAAGCCAACCCCACAAAATCTTAACTTTCACTTTCATTCTTTTCGGAAAAAAATCGAAGCTTCTTTCTTCTCCCTCTCAAAACCCTACAACATCTCTCTGCAATTCTCAAGCCTCAACAATGGTGAACACACGTGGTAAGAAGGTGGTTCCAAAAGCTAGAGTCAAGGGCAAGTTAGAGTTCGACACTCCAGTCACCTCTGCAGAGCCCACCACAACTAATGTGGTAAAGAAAAAGGCTGTAAAGCCTAAGGAGAAAGTTGCACCTGCCACGACCACCTCGAGCAAACCAGTAAAGGAGACTCCTCCGGAGAAAGAGCCTGTAGCTGAAGCAAGCTCTGCTACACCATCGCAAGAGAAACACGCTGAGGATGACATTACTGTAGGAGGAACACAAGAAGAAGAAGAAGTGGCCACGGAGCCCACACAAGAGCCTGCCAAAACAGCCTCTAAAAAGATAAAAAAACCGGCTAGGGTTCTGACGCCTCTGACGTCTGAAGATGTTGTTGAAGAGGAAGAGAATGAGGAAGAAGAGGGTGACGATGAAGACCTGGATGACTTTGTGAATGAATTGGATAAAGTGGAAACGCAGCCCATGGATGAACAAACACAAGAAGAAGGACCTGTGGAGATAAAGAAATGGGCACTGGAGAAGGTAAAAAGAAAAAAGAAGGTCGGAGAACTCATTCTGGAACAACCAACTGAGCAGCCAGCCGAGTCCCAACAAGATGAAACTGAAGAGGAGGTTTCAGAACACCCAGAGCAGCAGCAGCAACAAAGTGAGCCATCCTAGGCTCAAAAGCTTGAGGATGAACCTTCAGAGAACTCACCACCAAAGCAGAGGGTGGGGAAAGCGGTGGCCATGAAAGCAGGGGCCAAGCTAGCTGGGGAGCCCTCTTCGAAGAAGAGAAAAGCTACAGAGGGCACACTACACCCTGAGCCTAAAAAGGACAGAGGGGTAGGGAGCCAGAAAGTGGCCCGCCACCGGTCCGGAGCATTATAAACTCGAAGAGAGTCCATGCTGAGTCGCTTGCAGTTATTGGGATAAAGCAGGAGGTAAGGGGTTTCTTTGTTGCAATTGGTTGGGAGTTTTTCTTGGATATGGAATGTGTTATTTTTCCTGCACTCTTGCGTGAGTTTGTTAATAGTCTGAAAATAAAAGCTGTGAATAAGCCTGCTACGTCTACTAGGGTCATGAATTTTAAAATTCTGGGTAAAAATTTCTCTATGTCTACTGATGATTTAAATATGATGTTGGACATCGTATCATACTTGGGCCTCCAGGAGGAGGAGTATGAAGATACCGTGACTGTTGTGCCCGACTCTACTGAGGGAGTTGAGGTAAAATGGGCTGAGGTTGGGGATGACTCCACTTATCAAAGTGGAGCCACAAAAGGCTATTGTCTGAACAATGAAGCCTTGAGATTCTGCCATAGGGTGTTTGCCTATAGTTTCTTTGGTAGGAAGGATAGCTCTAATTCCATAACTAATCAGGATCTTTTCATTCTCTGGTGTATGGTGAAGAAAATTAAAATCAATTTTGGCTCTGTGGCCATTGCACATTTCAGGGAAATCAAAATACACCCTAAGCATAGAATCTCGTGTGCCCAGCTTATCACCCAAATTGCTATTAGGTCTAGCTTGCTAGATTTGAGCACCACTGATCTAGTCTCCCTGCCCATGGAATTCTTTGATATTGACTGTTTAAAAAGAATACAAGATGTGGTTGATGACGAGGATGGCAAACCGGTTTTCTTTGTGCCGATGGTAGACCCCTCGAGCATGTTTCTTGTCACTACAGGTACATCAAAGAAGCCACCAGTTGGGAGGACACAACAAGTGGAGCATCCGGTCACGGTGATTCTGAAGAAGTTGGAAGCGTTGGAGAATGCCCAGTCCCAGACAGATGAGAAACTAGACCGCATGGAGACAGCCCTGAAAGCATATTTCAAACACGTTGGGTTCTTATACCCAACACCCCCATCTGATTGATTCCTGGTTCTTTCTTTCCTTAGATTATGTTTTATTTTTTGTTATTTTTGTTCTTTGTTGTCGTTTGTGTGTCGCCCCTGTTTACCCACTTTGTCTAGTGCAAAATGTGTGAGTGGGGGGCATTCCAGTTTATGTTTTAGTGTTTTTTGTTGACTCTATTTTAATACTTTGCATCATGCAAAGTGTGTAGGTGGCTAGTTGAGTCAAGCATGCTTTCTGTGAAGTCTATGTGGTCATTACTTTTGATATTTTCAACATTAAACTGCTTCATATAAAAAATCAGCATGCCCACATAAGATAGGGATGACGAACGAGTTTAGCATGCCCTGTGAGAATTGAGCCTAAATGTTGTATGCCCATTTCACAGCTTTCTTTACTTCATGTGTGAACAATTGTGTGCTTAGAAATTCTAGAACTTGCTACTATTCTGTCTGAAGCCTGGAGATTGTTGATGCATAAGTAGATGATATACGCCATATTTTGCTGAGCCACTGGAAAGAAAATTTTACCTACCAATGACACAGCCTTTGCAGCCCTTTGAGCCTATGAAATGCCCTGGCAGATTTCTTGTTTGGGATGATAAAATATATATAGGCAGGGCATTACAAGAACCTGAAAAAGAAAAAAAAGGGAAGGCAAAATTGTTGGGGGATATGCGTGAAAAGGCCAGAAAAGATAGGGGGACAAATGAAAAAAAAGAAAGAAAAAATGATAAAAGAAAAAGAAAAAAAAAAGAGAGAAATAAATTCCCCTAGTCTTAAGTGTTTAGAGTGCCCAAGAATAAAGAAATAAATTATTGTCTGAACGGGGCACAGCAGGGTAGTGATTTAGAAAAAAAAAATAGGGGGATCTGTACAAAAATAAAGCCCTACCTACATGAAATGCCCACTGTAGCCTAAAAAAGCCCTATTGATACTTATGCATCTATGGTTTCTAGAGATTGATAATAGAACTTTAGCAAGCCTATGGGACGACTAAGTACATAATTGCATTGATATGAGTGTATACACTGAGCCTAAACACTGAGTGAAGAGAGTTATGAGGATTACCACACTGAACTCATTTTTGACCTATTTTTGGTATGCTGATACTTTGCAGTTTTGTTGGAATATTGATTGTGATGTGCCCACACTGATTAATAGTTTGCATGCTTTGTTTTGAGTTTGTTCTTTTTGCCTTTCTTTTCTTTTGTTTTTCTGGACGCATTGCATCCCATGCTTGAGGACAATCATGTCTAAAGTGTGTGGGTGTGATGACTCCATTTATTTCGTGTTTTTATGGGCATTTGGTTCGTTATAAATGTCCTTTTTAGTGTGTTTTGAGTAAAAAAGAACCATGATGAGATCATGGGGCATTGCGGAGTTCAAGTCTGGCGAAAGGGGCATTTTATGCCCGGTTATCTCAAGCAAAATCCAAGCTAAAGATTCAGTTAGAAGCATAAGGGACTTCTTTCAGCACTCATCCTATATTCAGGTGGCGGAATGGGCATATCAGAGATGGATGAGGCTGACTGTAAGATGTCGTGCCCACTTTGATCGTGCAGACTTGACAACAATGGGCTAGGCTAGGGCGAGTGCGAGAAACTCGAGATCAGTTTGAAGAGAGAGACGAGAAAGATAGCTACATTATCCGAAGAAGAGTTGGATGAGGACTGGACTCTTAGAGGCGTTGCAAAGAAGAGATAAGTCCAATCCCTAAAAAATAGAAATTTGGTCAAGTTATGATCTAGCCAGATCAGAGAGGGCACGCCAGTTCCGGAAATCCAGTGAAGACCCCAGCTTGTTGGGGGATCTCTGATTCAGAAATGTAACTATTTAAGCTTCTTTTGATTCTGGAAACACAAGCTTTGGCAGTTAGAAACATTGCTACACTTTTACTTTCCTGCATTTTAATTTTCGTACGCTGCTTTGCAGCAAGAAACAATCCATTGGCCTTAAGCCTTTGGGACTTAGGATTATGTTTTCAAACTCAACATTATGTTGAGTATTATTGCGTATTAAAATCAGTAAGTGTCCTTTACAATTATATCTTTTATTTCTGCAAATTTAATTATGTCTAACATGCTTGCTAGACTTTTAATTCTGGTGTTTGAACAACGAAAATGGTTTGAATATAAATTTGGACTCGTGAGGCTAAAATAGGCATAGTAATGCATGATAGGTTTATGTTGATTCTTGTGCCTTGTGCCACGTGAGTGTGTGTCTGAAATGCCCAATTTGGCTGATCACTCGTTAGGTAAAGAGGGCACACCACTATTAATTGAATTGGCAAATCGTGACTGTGTGTCGATTCATATAGTAATAAGGGAATCAATAGGTTGTTGTGGGCACATGAGAAATTGGTAAACACAACAGATCTGGGTTCGTCTAGGGCACACTGCTGTTTGTTCACTTACATCTCTTTGGGGAATTGGGGGTGGGTGACTGATTAGGGATTTAATTGACGAGGAATTGCTTTTAAGTCTATAATGAAAGGATGAATGAGAAGATGTAGAGAGGAATCCGGTCTCCATAACTAGATGATTTATCATGTATGAAAATCAGTGTGCCCATGATCAAGTTGAGATATATTTAGACCAAATTCAAGTTCAAACGCCAGAACCTTTGTTATTTGATATTTTCTTTACTTTCTTTTGCAGATTTAATTTCTAGTAGTGACAATAAACCAAACCCCCTTTTATGATTGGTTACTTGAAGGTGGAATCACGACAACTCTCTGTGGGATCGACCCATACTCATTAGCTGACTACGGTCGCTGTGGACACATGAGTTATAAATTTTTTTGAGTGCGAAACGACCGCGCGTTAGTTATCTTCCTTCGGCATTTTCAACCTATCAATTTGCTTCAATCTTTTTTTCTTTGTAGCTGCCCTTTTTATTTGTCCAATTTTTTTCATAAAGGCTAAAAAAAAATTAAACTATATAGTACATTTTAGCACATAAATGAAGGGTGGATATGTATCCATAATATAGTGCGAAACTTACTTACCAATATATGTTTAATATCCTCATACTTCAGCAAATCATTCTCATTTGGCCCATCTAACTCAGAAGAGTTATCAATAATTTCTCCCTTGTATTTTTTAGCATAAAAACACACCACATAGAAGTGAAACGAATGACATATGAGGAAGAAGAACTGCACATTAGGGGTGAGCAAACAAGGATACAAAACTAACCCGTCCGATTGAACCGATAAGTTTCGGTCGGTGCGGGTCGATGGTGCCTAGCTTTCGGTCGGTGGCCGGTGGTTGAGAGGTTAATCGAACGACATTAGGTGCGGTGGTCGGTGGTGTGGCCGGAAACCGACGGCCACACCAAACCGCACAAAAATAATAATAATAATAATAATAATAATAATAATAATAATAATAATATAATTTTTATTTTTATTTTATTATCCCTCATTCAGTCATTCCCTAAAATCTCCACAGACTAAAATCCCTAATTCAGAGAAATCCAAAATCACGTCTCTCACTCACTCTCATTCTGTCTCGCTCCTTAGTCTCTCGCTCATTCTCGCTCGTGGCTTGTCTCTCACTCACTCTCTCTCTGACTCTCATCACCGGTGCTCATCAATCACCCATCGCCTGCCATCTCCATCGTCCAAACACCCTCATCTCTACGATTGATGTGAAGATGCAAGCCAAATATAACGGGGGGAACCTACAAAGATGAACCAACTTATTTACTTGGTTGTGGTTATAGATCCTCGATATAAGTTTGCATTAATTAACTACTATTTTAGAAAAGAGTTTAGGGATGAAGAAGGTTCAAAGTTGGCATTTAATGTGAAGAGTGTTTTACAAAATTTGTATGAGCATTATCAATCTCTATATCGCCCTAAATCTCAAACTCAAAGTGTAGTAAATCAAGAGCAAGATGTGGTGTCTCTTCCTCCTACAAAGAAAGTCAAGTATCAAGAAGTGATAGATACAAGCGAAGCTTTCTCGATGGATATGATGACTTGAAAGATGATTTGGAAATCTACCTTAGTAAAAAGCCTCTTAAAAATGAGAAAGACGATTTTGATATATTGAAGTGGTGGGATACGCATCAATGTAGGTTTCCCATTCTTTTGCATCTAGCTCAAGATATTTTGGCCATGTCTATCTCCACAGTTCCTTCATAATCTGCCTTTAGCTCTGGAGGTAGAGTGTTTGATCCTTTTAAGAGTTTTCTAAGTCCTACACTTGTGGAATCTCTTATATGCGGTCAAGATTGGTTCAAGCATTCAAAACAATGGACAACTATTGAAGAAGATTTGGCTAGTATTGAAAAGCATGAAGAAGGTTTGTAAAAAAATAATTTACTTCTCTTTTCATATTTTAATTTTTTGAATCTTGATTTATGTTAATTTATTGATATTATTATTTTTTTCTTGAAAGGTGTAATACGAAAGGAGGGTGATGACAATTGACACATGATTGGAAGTTGGAGAATGGAGACTGGAGATGGGAGTTTGAAGACTTCGGAGTTTGGAGACTTTGAATATTGTTTTATCTAATATTATTATTGGAAGTTTGGAACAATTATCTTTTGAAGACTTAAAGTTTACTCTCTTTGCTATAATCTGATATTTGGTCCATTGTTTCTTTAACACATTCTTCATATTTTAATGCGTTTTTGTTTTGCAATCCAATTCTCTTTATTAGTCTCGAACGAGTCGTATTCAGTTTAGGGGGTGAATAAATTGAACTCAAAAACTTTTAAATAAATGCGAAAAACTTTAAGGGCCCTTTGACTCATTTGCACTTATCAGTTTGTCTATTTTCAATTTGTGTATGATAAGTGTAAGTCGTGTGATCTTGTGTGTAGTTTCAAAAGATAAGCAGTTTGAAAGAATGAAAGCAATACAACACACGATCAATTTTATAGAGGTTCGAAGCCTTAAAACTTCTACGTCCTCTCTTTTTTCCGCAGAAGGGACAAATTCACTATATAATCTGAGTTAACTTTACAAATTATACAATGAATGTAAACTGGCTGAACCTGGTAACAGTGAGTTTCTTTATAATGTTACCTTAGCTGAGTTGACGGCTCACACTTGCAGTCTCCAACAGTTAGCGATTGCGGCGGCTCACACTTAGCTAGAGAGTTAGGTGCTATTGTCGTCTTTACAAGGTTTTAGATCTCTTTCGATCTTCAAGATGGTTAGTCTTGAACTGGGGTTATCAACTGAATGTGCTCCTTGAACTGAGCTGTTGTAGTTGATACCTTTCAGAGCTTTGACTGAGAAGATCTTCGACTAGACTTTCAACAGCAAAATGAGAATGCTTTTAGCTTGTAGATTTCTTCTCTTCTTAGGTTGACTTTTGCAGCTGTATATATCACTTTAAACTGAGTAGAATAGGGAGAGAGAACTGAGTTTCTTGGCAGAGATTTTAGGCTATAATTTTGCAAAAGTCGTATGAAAGTCCTCTTCAAATTCTGTCTCTCTCATCTTTTATAGAGGTGTGAATTTGTGACCGTTAGTCATGGCAGGTCTCTTGAGCGATCAGAGGCTTGTTGGTTAATTAGAGGTCTGTTAGTGCATATAGCCGTTATTCTGCCAATGACTCTTTAGTATGCATTAACTTCATCGATTCTGCAGTCAGTGGCCTTGGATTCGGGCCTAGCTGATTAGTTCAGTTAATGCTTCAGTTCAGCTTTTAAAATTCTCTTTTGTAAACAACTTTTCAGTTCAACTGATTATGGCCATTAGTTGGGTTGACTTGGATATCAGTCCGGTTGGCTTCATCTTCAGCTTGGCCATCATTTGGGTTAACTTGGATATCAATTTGGTCACCAATTGAGTTGATTTTGAACTTCAGTTTGGCCATCAATTGAATTGACTTGAAGTTCATTTGACTTACCTATCAGTTCAGTTGTCTAGGCCTTCAGTTTGGTTGACTTAGCCTTCAGTTGGATTACCTAAGCCTCAGTTCAGTTGGCTTAGCCTTCAGTTTGGACCGTCTAAGTCTTCAGTTCGGTTGACCGGGCCTTCAGTTGGATTTGACTAATCATTCAGTTCGGTTGGCCTTTTCTTCAGTTTTTCTATAGTGTTTTGACATCTCATCAAAACTCCATTTAGGGCTTTTTTTTATTGTTTTTCCTAACACTCTTCCACTGATTGTCTATTAGTCTCTTTTTCTTCATATTTTATTGTATTCTCCAATTCTCTCGGCAATTATTAAATATAACATTTGACAATTTTGATTCATTGATTGCACTCCAAATCTCTCGACCACATTATAATTTATAAATTTTAGCTACTAGTTATTTTAATAATGTTAGGAGCTAACTTGAATTTATATTTTATTGCAATTCCATAATTGACTTCCAAATTCCGAATAATGAAAATATGAAATAAATAGGGTAAATGAAATAAAAACAAGCTAGGATATAATTTCCAGTTTCCACGATTATAATGTGATTAATGTCCCATGTCAAATACTACATATATATTTTGTGAATATAAGATAATAAATTAGAAAAAATTGGGCAAACTGATCGAACCATCCGAACACCGTCGGTCGGTGCGGTGGCCGACCACGATCGGTTCGGTGGTCGGCTGATTAGTGTCTGGACGGTCGGTGGTTTCGGTGGTGAGATGTTCGGTCAGTTATTTACCGACCCGTCCGTTTACTCAGCCCTACTGCACATTTAGATAGTATTACAGCCATCATCACATAGATCACAACTATTTGAGTTTTGCCATAAACTTACATGATAGTTCTTATAATAAATATTACTCCCTCCGTCCCGTTTGCAAGGTCCACTTTCTATTAAAATAGAGAGAGTAAATAATAAAAATACGGACCTTGCTATTGGGACGGAGTGAGTACATAATGTTGCACAAAAAATAATCATAACCCCATATAAACTACATGACCCACCTACGTCGCATTATATAATACATATATCATGCTTATTACATCAAATACATACCCGCTGCCCACCTAATAAAAGATTGTCAAATCATCACATAACATATAAGTAGACATGTTCATTTAATATAGTGTTGACAAGTCTATTTATTTCGTATTTTTATGGGCATTTCAATCGTTATAATTGTCATTTTTAGTCGTTTTGAGTTGAAAAGAACCAGGTATTTGGTCTAGGGCACTTCACAGGTTGAATTTGGTGAAATAGGCATTTGCCTAGCATTTCAAGTATTATTCGACGCCATAAAAAGCGTCTAGAGGCACATGAGAACTTCTTCAGCATTCATCCAACATTCGGGAGGTAGAATGAGCATATCAGAGATGGATGAAGCTGACTAGATGATGCCGTGTCCACTTTGCTCGTGCAGATTCGATCAGGAGCTTGGAGAGAGCACATGCAGATTTTTTGAGAAACTGTTGAAGTCAAGGAGGCGTGAAAGATAGATACCAATCCGAAAGAGTTGAGGTAGAGATGGACTCCTAGGAGGCGTGGATGCTAAGATGATAAGGAATAACCTGAATTTTCAGGATTCAGCCAACAACCTTATGTATAAGGTTTATCCAGTTCGGTGGAGAGGGCACACCAGTTCCGAAAAGCAGTTGAAGACCCCCGCATGTGGGGGAATTTGAATTTTTGGATTGTATCTATTTAAACTAGTTTCATTTGCTGGAAATGGATGGGGAGACACTAAGATATAATATTTAACTTCTGCATTTTATTTCCGTTTTTGCTTTTAAACTGTGAAGGCAGCAAGAACAATCTGAGAGGCCTTATGCCCTTGGGACGTAGGAACTGTTTCTATGCTCCACGTTGGTGTTGAGCTTTCTTTATATTTAATTTAGTAAATATTTCCTTTTAATTATGTCTTTAAACTCTGCATATTTAATTTCATTTAACATGCGTGGCTATATTTTTATTTCCGGTGTTTGAGCAATAGAAAATGATTTAAATTAAATCTGGACTCATGAGGCCATATGGGCATATTACTACATGAAATGTTTCTGCTGATTTTTGGCCTTGTTCCATGTGAGTGTGTGTTCGAAATGCCTAATGTGGCTGATCACTCTTTAGACATAGAGGGCACACCAATATTAATTGAATTGTCGAATCGTGAATGTGTGTTGATTCATATAGTAATTAGGAAATCAGCGGGTTGTTACGGGCACACGAGGAATCAGTAAACACAACAAACTTGGGTTCGTTTAGGGCACACTGCTGCTTATTCATTTGCATCTCTTTGAGGAAGCAGGGGGTGGGTGATAGGTTAGGGGTTTAATCGACGATGAATCACTTTTAAATCTATACAGAAAGGATGAATGATGAGACGTAGCGAGGAATCTGGTCTCCATAACTGGGTGACTTAGTAATGCAGGAAAATCAGTGTACCCATGATCGAGTGAATTTAACTTAAATCAGATTCTAGTTCAAATGCCAGAACTTTTGTTATTTGATATTCTATTTAGTTTTATTTTGTAGATTTATATTTCAGTAAGGTGACAACACAACCAAACCTCTTTAGTGATTGTTTACTCATAGGTGGAATCATATCAGCTCTCTATGGGATCGATCCGTACTCATAAGTTAGCTACGGTCGTTGTGGGCACATGAGTTATAAATATTACTTTGAGCACAAAACGACTACACGTTAGTGTCCACACCTCTCCAACACCTTTTTCCTTTCTATCGACCAACTTACATTTACCCTTCGTCTATCCGAATTCATAAAAAAATATAAACATTAGTATGCATGACAAGGTTATATAAAAAAATACTTTAACTATCGATTATGAAACCTTATACGTCTTCAACACCATATTAATCCCCGCACTATTTACCTAAACATAAATTCAACCAATTAAATATAGGCGTCAAGCATAAACAATACCACAAAATATATTTTTAATCATACTCATAATTTTGAAAAAAATATAATTATGCACATTTTAAACATACCTTATCACCACATTCCAACGAGGCTGCATTAGAATGAACCATTTTTCCTTTCAATTTTTCATTCACCATTTGTGTCTCAATAATCTGTTTGAATAACATTAACATATCATGAATAACGGAAATGGTAACATATAAATTTATTGGTATCATGAACAAGTAAAATATATGCTAATATGTATACAAATATTTGCTTGTTATAGTTCAACAATTTGCTAATATATACACAACACTTTCCTACTCCTAATAAAATGATTGCTATTTAACAGTTAAATATTTTGCTATTTACAACACATATGTTTGCTAGTTACAGGTAAATAATTTGCCAACAAAAAAACACAAATTCGCTAATCACACTAAAATTAACTGCTGTTTTTAAAACAAAAAATCATATAAACCGATACATATTTTAAAATTAATTGCTAGACGGATTTTTATTAGACACATATATTTAATAGTCACATGGAATTAATTTGCTAACAAACACACCAAAATTCGATCAAAATCAATAAGACCAATATAACCATATAACCATATAACCAAGTCAAAATTAAATATAAAAATTACGCTTCCCATATATTTTACAATAACCAGAATCTATGTTATTATGCACACATATATTTACTAGTCACAACTAAACAAATAGCTATTACGTACCAAAAAATTATTTACCACACATATATTTTTCTTTCTACGATCATCTGGATGGTCCTCATCTAATTAAGATTCAATCAACAAAAATGTGCACAACTCCATATAATCGTCTAACAAAAGAAGCATAAATTGCAAATAATCAATACTATAAAGTTAACAATAGTTTGCTATCAGTCTCCTGCTTTTTTGCTAACATTTCACACATGCTTTGCTCACATTCTTTAATATAACAAAATCTCCAACAGACTCCTACTTCTTTTGCTAACATTGTATACATGATTTTGCTCACATTCTTTAAAAGGAATGAATTGTTATCAGACACCTACTTCTATATATCATTCTATACATGATTTGCTAACAACCATTAAAACAAATCAGAATAACAATTATACCCAAAGATGCAACATAACAAAATTGTTATCCGACTCTTACTTTATTGCTAACAGTTTACAAATGATTCGCCCACATTATAAATATAACAAAATTACAAACAGACTCATATTTTTTTGCTAAACTTGTACACATTTTTTACTCACATTCTTTAAAAAGAAAAGAATTGCTATGAGGCTCCTTCGTCTTTGCTGATATTGTACACATGATTTGCTATCAGTATTTTAGATGAAAATAATTGCATCTAGGCACCTAATATTTTGCTAACACATGAGAGTCAAAAACATAAAACACAAGAAAATACTCAAATGATTAATTTCATATTCGAAACAGACCAAAAAACAATCAATAGCCAAAATTTTATTGACATTACTTTGCTGCACTTCCCCCCTTAAATTTTGTGTTTTAAATTCAGATATTAAACACAAATTTGCTAAAACCAAATAACAAATAATTGCTATCAGCCTCCTTCGTATTTGCTAATATTGTACACATTATTTGCTATCAATGTTTGAGACGAAATTAATTGTAACGAGACACCTAACATTTTGCTAAAACATGAGAATCAAACACAGAAAACCCAACAAAATACACAAATCATAAATTTCATTTTTTAAATATAACAAAAAAAAAATCAAGAGCCAAAATTTAATTGACATTATTTTGGTGCACTTTTTACCCATGGATTCTGTTGTTTTAATACAAATATACAACACAAAATTGGCTAAAAGTACACTACCAAATAAGCACCAACTTTGTTAGTTTAATTTTTTAATTCACAAACAAGCACCGTATCCTCAAGTTTCTTTCTCTGTCGAAAAATTAATTACAAAATAAATTTCCCAAAACATAAACCTTAGTATGCAGACACATATTAAACTATCAAGAACAACACTTTACAGATTAAACATAACAATGGCATATGTAAAAAAAATCAGAATGCAGGCATAATACCCGTAATCTTTCTTGATACACCCTTTCCTGTCATCTACTACTAAAATAGCGTCTTCACGGTGTATTATATTTCCCAAATTATTGGAATATCGGCTAGCCAATATGTCTATTTCAGTAGCACATATCAAGTGTGACTTTCAATGAAGTAATTTATTGTCAATCATAGTCAACTTTATGTTATTATTTCCAAGGTCAGATGACTTGATCGTTTGAAAATTTTAATGTGTGATGAATATAATGCAACTCTTATACCACTACGTGTATAAGAAATTGTTTCAATCTATTTTATTAGTAGCAAATATTTTTATATATCTATATACAATTTTAGAATCAAAATATAACTTATATAGTTTTTAATTTTGAATCAATATAATTATTTTTGTATTTATAATCAATATCTTATATTATATACATTATGACAATCAAATACAATATTTAATAACTGTGCATCGCACGAGAGATATGCTAGTGTATATATATAGACACACACACATACATACAACATTCATATATGTATATATAAGCATGGACGGACTTAGGGGGGCTGGATTTTGTCCAATTTTTTTATATATGTGTATATATAATTTATAATATAAATTTAATTTTATTTGTATTGTAATATTATTTTTCGTCCCCTCAAAATTAAAATTATTACATTTTGCCCCCCCAAATTAGAATTCATGCGTTCGTTTCTGTATAGTGGATGATACAATTGGAATGTATAATAATTAAGCTACATAAATCAAGATGAAGTAGACATGTTAACCGAGTGTATCCTACCTAGCTAGTTTTAAAGGGCTAGTCCTAGCGAGTTACGACCTAGATGTATAGGGTATGAATGTATGATCTAATTAAATGAGTCAGTTTAAATGGATATATCGTTAAAAAAAAAGATCTAATCATAATTCTGTTTAGAACATTAATCCTATCGTACAATTATTTAATGTGTTGGGCCTCCAATTTTGATGCTAAAGCGAGAGCATATAGTTGATTGTCTTGAGAGATCGACAGCGCGTTTGCATCGTCACGTTCACGCGCGAATTCACACTGCATCATGGAATCACAAACCTCATCATGCCTCCTTTCACCAATTACCTGCAATATATTCATCAATTTCTTTCAACAAAATTTGTGTGGAGAATTCCTAAGCTAATGGGCTTTTCCTTTAACGCTGTAATTTTTTCATTTTCACATGTACACATACAAATAATAATCAGTTATACATGAAATTATATTTTATGTTTTCATTTTATGGTATCAACATCAATGATGTCTCATGGAAATGAGTGTGGCGAGAGAATAAAAGTAAATCTCAACTTTATTGGAGAGGTTTTAGCACTATGTTTTGTGCTTTCAAATAAATATTTTTTCTATTTTTTTTCTTACTCATTAACATTTTTCAAGAAAATCGTTTTTACCATAGTAAAAAAAAAGATAAAGGAAATTGATTTTGTGGGGCTTTCTTTCTCTTTTCAAACTTATCATCTATTTATCCAATTACATATTCTAACTCAAAACAATTCTAAAATTGTAAATTGTGATAAATTTCAATTCCGGCATAACTTCGCTAAAATAAAGCAGAAAATATATATGGTACGAATTATTTAATTCAGTTTGTATTTTTTTTAATAAAAAGAAACGTGGCAACGTGAGCATTCTTGTTATTAAACAAGAAGGAAAAAAAAAACAATGTAATTATTGAGCTTTCCATATTTCTCACCTCTTTTCTGTTTGTAGATTGCGGTGCTTCCTGCATTTCTTCATCTTGCATATTTTCTTCCCCTGCCATTTCTTTTACCTCAATTTACCAAAAAAAAGAAAAAATGAACAGAATTGCAAATTTATAAGAAATGAAATACATAAAATATAATTTAACTCCTTAATCAATGGGGCGCCATTATTTTTTTTTTTGTTTTTTTGATTTTTTGAGGGAAGGTGGTTAATGGGCTTTGACATGTTATAAATAGCATATGTTTTGGGCTTACGAAAATGGATATTTTTTTTACTAATGGATCTAGCCCATTACACTCATACTTCAAATTGAAATATATAAGCTATAGTTCATGTGGTGAAATGGTGTTCTCATGATTGAACTGTGGTAAATTTGAATATTGCTAATGCATTATTGTGTTTGTAAATAGTGAATGTGCATATCTAAAAATAAATAAATAAATTATTCTAAAATTTACATCCCTTTAATTTTGATGAAATTTAGTACAGTAATAATACTCAATTATTCGAGAATGGTGTTTTCAGTTTTGATTGACTAGTCTTAAACCAGTTGAACATCTTGCTTCCGATCAAAGTTAATAACTTTTGTCAGATTAAAACTTTTATTAATTTAAAATCCGAACTATGATCTTTTTTTTTTTACTTTTTTTTTTATTTGACCATTCTTCACAATTAGCCATATATCTTGACTTTGTCCAAAGTTATACTTGACAATCTGAGAGGTTATTTTCATGTCACAAATCATAAATGGTTTCACATCTATTATAGCTTATACATAACTAATTTTTTTAAAGAAAGCAATTAAATAATCACTCTTAAATAGACATACAACTTTAAAAATAGTAAACATGTAACTTAAAATCGAGTGACTCGAGTTTAAAATTTAAATATCATCAATATCTTTAAGCGTGACTGTGAACATATCATCTTATTTGTGTGATTTACAATAGTGACATAATTTATAATTTACTCAATAAGCATCATCAAATAACGGATGCCGGCTTGATAACTCACAAAAGAAAATAATAATCTCATGACATAATTATTATCTCGAATTTTCAAAATGCCTAATTTTTGGTACAATATACTTGAGTATATGAAGATGGTTATAGCCACGTGTTACATGGGCCAGTTTCATCACATGCAAGGTTGGTTGGTTGATAAGTAACTTCAAATTTATTTAATCATTTCGTTGTTGAAAACGACGCTTTTAGTTAAAGGCGTCCCACCATCACCGACTGTTTTGCTTTCGCTTTCACGTTTGCAAATTTTTTGTGATGCAATCAAGAAAGTTAATTTATGGAAGAAAATGAAATGACAAAAAATATAAGTACACTTCTTTTAGGGATGAAAACTCGTAACCGTCATTTGACGTTAGTAAATTAGTAATGATAAATTTTATTTTTATATAATAATAATAATAATTCACAGATTAAATAAAGATGAGAGGTGAAGACCACTAAAAGATTTAGTACATCATTCACTAGCTAAGTCAAAGATTGAATAAATATTAGTAGAAACCATTAAAGATTTTTATCAATAGACGGGATAAAATATTTTCAATGTGTTTACTAATGATGAAATTCTGGGACGAATTTTAACAGACTTATATATTTACAAGAATAGAAAATTAATGATAAAAACTTGTATGAGACCGTCTAACGGGTCGCTTACGTTAGACGGGTCAAATAAAATCCAAACCCGCCCAAAACCCGCCCTCAAGCCCAATTTCGCGCGCAGACCCGTGCTCCCACGCGCAGCTACTGGAGTATCACTAGGTATAAGTAAAGTATCACTAGGTATAAAGTAAAGTATCACTATGTGTAAAGTATCACTAACAGTGAATTGAAGTATCATTAACTATGAAGCGAAGTATCATTAGATATAAATTTGGCGAAATACATTAACTATTAAGTTAAGTATCATTAGATATTATATATAAATTTGGCAAAATATCATTAACTATTAATTGAAGTATCATTAGATATATATCTAGTGAGTATCATTAACTGTCTGTGAAATATCATTAATTATGGATGAAGTATCATTAACTCGGAAGTGGGGTACAATATGATATTATTGATGATTATACATTAATTATCAAATCCACAATAGATAAATGTTATTAACTATGAGTAGAGTATCATTATTTAGTATCATTATTTATGGGTGAAGTATCATTAACTTACATGTGAGTATTATTATTTATGGATGAAGTATCATTAACTGACATGTGAGGTGAAGTATCATCAGAGTCTTATTACTATGGAAAAAAGTATCACTAATTACAAAAGAAATTATCAATAATTATAAAAAAAGTATCACCAATTAGAAAGAAAAGAGTCAGTTTAAAACATGAGAATCGGGTCTATGAATACAATAAAATCTCATTCTTGAGTAAAAAAAAATTATTTCATTATCATAGAGAAAAATATTATTAATTACAAAATAAAGTATCACTAATTACAAAAATAAATAACACTAATTATAAATAAAGTATCACTAATTTATTGTATGACGGAAAACTAAGAGTCTAACACTACAAAGTTCTGATGAATTGAAATCCAGAACATTGCAGATATATAACATTCAGAACTTGATTATAAGAAAACCTAACCGAACAAACACATGGTCAAACCAAAAAGTATTCCCACTACCAGATTAGCTATCAAATTTTTCAAAAAAAGAAAAAAACAAAAACTAAGCATAGGCTGTTAATCCTCCTCCAGACTTCAGAGTTTTAGCTTGAATCCAGATGAAAGAAAATCATCCCTGGTAAAAGTGAAAAATATTAAAATAATACAACTCTGAACAGACCTATATATGTGCTATGGAACAAAGCAAAACAAAAGCATAATTAAAATTACTAGATGGAAAAATTAGAGAAATAAGTGTTTAATTTGATGATTAGCAAATGACTTTTTCTTCCTAATCTCTTTTCCCTTCTTCTTCAAGTCGCGATCCATGTGCTTTTCAGTGGGACTAATTGTTCAACAACACAGAAACATTACGGAAGATAAATAATTGAAATCCAAAAACCCCATTCTTCAACTTCAACAACATAATTATGACAAATGCATTTGATGGATTCACAACTCTCGCAATTCAATTTCAAGAAACTAAAAACATACAAATTGTATTGAATAATTTGTTACCTCATAGCACTCCTGATTGAAGTTATAGAATTGAAGTAGAGAGCGAGAGAGTGAAATGTTCAAATGGAAGATTCTACAGACAAAATAAAATAGAAAATTTAAAATGTGCATACCTCTTTACAGTGGAAACACTCGAAATAATCTTCTCGGAGGAGTCTGCAGTCCTTGGGCTCGCGGCAGCGAGACATAAATTCATTGAAATCAACCCAGAAATCGTAGCATCGACCATTGTTGCTCGTAATTCCCCATCCAAATCTGAAAAAGAGAAATAAATTTCTAATTATCATCGAGTTGATCGGCGAAGGTCGAGACTTGCGTTGTGAGGGATGCCAAATTGCGTGAGGTAGAAAGATCGCAAAGACCGCACAGAGGAAGAGAGAAAGAGAAGTGGCGGCTGCACAAAGGAGGAGAGAAAGAGAAGAGAAGCGGCCTGGAGAAGCATATCTATTTTTACCTTTTTTTTCTTTATTGTTTTATATTTAAAATTTATCCGGATCGGGTAGAGATCCCTCTAACGTAAGGGACTCGTTAGACGGTCTCACACAAATCTGTCCCTAAATTAATAAATAAGATAACTCATGATTGACTTTGAAAAGGAAAAACAATAGAAGATAGAGTATATTTAATTAAGAAAAGAGATTTTGTTTCCATTTTTCTGAATTGTATCAGATTAGATAACAAATCAACCATATCTTATTTTCAATTTTTTTTATTTACAATTAAGTGATTTCTCATATTTAATATACGACAATGCAGTTTATAAATGCTAATAAATATAATACCCGAATTTCCATCTTACCAAAAAAATAAAATTTCACATGAATAAAACATAGTAACTTTTTAAATCGTGAGACATTATATTTTTATTAATTCAGGCGACTGTCGACGTCGTACGCAGCTTCGCCACTCTATAAATATTCCATCAAAATATCTAACCCCTCTCCCATCTCTCTCATATTTCTCTCTCTAGAACCACAAAACCCTCTTGAATTCGATCCCAATTCCGGATTTTTCCGATAGCCCTTTTCCGTTATAGAAACAATCAGCGAATTTATTGCGGATCGGCGCAGTAATTTTGGAAATCCGATTGGGACTCTCGTAGTTGCAAAATTCAAATCTTGACCTCTCTTCGTTTGGGCAGCTCTTTTCATTTTCTTCTCTGACTTTGGGGGGGGTTTTGATCGTTCTCTAGATTTCGGAAGACGCATGAGCGGGTTGGTCAAGCTGGGTATTTCTTCGAATTCCAACCACTTTATCACTTCGATTCTCCTCTTTTCCAAAACCATTACTTTTTTACTGTTCCTCTTGTTATTAAGATTATCCAAGGTTTTATTGAGGTTAAGATTAATCGATTTTTCGAGTAATTTTAGTAGTGGTAATAATAATCGTTTCCATTCTACCGATCGCGGCTCCAATCTTTGTTGAATTATGGATTCGAGCGACAGCAAGTCTAATCGCCAATTGCGACCCAGTAAGTGTTGTTCTCTTGGAATGTTGCGGTTTTTTATTGTAGTTTTTTAGCTGGAATTGCACATGGCTATATACTTTTTTTAATGCTTAAAATCGTTTAATTTTTTGTAATTTTGTTTTATCTCTTGGTAGAAGAAGACTCATGTTGATGTCATATGTTTTTAGTTGTTTAGACTTGAAATAATTTGTATGGGAGAAAAATTGAATACATTTCGTTTCTATTTATTTTAGATTTATTAAGTGTGCATAGTGACAGTATCTGCGTGGAATTCACTATTTATAGGACAATGTACAATTATATGTTGTCATTGCATGACGTTAATTCTCTTTACTGGATGGAAGGGGATAGTTTATTTGATTGTGCAAGGATCTAAAATAGAATGGGTTGCTTCTTGTGATGTTATATGCCATAATTTTGTAATGCCACATTCAAGCCATTTGGTAGTGCCTATAAGTACAGTTATGGTAACAGGGTTTCAAATGAAACCGGAAACAAAGTTCCCACTCTGGTCAATGACTAACAAGTTTCTGATTTTATATATCCACAAATGCCTGTCTTTTATGGGAACTGAGAAATATTCCCTTTTCCAATTTGATTGTATCATATGTTCCCCTTTATTATTTTTTAAGAAAATCTCTGAAACCTTTGTTAAATGGAGTACAAATTCATTGGAAGCTCTTTCAAAAGTTTTATTTGAGTGTTTTTTTCTTTATTCTGTAGGTCCTTGCTATTCAAGCTTGGAGAGGAAATCGACAACCTCTCCATCTGTCATTGTCATTGGTGCTGGTATGGCCGGCATTACAGCTGCACGGGCTCTTCATGATGCCTCATTTCAGGTATATATACTTGAATGCAGACCTTCGATTATGGCATTCATAACTAAGGATATTTGTCCTGAAGAAAGTGATTTTGCAGGTTACCTTGTTGGAATCACGGAATAGAATTGGTGGACGTGTTCATACAGATTATTCATTTGGTTTCCCTATTGACTTGGGTGCATCATGGTAATTGATATTTTATTGTGCAGCAGTGCAGAGAATTATATTCTTTTCTTGTTGCAGTGATTGTATGCTCCTTCTGCTAACTACTGTCTGCACATTCTTGTTCAGGTTACATGGTGTTTGCAAAGAGAACCCACTAGCTTCTGTTATTGGACGATTAGGATTACCGCTCTATCGTACCAGTGGCGACAACTCAGTTTTGTATGACCATGATTTAGAAAGGTTCCCCTTTTACCCCTGTTAGCATATTGAACTGTGTCAACTATACTATTCATGTTCTTGGATTTGGAATGATTGAACATTTTTCTTGCATCATTTACATTCATGATATAATTGTTATCTGTTTGTTCTTTTCAGTTATGCCCTTTATGACATGGATGGCAGTCAAGTTCCTCAAGATTTAGTCTCGAAGGTTGGCCAAACATTCGAGATCATTTTGAAAGAGGCACGTCCACCTTCTCTTTAATCCTCAATCCAAATGCCCCATAGCGTTAACTGATTGGATGTCATGAATTTTTTCTACTTTCCCTAGATGTTGGTTGTTCTGATTTTGATTTGGTTTGTATTTTCTTCAGACTGATGTTGTGAGACAGGAATTCAGTGAGGACATTTCTATTCAACGTGCCATCTCAATTGTTTTTGAGAGGAGACCGGAATTAAGGTTATACATCTGCAAAATTTTGCAACATTTTCTGTTATTTCATATCTTGTGACATTTGTTAAGAAGTTGGTGCCTTTGTAGGTTGGAAGGACTTGATCATAAGGTGTTACAATGGTACCTCTGCAGAATGGAAGGCTGGTTTGCTGCAGATGCTGATACTATTTCAGTTAGAGGCTGGGATCAGGTTACTCACCCATGCTCAAAATATGACTCTCGTGTAATTTTTTCAGGGTTCTATTACCATAAACGATTCCTGTTTAAATGGGGGTGAAATTAGTATCTGAACAATTCTCAAAATGATTTATTATCTTTAAAAAACATATAGCTGGCTTAATTAAGTTTGAAGTCCTTGATGCATTCTAAGAATTAAGAAAATGAGCGTATCACTCGATCTATCGGGTATATTTGAGTTTTAATTAACATTTTTGTACTTGCTTTATAGGAAGAGTTGCTCCCTGGGGGGCATGGGCTCATGGTCCGGGGTTATCTTCCTGTTATAAATACTCTTGCGAAAGGTCTTGACATCCGCTTGGGCCACAGGTAACATATGATCAACTTAGCCTCATTGATTAACCTATTCTGATATATGGTTAGACTCTGAACTTGCTTCTTTTTTTTTCGGCTTCTTTTAGAGTGACAAAAATAGTTAGACGTCATACTGGAGTAAAAATTACAGTAGAAGATGGAAGAACATTTTTAGCAGATGCTGCTGTTATTGCTGTTCCTCTTGGTGTTCTGAAATCTAACCGCATCCAGTTTGAGCCAAGATTACCTGAGTGGAAGGAAGAAGCAATTAATGACATTGGTGTTGGGCTCGAGAACAAGATAGTTTTGCACTTTGACAATGTCTTTTGGCCAAACGTAGAGTTCTTGGGGGTGGTTGCTGAAACTTCTTATGAATGCAGTTATTTTCTCAATCTGCACAAGGCCACAGGCCATCGAGTCCTTGTCTACATGCCTTCAGGGCAACTGGCCCGTGACATTGAGAAAAAGTCTGACGAGGCTGCTGCCAAGTTTGCTTTTACACAACTTAAAAGGATCCTTCCAAATGCTTCTGAACCGGTATTTTTTCGCCTCATCTAATTCTGTAGATGCCTGTCATGTATTTGTTCTGTTATTATACCGTATGAATGCTGTTCTACCCCCTCCTCTCCTCTCGTTTGGATCACTCCACTTTCAACAATGAAGATTCTATTCTTTCGTGAGTTTCTGACGAACTCTCGTTCTTTATAAATCATGCAGATTCAGTATCTTGTTTCACACTGGGGCACTGACATAAGCTCATTGGGCTCCTATAGCTATGATACAGTAGGAAAGTCCCATGATCTGTATGAGAGGCTGAGGATCCCTGTTGACAACCTATTTTTTGCTGGGGAAGCTACGAGTATAGATTATCCCGGATCTGTCCACGGTGCATACTCCACTGGTTTAATGGCTGCTGAGGACTGCAGGATGCGTGTCTTGGAACGCCACGGAGAGGTAGATCTCTTCCAGCCAGTCATGGGTGAGGATGTTCCAGTTTCAGTTCCCCTATTGATCTCGCGCATCTAATTTGTTAGATGCGCGTCAACTTTTCTGTAAAACGCTCACGTTGATGTTTGCTCGAACAAGCTACTGATTCCTCTGTGAGGAACCGCGGTAACTGGGAGGTTGCCCCGTTCGAATGATCAGAGTATCAGTTCATAGAAGTCTTGGCATGTAGACATCAAATCAAGAAATGAGAACTCAACTCTAAATTAAGACTTTCAGTTGCTATTTGATTGTTTATGCAGCAAACTACATATGCATATTATTGTGAAATGCTCATGGTTGTGTGAGTTTTGCTAATAAATGAGCTGTGGACACTTTACATCTATCTAATTACACACTTCTTGCAGTGGGTTTCCAGAAATTCGAAGTCACCATGATTTTTAAGTCACGAGTTTATTTATTCCACCGACTAGATTATTGAAGGTGAAGGCTATTTCTAGTTTCCCACTAGGAAGATGTGTATATAAATTTTTTCTAGAGAAAATTAGTAGTCACCATTATATTAGAATTTTATGTTCCTGATCTGTAGCAATAGGATAAATTAACAATTTCGATAAATTGATACAATACTTTTGGAAAGGCTAGTATCCATTCCATTCGTATAAAATTATTGATATATGAAGAAAATATATTTACTATTTATTATCATAATATAAACTTCAAAGTAAAGAGAATTTCTCTAAAAAAATTAAAAGAAAAGAAAATTTCAATATAATTATGATTGATATTAATGTCATATATTATTGGTTGATTGATAATTGGTGCCCCCATTAATTAATATAGATCTTGGTTCAGTGTAAATTGTGAAAATGTCTACAAATTTATTGCCATCGATGTTCTTATGATCTGTTCAAATCGGGCCTTTGATATTTTTAAAGAGAAAAGAAAACAAAAAGATACATTGTTTTGAAAAATAGTTTTATTGATTTTATTTTTTTTATAAAGAGTTATATTTTGACACGCTTTATTAAGAAATAAAGACAATAAACTAAAAAAAAATGTGCGCCAATCTCATTTGATTTTTTAAATTGATGTCATTGTCGATATTAATGGTTTGTGATATAAACACGAATAAGATTGAGAAAGATGTGAGTCAATCTACATCACTCGTGTAAAAAACTTCGGCAACTATAGTAAAAAAATAATAATTGCATTCTCATAATAATAATAATAATAATAATAATAATAATAATAATAATAATAAAGCACTTTCAATTACATGTTGCAAATTAGTCATTAAATTTTATATTACATGTAAACAATTGCGAATTAGTGCAACATCAAAGAGATGGTGGTATTATTTCACAATCATATTTAAACAATCAGCCTTCAAAAAAGAAGAATACCTATATTCTCTCATTTAGTTTTTGAAAAAGGAAAAGAAAGATAGCAATTTACCATCTTACAATCTTACATTATGTAAATGTTACAAACATCATAACCAATTCTAAGTTTTAGTGATACATTTTCTCACATTTGCAAGAAGATTTCTGAGAAAATTACATGTCTAAAGTTGGATTCCCTAAGTAAAATATTTCTTGGTAAACAATATGTCACCTAAAATGATCGTTGTGATACAAATACATACAATTTAAATGTGTGTGGTATGACATATAAATCGCACGATCAAAATCTGCATATCTTTTCCATATGTTATTGCTGCATATGATCTTGGATCAACAAGAGCTGCAGTGATCCGTGAGCATCTGTTGTTGTAGATTTTCTTGCAGCAGCCATCTCGACAACCTCCTTAGGCCGCGTAGATCTTGATAAACATACGTAGATTCTTGTTGTCCTAAGATCCAGAAAATGCACACGTCAACAACAAAATTGTGGACTAGAGGATTTCATCTGATGTCCGACTTTTGTTCTCTAGTCAAGAATGTACCTCATCAGCCCCGTCTCATCCAACCGATCTATTTCCATTCCCCTGTGGAGCCGGCACCTGATTCTGCTGCGCTGAATGGAAGCCGAAGTTGAACATATTCGCTGCCTGCAACACAGTAGGACGACAGTTAGAAGCAGTTCGCATAAGATCAGGCCTCTAAGCACGAATATCTGAGAAACACACCTGAGGTGAAGTATTCTGCATTGAATGGAAGTTCATGTAGTTAGCATATTGCTCTTGGAAACTGGAGTTCTGCATCTGATTCTGATAATTAACAGGATTCAGCATAGGGGTATGGCCAGCTTGAGCTTGATTTGGAGTGGGAGACATGTTCACAGCTTGATCAACGAGGGGCAGCCGTGATAGGCGCATGAGGTTCTGGATAGCCGGCAGCATTGGTGGCCCGATTCCCATTCCAACACGCGACATGTAGTGCTGCATCCCCGGAAGCATCATTGGCGCCATCCCCCTCCCCATCCACATCAACTGCAACATATGAAACACTCATCAATAAGTAACTATCTTCACATTTTCTATACTCAAATCAGTTTCTTGATGCTGGTAGTACCTGAATCTGTAGCTGCAGCGACTTCATATACTCAATCGCCTCGTCTAACATAGATGCTTTATCTGCCTGAATGAATAGTACTCAGAGAGGGTTAAAATCACAACTATTTTCAGCTAAGAAGCTTGATTCAATTCAACACAAGAAGGGTTTACAATTACCTTGTTGGCGTGAGGGATGAGCTCCTGCAACGCCTTCATCTTCTCGTTGATCCTATCCCTTCGTCTCTGCAAGAAGCACGAAGAAACAGATAAAGGATTGATGCAAGAAACATGTTCATCAAACTATGTTGTCCAAATGTTAGGATCTTACTCTCTCAGACTGGTTATGCACTTCAGCTACGCGGCTTCTACGATTAGTTCCACTCTTCTGAGATGCCTTGTTTCCTGCAGCTGACTCCGATTCAGTTGCCTACAGAGTTACTTGTTACCTCAATCCATGCTCTAAAACTGTGCAGCTAAAAGCTAAGAAAACACGAAAAATGAGCTTACATCACTCGGGCATTCTGATTCTTCCACGTCACGACTCTTCCTCTTGTGCCTGTTTGTGTCATTAGATTGGCTGCTTGTTTTCCACAAGCTGCTTCCAGATCCACCAGAGCAAGATGTAATAGCCGGTCCGAGAGTCTCTCTCTCCACGCCCTCGTTTATTCTTCGAGCATAGGCCTCCCCTGCCCCTGCAGACATGGTTCCGCTGCCCATCCCAGAGCTAGAGGCCCAGCTCATATCCACTTCATTCACAACTTGGTTGCTGGCACAATGGCTCGATCCAATTGTCATACCCGAACACTCGTGCTCCACACGACTAAACGCCTGTTTCTTCACGGGCAGCTGATGCTGATGCGCAGCATCAACTGCCTGAAATCTTGGGGGAGGTGGAGCAGGTGGAGCAAATTCTTGATGTTGTGAACTAGGCGCGGCATGATTGACCTCGGACGCACCAAACTTGAAGCCTCTCTCGCCATCTAACTTCACAGACGGTTTGTTTGATTCATCAAACGATGGAATCTCCGACAAGAAATTAGCACAGAAATCTCTCTCAAATGATTCATCAATAGGGCAGTCGATCCATGACACTGTCTCATCATCTTGAATCAAACTGTTTGGATCTCTAACATGCTTCGATTTACTAGGATCACATCCTTGTTTCCTATTGTTTTGACTATGCAACACAATCTCCCCATTTTGCCATAACAGTTCAACCAGCTCATTCTCTAATCTGCAGGCATATATATGAACATAAATCAAGATGTGATGATTGGCTTCTAGAAGGTGTTGGAACAATCTTGCACGAGAACTTACCCCATAGGTTTTCTCTGAAGAGGGACAGGGAATTCACCCCCAGCATCAGTGTTCCAATCAGGATGACAAGTATCCATACCTCAAAACTCTGCCTGAAAAAAAGTTGTATTAAGTTCTTGAGAGTTGCAACTATTAATCGTGATTATGCAGTTACTTATTGAATATTTGTAATCATGGAAACGGCTAATCAGCAATAGCTAACTTTCTAATCATTAACAGTATAGTTTATTCTGTTTTACCGTAAAAGGAAATAGATTTGATTGCTAACAACTCCACTACTAACCAATCAATTAGTCTATGCACTTCAAAAATGATCTCTCTCTCTCTCTCTCTCTCAAGTAGATATATTGATTAATGATTATAGATGTGTGTGAATTTTAACCTGAGGAAAGAATAGAAAAAACAAGAAACTGTAAAAAAAGTAGCCCAATTGAGACAACACCACCTGCAACAGAAAATCAACAAAATCTGAGTTCAAGAATTAAACAATCGACCAACAAGAGAGAGAGAGAGAGAGGTTCTAACGAATCTTCACCTTAATAAGGAATGGAGAAATCAAGAACTGTGAAAAGCCACCACAATTCACAGAGAAAACACCTGCAGAAGATGTGAATTCAAGAATCAGACAACAATCAACCAAAAAACAAATCCCACAAAAACCTTCAAAACATTAAATCCATCAAAAACTGAAAAGCCCTCATAAAAAAAAAAGAAAAAAAAAACTCGCTCTCGCAACAAACATTAACACCTTCAGGCTTGAACGATCACTATAAACAAGAAAAGAAAAAAGAATCTTGATACTCAACCACAAAAAAAAAAGAAAAAAAAAAAGAAAAGAAATCCCACCTCCAAAAACACTTAAAACTTGCAAAACAAATAATTCCTCAAACATCAAATTCCCCACTCGCAACTGGCTGAAGTGACACGCACTGAAAGAGAAATAATAAGAGGGAGCGTCGATACTTGGCTACAGTTGATGCTGGAACAGTGCGTTCAAGTTACAACGTCGTCAGCATCACCTGCCACGTGTCCAGTTGTCATTGGCGGGACTGGATAGCGTGGGCCCACATGCAAGAATAACAGCTGTGTGAGAGATCTTCTTCACTCTCGATAGAGTGTGATCAAGAAACAAACACCCAACTTGCCACGTGGACGCATCCATTTTTTAGCTTCAGAGATTCGCTGTAAAGTAGTTGCCTTTATTATTATTATTATTATTATTATTATTATTATTATTATTATTATTATTATTATTATATCTTTGGCTTTAAATAAAATTTATTTTTAGTCAATGTAACAAAATTATTTTAGAGTTTCTTGGAAAGTTGCAACATAGATATAGAGTGAGAAGATCTTATGTTGCAGGATTAGGGTACAATATGATTCAACATCATCTTTTAGCGAGGCTGATTCTGATCTTTTATATATAAATATATATTTATATCCTCAACTTTAATCTATTTTGTAAAAATATCCTTAACTTAAAAAAGTACCAAAAAATATCAAATCTTTCGACATTTTTGTAAAAGTATCGTTGAGTTCAATTTTGGGTATCCATTTGCTAACAAAACACGCAAATGATGCGGACAATCATATTCCATGTTGAAATCATATAACATTTTTGCCAAAATGTAGAAAAGTTATGTATTGTTTTGGCATATTTTGAAGTTTAACATTTTTACAAAACAGATTAAAGTTAATAAGTATATATTTGACCAATATATATATATATCATAAACGAAACTTATTAAATAATTATAAATGTAATGTACGTAACATCTAAGAATATCCTCTTGCCTACGAATCGGCTACTTTTTTTTTCCCTTTTCTTTTTTCAATACCTTTAATTATTTAATATGATCCTTAAATTAATCCACCTTTGAGATATTTTTGTCATTTAATTTCATTCCATTTCTCTGTTTAAATAGTTGTTATGAATCTTATTATATCGTCTTCAAATAATTTTTTAAAATTTTGTTTCTGTTGCACACACAATTCAATAAAAATAAAAGAAAAAAATAGTAATGATGAAATATTAGGGCAGCCGCCAATTTGGACTGTGCCAGAATATTTCTTATCTGCTCGTGCTGTACCACTTATTTTATTAGATTCTGCAAAATCACAAATTCACAATCCCACTCTCTTTCCTGAGTTTATCGCTCTTCAATATGAATGATTCTTATTCTTCATTTCTATTTTCTAATTCATTTTCTTGCTAAATAATAAAACACATCCCATATAAACTTAAAATCTTTTTTTCTCTGTTGCTTAATTAACACTATTTTTAATTATAACTTTGTGTGTCTCCACTTAAAAATATGTGAAATTCAATCTATAACCTTCAAGTCACGGGATAGTCTAGTACATCAATTAGACCACTCATGTGGAGTGGTAGTTACGACATACTAATTTCATTAACATTCTTTATACAAGAACTCGTGCAACTCCTCTAAAATCATTAGGAGTTGAAGACATCATTCATTAGTATAATACCCCAATATTACAACACAAGTGATCAAAGGTAACAACATGTATATATATATAAAAATATGTGTATATAGATCAACCGTATATGTTTGGACTATGCTAAAGTTGAAGCAAACTTCACAGCTTCTCAACTGGGAAACCTATGACTGGTTTGATCTCTGAAGCCATGGACCGGAGCTCCTCGACTTCTTCGTTGCTGAGTTGCCATCCGACTGCACCAGCAAACTCACTCGCCTGCTCTGCATTCTTGGCTCCCGGTATTGGAACGACGTTTTCTTGTGCTATCAGCCAGTTCAGGACAACCTGTTGAGGCCAATAATGTTCAAAGCTATAGCCTTGTCAAGTAACATGATCAGCTACTTGACTCGAGCTTGTTTTCAATTTCATCGTGCTGCACGAGTAAACTTGTAAATACGAACATGGTCTAAGTTAAATATAAACATTTTTCAATAGCAACATGGACAATATTTTTGATCCAAAGTTGCTGATATGGAGATGCAAGATCTAGCCTCTACATCAGCAATCTTGGATTGGTACTATTATCAATTTTGCAAGTGAAAAGCTTATAAATTTCAATACATGAAACTGTAAAGATTAAAAGGTTACGTTGCAACCGAAACTTAGTCCAAATTTTGTGCATTATTGTAGCAACCGGTACTGAAACACACGAGGTAGCAAAAGAACAAACCTGAGTCGGAGTTTTACCATAGTTCTCTCCTATCTCCTTTATTCTGTTTATAAGAGGTTGCAGCTGCAGATAAACAGAAGTGAGCTGAAGAACTCGGAAGCAAGATCTTGAACCGACTTAATTTTTACAAATGAAAAAAAATAAATAAAAACTTACTTTGGTCATGAATTCCGGGGTGTAAATCTGGCCTCTAGGTCCAGATGGAGTGTTACTTGGGGTATATTTCCCAGTAAGAGCACCTGAGATTCAAGAACAATCAAATTAGGCATGTCTCAAAACTACAACACTTTCTTTGCAAGTATGAAAGTCTCAAAGATATATGATATTATCTCATGATAATGCACACATTTCATGAATAGTGCATGCGAATGTAGATCTAGACGAGAAAGCAGCTTCAATTCACCTTGAGCAATTGGAGAATATGCAATTAAGGTGATTCCAAGCTCATCGCAGGCTGATTTGACACCGTTTTCCTCTGGTAGTCGATATATCAGGCTGTAATTCACTTGGTTTGAAGCAAGAGGTATGCCTCGCTTCTTGAGTTGATCATATGCAGCACGAAGGCGCTTCTCTGAAACCAAAAATCGAGTAAGCTGATGTTTCGTGTTCTCATGGAAGAATAACAGAGAATCTTTCACCAAATTCCTCAAGAACTCAGATAACATAGAACCATCTCTAGTCTATTGATCTGATTTAATATGAGATTCAAAGATTGATCACGAAATATTTTAAGAAATATACCACTATAGTTCGATACTCCAACAGCTTTCACGAGACCTTGCTCCACAGCATCTGCTAGACCATCAATGTATCCTAGAAAAACAATTCTAAATCTTCTAAGCGCATCATGAACTTAACAAAATCGTATCTTCAAAGCTAAATAGGCAATGGCAGTACTTATCAGCAACCTTCGTTTCCCCATAATCCTGGCCTGAAATGTATGTGAGCAAGCAAATCAATCAACACAAATGAACGCTTTCCAAAAATACACGAAAAACTGATATCTGCAGGCCTAGTCTCCTATACCAATGTAGCTGATAGAGCTCCACACACGGCAGCTGGAGACGAGACAGAGAGTCCTTCAGTGCAGACACAACACTCTGGCGACCAAGCCTCCACGGTAGAGCTGCAAATTTAGTAGCAACAGCAATCTCTACCTCTGGATTCCTTTGTTTCCTTTCCTTGATGAATCTTACAACGCACAACACATCAATTAACAACTGAAAAAACAAAGAAAAAGCGCGATTATATTCAAGGTGTACCTTCCTAGCAGTGTTTCAGAGCTGATAGCACCCAGCGACATCTGCAAGAACAAGATGTAACAATAATTTAACACATTTTGGATAGTCATTTAAATGAATTGAAGCAGAAGGTAAAACCAAACCATTTTCCCACCCGTGAGCCGTAAACCTCAGCAGTATCAAAGAATGTTATACCACCATCAATGCTGGTGTCAAAAGCAGCCTTAGCAGCTTTCATTTTCCTATCTGTCATCAAATCATAAGGGCAACATTATGTGTGTGTATATATATATATGTATATAGATCCACCATCAATGCTGGTGTCAAAAGCAGCCTTAGCAGCTTTCATTTTCCTATCTGTCATCAAATCATAAGGGCAACATTATGTGTGTGTATATATATATATGTATATAGATAGATAGATGCATCATGATGGTGTTCGGACATTAACAAAAACAAAAACTCCAAGAAATGGTACAAGAAAAGCAAGTTAAAAACTATGTTTCCCCATCTATAATCAATTCATATAGCTTCACTTTCAGACAAGCGGGCGCCCACACACACGCTCACAAATCATGCTAATCCAGATATAAAGAAATGCTACAAGAAAACAAGCCAAATAATACGTTTCCCTCTCATAACCAGCAATAGAAAAATTACAAATATAATCAACACGGGTCACCACAATCTTTCACAAAAAGAAACACACACACAAACACTTACCCCAATAATTCCATAAGGGCGATAACATAAGTATACCACTTCATCTCAGAGGCCAACAAAAACAGAAACTCATCACCAGCAATAACAAAATGACAACATGAATCAATACAGATTACAATCACAACAACCTAAGAGAAAACATCACACACACACACACACAAAATCAAGAATCCCAAAATATAAAAGGAGCAGGATAATTCACCATCCCATTCAAAATTATTCCAATAACTGGTATCGCCCCATGACCAAGCTCCGATTCCAATCCGGGTCACCTGCAGTGCTGACCCGCCAAGACTCACTTTTTCCACATCAGCTGTCTTCACTGCAACACTGCCTTCATCAGAAGCCACAGCTCTAACTGTACCAACCTTACTCCTACTAAACGCAGAGAAGCAAGCATTGCTGAAATGCAAAGCCATGACTATCTTAGATAATCACAGGAAAAAGTGCCGCAAAAATTAAAAAAAAATCTATCTTGTGAATTTTCCTGAAACTATTGAGGAATTTGAGAAATGGGTTTATGATTTCTTGAGAAGAATTGATTAATTATAGTCCATGGAAATGATGTCGTGGACATATGGTTATTGTTTCAAATACGTGGTTATATTTTGTCGTGCCAATTTATCCATTAGCACTTGATTATCTCAGTGTTTTTTTTAATATTTAATCATATAAACTCTAAGCTATCGAAAAATCCTCAAATTTTCCATTTACACCACAATTGTAACGAAATTCTATGTTAAAAATTCAACTGCATGCCATGTTCTAATTAGTTTTAATGAAATTGTTTGGACAACACAAAGGTGACGGATTCGAATATCCTCAATACTACAGATCGAGTGTGTGAATTTTAAAAAAAAACTAATAGCTACAAAACCATAAAAAATTTACTAAATTAACATAATCCGTGATAGGATGGTAAAAATGGAAACTTTTTACATATTCACAATCACTGTTAGTTAGTGCATGCAAGATATGTGATTTGGAAGTCAGTCATCAGATTCGAACTAATAATCGAATTATGGATACCTCGAATAATTAAATTTTAGTTATCTCTATTTTTGTATATGATTTGAAGTGATGGAAAAATTGATATTGAAAAAATGGTCTTGAATCTTGATTGATGAAATTTACACTCCGATTGGAATACCAAATTTTACTGCTGCTTTTCATTTCCTTTGAATAGCAAGCAAATAAATGTGTGTATATCATTCCGGTTCTATACACAGAAAGTGAGCCCTTTTCCCCTGTGGCTTTGGCTTCTGCTTAGAGAGAGAAGCACAAACATTAACACTACATACAAATGGATACACTCTCTCTCTACACAATGTCACAATCTCAAGCAACCAAACAATCTGTAATCAGAAAGCAAACTACATATGCTACCAAACATGAACTAAACTGTCTCAGCTTCTTCATATCAGCTGCAGTTTGTGCCAAAAAAACATCATCGATCCTCATTGAGAAAATCACTCTCCTCTCTCTCATCAGAAAATCCCACTTATCAGCAAATGCAGCTAACCATCATAGCCATTTCTGTGTGCCTTCTGCCATCTCCAAGCAGTGGCCAAGCTTTGTACAAGATTCGTATACCTCGCTTTCCATCCGAATTCATTCAATATCTTCGAAGGATCAATGTAAACCTCAGCATAGTCTCCTGGACGTCTGCTAAGGTAGTCTACCTTGATGTTAACACCAGTCACCTTCTTGCAGGCCTCAACAAATTCCTTAACTGAACTACCTGCAGTTTGAAATGATTCAACATTGGTTAAGAATTAAGACAATGTGATGTAGTTACAATGTCGTGTTGGAGAAACATGAAGAGCAAAATCGACCTTTTCCTGTTCCAACATTATAGATTCCAACTTTTCCTGGCTTGGCATGAGCTAGAACCTTCACATGTGCATCTATTAGGTCAGTGACATCAATGTAGTCTCTCACACAAGTCCCATCTCCAGTGTTCTAATAATTTCCTCTAATCTGCATTCATTTTTGGCAAAGCAACGACGTTTCAAGAATGCTCATTGTGATGACACTAGGTACTTACGGAGGTGCAGGAATAAGAAAAATGAAGAATATAATGTACCGTTAAGCCTTGAATTATGCCTCTTGCTGCATCAAAACAAGCACCCGAAATCCTTCCTTGTTCGCGCAGTTCTGGACGTGGAGCTTCTCCTAGCCTTCCTTCAGGAAGGGATCCAATCACGTTGAAGTATCTGATAATGTATATTATGATGCCAGTCGAGATTTAGGACATGTAAGAACTCAAAAGATGTAGAAAATGTTACAACTTACAAGCACCATTTCTAATTGAACGAATGTATAAACTCAAACTTTCTTTCTTTACTAATAGTTTGTATAAATAAAAACACAATTTCAGACAGAGCAGAATCATTAAAATAAGTTCGATTTTTAGCATGAGGCAGAGGAAGTAACTGACCTTAAAACCATAACTGCAATGTCTGATGTCTTTGAGTAGTCCATAATGATATCTTCAGCCATCTTCTTGGCCTTTCCATATGGATTTATTGGTAACTAGTTAAAAGTCGAACGATAAGATTACTCGTTGCAAATTGAGGGAATCAATATCAAAGATGTGAAAACGGAAAGCAAACTAAACTAGTCACTTAGTTGAGGAGTGTCTTCTGTAATGGGCATCTTGTCTGGCTCTCCATACGTTGCACAAGTGTTTGACACCACGTGCAGCCATTGCCTTCACAATCAAAAGGGTGTTCGAGGTAATGTTGTGATGATAACTGCATCAGTCAATGTAAGTGTGAATACAACGTTTGCTGCAATGCTGTCATGTAATAGAATGACGTTTACCTTAAAGGTTCAGCTGTACTTTCACCAACATAAGCAACAGCAGCAAAATGCATAACAGCATCAAAAGCATTCTCTTTGAATATTTTGTTCACCTGATATATAAGTTAAGAAAAAAGTGACTTCACTTAACAAAGAGCTCAATTAGGCAATATTGAAGCTGGAAAAAAATGAGTAGCAACGAAGTGTGAAGGAGATACAATGGCTGCATCTCCTAAATCAGCATATATAAACTGCAGTCGGCCTGGCTCTGGAAAGAGTTCTTGAAGGACTTTAACGGCTCCAATGTTCCACCGAGAAAGATTGTCCTGCCAAAATGCGCAGAGAAAGATATTAATATGAATACATATAAACTTAAGGCCACAAATTTGATGAACTACATATACATGTATGAGAGGAAATACCACAATAGTTACACAATATGAATCTTTTAGAAGTCAAAGAGCTGCATGAGAACCTATGTAGCCCGCTACTCCAGTCACTAAGACGTGGGTAACACCAGGGTCGTGCTGAGAGAACTGAAATAACATGTAGCATGCATGGAAGTCAGAGATAGGATTTTAAGAATTTAGGTGATCAAACTTCACACGCTCAAAAATTAGATCAATGATTTTTTCTAGTCTTTGTTTTGATGCAAGAAGAGAGAAAGATACAAGAACTTTGATACAGATCAAGAAATTCAGTTTTGTGATGCAGAAGAAGAAAGTGAATGCTCGTGTTTGGTTTTATCGTGTGAGCAAGCAGTATGTACCTTGATAGAATTGCTAGCACTAGTCAACTTATTGATCATGAAAATTATAAGTACAGTGACTCCAGCTATGAAGATGAGTTTCCTAGTCAAGTTGCTCCGTCGTTTTGTCTCCATGAAATCCATACCTGGCATGTGATAGAGTAAAGATGATTGATTCCGAAAATACGAAGATAAATAAAGAGAACTCCTCAAAACGAGGACTACGGTAATTCACCGTCCCAAATATCCCAATAATATCTGATGATCCCTTAACACAGATAATGACAGCTATAAATAACAATTTCAGATCCTAACCCTAAAGCCCATGCAAACGTGGGCCAGGCCCAAACCAACTAAATACTGAATTAAATAAACATAAAACCAATAATATAACTGAATTAAATAGCAACTAATAAATAACAACTAATAATCCACGACAGCTCTCTTCCCACGCTTATAAACTACCCAAGGACGATCCTCGCTATCAATTACTCCCCTGACGGAAGCAGCCTTGTCCTCAAGGCTGAAATAAGGGAACTGACTACGAACATCTGCAGTCTCCATTCAAGTAGCCTCATCAGGAGGCAACCCATTCCATTTAATCAAAACCTGCTCCAGCTGTTGCCCGTCGCGCTGGACATGTCGCCGGTCTAACATTCCCTCTAGTAAATAAGGAGGATCCACAGAAAGGAGTTCGTCTGGCAGCTGAGGTTCGGCCACAACAGCTCCAATTGCCTTCTTCAGCAATGAAATATGAAAGACGGGGTGCACACGCGACTCAGCTGAAAGCTTAAGACGATAGGCCACTGCACCCACTCGTGCTTCAACCTCGAAAGGTCTATAGAAATGAGGAGCAAGCTTACGATTGCTAGTCTTGTAGAGAGTCGACTGTCGGTATGGACGAAACTTCAAGTAGACTAAGTCCCCAACTTGTAACACCACCTCTCGATGATGTTTATTTACCGCACGAATCATACGCTGCTGGGCACGTTCCAGGTGGAAACGCAAATGCTCTAGAACCTTATCGCGAGAACGAAAGGAATCAGCAAGAGCCTGCACCCGCACTTCTCCTGGTAAGAAATGTCGGATTGTAGGGGGAGGCCGGCCATACACAACTTCAAATGGGGAGGTGCTGGCGGCAGAATGAAAACTGGTGTTGTAGCAGTACTCTGCCCAGGATAACCACTTGCCCCATTGCTTGGGACGTTCGGAAGAAAAGCAACGGAGATACGTTTCCAGACAACGATTTAGGACCTCCGTCTGCCCATCTGTTTCGGAATGGTAAGCCGAACTCATTTTCAAGGTGGTGCCCGCCAATCGGAATAATTCACGCCAGAATGAACTGAGAAAAATTGGGTCACGATCGGACACAATTGAGCTCGGAATGCCATGTAAACGGACCACTTTCTGTGTGAATAGCTCAGCAACAATCTTAGCTGTAAAAGGGTGACGCGGGGCTAAGAAATGGCCGTATTTGGAGAAGCGATCTACTACCACCAACACACAATCAACTTCTCCCGATCGCGGCAATCCTGTAATGAAATCAAGGCTGATGTCCTCCAAGACCCGAGAGGGAATTGGTAGTGGGGATAACAGCCCGGTAGGTGATTTGGTTTCATACTTATTTTTCTGACAGATGGAGCATGCTGCCACGAACTGGGTAACCTGCCTCATCATGCCCGGCCAGTATACATTTGCAGCCAACCGACGATAGGTGCGATATGCACCGGCATGCCCCTGACGGAGTGGAATGATATTCCGCAATCAACTTGGGTATCCAATCGGATTGTGCTGGAATCACCAACCTGCCTTTATAAAAAAGAACCCCATGCACTAGAGTATAGTGCTTATCTGTGGTAAGCCCATTTGTTAATGCTGTCACAATGGGCGCTAAGCCCGGATCACTTAAAACCTGGTGCTGCACGGATTTCCAATCAATCCACTGAGGACTCGAGATCACCGCCAACTCTCCATCCTTATCACGGCGTGACAACGCGTCAGCTGCTCGGTTTAGGTTCCCCTCTTTATAGGATATCGTGAAGTCGTAGCCTAGTAGCTTAGCTCTCCAATTCTGTTGGGCCGGAGTAGTTAGGGGCTGTGTTAATAGGTGGCGCAAGCTTCTCTGATCCGTCCGAACCACAAAACGTCGACCTAGGAGGTATGGCCTCCAGTGACTAATAGCCAAGACTAGAGCCATCAACTCTTTCTCGTATGCCGATTTAGCAAGCAAATTAGGAGAGATATTCTTACTGAAGTACGCAATCGGTTGTCTCTCCTGCATGAGCACTGCCCCAAGGCCTCGTCCTGAGGCATCACATTCAACCACAAAATCCTTCAAAAAATCAGGCATCTTGAGTAGCGGTGCTGAGGTCAAGGCGACCTTTAGAGCTTGGAAGGCTTGTTCTGCCTCGGTCGTCCAGTGGAACTGCTGGGAAGCCTCCTTTTTTAGCAATGCCGTGAGTGGGGCTGCAAGAACACCATAATCACGAATGAATCGCCTGTAATAGCCAGTTAGCCCGAGGAATCCACGTACCCCGCGCAAGGATGTTGGCGTAGGCCAGCGCAGCACTGCCGAAACTTTAGCCGGGTCCATGCGAACCCCTTGACCAGACACGATATGTCCCAAATATTCGACACTTTTGCGGCCGAGCAAGCACTTTTTCGGATTGAGCACCAGGCTATGGTTTTGGAGCACTTGTAGAACCTGGTGAAGCTGAATCAAATGCTCAGCCCAGGAGCGACTGTACACCAATATGTCGTCGAAGAATACCAATACAAATTTCCGGAGGAATGGTCGGAAGATATCATTCATTAAACTTTGGAAGATAGCCGGCGCATTAGTGAGCCTGAATGGCATAACCAAAAATTCATAGTGGCCCAAGTGTGTGCGGAAAGCGGTCTTTGGTACATCGGAACTAGCGACCCGGATCTGATGATAGCCCGCCTTGAGATCTAACTTGCTGAACCACTGGGCTCCATGCAACTCGTCCAACAATTCTTGAATAACCGGAATAGGGTACTTATCCGGTACTATGAGCTTGTCGAGTTCTCGGTAGTCGACACAGAAACACCACGAGCCATCTTTTTTTCTTACCAATAGAACGGGGCTAGAGTAGGGGCTTGTACTTGGCTGAATCAGGCCTGCTGCAAGCATTTCGGCCACCAATCGCTCCATCTTATCTTTCTGCAAATGATTGTAGCGGTATGGCCGTACCGAAATCGGCTGCGCTCCTGGCTGCAACATGATACAGTGGTCACTGTCACGTGGTGGCGGCAAGTGCGTGGCAGGTGCAAGGACCGAAGGAAAAGCGGCAAGTACGTCAGCCAGTTCACGTTGGGCAGCCGCGGAGATGGTGCTGGGCACCCCAAATTTCTCTAACTCCTTAGACCACAGTAGCCAGCATTCATCGTCTGCATCGAGAGAATGGATTTCACGAACGTTGCATGCCTGACGGATGAGGGCAGGATCACCGTGTAGGCACACTTTGCGACCTTCCATGGCGAATTCCATGGTCAGTGTGTTCCAGTTGGCCACCACATCGCCCAAACTCGCCAACCAGGAGATGCCCAATATTAAATCAACACTGCTCAAGCGAAATACATAACAAGATACAGTGAATAATTCAGTACCCAACATAAGGGGTACATCCTTACAAATTCCTCCAGTTCTGACCCGTGATCCATCACCCAACATAACCGAGAGACAATCTATTGGGTCTATGACCCACTTCAGTCGCTTGGCCACCTGTTCTGCCACAAAATAGTGACTGGCCCCGCTATCAATCATCACCTTAAGCTGCGTGTTGCCTACCTGGCCAATTAACTTCATCGTTTGGGGACTATCCAACCCGTTCGATGTCAATTTGGATAGCTGCAAGTGTTGCAGCGTTGGTAATTCTTCGGCCTCTTGAACTTCTGGATCCCTTCCCACCGGCTGCACCAATTCATCGCCAGAATCCTCATCCTCCCCTCCGATGAATACTTGTAAGGTTTTTGGGGGACAACGATGAGTCGGTCCGAATTTCAAGCCGCACCTGAAGCAAGTGCCAGCAGCCAGATGTTTCCGAAATTCTTCGTCGGACAGATTGCGAAAACGACGGGGGTTTCGCGGTCCCGATGATGCTTGGGAGGATATACCAGATGGTCGTGGTGGTGGTCTTGACACTTGGGATGGCACGGGAGAGGGGTGCTGGCTGAAAGTAGGCCGATAGTTTGATGTTGGCGTTGTCCTTGCTGAATACGCTTGTGGTGGCGCCATATGCTCAATTTTTCGGGCCATCCGAATAGCTGCCGAATAATCTGTGATCATCGGGTCCTGAATCTGCATTCGGATTTGAGGCTTCAACCCACTTAGGAAAAACCCCAAGTACTGCTCATCTGAAAAATCCGGGAGTTGCGCAACTCTGCCTTCAAACGCTGCTATGTAGTCCTCCAGAGTCCCTACCTATTTTGTCGCGCCGAGTGCCTCGTACCCATTAATTATTGAGCCTTCACCAAAACGAATCAGTAGTTCGCGAGCAAACTGAGTCCAGTTTACTGTCGGACAACGGCGTAATAACAGTTGTACCCACGACATCGCCGGTCCCGCCATGGCAATTAGGGCTAGCTTTAATCTATTCTCCATCGGTGTCTCATGCACGAGAAAGTGCTGGTCAGCACGTGCGAGCCATGCTAAGGCATCAGTCCCGTCAAAGCTTGGAAGATCCATCTTTTGAAGAACCTGGAGAGGAGCGGTCTCTGATTCTTCGTTATTCCCATCTGCAGAGATGGAAGGCTTTTTCAACAGTGCGTCAAGCTTCGTGTCCGTCGAAGCCTGTTTTGCCCGAAACTCCTGTAGAACGCCAGAAATTTCTTCAACCACCTTCTCTAATCCTTCAAGTCGTTGTTCGGTACTCCGGGTAGTCACCATCTTTTTGATCCGGCAGGTCGGACCAATTTGATAGAGTAAAGATGATTGATTCCGAAAATACGAACGATAAATAAAGAGAACTCCTCAAAACGAGGCCTACGGTAATTCACCGTCCCAAATATCCCAATAATATCTGATGATCCCTTAACACAGATAATGACAACTATAAATAACAATTTCAGATCCTAACCCTAAAGCCCATGCAAACGTGGGCCAGGCCCAAACCAACTAAATACTGAATTAAATAAACATAAAACCAATAATATAACTGAATTAAATAACAACTAATAATCCACGACAGCTCTCTTCCCACGCTTATAAACTGCCCAAGGACGATCCTCGCTATCAGCATGAGTATTTAAGATCCTTGAGTAATCAATCCATCAGAATAATAAACATGTTAGAAAGATGAAGAAAAATTACAAATTCTTCATGATATTAAAGAGGCCTAATCTGTCATCACAGATGAGCAGGAGTAGAAACAAGAGATAATCACGTATGGAGCTGTATAACATTCATCAAAGAAATCAAACTAGACAAGGGTAGCTCTTCTGCTGATTCAGAAGACTACAGAGTGGAGACAAGTAGTTCTTGAACCAAAAAAAAACCATTTGAAGCCATTCCAAATTTCGTTAAATGAAGAAACATCCAATGATATAATGATATGATGTCTTTGCAGGAAAGAAATGAAGAACAAACACCTAAAACAAACATTTCTATAGCTATAAAAGGTCTTGTTTTTTGACACTTGCAACATCATATACTATAATTGGTATAACAAACACGAACACAATAAACTACAAAGCTTAAATAGACTATGGATTTCCAAAAACTCAAAGCAGGAAACGCGACAAATTTTTACCTTATAAACAATGGTGCTTTGATTTGTTGAAGGAGCAGGATGCAAATTTCTTAGTATAGTTAAAGCAATGAGATATCTCCTCACTGCAATTCAGAAAAAATAGTTTGGAAACATTAATGATCACAAAATTAGAATGACAAATCTCCATAATTTGCTATATATGCTATGCTTATTCAGATTGATCAAGAAAGAGAGAAATGAAATTGAAAAAAGCTGACAAAAATCATTTTTCATCTAATGGCATTCGGAATGTGAGCCTATACCATGTAATAAATCAGTATAAAAATATAAAAAAAATGCAAGCAATTAAGCTATCTTCACTTCATATAAAGTAGAATATCATGTTAGCAAATTACGAAAACAAAGTAATCACATATGTAATTATGATTATGAAATCAAGTCAGCATATAATTTAAAACATAAGGCAAAGAAGATTGCCCGCATAATCAGATAACTCAAATGAGAAAAGAGAACTCCCGATGACTATGCAATCAAGAGAGAGAGAGAGAGAGAGTACCGTAATTAGATTCCAATTATCTCAAATCTTTGAAGATTTGCATGAAAAACCGATGAAAGAAGAAATGTAATGAGAAGAAATGACAAGAATGAATGCTGATCACTTGATCAGTAGCTGGTTATATTAAAAGAAGACCGAGAAACATACACCAAATAATAATCAAAGCTTAAATGTTAAAGGGCTGCTATATGATTAACGGAATATCGGGTATAGCAAACGATGCACAAAGCCATGAAATGAGGAGATAACAATTATGCTTAACACGCAAATATTGCCATGAAACCAATGAGACACCCATGCATTATATTCATCTCTCTCTCTCTCTCTCTCTCTCAAGAAAGAGAATTAGTCCTTCCTTGAACTTCATCTTATCTTCCGGGTCAATTTCCTCAGTTCTCTCTTTCTCTCTCAGGAGAGAGAGAATTAGTCCTTCTACTCCTTCCTCTAACTTCATCTTATCTTCCGGGTCAATATCCTCAAACTGCCTCACATTTAGCACTCCAGCATGACTCGCAGGGCTTTCTCTCTTTAGTACACATGCTAAGATGAAACATAATTTGGGGCGAGCTTTAGTCTGCAATACCGAGAGAAACTCTGGGTCGAAGAGCCTTCCATATCTCCACATATGCCTTGCATGATCCTCACTCTCACTTTTCATCAGCCCATTATTTGTGGTTTGAATCTATTGGTATAGATTATCGTCAATAAGGTTGCGGGGCTAATCCTGAACAGCTTACAAACCATATATGAGAATGGGAGAATATGCATTCCAGTGTGAGAAAGATGTAGATCAAACAAGTAATTTTCCAGGATAGTTTGCATTGTATAAAAACCTGTACAGTGTGCCCTTAAAGATTTGAGACAATATGAAGTGAGCATGTATTTGGGAGATGACTTGAGGGTGGGGTTTTTCCATATTCAAGGGGAACGGGACACCATAAAACTTTTCATATCCATCTTCTATATGTTTCCAAGATTTGACATAATTGTCAGGGGATCTGGAAAACATCTTTAGCATTGATGCAGATATCCATGCATAGGCTCTTGCTTGTTCGTAAACCGGAATGCCATAGGTCTGGAGACCCTGAGGCTCTTGGAGAAAAGGAAACACAGTCGTATCATGTTTTAAAGTGTTAAAATTATATTATTGATCATGTTTTCAATACTTTAATTTTATATACATTCTAATGTTATCGTTTATTTCATGTATGAGAAAGAATACAAAGATATACGTAATTTGAAGCACCATATGACTTTAAAGTAGAAAAATAATGTAATTCCAATATTTATATCAATGATTGAATGTAGTTATTGTGATGTAATTTGAAATTAGTATTTTTGAAAAAATAAACTAAGGTTGAACATTATTATCATGAAATGTACATAATTTTGGTTTTTTCTTTATTACTCAGATGTTCTTAGTGTGTCATGTTAATTATATTAGTTTTACCCTTTTTTCTCATATCATTTTTATCTTTTCTTACTAGCTAACTATTATTTATCATGTTTTAAATTATTTAATTGTATAATATTATAACGTTGTTATTTTTTTTAATAAATAATGAAGACTTTAAAAATGAAATATAAACATGAAGTTGAAAGATCTTCAGTAGAGGAAGATTGTACTTCAAATTAGATCGGAGATTGAGTTATAATTAGATATATGATTTAGTTTGAAATTATTATTTTTGAAAGAACAAATTATGATTGAAGATTATTGTAATTTATCATTTCATGTGTCGTAAATTTCTTTATCTGATGCATTATAATGTTAATGAAATTTTATATTCGTCATATTTTGTTTTTCATTTTATGTTATTTTTCATGTATTTATTTATTTCAAGAATAAGAGATGTTGATCATTTTTTAGAATTATCAAGATATAATTTATACATATTAAAAAAATTCGTTAATATGTCGGCCCGATGGGCTAGCCCAAAAACTGAAGGGTTAGGGTTAGGGCAAAAAATTTCTAGCCCGAGTTTTTTTTAAACCGAATAGGCCCAAATCGAATAAGCCCGAAATCAAGTAGGGTTGGCCCGAAACTAAACGGATTGGCCCGATTGACATACCTAATTATATCTAAAAGTAAGATAATCACTATAAATAGTAATAATTAGTTTTCCCGCCTAAATACATTTTCTATAAATAAAAATAAAATATTTGTTAATTAATTAATATTTATATTATATAGTCATTCAATACTAGAGAATTTTAATATTATAATTTTTTTTATTTTGCAAAAATATTACATTTTTATCAAAAATTATTTTGTTCATAAGATGAAATAAATTATGTGGCCTTTAAATTGTTAATTTATATGTAAATTTTCTAAACGCCTATTTTTTTCTTTACGATGGACAATAATTTTATGTGAATTATGATTCTTTTAAGTATTATGAGTAAATGTTCGAATATAATAATTTAAAAATATTTTAAATTTTTAAGTTGATTAATTATATTAAAATAATTCCAGATCCACATCAAAATTTCAATTGAATATATTTAAATTTTCAAATTAAATGTATTAATCAAGATACATATCGAGAATTTTAAATTAAATCTACTGAAATCTTTGAATTAAATTAAATATATTAATTGAACTTAGCAATTAATTGTTAAATATATTTATGTTATGAATTATATATATATATGTATGTATATATAGGGTTGGGTTCCAGAAGGAACCATACCCTATGTGAGAACTGAGAACCAATCTCAACCATAGACGCCTATTTGGACAGCCAAGATCTATTCAAAAATTAAAAAAACACGGTGGCATAATTGTAATAACTCTGAACTTCGCTGCCCCTAAAACTCGGAGGGTAAAATCGAAAATTTCAATGTATATGTGATTCACACGTATATTTTTCAATTTATGGTTTTAGCATTGTCATTTTCTATTTTAGCACTGTCATGACTTATTTTAGCACTAACATGACCCTTGTTTAGAATGACAAGAAACTCCCAAACCAGCTTTCTTTTTGCGAAGAACAAGTTCAGATCTCACAATCTAAATCAAAATTCTACACCTAATCGAAAAAAATAGTTTCGTGTTCTTACCTAAATGGACTTGTTTACCGCAATCCTTGCAAGAAAACGCTAAGATTCAGTGAAGGACCACAAATGCACAAATTTAATTTTGCACTAAATGAATACACCGATGCATAAGCAGAGCTCATCTACAGATTTAATTAATATTCACCCCCTTCCACAGATAAATCCTAATTATATTACAGATGCAATTGACATTTATGCTGATCGATCTCAATATTATCTACAACAAGTTCTAAATAGATTTTCAGATTTCTTGATCCTAGCTAGTCTACTATTGATTGAAGTCTACAAACTTATGTTCACATACTGCAGTAAGGAAGATAGCTTCGACAAGTACTTCAATGACAGTCGACTGTAGAATTGCTACACTTGTTTGTATTTTGTACATATAATACGAGCATTGTACATAAGTTAATTAAAGCTTAATTTTAGCACTGTCATGGTCTTTTTTAGCACTGTTATGACTTATTTTAGCACTAACATGACCCTTGTTTAGCGCTTTTATAGCATTGTCATGGCCTTTTAACATTGTCATCAAACAAATTAATTATATTTGGATTCCTATTTTAGTGCTGTCATGGCCTTTTTTAGCACTGTCATGACTTATTTTAGCACTGTCATGACTTATTTTAGCACTAACATGGCTTATTTTAAAAAAGTTCAGCTTTATATTTGAAAATATATATCAGCACGAAAATTATAATTTTAAAAAAGAACAAAACAATATTTATATAGAAATTATAATATTATTGAATTATTAAGATATAATCTAAAGCCAAATATCTCATATCCAAATAATATACAAGTAACGTATATTATATATAGGACAGTTTGCATTCAATTATGCAAGTAGAAACGACTACAAAAAGTCAAAAATGCATCGCTTTACTTCCTCTCATTACGAACAAAGACATATTTTTAAGTTGTAATTAATACATAAATATATGTGTTATATATTTACACACACACACACACACACTTATTTCACAAATATAATTATTTGATTTTGTAGGCTAATTCAGGGAGCCGTATATCACTAATTAATGTTTAGATTTGAGCATGAAATATTGAACCCCCCGTAAGTTTCAGTCAATTAATTTTGGCATTTCATGTAGATTAGGATTTATATTAGAAAACGAGTTATTCTTTTAAATCCCTATATCATTTTTATTTAATCAAGTTTGAGATTTTTCATAATATAATATATACTATATTAATATATAATCGTGAATTGTGATGCTAAAATACAAAATGCGTACATATTTGAGATTGGAGAGAATATAATCTTTAAATTAAAATTCTTCTTTCTACATTTTGATATATATTTTCAAATATAAAATTGATAGTGAAAAATTCAAAATAACAGTTTAATCAGCTCCGTCAACCTAAGTGCTAAAATAGTTCACAGTAGTGCTAAAATAGGTTACAACAAGTGCTAAAATAGATCACAGTAGTGCTAAAATACATGGTCAAGGACCGCGCGCGCGCCCCGGGGGACGCCTCGCGCCGGGTTAACGCACTCGGGGGACGCCGCGCACTGGGGCCTGCGCGCAAGGGGCAGTGCGTAGGTAAGAACACATTTCCAGATTTTTTATGCAGAAGTTCAAAAATTTGCAGAACCACAAAAATAAAAAACATGCATAGGATTTTCTTTGTAACGTTCTTCTCCGTTTGCTATTTCTTTTCCAAACCAAAATTCAAACTCAAATTACAAAATCAACATTATGTATAAGCAATACAAATTTACAAAGTTCAGATAAGAATGTGAGGGGGAGGGGCGACGGCGACGCCGACGACTGTGACAGAGAGGGGAGGTGCTTGTGGTGACGGCGATGGAAAGTGCAGATCTTTTTTTTTTGTTTAAGAAAATACATTTTTTAGCACTGCCATGGTTTATTTTAGCACTGTCATTACTTATTTTAGCACTGTTATGACTTATTTTAGCACTAACATGACCCTTGTTTAGCGCTTTTTTTAGCATTGTCATGGACTTTTAACATTGTCATCAAACAAATTAATTATATTTGGATTCCTATTTTAGCGCTGTCATGGCCTTTTTTAGCACTGTCATGACTTATTTTAGCACTGTCATGACTTATTTTAGCACTAACATGGCTTATTTTAAAAAAGTTCAGCTTTATATTTGAAAATATATATCAGCACGAAAATTATAATTTTAAAAAAGAACAAAACAATATTTATATAGAAATTATAATATTATTGAATTATTAAGATATAATCTAAAGTCAAATATCTCATATCCAAATAATATACAAGTAACATATATTATATATAGGACAATTTGCATTCAATTATGCACGTAGAAACGACTACAAAAAGTCAAAAATGCATCGCTTTACTTCCTCTCATTACGTACAAAGACATATTTTTAAGTTATAATTAATACATAAATATATGTGTTATATATTTACACACACACACACACACACTTATTTCACAAATATAATTATTTGATTTTGTAGGCTAATTCGGGGAGCCGTATATCACTAATTAATGTTTAGATTTGAGCATGAAATATTGAACCCCCGTACGTTTCAGTCAATTAATTTTGGCATTTCATGTAGATTAGGATTTATATTAGAAAACGAGTTATTCTTTTAAATCCCTATATCATTTTTATTTAATCAAGTTTAAGATTTTTCATAATATAATATATACTATATTAATATATAATCGTGAGTTGTGATGCTAAAATACAAAATGCGTACATATTTGAGATTGGAGAGAATATAATCTTTAAATTAAAATTCTTCTTTCTACATTTTGATATATATTTTCAAATATAAAATTGATAGTGAAAAATTCAAAATAACAGTTTAATCAGCTCCGTCAACCTAAGTGCTAAAATAGTTTACAGTAGTGCTAAAATAGGTTACAACAGTGCTAAAATAGATCACAGTAGTGCTAAAATACATGGTCGGGGACCGCGCGCGCGCCCCAGGGAACGCCTCGCGCCGGGTTAACGTGCTCGGGGGACGCCGCGCACTGGGGCCTGCGCGCCCGGGGCAGTGCGTTGAGCTTAGTGCGAGACTGGGAACTTGTAGAACCACTAGAGGGGGTAAAACCCATTGCCTGTAAGTAGGTCTACAAATACAAGAGAGGATCTGATGGGAAGGTTGAAACCTTCAAGGCAAGATTGGTGGTAAAAGGGTATACTCAGAAAGAAGGGATCGATTATGAGGAAACCTTTTCGCCGGTAGCCATGCTTAAGTCGATCCGGATTCTCTTGTCTATTACCGCTCATTTAGATTATGAGATCTGCCAGATGGATGTCAAGACAGCTTTCCTAAACGGGAGTCTTGAAGAAAACATCCACATGAAGCAACCAGAGCGATTCATTGCTAAGGGCTAAGAGTACTTGGTGTGTAAGCTTAAACAGGTATCGAGATCTTGAAACATCCGATTTGATAAGGTTATCCAGTCATATGGATTTGTGCAAAGTCCGGATGAGAGCTGTGTGTACAAGAAATGTGATGGAAATGTGGTGGCATTCCGCGTACTTTATGTTGATGACATCTTGCTTATTGGAAACAATAAGAAGGTCTTGTCAAACATTAGGGTGTAGCTGTCCGAGCAGTTCGATATGAAGGATCTGGGTGAAGCCGGACATGTCCTTAGCATCAAGATCATTTGAGATCGCCAGAAAAAGATGTTATGTCTGTCCCAGGCGACTTATATAGATACAGTTCTAGTTAGATTTGGCATGCAAGATTCCAAGAAAGGTTTTATACCTTACAGGCATAGAATTCATCTATCCAAGGAAATGTGTCCCCAAAGACAGTTTGAGATAGAGAAAATGAAGAAAGTACCATATGTTTCGGCTGTGGGAAGTTTAATGTATACCATGCTATGCACTAGGCCTGATATATGCTATGCCGTCGGCATGGTAAGCAGATATCAGTCTAACCCTGGATAAGGTCATTGGACTGCGGTCAAAAACATTCTCAAGTACCTTAAAAGGAATCGAGATTACATGTTGGTTTTCCGCTCTGATAGTCTAGTGCCTTTGGGTTACACGGACTCAGATTTTCAATCCGACAAAGATCAGAGTAAGTCTACCTCGGGCTATGTGTTTACATTAGGAGGTGGAGCCATCGCATGGAGGAGCATTAAGCAGAAATGCATTGCGGATTCCACCATAGAAGCTGAGTATGTAGCTGCTTCTGAGACTGCAAATGAGCGTGTCTGGCTCCGCGGGTTCCTAGTGGGCTTGGGCGTGGTTTCTGATTTGCCTAAGACTATCACGATATACTGTGATAACTCTGGTGCAGTGGCAAATTCGAAGGAACCCAGAGCCCACAAGGTAAGTAAACACATAGAGAGAAAGTACTATCTTATACGAGAAATCGTTAAGAGAGGAGACGTGTCGGTGGTCAAGATTGCATCATTAAGAGAGGAGACATGATGGCGGTACTCGACGGCTTTGTTGGTACAGCGGCGTCGGTGGTGGTATCCCTGGTGAAGTGGAGGGGGTGAACTCCACCTTCTTCTTTGTGGACATGGCAGTGCGAGTTTTGGAGGCCATGGTGATCGTGGTTATGGCAGTTTTGAGAGAGAGGGGGTCTGTAATTTTTTGAAATTTCGAAGTGAAAATAGGCGAGTGAATTTGGGGAGGAAGAGATGAGGGTTAAATACTCAGATTCACCCTAGCCACTCAATTTAAATTGATGTGACAGGCCCATCAGATGACTTTTGGGCTTCTAGGGTTTCCTTGTACGAAATCTTGTGCTGTGACCAAAGGGGCAGAGAGATCATGACTTTCCCGGAATTGCCTTTGCTAGTGCCCTCCATGCTGGAAGCATCCAATTTGGCTAGATTCTTTCCTTCTATGAAAAATTCATCTGAATTTGTTTTCTAAAATACTCTAAAAAAAAACTACAGCCGTAAAATCCAACTCCTAGTCTAACATGGCAAAAATAAACACTCAAAAGGAAATAAATAAATTATGAAAAATAATAAAAGGAAAAAAAAACCTGGGTTGCCTCCCAGTCAGCTCTCCAGTTATTATCATAGGCACGATGCTCCTTAGGTATACATGTATATAGGCTCAACGAGCTGGAGCCCGAGAACCTCTATAGATAAAACCATTGGTTCCTTGAGATGCTTTAGCCGCTGACCGTTGACCTTGAACGTCTCTCCAGTACTCGAATCAAATAATTTCACTTCTCCATTTGGGCACACGGTCTGGATCTCATAAGGTCCTGACCATTTGGACTTGAGTCTGTTAGTTTTGTATACTGAAAGACTTGTCTTTGTATACTTTTCTGATGATATGATGATATGAAATGAAAGTTATTGCAGTCATTGTTTGCATTTAGATTATGTTCTATAATTGTTCTATGCAATGTTCCATATACTTACATTATAGATGATATGGTGTGGGGAGTCACACGGTAAAGATCATATCATTAGAACCTTGTAATGTATTAAAGAGCTCACGGCTTAGATGGTCCTGAACACACCATCGGTACACCGTAGAATAATCTGATAAGTTAGTTTATCTTGACTAACTGATTATTCTAGTACACTCATTAGTGTATTGAGGAGGATCACAATATGATACTATTCTCTATCTCTGACCCAGTTACTGAGAGAATAAAGATCCACAGAGTGGGGTTCTGAACTCATGTGATATTGGCGAACATATGTGTGCGTTGTTTATTGCTTTGATTTATCAATGAGTGAGATATTTTCATAGATCGAATTCGATATCTTGGGTAATAACAATGTATACATGATGTCTCGAGCAGTATGCATGAGCACCGTGTCCTGGTGCGGGGGGTTGATGATGTTCTCTTGAGGAAACACAAGTTCATGTTGAAACCCTGCAGGTGGAATTTATTCCTTACATCGTAAAGCTTGTGTGGTACTACTCAATGTTTTAGATGTTAATTAATTATAGCTGTCAGAGGCTGACATAATTAATTAATGAACATTATATCTTAAACACGGGGAATGGCTGGACTAAAGGAGAAAGCATATTCGTAAATATGTATTAAATTGGTAGGTCAATTTTATTTCTTTAGTGGAATAAAAGTAAAACTTAATTTATTTAATTATATCCTAAGTTTATTGGATATTGGATATTAAATAAATTAGTGGGCCAATTTAATATTCTCCTAGATCCCTGTTGTAGCCCAATTGACTGATAGTGGACTGGATATTGAACTTGAGATAGAGGCCCAAACCCAGTAGGGTTTGGAAATGGAAATTTCTCCCACCTCCCTATAAATAGGGGAAGGGGGGTGAAAATTATATCATAAGAAATCAACCCCTCTTTGTCTCTCAAAGTTATCCACATATTTCACAAACGTATCTAGTAGATTTCAGCCCACTCTGAATCTAGATACAGTCCGGGAATACAACAGAAGATCTTGGAGTGGAATACAGTAGTGGAAGATTTTGACATAAGTGGCGCCAAGTACTGCGTTCATTCAACAGCAATATTAGATCTTTAATCTTGTCCACAGACCGTCTATCGATTTGTAAGTAGATTCATTTCTATGTTTCCACTTTATTAGATTCGAATCTGCTATACATGTTATTTCTGTTAGACTGTGATAAACATGCATGTGACGTAAAAATTATGATTTGCATGAACATGGATTGATGAACAACCAAATGATCATGCGGTGGTTTAATTCGAAAAAATCCCAACAGAGTCCTCCTCCTAATAGTTTCAGTCTGGAATTATATAGCAGAACCTTTTGTCCATGCTCAAACGGCTTGTGGCGAATGAGTTGGTCATGGGTTCTTTTCATTCTTTCCTTGTAGAGAACAGCATTGTCATAGGCTTCCAGCCTCATCTCTTCAAATTCTTGAAGTTGCAACTTTCTTTCGATCCCTGCTCTATCAAGCTTCATGTTCAGCTTCTGAATTGCCCAAAAGGCCTTGTGCTCAATCTCAACTGAAAGATGATAATTCTTCCCATAGATTAAACGGAACGGAGATATCCCAATGGGTGTTTTGTAGCCAATGCGATATGCCCACAAGGCATCATCCAACTTGAAACTCCAATTCTTGCTATTGGGGTTCACGACCTTTTGAAGTATGGACTTGACTTCTCGGTTGGAAACCTCAACTTGTCCATTCGCTTGTGGGTGATATGCAGTAGTCACATTATGTCTCACTCCATATTTCTTGAGCAAATTCTTGATGATCATGTTGCAGAAGTGAGATCCTTGATCACTTATCAGTGCCTTGGGCACACCGAACCTACTGAACACATTAGACTTCAGGAACTTCTTGACCACACGGGCATCATTTTTGGTAGTTACTTTTACTTCCATCCACTTCGATATATACTCCACAGCTAGAATTATGTATTGATGTCCATTAGATTTGGTTAGGGGTCCTATAAAATCAATTCCCCAAATGTCAAAGACTTCTACTGGCATAATAAGCACCATGGGCATTTCATTGCGTTTGGTAATGTTCCCAGTCATTTGGCAGCGTGGGCATCGTCTACACACTTCCTAAGCATCTTTGTGAAGTGAGGGCTAAAAGAACCCACAATCGAGGACCTTCTTCGCAGTACTTTTTTCACCAAAGTGCCCTCCACATGCTTTGGAGTGACAGTGATCTAGAATGCTTCTTGCTTCTTCTGTGGGAACGCAGCGATGAATGATTTGGTCCGTGCACCTTCTCCACAGTATGGGCTCGTCCCATACATAGTATCGACTCTTACTTCTGATTTTATTCCTTTGGTAGGTCGAGAGTCAAGTCGGAAATTCTCTAGAGATCATGAAATTGACTAAGTCAGCGTACCAAGGTGTTGTGCCCTTGAGATTGAACAGATACTCATTTGGAAAAGCCTCTTCGATGGGCACCATGTCTTTCTCCTCATTGAGTACTCTACTCAGATAATCGGCCACCTGGTTTTAAGATCCACTTTTATCTTTGATCTCCCAATCAAATTCTTGCAGTAGTAATATCCACCGGATAAGCCTTGGCTTCGATTCCTTTCTTGCAAGTAAGTGCTTCAATGCAGAGTGATCGGTGTAAACAACACTCTTAGCCCCGAGCAAATAGGATCGGAATTTTTCAAAGGCAAAGACTACTGCCAACAATTTCTTTTCAGTTGTGGTGTAGTTGGCTTGGGCATGATTCAATGTCTTGGAAGCATAGTAAATTACATGGCATTCTTTACCTCACTTTTTTCCAAGCACTGCGCCCACAGTGTATCCACTGGCATCACACATTATTTCAAAGGGCATGCCCCAGTCTGGAGGTTGAATGATGGGTACCATAACCAGCCTCTTCTTCAGAGTGTTGAAGGCTTCCTTGCATGCATCATCGAAGATAAATGGCACATCACTTTGCAAAAGATGTGTGATTGGTTGAGCAATATTTGCAAAGTCTTTGATGAATCGCCAGTAGAACCCAGCGTGCCTAAGAAAACCATGAACTTGCTTCACTGTAGTGGGGTAGGGTAGCTTTTCGATGATGTCCACCTTGGTTTTATCCACGTCTATGCCTCTCTCTGAAACAACGTGCCCAAGAACAATCCCCTCACGAACCATGAAATGGCATTTTTCATAGTTTAGCACCAAGCACTTATCCACACATCTTTTTAGCACCTTTTCAAGGTTGTCGAGACATGTGTTGAATGAATTTCCGTAGACTGTAAATTCCTCAATGAATACCTCGATACAATTCTCCAAAAGATCTGAGAAAATACTCATCATGCATCGTTGAAAAGTTCCCGGGGCATTGCAAAGCCCAAAAGGCATCCTTCGGTAAGCAAATGTGCTGAATGGGTACGTGAAGGTAGTCTTTTCCTGGTCTTCTTGATCCACTACAATTTGTATATAGCCTGAATATCCATCAAGGAAACAAAATTGTTTCCAGCCAATCTCTCCAGCATCTGGTCTATGAACGGCAACGAGAAGTGATCCTTCCTTGTGATTGTGTTGAGCTTCCGGTAGTCTATGCAGACTCTCCATCCAGTTTGTAGCCTTATGGGCACAAGCTCATTTTTCTCATTTTTCACTACCTGGATCCTTGACTTCTTGGGCACGACATGAATAGGGCTTACCCATTAGCTGTCTGAAAGAGGATAAATGATTCCCATATCCAGAAATTTGAGTATCTCCTTCAGCATGACCTCCTTCATTGCGGGGTTCAGTTTGCGTTGCATCCTGCACAGGTTTGCCATCATCCTCTAAGAGGATTTTGTGCATGCATACTGCAGGTCTTATGCCTTTGATATCGTCCAGAGTCCATCCCATTGCTTCTTTGTATATGTGTAGCAGTCTCAATAGCCGGTTTTCATCAACAAGATTCAGTCATTTGCTTATGATAACTGGCAATGTCTCATTCTCCCCAAGATAGGTATATTTTAAGTGGTCAGGGAGATTCTTCAATTCTAGCTTTGGTGCCCTCTGCACCGATGGAAGCATCCCGTCTGTCTGTGTCATTGTGGGCAAATTGAAATCCACCACTCTATACGGTAATTCTTCCAGAGAGTACAACATCATGATGGAGTCTCTGGTATCCTTATCTTTGTTAAGGGCATCATAGTCAGTTAACCCAATTTGCAATGCCCGTTCCAGGGGTTCTTGGTTGTTCATGTGACCCAAAATGGCTTGAGATTGGGCATAGAAATGGTTCACAAAGTAGACTGACTCCGGATCTTGTTTGTTATTTCATGGCTTCATAAATGTTGAACACAACTACCTGGCCATCAAACTCACATGTCAGCGTGCCCTCATCGACATTGATCTTGGTTCGAGTAGTTTTCATGAAAGGCCTCCCTAACAGTAGAACGGATGTAGACGGTGTCGTGATGCCCATGTCCAAGACATAGAAATCTGCTGAGAAAATTAATTCCCTCACTTTTACCAAGACATCTTCTATTAGACCTTCGGGATAGACATTTGATCTATCTGCCAACTGGATGATCACCCTTATTTCCTTGAGTGGTCTCAAATTCAATTCTTCATAAATCATCATGGGCATGACGTTTATGGATGCACCGAGGTCAAGCATCGTCTTTTCAATCTTTTTGCTCCCAATTATGCATGGTATGACAAACATAACAGGATCTTCACACTTCTTTTGCATTTTCTGTAGCACTGCAAAGACATTTTCTCCCATGAAAAGTCTCGCGTCATCTTCAAATCGCACCTTCTTGGTACACAGCTCTTTCAGGAAATGGGCATAACGCGGAACCTGCCTTATTGCATCAGGTAGTGGAATATTTGTTGGTTTTGTATACTGGAAAGCTTGTCTTTGTATACAATAAACAATATTAAGATAATATAGATTGAATAATAATTGCAGTCACTGTTTGTGTATATATTTATTGTTGTGTATTTATATGCATGGTTCCATATACTTGCATTGTAGATGATATGGTATGGGTCAACACACGGTAGAGATCATATCATCGGATTCCTTGCAATGTATTAAAAAGCTCACGGCTTAGATGGTCCTGAACCCACTATCAGTACACCGTAGAATAATCTGATAGTTAGTTTATCTTGACTAACTGATTATTCTAGTACACTGACTTGTGTATTGAGGAGGATCATGGTAGGATACTGTTCTCTATTCTGACCTTAAGTGAGAGAATAAAGATCCACAGAGTTCGGGTTTTTAACCCATATATATTGGCGGACATGTATATGTTATGTCGACTGCTTTGATTTATCAATGAGTGAGATTCTTTGATAGGATCAACAACCTCGATACTTTAGGTAGTGACATTTACATATATGATGGGTCATGCATTATATATGGTCACTATGTCCTGGTGCGCCAGGTTGATGATGTCCTCTTCAGGAAGCACGTAGATCATGGGAAGCCCTGCAGGCAGAATATTAATTTATTTTTTACATGATACGGAAATCGTGCGGTACTACTCAAGGAACAAGATATTTATTAATTATAGATATCAGAAGCTTACATAATTAATTAATGGACATTATATCTTAAACATGGGGAAGGGCTGAACTAAAGAAGAAATCGTATTCACAAATATGTATTAAATTGGTAGGTCAATATTATTTCTTTAGTGGAATGCTATGGTAAAGTGGCGGCTATTGCAGTGGGAGACATAGACATACCTTTAGTAGTGATAGATTTTAGTCTTTAAAAGAATTGTCTGTATGTGCTAGAATTTAGAAACTTGGTTTCTGTTTCTAAGTTGGTTTTGGATTGATATTTTGTTACTTTTGATAACTAGATTGTTATCATGGTTGGGAAACATTTTATCTATTCTGGCACATTGGATGGACATCTTTAAATACACTAAAATCTATGCTTAACACTACAAAACAACTATTGAATACATTGATCAACTTCAATAAAAGGAAAGAATCTTCACAAAAGAATCAAACCTATCTTTGGCATCTAAGACTTGGATATATTATTCTTAAGAGGATTCAAAGTTTGATAAATGATGGTCCATTAGTCTCACTGGTCCTAGAATCGTTTCTATGTGCAAATCCTGCTAAGAAGGTAAGATGACCAAGTGTCCTTTAAGGCTAAAGGAATAGATTCAAAGAAGTTATTAGGTTTAATTCACTCTGCTTATGTGGCCATAGTGACAAGTACCTCTTAGGTGACTTTAGGGATCACTTGGCGGAGAATGGGATTACATCCCGGTTAACTACGTCTGCTATTCAAACAGTAGAATGACGTAGTGGTGTGAAGAAATTGAATGTTATTGGAAATGGTTAGATCGATGATGAGCTATTCAAAGTTGTTTATTTCATTTGCAGATGTGTCCTAGAAACGACGATTGTCTGTTGGATATCCCAGATGAATGAGAAGTGGTTTATTTTATAGTCCTAAGAATCAGAAGGACATTATAAGCACTAATGCCCGATTCTTAGAAGAAGACTATATAATAAGTCACAAGGTTAAGGACAAGATCGTTCTTAATGGTTTGAGGAAGGGACATTTGAATCCTACACCAAAGTGTACAAGAAGAGGTACCACCCAATACTGCACAACGTGTCATGAAGGTACATAAAATTCTTCATCGTAGAGGGAGGGTTGTACGCCAACCTAATAGATTCCTTAGTCTAGAAGAATCTTCTGATTTTCTGGAAAGACTAAATGAATTGGATCCCAGAAACTATGATGGAGTGGTTCAAGATAAGGATGCGGTTCCTTGAAAAACTACAATGGAATCTGAAATGGGATCTATAGATCACCATGATAGTGGGAGCTTGTAGAACCACTAAATGGGGACAAAACTCATTTGGTGAAAGTGGATCTACAAAAAGAAAGAGAGGATCCAACAGATTGTTAGATCTGGAATCTCTTATCTGCTGCTACTCATTTTAAGTTATTTGTTTGGCAAATAGATGTCAAGACAGTTTTTTCTGAACGGAAGTCTTGAGGATAATATCTATATACGACAAACAAAGGGATTCATTGCTAAAGGCCAATAGCACTTAGTGTGCCAGCTCAGAGGTCTATTCGTGGATTTAAGTAAGCATCAAGATCTTGGAATATCCGATCTAATGAAGTTATCCAGTCGCATGGATTTGTGGAGAAATCGGATAAAGGTTGTGTGTACAAGAGGCGTGACAGAAACGTGGTGGTTATCCTAGTACCATATGTTGAATAACAACTTACTTATTGGGTAACAATGAGAAGGAGTTATTAAACATAGGGGTGTGGCTGTCCAGGCATTTCGATATGAAGGATTTGGGTTGATGTACTCATTCCAGGTTGTCTATATCGAAAATATGCTAGCTAGGTTCAACATACAAATTCCAAGAAAGGTTTTATACCTTTCGAGCATGGAATACATCTACTCAAGGAAATGTGCTACCCAAACACATAATGAGATAGATGTGAAAAATGAGATTCCTTATGCTTCTGCAAAAGGAAGACTCATGTATGTTATGCTATGCACCAGGCCCGATATCTGCTATGCAGTAGCATAGCGGGAAGATATCATTTTAACCCTAGTTAAGGATAATGGACTGTGGAAAAAAGCATTCTCAAGAGAACTTGAGATAGTATGCTTGTTTACCACTCAGACAATCTAATTAACTTGGGTTATACGGGTTTAGTTTTTCCGAAATCGATAAAAAGGATCAGAGTAAATCTTGCTCGGCATATGTGTTTAAATTGGGAAGAGGAGTCGTGGCATGGAGGATTAAGGCAGAAATGTATGCTAACTCCATCATGAAAGTCGAGTATGTGGCTGGCTCTGAGGCTACGAAAGATTGTGCGACTCCATAGCTTCTTGTTGGACTCGGGCGTGGTTCCTGATTTGCCTTACGAGTATCACGACACACTGTGATAACTCCAATACAGTAGCAAATTTGAAAAGGAATCCAGAGTCCATGGGGCAATTAACACATAGGATTATAGTACCACCTTATACAAAATATAAGGGAGGAAGATGTGGCAGTGGTCAAGATTGCATTGGAAGACAAAAATGGTTGTCTCATTCACGAGCCTTTCAAGCTCAGACCTTCAATGGTCAAGTGGAGATAATGGGAGTTGATGCAGACCAGGGGCCGTTTTTGAGTTTATGTTATGTTGGAGAGTTAGCCACTTTGTTTTTTATACTTGAAAGACATGCTTCGAGTATACGTGGGAGATTGTTGGTTTTGTATACTGGAAAGCTTGTCTTTGTATACAATAAATAATATTAAGATAATATAGATTGAATAATAATTGCAGTCACTGTTTGTGTATATATATTTATTAATATATATTTATATGCATGGTTCCATATACTTGCATTGTAGATGATATGGTGTGGGTCAACACACGGTAGAGATCATATCATCGGATTCCTTGCAATGTATTAAAAGGCTCACGGCTTAGATGGTTCTGAACCCACTATCGGTACACCGTAGAATAATCTGATAGTTAGTTTATCTTGACTAACTGATTATTCTAATACACTGGCTTGTGTATTGAGGAGGATCATGATAGGATACTGTTATCTATTCTGACCTTAAGTGAGAGAATAAAGATCCACAGAGCTCGGGTTCTTAACCCATATATATTAGCGGACATGTATATGTTATGTCGACTGCTTTGATTTATCAATGAGTGAGATTCTTTGATAGGATCAACAACCTCGATATTTTGGGTAGTGGCATTTATATATATGATGGGTCGTGCATTATATATGGTCATCATGTCCTGGTGCGCCAAGTTGATGATGTTCTCTTGAGGAAGCACGTAGATCATGGGAAGCCCTGCAGGCAGAATATATATTTATTCTTTACATGATACGGAAACCGTGCGGTACTACTCAAGGAACAAGATATTAATTAATTATAGATGTCAGAAGCTTACATAATTAATTAATGGACATTATATCTTAAACATGGGGAATGACTGAACTAAAGAAGAAATCGTATTCACAAATATGTATTAAATTGGTAGGTCAGTATTATTTTTTTAGTGGAATAAAAATAATACTTAATTTATTTAATTATATCCTATGTTTATTGGATATTAGAAATTAAATAAATTAGTAGGCCAATTTAATATTTTTCTAGATCCCTGTTGTAGCCCAATATGACCTAAGTAGACTGGGAATGGAACAAGAGTTGGAGGCCCAAGCCCATTAGGGTTTGGAGAGATAATTTTCGTCCCCTCCCCTATAATAAGGGGGGGGGGGCACGAAAATTTTGAGAAAAATACACTCTAGTAGATCCCCTCTAAGTGCTCTCTTGATTCCTAGAGTTTCTACAACCGTTTAGTAGTCTGTAGCCCACCCTGCATCTAAACAAGGTCCGGGAATACAGCAGAAGATCAAGAAGTAGAATATTGGAGCTGTGTGTTTCGAACACCATGAAGATTCACCATGATCATGTGTTCTCCATCATCAACGGGATTAGATCTTTAATCCCGTGAGCAACCCGACAAAGTTTGTAAGTACCGGTTTCGATAGATTCTATTTTATTCCGCTGCAATATATTCGAAATTGAAACTTGCATGTTAATTCAACATAGGATAATTAATGTCACGCATAAAATTATGATTTACATGAGTTAGAATTAATGGCATCCAAATAGATCATGTGGGGTACAATTCGAGAAAACCCCACCAATATTGACTTCCACTTTCTGAAAGACCTTGAGAAGTTCCTTCATCTCCTCTTCTTTTCTATCATGGGCAAGACATTCAGGAAATGGAGGCTTCTTCTTTATTTCTTGCCTTGTGGGCTCAGCAATCTCTTTCTGTGTCTATTCTTCTTCTTTCGTTATGCCTTTAGTGTCTCCTTTCAGTTCAGCTTTCATCACTTCTTCTTCACTCCTTGTGGTCATAGCGTTCACTTGTTCTCGAGGATTTACCACTTGAGATGGTAATTGTCCGTTTCTTTCCTTCAGTTGGGCCAGATCTTGAGCTAGTTAGGAAATTTGCTTGCTCACATATTGCAGACCAGCCCTTGTCTCTTGTTTGAACCTTTCATTCTCCTGCTGTGACTTCACATTTTCTTTAGCCATGACATGGACTAGTTCGGCCAGGCTGGGTTCTTCTCATGCCCTCGGCGGTGGTGGTGGCAAATCTGGTTGGTGGGCGTTATTCCTCTTCCATCTGAAGTTCTCATGATCCCTCCATCCAGGATTGTATGTTTGAGAGTGGGGATCATATCGCTTGTTGTTGTTATGCCCACCGAGAGAGTTGACTTCAGCAATGTCCTCCTCCTGCAGTGTTGGGCATTCATCAGTGAAATGGGCCACGGTCTTGCACTCCACACACTCTTTTCTTTGGTGCCCCAGTATGGTTCATCACTTTCTCCATCTGGTCCAAAATCCTTTCCAGTTTGACCTCAAGGTGCGTTGATTTCCCAGCGTCCGGAACTGTCCTTGTGCCCTCGGCACTCTCATCTCTATTTTCATCAGCCATTTCTGCCAGAATTCGGAAGGCTTCTGTTGGTAGCTTGTTTAGTTTAGATCTTCGACACGAGGCATTGACAATGATCTTGTCATGTGGTCTCAACCCAGACATAAAGTATTGGATCAGATCGTGATATGTGATCTGGTGTTGTGTGCATTTCATCAACATGCTCTGGAATCGACACCAGTAGTCATAGAAACTCTCATTTATGCCCATCTTCAGACTTCCAATTCTTCGCCTCATCTTCTGACTCGAGATGAAGGAAAATATTTCTCCAGAAATTTCTGCTGCAGTTGTGCCCATGTGGTTATACTTCCAGTTGGCAGAGTGTATAACCAGTCTCGTGCCCCGTCATGAAGAGTGAACGGGAACGAAACAAGCCACACATGTTGTTCCTTTCCCCCATCTGTAGGTTGAGTTTTACACACCATCTTGAAATCTTGAATATACCTCTGAGGATCTTCTTCAGTCATCCCGTGGTATTTGGGCAAGACCTAGATGAAACTTGCCTTCAACTCCCAACTTCCAGTAATGGCTGGGAGGGTTATGCCCATAGGACGTAAATTCATGTTAGTCGGAAAGACTAACTGCCTCAACGTTCTTCCTTCTTCTTCAGCCATCGGGGCTAACTTCAGTTGTTCATTCCTTTTCAGTTGTGCTCTTTCTTGCTCCAGTTCTCTTTCATGAGCAAGTCTCTCTGCTTGTTGTGCCCTCCGTGCTTCTACTCTCCTCCTCTTCAGAGTCTTCTCAGGTTCTAGATCGTATGAGCAATCTCCTTCAGAGGTATTGGGCATCCATCAGCCAGGCTAACAAGTTGGGAAAATAGAATTTCAAGAACCAGCTCCCCGGCAACAGCGCCAATTCTGACGTGTGGTCATTTTGCAGTCAGAATAATTCTCAAGAGAGAGTTATCCTTATGCCTACATCAAGGTGTAGCAAGCTTATGTGAGTAAGGGTCGATCCCACGAGGAGCTGCGAATTCTATCATCCAGTGTCACTTTTCCAAAAGGTTTGAGGATTGTTGTGGTCTCCGTACTTGTATTTAAAGACTGTAAAATAAAATAACAAAACAAAACAAAACAGGAAAGGAAAATATTAGTAGTAACGTATTGCGGATTAGAACTTAGATTCGAACTTAACAAACACTTGACCGATCATGGGCACTCTGATTACTTACACAAATCTAATTATCTGGTTAAAGGTACAGGATCTCTCTCAACGTACCCAATCTATCCTTTCAGTTTAGCCTAGAGGTGATCTCTCGTCCCCCAAACCCAACTTGTTACTCAACCTCAATCTCTCATATGATTGTAAGCAACAAAGCAGCATTATGATCTAGACAGACCCAGATTTATCTAGACAAAGATCTCTCTTATGCCCTCAGTACCCGTGATGTATCACATCCCTTTATGACCAACACACAGTTACGATTCATTGACCATTTATGGAGGTAGTGAACACAATTCTAATTAATGAGTGATCAGCCATGATTAACTAGCTTAGCCCACTGTATAATGCAACAAAGAAAACGATTACACGATGGAACCAGATTCACACAGTTTATGCACATAAGCCTCACGGTTCTTACGTGTTCATTAAGTTCTTATTTTTGTTCAATCCGGAATAACGAGTCTAGCCGCTCATGCTAAACTTAGAACAATAATAATAAGTAAAAGAAATAAAATAAAACATAATATAAACGAAAAACTTACTTATATTAATTAGCAAAATAAATCCAACTCCAACGCTGGATTGAAGAACATAAAACTGTAAATCCTAAGTGTCTGTGGGCATAAGGCCTGAGACCTATTACAGAAAAAATAAAATAAGACTGAAATAAAAATAAAGATTGTATCTTGTGGAATTGTGTAAAACGAGATGTTTGTTTGCTGCCATGAGATCTACTTATATAGGAGTACAAAGACACTAGGTAAACTTTCCGACAGGCCGGAGATCGTCAGCCTAACACGCAGCTGCCATGCCCAAAGCTTTCCATATCTGGCAGATTCTTCCTTTATTTAGAAGATTCTGAATCACAGATTCTGGACTCGCCGTGCCCTAGTTGCGCCGACATAGTAACTTTCCTTGTAGAGCCGAGCATCCTTCTGGAAGCGTCAACTTGCCTTCCGCGGCTCCTCTTTCCTTCGGCGGCTAGGGTGCATTGATCCTGTTGTAGCTGGCATTAGTTTCCCTTGTGCCCAGTCTCCTCTCCTTATCCTCTTAATCACTCTGGGTTTGTTGTGGGCACGATCACAAACTTCTCCTTCAGCTTTTGCTGGAATGGTGGGCGATTTCCGCCAGGCTCGAGAGAGAGCTTTCTGCTGAGAAGTTGTTGCTCATCTTAGTATCATTGGCACCATTGTGCCCTCCAGAAGTGATTCTCCTGCCTCCTGCTGCCCCTTGTGCCCATTCTGGCTCTTTCCCACTCAAAAAACAGAAAAAACAAAGGACATAAGAACAAGAAAAAGACACAAAAAACACGAGAGAATTTGGACTTGTCAGCGCCCCTAGCACCTTCCCCCACCGCATCCCTTCCACGCCACTCCGCTCATCGACTCGGGGGTGAACTCACAAAGAGACTCGCTACTACTCTCGACTTTTCCTCTCTCTAGAAATAGAGATTTGAAGAATAAATGGTGCAAATGAAGTGAAGGGGTGCTCCCCTATTTATAGGAAAAGGTATGGCTTCCTTTAGAAGCCATTCCAGTGCAGAAATACTGCAAAAGTTACTCCAGGTTCGGTTAAAAGCTGTTTTATTTGATGTCGAGGTCCAAATGACCTCAAACACAAAATCTGAAAATACCGAAAGACTCGTTGGCTCGAGTACTATTGAATCAACTTAACTTGGGATGAAGAACAAGTCATCAGAAGAAAGTCGAGCCAAGATTCCTTTTTTGGAATTACTTTTTACAATTCACTCAGACTGACATATTTTGCTCTCGAGCGTTCGATTGACCTCAGAATGGAAATTCATGAACGCCAATGGATTCCTTGAGTCATTTTCAATAAGAGGGGCCTGATAGAAGAAGACTTGGATCAACGAGAAGGATTTCATAAATTTTCCAAATCACAAACGCACTCAAATCGGGATTTAGTAAATTTTCCATCCAATAGAGCGTGCGTGATTTCGTAAATTTTCCATCCAAATCACGCATGCTCTAAAACATTAATCGGGCACCTCCTTGGATGGATCATTCGCACGCTCTATTGGATTCGAACTCGCTTTATCGTAATCTTCAACTTCAACTTCTTGAGGTTCAACTTCTTTGTCTTCCTGGGGCATACTTCGTGATGCAGTTCTAACTTAAATTCTCGACGCAACTTAAATCTAAACTTCTTCATCGCTGACATCTCTTTTCCTTGAAGCAGTTGTCTGACTTCATGGCTCCTGTTCTTGTTCACTTTCGCTTACAGGCATAAGGATCACACGTTTGGACTTTAATTGCACGCTCGGATCTTACTTGCTGACATTTTTTAGATCGCCTTTAAACATAACGAGCCGAGAAATTACTTAGAAACGCACGTCCTAACCCTGGAGCATACTAACTGGCACTTACTTGGATTCTACTTCCTATTAGGAACTACCATCTTTTATTCCTCCAATGAAGGATAAAGAATACTGCTATATACTCTCTGCTTTATTCCAAGATCCACACTCGAGTTCTATGAGTGGGATTAAATGGAAACAAATGCCTCTGAGTGAGGGCTTTATTTGATCAACAATTCTTTAACAAGATCAAAAGCTAGAAAGGATATAACACTAGGTTATATATGCCAAAAATATTGTCTTTTCAGAGGACTTATAACTCGAAGGGTCTTTGTACATAACAAAGATATGAAAGAAATCAACGGTTAGCAACTGAGAACCGTGCTGAAATATTTTGACAAAGGTGACAGCATAGTCTAACAAGGAAGTGTTATTACTGATTTTTGATGATCAATGAGTATCATCCAAAAAGATTACAAGTTATCCAAGAGGATATGATCGAAGAAATTTCAAATGATATGAAGCTATTGAAAGGAAATTGATTCAATTGATACAAGAATAAATAAATAGACTCATCAAAACTTCCTATTGAAATGAAACTCTCGATCTATCGAACACTAGGTCTATCTTCTTAACGGTCTTCTTCGAGTTTTCTCTTTCTTCCTTGAGCATCACGCATCTTCTTCTTTACGAGGTTGCTATGAAATAGCACGAGTCGGCTGGACTCAAATGGCTGCGCTTGGCCGGGAAAGTGACATCCGAGGATGACTTCCTATCTATCGAAAGGGACACGACAAAGCGACTTGATCTATGGCACCTTCTGGACTCAAAACAACTTGACTTCAACGTCTCTTGGAAGCTCGGTGGAACACCAACAAACTTATCTTCATGCTATCTTGGTTGTAGTCATGATGATAATCTTCATCTTCATTAGTCGGCTTGAAACAAGCAACAACTTTGGGCATTGAATGCGACGTGTCCTTGAATGTACGTCATTGAAGCAAAGAGTCTCTATTGAAGGAAATGAATCTTTATTCCTTACAGACGCGATTAGATCTTCAAACGAGACTTCTCTTGAATTGAAAACTTGCATTGGGATTCCTCAAACTTGCATTGGATCCGTGATCGAATAACTTGCCTTTAACTTGACTGCTCATCTTTGAGCATCATCTTCTTGCTCCTTGCTCAAAGCTGACCTTCTATGACTTCTAACGACTCAATAATAAACTGAAAATATACGGAAGAACAAGACTAAAAATATGGTACGAACTAGACGAACTAAACCAACTAAAATACCTAGACTTACGACACACAAATTGAACACAAAATCCAAATTAACGGGCTGATTTGGGAGGCTAATTGGACAAGTGGGAAGATGGGATGTTGTGTGTGAGGTTTAGGTGAAGAATGGATAGGGTAGATAGGATATGATAGTGTATTGGATAAACTTACGTTATAGGTGCTCCAAACGTCGTGAAGAACACGTATAGGCAAATCCGATCCGGAACGGCTTGGAATGACTTGATACTCGAACTACGGACTTGGTGAAGATTGTTGAGATGGATGACGGTGGTGGTGAATGATGTCGGTGGTGGTTGGAACGGCGGTGATTGGATAGATGCGAATCACAACCCGAAAGTTGCCTTGAATCTCGAACGTACACAAGGCCAAATTCTTTAAGTTGATCTTCAAGTAGCGAGTCTTTGACAATCCCTCAATGTGGATAGGCGAATTCCCTTTGAATAAAACCTAGAATTGCTAGTTCTAAGAGTATGAATTTTAAATCAAAACTCACAAAGATTTAGCGGGGTTGAGACGATATTGAAAGTAAAGCTTAATTAATCAAATATAGTCTAAAGTATGAATGTCACAATAATCCCCTATTTATAAGCATAGGAGACCGAAAATTAAAGCTAAAGGGGACCGAAAATTAATGATCCCAAAAGAGATCCAACAAGACTAGAAAATTGCCTAAACTAGAATTCTATTTAAGGTAGTTTCTTCCCTTAATTAAAATTCTAATCAAACCTATGACTCTTCAACTCTAAGACCGAAAATTGCACTAATTAAATCAAATAAAATCTGAATTTGACTATAGTCTAATTAAATAAAAATAACACTATAGTCTAAAATAAAATAACTCCTTAATTAAAACATCAAGGGCCGAACTCCTTGGGCTTCTTCACACTTGGCCGTGAGTTGCAACATACGCACACATGCACACGTCCACATGCACACGTGCACTTTCTCATGTCTTGCACTCCATGTCTTGATCTCCATCTTCCAACGTCAACAAGGTCATCAACTTTGAGCTACCTTGCACGTCGTCTTCTTCTTCGAGCTTCTTGCGAATGGTTGCTTGCAAATAGTCTTGTAACTTCTTTGCTCTTAGTCGAGTGACGGGGCCTTTGAATTGTAACTTCTTGAATCGAACTAAGTTAGTGTCTTAAAAACTTAGGCTATTTAACTTTATGACTTGGAAGAATTATCGTCTTCAATAAATTAAATGGTCCAAAGGATTCAATCGAGTCAAAAAATCGCCATATCATAGGCCAATTGAGATTTAAACGGAATCCAATGACAAGCAAATAGGAATTTGACTATTTAAACAATCAAGACCTCTTCATAGGTCACAACAACTAAGACCCATTAACAGATCAGAGTCAAACAAATCATAGTGTCCTATTCATAAGACGAATCAAGGAAACAACTTAAGATTTACTGGAAACGAATAGAATCATGCTTGAAAGAAAAGGCCTCTTCATAGGTGAACAATAATAACAAGCATGTAAGACTATTTTTTAGGTCAACTGAAGATGAATAGGTACCATCATGCTCAACAAGTAAGGCTATTCAAATAACTCAGAATTAATGGAGGAATAAACGACCATGTCAAAAGAACATGCTTCAACTTCTCAAAACTTTATTAATAATTAGAATCATAGCATTTAAGACATGTTGTTATCAAGAATCAAGTTACATGTACTAGATGTCAGAGTGCTTAGCAGAAACATAGCGGAAAAAAATCACGTAACCATAAAGCAATAACTTTAAATAATACAACTTTAGTGATACGAATGTCACAACATGATAATGCAATAAAACTGCTCTTTGTGCTCGATAACTTGCTTACCAATAATTGTTACATAACGTTCAATATCAAACCTCAACCTTAAATCCTTAATACTTAATCCTCAACCTTGAATTCTCACATTCAAACCTTAATATCAAAGCCTCAATGCTAAATCATACTAGCATAAAACATAACCTAGATTAAATCATCCAGATTGCATTCCTTAGTAAAGACTATAATCTTAATGCCACAAGGGAATACTATAATCAACCTACAAGGCATTACTCACTTAAACAATCTTCCTCAATCATAATATCAACAACAACTTAACTTATGATCATGATCGTCTATACTTTAAATAAATCAACTATAAGATATCACAACATATAAAATCATCCTTTACTTAATCAAGAGCTCAAACAACAATAAACAATATCATGCTATAACTTCCTTCCTTTCTTTTCTTCCTTTGTACAGAGACTAATCAGGCAGAGCATAAAATATTTTAATTGGATATACATCTTGCCCTATCATGCTTCTAGAGCTTAATAGCTCAAACCTTATACTTGGTTTAGAACCACCTACCTCAATAATGAGCACGTGGATGAAGCAACAAGTTGAAAGTCCTTCCTTGGTTCTATTCGGGGCTCACCTCTTCCTACAAAAGCTGATTCATCGACTTAGCTGCTTTTCTCGAAGATTTCTAACATCTAATGAGAAATCAAACGACACCTAGCCTTCCCTCCCTTAACTAGGACTTAAACATACATTGCAAGAATTTAGAACCTTTATAAAACATGAGGGTTTGAAAGACTCGAGTTTAGAACACACTTCAAAGCTCAAATGGGTCGAACAACTCTTGCACAAGCCGTGCGGAAAGAAGGCATGAGCGCACGGGCCGTGTCGAAATAAATTCAGAAAGAGTTCTCTTTCCAGAGACCCCCGCACGGGCCGTGCGGTTGGAAAAATTGAGTGCATGGTCCGTGCGCCACTCGCAGCTCCCCCATAACATCTCTGCATGGGCCGTACGCTCGGCAGTTTTGAGCGTACGGTCCGTGCGCCACTTACGGACATCAAAACGATCGATCGAGAGTTTGGTTAAGGTGATACTTGGTCATCTCTCCCATTCTCTTGATGTTTTAAACTTGAAAATAAGGCTTAATGCTTAGCCAAAATGTAGAAACGGGCATGCTTTTAAACTTGAAAAGAAATCAACATTATAACGGCACAAACACGACTATCTCTTAAACTCGACAAAACTTTAAATGCAGAACTTTAAATACGGGATTTAAATATGGAACTTAAATGAAACTTGAACTAAATAACGAGAATAATAACAATAATAATAATAGGAGTAGAATAATAATCTTATGAAAATGAAAGAGAAAAAAGAAACGCAGAAATGAAATAAGAAGGAACTTGGATCCGACGACGAAAAAGAATGGACGGAGTCAAGTGCATCGAAGGAAAGTGGATAGCTCGGCGTCTCGTCAAGTTGCAACGGTGGCAGAGCCACTTGCTACAACCCGATGGCACCCCTAGCACCTTCCCCCACCGCATCCCTTCCATGCCACTCCGCTCGTCGACTCGGGGGTGAACTCACGAAGAGACTCCCCACTACTCTCGACTTTCCCTCTCTCTAGAAATGGATATTTGAAGAATGAATGGTGCAAATGAAGTGAATGGGTGCTCCCCTATTTATAGGTGTAACAACCCGGTCCCGAGGATGGGGACGGGGTTTTAGTGCGTAAAATAGCACGAAAAATCGGAAATACAAGGGGGTGTTTTTAGAATTAAACTAAGTTAGCGCCTCAAGAACTTAGGTGTTCGGTACATTCTTAACCTAACTGCAAGTGTACAGAAAATCTAATAATATAGCAGTGAACAAGGTCGATCCACAGAGACTCAATATCAACCACTAGTTATTCTATTTATCCTACAGCTGTTATCTAGGCTAAATAACTTAATGAGTTCGAAATTAACTAAAATTAAATAATAAAATCAATTAAACCACCACAAGAAATGAAACAAGTAAACTAACAAATGAATAAATCAGAAGGACAAACGTATCCTAGGATTGATTGATCAACAATTAATCCACCAGTTATCTAACTCAATCTCATGCCAACATTCCAATTCAAATCATGCTAGAGCAACCACAAATATATCCACAATCTCTTCTCAGAGCAATGCAAACGTGGGTCACACATTAGATAATAACGTCCCCATTCATTACCTAACATGCGATTCCTAAATGATCACAAGGTTAAAAGCTCTCTCAAATAATCTCAACTCTCTCGAGTGTTATTAATTACTGAGTCAATTATTCCGGATCTCGTGTTAAAACTCATCTCTCGAATTATGAATTAACACATCACGTTGCATCAATTAATGGTCAGTTAATCAACACATAATAAAAGCAAGAATAATTAAAGCATGATGAAGAAACATAGCCACAAAGATTGAATTAAATAAAAGGGTTCATAACTGAATCATAATCAACCCTAGAATACTAGGGTTTAGTTGTTCATAGTCAAATAAACAAAACAGAAGCTAATCCAAAAATCCGTAGTAAAATGAGAATACAAATCTAATAAAACCCGGAAGTCAATTCTGCCTCTAATCTCGAAAAACTCGAATCCTCAGAGCTCGTTCTTCACGATGGTCTTCGTTCGTCTCTTTTCTGTGCTCCAAAGCTTATGGTAGGGTTCAAGATATGCAAAAATCGTGTACACAATCCTTTAAATACTTAGCAAGAGTTCGAAACCGAATAGGAAACAAAAGCTACCACCGCCTAGAGAGTCGCGACCTCGCTCCCGAGCACGTCGGTTGCGACTCGGGTCGCGACTTCACGTGGCACCCAGCTGTCTTAAAATTCACGACCGCTACTGATATTTGCGACCGGGTCGTGAATTTTATAAAGACAACCCCTGTCTCTGTCGCGATCAAACAGTGAATGGCCTTCGGTAATTCGCGGTCGGAGTCGCGACTCACGATTCTTCCTTTGAATACCCCAGCCTCTGTCGCGATTCGACAGTTGATGCTCACCAGGCTGACTCGCGACTGCCACGTCAGCTCGCGAGTTTGGCTCCTTTTCTCCAGCTTTATTTCATCCCTTTTTCTCGTCTATTTTCCATGTAATTCCGGGACTTCGAGCTTTGTTTCCAAATACCTTAAGGTTAATTTCTGCAAAATACCAACGATTAATACCAAACTTCCAAATACACGAAAACACAAATAAACTGAGATAAAACACATCCAAATCAACCCAAACTTAAAACTAAAGTGTATGAAAATAAGTGTAAAATCTTAGTTTATCAACTCCCCCAAACTTAGAAGTTTGTTTGTCTTCAAACAAAGAACAAGACTCAAAACCAAGGACCAAGACAACTCATGCATAAAATTCACAATCTAGCAACAACCACATCAAGAAATAACGGATTAACATGTTCAAAATACACAGGTCCTTCAACTCACTCACATACATTATTGAAACTCAACAAACACACATAAAGCCAATGTTCTTCTCAAGTGTGTGTGTTGCACTCCAATCTCACAAAATGTGTATAAAGGTAAGCACTCATCAAACATCGAACACGTGAAAACATCAACCATAAGCTTGCACTTCTTCCCAAACTTATCCATCGAAACTATGCCAGAATCAAAGATCAAACAGGTCTTTAATTAGGTTGTAATGTAGGCTTCGGGTTAGGGTCGAAAATATATGGCTAAAGTGACTCAAAACTCTGTGAAAATCACCGAGATTCACCGCTTCCCAACTAACTCTACCATCCAATCAACTCATCTTTTTTTTTTTCCAACACAAAACAACAATTAGACTTTGTCTAATTGCCAACTTCCCACACAACCACAATTTTCTTTAGACTCTTCGAGTCTTCTCATTTTTCAATTCACTGACATCCCGTATTTATTTTTTTTCTTTCTTTTTCGGGATGTCAAATTATTCATCACACTCAAACCCATTCCACCAACTGCAAAGTCAATCAATACACACACCATTTCTCCCCTTTCCAATCCTTTCATATAAATTTTCAACCATAACAAACGGGATTTCCACAAAAATTGCAATTAGGCTCAACGGGGCTCACAAATGGATTATGTAAACTTGGGACCGTGTTTGGGTAAATGGCTCGAGAAAAGATGGCCTAAAATCATTTCTTCAATTCCAAACATATTCAAAACACAAGTAGGGAATCATACAAGTTCTAGTGACATCAACACATGCCGACCAATACACATCAATAAAATAATAGGTATAACACCCTTGGCTCAAAGCTCACGGCTAAACATTGGTCTCAAGCATGCTCATCAAGTTCAACAATGCATATGTGATTATATCCAAACTTGCAATTCAAAACATACATATCCCCATCTCTATCAATCATCATCACCAAATCACAAATCATAAGCATAAATCAATCAAGTTCCTCACTCAAAACAAGGCTAGAGTAGATAAAAATCAAAATTTTCTGGGTTTTTAACGACTCGAAATAAACTAAACAACTAAAAAGAAGAAACTAAGAAAGCAGTTAAGAATTAAGAAAACAGGTTAAGACACCTTAAGTGCACATCCCCCAAACTTATTCAACACTAGAAGTGAAAATAAGTTTGAAGAAAGACGAAAAGGTGGCTTAACCACTCACAGCAAATCAGAATGGAGGTGGTCGGTACGGTGGGTATCCGTACGGCATGTACGGATACATATGTGGCGGCATCTGCCTCTACTGAGACTGAGACTGGGAGCGGCCAGAAGATGCGGGCTCATGGTGCTGGGATGGCCCAGATGGGCCGGCACCATAAAGCATATCTTCCTTCAACACACAACAACATCACAACACAATTCCACCCAACTTATGGACAATGAAAGAATGTCGAAAGCAATTGAACCAATGCTCTCATTACCCATAATGTCATACACAGACCAACATCAAGTTAACAAGTTCAATATCACGTATGAATAAAATTGAACGATCAATAGGTACATGCTTGTTGGATGAATTCCAAAACATAAGTATATTCCCAAAAAATCACAAATCAACAAGATTGAAGCTAAATATGCATTCTACGTCATGAGCTCATAAAATTGCAACAATGTGGGAAACATACATCATCAATTTCGAATTAAATCAAGAGATTCATCAAAAACCCCCAAAATTTCACTCCATAAACCCTAAACATGGATTTGACAATTGAACCATGGATTTTACACAAATTAGGCGAAATTCAAACCTACATATGATGGGTAGATGAAAAACACGAGTTTGAAGTGGAGAAAACGTACCTTAGATGTCGGATTTGAAGAAAAAAATTGAGTGTGTGCGAGTGTGTGTGTAGAGTGTGTGAGGAGAGTGAAGAAAAAAAGAAAAAATGAGGTTTAAAACAAAAATCCACGTCGCCACGTCAGCGTGAGAATCGCGACCTCGCTCGCGACCGCTACTGGGATCGCGAATTTTCTTAAGGTCACTTTGGAAAATTCGCGACCCAGTCAGCACCTGGCGAACACGTGGATTCGCGACCGGGTCGCGAATTTTTCACTAACGACCCCCCTCTCTGTCGCGATTTGACAGACACCGGCCCTCTTGCATTCGCGACCAGGGCTCAGATTCGCGACCGGGTCGCGAATTTTTCACTGGTGAGCCCCCCCTCTGTCGCGATTTAACAGGGTCTCGGTTGGGGTGATTCGCGAGCTCGTTCATGAGTTCCCACTCGCGACTCGGGTCGCGACTTCCGTTTTGTGTGCCCCGATGAATTTGTCTCCTCCAACTCGTGCTGTACTTTTTTGAACTCGGACCACGGACATGATATACTAGTAATAGAGCACCCAAATAAAGGTTAACAAACCCCAATCGCAACTTTCTTTACGTATGCCTAACGTGTGAGGGAATTCACACATTAAAGGTTATTTGGGTAGCTCTATTCTTTGTATACCCACTTCGTGGTTCTTACCTGCATAACTCAGCAAAAAGACAATGACACAACAAAACCAAAGAAAATAAAACAAAAATAAAAGAGAACTGTTGGGTTGCCTCCCAACAAGCGCTGCATTTAACGTCGACAGCCAGACGACCTATTTCAGCTCAAGGCTCCAACAATTTAATGCTGGAGATCTCATGGCGCTGCTCCGGACTGTAATATTTCTTCACTCGATGAGCATTCACAGTGAAAAGCTCCCCCGTTTTTGACAACAGTTGAACTGCTCCACTGGGAAGAACCTTTTTGATCACAAACGGACCCGACCACTTTGACTGCAGCTTACCTGGAAACAACTTCAAACGAGAGTTAAACAATAGAACATTATCACCAGGTAATAACTCCCTTTGAACAATCATCCGGTCGTGAAATGCCTTGGTGCACAATTTGTAGAGCATCAAATTTTCGAAGGCCTCCGTCCGAAATTCATCAAGTTCATTGAGCTGGAGCACTCGTTTGTTCCCCGCAGTCTTGATGTCAAAATTCAACTGCTTGATTGCCCAATAAGACTTATGCTCTAACTCCACCGGTAAGTCACACGACTTCCCGAAGAGCAACTGATATGGAGACATTTCTAGAGGCGTCTTGTAAGCAATCCGATATGCCCATAATGCATCATCCAGCAATAAAGCCCAATCCTTCCTATTGGTGTTCACCGTTTTGTCAAGGATTTGCCTTATCTTCCGATTGGCTAATTCAGCTTGTCCATTTGCTTGTGGGTGATATGACGTGGTGACCTTGTGCTTGATCCCGTATTTTGCCAACAATGATTCCAATGGCTTATTACAAAAATGTGTTCCCCCATCACTTAGTAGAGCTCTTGGTGTCCCAAAACGAGAGAACAATTTCTTTAAAAAGCTTATGACAACTCGTGAATCATTCGTAACTGTTGGAATGGCTTCGACCCACCTCGAGACATAATCCACGGCTAGAAGAATGTACTGAAAACCGCTAGAAGAAATGGGGAATGGGCCTATGAAATCAATGCCCCACACATAAAAAAGTTCAACCTCAATGATGTTCGTGAGAGGCATCTTATTCCTCTTGGAAAGCCCCCCCATTCTTTGGCATTTGTCACACTCCCGGGTGAATGCATGACAATCTTTGAACAAAGATGGCCAATAAAAGCCACATTGCAGGATCTTGAAGGCGGTGCGGTTGGCTGAGAAATGGCCACCGCTCAGTGAATCATGGCACTGCAAGTAAATGGGCCTCCATTCCACTTGAGGCACGCAACGGTGAATGACTGTATCCGAGCATCTCCGATACAAGTATGGATCATCCCACATATAAAACTTCACATCATGGAAAAATTTCTTTTTCTGATGTGAAGACAAGTCCGGTGGCGGCATACCTGCAGCAAGAAAGTTAACAAAATCGGCAAACCAAGGAGTTTGAGATTTTACCACTAACAGCTGCTCATCCGGGAATTTATCATTTATAGGCACATGGACATCCTCGCCATCCACGGGATGCTCTTGACGAGATAAGTGGTCCGCAACCACATTCTCGCAACCCTTCCGGTCTCGAATCTTGAGATCAAATTCATGCAGCAACAAAATCCAACGGATTAGGCGAGGTTTGACATCCTTTTTATCAAATAAATATCTCAGCGCAGCATGATCTGTATAGACAATTGTTTTGGCACCAATTAAATAAGCATGAAATTTATCGAAAGAATAAACAACGGCTAAAAACTCTTTCTCGGTGGTCGTGTAATTGACTTGTGCCGAGTCTAAAGTACGACTGGCATAATAAATCACACGAAACAATTTGTCGCGTTTCTGGCCCAAAGCTGCGCCTACAGCTACATCACTCGCATCGCACATGATCTCGAACGGCTGTGACCAATCCGGAGTGATCAAAATGGGTGCACTCACCAACGCCTTCTTTAAAGTCTCGAAGGCCTGTAAACACTCAGCAGAGAAGTCAAATGCAACTGATTTTTCTAATAAATGGCTAAGTGGCTTAGCTATTTTAGAAAAATCCCGGATAAAATGCCGGTAAAAACCGGCATGCCCGAGAAAGCTTCTCATAGATTTCTCGTTGGTTGGAGGCGACAGCTTTTCAATAGCAACAATCTTGGCACGATCGACCTCCAAACCTGCAGCGGACACTTTGTGTCCCAACACTATACCATCTCGTACCATAAAATGGCACTTTTCCCAGTTTAAAACTAGGTTGGTATCCTCACACTGCTGCAACACTTGGGTTAGATTGGATAAACAGTTATCAAATGAATTCCCATACACAGAAAAATTGTCCATAAAGACTTCCATAATATTCTCAATCAACCCATGGAAAATAGCCATCATGCATCTCTGAAAAGTAGCAAACGCATTACACAATCCAAAAGACATATAACGATAAGCAAAAATACCATATGGACATGTAAATGCAGTCTTTTCTTGATCCTCAGGAGCAATCATGATTTGGTTATATCCAGAATAGCCATCAAGAAAACAATAATACTCATATCCGGCTAATCTATCTAACATCTGATCAATGAAGGGAAGAGAAAAATGGTCCTTCCTAGTGGCAGCATTCAACATGCGATAATCAATGCAAACACGCCAACCAGTAATAACCCTAGTAGCAATCATTTCTTGTCCTTCACCCTCTACCACAGTCATGCCCCCCTTTTTAGCCACAACTTGAGTGGGACTAACCCACTCACTATCAGAGATAGCAAAAATAATACCGGCATCAAGCAATTTAAGCACCTCCTTTCTAACTACCTCTTGCATAATCGGATTCAACCTACGTTGATTTTGCACACGGGGCTTATAATCATTCTCAAGCAGAATCCTATGCATGCATATAGACGGGCTAATCCCTTTTAAATCAGAAATCGACCAACCTATAGCACTTTGATACTTTCTCAACACACGCAAGAGGCTATCTAATTGAGAGTCAGAAAGATAGGCAGAAACGATTACCGGTTTAGTCTCATTTTCGCCTAGAAAAGCATATTTGAGATGGGCAGGCAACGGCTTCAATTCCAGCTTCTTTGGCACAGCTGTCTCTCCATCTTTAGCTTGCTCTTTTTCGTCCCTTAAAGGAAGGAACTTGGAGCCTCACCTTGGAATTTCCTGCAATGAATTCAACTCGACAATAACATCAGATAAATCCAAATCATCAAGTATAAATTCATTGGAATCAAAATAAGAATGGAACAAGGCATGTGCCAAAGGCTCCCTCGACTCCATGAAACTATCCATGTCACAGCATGAATCCACCACTCGAAGTACTTTGCAATCTTCAATTTGTTGGGCATCTTCGTTGTCATGGAATTGCATGGCTTTGAAAAGAGAAAAAGTAACACTTTCGTCATTGACACGAAGTGTTAATTCCTCCTTTGCCACATCAATCAACGCCTTGCCCGTGTTCAGAAACGGGCGCCCCAAAATGAGTGGGACCTCGGAGTCGGCCTCTATATCTAGCACCACGAAGTCAACGGGAAAAATGAACTCGTTGACTTTCACCAACACATCCTCAACAATCCCCCGCGGATGTGTCACAGATCTATCAGCCATCTGAAGACATATGGTGGTGGGCTTGATCTTCCCAATATTGAGCTTTTGGAAGAACGACAAGGGCATGAGGTTGATACTGGCTCCCAAATCACAGAGAGCCTTCCTAGTATGATCACCTCCAATGGTGACAGAGATAGTGAAGCTCCCCGGATCTTTAAGCTTAGCTGGAAGCTTTTTCTGAATAAGAGCACTGCAATTCTCAGATAAATTCACAGTGGCATAATTTCCAAACTTCCTCTTCTTCGAGATAACATCCTTGAGGAACTTAGCATAACTCGGCATCTGCTGTAAAGCTTCTACCAAAGGTATGTTAATGTGTACCTTTCGGAAAATCTCCAAGAACTTAGAGAATTGTTCATCAATCTTTTTCTTCTGAAACCGCTGTGGATATGGAATAGGAGTAGGTACTGGCTGAGGCGCAGGCGGCGCCGGTTTCGGCGTATATGTGGGCCCATCAGTGCTCGGATCCGGCTTATCCTCTATCTGTCCATCTTCATCATCATGAGTAGGTGCAAGCCTTGGATTTTTCGGTTCTTCATACGAAGTCCCACTCCGTAGCTGAATGGCCTTGCACTGCTCTTTCGGGTTCACAGTAGTATTGCTAGGAAACTGACCCGGCTGGTGCTGATTTCCCACCACTATAGCCAACTGTCCCAACTGCTTCTCAAACATCTTCATTTGTGTACCCATGACTCCCACAACATTCTCTAGCTTTTTCACTCTATTCTGGGATTCGCCCATGTACTTCTCTGTCTTGCCCATGAAAACCATCAAAAGCTCATCTAGCTTTGGCTTCTTTCCCTCATCTATCACTCCATTAGTCATCGAAAATCCAGGTGGGGGCTACACTGTGGCGTTGGGATTTCCATAAGAAAGGTTGGAGCGATTACCTTGGTAGAATTGATTTCCACCTCTATAGTTGTTATTCCCATAGCCACGCCGATCTACGTAATTCACATCTTCCAGAGCATTGCCTACAGAAGGCTCGGCATCCGTGCGAGTCAAGGAGTCAAATCAACTATTGATGGTAGCATTCAATGTCGATAGCTGGGCGGCCAGCTTGGCAATAGGATCAGTGTCTTCTACTGCGGCAACTTTTCTCATGATCTTCACCTGTCGATCGTTGGTCCATTGGTAGCTGTTTGTGGCCATGTCTTCTATAATAGAGACGGCCTGATCATGTCCTTTGTTAAGTAGGGATCCACTTGCCGAGGCATCTAAAAGCCTCTTCACTTCCGTGTCGCATCCGTTGTAGAAGATGCACACCTCATCATCTATCCCAAACCCATGATTGGGACATTTCCTAAGCAGCTCTCGGAACCACTCCCAAGCTTCGTACAGATTCTCATCATCATACTGGTGAAACTGGGTGATCTCGCCTTTTAGTTTCAAAGTCAAACCGGGAGGGAAAAACTTATGAAGAAATTTGTGTGCTAGAGCCTCCCAGGTGCCAATTACGCTAAGATCCAGTGAATGGTACCAATCTTTGGCAGCATCTCGTAGTGAGAACGAGAACAGACGAAGTTGGATAGAGTCATCCGACACCCCATTCATCTTTATGGTGCTGCAAATCTCCAGAAATTGTTGAAGATGCGCATTCGGGTTCTCCGTCTTGTGCCCCCCATACTGGTGTTGTGTGACCATTCCTATCAAGCCCGACTTCAGTTCAAAATTATTTGCATTGATTCCGGGGCCTGGAACTTGACCATGATTCAGCACTGGTGTAAACAACTGATTAATAGACGCAGGAGCAGCTGCTCCTAGATTCCTCTTGCTCTCGAAATCTCTGTTGCATTTCCGTGAGTTGTTGTTGCATCTGACGCATCTGCTCAGTCGTGACAGGGGCTGCTTGTTGATCTGCCATTGGTCCTCTTCTTCTCCTTGCATTCTGGTGACGAACGGTAGCTTCGATCTCAGGATCAAAAGACTGAAGTGCTTCTCCTTTCGATCGTGTGCTCATACACTACCTACGAAGTTACAGAAAACAAGAAAACTCAAAACAAATAAATAAAAATAATGTCTAGATTAACAATATAAAATAAAATTGAATAATAGCAATCAAATAAATTGAGTCCCTGGCAACGGCGTCAAAAACTTGTTCGGTAAATTCTTAACCTAACTGCAAGTGTACAGAAAAGCTAATAATATAGCAGTGAACAAGGTCGATCCACAGAGACTCAATATCAACCACTAGTTATTCTATTTATCCTACAGCTGTTATCTAGACTAAATAACTTAATGAGTTCCAAATTAACTAAAATTAAATAATAAAATCAATTAAACCACCACAAGAAATGAAACAAGTAAACTAACAAATGAATAAATCAGAAGGACAAACGTATCCTAGGATTGATTAATCAACAATTAATCCACCAGTTATCTAACTCAATCTCATGCCAACATTCCAATTCAAATCATGCTAGAGCAACCACAAATATATCCACAATCTCTTCTTAGAGCAATGCAAACGTGGGTCACACATTAGATAATAACGTCCCCATTCATTACCTAACATGCGATTCCTAAATGATCACAAGGTTAAAAGCTCTCTCTAATAATCTCAACTCTCTCGAGTGTTATTAATTACTGAGTCAATTATTCTGGATCTCGTGTTAAAACTCATCTCTCGAATTATGAATTAACACATCACGTTGCATCAATTAATGGCCAGTTAATCAACACATAATAAAAGCAAGAATAATTAAAGCATGATGAAGAAACATAGCCACAAAGATTGAATTAAATAAAAGGGTTCATAACTGAATCATAATCAACCCTAGAATACTAGGGTTTAGTTGTTCATAGTCAAATAAACAAAACAAAAGCTAATCCAAAAATCCGTAGTAAAACGAGAATAAAAATCTAATAAAACCCGGAAGTCAATTCTGCCTCTAATCTCGTAAAACTCGAATCCTCAGAGCTCGTTCTTCATGATGGTCTTCGTTCGTCTCTTTTCTGTGCTCCAAAGCTTATGGTAGGGTTCAAGATATGCAAAAATCGTGTACACAAGCCTTTAAATACTTAACAAGAGTTCGAAACCGAATAGGAAACAAAAGCTGCCACCGTCTAGAGAGTCGCGACCTCGCTCCCGAGCACATCGGTCGCGACTTGGGTCACGACTTCACGTGGTGCCCAGCTGTCCTAAAATTCGCGACCGCTACTGATATTCGCGACCGGGTCGCGAATTTTACAAAGACGACCCCTGTCTCTGTCGTGATCAAACAGTGAATGGCCTTCGGTGATTCGCAGTCGGAGTCGCGACTCGCGATTCTTCCTCTGAACACCCCAGCCTCTGTCGCGATTCGACAGTTGATGCTCACCAGGCTGACTCGCGACTGCCACATCAGCTCGTGAGTTTGGCTCCTTTTCTCCAGCTTTATTTCGTCCCGTTTTCTCGTCTATTCTCCATGTAATTCCGGGACTTCGAGCTTTGTTTCCAAATACCACCTGTTAAGGTCAATTTCTGCAAAATACCAACGATTAATACCAAACTTCCAAATACACGAAAACACAAATAAACTAAGATAAAACACATCCAAATCAACCCAAACTTAACACTAAAGTGTATGAAAATAAGTGTAAAATCTCAGTTTATCATTAGGCAACTTAACTTTATGACTTGGAGGAACTATCATTTTCAATGAATCAATAAGGGTCAAAGGGTTCAATCGGGTCAAATGGGTTAAAGGATTCACTCGAGTCAAAGGGATGCCAAATCATAGGCCAATCGAAATTTAAACAGAATCCAAAGACAAACAGATAGGGATTTGACTTTTCAAATAAACAAGACCTCATCATAGGTCACATCAACTAAGACTCATAAATAGGTCGGAGTCAAATATACTTTATTGTCCTATTCATAGGACGGATCAAGAAAACTACTTAAGGTTAACTTGGACGAGCAGAAACATGCTTGAAAGAAAACGCCTCTTTGTAGGCGAACAATAATAACAAGCATGCAAGACTTATTCACAAGCCAACTGAAGATGAATAGATACCAGAATGCTCAACAGGTATGACTATTCAAATAACTCAGAATCAATAAAGGCATAGACGAGTATGTCGAAAGATCATGCTTCAGAGACTTTATTGATAATTAGGATTCATAGCATTTAAAACATGCTACTGTCAAGAATCAAGTTACACATGTCAAGACTAAATACTAACATCAGAGTAATTAGCAGAAACTTAACGGAATAAAACATGTAACCACATAGAGCAACAAACTTGAAACCTCAGACAACCCCACCAGCAGCACATCACCGGCCTCAGCATCTCAACCTGAAAACATTTGAAAAAGAGGGTGTGAGCACTAATGTACTCAGTGGGGTTTTACGAGAAAACTCTTTAATAAACTTTGGAATATCCAATTATAAACTGACGACATATGGAGAGCAAATCGCAAAAGCCCTCTCCATACCCGCAAAACCTTTTACTTCCTTTCTTGGTGCCTTTCCTGGCTCAAACCTGTTGTCTACTGCACCCTTATGCCTTAGGATGAGAGAGGGGTTACCTCAAGTATCCTCTGAGTATGCGAGGGGATTACCTAGCAGTGACTCCCTTTACTTTCAAATGTTCAACAATAGTGACACGAAGGTGACATCATGATAATGTAAATAAACTGTTCTTTGAGCTCGATAACCTACTTACAACACAAGCTATATCCTTCCTTAACTTCCTTCCTTACTTAACCTCAAGGATGAAAATATCGCTATCGCAACATATATCGCAACTTCAATTTTACGGATATATCGACGGATATATCGATATCGCATATCGATATCGCAGAAAATTGAAAAAAATGACGAAAATCATATTAAAATCTTGGAAATTTAGCATGAAATTTTAGGAACTATTATGACATATTATTATGCACATATTCCATTAATTTTTTTGATAGAATTGTAGTTTGAAAGCAAATATATGAATAATACATTATATAAATACCGCCTGAGACAATACATTTGACAAAATAATACATAATACAACATAAAATGACTAAATAAACATTATAAAGTACAATTAATACCAAAATGATGATCTATGAGGTTCAAATATAGTAGATGGAATGTCATCTTGTTCTAAACAATATTGGTACCAACTTATCACGTTTGAGTAATTATGGATATAATTATGCACATGCGCTTGATATGTTTCTTGATTTATTCCAATAGCTTCACCATGAATTGAATAATGTCCATTGACCCAATTATTTTGTTGATACACATTTTGAGTAGTCCAATCAATTTGTGAACTCCCATATGTGTAAGAAGCATATGAATCTTGGGACATATCACTATGATCAGTGCTACCTATATTCGTAGAATCAAGATTGGCAGAAAGTTCTTCAATATCAGTCCGTGGACTTTCTTCTTGAGTCCATGCATGTCTCCTTATGTATTCATTTCCTATTGCACCTATTCCAGAACCTCTACCTCTATTTCCATGGTCCATATCTAGTGTTGCATGAGTGAAGTTGGCCTCACAACTGAATGGACTCAATAACGTATGGCTTAAACCATAATCGTCTTGATTTTTCCCACCATTTCCACCACCATCATCATTTCTACCACTTCCATCATTTTCTCCATCACTATTTCCTCCATCCTCTCTTGAGCTATCTATTTTTGAATCATGAAAAGTATTACCCACTTCTTTTTGTAAAACTTGATTCACATTAATGCCATAATCACGAGTCATAGCAGCTATTTTTGGATCAGAATTTCCCTCATTATCATCTAAGTGTGCAGGGCGAACCCATTGAAAAAGTGGATTTCCTTTTTCATCATTTTCATCATCTGTTATATCTACCAGATCTAGATATTCTTGCTCTGCAACCTTATAATTTGTTGCAAAACGTGTAGCTCCTGGGCGTACAATATCTCCTCGACACATCTCCCGCATGAGTGCAAGTAGGCAACCATGGTTATAAATGTAATTGGTTAATTGTCTAGCCTTTGCAATTACCTCTGCAACAGTCTCTTTTTTTCCAATATCTTCAAATATTAAGTCGATACAGTGAGCAGCATATGGTGTCCAATACAGATCATACTTACTCATGAGTTTTTTTCATGCTTTTAAAAAAGCGGAACCATTATCAGTAACAATCTGTACAACATTCTTAGAACCAACCTCCAGCACCACATCCTTTATCAAACCATATATATACTTATGATCCTTGATTATATTGGATGAATCTCACTATTCTTTCTAAGACATCCGTTGATTTCCTGATCTTCTTTCTCTTATATTTTTTTTGCAAAGTGAAATGTCTTTATAAAGCAAAGAATATTGGAACTCAAATAATTACATTGAAGACCTAAAAAAGATCACAAAAATATATAGTATTAAAAAAAATAAAAATATATTATAGAAATATTAAAAAAAACGCGATATATTGCAATATCTTGCGATATCTTGCGACATATTGCGATATATTGTGATTTCTCGTCGATACTCGGGAAAAAAGATATTCCCCTCAATATCCGTATCGCAATGTCAATATCCGCGATATATCTGCGATATATCCGCGATATTTTCATCCTTGCTTAACCTTAACCTTCCTTACTTAACTTAACTAACAATACCAAGCCTAGAGCAATCGTCTAAGGCTAATCCTTTAATTGAGCATGATCTCGGCCTATAAGGGATTTATAACTTACCCTAAAAGGAAATCCTTAACTATATGAGCTTTAACAAAGCATAAACATTCAAATGCGAGGAATGAACGCGGATAAACATCGATTGCAGTTAAAGCAGTTCTAGATCTCAGACTAGCATCAATCGTATTTAAACAATTCTAGCATATATAAACATACTTGAGAGCTCACTTAACTTATAATAACTTACTTTACTTATCAAACTCAAATAACAATTCAACAATATCATGCATATAGCTTCCTTTATTCATTTCCTTTCCTTGTACAGAGACTAAACAGGCAGAGCATAAAATATTTTAATTGGATATTCATCTTGCCCTATCATGCTTCTAGAGCTTAATAGCTCAAATTTATACTTGCGTTAGAACCACCCACCTCGATGACGAACATCTCGATAACGAGCACGTAGATGAAGCAACGAGCCGAAAATCCTTCCTCGGGCCTCCTCGGGGTTCACCTCATTTTTATGAAAGTCGATCAATGACTTGAAACCTTATTCAAGCTCCTACTAAGACATCGAAATAATATCTAAACCCTTGACCCTTAACTATAACTTAAAACACGAGAATTTAAAAGATTAAGGCATCCGAAATTACCACAAACGGGGACGGAAAATCTGATTCGAACGATCAAGATTGCGGACGATAGGCTACTGTTACCTTATAGATCATCGAAAGAGCTTCTATTTGAGTACTCATGGGCCTCGTAACTCCCACCGAGGCGAAAGTTATGGCCTCCGCACGAAAACGTGCCGGAGCTGCCTAACGCGCCCGCGCGCCCTTGCCCCCGCGGCGCTCCCTTGCCCCCCGCCCCCCCGCAGGGCTCTTTGCCCCCACGGGGCTCCTTGCCCCCGCGACGCTCTCACTCCGCTCTCTCTCTCACTGGGGGTGCTCTCACGAAGAGAGCTCCCCTCTACTCTACAGAAATGGGGGTGAAGAAGGAATGAGCGAGAATGAAGGGAGGGGTGCTCCCCTATTTATAGGAAAAATATGGTTTCCTCGGGAAGCTTCTGCGGTGCAACAATACTGCTTTAAAAATATCGGGTTCGGTTAAAAGACGCTTTATTCGATGGCGAGGTCCAAATGACCTCATTTATTAAATCCGAAGATATCGGCAGGTTCGTTGGCTCGAGTACTATTAAACCAACTTGACTCGGGATAAAGAACGAGTCATCTTGAAGGAAAATGAGAAATTAATCTCTTTTCAAAAATAAAGTTACTATTCCACGCAAGGGATAAATAAAATTCCCGAGCGTTCAATTGACCTCAGAATGAAAATCCGGGAACGCCAACGGATTCCTTGAGAAATATTCCATAGGATAGGCTTAAAAAATCAATGCTCGGATCAACACATGAGATTTCGCAAATTTCTAACGAACGCGCTCCTACGGAAAAACACTATTCATAACTCCTTTAAACGCAATTTAAATCACCGGGAACTCAAACGACTTCAAATTCAAAATCCAAAAACACCGACATGCTCCTTGGGTCAGCGCCTTTCAAACATGACCAAAATCAGCTATAACTGAGTTCGGATCAAAATTCTCAAAAAAACGATATTACGAAAAATAATCCTAAAAACGCAATTAAGAACCGAAACATCCTAATTATGCTCAAAATCTTTCTTAATATTTTCTAATTAAAATTAGAAATTAATTAATCACCTCCTGAAAATCCAGGTTGTTACATTCTACACCCCTTAAAAAAAATTTCGTCCCGAAATTTGCTTCCCCTCAAACGGAAATCTGGATACCTTTTTAAGAACTTAATGCCTTACTGGAACAACATATGTTCGATACCTTTACTATATGGCTAAGAATAGCCTGGAGCCTTCCTTCATAAATTAGTCGTCACGCAGGACTAATACTTCTATAATCGTTCACTTTTTTTTTTCTCAAAGCCTTAGCATCTTCTATCTTTTCTTCCTTACGAAATCTCTCTTGAAATATCGCTTTACATGAGCTCCTTATGATCTTGCATTCGAGCGGACTTCTAGAACCTATTCGAGAAACGGGATAAAAGAAAAATTCGCTAAACTTGCTCTTCGAGTATGGGCGATCTCAATGAGTCCATCCTTCTTTTATCTTGCGTGGCTTTGCTTTTGCTTCTAACTTTACTTCACGCAACCTTGAGAAACTTTAACGAACTCGAACTAGATGATAAACTTGAATTAATTGAGCACCTCTTTTGATTGTTGCTTGTACGCTCTATCACATTTGAAAACTTGCTTTATCTTCATCTTTAACTTCTTGAGGTTCGACTTCTTCGTCTTCTTAGGGCGTACTTCGCGATGCGCTTCCAAACTTAAATTCTTGACTCAACTTAAATCTAAACTTCTTTGTCGCAGTCGTCTCTTTTTCTTGAAGTAGTCATCTGACTTCATGGCTCCTGCTGATGGTCACCATCGCTTGCAGGCATGATGATCGCATGTTTGGATCTGAACTGCACGCTTGGAACTTACTTGCCGACATTCCGTAGATCACCTCGAAATGCAACGAGCTAAGAAATCTTCTTGGAAACGTACGTCCTAAACTTAGAGAATATTATCTGGCGCTTACTTAGATTCCACTTCCTTCTAGGAAATACTATCTCTTATTCCTCCAACCTTGACTAAAAGGAATACTACTATAACTCTCTGCTTTATTCCAAGATCCACACTCGAGTTCTATGAGTGGGAGTAAAATAAAAGAAAATCTCGGAGTGAGGACTTTATCTTAATCAATAATTTCTTGACAAAGTTAAAATCTAGAAAGAATATAACACTTGGTTATATATGCCAAAAATATTGCCTTTTCAGAGGACTTATAAACTTGAAGGATTCTTGCACATAACAAAGATATGGAAGAAATCAATGGTTAGCAACTGAAAACCGTGCTAAAATATTTTCACAAAGGCGTCAACATAGCCTAACAAGGAAATGCCATTACTGATTCTTGATGATCAAAGAAGTATCATCCAAAAGATTACGAATTATCCAAGCGCATATAATCAAAGAATTTCAAATGGTATAAATGGAGAATTTCAATTGAGACAAAGCTATTGAAGGGCAATTTGATTAAATTAACAAGAGAATAAATCGATTCCAAAAGAGAATGAACAGATCGATTCTATTGACAAGAGAATGAATAAATAGACTCAACAAAAAGTTCCATCAAACTGAAACTCTCAATCTATCGAATACTAGGTCTATCTTCTTAACGATCTTCTTCTTTGGGTCTTCTCTCTCTTTCTTAAGCATCACGTACCTTCTTCTTGGCGAGGTTGCTATAAAAAAGCACGAGTCGGCTGGACTCAAATGGCTGCGTCTGGACAGAAAACGATATCCGGGGATCTTTTCCTATCTATCGAAAGGGATATGACAAAGCGACTTGATCTATGGATCCTCCTGGACTCAATACAACTTGACTTCAACGTCTTCTGAAAGCTCGGTAGAACACCGATATATCTTAAAAACTCTCTCGGCTACAGTCGTAACGACAATCTTCATCTTCATTAATTGGCTTGAAGCAAGTGATAACTCTGGGCATTTGAACGCGACGTGGACTTGAATGTCCTTCCTTTGAATCAACAAGCTTCTATCGAAGGAAACGAATCTTCATTCCTTGCAAACGCGAATAGATCTTCAAACGAGACTTCTCTTGAGTTGAAAGCTCTTGCGTGGGGATTCCTTAAACTTGCGTTAGATTCACGATCTTGATAACTTGCCTTTAACTTGACTGCTCATCTTCTTGATCCTTGCTTGAATATGAATTTCATGACCTCCTTCTCGGTCCTACTAAATCTCGAAATCCTTTTTTCTTCTTATGAGCGCTCTATAAATGTTCTTTCGAACCGCTCTACTTAACGCTAGTTCCTCGAGAGGGAACTTACTCAATCTAAGGCTCCTAAGAGAACTTAAAGGGAATTCTAGAATTCTCCTTAATTCAAGCTCGTTATAGTCTATGTTCTAACTATATTCTCTATGCCTCATTCATCCTTAACTCATCCTTAAATTCTTTTCTTATGGGCAGTAGATGAGCCTTTATCACAAAGAAGATTTTCAAATCAACTTTCAAACTTTATAACTCTACTCAAAACTTTTAACGGTCTAAAATGACCGAAATAGTTCGAGTATCTGCAGAAAATAATATTCTGAAAAGATTTGCTTCTTGATCGAGTCCTTAATGACTCAAAACTCTTAAAACATTGATCTAGAACTTACTTCAATAAGTTCCACTTTAAACTTTGGTATAACCAAAAATTTTATTTCTGAAGAAATAATGTTCAATTTCAAAATCGACTAACCTTGTCTTGCTCAAAACTTTTCTCCTCATCTTGTACTTCCAAAAAGTTATACCAAATATAATCAAAATACTTTAACTAAATTTTACCTTAACTTTGTTGAAGATGCGAGGGTGATGATGAGCTGGGGGTTGCTGATTAATACTTTTGAACAGTTCAATATTCACATAAAAGTTCGATCAATTACTTCAAGGAGAGACACAGGCCTACAGCGTTTGCAAACCTGGCTCTGATACCAATTATAACAGCCCGGTCCTGAGGATGGGGACGGGGTTGTTGTGCGTAAAATAGCACGAAAAATCGGAAATCCAGAGGGGTGTTTTTAGAATTAAACTAAGTTAGCGCCTCAAGAACATAGGCAACTTAACTTTATGAATTGGAGGAACTACCATTTTCAACGAATCGATAAGGGTTAAAGGGTTCAATCGGGTCAAATGGGTCAAAGGATTCACTCGAGTCAAAGGGATGCCAAATCATAGGCCAACCGAAATTTAAACAGAATCCAAAGACAAACAGATAGAGATCTGACTTTTCAAATAAACAAGACCTCATCATAGGTCACATCAACTAAGACTCATAAATAGGTCGGAGTCAAATCTACCTTATTGTCCTATTCATAGGACGGATCAAGAAAACTACTTAAGGTTAACTTGGACGAGCAGAAACATGCTTGAAATAAAACGCCTCTTTGTAGGCGAACAATAATAACAAGCATGGAAGACTTATTCACAAGCCAACTGAAGATGAATAGATACCAGAATGCTCAACAGGTATGACTATTTAAATAACTCAGAATCAATAAAGACATAGACGGGTATGTCGAAAGATCATGCTTCAGAGACTTTATTGATAATTAGGATTCATAGCATTTAAAACATGCTACTATCAAGAATCAAGTTACACATCTCAAGACTAAATACTAACATCACAGTACTTAGCAGAAACTTAGCGGAATAAAACATGTAACCATATAGAGCAACAAACTTGAAACCTCAGATAACCCCACTAGCAGCACATCACCGGCCTCAGCATCTCAACCTGAAAATATTTGAAAAAGAGGGTGTGAGCACTAATGTACTCAGTGGGGTTTTACGAGAAAACTCTTTAATAAACTTTGGAATATCCAATTATAAACTGACAGCATATGGAGAGCAAATCGCAAAAGCCCTCTCCATACCCGCAAAACCTTTTACTTCCTTTCTTGGCGCCTTTCCTGGCTCAAACCTGTTGTCTACTGCACCCTTATGCCTTAGCATGAGAGAGGGGTTACCTCAAGTATCCTCTGAGTATGTGAGGGGATTACCCAGCAGTGACTCCTTTTACTTTCAAATGTTCAACAATAGTGACACGAAGGTCACAGCATGATAATGTAAATAAACTGTTCTTTGAGCTCGATAACCTGCTTACAACACATACTATATTCTTCCTTAGCTTCCTTCCTTACTTAACCTTAACCTTCCTTACTTAACTTAGCTAACAATACCAAGCCTAGAGCAATCGTCTAAGGCTAATCCTTTAATTGAGCATGATCTCGGCCTATAAGGGATTTATAACTTACCTTAAAAGGAAATCCTTAACTATACGAGCTTTAACAAAGCATAAACATTCAAATGCGAGGAATGAACGCGGATAAACATCGATTGCAGTTAAAGCAGTTCTAGATCTCAGACTAGCATCAATCGTATTTAAACAATTCTAGCATATATAAACATACTTGAGAGCTCACTTAACTTATAATAACTTCCTTTACTTATGAAACTCAAATAACAATTCAACAATATCATGCATATAAGTTCCTTTATTCATTTCCTTTCCTTGTACAGAGACTAAACAGGCAGAGTATAAAATATTTTAATTGGATATTCATCTTGCCCTATCATGCTTCTAGAGCTTAATAGCTCAAACTTTATACTTGCGTTAGAACCACCCACCTCGATGACGAACATCTCGATAACGAGCACGTAGATGAAGCAACGAGCTGAAAATCCTTCCTCGGGCCTCCTCGGGGTTCACCTCATTTTTACGAAAGTCGATCAATGACTTGAAACCTTATTCAAGCTCCTACTATGATATCGAAATGATATCTAAACCCTTGACCCTTAACTATAACTTAAAACACGAGAATTTAAAAGATTAAGGCATCCGAAATTACCGCACACGGGGACGGAAAATCCGATTCGAAAGATCAAGATTCCGCACAATAGGCTACTTCTATCTTGTAGATCATCGAAAGAGCTTCGATTTGAGTACTCATGGGACTCGTAACTCCCACCGAGGCGAATGTTATAGCCTCCACACGAAAACGTGCCGGAGCTGCCGAACGCGCCTGCGCGCCCTTGCCTCCGCGGGGCTCCCTTGCCCCCACGGGGCTCCTTGCCCCCCCCCCCCCCCGCGGGGCTCTGTGCCCCCACGGGGCTCCTTGCCCCCGCGGCGCTCTCACTCCGCTCTCTCTCTCACTGGGGGTGCTCTCACGAAGAGAGCTCCCCTCTACTCTCTCTCTCTCTACTGTACAGAAATGGGGGTGAAGAAGGAATGAGCGAGAATGAAGGGAGGGGTGCTCCCCTATTTATAGGAAAAATATGGTTTCCTCGGGATGCTTCTGCGGTGGCACAATACTACTTTAAAAATATCGGGTTCGGTTAAAAGACGCTTTATTCGATGGCGAGGTCCAAATGACCTCGTTTATTAAATCCGAAGATACCAGCAGGTTCGTTGGCTCGAGTACTATTAAACCAACTTGACTCGGGATAAAGAACGAGTCATCTTGAAGGAAAATGAGAAATTAATCTCTTTTCAAAAATAGAGCTACTATTCCACGCAAGGGAGAAATAAAATTCTCGAGCGTTCAATTGACCTCAGAATGAAAATCCGGGAACGCTAACGGATTCCTTGAGAAATTTCCCATAGGATAGACTTGAAAAATCAATGCTCGGATCAACACACGAGATTTCGCAAATTTCTAACGAACGCGCTCCTACAGAAAAACAATATTCATAACTCCTTTAAACGCAATTTAAATCACCGGGAACTCAAACGACATCAGATTCGAAATCTAAAAACACCGGCATGCTCCTTGGGTCAACGCCTTTAAAACATGACCAAAATCGGCTATAACTGAGTTCGGATCAAAATTCTCGAAAAAACGATATTATGAAAAATAATCCTAAAAACGCAATTAAGAACCGAAACATCCTAATTATGCTCAAAATCTTTCTTAATATTTTCTAATTAAAATTAGAAATTAATTAATCACCTCCTGAAAATCCAGGTTGTTACAATAGGAAAAGGTTTAGCTTCTCTTGGAAGCCATTCCAGTGCAGAAATACTGCAAAAGTTACTCCGGGTTCGGTTAAAAGCTACTTTATTCGATGTCGAGGTCCAAATGACCTCAGACACGAAATCTAAAAATATCAGGAGACTCGTTGGCTCGAGTACTATTGAACCAACTTAACTCAGGATAAAGAACAAGTTTTCAGAAGAAAGTCGAGCCAAGATTCCTTTTTTGGAATTTTTTTTTACTATTCACTCAGACTGACAGATTTTGCTCTCGAGCGTTCGATTGACCTCGGAATGGAAATCCGTGAACACCATCAGATTCCTTGAGTCATTTCCCATAAGTGGGGCCTGATAGAACAAGACTCGGATCAACGAGGAGGATTTCGTAAATTTTCCAAATCATGAACACACGCAAAAGTTACTATTTATAAATCCTTTAAGTACATTTTTCATCACCGGGACCTCAAATGACTTCAGATTGAAAATCCCAAAATACCGGCATACTCCTTGAGTTAAAACCTTTCTAAAAAACAAAAATCGGCCATATTTGAGTTAAGGTCAAATTTTTTGAAAAGACGATTTTACGAATACTGACCCCTAAAGTCGTGACTGACGTCTGACTTCACTTAAACCTTATAAAAATCTCTTCCTTAACTTCTTAATTATGATTAAGAATTCTCTAAACCTGATCTGAAAATCTGGGGCGTTACAAAATTAAAATTCAATAAATTCCTAAATAATAGAAGTTATTTTTGTGTGAGAATTTTTTTGCAATGAATTTATATTTCCTTTTAAGTATTAGGTTAATTAAAACAGTTAACATACATTAGATAAATATGATTAATTAATTATCGCGATCAATATCTTCTATTGTGTAGGGCACAACAGCCCTCACAACGCATATTGTAGGGGCACACCGCACAATATACCCTAATTATAAAAAACATTGATCTTGATAAAAAAAAACTATTAACTAAAAACTAATGTTAAATATATTAAAAATTATTAAATAGAAAAGTGAAACAAAAATAAAAAATAGGAAAAAAGGAAAATCAAACATAGCATTGACATTTGAGTACACAATTTTATCAGTTGTACCAAAGTATACAACACACGATCCTCTTTCACCAGTTAGTGGTCAAATACAAAGACACTCATACTTTACCATTTTCACATATTTTAACAGGTAAATTACAATTTGATACCGACATTCTGGACTATTATAAAAATAGCCTACTTCTTAAATTAAAAAAATAATACTTACTTTTTAAAGAAAAATAAAAATTTAACATTTGATCAATATTTCAATCCAAAAATTCTATGTAATTGATAATATTTTAAGTTTTTTATTTCTCCAACTACATAACCCCCCCCCTCACGGATCTATAAATCTTGAAATACAATCAATCACGTAGGATTTTCCAACCGAAAACTCGCTCAACTGTTACATTTATAATTTTTTTCAAAAACTTGGTACTTTTACTGTTAATTTTGAAAAAGTTTCTTATTTTGTAAGAAAATGACACAAAATGTAAGTAGTGCAATTTACCGTACTTTAATTTACAAAATATCAATAAAAAAATCATTATTGCAATTTTGTGTCATATTTTCAAACTGCAATTCAAGTACTATAGATGAAATGAAATTCATCTCTATATAAACTTGACTAATTTGACCACAACTGATAGTTTTGTTTATTTTACTTTTAAACTAGTAATATAGATGATTATAAATAGTTCTATCATTGTTAAATGGTAATTATAATTTCAATTACAAATAAATGGAAAAATGCCATATGTGTACATAAGTATTTCTAAATTGGTGTCTTTTAAATTTTTATATTTATTTGTCACAATATTTTATCCAATCATGTATATTAACGATTTATATGTTTTCTCAAATTTTACTATCACTATTTTCATATTGAGTTATTCAATTTTATAAAATTACACTGTACTCCTGTGTATCGCACCGGTGTAATGCTAGTAATATATAATAGCAACATCGCATCCGAAAATAGAAAAGTTAGTTTTCCCGCCCATTTCCACCTTCCAAAAATGAAATGTAATAATATATATTATTTAATTAATTATTTTTATGTAAAATTATGAATATTAGAATATTGAAAATGCAGCAAATCCATCATTATATTTTTTCCATGAATAATATGCTTATAATTAATGTAAAAATGTAGCAAATTAATATATTAATGTATAGTCTATAGTGCACAAGATTGAGTTTTATACAAGGTAAAATTTTCACAAATTCATCCATATGCATCAATGTATCCTTATGAAAAATATCCATCTATTTATATTTTTTATGTGTATCTATATATTTACATCAATTTCAACAATTTATTATACATGTGTAAAATATATAAAATAATAATATAATACATATATATATATGAAAAATGTACACCCATTTAATATAGTACAAATATATACATATATACATATATCACACAAAGGAAAATATCTACATATTTTAAAAGCATTTATTTATTCCATGTTGAATCAAGTTAGCAATATAGGAATGAATTATATAAATTACAGTTGTAACACCTCAAATTTTCAGATAAGGTTTAGAGAATTCTTAATGGTAATTAATTAGTTAAAGAAGAAGTTTAGTTAAGGTTTAAGTGAAGTCAGATGTCAGACATGACTTTAGGGGTCAATTTTCATAAAATCGTCTTTTCGGAAATTTTGATCTTAACTCTGTTATGGCCAATTTTGGTCTTGTTAGAAAGATTTTAACTCAAGGAGTGTGCCGATATTCTTAGATTTTAAATCTGATGTCGTTTGAGGTCCCGGTGATGAAAAACGTATTTAAAGGATGAATGAATAGTAACTTTTGCGTGTGTTCGTGTTTTGAGAAATTTACGAAATCCTCCTTGTTGATCCGAGTCAAGTTCTGTCAGGCCCCTTTTATGGAAAATGACTCAAGGATTCCGTTGGTGTTCACGAATTTCCATTCTGAGGTCAATCGAACACTCGGGAGCAAAATCTCTCAGTCTGAGTGAATAGTAAAAAGTAATTCCAAAAAGGGAATCTTTACTCGTCTTTCTTCTGATGACCCCGTCTTCATCACGAGTCAGGTTGGTTCACTAGTATTCGAGCCAATGAGTCTCCTGATATTTTTAGATTTTGTTACTGAGGTCATTTGGACCTCGACATCGAATAAAGCAGCTTTTAACCGAACTCGGGGTAACTTTTGAAATATTCTTGCACTGAAGTGGCTTCCCTTGGAAGCCAAAGATTTTCCTATAAATACAAGGCCACCCCTTCATTCATTTTGCTCATTTCCAATTCATTCAATTCCAAGTTGAGAGAGTGAGAAAGCTTTGAGAGCCGAGAAAGTTCTGTCGAAGTAAAAAAGCGTTCTTCGTGAGTGTTATACAAGATGACGAGTGGAGTCGCATGGAAGGGATGCGGTGAGGGAAGGTTCTAGGGGCACCGTTGGATTGTAGCGGGCGGCTCTGCCGCCGTTGCAACTCGACGAGACGCCGAGCTAGCCACCTTTCTTCGACGCACATAACCCCGTCCATTCTCATTCATCGGTCTCAATTTCTATTTCTTTTCCGTCTTTTAAATTCCGCATTTACTTTCTGTTCTTCGTGTTCAAGTTCTTCGTTATTACTCGTTTACTTTCCGCCTAAAGTTATATTTCGATTCTCGTTAAAGTTCCAAGTTAATAGTGTTTCCGTTACATTTCTCGTCGTTATACTCATTATTATTCCTGTTGTTATTCTCGTCATTAATTCTCACAATAAATCTTGTTTATTTCATTAAAGTTCCGTTCAAGTTATATTTAAGATTTCGTCATTATTCTAAGTGTTCAAGGAGGTTTATCATGTTTATATCGTTATAATGCTGATTTCTTTTAGAATTTAAAGTATTTTCGTTTCAATATTTTATTCAAAGTTCTAAGCCTTATTTCAAGTTTAAAATGTCGAGGAAAGGAAAAAGTGAACAAGCAACGCCTTAACCAACACTTCGATCGAAAGTTTCGGAAGTTCGTGAAGGATCACGGACCGTGCAAAGGTTGCATGGCCCGTGCAAAGCCGTCCAGAACTCACGGCATGGGTCTGGGAAGCTAGCACGGACCGTGCTATGCTTGCACGGCCCGCGTCGGAAAGTCTGGGCATTTTATTTCTCACCCATTAATTAGCACGACCCGTGCTATGCTTGCACGGCCTGTGGAATGCCTCTGCCACCCCGTTTTGTCTCCAATCATGTTCTAAACTCTAGTCTTTCAAGCCCTCATGTTTTCTAAAGGTTCTAAAGTCGTGCTATCTATGTTTAAGTCTTAGTTGAGGGTGGATAAGCTAGATATTGTTTAATTTCTTGATTAGATGTTATAATCTTCGAAGGAAGCCGCTAAGTTGATGATTTGACTTTTGTAGGAGGTAGTAGAGCCCCGTGGAAATTCGGAAAAGATTCATCAAGTCGTTGCTTCATCTTCTGTCTAGTAGTCGAGGTGGGTAAATCTATACTCATCTAAAGTTTGAGCTAATAAGCTCTAGAAGCATGATAGGGCAAATGAGATATCCAATAAAATATTTTTGCTCTGTCTGATTGATCTCTGTACAAGGAAGGAAGGAAAGGAAGATGTTATATTTTAATTGAGCTCTCGAGCATGTTTAGATATGCTAGAAATGTTTAAGTATTTTTTATGCTAGCATGAGATAATTAGAATTGCTTTAATTGAAATTTATGTTTATGCACGTTCATTTCCTCATATCTGAATGTTGGATTTTGCTAAAGTTTATTTAGCTAAGCATTGCCTTTTAGGATAGTGATAAATCCCTTATAGGCCGAAATCATGCTTAATTAAAGGATTAGCCTTAGACGTTGTTCTAGACTCGATAATTCTAGTAAGGTTAAGGAAGCTAAGGAATTAAGTTAAGGATTAAGGATGAGCAAGGAAGGCTAAGTTAGGAAAAGGAGAACATAGTTCTATTATAATCAAGAGTTGTGCTCAGACTTCATGATCTTTGATCATTAAGGTGAGTCACTGTTGGGTTAATTCCCTCGCAAACTCGTTTGGATATTTGAGGTAAACCCTCTTCTATCCTATGGCATACCTAAGGGTGCAGTTGACATCAGGTTTGAGCCAAGGTTGGGCCCAAAAGTAACGAAAAGGTTTTGCGGATATGGAGAGGGCTTTTACATTTTGCTCTCCATATACCGCCAGTTTATTATTGGATATTTCTCAAGTTATTAATGAAGATTTTATTAAAACCCACTGAGTACATTAGTGCTCACATCCTCTTTTTTAAATATTTTCAGGTTGAGATGCTGAGGATGATGGTGGCTGTGGATGTGGGTTGGCTGCCAAGATTGTTTTGTTGTAGACTAAACTCCTTTTGAAATCCCATTATGTGTTTTGCTACTCTGATACACTCTTTATAATTCCTAAGTTCTATTATGTTATCAAGATTCTATGGATATTCCCAAGACATGGTTATATATATTGATGCATATTAAGTTCTATTCTTGTTTCTCGAGTATATTTTCCTTTCGCCTATAAAGAGGCTTGTGCACGTTGATATCTATTTATTCATTTCGACCTATGAATGGGTCTATGCTTGTTGGTATCTGATTAGTTAGCCGTTTTATTCCGCTAAAGCATGTTTCCTTCTTAATTAAGTAAACCCGAGAATCATCGCCTATCTTTTAAAAGTATATATTTATTCTTAAACCTTCTTATTTAATCTTCCATCTTTATTCAATAATCCCTTAATAACACCCCGTCCTCATTCGTTAATCCCTATCTCGGGACTGGGCTGTTATAGATGGTATCAGAGCAGGCTTGCAACTCTGCAGACCTGTCTCTTTGTTTAACTTAAGCTAAGTATTTATGTGCATATGAATTGCTTCGTGATAAGTTACAGCAGCAACCCACAGCTCGCCATCACCCTCGTATCCTCAACCAAAAATCAAGGTATGATAGTATAGAGATTTTAGATTTTAAATTCATCAATTTTGGAATACAGGAAAGGAAAATATTTTAGCAAGTATACCTCTTTTGCAGATAAAGAGAAAACCTTGAGAATAAAATTTCGAGTAAAAAGTATTCAAGTAAGATGATTTACTGAGGTAAAAAGTTTTTTTTTTAAAAGAATCCTCGATCAGAAAGAAAAGGTTTAATTTATTCTCAAAGTTTTGTTTTAAAGGAAAACGTAAAATTTCTATTTAAAGATTTTGGGCACCAAAATTTTTGTAAAAGTCAACTGCTTAAAAGGATCTATGCATGAAAGATAAATAGTCTAAATCTAGACGATAGTATGATCTCAAGAGAACCTTAGGTCTCCCTTTTATGAGCTAGAGTGATTAAGCTTCATGTTTCTAGATGGTTAAGCATCCTTTGACTGCTAGGAATAATATGCCTCTTTTCCGCCCTGTTCAATAAAGGAACGACTTTAGAGGAACGCTAGGAAATGTATCTGACTTGGAAACATGCATCCACATGTGTGAGTAAGCACCGCTCGCTGAGAGGCCAGCAATGTATTGCATCCTGCAGAGCACAATCACCCGTGATCACGAGACGTATGCTGTAATCGGGAATCTAACGGAATTCTCCTCAGCCTTGATGGCTCTTTGAGAGTCAAGGTATGGCTACATGAACGCCCTAGCCGACCAAAATCCCTCCCTCGTGGTGGAACCAGAACTGTTAAGGGTGACTCTCAATAGTCCCCCTGAATTTCAAGCACCGCACCCTCGTGCTGAAGGAACCTTAGGAGCGAGACCCTTGAACGTCCGGGTCACAAAGCACACCAAGAATTTATCCTCCAGAATGCACCAGTGGGCCCCTGCCTATCAAGTATTTATCCCTTAGAGTCTGGGATAGTGTATGCCCCATCAGTTCCCTGAAGAAAGCTTGAGGAAATTCAAGTTTGAGGTACCAAAGACAGATAAAGATGAGGAAGAAAATGATCTAGAGAAGGTAGGTGAGAAAGAGGTGGAATCGTCATGCAAAAGGAAAGAAAAGGACCCAGTGTATAGTTAAGCTTTAGAAGTAGGTAAAGGAGGTACTGTTGTTAGAACACCCTCCTGATTTGTCTGTCCGCTTTAATCTAGATCTTATTCTATAAATGTGTTAATCAACCCTTTAGATTTTAATAGCGACAGTAATTCTCCAAAAGGTTGCCCTATTTTCAGATGTAGCCAAGAACCTCTTTCTTATTAATGTCAAAAGTCCTCTTAAAAAGGCAATTTTTCCACTTTGTTTGATCTATAATGCGTAATCTAAAGACCTTATCGAAAGGTATTTCATTTTACTTTGTGCAAATTCGAGCGAGCGTAGTCAATGTTTAGGATTCTTTAGAATGCCGTCGAGAAGACATCAAGCTAAGAGAATGAGGCTGCAAGCAACCAAGTCCCGAACCGTGGCTCGAGAGCCGAGAATGTGTTTCTCAAACACAACCCTCCGTCTTTTAATAGTTTAGAAGACCCGATGGGAGTTGAAGAAAAAAGTTTGTTCCTTAGAAGTAAATTTTTGATTTTTATAGCTTGTTCGGAAGATGAGGAATTAGGTTTTGATCTTTTATGCACTTAAGTGATACGGACTACTGGTGAGAGTCCGTTCGAAGGACGATAAATTTGAGGCAATAGACGGAGTATGGTTGGGAAGATTTCAAATACGAGTTATAACAAAAGTATATCCCGAATTGCTATCATAAGGCAAAGAAGATAGAGATCTAGAACTAGAGGCAAGGAAAGAGGACGTTGTCAAAGTACGATCAAGAGTCCAACCGATTATGAAGGCATGCTCTGTATTGTGGTTTCAGACGAGAAGAAAGCACGTATAGATCAGGTCACTTTGTCGTATTCCTTTCAATAAGTGAAAATGATCCCCGAATGTCGCTTCTCCGGCCAAGTGTAGCTAATTGAAGTCCAGTCGACTCATGCTATTTCGTAGAAACCTAGTAAAGAAGAAGATGTGTAATGCTCAAAGAAAGAAAGAGAGAGAACCTGAAGAAGATCGTTAAGCAGATAGACCTAGAATTGGTAGATTAAAATTTTCAGTAAGATAGGAAGTTTTGATGAGTCTATTCATTTATTCTCGTGTCAATTGAATCAATCATCTTTCAACAGCTTCATATCAATTGAAATTATTCATTTATAGTTCTTCAATTATATCCTCTTGGACAATTTGTAATCCTTTGATAATACTTCTTGGATCATTAAGAATCAGTGATAGCACTTCCTTGTTAGGCTATGCTGACGCCTTTGCAAAACATTCAGTACGGTTCTCAGTTGCTAACCATTGATTATCTTTCATACCTTTGCTTCATGCAAGAACCCCTTTCGAGTTATAAGTCCTCTGAAAAGGCAATGTTTTTAGTATAAATAACCCAGTGTTATATCTCTTCCAGCTTTTGGAACTTGTTAAAGAATAATTGATCAAGATAAAGTCCTCATTCAGAGGCATTCATTTTGTTTTGCTCCCACTCATAGAGCTCGAGTGTGGACCCTTGAATAGAGCAGAAAGTATAAAGCAATATTCCTTTTTAGTCATTATTGGAAGAATAAGAGGAAGTAGTCCTAATAGGAAGTAGAATCCAAGTAATGCTAGATAGTGCCCTCCTAGTAGGACGCGCATCTCTAAAGTAATTTTTCAGCTCATTATGTTTAAGAGGCAATCTAAGGAATGACATCAGATAAGCTCTGAGCTTACGTTCAAAGTCCAGACATGCGATCTTTACGCCTGCAAGCGATGGTAATCTCCAGTAAAAGTTATAAAGTTAGACTACCGCCTTAGGAAGAAACGACAGCTGTGATGAAGAAAGAGGAAGGAGAGTTTCAATAGAAGGCGTTTCGGTCAAAAGAAAAATTTCCAAGACGAATCTTTGAAGGAGCTGACATGATTACCCCCACGTAAGCAAGTGGAATCCGCTATCGATTTAGAACCAGGAGCCGCACCAGTTTCGAAAGCCCCTTATAGAATGGCGCCTAAGAAGTTGCAAGAACTCAAGATTCAACTGCAAGAGTTATTAGACCTGGATTTTATTCAACCTAGTGTGTCGCCTTGGAGAGCTCCAATCTTGTTCGTAAAGAAGAAGGATGGCACATTGAGAATGTTCATCAACTATATAGAGCTGAATAAGCTAACCATCAAGAATCAATACCCTCTCCTAAGAATAGAGGATCTCTTTGATCAAACTTAAGAGAGCAAGTGTCTTCTCAAATATAGATTTAAGATCTGGGTATCATCAACTGAAGATCCGAAAGGAGGAGATTCCTAAAACTGCTTTAAGAACTCACTATGGATGTTATGAGTTTGTAGTAATGCCATTTGGATTGACCAATGCCCTAGCAGTGTTCATGGATTTAATGAAACAGGTTTTTCACCCGTATCTAGATAAGTTTGTGCTAGTTTTCATAGATGATATCTGTAACGCCCCAGTCCCACTAGGACCAAGACGTCACCAAAAACATACGTACATGCTTGTGTGTTAAATAATTTTCAAAAATAATAATTTAACTTTATAAATAATTTGTAAATGGGCAGCACCTCAACTTAAAAATGTTCAAACCACGCACTTAGGCATTCTTAAAGTCAACTTTCAACAAGGCTTTTCGAAATCACTAACCCACACATAACCAAATTATGACCTATCAATAAACAATATACATAGCCAATCAGGCCACACACTTAAAAATACCACGGCTAACCGTTATATACATTCAAAATATTTGTATATATAATCAAAAATTGACCTCTGAGGTCAGGAACTTTCAAACTTAAAAGTTTTGCAGAGTATCAACGGAACCATTTAATATTAAACATACAAACATAAGTCTAAAGATGGCATTGAGCAAAAACTGTACAAGGGTCAACCATCAAAATCCAATCCAACTGCTCATCATCAACCAGCTCAATCTCCAGGACCTTTCCATTTTGCATCAGAACACAACCTAAACCCTGCTTTGATACGTCCGTAAAAACCATGAACCCTTCAGATTCTTCTGGTATAGCTAGTACTGGTGCAGTAACTAACCTCTTTTTCAATTCTTAGAAGCTTCTCTCACAATCATCAGTCCATTTGAATTTATTCTCCTTTTTCAATAGCTAGGTCATAGGCCTTGCTATCTTGGAGAATCCTTCAATGAATCTTCTATAGTACCCAGCTAGACCTAAGAAACTACGTATCTCATGTACGCTTGTTGGGGTTTTCCATTAACTAACGCCATTTACCTTGGCAGGGATCACTTTAATGCCCTGGTCTGAGATAATGCGTCCCAAAAACACCACTTTCTTTAACCAAAATTCACATTTACTGAATTTGGCATAAAGTCTTTCCCTTCGTAGTGTGTCTAGGACAGTTCTTAAATGCTCAACATATTGATCTTCATTTTTGGAATATATCAATATGTCATCGATGAAGACGATTACAAATTTATCTAGATATGGGTGAAAAACTCGATTCATTAAACCCATAAAAACTGCAGGTGCGTTGCTAAGACCAAAAGGAATCACTATAAACTCATAGTGACCATAGCGTGTACGAAATGCAGTTTTAGGTATATCATCCTTCCGAATTTTAAGCTGATGATACCCAGATCTTAAATCAATCTTGGAGAATACACCTGCTCCCTTTAATTGGTCGAATAAATCATCAATTCTGGGAAGTGGATACTTGTTCTTGATAGTTAATTTATTCAACTCTCTGTAGTCTATACACATTCGGAGTGTTCCATCTTTCTTCTTAACGAACAACACAGGTGCTCCCCATGGCGAGACGCTGGGTTGAATATAACCCTTATCTAAGAGTTCTTGTAGTTGAACCTTTAGCTCTTCCAACTCCTTTGGTGCCATGCGATATGGCGCTCTTGATACTGGGGCAGCTCTTAGAAGTAGGTCTATCGTAAACTCAACCTGCCTGTCTGGAGGCAGACCTGGCAAGTCCTCTGGAAACACGTCTTTATAGTCCCGCACCACAGGTATATCATCAATTATCACCTTTTCTGACTTGTTCATTATCAAACTTACTAAGAACGACTCACATCCTTCTCTTCTAAGCATCTTCATTGCTTTCATTGAGGAAATAACTCTTACTCTAGTTCCCAACTTTGATCTATGGAAAGTGAATTCCAGTTCTTCCGGTCTTTAGAAGATTAGCTCCTTTTCAAGACACTTAATTGTGGCATGGTTAGCTTCTAACCAATCCATTCCAAGGATAATAACAAAGTCTCTTAAGTCTAAAACATGTAGATCTGCACTTAGTGATCTATACCCAAGGCTCACATCTATGTTTTTGCATATTTGATCAACAATTAAAATCATCCCCGAAGGTATACTTACTTCTAAGGCCTCATTAAGTTTTTCCTTAGTCAGCTTTAGCTTAGAGCATAGTACGACAGATATAAATGAATGCGAAGCTCTAGTGTCAAATAATGCAAGTACATGCATATTTGATATACTAATCATACCTGCCATATTTCCAGGCTCACGTGCAGCATCTTGTCGATTGAGAGCAAAGGCTCGAGCATTTCTTGCCGGAGGTTGATTTGGCCTAGCCACTTCTTTCCCATTATTCATTAGGCAATTATATGCCATATGTCATGGTTGCCAGCACCTATAGCATACATTCCTTACCTTCATACATTCACCATTATGTTTTCTCCACAAGTTTGACATAATGGTTTTTCTTGTTGTGCTTTAGGATTTGATCCTTCTCTTATCCTAGCCTTTTTGTCGAAACTGCGACCCATATTCTTGTTATCATTCCATTTTCTTTTCCCATTCGGCTCATCAACCTTATTCTCATTCTTGCGAAGTGATGATTCCACATCTTGAGCTCGTTCAAGAGTTTCAGCATACATGGCCATGCCGCGCCCCGCTATGATACTGCTAATCTCAGTTCGTAAGCCACTTTTGAATCTATGAGTTTTCTTCTCATCAGTGTCTGTCAGGTGTGGAGCATACCTAAATATTTGATTGAACTTCCGTTCATAATTGTTCACGGTCATATTTCTAGGGGTGGTACGGTAAGGTATACCTTACTTTTTTCCCCATACCTTTACCTTACCTTACTTGTACGGTATGGAGAAAATCCATACCGTTACCTTACCTTAGGTTCGGTATACCTTCCAACGGTATATCTTAAGTTCGGTATGAAACAAATGGCATACCTTTGCCGTACCTTTAGTTCGGTATACCTTACTATATCGGTATACCTTACTGACATCGGTATACCTTATCATACCATTACCATCCTAGGATATATCATATATCTCATATATTTACTCAAAATATATGAAACATTCCTAATAACGATCAAAATTCAACAAAATAAAATAAATATTGTAAATTATTTACTTAGAAATCGTAAGAATTATTTACTAAGTATATACTAACAAAGAACAAACTTAGCATTACAATGCATTAAGTATAACATAAGATTAATTATAAGTGTTAATATTGTAAATTATTATATATTTATAAATGTATGACATATTTACTAGTATTATATATCAATCATGTGTTTATAATTAATATAAATTGTATAAAAATATTATAAACTTACTAAATATTACAAATTTGAAATCTTTTACTTAGAAATCGTAAGAATTATTTACTAAGTATATACTAACAAAGAACACACTTAGCATTACCATGCATTAAGTATAGCATAAGATTAATTATAAGTGTTAATAATGTAAATCTACTAGAGATTTATAAATGCATAACATATTTACTAGTATTATATATCAATAATGTTTTTATAATTAATATAAATTTTATAAAAATATTATAAACTTACTAAATATTACAAATTTGAAATCTCATACTTAGAAATTGTAAGAATTATTTACTAAGTATTAATTAAAAACACATTTAATTATCATTACTATGCATTAAGCATAACATAAGATTAATTATAAGCGTTAGATATTTACATATATATAATTTATCATATTTACTAAGTATTATATATCAAATATCTATAATTCACATATACATATATTTATATAATATCACAAATATACCAGTATATACGGTTACAATGGTATATGCCGAACTAACGGTATATACCGCATCTACGGTATATACCGGTACAACGGTATATGCCGAATTAACGGTATATACCTTAAAAATTCGATATACCGTCGGTATCGGTATACGCCGGTATACCTCGGTTTTTAAAATTCTATACCGTTACCTTATCGAAAAATCTCAGTACGGTATCATACCTTACCGAAAATACCGGCATACCTTAAAGTTCGGTATTCCGGTATTTTTTTCGGTACGGTAAGTACGGTATAACGGTATGACGGTATTTTTCCCCAGCCCTACATATTTCCCTGAGTTAATTGTAAAAACTCAGTTTCTTTCTTATCTCGATAACACATGGGAACAAACTTCCGCATAACAGCTTGCTTGAACTCCTCCCAAGTCATATTTGCAAATTGTTCAGGCATCATCAACCTCCTATGTGTTTCCCACCAATGATCAGCATCACCAGTGAGCTGGAAGATTGTACATGCGATGCGCTGAGAGTCGGTACACACCATGTAGGTGAATGTGCGTTACATCATTCGTAGCCATTCTTCAGCCTCAGTTGGTTCGCCTTGACCATTAAAGGTTGGATGTTGGTATGTTCGAAACTGAGCAATAACACGTGCCGTATCTTCTTGTGAAGGATTTTGAGCCTGATTATTTTGACGTCTTGGCGGCATCCTTTACACGTATTTCATACATTAGATACTTTGATCGTTAAATACTCTTATAAGATTCTAAGGCAACGAGACATCGCACTTAGATTCGTATAGATCCTAAAATTCTAGTGAGCTAAAGAAGCTCTAAAGTCATGCTAGGTACTTATGTTCAGTGCATCTATGTTCAAATCCAGCTAAGTTCTAGTCTAAAACTAGCTCAGATGATGTTTATGCATCAAATGGATTTGACATGAAAACACTGATAACCATACTTTGTAAAACATAACTTTCACAATGCTTAAATCATACTTTCCACCATGATTTAAATCACACCTTGAGATCCCTTGCATTTGTATATCATGCCTACAATCATATACATATTCTTTTTATAAGAGCACTAAAGAAATTCAAAACATTAACTTTAGTACCTTCCCGGAGTAAGTTTGGCTAAGACGATAGCTGCTGGGTTGTGGTTAACTATTTCAATAACACAGTACTCAAAACATTTCAATTTTGAAAACATCACAGGCCTACAATCATGTAGACCTGCTCTGATACCATCTGTAATGCCCCAGTCCCACTAGGACCAAGACGTCACCAAAAACATACGTACATGCTTATGTGTTAAATAATTTTCAAAAATAATAATTTAACTTTATAAATAATTTGTAAATGGGCAACACCTCAACTTAAAAATGTTCAAACCACGCACTTAGGCATTCTCAAAGTCAACTTTCAACAAGGCTTTTCGAAATCACTAACCCACACATAACCAAATTATGACCTGTTAATAAACAATATACATAGCCAATCAGGCCACACACTTAAAAACACCATGGTCAACCCTTATATATATTCAAAATATTTGTATATATAATCAAAAATTGACCTCTGAGGTCAGGAACTTTCAAACTTAAAAGTTTTGCAGAGTATCAACGAAAGCATTTAATATTAAACATACAAACATAAGTCTAAAGATGGCATTGAGCAAAAACTGTACAAGGGTCAACCATCAAAACCCAATCCAACAGCTCATCATCAATCAGCTCAATCTCCAGGACCTGAAAATATCTGAAAAATATTTGGTTTAAGTGCCAGAAAACACTCAGTGGGCATTAACATTCGTCCAAGGCAAACTTTCATGCTTTAAAACTGTTATACTGCATAAATCATGGAAAATAACCATGAACATTCTTTAAAATAAAGTTTACTCTTCTTCATTGGATGATAGACCCAATGTGATCATATAATACTTTATGGTTACTTATCTAGACATTTAGTCACAAAGTAAACCGTCTATACTTGTAAGTCTCATAACATCCAATCATTACGTAAACAATGCTATTAAAATATTTAACATGCTTTTCATGGACGAATTTAAAAATATAGTTGTGAGTTATAGAAAAACCCACCCGGATGATCTCAATAAACAGTGCAATTTATGCGTGAGATGCTACTATGCTTTCGGCTCGTCTCAACCTATAAAATTGAAATTCTAACTTAGAATTCTCAAATAGGTCAATAAAGGTAATAACTTAGATCCTAAATAACTTAAGTAGGAATTTCCTATGTCTTGGGATCGTTTGAAATATAAATGGAGTCAAATGGGGGAATAATACGCATTTGACGGATTGAATCAAGTTGGTGATTCTATTTGAGGATTCATCGGACTTCACAGACAGAATCGAATGGGAATAAAGATGAATTGAACTGAATTCAATAACTAAAAAGCTCGATTTAACACATAGAAGTGAATTTTTTAAATTTATTTTGAGTAATATACAATATTTTACTTCTAGGACTAAATCATGATTTCTAAAAATCCTAATTTAATTTTCAAGTATTAAACTAGAACTAAATAAAATATGGATTTAAAAAAAAATTCATTTAATATTTTATAACCAAATTCGAAATCAAATAGATCAAATAACATTGAATTAAAGAAACATCGGAGGGTAAAAACTCACCTTTCTTTTCTTTCTTCTTTTTTTTCTTCCTATTTTTCTTCTTCGATTTTCTTTTTCTTTCCCGACTTTTTTTTTCTACTTTGCTTTTGATTTAACTAACCCCCCAACTTATACACACACACACACACACACACACACAAACTCACCACACACACACACACACACGTGTACTATAGATATATGTACACTAATGGCATCAAATCAATTGCCAATTGTTTAGTTTATATTGGTTTAGAAATTTAATTTAATTTTATCTATTTATTATTATTATTATTATTATTATTATTATTATTATACTTTTTCTTTTTATTTAGCAATCCAATATTACACACACACTCACATGTGTACTTAGCCCAATTACATTAATCTTACCAAGCCAATTTCAAATGGTAACAATTAGTTGGTGAAAGTTTGGAATATTTATCCAAATTACTGGTCTTGCAAATAAATAACCATACATCAAAATTTAACAATTAGAATGAGTTTAATCTAATGGGCCGAAGAGGAGCTTAAATTGGGCTGACAATGAATTGATTACTTAGATTTGAATTTATAGTAGTGGTCATGATAGAATAAATTTGGCTCAAATTATTATATGAATTAAATTTCATTGGAAACTCAAATGAAGTCCGATTTAAACGATCTTGATATCAAAACGATCCCAATAACGTCTACTTTTATAATATAAATTCTAATTTTAACTTAGATGTCCAACTAAGGTTGATACTTTTCTTAGTCTTACTGTGCCTCTAAGCCCATAATTAACTAGCCATAATGATTTGGGTTCTAATTTCATAAAATTTCTAGCTATAAAATAATACTATATTTTTCTGGGGTGTTACAATATCCTTATCTATTCGAAGGACGAAGAGGAGCATCAAGAGCACCTAAGAGTGGTGTTGGAGATGTTAGGAAGAGAAAGGCTTTACGCTAAGTTTAGTAAGTGTGAGTTTTAGCTCAAGGAAGTTATGTTTTTAGGTCATATAGTTTCAGTAGAAGGAATCAAGGTGGATCCAGCCAAGATTGAAGTTGTAAGCAACTGAAAGTCTCCACGGAACGTGAATGAGATAAGAAGTCTTCTAGGACTCGCGGGATACTATCATGGATTCATCGAAGGATTCTCATCAATATCTAAGGCTATGACGCAATTGTCGAAGAAGGACTCCAAGTTTAGATGGACGCCCGAGTGTGAGGAAAGTTTCTAGAAAAAAAGATGTTAACCACAAGCCCGGTGTTGGCCATTCCGGAAGGAAATGAAGATTTCGTGGTTTACGCTGATACGTCGAGAAAAGGATTAGGATGCGTGCTGATGCAGAGAGGAAAGGTGATTGCTTATGCTTCAAGGCAGCTTAAGAATCACAAGCAGAACTATCCCACACATGATTTAGAGCTAGCAGCGGTTGTTCATACGCTAAAGACACTATCTCTACGGAGCTAAGTGTGAGATTTTCTCAGATCACAAGAGCTTGAAGTATTTCTTCCAGCAAAAGGATCCTATCATGAGGCAGAGAAGATGGTTAGAACTCATAAAAGATTACAACTGCACGATTCACTACCACACAGGCAAGGCGAATGTGGGAAATTCAAGAAATTAAGAATCTTCTCGAGAAATTCAAGAAATTAAGAATCGAGGTGCTAATGCCAACTAAGACCATTCGAGCCTAAATCGCCGCGATAGTCGCTCATCTCGACCTAAGGCAAAGGATAGTTGAAGCCCAGAGAGGAGACGAGTTTCTCGAAAAGAAAAGACTAGAAGCACGATCTAATAGCTCTCAAGATTTCGAGGAGACCGCCGATAATGCACTCTTATTCAAAGGAAGGCTTTGTGTGCCAAGCAAAGAAGAACTAAAGGAGAAAATCATGTGCGAAGCACATGACACGCCATACACAGCACATCCCGGAAGCACCAAGATGTATCAAAACCTTAAGAGGAACTTCTAGTAGAATATCATAAAGAGAGAAGTAGCCGTCTTCGTTGATAGGTGTTTGAACCGTCAGCAGGTGAAAGCCTTCAATCAAAAACCTTCTGGTTTGCTCTAACCCATAGAAATTCCTGAATAGAAGTAGGATCATAGTAGTATGGACTTTGTGGTAGGTTTTACCAAAGTCTAAGCGGTGGAATACTGCTATTTGGGTAATAATGAATTGATTATCAAAAGCAGCACATTTCATTGCTACTAATATGATAAATGGGCTAGATCGACTAGCCCAGATGTATGTTAGGGAATTTGTGCGATTGCACAAAGTGCCGATCTCGATTATATCGGATCGTGATACGAGATTTACGTCAAAATCTGGAGGAGCCTACAAGAAGCCATGGGATCAAAGCTCAATTTCAGCACAGCCTTTCATCCTCAAATGGATGGCTAGTCCAAAAGAACTATCCAGATTCTAGAAGATATGCTTAGAGAAGTAGTCATCGATCAAGGAAGCAGTTGGGAGGAATTACTGCCATTGGTAGAGTTTGTGTACAACAACAGCTACTAATCATCGATCAGGATGGCCCCTTATGAAGCCTTGTAAGGAAGGAAGTGTAGATTCCCCTTGAATTGGGACGAAGTTGGAGAGAAAATGATACTTGGACCTGAAATGGTCCAGGAAGCGGTCCAGAAGAACGAGCTTTTTCGTCAAGCGAATCAAGGAGGCTCAAGATAGGTGGAAGGCTTACACAGACGAAAGAAGAATGGAGGTTTCGACGTTGGAGATAAAGTGTTCTTCAAGGTGTCTCCGTCAAGAGGAGTGGTTCATTTTGACAAACGAAGCAACTTAAGGCCCAAATTTATTGGACCTTTTGAAATTCTTGAGAAGGTGAATGAAGTAGCCTACAGGTTGGCCTTACCACCCAACCTGAGTGACGTTCATGACGTCTTTCATGTCTCAATGTTGAGAAAGTACGTGTTTGATCCAAAGCATGTGATCGATAAAGAAGGGATAGTCCTGAATAAGGACTTAGCATATGAAGAAAAGCCCCAGGCCATTGTGGATCAAAAGATCCAGAACTTAAGGAACAATGAGATCAGTCTTGTAAAGGTGATATGAAACTATCATGGTTCAGAGGAAGCAACCTGGGAGCTCAGATCCGAGCTACTCAAAAAGTACCCTGATATCGTTTATCATGGTTAGTAAATTTCGGGACGAAATTTCTTTAAGGGGGGTAGGATGTAACACCCCAGATTTTCAGATAAGGTTTAGAGGATTCTTAATGGTAATTAATTAGTTAAGGAAGAAGTTTAGTTAAGATTTAAGTGAAGTCAGATGTCAGTCACGACTTTAGGGGTCAATTTTCATAAAATTGTCTTTTCGGAAATTTTGATCTTAACTCTGTTATGGCCAATTTTGGTCTTGTTAGAAAGGTTTTAACTCAAGGAGTATGCCGGTGTTTTCAGAATTTTAAATTTGATGTCGTTTGAGGTCCTGATAATGAAAAGCGTATTTAAAGGATGAATGAATACTAACTTTTGCGCGTGTTCGTGTTTTGAGAAATTTATGAAATCATTCTTGTTGATCCGAGTCAAGTTCTGTCAGGCCACTCTTATGGGAAATGACTGAAGGATTCCATTGGAGTTCACGGATTTCCATTCTGAGGTCAATCGAACACTCGGGAGCAAAATCTGTCAGTCTCAGTGAATAGTAAAAAGTAATTCCAAAAAGGAAATCTTTGCTCGTCTTTCTTTTGATGACCCCGTCCTTATCACGAGTCAGGTTGGTTCATTAGTATTTGAGCCAACGAGTCTCCCAGTATTTTTAGATTTCGTGTCTGAGGTCATTTGGACCTCGACATCGAATAAAGCAGCTTTTAACTGAACTCGGGGTAACTTTTGCAGTATTCTTGCACTGAAGTGGCTTCCCTTGGAAGCCAAAGCTTTTTCTATAAATACAAGGCCACCCTTCCATTCATTTTGCTCATTTCCAATTCATTTACTTCCAAGTTGAGAGAGTGAGAAAGCTTTGAGAGCCAAGAAAGTTCTGTCGAAGTAAAAAGCGTTCTTCGTGAGTGTTCTGCAAGACGACGAGTAGAGTGGCATGGAAGGGATGTGGTGAGGGAAGGTTCTAGGGGCGCCGTATGGTTGTAGCGGGCGGCTCTGCCACTGTTGCAACTCGACGAGACACCGAGCTAGCCACCTTTCTTCGACGCACCTAACCCTATCTATTCTCGTTCATCGGTCTCGATTTCCATTTCTTTTCCGTCTTTTAAATTCCGCATTTACTTTCTGTTCTTCGTTATTACTCGTTTACTTTCCGCCTAAAGTTATATTTCGATTCTCGTTAAAGTTCCAAGTTAATAGCGTTTCCGTTACATTTCTCGTCGTTATACTCGTTATTATTCCCATTCTTATTCTCGTCATTAATTCTCGCAATAAATCTTGTTTATTTCATTAAACTCTCGTTCAAGTTATATTTAAGATTTTGTCATTATTCTAAGTGTTCAAGGAGGTTTATCATTTTTATGTCGTTATAATGCTGATTTCTTTTAGAATTTAAAGTATTTTCGTTTCAATATTTTATTCAAAGTTCTAAGCTTTATTTCAAGTTTAAAACGTCAAGAAAAGGAAGAAGTGAACGAGTAACGCCTTAACCAACACTTCGATAGAAAGTTTTAGAAGTTCGTGAAGGAGCACGGACCGTCCAAGGGTTGCACAGCCCGTGCAAAGCCGTCCAGAACTCACGGCATGGGTCTGGGAAGCTAGCACGGACTGTGCTATGCTTGCACGGCCCATGTCGGAAAGTCTGGGCATTTTATTTCTCACCAATTAATTAGCACGGCCCGTGCAATGCCTCTGGCACCCCGTTTTGTCTCCAATCATGTTCTAAACTCGAGTCTTTCAAGCCCTTGTGTTTTCTAAAGGTTCTAAAGTCGTGATATCTATGTTTAAGTCTTAGTTGAGGGTGGATAAGCTAGATATTGTTTAATTTCTTGATTAGATGTTATAATCTTCGAAGGAAGACGCTAAGTTGATGATTCGAATTTTGTAGGAAGTAGTAGAGCCCCGTGGAAATTCAGAAAAGATTCATCAAGTCGTTGCTTCATCTTCTGTCCAGTAGTCGAGGTGGGTAAATCTATACTTATCTAAAGTTTGAGCTAATAAGCTCTAGAAGCATGATAGGGCAAATGAGATATCCAATAAAATATTTTTGCTCTGTCTGATTGATCTCTGTACAAGGAAGAAAGGAAAGGAAGATGTTATATTTTAATTGAGCTCTCGAGCATGTTTAGATATGATAGAAATGATTAAGTATTGTTTATGCTAGCATGAGATAATTAGAATTGCTTTAATTGAAATTTATGTTTATGCACGTTCATTTCCTTGTATCTGAATGTTGGATTTTGCTAAAGTTTATTTAGCTAAGCATTGTATTTTAGGGTAGTGATAAATCCCTTATAGGCCGAAATCATGCTTAATTAAAGGATTAGCCTTAGACATTGTTCTAGGCTCGATAATTCTAGTAAGGTTAAGGAAGCTAAGGAATTAAGTTAAGGATTAAGGATGAGGAAGGAAGGCTAAGTTAGGAAAAGGATAACATAGTTCTGTTATAATTAAGAGTTGTGCTCAGACTCCATGATCTTTGATCATTAAGGTGAGTCACTGCTGGGTTAATTCTCTCGCAAACTCATTTGGATATTTGCCCCTCTTCTATCATATGGCATGTCTAAGGGTGAAGTTGACATCAGGTTTGAGCCAAAGTTGGGCCCAAAAGTAACGAAAAGGTTTTGCGGATATGGAGAGAGCTTTTGCATTTTGCTCTCCATATACCGCCAGTTTATTATTGGATATTTCTCAAGTTATTAAAGAAGCTTTTATTAAAACCCACTGAGTACATTAGTGCTCATGCCCTCTTTTTCAAATATTTTCAGGTTGAGATGCTGAGGATGATAGTGGCTGTGGATGTAGGTTGGCTGCCAAGATTGTTTTGTTGTAGACTAAACTCCTTTTGAAATCCCATTATGTGTTCTGCTACTCTAATACACTCTTTATAATTCCTAAGTTCTATTATGTTATCAAGATTCTATGGATATTCCCAAGACATGGTTATATATATTGATGCATATTAAGTTCTATTCTTGCTTCTCGAGTATATTTTCCTGTCGCCTATAAAGAGGCTTGTGCACGTTGATATCTATTTATTCGTTTCGACCTATGAAGGGCCTATGCTTGTTGGTATCTGATTAGTTAGTCGTTTTATTCCGCTAAAGCATGTTTCCTACTTAATTAAGTAAACCCGAAAATCATCGCCTATCTTTTAAAAGTATATATTTATTCTTAAACCTTCTTTGTTAATCTTCCGTCTTTATTCGATAATCTCTTAATAACACCCTGTCCCCATTCGTTAATCCCTATCTCGGGACCGGGCTGTTACAACAGTTCAATATTTTGTGTAGTAATATAGGAAAATATGTACATATTTGAAAAGTATTTATTTTCTTGTTTTGGTTTGGAGTTGCAGCCGGCTTGTGGTTGTGCTTCAACTTTATGTTTTTCCCTTATGTTTTTTGGAGATAGCAGTTAGTCTGTGGCTGCATCTTCAGTTCCTATTTTGTTCGTTTCTTCTTCTAGTACTTGGTTAGGGATGTGTTCACTTTTGGGACACATCCCGCTGCTGACTTTGTACGAGACGATTTGTGATATATATACAGGCTGGACATGGTGCCGAATGCCCCACCCTTTCTAGGGGTGTTCTTTAAAAAAAAAATACAGTTCAATATTTTGTGTAGTACAAATTTTATTTGTGTTTAGTTTGTATGATTAATTTATATTCAGGCAATAACAATCTACTACTATAATAAAAGGGTGATGTTTTACAAATTTTGATTTACCTATTATATCCCTATTTTAATTTTAATTTGAGGGCACTTGTGTAATATAATATATAATATGTATTTATAATGTAAAATATAATATACTATATTAGTTTTTCATGTGAATCTACTACTACTATATATAAAAAGAGCCTTATTTTAATTACAAAATTGAAAGTACCTAATATATCACCATAATATATTTAAATTAAGGACAATAAATTAATATAATAAATCTACATGCATTTTTTATTATCATATAATAGTATATATAAATTTTCATGCTTGATTTTTATGCAAATGGTCATTCATTTGATATGCATATATATGCTAATAATTAAAAAATATTATTATTGACTTCCATAATATTATATTAAAATACATATATAATTTCAATTGGTGTCTCAATTTAATGTGCATGTGTGTATACGTTTCTAATTTCAACTAACCTATTTTTTTAATTAACATGTTAGGAAATTCATTAACATCTTTATATACCAATAATATGTAAATTATAAATTAATACACACAATGCATATCACATGCATTCGTGTCAATTATCTTTCTTCTTCTTCTTTTTTATATCATGAATGCATATACTTATTTATTTTTTAGCAACAATTTAGTGATATCGAATTTTCCACAATTCAAAAGGTGACCTTATTGAAACATTTTAAAAATCATGTTAAATTGCAAAATTGGTTGAGTATAGTAATTTAATTATTAGGGAAATATCCCTAAAAATATAATTTATTCAATATACTTAAAATTTAATTTCTACTTATAAATCACTAATTCACATAATGTGATATCAATAATTCAAATATTAGTGAACTAAAATAGATTAAAAAAAATAGCAAAATGATACATAATGTTTATAGATTAAAATAAGTTTATTGCAAAAGAGTAATGTAGACTTATAAGAGCAAAAAAAAATTATCATCCCCAACATATTTGTATTAAAGATAGAATATACAATGCAATGTTATTTTGGCCATGTACTTATCTATTTTTATTAAAGATATGTTAACTAATATTTTCAAAGTAATTAAGTTGTAAAAATGATCTCATGCACTCTAAACAAGAAAAATATTATTATTTTTTTTCTAAAAACATTACATATTCTATCAAAATAAACTTTACAATTAAAGATCAATCTAAATATAATGTTTTTATATTAATGTAAAATCATAAAGACTAAATTCACATATATAGTTTGGAGAAAAACAAAAGAGATAATCCATCTGTTTCTATATAAGTATGTACGTCATTTTGAATAAATGCACATAAATTAATAAAGTAATCAAATTATCTATTATATCCCTATTTAATTGATCAAATAATATTAATTGCATTGAATTATTTAATGACAATTCATGTACATATATACATCTACACTGAATCTATGCAGTTTTAAAACTATATTTTTCTCTCAATGATTAGTAGGATGTGGAGATGGTTGACTACACTAAGTAAGGGCAAACTGGAGAAAAATGTAAAAAATTTACCTTGATTATATAGAATGATGATTTTTCTGAAACAAAAAAAAGTGTCAAAATGACATTTATATAGAAACGAGAGGGAGCATTAATCATAATTGAATATATTAATTTGAATTTTATTACAAGTAATTTAATTAAAATATATAAAAGTCAATAATGTGTGTGTGTGTGTGAAATAACACTATACCATTTCTACCATGAAGCAAATGAGACAATCACCTCAGACCCTATTATTTTTATTAAAATAGTCAGCTATATATATATATATATATATATATATATATATATTATCCACATTCAATTAACAATTTTTTTAAGTCAAGTATTTGAAATATATAAAGGATCAATCTATGACTTTTGAATAAAGTTTACATGTCTTAATCTCTAAATAATGATGACTTAATCCCTAACTTATCTAACATTTGAAAAACACTTAGATATTAATAGATTTGATTTATTTTCAAAATTAAAGTTTCGGTTAATAGAACCTTGGACATCAAATTAAATCCAAAATTATATATTGAGATATTGTATTATATAAATAAACATTTTCATTATTTCGCCTCATACTCCATATTGTATCAATATGGCCCTGACAAGCCACTATGCATACAATATTTCATTTTAGAAATCTACTAAATTTTCCAATACTATTTTAACTAGGGAAAATTTTAGCTTAATTACATTATTATATTAGAGTATAATACTATTTTTTTATAATAGCACATACAATTAATGTTATATATAATTAAAAATATTGACTTTAGTTGCCAAAGTTGGGAAAGTATAACAATTTATATTTTAAATATCATTTCTTGTACTTCTCAACCTAATATTTATTTAGGATAAATTGCCTTAAAATACATCAATTTTGACGTGTTTTTGGTTGTTCACACGTTTTAAAAAATATACTTTTAATAACTGTTGGTCCCGGACGAGTCGGTATCAGTTTAGAGGGGGGCTGAATAAACTGATTCAAAAACTTTTACTTTAGATGCGGAATAACAGGGCCCTTTAACTCGCTTGATGAAACTTATCTATGCACAAACTTGATGATCAGTTAAGACAGTTTGAGTGCAGCTTGTGTGATATTGTGTGCAGTTCAGAGATATGCAATGATCAATATAGTACAGCACACAAGCGATTTATAGAGGTTCGAAGTCTCAAACTTCTACGTCCTCTCTTCCTTCCGCAGAAGGGCAACTTCACTATATAACTTGATTTTCTTTACAAATTACACAATGAAGGACAGTTGGCTGAACCTGATAACTGCTCGCTACCTCAGTGGGTCGACGACTCACACTTGAAGTGCCTAACTGCTCGCTAGGAAGGTAGGTGCTATTGTCATCTTTACAAGGTTTTAGATCTCTTTCGATATTCAAGAGGTGAGTCTTGAACAGGGGGTATCAACTGATGTGCTCCTTTAATTGAGCTGAGTAGTTGATCGTTGAATAGCTCGAACTGAGAAGGCTGTCCTGGCTGGATCGTCAACAACTAGCTGAATATCTTGTCTCTGTGAATTCTTCTTCTCAGTTGGACTCTCGCAGTTTTTATCAAATGCTGAACTTGAGCTTAAGTGGGAGGAAGAAAGAAAAGTTCTTGCTTGAATATTTCAAGAATGTATATGCGAAAGTTATGGAGGCGAAGAGTATTTAAAACTCTGATTCACCCGTCTTTTATAAAGGAGTGATTTTATGACCGTTGAGTTCCATTGTCCATTGATCGGTGGCTCTGTTGGCTCATCAATGGCAGGTGGTCTTTAATGATCGCTTGGATCATTTGGTTGAAGTAGCCGTTACTCTGCCAATCGATCTTCATTAAATTCTAGGATCTTTGAAGGAGCATTTATTCCAAGATACGCTAATTTAACTAATACACTCTAGGGGTCCTCTGGCTTCAGCTTTCTTGGCAGTTTAGAGTTTCAGTTGGCAGTTCTTGATTTCTCAGCTCAGTTAGATTATCATCCTAGCTGGCAGTTCTGAGCTTGTCAGCTGAGTTTGACTATGGCTCCAGTTGGCAGTTCTGAACTTATCAGCTAAGTCTGACTGTTGCTCCAGTTAGCAGTTCTGAGCTTATCAGCTGAGTCTTACTGTTGCTCCAGTTGGCAGTTCTGAGCTTATCAGCTGAGTCTTACTGTTGCTCCAGTTGGTAGTTCTGGGCTTATCAGCTGAGTCTTACTGTTGCTCCAGTTGGCAGTTCTGAGCTTATCAGCTGAGTCTTACTGTTGCTCCAGTTGGTAGTTCTGGGCTTATCAGCTGAGTCTTACTGTTGCTCCAGTTGGCAGTTCTGAGCTTATCAGCTGAGTCTTACTGTTGCTCCAGTTGGCAGTTCTGAGCTTATCAGCTGCTCTGGCTATCGCTCTAGTCGGCAGTTCTGAGCTTGTCATTCTCCAGTTCGACTGATCTCGAATTCTTGGCTAGCTTGTCAGCTTGACTGATTTCTCTTTGAGCTTTTTTTGTCAGTTCTGACTAATCACAAGCTGACTGACTACAGTTATTACTTTCAGCTGATCTGTATTGCTTACTGTAGTCTGACCATCAGTTGGATGCTTCCAGTCTCTAGCTTAAACTGTCATTCTATCAGTTTCTTCAGTTTTTAGGTCAACTCCTTTCTCCCTCAGCTCAGTTGACTTAGTTGTCAGCTTGTTTTGACTGGTATGACTCTTCATCTGAGTTGAACTTAGACTGGATGACGTGTCTTCCAACTTGTAGGCCATTCTTTAGATCGGTTGACTTTGACTCTACTTGAGTTCTTCTTTGATGATGCCCTGGGCTGGTCAGCTTCGATCTACAGCTTGAACTCTAGTCAGTTTTTCATAAATAATTTTGACATCTCATCAAAACCTGATCTAGGGGTTCCTTGATAATTTTTCCTAACAATTTCCCCCTTTTTGATGATGTCAAAAATTTGTTGATGATGATAGAAAAACTGCAAGTGTAGCAGATGCTTAAGTAGAATCTTAAAATCAGAGCAAATTCAGAGCATGTAGAGAGACAAATTGATTCATGATTTTTATTCAAGTATCAGAGCATTTGTCATTCATGCTATCATTCAAGTATCTAAGCGTGTCAATTTCAAGAGCAGTTTGGACTTCAAATTTCAGACCATTGTACTTTCATTCTTTTCTCTTGAGCATGCTTTCATTCCAGTATTAGAGCATTGTGCTTTTTCATTCAAGAGACAAAGCATTCAAACTGAAGTATCAGAGCATAACTAAAGTATCAGAGCATAAAGTATCATGTCAAAACATTCAAACTTGAAATATCAGAGCATAGTATTGAAGATTAGAGCATAGTATATCTGAACAAGAGCATTATAATCATGACAAGCTTGAAGTAAAATCATGATCAAAACTTGTATTATATATTCACTTTAAAGTATAATTGAAGAGTTAGTAGTTAAGACTACTAATCTACTTCCTGAAAGTTGCTCTAATTGTTCATTTTCCTTCTGCTCGATTCTCCTCTTTCTCGGACTCCTTGTTGTCTCCATGCTTCCCCCTGAAGTTGATCTTCCCCCTCATGATGAATTTCTCTTTGAATCTGATCCCAAAGAGTCAGACATCCATCATCATACTGTCCTTCTTCCCCCTTTTTAGCATCATCCAAAAGGTGGAATGGATCACATGATGGTAGTGGCAAGTGTGGCATTAACGTGAAGGCAGTTGCCAAATTGTCATCAGGAATGGAGAGAACTGAAGGAATTTGCATAGACGGAGAAAGCCATGCATAGGCGTCTTCAGTTGGCATGAACTGACCTTGATCAGAGATGTCTTGCTCTCTGAAGTTCATGGGGGCCAAGTTGCTGAATATCTCATCAGTTGAAGGAAGGGGTGGATCACCAACGAAAGGTGTGCACGAGGAGTTGGCCGGTTCATTGTCGGGGAGAGGGGCATCGGCTGGTATACCAAGCTGGAGTCTCTTGATCATCGAATCCATGATCTCCGAAAGCGTTGGAGGTGAGGAGAGTGGATGATTCATCCAGTTTTGACACCATGTTCCTTCGCTGATCCAGAACGAGGAGCCACGGGTGTGGATGAGGTGGAACATAGTTGACTTATCCAGTTGAAAAGCACCATATATGGTACTGCAAGTACCGCCGTAGTTGCGCGAAGAGGGAGGAGTCGTTGTCCTCAATGAGACCAAAGCAGCTTCGGAGCTGGTGGTCTAGAACTGCTTCAAAATCAACCTCAATATAGTCACTTTAGACTAAAGGTGGAGGTTGGGAGCTGGCTGATATTGTGGGCTGATTACTCAGCCTTAAAAGAGATGCACTCTCAAGCATCAGCTCTCTTTCGTCAGTGGAGCTGACGGGTGCCTCCAAGGGTGCCTTTCCACGATCTGAGTTGGAAGGCCCTTGTGGGTGTGAACGCTTCGGGATCTGATGGCAGTAGATAGTGGAGAGCATGTCCCATCTTCCAAGTAGTTCGCCAGTTGGTATGGTCTCATCAAACTGGCTTTGTATGATGTGGCTTATGCGATTCATAAACCCGACTTTTTCTCAGAATGAGCCAGTTAATGGATCATATGCCGCGCGCTCGACGTTGGCTCTCAGTTGTACAAGGATGTAGGAGGCCCAGTCGGCTTGACATCCAAAGTATAGAGCGGCTGTGAGATGGGCTTTGATCTCGGGGAGATGGACTATCTCGAAGTTGCCATGTAAGATATGACCGGTGATATCCAAAAGTTGGATGATATCACTTGGCATGCTCTCCTTTAGTCTGTGCCAACTGTCATTGTTGCGCACGTGAGGAAGCTTCCAGGTTTCCCATAACGTGTATTTGGATGGCAGATTTAGGTCCATCACGTCTGGTGCTTTGCCGGGAAAGTGAAGAGTGGACATCATCATTTTCTTTGTGACCGTGATCACCTGATTCTTTACGGTGGAGATGATGTTGTCACCGTTGATGGTTGCGTTGTAGTAGAACTCGGCAACATAAGCAGGTATGTTCTTGACCGGCAACAGTGTTAAGAAGGGGAGCAACCCAGTCGTCTCCAATGGTCGATAAATATTTTGAAAGACATCCGGGTCGAGACGTGCATTGAGCATCTCTAGATTTAGAGATGTGTGCTTTCTCATCTTGCGCTCAAGAGCTTTAATATCCACCATGGGAATGGGGGCTTTATTTCTGCAAAGATATGCTCTTTCAGTTTAGATAACAAGAGTTGTTGATGAGAGAGAGAGGGCTAACAAATGATCGAACAAGAGAGAGAGAGAGTTTTTCAGATGATCGGAGCCTTCATCTCTTTGCACATATTTATGCATCTTTGCATGCAAGAATCGAGGGTACTTGATTGCTTTTCTTAGCTGATCAGCCATCCGATTTGATGGTTAATTAGCTGAATTAATGATGCATGTATCTCAGCCGTTCAACGGTTAAGTGACTTTATGATCTCGTTGCTGAGAGGTAACCATTTTGAAAATGGGGTAGTTGCCATAAATAGCGAAATATTTTCTGCAGATCTTTCTATTTATAGCTCATTAAAATATATTTTATTCACCTCTTTGAAGGGTTGGTTTAATATCCATGTAGAGATATTAATGACAGCTTTGTAATATAGAACCCGATTTTCAAATTGTAACCGTTGAAATATAATATAAGATATTTTATAATCGCAACGGTAACAATATAATTGAGATAAGCTTTTGAAAAAAAAAACTTATCCTTTGTCAGTTGGGATACAGTCCAACTGATTGATGACTCGGCGGTTGGATGAATAGTTGAGTCTTGATTCTCAGTTGTCGCTGATGAGCTGGCTGCAGTTAAGGCTGCAACTGAATTGATCAGTTAGTTTAATCAGTTGCTCGGCTTTTCTGTAGACAGTTTCCGCTTCTTAAAGGGCCTAGCTAGACTAGCAGCACTGCTTTCTTTGGATGTAGGTTTGTACTTTGATGGTTCAGGCCTTTCTGTCTTCTTGGCTTGGCGAAGGTGAAGCTGGATCTCAACTGACGAACTTTTCATCCTTTGACTAAGAAAGTGTTATATTCCCTTTGGCGATGACCGGAACTGATCATTTTTCTTAGTCAACTGTGCACCTTTTGAGCCTGACGTGAGTGGTAGAGTCACATAGCTTTTGGATAGGAGACTTGGTGACGTGGCAGTATCCTCATCGTCACTGTCTCTTGCATCAATGTGCCTTGTATTTTTTTGAGAAGCTATGACTACAGTGTGAGATAGGTGGGGTTCTATCCTCTTGACATCAGTTGGAGTTCGTCATGATGGCTCAGCTGACTGACTTGATAGATTATCAAAGTTCAGTTGTCGACAGAACGAGCCAGTTGGGCAGTTGGCTGATTGATTTGCAATCCCAACTCCTTGAGGCATGATGCTTGTCTTGAGCTCTGCTAATAAGGCGATCGTTGGAATCTTGTTGACTAGCCGATGATTCATGATGTGCTGAACTTGCACAATGGTTGGAGGGAATGGATTTGATGAACCTATCCATTTGATGCTCCAAGTTTCTTCTCTTTGCCAGAAGCTCATGCCATGAAAGGCAGTTAGAAGAAAATGAGACTGGATGGACATGGAATGTCTCCAGTTGTACCAGTAGAATTACCGGTGGAGTTGTTTGAACAACTCTTGATCATGTTGGGCAACAAAGGTAAAGTGAGTGAGAAAGAGACTAGTCACTTCCTTTTGTGTACCTTTAACTGCATATTCACCACTGTAGAAAGTGCGAATATTCTCTTCAGTCAGTTGGAGTGGAGGGCATGTGCCTCTGAAGTAGTCTGCTCCATAGTTCGGGTGGGGTATTCCAATGAATGGAATGAGTTCATCTTGATCAGAGCAAACCTGGAAATCAACTGGCGATCCGTTCTTTGATTTTGGAGAGTGAACGGCATTGGCAGTTGAGTTGCTCGAACTCTGGTTGCTCATCTTGGCCTTTCCTCTTCTCTTCTTCTTTAGGGACTGTAGATGAGCAGTTCCTTTCTTGGGGATCTAGTCGGAGATTAGAACCGGTAGTGATTCATCACTTGGAAGGTTCAGCAAGTCTTCAAGCATTTTGCTCATCCTTAGAACAAGTCCTACCTTGGACTCAAATTTGCCAGATGTCTTTGAGTCTGTAGCCTTGATGACTTGATGCTTGAATTGTTGAAAGACAGATTCTGCCCAGTTTGTTTGTCTCCCTTCAGCAAGGTGAATCATGACCTTGTATCTCTCTTGGGTGAGTTGGCTTAGGCTTCCAGTTGCTCCGAACATCATCTTGTTCGTTATGTCAAGTAGAACTCCATACTCGGGCTTGAGATCAGTTTTAGCGGTGGTAAAACTGAATTGCTTGTTGGAGGTTGAAGTTTTCTATTCTTTCCAGTGTGACTCTGCAGATTCCTTTAGATCTTGAACGGATGAGCCTTCTTGTGGAAGTTGGAATACTTCAGCAACTGTTTTCTCATTGATGTGTAACACCCTTCCTTGAATCACTGAAGATATCATCTTCCCATCTGCAGATAATTTGGCTTGAAGCAAAAATTCACTCACCAAATTTTGTCTAAAGAATTTTGGCGGTGTTTCCAGGTAGTGAAGAACTCCTGTTTTGTGAAGTTTTGACAGAAGGATTGGATTGTTTGATTCATCAAGAATCCATTGAAATTTCTTCCTATCAAGGAATTTATCTCTCATGAGTTGGTTTTTGAAGGAATTTGAAGATCTAGATAATTCGGCCATCTTTGAGGTTGGCTGAAATTTTGGAAAAATTCAAGATCTTTTGAGAGAGAAAAGTTTGAGATTTTCAGAGGAGGATGCTTTTTAGAGGCTTGAGAGAGAGAGAGAGAGAGAGAGAGAGAGAGAGAGAGAGAGAGAGGCCTTTTTATGAGTGTTAGGACAGGCTCATAGATATGATGGTTGAAATGGTACTAGCCTCTGATTTCTTTTAGTCGTTGGCAATCAATGACCTTAACACGTGTCATTGTTTTGCAACGGTCAAAATTTCAAAATAAATGTAAAGCTTGACATTTATTTGAAATCAAAAAGATTAACTTTTATAAATATGGATCAAATGATAATTACAACTGATTAGCAAGAAGTACACTTAGGGCTTTTCTAATCATATTTAATTTGATCAGCCTCTTAGTTCTTCTTGTGATCAGTTTTCCTTCTTTTTGCCAGTGGTTCTGAGCTGTTATCTTCTTCATCCTCATCGCTGCTTGCCAACTCAGTTTCAGCGAACTGGAGTCTCTATTGGGCTTGCACCTGCTTAATTTGCTTAGTGTGCAGTTTAACCTGTTGCTGCAGGGAGTCGATCAGTTTCACATAATGTGGAGGGAGCTGGACTGTGGAACTGTTCGGTTGAGCCACGAACTGGACTGCTCTTGAGTCCGCTTCCTCTCCTTCTTCAGTTCCAACAAGTTTCTCGCAAGGAACTGTGTGCGATATCTCTTCTGTCTCCATAATGATGATCTCATCATAAATTGACTCTGATGAGATCTCTGGCGCGACAGTTTGAGCGGCAGCTTGAAGTGCTCTCTGGATTGGATCAATGTACACAGTTATGGCTAGTGTACCTTGATATACAGATTGTTCAGCTGCTTGAGTTATCTGGTCAGCTGACTGGTCACGCTTAGCTGTCTTTGGAGTTAACTCTTAGGAAGGAACAATTTGTGCCTCAGTTTGCTCCTCGGGCAGTCAAGTCTCTTCAGTTGGCTCCTGTGGCTCTTCATTACTTTGGAGATCTGATAGAATGGGGGACTTGAGCAGTTCTTCAAATTCCAGATCACTAGCTGTGCGCTCGTCAGCAGCTGGCGTCTCAGGTGAGTCATCTAGAAGATCGATGATAACATCATCTGGCTGAGAGGATTCTTTGAATGTTAACTGTCTGGCCACAGACGTTATGGCAGTTTGCTTTGTGTTGTAAGCTGCAGAAGTTTCAGTCCTTTGATGACTTCTCTGAACTTCTTGGTTGAACAGCTCATGTCCTTGCTTAAGCTGTTCCTGCCTGAGTTTAGCAGTTCAGTAAGCAACCAATGTTGTTGAACTTGAGGGGCTTTCCATTATCGCTACTCAGCTTGAGTTCGACGAGGTGGCAGTCTGATATTGGCCCAGATAAGCAAATCATTCATTACTTCCACCAAAGTTTGCTTATCAGGATGTGGGTGGTTCCTACGAATGGCAAGCATTCTCCTCAATGTGATGACTGGATTTTGTTCTGGGGACTCCTACCCAGCCCATTCCATACTCCACCTTTCTTTCCTTCTCCAGAAGCTAATCCCATGCAGAGCAGTTAGGAGAAAGTGGGCTTTAGAGTTGAAGCAATGTCTCCAAAGGTACCAGTAGATATACCTTGTTAGAGCTTTATACAGAGTGGGTATTCCAGTTACGTCCTCAATGAAGTTCTCGGCTATGAACTTTTGAACTTGTTCATCAGCCCAGCACTTGATGATTTCAGCTCTCGATAGAGCTCTTATGTTTTCTTCGGTTTCTCCCATCGGTGGGCAAGCAGTTCTGAAAAAGTCAGCTCCTGAAACCTTTAGGGGAATTCCTCTGTAAGGCACTATGTCATCATTTTCAACCAGCATAACATCAATTACCTTGATGTTACGGGGAGGCAGTTGAGGAGGAGGTGGAGGTCCTGACTTCTTCTTCTCCTTTCCTTTTGTTTAAACTGCTGAGGGCTTCTTCTTCGACTTCCCAGTTCTTTCCTTGAACTGAACTGGTCTGGTAGAGATCACTTCTTCAGGTGAATCAATTAGTGATCCAAAACGAACTTGACGCAGAGGCTTGGCTTTAATTGAACTTCCCAACATCTGTCTTATTGGGATGTTGTCTTCTGAATCGGAGTTTTCTTGTGGAGTTTCAACTGCAATCTCCTTGCTTTTCCTTCTTGATGACTCCTCAGCTTTCTTTGAGAAAGCAGCAGTTGGCTGACTGCTTTTGATGGATATTGGTTTTGTAACTGGCTGCCTCTTGCTAGTAACTAGTATAAAGTCCATTTTGCCGACCATCAGTGTGTCGGTTTTCTCTGTCATGGAATCAAAGATGTTCTCCAATATGATACTGATTCTGCTTGGATAGCACATCTTTTGATAGAACTCAGTTGGTAACCAGTTCTTCTCCACAATATCAACGTACATCCTTATTTGCTCGAAGAAGTATTGAGCCCAGTTGATGTTGATGCCTCTGATGATCGCCGCACATATCTTGTACTTGTGCTCCGACATTTCTGAGTGGCTTCCAGTTGTTCCAGTGATCATTCTAGCAGCAACTGATGCTAGAACCCTGTATTCTTCTTGTAAAAGAGACATGAGTGTACTGCTTTTGTACACATCTAAACATTCATCCCGCTTCCACTGGTGGTAGGCTTCCTCTTGATCTACTTCAACGTCTCGCAATCGTGTTCCGGTGGTTGGCAATTTGAACAATCTCCCGAGCAGTTCTGGAGTTATGATCAGTTCGACCCCACGAACTTCAGTCTCTATTTTGTCATCGTAGCCTTTTGAGTTTAAGTAAAACTCAACCACAGCCTCTGGATATATTTTCGATGGATATTCTTCCGTGAAGCTTTTCAAACCACTTTCCTTTATCTTTGTGATCACTGAGTTGCAAAGGGCGCAATTTGAGCACTTTTCTCTATAAGCGCCTATATCCAGAAACTTATCTCTGTAGAGATTTCTTTAGAATCCTTGTGAAGATTCACCAGTTCTTTTAAAATTGAACTATTGTCGAACAGCTGGTGCGCGTCTGTCAGCCATGGAGTTTTTGTTTGAGATGAATGATCTAGAATGGGTAAAATGGCTTTGACTAAATTTATGAACTGGATGTTTTTACTTTTGAGAGTTCTTCAGAACAGTTTCGAGAATTAAAGAATGAGAGATGCTTGAATTCTTTACTGTGCTTGAGATCGGTAAAAGTGAAAATGAAAATTCAGCCATCCCTTTTATAGAGTATGATGGGGTTTATCCAACGGTTGTGACTCTTCCAATGCCCAACTTCAACGATCGGATTAACTTAATCGACCCGTCGATTGGCTTTTCATTTCTATCCATTGGGGATTAATGAGGAGAGAGAAAGACGATTCAATGGTAACATTTGGATGACATGTGTTTTTATCATTTCCACTATTGAGATTTTTGAACTTATCTTTTCTCTTCAGCAGTTTCTCCTTGGCTTGAAACTGATTACGTCATCAGTTGGCTTTGACCGTAACTGATGGTCTTCCTGTTGATCAGTTCCAACTGAGATATCTTCTCATCAGTTCCTGACTGGTCTTGATTGTTTAGTTCTTCATTCAGCTGCTTCTCAGTTCAGCTGTTCTCCTTCAGCTGGCTCTTGAACCGATATCTCCTTTTAAATAGGCTTCATTTCTTATGACTCTTTCATCAATTTGATCAAGTTGCAGCTTGTATGTTTTGCATAACTGATTGGATCATCAGTTTGAGCAACTAAACTGATGATTTAGTTAAACTGATGGAGTAAACTGATCATCTCCAGTTTACTTATCTCTCAGCAGCTTCTTGCGTTTACTTCAAACTGATGGTTTATGTGGCCAACTGATCAGTTTCTCGCCTTTTTGATTTAGTTTCCCTCTTCAGCTAGAGTGGTCCTTTGTTCTTTCTTATCCAGTTGATCATCTTCATCCTGTGATGCTAGCTCCAGTAGTCCCAATTATATGCATAGCTCCATGAACCTTGCTTCAGGTAATGGTTTGGTGAAGATGTCAGCTATCTGCTTCTCGGTGTTGACATATTTGATGCAAATGTCCTTCTTCTCGATGTGATCTCTGATGAAGTGATGCCTTATGTCAATGTGTTTAGTTCTTGAATGCAGAACTGGATTCTGAGATATTGCAATTGCACTATTATTGTCATAGAATATAGGCACTTCTTCAGTTTCAACTTTGTAATCCTTCAGCTATTGCTTCATCTAGAGAATTTGAGCACAGCAGCTTCCAACAGCTACATATTCTGCTTCATTTGTTGACGTGGAAACTGAGTGCTGCTTCTTGCTAAACCAGGATATCAGTTTGCTTCCAAAAAACTGACATGTTCCACTGGTACTTTTTCTGTCAATCTTGCATCCACCAAAGTCTGAGTCTGAGTATCTAATTAGACTCAAACTGTCATCTCTGGGATACCATAATCCAAGATTTATGGTTCCTTTGAGATATTTGATAATTCTCTTAGCTGCTTCAAGATGACTTTTCTTCGGAGTGGCTTGAAATCGCGCACATAGACCGACTGAATAAGAGATGTCTGGCCGGCTGGCTGTTAAGTAAAGTAATGACCCAATGATTCCTCTGTAGTATGTTTGGCTAACTGATTCTCCTTCTTCATCAAGAGTTAGTTGAACTGATGTGTTCATTAGAACCTTGAGAGTTTTTCCTTTACTTACTCCAAACTTCTTGACTAGCTCCTTGGTGTACTTCGCATGGCTGATGTGAATTCCGTCTTTCAGCTGCTTCACTTGGAGTCCTGGAAAAAATGTCATTTCTCCCATCATGCTTATCTCAAATTCTCTTTGCATCAGTTGAGCGAACCGTGTGCATAGATCTTTGCTCTTTGATCCAAAAATTATGTCATCCACATAAATTTGAACCATTAAGATCTCAGTTGATCGTTCTATTCGGAATAGAGTTCGATCAATGACTCCTTTTTGAAACTCATTTTTCAGCAAGAATGTTGTTAGAGTTTCATACCACGCTCTTGGATCTTGCTTTAGTCCGTAGAGGGCCTTTTTCAGTTTGAAGACTTGATCACCAATTTCAAAGCCTGGCGGTTGCTCGACATACACGTCCTCCTTGAGCATTCCTTGAAGAAAAGCACTCTTGACATCCATTTGGTAGACTGTGAAGTTGAAGTGAGCTGCATAGGCTAGGAACAGTCTGATGGCTTCCAATCTTGCAACTGGCGTGAATGTCTCATCAAAGTCGATTCTTTCACTTTGTGAGTAACCTTTGGCTACCAGTCTAGCCTTGTTCCTTGTGATCACTCCTTGTTCGTCCAGTTTGTTGCGAAAAACCCATTTTGTGCCAATGACCTTCTGGGTTTTTGGCCTATCAATAAGAAAACATACATCATTTCGTGTGAACTGATTCAGTTCTTCTTGCATAGCCATGATCCAGTCTGAATCTTCTAAGGCTTCTTTGATGTTTGCTGGTTCAGTTTGAGAGATGAAGCATGTGAATAATGCATGCTCGGTTGATCCTCTGGTCTAGACTCGACTTCTTGGATATCCAACTATCTTGTCAGTTGAATGGCTTCGGAGCCATTTGGGCAAGATAGCTTCAGCTGAGTCTCCAGCTGGCTCTTCTGTGATGACTTCATCAGTTGCCCTTTCATCAGTTGGCTCGGCATTCTCATCATCTCTTCCCCCTGCTTCAGTTGTGGGGTTTGTGGTCTCAGCACGGTTTGTGTCTTCATTGACCAAGTTGTTTTCAACTGTTTTAGTACCAGTTTCATTGCCTTCTTCTAATGAAACTTCAAACCGCTCTGGAACAATGTAATCCACATAGTCCTGTGAATTTTCAGTTTCACTAGGTAGTACTTGAACTGATGTGTCTATACTTTTTTTGTTCATGTACTCATTAGCAAATTCATCAAATACCACATGACATGTTATTTCCACAACAAGAGTTCATTTATTGAACACTCTATAAGCTTGTGCATGAGGAGAATTATACCCAAGAAATATTCCCTCATCAGCTTTAGCACTAAAAGCTTTCAATTGAGTCTTGCCATTGTTGTGAATATAACATTTACAGCCAAATATTTTAAAATATGAGATAGAAGGCTTACGACCCTTGTACAGTTCATAAGGTGTCTTGTCATGGGCTGCTACAATTGGACTTCAGCTGACCAGGTGTTTTAGATTGATAGAACTGACCAAATTGTCTAGGCTGAGTCTGGGGATTTTTCAATATTCCTTTTCCTTTGTTTGACTCAGCTGGCTGATCATGAGATCTTGTGAACCCTTTTAGGATTCCCTTATCACTAGGTTGAGCAACTGCTTTTCATTTTTCTAGGACAGTGAACTTGCTATATCCTAGCCCTAAGCTGTCAGTTCCAGTTCTTTGATGACTTAGTATTTCATCTAGAGTCTGAGATCCCTTTTTGAACTTCAGGTTTACCTTTTCTTTTTCAAGAACCTCTAGCTTGAGTTTTTAATTTTCTCCCTCTAGATCAGCAGTTCTCAGTTTCAATTTCTCAAATTCTATAAACTGAGATTCAAGATAATTTAATCTTTCATGATCAATGCTCAGTTTCCTAACCTTGTTTCTCAGTTCATCATTTTCATCTTTCAGTTCAACATGCAAACAGGAGATTGAAGCTAATTGGTCTTCTAGCATCATAAGTTTCACATCAAGTTCATTACTAGAGACAGTTGCTTCATTGATATGATAAAAAGAAGTTTGAGAGTCAGCTGTACTAACCTCTTCATCATGGTCAGCCATGAGGCAGAATAGTGCTTCATCATCTGAGCTGTAGCTGTCAGAATCGATTCCAGAAGGATAGTCTGAATCATCCATCACGGCATTCTCAAGATTTGCGACCATTGCTTTTCTTTTGAAGAAACTTCTTTTTACCTTGGCTTTCTTCTCTTCGGGGAGTTCTGGACATTCAAACCTGTAATGTCCTTGTTTGTGACAATGAAAACATTCTCCAAGATTGCGGTTGCCACTTCTGAATGGTTCAGCTGGCCGTTCAGCTGGTTGGTAGGCTTTTTCAACTTTTGGGATTTCATTAGTTTGAGGTGAAACTGATTGCTTATCCCGAGCTCTCTTCAACTTTTCTAGCAACTTGGTAACTGATTGGATCTGATCATTGATGTCATCAGTTAGATTTTCCTTCCTTTCAGTTGCCTCCCTTTTTCGTTCAGTTGAAGATCCGTCTTGGTTTTCTTTGGCTGGTGAGCTCCTAGGTCGGAAGTTATTTTTTCCTCGAGTGTCTCTAAACCTGGTCCTTTCACCGTAGAAAGCTACGTCTTGAGCTGATGGTGTGTTGTTTTCCACCAAAAATAAAAGATCCGACAACAGTCGGTTTACCCACATTGCACAGCACAGCGGCGAGCAGGATCATCTCCCAAGGGACTGGCGAGAATCACCCTTACTTTTCACTCTGTAAAACCAGACTTTTCAAGAGAAAATTTATATAATTAAAATAAATGGTACGCAAATAATGATCACAGAAAACAATAATTAAACAACAACGAGAAAGGCTATTTATAAATTAATGAGAATGATCCGGAGTCCAACCACTTCACTTTGGCTATTTAACCGATCCTTGATTCAAGAATTGAATTAATTAAGGCATGCAAATCGGTTATGGTTGTCGAAGACACTTACCGACACAACTTCATTCCTTTCTAGAACCTATCGACAATCAAGAAGACACTTCATTAATTGCTCCTCTAATCAACCGACAACCTTAAGAGACACTCTACCGGTTTAATGGGTTAATCGCTTTAAACTCCAAAGAAACCCGATACAAAATCAATTGACTCTGACACAGGACAATTAAATTAAGCTTACTATTCCTTTGATTCTTTAGAATCGTTTTGCTCCAAACTAAACCTCTATCACAATTACAGATGATTGGTTTAATTAGCTAGTAATCGACCCGAATCACTAAGCATTTGCAACTACCCAGCAGCTTCGAATAAATTACGACTCGAACAATGGAGAATAGCAAATACACGCATATAATCAATTGAAATTAAGCGCTTAGATCTCATAGTTAAGTTGAGCCAAAGATCCGTGAATTGGTTCCGGAAGAAACGGCGCTTAGCTTGCTCGCATGTTAATAATCGAAAAATATATGAACTATTGTGAAAATATTAACTGGAAGAATGATTTGAATTCTATGGAGAGTGTTGCTTCTTGCTGTCTATCGTCCAACTTCCCTCTACAGATCCCAGATCAAAACTAATATAAAGATACATCCATATCTCCAAAAGATATATTCCCTAATAAAAAGGAGTTTTTATATGGAAATTAGCATCCTAGTCTATCTCTACTAGGTAATAGCAAAAGAAATACATTCCTAAGCTGTGAGACAGCTTGAATCCGCGTCCAGGTCTTGGGCTTGCTCAACACTTGTGCAAAAGGTCTGAATTTACGCGCGCAGGCCCAGATCCTAAATTCCCGGTCCATCCTTTAGGTGTCTTGCCCAAACGGCCTGCTCTAGAAAACTCATTCGACCGAACTTTGCTGTATTTCCCCAAAAAGATAGTCATACGCCCAAATATAGTTATCTACCTGCACAACTTCATAACACATCAAATTCTTCCCAAAACAGATAAATGCAAGGTAGCTAACTATACAAAATGACATCAAAATTATCCTCATAAGACAGGTAAAAAGTACCCAATCAGCTGACGATGTCGATGCTTCCCTTTTTCAGTTTAGACTGTACTCATGAGCTTTAAGAGAACCAAATAGTTCCCTTGGAGTGATGTTGTTTAGGTTTCTTGACTCATTTGTAGCTATCACTTTCATATGCCATTCGTCAGTGAGATTATCCAATATTTTGGATTTCATCTCTGAATTGGGATAACTCCTCCTGAGGTTGTTCATCTCACTGATGATGCCTAGAAATCTAGTTTCAAGGCTTGAGATGGACTCTTCTGACTGCATTTTGAAGGATTCATACATGTCAACTGCCAGTTGGAGCTTGTTTCCTTTTATGGCTTCGGTCTCTCTGCAAAGATCTGCTAGTAGGTCCCATATCTCTTTGGCAGTTGTGCAGTTCTTTATATCCTTCATACGATCTTCATCTAGAGTTTGAAATAATGCAGCTTGAGCAACGAACTCTTAATTCTTCAACTTCTTCTCTTCACTGGTGAGGAGATTAGTTGGCTTCGGGATCCTAGCCGTTGATTGATATCAACTATGTGAGCGTCATTGTCCATCATGATAATGATTGGACCGTCTTCGATGACTTCCCACATATTCTCATGAATTGAGCAGAGATGCGCCTTCATTCTCCTGCTCCACTTATCATAATTCTCAACTGAAAATAAAGGTAGCTTATGGTTTCTCATAGCTGAAATGTTAGCACAAATAAGTAGATCTGATTCAGTTGATCTGCAGAAACGGCTGATCCTTAGAATCAACCGCTCTGATACCACTTGTTGGTCCCGGGCGAGTCGGTATCAGTTTAGAGGGGGTGAATAAACTGATTCAAAAACTTTTACTTTAGATGCAGAATAACAGGGCCCTTTAACTCGCTTGATGAAACCTATCTATGCACAAACTTGATGATCAGTTAAGATAGTTTGAGTAGAGCTTGTGTGATATTGTGTGCAGTTCAGAGATATACAATGATCAATATAGTACAGCACACAAGCGATTTATAGAGGTTCAAAGTCTCAAACTTCTACGTCCTCTCTTTCTTCCGCAGAAGGACAACTTCACTATATAACTTGATTTTCTTTACAAATTACATAATGAAGGACAGTTGGCTGAACCTAGTAACTGCTCGCTACCTCAGCTGGTCGACGGCTCACATTTAAAGTCCCTAACTGCTCGCTAGGAAGGTAGGTGCTATTGTCGTCTTTACAAGGTTTTAGATCTCTTTCGATCTTCAAGGGTATCAACTGATGTGCTCCTTTAATTGAGCTGAGTAGTTGATCGTTGAATAGCTGGAACTGAGAAGGCTGCCCTGGCTGGATCGTCAACAGCTGGCTAAATATCTTGGCTCTGTGAATTCTTCTTCTCAGTTGGACTCTCGCAGTTTTTATCAAATGCTGAACTTGAGCTTAAGTGGGAGGAAGAAAGAAAAGCTCTTGCTTGAATATTTCAAGAATGTATTGCGAAAGTTGTGGAGGTGAAGAGTATTTAAAACTCTGATTCATCCGTCTTTTATAGAGGAGTGATTTTATGACCGTTGAGTTCCATTGTCCATTGATCGGTGGCTCTGTTGGCTCATCAATGGAAGGTGGTCTTTAATGATCGCTTGGATCATTTGGTTGAAGTAGTCATTACTCTGCCAATCGATCTTCATTAAATTCGAGGATCTTTGAAGGAGCATTTATTCCAAGATACGCTGATTTAACTAATACACTCCAGGGGTCCTCTGGCTTCAGCTTTCTTGGCAGTTTAGAGTTTCAGTTGGCAGTTCTGGATTTCTCAGCTCAGTTAGATTATCGTCCCAGCTGGCAGTTCTGAGCTTGTCAGCTGAGTCTTACTGTTGCTCCAGTTGGCAGTTCTGGGCTTATCAGCTGAGTCTTACTGTTGCTCCAGTTGGCAGTTCTGAGCTTATCAGTTGAGTCTTACTGTTGCTCCAGTTGGTAGTTCTGAGCTTATCAGCTGAGTCTTACTGTTGCTCCAGTCGGCAGTTCTGAGCTTATCAGCTAAGTCTGGCTATTGCTCCAGTCGGCAGTTCTGAGCTTGTCATTCTCCAGTTCGACTGATCTCGAATTCTTGGCTAGCTTGTCAGCTTGACTGATTTCTCTTTGAGCTTTTTTTATCAGTTCTGACTAATCACAAGCTGACTGACTACAGTTATTACTTTCAGCTGATCTGTCTTGCTTACTATAGTCTGACCATCAGTTGGATGCTTCCAGTCTCTAGCTTAAACTGTCATTCTATCAGTTTCTTCAGTTTTTAGTCAATTTCTTTCTCCCTCAGCTCAGCTGACTTGGTTGTCAGCTTGTTTTGACTGGTATGACTCTTCAGCTGAGTTGAACTTAGACTGGATGACGTGTCTTCCAACTTGTAGGCCATTCTTTAGATCGGTTGACTTTGACTCTACTAGAGTTCTTCTTTGATGATGCCCTGGGCTGGTCAGCTTCGATCTACAGCTTGAACTCTAGTCAGTTTTTCATAATAATTTTGACATCTCATCAAAACTTGATCTAGGGGTTCCTTGATAGTTTTTCCTAACAATAACATCAACTTAACACTTGTTTGATTTTTCACATAATTTTCCACTTTCAGTCAATGGAAATGACTTGATTATCGGAGATTTCCACGTATACATCTCTGTAGGCACCAAATTATCTTAAAATACACGAAATTTTGATCGATTTTGATCAGATTAGAGTGTCCAAATTTGAAAATTATGTAAAAAACCAAACAAATGTTAAGTTCATGTTATTAAAACTACGTTTTTTAAAACGTGTAAAAAATCAAAAACACCTCAAAGTTTGTGTATTTTAAGACAATTAACCCTATTTATTTATTACTTTCACTTATTTGACTTCTCATTAGCTATCTATACGTATGTGATGTAACTGTATTACAATGTTGAGTAAGATCGTAATTTAATCATAATTGAGTACTACAGCGTCAATCTTATAAGTACGTACTGGATAAGCATCACATTCAAGGTTTGGTTTTGTATCTACTAAAGATAAATGATTAAATAAAGGCAAATAAAGATAAATGGAGAAATAAGAATCTAATATCATAGAGGAAGAAATAATCTAAAGTATCGATTTCATAGATTCATCCTAACAATTTCAATTTAATTAAATATTTTATTCACAATTTAATCTTATCAATTCATCACCTGATTAGTTAAAAGGGGAATATAACACTAAATATAATACATTTTAAAATGTGAATGTATGAGTCTTAAAAATTTAAAAATAAATATATTTTTAAACATTATTATTTTCAATAATTAGCATCAGAAAAAACACATAAAGTGTTTATAAAACTAAAGATATTATATATATATATATATAATTGTAAACACATAGAGGATAATATTTTAACTACATGAACTGATGAAAATTTATGCTTACAAGTAATTTTAAGATTGTATGATATATAAATACACACACACAGACAGCATGTAAATCAAGAATGCATATTCTTTTAGTGTCTCGTACACTATAATGACAATCGTGACAATCAATATATACTAATCAATGAATTAATGATGAGAACATTAATATATCTATGTGTTAGTATATTTATTTATATCAATTTTTTTAGATCATAAGAATACAAGTTTGTGTTATTTATGATACATGAATCATTTAAAATTGATTAATAATATGAATGAGATACGAATATATATGAGCCTTAAATATATATATATATGTATATATATAAGAATATATCTGTAATATCTATAAACTTTATTATTTTCATAAATGACAAAAAAAATGTATAAGACCATCTTACTGGTCAAAATTCGTAAGACGAGTCAAAGTTCAGATCCAATTTTATCCTCAATTTAAAAATTAATTTTAACCAATTAAAAAAAATAAGAATATTAATTCATGTATGGTACAAAATTGAAGAGATAAATCTTCACATGTGAGCGAGAAGCGTTCACGTTTGAGAGATAAAAAAAGGTGTCACAATTTTGTTTTTTAAATTTGAGAAAAGGGTGACAGAAATGCTAGAATATGTTAATAATTATCATGTATACTTTGAATTTGTGATAAAAAAAAATTGTGGTTTAAACTTGTAAATATTAATGTTTTGTCGCTCATTTTTGGATCTGAAATCTACTAAATTACAAATATGTTCAATAGGTTCGAAAATTCATTCAACTAATTTTTTTCTAATTAATCTGTTGATCATTTGTGTTCAAATATATATTTTCATGCATTCAAACATAGATTTGTATGAAAAATATATTAAAATGAATGGATGTTTGAGTAATTTAGTAATTAATTAATTTTTACTTAATGGTGTATAAAGTAAATTTAATGGAGTATTTTGAAACATGCCCTAACTATAAAGTATAAACAATATATTTTTACTCTTTTTTCTTCAGTTTTTACAAGAAAATTGCTCTGAGAAATTAAAACCAACATAATTACAAAAGAGATGTACCTTTTTGAAACCATAATGAATTTTATTTGATATAATGCATGCAAAGTTCTTTGATCAACATAGGTCTACCCAAAAATTCTCGGTAAAAATGCGTTGACAAGATGTTCTATTTTTATATAAAAATATATTAATTCAAGAAGTTCGAAGAGATGTTCATCATAAGTAAAAAAAGTTTGGTTATTGTATTCACGTATATGAGAATCTACATTTGCCCGATACATAGTTTTTTTAATTTAGATCATTTTTTTTAAATATTTATATTTTGTTATGCACACCTATTCTATTTCACATATGTGCTTATTTTATACTTCAGAAAATATACATAAAATATTCAATAGTAAATTTAACACAATCACAGATTACTTATTTTTTTATTTTAGATAAAAGCATTTATTTTAATGTTATTGACATATTCTTCTTCTAACTATTTATTAGATATTTATCAATATTTTCTATAAATTTACACTTTCAAAAGAATTTTTAATTTTACATATTATAATAATTTTTAATTAGTCAAATCATACAAATTACGTGCAACTCACGTGATCTTCACTAGTTAACTATAAGTGTCACATTTTCTTTATATATTAACCAAACAAATTTATTTATCACGAGCTATATTATTTAACATTCAATTTAGTAGTAAAGTGCTAAAAAATATGATTCAATATATATATATAATTTATAAATTAAAATTAAATCATAGTTCAATTAAAACATAATACAAAGATTATTCGTGAATATAAGACAATACATAAAAAGCTACAAATATAGCAATACTACTAGATCTTCACAAAATACAATGTTATAAGACAATTGATCAAAACCACCAATATAATTATAATAAGGTTCATACAAGGTCTCCAAGGGTCTTGCTGAGAAGTGCGGAGATCTGAGGGTGCTCGATACACCCATTGCTGAAAACTCTTTTACTAGCATGGCCATTAGAGCAGCTATGACCGGTCTTAGGCCAGCTATCGAGGGCATGAACATGGGATTTCTTCTCTTGGCCTTCAACCAAATATCTGACAACTGCGGCATGCTGCACTACACCTCAGGTGGGCAATTCAAGATTCCAACTGTCATCCGAGGACCAGGAGGAGTTGGGCGTCAGCTTGGGGCAGAGCATTCACAGAGGCTCGAGTCCTACTTCCAGTCCGTTCCGGGAATACAGATGGTTGCCTGTTCGACCCCGTACAATGCCAAGGGTCTGATGAAGGCCGCCATCCGTAGTGAAGTAGTTCTCTTTGAGCACGTGCTTCTATACAACATGAAGGAAAGAATTCCAGATGAAGAGTATGTATTGTCACTAGAAGCAGAGCTGGTGAGGCCCGGTGAGCATGTTACAATCCTGACATATTCGAGGATGAGATACCATGTCATGCAAGCTGCCAAGACTCTTGTGAACAAAGGCTACAATCCTGTCCCGGTGGGGATGGCCTAGTGGTGGAGTGGGGTTGTTTGGAGACCAAAGGTCACAAGTTCGAATCTCCTTAATACCACAGATCGGGTGTGTGAGTAAAAAAAAAAGGCTACGATCCTGAGGTGATTGATATTAGGTCCTTGAAACCCTTTGATCTCTTCACCATCGGAAACTCTGTGAAGAAAACCCACAAAGTAATCATTGTTGAGGAGTGCATGAGAACAGGTGGTATTGGGGCCAGCCTTACAGCTGCGATAAATGAGAATTTCCACGACTATTTGGATGCACCGATTGTGTGCCTCTCATCACAGGATGTACCTACTCCTTATGCTGGGACACTGGAGGAATGCATCATCGTCCAACCAGCACAGATCATAGCTGCTGTTGAGCAGCTCTGCCGGTAGCTTTTTAAGATGTACCGTTGAGTTCAAGTCAAGATCTCCTCAGCCTTTTCATTGCTACTGTTTCAATGGTGTTCTTTCTCTCCTTTTTTTTTTAATCAGAATCGAATTATCCTTTTTTTCCTTTTGAATCTTTCATGACCTAAGGTTTTTTTGCCAGTTTTTGTAACTAGTTTGATAGACCGGTTAATTCAAAGATTGCTTTTCACTTATTAATACATGCCATGTCCATGCACCAGAACATGTGAGTCTTATCAGACTCTAATAAAAAACGAAAGAAAAACGTCTTATTAATTTGCAATTTTAATTAATACATTCACTTTTTGTAGTTTCATATTACGGAATTTTAATGTATGTAAAGTTTTGTACTTAACCGTACTAATTAGGCTGATATATAAATTATTTTTTGGATGCGGACTATTGATTAAGCTTCAGTTTTATTTAATATTTAGTGTAATTTCTTTATATTGAAGTTTTGAAATTTAAACACTCACATTCCTCAAGTTGTAGACAAGAATTGTCCCACTTAACATTTTGCTTTACAATGTGTCCTCTCATTGACCCACTTATTTTACACTTTTAAGTGGAATTGACACTTGAATCTAAAAGCGCAGATTATGCAAATGTTAGTATTGATGTTCAACTTTTGAAACTTCAGGCCAAAAATGAAAAAAATGAATAAACGTCACTGATGTGTAATTAACTCTTATTTCGTGCACAGAATGCTGTCTGGGAATTAAAAAAGAAAAAAAGACAATCAGCTTATAGAATTTTCAAATGCGTGCATGGGATTCGTGTTTTAGAGCGGCAAAATGAACAGTTGCAGACGACCAGAATATAGATAAATTATAGAATTATATACCAAAACTATCACAAAATCAAGCATGTCTTGATCATAAGTTAAAAAGCGATTGACAACATCTACGACACGTCCAAGGAGTTAAAACAATGTCCAAATATCATCAATTGCCTGCATTTTTAGTAAAAAAGTAAATGGCAAACATCGATCAGTTATGACAATACCAAAATAGTAATACGTAGGGAGAAAGAGAGCAATCAAAGCAGGAAATACACTTACCATAAAAAAACTTTCATTTCTACTGAAATATTCTTTAGTCAGATTTTTCCTGGTGAACTTGCCTGTCAGCAATCTGTAATTAAACATGTGAAATTAACCATTTAATCTATTGAATACGTGTGATTAATTAGTTCATATAAATCTTCAAAGGCACTTACCTGCGACTTGGCAAAAGCATGATATTTCTTTACAGCCCCTTGAAAAGGAAATTAAAACAGTCAGGCATTTTCTTCCAGTCAAGAAGAATATATTGCAATGAAGCATCAAAGTTTCATTAGGCTAAACCATCCTTAGTGTGCTAACATGTGAACCCATCTCAACCACTTGATATAGGATTGAAAAGGAGGTGACAATTTCGTAAATATAGTCAATTGTTTTTAGAAAACGCATGCTAGAATATAATACATACAATGCTAAAATAAAATATAATATTTATAATGCTAAAAACATATGTGATGTTTAAACAAAATCATAAAAAATGCTGTAATATTATCGTAGTATGTTATTATTTTTGAAAAGGCAATGCTAAAATACAGAAAACCAAAAGGTATTCGTTGTTCCATAAAGAGGATTTTGTCATGTTTCATTCCACAACAATTGGTCCTTACCATGATTATCTGGGCCCAATTTCAATGCTATGTCAAACCATTCAAGCGCTTTGTCAAAGTCACCGGTGACTACGCTGCCGTCTGTTTGTAGATATGCCTGAATGAAGTAAATAATAACCAGCAATTACACAAGAACCTTAAACTACTGATTGCATTAATTGGAAAAATTGTTCAACAAGAATTGAACTAGACAAAACTCATGAATGCTTTAGACGGATGGATGGTCTAAAACATGCATTATAATTTATTTTACAAACACTAGCAAACAAAACTAGTGCTTGAAAGGAAAATTAACCTGGCCTTTGCAGCAGTAAGCCAAATCACAATCTTTGTCTGCAAGAATTGCCGCATCTGCATAGGACATTGCCATTGCAAAGTCACGGAACATCCACTGACAACTCTGAAACATGAAAAGCAAAACATGAATTGGCATCGATCAAACTTATAAATAAGAGAGAGAGAGAGACAGAGAGAGAGAGAGAGAGAGAGAGAGAGAGAGAGAGAGAGAGAGAGCAAACTTACAAATAGTTTGATGAAGATTTGGCACTTCAGTGTCCTCAACAGTTTATGTTGGTCTGTAACATAAAGAACAAAGATATGATGGTATGCTATAAGCATGTCTAAGTATTACACCCATATTCAGCTACTGTACATTCTTAGGGCTGCTTGCTTGTTTACTTTCATGGTAACAAACAATGGAGTGGATAGATAGTTTAGTGGATCAAATGGTGGATAAATCATATCTCACCTAAAGAGGCTTGTTTACTAGGTAATATAATGGAGTGATATATCTATGACACCCTAATACTATGCTTGCTTGCAAAATAAAAGCCCATGATTATGCAAGGGCTAAATATGTGTTAACCATTTATATGGTGAATTGGTGATATGTAATACCATATATAATTATTAAAAATTTCAGACTAAAGTAACCTTACAAATATTAATTAAAATCTTATTATAAAATATTCACACAATATATGGTAACTAATTAAAGAATATTTTAGGAATTGAAATTTTATGCAGAATTTTAACAAATCTAATCAAACAACATATTTATAATACACATATTTTAATACACCAACACAATCATAATATTAATATCTTGTATGGTAAAAAACAATATCCAACCTTATATCATAAGGTCATATTGTCTAGCAAACGAGCCCTAGATGGGATACATATCGTCCATATAAGCACTCTAATCTCATTTATCACAGGCCTTAAGTTATCCAACATTTTTATATCAAGCAAAATAAATATAGAATATAATTGGATAGCTTATCAATCCACCTTATCCATCAAAATAGACAAGGACTTAAAAGAACAGTTATATGGCAACCTTCATTCATGCCCTGCCTATATATATCCGAGCAGTAATCATGATATCTCAGGGCTGTAGTGTACTCATTTGAAGCCATCTCATACTCAGAATTCTGCATATTGAAAAAAGTTAACATAAGAAATGCAAAAAAAGAAAGAAAAGCGAATATTCTTGAAGAAGCTTATAAGTTTTATATTATTTTACCTTCATGTAGCTATCCCCAATGAATTTGATATCTTCGACTGCACAAATCATCTGTGTGAGGTTCATCGGCGAATTAGGGAAGGGATCATGAGTCATGGCAGGTGGTCCATCAATTAGTTCTCCACAGTTGACGATGACAACATCAGTAGTTGGGCAGTAGTCATCCCCTACTTGGACAGACTCTATTGCACAAAGCACCCCAAATCCTCTGATCACCTTACCAAAGACGACATGCTTATTATCCAAGATGGGGGCCTTGGCTGTAGTGATGAAGAACTGAGCGGCGTTGGACAATGATAGCATCCCAGGCTCAGTGTGCTTATAGTCGAAATTCTCACATTTAAAGCGGGGGGTGGACAGTCTATAAAGTGATGATGTCTGCTTTGAATTCTCAGGGAATTCGGCACCCCCCCTTTCACGGAATATGCCACCACCTTGCACAAGAAACCCTTTCACAATGCGGCGGAAACGTGAACCCTGTGTAGTTTTTATTAGAAAGAGCATAGACAATAGGGAGAAGGTGCAAAGGTGCATAGACACCCTTAAAGTTTACACCCAGGGCAAATTCCCCACTAAACTTTATTTTGGAGAAATTAAGTCCAAATTGAAAATCTGAATTTTTATATTTTTTTTATAATTTCAACATTCTACTGTGTGTGGAAATACAGATTATACGATAAATAATCGCAGGAGAATCCCATAACCACAAAAATAACCTAATGACTGATATTTCTCAACGATTTTACTAACAATAGTGCAGCGAAGAGGATTTAGATTTGCTAACTTATTCAAAATAATTAGAAAACCTTGTAGCCGTGAGGAAGAAGGGGATCGCGCGATCCGGTGCAGAGAGCCATGAAATTCTCGGAGGTTTCCGGCACGCTCCCGAACAACTCCACCACGATTCTCCCCACGAGTTCTCCGCCAATGCTGATATCCAAAAAGCAAAAGTTCACCATCTCTGTTTTCTTTTTTTTTGGGGTTCTCAAGAGAGTTCTAGCCTTCTAGGTCTAGGTTTTAGCGGGAGGGAGAAAAGTATGGACTTGGATTATAAAACCGTGTCGGCTTTTAAAGGTTTCACACAACATTAAACCTAAATTAATATAAAATTTAATTATAAATAATCTTAATTGATATAATTAACTAAAATAATAAAAATTAATTATATATCATAATCTATATCTATATCTATATAACATCCGAAAATAGAAGACTTCTCTTTTCATGTCCATTTTAACCTTCCAAGAAAAGAAATATAATATTACATATTACTTGATATTTATTTTCGTATAAGATGGTAGATCTAAATATATTGCAAATTCATTGTTATATATTTCCATAAATAATTGTTACATGGAAAATAATTGCATGTATAATATAGAGTTAATTAAATCGGACTTCTAAATAGAATATGAATTTAATTATAAATTAAACATTGATTTGTAAATCAATACTCGATCACACAAAGAGTATTTAATTATTTCTATAATTATATAGACAAATTATAAGGTAAACCATCTTTCAATTATGTAAATTAATATTTGGATATTGCGCCTTAGCAGCTGTAAAAGAACAATATTGTATGAGATGGAAGTTGGAAGCAATCGATTGTGAGAGCTACTTTTACTTGCTTTGCCATCACCTCCGCAGCAATATACTCACGTACGGTCGCCGACGCAACCAAAGAAAAGAAGTATTTCAATATTTCCCAATTGCACTTGACAATCAAAATGTCATCGGATTTGCCAGTAATTTCTTTTTCTTTTATTTATCATCGCAAATTTAATTTTATTTCTGTATCCATAATTAATAAATTTATTGATGATGAGTGCAGAGGACAATGATCTCTGGTACTGCGCATGAATGATATTTTTCAGCTTTAGGAAACATTGCTTCAATGTTAGAATTAGGCAATTGGAATTGGAGTGTAGAAGAGTGAAATATGAAGCTAGATTTATCATTTAATTTCTTCAAGTACTGGAGTTAGTTTGAATTTGATCTGCACTATTTATGTTACTTATTTATTAACTATTGTGGGATTTAATTATTTGGTTCAACTTCTAACTATATGTCGATGATTTCAATTGCATGGGATTCAAGTTTCATCCCAAAACAATTCAACCAAGAGGGCACACGACAAACCCAAATCTGCTCAGACACGGATTCACCCTTCTACAAGGTTCCTTTTTAAAAAAATGTAGAAGATCGAGGAAATACAGAATGGAGAAATCAAGAGGTTATGTCATGTCATTTCGTTTCTTCAATTGTTAGAGTTGTTTTTGGTTTGTTTAAGTGTATCATATATTAATCAACTTTTTTTGGATTCAAATACATGCAATTTTTTTTGGATTCTATATATATATATATAAGTGTCGAAATTGTGAAAGAAGTTTTTCGAACATGTGGAATTGAGATTTCATCCAAATCTAATCAAAATAATAGTGACCCAGTAAAAAAATGAAGGGGAATTTGACAAACTTATTTTAATATTAATAAGATAATATTTTTTCTGTTATGAAAGTTTTTCCTATTACCGCTGGCATATTAGCTCATAAGTCTACTCCTATTTAAAATAGGAGAATTTACTCCAGTCATATTGACCAAAATTCGATAATATTAGTTTTACTTTGGTTGGTTAGAACTATTCTATTTTATTAAAAAATTCGGAGACTAAATATATATATTATTCATTTTTTCAGATTTTGTAACAACAACCTATTAGATTTTTTAACTAAATCATTTTTTATCTTAATTATATATTTATCACTTTTTAATTTAAAATGCTAAAATTATAACTCTATTTTTTAAAATTAAAAATGAAAATAAAATTCAAAATCAATTTCGAAAATGGATATTATATTATATGTATAATATTATATTATTTTTAGTATAAACATGATCAATATATTATTTAATAAAATATGCATTTTCAATTTTTTATGAGATTATGTTTTTTTTTCATTAATGAAAAGCTTTATCCAGATTTTAAAATATTTATATGTCAACATATTACTTTATCCGCCTTCATTTGGAAATTTTATTTAGTTGGCAAAGCCTCAACTACTAGAATAATCTATATATTATAAATTCCAACAATCGTTGTAAATTGTCTGCATAAATGTAATTATAATGTTGGTTTCGATGCCGGTAGATTCAGAGCAATTAACCTTTTGAATAAGATATAAATAGTTAGATCATATATACTAAACTTAACATACATGCACTAGAATATTCATTAGAATAATTTAGAAGAAGTATAAAATATTTATTAAAATTCTCTCCCTTTTTTTATGGTCAATGACATGAAGCCCTCTCAACATTATATGACTTTGAATTTATTAAAATTCTCCCCCTTATTTGCTATTGTATTTATTTGTAAATTTTTTGTATTATTGTTTCATTATGTTAGTGGTGTTTGGTTCATAAATTTATTTATTAATTTTTTTAATTTTATTTTATGAGCAGAGAGATTGGATATGTGCTACAATTGATATTTGTGAGTTGTGACTACCGCCTTTTGTTATTTCTTAGTGTTATATGATTAAAATGATTTTTGTAAGCATTTGTGTGTTTACTTGAATGATATTTAATGGTTAATGCATGCATATGTTGGTGGTTGATCATAGTTTCACATTTTCTTGTGCAATCTCATGTTTTGCTCTTTTTGTAGATGTTTGAGAAATAAAAGGGATATTTTTGGAATCCAATTCAGTTAAGAAATAAGCTAGATAGATAGAAAATTGAGTAAGGGTCATTCTCCAACTTGAATCGGGTCAATCGGACAAGAAATGAATGAGAACGGAGCAAAGCAGTAGAGTGCACCGAAAAACCCGACCCAAGGACCGATCAGTGGATTGCCCAGAAGCAATGCCAAAACCGCCGACCAACCCAAAGAGGAACCCACCGATCAATGAATGTGAACAGAGGAATTTGACGACCAAAATCACTGGTGGTTTCATGTTTTTCAAGGCATAATCTGCCGAGGGCAACCGATTGCCGAGTTGCCTGAGAGTTTCAGTTTATTTTTTTTTTGTATTTTTGGCCCGTAAACTTACTTTTTTGGGTCGGGTTTTAGTACTTAGTATAAATAGGGTTACTTAGGTCGAATTATGGACGGATTATTCATTATTTTTGGAGTTTTACATTAGTTTCTAGCACGTGACATATTTTTCCTATGCAACTGTGAAGATTCGGGTTTTATTCAACACAATTTCATTACGGTTCTTTTAATCTTTTGCAATTTGCATTGTCATTTTATTTTATTATTATTTCTTTTCTCTTAAATTTAATCATGAGTGAGTAGTCATTGAATGAATTCTAGGGTTTGTAGCATGATTGAAGTTATTTGTTAATTTAATTCTTATTCAATTTCTCTTCCGATTATCATGTTTAAACGTTCAAGTGTTGATTTCTCATGCATGATTAGTGGTCATAGTCATTGTATGCTAGCTAATTAATTTGAGTCATGGCGGAGATAATTAATCAGTGGGATTTAATTGAATGATTCGATACATTTACTATGTGATTTGTAGGAAGCTTTTGTTGGGAAAAACTATTAAGGTAGCCCAACTGATGGTTTTGATGAAATGTCAAAATATATGCAAAAGTTCTATGAAAAACTGCAGGTTATTCAAGCTGGAAGTCAAACTGATGACCAAGTAAAACTTCAAAATTCAGCTCAGCTAAAGCGAAAGTCAATCGCCTTGAAGCATGGTCAACCAGCTGAAAAGGATGCTTCGAGTAGGTTAAAGCTTAGTCTACAAAGCTTAACTGTAAAGATTTACCTCCAGAGTAAAGCTAAGGGGGAAGAGAATACAAAAGACTTGAAAGCATCCACAGATGAGTAATCATCAGTCTAGCTGAAAGCCAAGAAAAGCTGATGAGAAAAAGAGCCAGCTTGAAGGCTCAAAACCAAACTGAACTGATAAAAGATCAGTTAGATGGGAGAAAAAGCTCAGAGGAAAAGGCCAATTGGAATCCAGAGCTGAAAGCTCTGAAGCTAAGCTCGAATTATAGATTATCCGATTAGATTATGTGGGGCGTAATTCGATAAAACCCCAACACTTCACTCAGCTGCCTTTTCACCAGAAACCCCTGTAAGGACATGCAAACATGATCAGTAGCTCCAGTATCCACTACCCAAGACTGCGTAAAACAAGTAGCTAAACATGTTTCAACAACTAAAGAGTGAGACGTACCCTTTCTCTTCTTCTTGTTAGGACACGTAGATTTCCAATGTCCCTGCTGACCGCACTTGAAACACTTTGACTTCGATTTGAAGTCTTCCGAATGAACCTTGGCTTTGCCCTTCTTATCCTTAGGGTCTTTAGGCGCCTCCTTTGCAGCTTTTTTTGGTGTGTATCTCTTCTTCTTAACACCCGAAGAAGACGCCCTAGCTAGGTGCGTCTCCGAGCTTCCCTTTTAGAGATGCTCGGCTACCTGAAGATCCATGAGTAGTTCTGATAAAGTAACATCCTTCTTTATCATATTAAAGTTCAGCCTGAACTGCTCAAACCTCGGTGACAGACTGTGAAGCACAATGTCAATTTGGGACTCAGAGTCCAACTCGCCACCTAGGGTCTCGATCTCCGATAGGAAGCCCATCATCTGGAGAACGTGATCCCGTACCGGTGTAAAATCTGACATCTTAGTGCTCATCAGATTTCTCATAACCAAATATCGATCCGAGCGATTCTGGTACCCGAAGAGCTCCTTAAGGTTAAGCATTATGTCATAAGCGGTTTTCATAGACTGATATTGATGTTGCAACACACTTGACATAGAGGCAAGCATGTAGCAACGTGCCATCTTATCAGCTTTAACCCACTTACCATAAGCTGTCTTTTGCTCTTCACTAGAATTCTTATCCGGCTTTTGTAGACATTCTTCATCAAGTACAAACTTAAAGTTTTCAGCAGTAAGGACAATGTTCAGATTTCTTATCCAATCTTTATAGTTTTCACCAACTAGTTTGTTTTCTTTAAGAATTAAGGACAGGTTGGAGAGTGTCATGACGATATAGAAGTAACTGGAAATAAACATGTTGTACAGTTACAAACTTTAGGATAAAATCACATATAATTCGAAAATCTCAGAAAGAAATTATATACATATCCACCGATATTTTAAAAATATTTCTTATAAACCACGTAGGGTGGACATTTATAAAATTCATTTTTAAACAGGTTAACCTAACCTTTAATCTACCTCCAGTCAAGTTTCCTTATGACAAGTAAATTAATAGTCGGATATAGACCCGACCATGTAATCATCTAATTAATAAGCCATGTAGGGTGGACATTTATTAATAAATTACATCTAAATGTGCTTACCATTATCTTCACCCCAAGAGCATTATTTCAAACCCACCTCCCTAGTAGTAGGGCCGATTTGTTCTTAATAATGTTTTACAGTTATCCGTTAAGAAGTTTAATTTCTAGAGAACCTAGTGATATGACCCCTCCGTAGGGAGGTTGCCCATCACTTCTCAATTAAACTAGATTAATGGAGACCGTTTTGAGATTTCCACATACTTTGGTATGTATCTCTCCCACTTAATTATTTAAACTTGAGGTTTCATCTTATCTCAATTAAACATGCAATTAATCACATAAAATGATAAACAACCATTGCACGCAAAATAACATAATAAGCATAATAAGTGGGACCAACTATCATGGCTTATATATCATGTTGTTAATGAGATAATCTTAGAAAATAAGCTCTTGGAAACACGGACGCCCCATGGCCGCCGCCTCTCTTGCGCCTCGCCGAAACCCTAGCTCCTTTAGGGTTTCGGGACGTGTTCGGGATGTCCTTCCTTTTCAAAGCTACTCCATTTTCCATCTTTGAGTTGATCTCCTTCTCTTATTCTATATTAAAAATCTATTCCAAAAGGAAATTCTAATATATCTAGAATAATAAAGGAAAATAAAATTACAACTCAAAACTAGGTGATTTTCTAAAATCACCTCTAATTCTAACAATTTATTTTCCTATTACATTGAACCAATATAATAAATAAATTGCCTAGATCTAATCCATGGATTTTCTTATGGATTAAAAAAAACCTCATGGTCAAACCGGCATACGGCCAACCATACATTCAACATTAAAATAAACATCACATTAACATAAAATTAAAAGGCCATGATAGTTGGTGTCACCTGCAAAATAAACCATCTACAGATACAACTATCATAATTAAATGTGGACCATAAAATATCACATGATATCTATACATGCATAATTTTCGAAAAATGCCCCTTTAATTAAATTAATGATAATAAAAAATTACTACTTGATTTATTTGAAAATTAAAAATTATCCACCAAACTAAATCAATTATTTCGACTATATCCTTAAGATTTCTTATTTGGAAATTAGCCAAAATTATCTACCAAATAATATCTTAATATCGAAATTATATCTCTTAAGATTAACTTTGAAAATTAATTAAAATCATCTACCAAAGTATATCTTAATTAATTCAAAAATTACCATAAGATAATATTTGGAAATTGATCACAATTATCCACCAAATAATACCTTAAATTTTCGAATAACTCTAATAAAATCTAGAAATTTTCGACCTAAGTCAAAAATTAATACTCCAAATTTTAAACCCCAAATTTTCGCCCCCCCCCCCCCCCCCAAATAAATAATTAATTTGGAATTTTGATACAAGTCAAAATACTATCCAAATTATATTATTAAGTACCAAAATTACTAGAATTAAAAATAAGGTAGTTTTGATCCTCTTCAAACACTTACCAAATTTAAAATTCTATTTTGGAATCAACTTTGATTAAAATTAGGTAACTTTTGGTAGAGACCAAAAATTACCATAAACCAATTTTAATCTTAGTATTTTCGATCCCTCCCTTAGTATAGGATATGGAAATTTTGATAACATCAAAAATCTATTCCATATCCAATACTAATAGGACCGAAAAAATTAAATCAAATTAAGGGATAATAACACAAAATTTTCAAAAAATTGGAGAACCAAATTTTCAAATATACACATGAAATAAATCTGGAAATTAATGAAGAACATCATAATATTATTCCAATTTTATATTTCATGTAGGGCGAAAATATCATGCAATTTAGAATAAGAATTTTCGAAAAATTCAACCAATTCAAATTGCAACATGCTCGAAAATTAACATCATTAAATCTGAAAATTTAAGCACATAAATTTACTATCAAATATAATGAAATTTTCGAACAACTACACAGAATTAATCCTAGATTAATACCGATACCTGCTTTGATACCAGTTGTTGGAGTTTTATCGAATTACGCCCCACATGATCTAATCAGATAATCTATAATTCTATTAGGCATGCAAATCATGATTTTATGCGTGATGATATTAATAACACATGTTGAACATATCATGCAAGAACATCGAATTAATGCAGCGGAAGAAATTAATTCAAATAACCACTTACACGACAGAGTAGGGTTGCTCACGAGATTATATGTCTAATCTCGTTGCTGCAGTAGACACGGTCGAACAAGGCCTTTTCTCCCACTGTAGTCGACGGCTCCAAGGTAGCAGAGAACTCCTTGATCTTCTACTATATTCCCGATACCCGTTCAGATATATAGTGGGCTACAATCTACTAAACTGTGTATGAATAACCTAAGGGAATCAAGATAGCAACTGAGAGGGGCTGTTTTCGTGTCCCATTAGTGGGCCTCTCCTCTTGTTCCATTCCCTTTAGTGCATCAAGGTATTATTTGGGCTATAGTAGGGATCTAGAAGAATATTAAATTGGCCCACTAATTTATTTAATATTCAATATCCAATAACTAGGATATAATTAAATAAATTAAGTGTTATTTTTATTCCACTAAAGAAATAACACTGATCTACCAATTTAATACATTTTTACTCAATGCATTCTTTTTTAGTCCAGCCATTCCCCATGTTTAAGATATAATGTCCATTAATTAATTATGTAAGCTCTCTTATAGCTATAATTAATTAATCCTTCCATTCCTAGAGTAGTACCACACAAGCTTTACCATGTACGAAATAAATTTCACCTGTAGGGTTTCACATGTACTTGTGTTTACTCAGGGGGACATCATCAACCTGTCGCACCAGGACATGGTGACCATACACAGTGCATGACCCATCATGTATGTATATGTTACTGCCCAAGATATTAAGATTATTGACTCTATCAAGAATCTCACTCATTGATAAATCAAAGCCGTAGACATAACACACATATGACCGCCACTGTGTAAAGGCTTAAGAATCCGAACTCTGTGGATCTTTATTCTCTCCTTTTAGGGTCAGATTAGAGAATAGTATCCTATCGTGATCCTCATCAATACACATGTCAGTGTATCAGAATAATCAGTTAGTCAAGATAAACTAACTATCAGATTATTCTACGGCGTACAATGATTGGTTCAGAATCATCTAAACCGCGAGCCTTTTAATACTTTGTAAAGAACCCGATGATATGATCTTTACCATGTGTTTACCCACATCATATCATCTACAATGCAAGTATAAGGAAACATGCGTGTATAAATATAACAATAAATAATATGCACAAACAGTGCTGGGGTTTTATCGAATTACGCCCCACAGGATCTAATCGGATAATATATAATTCTAAAGACATGCATATCATGATTTTATATGTGATGATATTAAAAGAACACGTTGAACATACCGTGTAAGAACATCCAACTTAACGCAACGGAAAAATTAAATTCGAAGAACCAACTTACATAGTGCGTAGGGTTGCACACGAGATTACAGGTCTAATCTCGTTGTTGTAGAAAAATAGTCGAACTTGGCCTTCTTTCCACTGTGTTTGACCACCACCAAGGCTGCAGAGATACTCTTTGATCTTCTACTGTATTCCCAATACATGTTTAGATGTAGAGTGAGTTACAAGCTACTAAACTGTGTGGATAACCTAAGAGAATTAAGAGAGCAAAAGAGGGGATGTATTATTCATCAAAAATCTCGCCTCCCCTTCTCTAATAAATAGGGAGGGGGAAGATTTTTAGGGCCCCCAAAACTAATGGGTTTGGGCCTCTCCTCTTATTCCATTTCCTCAGTCCATTAATGTATTATTTGAGCTATAGTAGGGATCTAGACGAATATTAAATTGGCACACTAATTTATTTAATATCTAATATCTAATACTATGATATAATTAAATAAATTAAGTGTTATTTTTATTCCACTAAAGAAATAATACTGACCTATCAATTTAATACATTTTACTCAATGTATTCTTCTTTAGTCCAGTTATCCCCCATGTTTAAGATATAATGTCCACTACTTAATTATGTAAGCTCTGACAGCTATAATTAATTAATTCTTTCATTCCTAGAGCAGTACCACACAAGCTTTACCATGTAAGGAATAAATTCCACATGCAGGGTTTCACATGTACTTGTGTTTACTCAAGGGGAAATCATCAACCTGGCGCACCAGGACATGGTGACCTTACACAGTGCACGACTCATCATGTATGTAAATGTTACTGCCCAAGATATCGAGATTATTGACTCTATCAAGAATCTCACCCATTGATAAATCAAAGCAATAGACACAACACACATATGTCTGCAACTGTGCAAGGCTTAAGAACCCGAACTCTGTAGATCTTTATTCTCTCCTTTTAGGGTCAGATCAGAGAATAGTATCCTGTTGCATTCCTCCTCAATACACATGTCATTGTATCAGAATAATTAGTTAGTCAAGATAAACTAACTATCAGATTATTCTACGATGTACAATGATTGGTTTAGGATCATGTAAACCACGAGTCTTTTAATACTTTACAAGGAACCCGGTGATATGATCTCTACTGTGTGTTTACCCATACTATATCATCTACAATGCAAGTATAAGGAAACATACATATATAAATATAACAATAAATAATATGAATAAACAGTGACTGCAATAATAATCAATCTATATCGTCAAAACCATTATTAACAGTATACAAAGGCAAGCTTTCAGTATACAATCCTAACAAACAGTGACTGCAATAATAATCAATCTATATCGTCAAAACCATTGTTAACAGTATACAAAGGCAAGCTTTCAGTATACAATCCTAACACAAACATGGGAGAGAAGAAGCTAAGCTACCTAAAAGCTTGAAAGTAGAATTAGGGGGTTGTACCCTGACATACCTTTTCAATGTAAATGAAATTTCGGGATGAAATTTTATTTAAGGAGGGTAGAATGTAACATCCTGAAATATTTTAGAAGATTTTATTCACCTATGTTACCCTCGAGTAAGTTAGAAAAGAAGTTAGGTCCTTATAGGACTCAAATGAAGGAAATCGCAGACAAGGAAATCTGTTAAATTTTATTTTGGTCAAAAATTACTTTAAAAATATGTTTTGATTTATTGGGTTGATAGAAAAGGTTTTAAGGATTGTGCCGAACTTTGAATTTTCCAATTTCGAGTTCAAATGAACTCTTGACACAACTTTAAGCTGAAAAATAATAGATCTGAATAACACAAGGCACATTCGTCATTATTCAATTTCCTTTTCAAACATTATTCTAATCCATAATTATCCTATTATTTAACACAAGGCACATTCGTCATTATTCAATTTCCTTTTCAAACATTATTCTTATCCATAATTATCCAATTATTTATCCATCATTATCCTCTTTTCTTTATTCGTTATTATCCTATTTATTTTTCCTCTATAAATAGGAGCTTAAGGTTCATTTTTCATTCATTTTCAAAATTGAAACGCCAAGCAGTTTCTGGAGAAGGTACGTCCCTAGCCTTTTATTTCAATTCTGAAATAGTCATTTTCTAGATATCAATGCGTAGAACACAAATATGTGATTGAAAAGATAATTCAACAGTGATCCGAAAAATCATCGTGACTGCCGCCTAAGAACATCATCACACAACCACCCCACCACCACTAATTACCACCACCTCACACCAACCATACATGGCCAAACCAACACACACATCACCAAACAATTCTCAACCGCCCAACATCATTATCCAATTCATTTTACAACCATCTGATATTGGCAACTCTTTCGGATCACCGGATCAAAAGGTGTCTTTAGGATTTTATGAAATAAACTATGATATTGGTGGGCTATCACCTATTAGCTATATGCTCGATCCCATATTAATATACCTCAGACTGGTTATGTTTTATGTTATAGTTGTATTGAATTCTTTATTATTGAATCCCTCAAAGTTCATCTCATTATTAGTGAAATTACTTTTCATAAATTTAGAGGAATATGTTTACACTATTGAAATATGTAAACTTGAAAGATTGTTGTTTTGAGGGGGAGCGATAACTAATCTTGAAAATTAGGTCGTTAAGGTCACACATTGTAGGAATATATTATGACTTGAAAGCTAAATGGTTTTCTTAGTTTTTTCCCTTGACTAAATTTTTTCCCCAAGAGGTTTTCTTAGTTAAGATTTTTAATGAGGCATTATGTCTTGAAGGCTAATGGTTGTACTCTTTTTCCATCGCTAAGTTTTTTCCAAGAGGTTTTCTTGGTTAAGGGCTTTAATGAGGCAGTCAGTGCAACACATGAGAAAACGTATGTGATGTACTCTGTTTATTGACTGATTTTTCTAAATGGGATTTTCAACTAGGTTTTTAATGATGCATGGACATCACATAGTAATGTCCAAGGGAGAATGTTATAAAATTAATATAATATATGGACATTATTAATTAGATGATTCTTCACATGTTAATCATCTAGTAATTATATAATATAATCATTGAATAATATGATGATGAATGAATGAGAATTGATTTCTTACCCTTAATATTTTTGCCTCTTGTTTTTCCTATCTTTATTTTACGATTACAAAGTATCGATCAAAGTGTGGTGGAATATATATTTTACAACATTAATATTTTAGTATGCGTATAAATAGTAAGGGCAATTACATACACCACTTTTGTTTTACTCTGCACAACTCAACAATTTTATAAAATATAAATATTAATAAAATGAATATTTTTACAAGTAATTCTATTCTCAGCCTCCATTTTTCTCTTTGTAGCCCCCATTAAATTTTTAAATATAAATATTAACATGATAGACTTTCTTACCCATGTAGCCACATCAATTTAACCCTATAGAATTATAAAATGCCATATCTAACCTAAATCTTTGTTACGTGATTTTGAAATAAACCATAAATTAGGATCTAATTGATCTAACCTAAAATAGATTTATTTCTTTCCTTGTACGTTTACAAAATCTCTCAATAAAAGAATGGTGTAATCCTATGTTTTTTATATACAAGAAATAAAAAATCAGTTTATCCTTCTATCTCATTCTCTCTAATGGCCTCTATACCATTCAACATGGTATCAGAGAAGGTTGATAACCGAGAGACTCAGAAACAATTTCATCATCGTCTGTGAATATCATTCCCGAACATTTGGCTAAACCAGTTGGAATCTGCAGTAAGAAACAACCATAATCATGCCAGAAACTAGCGAAACCACAAATGAAAACACCAGCAGCATACCGGATGAATTAACCATTTAGTTAGCCACTTTACTCAGAAATAGCATTGGCTTGCAAATACCACAAAACACAAGCACATAATCTTTATCAATAGGATTCAAACTGAACAGAGATAACTATCCGTTATGGGCAATACTCATGAAGAAAGCAATCGGAGGCAGAGGGAAATCATCATATATCACCGGTGATCCATCACCACCAGCCACCACAGATCCAACATATAAAAAATGAGAACAAGAGGATCAGTGTGTGTCCACATGGCTGGTTCAAAATGTTGATACACACCTCATCAATAGTGTATCAAAATATCCCACGACTAAGGCCGTCTGGGATGGATTAGTCATTACCTATGGAAGCGGCACAGACTCCCTCCAAGTGTTCGATTTACATAAAAAAAACAAACACTTTAAAGCAAGGGGAGCACACTGTAGAAGAAATATGGGCAAAATTCCAAGAAATTTGGATGTCAATAGACCGCAGAAAGCCAAACCCCATGGAATGTTTGAAGGATATCGAAACATTCAATCGAATCAAACAAAATCAGAGGTTATTCCAGTTCCTCACTGCATTAAACGACATACACGAACCTGTGAAGAAAGATATCCTCAAGAAAGAGCCCCTACCCTCAGTCAATTTTGCCTACGCAATGGTGAGGTGCGAGACTGCCAGGGACCGTATTCTCTAGTCGATAGTCATCGATCATGGTGGAACATCATCAGGCATCGAGATTGGACTCACGGCTAGGGATAGAAATTGCCCCTCGCAAAAGGGCAATTGGCCTCAATGAACAGAGAAAGACAAGAGCAAATTGGTGTGCTCACACTGTGGAATGAAGAAACACACGAAAGAATCATGTTTTCAATTGGTCGGATATCCGGAATAGTGGGATGAAATGAAGAAGACGAAGCCTCTGACTAAAAACAGAAGTGATGTTGCGGCCGTGGCTAATACCACTGACCGAGCTACCAGGGCCGGAGCGGGCAACACCAGCGGCGGACCAGCAGAGGCAAACTCAGCGGCAGAGGCTAGGGTTTATTCACCCGAAGAAGAAGGTGATGGGAAATATAATGAACCTGTGCCTAAAACTTATTTAGGCTCATTTAATAAAATAAATTACAAATCAGCCCCTGCACAAAATAATAATCGATTTTCAGGTCCTTGGAGATATTTCTACTATGTGTACAGTACCTCTTGTTGGCACAGGAAAAAATGATCAGTGGATTTTTTTACTGTGGTGCAACTGATACCATGACTTTTGACAAATATGATATTGTGCAGTCTACACCTTCCCGGAGAACTCATGTTCATACAACTAATGGAGAATTATCCCCAGTGAAGGGAGCCGGAACCATTAATCTATCCCCTACTTTGAGACTATCAAATTGCTTATTTGTTCCATCTTTGTCTCATAAGCTCCTTTCTATCAGTCATGTCATGAAGAAGCTAAACTGTACCCTCCTAATGCAACCATATTTTTATCTATATATTGCAGGATATCAGGACATGAGAGATTATTGGGCATGACACTGAGCAAAATGGATTGTACTATGTGGACGAAATAGCTCAAAAAGGTGTTGCGATACTGACTCACGGACCTGGAGACCGGACTGTTTGGCTTTGGCATCGTCGGTTAGGGCACCCCTCCACGGGTTATTTAAAATTACTTTTTCCTAAGTTAATGACTTCCCAAGATATGTATTATGATACCTGTCTTTTGGCCAAAAGTAGTAGACATTCATATAAGCGTAACAATACTCGAGTTGACAATATTTTTTCGTTAGTACATTCTGATGTGTGGGGTCATGCACCTGTTATTGGGAGTTCTAGATTTCAATATTTCTTACTTTTTATTGATGATTTCTCTCGCATGATGTGGATATATTTTCTGAAAAATAAATCCGAGGGTTTTGAGAAATTTACTCACTTTCATGCCTTAGTCCAAACTCAGTTCCAGAAAAATATCCAGGTCTTAATGTCTGATAATGGGGGAAAATATGTCAATAATCGTATAAAACAGTTTTGTGCTACCACAGGGGTGATTCATCAAACTACTTGTCCTCACACCCCTGAACAGAATGGTGTTGCTGAACGAAAAAATAAAATTCTCTTAGAAATGCCCCGAGCAATGCTGATCGAATCCCGTGCTCCAACACTATTTTGGGAGAAAGTCCTGGCTACCTCTGTTTACCTTTTAAATCGTCTCCCCACTAAAGCCCTGAACTTACAAACTCCTTTGCAGTTTTTTTCTACCCAAGCTCAATTTCCTGTTGCTCTTACCCTTCAACCAAGAATCTTTGGTTGTTCCGTCTATGTTCACATACTTAAGCATAACCGACATAAGCTTTCTCCGTGTGCAGTTAAATGTGTTTTTGTCGGCTATGGTATACACCAAAAAGGGTATCGATGCTATGATTCCAAAACTCATCACATGTTCACCACTCTGAACTATGATTTCCTAGAAAATGAGTATTTTTACCACAACCACCTTAGTAGTTAAGGGGAGAATCAGGAAACGGGTGACTCCTTAAGCTGGTTGTCCACGCCAACGTCAAGTTCTGTCCTTAAAATAGGTCCAACAGACGAAGTTAACAACACCGCTGAGCAGATTTCTGAACCTATGCAGCCACATAACTTGATGCCACTACCAAGACATCCTTTCCTAACCTAATATCTGAGGTACAAATTTCTGATACTATTGAGACTATCCCTATTTTTGAAACTAACAATAATGGCATGCTGGATAGTCAAGAAATTGATGATGAGAATGAAGATCTTCGTACAGTTGAAGACACAGAGAATACAAAGACAGAGCGATATGTGCTGCCACCTAAAAGCACAAGGGGGATCCCACCCAAGAGATATTCTCCTGAACATACTGGATGAAGGACGAGATATTCTATTGGGAATTGTGCTAAAGGCAATCTCACTGAAATGACACAAGCTTTTGAAATAGCACTTCTAGAAGAAGAAGAGATTCATCGGTCTGTTGAGGAAGCCATGAAACATATTTAGTGGATAGAGGTAATAAAGAAAGAGATGGATGCATTAGCCAGAAATAACACATGGGACAAGTGTAGACTACTAGAAAATAAGAAACCTGTCTGTAGATGGGTCTTTACCATCAAACGGCGTCCTGATGGTAAAATTGAGAGGTACATGGCACGACTGGTGGCAAAAGGCTACATACAAGTATATGGAGTTGATTACTCAGAAACTTTTTCTCCAGTTGCTAAGATGAATAATGTGAGAGTTCTATTGGTAATTGCGCCAAACCGTGATTGGTCACTTCATCAGTTTGATGTGACTAATGCCTTCTTACATAGAGAGTTGAAAAAAGAAGTTTATATGGAAGCACCTCCTGGTTTTTCAGGAGAGTTTGGAAGAGGTGAGGGACGCAGACTGAAGAAGACTCTGTATGGCCTGAAACAATCACCAAGGGCTTGGTTTGGAAGATTCACAGAGGCTATGGTTAGATACGGGTACAAATAGAGTAATTCAGATCATACTTTGTTCCTGAAAAGAAAAGACAACCGAGTAACATGTCTGATCATCTATGTGGATGATATGATTATTACTGAGGATAATAATGAAGAGATTAACAGTCTGAAGATCAATCTGTTCTAAGACTTTGAAATGAAAGACCTGGGAACCCTGAAGTATTTTCTAGGAGTTGAGGTGCTAAGGTCGAAAAATGGCATATTTCTATGACAGAGAAAGTACATTTTGGATCTTCTGGCTGAGACGGGATTACTCGACTGTAAATCGGAAAATATTCCAATTATTCTGAATCATAGATTGCAGATTGTAGATGGAGCTGAATTGGTAGAACGAGTCAAATACCAGCGTTTAGTAGGGAGGTTAATTTACTTATCTCATACTAGACCTGATATTGTATATGCAGTTAATGTTGTGAGTCAGTTCGTGCATCAACCGCAAAAAGACCATATGGAGGCCGCATTTAGAATTGTTTGTTACCTAAAGGGCACTGTCAGATATGGGGTTTTACTTAAGAAGCATGGACATTTGGAGATTCATGGCTATACTGATACAGATTGGGTGGGAAGTTTAATGGATAGATGATCCACCGGAGGATATTTTACCTTGTAGGAGGAAATCTAATCACGTGGAGAAGTAAGAAACAAAAGGTTGTTGCCCTATCTAGTGCTGAAGCTGAATTTCGTGGAATCAAGAGTGGACTTACTGAAGTCCTGTGGCTACGAAAGTTGTTAACTGAGATTGGTTTTCCTCCAATGCAAAAATGTCAGCTGTTCTGTGATAATAAAACCGCGATTAGCATATCTGAGAACCCAATTCAGCATGATAGAACCAAGTACATGGAAGTAGATCGTCATTTCATCAAGGAGAAGATTGAGAGTGGTATTGTAGAGTTACCATTTGTTTGATCTGAAAATCAGTTAGCAAATATCTTGACTAAAGTAGTGAACTCCACAAATTTCACCGAAGTTCTTGGCAAGTTAAGTATCGGTGATCCGATTACTAAACTTGAGGGGGTGTGTTAGAAGTATTAGAAGGAAATAAACCATACATTAGGATCTAATTGATCCAACCTAAAATAGATTTATTTCTTTCCTTGTACGTTTACAAAATCTCTCAATAAGAGAGTGGTGTAATCATATTTTTTTTATATACAATAAATAAAAAATCACTTTATCCTTCTATCTCTTTCTCTTTAATGACCTCTATACCATTCAACATACATTATAACTTCCATCAAATGGAAATTCCTATTGTTCTCGGCCGATTTATCAATCTAGAAAATGTTCCCTTTTTTACTAATCTTAGCCCAGAACAATAAACATCATATATACATACATAATATATAAAAAAATAGATAAAAACTGCATCACAACAACTAATTCTTCTTTAGAAAATGGTGCAAACAATTTTATGTACGCATTCCTTCCAAATTTCTAGAAAAAATGAAAGTTCGAAATTAAAGTTCTCCAATATTGTTGAATCTGCAAACCCAAAAGTTGGTGGGAGAAAGAGCATTAGAAAAATCTAATAATACAAAAAAGAAAAATTAATGCTTTGGAAATTCTTCAAACAATTGTTGTTCTTGAACATAATTTTATCGTAATCGAATATTTAATATAAATGTCAACGTGATACGGGCTGATTTTTTCTCTTAAGATTAAATTAAGAACATTAATTCAAAGTTCATAATTGACATTATTTTTTCAATTAATTTTTTTATTTTAAAAGTTATGAAGAAGAACATGAATAATGGGGGGTTGTACTTGTTATAATATAGTAGACATTTATTTTGTGGGATAAATTAGATGGATTAGATTGATAAAAATATTGATAAAAATAATATGGGGCACACTTGTGTAAGACCAGACAATGGGTCTCTTACGTTAAACGGATCTCCACCTGACCCGAATCAAATTTAAATATAAAACAATAAAGAAAAAAAGGTAAAAATAGAACTGCTTCTCTTTCTCTCTCCCTCTGTGCAGCGCCGCTTCTCTTCTCTTTCTCTCCCCCTCTGTGCAGCGCCGCTGAAACCCATTTTTTGTTCACAAATCACAGTCGACCATTTCTCACTCTCAGCGCTGAAACCCATTGTTCACAATTAGCCATTTTCTTGCAGTTTAGGGCTCCGTTGGCGAGGTAAATCTCTCTTTGAAATCGGGTTCGATCCTGTTCTAATCAAAATTAACCTATCTGAGAAATTCATTTCATCATATTGTAGAAATGGATTTCCTTAATGCTTAAAAATTAATGCATTTTGATGGTTCAACCATTTTCAGAAAACTGATAATCAGCGCACATTCTCCGATTTGATTTGTAAATTTGCGACTTGAAATATTTAGGTTTCATTTGTTGATATGTAAATTTGCGACCTGATTTATTTGGGTTTGGGATGAGCTAAGTTTTGGAGATTGTTAAATTAAGTGTAGAATGGTAGAAGTAACTGTACTACATTGATATTGTTTGTAACACCATACTAGTGGATCGGAAAGCTGTGATGAAAATATCATTGAGAATCTGGTTATGCAATTTGATTATTTCCCATATGTTATTTATCGTTTGTTGTGGATTGATTCAGACTTTGAAGTTTGTCTATTTTGTGTGATTTCAATCTGTTTTTAATGGAGTTGGGAGTATTTTAGATCTTTCATGGAATGGTTGAACGTTTTTTAGTTCTGCCGCTTGCATTTTTGCAGTGTTTTGCTTAATTTAGATTTTGAGTTTGTAGCTGATCGGTTGTCACAGGTGCGTTGGGGGATGTCATTGTTAGTCTTGAAAGGTGGAAGATCGAGATCTTGTTAAAGATTTTTAATGATACTTTATTTGTAATTAGTGATACTTTATTTTGTAATCAATGATACTTTATTTTGTAATCAATGATATTTTTTTCTATGATAATGAAATAAATATTTTTACTTAAGAATGAGTTTTTATTGTATTCATAGACTCGATTCTCAATTTGAGATTATGTTTAAACTGACACTTTTCTTTCTAATTAATGGTACTTTCTTTTGTAATTAGTGATATTTTTTTCCATATTAATGAGACTCCACTTCATAGGTGATGATACACCCCGACCCATAAATAATGGTACTCACATGTGAGTTAACGATACTTCACCCATAAATAATGATACTTAAGTTAATAATACTCCACTCATAGTTAATGACATTAATCTATTCTGGATTTGATAATTAATATTTAATTATCAATAATATCATATTATACTCCATTTCCAAGTTAATGATACTTCATTTCATAATTAATGATACTTCACAAACAATTAATAATACTCACCAGATTTATATATAATAATACTTCACTTAATAATTAATGATATTTTGCCAAATTTATATCTAATATCTAATGATACTTCACTTAATAGTTAATTATATTTGGCCAAATTTATATCTAATGATACTTCGCTTCATAGTTAATGATACTTCACTTGACAATTAGTGATACTTCACACATAGTGATACTTTACTTTATACCTAGTGATACTTTACTTTAACCTAGTGATACTCCAGTGGCTGCGCGTGGGGGCGCGGGTAAGACACGTGCCTACGCGCAAAAATGGGCTTAGGGGCGGGTTTAGGATGTGTTTGGATTCTATTTGACCCGACTAACGTAAGCGACCCGTTAGATGGTCTCATACAAGTTTTTATCAAATAATATAGTCTGATCAATCACATATTTTGATGGACTGCGTCATTTTATAGCTTGAATCCTCAAAATACTCCATCACATACATTATCAATCTAATCTATCATCCAAAGTAAACGTTCATGGATTTTAAGTGATGGGTTACAGGGGTAAAATAATATGTATTATTAATATTTATATATTACTCCATTTGTTTCATAATGTTTGTTGTTTTAGGATTTTAATTTAGAATTAACAATTAATTTTTTAGACTAATGTACCCCTTCCTTCTATATCAAATAAAAATATTATTCCCTTATATTTTCCTAAAAAGTTAGCAAAGTTTTTTCTCTCCATTTATTTGTAGGGTTAAATTTGGTAGAAAGGATGTGAAAATATCTAAAACAACAAACATTTTGACATAAAAATAAAACTCTAAAACAACAAGCATTATGAAACGGAGGGAGTATAAAATAATGGGGGTTGTGAAGACAAAAATGAGGACTCTTTTTTTAGAATCTTCCTATTTTTACCATTCAGTCCCCTAAATTAAAACCGGACAAATCTATACATATATAAAAGCAAAATCGCAAGGGTAAAATTGTAATAAAAAAATCAGTACAAAATATATTTAGAATATATCTTTGGCTGAAAAATTACAGAAGTAAGACTTTGGTGCAGTGGTTGGTGGTTGGCATAAAAGTCATGTTTCACTAACAGCACCTGCACCTGTGATTGATTCCCGTTGAGTAATTTTCAATATTTTTTCCACATTTTCCCCTTTTCTTTTGTTTTTGTTCTTTATTCCACCCTCGCTGTTCCTTCATTCAATTTTTCTTTTATTTCATTTTAGTGTTTATGTTTGTTAATTTTATTTAAACAATAATCATTGTGTTTCTTTTCTTTTTGTTCCATTTTTTTCTTTTTATTCAAATTTTTCTTTTATTTCATTTTAACTTTTTTTTTAAAATTTTTTTCCTATTATTTTATTTTAAAATTTAGGTTATTAAATTTTAATTAAGTATTGATTATTATATTTAATTTTTCTATTAAAAATTTGACAATAACTTAGGCTTAAAATTTGTTTTGCCTTATGTTTGATTATTTTTGTTTTATTTCATTTTTAACCCTTACTTTTTTTTTGTGCCTTTAACTCTCTGTTTTTTTTTCCTTCTCCTCAACTTTTTCCTTTTATTCAATTTTTTCATTTATTTCATTTTTAATCTTTACGTTATTAATTTATCTTTAAGCAATAATCAATGCATTTAATTTGTTTATCAAAGGCGCGACAGAACTTAAATTTTAAAAATAAATCGACGCTTTGCAACGATTTAAAATATAAAAATATTTAATTTGAATTTTTCACTCTAATATTGGAAGTTCTCATTAGGTTGAAGGTTAAGCAAATTCATTCACTCGTGTGTTTTCTTTTAACAATCATTAAGGTATGACTCTAAGTTTTTTAATGGCTAAACAAATTGAGTATTGAAATTCTATATATTTTTCATTCTGTTTGAGCTTTGTCTTTATATATATATATATATATATATATATATATATATATATATATATTTAATGTGTCTTTTTTCTATATTTAATGTTGGCCCATAATTTTCATATTTATATTTTTTTAACCTAATTTATAGGTTAGACATTGTCCTGCAACTGAATAATAATATTGAAGATCATTGACATTTCAACACGCATGACAATTTTTATTTAAATTTAATTTTAATGTATATTATTCAACATATTATAATGACAAGCGTTTGCTCAAAATAATTACAATATTGATATTGGAGCTTCAATCATTTTCATAATAGAATTACTATAGAATTTTGAATTTACGATTCAAAAGTAATAAATTTGCAGTCATTAAATATATAATAATTAGTTCTCACCGCGAAATTATGAGTTTGCTAAACTTTCAAAATTTGTATAAATAATATGTGATAAATAAACAATGAAAATAAATAAGATAAAAAATTTATTCCATATGCATGTAAGCACAATCTATATTTATAACGTTAATTAACCCCTAAAAATGTAATACGTAAATTGCATTCAAAATATGTTGTCACACTTTATTAATTATTATATATAAATCATTTTACTATGACTTTTTAAGTAATGATGACGATGTCGATAATATTTTTACTAATATGTTATATACAAAGAAGTATTACAAAATTTATATGAATTGAAATTTCACGATTGTGGTATATATTTTTAATATTGTAATTTACTTTCATATATAATTTGACTATTATTATATGTTATATGATACTCATTAAAACCCTACACGTAAAACCCTTTCTCTATTTGAAATATACCTTTATTAATTCCTAAGAGGACTGCATCTGATTGTCGACGGGATGAATATATTGAAGATACCCATATTTAATGTATCCTGATTCTTGTATAACAAGAGATAATTCTCGATCCTTTTACTTTTTTATTATTATTATTTTATTTAGGGAGACAAAAATATAATCTCGACTTGGGTTTCTTTATTATCTGATCCCGTGGCCTTTATTTGGTGTAATTTCTCATCGAGGAATACATTTTTAGTTTGTATATGAACTAGTATATCACCCGTGCATCATAAAATACATAAACTTGGCATTTTATTAAAATATCACAATAAATTTTATTATTCTAATTATTAAAAGATTACTTGCACCAAATATGTTAAAGAAATGTGAAATTATGCATGATATTCACTCATATAACAAAATTTCAATAATCTAAAAAAAATCAATCATGACTTTATATTGATTTTTCTATCACAACCTTTATAACTTTCCCATTATCCATTTCAAATATATATTAAATGATATTTAATAGAATCATGTTAATTTTCAAACAAACTTAAAAATAATGGAGTTTGAAAATGTAAATGATGCATCATTTAAGGCAATATTAGATTAGGATTGAAATGTAAGATATGCAAGGTGTAAAAAAATAAAAAAAAATAATATAAGGGTTACAAAAAAAACTAAATCATAGTCAAATATAATGATTGGTAAAGCTGACTCGATCTACTGCCCATATATCTTCACCACAATAATGGTAAACACCTTAACTCGTGTTTTGATACAAATAAATGTAATACAATAAATTTGAGACGAACTATTTAAAGGATTAAAGGAGCAATATGCAATAAAAACAACAATTGAATGATAGTAGTTTGTGAAATTAATAATTTATAATATTTGACTGACTCTTCACCTATACTATGAAAATGGTAAATTATATAAATAAGCATTGTTATTTTGGTCTAAGGATAATAGAGAGAAAACAATAATACCTTCTTTTGAGATAAAAAAAATGATAAATCTTTACTACGTGAATTTTAAAAAGATGCCGGATGATATCATGAAATTATTGTTAGAGATGCATGATATTTTCTTATCTCTACTTGTGAATTTTTTTATGGAATGTGTCAATCAACTGTTTTGACTTTATAAAAAAAAAAGATCATCGATGAATCTTATGATGCTTTTGTCTTTCTAAATGAATAGTTATGTTATTTGGCCATAGTAATTTATTTCTTTACCTATAACTACATGCACCCAACTATAAATTTAATATTATTTTTGTAAATAAATATCCAAAATCTTATAAATTATTTTTTAAATATTTATAAAACCTTTTAATATACTTTTACATTTGTTTGGATTTTCTTATTATAGATACTTTATATGATAAAAATATATCAATTTATGACTAAAAAACTCGATCATGTACTTTGATTCTTGTAATTTTTTTTAATTATCATTTTTTAAAACATATTCTTTATTAAAATTAAAAAATAATCAATACAATAGTTTTTGATGAAAATTTATATGAATATAATTTTTAAAGATAAAATACATAATTTTTAGAGTCCTAAATTAATAATTTCTTTTTTCTGATTCTGAATTGATAAAAAAAATATTTTTTTCTCTTTGAATTTTGCAGGTTATAACACATAGACATACCTAAGAACACATTTAGATTAATTAATAGGCTTAAACTATTTTATTATTAAGTGAAGTAAAAACAAAGTGAAGTTGAAAGTATGATGCACCATATTTTATAATTACTAATCTCTGTGCTTCAAATCAATTGTCATTTTAGAGTTTTTAATTTGTTTCAAAATTTCACCATATTTCTAGCACTTTCTCTCAATGTTAACCCTTTCTAAATAGAGAATATGCATTTTTTTAGAAAAATATATCTTAATAGGTTTTGAAATCAGTAGAGAGTATCATGCAATCATCTATTCATAATTACCAAAACTTACACAATCATGTACACTATCTAATTCTAAATTAAATTAAATCAAATAAGATATTGAAAGAAAATAAAAAAAAAAACCTTGTGAAAAGGTGAGGCCATGTCAATTTCATACATCTCAATAAAAAAATACAATTTATTTATATATGAATAAAAAAAAAGAAATCCATTAATATAAGATACGCTAAAACAAAATGGCCTAATTTTCCAAAGCTTAAAATGACTACATTTTATTTCTCCATTTCGCATTCCATCTAATATATCAAAATGACCTAATTTTCCGAAGCTTAAAAATAATCTCGTGAAAGGGCGAGGCCATGTCGGGGAGTTGCTCTGAGTTGTTGTGCCAAATCTTGTATGAGTTGTTTTTGGGTGGAAACTTGAATTCTATGTCGTTGATATACGGTTACCAAATAAAGAAACGGAAAATTATGATCAATACACACTCAGTACAATTGAAACCAACTTCAGAACATGAAAAAATTAAATGATAAATCTTCTTACTTTACTCCGAAGTCCAATCTCAATGGTCTAATACTAACATTTATGCATTGTTTTCCAAAGCTAAATTAAAAATATCATTCAAACATTATGAAAAGTAGCCCAATCAGAGGGGGGATCATGGTGAAGTTGCGACATTACACGAACACCAATATCTTCAAAACTGGCAAATTGTATATATTTCTTGGGCAATTGATCAAATAATACAATGATGATAAAATTCACAATACATAAATAACCTTAAACCAATAAACTTGATCAAAAACATGTCATTTTATAGAATCAAAACATAATGTACAATAGCCAATTAAATCAATTACATATCATGTGTGCTTAAACTCAACAAATAAGAGAATTACTTAGCATCGCGAATAGGATGTTGCTAGAAATTTTTCTATGAGCTTCCGGGACCGAAATGCATGAGACTGCAATATGGACACAACAATGACATCCAAATAAACTCCATTAACCTAAATCATAATAGAATAACAATTATACAAATCAACTCTGTATGTGAACTGGCGCATGCCTCCTGCAAAATCAACACCAACGAATTTATTTATTATAGATACAAAAATCAAATGAAATTTACAATTGAGAAATCACAAAACTCCGACAACATTTTGATTAACAATATAATCGAAGTGTAATTGAAGCTACCCCTTTTCTTTAGGGGTATATCGTCGTCGGATGTGACAGTGAAGCAAGAAAACACCGCTCTTGAAATGAGTTTAAGAAAATACCAAGAATGAAGATGCATTTATAATCGACTGCTTACATCTTTTTACACTATTTTTTCAATAACATATTATAGATATCATGGCTAAGGAAAAATTATATTTATGGGTTAACGCAATTACAGACTTATCTTATATTATATAATCTATATCTATGAATTTATAGAAATAATTAATTTCTTCATTTAATTCGGCATTGATTCGCAAGTCAATATCACTATATATATATATATATATATATATATATATATATATATATATATATATATATATATATAAAAGTAACTGCATATTATATATGGATTTAATTAGCTTTTGTATTATGTACAGAGATTCAATATTGATATACATAATATAATTAGCTTCTTATATTATAGAATTGTTCTCCATGTAATCTGGTATTTCTGGAAATGTATGATAATATATTTACAATATACTACCTCCGTTTCGAAATGTTTGTTGTTTTAATATTTTTTTTGTTTCAAAATGTCTGTTGTTTTATATAATTTGACATCCTCTCTCCCAACTTTAACCCTCTCAAATCCTAAAAGATTTCTTGATTCTAAACACAATGGAGAGAAAAAAATATACGGAGAGAGAAAATATTGTTATTTTTTAGGAAAATATAAATGAATTAGATTTTATGGCATATATGAGGAATGAGTATATTTGTTCACAAAATTAATTCTTAATTCCAGATAAAAAAACAAAATAACAAACATTTCAAAATGGAGGGAGTATTATCATTGACGGTTTTACATGGAAAATAAATAATTAAAAAATATAGATAAGTTCGTATACTATATCACTTTTAGATATATATATATATATATTAAGATAAGATTAAGATTATTTAATTTTATATTTAGATAGAGAATGATTTAGAAAATATTGGCATATTTATTAAATATGGTAAATATGTATATAATGTAGCCTTGCAATATAATTATTAATTAATATCAAGATTCTAGCACACGAATTTTATGGAATTAATGATTTAATTATATATATATATATATATATATATATTGATTTACAATCTAAATATTAATATGTTAATTTAGGAAGGTATATGCAATTTTCGTATCATAGAAAGAGAATCACACATTCCATTATTTTTGTAATACGATTAATTAATTAATTAATTTTACTTAATTTCATAATTAATTGCGTGTATAATTATATCACTATTATTAGAAAATTAATTTAGACGGGAAAATTTATTATTTCTATTTGTGACGACTATCTTACTTTTAGATATATATTGATTCCATTCAAGATGATGCATCTCTATTTTTGGTTTTTTTCTTTTTCTATGTTTTGATATTCCGCAAAACTTGTGACGCCTGTTAGCATTTGGTAAACTTAATTCGAAATCTAGAGGAGCTCAAACGTCGATAGAATTTGTTAATTAAGTGAAAAATCGATTGAATTGAAAGTCCGCAATTAATATAATGACAACAAATTAGTTATTGGATTCATTTTAAATTTGTATTTTTTTGGGTATCCTCTTTACATAATTCCAATGTATTGATATAAAATATTTATCTTTACTGTTTTGAATTTCTTTACCAGAAGTTGTAAAAGAAAAATTATGTATCTATAAATGAATATATAATACTATTTCTTATATGTATATAGGTATCAGTAAAATAATGGGTTCTAAAAAAAGAAAATGTTTTTCAAAAAAATTATAAGAATTTATTTATTTATTTAAAATTTTCAAAAATAAATAATCATGATAGAAAATTTTAATTTAGCTATATTTATACATGGTTAAATATGTTCTTAATAAATTTTTCGCTCGCCGTACTAGCTAGTTGATTAAAAATATTAGAAATAAGAAATTGGACAGTTATTCAATTCAACCCCATTTCTACCCTCTTTGGCTCTTTCCCTCCTTTTTTCATCTCAAAAAACAGCTCTCTCTCGTCTCTCTCTCTCTTCAACAATATACACACCTGCTATTCCGGCCACTGTTTTTTCACAATTTTCAATTCTCCCCAAACCCCATAATGTACCAGCCCAACAAGTGGGGCGGAGGCGGCGGCAGTCTTCAGCCACGGACTCCTCACATCGTCCAGCTACTATCCAATTCTGTGGGGGACGTGACACAGGCCGAAAAAAGGGCTATAAATCACAAACTTTTGGCCGTAATTAGAAATCTTGGGATTCAGCCGCAGAATGTGAAATTGCATGCGTACAATAGTGCCGATCTTGCTTACGAGCAGTGGAGTCAAGCCCTGACAACGGTGGTTCACTTGTGGGAGTTAAAACTGAATGATAAGGAGTTCGCATTCTTGCCCAATGTTATTACGTACGCCGAGAGTTTATCATACAGGGAATTGAACGATCGGTTGAAATTCTTGTTTCTTGACAAATTGAGAGGATTCAAGGGAAAGTTGGTGGAGAAATGGATGAAAAAATTGCAGACTGTGAAGGATGAATGTAAGAGTCTTTCTGATCTCTTGACTCAACGAAAACAATCGAATGAGCTGTTGGGAAAAAAGGAGGGTCTAGAAGTCGAGATGAGTTTGATCTTGAACAGGGTTGAGGAGTTCAAGAGAGGAATTAGTTGTATTGAATATTATTTGGTTAACGATGAAAAATATAAAGAGGAGGATATTAATGTTTTTCAATTTGTGGGTGGAAAGATAGAATGGGAAAGGATTTATATGTTGATGATGAGAGAATGTAGGAGGCTTGATGATGGACTGTCTATTTTTGCCCATCGACGGGATATCGTGAAGCAGATACACAGCCAACAGGTATCTTTAATTAACCGTAGATGTTCTATAGTTTGATTTTCTAATATTGACATTACGAATGGCCTACTCTCTAAGAATAAATGTGACAAAGTTTAAGGAACAAATGCTGGTGGTTCCTCTTAGTTTTCTTATGGAATGTGATGAGATAAAATATGTAACCAATGATACAATCTGTATGCCATGGGAGGTTGGAAAATTGCTGTATAGATGTACTTCATGCTATATAAGTTTGACATAGGTAATAGTCGGGCACTGTAACATTGTTATGCTAGGTTCTCATATCTCTCGCTAAACGAAACGAAAATGCATCATGAAATAATTGTACCTGTCATTTCAGTTTTAGAACTATGAATTGCATACTTAGGGTAGGAAACATCAATAGATAAAATGCATTGGTAGCTTGAGCAAAGTAAATAACCATATATAAAAACTCAATGAATGAATATAGCAACTGATGCCTATTAAAAATAAAGGTCAATCTAGAGGTCCCAATCTTAAGATAACGATTGCTTTTTATGAATTTTACTCATATGTGTCTTGTAATGAAATTCAGAAGTAACCATAAAATCATTGGCAGCCACACCTTTGATACCTATTACAGACTTGAACTTTTTAGTAAAGCATTCAGAATGTATTTTAATTGTTTGGGATGCGAACTTTCACAGGTTACAATACTGAAAGGTGAAACCGGTTCAGGAAAGAGCACACAGTTGGTTCAGTTTCTTGCTGATTCTGGAGTTTGTGGCCAGGGGTCTATTGTATGCACGCAGCCATGTAAACTTGCTGCAATCTCACTGGCAGAAAGGGTTAAAAAGGAAAGCTGTGGCTGTTCTTCAGTAAACTGTTACCCATCCTATTCATCTCTTTGGGAGTTTGAGTACCATGTGGTATTTATGACAGATCACTGCATATTGCAGCACTACATGAGAAACCAGCAACTATCCAGGATTTCATGCATTGTAGTTGATGAGGCTCATGAAAGAAGCTTGAACACAGATATTCTTCTGGCTTCGATCAAGAATTTACTGTCTGAGAGGCCCTGTCTCAAGCTTATCATTATGTCCCCTACAGTGGATGCAGACAGATTTGCTGAGTACTTTTTGGGTTCTAGGACCTTGCTTGTGGCTGGGAGAAACTTCCCTGTTGCTGTTAAATACGAACCTCATCAATCTAAAGTCATTTTAGCTTCTACAGAAATGCCACCATATGTGCATGATGTTCTAAATATGGTGTTGAAGATCAACAGAACTGAGAAGGAAGGCACCATCCTTGCATTCTTGACGTCGCAGAGAGAAGTGGAATGGGCTTGTAAGAATTTTCAAGATCAATCTGCTATAGGCTTGACTTTACACTTAAAAAGTTCTTATGAAAACCAGCTCAAAATATATCTAACCTATCCAGATAAAAGAAAAGTGATATTTGCCACCAATATTGCTGAGACATCGTTTACAATTCCTGGTGTTAAGTACGTGGTTGATTCTGGAAACGTAGAAGAGAGCGTGTATGAACCTGCTACAGGCCTGTATATTCTTAAGGTTTGCAAAATCAATCAGAGCTCTGCTAAACTACGAGCTGGTTGTGCTGGGAGAACCGAACCTGGGACATGTTATAGACTCTACACAAAAAATGATTTTGAATCAATGTTGTCTCAGCAGGAGCCAGAAATTTGTAAGGTTCATCTTGGTCTAGCAGTTTTGAAAATGATTGCATTGGGCATGAAGGATGTGAACAAGTTTGACTTTGTTGATGCACCTTGTGCTACAGCCATAGATATGGCTGTCAGAAATCTTATTCAGATAGCAGCAATTACAGTAAAAGGTGATGGTGATGAACTAACAAAAGAAGGAAGAGAGATAGCCATGTTGGGTATCGAGCCTCGGCTTGGTAAACTAATTCTACAGTCCTTCCGCCAGCAGTTGGGTAAAGAGGGTCTTGTTCTTGCTGCAGTAATGACAAATTCTAGAAGCATATTTTGTAGAGTTGGTAATGAGGAAGCTAAGTTGAAATCTGATTGCCTTAATGTGCTGTTTAGCCATGCTGCAGGTGATCTCTTCACATTGCTTGGTGTTTACAAAGAGTGGGAAGCTTTGCCATATAAACAGAAAAATAGATGGTGTTGGGAAAATAGTATCAATGCAAAGTCTTTGAAGAGATGCCAGGATACTGTTAAAGAATTGGAAGATTTTCTTCAAGATGTATTGAATATCATTGTGCCAACCTATTGGATCTGGAATCCTCAAATATATGGGGAGGAGCATGAGAAGATTTTGAAAAATATAATGCTCTCTTCCCTGCCAGAGAATGTGGCCATGTACTCTGGGAACGATCAGCTTGGTTATAAAGTGGCACTAACTGGGAAACTTGTGCACCTGCATCCTTCATGTTCTTTGTTAAATTTTAATGTGAGGCCAGCCTGGGTGATTTTTTCCGAAATAATTTCTGCGTCAAGCGAGTATCTGGCCTGTGGAGTTACAGCCTGTGATTTTGATTCTTTCTCAGCCCTTTACCCTCCTCTACCATTTGATTTCTTGGAAATGAACGGCCAACAGTTGCAGAAGAGGGTTTTATCAGGTTGTGGAAGGGCTCAGTTAAATAGGTTTCGTGGGGGAAATGGTAGCAATGTGGGCTTTCTTACATCAAAATTAAAAGAATCACATGGAGGTATAATTATAGATATTGGAGTTGATAAGAATGAGGTGCACCTATATGCTCCTTCACAGAATATGGAGGAAGTGATGGGTTTTGTTAAGGAAGCTTTGGAGTATGAAAATGAGAGATTGCAAAACGAATGCTTAGAGGAACTATTGTATATTGGAAAGTCTTATGTCGTACCCTCTATTGCTCTCTTTGGAGCTGGTGCTGAGATTAAACATTTGGAATTAGAGAAGAGGCATCTATCTGTTGACATACATCATTCTAATGTCCATGCAATTTATCAGAAAGAGCTTCTGCATTTTCTTGAGAGTTATACCATGGGTCGTATTTGCTCTGTTAGAAAGTCCTGGGGCATATCAGGAAAAGAGAATTACTGGGGAACAGTAACCTTTTTGACACTTGATGCTGCCAAGAAGGCTGTTGACTTAAAGAAGTCTCACTTCAGTGGTGGTCTTTTAAATGTTATTCCTTCTAAGATGAATTACAACTATGGCCTCATAATGAAGTGGTTGGATCCTATCGGGTGCGAAATCTTGTGGCCTCGTCGGGTCAGCACGGGAACTGCAATTGTGACGTGTGATCCAAATGATGTTGCTTTTATTGTTGAGGATTTAGACCATCTAGAGATTGGAGGACGCACTATTGTTTGTGAACCACATCTTGAAGACAGCTTTTCAGTTACTAACCTTGACAGGGAGCTTTCTGATGATGATATATATCAGGAGCTAAGAACTTCAACAAATAGGCAGATCAAGAACGTTTATCTGGTGCGAGGAGAGGCAGTCGATAATCCTTCACGATTTGATTGTGAGAAAGCAATTAGGCAGCACATTTATCCTTTCATGCCTAAAAACAATTGGAGAGTTGATATTCATGTACACCAGCCACAACCAGATGATAATTTCATGAGAGCCGTGATCAATTTTGAAGGACGTTTACATTTGGAGGCAGCTAGGGTCCTAGAGCATCTTAACGGGAAAGTATTACTGTTACCTGGATTTCATCCGTGGCAGAAAATGATATGCCATCCACCATTTTTTGCCACTGTGTTTTTCTACAGCTTTGGCTATCGTCATTACAAGAACGATCTACATGCTTTGCTCAACAGGATTCGGAGGCAGCATCCAGGTACTTCATATTATAAGTAGTATTTGGTAGAAGTGAGACAAGTGGAAATGCATTTCTCTTTTAGATGCGTTATTTATGTTGCTGATATATTTTAAACTCAATTTCTTTTGCTGGTGCAGAATGTAATATACAGTTAATCCTGAAGGAGTCACGTTATGGTTTATATAAAGTAGAGATATCTGCTTCCTCTACAAGACTTGTGTTTTTGTTGAAAAAATCTGTGGAAGAGCTCATGAAAGGAACGATTATACAGCATCCGGATATCACTCCTGCTGTCTTTGACACTCTTTGTTCGCCAGATGGGGTGATGCTTAGTAGATCCATTCAGCAAGAGACTCGAACACACATATTCATAGACGAGGAAGAAATGGCTGTAATAGTGTATGGTCCTCCAGCACGGATTGAGCATGCACAGCAGAGGCTTGTGGAAGCCTTACTTGGCCTACACAACAGGAGGCATGTTGAGATTCAACTTAATGATGGAAGCTTCCCTCCTGATATAATGAAGAGAGTTGTTAAGCATTTCGGAGCAGATCTTTCCAGGCTTATACAGAAAGTGCCTGGGGTGAAGCTGTCTTTAAATGCAAGACGGCATGCTATATGTATTGAAGGTAACCAAGAATTGAAACATGAAGTTGAAAACATAATATACGATCTTGCAGGCACAAGTAAGATGCAAAGTGAAAGAACGTGTCCCATTTGTTTATGTGAAGTGGAGGAGATGGATTCACATGTACTTGAAGCCTGTCGTCACGAAGCCTGCAGGTCATGTTTAGTGGAGCAGTGTAAAAATGCAATCAGAAATCACAATTGTTTTCCGTTGGTGTGTGCTAGAGAGCGGTGCGGGGCAAAAATTTTGGTTGCTGATTTGAGTTTTTTGCTGTCCAAGGAGAAACTTAATAAACTGTTCAGGGCTTCATTGAGTGCATACGTGGAAGCTAATGGGGGCACTTACAAGTTTTGCCCATCAAAGGATTGTCCTTCGGTTTACCGTGTAGCGGATCATGATGCAGTAAGGTTCGAGTGTGAAGTGTGCTATGTGCACACGTGTACCAAGTGTCATTCGGAATTTCATCCCGGATTCCCTTGCGACATCAATGAAGATTCTGCACTCAACAAATGGCTTCAGACAAAAGGGCAAGAGAAGGTGAATGTATGCCCGGGTTGTGGGTGCATAATCGAGAAGGCGGAAGGGTGCAATCACGTAGCCTGTCGGTGTGGAAGGCATATCTGCTGGATATGCATGATGGAATTTCCCAGTGCTTGTCTATGCGAGCGGCATATATTGTCCGTCCACACATCCTTATTCTAATCCTATCCAAATTAAAATTTTGTGAAACGTGTGTGTGAATTTTTAGTGAAACATGCGAGTGTAAGTTCAAACACGCTTTTTTGTGAAACGTGTGTGTGAATTTTTAGTGTGCTATGTCGTCTCTGATCATGTGCATACGTCTTAAAAAAAAAAAATAGCAGCAGCGGACACGATGAGTCAGCACGTACCGTGTTGAGGTGTACATTATTAGGCATAAAAGTTCACATATATATTTATATAATTATATGTTTTATAAACCTTCAAAGTCAAGAAGACAGTAAAAAAATAAAAAAATTACATGTAAATTTTTTAAAAATAAAAAATAAAAATTAATATGTAGAATTATTAGTGAAGAATAATTCATCCCAATAAAAAATTTCTAGTTCTACACTCCCGTGTACATATACTTCTATAACGTGCCATATATGACTATCAAAATATTAAATACACACACACGTAATACTTAGTGTTGCGTTTACAGTGATTGTTAGGCCAAGTGGATGCCACCGTGATTTTTTAAGTGAAGTTAGTTACATTTGGGGTTTGTTTGCTAGGTAGTATAAGAGTGGGATAAATATCTATGACACCCTAATATTTTGTTTGCTAGTAATATTGAAGCCCATGATTATGCAATGGTCCGGTATGTGTTAACCATTTCTATGGTATAACATATCACACCCTACTAGTGGGATATTTAATACCATAGAGAATTATTAAAAATTGTAGACTAAAATAACCTTGTAGATATTAATTAAAAATGTTATTATAGAATATTCACACAATATATGGTAACTAATTAAAGGATTTTAGGAATTGAAATTTTATAGAGAATATAATACATCTAAGCAAACAATATATTATTAATACATATATTTTAATACACCAAAACAAACATGATATTGATATCTTATACATGAATCACATCCCATATCAAACACATCCAACCTTATACCATACAACCTAGCAAACGAGCCCTTGAGGGAACCACAATTTTATCATTATTACATTGGAAAATTTATATTTTGATACTTATATTTTGGACACTTTTTCAAAAATGACCCACTTTATTATTATTCGTAAAACAGTACTTACTTTTTCAAAATTTTTGCAAATCTGATCTCGATCAAATTTATAGCCTAGAATATCTATGTAACATACCCAACAAATTTATTTTATTTTTAGTTCATAATTGACATGAAATATCTAGGTAATATTTTTTATTGGAGCAAAAAAGCAACTCAAGAATTCCGGCGTGCCACATATATATTCTAGGCTAGAATTTTGATCGAGGTCAAATTTGCAAAAAATTTGAAAAAGTGGGTATTATTTTACTAATAGTAATAAAGTGGGTCATTTTTAAAAAAGTGTCCAAAATATAGGTATCAAAGTGTAAATTTCCCTATTACATTATATATTATATGGATATAAGTGGTTTATTCAAAATGCAGGTAAACTACGTACACATTAACATATGATATTGTTGGGAAATGCGAACACAAAGGCAATTCTCATGTACATCACACAAGAATCAATAAGGTTCACACATTTATCAGACGAGTCGGAGCTAACGCGGGTCAACCGATATTGACCTGCAAAAAAAAAGGATCACAAATTAGTATCAATCATAACACTTAAAAATCACTCATAATTCAAACAATATCACTTATATAATTAAAAAGTAACGAGTATGCCATTTATCTTATACAAATCTATTTAGCTTAAATTGTGATTTTTTTCATTGCAATTGATGTTTATAGTTTAGGACAATGCAAGAAAAACTAACATAGACAATAGTTTTTTTAAACCGTAGTCTTTTGTTGATAGACAACAGTTTTTCAAAAAATTGTTGTCCATGTGCGTACTTTTCTTTCTTAAGACAACGACAGTTGTCTTAATGCATTTCCGTCTAAGTATGCAAGAGGATTATCCAGCAGTGACTTCCTACTGATCAAAAGATCACAACAAGATAATATAATCATCGTTCCTTGAACTTAATATTTTGCTTAACTATCATTTAATCCTCAACATTCAATCTTCAATATTCAATCCTCAACATTTAATCCCCAATTTTCAACCCTCAACATTTAATCCTCATATTCAATCCTCAATATTCAATCCTACTCGCATAGATCATAACCTAGAATGAAAATATCTAGGTATAATTCCTCAATCATTAACATAGTCTCATTGCCTATAAGAGATACTACCATCAACCTATAAGGTATCATCTATCTAAGTAACTTCCACATTATAATATCAATACAAAATAATCAATCATATGATCATGATTATGATCTCACACACACACACACACACACACACATATATATATATATATATATATATGATGAAGCCATGCAAGGCATTGAAGGCCTTGAACCCGAGCTGCAATTCAAAGGTCCAATGACGCGACTTCAAGCGAAGAAATTACAAGGTTATTTCCAAGTGATGATTCGCAAGAAGTTTGAGGAATTAGAAGATGCAAAGTGCAGCCATACTTTAGTTAATTTATTAACTAATGAAGATCAAGATCATACCATGGAGAATATAACTTGAAGAGTTGAAGAAGAGAGCAAGAAGAAGTGCATTTGTGCATGGAGCTGTTTTCGCCCTTGATTTAATTTAATTAAAGGGTTGATTTTTATCTAGACTATAGTATTTATTTAATTACTTTAGACTATAGTTTAGATCAGTTTTTAATTAATTAATAAGTGTAATTTTTGTTCATAATATCATAGGTTTGACTAGAATTGTATTTACGGCAATTTCCTACCTTGAATAGAATTCTAGTTTAGGTATTTCTATAGTATAGTTAGAGATCCTTTTGGATCAGATTTTTAGGCCTTTTTAATTGTTATTTTCGTGCATAATAGGCCCTATAAATAGGGGAACCATGTTACTTTGATATTTTAGACATTATTGATTAAATTTGCTTTTGCATTCAATTTGTGTCTCAACCGTTTAAAGCTTTTGATTGTTTTCTTCGAAAATTATCATTCTTGAAGCCTAGCAAACTTTGAGTCTTACATCAAGGGAATGTTCTAATTCATACAAAGAATTAGGGTGAACTCGCTATGAAGAACAACTTAGAGATTTGTTTTCGTCGTACAAGATACGCCGGGGATTAATCGGGTTGTAATTCACATCGACAAGTCATCGTCCATACAGCCATATTCGACGTCAAACATCATCATCAACGTTCGTTTCAAGATCAGCCATGTCCGAGTTCGTGTTCATCTCGTTCAATCCATAAGTCCGTTTCTACCCGATCATATCCTATCTACTCTAGCCCTTCTAAACCTATTCCATATCATCGTTCATCATCTTCACCATCGTTCCTAAATCCGTTCCAAAACAGCCCTTCTTTGTTGGATTTGTGTTATTTTGTGTGATATTGTCTAGGTATTTTAGTTGAGTCTTAGTCGTCTAGATAATCGAGTATAGAATCCTTACTGTAGCGACGTAGTTTCAATCCTGAGCTTTCGCGTCTTTTGTGTCTCGTTGGTCATTTAGTCCCGTGTCACATCAATATATATATATATATATATATATCTCAAATCAATAAACCATATCATAACACTTCATACTAGCATCCATAAAATATCATGGTCAAGAGCTCAAATAACAATTCATATCATCAATTTTCATAGCATAATAATTCCTTGTATAGAGACTAATCAGGCATATGATAAAATCATTTAATTGGATATTTCATTTTGCCCTATCATGCTTCTAGAGCTTACTAGCTCAAACCATAGATTAGTATAGTATTACCCACCTCGACGACGAGTAGGTGGCGGCACAAAACCCTTAGAAAAATCTTCTTTTTCTCCTAGCAGGCTTTGCGGGTCCTACAAGGATCGATCTTCGACTCAGAACAACTATTATATTTTTGGGATTTAATCTATTATAATCGGAGCTATTATTTAATTTTATTCTTTTCAAAATTAGATTGCGCGACATTAGAGATCTCGTATAATTTCAACGGAGAAGGAAATAAATTCCAAAACACTATTCTTGATTTAATGGCGCTCCTTGATTTAACAGAGGTCTCTTTCCTTAATTTGTCATTTTATTCAATTTTTCTCAGATAACCTCGATTGCACAATTCAATTACCCGAAAATTATGAAAATAATACAGGACGCTCCTATACATACGAGGATTATAGAATAAAATTTTGAAATTTTTTCGATAACCTATGCTTCTAGCATAAAAATAACTCCTTAAATTAAATAATCGGAATTATTCGAAACTCGTCCCGAGATAATGAAACTTGGCAGTATTATAGGAAATAATTTTTTGAACAACTTTTTAGATTTTTTTTTTCAATTTGATGACCCAAAAAGACCGAAAATAATGAAACACGACATCAAATTGACGTCTTTTACTATATATGTTTTCTGTCGATTCTGCCTGTTTTCGGCCATTGGATGGAAAAGTGTTCAACATACGAAACATAGAACACATTTAATATACGACATATTAAAATTTTAGTTTATTAGAATGAGAAATAGACTGAGACGAAGGTCGTGCAATGTGGTTGCACTAACGCCATTTTTCCAACAATGATGGCGGCTGCAGTGGCCCTCCAGCGACAGCACGGTAGCGGCAGGGTGGTGGTGGTGGCTCTCCTCCCTTCATCTCTCTCTCTCTCTCACCCCTATTCTCTCTCTTCTCGTGTAATCTCTCTCTCTCTCTAATCTATAAGTTTTGGGGATGAATCAAATGGGAAGGTGGGGCTGGTATATATAGGAAAAAATTGAAAATACCCAGTAGAGAATTCCGTGTATAAAATATTGATAAAGTGATTTTTGGATTCGATTAAAAGTTAATTTATTCAATGGCGAAGTCTAAATGACCTCCAACACAAAATGCGAAAATATGGAAAACTCGTTGGCTCGAGTACTATTGAACCAACCCATTGATGAAAAATGAGAATGTGTCTGAAGAAAAATGAAGAAGATTCCTTTTTTAAAAATAAATTTACTATTCATTATAAGCGACGGAAAACTCTTTCGAGCGTTCATTTGACGTCTGATGTAAAATCCGAGAAAACATGAATGGGTTCCTCGGGTCATTTCCCATATGATAGGCCCGACGATACAAGACCTAAATCAAGACACATGATTTCGTAAATTTTTGAAAATCACATCTTTGCAAAAAATCACTATTCACAAGTTAATTCTTTACGTTTTTCAACACTGGGGCTCTCATAGACCTCAGATTAAAATTCTGAAGATATTGACAAACTCCTTTGGTCGTTATCTTTCAAACGAGCCTAAAATTGGCTATTCCACGATATCAGAAACAAAATTCAAAAAGACCATCTTTACAAAATTCAAAAAGACCATCTTTACAAAAAGACCGAATAATATGACACTTAAAATACCTAGATTATGACTCAACAAAAATAAACCCCAATTACTAAATAAACACTTATAGGGTACGAATTGGCCAGATTATGTATGCGTGCTATTTAGGGTGAAATAATCATGTATGATTATGGACGAATATTGGTGACTTGTGGAGGTGAATTATGACTGGATGATGAACGATGGATGAGGGTGGGATGTACGGCAGATTGATAAATGGATGAAGGTGACCAGTGGTGATGAATTAAAAGAAAGAAGAAATATACTTACTCGAACCCCATCTTTGGTGAGACGAAACACGATTTCTCGTATACTCCGGATTGGTAGCAACTTTCCCTAGAACTCAATGGTACTAGAAAAAGCTTGAGATAGGACTTATGATTTGCTAGATCAAAAGAACTTGTAAATGATTTGATCAACCTTTGGATCGTGAGACAGAGAGAATTAAAACTCGATTTATTCATGCAATGTCTAAGTTATAAATGACATAATGTTTCCCTATATATACTAATACTAAGGACGAAAATAAAGAGGCCAATTAACATGGAATGGCCAAAAAACTAGAGTCCTAAACTAGTTAGGATTGTTTCCTTAATTAAAAATCTATTTTAAGGAATAATCCAAAAATACCAAAAATAAAGTAATAAAAATCTAAACTAGATAAAATAAATCCCAATTAGACTTGGGCTTCATAATTAACGTGTAGACTCTTGTTGGGCTGAATCCATACACCAAATAATTAACTTGGGTCTTCTTGGGCTTGATCTTCAATCATCAACACCGTGACAATTCTCGGGCTGCATTTATCTTCTTACTCTCCAACTTTGAACTTCGTTCTAATCAACACTTGTAAATATTGTTAAAGCTTCTTCATACAAAGTTGAGTGATTGGTCTCTTTAATTACAGCTCAACGTTCTCTTCTTCATTCTTGTTTGGACCGTTCTCATCATTCCCCCTGCTAAAAAGAATTTGTGCTCAAATTCACGGGCTCTTCTTGCTCGAACTCATCTACAGAATAGGGAGAAAGATCAGCAACATTAAATGTAGATAAACAATTATACGCACTAGGTAAATCAATGCGATATGCATTGTCATTAACACAGCTTAGAACGGTGAATGGTCCATCTCCTCGAGGCATCAACTTGGAGTTTTGCAAATTAGAAAAACGACCCGGACTCAGATGAATCCAAACTCGATCCCCAGGCTGGAAAATCTGTGGCAATTTATGTTGATTATGGATGGTGGCCGCTTGCTTCCCACGATGCTCGATCCGAGCTTGCACCTTGTCATGCATCTTCTTCACTTGTTCAACTCTTTTTGTACCTTTAGCACTTGTTAGATGCTCAATATATAAAGGTGTTAGATCAGTAGGGGTTAAAGGATTAAATCCGTAAACAACTTCAAACGAGGACATATTAGTAGATGAATGAACAACACAATTGTATGCAAATTCAGCAAAAGGCAAATAATCTTCCCACGATTTTAAGTTGTTTTTAACCAAAGAATGCAGTAAAGTACCTAAGGTTCTATTCACTACCTCCATTTGACCATCGGTCTGCGGATGACATGCAGTAGAGAAAAGCAACTTAGTACCTAGCTTACCCTATAAAACTCGCCAAAAGTGTGCAAGAAACTTAGAATCCCTATCACTCACAATCATTCTAGGAATTCCATGTAAATGCACAACATGCATAAAAAATAAATTGGCGACATGAACAACATCATCAATTTTACGGCATGCAATGAAGTGTGCCATCTTGGAGAACCGATCAACCACAATAAAAATGGCATCCTTGCCTGACCTCGTCCGTGACAAACCCAGAATAAAATCCATGGATAGATCATTCCACGGTGAAGATGGTGCAAGTAAAAGGCGTGTATAAACCAAATGGATGTAAAGTAGACTTAGATTTTCGACATGTAATACATCTACTACACACATTCTCAACATCATGCTTCATATGCGGCCAGAAAAAAATGCTTATGCAACAAGTTTAATGTTTTTTTGACACACCAAAGTTTCATATGCATAACTGAGACTCCTTAAAAAGAAAACCATCATGCACATAGAAACCATCATAAGCTCGAGATTTTGAACAACATGCAGCATATATTGGTGCAAAGAATGAATCACTCGCATATAGCTCCTTAATTGCTTCAAATCCCAACATCTTAGCATACATTAGGTTCAGGAGAACATACGTTCGAGACAGTGCATCAGCGACAACATTTTACTCACCTTTCTTGTACTTGATGACGTACGAAAAGGACTCGATAAATTCCACCTAACACACGTGTCGTTTGTTCAGATTTTGCTGGCCTTTCAAATACTTCAAACTTTCATGGTCCGTGTGAATCACGAACTCCTTAGGCCATAGGTAGTGTTGCCACATCTTTAAATCTCTCTTGAGTGCATACAACTTCTTATCATACGTTGAATACTTTAAGGCTGCATCATTGAGCTTTTCATTGAAAAAGGCTACTGGACATTTTTCCTGCATCAAAACAGCTCCTATACCTTTGCCTGAGGCATCACATTCAATCTCAAAAGTTTTATTAAAGTCCGGTAAACAAAGAACATGTGCATTACATAAATAAGACTTTAAAGTGTTAAACGCACGCTCTTGAACAGGACCCCATTCAAACTTGCGATCTTTCTTACTTAACTCCGTAAGCGGCGCGATAATACTGCAAAAATCGCGCAGAAAGCATTGATAAAAGCTGGCAAGACTGTGGAAAGATCGGACCTCAGACGCCGATGTAGGAGTCGGCCATTCCTCAATCACCTTAATTTTGGAACGGTATACTTCTATACCGCGTTTACTCACAATGAAGCCGAGAAATATGACTTCACTCATACAGAAATCATACTTAGACAAATTAGCATATAATTTCAAACTCCTAAAAAGCAAAAAAACATGCCTAAGGTGTTGCAAGTGTGTGTGTGTCGACTCACTGTAGATCAATATATCATCAAAGTACACGACTACATACTTGCCAATAACTTCACGCAAAACATGATTCATTAAACGCATAAACGTGCTCGGTGCATTTGTGAGACCAAAAGGCATAACAAGCCATTCATATAAACCATGCTTTGTCTTAAAACCAGTCTTCCATTTACCCCCTTATTGCATAAGAACTTGAAAGTAACCAGATCTTAAATCGATTTTAGAAAAGATTTTCGACCCAGATAGTTTATGTAGCATATTATTGATAAATTGAGATTTTACACTTATTTTCATACACTTTAGTGTTAAGTTTGGGTTGATTTGGATGTGTTTTATCTCAGTTTATTTGTGTTTTCGTGTATTTAGAAGTTTGGTATTAATCGTTGGTATTTTGCAGAAATTGACCTTAACAGGTGGTATTTGGAAACAAAGCTCGAAGTCCCGGAATTACATGGAGAATAGACGAGAAAACGGGACGAAATAAAGCTGGAGAAAAGGAGCCAAACTCGCGAGCTGACGTGGCAGTCGCGAGTCAGCCTGGTGAGCATCAACTGTCGAATCGCGACAGAGGCTGGGGTGTTCAGAGGAAGAATCGCGAGTCGCGACTCCGACCGCGAATCACCGAAGACCATTCAGTGTTTGATCGCGACAGAGACAAGGGTCGTCTTTGTAAAATTCGCGACCCGGTCGCGAATATTAGTAGCGGTCGTGAATTTTAGGACAGCTGGGCGCCACGTGGAGTCGCGACCCGAGTCGCGACCGACGTGCTCGGGAGCGAGGTCGCGACTCTCTAGGCGGTGGCAGCTTTTGTTCCCTATTCGGTTTCGAACTCTTGCTAAGTATTTAAAGGCTTGTGTACACGATTTTTGGATATCTTGAACCCTACCATAAGCTTTGGAGCACAAAAAAGAGACGAACGAAGACCATCGTGAAGAATGAGCTCTGAGGATTCGAGTTTTACGAGATTAGAGATAGAATTGACTTTCGGGTTTTATTAGATTTTTATTCTCGTTTTACTACGGATTTTTGGATTAGCTTTTGTTTTGTTTATTTGACTATGAACAACTAAACCCTAGTATTCTAGGGTTGATTATGATTCAGTTATGAACCCCTTTATTTAATTCAATCTTTGTGGCTATGTTTCTTTATCATGCTTTAATTATTCTTGCTTTTATTATGTGTTGATTAACTGGCCATTAATTGATGCAACGTGATGTGTTAATTCATAATTCGAGAGATGAGTTTTAACACGAGATCCGGAATAATTGACTCAGTAATTAATAACACTCGAGAGAGTTGAGATTATTTGAGAGAGCTTTTAACCTTATGATCATTTAGGAATCGCATGTTAGGTAATGAATGGGGACGTTATTATCTAATGTGTGACCCACGTTTGCATTGCTCTGAGAAGAGATTGTGGATATATTTGTGGTTGCTCTAGCATGATTTGAATTGGAATGTTGGCATGAGATTGAGTTAGATAACTGGTGGATTAATTGTTGATTAATCAATCCTAGGATACGTTTGTCCTTCTGATTTATTCATTTGTTAGTTTACTTGTTTCATTTCTTGTTGTGGTTTAATTGATTTTATTATTTAATTTTAGTTAATTTCAAACTCATTAAGTTATTTAGTCTAGATAACAGCTGTAGGATAAATAGAATAACTAGTGGTTGATATTGAGTCTCTGTGGATTGACCTTGTTTACTGCTATATTATTAGCTTTTCTGTACACTTGCAGTAGGTTAAGAATTTACCGAACAATTATCTAACCTAGAGATAGAAAAATAATACTTTACCGTGATTTTGTTGATTGCTCAGCAATCAATGCACATGCGCCATTCATTATTCTTTTTCAGCACCAGAATGACAGGTATAGAGTAGGGGTTGGGAGACTCATGGATTTGTTTCTTTTCTAGCAACTACTTGATTTGTCTGTCGATCTCTTTAGTCTCATCGGAGCTGGTTCTGTAGGCTAGTCGGTTTGGAAGCACAACTTTAGGCTGGAAGTCGATTTGATGCTCGATTCCTCGAATCGACGGCAAACGACTCAGGATCTTCTCTGAAAATACATCACTAAATTCGTCCAATAGGGACTGCACAACATTAGGCAAACAAGTATCGTTAGTAGCACAACCCTTAAATGTAAGTAAGACGAGTGACAAACCTGCTTTAATTGATTTCTCAACTCCTTTAACAGAAATAAACAAGCTGCGTTGTTTGGATGTCTTTGCATCTGATCTGGATGTAGAATCCTTCTTGGAGAAGTTAAAAGATGGTGGAGGTGAAAGGGAAGGGACGACGGACCCATTGGTGGAAGCCAAGGAGGCACACGGTCCGTGCGGGGGTGTGCACGGTCCGTGCGGGACTCACGGACCTTCGGGCAGTGATCCTTGCACGGGTCGTGCAGAGCATGCATGATCTTCTACCTATTTTGCTGCGGTGATTGCTGCCTATTTGTCCATCTTTTTTTTAAACCTCTCTTGCATGCGTTGCTGATCCTCGGCAACGTCCTTTGGGGCCAATTACTTCAATATGCAAGTTCAGCCATTGCTCTTCATGGTGTACATGTTCAAATGTCCATCATGGACTGCACACCTGTTAAATTGCCAAGGTCTACCCAACAACAAGTGCGGTGCATCCATAGGGATTACATCACATAATACAGTGTCAGAAAACATGCCAATTGAGAAATCGACACTTACCTGGTAGACTATGCGTATCTCACCTCGTTCTGTTAGCCATTGCAGTTTATATGGCTTTGGATGCTTCTGTATGATCAGGACGAGTTTATCGACTGCATACTGACTAATGACATTTATAACTGTTAGGAAAAACTATCAAGGGTTTTTCTGATTGGGGTTTTGATGAGATGTCAAAATAAAGAGCTTTGAAAAACTGAAAGGAAATCAATCAGAAAACTAAGGATGATCATATCAAAAAAATTGAGCTATCAAAGCCTCAAAATGATCAATCTAAGTGAGAAAAGAGAAGAAAAGAGAAAAAAGAAAAGAGAGAAAAGAAAAGAGAAAAAGAAAAGAAAAAGAGAGAGAAAAGAAAAAAAGAAAAAAAAAGAAAAAAGAAAAAATTCAGCTTCTCAAGCTATGAAGAAGAAAAACTGTAGCTTGCTAGATCAGTTAGCAAGATAAACTGAAAGATACAGGAACTATCAAAGCTTGAAGTACCAACTACCATCAGTCTACAGTTATGAACTGAAACCAGTTCAAGACACCAGTTCAGAAATGCCCAAATTCCAACTGCAAAAGAGTTCCAGCTAAAAAAAGTACTAGCTGAAAAAGAATATCAGCTGAAGAGATGACAGTTTCCAGCTGAAGGAGAATACCAGCTGAAGAATACACCAATCTGAGCTGAAGGATATGCCAGCTGATGAGGACATCCATAGCAATGAGGAAGTTAATGAAGAGCTGCAATTTAAAGGACCCGTCACGAGACTACGAGCTAAGAAGTTGCAAGAATATTTGCAAGCTACAATTCGCAAAAAGTTCGAAGTTAAAGACGACATGCAAGGAAGCTTGAAGATCATGAACTTATTGAGGATGGAAGATGGAGATCAAGACTTGGAGTGCATTACATGATGATGTGTACGTGTGCATGTTAATGTGCATGTGTGTGTGTGAATGTTGTTCACGGCCCAAGTGAAGAAGTCCAAAGAATTCGGCCCTTAATGATTTAATTAAGGGGATTGATTTATTAGACTATAGTATTTTATTTATTTAATTTATACTATGGTTTGGACGATTTTTAGCAGATTTTTAATTAGGATTTTTTGGTTATTTTAGATAGAGTTTTGACTAGATTTTTAGATAAGGCAAGATCTACAAAATCTACCTTAATTAGAATTCTAGTTTAGGAAGTTGTTGAAGTCCAATTCTAGTTAAATTTGGACTATAATTTTCGGTCCTATAGGTTTAGATTTTCGGTCCTCTTAGTATAAATAGAGGATCCATATTTCATTATTACTTTAGACCATATTTGATAAATTAAAGCTTTGCTTCAATATTGTCTCAACCCCATTTAAATCTTTGTGAGTTTAGATCTTTTAAATTCATACTCTTAGAATTAGCATCTCTAAGTTTTACATAGGGAATTCGCCGTCCACGTTCGAGGGATCGTTGGAAACTCGCTATCGAAGAACAACTTAAAGAATTTGGCCTTGTGTACGTTCAAGATTCAAGGCAACTTTCGGGTTGTAATTCACATCGACTTATCACCATCATCATCACCGTTCATCTTCATTCACAAGCCATCAACGTTCGTTCCAAGTCAGCCCGCTCGAGTTCAAGATCGTGTTCAACCCGTTCAATCCGTAAGTTCGATTCTACTCTATCATACCCTATCTACTCAAGCCCTTCTAAACTTATTCATCACCTTCGATCATCATCATCCTAGCCTTCTCTATTACCGCCCCAAAACAGCCTATCCTATTTGGATTTTGTGTTATTTTGTGTGTCATTGTCTAGGTATTTTAGTTGAGTCTTAGTCGTCTAGATAATCGAGTATAGAATCCTTACTTCACCGATGTAGTTTCTTTCCTAGCTTCCGCGTCTTTTGTGTCTCGTTGTGTCATATTGTCCCGGGTCACATCATAAATTGGTATCAAGAGCCACGTCGGTTTTTATCGTTCGTGGTTCCATACTCGTTTAGTGTCCCGTTTGTTTTGTTTTAAGTTTTATCGAGTTGTAATTTATTTTCCGTATTATTCATAGTTAAAAAAAAAAAGAAATCAGATCGTATAAAAAAAGAAGAAGAAAAAGAACGATAAAAAAAAATCGGATAAAAAAAATCCAAAAATACAAAAAAAAGAGAAGTAATTCATTGTTTCCTTTTGTGTTTTATTTTTCGTACCTACCTTGTTGGTACAAATCCATAGTTGGTTATTTCCTTATAGATTCTCTTTCTTTTTGGAAATTTCCTTCTTTGTTTGTTTTGATTTTTGGTAACTACATTAGATATCTTATTTTATTTTTGGTTCTTTCCTTCTAGAGTCTAAGCTAATTAAGGTATTTAGATTGTGTCACATAGATTGATACACATCCAAATTCCCTACTTACCTTATCTCTTTCTTCTTTCCTCACTTATTCTATTTCTTTCCCTATTCTATCTAGATTTATTTTTGGATCTCCTAATTACTTTGGGACTTCAATAATTAATCTATTCTCTTTCCTTTTCTCCCTATACCCTTCGATCACCACCTCTCCCACACCACACAAATCTCGACAGCCCTATACCACACATACTTAACCCGTATCTCTTTCATACACACTCCAAATTCACCCGTGTTCCAAGCATAGCATTCCCGTCCTCCCTCCATACAAACCACACGAGTTCCCTACTTCCAAGTACACGATTTTCACACACTGTGCACCCATATATTGAGTGATACATGAGTGGTAAAATCAAGAGTGAAAACAAATGAGTGACGTGAGATTGTGAGGTCCTACGTTCGTTTTGTAGGTATCATGAAGAAAGGTACCCGTCCCGAGTCATCCTTAACTCCCCCAGTCGACACTCCACCTTTGAACCCATCCGGAGATCCGTCCAAAGCCCCCATGGAGTCTACTTCGGATCCACCCGCACCGTGGGATCCTAAGTATCATTTTGAGGCACTCTCAAAACACTTCCAGAGACAGCACCAGGCCCTGTCTGACAAACTTGATGATTTAGTGCATGCCCTTGAACGCACTAAGACTACTCCGACCATTACACAGCCTGTTCGTGGTCAAGCTCGACGCAACGAGCGTCAAAATGAGCCCGAGGAGGAGTACTTTGATGAAAATACTGAAGAACTCGACAGAGGACGCCGCCAGGGTTGAGACCGCAGCCGTGATGGCTATGGTGAAGATCGCATGCTCAATAACATCAAGACGAGCATCCCGGAGTTTGAAGGCCTTCACGATCTCGATATCTATCTTGATTGGGAATGTAAGGTAGAGAAGATTTTTGACTGCTACGACTTCACAGAAGTCAAAAAGGTGCAGTTAGCTTGTTTGGAGTTCAGAGGCTACGCAGCCACTTGGTGGGAGATGCAGCAAGAAAGAAGGCGCAGAAATCGCAATCCGCCAATTGATATATGGGAAGAAATGAAGGGATTGATGCGAGGACGCTTCATTCCAGTCCATTATGAGAGAGAGCTCGGAAAGAAGCTCAACCGGATCAAACAAGGCACCCGTTCTATTGAAGAATATCATAAGGAGTTGGAGACAGCCTTGAACCGAGTCGGGAAGGAGGAGACCTTAAATGCTACCATCATTAGGTATATTGAAGGCATGAATCCCGACATTGCATGTGAAGTCGAGTTGAAGGACTTCACCAGTGTAGAAAGAATGGTGCAGTACGCATCGATTGTGGAAAAGCAGTTAAGAGAAGGCCGCCGCCGTTCTCACCATAATGCCACCGCCGCCAGACCCTCTTGGAACAAACGTACACATTCCACATCACCTTCTACACTTTCTTCTGAGTCCACACGACCCCGAGGTCAGCCCGGACCACCTGAACGGCGTTTCGACCGTTCTACACCGCAGTCCAACCGTAGACCCGAGTCTACACCGACATTGACCTCGAGGCCCCCATTCTAATGGCCAAATCAGCCCAATACGACGCTGAATGCAGCCCCTAATCGAGCCCGTGACATCCAGTGTCATAAATGCCAAGGTTGGGGCCACTTTCAGAATCAGTGCCCGAACCGTCGTGTTTTGTTTCTCAATGAACAAAACGGGCTTGAATCAGCCAGTGAAGACGAAGAGACAGGACGTCGCCCATGATGCCGTCGAACCCCCCAAAGTCGACGATGAAGATGAGGAGGCCGAATTGCCTCATGTCAGCTTAGTGTCTATTCGCAGTCTGAACATTAATCGTGAAGACGAAGAGCAATCACAGCGTGAGAACATATTCTACACACGAGTTGCAATCAAGGATCAGACCTGTGCGATGATCATAGACAATGGTAGTGTAATCAACACAATCAGCCAGTACGCCGTTGATAAACTCGCCCTTACCACTACAAAGCATCCAAAGCCATATAAGCTGCAATGGCTCACTGATCGAGGTTCCATCAGAGTTACAGGTCAGGTACACGTTTCATTTACTAAAGGTCGTTATTCTGACACTGTTCTTTGTGATGTTATTCCTATGGAGGTAGCCCACATTCTTTTAGGAAGACCGTGGCAATTCGACAGAAAAGCAGTTCACGATGGTTTGACCAACACATACTCGATCACCATGGACGGCCGAACTACTGTGCTCAAGCCACTCACTCCTAAAGCTATTGCAGAAGATCAAGAAAGGATGCAAGAGAGATTTAAGCAAGAACGGGCAAAGCAAGCCGCAGCCGCCGCCCGGACCGCCGCCGTGAACGGTCGAGACTCGGCCGAGACACATCAGCCGATCTCCCCTTCAAGTTCGACCAATGCAGCCCCTTTGAAAGCTTCCAATGAAGACTTAGTTCATGGCAAATCATCCAGATCAGCCCCTAAAGTTGAACAAAATCGGTCTTTGTTCATCTCAGTTAAAGGCGTAGAGAAAGCACTAAAAGCAGGTTTACCTTTCGTTCTTTTATCTTATAAGGACAGTGCTACTAATAGTGTTTCTTTGCCTTGTGATGTGCAGCCCCTTGTGGAGGAGTTCGCAGACATGTTTCCGGAAGAGATTCCAAGTGGATTACCTCCAGTTCGTGGGATCGAGCACCTGATCGACTTCATACCCGGTACAGACCTGCCCAACAGGCCGGCGTACCGCACGTTCCCCGAGGAGATGAAGGAGATAGACCGCCAAGTGAAGGAGCTGTTGGAGAAGAAGCAAATCCGTGAGTCGATGAGCCCTTGTGCAGTTCCAGTCATCTTAGTACCAAAGAAGAACAACGAATGGAAGATGTGCATGGATTGTCGCGCCATCAACAAAATCACGGTAAAGTACAGATTTCCTATCCCTAGACTTGATGATATTCTAGATGAATTAAGTGGTTCTAATGTGTTTTCTAAGATAGATTTAAGATCTGGGTATTTTCAAGTTAGAATGCATGAAAGGGATGAATGGAAAACTGCGTTTAAAACAAAGCATGGTTTATATGAGTGGTTAGTTATGCCTTTTGATTTCACTAATGCACCGACACGTTTATGAGATTAATGAACCATGTTTTGCGTGATGTGATTGGTAAATTTGTGGTTGTTTACTTTGATGATATCTTGATTTACAGTCACAGTGCATAGGCGCACCTAGAACACCTTAGGTGTGTTTTTATGCTCTTACGTGATGCAAAGTTGTATGGAAATTTGTCTAAGTGCTCCTTTTGCATAGATGAAGTCGTTTTTCTAGGCTTTGTCGTCAGTTCACGAGGTATTGAGGTAGACCGTTCCAAAATCAAGGTGATTGAGGAATGGCCAACCCCGAAAAATGCCTCTGAGGTTCGGTCCTTTCATGGACTAGCTGGATTTTACCGTCGTTTTGTACAGGATTTCTCCAGTATAGCCGCCCCTCTTACCGAGCTAAGTAAGAAGGTCAGAAATTTGAGTGGGGTAAACAACAAGAGCATGCATTTACTACCTTGAAATCTTTGTTATGTTCTGCTCCTGTTCTTCGTTTACCTGATTTTACTAAGACTTTTGAGATCGTGTGATGCTTCGGACATAGGTATTAGTGCAGTTTTGATGCAGGATCGCAGACCCGTCGCCTACTTCAGTGAGAAGCTTAGTGGTGCCAGTTTGAGGTATTCTACATACGACAATGAGCTCTATGCTTTGAAGTGTGCATTGGATACATGGCAGCACTATTTTTGGCCCAAGGAGTTCGTGATTCACACGGACCACGAGAGTTTAAAGCACCTCAAAGGATAGCAAAATTTGAACAAGAGACATGCAAGATGGGTGGAGTTCATCGAGTCCTTCCCATACGTGATCAAGTACAAGAAAGGTGAAGAAAACGTTGTCGCGGACGCGTTATCTCAAAGGTACGCACTTCTGAACATAATGCATGCTAAGATGCTTGGTTTCGAGTCCATTAAGTCTCTTTATGTTGAGGACGCCTATTTCAGCCCCATTTATGCTTCATGTGTGTCGAAATCTAGAGCTATTGATGGATATTATGTGCATGATGGGTTTTTGTTTAAGGAGTCTAAGTTATGCATTCCTATTTGTTCTATGCGTGAGCTACTTGTGTTAGAATCGCATGCGGGAGGTTTGATGGGTCACTTTGGTGTATATAAGACATTGAACTTGCTGCATGAACACTTTTATTGGCCGCATATGCGTAGGGATGTAGAGAATGTGTGTAGTCGTTGCATTACTTGCCTTCAAGCCAAATCCACTTCACACCCATTCGGCCTTTACACGCCCTTACCCGTCCCTACAGCCCCTTGGATTGATATTTCTATGGATTTTATCTTGGGATTACCTAGGTCTAGGTCGGGTAAAGATTCGGTGTTTGTTGTAGTTGATCGATTCTTTAAAATGGCTCATTTCATTGCATGTAGAAAAACCGATGATGCTGTGCATATTGCCAACTTGTTCTTTGTGCATATTGTTAGATTGCATGGAATTCCTCATACTATTGATAGTGATAGGGATTCTAAGTTTTTAGGACATTTTTGGCGTGTTTTGTGGGGAAAATTAGGTACTAAGTTATTGTTTTCTACTGCATGTCATCCACAAACCGATGGTCAAACTGAGGTTGTGAATTGTACATTAGGAGCTTTACTTAGGTCTCTAATTAAGAACAATTTGAAGTCATGGGAATCGTGTTTACCATATACTGAATTTGCTTATAATCGTGTTATTCATTCTTCCACTAACATGTCTCCATTTGAGGTAGTTTATGGATTTAATCCATTAACTCCAATTGATTTGATTCCTTTACCCGTTGAGCATCTAACGAGTGTTAAAGGTATGAAGAGAGCTTATTTTATTCGAGAGATGCATGAGAAGGTTCGTGCCCGGATCGAGCACAAAGGCGCTCAAACCGTCGCCACACGTAATTCGAGACGTAAACGAGTTGTCTTCCAGCCCGGAGATCGTGTTTGGATCCATTTGAGTCCAGGCCGATTCCCTAACTTGCGGAAGTCCAAGTTGTTGCCCTGCGGAGATGGCCCATTCACTGTTTTGAGCCGTATCAATGATAATGCATACCGCATTGATCTCCCTCGTGAGTACAAGTGTTCTTCTACATTTAATGTTGCTGATTTGTCTCCTTTTTTTGCAGATGAATTCGACCATGATGACACTTCAAATTCGAGGACAAATTCTCTTCAGCAGGGGAGGAATGATGAGGACATCCATAGCAATAAGGAAGTTAATGAAGTGCTGCAATTCAAAGGACTCGTCACGAGACTATGAGCTAAGAAGTTGCAAGAATATTTGCAAGCTACAATTCGCAAGAAGTTCGAAGTTGAAGACGGCATGCAAGGAAGCTTGAAGATCATGACCTTATTGAGGATGGAAGATGGAGATCAAGACTTGGAGTGCATTACATGAGGATGTGTACGTGTGCATGTTAATGTGCATGTGTGCGTGTGAATGTTGTTCACGGCCCAAGTGAAGAAGTCCAAAGAATTCGGCCCTTAATGATTTAATTAAGGGGATTGATTTATTAGACTATAGTATTTTATTTATTTAATTTATACTATGGTTTGGACGATTTTTAGCAGATTTTTAATTAGGATTTTTCGGTTATTTTAGATAGAGTTTTGACTAGATTTTTAGATAAGGAAAGATCTACAAAATCTACCTTAATTAGAATTCTAGTTTAGAAAGTTGTTGAAGTCCAATTCTAGTTAAATTTGGACTATAATTTTCGGTCCTATAGGTTTAGATTTTCGGTCCTCTTAGTATAAATAGAGGATCCATATTTCATTGTTACTTTAGACCATATTTGATAAATTAAAGCTTTGCTTCAATATTGTCTCAACCTCATTTAAATCTTTGTGAGTTTAGATCTTTTAAATTCATACTCTTAGAATTAGCATCTCTAAGTTTTACAAAGGGAATTCGCCGTCCACGTTCGAGGGATCATCGGAAACTCACTATCGAAGAACAACTTAAAGAATTTGGCCTTGTGTACGTTCGAGATTCAAGGCAACTTTCGGGTTGTAATTCACATCGACTTATCACCATCATCATCATCGTTCATCTTCATTCACAAGCCATCAACGTCCGTTCCAAGTCAGCCCGCTCGAGTTCAAGATCGTGTTCAACCCGTTCAATCCGTAAGTTCGATTCTACTCTATCATACCCTATCTACTCAAGCCCTTCTAAACCTATTCATCACCTTCGATCATCATCATCCTAGCCTTCTCTATTACCACCCCAAAACAGCCTATCCTATTTGGATTTTGTGTTATTTTGTGTGTCATTGTCTAGGTATTTTAGTTGAGTCTTAGTCGTCTAGATAATCGAGTATAGAATCCTTACTTCACCGACGTAGTTTCTTTCCTAGCTTCCGCGTCTTTTGTGTCTCGTTGTGTCATATTGTCCCGGGTCACATCACCAGCTCAAGAAAGTTCCAGATGAAGAAGAGTGCTAATTGAAGAGTGTACCAGTCCAAGGTGCAAGCTGAAGGAAATACCAGCTAAAAATGTTCCAGCTGAAGAATGAAGTTCCAACTAACGAAGTACCAGTTTGAAGGATACCAGCTGAAGACGCATCAGTTCAGAAGTCCAACTGAAGAAGCACCAACATCCGAACTGAAAACCAGTTCAGAAGTTCCAGCTGAAGGGACACCAGTTGAAAATGCCAGCTGAAGAACACTGGTTCAAAACTACCAGCTGAAGTAAATCAAATTGGAGCTTAAAAAGCATCAAGCTAGAGTCCAGAACTGCCAACTGAAGACGATCTAACCTGGAGCTTGCTAAAACTGCCAAGGATGCGTAGAACTGACAGACGAGGAACTGAAGATTCCAACTGCCAGTCAAAGCCCAGAACTGAAGATCAAGACAGAAGATGTAACAGAAATTCAAATTTCAGAAAAACCAACAAGAAGATCTTGAAGTTAATGCAATCGAGATCTTGGAACACAAGCATGTCAGAAGAACAAAGGCTACTCAACGACTCTTTAAATGAAAAACCTCAATGGCTTTATCATTTGTGATCACACAGGGATCAACAACGGTGAGCAGCCACTCATCTATAAAAGATGAGCAACCCAGAAGATGGCCATGACTTTTAAAAAAAACTTTTGCTCAGACTTTATGCATAGACTTTCAGCAAAGACGTTCGCTAAAGTTCTAAAGCCTCACGCTCAAATTCAGCAAAAGAAAAAGTCCAACTGAAGAGATGGAGCAAACTGCTCATCAAGCTAGTTGTTGAAGAAATCCAGCCAGAGCCATTCTTTCAATTTCGTTCTACAATGATCAACTACCCAGCTCAAGCCAAAGACGCGCAAAGGAGCACATCAGTTGATACCAGTTTCAAGACTATCTTCTTGAAGATCGAAAGAGATCTAAAACCTTGTCAAGACGGATAATAGCACCTAAAGTCTCAGTGAGCAGTTGAGATCGGTAAGTGTGAGATGTCGACCAGAAATCAACTAAGGAGGCTACTTTCGTTGGATTGTCACTTCCGGGATAGCAACAGTTGGAAAGAAATCCATGACTTGTAAACTCACCGATAGCCAAGTCCAACACCTATCTTCACTGTGTAACTGTAATAAAGGAACTTTATACTTACATAATGAATTGCCCTTCTGCGGAAGGAAGAGAGGACGTAGAAGTTGAGCTTCGAACCTCTATAAAATTGTATGTGTGCTCTGCTCTATTTTCAGTTTTAGTTGCATATTTTAAACTACACACCTCAAGCACACACGCAGCACTCCGAGTTAGTTGATCATCTTAACTGATCACCTAAAGAGCACGAATAACTCCGCGAGTCAAGGGCCCAGTCTATCCCGCATATTTGTTAAGAATTTAGATTAGTTTATTCACCCCCCCTCTAAATTGATTTTGACTCGTCCTGGGACCAACAAGTGGTATCAGAGCGATTGATTCTAAGGATCAGCCATTTTTGCAGATCAACTGAATCAGATCTTATTATCTGTGCTAATCTACCATCTTTGAAAAACCATAAGCTACCTATTTTTTCAGTTGAGAGGTACGATAATTGGAGCAGGAGAATAAAGGTGCACCTCTGCTCAATCCATGAGAATATGTTGGGAGTTATCGAAGAAGGTCTAATTACAATCATGATGGACAATGAAGCCCACATTGCTGATGTAAATCAACCAGTAAGGATCCTAAAGCCAACTCATCTTCTCATGAGTGATGAGAAGAAGTTGAAGAACCTAGAGTTCGTGGCCTAAGCCGCGTTGTTCCAAACTCTAGATGAAGATTGCATGAAGGACACAAAGAACTGCATAATTGCTAAGGAGATATAGGACTTGCTTGCAGATCTATGTAAAGAGTCTGAGGCCATCAAAGGAAACAAGCTCCAACTAGTGGTGGACAGATATGAGTCCTTCAAGATGCACTCAGATGAAACCATCTCAAGCCTTGAGATGAGATTTCTAAGCATCATCAGTGAGATGAACAATCTGGGTAGGACATATCCTAATAGTGAGATGAACTCCAAAAATTTTGGACAATCTCACAAAATAATGAGATATGAAGGTGATTGTTACAAAGGAGTTAAGAGACTTGAACAACATCACCCCAAGAGAACTTTTCGATTCTCTTAAGGCTCATGAGTACAACCTAAATTGAATAAGAGAGGCATCCACATCATCAGCCCATGATACAGCATTCTACGGTGAGAGAAATTAGTTTAGAGAAACTCGAGGGAGAAATGTCTTCCGGTCAAGAAGTGAAAAGGACCATTAGTCACATTCGGAGACAACTCCAGAAGCCAAATCATTGGAGAAGGGTTCGTGGTCAAAGAAAAGGAATTAGTCAATGGAGTCTCCCACGTGGAAGGACTGAAGCACAAACTGCTAAGCATCAGTCAATTATGTGACAATGGGTATACTGTTGACTTCATTTGAAGCTCATGCGACATCAAAGATAAGTCAACCGGAGCAATCCTCCTAACTGACATAAGGAGAGACAACATGTATGTTGTTGACTAGTCAATCGGCTATGGAGAGGCTTGCTTTCTTTCAAAAGGCTCAACTGAAGCAAGCTGGCTATGGCATCGATGACTCAATCATCTCAACTTCAGAACCATCAATCATCTAGCCAAGAAGGAGCTAATAGATGGACTTCCCAAGGAGATTTTCAATAAAGCTGGCATCTGCAGACCATGCCAGAAAGGAAAGCAAGTGAGGTCATCATTCAAGAACAGAAGTCATCCTCCAGGGATAACTGCTCCCCTCCAACTACTACACATGGATCTATTTAGGCCAGTCAGACAACCAACTCCCAAAGGAAAAAGATTAACTCTTGTAGTAGTCGACGACCTCTCAAGATATACATGGGTAGAGTTTCTCAGAAGCAAGGATGAAACCTACTCCAAGCTATTAGTGATGATCATGAGTCTGCAGACTGAAAGAGAAAGATCAATTCAGTGAAATTCGTTCAGATAATGGAACTGAATTCGTCAGCCAGCAGATCATCAGTTTTCGCAGTAAACTAAGAATAACTCACGAGTACTCAGCTGCTAGAACTCCACAGCAAAATGGTGTAGCTGAAAGAAGAAATCGCAACTCAAGGAAGTAGCTCGAGCAATGATAGCTGATGCTAACATAGCAGAAGGATACTGGGCCGAGCCAGTCAATACTGCATGCCATACTCAAAACAGAAGCGCCATCATCAGCACATATGACAAGACACCTTATGATCTATACAAGGGTCGTAAGCCATCTATTTCATACTTCAAAGTATTTGGCTGCAAATGTTATATTCACAACAATGGCAAAAGTCAACTGAAAGCATTCAGTTCCAAAGCTAATGAGGGAATATTTCTTGGTTATAATTCCCCTCATGCGCAGCTTACAGAGTGTTCAACAAACAAATAATAGTTGTGAAAATAACATGTCATGTTGTTTTTGATGAGTTTTTCAATGAGTACATGAGTAAAGAAGTACTCAATATAGTTGAACTGCTACCTAGCAAAACTGATAACTCGCAGGACTATGTAGACCACACAGTTCCAGAGGAGTTTGAAGTTAGACTAGAAGATGAAGGAAATGTATCCAGCACCAGACCAGCTAAGGGCACAACTGAGAAAAATCAAGCTAATGAAGAAACTGATCGTGCTGAGACCTTCAACCCCACAACTGAAGTAGGGGGAAGAACTGATAAAAACGAAGGGAAAACTGAAGAAAAGACATCAGATGATGTCAATGTTGAGGATCCAACTGAAAATCTAGCTGAGTACAATCTACCTAAATACTTCAGAAGCCACCCAGCTGACAAGATTGTTGGATATCCAAGAATTCGAGTTCAGACCAGAAGTTCAACAGAGCACGCTCTCTTCACATGCTTCTTATCTCAAACTGAACCGGAAGACATCAAAGAAGCTCTTGAAGATGAAGATTGGATCATAGCCATACAAGAAGAGTTGAACCAGTTCACAAGAAACGATGTTTGGTTTCTTGTTGATAGGCCGAAAATCCAGAAAGTCATCAGAACTAAGTGGGTTTTCCGCAACAAACCGGACCAACAAGGCATCATCGCAATGAACAATGCAAGATTGGTAGCTAAGGGATACTATCACGAACAATCATATGAACGGTCATATGAACACTCCTCTATAAAAGACGAGTGATTCAGATAAAAAAGAATACTTTTTGCCAAGAGATTTTTTGGCTAGAAAACTTTTTGAAAAAGACTTTCTGCTAGACCTTTGTGAAGACGTTCGTCAAAGCTCTTTAAAGCCTCAAGCTCAAATTCATCCAAAAAGTCCCAACTAAAGAGAAGGAGCAAACTGCTCATCAAGCTAGCTGTTGAAGAATTCTAGCCAGAGCCAGTCTCTTAGTTCTGTTCTACACCGATCAACTACCCAGCTCAAGCCAAAGAAGTGCAAAGGAGCACACCAGTTGATAACAGTTTCAAGATTGCATTCTTGAAGATCGAAAAAAATCTAAAACTTTCAAAAGATGGCCAATAACACCTTTTCTCTCTAGTGAGCAGTTGGGGATCGCAAGTGTGAGACTGTCGACCTTACCGGCTGAGGAGGTTGCGTTCGTTGGATCGCCATTTTCAGGATAACACCACTTGAAAAGGAGACCGTGACTCGTAACGTCACCATTAGCCAGGTTCAATAGTTTGTCTTCACTGTGTAACTGTAATAAAGAAACTTTACACTTGCATAGTGGATTATCATATTCAGTTAGGAAGAGAGGACGTGGAAGTAGGGCTTCGAACCTCTATAAATTGTCTGTGTGCTCAGTTTACTGTTTTCAATTGCATGCCTTAACTACACACCTTAAGTATACACACTGCACTTCGAGCAAGATGATCATCTCAACTGATCACCAAGTGCACGGATAACTTCGTGATCAAAGGGCCCTATCTATTCTATAAATATTGTTAAGATTTGGATCAGTTTATTCACCCCCTTCCCTCTAAACTCATTCTGACTCATCCGGAGACCAATATCCATTCAAAAAGAGCCTTCCAGCTAAGACCTTTGATGGTCACATGGAGAAAATGAGAGTGAGATGCAGACCCGGGGGCGCAGTTTGAGTTTATTGTTTTGATTTGAGAGTTAGCCAGTTAGTTATTATGCTTGAAAGACATGCTCCAAGTATAAATGGGAGATTGTTAGTTTTGTATACTGGAAGACATATCTTTGTATACCTTTCTGATGATATAGATTGAATCTTATTGCAGTCACTATTTGCATTTATATTATTATATAATTGTTTATGCATATTCCATATACTTACATTGTAGATGATATGGTGTGGGTGAACACATAGTTAGATCATATCATCAGATCCTTATATTGTATTAAAAGACTCACGGCTTAGATGGTCATGATTCTGGCAAAACAAGATTCTGGCACCAAAAATTATGCCATCCACATAAATTTGAATCATTAGGATCTCATCTGATCGTTCTATTCGAAATAGAGTTTGATCAATGACTCTTTTTTGAAACCTATTCTTCAACAAGAATGTCGTGAGGGTTTCATACCGTGCTCTTGGAGCTTGCTTTAGTCTGTAGAGAGCTTTCTTCAGCTTGAAGACTTGATCACCAATTTCAAAACCTGGTGGTTGCTCGACATACACGTATTTCTTGAGCAGTCCTTGCAAGAATGTATTGTTGACATCCATTTGATAGACTGTGAAGTTGCGATGAGCTGCATAGGCAAGGAATAGTCTGATAGCTTCTAATCTTGTAACTGGTATAAATGCCTCATCAAAGTTGATCCTTTCACTTTGAGAGTATCATTTGGCTACCAGTCTTGCCTTGTTCCTTGTGATCACGCCTTGTTCATCCAGTTTGTTGCAAAAAACCCACTTTGTGCCAATGACCTTCTGGGTTTTTAGTCTATCAACAAGAAACCATACATCATTTCTTGTAAACTGGTTAAGTTCTTCTTGCATCGCCATGATCTAATACGAGGATTAAAGATTGGAAGAACTTTCTAAAAATCAAAATTTTAACGAATACAGACTTGGAAACGGGACACCAGTGCCGGTGGAGGGGCCCAACGCTGGCGGCCCACAAAATAAAGATCTCTGCACCGGTGGAGTACCCAGCACGGGCGGGGCACTCAACACCCATGGGGTGTCCTTGGTCGAGGGCGTACCCCAGCACCGGTTGGGTTCCCCGTGGTGGAGGACCTGGATTTTGCGATTTTTGGGTTTCGTTTGAACTGGAAAAACATTTAGATAAAGATCAACGAACAGTTCAACACTTGAAAAATTATAAACAAGCATGCTTGATTACTTGAAATCGACACTATAACGATATGCATGCTATTAACTTTTGAATATTAAGATGAAAATCTAAATACGAGACTTAGTCGAGATTGAACGAAATTAATGAAATAAACGACAACAACGCGAAATAATAACGAGAATACAACATCAAAAAGTGGAAATGAAAATACGAAATTTAAAAGATGAGAAAGAAATAAGCTCCGAGGTTGATGAAAAAGAATAAATGGAGTCAAGTGCGTCAAAAAAAGGTGGCTAGCGTCGGTGTCTCGTCGAGTTGCAGTTGCGGCAAAGCCGCATACTGCATCCCGATGATGCCCTTACCCTTCGACAAAATCTGAAGGTCGGTCTGGCCACTGGCCATATGATAGCACCTTCCTCCACCGTCTCCCTTCCCCGTCACTCCACTCACGAAGAGCGCTCCTCGACTTTGAGCTTTCCTCTCACTCTCTAGGAAATGAAGAATGGTGAGGAATGGTGTGAAATGAAGGGGGAAGGGAGTGTCTCTATTTATAGAGAAAAAGGGTGGCTTTCGGGGGATGCCATTGTAGTAGAAAAATACTGCTAAAGTAACTCCGAGTTCGGTCAAAAGTTTCTTTATTCGATGTTGAGGTCCAAATGACCTCAGACATGAAATTCGAAATACCGGAAGACTCATTGGCTCGAGTACTATTGAACCAACCTGACTCGGGATGAAGAAGAGGTCGTCTAAAGAGAAATGAGAAAAGATTCTCTTTTCACAAATTACTTTTACTATTCAATCACACTGACAGATTTTGCTCCCGAGCGTTCGATTGACCTCGGACTGGCAATCCGTGAATGGAAATGGATTCCTTGGGTCATTTCCCATAAGATAAGATTGACAGAACGAGTCTCAAATCAACAAGAAGGATTTCGTAAATTTCTCAAAACACGAAGGTACGAGGAAGTTACTATTCATTAATCATTTAAATACGTTTTTTATCACCAGGACCTCAAATGACTTCAGATTGAAATTCCAAAAATACTGACACACTTCTAAGATCAATACCTTTCTAATGAGATGAAAATCGGCTATAACAGAGTTAAGTTCAAAAATTTCAAAAAGACAATTTTACAAAAATTGACCCCTAAAGTCGTGACTTTCATCTGACTTCCCTTAAACCTTATTAAAATCTCTTCCTTAATTTTTTAAGTACGCTTAAGAATTATCTAATCGTTATTCGAAAATCTAGAGTTTTGCATCATACCCCCTTAAAAAAATTTCATTCCGAAATTTACAGACCTTGATAAGGAACATCGGGATACTTTTTCAACAACTCTGTTTCTAGTTCCCAGGTTGCTTCCTTCGATCCATGATAGTTCTAGATCACCTTTACCAAGCTAATCTCCTTGTTCCTTAACTTCTGAATCTTTCGATCCAGAATGGCCTAAGGCTTCTCCTCATATGCTAAGTCCTCATTCAGGACCATCTCTTCCTTACTAATCACATGTTTTGGATCAAACACGTACTTTCTCAACGTCGAGACATGAAAGACATCATAAACGTCACTTAGGTTGGGTGGTAAGGCCAACCTATAAGCTACCTCGTTGATTTTCTTTAAAATTTCAAAAGGTCCAATGAATCTGGGCCTTAACTTGTTCCGTTTGCCAAAACAGATCACTCCTTTAAATGGAGATACTTTCAGGAACACTTTATCTCCAACGCTGAAGCTCAGTTGAGTCCTTCTTTGATCTGCATATGCCTTCTGCCTATCTTGAGCTTTCTGAATTTGTTAACGAATTAACTTGATCTTCTGGACCGTTTCCTGGACCATCTCGGGTCTGAGTATCCTTTTTTCTCCAACTTCATCCCAATACAAGGGTGATCCACACTTCTTTCCATACAAGGCTTCATAAGGAGCCATGCCGATAGTTGATTGGTAGCTATTGTTGTATGCAAACTCTACCAATGGTAATAGCTCCTCCCAACTTCTTTCTGGATCAATGACTACTCCTCTAAGCATGTCTTCCAAAATTTAGATAGTCCTTTCCGACTGGCCATCCGTTTGAGGATGAAAGGCCATGCTGAAATTGAGGTTTGTTCCTGTGCCTTCTTGTAGGCTCCTCCAGAATCTTGATGTGAATCTCGTGTCATGATCTGACATGATCGAGACTAGCACTCTGTGTAATTGCACAATTTCCTTAACGTATGTTTGGGCTAATTGATCAAGCCCATCCGTCATCTTAACAACAATGAAATGGGCTGCTTTTGATAATCGATCCATGAATACCCAAATGGCGGTATTTCCTCGCTTAGACTTTGGCAATCTTACTACAAAGTCCATGTTGATATGATCACACTTCTATTCAAGAATCTCTAAGGGTTGGAGCAGTCCAGAGGGTTTTTTATGCAAAGCTTTCACTTGTTGGCGATTCAAGCACCTTTCTACGAAGGCATCTACTTCCCTTTTCATGTTATTCCACCAGAAGTTCCTTTTGAGGTCTTGGTACATCTTGGTGCTTCAGGGATGTGCTGCATATGGCACTTCATGTGCTTCTCACATGATTTTCTCCTTTAGTTCTTCCTTGTTTGGCACACATAGCCTTCCTTTGAATAAAAGAGCGTTATCGACTACTTTCGTGAAGTCTTGCGGATTATCAGACCGTGCTTCCAGTCTCTTCTTCTCGAGAAATTGATCTCTCCTCTAGGCTTCAACTATCATTTACCTTAAGTCGGGCTGAGCGACTATCGTGGCAATCTGGGCTTGAATGGTTTTGGGTGGTGTTAGCACCTCTATCCTTAACTTCTCGAACTCCTTACGAAGATCTTCCTTCATCTGAACGAGTCCTAACTCTGCCTTTTTCTTCTTATTCAGGGCATCAACTACCACATTTGCCTTGCCAGGGTGGTAATGGATTGTGCAGTCATAATCCTGTACGAGTTCCAACCACCTTTTTTGCCTCATATTAAGATCATTTTGCTTGAAGAAATACTTCAAACTCTTGTGATCTGAGTAAATCTCGCACTTAGCTCAGTAGAGATAGTGCCTAAAAATCTTCAGCATCTGAACAACTGCTGCTAACTCTAAATCATGCGTGGGGTAATTCTACTTATGATTCTTAAGCTGTCGCAAAGCATAAGCAATCACCTTTGCTTTTTGCATCAGCACGCATCCGAATCCTTTTCTCGACGCATCTGCATAGACCACAAAATCCTCATTTCCTTCCGAGATGGCTAATATTGGGGTTGTGGTTAACATCCTTTTTAAAGTTTGGAAACTTTCCTCACACTATGGCGTCAACTTAAACTTGGAATCCTTCTTTAGCAAGCACGTCATGGGCTTAGATATCGTCGAGAATCCCTCAATAAATCGTCGACAATATCCAGTGAGTCCTAAAAAGCTTCGTATCTTGTTCACGCTTTTTGGAGATTTTTAATTGTTACAGCTTCAATTTTCGTTGGGTCTACCTTGATTCCTTCTACTAACACTATATGACCCAAAACATGACTTCTCTGAGCTAAAACTCGCACTTGGTAAAATTAGCATATAGTCTCTCTCTTCTTAGCGTCTATAGCACCATCCTAAGGTGCTTTTAGTGTTCCGCTTCATTCTTTTAATAGATAAGGATATCATCTATAAAAACTAGCACAAACTTATCCAAATACGGGTGAAATACCCAGTTTATCAAATCCATGAACATTGCTGGAGCGTCAGTCAATCCGAATGGCATTATCACAAACTCATAATGTCCATAGCGAGTCCTAAAAGCAGTTTTAGGAACATCCTCTTTTCGGATTTTCAATTGGTGATACCCAGATCTTAAGTCTATCTTGGAGAAAACCCTTGCTCCCTTAAGCTAATAAAAAAGATCATTTATTCTTGGGAGATGGTATCGATTCTTGATGGTCAGCTTATTCAACTCTCTATTATCGATGCACATTCTCAATGTGTCATTCTTCTTCACGAACAGAATTGGGGCTCCCCAAGGCAACACACTAGGTTGGATAAAACCTAGGTCTAATAACTCTTGTAGTTGAACCTTGAGTTCTTGCAACTTCTTAGGCACCATTCTGTAGGGGGCTTTCGATATTGGTGCTACTCCTGGCTCCAAATTGATGGTGAACTCCACTTGCCTGTCCGTGGGTAATCCTGGTAGCTCCTTCGAAAATACATCTGGGTATTCTCTTATGACTAGAATGTCGTAAATGGCAAGCTCTCATTTTTTTTCTTACTAGATTAACCAAAAACGCTTGACAATTGTCCTTCCTCATCATCTTGACGGCTTTCAAAGCGGAGATCACTGGAGCTTTAGTTCCTAGCCTTGCTAAGGTGGCCTCTGTCCTGGATTAGTCCTTTGATCCCTTCCTTGGTTTAGCCTTAGATTCATTCATGGCCTCTGTTCTTGAGGCCCTCCTGGTTACGACCTCTGCTGATTTCTTGAGGGCGTCTATTATTTTCTTTCGGACACTCCCTCATGAAGTGTCCCTCTTCTCCACAATTATAACACCCGGTTTGATTCATCCGACAAGCTCCAGGGTATGTCTTTCCACACTTTGTACATGTTCTCAATCCAGGGGTGAAGTCAGGCTGATATCGAGGCACCCCTGATTCTCTGATTTGCCATTTGAGTCTCTTTCCTCTATCATCTCTCCTTCCTCCTTCCCACTTTCTCTTTCCTTTCGGATCATTGTCTAGATGAGGAGGTTGCACTTTCTCACGAGGGAAGAGTGCTTTGATGCAAAAAGCCTTTACTAATGTTCGAGCATAGGACATGTCTTCTTGTCCAGTGAGAGCTATGCCAATCTCGGGCCTATGTCATTTCTTAAACTTACGTACCTTTTTCCTGTCTGTGTCCACTAAATGTGGAGCATGCCTTAATAATTGGCTAAACTCTCGATCGTACTCAGTTACTGTCTTCTTTCATTGCTTGAGGTTCCAAAACTCCATTTCATTTATCTCTTGATAGTAATCCGGGATGTACTTATGATATAAATTGAATTTAAAATCTTCCTAACCATATTCCGCCCACTGTTTAGGAGTTATCATTCTTCTAACGGATTCCCACCAGTAATCCGCATCGTCAGTGAGCATGAAGAGGGCACAACTGAGTTTCTCTTCTTCAGAACAAACAATAAAATCGAAAATCTGCTCTAAGGAAGGAATCCATTTCTTAGCGTCCATCGGGTCGCTTAAACTATTAAAAGATGGAGGATTGTGTTTAAGAAACACATTTTCAGCTCTCGGGCCCGGATTTGGTACTTGTTTATTTGTAGGTTCATTCTCTCTCTCATTCTTGACTTGTCGTCTTCTTGGTAGCATTCTAAAGACTTAATTATTAGGGATGCTCGATTTAAATTGCACAAAGCATAAATGTCTCTTGATAAGGTCTTCAAATTAACTCGAAATAGCTCATGCAAAGTGGAAAATTTAACAACATCAATCATACGGGAAAATTGCCTCCATAAGAGGACTTTTGGCATCATTAATAATATTATCGATTACATCTGAGATAGGGCAGTCCTTTGGAAAATACTGCCACTATCAAAAGTTTTATAGGTTAATGCATATATAATATTAGATTAAGTAGAGAAACAGACTAATCATCAAGGCGTTCTAACATCTACACCCTTACACCTTCTTCTAAAAGCTTAGCTACGTGCCAGACCCTTTCCCTTCCCCTTGCAAGTTGACCACAACTCTTTCTCGCTTTCTTCCTCCAGCTCTTCTTCCTCATCATTATCTTCCTCTAGATCCATAAACTTCATCACGCTTCCTTCAGGGAACTGATGGGGCATACACTGTCCCAGTTCTGGAGGTGCAAATATTTGATATACTGGGGGCCACTGATGCATTTGAGGAGTGCATAAAAATAGGGATTTAGGATGATTCACAACTCGGACATTCGAGGGGCCCGCTTATGAGGTTCCTGCAGTATGCGGATGAGATGCTCGGAATCCAAGAGGACAATTGAGGGTCAGCCTGTTGCTCAGAAAGAACATTCAGTTATCCATACTCTGTCATCCAAGCCATGAGCAACAATGTAGATGAAGACCCGGAGTTGCAATTTCAAGGACCAATTACAAGATCAAGAGCTAAGAAGCTTCAAGCATACTTACAAGTGTTGATTCGAAGAAAGCTCGAGATTGGAGATGAAGAAGTCGAAAGAAGCAATTCCAAGATAGTTAATTTATTAACTATTGAAGATCAAGATCACACCATAGAAAACATAACTTGAAGAGTTGAAGAAGAAGAGCTCAAGTGCACGTGTGCATGTGCATATAAACCAACGTGTATGTGTGTGAGATTTATGGAGAAGAATTCGGCCCTATAGTGATTTAATTATGGGGTTAATTTTATCTAGACTATAGTATTTATTTTATTTAATTTGGGACTATAGTAGATCAGATTTTATTTAATTATTTGGTAGTAATTTTTGGTCCTATAGTCAACAAGTCATAGGGTTGACTAGAATTTTAATTAAGGCAAATTTCTACCTTAAATAGAATTCTAGTTTAGGCAATTTCCTAGTCTGGTTGGATCTCTTTTTGGATAAATTATTTTCGCCCCTTATAGATTTAATTTTCGGTCATCTAGCACTTATAAATAGGTGCTTCATGTCACTTTGATACTTTAGACATTATTGAAGATATTTTGCTTTTGCATACAATTGTGTCTCAACTTTTATATTCTTTTGATTGTTTTCCATCAAGAAAATTATCATTCTTAGAAATAGCACATCTAAGTCTTATTCAAGGGTATTGCTTAATCCACTTGAGGGATTAACCGGCATTCGCTATCCGAAGATCAACTTGGAGATTTCAACCTTGGATACGTTCGAGATTCAAGGAGGCTATCGGGTTGTGATTCACCTCAATCTTGAAGCCCTTCATTAGTTGATGTGTTTCGTATCCAGAACTCTTCCGCTACGTCTCTTGATCATCCTAGATTAATTGTCCGGGTTGTATCACGTAATCCTGTACGAGTTCCAACCACCTCCTTTGCCTCATATTAAGATCCTTTTGCTTGAAGAAATACTTCAAACTCTTGTGATCTGAGTAAATCTCGCACTTAGCTCTGTAGAGATAGTGCCTAAAAATCTTCAGCACGTGAACAACCGCTGCCAACTCTAAATCATGCATGGGGTAATTCTGCTTATGATTCTTAAGCTATCGCGAAGCATAAGCAATCACCTTTCCTTTTTGCATCAGCACGCATCCTAATCCTTTTCTGGACGCATCTGCGTACCACAAAATCCTCATTTCCTTCCGAGATGGCTAATAGTGGGGTTGTGGTTAACATCCATTTTAAAGTTTGGAAACTTTCCTCACACTCTGGCGTCCACTTAAACTTGGAATCCTTCTTTAACAAGCGCGTCATGGGCTTAGATATTGTTGAGAATCCCTCAATGCATCGTCGATAATATCCAGTGAGTCCTAAAAAGCTTCTTCTCTTATTCACACCTTTTGGAGATTTTTAATTGCATACCGCTTCAATTTTGGTTGGGTCTACCTTGATTCCTTCTGCTAACACTATGTGACCAAAAAACATGACTTCTCTGAGCCAAAACTTGCACTTGCTAAACTTAGCATATAGCATTTCTCTTCTTAGCGTCTGTAGCACCATTCTTAGGTGTTTTTGGTGTTCACCTTTGTTCTTTGAATAGATGAGGATATCATCTATGAAAACCAACACAAACTTATCCAAATATGGGTGAAATACCTAGTTCATCAAATCCATGAACACTGCTGGAGCATCAGTCAATCCGAATGGCATTACCATAAACTCATAATGTCCATAGCGAGTCCTAAAAGCAGTTTTAAGAACATCATCTTTTTAAATTTTCAATTGGAGATACCCAGATCTTAAGTCTATCTTGGAAAAAACCCTTGCTCTCTTAAGCTAATAAAAAAGATCATTTATTCTTGGGAGATGGTATCGATTCTTGATGGTCAGCTTATTCAGCTCTCTATAATCGATGCATATTCTCAATGTGCAATCCTTCTTCTTCACGAATAGAATTGGGCCTCTTTAAGGGGACACACTAGGTTGGATAAAACCTAGGTCTAATAACACTTGTAGTTGAACCTTGAGTTCTTGCAACTTCTTAGGCACCATTCTGTAGGGGGCTTTCGATATTGGTGTTGTTCCTGGCTCCAAAATGATGGTGAACTCCACTTGCCTGTCCGTGGGTAATCCTGGTAGCTCCTTAAAAAATACATCTAGGTATTCTCTGATGACTAGAATGTTGTCAATGGAAAGCTCTCATTTTTTTTTCTTACTAGATTAACCAAAAACGCTTGACAATTGTCCTTCCTCATCATCTTGACGGATTTCAAAGTGGAGATCACTAGAGCTTTAGTTCCCAGCCTTGATCTGTAGATCCTCACTTCAGGTTTTCCAGGTGGTCGAAATACCATTTCCCTCTCAGGGCAGTTTATGGTGGCATGGGATGAAGCTAACCAACTCATTCATAAGATTATATCAAAGTCCTGAATCTTTATCATGTAAAGATTTGACTTAAAAGTTTCCCTCTCTATGTTTAGTTCTAGGTTAGAGCACATCTTCCTAGATAGCGTTCTTTTCCCAAAAGGGATACTTATCTCAAGAGCATTCTCAGTATTCTCAGGTTTTATCTTTAATTTCTTACAAGCAGACTCAGCTATAAACGAATACGATGCTCTGGTATCAAAGAGAGCAAAAACAGATGTATCGAGTATCGTAATCATACCTGCCAAATTACCTTAGGGCCTGGCAGCCTACTGTTGATTGAGAGCATAAGTACAAGCTTGCTAAGGTGGCCTCTGTCCTGGATTAGTCCTTTGATCCCTTCCTTGGTTTGGCCTTGCATTCATTCATGGCCTCTGTTCTTGAGGCCCTCCTGGCTGCGGCCTCTGCTGATTTCCCAGGAATTGACATTGCAGCTGCTGGTACTGGGGTTGCTGTGGCATCTGAGGACGTCTATTATTTTCTTTTGGACACTCCCTCATGAAGTGTCCCTCTTCTCCACAGTTATAACACCCAGTTTGATTCATCCGACAAGCTCCAGGGTATGTGTTTCCACACTTTGGACATGCTCTCAATCTAGGGGTGAGGTCAGGTTGATATCAAGGCACCCCTGATTCTCTGTTTTGCCATTGGAGTCTCTTTCCTCTATTATCTCTCCTTCCTCCTTCCCATTTTCTCTTTCCTTTCGGATCATTGGCTAGATGAGGAGGTTGCACTTTCTCACGAGGGAGGATTGCTTTGATGCATAAAGCCTTTGCTAATGTTGGAGCATAGGACATGTCTTCTTGTTCAGCGAGAGCTATGCTAATCTCGAGCCTGAGTCATTTCTTAAACTTACGCACCTTCTTCTCGTCTGTGTCTACTAAATGTGGATCATGCCTTAATAACTGGTTAAACTCTCGATCGTACTCAATTACCGTCTTCTTTCCTTGCTTGAGGTTCCAAAACTCCATTTCCTTTATCTCTTGATAGTAATTCGGGATGTACTTCTGATATAAATCATACTTAAAATCTTCTCAACCGTATTCCGCCCACTGTTTAGGAGTTATCATTCTTCTAATGGATTCCCACCAGTAATCCGCATCATCAATGAGCATAAAGAGGGCACAACTGAGTTTCTCTTCTTCGGAACTAGCAATAAAATCGAAAATCTTCTCTAAGGAAGGAATCCATTTCTTAGCGTCCATCGGGTCGCCTAAACTATTAACAGATGGATGATTGTGTTTAAGAAACACATTTTCGGCTCTCGAGCCCGAATTTAGTACTTGTTCCTTTACAGGTTCATTCTCTCTCTCATTCTTGACTTGTCGTCTTCTTGGTAGCATTCTAAAGACTTAATTATTAGGGATGCTCGATTTAAATTGCACAAACCATAAATGTCTCTTGATAAGGTCTTCAAATTAACTCGAAATAGCTCATGCAAAGTGGAAAATTTGACAACATCAATCGTACGGGAAAATTACCTCCATAAGAGGACTTTTGGCATCATAATAATATTATCGATTACATCCGAGATAGAGCAGTCCTTTGGAAAATACTGCAACTATCAAAAGTTTTATAGGTTAATGCATATATAATATTTAGATTAAGTAGAGAAACAGACTAATCATCAAGGCATTCTAACATCTACGCCCTTACACCTTCTTCTAAAAGCTTAGCTACGTGCCAGACCCTTTCCCTTCCCCTTGCAAGGTGACCCCAACTCTTTTTTTGCCTTCTTCCTCCGGCTCTTCTTCCTCATCATCTTCCTCCAGATCCATAAACTTTCCACTACTAAAAAAATGCACACTGTTGTGTATGCCATTTCCAGACCGTTATATATAGTGGTGTTATCTATTCTACCTATAATAGATGACGGTGATCAACCGTTATGTATACTTACATTCAATAACGGTTTTTAACCGTTACAAAATCTTCATAAAGCGTTATACATTATGATCTTTCGTAACGGTTTTTTTTAAAACCGTAGTGTATTCTATACCATAGATTACATTCATTCAGTAACCGTTACATATTTTCTAACATAGATAACGCTTTTTTTGTTAAACTGTTACGTATTCTCTTAATTAGATAACGCTTTGATTTTAAATCGTTATGTATTCTCTCATTTAGATAACACTTTTGTATCGAACCGTTATGTATTCTCTTATTTAGATAACGCTTTTATATCGAATTGTTATGTATTCTCTTATTTAGATAACGCTTTTATATCGAACCGTTACGTATTCTCTTATTTAGTTAACGCTTTTGTATATATTACTGTTGCGCATAATTTATTAATTAAAATAAAAATAAAATTTTAAATTATAAATAATCTAAATAATATTTCAAATTAAACACCAAAACGTAAAGTCACTATAATAACAAGACATTATCCAAGTATCAATATTGAAATGCAAAAGAAAATTCAACACTAGTTCAATAAAATCCTAAAATAAGTACATAATAAGAATAATTTATCCAAGTACCAATATTTAAATAAAAAAAGTAATAACCATCATGTCCTTTGGTGCGGAAGTGATGAACAATTTGAAAATCTCTAGTTTCTCCACAAGTTCAACATTTTAAAACATTCCTACAACATAAATAAAAAAATAACATACATAAATTAACAAATAATGGCAACATATGTCATCTAAATACAATAAAGAGTGAAGGAAAAATTTTGGAAATCCTCCACAATTCCAATATGAATATAACATTGAATTAATTTACACAATCAATGGAAAGTAAATAACTCTAATGTAGAAGTATGTCCAGTACTTAGACTCACTTACCCCACATTGCAAGGAACCAATATGAGTTGATATGAGGATGCACTTTCTAATTAATCTAACTAATTAATCAAAATTAAGATCTAGTAATTATAAATTAAGATGATATAATTAATTAATTAATTAAAACTTACGTTGGAGTGTAGAGTAGATATCTGAGAAAAAGAGCTGCATCAAATATCTGATGAGGAATGGTCTCCACATTGGAATGGCCTAAACATCATAGTAAATTGAATAACAAAACGTAGCCAGAGATCAAGCTTATTGATCCATGGCCGATCACAAACGAACCAATTATCAGAACTGCTACCACAACAGTCAGCAAAAAATGTTCAAAAAATGATTCATTTCCAGCTGCAACCAAATTTAAGTAGTTAGGATCATCAATGAATATATGTCCTTGACTTAAAATTATATATATATATATATATATATATATATATATTAATCTTAATTAATAAATTTGACCTGTTAATGGCTGTGTGATGGGAGATGAATAATGAAGCGAATGATAATGAGTGAAAAGATAATTGACATAGCTAATTATATCTAGTGGAATATAGTTAAGGATAAGAACCGTGAAATCTTAATTTAATTTTATGTTAGGAGAAATATTTCAAAGAATTAAATTAATGTATATATCTTCTACAGTTTCTGATTAACAGGTCCTACAGCCCAGCATTGATTTTTGAAAAGATAAAATATCAGAATCCAATCAAGAAAACAACTTTAAATGACCAAAATTTAAGGGAAATTTTGCTAACAAGTAACAAATTACCAGCCCACTTCCTGTATTTCGGGATAAACTTGAAGCATCATGGTAACGTTCTTCATCAATTGCACTCAAGGGAAAACAGAAAAAATTGTCATTTTCATTATTACAAGTAAGAGAAATCACAACCATTTTTTTTACCTTCAGCTGCGACATTATTTCAGCAATACTATCTTTTGATGTTGCCTCTGCGATAGCTATTTTCAACTTAGCAGCTTCCTAGAAGTCTTCCTTCTCTATTACATATTCTAATTGGAACTGCACATTGAAAAACAAAGTTATGATCCCAAATAAACATGTCTTCTGCACATCAGAAGTAACATCACGAACTAAATTTACTGTCTTAAATCTCCGTTTCTATTTCTACCTCTGAATTCGTTACTTCAAAGTTGGTAGATAGAGTTCTTCTTCTCAAAATTCCCAAACAGTGTAATTCCAGGAGGTCAATTCCTCTAGAACCATTTATACCATAGACAGAGAAATCTATACCTTAAAGATATCATCTTTAAATTCATTTTCATGTACTATAATTTTCTTATTTCACTAGAACTTCTCCATGCCCACTATGTATCTTACCACATCATCACATAATCAGGGAGCTCCTCTTATGATATTATCATAAATTCATAATATAGAAAGATAACCAAGTAGCATGAGCATACATCATGTCCTAGAAATGAATTACTCAACAAACCAAACAAAACCTACAACTCAAAAGTTGGGAACATGTACACCACCAAAGCAGCGACAATTGCTTGAAGAATAAGAAAATTATCCCTGTTGATTAATTAATTGCTATGAATCACTTCCCCTTTTCCTCACCTCAAAATAATTATATTAATTAAGTAGCTAGAGGGAAATAAATATATAATAATAAATTAATAACCAGTTCCATTCCTTGTCAATCTGTTCAAAATCAACTCCTTTTTGTCGGTTGCGAGTGAGAAAGAGCATGTTGCTATAAGAACTCCAAACTTGGTACATAAAAAGTCTGAGCATGCATATCATGAAGATGTAAAGAAACCAGTTCGTGTGCGTCGTCGATTCTTCTTCATATCTCGAATACATTGCTTTTGCTAGAAACCCCATAAACAGCTATCTGCAAACACAACAAATTAAAGCTTATATATATATATATATATATATATATCAGATCATCACAAGCTATATTCCATCTCCAAAATATAATATATATATATATATAGTGTGTGTGTGTGTGTGTGTGTGAGTGATTTCCATATTTTAATAGAAAGAATGAGCAATATTAATGCTTGGAGAAAGAACATTTGTTTTCGTTACTACTGAATACAGGGATTATATATAAATGTAGTATATGTATAATACTAGGTAGCTAGTTGCTTACTTGAAATGCTATTAGTTTTTATTTATTACTTTTTCACACGAAACCTACACCATGCTTCACATCTTGTATTCACACTCTTGCAAATTGTAGAAAACAAAATCAAGAGTTAAAGAACAGTATCTCATAAGTCAACCACATAACCTAATCTTCTTCCTTCCTTGAATTATTACTCCTCTTAAATAATTGCCTACATCTTTCATCAGTTGTCATTTTTATTTAACAAACAACATCTTCCTTCCTCTAGCTTAACTTAGCCTCACTACTTCTCTACAATACGAATAATGTGGTTACGAATTTCCTTTTAACATTCCATCAAATTATACAGAATTAGCACCACATTTTGGTTCACTACAACATCTACCAACATGAAAGAACAACACAGCCAGCAGAAATATGATACTCAATTAAGACAACTAAAATTGGAAAACCTTGTGCTTTTCAGCCTGGATAAGCTTCTCTACAACACGAATAATGTGGTTTCGAGTTTCCTTTTAACATTCTACCAAATTCTATAGAATTAACACCACATTTTGGTTCACTACATCTACCAACATGAAAGAACAACACAAGCAGCGGAAATATGATAACCAACAAAAAAGATTCTAGAAATGTGAAATTACTCCAGTGACCTTAACGAATTGCCCATCAACTGCATTCCTCAACTCCGAATCAGGAGATTTCCTCAATAACCCTAAGACACCCTTTTTTCCATACGCATAATTCCACACCACAATCACAATGGCAGGGGCCAACACTGCAACCGCTACCGCCAAAATCACCACTTTCTTCACAACGGCGATGAGAAGCCCGTCGCTGTCAGCACCACCATAACCAGGACTAGATTTAGGAGTGATTTAGGGTTGGAGTTGAGAGGGATTTTAGGAGCAGTCACACCAGGAATTCACGACGCCGCGCCGAGGAATTCATGGCGTTGGCGTGGGCGTCGGCGTTGGAAAGAGGTGCCGCGCCCGTGACTGCTGCTAAGGTTTTGGGGTTGTGGAGGACTGGTGGGTGACTTCGCGAGGGAGATGAAACTTGAAAGTGATTTGGTGAATTTGTTTATTTTATATAAATTCAAATGAGAGGTTACAAGTTCGACTCTTTTAAGGAACCCTTCTAATTTATTATAATTTTTTATTTTGGAATAAAATAAATACTTATATATAACAGTTTATGAAGAAGCGTTACATATGAAAAAGGTCATACGTAACGGTAACTAACTGTTATTAAATAAAACACGCACATACGTAACGGTTTCACAAAAAACTGTTACCTATAGTCTCTGTACGACACGCACATATATAACGGTATTATAAATACTGTTATGTATACTACACACATATATAACGGTTTAATGGTAACCGTTACATGTATGAGTGTTCACACGCACATACGTAACGGTTATTTTAAAAAATGTTACGTATACACAGTTCGTAACGGTTTTAACTTAAAATCGTTATGTATTTAGTGTTATGTATCTGCATTTTTTTAGTAGTATTCTCACACTTCTTTCAGAGAACTGATGGGGCATACACTGTCCCAGGCTTGGAGGTGCAAATATTTGATATACTAGGGGCCACTGATGCACTTGAGGAGGGCAGAAAAATAGGGATTCGGGATGATTCACAACTCGGACATTCGAGGGTCCCACTTATGAGGTTCCTGCAGTATAGGGAAGAGATGCTCGGAATCCAGAGGGACTATTGAGGGTCGCCCTTTGAAGTTCCAGCCCCCCACTAGAGAGGGGTTTGGTTCGGCAGCCTGTTGCTCAGGAAGAGCATTCACTTATCCATACTATGTCACCCAACGAGCCATCAGGGCTGAGGATAATTTAGTCAGGTTTTCGATCTTGGCATAAAAGTCTCGGGATCACGAGTGATGGTGCTTTGCAGAATACGATACATCGTGGGTCTCCAGGTGGGAGGTGCATGCTCACACATATGAATACATGTCTCTAGATCCGACACACTTCCCGGTGCTCCTCCATAGCCATTTGCCCATCCCCATTTCTCCACGTAGCTTACCATGAAGGACATTAACTGCTCATTTCCATCCCAAGTTTCCCTTCTGAACCTCTCAATCCTTTCTTGCACATGGCGGAAAAGAGGGACACTCTTCCTAGCTGTCAATCGGTGCTTAACCATCTAAAAATAGATAGCTTAATCAGCCTATATATTTTAAGATAGACCTAAGGTTCTCCTGAGTTCATACTATAGTCTAGATTCAGACTACTCTTTCTTGCCTTGCATGCATAAATCCTTAAAGCAGTAGACATTTATCAAAAAAATTGGTGCCCATAATCTTCTTCTTAAATTGAAATATTTACCTTTTCTTTAGACAAAAATTTGAGAATGAATTAAACCTTTAGATTGAGTAAGAACTCTTTTTCACAACCTTTTCACTTCAGAAAATCATCTTACCTAAACACCTTTTACTCTGAATTTCATTCTCACGGATTTTTCCTTATCCATACAAGGATATGAAAGTAACTTCCTTAGCTTTCTCAAATATTTCTACACTACTATACCTTAATTTTTGGTTGAAGATACAAGGGTGATGGCGAGTTGTGGGGTTGATGCTTTAACTACCATAGAACAATTCATACACACATATACATTTAAATTATTTACAAAGAGACAGGTCTGCAGAGTGCAAGCCTGCTCTGATACCATCTGTAATAGCCCGGTCCCGAGAGTGGAATTAATTAATGGGGACAGGGTGTTAATTGAAGAAATTAATGATTTAAGCGGAATATTAATGAAGAAGGTTCTCAAATAGGGTAGTATCTTTGAATGATGGGTAATAACTCAATCAAAAGGGTTGCAAAGTGCTATGAACAAGATAAGGCCACTTAAGCAGATACCAACAAGTCATAGACCCATTCATAGGTCAAAACAGATAAACATGACCAACATGCTCAAGCCACTTCATGGGCGAAAAACAAACACGAAACAAGGAGCATAGATGTGACTTAATAGGCATCAATATATATATAATCATGTTTAATCATGTCTCAGAAGGAATTTATATGAATTCGAATAAAGATAACAAGTTCAGGCATCATAACTAGGAATTATCAGAGTAGCAGAATTCATAGTGGGGTTCAAATACTTAATAGCAAAACAAGATTCTGGAAGCCAACCCACATCCACAGCCACCAACATCCTCAGTATCTTAACCTTAAAATCATTTGAAAAAGAGGGTGTGAGCACTAATGTACTTAGTGGGTTTTAATAAAACTCTTTAATGAAACTGTATAAATATCCAATTATCAACTGGCGGTATATGGAGAGCAAAATGCAAAAGCCCTCTCCATGTTTGTAAAACCTTTTCCTTTTTCATTTGGGCCATTCCTGGCTCAAACCTGATGTCTAATATACCCTTAGGCATGCCTTAGGATAAGAGAGGGGTTACCTCAAATATCCTCCTGAGTATGCGAGGGGGTTACCCAGTAGTGACTCTCTTAGTGATCAAAGATCACTTCCTGGTGATATAAAATCACAATCCTTTGAGCTCAAATCCTGCTTAAACAAATGATACAATCATTCCTTCCTTCTCTAACCTTGCTAGCATAAACCAAGCCTAGAGTATAACATCTAAGACTAATCCTTCAATCATCAACGTGATCTCATAGCTTATCAGGGATCAAATGATGTAATCCTTCATTTCTTAACTTTGCTAGCATAAACAAGCCTAGAGCAATACATCTAGGGCTAATCCTTTAAATCAAAGCATGATCTTAAGGACTACAAGGGATTCTTCACTACCCTAGAAGTCATTCCTCATCTATATAATCCTTAGCAAAATATCAACATTAATCTCAAGATTATGATCACATATATACACTTATTGTAACAAATAAGCAATTCTCAATACCTCATGCTAAGAATTTATAATATCATACTTAAACATTCATATCATGTCTAAACAAGCTCAAGAGCTCAATCAATAATAATCCTTTAAAATAACTTCTTTTTCTTCCTTCCTTTGTACAGAGATCAATCAGGCAGAGCTAAACATTTTATTGGATATTTCATTTGCCCAATCATGCTTCTAGAGCTTATTAGCTCAAATAGTAGATGCGTATAGAATTACCCACCTCGATTACAGAGCGGAGGACAAAGCAAAGAAATGCAATTCCTTTCTCGGGGTTCACCTCTTCCTACAAAAGCCGATCATCGACTTAGCGGCCTTCTTCGAGATTCCAAAATCTAATGAGAAATTGAAATGACATCTAAACCCTCTATCCTTAAACGATACTTAGATACAGATTGCATGACTGTAGAACTTGATAAAATACGAGGATTAAAGGTTGGAAGAACTTTCTAAACATTAAAACTTTAATGAATATAGACTTGGAAACGGGACACCAGCGCCGGCGGAGGGGCCCAACACTGGCGGCCTACAAAATAACAAGCCCCGCACTGGCGGAGTACCCAGCGCCGGTGAGACAAGGAGTACCCCACACCTGTCCGCACCCACAGGATGTCCTTAGCTGAGGGGGTACCCCAACACCAACTGGGTTCTCCACGGCGGCGGACCTGGACTTTGCGATTTCTGGGTTTTGCTTGAACTGGAAAACATTTTGACGAAGATTGACGAACACTTCAACACTTCAAAAATAATATACGAGCATGCTTAATTACTTGAAATTGACATTATAACGACATGCATGCTATTAACTCTTGAATATTATGATGAAAATCTAAATATGAGACTTAAACGAGATTGAACGAAATTAATGAAATAAACAACGACAACGCAAAATAATAACGAGAATAGAACAACATTGAAAAGCGGAAATAAAAATGCGGAATTTAAAAGATGAGAAAGAAACAGGCTCTAGGTCGATGAAAAAGAATAAATGGAATCGAGTGTATTGAAAGAAGGTGGCTAGCGTCGGCGTCTCGTCGAGTCGTAGTTGCGAGAGAGCCACCTACTGCATTCCGATAACGCCCTTGTCCTCTGACAAAATCCGAAGGTCGGTCCAGTTACTGTCCATCCGATAGCACCTTCCTCCACCACCTCCCTTCTCAGTCACTCCGCTCGTCACCTCAGAGGTGCACTCACGAACAGCGCTCGTCAACTTTGAGCTTTTATCTCACTCTCTCTCTCTCTAAGAAATAAAGAATGGTGAGGAATGGTGTGAAATGAAAGGGGGGGAGTGGCTCTATTTATAGGGAAAAGGGTGGCTTTTGGGGGAAGCCGTTGCAGTAGAAAAATATTGCTAAAGTAACTCGAGGTTCGGTTAAAAGTTGCTTTATTTGATGTCGAGATCCAAATGACCTTAGACATGAACTCTGAAAATAACGGGAGACTCGTTGGCTCGAGTACTATTGAACCAACCTGAATCAGGATGAAGAAAAGGTCGTCTAAAGAGAAACAAGAAAAGATTCTCTATTCAGAAATTACTTCTACTATTCAATCAAACTAGCAGATTTTGCTCCCGAGCATTCGATTGACCTTGGACTGGCAATCCATATATGGAAACAGATTCCTTGGGTCATTTCCCATAAGATAGAGTTGACAAAATGAGTCTCAAATAACCGAGAAGGATTTCATAAATTTCTCAAAGCACGAACGCACAGGGAAGTTACTATTCATTAATCATTTAAATACGTTTTTGATCACCAGGACCTCAAATGACTTCGGATTGAAATTCTGAAAATACTGACACACTCCTGGGATCAATACCTTTCTAATGAGACCAAAATCAGCCATAATAGAGTTAAGATCAAAAATTTTGAAAGGACGATTTTACAAAAAGTGACCCCTAAAGTCGTGACTTTCATCTAACTTCCCTTAAACCTTATTTAAACCTCTTCCTTAATTTCTTAATTACACTTAGACTTCCCATCCTTGCCCACTTCAGCATCTTCAACCCCAACATTGCCACCAATACCAGCACAAGTACTAGCAGGATCTACTTCCCTTTTTTGTGTAGAAAGAGCCTCTCGAAGAGCTTGTCAAAGCTCTTTCATGGCATTGGTGAGGACTATGCATTGATGGATTATGGAATCCATCTAGGAGATGTGAGAGTTTAAGACCCACACAGAAAGAGTCACCAAATGTAAGAAAGCACCCGCTATATCACTTTCTGACCTTGGAGGGAAAAGAGCAGTTTCTGCAGCAACATCCTAACCAACATCCATTAAGGCAGCATTTAACCTCAGAACAGAGGTGTAAGGAAGATCAATCACAAGATCTTCATTCCCTTTCAGTTTGATGATGGAGATAGTTGAGGTTTCAGTGACTATCTTTTTTTTATTGGGCTTCACACCTTGTTCAATGAAGATGACATAGATGAGGCAGGGAAAATGCAAGATGCTGGTGGTGTTTGTCTTGGTAGCAGCTTTCAACATGCAATAAAAAATGTATTCTCTGAGATTGAAGGGGATTTTGGTCCCAAGCTTGAAGAGCAACACGGCTTGATCAATAGTGAGGACTGAAGAGTTTGTGGTAGACAACCTGTAACAGCCCGATCCTGAGATAGGAATTAACAAATGGGGATGGTGTGTTATTAAGGGATTGATGAATAAAGTCGGAAGATTAGCGAGGAAGTTTTAAGAATACAGATATACTTGGAAAGATATGCGACGATACTCAGGATTACTTGATTAAGAAAGGAACATGCTTTAGCGGAATAAAATGGCTAACTAATCAGATACCAATAAGCATAAACCCATTCATAGGTCAAAGCGAATAAAAATATATCAATGAATAAGCCTCTTCATATATACTCGAGAAGGAAAATATACTCGAGAAGCAGGAATAAAACTTATAATGCATCTTTATATATAGATAACCATGTCTGGGGAAATGTTGATAGAATCTCGATAACCATAATAGAACTTGAACGGAATTAGAAAGAGTGTATCAGAGTAGCAGAACACATAATGGAATTTCAAAAGAAACTTATATAATAGCAAAACAATCTTGGCAGCCAACCCACATCCACAGCCACCAACATCCTCAGCATCTCAACCTGAAAATATTTTGAAAAAACGGGGCATGAGCACTAATGTACTCAGTGGGTTTTAATAAAAACACTTTAATAACTTCAAGATATCCAATAATTAACTGACGGTATATGGAGAGCGAAATGCAAAAGCCCTCTCCATATCCGTAAAAACTTTTTCTTTTCTTTTGGGCCTAACCTGGCTCAAACCTGCTGTCAACTACACCCTAAGGCATGCCATAGGATAGAAGAGGGGTTACCTCAAATATCCAAATGAGTTTGTGAGGGAATTAACCCAGCAGTGATTCACTTAAAAGTTCATAGATCCTCTGAGCTCAATTCTTGCTTGAGCGAAATGCTAAGTTCCTTCCTTCCTTAACCTTGCTAGCAAAACCAATCCTAGAGCAACGTCTAGGGGCTAATCCTTTAATATAGCATGATCTCGGCCTATAAAGGATTTAACACTACCCTAACAAGGCAATCCTTAATCTTTAACTATACGAGCTTTAACAAAGCTTTAACATTCAAATATAGGGAAATGAACGTGCATAAATACGAATTTTAACTTAAAAACAATTCTTAAATATCCCATGCTGAGCATAAACAATACTTTAACAATTCTAGCATTCCTAAACATGATCGAGAACTCAATTAAAACATGATATCTTCCTTTCCTTCCTTCCTTGTACAGAGATCAATCAGGCAGAGCAAAAATGCTTTATTGGATATCTCATTTGCCCTAACATGCTTCTAGAGCTTATTAGCTCAAACTTTAGATGAGTATAGATTTACCCACCTCGACTACTGAGCAGAAGATGAAGCAACGAGTTGATGATCCTTCTTTGAATTTCCACGAGGCTCACTTCCTCCTACAAAAGTCAAATCATCGACTTAGCAGCCTTATTCGAAGATTTCTAACTACTAACATAAAATTAAACAATACCCAACTTATATACCCTTAAGTAAGACTTAAACATAGATAGCACGACTTTAGAACCTTTAGAAAACATAAGGGGTTTGAAAGACTTGAGTCTAGAACACTATTAATGACAAAATAGAGTGGCAGAAGCATTGCACGGGCTGTGCAAGCATAGCACGGGCCGTGCTATTTAATGGGCGAGAATTAAAAATACCCAGACTTTCGACACAGGCCGTGCACGCCTTGCACGATCCATGCAGTCCCTTCATAAAATGGGACAGAGTTCTGCACGGGCCGTGCAGAAGGAATCCTTTCCTGCACAATCCGTGCACTCCCACGAACCTTGAAATTCTTCGATTGATGTTTTGGTCGAGACGTTACTTGGCCACCTCTCCCTTTCCTCGATGTTTTAAACTTAAAAACAAGGCTTTAACACTTTGAATAAAGTATAGAAACGAACATACTTTAACTTAAAAAGAAATCGGCATTATAACGGCATAATCACGAAAAACCTCCTTGAACACTTAAGTATAACTTGAACAGAACTTTAACGAAACTAATTACGAGAATTAATGATGAGAATAACAACGAGAATAATAACGAATACAACAACGAGAAATATAACGGAAATGCTATTAACTTTGATCATTAACAAGAATCAAAATATAACTTTAGACGGAAAGTAAACGAGTAATAATGAAGAACATGAAGAACACGAAGAATGGAAAGTAAATACGAAATTATAAGATGGAAAAGAAATAGAAATCGAGACCGACGAAAAAGAATGGACAGGATTAGGTACGTCGAAGGAAGGTGGCTAGCCCGGCGTCTCGACGAGTCACAACGTGTTAAGGTTTTTTTGAAATGTACCACACAGGATCTTTTTGGATCCCATTAATTCTAAGCTCATGTATATCATAATATTATGTGTCACATTAATAATCCTATGTTGAATTAACATGCAAGTTTCAATATCGAATATATTGCAGCGGAAAAAATAGAATCTATCGAAACCGATACTTACAAACTTTGTTGGGTTGCTCACGGGATTAAAGATCTAATCCCTTTGTTGATGGAGAACACAAGATCATGGTAAATCTTCATGGTGTTCGAAACACACAGCTCCAATATTCTACTTCTTGATCTTCTGCTGTATTCCTGGACCTTATTTAGATGCAGGGTGGGCTGCAAACTACTAAACGGATGTGGAAACTCTAGGAATCAAAAGAGCAGTTAGAGGGGCTGTATTAGGCTTATTTTTCTTTGAATTTTCATGGCCTCTCTCCCTTTATATAGGGGAGGGGATGAAAATTGACTCCCCAAACCCTATTGGGCTACTCTGATTCCATTCCCAGTCCACTTAGATCATATTGGGCTATAATAGGGATCTAGAAGAATATTAAATTGGCCTACTAATTTATTTAATTTCCAATATCCAATAAACTTAGGATATAATTAAATAAATTAACTATTATTTTTATTCCACTAAAGAAATAATACTGACCTACCAATTTAATACATATTTACGAATATGCTTTCTTCTTTAGTTCAGCCATTCCCCATGTTTAAGATATAATGTCCATTAATTAATTATGTAAGCTTCTGACAGCTATAATTAATTAATATCTTATCCTTCAGTAGTACCGCACGACTTCCGTTTATCATGATAAGAATAAATTAATATTCTGCCTGCAGGGCTTTCCATGATCCTTATGCTTCCTCAAGGGGACACCATCAACCTGGCCCACCAGGACATGGTGCCCCTACATATTGCACGACCCATCATATGTGTAAATGTTACAACCCAAGATATCGAGATTATTGATTCTATGAAAGAATCTCACCATTTGATAAATCAAAGCTGCAAACACTACACATATATGTCCGCCAACATATAGGGGTTAAGAACCCGAACTCTGTGGATTCTTATTCTCTCATTTAAGGTCAGAACAGAGAATAGAATCCTAAGTAGATCCTCCTCAATACACTTGCCCGTGTACTAGAATAATCAGTTAATCAAGATAAACTAACTATCAAATTATTCTACGGTGTACTGATGGTGGGTTTAGGACCATCTAAGCCGTGATCCTTTTAATATAATGCAAGGAATCCGATGATATGATCTTTACCGTGTGTTGACCCACACCATATCATCTACAATGCAAGTATATGGAATGTTCAATTAAACATAAGAATAATTAAAAGCACATGGTGACTGCAATTATTATTCAATCCATATTATCTTAAATATTGTTGTTTAATGTATACAAAGACAAGCTTTTTAATATACAAAACGAACAATCTCCCACTTATACTCGAAGCATGTCTTTCAAGTATAAACAACACGGGCTAACTCTCCAACATCACATAAACTCAAAACGGCACCCGGGTCTGCATCAACTCCCATTATCTCCACTTGACCATTGAAGGTCTAAGCTTGGAAGGCTCGTGAATGGGACAACCATTTTTGTCTTCCAATACAATCTAGACCACTGCCACATCTTCCTCTCTTATATCTTGTATAAGGTGGTACTACAAACCTATGTGTTTAATTGCCTCATGGACTCTGAATTCCTTTCAAATTTGCCACTACACTAGAGTTATCACAGTGTGTCGTGATACTCCTAAAGCAAATTAAGAATAACGCTCGAGTCCAACAAGAAGCTATGGAGGCGCACAGTCTTTCGTAGCCTCAGAGCTAACCACATACTTCACTTCCATGGTGGAGTGAGCATGCATTTTTGCTTTACTCCTCCATGCCATGACTCTTCTTCCCAATTCAAACATATATGGTGAGAAAGATTTAGTCTGATCCTTTTTATCGGTTCTAGAAAAAACCAAGTTTGCATAACCCAAGGGAATTACACTGACCGAGTGATAAATGAGTAAACAATCTTAAATCCTTTTGAGAATACTCTATATCATAGTCTATTGTCCTTTACTAGGGTTAAGTTGATATCTTTCCATTATGCCTACTGCTAGGGCTGTCAAACTGTCGGGCCGGGCCAGTCCAGCCTGAAGCCCACGGGCCAAAAAAATCTGAAATTGATGGGCCCAGCCCGGCCCCAAATTCGGGCCGAGTCGGGCCGCCCGTGGGCCTACGTGTAAAATCTATATTTTTCTCTCGGGCCGGCCCGGCCCGAAATCAAATCGGGCCTAAATTTTTATGGCCCAGCCCGGCCCAAAATCAGGCTGGGTCGGGCTGGCCCATCGGGCCGGGCCGATTTTAACAGCTCTACCTACTGCATAGCAGATATCAAGGCTTTGTGCATGGCGTAGCATATGTGAGACTTCTTTTTGCAAAAGCAAAAGAAAACTTATTTCTCTCATCCATCTCATATGTGTCCGGGGAACACATTTCCATGAGTAGATATATTCCATGCTCAAAAGGTAAAAACCTTTCTTGGAATCTGTATGTTGAATCTAGATTGCACATTTTTTATATAGGTAACCTGGAATGAGTTAATCAGCCCAAATCCTTTGTATCGAAATGCCTGGACAGCCACACCCCTATGTTTAATAACTCCTTCTCATTGTCACCCAATAAGTAAGTTGTTACTTAACATATGTAGTACTAGGATAACAACCACGCTTCCTTCATGACTTTTGTACACACAGCCTTCATCCGATTTTCCACGAATCCATATGACTGGATAACTTCGTTTAAAACCGAATATTCCAAGATTTTAATACTTACTTAAATCCACGAATGGATTTCCAAGCTAGCACAGTAAGTGCTAGTTGGCCTTTAGCAATGAACCCATTTGTTTGTCGCATATAGATATTTTTCTCAAGACTTCCGTTCAAGAAAACTGTCTTGATATCTATTTGCCAAATAATTAAGTTTAAAATGAGTAGCAATAGACAAGAGTTTCTAGATCTCACAAATCATTTGATCTCTCTTTCTTTTGTAGATTCACTTTCCAAATAATTTTTACCTTATTTAGTGATTCCACAAGCTCCCACTATTCAAATTCCATTGCAATTTTTCAAGAAACCGTATCCTTATCTTGAACTACTTTATCGTAGTTTCTGGGATCTAATTCATTTAGTCTTTGCAGAAAAACAAAAGAGTTTTCTAGACTAATGAATCTAATAGGTTGGCACACAACCCTCCCACTATGATAGAGTATTTTCCGTACCTCCGTGACACGTTGTGCAGTAATAGGTGGTACCTCTTCTTGTAAACTTTGGTGTAGGATTCGAATGTCCTTTCTCAATACTTCAAGAACGATCTTGTTCTTGACCTTGTGGCTTATCACATAGTCTTCTTCTAAGAATCGAGCATTAGTGCTTATAATGATCTTCTGATTCTTAGAACTATGGAATAAATCACTTTTCATTCATCTTGGATATCCAATGAACAATTGTTGTTTCTAGGACATATCCGCAGAACGAAATAAACAACTTCGAATAGCTCATCATCGATCTAACCATTTCCAATAACATTATGTTCTTCATACCACCATGTCTTCTTGTTGTTTGAATAGCAGACGTAGTGGACTAGGATACAATCCCATTCTCTGTCAAGTGGTCCCTAAAGTCACCTAAGAGGTATTTGTCACTATGATCAGAAACATAGTGTCTTAATACTTTTACTAATGCGTTCCTCCGCTTCCATTTTAAATTCTTTGATTTCTCAAAGCATTTAGACTAACAACACATTATGCAAATGTATTTAAAACTGAAGTAATCATCAATGAACGTGATGAATTACTCATAACCACCTCTTAGTGTGAACTTTCATAGGGTCACATAGATATAGTGAATTAAACCTAATAGCCTCTTTGGATCTATTCTTTTAGCCTTTAAAGGACACTTGGTTATTTTACCTTCTTAACAGGATTTACACAAAGAAACGATTCTAAGACCAATGAGACCAATGGACCATCGTTTATCAAGCTTTGAATCCTTTTAAGAATAACAAGTCCAAGTTTTAGATACCAAAGATAGGTTTGATTCTTTTGCGAAGATTCCTTCTTTTATTGAAGTTGATCAATGTATTCAATAGTTGTTTTGTAGTGTTAAGCATAGATTTTAGTGTATTAAAGATGCCCATCTAATGTGCAAAAATAGATAAAATGTTTCTCATCCATGATAACAATCTAGTTATCAAAAGTAACAAAATATCAATCCAAAACCAACTTAGAAACAAAAATCAAGTTTCTAAAGTTTAGCACATATATACAATCCTTTAAAACTAAAACTATCACTACTGAAAGGTATATCTATGTCTCCCACTGCAATAGCTGCCACATTACCATAGCATTGCACATGTACATAGTGATCTCATCTTCACTCAAAAGAGTGAGAGATATCTTTCCTTTTGAGGGGACACTCAGACTTACAATGTCTCGGTTGATTGTACTTGAAGCACATATCCTTCGGGCTTAAAGTCCTTTTCAGGTAACTATATCATTTTATTCATTGCCCTACACGCTTTCTTTGGTTGAGATGCATTCATCTTCTTACCCGAAGATGCATTTCTCTCAGCCATTTGTGCTTCTGTGATACTTTTCACTAGCATCTCAATTGTCTGAAGAATAACAAGCATTTCTGATAAAGTGACATAATTCTTTATCATGCTAAAGTTCAAAAGAACTATTTAAGCTTCATGACAGACTATTAAACACCGAGTCGATTAAGACTCGGTATCTTGTTCACCATTCAGGGTTTCGATCTCCGATAAGTAGCTTATCATCTAGAGAACGTGATCCCTTACAGGAATGGAATCGACTATCTTGGTGTTTATTAGATTTTTCATGGAAATATATTTTGTTGTGTAATTCTGATGTCCGAAGAGTTTCTTGAGATTACACCATAAGAGGTTCTCACTACTTCATCAGAATTCGCAACTGGTTTCTTATAACATTCCTCATCAAGTACAATTAAACCTTCAGCCGTTTAAGACAATGTTTTAAGTTCCGAATCCAGTTTTTAGTATTTCACCGATATAAAACTTTTGAGAATAGAAGACAAGTTGGAGAGTGCCAAGATAATATAGAATAGCAGAAAAGTAACATGCAGTACAGTCACACCATTTAGGATACTAAACATATAATTGAAATCCTCAAAAAGAATTATATGCATATCCACCGACATTTTAAAAATGTTTCTTATAAGCCATGTTAGTGTGGACGTTTATAAAATTCATTTTTAAACAGGTTATTAACCTTTAATTTACCTCCAGTCAAGTTTCCTTATGACAAGTAAATTAACAGTTGGAAAACATTCCAGGTCATATAATCTTCTAATTAATAAGCCACGTTAGTGTGGACGTTTATTAATAAATTACACCTAAGTGTGAACATCATCATCTTCACCCCAAGGGCACTGGTTCGAACTCATTGCTCCAGTTGGAGGAGTCAATTTATTCTAACAGTGTCCTACAGTTATCTATTAAGAGGTTTAATTTCTAGAGAGAGTCCAGTGATATGACACATCTGTTAGGGAGGATGATCTATTGTCAACGTGCATGCCCATCACTTTTCAATTAAACCAGATTAATGGAGACCGATTGAGATTTCTACATACTTTAGTATGAATCTCTCCCACTTAGTTATTTATACTTGAGGTTTTCATTTTATCTCATTAGCATGCAAGATCATCACATAAAATGATAAACATCCAAGACATAAATCCATACAACATTATAAGCATAATAATTTAAACCAACTATCATGGCATATTTCTCATGTTGTATTCATGAGATAATCTTGAAAAGTCAGCTCCAAAAATCCAGACGTCATCCACGCCACCACTAAGCGCCTTGCCGAAACCCTATCACTGATTAGGGTTTCGGGACGTGTCCGAGATGTCGTCTTTCCTTGATTGGGGCTGCTCCACTTTTCTTCCTTGAGTACAACTCCTATCCTCATCTAATTCTATAAGGATTTCTATCCCAAATTTAAATCTTATCCTATCATATTTGAATAAATCCAAAGATATCAATTACCTTATCCAAATCCACTAGGATAAAGTAATCATTATCTTAAATATTCAATTTCCATAAAATAAAGATTTTAATTATGAAAATCCTAATAAATCTAGAAAAATAAAGGAATTAAAATACAACTCAAGACTATGTGATTTTCGAAAATCACATCTATACTCTAACATTTATTTTTCCTATTACATTAAACCAACGTAATAAAATAAATGCTAATCTAATCCATGGATTTTCTCATGGATAAAAAATCTCATAGCCAAACCGGCATACAACCATCAACAACCACACATTCAACATAATTAAATCATCACATCACAAAATTAAAATGCCATGATAGTCGGTATCACCAAATAAAAACCGTCTACATACAACAACTATCAAAATTAAGTGATAAACATAAAATTGCATATGATATTCATACATGATCATTTTCGAAAATTGTCTTCAATTTAAAATTGAAATTTTCGAAAATCACTTTAAGATAAAATTTGGAAATTAATTATAATCTTCCACCAAATTAAATCTTAATACTTCGAAAATTACATAAGGAATAAATCTGAAAATTTTGATATTTATCAAAAATCTTTCCCAAATAAAATCCTTAATTTTCGAAAATCCCTAAATAATTAAATTTGAAAATTTTGATATTAATCAAAAATCTATTCCAAATTAAATACCTAGGTTTCAAAAATTCCAAGAATAATAAATCTGAAAATTTTGATCCACTTCAAATACTTTCCAAATTTAAAATTCTATTTTGAAACCTATTTGGATTATAATTAGGTAACTTTTGATATTCATCAAAATTACTTTATTCAATTATAATCCCCCATATTTTGAAAATATCTCTAGGATTAGATATGAAATTTTTTAATAACATCAAAAAATCTATTCCATCTAATTCCATATTTTTCAAAAATATGGATCAATTTAGGGAATTAATTTAACATCAAATATTAAAAATTTGATCTCCAAAATTCGAATATCCCTAAATAAAATTAATAATTTGGAAATTTGATATTAATCAAAATCCTCTCCAAATTATGTACTAGGTATCAAAATTCATAGAATAAAAATATGGTAGTTTGATCCTCTTTAAACACTTACCAAATTTAAATTCGATTTTGGAACCTACTTGAATTAGAATTTGGTAACTTTTGATATACATCAAAGAGTACCTTCTCCAATTCTAATCCCCATAATTTCGATCCCCATCATGATTAAATTTGGAAATTTTGATAACAATCAAAATTCTATTCCAAATTAAATAACAATGCCGAAAATTACAAAATAATCAAATTAGGGAATTCAATCCACAACATCTCGATCAAGGTGGCAATTAGGATTTGAAAAATTCATGAAAGACAAATATCATTCCCAATCAATTAACCATGATGATCGAGAAGTTCACTAGAAATTAAAATTAGGATTTTAACAAATCCTTAACAATTTCAATCTTTATCTTTCGAAAATTTACATTAGAATTAAATCTGAAAATTTTGACATTCCTCAAAATCTCTTCCCAAATTCAATACTAAAATTTCAAAAATAATCTTGAATTAAAATATGGAATTTTTGAATTACATCAAAAAATTCCAAACCGATTTTAATCCAAAAAATTCGAACATGATGAACAATTAAATCTGAAAATTTAAACAGCTCAAATTCATCTACAGATTTACAAATAATTCGAATTTACCATAGAATTAATTCTAGAGCAGAGCCAAAACCTGCTCTGATACCAGTTGTTGGGGTTTTTTTGAAATGTACCCCACAGGATCTTTTTGGATGCCATTAATTCTAAGCTCATGTATATTGTGATACCCCATCCCTTTTTCTAAATTATGAATTATAATTTTGGAAAATGAATTTGAATTAATATTGTTTGAATATTAATTATGAGGGTATGTTCGTATTTTATGCCGTTATTTTATTGCAGGTTGTCTCACTCGAGCCGATACGTCATAGCACGGTGGTATTATACTAAGTGTATAATGCATGATAACATTTAATATATTTAAAAAGAATGTCGAGTTATGTGATAAAGAATGATTGTAATTGTGTTTAATTTTATGTTTGTCATACCTTAATTTTATGTAATTTCGGTGTGTGCATTAAATGAGTAGTGATTATGTTTTGAAAATTTAAGTTGTGTATTGTATGTGTTTTTGAAAATAACATAAATCGAGGGTCTCGCCGAGTTTCGGTAGGATTTCATCCGGAGGTCATAACTTTTGACTCGGTTGGAACCATGAGGCCCATAAGTACTCAAATCGAAGCTTTTTCAAAACTCTACAAGTGTGGCCCGACCATCAGGCGTGACCTGGTCCAGGCCGCGTGGCAGAGACTCTGCAATGCGACCTGGAGGCACGACCTGTTGGGGCCGCGTGACACCACTTCAGAGAGCTGTTTTTCTTTGTCTCGAGCGTGACCACCCCTAGACCGCGCCCTGTTTCAGAAATTCCACCCTATAAATACTACACTTCACTCATTCCTCTTCATTTCTCTCTTCTCTTGGGCGATTTTCCTCTCAATTTTCTCAAGGAGTTCTTCAAGCTTTGGGAAAGGATTCTCTTATCATTATCCATCATCTAAGGTAACTTCATACCCTCTCCATCTTAGTGATTGAACACCATTTCCGTGTTGATTTGAATCTAGGGTTCATGCCCAAAAATTAGGATTTTCGATTCTATTGATCCTCATCCTTTGATATCTTAAACATATGGTTTATTTACTCCATTGAAGCTATATGTGAAATTATATTGAATTCCTATGGTTCATTGTTGCTAAAGATATGATTTTTACCCTATTTTCTCCTTAAGTTGTTGGTGTTTGGTTGGGGGTATTGTGATGGTTGTTGGGGTTGATTTTCATGTATATTAGAGCCCTAGAATGAAGGTGTTCGTATTTGAAATGTTGGTTTTAAAGGATTTAAATTGAATCATGAGCATGTGGTTTGAATGTGTGCACGTAATGTGTTTGATTAAATGTCTCAAAGAGTTTTAATGTGTATTTTGAGTCCAAAATCATATTATGAGCTTGTATATCCATGGTTATGTATATGGATATGTATGAAATCTTTAAAGAAAAGTATAGCATAAGTTTGGTCTAAACTATGATTTAATTGTATAACTCGACATCTAAAATGAAAAGGGATTTAAGGTGCTAGGCGACGTATTGGGGCTCGAGGAGGACAACTTGTGCACGGCCAAGAAATACTTCAAAGGTTGAGAAAAGATTTGAAAGCGTCTCATAAGGTGGGGTAACTCTAAACTGTGAACACGTGTAAGGTTATAGTTATTGTTGTGCTTTGATTGTATAAGTATGAAGGGTCTTCGAACCAGAGATAAAAGAGACCCTTCGGGGCATAACAGAGATCCTTCGGGGTCGACAAAGAGACCCTTCGGGGCAGAGATCCTTTGTGATCGAATATAGACCTGTTAATGTCCTCCCTGGGGGGTAGTATGTCTGCGGACATCCCTACAAGGCCAAAGATGTTCATTAACGGGGGCATCATGATGTTTGGACCCTACGGGGTTGAGACTAATCTCCACAAAGTAAAGAAAAGTCCATATGTTATATTTTCACTTGTGCAATTGGCTATAACTGTTTACAATGTTCCCCATTGAGTATGTTGTTAAATACTCTCCCCATTTATTCAATGAATTTCAGGTTGAGGAGTCGGAGCCCGAGTATGAGCATTGTGAACACAAGAGAACCCCCACAAGATTGTGTTTACTTTTACATGCCTTTGAATACGTATATTATTATAATTATATTGATCGTTCTATTTATCTCATGATTAACGATTATTGGGAATGGGATTAGCCCGATTTTGTAGTTGTGATTGTATTTAACTTGATATATCATGTCAATGTTTTAAAGGCGGGTCGATTGACCTTGGAGCCTATATTGTGTAAATCTAGGTCGTTGAATTCCTATGCTATGTTTGTTAATTTAGGGTGCTAGATGGGCGGGTTGTCTAAGACCTATGAGTCCGATAGGTTAGATGATTGTATGAATGATGTGGATGGGCTTATTCTATGCTTCCATTAAATACTATGTTGTGTGATAAGGTAGATTCGATAGGTTACATGTTATAATTGTGGAAGAAAAATTTTTATTCGGAATTATGATGTTATAACTCATTATGCAATTTGACCTTAGCTTCCGCTCAATTTATTATGAGAACGCAAATAAATGTAAATGAATTATTTGTTTAGTGACGTGGCCAAACGGAGTAGTTTGGGGCGTTACAAGTATGTTAAGTGACGTGGCCAAACGGAGTAGTTTGGGGCGTTGCATATATCATAATTTTATGTGTGACATTAATAATCCTATGTTGAAATAACATGCAAGTTTAAATATCGAATCTATTGCAGCGGAAAAAATAGAATCTATCGAAATCGATACTTACAAACTTTGTCGGGTTGCTCACGGGATTAAAGATCTAATCCCGTTGTTGATGGAGAACACATGATCATGGTGAATCTTCATGGTGTTCGAAACACACAGCTCCAATATTCTACTTCTTGATCTTCTGCTGTATTCCCGGACCTTATTTAGATGCAGGGTGGGCTGCAGACTACTAAACGGATATAGAAACTCTAGGAATCAAAAGAGCACTTAGAGGGGCTGTATTAGGCTTATTTTTCTTTGAATTTCCGTGGCCTCTCTCCCTTTATATAGGGGAGGAGACGAAAATTAACTCTCCAAACCCTATTGGGCTTGGGCCTCCAACTCTGATTCCAGTCCCAGTCCACTTAGATCATATTGGGCTACAACAGGGATCTAGAAGAATATTAAATTGGCCTACTAATTTATTTAATTTCCAATATCCAATAAACTTAGGATATAATTAAATAAATTAAGTATTATTTTTATTCCATTAAAGAAATAATATTGACCTACCAATTTAATACATATTTACGAATATGCTTTCTTCTTTAGTTCAGTCATTCCCCATGTTTAAGATATAATGTCCATTAATTAATTATGTAAGCTTCTGACAGCTATAATTAATTAATATCTTATCCTTCAGTAGTACCGCACGACTTCCGCTTATCATGATAAGAATAAATTAATATTCTGCCTACAGGGCTTTCCATGATCCTTATGCTTCCTCAAGGGGACACCATCAACCTGGCGCACCACGACATGGTGCCCCTACATATTGCACGACCCATCATATGTGTAAATGTTACAACCTAAGATATCGAGATTATTGATTCTATGAAAGAATCTCACCATTTGATAAATCAAAGCTGCAAACACTACACATATATGTCCGCCAACATATAGGGGTTAAGAACCCGAACTCTGTGGATTCTTATTCTCTCATTTAAGGTCAAAACAGAGAATAGAATCCTAAGTAGATCCTCCTCAATACACTTGCCCGTGTACTAGAATAATCAGTTAGTCAAGATAAACTAACTATGAGATTATTCTACGGTGTACTGATGGTGGGTTCAGGACCATCTAAGTCATGAGCCTTTTAATACAATGCAAGGAATCTGATGATATGATCTTTACCGTGTGTTGACCCACACCATATCATCTACAATGCAAGTATATGGAACGTGCAATTAAACATAAGAATAATTAAAAGCGCATGGTGACTGCAATTATTATTCAATCCATATTATCTTAAATATTGTTGTTTAATGTATACAAAGACAAGCTTTTCAATATACAAAATCAACAATCTCCCACTTATACTCGAAGCATGTCTTTCAAGTATAAACAACACGGGCTAACTCTCCAACATCACATAAACTCAAAACGGCACCCGGGTCTGCATCAACTCCCATTATCTCCACTTGACCATTGAAGGTCTAAGCTTGGAAGGCTCGTGAATGGGACAACCATTTTTGTCTTCCAATACAATCTAGACCAATGCCACATCTTCCTCTCTTATATCTTGTATAAGGTGGTACTACAAACCTATGTGTTTAATTGCCTCATGGACTCTGAATTCCTTTCAAATTTGCCACTACACTAGAGTTATCACAGTGTGTCGTGATACTCCTAAAGCAAATTAAGAATCACGCTCGAGTCCAACAAGAAGCTATGGAGGCGCACAGTCTTTCGTAGCCTCAGAGCTAGCCACATACTTAACTTTCATGGTGGAGTGAGCATCCATTTTTGCTTTACTCCTCCATGCCACGACTCCTCTTCCCAATTCAAACATATATGTCGAGAAAGATTTACTCTGATCCTTTTTATCGGTTCTAGAAAAAATCAAGTCTGCATAACCCAAGGGAATTAGACTGACCGAGTGATAAATGAGTAAACAATCTTAAATCCTTTTGAGAATACTCTTTATCATAGTCTATTGTTCTTTACTAGGGTTAAGTTGATATCTTTCCATTATGCCTAGTGCATAGCAGATATCAAGGCTTTGTGCATAGCGTAGCATATGTGAGACTTCTTTTTGCAAAAGCAAAAGAAAACTCATTTCTCTCATCCATCTCATATGTGTCCGGGGAACACATTTCCATGAGTAGATATATTCCATGCTCAAAAGGTAAAAACCTTTCTTGGAATCTGTATGTTGAATCTAGATTGCACATTTTTTATATAGGTAGCCTGGAATGAGTTAATCAGCCCAAATCCTTTGTATCGAAATGCCTGGACAGCCACACCCCTATGTTTAATAACTCCTTCTCATTGTCACCCAATAAGTAAGTTGTTACTTAACATATGTAGTACTAGGATAACCACCACGTTTCCTTCATGACTTTTGTACACACAACCTTCATCCGATTTTCCACGAATCCATACGACTGGACAACTTCGTTTAAAACCAAATATTCCAAGATTTTAATACTTACTTAAATCCATGAATGGATTTCCAAGCTAGCACAGTAAGTGCTAGTTGGCCTTTAGCAATGAACCCATTTGTTTGTTGCATATAGATATTTTTCTCAAGACTTCCGTTCAGGAAAACTGTCTTGATATCTATTTGCCAAACAATTAAGTTTAAAATGAGCAGCAATAGACAAGAGTTTCTAGATCTCAAAAATCATTTGATCTCTCTTTCTTTTGTAGATTCACTTTCCAAATAATTTTTACCTTATTTAGTGACTCCACAAGCTCCCACTATTCAAATTCCATTGCAATTTTCCAAGAAACCGTATCCTTATCTTGAACTACTTTATCATAGTTTCTGTGATCTAATTCATTTAGTCTTTGCAGAAAAACAAAAGAGTTTTCTGGTAGTCTACTTCTTGATCTTCTAATGTATTCCCGGACCTTATTTAGATGCAGGGTGGGCTGCAGACTACTAAACGGGTGTGGAAACTTTAAGAATCAAGAGACCATTTAGAGGGGCTGTATTAGACTTATTTTTCTTTGAATTTTCGTGGCCTCCCTCCCTTTATATAGGGGAGGGGACGAAAATTAACTCCCCAAACCCTATTCGGCTTGGGCCTCCAACTCTGATTCCACTCCCAGTCCACTTAGATCATATTGGGCTACAACAGGGATCTAGAAGAATATTAAATTGGCCTACTAATTTATTTAATTTCAAATATCGAATAAACTTAGGATATAATTAAATAAATTAAGTATTATTTTTATTCCACTAAAGAAATAATACTGACCTAATAATTTAATACATATTTACGAATATGCTTTCTTCTTTAGTGCAGACATTCCCCATGTTTAAGATATAATGTCCATTAATTAATTATGTAAGCTTCTGACAGCTATAATTAATTAATATCTTATCCTTGAATAGTACCGCACGACTTCCGTTTATCATGATAAGAATAAATTAATATTCTACCTGCAAGGCTTTCCATGATCCTTGTGCTTCCTCAACGGAACACCATCAACCTGGCGCACCAGGATACGGTGCCCCTACATATTGCACGACCCATCATATGTGTAAATGTTATAACCCAAGATATCGAGATTATTGATTCTATGAAAGAATCTCACCATTTGATAAATCAAAGCTTCAAACACTACACATTTATGTCCGCCAACATATAGGGGTTAAGAACTCGAACTCTGTGTATTCTTATTCTCTCGTTTAAGGTCAGAACAGAGAATAGAATCCTAAGTAGATGCTCCTCAATACACTTGCCCGTGTACTAGAATAATCAGGTAGTCAAGATAAACTAACTATCAGATTATTCTACAGTGTACCGATGGTGGGTTCAGGACCATATAAGCCGTGAGCCTTTTAATACAATGCAAGGAATCTGATGTTATGATATTTACCGTGTGTTGACCCACACCATATCATCTGCAATGCAAGTATATGGAACGTGCAATTAAACATAAGAATAATTAAAAGCACATGGTGACTGCAATTATTATTCAATCCATATTATCTTAAATATTGTTGTTTAATGTATACAAAGACAAGCTTTTCAGTATACAAAACCAACACAATGACGGTAGAGCCGCCTGCTACGACCCAACGGCATCCCTAGCACATTTCCTCACTGCATTCCTTCCACACCACTCCGCTCGTCGTCTTGCAGAACACTCACGAAGAACGCTTTTTACTTCGACAGAACCTTGACTTTTCTCTCGACTCACAAGCTCTCAAAGCTCTACCACTCTCTTGGAAGTAAAATGGATGGAAATGAGCAAATGAATGCAAAGGGATGGCCCTCTATTTATAGTAGGGAGCTTGGCTTCCTTGAGAAGCCACTCCAGTGCGGAAACACTGCAAAGTTACTCAGGGTTCGGTTAAAAGCTAATTTATTCGATGTCGAGGTCCAAATGACCTTAGACACGAAATCTAAAAATACCGGGAGACTCGTTGGCTCGAATACTAGTGAACCAACTTGATTCGTGATGAAGACAGGGTTGTCAGCAGAAAGATGAGCAAAGACTTTAATGCGATCCTCGCCGGCACATGACAAGAACGGCAGTTGTTGTCCAGGACTGTATCAGATTCGCACGGAATAAAGGATGGAATAACCAAACCCTAGCCTCACAACGATGTCAAACCCCAATTACGACGTAGACAAGACCCTTGAACAATTGAAGACATGAACTTGGAATTGTTGAAGACGCCACAAACGAGGGTGATGATCCCGAATGATAAATCGATTTGAATCTCACAGATAATTATGAAATTCTATGAATCAAAAGTATCCAGAGAGAAAAATAAACTCACAAGTTTATTGGTGTAAAATTAATGAATCAAAAGTTGTCTCAAATAATGAGAGAACAAGGTCTTATATAGTTGGTCCAACTAATTAAGCCCTAAAATAAAAAATCCTATACAAACTAGGAAACAAAACAGTCAAAGTTCGGAACCGTCCGTACAGGCACGACACGGGCTTGGTCGCGCCGTCTTTATTCGGGTTGTGCCTCGGTGGGCAAGAGTGAGGTCGCGCCGCGTCTGTCCCCGGGCCGCGCTTCCCTGGGTGCTTTTCACCCCTCTGCATGACGTCCGGTCGCGCCGTGTCTATCCTCGGGTTGCGCTTCCTCTGCACTTGGACCGCGCCCCTCCGTCGCCTCGCACTCGCATGTGATCTTCGTCTTCCAATGATGCTCTGCTTCAACCCCGTCGATGGGTCTCCTTGACGCTTCTTGGGTCCAGACTCCTTGTATAAATCCACTGAGACTGGTGTAACCCAGACAATTTGTACAGGATACGAGAACGCGCGGAAGACTTATAGAATCAAACACGCCAACTAAGGAAGGATTCAACCCTACTCTAAGACTCAAATAACTCAAAATAATCTGAATTAAATGAAATAACAACTCAAAAGAATATTAAAGACGAACTAGACCTAATTACGACACTTAAACTATGACACAAAAAGGACACATAAATCCAAAGGTAAGGGGGCTGTTTTGGATGATTATTATGGCTGGAAAAAGGATATTATGGTCTGGAAATATGGTGAAGAAAGGCTAGATTAGATAGGGTATGTTAAGGCTATGAAGTACTTATGGTATTGATGACGAACACGGCGAATTGGGCGCGAACAGAACCGAACCCTTGTTGATCGACACACGATCAGGTCTTGATGGTTTGGAAGTGTCACGGACGTTGATGGAAGGTGTAGGAAGTCAAAGATGGTGGTTGGACGATGGAGGTGTTGTGATTTGCAACCCGATTAATCCCCGGCGTATCTTGTACGACAAAAATGAATCTCAAAGTTACTCCTCGGTAGCGAGTTCACCCTAATTCCTCGTGTGAATTAGAACGTTCCCTTGATATAAGACTCAAAGTTTGCTAGGCTTCAAGAATGAGTATTTTCAACAGAAAACAATCAAAAGCTTTGAACGGATGAGACACAAATTGAATGCAAAATCAATTTTAATCAACAATGTCTAAAATATCAAAGTAACATGGTTCCCCTATTGTGGCACCCTCAAATGAATATAGAAGAACAGACTATCAATGTGAGTGTGCCTTGTATTTTTTTTTTGAAATAGAATAAAAAGTGTTGGAAGACTCGAAAAAGGATAAGATTTGCTTCCACTCAAAATGTACATGAAAGCCCATAAACAAAGAGTACAATAAGGAAAATAAAAGCTTATAAACAATCAGAACAGTGATCTTCGAGGATAGAGTCAAAAGGTGGTGCGAAAAGCCCATAAACAAAAGCCCATCAGGTCATCATCCATGTACATAGACCCACATGAACTTGTAAGAACTCCACGTCCCGCACCATGCATTCTCATGCTTCAAATGAGTCACCTACAATGCATGAACTACATGAGCTAAAGCTCAGTAAGCAGAAATCATGCATGAAACATGTACATATAATGCACAAAGATGACATCACACCATGTCAAATGCTCATGATCAAAATCACTTCATCTCAAAAGCATTTTCAACGTTTAGGAGCTTGGCTCCCTTCACCAGACACCAATATGAGTCATGAGCTCATAATATAATCAATATTAATTTGGCCAATATATCGATTAATACAGTCGAGTGGACCACCCTTCCCGGACCCCAAGGGACACGCCCCCGACCAGTCACCTTTGGTCCCACATGAAAGTATCCCACCCGCGACATTAATCATCATCAGGGTACAGTCGAGTGGACCACCCTCCCTGGACCCCAAGGGACACGCCCCCGACCAGTCACCTTTGGTCCCACATGAAAGTATCCCACTCGCGGCACCCAATAATTAACACAACATTTCACGGGCTGGTGATGACCAATCCCAAACAAAACAATTTTCTCTCTCTAAAATCCATTTCATGCATGCAACCCTTGACAGTATTTACATGCCGTGCATGCATATGCTTGTGCTCATGAACAAGATATTCAGTGTAAATAAATACAATTACACATGTAAACCACATCGTATCACCCTCAAATAATGCACTATAATAAGATAATGATAATTAATAAACACATATAGCCAAGTAATATTATGTTCATGCATTGTAGTTGCAGATGAATTTCTACTTACCTCGATTCCAAAGCTTAAAATATTTGTAATCCTAAATCGGATGCTTTCAAAGAGGATCTAATTAACATAAATCATTAATTAACATTCAATTTATTAATCAATTTGTAATATAAAATGGAATCAAATAATATTCTTCTTTTGTTTATTTATATTATATTTTTAACAATATAATACTAATACTAATATCATCAATAAATTAAAATCTTGATTTATACTAACCTGACTATCGTGAGGTTATATGATATAATTTATAACAAAATTATTCCGATTTCAACTCACCAATATTTTCGAAACTTCAATTGGTAGCATAAGAAATTATGATGAAATACAAAAATGAAATTACTTTAGAAACTAAACATTATATTTCTAATTAAATTGACACTATGCATTCTAAATTTAAATATATGAAATAAAAGTAATTGATTTATTTTTTTTCCTATTATGTATGAGAATAAATCAATTGTATCACCTAAGAAATTAAGAAATTTATAAAAATTATTCTATAAACCATTTGATCAATAAATAAATTAATCCACCTTTTCACCCATTATGTTCTATACAATTGAATTATCTAAATAGCATTAGAATCAATCGAAATAAATAAAAATTGTTCTTTACTTTTTCGAAAGTTAAAGAAATTAAACTTACAAAATATAAATATTACACATATTCTTTTATTACAATTAATTACGACAAAAGTTTAGAAGAAATTAATGGCACACTTAAAGATTAGGGTAGAAGGCTAACCTTAATAATCTACTGAAGATTCACCTTTTTTTCTTATTCAAACTCTTGATATGTTTCACCAAAGTAATAGTTCTTTCATTTTATTTTATTATTTTTTTTTTTAATTTTAAGAGAAGCTAATGTATACCACCAAAGGTTATCTCCAAGATTTACACCATAAATCCTATACATATACGTGTACAAACCACATAGTACATGAATTAACAATATTACACCTTTCATTTTATTTAGCTACGTGTATGCATAAGAAAATTTCATATTTCTTTTATTATATATATGGAATTGATGATCTACTAATCTTTGGATAACTTTAACCTTGCAAATTGATGATTTGAACTTATTCCAAGTGTTTCTTACATGAAATTTCATGATATCTCTATTATTTTATTTTATATAATTTACCAAATCTTATCCGAAAATAGTATAGTAATATAAGTATCCCATAACTAATGTTATTTCGTATATATATATACATATATGTTTACTATATATATATTTTATACTTGAATATTTACTATAACGCATTATTTAAATTCATCTAAGAAGATCACGTATTTTATTCTTAACATATGCAATATCTCTTAAATGATACTTGTAGTCAAATAAAATTATTATATAACTTAAGTTACTTTTTTTTATTATGGTTTATGCAAATTCATGTCATCTATCAAACGAAATATAAAATAAACAACTAAGCATGATGACATTGATACACATATCTATATAAACACAATTTACATATCAATAAATACATAATACTTATATAAAACATATATCAAGGTAATCGTTGAGTAGTGAGAGGCCTGGGTATTACATCCTTCTCCTCTTAAAAAGAATTCCGTCCTCGAAATTTTATTTATTTGATAGCTCTAAATATTTAGCTTCCATTTCCTGTTCTCTTTTCCTTCATAATACTTTAACTATCGTCATATTTTTTTTTTCGAAGTTGTTTTACCTCTCAAAGAAGAATCTTAATTGGTATCACTTTGTAACTCAAATCTTCTATAAACTCTATCGGTTCATCTTTTAGAATATGAGATGAATTTGCCACAAATTTCTTCAACATTGACACGTGAAACACATTTTGTATCTGTAACGTATACGTGGGCAGTTGAGTTTATATGCAACTTCTATCTCTTTCAATTATAGGAAATGGACCAATGTATCTTGGACTAAACTTTTCTTTCTTTACAAATAAGATAATTCCTTTCATTTGAGTAACTTTTAGACTTGGTCTCCTATGTCAAATTCTGACACTCTTCTTCTTCGATCTGCATAACTTTTCTCTTGACTCTAAGCAACTTTTATTCTCCTTATAATTTATGATACAACTTCAACCATCTTTTGAACCATACATGGACCCAAAAGTTTTCTTTTTCTAACCTCGTCCTAATGAAATGATGATCTACACTTCCTTCCATATGATGTTTCATATGGTGTCATCCCAATGGTTGATTGGTAGCTATTGTTATATGAAAATTATATTAAAGGAAAGAATTTTCTCCATTTACCTTGAAAGTCTAGAGCACATACTATTAGTTTATCTTCTCAGGTTTGTATAGATCTTACGCAGCTCCCCATATAAGTAATGCCTCCAAATCGTAAGTGCAAATATCACTGCAGCTAACTTCAAATCATGCGTTAGACAATTCTTCTCAAACTCCTTCAACTGTCTGTATGCTCGTACTTTATTATTTTGTACCAATATACTCTAAACAATTTTTTTTAAGACAACCCTACACACCATAAAACCCCTAATGCTTGTTGGAATCAATAAAATTGGTGCCAATGTCAACCTTCATTTTAACTCTAGAAAGTTTTGGTTCGCAAGTTCCTGTCCAATTAGATGCTACACTTTTCTTAGTTAACTATGTCATAATAGAGGCAATATTCGAGAATTCATCCACAAATCTCCGATAATATTCTGTTAGGCTAAGAAAATTGCGTATTTTTGAAGGATTTGTTGACTGAGGCCAATTATTCATGGCTTTCTCATACTTGATATGACCTGTCCCAATAATATTACTTGGTCCAACCAAAATTACACTTTTTGAACTTTGTAAACAATTGCTTCATTTACGACATCTCCAGCACCATCCTTAAATGCTCTCCATGCTTCTCTTTTTCTCTAAAGTATATGATGATGTCGTCAATGAATATGATAACAAATTTTATCCAAGTAATCCTTAATAACTCTATTTCATAAGATCCACTAATGTTGTTGGAGCATTGGTTAGTCCGAAAGGCATAACCAAGAACTTATAATAACCATACCTTTAATGGATGGTACCTTGAACATAAACTAATATTTAGAACACAGATGCCCCTTGGATAACCTATACTCATTCTTAATATACCATCTCTCTTTCAAGTAGTAATCCTTTAGATCACCCGAGAATAGTTCAAGATATTTTTTCTTTAATGATTGGTACCTCACTCAGTTTAGGGTGACCTCGATCCTCAATATTCATAACACTTATTGAATAGTCTTAACACCCCTTATTTAAGAGCTTCTATGCTCTCATTACTGAGGTTAAAGAAATTTGAGTTTCTTTGAAATTTCAACAAAATAAAATGACTCACCTTCAGATAATTGAAATGTCACTTATTTCTTCTCACAGTCTAGACTCGCATAATATTTTAATAACCAATCCATTTCTAAGATAACATCAGAGTCATTCACCGCTAAAACTATCAAATCTATATATATCTTCTTATTTCCTATAGGCATCGAGTAAGCCTTCAAAATTGGATGGTTTGATTTAACTTACCAAAAAGTATTATTAGATTATTACCAGTTGTAGCAATATCAGTCGTCCTACTAAACCTCCTCACATACTCAGTGGATGCAAATAAATGTGGTTCCCAAATCAAATAGTATAAATGTTAGAACCCCAAAGAATAAGATTTTACCTGCATCTATTAATGGGTTCACTTTCGCATCCGATTTGTTGATAGTAAATGCCCTGGCTGGGACCTTCTTCTGCATAGTAGGATTGGACTTTTCAGGACAATATCTAATTATATGCCCAGGTTTCCCACACTTAAAGCATTTAAGAGGTTCTGCCTGACATGCTCCTAAGTGTTGTTCACCACATGTAGGGCATACTAACTTAGCTACTGGTGTTTTATCCTGCTCTACTCGTTGACGTTTGTTTTGATCAAATAGTTGTTGCCCTTGTCTTGGTTGGAACTTATGTTTTTGACTTTGAGGAGGAGATTGTATCTTTCCTTCACCACCAGACCACCTTTGCCCTTGCCCTTGCCTAAATTGACGTCGCATTTCTTGAGCATGAAAGATTCTTAGTTCAGCTTGTTCAGCAACTAATGCTCGTTCAGCAATTTGTGAATATGTTGCTCCTTGAACTCCAGTCATACTCACATCTCTATATAGTTCTGGTTTCAAACCTTCAAGAAATCTCTCCACTTTTAATGCCTCCGTGTTAATCATATGTGAAGCAAACCTGGACAATTGTTCAAATTTACGAATATAATCTCCAACTGTCATATTTTCTTGTCTAAGTTGTATGAATTCATTCATCTTCATCGCGCGAATAGGGGCCGTAAAATATTTGTTCCTGAATAACTCTTTGAATCTATCCCAACTCATGGCAGCAACATCTTCAATACTTGTCATTGTATCCCACTAATATCCTGCACTACCACGTAGCATAAAACTACCACATATAACTTTTTCATCATCTGGGACTCTGCTATACTTAAACATATTCTCTAATGTTCTCAGCCAATCTTCTGCATAAGTAGGATCCACTGCATCCTCAAAAATAAGTGGATTTAGCTTTCTGAATCTTTCCCCAACCATTTCTACATGCTCAGCTTGATGGCGTACCCTATTTTCACCATTTGCACCTTGTCGATTTGCTTCTCTTTGTTGGATAAGTTCCTGAATTTGTCCCGACTGCCTTTCTACAAGCTCGGTAAGTCGATCAATAATAGCATCTATGTCCATACCTGGATTAGGAGTTCCCTCACTAGATGCTCTCTCACCACTACCACCCACACCTCGACCTCTCACCATGGTTAAATAACTTATATATGCAGTCTGATACAAACATAAAAGACATAATCTTACAATAAACATAAAAACAATTATTCAAATTAAACGTACGGGCGCGTATTGCTCCAAAGTCCAGAGATCATGTACATAGACAGTCTACAGAAATATGACCTGGGCTCTGATACCACTCTATGGCACTCTCAAATGAATATAGAAGAACAGACTATCAATGTGAGTGTACCTTGTATTTTTTTTTTTTGAAATAGAATAAAAAGTGTTGGAAGACTCGAAAAAGGATAAGATTTGCTTCCACTCAAAATGTACATGAATATATTAAGGAAAGAAAGAGTACTCCGAAGTTAAAAGAGTACAATAAGGAAAATAAAAGCTTATAAACAATCAGAACAGTGATCTTCGAGGATAGAGTCAAAAGGTGGTGCGAAAAGCCCATAAACAAAAGCCCATCAGGTCATCATCCATGTACATAGACCCACATGAACTTGTAAGAACTTCACGTCCCGCACCATGCATTCTCATGCTTCAACAGAGTCACCTACAATGCATGAACTACATGAGCTAAAGCTCAGTAAGTAGAAATCATGCATGAAACATGTACATATAATGCACAAAGATGACATCACACCATGTCAAATGCTCATGATCAAAATCTCTTCATCTCAAAAGCATTTTCAACATTTAGGAACTTGGCTCCCTTCACCAGACACCAATATGAGTCATGAACTCATAATATAATCAATATCATTTTGGCCAATATATCAATTAATACAGTCGAGTGGACCACCCTTCCCGGACCCCAAGGGACACGCCCCCGACCAGTCACCTTTGGTCCCACATGAAAGTATCCCACCCGCGGCATTAATCATCATCAGGGTACAGTCGAGTGGACCACCCTCCCTGGACCCCAAGGGACACGCCCCCGACCAGTCACCTTTGGTCCCACATGAAAGTATCCCACTCGCGGCACCCAATAATTAACACAACATTTCACGGGCTGATGATGACCAATCCCAAACAAAACAATTTTCTCTCTCTAAAATCCATTTCATGCATGCAACCCTTGACAGTATTTACATGCCGTGCATGCATATGCTTGTGCTCATGAACAATATATTCAATGTAAATAAATACAATTACTCATGTAAACCACATCGTATCACCCTCAAATAATGCACTATAATAAGATAATGATAATTAATAAACACATATAGCCAAGTAATATTATGTTCATGAATTGTAGTTGCAGATGAATTTCTACTTACCTCGATTCCAAAGCTTAAAATATTTGTAATCCTAAATCGGATGCTTTCACAAGAGGATCTAATTAACATAAATCATTAATTAACATTCAATTTATTAATCAATTTTTAATATAAAATGGAATCAAATAATATTCTTCTTTCGTTTATTTATATTATATTTTTAACAATATAATACTAATACTAATATCATCAATAAATTAAAATCTTGATTTATACTAACCTGACTATCGTGAGGTTATATGATACAATTTATAACAAAATTATTCCGATTTCAACTCACCAATATTTTCGAAACTTCAATTGGTAGCATAAGAAATTATGATGAAATACACAAATGAAATTACTTTAGAAACTAAACATTATATTTCTAATTAAATTGACACTATGCATTCTAAATTTAAATATATGAAATAAAAGTAATTGATTTATTTTTTTTTCCTATTATGTATGAGAATAAATCAATTGTATCACCTAAGAAATTAAGAAATTTATAAAAATTATTCTATAAACCATTTGATCAATAAATAAATTAATCCACCTTTTCACCCATTATGTTCTATACAATTGAATTATCTAAATAGCATTAGAATCAATCGAAATAAATAAAAATTGTTCTTTACTTTTTCGAAAGTTAAAGAAATTAAACTTACAAAATATAAATATTACACGTATTCTTTTATTACAATTAATTACGACAAAAGTTTAGAAGAAATTAATGGCACACTTAAAGATTAGGGTAGAAGGCTAACCCTAATAATCTACTGAAGATTCACCTTTTTTTTCTTATTCAAACTCTTGATATGTTTCACCAAAGTAATAGTTCTTTCATTTTATTTTATTTTTATTTTTTTTTAATTTTAAGAGAAGCTAATGTATACCACCAAAGGTTATCTCCAAGATGAACACCATAAATCCTATACATATACGTGTACAAACCACATAGTACATGAATTAACAATATTACACCTTTCATTTTATTTAGCTACGTGTATGCATAAGAAAATTTCATATTTCTTTTATTATATATATGGAATTGATGATCTACTAATCTTTGGATAACTTTAACCTTGCAAATTGATGATCTGAACTTATTCCAAGTGTTTCTTACATGAAATTTCATGATATCTCTATTATTTTATTTTATATAATTTACCAAATCTTATCCGAAAATAGTATAGTAATATAAGTATCCCATAACTAATGGTATTTCGTATATATATATACATATATGTTTACTATATATATATTTTATACTTGAATATTTACTATAACGCATTATTTAAATTCATCTAAGAAGATCACGTATTTTATTCTTAACATATGCAATATCTCTTAAATGATAGTTGTAGTCAAATAAAATTATTATATAACTTAAGTTACTTTTTTTTATTATGGTTTATACAAATTAATGTCATCTATCAAACGAAATATATAATAAACAACTAAGCATGATGACATTGATACACATATCTATATAAACACAATTTACATATAAATAAACACATAATACTTATATAAAACATATATCAAGGTAATCGTTGAGTAGTGAGAGGCCTGGGTATTACACCTATTTATAGGGCCTAACATGCACGAAATTAAACTCTAAAAAGGCCTAAAAATCTGATCCAAAAATGATCTCTAACTATAGTATAAAAACACCTAAACCAGAATTCTATTCAAAGTTGGAAATTGCCTTAAATACAATTCTAGTCAAACCTATACTAAAAGGAACGAAAATTACACTTAAAAATTAATTAAAAACTGATCTAAACTATAGTCTAAATTAATTAAATAAATACTATAGTCTAGATAAAAATCAACCCCTTAATTAAATTAAATCAAGGGCGAAAATAGCTCCATGCACACGTGCACTTCTTCTTGCTCTCTTCTTCAACTCTTCAAGTTATATTCTCTATGGTATGATCTTGATCTTCATTAGTTAATAAATTAACTAAAGTATGGCTGCACTTTGCATCTTCTAATTCCTCGAACTTCTTGCGAATCAACACTTGGAAATAACCTTGTAATTTCTTCGCTCGAAGTCGCGTCATTGGACCTTTGAATTGCAGCTCGGGTTCAAGGCCTTCAATGCCTTGCCTGGCTTCATCATCCCCCCCTGCTGAAGAGAATTCATCCTCGAATTTGGTTCTTCATCTTGATCGAACTCATCTGCAACAAACGGAGATAAATCAGCAACATTGAAAATTGAAGAACATTTATACTCACCGGGAAGATCAATGCGATAAGCATTGTCGTTTACACGACTCAGAACTGTGAAAGGACCATCTCCACGTGGTGACACCTTGGACTTTCTCAGATTTGGAAACCGTCCAGGACTCAGATGAATCCAAACGCGATCTCCGGGCTGAAATATCACTTGCTTGCGTCGCGCGTTTCTGGAGTCGGCCGTTTGCTTCCCTTTTTGCTCAATACGAGTACGCACTCTCGCATGCATCTCCTTAACTTGCTCAGCTCTTCTTAAACCTTTAACACTGGTTAGATGCTCAACAGGTAAAGGTAACAAATCAGTAGGCGTTAATGGATTAAATCCATAAACAACCTCAAAAGGAGACATATTAGTAGAAGAATGTACCACACGATTATATGCAAATTCAGCATAAGATAAACACTCTTCCCAAGACTTCAGAATATTTTTAATTAAAGACCTAAGTAGTGTGCCTAAAGTGCGATTCACAACCTCAGTTTGACCATCAGTTTGTGGATGACATGCAGTAGAAAACAACAGCTTAGTCCCTAATTTACCCCACAAAACTCTCCAAAAATGTGCTAAGAACTTGGAATCCCTATCACTAACAATAGTTTTAGGAATACCATGCAATCTAACTACATGCACAAAGAACAGATTTGCAATATGCACAGCATCATCAGTTTTTCTACATGCAATGAAATGCGCCATTTTTGAAAAACGATCAACAACCACAAAAACAGAATCCTTACCCGATCTAGACCTAGGTAAACCCAAGATAAAATCCATAGACAAATCAATCCAAGGTGAACTAGGGGCGGGTATAAACCAAACGGATGTGAAGTAGACTTAGACCTATGGCAAGTAACACATCTACCACACACATGCTCAACATCTCTTTTCATATGCGGTCAATAAAAATGCTCATGCAGCATGCTTAATGTTTTATTCACACCAAAGTGACCCATTAAACCTCCCGCATGCGATTCTAACACAAGTAGCTCACGTATAGAACAACTAAGAATGCATAACTTAGAACCACGAAATAAAAATACATCATACACGTAAAACCCATCAAAAGACTTTTTCGAACACTCATCAAAAATTGAAGCAAAGAATGGATCACATGCATATAGACTCTTAATCGACTCAAAACCAAGCATTCTAGCCTGCATCAAATTCAGCAACGTGCACCGTCTAGATAAGGCATCGGCTACAATGTTTTCTTCTCCTTTCTTGTATTTGATGACGTACAGAAAGGACTCGATGAACTCGACCCATCTCGCATGTCTCTTATTTAGATTTTGCTGCCCTCTCAAATGCTTTAAGCTCTCATGGTCCGTGTGAATAACGAACTCCTTTGGCCATAGATAATGCTGCCACGTCTCCAATGATCTCTTCAATGTGTACAACTCTTTGTCATATGTAGAATAACGCAGAGCTGCACCATTTAATTTTTCACTGAAGTAGGTGACTAGATGCCATTCCTGCATCAAAACAGCACCAATACCTATCTCGGAGGCATCACATTCAATCTTAAAAACCTTATCAAAATCAGGTAAACACAAAACAGGTGCATGACATAAAAGATGCTTCAAACGTGTAAATGCTTCATGTTGTGCTTTACCCCATTTAAACTTACGATCCTTCTTACTTAGCTCAGTAAGAGGCGCGGCAATGCTAGAAAAATTATGTACAAAGCGACGATAAAATCCAGTAAGGCCGTGAAAGGATCGAACTTCCGTGGCTGACTTAGGTGTTGGCCATTCTTCAATCGCTTTGATTTTAGAACAAAACCTCAATACCACGTATACTCACAACAAAACCAAGAAATACAACCTCATCTAAACAAAAAGAGCATTTAGACAGATTTCCATACAACTTGACTGTTCTCAGAATATCAAAAACGCGTCTAAGGTGTGCTAGGTGCGCCTGTGCATCGTGACTGTAAATCAGGATATTATCAAAGTACACAACTACAAATTTCCCAATCACATCACATAAAACATGGTTCATTAATCTCATAAAAGTGCTCGGTGCATTAGTGAGACCAAAAGGCATAACTAACCACTCATATAAACCATGCTTAGTCTTAAAAGTTGTTTTCCACTCATCCCCTTCATGCATTCTAACTTGAAAATAACCAGAACGTAAATCAATTTTAGAAAAGACTTTAGAACCGGATAATTCATCAAGCATATCATCTAATCTAGGGATAGAGAATCGATACTTCACTGTTATTTTGTTCATGGCGCAGCATTCCATGCACATTCTCCACTCGTTGTTCTTCTTTGGCACTAGAATGACTGGAACTGTACAGGGGCTCATCGACTCTTGAATCTGCTTCTTCTCAAGCAGCTCTTTCACTTGTCTATCGATTTCCTTGGTCTCTTCAAGAGATGTCCGGTATGCGAGTCGATTTGGTAAGGCGGCGCCGGGCTGGAAATCGATCTGGTGCTCGATCCCACGAACTGGAGGTAATCGACTTGGAATCTCTTCCGGGAACACATCCACAAACTTCTCTATAAGTGGTTGCACAACACTAGGCAAAGAAACATCATTAATAGCACTGCTTTTATATGATAAAAGAACAAAAGGTAAACCTGCTTTTAATGCTTTTTCTACGCCTTTCACTGAAATAAACAAGTTGCGGTTTGGATCTTTCTTTGCAGCTGATCTAGACGAATTCCCATGCACAAAGGAATCATCGGAGGACGTTTTAGGGGCTGAATAAGTAGGAGTGGCAACCTTCTTGGGGGTCTCAGTTGAATGGGTGCCGTTAGCGGTAATCCGGGCTGCGGCGGCGGCCTCTTTTGCTCTCTCAGCTCTAAACCTCTCTTGCATGAGTCTTTGATCATCAACAATAGCCTTAGGGGATAGCGGCTTTAGTGTAGTAGTCCGTCCATCTTTCTTCACGATGTACGTGTTTGTAAAACCATCATGAACCGTCTGTCTGTCAAACTGCTATGGTCTACCTAACAATATGTGTGCTGCATCCATAGGAATAACATCGTAAACAACAGAGTCAGAAAATTGACCAATAGAGAATGATACACTTACCTGAGCCGTTACTTTGATCTCTCCTCGATCCGTAAGCCACTGCAACTTGTATGGCTTCGGATGCTTGATGGTGGTCAGCGACAATTTGTCAACTGCATATTGGCTCATGGCGTTGATCACACTTCCACTGTCTATTATCATCGAGCAGGTCTGGTCTTGGATAGTAACACGTGTGAAAAAATGTTCTCACATTGATCCGGCTGCTCTTCTCCATGATTGATGCTCAGACTGCGTATAGACACAAGACTAACATGAGGAAGCTCGGGTTCCTCTTCATCCGAGTCAACTGGGGGGATCTCTGGCTCCTTCTTGGCGTCAACTACAGGCTGGACCTCATCCTCACTGGCTGACTCGATCTCATTCTGTTCGATGATGAACAGAACACGCCGGTTTGGACACTGGTTCTGAAAATGGCCCCAACCTTGACACTTGTGGCACTAGATGTCTCTAGCTCGATTCTGGCTCGTATTGGGTGCTGGGCTGAATGGATTGGGCCGTGTATAGGCCGGCCGTGCAGGCAGTGCAGATGTAGAATCGGGTCTACGACTGGACTGCGGTGTAGAACGGTCGAAACACCGCTCGGACGGTCCGGACTAACCTCGGGGTCGAGTAGGCTCAGTAGAAGGGGTAGAAGATGATGTGGAATTCGTACCTTTGTTCCATGGGGGTCGAACAGGGGCTGAACTGTGGTACGATCTTCGTCTTCCCTATCTGAGTTATCTCTCCACAATTGATGCGTAGTGCACCATCTCTTCTATACTTGTGAAGTTCTTGAGTTCAACTTCACATGCGATGTCAGGAATCATGCCTTCAATGTACCGAATGATGGTAGCATTTAAGGTCTCTTGTTTCCCAACTCTATTCAGGGCAGTCTCAAGCTCCTTGTGGTATTCTTCAACTGATCGGGTCCCTTGCTTGATCCGGGTAAGCTTCTTCTCGAGCTATCTCTCATAATGTACAGGAATGAACCTGCCATGCAGCAATCCTTTCATCTCTTCCCAAGTATCGACGGGTGGATATCTCTCAAGTCGGCGTCGCTCCTGCTGCATCTCCCACCATGAGGCTGCGTAGCCTCTAAACTCTAATGATGCTAACTTGACTTCTTTTGCTCGGGAAAGTCATAGCATTCGAAGATCTTCTCAACCTTACGTTCCCAATCCAAGTACAGATCAGGATCGTGAAGGCCTTCAAACTCTGGGATGCTTGTTTTGATGTTGTTCAACAAGTTGTCGGAATCTGTACGTCGGGGTGCTTGTCTGTAGGGTAGACGTGGTCGGTCACGTTTCTGATAAGGGTCGTACTCAGCCTCTAACTCCTCTGCATAGTAACCATAGTCTTCTTCAGCATCACGATCATAATGATCGTTAAACTGCACTTGAGGTTGGCGACGCTGAGCTTGTGGTGCTCTAGCATTCGCCCTGGCTAGCTCGGCTACATGAACTTCTGGCTGACGAGCTGCTTCAGGCTGATGAACTTCTTCTGTCTGTTGGACAGGTTGTTCTTGAACTGGTGGTGGTACAGGAATTCGAGCAGCAATAAGCTCAAGCTGTGCCATCATCTTGACCAACAAACTATCTAGCTTATGCTCCAGTTCTTGATGGTGGTACTGGGCATCCCATGGTTGTGGCATCAATGAAGCTGCATCTGTATGAGAACCAGACGAAGCGGGTGCCTTATCATGTGTTTTGTTATAACCGTCTCTGGATTCCATGTGTACCTGCAGACAATGAACCAAAGTGAAAGAAAAACAAGGTGTAGGACCTCACAATTCCTCACAATCACTCGTGTTTTCTCTCTGTATTTTACCCCTCATGTATAATCTCAAGTATGTAGTGGTGCTCGTTTGATAGGTGTGTGTGTGTATATGGTGGTGTTAATCGACTCTTCCGTTGCTTGAGATCGGCTTCTCTCGAACTTCTGGGGGTGATTTCACCTTGAAGCTGATGGAATTTGACCTAAAAAGCACTTATATCACAACAAAGCAGTGAGTTTGGTTCGTCTCATCGAGACGTTTCTGGAATGGTATGGTGAAGAAAAATCAGAGTTCGGGAGCAGAAATAGTAGGGAGAAGATGGAAAACCGGAAAACCGGAGGTGTTAGGGTAAATGGATGGAAAGGAAGGAAAGAAAAGAAGAATGAAGGAAAGAAAAGGATTTGGATATGTGTACCACTAGTGTGACACAATCTAAATACCTTAATTAGACTAGACTCTAAATGGAAGCTACCAAATTAAACTGTAATTCAATTGGAAATTACCAACTAAAGAACAATACTATAAGGAAAGTTCCCAAAACTAAAATAAGGCTCACAAGGGAGTTACCAACTATGACTAGAACTAAAAATAAAATCTAACTCAAAAGGTAATTCAAAAATCAAATTGGATTTTTCCCTTTTTTTTCAGATTTTTCTCTTTTTTTTTATCCGATTTTTTTTTTTGGTCTCTCTTTCTTTTTTTTTACCGTGACCCTTTTTTTTTTAAACTTTCAGTTGTTTTTTTTAACCGGTCTTTTTTTTCAATGAACACTATCTATTACAACTTTATAGACACGTCAACTGACACGTAAATGATAAATTGACATGTAGGATTGAACCACGACCAGCAAAGCTGACCTGGCTCTGATGCCAAATTTATGGTAAAACCCGGACAATTTGTACAGGATACGAGAACGCGCGGAAGACTTATAGAATCGAACACACCAACTAAGGAAGGATTCAACCCTACTCTAAGACTCAAATAACTCGAAATAATCTGAATTAAATGAAATAACAACTCAAAATAATATTAAAGACGAACTAGACCTAATTACGACACTTAAACTATGACACAAAAAGGACACACAAACCCAAAGGTAAGGGGGATGTTTTGGACGATTATTATGGCTGGGAAAAGGATATTATGGGCTGGAAATATGGTGAAGAAAGGCTAGAGTAGATAGGGTATGTTAAGGCTATGAAGTACTTACGGTATTGATGACGAACACGATGAATTGGGCGCAAACAGAACCGAACCCTTGTTGATCGACACACGATCAGGTCTTGATGTCTTGGGAGTGTCATGGACGTTGATGGAAGGTGTAGGAAGTCGAAGATGGTGGCTGGACGATTGAGGTGTTGTGATTTGTAACCCGATTAATCCCCGGCGTATCTTGTATGATAAAAACAAATCTCAAAGTTACTCCTCAGTAGGGAGTTCACCCTAATTCCTCGTGTGAATTAGGAGGTTCCCTTGATGTAAGACTCAAAGTTTGTTAGGCTTCAAGAATTAGTATTTTCGACAGAAAACAATCAAAAGCTTTGAACGGATGAGACACAAATTGAATGCAAAAGCAATTTTAATCAATAATGTCTAAAATATCAAAATAACATGGTTCCCCTATTTATAGGGCCTAACATGCACGAAATTAAACTCTAAAAAGGCCTAAAAATCTGATCCAAAAAGGATCTCTAACTATATTATAAAAATACCTAAACTAGAATTATATTCAAGGTTGGAAATTGCCTTAAATACAATTCTAGTCAAACCTATACTAAAATGAATGAAAATTACACTTAAAAATTAATTAAAAACTGATCTAAACTATAGTCTAAATTAATTAAATAAATACTATAGTCTAGATAAAAATCAACCCCTTAATTAAATTAAATCAAGGGCGAAAACAGCTCCATGCACGCGTGCACTTCTTCTTGCTCTCTTCTTCAACTCTTCAAGTTATTTTCTCCATGGTATGATCTTGATCTTCATTAGTTAATAAATTAACTAAAGTATGGCTGCACTTTGCATCTTCTAATTCCTCGAACTTCTTGCGAATCAACACTTGGAAATAACCTTGTAATTTCTTCGCTCGAAGTCGCGTCATTGGACCTTTGAATTGCAGCTCTGGTTCAAGGCCTTCAATGCCTTGCATGGCTTTATCAGAGACTCTCCTTGAATCTCTTAGCTCGGGATCGTGTCACTGGCCCTTCCGGTACTTTGATCGGATTAGACATCTCCTCAGCTTGGGTCGTATCATTCCCCTCCTCTTGAAAATGATTCGTCCTCAAATCCAGCTCGTCACCTACATCAAAAGGACTTAAATCAGCAACATTAAAGGATGAACTTACTTTATACTCACCTGGTAAGTCTAACTTGTAAGCATTATCACCGATGCATTCTACAACTTGAAATGGTCCGTCTCCTCTATGAAGCAACTTAGAACGTATTTGAGCCGGAAATCTCTCTTTTCTCATGTGCAACCAAACCCATTCTCCGGGTTCAAACACGACTCTCTTTCGCCCCTTGTTTGCTTTCTCGGCATACTGCTCAGTCCGTCTCTCAATGTTTGCTCTAGCTCTTTCATGAATCTGTCTCACAAAATCAGCTTTCTTTTTCCCATCAAGGTTAGTATATTCATGCACAGTCAAAGGAATTAAATCCAATGGAGTTAAACGATTAAACCCATATGCAACTTCAAATGGCGAAAACTGAGATACAGAATGAACAGACCTATTATACACAAACTCAACATGCGGCAAACATTTTTCCCAAGTTTAAATGTTCTTTTAATTAATTCCCGTAATAAAGTAGATAAAGTCCTATTTACTGCTTCCGTTTGACCATCAGTTTGTGGATGACAAGTAGTAGAAAATAACAGTTTAGTACCCAACTTACACCACAAAGTCTTCCAAAAGTAACTCAAGAACTTAGCATCATGATCAAACACAATTGTTTTAGGCATACTGTGCAGTCGCACAATTTCCTTAAAGAACAAGTTAGCTATATGGGATGCATCATTAGTTTTAGAACATGCAATAAATTGCGCCATCTTCGAAAATCTATCAACAACAACAAAGATAGAATCATGACCACGTTTACTCCTAGGCAATCCTAACACAAAATCCAAAGATATATCAATCAAAGGTGATGTAGGAATAGGCAAAGGAATGTATAAACCATGTGGTTGGACTCTAGACTTAGCTTGTCGACAGGTAACACATTTAGCATACAAACTTTCCACATCATGCTTCATATGAGGCCAATAGAAATGCTCTTGCAAAACAGATAAGGTTTTAGCTACCCCAAAATGCCCCATCAAACCGCCTTCATGCGATTCCAATAGTAACAACTCGCGCAAGGAACACTTAGGCACACACAATTTATTTTCCCTAAACAGGTAATCATCTTGCCTAAAGAACTTTCCATGCCCAGATTTCACACATGCATAATATACATCTCGAAAATCATCATCATTCCCATACAATGCTTTTATGGTCTCAAAACCTAGCAACCTAGCATCCAAAGTAGATAGCAATGCGTACCTTCTAGACAACGCATCGGCTACAACTTTTTCTTTCCCTTACTTGTACTTGATAACATACGGGAACGTCTCTATGAACTCCATCCATCTTGCATGCCTCTTATTCAACTTGTGTTGGCCCCTCAAATGTTTTAACGACTCGTGGTCGGTGTGGATCATGAACTCCTTGGGCCACAAGTAGTGCTGCCATATCTGCAAGGCCCGCACTAGTGCATACAACTCCTTGTCATACGTCGGGTAATTTGCAGTAGCGCCTCCTAGCTTCTCACTGAAGTATGCAATTGGTCAAACTAGTTGCATCAACACTGCACCAATACCAACACCAAAAGCATCACACTCAACCTCAAAAGTTTTAGAGAAGTCAGGAAGAGATAATACCGGTGGGTGTGTCAGTTTTTCTTTGAGCGTCTGAAATGCACACTCTTGGGCTTCGCCCCATTTGAACTCCACGTTCTTTTTTATCACTTCAGTCATCGGGGCTGTGATACTACTAAAATGTGGTACAAATCGACGGTAGAAACTCGCCGAGCCATGGAAACTACGGACGTCTCTAACGGATGTAGGTGTCGGCCACTCTCTTATGGCATGCATCTTCTCTTCGTCCACTTGGACTCCATCTGCACTCACAACAAAACCAAGGAAAACAACCCTATCGGTGCAAAAGGTGCACTTCTTAAGGTTAGCGTATAATTGTTCTTTCCTTAAGGCTTCTAAAACACATCTCAAATGCTCTTCATGCTCATTCACATTCTTGCTATAAATCAAAATATCATCAAAATAAACCACAACAAATCTACCTATGAAAGTACGTAGAACATGGTTCATAAGACGCTTAAAGGTACTATGAGCATTTGTTAAACCAAATGGCATAACCAAGCACTCATATAATCCCAGCTTAGTAATAAATGTCGTTTTTCATTCATCCCCCTCTTTAATCCTAATTTGATGGTACCCACTACGCAAATCTATCTTAGAAAACACGCAAGCACCATGCAACTCATCAAGCATATCATCAAGACGGGGTATAGGATGTCGATACTTTACTGTTATGTTGTTGACGGCTCTGCAATTGACACACATGCGTAGGGAGGAGTCCTTCTTGGGTACGAGCAAGACCGGGCTCGCACATGGGCTCAAACTCTCCCTTACTTTTCCTTTCTCCAGCAGCTTGTGGATTTGTCTTTCGAGCTCCTTTGTCTCCTCAGGATTGCTTCGATATGCCGGTTGATTAGGTAAGGTGGTGTCGGGCACAAAATTAATTTGGTGCTCGATTCCTCTTATTGGTGGTAAACCGGGTGGCATCTCCTCGGGAAACACATCATCAAATTCCTGCAATAGAGAAAAGATTTGGCAATGACTTGTCAAGTTTGTTAGTTTGAAGCAAATCTCTGCGAATCATCAGGTACATGGATTTCTTATTTTGCACAGCCCATTTAATGTCACTGGTCGTGGCAAAACAAGATTGAAGGGCCACCTCCTTTGGTTCCAACACCGCCACCACCGACTTCTCCCTCTTCCTCATGGACTCGGCCTTCTCTTGTAGTTTCACTTGGTCCTCGTACACTTGTGAAGGTGTTAGAGGAGTTAGTGTCACCGTCTTCTTGTTAAGTACAAATGAGTACTTATTTATGAATCCATCGTGAGTCACCCTCCAATCGAATTGACATGGACGTCCCAACAAAATATGACCCGCTTGCATTGGAACGACGTCATAAAGCACTTCATCTTCATACTTGCCAATCCAAAATGGCACTCGAACTTGCTGATTCACCTTCGTCTCTCCACTATCATTCAACCACTGTAGCTTGTATGGTTTAGGATACTTGAGAATCGGCAATCCTAGTTTGGTCACCATCACAATGCTAGCTACATTAGTGTAACTTCCACCATCAATTATCATACTACATACCTTATCCTTGATGTGGCATCGGGTATGGAATATGTTCTCTCACTGCGCCTCGTCAACACTCTTGGTGTGCAAACTTAGGGACTTGCGTGCAACCAAAATAAGTGAATCGGGTGCTGCACACTCCTCATCATCACTTGACCCCGACAATCCGAGCATCTCTGAATCAATCTCCTCATCATCCGTCACGATCTCTCTATTGTCCTTCATAATCATCACGCGTCGGTTTGGGTAGTGATTTGCCATGTGGCCTCGACCTTAACACTTAAAGCATTTAATGTCGCGGTTTCGACTTCCGGACGTCTCCGGATGATTATTTGAAGCCGTCGTCTCCTACTTCGGCTTGGTGAACGGTTGCTTTCCCTCCCTTTTGCCTTAGTTCACCAACTTCCATGGTGTAGAACTAGGAGCCAAATTCGACTTCCATGTCGATGAACTTCCTCAAGTTGAGTTTCCCCTCCTCTTGAGTTGGTTCTCTACTTTGATTGCCATATGCAGCATGTCCTCCATCTCTACATAGAGCTGCAGTTCTACAAACCTGCAAGAAAACGAGCCATAGTGGCTTCTCTATCCTTCTCCACATCTGCTCGAATCATCGCTACTTCCATCTCTTTGTAATACTCATCTACACTATTCGTACCTTGCCTCAAAGCTTGGAGCTTGTTGTATAGCTCTCGGTAGTAATGGTTGGGTACGAACTGCTTCTTCATCAATGCTTTCAAATCATCCCAAGTCTCCAATGGGAGTTCCCGATTACGTCGTCTGTTAGTGGTTAACTGATCCCACCAATTGATGGCATAATCAGAAAACTCCACCACTGCTAGTTTGACCTTCTTCAGTTCCGAATAGTTGTGACATTCAAATAACATCTCCATCTTACGCTCCCACTCTAGATATGCGACTGGATCATTCATACCTCTGAATGAAGGCACATTCATCTTGATATTGCCCAAGTCATCATCCTCTTGAGCTCTACCCCTTCTTCGGCCTCCCGTCATCGACTGTCTGTCTTCTTCGTCCCATTCTTCTTCCTTCAACTTATCTTGTCTCCTTCTTTCCCGTTCGACATATGGATATCATCGAGCTTCCATGCGCCATCCGCGTCCGCCTTTTCCACCTCATCCTCCACGGTCCTCTCAATGAGCTGATTGTGTAGGTTCCTGTATAGATGCCTCCATCTTGTCGATCCTCTCATGTATTGCTTCCATCTCGATTTTTAATAGCTTGGAAAGGTGCTGTTGTATGGCCTCAACGGTGCACTTTGGATCGAATACTGGGGTAATGCCTCATCCTGTGCTTCCAGTTGGTTTATCTTCGGTACCTGCAGGTTTCTTTGACATTTTTTTTGTTTTTGATTCGGCTCTTTTTTTTTGCCGATTTTTTTATATCTCAAAAAAATGCACAAAAATTAAATACAGGACAAATGATCACAACGTAAATTTAAATAGAACGAACAAATGAAACCCTACCCAAGATCTAGCAACAAAATCCTGCGAATTTCTGAACACTCAAATCCTACGGATGTCTAATCACTCGATTCTCCTTTCCAAAGGAATAAATCAAAAATCACAATACCAATGGACTCAAATGACTTATCTAGAATCAACAATCCAATAATCGAATGCGTCTCCAAAATCCACAAGAACACGAATAAACGAATTGAAGAAGAACAATTTCAGATATTTTTTTAAATGCAGCATCTCTTTTGTTTTGTTTTTTTTTTTAAATAATGTTGCTCGACTTTTTTTTATTCGTAATTTAAAGTACAAGAAATTAAAAGATAGATATGAATCTGATACAAAGCCAAAGCTTTGATACCACTTGATGCGATCCTCACCGGTACGCCACAAGAACGGCAGTTGTTGTCCAGGACTGTATCAGATTCGCGCGGAATAAAGGATGGAATAACCAAACCCTAGCCTCACAACGATGTCAAACCCCGACTACGACGTAGACGAGACCCTAGAACAATTGAAGACACGAACTTGGAATTGTTGAAGACGCCACAAACGGGGGTGATGATCCCGAATGATAAGTTGATTTGAATCTCACAGATAATTATGAAATTCGATAAAGTCTCCAGAGAGAAAAATAAACTCACAAGTTTATTGGTGTAAAATTAATGAATCAAAAGTTGTCTCAAATAATGAGAAAACAAGGTCTTATATAGTTGGTCCAACTAATTAAGCCCTAAAATAAAAAATCCCACACAAACTAGGAAACAAAACAGTCAAAGTTCGGAACCGTCCGTACAGGCGCGACACGGGCTTGGTCGTGCCGCCTTCAGTTGGGTCGTGCCTCGGTGGGCGCAAATGAGGTTGCGTCATGTCTATCCCCGGGCCGCGCCTCCCTAGGTACTTTTCACCCCTCTGCATGGACGTCCGATCGCGGCGTGTCTGTCCTCGGGTCGTGCCTGGATCGCACCTTCACTGTACTTGGGCCACGCCCATCCGTCACCTCGCACTCGCATGTGATCTTCGTCTTCCAACGATGCTCGACTTCAACCCCGTCGACGGGTCTCCTTGACGCTTCTTGGGTCCAGACTCCTTGTATAAATCCACTAAGACTCTCCTTGAATCACTTAGCTCGGGATCATGTCACTGGCCCTTCCGGTACTTTGATCGGATCAGACATCTCCTCAGCTCGGGTCGTATCAGATTTCCTTTTTGGAATTACTTTTTACTATTCACTCAGACTGACAGATTTTGCTCCCAAGCGTTCGATTTACCTCAGAATGGAAATCCGTGAATGCCAATGGATCCCATCCGTCTAATCTGAAAAAATAAACGCTCCAGATCAAAGCAAATTTTCGGTGGCAATTTTGTAATTAAAATAAAAATCTTCAATTCACGTGTCTCATTAAAGATAGAATCGGAAAAAAAAATATGTTAACAGTAGCATCGTTTCGTGAAGAACTGAACTCAAAAACTGCGAGATTCAATTTTCAAGCTTCAAAACTGAAATCACCAACAAAAAAACGCGATTCAAACTGAAGAAATCCAAATAAGATGACACTTTGCATCAAAATCGAACCGATCAAAGCAACAATGACGGAAAATAAGATCGATTCAAGTTCAAAATTGGAAAAAGGTAAAAAAACAACCCTAACTTTTTCGATTTCATTACTCTTTAATTGCAAAGTAAGAAAAAGTTATAAAAACAAATTTTTGCATGACTGATTCATCGATTTCTATAAATACAAGATATAAGATGAATATGTGTAGTAATTAGATTCAGTGAAGTGATTTCGAAGCATTTATGTTGTTTTAACTGTATAAGAATCCATGATTTTAGCATACAAAGAACATGAATTTTCCTATATTTGATTTCGAGGTGTGTTTCGAAAATCCTCATTTTAGCCTTTTATGTAATACATTTTAGCATTTCGTGTAATACATTTTAGCATTGTTTAAATTGAGTGGGATGGTCTTGAGCATTCTTTTGAGAAATCTGTTGCCAAAATTGTATATTAGCATTCCCTGTAATACATTTCAGCATTCTGTGTAATACATTTTAGCATTCTGTGTAATACACTTCTGCATTGTTTTAATTGAGTGGGATGTTGTTGAGTATTTTTTTGAGGACTCTGTTGCTAAAATCGTAATATATTTTAGCATTCTGTGTAATACTTCTTAGCATGTCATATTATGCAGATACAAGAAAAAGAAAAGTACGAGTTGATGATGAAGATCAAGAAAGAATAACAAATACAAGGAATGAGCAAGATATTAAAAAAAATGCCTACATGTGAACACGACTACAGACTTATTGAAAATGGCTACCCACTTCTGACAAGCAGAGCAATCCCATCCGCACTGACTAACACCATCAAAGATTTGAATGAGGCACAAAGAGAAGCAGTAATGAATATCGGTTTTGGTTAAATCCTAAACCTACGAGTTAAAGAGTTACCATACAAGCTGGCATACTGGGTTTTAAACAAATTCAATCCAAGAAGGTGTGAAATAGAACTTGCTGACAATGGAGAGAGACTGCACTTACATGAAGATGATGTCCTATTGGTTCTTGGATTGCCGAAGGACAGAACCCTGATAAATAAAAAGACTAGAAACAGAACATGTGAACTGACTGAAACTTGGAGGAAAAGAATTAATAAGCACAAATATAGGATTGTGCCATCAAATGTTGTGAAGGATATGCTTGAAGATTTTGAAAGAAGAGAATGGTTCAAAAGACAATTCATTGTGCTTCTGACATGTTGCTTGATTGAAAATGGCGGCAATGGATGCATATATCCTAACATAATGCAGCATTTAGAAGATATTGACAATGTGTTAGAACTAAATTGGTGTGAGTTTGTAATCTGATGTCTGGTGGAAACTTCGCTACGGTGGCAAATAAACAAAGCAAGGGAATTCAGAGGACCAATACTATTTCTCACAGTAAAAATCCTCACAGCTATTGTCATGTTATCATTTTAGCATATATTTACAATCATTTTAGCATATTTATATATCGATTTTAACTTCTTCTTTGTTTATTGTTTCATATTACTCAAATTCGAATTCTAACAATAATTGGAAATGGAACAGCTTTTATATGTTGATAGGGTGGTTTTGTACAACCGATGTATGCCAAGATCAGTGCCAGTTATTAAATAATGGGATACCAAAACACTTTGATGTAAAGAGAAGAATGATACAGTTCTCAGAACTGCTTCTTATGGAGATAAAGAGCTTCAAACACATGAACATAGATGATATAGATCTGATAAAATTATACTCATTCTAGCATGAAGAAATTCCAAGTTGATCATACGATCTGACATTTTAGCATCTTATCTAATTAGCATCTTATGTAATACATTTTATCATCTTATCTAATACATTATAGCATGTTCTTTTGCAGTACCTACTCTCAATATACTACTCACAGCATTTCTTCATGATAGCCATTAACGTTGACAAACAAAAAGCAGAAATAATTGACAATTCTTCAACCATGGATGCTGATCAGAATGAAGTAAAATATGGTGACGTCTCACAAACTTTGGTAAGCACATAGTTACAACATGTGTACAATACAAACCACATAAAACTAATATGAAGAAATCAAATAGAGGCTGAATTTTTAATTAATTTCATCTACAACAACGGCCAGAAGAGAAGAGCAACAAAAATGTCAAAGAAGATGATGCCTGCTGAAAGACTGAAGATGCCATGGAGGGATGATACAAACAAATCTGACTGTGGGGTATATGTGATGAGACATATGGAGATGTACAATGGGAATGGGTGGCAGAATTGGAAGTGTGGCCTGACTGCAAACAATTTGAAGCAGTTGAAATACATGAGAGCCAAGTACTGTGCCGCAATACTTGGTACAGACAGTAACATTGAAAAGGAATGAATCAGAGCTGAGGCAAAAATCCACTACAATCCTTCAGTTGACATTGACTCCATTATTCTGAACAAGAAAAATTAGTTTGTAATAATATTATTCTGAAGTGTATTATGTGTTTTTGTATGAATATGTTTTAGCAGCACAATCTTTGGTTGGATTTTGGTGTTTGATTCTAGCATGCTATCTTATACTATATTGTACAAGATGAGCGGTCTCAATTAATTTTAGCATGATACTCCTTTAATTTTAGCATCAATATAAAACGATTGGCATATAAGAAATCATGAAACAAAATGTCATCTTGAGCAGTCCCAACTAATTTTAGCATCATAGTCCTTTAATTTTAGCATGATAGTAGTTCCATTTTAGCATCACTAAAAACCGATTGGGATATAAGAAATCATGAACAAGAATGTCATGTTGAGTAGTCTCAACTAGTTTTAGCATCATCATCCTTCAAGTTTAGCATGTTAGAAATGCTAGTTAAACTGTAATAAACTCTGAACTGTAATAATGTAATAAACACTAGTATTAGAAGGTTCAAATTATGCTAATATTAAAAATAAAAATTCCTAAAAATATTAGTACGTGATGGAGAAATTAATCTGAAGAAATAAAAAATAATTAGTATGTTAAAATACTTATGAATTATCCAATGAAATAATAGATAATATTCCAGAAATAAATCGGTAATAATATTCTATCCCGCGTAAAATACTTAAGGACAAAAATGTAATTTTAATTAAATATAATAAATAGTTAGAGATATTCAATTCAAATTAAATAAAACTTGTGTCTGATCAGAAACCTTCAACTGCAACACGCATATATTCATTCTTTTGAAATCCCCCTTTTCACAGAAATGAAAAATCTAAAACAGAAAAAAACGCAAACGGGAGCAAACACAGAAATGAAAAATATAAAACAAAAAAAACCACAACCTCTAATCACAATAATGGCGGACAAGAAGAAAGTTGCAGCCTCTACCAACAAAAAAGGTACACTTTCGTTTCTGTAAAAAGAACATACATATAGTCTGAACATATATGTATTTACTGTGTTGTCACAGATGAAGTTAGGGTTCAATCATATTTTATATTTGTTGAGTTCTTTTTTTAGTGGGAAAACGAGCATAAAAGTTGTTGATAATTTTAGCATGATGCTCATAATATAATACCATATATGTCGATTTTTTAGCATGATACTCGTAAGACAGTAAAATTGAGAAAAAAACTTTTCGATTATTTATTTTCATAATATGGTAGAATAATGACGATGCCATGTTTAACATTGCATAGCGAATCCACAATTTTAGCATTTTCTAAAACCTAGTTTTAACATCGTGTAAAATCCAGTTTAGAGATATATTTAAAATCATTGTTTTAGCAAAGTGTATAATGTTGTTTAAGCATGTTCTAAAACCTAGTTTTAGCATCGTGTAAAATCCAGTTTAGAGATATATTTAAAATCATTGATTTAGTGTAGTCTATAATGTTGTTTTAGCATGACTAAACTCCAGTTTTAGCATCTGTTTGTGAATCTTTTATATTGACCATGTTGATTGAGCAACTGTTATGCAAATGTATGCAGATAATTTAAAGCGTAAAAATCCAGAAAAAAATTCATCTGGAGAAAGTGAAGGCACAAAATATGAGAGAAGAACGAAAGCGAGAAATGATAAAGAGAGGCAAAAACAAATTAAAGCTGAATTTCTCGCTCGCATTCTTGGAGAACATCTTGATTTTGAGAAAGAAAGTGCTCAGTCTTCATCATCTAAAGTTGAGGTTGTGATGGAGGTAAAGACGAAGAAGCCAGATGATTGGCCAACGCTGAAGGGAAAAGCAATGCCAACACCTCTATCAACAGCAATTAAAGATCTCAACTATAAGCAGAAGCAAGCTGTCATTAGTATGGGATTTGGACATATCCTATACTTGAAAGTGTTGGCACTGCCTCAAAAGTTGACCTATTGGGTTCTAGATAATTTCAATCCAAGGCGCTGCCAGATTTAACTTCCAGAAAATGGAGGTAGTGTTCCAATTATTGAAGTTGATGTTGCACTCATGTTTGGCTTTCCAAAAGGTCGAACACTTATGGAGAGGAAGAAAATGAATCATCCATGCAAGTTGATAGAAAGCTGGAGACAAAGGGTGCAGAAACAAAAATACAAAATCCTAGCATCTGATATCATCACAAACATGCTTGAGGACGTTGAAAGAGGAAGATGGTTCAAAATACAATTTATGGTCTTGCTTACTAGTTGTCTGATAGAAAATGGAGGCAACGGGTATTTAGCTCCGAAGATCATACATCTATTCGATGATATTGACAATGTTTCATAATTGAACTGGTGTGAGTTCACGATTAGAGCCTTGATTAAGCATGCAACTGACTGGCACAGAAACAAAGCGAAAGACTTCACGGGCCCCATCTTGTTTTTGACTGTAAGACTCCATATCCATATTTCATTTTAGCAAATATTTGTATAAATTTTAGACTCTTTTTTCCTCATTACCAGTATTAACTAGTACAATAATTGAACAATGCAACAGTTTGTGTATGTCGATAGGGTAGTCCTGTTCAGCATGTATATACCCAGATCTGTACCAGTCATAGAACAATGGACAAGTGCTCAGTTATTTGAGAGACAAGAACTTGAAATGAGTGCAGGTGGATTTGGTTTAGGGTCAGTGTCTGGACCCTATGATGGTGAGGAGGATGAGATGGAAGAAGACAAAGATCAGGATGATGGAGTTGAGGCAAGAAAATGAAGGCAACGGTTATTTACCTCCGAAGATCATGCATCTCTTCGATGATATTGACAATGTGTCACAGTTCAACTGGTGTGACTTCACTGTTAGATGCTTGGTCGAGCATGCAACATCCTGGTATAGAAACAAGACGAAAGAATTCACGGGCCCCATCTTGTTCTTGACTGTAAGACTCCATATTCACATTTCATTTTAGAAAATATTTGCATACATGTCAACTTTTTAGTAGATTTCCTGAAGAATAATAACCAAAAGAAAAAAGAGGCACAATTGTCAAACAATTTTAAATCTGCTGAAAGATTAAAGATGCCCTGGAGGAATGACACCAACAAGATTGACTGTGGGGTCTATGTGATGAGACATTTGGAAACGTACGAAGGAGATGGCTTGAAGTATTAGAAAAGCGAAATCAAGCCAGACAATCTGAAACAGCTGAAGTATATGAGAGCCAAATACTGTGCTGCAATTCTAAGTGCAGACAATAATCTAGAAAGTGTAAGGAACAAAGTCGATGCAAACCTACACTATAGGCTCTCATGTCAAGATGGTCCGATTAATGTTGAACAATTTGTCCTGTCCAAATGATTTGTACCCTTAATCAAATTTCATGATTTGTACAATTAATTAAATTTCTGCAAGTAGTACCATTTTGAAGACAGATATATCATGAATATTTTCTGCAAGTATTAATAGTTTGTAGAAAGATATCTTAGGAATGTTAATTTATAAATATTGTTAGCTTAAGCTGATGAATATTAGATTCAGACGTTTTCTAATGCATATTTGGAAATGTTACTGTTAGTATATATTTTTCTCTAATATTAATATCAGATGTTTTGTGATAGATATTTGAAAATGTTACTGTTAGTATGTATTCATGTTTGTACCAACATGATATTGTTCTTTTGATTTTAGCATCATACCATTTCTCCTCAAATTTAGCCTCCCACTTCGCTCATTTTAGCCTCATGAAGTTCTCATTTTAGCATGTGTTGATAAATAAAATATGGAACGGTGATTTCATTGGAATGGAACGCAATACACTCTATTTGGGAACACTGAACCCTTATGGGAATCTCACAATTACTAATTGGGATCAGATGAGCCCTAATTGGAACGTAATAAACTCTAATTGGGAATGGTGAACCCTAGTGGAAAATGTCACAACAATTTTAGCCTCTCACTTCGCTCATTTTAGCCTCATGAATGAAATGCAATAAACCCTATTTGGGAACAATGAACCCTGATTGGAACGGTGAACCCTAATTGGTATCTCATAGACCCTAAACGGGAGCAATGAGCCCTAATTGGAACGTAATAAACCCTAATTGGGAATGGTGAATCCTAGTGAAAAATGTCACATCAAATTTTGCCTCCTACTATGCTCATTTTAACCTCATTCATTTCTAATTTTAGCATGTTCTGATTAACAAAAAAATGCAATGGGAATCTGACAACATATATAATCTCATGCTTCCATTATTTTAGCATTATATTCTAAATGGTAATTATGGTTAATAAAAATTAATAGTAATATAATTACCGCAGAGGAAATGTCATAAACACTTTTATTAAACATCATACATATTCTTAAAATGAATGTGCTGAAAACAATTCATAAGCATTGTAAAACATGATGATAAACTATGCCCAATCACTATAATAACATCAAGCTGGACAATTCCTAGCGTCATGATCTGACAACTTGTGGCAATTGCCGCACATTCTGAGTGGTTTGTTCTCCTTTCTCTTCCTTGCCTCCTTCTTAGATATCAAACGACTGCCGCTACCTTTTGTTTTGACCGGAATAGGTGGATGAACATGAATTTCGGAAGGGGCACGTAAACCGTAGAATTGCTCAAACATCATCGTCTTACAGGGTGTTGAAGTAGAACCCTCCATATCACCACACTGAAACAATGCTTTCAACTTCTGCGGGCCAGCTAAAAATGAATTCATCTTCTCCAGATCACGCTCAACATAGCCCAAACAAGAATAAAACTCTGAAAACAACTTATTTAGAAAACTCCTAGTATCATCCGACACAAGAGATTTACCAAATAACTCAGCACCAGCACCATGAATATGCTTAACAAATGCAGTTCTTATCCAGCGGGTTGCAATATATTTAGATGGTATTGAAACTATTTTCAGATGCTTTAAGAAAAAGAAAACATGAGAACACAATATGCCATCCCTAATGAATTTCTTATAGCTACATACAACAGTATCATCTTCTTTGTTGTACGTCGTCGTGTGAGTAATCTTACTGCCATCATCAACATCATACAGCAGCCCAAAATCACAATGATTAATTTCTGCAACACTACATTTAAAACACGAAGCCACAATTTCTTCTTGCACCTTCTTAAACATTTCAGAAGTGTAAATACTAGCTGCATGTTTTTCAATTTCCAATGGAGTCTTTGTTATTGGAACGGTTGGTTCATCAAGACTCTCTTGCAGATCATATGCATGTCTCTGTGCATCAATAGCACTATCAAAATGCATAAAAAATTCTACTAGATTTGATCTGAAATTGATGTAGCGGTTGAATTGGCTGTTGGAACTCTCTGAAATTGAAGTTGTTCTACAAAGCCCACTCATTGGCAGTTCCCTAAAATAGGCAAGAATCCAATATTGTTGAATGCTGAAAATAGAATTGAACCAACTATCATTAGTCAAACAATAGTCTACCATAATATTCTTCCATTTCAAATCAAAATCTGAAGGTTCATTGTAATATGAGCACACAACATCACTCAATCTCTTCATGAAAGAATCATCTTTCCTCGGCATATGAGGAGCCTTTTCGGGAACCTTCATCATGATATGCCACATACAAAGCCTATGCCTAGAATCAGGAAATGATTGTTCTACTGCAACCTTCAATCCAGGGTCTTGATCAGTGATTATCATACCAGGAGAATTCCCCATACATTTCAGAAACTTCTCAAATACCCAAGAATACGACTCATTATCTTCACCTGACAGCAAACTAGTACCAAAACATACACATTTACCGTGGTTGTCCTTCCCAGTAAAAGTAGCAAATATCATATAATACCTATCATTAAAACAAAATAGAAAACACTAAGTACTAATGGAAGAAATAAAATACAAATAAAATACATCATGGAATCAATGGTAATGTATATGCAACAGCATGCTAAAATGTTATATGTATCATGCTAAAACTTTATACCCAAGATGCTAAAAAACTATGTTATACATCAATTTATACATATAATGTTAAAATTACAAAACATCACATACATGTTCAAACTATATGTTGAATCGAACGAAACAACATCACCGAAAGCAGCATAATTTCTCCTTGACAGAGCATCGGCCCAAAAAATGTGTGTCAGTCTTTCCTCTTTGCCAACACAATACTCAAAAAAGAACTCAGCATGTGATTGTTGCTTTAAATGAAACTTATTCAATACCATTTGAGCATCAGCCCCATGAATGTATGCTCTCAAGTCACGCGCATAATTCTTGAAATCAGCTCCAGTGTAACCTACATCAGAATAGCTCTCAACACCTTCCTTAAAAAGCCTATAACATCTCATTGGACATATGTTTGCTCTAGCACAATTCAAAATAAAATTCTTGTGCACATCATCTAAATTCCTGTTCACCTTGAGAAATCTTTTGAAATCATCTGAAACTAATGGGTGAGAAGGATCTTCAAACAATTTGATAATGTATCCTTTCTCAGAAAAAAAACCCTGAACACAATACGAGCCCTACAATTAGATCTCTTAGAGACTCTACGCTTCTTTATTTTAACTACATTGCTCGAATCACCAACATCAACTAATTCATTCTTCTCACCCTCTCGACTACAGTAAACATATTTCCACATAATTGTACCATCTTTAGATTTCTTCTCTAATCCAAGACGAATGTCAAAACCAGATGATTCTGCATAGATCCTATAAAATTTCATACCCTCATCCAGAGTTTTAAAACTTTGTTCAAGAGTTGGCTTCAATTCACAATGCGGTATATAGTATTCTGTCATGCCAGGAGATATCTCTACAGTCATATTACTACGGTCACTTGAAACAGAAGAAGCTGACACATTAAAATAAAAAAATTATAAACTAAACAAGGTAAAAGAATAATATAATCACATCAAGATATGTTCAGACATACAATCAACACATAAATTGATTTTTAGCATGAGATATGTAAAATTATAGCATCATGCAACACACATTTTAGCACCACAGTATTCTAACGTTTGCATGGCGTGTGTAACATTGTGTAGCCGACTCACAAAAACACACACACAAAATGAACAAAACAAAAAAGCAAAGCATGGTCTGTATGACATGTTTCACAGAGTGCAGTGGAAATAACTTAAAACCAGCATATTATCATGCGAAAATACATCTCACGAGATACTAAAACGAATACATTAACATGTTAAAACATCTTATATGACGTACTCAAATAAACATATCAAAATAATGCATATTTTGTATATTATCGTACTAAACCCTAGAATTCGTAACAATTAGAAAACAACTGATATAACACAGAACCGAACGAAATAGATCAAATCTATCAATCATAAAAACATAAATACTGAATCAATGCAGATACAACAAACTCCAATAGAACGAACTGTAAAATCAATACAGATACAACTAATTGTGAAATTAATCGACATTAAAATTTCAAAACTGAATCAAATACTGCAAAATAAAAATCATACCTGGAGTCGCCATGGAATCACAAATGTAGAGACTTCACAAAAAATTAGGAACGATGAAATAGATAACTACAGAAATAAAAGAATATTGAGAAATCAAAAAACGCGATCCAAATGAAAATTAGCTACGATAAACACTGAACGCGATCGAAGATGAGATTTAAGGAAAATTTATCGCGAGCGAGATAAGCAGAAAGATGAAGATGGAAACAAAAACAGAACAAAAGGAAACAATTATTGAATTACTATATTACCCCCATGCAAAAAAGTTGCCGAAAATTACAGTAATGCCACCGCCCATCCACTTAAATCTGATTTAATCTGGGCCGTCCAAATTGAGTGAAACAAGGGTTAGGATCGGTTCCCGGTTCTCACCTGGGGGAGAGTTCTCATTTGAACCCTTCCATATATATATATATATATATATATATATATATATATATATATATATATATATATATAATATTATAGTTAAAGCTTATACTTTTATCTTTTCAAACAAAAATCATCTCACATGAAAAAACTTACAAATTGTGGGGCAACACAGCAGGTGCGGTCATTGGGGGTGAGAAGAACGGGGTTATTTATTTTTATTTTATTTCATTTTAAACTAATTTGTAAAACTAAAAATAATATTTATGTAAATTAATAATTATTTATTCTTGAATTAAATTTAATAGTGTTGTATAAAGAAAATTTAGTGGTGTATTTAGAAAACACCCATTAATTAAATATATTTTAAAAAATCAAGATCCGCATACAAATTTTATTTAAATATTTAATCATCTAAACTCTAAGCTATCGAAAAATCCTCGATCAATTTTCCATTTACACAACAATTGTAACGAAATTTTATGTTAAAATTCAATTGCATACTCTATATGTTCTAATATTAGTTTTAGTCTTATAAACCTTTAGCTACAAAACCACGAAAAAATTACTAAATTAACATAATCCGTGCTTAGACAGTAAAAATGGAAACTCTTTTTGCATATTCACAATCACTATTCATTAGTGCATGCAAGATATGTGATTTGAAAGTCCGTCATTAAATTCGGACTAATAATTAAATTATGGGATCTCTCGAACAATTAAATTTTAGTTATCTCTAATTTTGAAAAATTGATAGTCCCTCCGTCCCGATTATATAGTCTCTTTTACTATTTTGAGGTGTCCCATTACTATAAATATTATTAATTTTTATAGTGATGTACAAATAAATACTTGTTAAATCTTGGAAATTAAAAAAATAACAACTTAAAAGTTGAAAGTCATAAATATTCAATGAGGGTGTTATTGAAAGTTTAGCGTTAATATCTTATTTTCATAAATATTTTTAATCTACGTGCGAGAAGAAATGAGACTATATAATTGGGACAGAGGGGGTATTATAAAAATGGTCTTGAATCTTGATAGATGAGATTTACACTCCGATTGGAATACCAAATTTTACTGCTGCTTTTCCTTTCTTTTGAATAGCAAGCAAATAAATGTGTGTATATCATTCCGTTTCTATACACAGAAAGTGAGCCCTTTTCCCCTGTGGCTTCTGCTTAGAGAGAGAAGCACAAACATTAACACTACATACAAATGGATGCACTCTCTCTCTACACAATGTCACAATCTCAAGCAACCAAACAATCCATAATCAGAAAGCAAACTACATATGCTACCAAACATGAACTAAACTGTCTCAGCTTCTTCATATCAGCTGCAGTTTGTGCCAAAAAAAACATCGATCCTCATTGAGAAAATCTCACTCCTCTCTCTCATCAGAAAATCCCACTTACTTATCAGCAAATGCAGCTAACCATCATAGCCATTTCTGTGTGCCTTCTGCCATCTCCAAGCAGTGGCCAAGCTTTCTTCAAGATTCGTATACCTCGCTTTCCATCCAAGTTCATTCAATATCTTCGAAGGATCACTGTAAACCTCAGCATAGTCTCCTGGACGTCGGCTAAGGTAGTCCACCTTGATGTTAACACCGGTTGCCTTCTTGCAGGCCTCGACAAATTCCTTAACTGAACTACCTGCAGTTTTAAATGATTCAACATTGGTTAAGAGTTAAGACAATGTGATGTAGTTACAATGTCGTGTTGGAGAAACATGAAGAGCAAAATCGACCTTTTCCTGTTCCAACGTTGTAGATTCCAACTTTTCCTGGCTTGGCATGAGCTAGAGCCTTCACATGTGCATCTATTAGGTCAGTGACATCAATGTAGTCTCTCACACAAGTCCCATCTCCAGTGTTGTAATCATTTCCTCTAATCTGCATTCATTTTTGGCAAAGCAACGACGTTTCAAGAATGCTCGTTGTGATGACACTAGGTACTTATGGAGGTGCAGGAATAAGAAAAACGAAGAATTAATATACCTTTAAGCCTTGAATTATGCCTCTTGCTGCATCAAAACAAGCACCCGAAATCCTTCCTTGTTCGCGTAGTTCTGGACGTGGAGCTTCTCCTAGCCTTCCTTCAGGATCGGATCCAATCACGTTGAAGTATCTGATCACGTATATTATGATACCAGTCGAGATTTAGGACATGTAAGAACTCAAAAGATGTAGAAAATGCAACAAACAGCATTTCTAATTGAGTGAATGCCTAGACTCAAAACTTAATTTCTTTCTTTACTAAATAGTTTGTGTAGATAGTAGATAAATATACAATTTCAGACAGTGCAGAATCATTAAAATAATTCCTATTTTAAGCATGAGGCAGAGGAAGTAACTGACCTTAAAACCATAACTGCAATGTCTGATGTCTTTGAGTAGTCCATAATGATATCTTCGGCCATCTTCTTGGCCTTTCCATATGGATTTATTGGTAACTAGTTAAAAGTCGAATGATAAGATTACTCATTGCAAATTGAGGGAATCAATATCAAAGATGTGAAAACGGAAAGCAAACTAAACTAATCACTTACTTGAGGAGTGTCTTCTGTAATAGGCATCTTGTCTGGCTCTCCATACGTTGCACACGTGCTCGAATATATCAAAGTTTTGACACCGCGTGCAGCCATTGCCTTCACAATCAAAAGGGTGTTCGAGGTAATGTTGTGATAATACCTGCATTTGTCAATGCAAATGTGAATACGACATTTGCTGCAATGCTGTCATGTAATAGAACGACGTTTACCTTAAAGGTTCAGCTGTACTTTCACCAACATAAGCAACAGCAGCAAAATGCATAACAGCATCAAAAGCATTCTCTTTGAATATTTTGTTCACCTGATATATAAGTTAAGAAAAAAGTGATTTCACTTAAGAAAGAGCACAATTAGGCAATATTGAAGCTGGAAAAAAATGAGTAGCAACAAAGTGTGAAGGAGATGACATACCATGGCTGCATCTCCTAAATCAGCATATATAAACTGCAGTCGGCCTGGCTCTGGAAAGAGCTCCTGAAGGACTTTAACGGCTCCAATGTTCCCCCGAGAAAGGTTGTCCTGCCAAAACGCGCAGAGGAAGATATTACTATGAATACATATAAACTTACGGCCACAAATTTGATCAACTACATATACATGTGTGAGAGGAAATACCACAATAGTTACACGATATGAATCTTTTAGAAGTCGAAGAGCTGCATGAGAACCTATGTAGCCCGCTCCTCCAGTCACTAAGACGTGTATAACACCAGGCTCGTGCTGAGAGAACTGAAATACCATGTAACATATATGGAAGTCAGAGATAGGATTTTAAGAATTTAGGTGATCAAACTACACATGCTCAAAAATTATATAGACCAATGCTTTTTTCTAGTCATTGTTTTGAAGCAAGAAGAGAGAGATACAAGAACTTTGATACAGAAGTGTCATGACACAGATCAAGAAACTCAATTTTGTGATGCAGAAGAGGAAAGGGAATGCTCCTGTTTGGTTATCGTGTGAGCAGGCAGTACCTTGATAGAATTGCTAGCACTAGTCGACTTATTGATCATGAAAATAAGAAGTGCAGTGACTCCAGCTATCAAGATGAGTTTCCTAGTCAAGTTGCTCCGTCGTTTTGTCTCCATAAAATCCATACCTGGCATTGAGTATTTAAGATCCTTGAGTAATCGATCCATCAGAAGAATAAACATGTTAGAAAGATGAAGCACAGTTGCAAATCCTTCATGATATTAAAGAGGCCTAATCTGTCATCACAGATGAGCAGGAGTAGAAACGCGAGCTAAGCACATATGGAGCTGTATAACATTCATCAAAGAAATGAAACTCGACGAGGGTAGCTCTTCTGCTGATTCAGAAGACTACAGAGTCGATGTAAGCAGTTCTTGAATAAAAAAGCTACCATTTGATGCCATTCCAAATTTCGTTAAACAAGAAACATCCAATGATATAATGATATCTGCCTCATTAGGAGGCAGTCTAGTCTTTGCAGGAAAGAAACAAAGAACAAATACCTAAAACCAACATTTCTATGGCTATAAAAAGTCTTGTTTCTTGACACTTGCTCCATCATATACTATAATTGGCATAACAAACACGAACACAATAAACTACAAAGCTTAAATAAACTATTGATTTCCAAAAACTCGTAGCAGGAAATGCATCTAATTTGTACCTTATAAACAATGGTGCTTCGATTTGTTGAAGGAGCAGGATGCAAATTTCTTAGTATAGTTAAAGCAATGGGATATCTCCTCACTGCAATTCAGAAAAAATAGTCTGGAAACATTAATGATCACAAATTAGAATGACAAATCTCCATAATTAATTTGCTATATATGCTATGTTCATTCAGATTGATCAAGAAAGAGAGAAATGAAATTGAAAAAAGATGACAAAAATCATTTTTCATCTGACGGCATTCGGAATGTGAGCCTATACCATGTAATAAATCAGTATAAAAATATAAAAATCCAAGCAATTAAGCTATCTTCACTTCATATAAAGTAGAATATCATATTAGCAAATTACGAAAACAAAGTAATCACATATGTAATTATGATTATGAAATCAAGTCAGCATATAATTTGAAACATAAGGCAAACAAGATTGCCCGCATAATCAGATAACTCAAAAACAGAGAATCCAACCATAATTGAAGCATTTTTTTTACCATTTTACAATCTTTTCCTTTTAATTCTCAGAAATCACACCAAGAATTCAACTTTATCATTCTCTTTCATCTTAAAATAGTGCCTAGAACACAAATGAGAAAAGAGAACTCCCGATGACCATGCAATCAAGAGAGAGAGTACCGTAATGAGATTCCAATTATCTCAAATCTTTGAAGATTTGCATGAAAAACCGATGAAAGAAGAAATGTAATGAGAAGAAATGACAGGAATGAATGCTGATTAGTAGCTGGTTATATTAAAAGAAGACCGAGAAACATACACCAATTAATAATCAAAGCTTAAATGTCAAAGGGCTGCTATATGATTAACGGAATATCTCTCCTCTGTCTCTGTCTGTCTGTCTCTGTCTCTCTCTCTCTCTCTAAATATATATATATATATATATATATATATACAAGATTGTAGGTGTGTAGAGAGATTGATAGACATATATAAATTAAGGGAGGAAGGGGGTGTGAATGGGAAAGAATGTGAAAGATTACGAAAATATTGTGAGCATTGTAATGGAAGAAAAGTGGACCATGTTGATGAGTATAACAAACGATGCACAAAGCCATGAAATGAGGAGATAACAATTATGCTTAACACGCAAATATTGCCATGAAACCAATGAGACACCCATGCATTATATTCATATCTCTCTCTCTCTCTCTCTCTCTCTCTCTCCTGAGAGAGAATTTGTCCAATTGAAGTAGGTATCCAAATTGGAAGACTTTTTTCCCCCTCGGAGAAAAAAAAATGTTTTTAATTTGGCTTTTGATTTTTCGAAGGGATATCATGCAAAAAAAAGTTCAAGAATATGATATATGGAATTGCTTAATAAGTTATTTATTTAGTATCTAGACATAATTTTTTATTTTGGATTTTTTTGTTGCTAAATATTATGGACAACAGAAAGGGAAAAAAGATAGAATAGTGGCCTATAAATTTCTTTTGATGTTTAAGAAATTAAAAATAAATAAATATGTTACAAAAATTAGATGTATTTATTTTTCTTTTTCTTTTTCTTACAATGGGATAACGTACCGGTACAAAAGTAATTTAGGGTCAGACTAGCATAAAGAAAACATTTTGAATAGTAAATCGCATTAAATGTTGCATGGAATTTTCATAATCTAGATATAATAATCTTATTCAACTATGAAGTGATTTCCTTTTAATATACAATAGTATGATTTATAAAATTAAAATTCATGCATCAAAATACTAATTAGTTTAACAAGTGAAAAAAATAGTATTCCCTTATTTTCAATTATTAGACTTTTTGGGTGATCTTGGAGGTTAATATAATAATATTTGATTTTATTTTTAGGTGAGTAAATGAGGGTATACTTTTTGTATAATTTTGGAACACATGAAGTTTTGTCTAACTACAGTAATGTCATTTACTTTAATCACAACTAATTGCAATAGTAGAAAAAATTATCTTAACCTATAAAAAAATTTGAAGAAATTTTGGATGTATGTCAATTTGCTTGAATGGACATTAACGTGGAAACGTGCAACCCTTGCCGACTTCTTCTCACGTTACTTTAAAAAAATTACTAATTGTTATAATCTTTTAATTCGTTAGGTATTATTGTTATTGTTATTATAATAATAATATTATTATTATTGTTGATTAATTTGAAAAGGTCAGACATTTTAATTGGTTATAGTAAGGCTGTCCGTCAACGCAGATGGCAACGAAGAAGAAGCTGTGGCCATGTGATGTGAATTTTGCTCTTCCTATTTTGATTAGATCATATTTGTAAGCAAAGTATTACTCTAAATATAATAATCATATATTTTTTTTTTATATTTCATCAATAATAATAATAATAATAATAATAATAATAATAACAACAACAATAGGATAAATAATTAATTCTTTAACAGAATCACAACAATTTACCTAACGCATTAGCTAAAAATATTTACATATATAAATACTTTGCGTTTTACATGTATCTACCGATTTCTTGATTCTTAATGTGCCTTCTACATTTTTTACAATGTCCTAAAATTGGGATTTTCCGGGAAAAATGATGGGTTTTCAAGAATTCGACTTGATTATTATTTGATTCTTCTAATAATTGCCCATGTTTATGAACTTGTTGGATGATCCTTTTGTATATCAAGTTTATTGAGATAAAGAAAAGATCAGAGTAGAACAGCTTCCTAACATTAAGCTATACATTTAGCGCGGTGTCTTTGTGAACACAGAGCACGTGACACGTTAATTTATTCAAATTCTTTCAGCATGCACAAAAATAGAGTAAATTTAACTTCCCATTTATCTGCGTGAAAGAAGAGATGAAAAGACGGCAATTCTAGAGAGAGAGAGAGAGAGAGAGAGATCTACAGAGCCTGTAAAAAATGGGCTAGTAGAACCCGGAAATATTCAACATACAAGAAAGTTTACTGCCATTACAAGCTTCCTCTTCCACACTATGAATCCTATATCTGTAGATGAACGAGTCTTTCCTAATTTCTACAGACTTAACCAAACTGACAGGAAGCACCACCATCGTCAGCATTCCGAATGCCCTTACCTTAGCTGTACATTTCACCCTTAGAGTCAAAAGGTTCGATCCAGAGTTACAGAAAAAAAACGTCAAACAAAGCTCTTTAGATTTAAAAGCATACAAGAGCTTTCAACATGAATTCACAGTCGTGTAAGAAAGTATGACCATAAAAACGAAGCAGAAAACCAACCCTTTCACAGACCTAAAAAGGAGGCGAGGCAAGGCGTGGCTAGAGGGGTAGGAGGAAATCTTTGGCATTGGAAGAGACTAAAATGTAGATAGATAGGCGTTAAAATCTGCCCGAGGTATACACATGCTCTGCTTCAATCCCTGCTTTGCCGCAACAGTAGACTTCAACACAGAGCTCAAAAGAAGAACCAGTCAAGGGATTAACCCCCTCCAGACCACAGCATTTACAATAACTCATAGCTTCTAGAAATTTCCATATCAGCCTCGCACGGACTCTGGATTTATCTGTCCACTATTTCCACCATGAGCATTAAATCCAGTCACGGGCATGGACCTCTGAGCGAAATTCATTAACAATTTCTTCTGGTTATCATCAGTATGAGGCAGACTAGCACGTAGAAGTTCTACAGGCATCTCCCTACTAACAGCTTTTGCAGCCTCTGAGCCGATTGCCTCTGTGTTCGGTGCATTCTGAGCAACTAATGACTGCACTATACTGTCGTACTTACCCACACAGTATTTTGTCAGGAGACCGAAAAAGGCATCAAACGAAGCCTGCCAAAGGGCAGGGTTAGGGATGCTGAAGTTGCCGCCAAACTGAGGATCTCTTAACAGGATAGTGGCTCTTTCTAAAACAGATTTCAGAATGACAGAGGCACCATCGCCGGCTGGGCTGCCAATCGGACGAAGCGGTGGCTGTTCAGAGGAACAAACAACAGCAGCGAGACAAGCACTGAGTGAATTAAGATCCATTCCACCAACACATAGAGACACTCTTTTGGCAAGATCATTAATGCTATTAGCTGCTTCTTCATCAGATGGCAGGCCACCAAACAAAAATCTCAAATGGCGGAAGATGGCCATGCAAACTATTCGAGCCAGCTCACTACCAGGAACGAGAAGCTGAAGAAACTTTGAGATAAGTTTCCGGCCTTTGGAAAGAGAAACTATCCGTAGAAACACTATATCATCCTTCGGAGAGAGCCCAACAGAATTTCCACTTTTCCCCAATGGATCAACCATCTGAAGAGAAGCAGCTAACCCTTCTAATAGAACATGACGTTTCCGCCTAAGCTGGCTCCCACCATCTTGGGGTTGAGTAAACTGTAAGAGTCGATCAATGTCCTCCACCTCAAGAAGAAGACTCGACCCATCTTCAATAGTCACCCTAGCAGCAAGCATTGGTTCCTCTTCCAAAGGCTTCTCAGATAATTTCTGTTCAGCATTACCATCTCCGCAGGCAGATGGAGGAGGGTCAACTACAAGAAGAGGACGAGGCCTACGAATTGAAGAAAAACAAACCCTACCAAGAGCATCAACATGGAGATGGGGCTGTAATTCAGAACTGTTCCGCGAACGGGAAGATTGTTCCTTCTGGTGAGATGGGCAAAAACGAAACCGTGACCTTGATTCAGTAGATTTCTTAGCAAGACTTGCTTGATGGTAATAATCATCTGCATACGGATCATTGCCATGGGTAGCAGCAAGCTGCATCTTTAGAATGCTTTCAATTTCTTCAGCAGTCATGTACTTGGATCTAATTTGTGGCAAACTATTCTCACTCTTGTGGCTGCTAGCATCAGACCCTTGATTTGAAAACCGGACAGAATGTCTGCCCTTCTGTTTAGGTTTTGGTTCTTTCTTATCTGTTAATCCATACTTGCTCAAATGTGAAGGAGAGGGAAAGGTACTATATATTTGGGACTGTAATGCAGAAAAATGGGCCAATGATGGTTGAAATGAAAGGTGCCCTCTCTGCTGCTGTGGGGATAGCAGCTGTGATGGTAATAACCCATTTTGATACTGATGCTGCAAGATATTGTTTAAGAGAATAGACTGATCGCCATGGAGAACACCGGCATGACTACTCCATTGATTTTGAAGTTGATTGTGACGTGAGATATTAGGTGAGGATAAACGTGACATGTTTGTGTTATAATGGAATCCACGAGGCAAGCCAGACAAAACAAGAGCAGAATTAGCTAATGGAGAGTTGCTTGGAGAAGAGAAAGGCAGCTGAGGTCCACCAGAAAGAGAGGACAAACTAAGATGATGAGCACTATTTGGTGAAGCTTGTTGTGATCCTGGTGGAGGGAAAGAAGTGTAAGACGATTTTGGGACTAAAATAGGCTCACTAGAACAGTGTTGCAGAGTTTGCTGCTGCTCAGGGTATGATGACGTTCTGTATAATGGTGTAGATTCTCGACGGTAAATTGAGGAAAGATGTGGCTGTGATGACCATCTCTTGTTTTCCTCATAGCATTCTGTGTCTGACATGTGTTGGTCAACCCAATCAGGAAAATCTGCTTCTCGTGCCCATTCTGTAGCTGATGAACCTGAAATGGCATGACATTAATCATAGAACCATCTGCTAAATCATGAAACAGAAGGATGAAGGAGAATACAAAGCAAAATTATCTACAAGATGAAATACATACTTGCAAGTCAATAAAAGGATTTCAACTTATTCTAGCCCTCCTATGTACACAAATATCAGGTATCATCCAGAGACACCTAGATAGTGAAGAAAGGAAATTAATGAGAAGTTCAAGGTACATCTTAAGATTTGGATAACAGAAAATTCTTCCTGCTCACATACCACGGGCCAAAATCATCACACCAAACCCCAAACACGCCATACTTCGGTGAACTTCTAGCAACAAGCAAAAAACTTATGACAGCCTAAAGGCAACTTAAATTCTAGCCAAACTTGATACCGGCTATTAATAAATAATAACTGGTAAACCTACTAGAGCAAACAAAGTTCTTAACTTCTTATCCACAATTCCATTTTGACAAACTGAAAATAGTTCTTTGCACAAGCATATATGAAAATTTTGCTCATTCTTGCACTAATCCTGCATCTTCATAACAACGTGAGGAAAGTACAAACAGAAAAACTAACATATCCGGAGTTCCAAACTGACTGCCTTATCCATAACAAATGTATTCTGTACTTATTATTATATAATTATTATTTTATGTTCCATATTACATGCAATTCCTCAAGAGTAAGGTTAGACATTTAGCATCCAGGAAGTAGAAGCACAATAAATCCCAATCAAGTGGAAGCGAAAGAAGAGAAGGGTCATAGAGACATGCCGAAACCTCACTAGACTTGCAGGGTGAAACACCAATTCAGTCTTCACAACACACAAGGATAAGAGTTCTCGTTTTACCACCACTGGTTTTAATCATGGAACTCATTGTGGCCAAAAAGAAGAGAAGCTTCGCCTAATTTCAATTACCAGTTTTCTGTCTTTTCCCAGGTGAAGAATATTGAAGATGCTAAATTATTCAGTTATAGAATGCACAATTCTGTAAACCATTATGGTTCTGAATTGAAGCAAAAAGAACACAATGGAGTATGTGGCATATTATACCACCCCCTTTACCCATCATCAAATTTACTTTGTTATCATGAACACACGTTGCAACAGCAGCAGTGCACTAGAATCCATATCTAATGAGCCATTCATAAAGAGTATAATAAACCATATCTAATGAAGGAAAAGGCTCTTTGGTGACTAGAGTGTGTGAGAGAGACAGAGTGAGAGGGGAGAGGGGAGGAGAGGGGCCAAGAAAGACAGAAAGTAATAAAAAATGATATGGAAATTAGCTAAATCCTAAGTACGTACTCTCCCTTGAGAAAGATCCAGATCCCCGGTCACCAATTACTCCAGGATGTCTTGGTCCAGAAACAACTTTGTTTAGCTGCAAAAGAAAAGAATAAAATAAATATATTTATAGCAGTATATAAACAAGACCAAAATTGCATTGTATACAAGATCTACAGGTCAAACGCAACTTACTTTTGCAAATGTAGTAGCCAGATCATCTATATCAGATAATGATCCTAATCCTGATCCCTGGAGAAAAGAAAAAAAGATCACAATTAATTTCTAAGCACTCCATGCACATAGCCACCAAAGAGATTTTGCCAACAAACTACTTTATTGCAGTAGGTAGAATCTACAAGCACACAATTAGCTCCATACAAAAATAAAATTATGACATGATGCTAACTGGATGCATCAACAAAAAATTGAGAATGCAACTTGTGTTGGAAAAAGCACCTGTGCAGCTATGCTATTTTTTTTAATCCAAATTCATGTGTCAAAAACACCCATAACAAGAAGTATCATAATAATGGAACAAATAATACGGAAGAAAGCCAACAACAGAATAAGAACTAAACTGTAGACGTTTACATTCAGAACAAATAAATAAGGGTTCCCGTATCAACCACATACTCGAATACCATACTCATGCAACCAATTGCGGACACCAAGTCCACTTACAACTACTTTAGAAAAGGCTGTAAATGTCATATGGCAAAAAAAAAAAAATTAAATTTCACAAGATGAAATTCTCTGTGAAATAAGTTGATTGGACAATTTGTTTTCTATAGTTCACCTCATCTTTGTCAAATAAATGATACTCATTGAGGTCATCTTCCCCACCAAATCTGCCTTCAATCACAGGAGCCGCCTCATCTTCATCTTCAAATCCCCCCAGTTCCACTTCATCCACCGCACCTTTCCCGAAAAAAGAATATTGGGCCGCATCAAACCGCGCCGAATCTGCATCAAGTAATCCAAGAAAGAATGTAACAAAATCAATTCACAACGCACAATACTCACGCCAAACCGAACCACCTCGAACAATAAATAACGCAGGGGGGGGAAAGGCAAAGAGAGATCAAAGTCGAAATAGAAAAACAATATAAATGGATAAAGGTACGGAAATAGAGGCACGAACCAGAAAATGAGCTGCTGGATGGGTCGGAGAAGTCGTTGAGATCTTTCCCTTCAGATCTCTCCATGATTAGGAAATTAAGAGAGGGGAATTAACGCAAAAGGAAAACCCTAGCTGTAATCGCGTAAAAGATGATGAGACCCACAACCCAACCACCACCACCTCTTCCCGATAATTAGGGTTTTAAGGCCGACGGCGAAAACAGTCACTGTTACGCACACAGTAAGCTGTTACCCGTGCCCATATTTATGTGAGAGAGAGAGAGGTGGTGGAGCATTGTGTATGTTATGTATGTTTATAACTGTGTGCATATTTGCTTCCGCGAAAGTGAAGAGAGAGAGAGAGAGAGAGAGAGAGAGATTATCTAATAAATAATTTGGGCGTAATTAATTGGGCAGACGTAGTAAGTAAGAATTTAGCATTGACTTTTCTATGGTGGATCTGAGGTGATGATATTACACGCTATAGTTATTTTTTTCATTTATTTTCCTGATTATGTTTTTATTTATTTTCGTGATGAAGAGAAATCTGTAATTTCGATTCTTAATTAGTTTGACACAAATTTAAATTTTATGTTTGTAGGTTTTTGTAAATATATACTTTTTTTAAGCATATATATGTCCAATTGTTGGCATTTTCAGAATTAATTGTAATTTTAATCATTTTCTTTAGTTGAATTTATAATTCCGACCCGATTTTTTAAACATTTTAATAATAATTTCATCTTACGATTTGTAACAATTTCGACAGTCAGAAATTCTAAGTGTCACATGTTTTATCGACATTTAATACGAGCTCAATATGTCAAAAAAAATCACACTGAATTTTTGACCGTTTGAGAAAGTGGGATGTCTAGATTGCTACAAATTCAAACACTGCGTAATTATTACAACATTTAAAAATTACACTGAACTTGCAAATTGAGTTAAAGATGATGATTAAAATTGCAATTAGATATCGTTTTTATGGTTTTATTTTTTGACGTGGCATGCTCATTTTTTTAAAAAGCATAACACGTGGAATTGAATGTATTATTGATCAACTTTATTTTTTAAGTTATAATAGAGCTTTTAAATTTGGATTAGGTCAGGATATATTTCAAATTTTATATTATTAGGTTTCTACAAAGGTATACGTGGATTCATTTTTATGAAGCAGATCCAATTGTTGTAATTTTTTATCTATTTTTTTATGATGGTGGTTTTATAAGAAAATAGTATCGAAGTGAATATATTGCTGATCTATTTGAGATATAATATAATAAAGTTTTCATTTTTTTTTATTCGGTTTGATAAGATTTCAATTTTATATCAGTATAGATTTCCACAAAGATATACGTGGATTCTTATAAAGCATAGTATTAGTTTTTTAAGATGTCATTTGTGTAGTATTATTTTTAAAAATAGAAAATAGTATATTTTAAGTTGAGTGGTTTGGCTTTTTTTTTTCTATTATTTTCATTCTTATAAAAAAATGTAAAGTGTAGGTTCAAATCAAAATTTCGAATTTTTTTTCATTATAAATATATATCCAAATTCATGGGCTATTTTACCCAACCATGTATTGAATGGTCTTGTTTTATGAGAATTTATTGAATAGTATTGAGTAATAATGGCTTGATCTGGTTCCCATTCCTTTTTATTAACTATGATAAGTTTGGGAATAAAAAACAATATAATTTTTTTTCAGAAAAAAAAAAAGCATCTACGACAAAGTTTCATTACCTCTTTAAATTGGTATCCATGTTTTCATATTGACTATAATATTTTTTGTATATATACCACTACAAATATTTATTGACCTTTCGAAAATATAAATAACAAGTGATATCTATATAGAAATTAATTTGCTCGATCGTATAAACCAAACATGAACAAATTGATTTACAAAATAATAGTGTGTGTGTGTGTATTGGTATTAATTTTTGTCATTTCTAAAACCCTTAAAAGTTATATTTTGTTGTAGAGTTAACACGCAAGTATTAAGATGAGTGAGAGACAATTAAATTAATAGATTGAAAAGGACAAGTAAAATCACCTAAGACATGATTTTATGAAAACACAGAGCGTGTATCACATGATCCAAAATCAAGACAATGAGAGGTCCATAAAATTATGAGGTGTGATTCTTAAGCACAATTAAATAATTTTCTAATTTTTTAGATGTTCATTCATATATGGCGTCTATGTTATAATACAAATTAATAAACATTATAATTAAACATGAGAAGCATACAAGCCAACACCCAAAATCCTTTATCTTGCAGCATATTTTATTTTCATTAATATAAGACACGAAATTGATATCATAAAGTAGAGAATCATAATCAACAACAAAAAACCAATAAAAGTAAGTAAATATATGCATAAAATTATTGTAGTTTTCACAATCTTTTAAAAATAATTATATTTTAAAAAAATATCATAAAAGGTTACAAAGAGCGAGCGCCTAACAAATTTCAATTATTGCGTTCGATTTATTCGGTAATACAGGATATGTTACATGTGCGTATATAATGGTGAAATATCTATAATAGCAACATTATGATATATGAAAACGAAAATGCCGACTAATAAATCCCAACTTATTAGGTCCACATATCCAAAAAGAAGTTATTGTAAGCATTTTTTTGTATCACTCATGAGAATATAGGACCACAAAATTTGTTCTTCACAATTCATGGGCTCTACACTTTGTTGATATAGACATATTAGAGATGCCACATGATGTGTTTTTCCACAACACTATAAGGATTTTTTTATTTTTTTTGTTGAGGGAAACACTTTTTGGAATTATAAACAACCCATCATATCAATTTTTTTTTAACTTCTAATGCTAAGAATTAGGTCTACATGGGGAATAAAATTAAAGCTACTTTTAAATAGTTAAGCTTAATAAAATAAGAATAATAATTACAATTTGCTACCATCATTGATTGCTTTTCACGCAATCGATATTTAGTAATATTTAGCACTGTTTCAATTAAAAAGACAAATGTTAGACTAGGACAACCAACATGCAAGTTGACAATAATTTCTGTCATTTGAATTTATTTTGTTTCTTTTTTCCAAAAATCTTGGGACCCAACTTCAACTTTGATCCTAACTCAGGGGTCAAGCTGCAATATCACGTTTTCCACACACACACACATACAGAGCTTAAGCTATGAACTTCTATAAGAACCATAAACGTCTCAATACTACAATATACATATCTTCCAAGTACAAATAGAACTTATCATATGCAGATTTCAGACAGAGAATCTGAGTGATGATTAGAAATAGAAAGAGAAGTAATATCATGGTGAGATGATGAGGTATCTAGTTACAAGGTATGGAAAGGTGTATAGATGCGGTGGAAAAATAGATATATTTACGAGCCGACGAGCTTTAGAAGAGCCAATGCTTCTTCCTGTGTGTTCTTGTAGGAACCTCTGTCAAAAATTGAGCAATAGAAGTACTTGTATTAGATGTCAGTTGGAAACGACGTTGTCAAGATATGGTAAATGCTCCTTGGGTGGTCTAGTTGGTGGAATAGGCGACCTTATGACTGAAAGGTCATGGGTTGGTCCCACCATTACAAGCCGTCTAGGTCGAGCTACCCGTCCAAAGCAAAAAAAAAAAAGAAAAAGATACGGTAGTAGAATAAATTTGTTACCTCCGGCTTGATACAAGGAATTATAGTGAACTTCACTCCAAAAGCTCAGCCACAACTCTAGAAAAACGAGCAGGAATAAGCATCAGTCCAACATTCGTCCATCCATATATGCAACGAGAACTAAAGATGGCACTACTTCTAATTCGGGGTTCATGACATTAGTAGTTCTTGCTTTTGAATAAATGGAACATACGGCTAGCATAGATACACAGGCTAATCTATGATCAAAGGGTAGAAAAACAAATACATGTCATACCTCTGTATGGATTTTTGTCCTTCGGGAGGATCTCAATGTAACCGGTGTCGCGGAAGGAGGTGACCAAACAGATTTTGGCTTCAAACTACAGAATTTCCAAAGAAGGCGGTGAATATAACAAAAATTACGAGCACAGACAGATACTAAGAGGAAATATAAAACGGGACACGTGTGAAACTGCTGCATTAGTAGAAAATATATATCTAATATGCAAGAACAACTCAAGATCAATTTCTCTAAGAGAACGACAACTTGTAGCAATGAACTAATGCTTGCTCAATTCGAGAAAAATACATATTCATATTACCAACGTATTGTTCAAAATTATGGAAGGTCATGTCAACAATATGTGCATTCCATCATATTGTGATATTTCATGATAAAAAAGAGTTAAGATCAATGGAAAAAGGTATAACTTACTCGATCTGCAGCTGCTTGTAGAGTAACATGATCTCCCCATTCCCCCAACCTACAGTTCAAGCAACATTATGTTAGTAGACGTGATGACTTTAATACCAAGGTATAAGGAAACAGGTAAATGTCTACATCAGACCTTTTCATCTTCTTCACATAGTGTTTGTACTTCATTGGAACATAGCTTTCATATAGTTTTCTGTGGCGTTTAAGCTGAAAATGAGTAAGAGTATAAGATAAGATAAATGAATCACAGTTCACGAAAATACGCATAATGTAACAAAACAAACTATTTCTTGGTGCGAGAAATGAGAAAATGCTTATCGTATTGTATTTTATTGTTTAATTGCCATAAGTTTATTGCTTAAATACTTTATTGCTTAATTGATATAATTTCATTGCACATGTGAGACAAAATAATTATTCGAGATGGTGTTTCTCATAATAACAAGGAAGAAGCAGAGGCAGTGAAACTAAGCTGAACCGGACCTGCTTGATAACCTGCTTTCTTACAAACTTGTGGTAGTCTGGATCCTGATATAATTGATCTGCGAGGGCTCGAAACTGAAATATAGCAACTAATTACAGATATAGCCAAAAAAATGATATAAATAAGCAATAGCCTAAATTCCTGTGTAGATAACTTTTTTACATTTAAAACTTGGATGGACCTATCTGATCCACGGACCGAGGGGAAAAAGGATTACATATTTAACTTTAAAAAAATTACCTTAGAACATTTAATCCAACTGGGTTTCCCCCCCCCCCCACAAAACAAGTTATTATTTAACATTCATAATAAGCTCCATTTAGACAAATGTGAGAAACCAAGAAAGGTTAACTGAGAATTAGTAACCAACCTGACAATTTCCATCTCCCTCGATTTGCAATTCAGCTAAGCCATATGTTGCCATCCTGATTATAGCTAAATGTATGAATGGCATGCCTATTATGAATAGAAATAGTAAAAAGAAAAGGTAACTAATAACAAAAAGATACCAAGGAAGTCCAAAGTTCAGTGCTCAGTTACACAAATTTCACATTTAGAGATGTATATACACTAGTTACTAATAGAGATAATGAATTTGTGATTACTGCTAGCTCCTTTAGAAGGCTGCTTGCACCAGAAAAAAAAAAGTTGGACATTTATGAAAGTGAAATGTGATCAACATCTTAATGTGGGATATCCCACGTTAGGTATGACTTGAGTATCCCAGTTAAGAATTGATCAGGCTACACCACATGAATCATCTATAGGAAGCTAAACAAAGTTCAGATATAGACCTTTAGAAATGTAAAGAAGAATAACATGCATCCCAAAATACATTATTTCAGTTCTTTCAGATTTTCTGGCAAGACAACTTAGGTACCAAAGAGGATTGAATTACGTGAACATATAAGTTTGGAGATAAAGTAAAACCTCTGAGCTAGCCTCTCATGGTCTAAGGTTGCATCATTTGCATCAGGTATATCACCAATGACCCGAGGAGTGTGCTGCCAATGTAATAAACTTGTAAGTCTTCATAACCAAAGTAAACGAACACACATTTCATGGGTTTTCACAAGTCAAGCATGAGCCACCTAAACTTAAAGTGCGTACTGTGTACAGAGCAATGATTTCAAGAATCTCAGTTTTACAATGTCGAGACATCAGTACTATGTGCACGAATAGAGACATCTTATTGCGAGCAAGTGTGCATTCACAAACACTACTCCCTCTATTCCAACTCCTATATTAATATCCAACCAGTCAACATTCATTGCTGCACTCATATGATCCTTGGAGCTCACAATTGCTAATACACAACAAAATAAGTATAAATAGCCAAAATGCAGATTTAGACAAGTCTCACAAAATGAGGATTGACACACCAATCATCATAAACAACCAAATCAAGAATTTATACTTCAATTACAGCAGAAATGAGTAAAATAAAAATCATGAAACAACAAAAACTCAAAATCAACTATCAAATGATGATCATACACACCGGAATTGAGTCCAAATGAGAAAGGCGTTTCCCAAGTTTGCCATCATATCTTATCTTCTCCTCCTCCGCCAATATCTCAGCAATGGTATGATCATCCTCTGTATCATGTGAACTACTATTCAAACTCGAGCTCGAGCTTGCACTTGCATTTCTATAGCTATCACTCATAATATTATTCTACTTCACCTCAATCTCCCCAGCAACCAACTACATTAACAAACACCAAAAACGCTGATCAATTAGAAACAATAAACCAAATCACAATTAGAATTACCCTTACATGGTTAAATCATCACATATTGAAATCAGTCCCAAAAGATGAATCATTCTTCAATTGAGACCAAAATCCCCCCAAAAAAGTAACACAAACAAAAACCCACATAAAATCTTGATGTAAGATTAAAGAAAAAGCACTAACAGAAGCTCCCATAAAACAGAAGTTGGTGAAATTGAGGCAGAAAGCAACAAAGAAGTGAACTTTGATTTCAAGAAAAGACTCAAAAACAGAATTTCAACAATTTGGCATATTCCAAGAGGAGTCTTTACCCAAAGAAAACAAGAGCGAAAGAAAGCTAGAATCCTACACAAACCCAGTAATTATTGAAATAAAAACGCAGATATTTTCCTTTTCTTTTCTTTTTTTCAATTATTACTTGTTTGGATTAAACTTTCAAGGGAAGGGCAAGTTAAAGATGGGATTTTTTTGGAGACATCGACGACATTCATTTCCCAACTCAACGCGCGCTTTAGTAAACAAACAACGCCCACAAAGCGTGTTCCTTCGAGCTTCGTGACTTGCCCGAATGAAAAAACTTTCACCCTAAATTTATTTAAAGTTATATATGTGTTTATAACTTTATATATATTTGATAAAAGTCCGGCTAAAATAGCAGTTAGTCACGATTCTTCCTTTTGACGCTTATTTCTTATCCATTTACGAAGTAATCAACGAAGTGACGAACTATGAAGATATGTATATATATATATAATCGTACTAAACAAGTATAGTTCATAATTCCCATATGAAAAATTAGTATTCATTTAAATCTATTTCTATATATATAGATAAGTGTACATGTATCGTGTATGTTAGACATTTGGTTAGAGTATGAGATGAAATACGATTTTAGAATTGAAGATTTTGTCACTGTTATCCAATGTGTACAGGAGAAATTATTTCTTATGTAATTTCCATTTATATTCAAATCATAGTTTAACGTGTATTAGTTGTAAATAGATGCTGTTAATCACGTCACCTAGCTAGCTATATATAGCTAATTGTGTTCAATTAACTTTTCTTTAATCTAGAAATTGGGGGGTCCTAAGTCCTAATTACCATAGGCTAACTAATATTACTTCCACGTATCTTCTGACTATTTCATCCAATCTTTTTGTTAAGAATAAGACTCAAAACTTTGAATTTTTGAGGTTTAGGTCAGCGAAATTAAGCTTGACAAATTCATTATTTTGTGAATGAGTAGTCAAACCTTTTGTCATGAAGGTTTAGATCTTTTATTTAATGCTTTCGTGACATTTAATCTGTTGTACGGAGTATTATATTTAAGTCGAGTTGTCTAACGAGACTAAAGTTGTGAAGTTTTATTTTGGGAAATTGGACTAAAACATCGATTAACCCTTTTTTTTTCTTTTTTCTTTTTGAGATTATTTTGTATGTTTTTAATTATTTTTTGATTCATTAGACTAGCTAGGGTGTTAAGCATTTATACTGCGATTTACAATGTTATATTATGTAATTTATCCAAGAATCAAAGGCTTAATGAGGAATGTCTGTTAATTGAGATTCATTTACACATTTAATAAGGGTTGCAATTTCCTGTTGCACTTTTTTGTGTTTCACTCCGTATTTTACTATTAAATTTATGATTTTCATAATATTTATTATAAAATAAAAATTAATTATAACATAAATAAGCACAATCAACATTTATAAAAAAACAACAAATTAAAAAATTATAAAACATAATTTGGAAAAATTAACCTTAATAATGAATTATTAATTGAAAACTGAAAAATTAAATATTAAAAAGTAATTATAAATCCTAATTGGCAGGGGTGAACCCTGAGAAACAATCATAAAATTAAACTAAAATACTAAAAAATTGAAAAAACAAAACTCGAAAAATTCGCAATTTAAAAGTGTAACACAAATAGTCAGTGGAGAAACCATAATTTACATTACGGTGACAGATTGTCGGCTACTAAGGTCTGTTATATTTAATTTACTTTTTTTTTTCATAAATGTGCATTAGTAATACAACATCGTTTTACTGATATTCTTGATTTTTTGTCTATAAAGAGTAAAGATAATTTAAATCAAATAAAGACTTTAAAATAAATAAATGCATTAATTCTGGAAGTCAATTTTTAATATAAAAACTAATATGCCTGAATAAAATAACTTAAAACAAACAATTATATACTTATAAATGAAAGAAGTTAATTAAATCTAAAACTATAATTTTGAGTTAATACAAAATTGTTTAACAATCTATAAATATAAATATACATTTAATAAAATTTAAACAATAAAACCTTAAACTAACCACAAATAAATTGAAGGGAGTGGACTACAAAATATATAAAATTATAAAGTTCTAGACAAAGTACTCCAAAAGAAATACCTAAGAAAAATAAGACAACTTAATACAAATCAAAAATTTATTATTAAAATTGAAAAATAAATTCAAATTAAAAAATAGAAAATAAGGGGTCTTTAAATTACTATTTTTCCTAAACTTGTCATTACGGAACACACTTTTATTAGTTGAGTTTTACAATTTTCCCACCTAGTCGCCACCCCTCACCCCATCCCATTCCATTTCCTCGTATTCTCTTATTTTTCAGTAGAAAACCAGAAACATGCCTCTCACCTTCTTGGAGATATTGACACCGTACCTATAAAATATGCCGCAATTTTTGGGTTGGTTTATCCCCCCTAGCCCCTGTCTGATTATGAACAGTGGCGGAATTAGAAATTTTTTATGGGAGAGGTCCAATTATTCTTCACTAATATATATATATATATATATATAATTTTACATATATTTTTTATTTTTATTTTGGTTTAGGAGGGCCAAAACACCCGCAGACAATTTTTGGGTTGGTTTAGCCCCTAGTTCCGCCTTTGCAAATAGTGCAACAAGAAATTTTATGTAATTTAATATCTGGTAGAAAGATTATATTTAATAATACTTCGTTCCCTATTTACATTAATTCAATCGGCGACCGACATATCACGTATTGATGCATAAATGTTAAAAGGGTTAAAAACTTAATTCAACATCAAATATTAAAAAGTTGCATATTGAGTAGTACCTAAACCCTTTGAAATTTACATTATGTATATGTTATTCAAATAGACATTTAATTAATGTATATATTAAGATATATCTTTAATGAACATAGATAAATTCGCAATTGCTTTAGAGCTCCCTTCCTTTCCAAATAATTTCTCATTTAGCTCCTCAATTCTCTCCCTCACTATCTCTTCTCCCACTTTTCTAACCCCAATTGCGATCTCTTCGATTCCAAATCTTTCAATCTTCACTCCAATTTTCCATGTATTGACAATATATGCACAATTCAAAAGTTGATCGCCAGCTATGGGGTAGCACAAGAGGGGCTTCTTGCACTGTATGGCCTCCATAGTCGAGTTCCATCCACAATGTGTAAGATAGCATCCGACAGCTGGATGTCGTAACACTTCTAGTTGCGGTGCCCATTGGACGATTCTCCCGTAGGCACCCACCTTCTTGGTGTACCCGTCGGGCAAACCCCGGCGCCATGTGGGCCCCAACACCCAAATGAATGGCCTCCCCAATGCTTCAAGTGTTAACGCTAAGACCTTCACCTTCACTTCACCAATTGGACTCACCCAACTTCCAAAAGAAATGTACATGACTGAACCCACATTTTGCTTGTCTAGCCACTCCAAGCAACCTGTATCCTCTTCCCAAAAGGTGGCTGTGCTAGTTGTTGCAGCTTGCATGATCAAAGGCCCAATCTCTAGAATTCGGGTGGTCGAATCATGGCTGTCAAACTTAGCCAATCGTTGTGGTGTTTTGGGCTCGAATCCTTCTGAAAATGTGTTGATTAGAAGGTATTGGAGAGTTTTAGATCGTTGTAAAGTTCGATTCCAAAACTTAAATCTTGAAACCCTAGCCGTTGAAGAGCCAATAAGCCATGGGAGGTCATTTGTAGTCAAGATAGGCTCATTGGAAGACAATGAAATGGGATCACTTGGATTTCTTGGACACCCTGCCACATGGTGGAAACAATATTATTTTCACCAATAAAATGCTATTTTTATTTTATTTTTATATGCATATATTCAACTTCTATTGTGTTCAAATCTTATATCTTATTTTGTCAATATCAATTCAAAATTCAAATGGTAATTAGTAACGTAAGATTAAGACAAGCCTAATTACCTAAGTGCAAATTAAAAATAATAAATTGTTATAAATTTCAGAGCAACCTTAATTAAATTTTGAAATAAACCAACACGTTTGAAAACAATGAGGCTCTAAGTACTATCCCCCCTTGACCCCATCAAACTCACACTTGGTTTTACCAAGTATAATTTACATCTCCTATGATTTGCAGGTTATTACACAAGAGCGGCATTATTCTCGACATCAAAAAGAAAAAATGAAACTCTAAGTACTACCTAGGCTAGTAACCACTTGCACCACCCAAGTTAAGATACCAGATTACATATTTTAATTATATGAGTACAAATTTAATTAACAAGCGCCCGAGATATGGTTATATTTAATTTTAGTCAACTGGTGAATAAAAGTAACAACACTATGTGTATACGCACATTTCGCCTCGAAATTTGCAGTTCGATATCTAACTAGATATTTTTCCTAAATCTTTTTATCTGTAAGAATTAAATAAATGAGCACTACTTCGGTAAGTTGGTTACTTCGCATATGGATATATTAAAATAAAATTTAATTATTTAGGTATATTCATAGGATGGCGTGGGTCAATGTTTATGACATGTGCAAAGAATCGATATTAATGATGCAACAATTATAGACACACACATGTCGGTCGTATATGCTGATCAATATTAATTTAAAAATATAAAAACAATCATATATGCAAGTGAATAAAATAGATTATAGATTTTAAATTTGATAGGATTATAGAGCGTAGCATTGAACATCTAGAATATAGCTCTTTTTTTTCTTTTCAAATCGGAGTCGTTATTTGTATAAGGTGCGCACAAGGTATCTCGATTTAAGTAGTATTGATGTGTTGCTTATACAACATGATCTTTCACTCAAGTGATTACGATCAATTTGTCATCCCACCAACTAGGTAAACAGGAATATTTATTTAGATATAGAGCATATATTTTTATAAGATATTATATTAAACAAAGAATGTCAATTATGTTTCTTAATTAGTTAAGCCATCAAGTCATTAATGATTGTTTTTATTTTTTGAAAAAAAATCAGTAATGAATGACCACATGAATTCGAAGCAGCCAGCAGCCTAGCGCATATTATATTTGATCATTAATCAGATTAATTTAATCTGTTTATTATGGAGTAATTAATTAAAGTAATAGCAATTTAATTAGGAATTAATATTAAAATACTAATAATAAAACAATTAAAATAACTTCGAAACATTTTTTTTTACTGTTTTTCTAAAGAAACTAATAAGATGTCGACTTCTTTTTTAACGGCTTATGTATTTACTTTCGAAGTTCTTAATTTATGTAATTCCTAAAATATATTCAAATTAATAAATAAATTTTCAGAGAGTTTGGCTAGTATTAGTGGTAATAATAGTATTCCACTAGTGAAATAATTAATTAACTATCATCCAGGTTATTAATTAGTTTCTATAACACTAACTAATTACATGCCAAATATAACTATCTATTACTCTATCCGTCCCGATTATTAAGTCTCATTCTCTTCGCACTTAGATTAAAAATATTTATGAAAACAAGATTAAAAGCTAAACTTTTAATAATACCTTATCTAATATTTATGACTTTCAAATTTTAAGTTGTTAATTTTTAAAAATTCAATAATTAATAATGAAAAATAATGCTACCTATAGTAATGAGACTATATAATTGGAATACTCTAAAATAATAATGACTATATAATAGGGACAGATGGAGTAGTACATTATTAACGACTTATATTATCTTTATTGATCTTAACTGGAAATGTTAATTAACTCACCTTTTCCCAACTAATATAACATTATTAATAATAAATCTTAAAGTTGAACTCCTCACATACCATAAATTTATTTATTTATCATTGTACTTGTATTTTGTAACACATGTCATTCCACGAGACCACATGCAATATACATATGTCTATATCATCATTTAATTTATAGTCGGTGAAATAAACACGAGATTAAAATACGAGTACCATTTTCGGAGATAACCCCAGTTCGGATCAAGTCAGGGATGGCCGCAAAGAGGCGGTAAGTGGCGTGCATGGCTGGCCAAAACCCCGCCGCCGCCACGCCACAGCGCCCCGCCACCTCCACGGCCCACGACGCCAGCAAATCCGCCACTACGCAGGCAACCCCGCCGCCGTCTTCTCGGGCCATCTCCCGGAGTAACCCTTCGAGAACCGGCGGCATGTTCTCCTCCATGGCCCGCTCGATGGCGAAGAAATCGCGCGGCGCGCCGTCGTCTAATCCGTCGGGAAGGGGCAGGCAGAGAACCCCGTCTCCGGGGTCGATCTGCGGCGAGATACGGCGATGGATGAACTCCGGCGTGAGGACCACCGGCTGGAAGCGGCCGAGGCTGGCGAGGACGGCGGCGAGCTTGAGCATGGGAGTAACGTGGCCTTGTGCTGGATATGGAATTAGAATAATCTTCCTCTTAGTTATCATTTTCTTTAAATTTGTATTTTGGGATTTGATTTGAGAGGAAACTACAAAACTAGTCTGGGTGTGTGTGAGTGTGGATATGTCGAGGTTTGGAGGTGAAAAATTAAATAGAGACATGTCATATATATACACATACACACACATCTATGTGAAACTTTTTAGTTTCGTGAATCGTGTTTCATATTATAGGGTAACAATATTTATTTTAATTAGATAAAAGTGAGGCGTCGAAATTAAAGTAAATCTATAAACTTGATCTTTATAATATTAAATATAATTACATTATTATTTTGAAAAATCTTGACGAATTGAACCAATTAAAATACATTAGTCGGGTCAAGATTTAAATCCAAACACTATTAAATTAAAACACAAGAAAAATTATAAATATATCATTAGATATGAATTTGAATTAAGATCTTGGCCCAATTAACGGATTCTAACTAGTCGGATGATCTGACACAAAGTTTTTATGTCGTAATTATTTCTTAGATATGATCCACTAATTTTTAAGGGGATTCACTCATTGTTTATTTCATGAGGTAGGTCAAACTAACAAACTTTTTTTCCCATAAGATAATTAATTAAATCCCATGATAAAACAGGCCAAGTGATCCATTTTAGTACAAAGATCAGGGTCCCAAACACAAATTGAAATTGGAGTAATTAAGGGGAAGGGATTGTGACACACACACACACACAAAATACGATCAGTAGTTCATGTTTGCATTTTAATTTTCGAATTTATAGTTCAAATATATTAGTGAAATTCGAATTCATAATTCTTTATATTTTGAGGTCGGCAACTAACCAAAGACTAACTACCCGAATGAGTTAGTAGAATAGTTAATGAGCTTCTAGACGTGTATGTTTCTCACCCTTTTATTATATGGGATTTATTTGTCGATGAGCCACAAAATATTGAGATTTTATTTGACTATATATCAGCGGGATCATTTAGATCGGAATCTGAAGCAATGCAATAAACGAGCCCATTGCAAGGCCAAATATATAATCAACTATATTATCTTAGTCTTGTAGCAATAAAGATTTTAATTTCACGTTTGAATGGTGATATATAATTCTAGTCTTTTTATTTCGTATTCTATTTAATTTCTTAATTATTTATTGTAACATTCTCGTGACGCAATTGGCCTAAAATGGGGAATAGTGCGAGAAAATATCGATTTTGATAGGACACGCCTCAGTTCGATTTTGATCCCGATACTATCATTTTTTGTTCTTTTTCAAAAAATTTAAATAACTCAGTTTTAGTCCCATAGGTTTAAGAATATTAATTTAGGTCCCACGATTTTAAGGCAAAAAAGAGACTAAAATTGATATTTATTCTATTTGGGACTAAAAATAATAATATTGGGATCAAAATCGAGCTGAAACATGTCTTGTGAAATCAAAATCGATATTTTCTCGGATTAGTGCAAAGGCAGATACCCGGCCCACTTGAGCAAATTAAATTAACTTAGAATCCGACAGAATTTTGTATTCGAAACCAATTGTAATCATGCATGTAATTTCATGAATCTTTTCAAAAGTGGAAAAATATAATATTTCCTCTATTAATAATAATTTCCCCATTTAGAATATATATATAGTATTCATATAACACATGGTAGATATTTAACCAGCAACCATTTCTTGATAAAAGTAAACTAGATTATTATTTTTTATGAAACTAAAATACGTGAGTGTGTGAACAACTTATATCAATTCGGCGGAATCAGAATCTTAAAAGAGAAATATATGATTGGTTAGTTAACAATTAAGTGAATGGGGGTGATGGATTGGAGTCAATATCTTTTAGGCCCATACCAACTATAGCAATTAATTATGCCAACTATATATATATATATATATATATCAATAAAATTTAAATAAAGTTCCAACTGTTTTCTTGACGACTAAGAGGCAAGTGAAACATAAATTTTAGAAGTTTGTTAAACGTGGCATATATCAATTTTATTTTTAGGTGACACACACACATATACAGAGAGAGAGAGAGAGAGAGAGAGAGAGAGAGAGAGAGAGAGAGGGGATATGCATGCATATATATTTTCATGACATGATGGCAATTAAGTGTGATTGAGAAGTAAACTGGTCACTTTTAGATACTCCAAGATAAGATAGAAATGGGGCCTATTGATCTGCCAATTGTTCAATTTGATATTGTTGTAACACTTGTACTTAATTACAAGCCAGTCTATTTTTAGCAACAGTGATTTATTGGTGTGTACTGGACGACTTCACTACTCAAATAAATATGAAGTTATGAATTTAAATTCTGTTAATTAGTATTATTTTTTGAATTAATCATTTTTTATAGCACACTCACGTTACGTAGATATATAATTTAAAGAAAACAAGCATGGCTTTACCCAATTTAATCTATCAATTTTTCTCTGTACATATGTATGCATTGATTATAGATATCTTAATTTACATATGGATGCTTTTAATTACTAATTAGATAAACACTAACTTTATGTGTTGCCCTAATCCGGTAAGCCTTTATATGTGTAGGGCATTCGTACAAAAGGAAAATTAAAGGTTCACATTGAGATGTAGATGCAGAATGGTTCTGTTTTTTTTTTGTACCTTGATGAGATTTTGGTAAAATATATTAACTCTTGATTTTTTACTAGTATAATATTAATGATTAACTATGGAATTGTAACTTTTTTCTTGGACAAGTGATCATATATGATGTAAGATTAATATATCATCAATGGCATAAATGTAGTTGTTGGGTTGCATCAAAATCACAAGAGATTGTCTGCAACTGGTTGGCATGGGATTGTGATATTTTATTTGATAATCATAAAATAAAATAAAATGATCTTTATTTGATCTATCTCACGTGTGATTTGCAGGAATACTGGTACATTTGGCAAATGTAAATAATATGTATGTATATAAATTATATTTTTAAATTCATGGCAATGATTTTAAGTGGTGGCGTGATAATATTATGTTATGATTTTTAGTTATATGTTGTGTGTCGGCTATCAAGAAATAAAACTAAGTAAACTGTAAAAGTTCTACTTTTGGCAGGGCAATTTTTATTTTTACTTGAGAAAGGCAACTCTAATTTTTATTCTGCAGTATATAAAAAGTTTTAGGTACCCACATATATCTCCCTTCCATGTCCAAAAAAAAAACAATGAACGTGGTTATCAAAATTTTGCACCAAATCACTTTGTGTTTTCAAATTGCACTAAGCCCCTTGTATTTTTAAAAATTATACACAAATTTTCTTTTTAATTTTTTTTGGCCCAAAATACCCTCATTTAAGTTGGAAGTATCCAAGACCAAGTGAATGAAGATATTTTGGTACAAAATTTAAAAGGGAATTTGTGCGTACTTTTAAAAATACAAAATAATTTGATGTAATTAAAAAATTTCAAGGGAATGTTCTACAATATTTCAATAACATGAGGAGTTTTGACGCATTTTATTCCCGCTCTTTACTTCAAAGAAAGAAAAATTACATTGAGAAGAGAACGGAAAAGAGACGACAATTCATATATTCATTATGGCAAAGACTTGCGAACAATGGTTGTATATAAGACGAATACTTAGTATTAGAAGTTATACTATTTTCAGTATTGAAAGTGATACCTTTTCAATTCAAAATATAGTAATAATTACAAAAATGTTATATCTTTTAAAAAACAGTACTTTTTAGTAAAATAAACGTGATGTTTTTCAGTATTAAAAGTGATACTTTTTAGGTCTGATATAAACTTATATACAATTGGTGTACGCAAGACTAACATATTCATTCTAAATCCCTTTACATTAATAATTATGCAAAAAATATATGAAGTTCGAATTCCACTAAAAAAGTATTTCCAGTCACACACGTACATAATTTTTTAAATTTAATTTATCTCTTCTATATAATTTACAGACTTTTACATAATTATAAGATTTGACCAAAATGCACATCCAGACAGCGGTTGCAGTTCTCCGATCATTTAAAAAAAAGGGTAAATTGCCTTAAAATACATGAACGTTGGGACATTTTTTGTTTTTCACACATTTTAAAAAATGTAGTTTTAATAACATGAATTTAGCATTTGTTTGGTTTTTCACATGATTTTCGAATTCCGGCCAATTGAATCTGACGTGGCAGCTGGAGATGCCACGTGTACATCTACGTGGATACCAAATTGCCTTAAAATATACAAAATTTGGACTGATTTTATTTTTTCACACGAATTAAAAAAATATCAATTTTAGTTTTTTTTCCTTTTTTGTGTAATATAAAAAATTTATCAATTATTACTATAGAGTTGTTGTAATAGACATTGTGAAATATTTTGAATTTTCTTAGTTCATGCAATATATAAAATTTAGGTTCAAAAAAATTAAATAAAATAATTATCAGACCTTTTTAGTTATCTATTTGAAGAAAAAATTATAAAAATATGACTTAAGCTAGTGTAGTGGTATAAATAATTGAATTATTAATACAACAATCATCAAGTCATGAATAGTGGTCTATGACGTATCGTATATGTTGATGAATAATATTACATAATCAATCAATTCAGTTAACAAATAAATTGATCACGTAGAAACTACATATTAAGTTTTCATATATGTTTAATAGCATCTTTTGATATAACTTTATGTGTTAGATAATCTCAAATAATTTTATAATTGAATATTTTCATTTATATTAATTGTTGAACAAATTCTTAATTTGTCTATTTTATTATTCTTTAAACTTATTAATAATATAAATATGTAATGACTCCAATTTTTCCAAACGTCATAATGATAAATGTACACATCATACACACCCTAAAGTCATACTATGATTTTTGTGCATATTGAATGAATTACATAAGATCAAAAAGACCACAGCTATCAAATGATGTTGATTAAAATTTATATCTTGTTCGATAATTAATTTTGAAAAATATAAAGTGAAGTATTCATATCATGTTTGCCACATTACAAGGAAAAAGTAAAAAAAAAAAAATAAATCTAAAATTGGTCTTTTTTTAATTCATGTGAAAAAACAAAATCAACCCAAAGTTCATATATTTTAAGGCAAGTTGGTGTCCACGAATATATACACGTGGCAGGCTCCGGCTGCCAAGTCAGATTCAACTTGTCGGAATTTGAAAATCATGTGAAAAACCAAACAAGGGCTAAGTTTATGTTATTAAAACTACGTTTTTAAAAACGTGTGAAAAAACAAAAACACTCCAAAATTTATGTATTTTAAGACAATTAACCCTGAAAAAGACTCAATAAAAAGAGATGCCCTGACACACTAGATATAAGACATTTGATTGGGCCTAGAGTACTTTGGGCCTTATCTTGGACTTAGACTGTGCATTTCATGGGCTTTTATCATGGTTGTATTAATTTATCAACAATTTAGATACGTATAAATTACGTAACAAGTTAGAATCTTGAATGTAAACGATGATATTTTATAATTCCTAATTATTAATAAACGTGTCCAAGTCACATCTGGGTTGCGTGCAATATCTAATTTTATATTTCTTAATTAGAACAATACGAAATAATTTACAATAAAGATACCATCAAATTTGACGACCTAGCTAATTTTAACTATTTTTATGCACTCTTGAAAAGGGGAAAAAATCCTAATTATAGGTACTAATAAATCAAATCTCGGAAGTAATGTATATGACTTCAATTTGAATGAGTAGATCTGCTTATCCAAAAAACACGTTACTTACCATTTAAGTACACGAGGGTGTATTTTGTGAAATGGTCTTACGAGTCAAAATTTGTAATACATGTCAAAATTCTGATTCAGACACAATTAAACACCAGTAAAATTAGAAATGTATCATTGAATATGAATTTGATATATATTTGAATCTTGACTCTTCTTACGAATTTTAACATATAATATAGTGTTCAGTGTTTATGAAAACAAATACATTCATATATAAATAAGTAGATATTAGATATATACAACCCACATATATAGAAGCATTAAATCGAGCCAAAAACATTATATTCAAGTATCGGGTTCTAAAAATCTAGATTTTGTCATTAATAAATATATTTAATCGAAGCGAACAAAATACCGTAAAACAAAGTTGAATTTTGCAATATTTGGCTGCCTTCATGTTCTTAATTTTTAGTGATTTCAGCTTTAATCCACAGGTAGATCAAGGGTTGCTCAATTTGATAGTCATAATGTAATTAATCTTTAAATTGCTCCTAACAAACCTACTATAATACTCCGTATTATCAGTATTATGGTAAAGCAAATTGAATCCAATTTGTTTCTTGTATGGGAGTTTTTCATTTTTAAAACAAGTTCAAATTCTCACAATCAAGTCACAAATACAAAAAAAAAAGAGAACAAAACAAAAAAGAAAAAAGAAAACATAAACAAGAAGACACGTGTGAACAAGACAATGATATTAATGTTTCTCAAAAGAAAATAAAAATGTTTTTTTTTTTTATTTGATGTCGCCCTTACGTAATTAATTTTGATTCTTCAACAGCTACTTAAATTCTTTTTGAAACGCAATCTTACTCATCAAAACGATACATCGCAAATCAAGTTAATTATATAATTACAAAAAGAAGTCCCTCGCAAGCATATTAACTAACATTAGACAGATACACCACCTGAAAAAAAAAATTTAGAAACACGACTAGAAAAATCATACTTTCTTGGTCCCAATAAAATAAACTTGTTTGTCTTTCTGCGATGTTCCGATATACAGACATTTATCTAATTTATTAATATATAATCATATTTAATATGTTTACATTAAATATTAATTCACTGTGAAATAAATAAATATGATCAAATTTCTTAATTAATTATCATCCCGATCTTTTTTTTTAAATTTCTGTGAAAAATTTCAATCAACTTATAAAATGGAACGGAGAGAGTATATTTATCTTCCACGTAATTTTATTTTAGCATTATCTTCCACATATTTAAATTAAAACAATAAAACAAATTGAAGTTTTTCGCGCGATCTCTTACAAATTCAATAATTTATAACTATTATATCTGACAAAGTGATGGTATTGCGAGATCTGACTATTTGTGTGGATAAATAATAATTATTTTTTAAAACTTAATAAAGAATCAACTTGGCTACGTGGCTAATTTTAGTAGATAATTCAATTATTTTTAGTCAGATGACGTTTCTAGAAATTTCAAAAGGGGGAGGAATATCGTAACTTCCATACGCGTAAATTTCATCGTGCATCAGCTGCGATGACTTCTAAGGCAATGTTTGGTAACCTGAATAAAGGCATATTAGTAAAGGTATCCAATAAGAACCGTGTGTTTGGTAGCCATTGCTCGTTCACGCGAGGTCCGGTCCTAACGCGAGGCCCGGGGTGTAATTTACTGATTCGGCTGGACAATGTATCCGACGTCCCCCCTCGGTTACAGTTTCTGGCGTAGCAATCTTAGTATATATGCCTTTATCTAGGTTACCAAACATTGCCTAAACTAATTTACTCATTCCAGAAGTTAGTCTACCAAATAAAACAATGTACCAAACATATGTGTGCAATAATCTTAGTATATTTATCTTAATAACCAAACACACAATTAAAATAGCTAATACGCAATTATCTTTCAAAGCAATCCAGATTTTATTAATGTGGGTATATCCGTACCAGTATACCAAACATTGCATAAATCTAATACGACACTTGGAGCTTGTTTAGTTAAAGAATTTACAATTTCGTGGATAGATAGTTTATAATACGATATTTAGAGCTTATTTAGTTAAAGAATTTACAATTGTGTGGATAGATAGTTTAGAGGATGAGAGGATGGATAAATCATATCTCACCTCTTTAGGTGGGATACATATCCCACAAATAGGCACACAAAGCTCATTTATCACGGGCCTTGAGTTATCCACCATTTTAATATCATGCAAAGTAAATATAGAATAACTTATTAATCCACCCTTATCCATCAAAGTAAACAATGCCTTAATTATTATAGTAGTTACTTATTATAACATTTAATTATCTAACATGACATTTAGTACATTACCTCCGAGTGCACGACAAGATTTATCATGGAACAAAAATTCAATTTCACGAATAGACAAACAATTATATCTTATGTCCCAAATTATTAATAAAATAATAAATTTATGTTGGAATTCAAATGAAAAAGTGACATGACTCACCGAAACTTGAGAGGTGGAATTCCGCCTTAAAATTTAAGGCGAAAAAAATAAAATAAAAAAATTTTAGATTTTCACACCATATTCTTCCTCATCTCGTTCACGGAAAATTCTATAGCACGTGTGCACATAGTGTGACCCTCTCACACAATGTAACAGCCCCAAAAAAAAATTGGGGTCGTCCAGAGTTACAGCGAAGGAAACGCTAATATTGTTAACATCACTCATCTTTATTTTTTTTACCAGCTTTTATGGATGAGTAAAATAAGAGTTTATCTCTTTGGGATTTAAATCAAGACTCCTTTTTCTTTCGAACTCTTAAACCGATAGAATTGTTTTATACTTTGGAATCTTTTTCTCTGAGTAGTATAAATAAGAGGGTATAGACCCTAACCTGCGTCAAAAGAATTTGAGAAAAAGGAATTGGTTGCGGAAATTCCAGTTTTAAAAGAAGTTTGCGAAAGGTCGGTTTTGAGGATGAAGATTATTTTTCTGTTTAGATTTCTTTTGTGTTCATAAAATCTGTTTTATACTAGTAATAGTCGGCAATCGGTTGGTTAAGATTTATATCCTAATGTTTTGGTCGTAGGCAACTAAGTGGGAATTATTATTATTTGGTTGGTTCAAGACAATAGACTAGTAGTTATAAATTAGTTGATTTGGTTTGTAAGCTTTGAATTGGGAGGTCAGATTCTAGTAGGAGGCGTGGAGTATTTTGTTTTGCTTGGGTGATCTGTTAGATTTTGAGATAAATGATATTTTTTCCTAGCAGGTGTCGTGCAAGTTAGCACTCTCGCGAGAGATCTCTGATTCGAGGTTAAGGTTGGGTTTATCTCTGCAACGTTGTCATTATGCATGTGTTGTCGAGTTATGCGTTTAACGATACTTGTTTTATGAGTGATGGCGTGTTAAGCACGTACGAGAATGTGATCTCATGTTAAGCATGAGCAGAGAATGACGTGTAAAGCACGTACTAAGGAAAGATCATGTTAAAAGTAAACGTTTATGAAGAAGAGAATGCGTGCTAAAGCACGAAGAATGTATCAGACTTGTTATGATAATGTCGTGTATCTGTCTTATATGTTTTAAATCGCTATTCTTGTTTTATGAGACATGTACCTTATGTAGTACCCACTGAGTATATTTTATATGTACTCACCCTCCCCACCTTTCAGTTCTTGCAGTTTTAGGCGGTCGAAGCAGTCGTGGAACCTGGAGAATGACTATGGCAGTATTGGTTTCATTGCAAGATTTCTATGTTATTTAGATAATGCTTTTCCCTCGTTTGTTCTCTTTTATTTTTTGTACAAGTATGAGACGATAGAGTTTTGTTTTGGTGTTTGGACGCACTACTGGATAGTTTGTTTTTAAGGATTTATGTTAAGTTCTTTATATTCATATTTTTTTTATATGTGTGGTTGGTTTAGATGAAACGTTTTCGCGTAAATCCTTTTCTTTGCCTTGTGATCACATATATATATATATATCTCTTCACTCCAGTATGTACGTCTCTCAAAGGTGTTTCAGTTTCATAGATGAAAACTAGGGTGTTATACACAAAATAAGAATTTTTAAATAATGGACTATTTTTTTTTATTACGTGTGAGAGGGACACACCACGTGCGCACGCACCGTAAAATTTCCCTCATCCACTCCCCGTTCCATCACCAAGCCCCAATCTTCAGCTTCCACGTGGGCGCTGTTGACCTCGGCTTCAACGACCGTGTCTTTGTCGGCGTCAATCTCCAACAACGGCCACAGAAACATTTTATTTGTTTAAAGAAACTCCATCAATCGAAATTATGGGAAATACAAAGTAAACTATTAATTAGTCCCTTTTGATTCACCGGAAATTGTAAGAATAATGTAGTAAAATCATGCATAGAAGAAAGAGTATTTCATATCCGAGAGTTCATCATTCATCATAAAATCAGTTTTAGGATACATATATTTTTGTTATTTATACACAAATGTATGTTTGCTATCTATGCCACTAGATCTACAGTCATTAAGCTCAATCCGCATGAAGATGAGATCCTACGTTCTTGAGCTAGCAGTTGTGTGGTCCTTCCTGTGATAGTGAAGATACTCTCCACATGGCATGTAACTTTGAAGCTCCAGTTTTGAGTTTAAACATCTCTGTGCTTGTCTGCATGTATCTGCATGGTTGTTGCATGTAGCTATGAGTTGAAATTCAACATCCCCGGCATACTCGACGCGATGGACATCACCAAGCAAAAGTTTGGACAACAACAACTGGAATTGTGAACCTGCAAGAGACTTTGTAAAGATGTCTGCTAGCTGCAATTTCGTAAGAATATACATGGGTGTAATAAACCCTTTTCTGAAATGTATCCTGGCAAAATGACAATCTAGATCCAAGTGCTTAGTTCTCTTATGGAAAACTTGGTTCTGTGTGATTTGTATTGCATCTTTGTTGTCGCAAAACACCTCTATGGGCTGAGTAACTGCAACTCCTAAGTCATGAGGCATATAAGAAATCCACAACAACTCTTTAACAGTGAAGCTCAAGCTCCTATACTCGGCCTCTGCTAAGATAAAGAGACTGTAGACTGCTTCTTATATCTCTATGAAATCATACACTTTCCCAAAGAGATGCAGTATCCTGAAACAGTTTTTCTAGAATCAAGGCATGTGCGCCAGTCTGCATCACAATATGTAGGGGTGAGCATTTGGTTTTTCGATTCGGTTCGGTCCCGAAAATGCTAAAATTGAAAAAATTTGAATTTTCTAAAAATAGAACCAAACCGAGCCAAACCGAAATATTTTGACCCGGTTCAATTTTAAACTGAATTTTTCCTGTTTTAAATTATCCTCATTCATAATTAAATACGTACAAGAATAAACTAGCTAACCATTAAGATTCAAGTTCAACAAATACAAATAAACAATCCTTACAATTGAATAAATTCCAAAGAAGTGCAAACTGCAACAAAACAAAGCCGAATAAATTATAAAGTCCAACAAATAGCAAAGTCTAACAATATCGAATGAAATACAACAACTCTTGCAAAAGAAATTTGAAACTAATCAGTTGATGTTTCAAGTGCAATCCCACGTACAAATGAAGAAGAAGATAGTCATTAATTATGTAGTATTCATAAAAAATGTAATTAAAAATAAAATATTACCTTGTTCGAGTTTGTCAACATCTTCAAGAATTTCTTCAACATTAATGGGAGTCAAAGTTTTCCGAAGCCAATCTTGACCACATATGAGAGACCGTACTACTTTAGGAGTTAATAAACTCCTAAAAGGATGAAGTACTCATTTTCCGGCACTAAATGCTGCTTCTGAAGCTAGAGTGGAGATAGGAACTACCAAAACATCACGAGCCATTAGAGAGAGAATAGAAAATCTAATCCCATTCAATTTCCACCACTCTAGAATATCAAATTTTATCCCAAGTGCCTCAGTCTCTTCATTGAAATACTTCTCTACCTCTGTCTTGCTTTGACCACCCTCATTTCCATTCAAAAATTGAACATACTCAGAATCAGCCTCTATTGATGCTAAAATAATAGGATCATCAACATCAATATCATTTGGCATTGAAATTGAGCCTTGTTCGATGCCCTCACCTTCAGTGGGCTTCTTGTACTCACTATACAAGGACAATATCTCTTTTTTCACCGCATTTATCATTTTGGTACCCAAATGAGTGCCATACATATCACAAAGAGCAAATGAAGCCCATTTCAACTTGTATCGAGGGTCAAAAGTAGGAGCAATGAATATCAAGCTATTCATTTTTTTGGATTTCCCCAATACTTATCAAATTTAGTTTCCATGTTCTTTGTCATTGCAACCAAGTCCTTATCAGCACTCTTCATCCAATCTCTCAACACACGATGCACCATATAAATTTCACGAAAATGTGTGTTAGATGTGACATACAAAGACCTAGAAATTCTGCAAGTAAGATCATAAAAGACGTTAAAAAAACCAAGCATCCCTTTTGCAACCAACCAATCCTCCTTATCGGGCACCCCACCTGTATCACCACTTTCAAGTTCAAGTCTATGATGAGGGTCTTGCAAATCAAACCTAGAGAATGCTTTTTCAAATTTCAAAGCTGCATCCAACATCAAATATGTTGAATTCCAAAGAGGAGCAACATCTAAACACAATAAACTCTTGGTTGATATTTTTTCATATTTAGCACATTATTTAAATCTTTTCAACCTTGCAGGCGATTGTCTAACAAATCTCACAGCATTTCTAACCTTCAACACAGAAATTCCAATCTCTTTCAACCCTTCATCCACCACCAAATTGATTATATGAGCAACACATCTCATATGCCAATGTTTGCACTTGTGAACACTAAACTCTGAATCCCCCATTTGCTCTTTCAAATAATCCAATGCCATATTATTTGAAGCAACATTATCAACAGTAATAGTGAACACCCTATCAATCCCCCATTCATGCAAATATTTTTCAAGTTGCCAACCAATGTCTTTACCTCTATGACTAGAAATTGTATAAAAATTGATTATTTTTTCGTCCAATTTCCAATCAGTATCAATATAATGTGCAGTAAGACAAATAGCTTTTTATTTTTTCATTTGTGAAAGTGCAATGGATTCCATTTGAGTCGATGAAAGTTGAGACGAGCTACCATCTTTGCCTTCGGGTGGTGTTTCAACATTGAGCTGTAGAGACATCTACAATAATAAGATAACAAATAAGAATTAAAAATAAACTAAAACAAAAAAATTAGTTACAAATAAAATTAAATAAATGGCAGCAGTAAGAGAGGTCTTCAACTGAATATTAGTTTATTTAAAAATAACTTAGTTATTTCTACTGCAGCAGGTATATATCTTAATCTCTTCTTTTCTGACTTTTTTCTTTACGTAAATTAATTCTCAACTCTTAAATTATTTTATTTTGGCGAAATAAATCTGCAATAGCATCAGTTATTTAGAGGCATGCAATTTCAGTGTAAATGAAGCACTGTATTAATCAATATATCTCATTGAGTCGCCTGAGAAAAAAGTTATGTCTTGAAGAAAACCGACACAAAATCAAAGATTGATATATATGATCTGTTTAATTATTTGGGAGAAAACTGTCAGTCCTAGACTCCTAGTTCATCTCAGCAAAAAAAGAAAAGGTACCACTCCATAAAGACTAAAAGGAATGAAAGAGAACACATTAATATTTGAGACAAACTACAGATACTAAATTAATCACTAGAATAATTTAGGATAGACAATTCCAGAATTAATCAGCAGCTTAGTCCCAAATTAATCACCAGAAAAAAAGAGAGGCGCGGTGAGAAAATTAGAGTAAACAGACAAAAATAAAGAACATTACTATATCAGGCACCGACAAATAGAGAGGCGCGGGCGAGAATCAGGCGCCGGTAGCTGCTGCGAGATGGCTGACGAGAGGCACGGCGAGAGGCGAGGCGAGAGAGAAAAGGAGGAAGAATACGACTAGGGTTGCCAGTGTCCCCGCTTGTTTTGTTGGTGTGTACTATGTTTTAGACTTTTAGTGTTATAAATATTTATTTAATATTTTATTATTGAGATATATATATATATATATTCGGTTTTCGGTCCAGATCGGGTATTTTCCGTCTGGACCGAACCAAAACTGAAACCCTATTTTCTACTAAAAAAAAATCCCGAACCGAACCGAATTTAGAAAAAACCGAACCAAAAAAACTGAATTAATTCAGTTCAATTTGATTCTTAGGTTTCGCGACTTTTTGCTCACCCCTAACAATATGCTTCAACCTTGAATTGATCAGATCTTGTGAAGAATAAGCCCAGAGAAGGAGAACCTTTTGATACGACCCAGACAGTTCTAGATTGAATGAATAACGCGCGGAAGACTTAAGGAATGCAACACGTCAGCTAATGAAGAAATTAAACCCGACTAACAATATGAATAAAACAATCGAGCTAGAATAAATATACTAAAGGACTCGATGGTTCTATAATGAATTAATCTAGACAACTAAGACACCTAGATAATGACACAAAATATGACACAAATACCAAATACCAAATGTGGAAAGGACGGAGGTTTATGGAAGGAATTATGTGTTGGAATTGTGTAAGGCTTGTGAAGAATGGCTTGGAGTATGTAGGGTATGATAGAGATGGATTAGACTTACGTGTGGATAAATCGCGTAGAACTCGACCTCGACTTGTGGAAAAGACTCGGTCGATTAGTGGCTTGCAGGGAGGCGGACATTGGTGAAGGGATGTGTGTCATCGATTGATGGTAGATGGAGGATGAACATCGATGTAAATCACAATCCGAAAGTTATCTTGAATCTCGAACGTATGCAAGGCCAAATTCTTTAAGTTGATCTTCGAAGATAGCGAGTCCCATTAATCCCTCAAGTGAATTAATAGGTACCCTGGAATAAGACTTAGATTTGCTAATTCTAAGAATGAATGTTTTTTAATCAAAACAACCAAAAGATATAATTTGTTTGAGACACAATTGGATGCAAAGACAAATAACTTCAATAATATCTAAAGTATCAATGTGACAATGGATCCCTATTTATAACATCAATATGGCCGAAAATCCTAGCTAAAATAATTAAAAAGGCTGGTCCAAAGTGGACTAGAAAATTACCTAGGCTAGAATTCTAATTAAGGTAGGAAATTACCTTAAATAAAACCTAGTCAACTTATGACTCAATAAATCCAAAAATTACATAATTTAAATAATAAAAACTGACTCAAAATAATTAAATATTATAGTATAAAATAATATTATAGCATAGGTACGAAAATCCTAATCAAAACAAGTCGAAGATTGACGATGTCGTGGGACACGGTCTGTGCCCTCTCTAGCACGGTCCGTGCCAGAGTGCATCTTCAATTTATGAGACGCGGTAGGGCTTGCACGGTTCGTGCCCTTGTGCATGTCACATGGCACGATCTATGCCATGTTGTACTCGAGTTTCTTCGACTTCTTCATCTTCGATCTTCAAAATGGTCACCAATCTCCAGTTGCCTTGTGTTGGTTCTTCAAACCTTGATCTCCAATCTTTAATTATTAACAAAGTAACAATTTGGTACTGCTCTCAACTCCTTTGTCATCTTCGAACTTCTTACATACAAATGCTTGGAAATATCCTTGCAATTATATTGCTCGAAGTCGTATAATTGGGCCACATATTTGCAGCTCCGGGTTAGGTTCTTCAAGGCTTGTCGTGGACGTAGCACTTTTTAAATATCTAAGTACACGTATAGCAACCTCCCAATGCACCTTAGTGGGACAATTGACAAACTGACTCAATTGTTGTACTGCATATGATATGTCAGGTTTGGTTAGATTAAGATACATCAATTTTCCAATAATCTTTCTAAAAGAATCAGGCTGCTATTATACATCTCATTGTTTATGGGAAAGAGATAATCTAGGAGGTAAAGGTGTGAGAGCTGATTTACTACCCAAAAGGCCTGTTGTGGATATCCAGAATATACTTTTTTTGGCACAAATAGATTCCTGACTGGGATCTTGCTATTTTCATGCCTATGAAATATTGTGCTTCTCCTAGATCTTTAATGGTAAATTTCTGGTGTAAAGAATGACTTAACATGAGCAATAACATCAACAGAAGACCCTAGCAGGAGTATATCATCAACATAGACTAAGAGGGCTATGAAAGATGCTCTTGTTCCCTTAGTAAATAAGCAATTGTCATTTTCTGATTGCAGAAAGCCAAGAGAGAATAAGTGATTACTGAATTCATGATTCAATTCCCTTGAAGCCTGTTTTAATCCATATAAACTTTTTCCCAGTCTGCAAACTTCTCCAGTTTTGCCTTTGTTGTATCCCTGTGGAACATTCATATAGATTTCATCAGTCAAATGACCATAGAGAAAAGCATTGTTTATATCCACTTGATGTATGCACCATGAAAACTGTGCAGCTAGAGCAAAAAATAATCTCACTGTAACTGATTTGGCTATAGGAGAAAACACCTCATTATAATCAATGCCAAATTATTGATTATAACCTTTAGCCACTAGCTTGGCTTTATATCTTTCAACTGTTCCATCAGAATTCAACTTCACCTTGTACACCCATTTGGACCAATGGCATGCTTGCCTTCAGGCAATGACACTATCTCCCAGGTTTTGTTCTCTTCTAGTGCAATCAGCTTCTTATCCATTACTTCTACCCACTCCTGGTACTGACATGCTTCTTTATAGCTTGTTGGCTCTTTTATGGATTGCACACTCATTAAAAAATCCTGATAAGTAGGTGTTAAAGACTTTGAAACATTGTAAGGATAAGTGGCTGGTGTAAATTCTTTCTTCAGAGAGCTGTTGCAAACATAATCCTTCAGATAAGCAGGAGGTCTGCTAGTTCTGGTACTTCTTCTGAGTACCTGTGAGTCTAAAAGATCAACTATCTCTCTCTGTTCATCATGTATACAGTTCTTCATGTTAATGGGTTCCCAAGTATCTCATGGAGCAGATAAGCTAATCATACTTGTAGGAGAAGATTCTGCAGTCTCCTGTGTAACATTCTGGTGTAAGTAGAGTTCTGTAATAATTGGGGTTTCAGTAATTGGAGTAGTAGGTGGCAAAGGATCAAAAGAGTGAAAAGGTAAGGAAAGAAAAGTAGCAATTTGTAAAGGAAAAACAGTAGGACAAAATTCAACATCCCTACTAATAGAGACAGATCTGGTAACTAAATCATACAAAATGTAACCTTTATGATGAGAAGAAACCCACAAATAGATAGACTGCATGCTTTTAACAGCAAATTTAGGCTTATGTGGGAGAAGATTAGCTTTGTAAACTAAACAACTAAAAGGCTGTAAGACAGTATAATCTGGAAGTTTTCCAAACAGAATCTCAAATGGTGATTTTCATTGCAGAACAACTGTAGGTAATCTATTGATAATCCAGGTAGCATGGAGAATGGAATAACACCAAAAACAGTAAGAAGCTTGCTTTGAAACATTAGAGCTCTGGCAATCTGTAGAAGATGCTTATGTTTCCTCTCTATAATGCCATTTTGTTGAGGAGAGTAAGGGCATGAATGCTGATGTAGTATCCCATGATCATCAAACAATTGCTTCATCTGTGTATTGAGAAATTCACTCCCATTATCAGTGTGAATAGATTGTCTGCAGACATAAAACTGTGTTTTCACCATTATAAGAAAGCTCTTTACAATCTGCCAAACCTGTGATTTATGTTTGAACAAAAAAGTCCAGGTAACTCTAGAATGATCTTCAACTATGGTGAGGAAATCAGGTGTATCTGAGATAGAAGCTTCTTTACAGAGACCCCAGACATCCATATGAACTAAAGCAAACAAGATTAGAGTTCTTCTTTGCAGCAATGGAAAAAGATTCTTCTGTTGCTTGGCTTCATGACAGACCTTACAGTTCCTGAGCTCGTCCAAATCTTCTGATCTACCCCTTTTATGGGATCCTGGTAAATGTTGCATTGTAGTAATGAATGGATGTCCCAATAAATTGTGTAGGTTTGATTTACTTAGAGGTGCCCAAATAAAACCGGACCGGCGGTTATAACCGCCGGTTAGCAGGTTTGGCACGGTTCCGGAACCGTACGGACGGTTACGGTTTGTAAACCGTAACCGTCAACCTTTCTAGGGCGGTCCGATTCCGGTTTGGGGGACGGATTTACTCAAACCGCCGGTTAGAAACTGCCGGTTTGGGCGGTTAACCGGCGGTTTGTATATTTTTTTTTACTATTATTATTTTTTTTAACGGTCGAGATCACGATCCGCGTGATCTCGATCAACGGCTAGGAACGTACGGAGGCGGATTGCTGATGTGGAACCGCCGGTTTTGGAGCCCAAACCGACGGTTCGGCCGTTTTTTTTTTCAAAATTTTTCAAATTCAAATTTCAAATTTCAAATTTCCCCCCCACTCCCCAATTTTCACCTATAAATACCCCATCTCCTCCACCATTTTCACTCACACCAAACTCTCAATCTCTCTCTCTATACTCAAATTCTCTCTATTCTAGCAATATCATTTTCTTCTTCAAGTTTTCTTACAAGTTACAATTTTACGAAGTTACTCTCTCCACTCTCAATCTCTCAATCTCAATATCTCGATTTCTTCATTTCTACAATTCTACTCATTTTCTATCATCCCTAATCATCATGTCTAGTCGAGGTAGCCGAGCCGATAAGGGTAAAGGCAAAGCTATTGCTGATAGTTCCGAAGCTCCACGTCGTCGTCATCGTACTCATTCTGGAGTACATATTTCTGATGATGCTGAGACGACGCCACCTCAATTTCAACAACAACAACCTGAAGAATATGTGAATCCCTATGGCGGAGCCGATAGCGGTTTCTACAACGATCCAAGTGGTGGCGGTTTCTACCATGATCCAAGTACCGGTGGCGGTTTTTACAACAATCCTACTGCTCAAATGGAAGTTGACGAAGAAGTGGCAAGATGGATCCAGTTTGAAGAATTACAACGATCTCAAGAATCTCGTGCTTTCAGCGGAAATCCATCCATCGATCTCGACACGGAGGAGGCGGAGGAAGAGGCGGAGGCCGTTCCAACAAGAAATACGGCACTAAAATCTGCTCTCTTCACTATTCATTTCCGAAAGGTGGCAAGGAAGAATGAAGCGAGTGTGTTTGATTTGTATTGCAACTATTGTCCGAAGCAATACAAATTTCGCACTGGAGGAGGCTATGGGACGTACTGGTCACACATCACCAACAATCATCAAGTCAAACTTGGACGTGCTTAAGCTCAATCGCAACTCAACTTCCAACCGGTAAGCAGTCAAAATATCGAAAGCCAAGGTGAAGGTACGTCGTACTCATCTCAACTCTTTAGGTTTGACCTTCTAGTTGCTAGGGAACAAATGTGTTATTTTATTTGTGAAGAATCTTTAGCACTTCAATTTGCCGATAGCATGAATTTTGAACGTCGTATGAAAGTTGCTTATAATCCTGGTGCTTAAAGAATACCTAGAATGACTATGACTAGGACCCTTGAAAGATTGCATTTAAGATATAAGTCGAAATTGAAAAGTGTTATTAGTAAAATTCCTTATAGGGTTGCTATTTGTTCTGATATTTGGTCTGATAAATTTATCCGTCGTCATTATATTGCTGTTACATTGCATTGGATTGATTATTCATGGAATTTAAATAAACATTTAATTGCTTTTCGTAGATTTAACTGTCAACATAGTGCTACTAATATTGCTAAGGCTATTATTAAAATTTGCAATCATTTTAAAATGCTTGATAAAATTTTTTCTATTGGTTTTGATAATGCGAGTGCTAATACGGCTAGTATTAGAGAATTAATTCAAGAATGTAATCCAACCTTGCATGGTAAATATTTTCATACTCGATGTATTGCTCATATTTTGAATTTATGTGTTCAAGATGGACTTAGAATATTAAATAACTCAATTCAACCTATTCGTGATGCTGTAGATTATATTCATGGTAGAGTTAGTGTTAGACGTAGGTGGGAAAAATTCTGTAGGGAAGCTGGTGTGCATCCTAAAATTTTTAACTTAGATGTGCCTAATAGGTGGAACTCTACTTATGAAATGCTTTCTGCAACTTTTGAATATCGTGAATTATTATGTTCTTTTTTTTGCTACGCATATTGAATCGTTTATTTTATTATCTTCGTATTGGGATGATTGTATTGAATTAATGGAGCTTTTACAAGTTTTTCAATATGCAACAAAAGATTTATCCGGTGTGTATTACCCTACTGTTTGCAAATTTATGTATCATTGTTGTTTAATTGCTGCAAAATTTAATGCTTGTAGTCATAAACCCGATTTGCAAGATATGATTCTAGCCATGGTAAAAAAATGGCTTAAATATTTTGATCATGTGCCTAATATTTTTTTGGTTGCAACAATATTAGATCCTACTTTTAAATTTAGTGCTACTAACGATATGATTGACATGTATTACAAGTTTTTGTCTACTATGAGTTTTACAGGTTCCGATCCTGATATACATGTGCCAACTGCTGAAGAAATTAAAACAGAAATTTATGAGTCTATATATTCACTTTATAGAGAATATGAGTTAAAATATGGTGATAGTATAACTCGTCCAACGAGTCGTTCTTCAGGTTCTAGTAGTTCTTTTTCGTTAGGATGAAATACTTCATCTTCACGTGGTAGTGCTTTACAAGAATTCCAAAATTTTTTCCACAGTAGAGGAAATACTAGGTGTAGTCAAAATGAATTAGATATGTATTTGCAAGACCCTATTGTGCCCCCCGATGTTCTCAAGTGGTGGTCCCGAAGAGCGGTATCCTTTGCTTGCAATTATGGCAAGGGAGATTTTTGGAGTCCCGGCATCAACGGTTGCAGTCGAGCAAGCTTTCAGTGAATCCGGTTACATGTTGGATGAACGGAGATCAAATTTGACACCGGATCACCTCGAAGCTCAAATGATGTTGAAGGACGAGTCCAAAGCCGACCTAAGAGAGCAAGAGAACCGCTGGGATGACTTGATGGATGGCCCGCTCATTGAAGTTGGCTCGGAGAGTGAAGCCGAAGGAGGGAGCCAAACCGGAGATGATTGGGACGACGACTTCGAATTCTAGACTCGCCAAGGAAAAAAGGTAAAATGAACTACGAGGGCTTTGATTCCAAGGTAAGGGATACGTAGGCAGCTTCATATGAAGTGCAAGCCCAAATTTCAATTATTTCTTTTTCCCCCCCTAATTCCTAAATTCTAAATTAGCTCAAATTGTAACTTGTAAATTGTAATTTGTAAATTGTAAATTTATAAATTGTAATTTTATATTTTCATAGTTTGATTAATTTACAATTTGTATTTTGTAACTTGTTATTTGTAAATTGTAATTTGTAAATTTGTAAATTGTAATTTTATATTTTCATAGCTTGATTAATTTACAATTTGTATTTTGTAACTTGTAATTTGATAAATTAAATTGTATTCTCAATATTCTTGTAAGTTGTAACTTGTAAGTTTTATAACTTGTAAATTGCAAGATATAAATTATAAAATTATATAATAATATCAAAATTCAAATAAACTTGTGTTTTGTCATACTTCTTAGTTTTTAACTTGTAAATTAGTAATTTTATCAATTTAGTACTTAGTAGTAGTTCGTCCAATACTCCAATCGTCAATTCGAGTTCGGAGAGATAGAGGAAAAAAAAACCGAAAACCGGCGGTTAACCGGATAACCGCCGGTAACCGGCCAAAACCGGCCGACGTCAAAACCGGCGGTTCTGGTTAACAAACCGGAACCGTCAACCGTCTACGCATGGTGCGGTTCCGGTTCCGCCGTTCCGGAACCGCCTAACCGACGGTTTCTAACCGGAACCGTGGGCATCTCTAGATTTACTAAATATTATGCAATAAACTGCAACTAACACAGATTATGCAATATAGTAAGTGAATCGAGTATTGTATCCACAGAGACTGAATTATTGATCACACTGAGTACTAAACTAACAACTTTCTATTATCCATGCTACCTATTTCTTTGGTTTGAATTATTCCTAAACACGAATGCAAATTTAAACTAATAAATAAACAAAAAAAATACGGAAATCAAGTTAACCGACTAAATTAATTCAGAGAAATCAAACAATCAATTAAAAGATTAATCATAGGGAATGCAGTGCACATGTATCCATTATGTATTAATTCAATCATAATAATTCTCAGTTTAATCTGAATATTGGTAGAGAATCAGAAATGTCGCTACCTATCTCCGCCAGGTCTCAAGGTAGTTGTGGATTAACAAATGAACTATCACTTTTGTCTCTACATTAATTGCTAACTCCCAATAGATCAACAACCTCCTACAGATTCCTTAGAACGTGTATCAATATGTTCAATTAATCTCATTAGTTAATTATCTCCGCTAAGGTTCAAATTAACTAGCTAACACACATTAATTATAGCCACTAATCTATGCATAAAATTAAAAGCACTTGAACAATTGAACACAATAATCAGAAGAGAAAATAATAGAATTAAATTAATTTAATAACTTCAACATGTTTGCAAATCCTAGAATTAATATGAGTCTAGCCGCGCATCGTAAAATTACAATCTAAGAAAAATAAAGTACGAATTACACAAGTCATAGTGAAAATTAAAATAAAAACATAAACAACTTATGCTGGATGTTTGAATCTTCGATCTCTGTCTTTCTTTCTTTTCACAGCTCTTCTATAGCGTATACGTGTGTCAATTTTCATGCAAATAAGAGCCTTAAATAGTTGGACCGAGTTTGGATGAGTTTTGAAGTCGAATAAGAAAAGAGAGAGAACTCCGCCACAAACCGCCTCCACATGCATGGTCCGTGCGCCAATAGGGTCCTTGCGCGAGTCTCGGGACAGGTTTTTCACAAATGCGCACGAGTCGTGCGGCTCGATCGTTGTTCTGTATGGACCGTGCGCCTCCCCGCATGGACCGTATGTTTAAGTGGACTCATGTACGGGCCGTGCATGTTTTTGATCAATGAGTTCATCGTATTTTCATCCCATTTGGCTCCATTCTCACTTCCGACTTTACTCCTCTAGACTTCTGACTCCTTTTACTCTTCATTTACTTCAAAACTTGACAACTCGTGAAAATAACAATAAAGCGAGAAGTGAACTTAAACGCACTGTAGAAGCTCACAAACCACATACAATGCACCAAGTTCACACCCGAAATAGATGAAAAACACGAGATTGTCAAGGTCCTGGACAGAAGGGGAATGTTGCATAGTACATGCTAACAGCTCTTTCTGTGAATCTTGAGGAAAAACATATAAGGATCCCTTCATACTACAAATACCAAGTACTTTAGATGTTTGTTTCTACTGTACAATACAATGTGATGACAAAACCTGGATCTTCCTATCAATATCTTGTGCTAATTATCCCACAGATAACAAACTATGGGTGAACTCTGGAGCAAACAGCACATTCTCCAATGTGATGCAGTCATTAACTTTTACTTTCCCAGTTAAGAAAGCCCATAAATTGCTACCATCAGGTAAGAATATGTGTAGTGATTGTTTCAATGTCTTCAGTTCAGTGAACAGTCCCATGTGGTAACATATGTGGTTGCTGGCTCCTGAGTCAACAATCCACTCATCTTTTCTAATAGCAGTTGCTATACCAAAGGTATAATGTCCTGTGAAGTTTAAAGCGTATGTGCCTAAGTCAAATTCTGCCAGGTGTGCTGCAGGTGTATCAACATCTGATCTCATCCTTTTTCTTGAAATAAGAGGCCATATGCCTGGCTTTTCTACCTGAATCAGCTTGCTAACATCTCCTAAGGAATCAGTATCTGCAGCTCCTTTAGATCCTCCTTTAGGAAAATCCGCAGACACGGCAGATTGCTCTTCATTGTCCATCACACAGTAAGCTCTTGCCTTATTTTTGTCTGTCTTAAATTTCTTGTACCATTCAGGGACACTTATCAATTCAAAACAATCACTCTTGAGGTGTCCAGTTCCTCCACAGTTATCACACTTTAATCTTGCCTTTTCTTCTTTTGTCATTCTCCTTTTGAACTGATCTTTGTAACTCCCTTTCTGGTGAGAATACATAGCACTTTGATCTGGTGTCTCTACAAAGTGTGTAGAGATATTTATTTGTTCTTCTACTTGTAGAACCATAGCATAAGCCTGGCTTACAGTAGGTAAGGGATTCAATATAAGTATTTGTTGTCTATTTCCTTCATAGCAGTCATTAAGGCACATGGGGAATTGCATCATGTGCTCTTCTTTAATTTTCTTCTGATTTTCATCAGAAGTATCACATGTGCAGACCTTAGTAGTCTTTAATAAAGACAAATCATCCCATAAGCCATTCAAATTATTAAAATAGACCATAACAGATTGTGAATGCTGGGCATAGGTAGTAATCTCCCTCTTTAATTTGTATATTCTTGGTCCATTTTTCTTTCTCAACCTCCTGTGTAACTCTTCCCACAAATCCTTGGAGGTTTCCAGATTTTGAAATCTCCTAGATATCTCCTTTTATCATGGAGTTACTAATCCAATTGAAAACCAAGTAGTCTACCCTCATCCATTGCATATAATCAATTGAGCCTATTTGTGGTTTATTCAAACTTCCATCTATCATACTCAATTTGTTTCTAGACAGTAATCCACGTTTGATTGCTTTACACCAGTTCTGGAAATTATTACCATAAAAAAATCGACTGTCAAAAACATACATGGACGCTCACTCTGATTGATGTAGAATGTATCATTAGCAAGTATCATGTTGTTGTTGATCTCAGTTGGTACATATCCAAGTGAAAGAGTATCTTGTTTACCTCCATTGATGCTCATATTCGATGGTGTCATCAAGCTTTCATTATGTTGAGAAGAATTCCTCCTCTCTTCCCGTGCACCACTGGATTCAGCGTGAAAGTTTGGAGTTGTATTCATAGTGAATCCAAGCTCTTCATCGCGTGCCGCTTGCCAGGAAAAATGGTGGTTCTTCTTTGTCATTGATACATAAATAGAATCAATTCAGCCGATTATTATTCCTAGAATCGATTGATTTCACGATTCAATTGTGAAATAATCGCTCAAACTCGCTCTAGATACCATGTAAGAATAATGCAGTAAAATCATGCATAGAAGAAGGAGTATTTCATATCAGAGAGTTCATCATTCATCGTAAAATCAGTTTTAGAATACAGATATTTTTGTTATTTATACACAAATGTATGCTTGCTATCTACGCCACTAGATCTACGATCATTAAGCTCAATCCGCTTGAAGATGAGATCCTACGGTCTTGAGCTAGCAGTTGTGTGGTCCTTCCTGTGATAGCGAAGATACCCTCCACTTGGCATGTAACTTTGCAGCTCCAGTTTTGAGTTCAAACATCTCTGTGCTCGTCTGCATGTATATGCATGGTTGCTGCATGTAGCTATGAGTTGACATTCGACAGAAATGGAGCCAGGAGAAGAAAATGATGATGCGAAATTCAATTTTTTTTTATTTTTTTTAGTTATTAAAATGACATTGTTTTTACTTTGCTATGCCTCCGGTTAGTCACACCACTTTTTTTCCTTGACGGAATTTGGATGTCAGGACGAAATTTGTTAACTTGTCAATAGTTTGATTCATAGGGTGTAGTTAGTTATAATATTTCACGATATTTTTATAACTTTAATAATTCGGGACATATATAAGATGTAATTTACTCTGTTATTATCTATCAACAATCCAATCGATTGATAACTAAAAAAAACCACTAACAAAAATCCTCTGAATTTCTTGATTAATTACAAGTAAAATTGCTGAAATAATAATCTCATAAATAAAAATTATGAGTTCTAATTAATTCTATACATGTAATTAATTAAGATAGCTCATATGCAGCAGCCGCGACTTCCAAAACAAATTGAAACTATAAATGACTAAGCAATAATTCTTCTCCATTAATAACTTTTACCAAGTCAATAATATTACACGCTACTAGCTAGATATTTTATGTTCTCTTAACTAATAACTATAGATAGAAAACTGACTCACAATGTGTATTTGTGTGTGTGTGTGTGTGTATATATATATAATTTGTTTTAATGCGAATCATATTGACTTATACCATGTGAATGGCATTATTTTTCATGAAGTTCAAAAAATACAACTTCAAACTTGAGAGAGAGAGAGAGAGAGAGAGAGAGAGAGAGAGAGAGAGAGAGAGATATGCATATTATCCCAATGAAAGTACTCTTAACGAATCATTGAAAGATAATCATAATTTTCTCCGAAAGCATTATATTAATTATATTATAAAATAAAAAAGAAAAATTCGGTCCAACGAGGAAAGGAAAAAGACGCCAGCAAAATCCACGCGTACCGAATCGGATGCCCCTTGTCATATAAATTTGCGTATAAACACAAAATTCATGCAATACAAATATAATTAATAATTAATAATTCAATTAACTCCATCTCTTTATTGAATTGTCTCTCTCTCTCCGCCTTTTCACGCGGTGTCGCCGCCCTTCAGGTTCCTTCCTCCCCCACGTTAACCGCCATCAACCACCCCACCCCCCATACCCACCCACACCCTATATATACACACATATACATTCACATCTTCTCCATCTTCTATTCATTATCATAAACACACTTAATTTTCCTTCGCTTCTTCTGAAATAATATTTGTCTTGCTTATTTTCTCTCTCTACAAATCAACATGAGCAACTACAACCAGAACCAAGGTATGCCGTTTCTCCCTCTACAAAGGCAATTCTTGGAAGTATTGCTAGCTCTCCAAATGGAATGCTGCGTAATTTAATTCATTTAATTTCTTTTAATTATGTTTTGCTGCAGCCTATCCGCCACCCGCCACCTCGTACCCGCCGGAGCCACAGGGCGGTTACATGGCGCCTCCGCCGCCGGCTGGTTATCCGGTGAGAGATGGGCAGCAGGATCAAGCTCCGGCTTCGGCTGCCACCACCCAGTCCAGAGGTGATGGCTTCTGGAAAGGATGGTTAGTGCTCTAATTTACTCTCAAATAAATTAAATACGAGATTGGAATTTTTAATTTTTTGGAATAAGATGTTAAAATTATAGTTTTCTTGATCATCATTCGATTTGGATTTGTATTAGTCGTGTCAATCAAATAAATCACTGAAAATGACTACTCGTATTATTATACTTTTTCAATAATAATAAAATGAATACTAAGATAGTGGAAATTAAATTGCTGTTGCATATGCAGACAAATTGCACGTGGAATATGTTACAGTGACATTGTTGATAACTTCCATACTATCTATGTTTTTTTTTAGTTGGCACTTCTTGAATTTCTCTAATAAATTTGTTTATCCCAACATTTTTCGCATTCAAGTTAAACAATTCAATTTTTTTGATTCTATCTAGTTAATTAATTTACTTAATTGTTCGTTGATTCCTATACTGTCATTTTCATAAAATTCTCCATAATTATTTTACAATAGATAGCAAATTGAAGAAGTTTTTGAGTATTGATAATTAAATTTAATTTGGAACTAACTCTTTTTATTATTTTGTTTTGTTTTGTTTTGTGCAGTTGTGCAGCCCTTTGCTGTTGCTGTGTGTTGGACGCTTGTTTCTGAGAAATTTATGTAATTCGACATTCATTTGCCTATTTCGATTTAAATAATGTATATTGTAATTTGGATTTGTTTGTGAAGATGTTGTTGAGCGATACGAAGGTGTTAGAGTAGAGAGTTTGTGTGGTTTGAAATAGTTGATTGATCATTTTCAACATTATTAATTATTGTTTACTCTTTACGTGTACTTCTCTTTTAATTCAAGATTATTATATCTAATTATGGAATAGAGTTGACAACGAGTTAGGTAAAAGTTAGATAGACTTGCTCAAATTTCTAAAATTGATTCGTCGCCATTTTCATCATACAACTATATATATGTATATATATACCTTGTTTCTGAAAGAAGAAAAGCAATGTACGTGTGATTTGGGTAGCTTGCTTTAAAATCGGAATTTAAATTCCTAATATGTTAGGCAATCAATTAGTTAACCCAACGGGGATATATAGAATAACTATTTTTATTGTATTTTTTGGCACGAGAATCACTAAATATTTTTTACTTGTTAAATTTTTCAAGTTTAATAACAACTTTTTTAGAACAAATTTTAATGATAAATTATTACCAAATTTTCACTTTCTTATTTCATTTATGTAATTGCATTTTTAGATTCCATATTTCTGCAATTGTAGCCACATTCAACGACAATTAATAAAATCATCAGACAATAATAATTTCACGTTTTAATGGGCCTGACCGCTACGAATCAGCCCATTGGGCCAACCCATTGCTGTTACAATTTAAAATAAATCCAACTTAGTTTATATTTCAGTAAAACGGGTTTCAGATTATGGAAATAGATGTATTGCGAATTTAAATAATTATTTTGTCACGTTACAGCAAAGAAAAAGCAAAATAAGTTGTAGTTGTGAGTCAAACGCCCAGACCTAGTTAAATAATTAGGGATTATTTCAGGCAAGAAAAAAATAGTGAAATATATATACAAGTACATTGGGTCATGGATTTATTTGCTTTAAATTATATATTTATATTCATCAATAAATATTCCAAATTTTAAACTAGTACACCCCAATTTTTTTCAATAATAGATTTATATGTCTTAAAATATATGTTTTTTTTATTCACTAGCCAAACTCGGGTCGTCCTGAGGGCTGGGTTCTTGGTTTAGGCCCAGTATATTTTGGGCCGGCATGACTTATCCCATTTTTCACCTTCCAACAATGAAGCTGGCTCACAAAAGAAAAAAGAAAAAAAAAAGATACAGATAATTTCTTTAATACAAAATTATCATATAAAAAGGTAACGTTTCAATAAACAATAATTATATATTTTACATATATGCATATGTATATAATTTTATAGGGATTCATTTATAGATAATTTTAATTATGCATATATGTTTACATACATGTATATATATAAGCTTAAAATAAATATATAATTACAGAGTTTTATAATTTGTGGTGGTATGTGGCGAACTTCTCGCACCACCATCGTGACAATTGATTTATCCATTGGTTGATGCCAACTAAAATGTATTTATTTATTTATTAGAGATATAATAAGGGGCATTATCTTATTGTCATGCTCTATCATATACCTTATATTATAATGTTATTAAAAATAGCGTAAACTATTTTTAGTCTAGTGTTATACTTTTATTGGAATATATGTCATTGCAGGTTGTTGGATCCATACACTCAACCTTTGTTATAAAAAATATAAGGTAGGTAGAATACATCTACAAGACAAATTGGCACTTTTTAGCCTCTTTATTTATTCATTCAATAATATTATCTAAAAAAGAAATCCAATTTATATTTATAATTTTTTTTCAAGTAGTTGAATTATTTTATCATAGCTCTTCTCGGAAGGAATCTTGAGCACAAAATCAATAATCATATGTAGAATTACATATGCATCACCTAGAGTTATGTGGCCTTCACAAAAAAATGTAGCTTCACTATATTGTATAAGTTATTAAAAATTAATCTAAAAATATTCAAAGTAAAACCTTTTTGTTTTAATTGAGGGAATGAGGAACAATGGGCCTCAGACTTGAGACATCTGCCTTTTACACATGTGTCTACACTGCTTGGGTGTTCAATTTGAAAAAAATTATAGAAGCTTAATTAATCAAATCATAAAAAATACTACTATATCAATTCAATGTGTTATTATATATTAGCGTAGTATATTAATGTAAGTTCAAGACATATAACCTTTAAAAAAAGGAAGTTAAAAGACATATAAACACAAAAGGAGGGTGAAAACACTTTTTGTAATGTTTGATAATAGAGAGTGTGATTACGTTTGATTGAAGATTGAAAAAAAAACTATTGTTTCAAAGATATATAAAAAGAAACAAAAGTTAAAAAACTTATTATATATCTATTTTTTAAAACTAAAATTTCAAATACATATATATTATCATTTTTCTAAACCTGATTTTTTTTTAGTTTGATCCATCCTAAATGATTCGAGATATTATAAATTGAGAGTTATTCTTGATTCGCCTACCTAGATGACGTACATCGGGCGGCCAAAACTATACTATTTAAATTAAAACATGAACAAAATATTATATTTAGTAGAATATGAATAAATAGTATTTAGTAGAATATGAATAAATTAGAGTGGTATCAATATCCGATTATATAAAAGTATAAAAGATAAAAGACAAGACAAACTATATAGCCAAGAAATCCAATGAAGATTCAAAGCAGACAATATTAACTGATAACCACAAGATGATCCAAATTTGTTTTGCTTTTCTTAGGCTGTGTTTGGTGGTTTACAATTACACCCCAATATGACTTTTTGTAGGACAACTAATTTTTAATTATTATGAAATATATTTTATCTTCTTAATTATTATGTCTTGCTTGGTGAGAAAATAATTATTCTTGAGTACTCACATCAATTTTTTTAAGAATTTTTGGATTCTTTGAAAGAATGTTATCGATCTATTTGACTTGAGACCCAAATGATTGAAACAATCACGTTATTGCTAAAACAAATTCAAATATTTTGATTATTTCTTTTGTGAAATTACTAAACGAGTTATTCTTCCAATTAAATAAAAAATATTTTAAAAATGTCAAAATATGTTGATTTTTTATATTTAAATTAATAGTTTAAGTTATTCTAGCTCCAAGATTGGTTTTTTCTTTTCCTTTCAAATTCTGGACTGATAGATATAGACCCACATAGTCTATCTTTTTATAACTAAGTGTATACATATTTATATTCTATTAAACACAACTATTTTTTCTTGTTTTGAAATATAGTCCAGTGTATTATTTTTATTCATATATGTGCATATATTATATATCAGAATACAACAATCACATAAAGCCGTGGATCCATATGACCATTGTGTTAAGTCCTTATTCCATATAACTTTTCCACGTGACCAAACACACACTATATAGCAAATTTTTTTGTTTGTGTTTTTAAAAGAATAAAAACCTTAATTACGAAATTAGAATTCAATAATTTGTTGGTTCCACATGCGCTCAACGCTACAAACAAACCTCTCTTTCACTAGTCCCACCTTCTGTCGATGCCTCCAAAATAACACCCCATTATTGATTCATCATCATCTTTTTACTATAAATACCTCATTATCACATTCTCAAATTTGCCCCTATAATATATAACGGTAAAAAAAAATGTGTATAAATCAGAGCCTCCTTGGTTGATGGAGTGATAGTCTAACTATTGACAAGTGATGAATTTAGAATTTTAGTAATATTTTTATGTCGTGATACATTTATATGTCTAGATGTATACTATTAATACATTGAACTTTGATTGTGATTAAGATGGTGGCTAAATTGCGACTAAATTAAAAATATAAGGGAACGGGGCTACCTCATGACTAGGGCCGTAAATAAATAGAGCCGTTCGTCAACTATTCGGAGCTCGACTTGAAAAATGCTCGTTTCGTTTTCTAAACGAACCGAGCTTGAACAATAGTGTTCTGCATGGTCGATTTGCGAACATGTTCGAGTTTGAACTTAATCAAACATGTTAATGAATATTATAATATTTTTCAAACGAGTAAAATACATAAGCTCTTTTTTTCGAACTTGAGCTCGAATATTTAAATTAAGCGAGCCCTTTTTCGAGCATTCAAGTTCATACTCGATTAATAAATTTTTGAGCATTTCACTAGTCGAGCTCGGACGAATTTGAACATAATAAATATTTATCGAGTCGAGTTTGAACAAGAGGAAAAAAGCTCAAATCGAGTTCGAGCTTGAATATTTCCTAATGAACCGAGCTCGAACATCAGGATGTTCAGCTTAATTTGATTCGTTTACAACCCTACTCGTGACTTAAATATAAGATTTGCATGCCTTTTTTCCTCGCTTATATGAAATAACCATACTAAGCATAATCAACAACACAGTTTAGTGGATTTGAACTACAACTATATCATATTACAATGTTCACTATTTATCGTCTATGTTCAATAGCTTAAAATTATAATATTCAGATATGAATAGTGGCGAGAGGGTAATGATATTGTATATTTTATCCTATATATATATATATATTATTTAAGATACTAGTCAGGAAAAAATAATCTCATCCAATCCAAACTCAAACAATGAAACAAACCTACCCCCCCCCCCCCCCCCCCAATGTCATAATTGATTCATCATCAAAGTCATAGATAAATCAGACAGTAAGAAATTCACTCCAAAAAAAAAAAAAAAGGGTTTCACCCCCACAATCATTTCTGCGTTTCAGAAACTTTTTGTCAACTTCTTATTTGAACACTTTCCTTCAAAAGTAGACCTCCTTTTGATTCCTATCTTTCTCTCTCCTCTCTCATCATCATCATCATCATCATGCTCCACTCTCTCCTCCACCCTTCCACCACCGCCAACACCTCCTCCTCCCCCATGTCCTCCGCCGGCAAACGCCCCGTTGACCTCCCCACCTCCGACCCCATCAAGCGCCGCCGCCCCACCCTCTCCCCCCACCAATCCGACGAGGACGACGACGACGAAGAAGAAGCTCCTCCTCCGCCTCCGCCGCCGCAACCTCCCCTTCTCCACCCCGCCCCCGACTCCTCCGACGCCGACTCGACCGGCCTCCGCCTCCTCAGCCTCCTCCTCCAATGCGCCGAGTGCGTCGCCGTCGACAACCTCGACGACGCCGGGCAGCTCCTCCCCGAGATCGCGGAGCTGTCCTCCCCGTTCGGGTCCTCCGCCCAACGCGTGGGCGCGTACTTCGCCGACGCCCTCTCCGCCCGCATCATCAGCTCCTACCTGGGCACCTACTCCCCCCTAAACCCCCCTTCCAAATCCCACCACCAAAAACTCCTCAACGCCCTCCAAATCTACAACTCCGTCACCCCTCTCATCAAATTCTCTCACTTCACCGCCAACCAAGCCATCCAACAAGCCCTCGACGGCGCCGACCACGTCCACGTCATCGACCTCGACATCATGCAAGGCCTCCAGTGGCCGGGCCTCTTCCACATCTTGGCCTCCAAGTCCAAGAAGATCAAGTCGTTCCGAATCACCGGCCTCGGCCCCTCGGCCGAGCTCCTCAGCTCGACCGGGCAGCGGCTGGCCGAGTTCGCAACGGCTCTTAGCATTCCCTTCCAGTTTCAACCACTGGAAGGGAAAATAGGTAACATTAAAGACTTAAACCAATTAGATATCAAATTGGGAGAGACAGTTGTCGTGCATTGGATGCATCATTGCCTTTATGACGTCACGGGCTCCGATATCGGAGCCCTGCGCCTCCTGACGCTGATCAGACCCAAGCTGATCACCGTCGTGGAGCAGGATTTGAGCCACGGTGGCAGCTTTTTGGGCCGCTTTGTCGAAGCGCTCCATTACTACTCCGCCTTGTTCGACGCCTTAGGCGACGGACTAGAGGCGGAGAGCATGGAGCGCCACACAGCCGAGCAACAATTGCTTGGCTGTGAGATAAGGAACATTGTGGCCGTTGGGGGGCCGAAACGGACCGGGGAAGTGAAGGTCGAGCGGTGGGGGGATGAGCTTGTTCGTGTCGGCTTCAGGCCGGTGTCGTTGGCGGGAAACCCGGCAGCGCAGGCGAATTTGCTGCTTGGGATGTTTCCATGGCAGGGGTATACTTTGGTGGAGGAGAGTGGATGTTTGAAGCTTGGATGGAAGGATTTGTCGTTGCTGACGGCGTCGGCTTGGCAGCCGTTCGATTAGCTCGATCGATCGGAATGGTGATGATGGGGTTGTTGAATTGAAGATGTTCATCAATGGGGATTGGGATCACATTTTGGAGGTGAAATTAGCTTGGTTTCTTTGTTGTTATAGTATTGGTGATACATTGTATTTGTTCATTTTCTGATAGAAAGTATTATTCTTTCATGATGAAATAAGAAAAATTAGCATTTTTATGACCATTTGATTCTTGAAGTGTATTTAGTTTCCTTCATTTATTGCATCTCAATCACAATCCTCTCTCTTTTCATTTCAATTCTAGGTTTTTTTGGTGGGAAACCGCATCTGCAGGCGGTTACCATCTAGTCTAGTAAGTTGTGTTGGTGTGAATAACTGAATTCATGATCTTTCAGTCACGAGGTCGTTCTTCGATCATTGGACCAATAGGCCGTCCCCATGGTGCTCTTCTGGTTACATAATCTTCTTTTGCTTGTCACGGGGACGTATAATCCAATGTTCCTCTACTACATAGTGTAGGCAAATTGTTTTCAAGAACTATGTATATATCTCATCTCTACATTATGGCTCTATTTGTAAGTAATGGACAATGGCGATATAACTTGGCTTAATTTCAAATAATGTTTCCACGTCTATTCCAATTGTATATGTAAAATGATATTATAAAACACATTTACCCCTTTTTGTGTTCTATTGGCCTCATTTATTTACCATTTAAAAGTGTAGTGACTTGTGGCTGTGGTCCTAAAAGTAGTGAGAGCACATTTGTAATGTCCTATGATTGATTGGTGTCTAATAATTGCGAAATTGTACCCCTACTTACACATATCTAAAAATGTAACATATTTTGATGATTTTTTGGTTATCCCTAGGAAAATAATGCAATATTATGGTTGCACATGTTATTATGATAGACCTTTTTTTTGTAGTAATGATTTGAAATGTATGCCGTTAATTATCAATTAATTTCACAATAAATTTGAAAGCAACGATCAAAATTCGATCAATCAATCATGTGCATGCTCTTCCTTTTCCTTTGAGAGATCACTTCCATTCATTAATTCACGGTCTTTTCAAAAAGACTAAATTCCAAATTTTTTACAATGCGCTAACGTTCATTAAATATTGTACCACTTACATGAAGTATATTGATAAAAGGAAATATATGATCATCAGTAAATGCAATCTAGTTTAAACTCAACTATATTCCTCAGTGGAGATTTAAGTAACAGTGGTTTAGTAAATATTAAAGATGGCATTCATTTATATACTGGTAATCAACAGAAAATTGGGGCATAAGTAAAACTAAAATAAAATAAATAGCTAAAGAAACAAACTTGATTACAGCAAGAACAATATTTTTTCTCTCTCTCATTTTCCCCCCTTGCCATGTCAGGATTCAAATGAAAACCAATATCCTGACTATCAAGATCAAAAACCAAACCAAAAATGCAAAACCAGTGCTTTCTACAAATAACAAACTAATCAAATTTAAAAATGAATGAAAAAAAAAACCAAAAAAAATATAGAGAAAGCATGAATCCAAACCCGAACACCACATTTCAATATCTTTTGCCAAGGATAATGCCAAAGATAATTGAGACAAGAGCCACACCTAATATGAACTTAAAGTTCAAGGCTGGAGATGCATCAGCAGTTTGAATCTGTGTATCTGAGGGCAATGCTTGAGCCGCAGCTGCCTCCGACTTTTTCTTGCTCTTTCTTTTCGAAGGAGTGGCAGTGATAGAATCAATTTCCCGCGATTTTATGGTTTCATCTTTATGCTCAGAGGTAGCAGCTCCAATATCCTGCATGATAGTCCAAGGTAGAACATTTAATGATCATCTTTGTGAAGAGAGCTCAAGATTTTCTAGCATATGGATTATAGTGAGTCAAACATGGATGTCATAGAATACACAAGATTTTGAATTTGTATACCAAAAATTTGCCAGTGTACGAAAGACTAGACAGCATGTGCTTGTGCAAGATAACACAGCCAAGAAAGCTAACCTTTTGTTTAGAAGCATCAGCTAGCTGCAACTTTTGCTCGAGATCTTTCACTTGGTTCTCTAGGAGATGTACTTCTTTTTTCTTAGCTTCAAGTTCTTCACACGAGCTCTTCGAAGCAGCTTCTCGTTCTAGGTCCTTTTCAGAACTCAGCTTGTTCTGTTACCAAGCAAGGAAAAGATAATAAGTCGATGATTAAAATTAACTTCAGAATCTTAACAGGTAATTTCATGACCAATTAATCAAGTGATGACTAATGCCACATTTATGCTAATATCCGGATAAATGCATCAAGAAGGTTGATAGCTATGGAAAGCAAGTTTTGTGCTTGTTTAACCACCTCTAGATTAGTATGATTACCTCTTCCTTCAATCGAGCTTCTGCAGTTGCCAGCTGTTCTTTAATCTCCTTCAGATGATTCTGCAACTCAGCTTTCTGGCCAACTTCAGAGTCGAGGGCTTCCAACTTAGCTTTCAAGGCATCTTCACTCGACTTTTGTTCTTTCAACTGCTCTTCAAGTTGTACTATAATTGCTTGAAGATCCTTCTTGGAACTTTGAAATGTCTCACTAAGCAAATTGTTCTCTTCAATTACAGAAGATATCTGAAAATTGAAGATGCTCAATCATATAAACATTTGACTAAAAACAAGGAGCAGAACTCATTAAGAAGAAATATCAAGTTGCTAAATACATAGTTACATAGTACTAACCTGGGATTGGAGCTTTTGGCCTTCAGAAGCAAGTCTCTGAGTCAGTTCGTCTATTTTTTTCCTGGCACTATCCAGTTCTTTTACTGTATCATCTTTCTCTGATGACACAATGGCCAATTTCGTCTGCAAATCACCATGCTCGGATCTAAACAAAGCCAGATCCTGAGTGAGTTTTGAGTTTGCTTCTGATAGCTCTTCAATCTCCTTCTTAAACTGACTCGAACTTCTCTCCAATTCGCTCTCCAAATCCTTAGATTTTACCAGGATATTTTCCAGTTCTACTTCACGACTTTTCAAAACTGCAGATGTTTCCTGACCCTGTTCTTCATATGTTTTCACCTGTGCTTCATAAGCATGGAGCTTCTCATATAAGTCCTTTGCTTCCGACTCTCTCAGACTACATTTCTGTAGGGCTTCTTCCAACTGAGCTTCTGCTTGTGAAATGCGAGCTTCAGCTACTGAATGAAGCTCAGAGACTTTAGAGTGCTGCTCAGTTAGTTCAGTAATGGTACCCAAGTGAGAAGCAAGTTGCTGTGCCGAGAATTCCCTCTCAGTAACTGTTGCATTTTGCTTTTCTTCAAGATCTTTAACCTTGTCACTGAGCTGCGAATTCTTTTCTGATAACAGTGCATTCTCTGAGACGTACGAGTCAGCTTTACCTTCAACTTCAAGGATCTTTCTTTTCAGGTCTTCATTGATTTCTTCAGAGGAAGCCAGCTTCAGTAAAATCTGATCAAGCTCTTTACTAGCAGTTTCAAATTTCTCTGTTGCTTCTGCAAGCTGCACTTGATAACTTTTTACTTGATTTTCAAGATCCTGTACCTTTTCATGCAAAAGTTTTGCCTCAGAATCTCTGTTGGTGAAATTTGCAGTTGCCTCCTGGATCTTCAGGTCTGCATCCCTTGCTAGGGTTTCATGCGATGATTCAAGTTCAGCACTTCTTGCAGTCACATTCTCCAAGACTTTGCCTTGTTGCTCTAGCTGTTCCTCGGCCAGCTTAAGCTTCTCAATAACTCCAGTTTCCCTCAATTCCGTTGCTTTCAGGTCATTCTCAATGCTTTCCAACCTCTGTTGTGAGATATTGAGTTCGTCACGCAAGATGCTAACTAGATTTTCTGCCTCAGATATCTTTTCATTCAAGATTCTTGACGAATCTTTTAAGTTGGTGTTCTCTTCTGTAGTCAACTTAAAGGAATCATTGAATTCTTTTTCCTTTTCTGTGGATGCTTGAAGTGCAACCTCTAGGCTAGATGCTTTCAACTGGAATGCCTCAAGTTCGGCTTCAAGTTCAGACACCTTTTGACTGCCTTTCGAGGATTCAGCTTCCACATTCTCACATTTCTTCTCCAACAAGCTTATTTGCTCTTCGAGCTCCTTAATCCTATATTTTTCTGTTTCGAGAAGTAGCTCCAACTCACTCACCTTGCTGCCAGCATCCACCGCTTTAGAATCTGATGTCTGGATTAAACTCTCAAGTTCCAGGCTGCGCTGATGAATTGTGTTGGCTCGTCCCTCGTGCTCAACACATTTGTCTGCGACATTCTTTAGTTCTAACTCAAGCTCAGAATTACGAGCTGTGGACTTGCTCAATTCAGACTCCACTTGAGCCATTTTGGCCTGAAATTCTTGCAACTGGATATCTAATTGTTGCTTCTCTTCCACCTCCTTTTTCAGCTCGGAATTCAGTTCAGATAGTTTTTCAGATAACTCTTTCAGCTCTCTTTGATAGTCATGGGCTTTTAATTCTTCAAAGTTTAGTTGTTGCTCTAGCTCAACTGTCTTCTGTTCTGCCTCAATCCGATGGGTTTCAGATTCACTGAGCTTCGATTTTGCTTCTTCAGCTGTCGCCCTCAAGGCCTCAACCACGCTCTCAAGCTCTACATTTTTCTGGTTAGCATTGGTGACAGCATGGCCGGACTCACTGTGAAGCTCTTCAAGGCTTTTCAATTTCTTTTCCAGTTCTTTGCTGTTTGCCACTGCTTCTGATAGAAGAGAATCGGCTTTGCTGAAATTATCATCGGATTGCTGCAACTTGGCCTCAAGGTCATTGCATAACCCCTTCATCTGAACAGCATTATTAGTAAGATCAGACACAGCCTCTTCTAGCGCTTGTTTTTCCTTTGTCACTTTCTCTAGATCTTCCTGCACGATTTTCATCGCTTTTTCCTGGCTTTTCAACAGTTCTTCAACTCCTAACTTGGCATTGACCACTTCCTTCAGTTCTGATTGCAAATCTTCAAGCTGGGATGCTTTCGCTTGGAGACTCTCCGCGCTTTCTGTTTGCAAACTCTCAAGCGAGGCAATATGTAGTTTAGCTGTAGATTCAGAAGCCTTTGCAAGTTCCAAATCTTGCGTCAGATCACTGATAAGAGCTTCTTTTGAAGCTAGCCTCTGCTCCACATCTTGCACCTGTGATTTTGACAGCTCCAACTCTCCCTGAACAGTGGCAAGCTCAGTACTGACACTCTTTAGAGCCTCTTCTACTTTTTTACTCTCATCGATCTTCTCAGACAAGCTTTTCAGCTCAACCTGCAGAGAAGCCATCTGATCTTCCGTCTCTTTCACACTAGATTTTGCCGCCTCAAGCAAACTCTCCAGTTCCGAGGCCTTCTTCGTCTCTGACTCGGCATGCAAACCACTTTCTTTGTGCAACTCCTCATATTTACGAGCTTCTCCAGATGATAGCTGCAACTCTACCTGAAGATCCTCTATCTTCTTGCTTGAGGTCTCCAGCTCAAGGCTGAGACGATCAAATGACTCTTTTACATCAGTCAACTCCTTGTGCATATCATCGTGAGACTGCAATGCCTCCTGCAAAGTTTTAAGCTGTTCCTTGTATCTTTCCTCAGCTTCAGAGATCTGCTCCAGCAGTTTTTTGTTGTTAAGTTCAAGCTCGTCATGATTCTTCGTGCTTTCTTGAAGCTTTTCTTTTGTCTGCAGGAGTTCATCTTTCAGTTGCATGTTATCCGATTCACCTTCTTTAACCACACCAGAAATTCTCTTCAGTTCATCTTCAAGCTCTTTAACTTTCTCTTGAGCTTCGAGCAACTCACGAGTCGACTCCTTGTGATCAACAGATGGTTTTTCTTCTGCAATAGAATTTGTTTCGAGAGTGAGGGAACGATCCTTCACGTCAAATGACTCCTTCTCCACCTTAACAAATTCTCCTTCCAAGGCGTTTTCATCTTCTTTTTTACCTTCCTCTGTTTTGCTGACTGCGTCCTCTTCTATTATCTGAAGTTGATGAAAAATAAAAATTATCAAACCGAGCTTACAATCAGTGGATCAACGAGCTCATTGACAGTCCTAGATGCCATGATCACTCCATGAAACACATGATTTTTACCTTAACGGGGACCCCGTTGCTCTCGACCTCCTCGGCCAACTTTGCAGCTGGGATTTCCTGACTTGCAACTGCCTCCTCTGCCATTAATCTATTAATCTGTTACAAAAATAAGATAAAACTGTTCCTTAAATGCTCTTTTTCTAATTGTAACGGTCAGCTGAATAAATTGAAAATTTGTATTTTTCGGTTACTTGTGTAATTTTTTATGACTAAAATCTGGATACGAATACATGAAAGTTCTTGAAGTATAATGCTTATAAGTACCCCTTAACAAACAATTAATTAATTAATTTTTTTTTAAAATCTCATAAGTTAGTAGGACCTAAGGATAATTCGCAACCATGGACCAAATAATAACAAGTTCAATATATAGACCCAAAGATTAAAATGAGGTCAACGGCCTTTTAAATTGGGCTCAACTATAAATAAGCCCATATACAATGTCACCATCTCGACTGTTTTAGGACAGGGGAGGGGGGCAATAAATTATAGCCTAAACGTCAAAACCCCACCTCTCAATTTCTATTTGAATATCAAGCAATTAATTTGTAAATGACACATCATTCCTGGTTTTTTATTTATAAAAGTAGAATATGTAAAATGGTTTTACAATTCGGTATATTATTATAATTAGCATAACATGACAGAGAAATAGCACAAATGATTAACATACAAAACAAACATCTATAAAATAATACGGCGATTTATTAAATTTTCCCCTCAATGAAATGACTACCAAAATTGCATCACATCTTTCAAGATAGAAAAGAAAAGACATCCAAAACTTTTATACTTCTTTTTTTGAGGAGAACCTTTTTAAAATTCCATACCTACGTAAATTAACATATTAAAAGGTGGAGAATGGCGTCATCATTAGCTTTTATCTACGCAATTCATTCGTGCTGACTACAACTCATATAAAATAAATAAAAGGTAGATATAATAACATTTATAACAGAACAAAATTGCATATATAACTTTGTATATTTACCGCAAAAATTGAATTGTGGGAAATTAAAATTTGAAAGTCGTCTTCAGAAATAAGTTTAAGCAGTAGAAATTAAAAATAAACAAATAGTTAAAGTAGAAAACTACGAGTCACTATACTTTTCAACAGAGTTATGGCCCACAAAAAGCAACCACGGTCAAAATCAGCAAAATGAAAATGCAAGCACACCTAAGCCACCAACCTTCCACAAAGATTCGATTTTGATTCACTATTATTCATTTTCCCTAAATATTTGCAGGAAAATATTTTTTCTATTTAATTTGAGAAAACTTAAATTTTATAGAATAAAAGTAAGTGGCAAAATAAAATAATTCTTCAACAAAGCTAATGGAGCCCACAAAAGTAAATCTGCCCGACACTCCTCACCTTAAAAAAAGAAATAAATTTGCTAAAAAAAAAAGAAATAAATAATACACACACACACGCATTAATACACACTTTATATGGCCACCATTAATATGATTGCGATCTCATCAATTTTATTATAAAAATATATCATAACATATATTGTCAAGAATTAAATTTTTTAAAAAATATATGTTCTAATTATTAAATAATCAACCCTAAAAATTAATTATTAACTAGAAATATAAAAATTAAATTCTAAAAAATAATTATAATCTCTAATCGGTGACATAAACTCTAATTAATAATCATAAAATTAAATTAAATAAAAAAATGATAAAGTAGCTGCAACGCACGCAGTGTTCACAAGATGCGGTCGTATAAATCAAACGACAAGAAAATTCGAACTGGCCGCTGACAAAACAATGGGCGCGGCGCTCATCATAGAGTCCAATAATAGCACAAAGAATTGTTCAATTTTACTAATTAAGAATATCCGTAATCTTTCTATAGCTAATAGTTTTTACTTTTTAGTTACAAAACACCATAAGTTAGGAGAAATTATTTCAGTAGATCACACTTACTATTGTAGTAAAAAAAATCAATAAATTAAAAAGCTCCTAATACAGAAAAAAAGGATGCTTGTAGCAGCATGACTAAACAGTAAAAAATTAGTAAACGACAAGCGCTTTTAATCAAAACGGCATCTTCGGCAATTCCGCAACATCATTTGCGGGTACATGTAAAGCCTTTTTAATCAATCTGACGTTACAACCCAGCTGTATTTTCTCTCACAAAAACAATCTAATTGTACTACTCAGTTTGCAGTTGAAAAAAATACTTTAATATCAAAAAACAAAAACCGATCATTGTCTCAAATCATTGAGGAAAACATTAGAAGATCGATGCGTGTGTAATCAAGCAAAAACACAAACGATCGTGATCGAAATCGCGATGATTTGATGCGTATAGCCTGATCGATGATAGCAAACACAGATTTCAGATTACAGCAATCCGTAGCAGATCAGAAATGCCAAAATCAAAGCGATCAACAGCAGCAACGAAGCACACACACAGACATATCATCAATCACCAGAAAAAACGAACAAGTAGAGATTCACAAACAACAAATTAAAGTGAAATAGATAACGTAGATCAGGTGGAGAAAATGATGAGAGAAGCTTGCCTGAGAGAGGTGGTGAGCTGATTTTGGTGCGCTGTCTTTATTGGTTATGTTTTTTTGAGAGAGAGAGGGGGAGAGAGAGAGAGAGAGAGAGAGAGAGGGTATTAGAGGGGAGTTAGAGAGATGTTGGCGATTGAAAATTTGGAATTAATAGTGAGAAAGAAGGGTGCAGCGTGGGGGGTGGGGGGCGAAGGCGAGTGTGGGGCCGTGGGGGGTGGTGGCGGGTCCGCTGCAACTAGTTTTATTTGTTCAAATTGTTGTGGCGTAGCGGTAGGTCCAGTACCGCTGGTTTTTTTTTTTACCCCCTTTAATTTTGCTATTTTTGCCATTTCCACCTCCGCATTTATACAAGTAGGTAAATATATATATTTATGGGAAAAATATATTTAAGATTTTTTGTAACAAAAGAATATTGAAAAAAGTATATCATGTTTTTTATTTGTTATAATTGAGCTCATGCACTTTTATTTAAATATAAATTTTGTCATTGGTAGAATTTGAAAATGTCTATACTTTCATTTATGCTAAAAGTAGATCATTGCGATAAGCAAAAAAGCAATATATTGGTCTAATTTTAATATAAATGGCAATGCATGAACTTATATTACTAAGTCAATAAAAGTAAAAGTATTATAACTCTTTTTTTTTTCCTTAAAGAAAACTATGAATTATAGATATTCAATTTGCTTAAAAAAATAGAGGTTTCCTATGAAAAAAATGAAGACGTAGGGTGGGATTCAAAATGTGTTTCTATTCATATATTTACTATTTATTTTATAAGTACATATATATATATATATATGTTTGTGTATATGTGGATGATAATTTATTTATGTGGATTTGCATGGTGAAATCCATCAAACGCGGTCATATATTATGTGCTTTTGTGCATATGGAAAATAGATATTGCATTTAAATGTTAAATTTTATCTAAAGTAATTATCTATACCCTAAATTATAAAATTTAATCTCTAGCTCAAATTGCTAGTGGTTGATTTATATTGTCTGCAATTAATGAATTAGTTTGGTAGGTACATAAAAATTTTGAAATGCTATAAGTTTTTGTGATTACAATTAATAAGTTTGAAATTTACATAATAACTTCAAGTCCAATAAATTTTGTTATATTAATATATAGTACAACATTTTCTAGAAGGTAAACAAATGACTTACGAATACAAGACCCAAAAAAATAAATTATATACTATCAATCAAGGACGTGTAAATGGAACTATCATTCTAGTAGAACATAAAAGATGAAAATAAATTATTAATGTAGAACTAAAAAAATCATGCATTTTAATTCTTTTTAAAAAAATTTAACTAAATCTTATATTAATTAATTTTCAACAAAAAAATATTTTTTCAATTATATGCTTAATATTTTTTTTAAGAATCAAAATACATAATTTTTTAAGTCCTAAATTAATATATACTCCCTCCGTCCCATTTTGATAGACTGATTGGGAGTTTTCACCAGGATTAAGAAAATGATTGAGAAAAGACAATTAATCAAGAAACTTTCTAATATGCCCCTATTTATTTCTTTCGTATTGAATTAATACATAATGTAAACATATTAAATAGAGGTACATATTAATAAATTAGCTAAATATATTTAGAAACATGCCTATATATCGGGACATACTAAAAAGGAAAACAAGCCTATCAAAATGGGACAAAGGGAGTAAGTTTTTTTGTGTCTGGCCTTAAATTAATAATAACTTTCAAAACTAAATGATTTGTCATATTTAAGACTAATGATGATCCGCCGTGTAACTTGTGGTGAATTCTAGTTTTCACTTTTGAGTTATTTTGTCGATATAACGATTTTAAGATTATTATAAAGACACACCTAAACAAAATCTTTCGAATTTTTTCAATACCACAGGTCGGGTGTGTGAATAAAAAAAAATTTTTATTTGAATTAAGGAATTTGAAATGCAACTGAATCCATTAAAATTATAGTTGATATCAAATTCACTCAAAACACTTCGAGAATTAGTCCCAAAAAACAAATTGATTTCAAACTCATATATATCCAAGCAACTCTTGGATTTACTACTATATATTCAAATTCATATCATGTAAACAACAATCAATGGATAATTGCTAGTATGCTTTTAAGACTATCCTCGTGTGTGTGTATTCAATCTTTTAACTTAAATGAAATGAAATATAAGTTATATTTTGAGAAATCTCAAAAGGCAACTCTAACAAAATTACTAATTTCGTATCGAAAATTTTCCTGTACATAAGATGTACATCAGACGGTCAACGCATTGACCAAAAAAAATCCTCAAAACAGGTGATATTTTTTTAGGGATACAAGTGATACTTTTGAATTTTGAGTGATATATTTTAGTGTTATGATTAATAGTGATTTTGACAGCTTTATTTTTTCTGGCCGATACTTTTCAATGATACAAGTGATACTTTTGAGCTTTTTAGTGTTACAATTGATACTATTTTTGACAGGTTTTCTAATCAACGCATTGTCAGCCTGTTGACCGTCTGATGTGCACCTAGTGCACACAATTACACAAAGACCTGCCCATTTAGGATAGATGAAATAAGTACATACATATATCTTATTAATCTTTGGTAAAATGCACATTTCCGATCTTGAAGTATCAATTAACTTTTGACAAAAGTAAACGTTGTTAACTTTAAATGACTTGTTTGTTTTGATCAATTAATTGATCCTAGAACAATAGTCGTCGCGCGTAGTTTTCTTAGTACGACCTGTTTCCACTTTGTGATTTTTAAGTTATTATACAACACCGATATTCACTTAGGAATTAGGATTTACCCTTTTATTTTTGTGCCTTTACTAGCTATGCCTAATATTTACGGCAATTGCAATGCCTACTTTATTTCTTCATGTAAAAAAAAATGGATTATTTAGATATATATGAGGAGACCCAATCTCATTCTCATCTTTTTTTTTTTTAGCAAAACTCTTAGCCCCATCTCTCAAGTAGGGGGTTGCATATTCTTTTGTCATAAAAAAATATGTTCTAGCGGGTGAAATGGACCTTTTTTTTCTTATATTTTCAATCCGAAAAATTGACAAAAATGAAAGCAATCATAAATTGTTGAATTTTTATTTTATTTTTTTATATTTCAAAGTTCTTTAGTTTGAGAAAAGGGGCGGTTTGTATTGGTCAAAAGAACTTAAAAAAAAAAATTGAAAATTTCAATTTATATGAAAGTTGAAAAGGTAATGGTGGTGGCGGCCATGGGCGGCCGACCAAACCGTCCAAGTCTTATATATACTTGCAAGCCTCACACACTGTCTTGTCCCATCTGATAAAGACATAAATTAATCTCCCCCTTTTTTTTCCAATTTACCAAATTATTAATTGTGACGAATAAAAATATATGTTTGATCTCGTTTAATAGATTTAATAAATTTGGTCGATAAGACTTACTAAAAATTGATAACCAAAAGAAATGGATGAACTATAGAGAGATCTTGGATTTGAATTTGGTAATTTAAATTTGAATATTTGAATTGTAATAAAAGTATAAACCCCCCTAACTTCCCATGCATTACTGTGCATTAATGCATTTTGGTATCGGGCGTTTAGTGAAGAAGAAGAAGAAGAAGAAGAGAGAGGTTATTAATTAATGAATTTCCATATTTAATTGATCGTTACCTACTACATACATTAATCAAAATGCTTCTCATTATATTAATCAAACATATTGGCGTTGCTACTTGCTATTGAAGAATTTAAATCGAACGAGGGACTGACATTCATAGTTTTATATATGGAGTTTTATTCATTCGGGATCCGAAATATGAAAAATATTAATTAAAGACTCATAAAATAATGAATTTACATTATTTTTTTTAATTTTTTTTAAAGTTTAAAAGATAATTAATAAATAAAATTTTTATTAAAAATTAATATAAAAATAATTATACCAAGTAGTTGTAGTGCTGTCATCTAAATTACATGTATAATCCAATTAGTACTTCTCTGCAAGGTATTTAACAAAAGGGATCTTGTAATGATAGTGAATACAGACAACAATATCGATGTTTAATAGAACACGATATGATATGTTTTGTGCAACATGCCTAGCTAGTGTGATTATGTCCTTTACGGCTTTGCAAGTGCTAAATTATATTCTCAAAAATAATAATAATAATGTATATATATGCTCCCTAAATTATCAGATTAGATCAATCGAATATAGTAATTACGCATGTATATATGCATATATTTATAAATTATACAATTGGAGACTATACTCATGTGCATGTGCCCCATATTCTAAACTCTTCGAGAGAAGATTTAGAATAAGTTAGTGATCGTCTTGGTAATCTTGAATTGGAAATTAAATATCCATTATAATTCTATTTTGTGTAAAATAATTCAATAAAATCAACTCCTGAACTGTTCCTTTCCTTGATAGCCCAACTCGTTTGTTAATTGCACTTATTTACTTTGCTTTATGGTTTAGATAGTTTTAAATCAAACAATTATCCATTCCATCGTCTAGACAACAAATAGGAACCGATGTCATAGTACGTGCTTATTTAATTTTTTTTTTTCCCTGTGGATTCGACCTCGTTTCACCCCATGCTACATGGTTTGTTCACTTTGCAAGTTGATTTGGATTTTAAAACTAAATTTCACATATCAATCTCTTAGAGCATCTTGCATAGCCCTACACCAAACAGCAAACGCAAACCCAATGTATGATTTTGTGGAATTTCTCTCACCTCCAAACGCATTTTTGCGTCTTTCCCGTAGCAAACGCATATGGAACTCAAAGGGGTAATTCTAAACACAACCCCCATTTTACTCTTTATAGCCCCCAAAATAAAAATATTATTAAATATTCTATTTTGCCCTTATAATCTTTTTAATCTCTTATTTTTGCTCCACATAGCCCCCAACATTTTTATTTTAAAAAAGCTTGTACATTATTTTACTCTACAATTTATTCCTTAAAAATCCAAACAGCTTCAGTTTTTCTCGTCGGAGACTGTCGACCAGTGTCCTATCAAAAATGTCAACTAATTTTAATTGCATTGATTTTAGGAGTGTTTCGATGGTTTGCTCTTTTTCGGATTAAATAAGATGAAAGAAACCCATAATAATTTATTTTCATAATTTAATTTATTGGTAGTTTACGTTGATGAACTATTAAATTGAATAAGTGGTTATGATGACGCAAGAAACTACATCATCTTAATTAATTATCATAGCCACGGCTGTAGAAATTAAACTTTTCGAAAATATTAGCAAAAATGGCATCCGCAGCAAATTCAGAATACTATGTTGTTTAGAAATAATCATCAACGAACTCTGATGTGCATTTATTTTTTCATAAAAAGTTGGGGGCTATGTGGTGTTGTATTGCTGAAAAATATGAGATCCAGAAAATAAAAAATGAATAAATTATAAGGGCAAAATGAGATATTTAATAATATTTTTATTTAGGGGCTATAAGGAGTAAAATGGGGGCTATGTTTAGAATTACCCAACTCAAAGTTGTTTTTTGTTTTTTATATAATGCAAAAGGGTCCTGTACGTATGTATTATTAATTTACAATAGTTATTAATATTATTTTGTATTAATAATTCTATTTATTATTTATATGTTTTACTTTTATATAATTAATTTTTTTACTGATTTAATAATTAAAATTTATAACATTAACTTATATATTAGTATTTTTCTACCATCATTAAAAATTAAGTTATTGTACGAATGTATTGATTGATAATTATTTTTATTAGATGCTTCGTGGGTATAAAAAATTAATAGGTTTAATTTGTAAATTTGATAAATATATAGGTATTTTTGAAAAAAGATAAATAGTGGTATGAGAATGAATACAGTGAGAATATATTATTTTGAATTTGAGAATGAGTTTGTGGGTTGAAGATAAATTACTCTTATGTTACACGGATCTTATTTGACACATGCGGTGGTCCCCCTTTCCTTTTTTCTCTTTTTTATTTTGCCTTTTTAATGGTCTCCCTAACCTCTTCTTTTTCCTTTTTATTTTGTTTCAATTTTTAATTTCTTCATTTTTTTACAAATATATATCTAATTCTTTGAATTTTTTTTATCCGGCGTCTCGTGCAGTACACTTGTACATTGCGCTCGATAATTATTTTTTTTGAAATAAATATAATCTAAAATAGAATTAATGAACCATAAAGTTAAATTGAAATAATTTTATTTTCTGAATTAATTTATTTTTTTATCTGATGTTTTTCACGGAGTGCACTCGCCCGACGCTAACTTGTGGGCTCGTGCGCTGCGCTTGATAATTATTCTTTCGAAATAAATATATACCATAAACTAGAATTAGTAAACCCTAAAATTAAATTGAAATAATTTAAAAAATTTTAACTGGTGTCTCGTCCAGTGCACGCGATATAAAATAATTATTTTTAAATAAATTAAAAAACAAAAAAAATGAAAACAAAAGAAAAAAAACGAAATCAGAATAAAACGAGGGGGGAGAAAGCAGAATAAAAGAAGGAAAAAAAAGAAAACAGAAAAAAAGGAAAAAAACAAGAAGAAAGCAGAAAATAAAGGAAAAAAAAAGTTAAAAAATGGGGGAAAAAGGAATTGGGGTGCCAAGGCTCGTGGGATTAATTCACGAGTCGTGCGTGAATCTCACGTACCTGAGACAAATATGCCGGTTGGATGGATTTGAATTTTATTTGACCCATCTAATATAAGAAAATTTTATTAATTAATACGTGAGAAATCTAAACGGTTGAAATAAAAACATGAGTTAAATAAATTTAAATTTTATTTGACTCGTCTAACATAAGAAATTCATTAGATGATTTCATACAAATTTTTGTGGTCAAATAGTATCACTTTCTCTCCCTCTAACAACTAAGCCAACCATTAAGATAGTCGGCCTGAAGAATTTGACGAGTCGTTTGTATGAATTGAAAATTGAAACCTTCTTGTAACTGGTCAATTAGCTGCTTCCTCTAATTGACTTCAAACAAACACATTCTGCAATCAATATATAAAATTAATATATGGAATATTATTGGTTGAAAATTTCTCATTAAGTAGGGACGATAGAATATGAGTTGACCCCGATTCAATTGGTATTATTACCAATACATAATTGATAGTATACAATTTGATTAATGAAATTAAATGAATTTCAAATTTAATTAGTCGACCTCAATCCAATAATAAAGTGTGGAAAAATAGTCACACCCTACCGAAAAAGTACCCAGTTTTACGATATACCAATTTTTTATAATAAGGTATGATGCCATATTCGAATTTTACGGTACAATAACGCTATGAATTCTTAAAAATAAAGATATATCGTATCGATGTATACCAAAAGTTAAATATGCGTCATATATCGGTACATATCATAGTACGGTGTGTATTGTACATCAGTGGCGGAATCAACATTTTTTTTATGAGGGGCTACATAACATTGCTTTACGATTAGCGATGACTCCATGTTATATGAACTTGCACAACTGAGAAAAAAGTAGTGAGAAGAAGGGATTGTTGTCATTCGTTTCGGCATCTACTTTTCATTTTTTCACATGCGTATGGTGTCCTTTTGTTATTTTTTTTTAGTAAAATAATATCTTTTTTACATTTAGAAAATCACTACATTATACATAAATATAAATTCATAAAGAATAATATAAATGATTACATACAATTATAATTACCATAATCTTATAACATCTACTGAATAAATATAGAGTCCTAAATTTTTATTGTCAATTATAATCCATAATATCTTTAATTCAAATTCTAAGCTTGAAACTTAATTTAAGTTCTCTAACTAAGAAAAATCAAAATTTAATTCAAACACCCAAATTTAATTTAATAATCTATAAATATAAACATATATTTACCAAATCAAAATAACAAAATTTTAAACCAATATCAAAAGGATAAATTAATAATGGGATAAATCATAAATTAAATAAATAAAAATTAGTATATAAATTAGAAAATAAAATTGAATAAAGTTTACATGATATTATGAGTGTTGTGCGCTAATTTTTGTTCAAAAAAAAAAGCTTTGACTACCGATACATTATTATTATTATTATTATTATTATTATTATTATTATTATTATTATTATTATTATTATTATTATTATTATTATTATTATTATTGAATATATATAATTTATTAAGTTGAGTTAATTTTAAAACATGCCCGCCCCTCCCACTCTTTAATTCTCTTTCTTCTCCCCCATCTCTCTCCTCTCTCTTCTTCTAGCAAACAGCTTCTGCATTTGAGCATTTCTCCCAAACAAGCTGCTGCTGCAAATAGGTTGCAGACAAAATCAATTTTTTCTTCTGTTTTTCTTCCCCCTATCTTACTTTCACCTCAGTAGATCTCATTTGCCTTCCTAAAATGCCATGAGGATCGAAAAACAGCAGGGGCTGAGGCAAAAATATCAAGCACCCTAAGTAGAAATTCCCGGCGATTTTCCAGTTGGGGGGGCTGGAGCCCCCCAACCCCCTGGATCCGCCACTGTCGTACATCGATAAATACCGTCATACCGATTTGTCGACATATACCGACGTACCACTATATATTGAATTTTAATATATATTTTTTATTAATTTTTTACACATCCATAACACAATACAATGATATAATATTTAGTAAGTTTATCATAAAAGTTTAGCAAAATTTTGATACTTAATCTAACAATATTATATTATAACTAAAAAATGAATAATTTAAAATTAAATGTAATAAATAATAATTTTTTCTATTCTTCTTCAATCTTTAAATCTAAAAGTTAAGATGAATAGTGGAGAAAAAAAATGAGATATATTAGACAACAATATGATACTTCAACCTTCACTACAAAAAAATCACGGTATAGCGACAGACTGATCCGCTGTTAAATCTCGATTTTCCGTCATTAAAAGGGTCTAACGACAGACTAACGACAGATTGTGTCCGTCATTAAAGATCTGGTCAGCAACATACTTTTACGACAGACTGTTTCCGTCGTTAAATTTTAATGACAGATCTAATGACGGATCAGTTCGTCGTTAGATAGTCGTCCGTTTTAGTCGTGAGGACTTTTTAACAACAAATGAATTTGTCGTTATATCTGTCATTAAGACTTAACGACTAAATTAGTCCGTCGTTAAAAAATTGCCCCTTTCAGTCGGGATTTTTAACGACGAACGAGTCTGTTGCTTGTTTTTTTAAAATTATTTTTATTTATGCATTTTTTATTTTGTGAATTTGAAGAAGTTTTAAATCGAATGAAATACATACAAAATATTAAATAAATTTTTTGTTTGAATACGAGATTAAACATATAAAAGTAGTTATCCACAATCATATATAATCAAACATAATAATTTTAAAATTGTTAAATCAATCAACTACATGTTTGGAGGAGGCTGAGACGATGATGGCCCACTGTCGTCCCTGAACCGATGATGCATCTCATGCATCTGCTGAAGGAGAGCAAGTTGTTGATCCATCATCTCATGGTGCTTCTGCTCTCAGGTCTGCTCCCGCTGCTGAAAACACTCCTCATGTGCCTACAACTCCGCCTTCAAATCTCGGATGGCAGCCCGAGAGTCGTAGTACTAGGAGCCCACTAAATCGGCACTGTCACTCCTCTGACTAGGTCCGATGTGGGCAACAGCTCAATTACCCAGCCCAAAGACGCGTCTCTTCTCCATGTCCAGCATCTGCGGCTAAGATGACTTGGGAGGTGGATGACTCCTCTGCTCAATCTCATCACGTACCACACCCTACATATATTAAATAATAAAATAAAAGTAAACATGTGAATATGAAGATATATAAATAATTAAACATACAGTTTGAACACACTTACATCGGTGTGTCGTGATTTGTGATCAGAGTAGTCGGCTTCACTACTGTCATACAGTCTCATAAAGATCTCCTACCCGACCTGACTTGGCATGAGATTATTTTTCTGTCTCCTACACAATAAAACCAAGATATTAGTATTTATACGAAAATCAACATAAGAATTAATTAACTTAAAAATAAATTATAATAACTAGAGTATGAATCAATGTTGCAGCATGCATATGAGCACATCGGGATCCTCCTTTGTGCTTCACAATGCCAATACCAGACCCATCCGACTTAGACATTCTGTTCTTCAATGATATCTCAGCATTTTTCGTAACCTCTAGACTGTCCTAGTATGCCAGCCATGTGTCTCAGGCATCCTCAGGAATGCACACAGGCCGACCTTCCTTCATATACTTCTTGAATGTGTGGACCACGTCCTTATACCTCACAGCCATCTTCGCATTCCATAATTGCGCTACCATAGAAGTGATAGCATGATCCTGAATGAACTCTTTCTGCACCAAATTAAATAAGAATACATCAAACAACATATATAGTTTATTTAAATAAATTTTGTATGCATAAAACATACCTTGAACTTCTCAAAATATCACATCCTAACATCCGCTGGCACCAACTTCTATGAATAGCTAGTCAGATGTATATATCTCTTAAAGCCCGCAGTGATAGCAGATGACACCTCATGAGTTGGTATCAACACCCTTCAAATGCTGAATACAAATGAGTTGTTACAAAAATTATATAAAAATATAAAAACCACAAGTGTATCAATTAATCTGCAACATACCCATCATCTATACGTATCGTCCGTCGGTCAGTAGGATTGACAACATGTCCTGAAGAAGCCTCCAGGTCCAAGTCTCCAACTCCACCACTAAGTCTAGCGAATGATGATACCAGTGATGCTGCAGAGGCTCTACTGGATCCTCGTAAAGTACGACAACCACCTATAGCTAGCATCTGAAATTAAAATAAAATATTCTTAATAAATAAATACAATATAATTACATCAATTATAGTATTGCTAATTATGAAAATGAACCTCACACAAATCATCACAATCACTATCATAATCATCATTATCGCTGATGTTATCATCTGAGGCATTAATGTTTTCATCATCAGCATCATCATTTTCTTTTTCTTCTTCAATATTGATCAGACCACCATCTGGATGAACTAATAATGGATCATCGTCTATCACATGATAACGAAGAGTATCTACTACATCCTCTTGAAATGGTGGAGATATGATTGAATTAGATTCTTCCGCAGAGACTTTCACATTTGATCGTGCTTTTATTTTACAAACTCCACACCAGTCACTCTTAGAGCGATTCAAACTTGGATAGGAGCAGTAAAACACTTGATCTGCTTGTTTCGCCATCATGAATGGATCATCTCCCGAATATCATTTCTTATGGTTTATGAAAATAATTTTATAATCAGGGTGAACAGTTGTTCCAGCTGGTGATGTGTCAAACTATTCACATTTGAACAAAATTGTTCTCTTAATTGGGAGATCGGGATACTCTTAACTCTAAAATCTTTACCGAACGTCCATAATAGTCACTCTCATCTATGTTATAATTTGTCCCTTTAACCTAAACATCGTTGTTAAGTAAAATATACACTCGTGCAACATTGTACTCATTATCTGTCAAAAATCTTTTAGTAGATCTTCGAAAAAGCCGTCCAGCATGCGTAAAAATTGATAGAAAATCTGAACGATCACATGTTAAAAACGTAATTACGAGACACATTTCTCTGTGTCGTAACTACACGATCCTCGAAGTAATAAGAGCAGAACGTGGATACTTTCTCCACCAAGTAAGCATTGCTAATTGATGCTTCGACTTGTGCTTTATTTCGCACATTATTTCTAACTTCTGTAAATACCTTTCAAAAGGATACATCCATCCATATTGTACTGGTCCAGCAATACTAGCTTCATTAGCCAAGTGGACAAATAGTTGGGGGAAATGAAGAAGAAAACCCATGCATCTGTATCTATTTTGATTTTTAACGACAGACTTAATGACAGACAAGTCCATAGTTAAGTTTTTTCCCGATATATTTAATTTAATTTTAAATACTTAATGACGAATTCATTCCATCGCTAGAATTATTATGATTTATTTAAATGAAAAAAAATACATTTTACGATGCAAGAGGACCGTCATTAAGTTTTTCCTGATTTATTTAATTTAATTTTAAATTCTTAACGACATACTAAATCCGTCGTTAATATTATTATGATTTATTTAAATAAAAAATATATTTAACGACAGAAGCTATCTGTCATTAAGTTTTTTCCGATTTATTTAATTTAATTTTAAAAACTTAACAGCAGAATAAATTCATCGCTAATATTATTATAATTTTTTAAATAAAAAATACATTTAACGAGGGAAAATATTCCATCTCTAGTCCGTCGTTAAGTTTACCCGGAAAACCATTCCCACCATTGTTTGCGCCTATGAAGGTTAGCAACAAACAAAAGTAGACGCTATTAACGAATGATCAGAATGATTCTGTCGATAGTTTTCGTCGCTATTCCACAACTTTTTTTGTAGTGCTTAGTATATTTATCATGAAAGTTTTGGAAAAAATATTATATTTCATATAATTTAATATTTATATTGTAATTAAAAATTGAACAATTTTAAATAAAATGTTATAAATAATAATATTCTATTATTCTTTAATCTCTAGACTAAAAGTTTTATGGTGAATAATTGAGAAAATTAAAATAAAATGAGATATATACTATACAATACTATAATACTTAATATGTTTATCATAAAAGTTTAGAAAAATATTATATTTCATATAATTTAATACAAAACTTCTATCTAAAATGAAAGAATTTGAAATCAAATGTTATGAATAATATTTATATATATTTTTCTTCAATCTTTAAAACTAAGAGTTAAGATGAATAATTGAGAAAATTAAAAGAATCTGAGATATATACTATACAATAATATAATACTTAGACCTTAGTACATTTATCGTAAAAGTTTTGAAAAATATTATATTTCATATATTTGAATACTTATATTATAACTAAAAATTGAACAATTTGAAATAAAATGTAATAAATAATAATATTTGATCCTTCTTTAATCTTTAGACTAAAAGTCATACGATAAATGATTAAGAAAACTAAAATAAAATGAGACTTGAGATTATAATTTAATACTTATACTATAACTAAAAATTGAACAAATTGGAATTATATTTTCATATTTTTAATATTTGTTGGGACTTGAGATTGTGTTTTTAATATTTGTCGGGGTTTTAACACAATTGTATTTTTTTTAAAAATGTTGTGTTTGAGTTTTGTTGTTAACTTGTTAATATTTTGGTATAATGATAATTTTGGTATACCCTATAATTTTGATATGGTATAGTATACCGATATATTAGTATAGTATGATATATCAAAATTTCGATATAGTAATGTATACCGTAAGTAGGTATGGTAAGCGTATGCATCATGTGTTATACCGTATTTTAAGTATACTGAATGTAAGGTACGACAATGGTATGATTTTTAATTGAGTAAATTGCAGTTTGATACTTGCTCTTTCAATTTTTTAACAAAAATGTCTTGACCTTTATATATTTACAGTTTGATACCCAACTTTGTAAATTTTTTTATCAAATATATCGCGTAATCAACTATCTTGTATCTTATAATATATGTGAACTACTAGAAATCTCATATGTATTTTTATAATGCCATATCATACCTAAAAAAATAATATTATAAACTTTAATTTCCATATATATAAGTTAAATAAATGACATTTTCACTTTTAAGCTGTAATTTATGCAACTTGAAGCTATAGTCATGTAAATTTATATATTGTGAATGTATATAATTTACACAAAAAATGCCTTAAATCATTTCATTTTTTATATTGATCTAGTGTTAATTAAAATATTTATGTATATTATTATCAACACTCATTGAAAGAGCCATATCTAAAATTCTTTAATACATATAATTGTCCATTTGTCAAAAGTTCTAACTCGTTAGTTTCGAAAAAAATTGATTAAACGTTCTATATATTATGTGAATGGTTACTTATTAAATAATATATGAATATTCATTAAAAATAATTATATAAAAAATAGCATTGACATATATAATGAATCTAATATATTTCAAATTACACAAATCCAAGCAATTGTCCCATTTAATAATTTATTAAACTTACACGGAAATTAATAAAGTTTCTAATATTTATTTTTTGAGGTATAATGTGGTATTATAAAAATCCACATAAAATTTTTGGTTGTTCACATGTGTTAGAGATCTCCAATGGTGCTTTCTCAATTCCGGGTATTTTATTGCCACATCAGTGCCACCTCAAAAATTCAATACATACTTCATTTAAATATATCTCAATTCCGGGTATTTTATTGCCACATCAGTGCCACCTCAAAAATTCAATACATACTTCATTTAAATATATTCCTTCACAATAATATTTTCTCAAAAGTAACTATTAATCAGTTCCACTTTCAAATCATTATATACAGAGTCCCACTTTCAAACCATTATATATTTTATAGATACACGTGTATATTTAACACGAGTAAAAGTAAAATATAAAAATAGTATATGCATTATGCAATATGAGACCCATTAGCCCACTTTCACGGGAGCATCGACCCTACACCCCCCCTCGTATTGGGTTATGGCATTGAGATTGTGCCATCTGTAAAGCTTTTGGGAGCAGTAATAAATTTTGAAGGTTGGCCCGGTTTAGGGTTGTAAACCGGTTTTATGGCAGTTGGTTTGTTCCCATTACAAATGGATGAGACAGAAAATAATGTGTCATAATGGAGATGACTTGAATTCATTTTCACATGGGCCATTAAGTTTTTACTACTGTTCCTACAAGGCCCAAATATTGCTTTTAAGAGTAGCCCGATTTAATTTGGGGGAACCCTAACAGTAGTATCTCATCAAAGTTTATTGTTGAATACCTATTTCTTAAAAATTGACCCCATATACATAGTAAAGTGCTTCTCTAAATTAATCACGAATATAAAGAAATTTATTGAGTATGAGTGTGTTAGAGATAACTATGATTTATAACATATTATAGTAATATAACGAGATTGCAATTGTGATGCTGTTACATTTAAGATTGAAATTCTAGTCGATTTATTGTATAATTTTCATTACTTTCGGTGTATAACATTATTTAGACTCTTTTGAACTTAAGAAAATATTTAAAAAATATGATTAGAAGGAAAAATAAATTCTTACTACCGTTTTCGGTAAATATGGAGTCTGTGTTTAATCATGCATCAAATAAATTGTGTCATAATTTATCTGTCGCACCGTTGATCATCGTGCAGGTTGATCACAATTTTTTTTCTCAAACTTTATTATTATTGTGGAAACCATTATGCATGGTATTAAGAGTCGTATAAATATTTGAGTAAAGTGCATGCAATATTAGAATATTAAGATTATATATAAGTGTAATATTACCTGTAATGATTAGTTGCTAGGGTTGAACTGCCAATGTCCATACATTAATTAGTGTACTTCGGTGCCAAGTAAGAGCTTTTTCCTGCGAAACCGTGTAGGTCTTCAACAACTGTAAAGGTTTGCATGAGTTAACATTAGAATAATATACAACTGCTAAGGAGACTATACAACTGCTAAGAAGACCGTGAAACTCTTTTTTAAATATTTACTCTTGTAATGAATGCATATTCGTAGGCGCCAAGTAAGATTGACTTCCTCGCGGAAACCCTACTACTGTGATTCAACTATAAATGGAGCCGCAACTTATATTGTTGTCTCAGAGAATTCTGAGAAAAGAGCTCATCGATCTTGTAGTTGGAAGTGTATTCTGGTTTTGCAATTTTCCGGACGCTCATCTTTGGTCCGATTCCTCTGTTTCAGCGGCGGTTGATAATGGAGCACTCATCGTGTACAAAGGATTTCCTCACTTTCAAAGTTAGAGATCACTGTTATAATTTTGGCGTTTCGGATTTTTCGTTAGTGACCGGGCTATGTTTCAATCCTTTGCCCACAACTCCCAAGTCATCTGTTTTCCATTCCCTCATATTTGATGGGCGACACGATCTATTATTTGATGATGTTCTACATCTATTCCATGTTGAATGTAGGAAGAGGTGGTGCGGGCCAGATTTGCCTGAAGCTCGCTTTGTTAGTCATTGTTTATGGAATAATCCTGTATCGTGATGGGTAGAATAGCGTAATTGACAATAGGTACATCCACCTTCTTGATGATCTTGTTTCATTCGAAAGTTTTCCTTGGGGACGTCTAGCCTACGACCACCTAGTGGAGTCTACCCATGCCCTGCGTGCTGCCCTTGGGCACCGCATCTCTGGCGGTAGCCTGCCTCATGTAGATGCTCTAGGATACTTCTATGCGCTTCAAGTGTGGTCTTACGAGGTTTTGCCCAGAGTTGGACAACTGTGTGCGACAAGGAGTGTCGGTTGGCAAAATAAAATATCGCGCGTGATGCATTAGGTGCCAAAATGTAGTGTTTCACGGCTTCAGATCAATGAGCTATTTACCTCATATGAGCTACAAGTCTCGGTATTATTCTCTTATTTTTTGTTCCCCTTTTTTATGCGCTTAGAATGTGAAAGGCCGGGTTTTTTACTTCTTACGTTTACTTTTTAGGTACCAATACAAGCTTCTGAGGAAGAGTAGGTGTTTCTTTTGATGAATTTTCGTGGAACACCTAGCTCGACCATGGTAGATAAGACTTGTTTTGAATCTCCTGTACAGCAGTATAATACAGGACTGAATTTGATAAAGCAGAAGCTATCCTATGGGGATTGTTGTGCGGGCAGTAGACGTCGTCCTAGCCATTGCCGAAGTTTGACCTTAGTGCTTTCATTTATATTAATTCGTTGGATGTTTGTGGTTCTACTTTAAGAAAGACTGTTATAATGAAATCCGCCCCTTTGAAGCCGCAGTCTGAAGTAAGGAGGGCCTCGGGCAGAGGTGGTATGTTGAGTGGTGGGAAGAAGTGTTGTCCCATGGGTGGTAGTGATGATGGCGAAAAAGTATGCTTAATTCTGTTTGTGATTTTGGGTCATTGTCTTTTCACGTAATGATTTCATTTACGTGTAATGCAGATTAATGAGCCCTCTTTGGGTGACTGGGTTTTGCAAATCAGCCAACTTCAATTACGAGTCGCCGAACTGCAAGATCAATTGTTAAGTTCTAAATGTGGCCGTGAGGATGTCTTTTCTAATGTTGCTTGGACAGTTCCTGAAGTAGGCGAGCAAATGGTTGACACTTCATCATCTGATTCATCATTCTCCCTTGCCCCCTCTAAGAAAAAGCGTAACGGTGCGTGATTGATATTGATTGAGGATGATGATGTTGAGGTTGACTCGGCTGCGCAGCCACCGACGTCAAATGAAGCGACTTCTCCATTTAGCCAATTCCTGCAATGGTATAGTGGGGTACTGCATCCAGAGTATGTTCTATTCCTCCTATCATTCGTTATTTTGTATTTGTTTTGTGGTTAACAAATGATTTAGCGTAATTTATTTGGTCAGTGTGCTCAGTATCCTTATTCCAACCCTATGGTCTGTTGGGGTAAGCCAGTCATGGTTTGATACTCTTTTAAATCCTGATGGTTAGCTGGCACACGAGGTAAAGAACACAGTTTAATTTATACTTTAAGCATTTGCATTAAAACATCTTATTTGATTCAATATTCCCGGCCGGTGCAGCACATGGACTCCATTCTGGCCATGATAGTCACTGAATACTGACTGAAATGTGTAGCCGATGGTGGCGACAGCTGTCGATGGAGCATCCTTGATACGGTTTGGTGGGTAAGACTGTCATATAATTTTGTATCAGCATGTTCTGCTCGAACCCTACCATTAGGGGGATCGTGATGTGTGGCACACATAATATTTGGTGTGACATTCCCCCCATTGTCCTTTTTTTTGTAGGGTGCTTTAAAACAAGATGATCGCAAAATTCTTACTGAACATGTGATGCCATATGTTCAAGGAGCCCGACCTGCATGTGGAGCCAATGCATGGGTGGTGGGTCGTTTTTCACCAAAAATAAATTCCCGACAGCAGTCGGTATGCCCTTACTGCACGTGTACAGCGATGAGCGAGATCGTCTCCCAACGGACCGGTGAGAATTACCCTATACTCTCAATCTGTATAACCAAACTTCAAAAGGGTTTTTTTAATTATAATAAAACAAACGAAATTAATAATTAAATATAAAATAAATGCACGAGCAATTAAATCGAACGGACTTAAAATATGAGAAGAAGTATTCCGGATTCCAATTAACTCCACCTTAGCTTACCTAAACCGATCCTTGACGCAAAGATAAATTCAATTAATACATACAAATCGGTTATAGCTACCGAAGACGCTTACTGACGTAGCCTAATTCCTCCGCAGTTTCTCGATAATCAGGAAGACGCTTCACCAATTATTTCCCCAATCGACTGACAACCGTAAGAGACGCTCTATAGGTTTAATGAGCCGACCGCCTTAAAATCTAGAGGAACCCGATTCTTAATTAACAGACTCTGACGCAGGACCGTGAATTAAGATTATTATTCTCCCTGGTTCTGAAGAACCGTTTCGCCACTGATTAAACTTAAACCACAATTACGGATGGCCGGTTTAATTGACTACTAATTAATTCCAACTCACTAAGTATTTGCAACTACCTAGCAATGTTGAAACAATTAACGACTTGAAATTCAAAGAATAACAAATGCATGCAAGAAATTGAACGATGAAAACGATTAGATCTCACAGCTTAGTTAGGCTAGGGTTACGTTACTTGTTTCCGGAATAAGAAGAAATTAGCTAGAACTCATATGAATATTAAATCGCAAAAATATCAAAATAACAAATACCATGAAAATAACCGAAGAAGATGAATAATTCTGCTCCAGAGAGAAATCGTCGTCCTTGTTCTTGTTCGTGCGTGAAAATTAAAGTCTGGCTTCTCAAAATAAGATAAGTCCTAATCTATATATCAAATTCCTAAATAAGATAATATCAACAAGGAAATAGCCATCCTAATCTATTCCAACAAGGAAGTTGGCAAAAAAGGGACTCTTGAAGGCGGTGGAGTTCTTCTCGCTCGCATCCAGGCCTTGGGCTTGGATAGTTTCCGTGTTCCAGCCCAAATTCGCACGCTCAGGCCCAGATTTTTGAGTTATCCGCCCACGTCGTCCTGTCATATGCCCATACGGCATAGCTTTACTTCCTTCAATTTCAACTTCTTTTGCACAGCTCATTCTTTCACCAAAAGCACACCACTTTCTTCATCTTTGCATCAATGCCCTGCAAAAACCCTTAAGGTACAACTTCTTCCAAAATAGCATCATTATATAGCAATTAACACAGAGAAACCTCATCAAATCGCCCCAAAATATCAAGTAGAATTGGCCCGATCAATGGGTTGATGTGGACAAGATATATGATTTTGGTAATGTCCATGACACGCATTGGTTTTGCTTTGAAATTTGGATTCAAGAGCAGCGAGTGACAAGATATGATTCCCTCTCTGAGAAGCTTTACTGGCCAGTGATCATGGACGGGATGAAACATCTTGCAAGAAATATTCCATGACTTTTGCGCAGCTTGAAGGTTAATGCGATCATGCATGGTAAGTTAAAAGGTAAATGGGATATTGTCCAATACAAGCATCCGCCACAACAAATAAACCAATCTGATTGTGATGTACTGGCCCTCAAATATACGGAAAGCTTGTTAAACCAAATCTCAATTTCGGACATCATCCCCGATAGTACGTGTGACTATCGTAGGATGTTTTGTGGCATGCTTTTTCAATACGGCATGAATATGCTCACAAATGCGTCAGGCGAGGTCCACGCGTCTCAGTAGCTTGGAAGGAGGAGGAATAAAATAAAGGTCTCGGGTTGTCTATATAATATATGATAAGTGTTTGATGTTTTAGTGGCATCATGTCATTCTGGAGTTTTACAACTTATGTTTTGTTTAGTTGGAGTATGGGTGTTGGTTGAGTTGTTTAGGTTTGTTCGAATGGTTTATGCATGTGTACGTGGTTCCTTTGTTAATCTGGACTACGTTTTTTTTATATTGGGATCGTTATTTCTCGTTTCCCTGCATCGGGAATCTGAGCTTGCATGTGTCAAAGGATTTCATGTTTATTATTTAAATTCCATGGCATTTCGTTTGTGAATTCTAGTACTTTGCCTTACGGCGTCACTATTGATGTCCATTTAAGCAGCCTATTTGTTTTTTTTTTATTTCGTGGCCCAACTACAGCTTAATGGAGCATGTGAGCCCGATAAAGTAATTGGACGTGTGTAAATAGGTAGTAGTGGGCCATTTTATTTTGCTTAATGGGCCTTATTATTTCAATTAGGCTTTGGGACGTTTAAGGGGTCTAGGGCATTTATTAATTTTGGCCCACTATCAAACAATTCTTGTGGCCCAACCCAAAAAATGTCAAAGGCAATGACCAAGAGCAAATCAAATTGGGCCTGATTGAAGCGTGAATTATAACTATTTTGAAACCTTGTAGTACTACTATGTCCAGTACATTGAAATCTTCATATTGCATTTCGTAATTCAGATTGCAAATTTTTCAAATATTGAGGCATTTAAATAGGATAGTAACATATTGTTTAGAATTGTATTATACTTGTACTTTTAATTTTTTTTGTATAGAGTTGGTTTTTAATTTTTTTTAGTGTCGGGACAAATTTTGAAAAACCATGGAACACATATTAACAAACCAGTCAATTAATACTATAAGTAGTGTTTTTAAAATTGGAAATCTTCATATTGCATTAATCTTTATCTCTGTTAAAATCGGACAAATGTGAAATTGGAATAGGAAAAAAGATTGTCTTAGGAGATTAAATTCTACACCCACTAAGTAATAATGTTATACTTTGTGTGTGCTTGATAAATTTCCTTTGTAGTATACTTTTTATTAGTGTGTGTAATTCCTTTTAAGGGCCCTCTGTTCAAATTTTAGTTGAGGACTTGGAATTTTTAAAATAATATAGTATTTAGAATAGTTTTGTGGTTGTCTACTTATTATTAATTTTGTCACTTTATTTTAAATAGTTGTGAAAATGTAATATTTAATATTTCATTAACATGTACCATACCCATATTATCATTTACTGCATCTTATATTAAAGTCATATAACATTTAGAATAGTTGGAACAATCTACTTACAGTTCATTAACCCTGCTGCATCTTATATTGTTAAATTGAAACCATCAAAAGCCTCCCAAAACTGGTCTCACCATCTTGTAAACACAGCAGGTCCCAAAAACTTAAAGCTAGAGCTGATAGTTCGTAAAGGATGAAAACATAAACACACCTACTTATTGACACATGAAAAATAAGATGCGGCACATCATTTTGAAATCCCCTCAATGCCGTCGGCCTCGGCGAGGGGCTCCATGTCGTACTTTTTGCTGGAGAAGCCATTCTAGGACCTCCTCCGTCATCCAAGTAGATTGGCCACGTCGGATAGACTCCATCAACCATTTCCACTGGCCGCCACCGGATCTGTGCTCCTCATAAATGCGGTGAAGCTCGACGTACCTGGGTTCACCGTCCCGCCGCAACAACCCCATGTCGCGTGGCTCCTACAACATACAAATGGGCAGAAGGCATTTATATTGTATAGTTGGAATAAATGAAATTAAATCTGTGAATAAAAGCCTTTAGATGGTTACATTATCGTCTTGATGTGGTCGTAGAAATTTCCATGAATCTGCACCTTGTTCGTTTCGGAAAATACTCTATTCCGACAGTCTCCGTAATGTACCGATGGAACCGGTAGAACCTCTGTTCGAGCTTCATGGACTCAAGGACCACGTCCTCGCGAGTGATCCTGATGAGCCCGGGGCTAGCATTGATGATTCAAATCCCGAGTTGCAGCTTAGAGGTCCAGTGATGAGATTTAGAGCCAAGAAGCTGCAAGGATACCTTCAGTGTTATGTTGGGAAGAAGCTGGAGGATGTTCGAGCTGATTTCAAACAGTCCAAGTTGGTGACTGTATTGAGCATCGAGGAGCTCGACTAAATTGAAGAAGTGGACATTCTTTACTATTTATTTTAGTTATTTTATTTATTTTGGGCTATTATTATTAGTTGTTGAATTATTTAATTAGCAATCTAATCTATCACAACCTGTTTAGGTGATATTGGACCCAGTAGTAGTTTTAATTAGCCCAATTCGAATTCTAGGCCCAAGACACTTTAATTTTTGTTCCCTAGGTTAATTATTTAGGGGATTTTTGTTCTTGATGTTTCTCAGACTTGATTGAATGAAAAACAGCGCTTTTACGCTATTCTCTTGTCTCACACATCATCGGTTCTTCTGGTAGAGTTTGGTTCTGGCGATTTCAAGCTTGAAATCTATTATCTCATTCGTGATATCTCGTAGTATCCGGGTTAGACAGCCATTGAAGATTGCTCCATAGGCACGTTCCGAGTTCTCGTCGATTCGGGGTTCGTTTCGGGTAAGATGCATCTTCCATCTCTCGATTCCATCACCACCATGTCAATCACCACCTCCACAGCCTCCGCTTACGTCCATAACATCCCAATATCATCACCTTCATCCCTAAATTCGTCCCACAACCGTTCGTAGCCTTATCTGACCGTTTTAGGCCTAAAAACCCTAAATCGGACCCTGAAATTCCCACCATTCGATCTCCCAACCTACATGTTTTTTTGAGCTGATTTTTGGATATGTTTTTCATCTCTACAGATTATGACCTGTGTTAAAATTTGAGCTTAATCCGAGGTCGTTTGCATAGGTTTCTGTTCGAGTCTTTATTTAGGGGTTTTCGGGTTATTTGAGTCATTTTTTGTGTTAATTCTTGTTAGATTCGAGTCTTATTGGTTTTATACAGATTATTGGAGTTCTTAATTCAGTATTGTTTAGTTTATTGTTGGGTTGAATCACATATATAGTTGGCGTTGTTAGATTCTTTGCTTCGGCATTATATTTGGTCGTATTAGATCCCTACTCCCTGTACCTCCGACAGCATCGCAACGACGGCCGTTACAAACTAACTCAATTGTTTTAGGTTCCACATATCTATGACTTTGCACCCCTTGACCAGCTCATCGATCAACAAGTCAGTCTCTAAGGTAGCCCATCGATGCTCCATTGCCGCCATTGCTTCCGGCGATGAACAGTCAACTTTACTGGTGGGGGTGTGGGGTTTAGATTCTTCTACTAATCAATTTATAGAAGGAGAACTGGCGTATAGGAGTAAAGTGATGAGAAGATTGATGTGAAGGAAATTTAATGCTGTAGGTAATGACCTCTGTAAGTGTGCTAATTAGCAGTGGATTAAAATTAGCAACATCGCCTCAGATGCCTAAACCATAATTAAACAATGCATAACATCCTAGAGTTCATTCTAGGCTATCATTATTCCTACTCATACCTAATAAAATATTAAGGAAAAAATTGAGAAATAGTCCCACCTACCTTTTTGCTTTCCATTTTTAGCACAGTAGTATGAATCGAAATTAGGCAAATAAGATTATAATATGTTTGTTTTATTGGATTACAATTGGAAATGCAATCACCTGTTACAAATCGTGTTGCTTTTCCTGTTGTCACAGTGTATTATTTGTTTTTAAAAAGTAATTCAGCTTACTTTATGAAATTATTACGCTGTATTTTTGTTAAACTTATATTGTTTGGGTTCTTCCATTTCTAACTAGGATATATTAAAAAGAAAAAAAATAAACCTTAGTTATGCAACACCAAATGCATCGGGGGGTTTGCACCGTGACTATTCTTGTTAGTGTATGTAATGCACATGGTGGTGAGATTTGTACAAGAGTCGGGCTAAACAATTGCTTTACTTAGATGAATGTTAATGAATCGAAAAATTTCCCTAATATTACAAATAATGTCAAAACTTGAGGAATGTAATGACCTTTTTTTAAAATATTTTAATCTTGCCTTTTTTATGATAGGTACACAGTGGTTATTACAATACAGTGGTTTTTTTATTACCCAAGTTATTATTATATTTGTATATTGTTAAGTAAGCAACACAAATGGAAACTAATTATTTGAATATATATTAAGTATTGCAGATTGGGGTTGTAAGTGAGTCGAGCCTACTCATTTGTTGCTCGAGTTCAACTCGATGAAAACTTGAAATTGACTCGAGGTTTGTCAAGTCAAGCTGGAGTTATAGATACGGGAGTACTTGCCAAGCTCGAGCTCGAGGTCCATAATAGTGAGCTCGACAGGGTCGCGACCCTTATAGAGCTCAATCGAGCTTTATTGCCATTACAAATTTACCCTTAATATTATAACTACTTACATATTTAGCATTAATAATTTAATTACATTATTTAAAATTAAACAAATATACTAGTATTTTTAAAAATTTATACATGATTAAGTCGAGCTCGAGCTTGTCGAGTTTAGTATGGAGTCGAGGTCTAGCTCGAAAAATTGCAGCTCGACCGAGCTCGAGGCTTGTCGAACTCCGAGAGTTTCTTATCGAGCTCGAGCTAGATAAGAAAGTGACTCGAGTCGACTTTCTAAATATGTTCATAATTAATACTTAGTGAATAATGCCTATGATTTCTAAGTAAATGATTTAAAATATGATCGATATATAATACTTAGTAATTATGCTAGACATATATAATTATTATCAAATATGCAATACATATATAATCTTATATTATAATTAATGCATAGTAATATTAATTACTTAAAGAATCTAGTAACGGTACATTAATTAATAATTGTTAATTTTGCAGGTTTTTGTAGCTTCAAATTTGAAGATTGTATTAGTTTCTTAGAAACATTCTAGACAATAGAGCAGGTGGGTACAGTTTTGTTAATTAGATGTAATATGGTCAAGAAGGTAGGTATGCAAGTGTTGCTTTAGCCCAAAATTATGTGATGCTAAATGTGACATAAATATGTTCTCTAAGCTTGTAACACTGATGTTTAGTTGATAGGATCGTAATTGAGAGGGTGGGATTTTATTTTATGATGATTTATTAAATTATTTCCCCCATGAAATAATGAATGTGAATGAGCACATTTTCGAGCAATTTCAAAATTCAACCTATTAATATATATTAATACAGGTTATTACTACGACATAAAAAAAGGATCCAATTTAAAGAACACATGATGTTATGGGTCGACCCGAAAAAAAGATTCTAGATAATTCCGCCACCAAGTCTCTGTAAATAATAAATTAAGTACTAAAGGTGATATTTCAAAGATTTACTGCCACTTTTCAAAACTTCTCCTACAAGAGTGTCTAAGAAGTCAATATTGCAGTTGGTTAAATAATTGCGGCTACTACCATAGGCTAGGCCTAGTCTTCTGCATAACTTTAATTAAGTGAAATGAAACAATATTAGGAAAAGGTAAACATGCAAATTACTGTTCAACATATGTTAACAATAATTGGGTTAGTGTAATTAGCCTCCGTAACCCGTCCTTTCGTCTGAACACAATGCTTAATCGAAAAGAAATGGTCAGACAGGCGAATGTGAATCAAACCAACGCTAAGACGATGACACTATTGCCGGTAAAGGGCTTCTACTTGAAAGAAATAGTACCATTCGTAAATTACATAAAAACATTTCACAATGGGGAAGACATGTCAGGGAGCATTCCTTCCCCATCTACAAAAGTAATTCAAACACACTAAAATATAGAAATTTCAAGGAACATAGAAGACATGAACTTAATGAAAATCCAGAAACTACTACCCATTTAAGATAACACATTAATCCCATTTCTCGTAGTATAACGGGCAACTAGAGAGACCCGAAACACTGGTTGATAACAAACATGCTTGCCCAAATAAGAACACACCAGTAAACAATTTCTCCACTATGAGGGAGCGAACGCAGCCGTTGCAACTCTGCATATTTCAGCCTACTATTCTCAGTCAAGATGTCCACCAATGCAGCTCGGGAATCATGGCTAATCTGTAATGCATCCTTCTCCCTCATAAGTAATTTAAACTCGTCCCTTTTGGTAAGGTGGCATTTCCGAGTCAATCCATCGAGCGAACGTGCATCCGTTGGTCTGCCATCCATATAAATTTAAATGAATGCCATATAAGACTGGCGTGTTGTGAACTTAATAGTTATATAAATTTATGTAAAATTAATAGTTGATACAAGTATACCTCCTCTCTGGACAACGAATGAAACGCCGGAATGGGTTTGACTAGCACTTCGACACAAACCAATCCGCCGCTTGATGCTCCCTACAGACTACAATCTCCGACGAATCCTCCGACGAACTAGTGGCGGAGTCAGCCGAACACTTACCGACAACAATATATATATTTTACCTAGCTACAATTTTGTTCCTACGTCTCTACATTTTCATACAAGATGTTACATAACCTCTAGCAAAACACATGTCGTGGCTCGACAACCACATCATTTCAAGCATTCATTTTTCGGCTTCCATCTTCATACATCTATCAAAATTACTTATGCCACAAGCCCACAGGCCACACCATTATATATAGTGTCTATTTTTTTATATTCCATATTTTATTTGTATTGAACGGGGTCGTTACATATAGCTTGAATCAATATATCGTTATGGAGGTGTAACATAAGTTTTTTGTATTTAAATTGGTAAAACACAAAACATGCATAATTCATATGCTTTTCGGATCAAAATGTAATTTCACGGATCCAATTTCTATTTTTCCATTGAATTCTTCCCTTTTAGACTTTATCTTCAAATGGTGTTCGCAGCTTTCGGGGAATATTGTAAATCCTCGATCTTCTTTGACCAGGTAATTGTACTTGACCTCTTCAATCATAGGTTTATTATTTCAGTCTTTTTTTAAATTTTGGATTTGATATGATTCCAAAGCTACATAAATATATTAAGTTCCAAGGCAACCTCGAGACTTGTTCATGGACGACTTGTCGTTTGACATGGCTGAGTCACGAAAACGGATTAGAAAGCTTATACTCATATTCAAGAGTTCGTCATTGAGAATTGAAAGATAACTTTTAGTGAGAGATCAGTCCATTTTTAAAATGAATGAAGGTGTTTCTTCTGCAGGGCCGCCGTTACTAATCATCGGTGAAATGATGAAGTCAGTGTCTGTATAACAATAAAAATGGGTCTATTAAAAATTGCATTTCATAAAAATCGAACCTTAGGCCTATCATTATTAAATCAGAACTCCAGCCATTAAGCAAGCTATGATTTTTGGAAATTACAACATGTTTAAATTTAATACCTTAGAAAACACGGGAATTACTTAAAATAATAAACTACTTCAAGTATATTTGAAGCTTAGACCCCATCAAATAAAAATGAGAATTTATCCATTTAGGCTATACTTAAACTTTGAAATATATGACAAGATTTATAATTAATATGGGTAAAAACTTTTACCTTAATAACAAAAATATATAAATTGTTATTAACAAAGATTAATTCATTGCCCTTGTGGATTAAGTGAGAGAAAAATGCATGAGACTAATTTCAATTTTTTTTATTATATTTATAACCTTTCTAGTTATACTTATCTATATTAAAATAGTATAAAATATAAAACAAAGAAAATAAAATAAGAAAACATAAATTAAAACCCATGCACAATGAGGAGGTATTCATACCCCACCATAACTTAAGCCTAAAGTCCAATTAAATCAATGATTAAATCATAACTTCGTCATTACAAGTCTAACAAATATCAAATCAAGTTCTACAGAAATAAATCAATGCGCACTTTCGCCTAATGTAATCGTTCATCTCGTTTCGATAATAATTGGGACGTAAATAATTTAAAAGCATTGATGGGCTAGGAAGCCCATCATTTGGGCTTTTTATTCAATGATCACTACAACTTAAGGTTTTGGGCTCGAGAAAATTCATTGAGCCTTTATGATTTGATTTGGGGGGCTAAAGATTGATGGAGAATAAATTCTGATTTCTAATAGAGAACTTATTAAGTTTCATGAGGTTAGTTTATAATCTTTCAACAAATTCAATCAATTATTTTTCAATCTTTTCATTCAATTATCACAAAAATATTGAAATAAATATAATATATTACATTTAACTAAAACAAAATTGTAATATATTATTTTTACTTTTTCCCCTCAAATTAAGTGCAAATTATGAACAAATTAGGCAAATAATATTTTGTAAGAAATATCCACACTTTTCCCGCAGGTATAGGTTGGGTGGTTTGAGAATTATATATAGATTCTTTTATATTATAACACTCAACTAATTTTGCCTAATTTACAGAATTACTGTGTCGCGGGAATGAGTGTTGCATAAATTTATGGTTTATAGAATATGTTACCATCCATAATTATATGATTGATAATGTACTTCCACTAATTAATTATGAATACGTTGAAATATATTAATTTTGAGAGTTCACATTATATTCACTTGCTAAGAAAGTAACGTTATTTTCAATGTATTTAGCTATTTTAGTGTAATTATATACTTCCTACTAACTGGGCTTTCGGCCCAATATAGGCCCACGAATAATTATGGGAGCTGCCCTCATTTCCCACCCAATGATTCAAATGCTTTTACGAGCTTACTTCCCCTATAAGCAAATAGAGTTGAACATTGACTCCATGCATCAACCACTCTCATTCACTCTGCTCAAACAGTGATCTAAAACAGTCCATCGAAAAAATTGGGGGGCAATACAGCTCTGCACTAAGGAGGATCAGATCAAAGCTTGCTGTTATCGAAGGGCCAAGGTTTTTGATCTTTACTCCATTGTAGTCGTGAGGTAATTCAACTCCGTGCATTTCTGCAATTTTTTTCCTTGCGCAAAAATTAATAAACTCTGTTGGACATGCAACATTAATTCGTAATTACCTCTGCACAATCAGATTACATGGACATGGAGTTTAATTTAAATATTCCTTATGAGTCGGAGGCAAGTGGTGGTCCGACAGCCTCTGCCAACAATGATGATCTAAACTCACTGAACCCTCCGATGATGAGGCTGACAGTCGGGCTAATTCTGGAACGGTTCATAGTGATTCGGCAACAATATCCATTCAGGAGTTGGAGGCTAAGCTCGCTCCAGGCTCAACTCTAGAAACCCTCTCGGTCGTATTTCTATTATACTGTGAATATGGTCAGCTTGTGGGTTTCAGCGTCAGAAAGGGTGCACAAGAATATTTCCGCCAATCCACGGAGGTAAGGATGAAATTATTTATCTGTCATTGTGAGGGCCAGCCAGATGGCAAGGCTTCAAAGAATGGACTCGCCCAATACAGGAAACAACATAGGAGGAGTGGTTGCAAAGTGAGGCTGCGCGTTGTTCGAAACATGGATGGACCGTGGAGAGTAACTATTTTCCATAAGGAGCACAACCATGAACTGCTGGACCCAGATCAAAGCTATTTGTTGAGGTCATCGCGACAACTGACCCACACGAATACCTCAATATTGGAAGCGTTCCAATCTACGGGCATAGGTGTAGGCCAGTGCTACAGATTCATGGCCACGCGAACAGCGGGAGTGCAAAATATAGGATTCACAAAAAAGGATGCTTACGACGCGGTTCGTCGCATTAAAATACAGACGCGACTGCCAAATGAGGATGCTAATGCTATGCTACAATACTTTAAGGATAAATCTTTGAATGAGCCATCTTTCTATTGGAATGTCATGATGGATGATGACGGCCGGCTAATGAACTTCTTTATAGAGGATAGTCGATCCAAGCTCGACTACGAATGTTTTGTTGACGTCATTACTATGGACACAACATTCAAGACAAACAGGTACAACTTAGTATGCGCACCTTTTGTCGGGATAAACCACCATCGGACTAGTGTTATGTTTAGAATTGCGTTTATGTCTGATGAGACAACTGCCTCATTTGAATGGTTGTTCAATGCGTTCCTTGAGTCAATGGAAGGAAAAGAGCCTCAGATTGTGTTCTCGGACCAATGTCAAGAGCTTATGAATGAAATAGACTACTGTTTCATCAATGCAGCACATCGACTCTGTCAATGGCACATCAATCAGAATGCACCAGGCCATTTTGGCAGCCTTAATGGTAATCGAGAGTTCAAGCGCCTATGGTATCACTGCATAAACGGCTGTGAAACGCAAGATGAATTTGAAGGAACTTGGCATACAATGATTGAGAAGTACAACTTGGGAGAAAGATCCTGGTTCACTAGCATGTATAACCTTCGGAGGAGATGGGCCTCCGTGTTTTCCAATGACAGATTTAGTGCAGATATGCATGCTACATCTCGGAGTGAGTGTGTTAACAAGGTGTTGAAAAGACTATGTACTAGTACGAGCTCGCTTCAAGAAGTCATTTCGCAATACGAGACCATACAGAGAGATTGGAGGCTCCAACAAAGGGTGGAGGACGCATTCTGCCTTGGATTCCAGGCAAAATATTGGAAGATAATCCAATATTAAAACATGCTGCCGGTCTTTACACTCGCAGTGTTTACCGCCTATTTGAAATGGAGGCTGCTCACTCAATGAATATTAATATTTGACAACAACCTGCAGACTATGCAGTTGATGAGTTGGTGTTCCAAGTTACCTGCAATACCGCCATTGCAAGGATAAGGGTAGTATGTTACAAATGCGTCGACCACACAGTATCTTGCACTTGTCGAAAGTGGGAAACAGAAGATTGTGCAGGCACGTCCTCAAGATATTCTACACATTGAATTTACCACGTGTCCCTGATCAGTATATATTAAAAAGATGGACGAAGTCTGCTAGGAATCGTACCCCGAACCCTGTAATCACCCCTCCTGGGGGCGACTTGGGCCATAATATTATATTTGTCAATACCTTTATGAGGACGGCCCATGCAATCGCGCAAGAGGGTAAGGATAGTGCTGCGCTCAGGTCGTCACTGAATGAACGGATACAGTTGCTGTACAATGAGGTTTGCGGTCGTGCCAGTGCTGGGAAGAGAGGAAGGAGCTCCAATGCTAATGTTCAGACAAGTAACCCATGTGATATTGGCCTCCGGAATCCAAGAAAATGACCAGGAAGGCAGTCGGTCTGGAAGAAAAGACATGGTAGATTAAACACAGACCGAATGACCAGATCACAAACAAATTGCTGAAACCTAACCCAAGGGGGAAGCCACTTACAATCCGAGGAGGCTACCTTGCATAATGATGTTGGCATGCGTGGTACACTACTTAGTTTTACTTGGGATTTATATCCCCAGGATAATAAAAAACTTATCTCCTTTTACAGGTTTCTACATGAATGTCACATGATTATAATGTTTAACAAACGATACATGTTCAGTACATTTTAGCTATAATCTTAAAAAAAAAAGGTTCTCACCACCAAAAAAATAGAAGTGATTGAGTTTATAAATATTAGCAACAGTGGGGGTGTTAATCTTGCACAACAAAGCTCATTTCGTGTAGTCTCCCGCAGTAGCTTCTCCGGTATATAACACACCTATCCCCATCCAAATCGGAAACACTAACTCATGTGATAAGGCACTCCACACACTTTATCACAATACTCCCCCCATCAATCAAATTACCACGTGGACAGTCAGCACATCGGACAACGTCCCAAAAAGGATTTACGTAGTCAGTCACATAATCACTAGTGTTTCGATATTACGCCCCATTATGTGGAACCGCCTTGCACAGTCATCCTACCCACTTGCGTCCCCCAGAAAATCATATACGGTTATTCGCCGCTGACTAAGTGACACATCATACACTATTCACAGGCCACCGATGTTACCAACTCCATATAGATTACTAACCATGTGCCATGCTCGCCTAGCGCCCCGTGGCCAATCCTCACGAACATATGTTATAACCTTATCAACAATCCGAGAGAAATCGGTATTGTTCATAAGGTGACTCTTCAATTCGAGAAAACATTAGTACATGAATCAAACAATCCACTTTCATGTATAATTCATGAAATACCCAGCAAAATGATAAAACAGGAGCCTAATGCGGGGATGAGTATTCATGGTGAACAGCTAACAAGTTCGTAAGTGCATCCATGTGCTAAACATAATAAATCACCACATCAATATATATTTCAATATAACAACAACTAATATCGAAAGCAAATTTCAGAGGGTCAGCATGAAATAATCTACATCCGCACGAAGGGAACGCGTACAATTCCAAATGCAGTCAAACCATTCACCGTCAGCGCAGATGTTCCCAGGTAGCTTTAGTTTCGCTGGACTGCATTGCACATTAATGGAGCCATTTCTCATTACTAAAGGTACATGTACGTGAATAAATGAGAGAGTAATATACCAACATACGGCTGTTGTCGAAGGGCATTCTCTCGCCACACTTGATACGCACGCACTCTTCGCTGATTATATGACATCTCACATGGGTCGTGACCTCCAGGTCTCACACCTATCGACACATCCCAGCCTAATGCCCCAAAAGAACCAATCTCGGAATTTGCCGTTGCACAAGTTAATTATGCAGTCACCGTCGGAGATGTCACATACAATTAAACACACGTTCACCGCCGAACTCCTGCCGGACGACCTTCAACCACCAATCGACCCATATACTGATCGCAGTCAATGAATATTCCAACAACAGGTACAGAGATCCACACATAAATTAAAACTTATCACAAATTTGGAAAGAAATTGTATTGGGTGGGAATTTACGGTCAAGAAAATCTGCTCCTGCTCCCGGTTCTACTGTCCCTACAAGCCCCAAATATTGCTTTCAACAGTAGCCCAATTGAATTTGGGGGAACCCTAACAACCTACGTAACGACGAAGAAATAACGTTCATTACGTTTCCGGTTCAAACCTCAATCAACTGGAGTCGATATATTGAACCGAATGCAGCGCCGAAGCGGTGCTTAAGTGGGGGGACCTTTACACGTGGCAAGATCCGACGGAGGGAGTGCAGTGGACAGGGGTGTAGCATCGTTTCTCACCACTCACTTTCCATAAAAATTCATAGGAATGAATGCCTACAATTTTTTTATAATTGTGTGAAATATGTTGGTGCCATATTAACATATTCATAATCATTTGGAGAGGCCTTAACGTGGTACTAGATAGTTGATCATGTGATATATTTAATAAAAATTTACAAGGTTGTAGATTAAATTATAAATATATAAAAATTTAGATATTTTTGTTAAAATGTTATAAAAATGTCTAGTATCAAACTGTACTGTAAACTAAAGTAATGAATAAGATACGACAAAAAATGTAAAAATATACCAGTCCTATTCAATAATACTCCGTTAATAGTCTTAAAAGAATAAATTAACAAATTAAGTTTAGTTTAGTGAGAAAAAAAATAGTATTAAAAGAATAATTTTCTATATAGAGCTTTACACGCAGTAGAGTTGTAAATTATACCAAAATATATTGGACGAGAAAATAATGAAACAAGAGAAAGAAAAAGACACATTTACCCTCGAACATATATATTGATGGACGTTATCTATTCGGCATTGGCAGTGCTGATTATCCATTTGAAAAATGGATGGCCTTCAGCAGATGGGTCTACCCATTGTGGGAATTGTTGCAGCTGCTGCTCTTACCTTCTATGCTATTAGTTTTGCTGAGCTCAGAGAGGTAAACTCTCTCTCTCTCATGTAGATACTGAGATACGTATATTTACATACATGAACATGATAGAAATCTTTAATTTCTTGATTATATGTGGAATGTTGCCAGAAATCATTTAGGGATTTGGAAGAGAGAGAAGATTCTGATGAGAATGGTGGATTCAAGTCATCCTTGAGCTCTAGAGAGAGAAGGGCCAGAAGAAAGGCCGAGAAGCAATCTAAATCTTGAAATATCAGTTGTTTACTAAGAAATTTGTGTGTATTTCATTTTGAATGTCATAGCCATAGGGATTACTTTTTAAAGTTGGGATGGGGAATTAGGAATTGAATTTTATCCCTTGATCTTATAAAAACGAGGAATACCTTTATGCTATGATGTTGGCTTGTGGTTGTGGGATTTGATTTTTCTAATTTCGTAATTTACAATTGACATTCCAAAATGCATTATCTGTTTGTCTAGAAGGATTAGAGAATTTAAAATATAATCGATTTATCTGATATTCCCCCTATACTAAGAGTGTAATTGAGTCAAATAATAACAATCTTGAGCTCGATAAAAAAAATGGAGTTAGAAGAACTTGTCTCGATTAGTAATTAATATTAGAAATCTAAATTATATGCCTATTTTTATTTTATTTTTAACTCAATTAGGTTCACGGGCATGTTGAACATGATATTGTTGAGTTTGAACCCAAAAGTTACTACAGAAGCTCAAGCTCAAGTCGAGTTGATTTCGAGTTTTTTGTCGACTTGATCCAAGTAACTCATAAAATGGGTCGACATATTTACACTCTTACTCAATACGTATATCTCGAGAAAGTATATGCTAAGGATATATATGAAAAAAATATCTTTTCATAAAAGAATCTAGAATTCAACTCACGTTACATTTATTTTGGAGTACTCTAATTAAATAATGGATTCGCAAACAAAATCCTTATATAATCCCAAAAATAGCAACAAAATTTATAATTTTTTTAATCTAAGGACATTTTATGTGAGTAATCTCGGTCATTATTTATTTACACTCAATTCATTTGCTTTTTCTACCTAAAATGTGATTTTCTATTCAAGAATTGGGTCACACACTAAACACGTGAATTGCATAGGTTAAATATTTGAAAAATGAAAGGCAGTACCAAATCAATTGTAAAATGGCAAAACTATTGAAAAATAAAATTCCATTTGCACCACATAATTTGCTTTTTATTTCGAATTCCAATTTCAGTTTGCAAGTTTTCAACATTACCAACAATTCAACATGCTTTCGATCAATTATTTCTTCTGTGACTTTAGCTCTACATGTGACTCTGCCACCCTTTTCTTCTGTAGCTTTGAGAGCATCATTCCCATGTATCTGTGTCAGCTGAAAAATGAAGCAAAATTTCATCACTCATCATAAAATCTGGAAATATACATTACAATTACATATCTCTTCAAAAATCATTTTTCATCGATGCCAAAGCGTGACTCATAACAAGTGGCCGATGATAAAGTTCGGAAAAAAAAATGCACAAAAAATTGTTAAATTTTTGTAATTACGAATATGCTTAATCTTTCTATTGCTAATAGGTTTTAGTTAGGAGCGTCGTGTCAAATTATTTAAGTAGATCACACTTACTATTGCAGTGAATTTTTTTTTATAAAAAATCAATAATTTAAAAAGCTCCAAATATTGAAAGAAAAAAGTGCCATGACTAAACAGTAAAAAGTTCGTAAATGACAATCGCTTTTAATCAAAACGGCATCTTCGCCAATTTCGCAACATCTTTACGGGTACATGTAAAGCTTTTTTTTTAATTCGTCTGACATTATAGCCCAGCTGTATTTTCTTCTCACAAAAATAATTTAATTCCACTTACAGTTGAAAAAAATACTTTAATATAAAATAAAATAAAAACCGATCATCGTCTCAAATCATTGGGGAAGTAAAACATTACACGATCGATGCGTGTGTAATCAAGCAAAAACACAAACGATCGTGATCGAAACCGGCGATGTTTTGATGCGTATTGTATAACCTGATTGACGATAGCAAGTGCAGATTTCAGATTACAGCAATCCGTAGCAGATCAGAAATGCCAAAATCAAAACGATCAACAGAGCAACGAAGCACACACACACACACATCATCATCAATCACCAAAAATACGAGCCAAGTAGAGATTCACAAGCAACAAACTAAAGTGAAATAGAGGGGGGGGGGGAGGGAGAGAGAGAGAGAGAGAGAGAGAGAGAGAGAGAGAGAGAGAGATGTTGGTGATTGAAAATTTGGCCATTGCCGATCACTTATATTCTACATTCATTGCCTAATATGTGATGATATTTTTATTGCTTAATGTATAATCTTTTAAACAAAAGAATCCAAAATATGGAACAATGGAATCTTGAATTCTATGTGAAATAAACCATAATGATCTCCTTAATAAAATTTTCTAAAAAACTTGTTGCCATAGAAAAATTAAACATGCACGCATTCTAACCAATATTAATTTCTAATTAATGAAAGAATGTGATGATTAAGTAGTAAAGGGTGGATTAAATATTGGCATAACTTACTCAACTAGGAAAATTTGTTAGTAATGCAATGCATTGCATAATTGCACCGTTTATTTTTCCATGTATGCACAAATATATAGCTACAATCAAATTTGTCAATCTCTAAAGTTTTCGTTCAAAACGTTGGCCTAGCTAATAATCTTCATTATCAATTATCTTGATTTATTCAACTTCTACTAGGCTGTCATATAATTCGCATGCAGGAACTTGGGTATTAATAATAGCTAGAATCATCTGTTGGTTTAGGGTTTCCTATTCCATATATAATCAATAATAAGTAATTACCTTTATGTTTGGAAACAGCCATTGATGAATTCTTCCAAGTTTTTCCAGATGATCGAGTATGTCCAACTTGCAAATAAATCCACTGGTGCACTTCTTCGTCTTCTTCGACAGTTTTCTCAAACTCCTCTGGCCGTTTTTTTTTTTATAAATTTTTTATTGTCAGAGGTATATGAAATCTTTGGGGATTCTAATGATCCAATATATATATAACGCATCCATATTTCATGCAGCTAATGATTTCCTTCCATAATGGTGTTATAGCAGTACTTTTACAATAACACCCCTAGCTATATGGATTAATCAATCTACATTATTCATCACGCCTAATCACAATTGAATCTCAAATCGTCGCCCGGCCAGCGCCTCCACCGCCTCACTTGCCACCTCCGTTGCGGCGTCGATGATTAACCCTTCTCTCTCTCTCTCTCTCTCTCTCTCTCTCGACAGCTAGGAAGAACTCGCCTCACGTCACAATTTAACATAACCCACCATAGATTCTACAAGTCCAAGTTGCAATGTAAGTTAAATTTCTTTGGAATATGTCACTATATATCGTGAAAGTTCAAAGTTGTTAATTGTTTCATGGTTTGCCGTGAAATTAGATTTCTCTTGCCATGAAGCCAGATTTTTGTTAATTGTCTTAATTGCTCTATGGAATCAGTTTTAAAATTTGTAGCTGCAGGGTTATTGCATTTATTCACTTTTTAACAGATGTTGTCCCGCATGTGTGTGTGTGTATGAGTTAGCCATATATTGTCAAGGTGTTGACTATTTTTAAGTTGCAATGAACAAAAATTGGTGGGAAAATATGAAGTATACGTACATGGGAATTTTCTGAGTAAAGATTATTATCTAATGGTAATTAGATCGAATAGTAACGTTTGTATTATCTCTCGTTGGATGAAATTGTAGCAGGTGCCATTGAAGTTCCATAAACCATTCCATTATAGTAGTGGTATTGTTTTACGACCACTACAAAATCCTCCTATGTATGTATATTTTCTTTGAGAATAAATTTAATTTACTGAATATATTGAATGCCCCATGAACCACTTTAGGCAAAATATATATACAAATATATCATATATGAGCAGGTTGTGATATTTTCCTCTTATTTTACAATATTCTCATGCCTTAATTTCGCTTTTGAATAAGTATGAAATTCTTTGGACATTTGTAATTCGGTCCAAAATTTTAAACTAAAATTTTATTTAATCACTAGATTGAGGATTATTGATGTTGGCAAATGGAAAAATATGTATGGGTCCTATGATTGTTGTAGTTGTTGTCTACTTTTTTATTACTTTCTTGGAGAGATTGTATAGTATATGGGGTGTGATTTGGAAATTGATGATGAATTAATACATAAACTCATGAGAGGGGATTGTGTGCTGAATGGATTTTAAAAGTGATTCCTATATTTATGTATATATTTGGTTGTGTACAGATTGTCAAATAGCTTTTTGTGAGATGTTGTGACGTTCAATAAGGTATTTTTTTTTTCTTATTTAAGTAGTTAATACTTTTTAAAGTATAAAATTCTTGAACTAAATTATGAAACGTGGTATTATCTCATTTTCAAAAAAAAAATTACATTTAATTTTGAATTAGTTTCTTCACAGAAGGGGAAATGCTTGGAGACCTACACACTCCTCAGTCCTCACAGTTGCCTTGCGTGATGTACAAGAACATGACAATATAATTTATTTGATTGATATATATACTGGGTATGCAAATTTTCCTTTTGACAATAAATTTCATTTACAATATACAATGAATGCCTTGTGAACCACATGGACAAAATCTACAATTGTAATTTGGTCCTAATTTTTCAACTAAAAAATTGTTTTGACTCAAGAGGTTAATGTTTTTGCCAAATGGTAAATGCACTGGTTGTTTTCTCTGCATATTTATTCTATTATACAGGGGTGTGCATGTGAATTGAAAAATGATGAGAAATGCATATAGACTCATGAGAGGATGATGGACTGGATGAGTTTTAGGGTGTTTTATGATTATTATTATGATGATGATGATGAAATCTAAATAAATATTTGTATATTTTATATATAAAATCTCTTGTTGATATTGATCAATTCGTTTATTACATAAAACTGTAGTGATCTTTTCTTTTTCATGGAATAAGGAGTAACAAACGGCCATTTTGATCAACGAGCTGCCTTCAATTTGTAGAATTGCTGACAAAGTATTTCTTGTAATTGGACTTTGAGCATGATATACATAATATATATATATATGTATGTATGTATATTACTAAAATTTTTAATTGTTTTATATTAATATTTTCTTGATTCTTAAATATCAATCTTAAAATGATTTGTTATATATAGTATCGACTACTTCGATTCGTAGTACTTCAGCGTTGGAATACGTAAACCCCAATATTTCTCATGACTTATTTAATATAAGTATTAGAAGTTGTTTATATAAATTTTCTTGTATTTTGACGTTTTGAGTTCTGTAAGTTTTTCAGATGGGATTTTGAAGAACAAATTGGCATTACAATTGGTAATGAATTGATAATCATGCCATTTAATGTGAAAATAGTTTCTTCTTTTTTCACTACAAGCTCATGTTGTTCCAAAAATTTACTCACAAATGAAATGAGTGTTAAATAAATAACTAAACAATCTATTGCAAAGATGAATGAACTCTTGTTTCTTTTGTAGGGATATAATACTAGAAATTACACATTTACTTTGTTTATTGGTATGTTGAATTGGTTTCTCTTTTAGCATTTTAGATGAAACAAAGGTCGTGGATAGTGCTGCGCCCCGTTTGTTTCTTCCTTTTCCTGGTACGCTTTCACAAATTATTCGATGCAAACTAACATACAAAGATACAACATTGTAGTTTATTGTTGTTGCATAAGTTGATGCAATTGGTTTTGTGAATTAAAACAATCTTATAAATTTGTTGAAATATTGTGAATTTATAATGTTCAGATAGTCGTGGTGCTGTCTTTGGCTGCTCTGTTGATCACAATATGGTTCAGCAAAGTTGCAAGAATCGAAAAGGATGTGAAGTTTATAGCCAACAACTTCAATCGAGAATTCATCTCTGTAATTCAGAATGCAGCTGCATTGTTCTTTCCTAATAATGCTTCAGCCATCAACTTAGCACGATTGTTGAGTTTTACTTTAGATGATAATGATCTTCACTTCCCAAATATTCAATCAAAGGTTGGTTTATCTATAGATTGAACTACTTTCTTTTTTCATAGTTTCGAGTTAAATATTTTGGGATTTTTTTTGTTTCAATGATGCAGGTGGTTCCTGCACTATTTCAAGCATGTTCAACAATACCATACCTGTCACAGATTTCTTACATTGGGTTGAATGGCTTGTTCTTCGCGTACTATAAAGAACGGGGTGACTCTTATGCTGCATTGTACTCAAACACGACGTTTCCTTCAAGAAATGATCATACGGAGAACTACACGTGGTACGTGCAGCCTGCAGACCGTGACACCGGAAAGTTATATGGCGAGGCTATTATGTTTCCAGCACCTGCCGTGGTTGAAGCAACCTGGTTTCGAGCAGCCTTGAACAGTTCAAATGGATACGCCTCAGTTGGGACGGGGTGGCAAAATCCTCAAGAATTTGTATTGCTTAGTAGTGTTGGTTTGAATGGAACTGGAGTCATTTCTTTAGGATTTGCTATGAAGCCTCTGATTGATTACTTGGCTGCTGCAATGGCCTTATATGATGGAAGCTTGAAATTGGCTTCCAAGGATTGGAATGTGGTTGTTCGAGGCTTTCCAAACTCTACTACTCGTAACTTCTTAGACGACAGAGATCATGTTTTGTTTCAGACAGCAGGAAACATCAGTTGCCAATCCTACAATGGCAATATGCTGAGCATTGGAGGCAGGAAATATGTGATTGTCTGCTCACCAGCTGAGATAGGTGGACTTGAATTTGTGAGCATCATTTTTTTTCTCCCTCGCATACACGGATCATTTATCATGCTTTTTTCAATTCTGTGATGATCTAAGAAATTCGTATATTTGTGTGGTTGTTGGTTGTCTCAGGTATACGTATTTGCAGTGGCACGAGATGAGTACGCGAGCCTAGTTCACAAGAACATAAGACTGTCGTTTGTTCTGGTGGTACTAATGGTTGGTGGTGTGGTGGTTACAATATGCGTTTTCGTGTCACTGATCGTTGAAGCTGCAAGAAGGGAGATGTTTCTGTGCGGTGCATTGATAAACCAGATGGAATCAACACAGCAATCAGAGAGAAAAAGCATGAACAAGAGCCTTGCTTTTGCAACTGCAAGCCACGACATTCGTGCTTCTCTAGCAGGCATAACCGGCCTCATAGACCTCTGTCGCGGTGAAGTTACAAAACGGGACCCTTCGCGATCAGATGTTGTAGCAAACTTGCTGCAGATGGAAGGCTGCACGAGGGATCTTTTAGGTAGGTTGTTTTTTTCTTCTTTAATCTTGTTTCTTTAAAGATTAATCTATGCATCACCAAACATGATGATGATGAGTTTTTTTTTTTTTTTGGCGTTCTGGAAGGCATATTGAACTGCATTCTTGATACTAGCAAGATGGAAGCTGGGAAGATGCAACTGGAGGAGGAAGAGTTCGACGTGGAGGAGCTGCTGGAAGACGTGGTTGATTTATACCACCCTGCAGGGATGAAGAAAGGCGTAGACGTGATCTTGGACCCGTGTGATGGCTCTGTCTTAATCTGGTCTCGGGCTAGAGGTGATCGGAGCAAGCTGAAACAGATCTTGAGCAATTTACTTAGTAATGCTGTCAAATTTACATCGGAGGGGCATGTGACAGTTCGAGCTTGGGCAAGAAAACCGAGCCTCAAAAATGAAATGCTTGCCTCCACACAAAATAAGTCATTGAGCTGCCTATTGTGCTTGTTATTCAAGATTCATAGAGCAAACAATGAAGCAGAGAGTGTCCAAAGGGATCCGAATTCATTGGATTTCACGTTTGAGGTGAATGACACAGGGAAAGGAATTCCGAAAGAGAAGAGACAATCTGTTTTTGAGAACTATATTCAAGTGAAAGAGACGGCGTTTGGACAGCAAGGAACTGGTTTGGGGCTCGGCATTGTGCAATCTCTGGTAAGAATAGGATAATGGGGATTTTGTATCTTTAATTTACTCATCAAGAGCAGATTATTAACTAGCCTTTGATTGGTTGATTGTGTTTAGGTTCGTCTAATGGGAGGAGACATAGAGATCGTGGAGAAAGAAGTTGGTGAAGGAGGAACATGCTTCAGATTCAATGTGTTGCTGAGTGTCGGTGCATCTGGGGCTAATGGTGAGTGCGGATTGAGCGATTTCTTTCAGCATCCGGGGCTGTTCACTCGTCGTGTGAACAGCCCCCGAGCTGAAAGATCGCAAGTAGTACTCTTGGTTAAGAGTGCTAAAAGGAGCAATGTGTTGCAAAGTTTCATGCAGAAGCTCGGGATCAAAGTGCACGTAGTGAGGCAGCACGAGCAACTGGCTCCGACTCTGAGGCAGATGAAGCCAAGAAAACCGAGCCTCTCGAGCCATAGCCCGGAGGGGACCTCGAGAAGTGATGGATCAGTCCCTTTGAGCAGTCTTGATGGCATTGATGGTGATGTTTCACTCTCTCAGTCTCAGTCTCATCAAAAGAGGCCTAATGCTGAGGCTGCTGCTGCAGGCTTGTATGGATTCGTTCTGTTAGTGATAGACACGCGTTCGGGGCCATTCCGGGGCATCAGCAGGGCTGTTGCTGAGTTCAGAAGGGGTCTAAGCCACAGCTGCTATAGTAGGGTGGTTTGGCTCGACACACTGTTTCCGGATCATGATCACTCGAGCAGCAGGAGCTTCGATGAGGATGTGTTGCATCCATCTGATTTAGTCATGTCCAAGCCATTGCACGGATCGCGTCTCCATCAAACTATCGCGCTTTTGCCTGAGTTTGGAGGCATCCCTCCGAGAAGAGGAGAGATACGAAATGTTACCGCACATGGTAAGGGTGATATTGAGGAAGGAGGGAGGCCGGAGCCGTTGATGGGGAAGAAAATATTGGTCGTAGACGACGATCCTGTAGGGCGAAAGATAGCCACATTTGTAGCTTCTCAGCTTGGTGCAACCTCTTTTGGCTGTGAAAACGGAGCAGCCGCTTTGCAGCTCGTTTGCACAGCCCTCCAAGGCGAGCCGAGTGCTTTTATGGATTCGGCTCGTTTCGACTTCATCCTTATGGATTGTCAGGTGATAATAATACACTTTTTTTGTATCTTTTGTTAAAAAAAAATGTAATGCCCCATTAGATTATTGATATCAGCGACCACAATTGTTGTGATCGCATGCCACATGGAGAAAAAAAAAAAAAGAGGTTGAAACAAGAAAAAAATGGTCGACCACCCCTCATTTTGGACCACATGCGGTCTCACTTCAACCATCCCTTTGGCCATTCTATCGGCCAATTAATTTTATTTAAATTTATAGATAAACTTACTATATTTTTTATATAATATTATAAAAATAAATAAAAAATATATCAAAATTCATATTTTTTTATTCTTAATTTTGATGTCAAATAATTGCTAGCAGTTTTAAGTGCTTTTCTCTTTATATGTGTCTCTTGGCAGATGCCGGTGATGGACGGAATTGAAGCAACAGCGAGGATTCGAGAAGCCGAGAGCGGTTACGGCGTTCGAACGCCGATCTTTGCGTTAACTGCGCACGACAAGGGGGAGGAGATCGACAAGATGATGCGGGCTGGGGTGGATGGTTACATCACCAAACCACTCAACAAGGATTGTTTTCTCAAAATTGTGTCCCAATTTATTGGCTAAATACCATATTAAGGTTAGGTAGTATTCAATTTACGAGCTTGATGAAGTTCAAAATGTATACATATCATCACATTTGCTAGTTGGAAGAGAGGATAATTCTTTTAGCAAGCATTCCTTGAAGTTGAAGATTAGTTTTTTTTTTTCTTATTATTATTTAAAGCATTTGCGATGGGCGTTTTGTTTCCTGTGTTCATCTATCTAAGTTGGCTGTTTTGATTGATCCTAAATTCTTTAATTTACTACTAACGTTCCAAAATGTATTATTTGTTTGTCTAGAACGATTAGAGAATTGAAAATAAAATCAATTTATCTGTATTTACACTATACTAGGAGTGTAAATGTGTAATTGAGCCAAATAGTAACAATCTTGAGCTCGATAAAAAAAAATGGAACTTGAGCTCGACTCAATCAGTAATTAATATTTGAAATCTAAATTATTTGCCTATTTTTATTATTTAACTCAATTAGGCTCACCAGCATGTTGAACATGATATTACTGAGATTGAACCCAAAAGTTATTAGAGAAGCTAGCTCAAGCTCGAGTTGAGTTGATTTCGAGTTTTTTTCGACTTGATCTCAGTAACTCATAAAATGGATCGACATATTTACACTCTTACTCAATGCGCATATCTGCGGAAAATATATTTGTTAAGGATATATTTCAAAACATATTTTTTTCATAAAAGAATCTAGAATTCAACTCACTATTAGTAAATAAATGAATTGGGACACGTAAAAAAATAATCTAAATGAAACAAGTTCAACTCAAGTTACATTTATTTTGGACTCTTATTCAGTGGATAAGCAAACAAAAGCCCTATATAATCCCAAAAATAGTAACAAAATTTTATAATTTTTTTTTAATCTAAGGACATTTTATGTGAGTAATCTCGGTCATTATTTATTTACAATTACACTCAATTCATTTGCTTTTTCTACCTAATATGGGATTTGCTATTCAAGAATTTGGTCACACGCTGAACACGTGAATTGCATAGGTTAAATATTTAAAAAATGAATGACAATACCAAATCAACTGTAAAATGGCAAAACTATTGAAAAAGAAAATTCCATTTGCACCACATAAATTTTGCTTATTATTTCGGATTCCAAATTTCAGTTTGCAAATTTTCAACATTATCAACATTGCTTTCGATAAATTATTTCTTCTGAGACTTGAGTTCTGCCACCCTTTCTTCCGTAGCTTTGAGAGCATCCCCATATATCTCTATCAACTGAAAAATGAAGCAAAATTTCATCACTCATTAGAAAATCTGGAAATATACATTACATCTCTCTTCAAAAATCAATTTTCATCGATGCCAAAGCGTGACTCATAACAAGTGGCAGATGATAAAGTTCGGAAAAAAATGCATCAGAAACAAGAGCATGAGCTTCCAAATAATGGTAGCTCGTAGGCTTAAACCAAAAAAGGCGTGTTTTGTAGCATGAAATGAAGTACATTGTCAAGAGGAAAACTTTCATGCAAGGTTTCTGAGTTGCTGGAGAGTTTGTACATGTATGAGTATTCAATTAAGGTATATCAAGTCATATTGCTTTACCTGGTCAATTTCTTGAGGAGTAATGATAAATGGAGGAGACATCATTATATTGTCACCAGCAACGCGTACTAACATTCCTCGCTTCTCACACTGCGCTCCAAAATAGGCTCCGACAGCTGAGATTTAATATAAAGAGGTGAGAATATTGTTATGTAGCAAAAACAGTAATGTTCTTTCTGTTTAAACGTTCACAAAAACAGGAAATGGTGTACCCCATTCAGCTGGAAAAGGATCATTAGGTGATTTGTTATCTGTGAATTCCGTCCCAAGAATCAACCCCGTCCCACGTATCTTCAGGATAAGGGGTGTCAGTTAGATGAACAATCGAAAACCACCACATGCATAAATATTGAAGAAAATAATAGAAAAGCAAAATCGTACCTCACCAATGATGGGACTATCAGAAAATGCTTTCAAACCTTCCTGAAATTTTGGAGCTATTTTGTTTACTTGCTCAAGAATGTTTCTCTCCCTGCAGCATTTTCACACAACCGAATCTATGAATAGGTTCAAAACCTCAGTCGTATATGATTTTTCAAACAATGTGTATGAAAAAGATTTTTCTGAATTTTCATATAATGATGATTTTTCAAACGATATTGTATGAACAAGTTTTTTCTGGATTTTCATATAATGATGACCGTGCGCAGTCTAAATTCATTCCTCAAGCTGGTTCTCACCAAAAAAGATACTTTCATTGTCATTTGGTAGTCCAAGGATTAAAAAGATCGAGCATTTATATAAAGATGGATATCAGTTGTCAAGATAATATAAATGCTTAATCGATGGAAAAGATTAATAACATACTTGTAGATCTTGAGTGCTTCCAATGCAACAGCACATGATACAGGATGTCCAGAGTATGTAAATCCATGGGAGAAAGAGCCTTCAAACAAAAAATTGGGTCAATTCTTACGCTCGATGTATGCATGTAGTTTTCTGACGATCAAGAAAATATTAGCACGAACCAAGTTTATTGCTTTGAGAATATATGACATCGGAGACTTCAGGGCTGACAAGAACAGCTCCAATAGGCATATATGCAGAAGAGAGAGCCTGTCCAATATCGAAAGTAAGGAGAACTAAGCAAATATAGAACTAGGAAATGGTTTTATTAAATATTTTCGGACATGTACCTTTGCTAGAGAGACAAGATCGGGTTTGATGCCGTACTTATCACAACCGAACATTGTTCCAATCCTTCCAAATGCACATATTACCTCATCAGCAATAAAAAGAATATCATACTTCTTTAAGACTGCCTGAACCTGCAAATTTACAAAACAAAAATCACATCAATGCTTTTACAACTTCAGATTAAGTGGGGAGTTCGGACAAAACTTTGGAGAATTCATCTGTCAACCTGGAAAAGTAAGGGAATGTTTGGTTTGGTTTTCAGTTTCAGTTTCTAATTTTCAATATTAGAAGTGCAGTTACGAAATGTATTAGTTTTTGAAAAAGAGTATTAGTTATTGTGTGATGAATGATTGGACATTTTAAAGTTACATGTTTGAAATATGAAATATTTATGATGAGCCCCACCCTGAATTTGTGGTTTGAATATTTTTGCGGTTAGCATAAAGAGATGAATATCCAAGTGGTGTCCCACTGTAAATATGATATAAGACTAGATTGACCCACGCGCGTTGCGCGCCATATATATTATATCTTCTACTAAAAGCGAAGCTGCAGCTACATATAAAAGTATAAAACAAATTAAGTCAAGAGAAGTCACCACGTGCAGATTACATAATTTGTTTAGTCTTTTCACCATATTTCATAGAATTTGCAAAACACTAATACTTACAACAAATATCCTGAAAAAAGAGTTGCGGATGCAGGATAGATCTAAGCAACCGAAACATATTATATTCATCATTTTATAACATTACTCTTGGAAGACTTTTGATCATTAGCATTACATTTGTCTTGTCTTATAGACATATAAATGAAGCATTTGGCTCGTTACTATATCCCATAAAGTTATTCGGAAATTATTTATCCCAAATAGAAGTAGAAGAATACAGAAAAAATCTAACTGAATTTGTAGGTCAGTATATAAAATCGCCATTGGCATGATAATAAGAAGAACTTTGAAAGTAGTGTCAACATTCAAAAATGATAATTACATATGCATAATAAGAAATAAATATATATTGTTAAGATAGATCAGATGGATCAATGGGTATATAGAATTAGTACAAATAGGGGAATCGAGCATATCATGGACACTAATAGATGCCATTCCAAGAGAGACGACCTCTATAATTTTCAAGAAAATGGACCGGGAATTATGGCTAGAAACTTGACAACAAAACCAAAACCCCACCATTTATCAGTGATAATCAGTTGAAATCATCAAAAACCAAATCCAAAATCAATCACTCAAAATCGAATCCACACGGGACTCAAACTAATAAAAACTCCTAACACAAAATTGACAAAGATAAAAATTCAGTAGAAAGAAAAGAAGATCAGAGGTACTGGATTGACCCCGTGCGATGCACATATATATCATTTTATAGTATTTAAATCAACTTCTATTAGGTAGTTTGATCGGACACAATCCATCAGATATATTTCATGTCTTAAAACATGTTTTTTAGAGATATACATATAGATAAGATATAAAATTATTTATTTATTTTATCATTTATTTTTAAAATTACAAATATTAGAGATAAATTTCTGATTTCTTGAGTATTTGAATTTAATTACAGATTTGCAATATTTTTGAAATGAAAGAGATAAAATTGAATGGAGAAATATTATTACCCAGACTATATGCTGAAGTGGAAACGGTGTGGAAGGTTATGGTGATAATAATCAATTTTATATTTATAAAATTGATTATTAGCTCTTAAATAAAATTTTGAATTTCAAAATAATTAATATGATGTACAATACTTGACAGCCTGTCCGCCTTAAAGTACTTGGAAAAAGCAAAAAAGAAAACTAAAAGGCAGCTTAAAATTAAATCAGAGATGTTCAATTTTTAACCACTAATTTTTTTATTGGGCTTGCATGTGCATGGCATTTAGGCGGGCTTCTTGGGCAGGAGTTTGGAAATGAACAGTGCAAGACTTTACTACTTTAGTATATATAATAGATTACGGTAGATGGTATAGGATCGGAAAAAGTGTTGGCAGAAATTAGAAAAGAATAAAACAAATGTGTTTGGTTTCTTTTGTGCAAATGCAAGCTCAGGCAGAACCACGAGCCCCGACAATTTAAAAAGTAAAGCTCACCTTCTCAAAGTAAGTTGCAGGTGGAGGTATCACGCCACCGGCCCCCATAACTGGTTCCGCAATGAAAGCAGCGATCTGAAATACAATGAAATTTTAGGCTAACTCGATAACAGTAAAAGTAGGGCACACGAAGGAAAATCAATGATATGATGTCGATATCTAAAATCAGTTACCGTGTCAGGTCCTTCTTTGAGGATAAGGTTTTCTAAGTTATTGGCCAACCTGGTGGAGAATTCCTCCTCTGATTCACCTGCAAAACGTGTCTTTTGTTCAGAAACGTGTCGTAGGAAAAGGCATGTTGTATAGTAATTAGTAAAAGAGTGCATGCCAACCTGGTAGATGGAAGCGCCAATAATGAGGGCAGTCGGTATGTAATATAAATGGAGCTGGTAGATCAAATTTCTGGTGTAGAGCAGGCAGACTGTTGAAAACAAATTGCATCGTTCAGTTAATAATTCTCACTGCATATAAATGATGGTTATGATTCTAAAATTTTAAAACCGACAAACATACCCAGAAAGACTGGCTGCTATAAGTGTTGAACCATGGTATCTGCCATAGAAAATGAGATATAAATGGAAAAGAAAGAGAAAAAGAGAGCTAATACAGAGTACACTATAGCAATGCTAAAAAAATGAACTATTACGATTTTGATCGAGCAATGAACTTCTTCTTGTTTGGTCTTCCAAGGGCATTATTGTAATACCAAACCAGCTTCACCTGCAAGAAAAAGGAAAACAGAAGAGTACTTTAAAAAATAAAGTATTCCTCGTATGATTGTTGTAGGCATCTCTAAAATCTAGTATGTAAGACCAATCTTTTCAGTTGACAAGGTAACTGTTTCTTCAATAAACAGGCTGTATGGTATTCTTCCTAACAACATGATCGGTCAGTTTTTGACCTTTAACATGCTTCATTGATTAAGGTAACTAATGTGCAAATGCCTAACTGAATGATGTGAAAGTTACATAGAGCATGATCTTATAAATTTTACTACATTTGGATTATCTTGAAAACATGAGATTTATTATAACTCCATCTATCAAGAAAGATACAGAAGAAAGACAATCCCTGAGATCAAACCTGTGTATCGTTGGCTTCTGATCCACTATTTGTGAAGAAGGCCTTTGCCATTTTACGAGCAGTGAACATCTCCAATATTTCCTTAGCTAGATCCTGCATTCATAAAGAAACCTAAATGAGGAAGTACCAGATTTCTTAATTTGCAGCTTCCTAAAATGTTGGAAGTCATCATACCAAAGAGGGTTTTGTGGTACGGTTCCAAAATGAGTGGTAAAATGGCAAGGTGTTTAGTTGTTTCATTGCAGCTTCAACAAGACGAGGCTCATTGCCACCTACAAGAATGCCAGAGCATGTGAGCAGTGAAATTGGTGATGATTACAAGGTCCAAGAGCTATAACAGGCTATCAGCTGCATGATGGTTAACATAATGAGTTTCGAGCACATAGTTTCAACACCCACCAATAGTCGGGAAATAATTCAGCTACGTCCAATTTTCAGATGTGCCTTGCAAAAAATAGTGATTTTACCTAAACCCCAAGTATGCTAACTCTGACAATACTTGCACCATCTGCTTAGTGGTTGGACCTAGATATGACCCTATATTGCTACAGGAAGCTAGTTTAAGTAGAATTTTTCAAATTTAAAAATGCCTCGCGTTGAGCATTTCCTGAAAGCAAGAAACCTATGTCAAGAACAGTAAGCATAAAACCGAATGACTTCAAAGTGGCTAGATGTGTTTAAAATATAAATGCAATGCTAAAGCATTTTGTTTTGTTTCCTGGAACAAACTGCTCGTGCACTTATACATATAAATTAGTTGATTAATGTGTAATACATTCCTATCATTCCTTAAAGCAATGAGAACTTTCCCGTTATAAGTTTGGAAAGCTAGGAGAGAAGCAAAATTAAGCTCTTGGTTAACAGAAACAACGATATAATAATTATTCAAGAGGGTAGCAGTCTAGCAGATAAGCAGAACCAAAAAGTCCAGTAGTAGCTAGAATAATAGGTAATATAGTTGGGTATTCTTAATCGAGTGGGAGTGTGAATACCTAGAGAGGTGCACCATAGACCAGCGAGAGAATCAAGATACTTTTTCCCGTTAGTGTCATACACATAGGAGCCCTAAACCAACAAGAAAAATAACCATCATTAAAAGGTGAAAATCTTATGAATGGCATTGAAATGTTGAGAGAAACTTCAATACCTCTGACTTTGCAATTACTAGAGGGTTCACGTCTGTAGTCTGCCATCCTGCTGTAAATGGTGCCAGCATATCATGCCCCTTAAAGCTAAGAATGCCAAAAGTTAATTCTAAAATGCAAAAGTCTTTTCCTCATGCTCATGATTTCATATCAGATGTCTTTGAAACTATTTGAAGAACTATCTTAATTTTATGGTGTGGAATTAATTTAAGGTAACCACTGAAAAAAAAGCAATTCACACAGATCCAGGCACATACTCTTTCTCGTCAGTTGATGAAACATCCTTCTGCAGATATGCCTCTGTACCATATGATTTCGCAGCTGTAGAACCCTGAACTAAATGTTTCTGCAAATTTTTACCTGCTGAAATATCTTTTACATAGCAACCAGCCTGTGGTAATCCGGGTTAAACGTGAGAAACCAAGTTTAAAGCCATAAAAGCAGATATTTTGCCTATCCAAATATTGAAGAACGTACATAAAAACTAATTTCATGGTGCAATTGAAGTTTCTAAAGGTCAAATGTGAAATCAAGCACGAAAAGTATTAGTTTCAGAAAGGCATATTGCCATTGCTAATTGTGATCTTTAGAGCCCAAATCATTTGTAAGAATTGGAGGATTAGTCATTTAATTCATTAGCTAGTAAATTATAATCGGAAAAAGATACCTCTTTTCTCTAATTTAAACATTGAGACCAAAATGCAGGCTTTAAAGATTGAGATGTAATGTGAAACAGCTAATGTAGTAGATATTTACAAGCAACAGCAAACATAACACAGTGGCTAAAGAATTTAGAAGATAACCTGCATAAAAGGGAACTATAAGAACTAAGAACAATCAACACTTAGGTAGGTTTTAAGAGGAATTGTCTATCCCAAGGACTGGAACTTTCTGAGTACTCCCGTTGGTTATACAAGACCTCAGCAGATGTTTGAGAAGTAAGATCAAACCACATAAACTCAGTTCCTCCTTAGCAGTACTAATAGTTGAAAGCCACTCTTTTTATCAATTCCAATCAATTGAGACATAGACGTACTTTACTGGAACTCGAACGAGATACAACAAATACACAAGGGAAGAGCCCAGAGAAGCAAAATCCCAAAAGAAAATTTACAATCCTAAAATATTTAATTAGCATGAAATTTTATTAAGTCTAACTTATGGATAAATGTATATACCCTAGAAATAAAAATGTCAAAGATACTCATCACTTTGCAGCATCCCCAACTTTAAGGAATTGACTAAATTAAGAAATAAGAGCATAAAGATAGATTTTTTATAAGTCATTCTTATTCAACCCCCCCCCCCCCCCAACCCAGCCCCACAAAAGAAGAAATTTCGGCACGCCCTAATTAAAGAAATTGAAAACCATCTCTCCTAGGGGATCCAGAAATTTATAATTACACTCCAACAATGATTTTGTACCGACGAAGTAAAGAAAACAGAATTCATATGCCTAGAAATAATACATCAAGAATCAAGACAGGAAAGCAAAGAGAAAATAGAGAGGCAAATACAACTTGGTATTACTGAAGCATGCAACCACCACCAAGAATATCGATAAGAATACGAAAGATGGCAAAAAGCTAATCTTCTTCATACAGATAGATACACCTCTACATACAAACACACACACACACACACACACACACAATAAGCGTGGAGAGTGGAAAATCGGCAAAAAATGAAGTGGGATTCGAACCTGGCTGGCATTTCTGAGAGTCGATCGAAGAAGACGATGCATCATCTAAATATATTATTGATCTTTTATGAAAAACTAATATGTTCTATAGAAGTGTGGTTGGGGCAGAGCATGCAAACAAAAGGAAGACCAGAGGACTGGAGGACTAGGACGCGTGGTGAGAGAGAGAGAGAGAGAGAGGAGAGAGATGGCAGTGACGGCAGAGCCTCATCGACTCATCGGTGTTTATAAATGGACGCACGATGATATGGACAAGAAACTCCACATCACAATCCCGTCACACTCTGTTTCAGTTTGGCTACAATTATGGAATATATTTATTGTTTTCATTAAATATTTCCCTCTTATAAAATCAAAAAAACTCCATGTATTTCAAGATTTTGATTTTATTCTTTTTTATAGTGATTTTATTTCATATCGGACGATTAAAATATCTCATAGTATCATCTAGTAAAATAAATAAACGATACCGATAAATTATTAGCTCAAACTTTATCCCGGTTTTTTTTTATATTTTAATTTTGAAAAATTATATCTATGATGTTTCTCACCGTTCTAAATATTTTGTAACAACCTACTTCTTAATTCGACTAATTATATTTATTTCCTTGTCCATTTATCTTAATATTTTAATTTATTTTAAACTATTTCATTCCCAAACTCTATTAGTATTTTGACAAATTTGCCACAAACATAATTGCTCATTTGTCATTCTTAATGAGATTTAAAGATAAAAATATAAAACCATTCACGTATATACATACACACGCAAAAGCACGTGCGTTTGATGTAACTCCGTAAATTTTGATTCACCCCAATCAAAGTTTCTTGAGAAGTTTTTTAATATGGTTAAAATAAAGTGAAATACTATTATTAATTGGAAAGAGTGATTGGAATAATTTATTTTTTATTTTTATTTTTTACTCACACACCCGACTTATGATATTGAGGAGATTCGAACTCGTGATCTTTTGTGTTCAAACAGCCTCACTCCGCCACTAGACCATTTCTATTGGGACAATTAGAATAATTCATTTAAATCGTTGTGTCACTAACTTATTTGTTACTTTTAATGATCGAACTTTCATGATTAATTAGATTAATATTTACGGATCATAAACTTATTATTATAAATTTATATTATGTTTATAATAAGTGAGTAAATTTTATGTTATTCTACGAGTACTCTAAACCCATTATTAATTTTGTATGTATCCAACACTTATTTTTCCTATATTTGTTTGAATTTAATTACATTTTTTTAGAAATAATTTAAAGTTCTCGTTTAATATACTGTGAAGTGTGAAATAACATACAACTTCAATGTGTATATGTGTTTAAAAATTGTTTTAAAATGCATCTTTAATTTATATCAAGCTGCAACTTGCAATGAAAGAGCCTTTGACACAGTTTTTTATTAGTTTAAAATTATGGAATACCATATTGTCCTTTCAAGGCATTTAAATCTCTACTTTGAAGATGCAATTTTCCCTTATTATATGTTTTGGATAAGATTTTTCATTATTGTTTTGGAGCTGGCAGTCAAAGTTGAGGGTAAGAGAATTCTAATTCTAATTTTTCTACTTTTGCATTAATTATATATATATATATATATATATATATATATATATTGGATATTTAATTACTGACGCAATCATATCATTATACGATTATCAAAATATACACTTAATTATTTTGCTCCTTTTACTGTCATTTGTATTTAATTTTGCTCAATTAAATTTTAGTTGGGTCAAAATGAAGTCTGTGTGAATTCTATCATACCAAGTAAGAATATAAATTTAAACATGAATGATAATATTACAAATCAAAATTCGAAAACTCAATTAAAAAATTGAAATACAAAGACTCAATTCAAATTAATATGAGAGTACGAAAAATCAATATTTACCAAAGCTCGAAAAATATAAATGCACAATAATTTAAATATATTTTCTTTAGTCTCTCAAAAATATAAAAATGTTTTCTTCCTTTCGTAAAAGATAATGGAATGTGTGTGTGTGTTTTTAAATCAAAAGAAGCATAGTGAGTGTAAATTCCAATTTATTCGGAGAGAGAGCTTTTTAAAGTGGCAGTAAGAGAAAAAAGTTGGAAGATAGAGAAATTGATTAGAGTGGTGGGGTAGGGTTTGAAAGGAACAACCTAGGCTAAATCAACCACATGACATTTCCTGATTAAAAGGAGACAAATGAATTTGGATACTTTATTTCAGTTGATTTGTAGTTGCGTAATTACCCATAAGGGTAGCATAGTATTATTCTCGGTAGTATAGTATTTGAATATGGGTGATTCTATATATAGCCCACAATTTTCTCACCCATAGCTCTTGTTTAAAATAAATAAATAAAAATATTAAATAGTATGCTATTTTACCCCTATAGTTTATAACATAAAACTTAATGAAAGAATAAAATTCCAATTTGTAGCCCCCGTTCATGATAAAATAGAATTGCAAAAGTTCTCCACCATTGATATGAAATATTGAAATAGAGTTGCGAAAATGATTCTTTTCTTTTTCTGGGAAACTCATTAATTGATAATATTGTTTGAACAAAAGGTGAAAAGAGAAAATTCGAAGATCAAATTTGTTAAATCATTGTTATTAATAATTGATCAACAAGATCAACACAATACTCTTGAAAGTTTTTTAAAAACAATAGAAGAGTTGAAAAAAAAAACAAAGAATAAAGGATATAAAATTGAAGAGAAAGATAAAAATTACTAGTATTTAACAAAAAAAAAAATCGATAAAAGTTACTATGTAACACCCAAAATCCAATAATAGAGGTCCGGTGATTTTTCTAGAGCCCAAATACTTAAGTTGTATCAATTTTTAATAAAAGGCCCAAATGATGGGATTCTAGCCCAATTATGATTTGAATTATTTACGTCCCAATTATTATTCGATTGAGATGAACGAATATGTTAGACGATACTGCTCGGCGATACGAATCCATAGAACTTGGTTTCACTAATATAGGAATTCAATTGACCAAGACATGATTTTTTCTCCAATTTAAATTCTAATTAGGGTTTGTTTAAGAGGGAGTATAAATACCCCTAATACTACTTTGAGCCTCATTTTTACCATTTCACATTTCCTCAAAGGGAAACAGCCCCCTCCCCCTCTCTCTCCCCTTGCCACCATCACCTCCGTTGCCGGCTGCCGCCACCGCCGTCGGTTTGCCGCCACCTCCTCCACCGCCGGAAAAATTTTCCAGCGGAATTTTTGACATGCAATTACATTTTTTGATTCCCCTCATTATGTTCTTTCCATTTCTTTGATTATTTTTGAAAGATTTTGAGGTTTAGGCATTCGATTTTTGGATCTAAGAGTGGGTTAAACCCTAGCATTTTAAAACCTCATTTCTTTCTTTATTTTTCGATTTCTACTTCGATTCTTATGCTTATAATTATAGATTTATGGGCTGTTTTGATTATTTTATGTTTAAATTTATTTTGATCTTGATGCGAGTGTTCTTAGTGTTCTTGAAAACTTTGCAAGTGGAATGAGTGGTTGAAGAAATGAATATGGTGGTTTTTAATTTTTTGTGTGTGTGTGTTTAGTGTGTGTGCGCGTGTAGTTAGTAGGGTGTGTGTGTGAGTTTCTTTTCTTTTTCTTTTTGTTATCATCATTATTATTATTAGTATTGTTATTATTAATATTATTATTTTATAGTATGGACCTATGTAATTAAAGAGTTTATGTTATATTTCAAAATATGAATTATAGATTATGAAAAAGTTATTAATTAAGTATTGAAAGGGCTAAGGTTCAAATTTACTTGAGAAAGTTTATTGTTTGTAAATAATAATGCATGTATTTCGGAATTATTTAAATAAAAGCATGCTTTTAAGAAAATGGTACTTTGGCATAATATTTGGGGTACAATAATTATGTTGGGAGATCTATAGTTCATTTCCCTTTGGGGCAATTTATTCTTTTAATTAATGGATAGATTTATGACTTTATTTAATAAAAAGCTTGCACTTATTTTTGAAATTGATATATGGTGTAATGGTTAATCTTATAATTTATTGATAATTGGTCAAGAGTTTTCAAAACCCCTTTTGAACATTTTATTTATGCACAACTAATCCAAGATCATTTAAGTTATATTTAAATAAATGTTTGTTATAATTTTTTAAAATATCCTTTAGTCCAATGGTTGTATTCCAATTTTTATTATGATAAGTCAAGGGTTCAAATCTTGTGTAATGCATTTTAAGACTCATTGTATTTTTAAAAATCATTTATTAACATTTTATGCAAGATAATTATGAACTGTATATAAATACAATTTCAGTATAATTTTCGAAAATGATCCTTAGCTTAATCATAAGGTTTAAAATTAATACTTGAGGTCTATGGTTCAATTTTCCTTGAAAACCTTTTACTTTTATTTTACTTTAATTGATGCATGCATTACTGTCTTTATTTAATTAAAATCATGCTTTCATTTTCGAAAATGGCCTTTGGCCCAATGGTTGTCAAGGGTTCAAAACCTCTAGAATGCATTTTATTTATTTTTATTGCATGATAACTATAAATTATATTTAATTAAAACTGCTAAACAATTTTTGAAAATGGTGTTTAGTCTAATGGTGAGAGTTTAGATTTTATGCTAGAGGTCTAAGGTTCAATCCAATTTGATGCATGTTATAATTTTCTTTTTACTCGAACATTTATGAAGGTATTTAACTAAAACAGCTTAGTTAATGTTGCATAAACTTTTCTAGCCTAGTGGTTAAGTGCTTATTAAATCACTTATATTTTTGGTCAAGTGTTCAAGTCCTCTTGACTACATAATCATATTATACTGTTATTTTATTTTTATTTTTGGTCTATTTTGCTTAATTTAGATTAAATTCGAGATTAAGTGTATGATATAATAAATCAATATTTCCATATTAATATTCTATGATCCTTTAAATCTTAAATTAAGTTTTATAATTTTCCTATGAATTTAAGGCATCTATTTGTTTGATCAAGGACTCCGATATATTTTAAGTTAGGATCCCGTTCAACTTTTAGGCGATGCCAGGGTATGCTCTTACTTTAGGGACTCGTTCCCTAGATCCTTATTTACGTTATGGTATATGTTTAGAAGATTAATATGTTATTAAGATATAGTTCTTATGTATAGGTCCTAACCCAAGACTTGTTTAGGATGACGATTAAGGTTATTCCTATATTTAAGCATAAGGTCCTAATCCGCGACAACTAGCTTAGGACGAGAAGTCGTGGATAAAGCTACAACAAATCTAGCTATAAGGTGAGTTTACTTACTAAAATGCTTTCGAAAATATATTTAAACTTTCGTCCGCTATGAAAAATTATTTATGCTCATATTGCTCAATGTGGATTGACACGACTCATATGAGGAATTCCGAATATGGCACTCAAGTGCAATTACTTATGAATATGTTATAGTTTATATGTGATAGCATTAGGATCGGTCTCCACTATGTTTATTGAGCGTATGATTTGCGACATGTCAAATATGGATTTATGGATATTCTTATTGCAAATTATTGGACGAATGTATGAGTATTCTCATGGAGTGTTTTCTGGTATTCAGCCCCACTATTTAAAAATATTTTCAGGTAATTGATGATGGCAGGTGGCGGACGTGGACTAATGGGGCATCTTGTATGGTTGACCAGATTTTAGTTTTTGAAATTTTGACTTTATTTTAGTTGTGGTCAACAAATATGTTTATTTATGCTTTTGATGTATGTTTATGGATTATTTAAATATTTTATGGACGCACGTGATCGTCGTGGCCTTGCTGGCATAATTAGAATATTGAATATTGGATTTTTGGACTAGTCAAGGTTGAACATGTTTTAATTGGTGGTTCAAAATGTGTGATTTGAAAATGATAGGTTGGTTGAAAGGTCTTATCTTATGTGATTGGTTGTTGAATGGTAAACACCTATGAGCGTGGAATTTATTAATATTTTAAACGAAGTGCTGTCTGAATTTTTATAATTCGAGAAAATGATTTATGTTAGTTTGAGAAAATTTTATTATGATTTTCTTTCATCGTGTGTGTTCCCGATAGCGCACTGAAGCATGCCCTGCTTAACGACAACATTTTTTTTTACCAAAAACTTGACGATTACAACAACGCCATTACTGACTTACTGTAGAATTTAGCCTCTTTAAGTAATTTAATATATTTAAACTTGTATTTTATTATTTTAGTAAAAGATACTGTAATGCGTTTGAAAAATAACTTTTGACCATCAAGAGCACTGAACTCTCCATGCTTTATAATATTATCAAGATTTTCACAACTTGTTTTTAAAGAAGCATTATCTAGTATATTCAATTTATTAAAAGAATGGGAAAAAAATCCAAAAGTACGTTCTTTTCATATGAAGTGAATTGATCAAATCTTTTGTTTTAGTAATTCAATTACTTGATCTACTATATTGATAAAATAATTGATTATGAAAGAGTTTGAATTCAATTGGAGAGTTAAAGAAAACATACTCTTAATTCAGTTGGATGTCTAAAAAAAGACAAACTCTTAATTAATACTCTAATAGTCCAAAATAATGTAGGGCTTTTCAATTAATAAGCTACAACTATTTTAATTTTTTATAAACATAATAAACTTAAGTGGACTAATAATTTTTTTAAAGTAATTGGTTAAAGTCTTAAGATTATACTTAACTTAGTGTACATAATTTATTTTATTGAAAATCAAAACTAAATTAATGATACTACATGTATGTACAAATTTTGGTGCCTCTATAATTCGAAGGGTCCTGTGCAGCGCACCTCGAGCACGCCCTCAGGACCGTCTCTGCTCATCATTCATTTCGAGAAAATTATGCCATAAATGTAAGAGTGTTTCTAAATACACCACCATTTTTTCTTAATATATCACTTTTACTTTACACATCATATATATATATATATATATATATATTATTTTTTTCTCATCTTTTCTTTATACACCACAATAGAGTCTTTTTTACCCTTTATTTTTTAAATCAAAATTTAATTAATAGAAACAAAAAATCTATACTATATATAAAAACATAATAACTCAGCCAATTTGATGGCAATTTTGTAAATTAGACTCTGATTTGTGGGCATTTTTCTTCAATAATTTGCTAGCTCGTATCACATTATGTGTTCAATTTTTATTTAAAATTATGAATATTCATACTTTGTTATATGCAGTTTTGAGGAAGCGGTTTTTAATACCAAGTTGTGGATGCAGGACTTGGAAGTGGAAGAGATATCTACATTCTATCGACTCTCCTCTCTCAAACTTCGCTCTCGCTTTTTTCAACAATATTATTGCCCACCGACGGAGCATAGCCTCATCGGATTTGAGAAACTCCAAGAAAATCTTCAATACATCTATATACATTTCCTTCTAAAAATATTTTGTATTATATAACATTTTTTTGGTTGTATTTTTTGTTTTCAAATTTTAGTGTCTGCGAGAACTTCAAATTGATGGAGACTCAAACCTTCATCCAACCGGAATCCAGAAAATAGAGGCAGAAGTGTGCAATTTGATGATGATGCTTGTGAAAATTAATGATGATTGAAGCGTCAGTGCCGCGTCGAAACAGAGAGTTTCATCTTCGCCAACACAAGGTAAACATTTCTAACTACGAAAACTCACTTTCATGTCATATATGGTGATGTGTTTATGGTTTCAGCCCTATGGTTTCTCGATGATGGGATTAGCCCACCATCTGTATGATAAAATGATTATAATGAGCGATACCAATTGTATGTATTTGAATGCCATATACTTCGTAAATGAACTATATTCATTGATCCAAGATATGAGTTAAACATCCGCCAAGTGCATTTCTTGATGAATCTATGCAACTATAGAATTATACATTTCTGGTATGACAGTTTTCAAGGCGGCGCAAGTAATTAACCTTGGTGAAGATAGCGACGTCTTTAGTGAATTATATTTTTCTCATTAGGATTTTGTGAATTAGTGAACTATATTTTTTTATCTCTCTTAAATATGGATAAGGGAACAAATCTTTCTACACAAAATTTTATCTTACCTACAGGTGATATAGACATAAAATTCTTACCCAATAAATGCATGACTATCTGGATATTATATATTTATCATTAATGATAACCTGAACAAAAGAATGTTTTATCTTCCCAGAGAAGCTTGAAGAGGAAAGACATGTGAGATATTACCAGCGCTTTCTCTATAAGTAGAAAGACTCAATAAACCAGAAAGGATTGAGAAAATAGGACAAAATGGTACTTAGCGATAGAACAAAAACCCCGTCCCTCATCTTTTGATCCCAAGCATAAGCATGCTAATGACAAGTGTAATTCTTCATGGCAATTGCGTGTTTACAACCAACTTCTGGGGGAAGGCAGGTAATTTCTCTAAGTCATTGATAGTCTTCGCATTGTGAAGTTTGTCAAGCTTGAATCATTATTGATCTGGTAAAGAGTATCTATATAGTTAGTATTGAACATCATATAATTTATGCAAAATATTGCATGTTGTACTATCCTGAGATATTGTATTTTACTTATCACAGCCAATACCTAATAATATTTTTTTATCTTTGTGTCTGAAAAGTATCTTAAAGCTTACATGGTTGTAATTTCTTATATTATAGGTTAAATGACTACATTGAGTTGCTTGAAGATATGGAGGAAAATGGTTTGTTATGTATGGATAAGGTGAGTTTGCATTTTGCTGATTTGCTCAATAATTATGTGCCTATAAAATGTTATTTGATTGTTAAATGTCATGGCTTCAGGTTTACCATGTGAGGTTTTTTAAAGTCTGCAAACGTCAGAAGGTTGTTAAGGAGGCATTTCATTTTACAAAGCTTATCCTAAATACAGTTCTGAGTACATTCAATATGCTTATGTCTGTTTATGTGAGCACTCAAGATTGAGAAGGTACTCTCCCTCTCTCTCTCTCTCTCTCTCCCTCTCTCTCTCTGTTAGGCATCTTATATGCCTAACACTTTCTCTCTCAAATTAAATTTAATATAATACTTTTCTCTTACCCTATTATCATCTATGTAGGTGGTTTTCAGGTTCTGCAACATGTTCAAGAGATAGATTAAATGCTAACTGCAAACTTTACACTACGTTAATATCAACTTGTGCTAAAAGTGGTGAAATGGATACAATGTTCAAGGTACTGAGATGTATTTCAGATGATCATTTTTTATTGAGATTTAGATGTTCTTTCCAATAGTTAGATAAGATTCATAATACTACATAAGACTATCAACCACATCACTTGGATTCTTCATTTTGAAAATAAAATGACTAATTTGGTGTCTCTCACTTTGGTAGTTACTTTTATGATGTTCTGAAGTCTAGAGTTCATTCTTGCCGATGACAATGCCGATGTTTGCCAGGTTATAATATGTATTATTTTTAGGAATGACATATTCTTTCTATGTTTGTTAGGTTCTGCCAATATTCAATATGTATTCATGTACTATTATGATCCCTCAAGAGCTCATTGATCTTTATTTAATTCTATTATTGCTTGATGTCTAACTTGAACAAGGTCGGTTGGGTGATTGTTGGTTTTTGAGTGCCGTTGCTGTGCTGACTGAAGTTTCATGAATATCTAAATATATTATCACTCCAGACTACATTGATGAATGGATTTATACTATAATATGTATTATTTTTAGGAATGTCATATTTTTTTCGATGTTTGCCAGGTTCTGCCAATATTCAATATGTATTTATGTACAATTATGATTCTTCAAGAGCTCCCTGCACTGTATTTAATTATATTCACTGCTTGATGTCTAACTTTAACAGGGTCGATTGCGTGATTGTTAGTTTTTTAGTGCCATTGCTGTGCTGATTGAAGTTTCATGAATATCTGAAAACATTATTACTCCAGACTACAATGAAGAATGGATTTACACAGTTCGTTTTTGCATTAAGGTTGGTTCAGTTTATTTTAGCTTACATTTGTTCAATGTGTTAAAAAACCACATAAGTTCTTTTATGGTTAGGGATTGTTACAGAACATTGTGCATGAACTAACATTTGCACATGAATTTTTGTGGCCAAATAGATTACAAGCACCAGAGGTCGTCCAATGCCATTTTTTGGTCAAAAACTTTTATCTCATAATTTAGAATTAGTTGAGATACATCGTAGTAATCATGTCTATTTCTTTCCCAAGCTTTTTTTTTTTATTTCGGGCTTGATTAAATTATTATTGACCTTTTTTAGGCTTAAATGTTTTGCTTTTTTTTTGTCATTCGGATTATATGGTTATTTAGCACTTTGGATATGGTTACAAATGGTAATAAAGCTCAATACTTTATCTTATATACATGTTTCTATTCTTTCTATTTGTTTGCTTGAAGAACATTCAAGACTGCAACTTTTGGAAACAAAATTTATTTATATTTTTTTATTAACAATGAAGGAATAGTTTTATGTGAATAATTATTTTGCTTATATTATCTTGCGGATGTGTTATGAATTATAGCACTGCACTATAAACCACAAATATTGGATGTTAATGGCAAGGTATCCAAGTTGATGGACTTGGTTTTGGAAGATTTGGAGTGTAACTTTAGTTAGCATATTTTTCAAATTTATTTTTATTTAATATTATAAAGTATAAAATGTTCTCTTTTTAAATGCAATATGTGAAGTTGCTAATGTAGAATAACTGTTGCCATTAGACAAAAAAGGGAGGTTTCGAAGTTTTGATGAAATGTCAGAAACCAACGAAAACTAAAAAGATTGAAAAACTGAACTGAAGCTTAATGAAATCTGAAAGATCGCAGAACTAGACTGAAGCACATGAAGTACGCAAAACTGAAGTGAAGACCAGTAAATAATTTCACCGCAGAACTACACTGAAACATGCAGAACTGAATTGAAGATCGTCAAATAAGCTCATCAAACAGTTTGAAGAACTGAACTAAAGATTCTCTTAACTGATGTATAGTTTTCTTAACTGAGCTTTCCAAACTGAAGGATGCCAACCATGCATCACCAGCTACAAGACTCTGACATGACAAACCAACTAAGACATAAATGCTGGACAATCTGACATCACCAACGGTCTTCTCCACCTACCCACTCGAACTACAGAAGGATTTAATAACTCGAAGATGACCAACAGTCATATTCAACTTAATTATCTATAAATAGGAGAAGCTAGTATACAAAAAAAGAGTATGTATATACGTGCATGCAAGCAAAAACTATTAAGTGCTAGTTCATCAAACAAAATTCTACGAAAGATCATATAGCAGTTGTAATAGCTAGTATCTGAAGATCATTAAGCGGTAACATCTAGTAGAATACACACATCAAGAGCACTAGAACTAGTTTGATTAATCATTCTCTATTCTTGAGAAAAGGTAATTCTTGTAAAAGCTCTCTCCTTGATTAACAAATTATCAACACTTGCTTAGTTTAAGAAGCACAATCAGTTGTTACAAAGTTCAAGACTTAAACTCTTGAAGATCGAAAGAGATCTAAAACCTTATAAAGACATCAATAGTTCCTAAAACTCCGTTTAAGTGTGAGCTACCGCTAAAGAAACTGTCGCCTGACAGCTGTGTATTGCACACAACTTTTGGATATGAATTGATAAAGTTTATTATATGAAGTTTTGTATTTTATATAGCTTTGTGCTTATATTGCTATCATTTGGAGTTTTTGATATGTTTGCTAGTCTTGTAGTAATAGTTATGATTTCGTTGCATATTAGAAGCAAAATAATTAAATATGGACAAGAAGATTTGAAGATGTATTTAATTAGGCTCCTAGGCTTAATTAAATATTGAAATAAAGCCTAATGAACTGTATTAAATGATCAAAACCCGAAACCTAGTGTGAAATACACTTGGATCGACCTGAAAAGGCTCGATCGATCCAGCCCAGTACAAATTATAAAGGCCTGGGTCGACCCGACCCAACCTCACCTGGGTTGACCCTGTGAAAAATCAGGCTTCTGGGTCAACCCAGCCAGCTCGGTCGGCCCATGCGTGCGGGTCCGTGGGAATATGATTTTTTATAGAGTTGTTAACCTAGATATAAAAGCTCCCATTTTGATATACGAGAGAGGACGCCCCACACTACATTTTTACACTTAGAATACACCAAGGGAGAAGGAAGAAGACAGAAGTTTGTCGTCTATTTAAGAGGAGTCGACAAGGTTGCTAGAGACGGAGTGCTACTGCAGAGGAGACGAGACTACTTAAGAGGAGTCAACAAGTCTGACAGTGCTAGTTCCTTCAAAGATTGTCTCCAGTATATCCCAAGCAGCTTTAGTAGTCTCACAAGTTAAGATTAGGCTGAATGACTCCAAATCGACAGTGGAGAATATGTTGTTGAGAGCTTTGGAGTTAGCATTAAACCATCTCTTTTGTGATTCAGTCCAGTCCTTTTCTTCAATAGGAGTATACTTGTCATCCTTGGCAATTGTATGATGAATCCATCCTTTAGTAACACTCTTCCATGCCTGATTATCAATAGACCTGAGAAAATCACGCATCCTTGCTTTCGAGTAGGGATAGTTGTTGCTTTTTAGAAGAGATGGTCTGGCTGTGGAACCTCCTTCTTTTATGGAATTCATGGCTTTAAAACTAAATACTTCACACAGAGATGTACTTCTCGTGATTTTTTCATTTTGAACATAAAATGACCTGCTCTGGTGCCAATTGAAATTGCACACCCGTGTGAGAAGTATCTGTCTGCACAACATTCACAGAAAAGTTACTGCACATTATAGAGATGTTCACAATAAAGTTCAAGCACGTTATTGTGAATGTTATGTTATTTGCAGAAAGTAAAGCATGCAGAGGTTTGGTAACCCTGTTCAATCAATCGATCTACATCAGGGGGACTTGTCAAGTCCGTGGAAAATAATTCAATACTCCAGTGTCATGTTTACTGAGGATTTTACACGACGCTAACCTCTCGTCACTCAAAACTTGTTCTACCCATACACCCTCTTTCATGGAATTGAATCATGAAATCCCCTCATAACCTACATGTCTATCCTATCTATTTCTTATAGGAAATCTCTCCCGAGACTCTTTTTGACAGTGTATGAACAAGTGTGGTTTAATACACATTGATTGGAACACTAATCTCTAGTCTAAATCACACCCGTAGTAATGTGGCTCAAAATAGTTAGAGCTCTTGAAACTAATATTGTGTAGTGCTTATGTTCGATGTGTTTTAGTTATCCTAACAAGTCTGTATCCCAGGTTATTTATAGATAAACAATTTGTTATGCCTTTGTGATATCAATCAGTAAAGTGGAATCAATAATGTCATAGCACTATGTTTGTCTATCAAGAGCTCTACATTGCTCTTGTTATAAGAAGTTGATTGTCATTCATCTTTATGGCAATTCATAAATCACTTTAGTATTTAGTTTTTCCAAGTACATTGCTACTGTTCTGGACAACGTTCATAATAATGTACGTGAGTGTGATTTGAACTTCTTGAAGACAACTTAAAGCAAGGAGTTTGGATTGAGATGAGAAGAAGACTGTTGTACATCGTGCTACAGCAGAGATTGTTCAACATGTTGTGTACTGCCAGCTAGCTTGAGTGATAGCCTGAAGACAGCCTGTGAACATACAAAAGATTCCGCTGTGCTACCTGATGTGAAGATTCAAGATCAACAATGTACATTGCAAAGTACATAGACGTCTGCATCTAAAGAGAATACTTAAAGATCAACAATGTTCATTGTAACGTTTTTGAACGTTTACATGAACATCCTTTGTCCAGATTATTCTTCCAAAGATCGATGGAGTTGTTCAAGGTTTACAACTAAGAAAGGATTCAGAGATCCATCCAAAAGCTACAAGAAGAGTTCAAGACTGAAGTCAAAGGCAGAGTTCTATACTTGGAAGAATTCCCAACATGGTTTGAGTTTGATCTCGGTTCTAAACAAGGAAAATTTCCTTATTTATTTCCGAATCAAATTAGGACTTCTGTTTCCATGTTTAGGCTATAACTTCTCATCTATAAATAGTCTGGGATATAGACATGTTAGACAAGCAGAGAACACACCGAAAAGAAGAACTGCAGAGATAATTTTCAAGTGCTCTATCTGTTTTAAGCCACATAGTTTCGGTTGTGATTTGGACTAGAGATTAGTATTCTAGTCATTTTGTATTGAAACACACTTATTCATACACTACCGAAAGGAGTCTCGAGAGAGATTTCCTATGGGAACTAGATAGGTTAGACATCTAGGTTGTGAGAGAATCTCATAATTCAATTCAACAAAAGAGGGTGTACGGGTAGAAAGGGTAGTGAGTGATGGGACGTCAACTGTGTGTAAAATTCTCAATAAACGTAACGTCAGAGTAGTGAATTATTTTTCACATATTTGACAAGTCCCCCTAACATAGTTTGATTAATCAAACAAGGTTACCAAACCTCTGCGTGCTTTACTTTCTGCAAACCGTATAAACATTCACAATAACGTTCTTTAACTTTATTGTGAACATATCTATAACGTTCAACAACTTTTCTATGAAGGTTGTGCAGATAGATACTTCTCACATAGCTATGTAATTTCAATTGGTACCAGAGCAGGTCGTTTTGTGTTCAAAATGAAAATATCAAGGGAAGTACATCTCTGTGTGAAGTATTTGGTTTTAAAGCTATAAGTTCTATCAAAAAAGGAGGTTCCACTACCAGGCCACCTCTTCTAGAAGGCAACAACTTCCCTACTGGAAAGCAAGGATGCACGCGTTTCTTAGGTCCATCGATAATCAAGCATGGAAGAGCATTACTGAAGGATAGATTCAACCTACAGTTGCCAAAGATGACAAGTACACTCTCATTGAAGAAAAGACTGGACTGAACCGCATAAAAGATGGTTCAATGCCAACTCCAAAGCTATCACCACCATATTCTCCACTGTGGATTTAGAGTCATTCATTCTGATCTCAACTTGTGAGATTGCTAAAGCAACATGAGATGTACTGGAGACAACCTTTGAAAGAACCAGCACTGTCAGACTATCAAGACTTCAGAATATTACCTCCAAATTTGAGAATTTGAGAATGACAGATTCTGAAACAATTAGTGAGTTCAATGCTTGTTTAAGGAGTATATCTAATGAGAGTTTCGCATTATGAGAAGTCATGTCAGATGAAAAGCTGATAAATAAAGTCTTAAGGTCTTTACCAAAAAGATTTTCCTACAAAGTTATTGCCATAGAAGAAGCCAAGGATGTCAGAAACATGAGGCTGGATGAGTTGATGGGATCTCTCAGAACCTTTAAGATGAATCTTGAAGAAGACAAATACATGGAGAAAGGCAAATGAATTGCCTTGAAAGCTGAAACATTAGAGAAAGTTCCTGAAAAAAGTTCTTAAAGATGTTCCTGATGAAGAGCTAATGAATTCTATGGTACTGATTATCAAGAATTTCAGAAAGATGCTGAGGAGAGCTGGAAGTCAAGAGATCAACAAGAACAACAACATGAAATAATTTCCTCGAAAGTCTTCCAATAAGAACATCTCTGATCAAGATAAATATCAAGGCAAAAGAATCAAGTGCAAAGAATATGAAGGTTATGGACACATTTAGGGAGAATGTGCTAAAGAAGAAGAAGAAGAAGAAGAAGAAGAAGAAGAAGAAGAAGAAGAAGAGCTACAATACCTCGATGAGTGATAAAGGATCAAGCTCCAGTGAATCAGATTCAGAAGATGAAACTAATGCCTTCATAGCTAAAGAAAATCAAGCTTCTCATTCTGATTCATTTGCCATCAACCAGGAGTCAGATGATGATGATGATGATGAGATTAGTAACTCAGATTTTGAGAAGACTTATCAAGATATGTTCAACAAATGGCTACAGGTTGTGGAGATTAACAAACAACTTATTGAACAAAATCAAAAGATTAGTCAAGAAAATAATCAACTGATCATCAAAGAAACATCTCTGCAAGAAAAGATCTATGACCAGTAGAGGGAGCTCGAGCAATCTAATAAATATTTGAAGGTTTTTATGAGAAACATAAGGATGCTCAACAATGGTACTAAGAATCTGGATAAGATTTTGAACTCGAGACAGACCATGAAGGTTCAACATGGTCTTGGATATTCTGGACAAAGCTCAGGAGAAATCAAATTTGTCAAAGCAAAGGAGGAACCTGAGAGAAATGAGGAAGTCCAGAAGAATGTTTTGAACGTTTCAAAGAACGTCCATCTTCCTAATGTATCTCACAAGAAAATCTTCAACAGAAATAACTCCAACGTTACATTTCACAACATATCAGATAAAAGGAAGATCATCTGCCACTATTGTGAGGTTGAGGTTGTAGGCCACATCAGACCTCATTGTAAACATTATCTCAGAGACCTTAAAAGAACGAGGAGAAGGTTTGTTCCTGCCAAAGACAAAGCTGCAACAACCTATCAGAACAGAAAAAAGGATCAACACTCACTAAAGAAGTAGTGAGTTGTGAAGAAATAGCGTGTGAGCATGATAGCTCACACATCTTTTAGAGCAGAAAGTAGATGGTACTTTGATAGTGGATGCTCAAGACATATGACAGGTGACAGTGTAGTTGTGAGAGACTTGAAGTGTAACAACTCGGTCCCTTAGGCTGTCATTTTTAATGGGGATGGGGTGTTAGGCGTAAAAGCCGAAGAAAATAGGTAGATTAATCGGAAATCTAGGGGGGTGTTTTTAGAATTAAACTAAGTTAGCGCCTCAAGAACTTAGGCAACTTAACTTTATGACTTGGAAGAACTATCATTTTCAACGAATCAATAAGGGTCAAAGGGTTCAATTGGGTCAAAGGGGTCAAAGGATTCAATCGAGTCAAAGGAACGCCATATCTTAGGCCAACCGAAATTTAAACAGAATCCAATGACAAACAGATAGGGATTTGACTTTTTAAATAAACAAGACCTCATCATAGGCCACATCAACTAAGACCCATTAACAGGCCGGAGTCAAGTAAATCATATTGTCCAATCCATAGGACGAAAGCAAGAAATACAACTTAAGACTAACTAGAGATGAGCAAAATCATGCTTAGAAAGAAAAGCCCTTTCATAGGCGAACAACAACAACAAACATGGAAAACTTATTCACAAGTCAACTGAAAAAGAACAGATACCAATATGTTCAACAGTAAGACTTTTCAAATATCTTGGAATCAATAAAGGAATACTGGTATGTCAAAAGAACATGCTTCAAAGACTTTAAGACTTTATTGATATTTAGGAATCATAGCATTTAAAACATGCTACTATCAAGAATCAAGTTACACATATCAAGACTAAATACTAACATCAGAGTACTTAGCAGAAACATAGTGGAAGAAAATATGTAACTATATAGAGCAACAAACTTGAAACCTCAGACAACCCCACCAGCAGCACATCACCGGCCTCAGCATCTCAACCTGAAAACATTTGAAAAAGAGGGTGTGAGCACTAATATACTCAGTGGGGTTTTATGAGAAAACTCTTGATAAACTTTAGAAATATCCAATCATAAACTGACGACATATGGAGAGCAAAACGCAAAAGCCCTCTCCATATCTGCAAAACCTTTTTCTTTCTTTTCCGGCGCCTTCCTTGGCTCAAACCTGTTGTCTACTGCACCCTTAGGCCTGCTTTCAGATAGAAGATGGGTTACCTCAAATATCTTCCCGAGTATGCGAGAGGATTACCCAGCAGTGACTAGCCTAGAAGGCAATACTTAGCTAAATAAGCTTTAGCAAAATCCAACATTCTAATACGAGGAAATGAACGCGGATAAATATCGATTGCAATTAAAGCAATTCTAAACATCTCATGCTAGCACAAATTGTATATAAACAATTCTAGCATATCTAAACATACTTGAGAGCTCACTTAACTTATAATAACTTCCTTTACTTTATCAAACTCAAATAACAATTTAACATAATCATGCATAAAACTTCCTTCCTTCATTTCCTTTCCTTGTACAGAGACTAAACAAGTAGAGGATAAAATACTTTTATTAGATATTTCACCTTTGCCCTATCATGCTTCTAGAGCTTACTAGCTCAAACCTTATACTTAGTTTAGAACCACCCACCTCGATGACGAGCACCTCGATAACGAGCACGTAGACGAAGCAACGAGCCGAAAATCCTTCCTCAGACCTCCTCGGGGTTCACCTCTTCTTACAAAAGTCGATCAACAACTTAGCGACCTTATTCGAGATCTTAACAAGAAATCGAAATGATATCTAAACACCCGCCCCATAACTATAACTTAAAACACGAGAATTTAAACGATTTAAACGCTCGAAATTACCGCAAAAGGGGAAGGAAAATCCGACTCGAATGATCGCGATTCCGGATGATCGGCCACTGCTACATCATAGATCTTCAAAAGATCTTTGATTTGAGTACTCATGGGCCTCGTGGTTCCAACCGAGGTGAAAGTTATGGCCTCCGGACGAAACCCTGCCGAACCAGCCCCCCCGCGGCCATGCGCGCCGGCGGCCCTCCTTGCGCGCCGGCAGCCCCCTTGCGCGCCCGCACACCCCCTTGGCTGAAGGGGCCCCTGCGCTACCGGGGGGACCTCCGCCGCCGCGCTCCCTGCTCCGCTCCTCTCTCTCAACTAGGGGTGCGCTCACGAAGAGCGCTCCCTCTCTTCTCTCTCTCTCTCTCAAGAACTGGGGTGAAGAAATGAAAATGAGCGAGAAATAAGGGAGGGGGAGGAGCTTTATTTATAGGGAAAAATCAAGGCTTCCTCGAGAAGCTGCTGCAGTGCAACAATACTGCTTCAAAAATATCGAGTTTGGTTAAAAGTCGCTTTATTCGATGGCGAGGTCCAAATGACCTCATTCACAAAATCCAAAAATACCGAGAGGTTCGTTGGGTCGAGTACTATTAAACCAACTTGACTTGGAATAAAGAACGAGTTATCTTGAAGGAAAACGAGAAAAGATTTTCTTTTCAAAAATAAAGTTACTATTCCACACAAGGGACATAAAATTCTCGAGCGTTCAATTGACCTCAGAATGAAAATCCGGGAACGCCAACGGATTGCTTGAGAAATTTCCTATGGGGCAGCTTGAAGAAATAAGGCTCGGGTCAACACACGAGATTTCGCAAATTTCTAACGATCACGCTCTTACGGAAAAACACTATTCATAACTTCTTTAAACGCGTTTTAAATCACCGGAAACTCAAACGACTTCAGATTTAAAATCCGAAAGCACCGGCATGCTCCTTGGGTCAACGTCTTCCGAACGCAACGTCTATAAGAAAGACAATGAAGTCTTTATGGAAGGAAAAAGGTCTTTTGACAACTGCTATAGATTCAATGTTCCTTCTGAATGTGCAATAACTTGTCAGAGAACGTCCATGGATGAAGCTGAGATATGGCATCAGAAGCTTGGCCATACTCATTTTAGGAATCTTCGGAAGCTGATCAACAAGGATATGATTAAAGGAATTCCAAAGATCAAGATTGACTGCAACAAAGTATGTGGCCTCTGTCAATCAGGAAAGCAAGTCAGGTCTCAACACAAGGATGTTCAACACATCACCTCCAACAGAGTTCTAGATCTTCTACATATGGATCTAATGGGACCAATGGCTACAGAAAACTATGGAGGAAAAGGGTATGTGTTTGTCTGCATTGATGATTTCTCTAGATTCACCTGGGTTTAATTCTTGAAGGACAAAATAGAAACTCTTACAGCTTTTAAGAAATTAACTTGTAAAGTCTCTGTGGAAAAAAGTGTTCCAATCAAGAGAACAAAAAATGATCATGGGAAAGAGTTTGAGAACAAGCTATTTGATGAATTCTGTGAAGAACATGGAATTAGCCATGAATATTCTGCTCCAAAGACTCCTTAGCAGAATGGAATTGTTAAAAGGAAGAACACGACTCTTCAAGAAATGGCTAGAGCTATGATTGTTGGAAATAACATTGCTGATCATTTCTGGGTTGAAGCAATCAACACAGCATGCCATATCAGCAATTGAGTCCACTATAGACCAGGAACTCAAGTCACTCCCTATGAGTTATGGAAAAAAAGGAAGCCTACTCTCAAATACTTCTATATATTTGGCTGCACCTGCTATATTCTCAATGACAGAGAATATCATCCCAAGATGAAGAACATATGAGTTGAAGGTATCTTTCTTGGATATTCAAGAAACAACAAGTCCTACAGAGGCTATAATACTGAAACAAGAGCTGTTATTGAGTCTACCAATGTCAAGTTTGATGATGCTCAAGACTTCAGAAGTGATGATGAAAAAGTTCATGAGGACATCTTTGAACATTCTGAAGAACATTCAAAGAAGCAAGACTCTCCCAGCACAGAGTCATCTGAGACTCCTAGAAGGACATACAAGCATCTTGTTAAGATTCATCTAACAATAACAATCATTGGAGATGCGTATGACTCACTAAAGATAAGGAGTAGAGCAAAAGTTCAAGACCTAATTGCTAATGTCTGCTATACATCAAAGACTGAGCCTAAGAATGTAATGGAAGCTCTCCAAGATCAGTACTGGATGGAGGCCATACAAGAGGAGCGATGTATTCTAGAATAATGATGTTTGGGATCTTGTTCTAACTCCAGATGATGTCAACATTGTTGGAACAAAGTGGATTTTCAGAAATAAGTCTAACAAAGAAGGAAGTATCACAAGAAATAAGGAGAGGCTGGTTATTTAAGCTACTCTCAGATTGAAGGAATTGACTTTGATGAGACTTTTGCTCATGTGACAAGACTGGAATCAGTAAGATTACTTCTTGCCATAACATGTCAACTGAAGTTCAAGTTGCATCAGATGAATGTGAAGAGTGCCTTCCTTAATGGTTTTCTCAACAAACTGTGTACGTTGCTCAACCAAAAGGGTTTGAAGATCCTCACTATTCAGATTATGTTTACAAGCTCAAAAAAGCTCTTTATAGTCTGAAACAAGCTCCTAGGGCATGGTATAAAAGACTTACAAACTATCTGCTAATCAAATGATATAGAAAAGGTAGAGAGGATAAGACTCTATTCATCAGAAAAGAGAACAATACAGTAATCATTATTCAGATATATATTGATGACATCATTTTTGGTTTAAAGTTAGACAAGATGGTCATAAACTTTGTCAATGACATGGAAACTGAATTCGAGATGAGCTTGGTAGGAGATCTAAAATACTTTCTAGGGCTGCAGATCAAGTAAACAAAAGAAGGTATTTTCATATCCCAGTCCAAATATGCTAAAGGTCTTGTTAAGAAATTTGGACTTAAAAGCAGCAAGCACAAGAGGATTCCAATAGGAACAACAACCAAGATTACCAAGGATGATGCTGGAACAGAAGTTGATCAGACTCTCTACAGAAGCATGATTGGAAGTTTGCTATATCTAACAACCAGCAGACCTGACATAGCTTACAGTGTGGGAGTATGTGCTAGATATCAGGCATGTCCAAAGGAAAGTCATTTGAATGTTGTGAAGAACATCATCAAATATGTCAATGGAACAACTGAGTATGGTTTCTGGTCTTCCACTGATATAAATTCAAGCATTGTGGCATATAGTGATGTTGATTGGGCAGCCTCCTCAGACGACAGAAAAGCACATCAGGTGCTTGTTTCTTTGTAAGGAACAATCTTGTTTCCTGGTTCAGTAAGAAGTAAAGTGGTATATCTCTTTCTACAGCTGAAGTTGAGTATATTGCAGCAGAAAGCAATTGTACTCAGATCGTATGGATTCTACAAATGATGAAGGACTATGAAACTACTAATGATGTTTCAATTATGTTCTGTGACAACATGAGTACAATCAACATATCCAAGAATCCAGTTCAACACTCAAGGACCAAACACATTGATATCAGACATCACTACATCAGAAGTCTAGTTGAAGATGAAGTACTGAAGATCGAGCATGTCAACACAGAATAGCAGATTTATCCACCGAAGGCTTGGACACTGCAAGATTTGAGAAGCTTAGATCCTCATTGGGTCTTTACATTCACCATTAATCAGCCTAATGGTGTGTGAGTGTGTTTATTCACACTCAACAGGTCATACAAAGAACCTGTAAAAAGAACGAATTGAATTGGAGAATCTATGAATAAAAGTTCACCATAGTTGTTCATGAACATCTTTCAGAAGATGAGCATGCACTTTGTTAGCAACGGCTAGTTGGCGTCTCTGCAATTTCAGAATCGGAAAATACGGATTTCGCTCCAAATTTTGTGTCTAAAGGAACTATTTGATCGACGTTATTAGAGAGAAGAGACCATATCCTTAAAAGGATATACTCCCCGTCTAGAATCTCACTTTTTCATTCTTGAGTTTTTATCATTTAACATCTATCTCTCTGTCGTCCTCTGAAAAATTTACCGTTGCCAGTGAAAATTCTTTGCTTTCTATTGTTCATTCTTCTTTCACTCTAAACATCCTATGGATCCCAAAAGAAAAGTCTCTTCTAAACCCAGAAAGAGACCTAGAAAGGTCACATATGTTGGAAGAACTTGGAATGAAGACACAGGTCTTGATGATTTCGACATACAAATCATGGGACTTGATTCTAAAAGGCAGAAAGTGTCCAGAAGACTATGTGATGAAGAAGACGAATCTGGAGACTCTGAAGATTGTTATATTGAGGAATATCACAAAAGTGATGATAAAGAGGTAGTCTCCGAGAAAGAAGAAGAAGCGGAGGTTGCGTCTTCTAAGAAGCTCAAGAAGAGCAAGCCATTAAAGCTTGATGATCTGATCAAACAAGTGACTCGGACCTACAAGCTTATTGCTGCTACTAAAGCCCGAACAAAGAACAGTGTCAAGAAGAAATCCACTGCAAAGAAATCAAAGAAGATTGTGGAAAAGGTTTCCAAAAACCTTGATCAAGAAGTTGAGAAAGCTTCTGCTATTGAAGAAGTTCCTACCCCAAAGGCTGCTGCAGAACTGACTAAAGATGTTCAAGAACATGTTCTTGAACCTACTGATAAAGATGAGCATATTCCTCTTGCTCAGAATTACAAGTTATCTGCCAAGAAAGCTGCTATCAAGATAAGAAGGACCAAGATCATTCATAGATCTGTGGTCGCTGAAGATCTAAAAGAAGAGATTCAGAGCTCTTCTTCTTTTAAAAAGGAAGCCCCACACCACAAGCTGAGAAGTTGCTCACAAGTGTTTAGTACATTATCGAGCTCTTTATTGTTGGATCCTCATCTTCAGGAGTATTCCTGAAGAAGAAAATCCCGCAGAAGTCTACCAAGAGATCTGTACCTATGTCCACCAGGTCTCTAATAACCCAAAGCCAAGCTTCAGAAGAGATTATAGGAAGCTTTCTGAAGAAGTCTACTGCTGAAAGAGAGACTAGAACCAAAGTTGCTGCTGAAAAGAAGAAGGCTCGCGAAGATGTTCGTGAATAAGTTGGTGGACATTCCAGACAACTGGAAGTCATTCAAGAAGAATGTACTTCTTATGGTCCTTTTTAGATCAGTTTATCATGCCTCGTTATGGGATAAGGTGAAGAAGAGAAATATCATAACTGAGATGAGGATAGATACATCTGTGTTGGTTGAAGTGGGTATTTATACCTTGATCGAGGTTGCCGGTTTGTTACAAACCGTGTTGGAGGTTGGTGAGTACGTTCCAATGGTTGTCAGTAAGTTCTACTACAACCTGACTAAGAATACGGATGATCCTGTCTCAGAAAACTTTGAGAAAGTTTTTGTTAGAGGACAGATGGTGGAGTTCTCTCCAAGGTTGATCAATCAGATAATTGGATCAACTGTTGAGGGAGAGTTTGAGAAAGTAGAAAAATTGGGGTATTATTACTACTGAACTCACAGAAGGTGAGTATGACTACTGGCCATCCAATCTCCAGACCATTCCATCAAGCAAGCTGACATCGATCTTCAAGGCCCTATTCAGAATTGCCATCCACAATTGGGTGCCAACCACACACAGAACATGTGTGAATAAGAATCAAGGGAGGTTCCTATTTCACATAGGAATAGGAAGGAAACTCGACTATGACGAGTTTGTTTTTAACAAAGTGGTGAGCATGGCAAAGAGTGAGCTCATCAACGCTCCTATAGTTTATCATGTGCTGATCTACAACATCATCAAGAGCCAAAGAAAGAATGTCGCCACCAAAATAGATTCTGTCATCAAGCCCAATAGTATCTTGGCATCAAGATCTCTACAGACATGTTTTCTGTTTCAAAGGAACTGCTTAGGATCTCTCTTCACAAATATGTTAGTCCTCAGAAGAGTACAAAAGAAGCACCAGAAACCTCCTCTCTAGATATCCCTACACATGAGAAAGTTCTGAATCATCTGAGAGAATGCATAGCCTTCTATGATCAGCAAACTCTGGATCATGAAACTGAAAGGAAGAAGGTTCAAGAACTACTTTATGAACTTCTTCAATATGAAGAGTTCACAAGGCTTGATACTAAAAAAGAACAATCTCTTCACACTCTTGCTGAAACTGCAGTCAAGAAAAGTGAAGACACTCAGAGAAAAGAAGGCCGTCTCAGCACTACATCTCATTTTGAAAAGCAATCATCTGCGGTTGTGCATAAAGAAGAGCAAGGCAAGGCAGTAGAGGAGAAAGAGAAGACTGAGGAAGAAAGTGAGAATGTTGGTGATGATGAAGCTGAGAAGGAAGAGGAAGAAGAAGAGATAGAAGAAGAAAAAGAAGAAGAGGAGGAAGAAAAAGATGAAGAGGAAAAAGAAGACGAGGAAGAAAAAGAAGAAGATTTTGAGTCTGCACAATATGATGCAGACAAGCCTGAATAAGCTAGAACAACCCTCTACTAATACTCCTTTGCCATATCTGTAGGCAAATAAGGGGAGTATTAGTTTTTCTAAAAATTTGATTATGTTTTTTTGAATCCATCGTCAAAAGACTCATTGTCTGAGTCTTTAATTTTTTGTGAAGCTCTTTATCTTGAGCTTCAACTATTGATATAATGTCTTTGTAATCGCCTCATCTTAATTACATCATTCTGCAATCCTCCATCTTTGTCACTATTGTCTCTGAACTGCTAATGATCTTCTAAAAAATTGCTCTGATAAAATAATAAAAAAATGAAAAGAAAAAGAAATATAAAGAGAGCTGAAGTTCATTGCAAAGTTCATGAAGATCTAGGTGAATGTCCCTACTGCTGCTGAAGGCATTCAAGAAAAAATAAAGGAGTTGCACCTGGAAAAATAAAGGAGCTGATTTGCCAACAGATAACGACAAATGATGAGATTGTTAGTGACTTTGTGACATCAGTCAGTAAAATTGGAATCAACGATGTCATAACTATGTTTGTTTATCAAGAGCTCTACATTGCTCTTGTTATAAGTGGCTGGTTGTCATTCATCTTTATGAAAATTCATAAATCACTTTAGTATTTGGTTTTTCTAAGTACATTTTTACTGTTCTGGACAACGTTTATAACAATGTACATGAACGTGATTTAAACTTCTTGAAGATAGCTCAAAGCAAGGAGTTTGGATTAAGCTGAGAAGAAGACTGTTGTACATCGTGCTACAATAAAGATTGTTCAACATGTTGTGTACTGCCAGCTAGCTTGAGTGATAGCCTGAAGACAGCCTGTGAACATATAAAAGATTCCGTTGTGCTACCTGATGTGAAGATTCAATATCAACAATGTACATTGCAAAGTACATGGATATCTGTATCTGAAGAAAAGACTCAAAGATCAACAATGTTCATTGTAGCGTTCTTGAACGTTTACATGAGCATCCTTTGTCCAGATTATTCTTCCAAATATCTATGGAGCTGTTCAAGGTTTACAACTAAGAGAAGATTCAGAGATCTATCCAGAAGCTGCAAGAAGAGTTCAAAAAACTGAAGTCAAAGGCAGAGTTCTATACTTGGAAGAATTCCCAACATGGTTCGAGTTTGATCTCGGTTCTAAATAAGGAAAGTTTCCTTGTTTATTTCCGAATCAAATTAGGACTTATGTTCCCATGTTTAGGCTATAACTTCTCATATATAAATAGCCTGTGATACATACATATTAGACAAGCAGAGAACACACTGAAAAGAAGAACTGCAGAGATTATTTTCAAGTGCTTTATCTGTTTTGAGCCACATAGTTTCGGTTGTGATTTAGACTATAAATTAGTGTTCTAGTCATTGTGTATTGAAACACACTTGTTCATACACTGTCTAAAGGAGACTCGGGAGAGATTTCCTGTGGGAACTAGATAGGTTAGATATCTAGGTTGTGAGGGGGTCTCACAATTTAATTCAACGAAAGAGGGTGTACAGTCGAAAGGGTAGCAAGTGACGGGAGGTCAGCTGCGTGTAAAATCCTTAATAAACGTGACAGTGGAGCAGTCAATTATTTTCCACGGACTTGACAAGTCCTCCTGACGTAGATTGATTGATTGAACAGGGATACCAAACCTTTGTGTGCTTTACTTTCTGCAAACAGCATAAATGTTCACAATAACGTTCTTTAACTTTATTGTAAACATATCTATAACATTCAACAACTTTTCTGTGAACGTTGTGCAGACAAATACTTCTCACACGGGTGTGCACTTTCACAATCATAACCTAAACATGGGAACAGATGTCCTAATCTGACTCTGAAACTAACAAGGAAACTTTCCTTGTTTGAAACCGAGACCAATGTTGATCTATGTTAGGATTTCTTCCATCTTTAGAAATCTGCCTTTGACTTCAGTCATGATCTCTTTAGTTTGAATATGGCAACTTCTAGATAGATCTACAAATCTCTCCTTGGTTGGAAACCTCAAACAACTTCATTGATCTTGGAAGAATAATCTGGACAAGGAATGTTCATGTAAACGTTCACGAATGTTACAATGAACATTGTTGATCTTTGAGTCTTCACTTCATGCAGACATTCACGTACTTTGAAATGTACATTGTTTATCTTCAATAATCACTTCAGATAGCATAGCGGAATCTTGTATGTTCACAGGCTGACTTTAGGCTATCACTCAAGCTAGCTGGCATTACTCAGCATATTGAACAATCTCTGTTGTAGCACGATGCACAACAGTTTTCTTCTCAGCTCAATCCAAACTCCTTACTTGAGCTGTCTTCAGGAAGTTCAGATCATGTTCATGTACATTGTTATGAACATTGTCCAGAACAGTGGTAATGTACTTGAAAAAAATCAAATACTGAAGTGATTATCAAATGCCATAAAGATGAATGATAATGAATCACTACAACAAGTGCAATGTAGGTACTTGATAAATAGTCATTGTGTAGTGTGACACCACTAGATCAATCTGAAACAAATTTCTTTGATTGGTGTCACGTATGGCACTAGCAATATACAAATCAGATTATGTGTGCTTGGAAGGACCGACCAAGTGAACAAGTATCACATAGGGTTGAATATTATATTTTGGACAACATATTGTATTTTGATGATATTTTTTATTTTGAATGATATTTTGCATTTTGAATGATATTTTGTATTTTTGGATTATTATCAATTATATTATTTTTTTTAGTTTGGAATTATACAAGATAAATAATACATTTATACAGGGCCAATATATATATATATATATATATATATATATATATATATATCACCACGGTTTTTAAAAAAACATAGTAAATTTAACCACGGTTTTAATATAGAACCGTGGTCAATTTACGACGGTTTTATCCAAATCGTAGTAGTTTTACCACAGTTTTAAGAAAATCATGGTTAAGTTTACGACAGTTTTATCCTAACCATGGTTAATTTACGACGGTTTTCTCCAAATCGTTGTAATTTTAGCACAGTTTAAATCAAACTGTGGTTAAATTACCACGATTCTTTGCCAAACAGTAACCGTTACTTTACCACAGTTTGGTTACAACTGTAGTTAAGTAACCACCGTTTTAGATAAAACCGTGGTAAAATAACCGTGAACCGTCATAAATTAACCACGGTTTTGAACGAACTGTAGTAAAATTACCACGGTGAATAACCGTGGTGTATGAGCATGCGAAATCACAATGGCGGCCTAGACCACAGTTGCAATTTCTCATACACCACGGGTAATACCCGTGGTCTATGATGTTTTTTCTTGTAGTGATAATAGAAGGAGTGAAAACCCACAAAAAGAATGAGAGTCCAGTCCAAAAGGAAATCCACTGCGAGTCACTGATATGAGCACGGGTCGTGCTTAGGGGAGCATGGTTGTGCTCTTATAATGAAGAAATTGAGCTAGTTTCGCCGAGACAGAAGCATGGTCACGCTCTTTTCTTACGCCTGACACTCTTCACCGTTTTGCTCCGTTCTCACACGTTTCTCATCCGATTGACTTGATTCTTTTTGCAACGCGCTCCTAACTCGATCATCTATCTTTTTAGGTATTTCCAAGGCTCAATTTCATTTTATAAAATAGTTGACATTAAATCCTTTTAAAATGAGCAAAAACGTGACACTGCACAAAATATGAAAAACTATGTGCAACTTGTCAACTTATGCATGTAATGCACAAGAACTATCATCCAACTAGACCAAATTTATAAAATCCATGAAAATTAAGGGCTCATCAGTGCATAGATTCATTAAGAAATGCACTGGGCGAATGTTTAACTCATATCTTGGATCAATGAATATAGTTCATTTACGAAGTATATGGAATTCAAATACATACAATGGTATCACTCATTATAGTCATTTTATCATACAGATGGTGGGCAGTGGACTTATCCCATCATCGAGAAACATAGGGCTGAAGCCACAAACAAATCACCATATATGACATGAAAGTGATTTTCCAAAGTTAGAAATGTTTTTTTAGCGAGAATGAAACTGTCTGCTTCGACGCGGCACTCACGCTTTAATCATCGTTAATTTTCAATCACAACATCATCAAATTGAACGCTTCTACCTCTATTTTCTGGATTCCAGTTGGATGAAGGTTTAAGCCTCCGTCAATTTGAAGTTCTCGCAGACACTAAATTTGAAAACAAAAAATACAACAAAAAAATGTTATGCAATACAAAACATTTTCAGAAGGAAATGTATATAGATGTATTGAAGATTTCTTGGAGTTTCTCAAATCCCTGGCAATGGGCAATAACATTGTTGAAGAAAGCGAGAGCAAAGTTTGAGAGAGGAGAGACAATAGAATGTAGATATCTCATACACTTCCAAGTCCTGCATCTGCAACTTGATATTAAAAAATGCTTCCTCAAAACTACATAACGAAGTATGAGTATTCATAATTTTAAATGAAAATTGAACACATAATATTGTGATACACGCTGACAAATTATTATTTAAAAGATTGCCCACAAATAAGAGTCTAATTTATAAAATTGCCATTGGCGGTAAAATTGAGTTATTATGTTTTTATATATACTATAGAAGTATAGATTTGAATGATATTACACCATATTCATACATGTATACAATACATTTTCAATGCTAACATCTTGATCAAGTGAAAATTATAAAACTAACACCATATTTTCTTAGTATGATTTGTCTCTTACGTTTGATTTGCAGGTTATTGTGTACGGTAGCCTATAAATTTTCCTTATTACTAGAAAATTATTGTGGAAGTAAAATAGAAAATTATCATAGATAATGAAGAGAACAATCCCATGGAAGCACAAACTAGAATATAAAGCAAGAGAAAAGAAGTGGAAGCCATAAAATTAATAGAGATAAAGGAAAAATGAAATTGAATGCTTATAAAATCTATATGAATGTGCTTATAAATTCTAAAATAAATTAGAATGTTGTGATAAATACGATGTTCTATCTCATAACGTAACAACAAAATCTTTGTCTCATCTTACGATGATAAAAGCTATTTACATTATATGTAATTTTGTAGACATGCATGTTCTGTACCGTTGATAATGTCACGAAACACAATAGAATAAGTTGGTAATAAATAATAAAAAAATAAAAAAAATCCGTAATCCACCCCATAAAAAAATCCTTATAAGCAGGAAGCATGGGGTGGGTGGGTAGTTTTCTTATTGATGAAAAATACCATAAATTATTATTATTTGTATCTGAAATTTAATATTTTTCTTGATTATTTATTGTATTGTACAATTTGGGGAGGGGGTTTGGGGGGAAGTTAAATATTGCTGGAAGGACATATTTTCCTTAAAATAAAATTAAAAAAAAAACCATGTTTGTACTAGTTCGATTTTCAAAATAAATAAAGCCTCAAAATTAATTTTCTTAACCATAAATAAATAAGTGCAATATATATATATATATAGAAAAAAGTGAGTGTGTGTGGAAGAGGAGGCAGGAGTCACGCGCTAGAGAGAGAAAAGGTTAGAGCGAGTGAGAGAGAGTGTTGAAGGAGAGCGAGTGGCAATCAAATCTCGAGAACCCTAATCTCCCAATTTGGGGGAAAAATCGTCGACTCGCCCAAACCCTCGCGTGGATTTGCAGTTCTGAAGATCCCAACTATAAAAAATCATAGGTAATCATCTCTCTCCTCCTCCATAACTGATAACCCCTTCTTCTCCTTCTTATTTATCTGCCCCCCCCCCCCCCCCCCCTCTCTCTTCTGCTCAAATCATTCGTTCTTATTTTTGCTTGTTGATCAATGGGAAAAACGGAAAGAAGTTCCCTTATTTCTAACTCAAATTCATGCGGATTTTCCCATAATTTTCTCTCTATTTTTGTATGCATTAATTTTTTTGCCTATTCGTGGGTTTTTTTCTCGTTTGTTTTTCTTTTCTATTTTTGTTTGGGTTTTTGGAGCTCATCGTGTTGCTTTTAGCTAGTTTTGTGCCGTTTATTTTCCCAATTTGTGGTGGCAGCTTCCTGATTTGTGGGCTTTTGGGCTCTTGCTTCTTTTCTGTTTGCTGCAGAAAGCTGCTATTTTTAATGTGTTATGAATGAATGCAGTTGGGTTTAAATTATAACTACTTGATGTTGAAATTTGTACGGGATTAACTTGTTTGTTGTGTTATTGTATATGAATAATGTGGATTGATGTTGTCAAGTTTTTATAAGCTACGACACTTCAGAAGTTGCACGACCCACCATCATTAATTACTGAATATTCTGAAGTGTTTTCTTTTTTCTTTTCTTTTCTTTTATTTGCCATGCTCTACATTTGTTTTGTCATGGGCTGTTAGATGATGAGCATTTTTTATTTGTTATCCATTAGTCAGGGTTCTGTAGTTAGTTTCCACTTCCCAAATCTCTATTTTGGGTATCACTGAAGATGTGGTTGCCATTGGAAATATATGTTCTGAAATTCATCCCTTTTTCATGGTCATTTTGCTTGTAGTTATCACTGTATTTTGTTGTATGCCTGTGCACATGATGGAATCATTATTGTGGTGGTTATTTATCGTTGCTAATGGTGGACTGTGGTGACAAAGGAGAGCAGAGTATGGGAAATCGTGGAGGATTAAAGAATAATAATGGGAAAAACAAGAAAAAGGGGAAAACGCCTAAAAGGAAATTGGATTTAGTTGAAATGAATATTTTTTTTTCCAATAATAAGTGCTTATGTAATTAATTGATTTATTTAACTAGCACAAGTTTGGTTCTAAAAAAATAAAAAATAAAAATAAAATTGCGCAAGTTTGTTGGTGGCTTCATATAATCTTTAAACTAATTAATTATCTGATGATAACTAAATCATTATGTTAATCATATAAAAAAGGGTAAATGCTGTGGTAAACCTCATGAGACTGACCTCTTCACATTGATTGCTCTCTACATTTGAAATATTAAAGACATTTTGGACCATGAAAGTTGGAAACATCTTGGAGTAGGACATAATAGGATATTTCTAAAGAACTAAATTGATGATAAAATCATTTTTTGTCTAAAACCTTAGAAGGGTGCTTGCATAAACCTGAAATAATTTAGAGGGAAGGTCTTGGTAATCTAAAAATGGGAGGTGTGCAGTCTATATGTAGCTTATTCTTAGAGGAAACACTTAGCATATCCCTTTTGATTAATGATTATTCTTAGTACTTTACAGCACTCAAATTTCTGATGAAGATATGTAAAAAATGAATTATTTTGCCAATATATTTGCTCCCACAAATGAAGAAGAGAAGAGTAAATCACAATCTAACTAACTATACGATATTATGCCACTTCTTTTTTATGTGGCAGTTAAATGAAAAATAAATGTAACACTATATCAAAGCTCTTATCTTTATTGCTCTATAGAGCTCAAATTCAAGTTCAATTTTCCAGGTTGCTAGACTACAGCTTAATTGAAGGAAAACAGGTTTTTGTGATGGATATAGATCTTAGGTTACCTTCTGAAGAACATGATAAAGAAATAGAAGAGCATAATGGAATTGTTACTCTGCTAGATGGGGAAGAGAAGCCCCTCAATGTAGATGGAGTGGGTGAGAGTATGGGAGACGTTGAAGAAAAGTTGCACATTGAGGACGGAGAGGACGTGGATTCTCCCCTACATGATATCGATTTTAAAGATGTGACGATTCTTGAGCCACTTCCTGGTATGGAATTTGGGTCACATGGGGATGCCTATGCTTTCTATCAGGAATATGCTAGGTCTGTGGGATTTAATACTGCAATCCAGAATAGCCGTCGTTCAAAAACATCAAGGGAATTCATTGATGCCAAATTTGCATGCTCTAGATATGGCACAAAGCGTGAATATGAGAAATCTTTGAACCGCCCGCGCAGTAGACAAGGAAGTAATCAGGATGCAGAGAATGCTACAGGTCGTCGAGCTTGTGCAAAGACAGATTGTAAAGCAAGTATGCACGTTAAGAGAAGGTCTGATGGTAAATGGATAATTCATAGATTTGAGAAAGAGCATAACCATGAACTTTTACCTGCCCAAGCTGTAAGTGAACAAACCAGAAGGATGTATGCTGCAATGGCTAGACAATTTGCTGAATATAAAAGTGCAGTTGGTCTTAAACATGACTCCAGAGGCCAATTTGAGAAGGGCAGGAATATGGCTATGGAGGCAGGAGAGGCGAGTACTATGCTTGAGTTTTTTGTCCAGATGCAGAGTCTGAACTCGAACTTCTTTTATGCTGTAGATGTTGGTGAGGATCAACGCCTGAAGAATTTTTTGTGGATTGATGCCAAAAGCAGACATGACTACCCCAATTTCAGTGATGTTGTGTCTTTTGATACGAGCTATATAAGAAACAAGTATAAAATGCCTCTAGCACTATTTGTTGGGGTCAACCAGCACTATCAGTTCATGCTACTTGGATGTGCTTTGGTGTCTGATGAAAATGCAGCCACATATTCTTGGGTCATGCAAACATGGTTGAAGGCAATGGGTGTTCAAGCTCCGAAAATTATACTCACTGAGCAAGACAAGGTTTTGAAGTCTGTTATTTCAGATGTATTTCCGTCCACTCTTCATTTTTTCTCCTTGTGGCATATAATGGGGAAGGTTTCGGAAACATTGAATAATGTAATCAAACAGAATGAAAACTTCATTGCTAAATTTGAAAAATGCGTTTATAGGTCGTGGACAGAAGAGGAGTTCGAAAAGAGGTGGCATAAGCTGGTGGATAGATTCGGACTAAAAGAGAACGAGTTGATCCAATCATTGTATGAAGATCGCAGAACATGGGTGCCTAACTTTATGAAAGATGGATTTTTTGCTGGGATGTCTACAGGTCAACGATCAGAGAGTGTGAACTCTTTCTTTGACAAGTATGTACATAAAAAGACAACTGTGCAAGAGTTCACTAAACAATATGATGCAATTCTGCAAGATAGGTATGAAGAGGAAGCAAAGGCCTCTTCTGATACATGGAACAAACAGCCTGCTTTGAAGTCTCCTTCACCATTTGAGAAGCATGTAGCTGGGCAGTATACTCATGCTGTATTTAGGAAATTTCAAATTGAGGTCTTGGGTGCAGTAGCATGTATTCCTAAGAAAGAGGAACAAGTTGATGCAATCATTACTTTTAAAGTGCAAGATTTTGAAAGGAATCAAGCATTTGTTGTCACGTTGAATGAATTGAAATCTGAAGTCTCCTGCATATGCCGCTTATTTGAATTTAAAGGTTTCCTTTGTAGACATGCAATGATTGTTCTTCAAATCTGTGGCATTTCAACAATACCGTCGCAATATATCTTGAAACGGTGGACTAAAGACGCTAAAAGCAGATACTCAATGGGAGAAGGGTCTGAACAGGTGCAGTCAAGGATGCAACGGTATAATGATCTTTGTCAAAGGGCAATAAAATTGGGTGAAGAAGGATCATTATCGCAAGAGAGTTACAATCTGTCTCTCCGTGCACTTGATGAAGCTTTTGAGAACTGTTTGAATGCTAACAACTCCAATAGGAATCTTCTTGAAGCTGGCCCTTCTGCTTCCCCAGGTATTCTGTGCATCGAAGAAGACGTTCAAACTGGTAGTTTGAGCAAGACAAATAAGAAGAAGAATGCGACTAAGAAAAGAAAGGTTTGTCATGAATCAAATATGTATAATTTTATACCTTCTATATTTTTAACTACTGTGTTATATACATTGCAGGTTAACATGGAGCAAGATGTTATAACAGTTGGCACGCCAGAAAGCTTACAACAAATGGTACGTCCTTTAGAAAGTTCAGGTTTATCTAGTGTAGTTCAGTAGAAAATATATTCTCGATGATTTATTATTTTATTGCGTGTTCAGTTTTTCAATAGAAATGAGTCTTAGTGGAGATTTGCCTAAAAAGAAAACTTGCTAGAGCTGAATTTTTTATTGTAGCTTGTTGTTAGCTCATAGCTGATATCATCTGCAACAACTAATAATAAAAAAAACCTTCTGCCTTTTTACCTGCTGTATGTTTCTCGTTCTAAATTAGTTGATGTTTCAATGTTTAGGAGAAACTGAATTCTCGACCTGTCAATCTGGATGGATTTTTTGGTCATCATCAAGGTGCTCCGGGGATGGTAAGGAATATAGTTTAAGTTATGCTAGAAAACTGAAGTTCAAATTGTCTGATTGTAACTTGATATCTCTGTATTTGAAAGGTACAGCTGACCTTAATGGGTCCCACACGTGACAATTACTTTGGGAACCAACCGACTATTCAGGGACTGGTATGTCATCTAATCACGACTAGGCGAAAAATAAAAAATAAAAAAAATAGTTCACTTCTATTAGTAATACTGGAATCTGAAGTTATGATCTTCTATAGGGCCAGCTGAACTCCATTGCACCTACCCATGATGGTTATTATAGTACTCAGCCAGCCATGCCCGGAATGGTATTTGTTTTTTTGCATATAGCTCTTATTTTCTCTGTTGCTTCGTGTTTCTTCTGATTTCCATGGTTACATTATTGAAGGGGCATATGGAATTCTTCCGCACTACAAATTTTGGCTATGGTATTCGGGTTAGTTTGTGAGATTATTAAGCTTTATTCTGAATGTTCTTTTATCCTACTGATCTGGGCCTTATTTATCCTGTCCATGGCAGGACGATCCCAACGTGAGATCTGCCCAGTTGCATGATGATGCACCAAGACATGCTTGATACATTTCTCTCTCACAAAATTAGTGGTAGGCAATATTATATATCATGAGTATTCATTTTCACAAGCATTGCTCACTTTGAAATCGACTGATAAATGGAGTTTGTTCTGCAGAAGCGTGGATGGAACGCCTTGATGCCAGTACAGACTAATGATGTATCAAGAGTTGGCTGAGAGAGAATGGACAAATAGGAGAGCATATCATGATTTGACTGTATAGTAAGAGAACACCATAGATTGAGTGCGCAGCCTTGGACTTGGTCGTTTCTGATGGCGACGACGGGCACTGCAGTGTGTTGTAGCGATAGTAGCAAGTGTATCTGTAGTTAAGTAACGGTAAATCTAGGATCCACCGAAGAAGAGAGCATTGTTGAGGTGATGATGATGAGTTGTATGTTGATGTTTGTTGTGTAGTTGATGAAATATAATTAAAGAAATAGGAGGAATGCTTAGAGACAGACGGCATTGCTCTCGTTTCTTCTTGTTTCGCTCGCCTCTTCCAAGTTAGTGTTCTCGCTATGGGTGGAAATAGCTGAGGTCGAGCACTACATTGGTTTATATACTACATAAAATTTATTATTATTATTATTATTATTATTATTATTAGACTCGCATGTTTGGGAGATCGGATGAAATCCTTTGTTCTTCATCCTGTTTCATCTTCTGATCTCTAATCAAATTTATTATTATTATTATTATTATTATTATTATTATTATTATTTAGGGCCAGATTGTTAATCTATAAATTCAGGTTTAGAAACACCATTTATTAATTTAGGATCTGAAACACGAAAATTATCAATTCAAAACTTAAAAGAATGAAAATTGTCAAATTAATACTTAAAAATCAAGTATTTTGATTTATTTTAAATTTTAATAATTTTTTATTAAATTCAATAGACAATTAATAAATAAATTTTCATTAAAATGAAAATAAAGTAATTAAAAAAAATCAAAATACATAATTTCTGAGATCCTAAATTGATAATTTTTATTTTTCATGTTTTATATTGATAGTTTTTATTTTTTAGACCCTGAATTTATGGTAAATTCTATTGAAAGGGGGTGCAATGTATCCCCTCACTATTTGCAGCCTTTTTTTTTTCATTTCCAGTCTCTATCGGCACTAGAATTTATCAAAAATACACGACTCTTTTTTCATTATACATCACTTTTGCTTTATACACCACATATTCTTTTCTATTTTTTCTTATTTTTCTTTATACACCACAATAAAAATCTTTTTTACCCTTTCACTTAAAAAAAAAAGATAGATTTTAAATATTAATAAAAAAATAATAAAAAAACAGAAAAAGAAAAATAGAAAAACCAGCAACCCCTTTTCCCTAATTTGTTTCTCTCACCGATGGTGAACCGTCTTCTGCAAGCCCGGAGTAGCAACTGAACGAGGTGGAAAACGTCGTCGTCCTCTTCTTTCTTTTCAACCCAAAAATTCGTCGCTCCAGTTGAGAACCCATCGTCGCCCTCTTCTTTAAGAAGAGGGTTCGAATTTTACAGTTCGTCTGAGACCGGAGGAAGAAGAAGATGGCCGGAGCAGCAACTGAACAAGCAGCGGTGCAACTGAAACGATAACATTCGCCCTGTTAATTGTAATGCACCATGGTCGGCAAATTATTGTCTAAATATTCAGAAGTCACGGTTGTGCTGGTAGAAGATGATAAATTGGCCGGCGATGGTAGTGTTGTTGCAGATTTTGTTTTTTTAATTTTTTTTGTATTTTTTTTTATTATATTTTGTAAAGGATATTAAAGTAATTCTACAAATAGTTAAATTTAAATTATTTTATTTTGTGGTGTACAGAGAAAATTTAGTGGTATATATAGAAACATCATTAATAAATTGCTCATCTTTTAGGTCTTAAATTGACAATGCTCATTGTTGTTGTTGTTATTATTAGATCATTATATTTGGTGGATCAGATGATATCCTTTGTTCTTAACACGTGTTTCATCTTTTATTCCCTGATCAAATTTTTGTTTGTTTTTAATTTCATGTACTTTAATTAAATTTTACACGTGTAAATTATGACTGATTCTATTCATTTTGGATTTATAATTGTTTAATTTATTAATAGTTGTAAAATTGAAGTACATGAAATTGAAATCAAAGAAAAAAAATGAAAGAAAAATTACTAAATTTGATGGGAGAATAAAAGATAGAACACAGATTGAGCAAATATGTTTTTTAATTGTCTCCTTCTGCCGTCTTTAATAGATATTTTAGCCTATTTCCGTCCTATTAGTGACATAAACGTTACTCCCTCCGTCCCGATTATATAGTCCCTATTACTATTTTGGGTGTTCTAATTATATAGTTTCATTACTATAAGTTTTAATGATAATGTACAAATACACCCTTATTAATTATTAAAAATTAAAAAAACTAATAACCTAAAGTTCGAAAGTCATAAATATTAAATACGGGCATTGTTGAAAGTTTATGAGACTATATAATCCGGAAGGAGGGAGTATATCCAATGAAATATTATTGATGTAATTTATACTGCAATTTAGTTGCATTTACTCAGCCCAAATGTGTATGAGATCAATTATTGCATCTGCAGCCATGAAAATGCAAGATCCACGATTGAATCTGTGAATTGTGATGCTCTACTATGATATTTGACGATTAATTTAGGAAAATTGCTAAAAAAATTGTTCATGTCATAGTTGCTACACTACATTTGCAATAAATGCATGATCAATCAGCAGTCGACGACCTCTTCTTTAACTGGCACCACATTCCACTCTTGGTGTGGATCGTTGCTCCGGTAACTAGTTCGACAGATTCCGGCGATCCTCTCAGATTCACGTCGAACTTCTGTAATAAAACTGCCAGCGCCACTGTCGACTCCATGAGGGCGAATTGGTCTCCGACACATTTTCTTGGCCCTCCTCCGAAGGGCAAGAAGGCGAAATCCGAGATGATCTGATCACATTGAACAGTATACATATTAGATGATGGTTGTAGAAACGAGCTGTATTTTCTTGAGAAATGGGAGTTCTTATCATAAATTCATAATTCACGACTACTTCACATGAAGATTCATTACATATACTAGTTTAGCTCATAATTGTCGAGATAATGGCGTACTTCTTCACATTCACCGTGCAATGAATGCAGTTATCGACAGACAGAAGAATCACGGTATGCACTTCCGTGTCACAGATGGATAATGTCATGCTTTGCAAGAACCAAATCAAACGAATATTGAGTACGGGATCAATTACCTCATTAGGATACAATGCCCCCGGGCTACGAGATGGATCAAAACCAGCCCAACCATCAACTTGGCTCGACTTCTGCACTCGAAACCTCTCGGGCTCAAAGTCATTAGGGTTGTCCCAAAAGTATGGAGATCTATGGAGATTGTACACCTGCCAGAGGAATGAGTTTCGAATAACTAACAGGATGTTGGAACCGATGAGATTGGAACCACTTTTAATGGTGGCAGCACTTGATTAATACCATCTTGCTGGTCTTAGTTCAAAAACTAGTCACAGAGAAATGAACTTACAGATATAAATAAGTCCGTTCCGGCTGGAATCTGATATCCATCTTTGACGCCATTATAGCCACCTGCATTGTTTAGGCTATAGTTTCAGAATTATCAACCAACTTAGCTAGGAGAGAAGCTTATGAGACTGTCGGATATTATGCAAAGATATTGAGCAAAAAGAGGAAAAATGATGATCAAAAAATCTTTTCGACTTCATAATTTAGTACTGGAGTTTGATCCTTTACATTAAATTTGTCAGTTGTTATTAATCAGAAAGCATACCTGGTAATGTATCAGATTTGAGAGACCGTCTGATAAGCAACGGAGGCTGAGGGTACAAACGTAGAGCTTCCACAACAATAAGTCGCACGTACCTGATACAATGGACAAGTTCATTCACATCCCCAAAGTCATATTCAGCAAATGTTAGGTTGGTGGATATGTTCTGTATTGAATCCTAAAATGAATCCATCAACATTACAAAATGGTCAAATATTGAAGTCGATTGAGCAGGGTAGAGTAAAAGTTTAAAAACTCCTTTTTCCACATTTGCAGTACCATTCCAAATCAAATGTCAATATAGAGGTATGTATACTACAGTCAAAATAACGGCATGGATCGGGTTATAAACAGATAGACAGAGAGCCTTGAAATGTGCGTAAAACATCATGCAACGACCACAAACGATGCCAATCTTATTTGTCCAAAAAAAACCATAGCTATCAGATCGAGCATGGCATATGATACAGAGGTGAAAAACATACTAAGTTCTGTTCGCCTCTTTAATTCTAACAAATGCTTCGGTGTTTCCTAACAGCACGACTTAATAGAAAGATCCTTACAGTAAATATGATTAATAAACATAAGAAAGAGCTATTTGGCTGCAATATTATAAAATATTTAAGGGAAGTTGCATACTCAAGTTTTTTTATCACTTCAAGTGTTATCCTTTCCTGCCCAAGCACCGAATCAATCTCTGCCTGTGCTTTCTTCATTTTGGATGGATGCTGAATTAGAACTCAAAAAATTAGCGAAAGCAGTAAATAAATCAATCTTTATTTCCAACAAGTAAACACAATGGTACCTGGTGAACTTTGAAAAAAAAAAACAATAAACATACTTGTGCTAGAAAGAATATAGACCAGGTAAGGACAGCCGCAGTTGTTTCATGTCCGGCTATAAGCATTGTCATCAGGTCATCTCTCAGCTATTCAAAAAAGTTACAAAAGATTACTACAAAGGATCTAAATTGTAAAATAGTAGATAGAAAGACAAGAATCGTTGAAAATTATATATATTGAGAAGAGAGGTTGCTTCAGAGAATCCTCTGAAATTTTTTGCAGTAACAGCACCATAATAAGACACTACAACATTTTTTGAAGTATCAGACATATGCATAAGGATCTTGAACTATTTACCTGACGATCATCAGCGTCTACTCCTCTCATGTCAACTAAAAAACGTAAGAGACTAGCATCCTGCATACTTTTCAGTAACGGTGGCAAACTTCACTTTCTGGGTCTCGACAGATCATTAAATATTTTCTAATTGAAATAAAGAATAGATGAAACTTGATTGTCTTTTCAGGCACCGGGTGTGGCACACCTTGATATTTGAATAGTCCCTTTGCTGCAATTTCTCAACATCAGCTTCCTGTGACAATGTGAAAGCGCACTTTAGGAATTGGAAGCTGAGTTAAGAATAAACAAGTCAAAGGATGAATATGAACTAGTTACTTTCAGCAAAAGCTCTTGTCATTAGTATCTACAACTACAAAAGGGATTTCTGTAAAAGTTAAGTTTTGAGCCTTATAGCTATTTCAGATCCACCAACAAAAAACGGAAACCATATATTTTAATTTTTAATTATTTTTCATGTTAATTCTTTAACAAAACTTGGAAGGTAGAAAACTGAATGAATATATCCTAAGAAAGAGAGATTCTGTTGGATGTTTAAACTTTTAATTTTGTATGAAAAAATATTTTGGTATGATAATTAATCAATCAAAAAGACATTTTAGGAACAAATACATTCAACTGCTGATCTTAACTCCTATATGTGGGTTTATACTCAACTTTGCTGCATATTGTCTCACCTCTCTTGTCTCTTTTGCATTCTTTATCAGTCCATCGAGACAATCGTTTATGACTTTAAGGTCAGTTTGGAACTTTCGCTGTCGAGGAACAAGCCATTTTGCCAAAGGGATTTTCCAGTAAGGTATATAGAATGTTGAACGATGCTCAGCCTCAAAAAGAGTACCATATACAGCCTGCAAATGACATATATGGCATCAGAGAATAATGCTACCTAACCAGAAGAGAGTGGAAAATAAAGAGAACCTGTATAGCTCAATTTCATAAAAATTAGGCACCAATGAATACTTCAAATGATATTAAGCTATACATAGACCGATCATTTCTCCAACTAGCAGAAAATAAAAATGTGCATACAGTAGCTCACAGAGAAGGATCTAAAAGTACCGGTATTAGCTTGATGGCTGTCAGTGCATATAAAAGAAAAGGAAATTAAAACCAGAAGAAGGAATAGTCTAACCATACCTTAATCACTGGGGATTCTTTTGTAACAGAACCGAAGTCATAATTAAAGACACCAAGTCCAATAATATCCAGCGCCAAACTAGAAAATTCAGCTTCGAGATCCAACTCTATTTTATTCTCTCCTCTTGAAGCTTCTGCTTCTAAAAGCTTATCAAATTTTGTTGTCATTCTCTCGGAGCAGTTAGCAAACATTTTAGCCATAGTTTCCAAGTAAAGCGAGTGGAATCCCGGAGCAATAACTGAAATTAACATACAGTAGAAAGTGAGCTAAATTGTTAAAATGTCCAAGGTTAATACTCCAAGTGATGACAGGTCACCTCTTCTCCTCTGCTTCCAAGTGTCGAGGTCAGCTGGTATGAGTCCTTTGCCCATTATAGGTTCCAATATATCAGCAAGAACACCCTAGATAATGTAATTAAAATTGACCATCAAAACATAAAAACAAGTTTCTTGATGAGTGCTGTAGAATTTAGAGGGCATCTCTGTGCTATGGTTTTGAGCAAGACGTGAAATCATGAAGGCAATAATGGTGACTCCCAATCTCTAGGGCATCGCAACTGTACTTCCATGCACATAATTGGACTAACTTCGGAAAGAAAAACATGTACAACTTCGAACCTCTATGTTTACTTAAAGAAAGTTTTACAGTCATAAGAAACGTATGCACGAAAGGAATGATTAAGTACCAAGTATTGACATGATTGAACTTTAATCACAAATGGCCCACAGAAAGACTCATTGCCAACTGATTTGAAGAGGCAAACTGATTTGAAGAGGCATGAAGAATAATAAAGGAACGAATCATACCTTGTCATAGGAAAATGCATTTTCACGAAGAATATGTCTAGCAACAATGGGATCTGAGACAACAACAAATGCTTTTGGCCCAAAGGCAAGTTTATATACTGAACCATGCTGCAAAAACCAACCAAAATAAACACTGAATAGATCAGCACAGGTGAAAATGCATTTTCACAAAGAATATGCCTCGCGGCAATGCATTCAAGACGCACACAATAGAGGCAATAGCGGCAAGCCAACAATGGGACTAATGAACGCACACACATGCAAACAAAAAAGAAAAAAGAAAAAAAAAGCTACAATAGACATCTTCCACATGCAAACAAGACCAATGAACCTACAAAAGGATAAGTCTCAGCATCTCCTGAATCCTGATAACATTCTGTACCAGTTAAGTATATACAATGAAGTAGCCAACCCATTGATCAAAATAGTGTAAAATCTATACAACTCAAAAGCAACACAAAGTCTAAGGGGCATACCTCGATGAACCAATCATACAAGGAGAAGAAAAGTGGCTTGCCAAAAAGATCCGAGACTGCACCTTCAGCAGTAGGCATAGATCCTATTTTCCCCCCACTCAATAAATTAGTAAGCAGGTTGCTTGCATTGTCAAATAAGTTCCTCTGTTTGGCTGTTTTCGTTTCATCGGTGCTCGTGGACGACTGGCACCTGCATTCAGACAATTTATCACCATTAGACCAGCTCCCTCAATGATTCCATCAAATCTAATCAAATAAACTACAAACTAATTTCATTACATCCCCTGCTTTTCCATTCACAAAATGACTCTTTTTCTCATGGTGTTATTCATATGTCAATCACACTTTCATTTTTCAGACATTGAACAGTTTCATCGATCAATCAATAGAATCAACTCTGGTACTGAAAACGTTAAATGAAATCATCATGCAAGAAATACCTCAACTTCTGAAACACTAATTAAAAAACACTCCCATTAAACTCTAATAGCTGCCACATAAATCTAACTCCAAGAATTCAACTAAAAAACACTCAAACACCAATAAAGACTCAATCTTGACAGAAAGACCACATTTTTACAGAATTATAAAGAAGTGGGCAGTTGCAAGAACTTCCATTAATAGCAAGAACACTCCAAATGCAAAACTTAAATAACTTACCTGATTGAAAGCCCTTTTGCCTTACAGCCGAAGATTGGAGTAGCTAAAGAAGAATTCAAACGAGATGAAGAAAATTCGAAGGGACGATGCACCATAACGCATGGATGATTGGTACAACCATTCGCAGAAGAAGCCATTATTTCAATCTGTAACCTGTTTTCGTTTTTTGTTTAAGCAAATAAATTGAATTGATACAAATTTCGTTTGGTGGGAGAAAGGTGGAGATTCCACTCCAAAAGTTGGAAAATTTATTTAAGAGATAATCCATAATTTAAAGCTCCCAACTCAGATTTTTGTCTGCTATCCATTTATAGTTGATATATTGCGCTCTTACCAGTTTTTTAATGTTTTGACTTTAGTGTTTTAGCTTACATAAAAATTCATATAATTTATTTTTTTGGATTAATTGTGTATTAGCTTACATAAAAATTCATATAATTTATTTTTTTTGGATTAATTACTAAATAAATTATGAAAGTAATTTTATAATTTTGACATGATTTTTAAAATGTTTTAATAAATTCATCACAATTTGATCAAATTCAACGTTCTTAATAGATTTTTGGTGGAATTCATCTTACCAACGACTTATTTTTACCGTTGTAATGGCGTTTTAACACTAAAAAAATTAGCAGTGTTGAATTTATTATAAATAAAAAAAGTACTATTATTATTATTATTATTATTATTATTATTATTATTGAAATATTTTAAAAGTCATATCAACATTGTAAAATCCGTTAAATTATCGTGTTTTATTATATTTTTGGGTCAATTATAGCAAATAATACAATCTTTCATCGAATTTACAATTTTCGTGTGAGTTTTAAAATGTTGTAACCACAACATCATCTTTTAACTTCTTGCAATAACGCTCCTAGTTATTTTTCAATAGTAAACCTATGTTACTTTATTGGTAAATTAATGATGTCGACTTAGTGATACATATTGGACAAATTTCAGTGAAAAAGATAAGAATGTTGTGATTGCAAAATTTTAAAAAGTGATATTGTAATTAATGCAACGTTTTGCAAATTACAAATTTGAATAAATGTTATGTTATTAGCAAAAATTGGTTTTTTTTGGAGGAGAGCTTTCGTATACCTCATTTATTGCAAATGGAAGTCTCGCTGTAATATACTCACTCTGTTCAACTTTAATAGGCTGATTGAGATTTTTTAGAGAGATTAAGAAAAAATTTGGGAAAGATAATTAATCAAAAAATATTTCTAATATATCCATATTTATTTCTTTGACAATGAATTAATGTTTAATGTAAAAATATTAAATAGAGGTATATAATAGTAAATTAGCTAAATATTAAAAAAATTACCTATATATCGGGACATAAAAAAAATGTATAAAAATGGGACGGAAGGAGTATATTATATTAATGCATATAATTTAGTAAAAGTGTGCGTATAAAAGGGAGTTGTCCAACTCGATATTTTTAAGACATACGTATATTTTCAACAACCTTTTTACACTCGTGGTTATAAATTAAATCGAACATCAAAATATTAATGTAGTTAAAGAATCACTTTACCAAAACTAGGGTGCGTGTCAATGTCAAATTCATCTAACGATCCAATTTCTAGGAAAAGGTAAAATCAAATATCCATATTTAACCCCAATCGTATTTCAATGCTAACTATTTTCACATTCATGTTTCTTCGTTTTCTTCATTTCATTAATAATGATTTAATTTTATTGGTAGATCAGCTTTTAATACATGTCGTGGCATCTACGAGGATAGACAAGAATCTTCGAAAAAATAGAAGCAGAAATTTTTAACTTAGAAATTCTAAAAATTAATTATTATAAAAAAGTAATTATAATGTACAGTATTAAGGATTAGCTACAACGAGACACATGTCAATGCGAAAATTAATACAAGAATACAATTTGTTTTTTTAGCTACCAATAATTATTACTGGTTTCCTTCTTCTTCTTCTTCTTCTTCTTCTTCTTCTTCTTCACACGAGAATGACCCATAGCCGCTATCGGAGTATTAGGTAAACTCAATTTTTGTGTAATAATCTATAAATTAAACAGAAAATCAAAGTGCGTAGTTCATGTGTAATAGTCTACAAATCACCCCATTCCAATATAATAGTCTGATAAATTAGATGTAACATGCTCACACCCACTGATGTTAATGGTGAGATTTAAATTTGAGATCTTTGTCCTTAATTTTACACCACTCCACCAGGCCACCACATAGCGATCTAATTGACAACTGGTTTTTCACATATTGTGTTTAATGTTTTTTGTTTGGGCTCTGAATTTGGGAAACCAATATATATAGGAAGTGGTTCTAGAGAGAATCAAACTCTGTGTGAGAACAAGGGACTAATCTCAATCATAGATTCATATTATTTGAATGGCTCAGATTACTTCAAATTTTAAGGTGACAATTCTGTAATATTTAACCTTTTTTAGGATTCCAAGGTTATATTTGTAATTTGATAATTAAATGTGATTCATCTCTCATTTTTCTCAAAGTTCTGCACATACGCATCTCTCTCAACCTAGCCCCCTCTGTATCTCTCTCTCTCTCTCAACAAAAGAATTCGAATTAAATGATGAATAAGAAGAAGAAATTATATTTACTACCAAATTTGTTGATAGTGAAGATGATGGTCATGACTCTGAATCATGAATGAAGAGAGAAGGTTTCATCGATTTTTTGTGTTCTCTCTCTTAACAAAAAAATTGGATGAAGAAGAAGAAGAAAGAATATCATCCACCAGATCTGCTGATAGTGAAGATGATGATTATGATTTTGAATCATTAATGAAGGAAGAAGATGTTAGTTTTGTATACTGGAAAGACATGTCTTTGTATACTTTTCTGATGATATGATGATATGAATTGAAAGTTATTGCAGTCACTGTTTGCATTTAGATTATTTTATATAACTGTTCTATGTAATGTTCCATATACTTACATTGTAGATGATATGGTGTGGGAAGTCACACGGTAAAATCATATCATTAGAACCTTGATTGTATTATTATTATAATATGTATATAGTATTGGGCAAATTACAATTTAATTCCCAACATTTGAAGGTTTTAACAAAAATAACCCAACGTTTTAATAATTACAATTTAATTCCCAACGTTTGGATATTCTAATAAAAATAACCCAACGTTTATTATTAACAATTTAATTCCCAACGTTTGAACATTTTAACAGAAATGACCCGATAATTTAGGCGAAAAAAACCATTTTGGTCATTTTTTCGGCAAAAATGTTAGTCCGTTATATGGGTCTCTAGCTCACTTGAGAGTAAAAGTGATTTAAATCGACCGAAATAGTTTTTTAGCTTAAAATATTGAGTCATTTTTGTTAAAATTTTCAAACGTTGGGAATTAAATTGTTAATATTAAACGTTGGGTTATTTTTGTTAGAATATTCAAACGTTGGGAATTAAATTGTAATTATTAAAATGTTGGGTTATTTTTGTTAAAACCTTCAAACGTTGGGAATTAAATTGTAATTTGCCCTATATTATTATACAACATGTTTGATTATTTTGAGTCTTCTGTTGAGATTTTGTTATCGGGTTACCCCTTTCTTTCCCACTTCTTAATTCCAACCCCGTGGCGTCCATTTCCACGGTCTTTTGGGACCGGGGCGCTACAATATATATAAATATATATATAGAGGAAGGTTAGCATGTATATAGATCCCTAGTGTATAAATTAGGGATTAATCTCATTCATTAATTTGTGAGATCCAATAGTTCTCATTAATTGAGAGAGTTGATAATAATATTGCTCTTTTTTAATTTGTGGGTGCACCAAAGGATAATCTTGTAAACTTGGGTATGTGCTTTTGACAAAAACGTATTTCATTCAAATTAATTAGGTAAAGTAATTAAATCATTCCCTAATAACAATTGCCGTTGTGATTAAAATCTGGGATATCACTATACCAATATTTGGAAATTGGGGATACCAATATGCCAAATTTCACATTTTATTTTCGGAGTTCATGTTTGGACGATCAAAAATATTATCATGCTTTAATAATATTTACAAATGCTTTTTTTTTTCAAGTTTTTGTGTTGTTTATGGTTTTATTTGATTTAAAAATATTCTCATGTTTTAGTAATGTTTGCAGATGTTTTTGTTCAAGCTATGTGATGCTGTTTTATGGTTTAGTATTAAATTGTTGGTTTTTATCACATAGGTTGGACAACAGATAATTCAGGGAATAATTATTTTATTTAAGTATGGATGCTGTTATAATTTAATTTGTTTAATGATGTTGGAGTGTATCTATTTAAATCGTCATGTTATTTTTAGTGTTTAGAATGCTTATTTTGTTATTTTATGATGTTTTAATGTATGATTAGTGTCCTAATAGATAATACGATGATGTTTTTTTTTGTTATGCAAGATGCTTGTGATCCAATAGTCTAATGTTTAGTATTAAATTATTCGATTTGATAAAGATAATTTGACTAATAATTATTTTTCTTTAATTATGCATGATGTTATGATTTATTTATTTAGTGATGTTGGTGTGTACGTCATGTTATTTTTAGTATTTAGAATGCTTATTTTGAGATTTTTTAATGCTTTAATGTATGATTAATGTTTTAATAGGCTATATGATGATGCTTTTTTTGTTGAACATGATGCTTATAATTTAAAAGTATAATGTTTATTATTAACCATAAATGGTGTTATAAGCGAAATTGTTTTTTTTATGTTGGTAAAATATAATAATTTCTTCGTAATAAAAATATAATATAACATAAAAAGTTGATGGGTTGATCTATTGATACAAGATATTCCTTATCATTAATAATGAATGTAAGATTATAAATAATACTCTATTTTTTGTTTTTTAATGACTTGTATAAAATAAAAGAAAAAAGAAAGGAAATACAAATCAAAAAGTCCTGGATATCACATGATGATAACTCCAGAGATCTCAAAAAACCCAAATAGAAAACTCAAACCGCGAAAAACCATAAGGGAGAGAGAGTACCCCTCTAAGAAAAACGAAAAAACCAGGATCATAAAAATCCTGTCTAATAGCAACAACTATACAAGGAAACCAATAAAATAATCTACTTGACTGCGAGAAGAGAAATCCATAGTAAACAACCGTCAAGAGTTCCATATCACCAAAAATTATTAAAAATCATGCATGCATGAGTAGGGGAGTGTGCCACGACGTTAAAGAGATCCTCCAACGATCTCCACGTCATCCAAAATCAGAGTCATGTCGCAGAGGATTGACCTTCCCCGCTCGAATTTCCGTTAAAACTAGCAATCAACTCCATGTTCTTTAACGCAGCCGTGTGGGCTCAGCCAGCACAAATGGAGCTAATCTCATCCAAAATGTCTTATTTGATTAATTCCAATATATATATATATATATATATATATATATATATATATATATATATATTGGAAACTAGGACCACATCTCCACCATTCAATTTAATGATTTAATGGTTGAGATTTAATGGAAAAGATGGTGGAAATTTTGTCACGCCCCAATTTTCATAAAATGATAATAATAATAATAATAATAATAATAATAATAATAATGGGATGTCAATTTTATTAAAATATAAAATACCATATAGTAATACAGCAGAAGCTAAATAATTAAATATCTTGAAGACCATCATCATACGTCACCACACACATCGCCCGAGTAAATCATCAACCTGAAATAACGTAATAGCTTTGGGGTGGGTACTATTGATTCAGTGGTGACCGTATTTATCCAAATTATACAATTATAACAAATTATAATGAGTAGCCCGCGACTAATATATCGGGACATATGCAGCTCATCAGCTAATAATAATTATTGTAACTCATAGGTTAATAATTGTGAACCTACATAAAAGTATAACAAGGATAAATATAATATGTGTGTCACATCAGATTCTCCACCTTAACCTTGACTTGAACTTTTCGACTTTAAAAATATATGAATGAAGTTAAATCATCGCGCCGCCTAATAATATAAATAATTAATTTAATAATAAATATTTAATATAACCAAAGAATAATAAAATAATTAAAAAAATTCATAATGTACCAACCAAGCCCAACCCATTTATATTCCCCTGGCCCATCTAAAACTCTCTCTCCCGCCAACCCTCTTTACGAGAACAACTAACCTCAACAAATTAAAATAAGAAAGACAAAACCAAAATAACTTCTCCCCCATTCTACGAGAACACCAAGCCAAGCCACACCCAATAATTAAAGAAAAGGGAATACCTCTCTCTCTCTCTCTTTCTCCCACACACACGAAAACCAATTCATAAATATTTAAATCTCTTCTTGTTTTTTACCCATTTCTTCCTCAAGCCTCTAATTTTTGGGCTTCATGATTAAAATGTTTTGTTTAAATGGTTAAGAAAAATCAAATAATAATAATAATAATAATAATAATAATAATAATAATAATATAGACGCGACTTATAGGAACATAACAAAATAATATATCATACATTATAGAAATCATTTTTGAAAAAGAAAATGTAGCATATTTTATTTAAAAAAACCGGTTCACTACAAATTTAGTAAATAATAACGCAAAAAAATAAATAAATGAACGATGGTTATTTTCGTACAAAGCTTTAAAATTGATCATGTCAGCAATTTAAAACAAATCTTAAAAACATTAAGCGACCATAACTTGCTCGTTTGTAATCCAATGCATGCAAAAAATATATCAAATTAAAGCTCGCTTCGTACTCTTTCATTTAAGATATTGGAAGACAATATTTAGATGAAAAAATATGGATGAAAAATATAAAAGATAAATTTTACGCGTACCCAGGTTGTAAATGCTTTCATTAGCTTATAATAATGTTTCGTCAGCATTATGATAACATATGCTAACGAAGCATTTGTCATATGCTAATACAATGTATTGACTGTGCTAACGAAGAATTATCATAATGCTAGCGTAATACGAATTTATTAGGATTTATTCAATCTCAATTATTGTTTATTTGATCTCAATTAGGGTTTATTCCATCTCATTTATGGTTTATTCCATTTAATTATGATTAATAATTACTTTTTTTTAATTTAATTTTTCTTTTTTAGTTCCTTATTGATTATCAGGATTAATTTATTTAATCCAATTATGGTTTATAACCTATGTTGACAAAGTATTGTCGTATGCTAACATAGTGTATTCATAGTGCTGACAAAGTAAAATCATAATACTAACGTAGTACATATATGTTATATAGTTATGATTTGTTCCAATTCATTTAGAGTTTATCACATCCAATCAATGTTTATTTCATCCAATTAGGATTTCTTTCATTCAATTAGGGTTTATTAAATCAAATTAGATTTATAATTATTTTTTAGAATATATTTTTTGTTAAAAATATTAGAAAATTTTAATTAGCATAACGATAACGCTTCGTTAGCATGATGATAATACCTCATTAGTATGTCGATCTGTTATGAAATACTCTGTGATTTTTATAAGAATTGTTGAATTACGTTAATGCCCCTGCCCGAAAATTTTCAAATATTACATAATTGTCATCGCCCTTTTAATAAAATCTATGCCTGTTATTTTTTAAAATTGTGTGGTATGAGATGTGATCCTAGTTCTCATACTAGAATTGATTTATATATATATATATATATATATATATATATATATATATATATATATGTTTTGGTTCAAATGTGGGCACTCTTCTCCCGTAGAAATTAGGATCAATATTAGCCATTCATCTATTTGGTTTTTGTGGTCTAGATTAATCTAAAATTGATGGGGTCAAATGTAATTAATTAACATATTTATATATGGAATATTAAATCCCTCATTTTATGGCTTATCACATTATACATTTAATTATTTACTTTCTTATAATATTAAAAAAAAATCTATCTTTACATTTATAAAAAAACATAGATAATTAGTTAATTCAATCAAATTGGGTTAATTAATTTTGTAAGTAAATTAAGTTAAATTTGCGACTTAATTCGTGTTTTCATAATAGCAAAATTTATATGATTTGATAGCATTTGAATTATTTCATATTAGCAATATTTTATCTTCGTATTAGCTTTGCAAAATTAACTATATCTATTTGCTTCATATTCAAATTTTATGACTAGTTCACAGCTGAAAATTTTAAATTGCATGCTAGCAACTAAATTTGATCAAATTAGCAAATGTTTCTTACATCATCATTATCATCATCATTATTAAATGATTTTTTAAAACCATATGAGCTATTTGTTTCACATTTATAATAATGATGTGTGTGTTAATATTATATACAAATATTGCTAATAACATGAAATTGTATGTGGAAAATATTGGCCAAATAAAAATAATATTGCAGCTAATATTATAATAATGATATGCTAATATGATATATAAATATTGCTAATAACATGAAATTGTGTGTGGAAAAGATTGGTCTAACAAAAGTATGTGATAATATTGCAGCTAATATTACAATAATGATGTGCTAATTAATATATAAATATTGCTAATATGTAACCGATACTAATATATACAAACTCTTTGTTGTTGTTTATTAAAAAAATAAAATTAAATTATTGATAGAGAATAAATTAAAAAATGAAATTAATGATTTTCGTGCAAAGATGGATGAAATTTTTAATTAAGTAGAAATATAAAATCATACTCTATCCGTTTCATTATGATTGTTATTTTAACTTTTTTTTTTGGTCAAAATGTTTGTTGTTTTATATATTTTCACACTCTCTCTTCTAATTTTAACCCTATCTCAAACCTCATTTCAGGAAAATATAAATGAATAAGATTTTATGTCATATATGAGGGGTGGTGGGTATATTAGTTCATAAAATTAATTATTAGTTCTGGATTAAAAAAAAACTAAAACAACAATCAAAACGAAAAGGAGAGAGTAATATATTACATCAAAATAGGAATTTCCATTAAATAAAGGATTTGATATTTTAGAAACTTTTACCCCCTTTTTAAATCAATCTTGATCGTAGAGGTTAAATGATTTAATGACTCATATTAGTTCATAATTTCTATGTGGGATGAATTTTTATTTTAATCACCTCGTGTGTGTGTGTGTGTCTATATATATATATATACATATATATATTACGAGAATATGAGGTTCGATTGATCAGTGGACCTAACCTCTATTAATTTATATATAATATATAATGTATACATATGTCGAAATTCCTAGGTGAAGAAATTAAAACTAATAGGAAAACGACATGTCCAATTCCAATGAGTTAAATCTCATCGCCATGGGAAAAAATCTTGTAATTGATTTAAACATTTTCGTTATTAATTCAGATATCAAATCATTAATTATTTAGCACTTTGCTTTCACGTTATCTATTTGTATCAACTTGAATATCCAATTACTTATGTCGGAGCACTCCTAACATACCACTAATAACACTTTTGAACGTAAATAATGACTTAGTAATTATTAGTCTAGCCTATAAAATTAATTTTTTGAAACCAGCCTTTAAAATTAATAAATTTGATAAATTGTTTTTGCCTTTCAAACTATGATACCTTCTTGTGTTATACACAAAAACCTTTATTATTTTAGTGATTGCCACTTGAACTAATCAACTTTTTTCGTTATTTAGGAGTGTTGATGGGATTTTAAAGATTAATATTCTTGAATTATTTTCATCCCACCGTGAACATGAAAGTGATGGAGACTCTTATATAAGAGAAAGAAGATTTGAATTTGAGATCCACCGCTCTTCATTCTATATAAAGTGAATGGAAAAATAGTTATCCGACGCGTTAATATATAATTGATTTTAAATAATAAGTTAATCTGATGATTGCGATCTGTTATATATCTATTTATATATTTTATTTTTAGATGCCAGCGATCATCATTAATATAAATTTCAATGATAGATATATATTTCATAAATATATGTCCACACCACCGCCTAAGCGACTCCCGTAAATTCTACAGTACTCTAATTTTTACTTCGACCAATAAGAAAAGTTTAATTTTACATTTATTAATTAGGGTTGATTCTAGTCAATTAGGATTTATATTTATTTTTTAGTATTTAATTTTTTAAAAAGTGATTATTATTGTTGATTATTTTATAAATATATATGATTTATAATTTTTTTAATTTCAATCTTTTGTTGATAAATGTGACTAGGTCAATTATGTTGTAATTATTTTTTAATTTTGTAACAACTATAATTAAATTTATAAATTCAATAATGGAACACGGATTGAAATATTAAAAATGCAATATAGAATCACATCCGTTCAAATGATTGGGTATCAAAATTTGAGTAGTAAAATATAATTAACCCTAAATTATGTGTTATTGTTATCTAACATTTCTTATTTAATTACCCGCACACGAATACACGTTCACATAGCTAAATATAAAATTATTCACATGTATAAAAAGTATTACTTTTAGCCGTAAATTTTGATATGCTCATAAATAAAATATATGTGCTTAATTTAGCCGCCGCATATACCCAACCATACATGTCAAAATTAAAAGAGTTGTAAGGTCAATTAGATAATTGTTTGAAAACCATTTACACGTACGGGTATTTAAATTTTCTTACATCTATATTATGTTATGTTTAATTGATGGTGTTTAGATTCGAATTTTAACTCATTTTACAATTTTTGACTAATAAAACGGTCTCACACAAGACTCCATAATTGATTAATTGACAATAACATTGAAATAAATGATATAGAGTTATAGAGAAGCACTTGTGTGTACTAGGTGCACCATTAGTTTCATTGATAGTGTTAACGCGTTGACCGGTCAACACCGGAAAATGTGCGTTGACCCGTTCAAATAAAAAAAATTCAAAATTAGTATCAACCGTAACACTAAAAAGTATCACTCAAAAGCCTAAAAGTATCGCTTGTATCCTTAAAATGTATCGATCAAAATAAATAAATAAATAAAAAACCGTCAAAATTAGTATCAGCTATAACACTATAGAGTATCATTCAAAAGCCTAAAAGTATCACCTGTATCCTTAAAAAGTATTGGCCAAAATAAATAAATAAATAAAATCCGTCAAAATCAGTATCAACGGTAACACTAAAAAGTATCACTCAAAATTCAAAAAGTATCATCGGTATCATTAAAAAGTATCACCTATTTTATCATTTTTTTGCGGGTTGACCCGCGTTTGACCCGGTCAAAAGTGTTGATCGTCTGATATAACCTTATATACATCTAATGCATGCAAATTTTTGCCAAAGTTATATGAAACGTTAAGAATTCTATTTATATATATTATAATAAAAAAATCGAATTGATTTGATTACGGCAGTAATAGAGGAAGTTCTACTCATTATACAGGCGATTCCACATTGTTGAATGTGAATGTGACATGACAAAGTTTGAAAAATCTTCAAGCACATTTTTGACCAATATCAAGACAAATGAGTCCACACTCTCATCGTGTCACAAAGTCTTATTATCTCATATATTCCAATGTATATATTACTACACTCAATTTCTAGGTTTCTACCCCTCTCTCTCTCTCCAATGTATCTATTTATTGCATATGAACGGAGCTCACCCAATGCGCACTACTCTCGAGTAGAAGTTACAAATTATTCTCATCACAAAAAAGAAGCTAAGAAGATAAAAATAGAGATTTTACCTAAAAAATGACAATTGATCACTCAAAAGGGAGCGAGAGCTTACATCTTATAACATGATAGTAACACAATTCTAAATACTAATTGAGGGGTTTATATATCACCGACTCCCATCAACTCGATCTAATACCTACCTTTCATTAACACATAATCATAAAGTACTAGCGATCGTATGCATATATATAAGAAAATCACAAATTTTCTTTTCGAAATACTCAAAGTATATAATAGCATTACTATCTTTTTTTTTATAAATGAATTACATTTTTACCGGCCAAAGCGTACGAATTTTACATTTTGACATCTAATTAGGGTTAAATCCACCATGATTTTTCTTCCTCACGTGCCAAGAATTTGTGTTTCTTAATATCTTTATTTCTAACTACTTGGTCAAAAAATATTATACCAATGAGTTGAATTTTAAGAGAATTTCTGTCCGGCTAAAAAAACTCGTGTATCTAATTATACGCAGATAAAATGAATTGCCAAAAAAAAAAAAAACTACTATATGTGCTCATCAAACAAAAAGGCATTAACCCCCCCCCCCCCCCTCTCTATAGAGATGGAGAGATAGAATTAATTATATTAATAAAATGAATTGATCATGTTATAGCAAGCAATGTGAAGTCAATGGTGAATATTATTAATTCCAATGTAAATTAAATTAAACTAAAAGAGAAATTGAATTGCGTGGGAGTGATGTCATTGCTTTCATCTTCAATTGAATTGGTTGCTTCTCGGAAGCAACACGCCCTACCTCAGCTTCCAGAAACCCCACCAAACATGCATTTCATCCCTACATATATCAAACGTTAACTAGTCTTTCTTTGACTTCTTTTATATTGAATCACTTTACTTCAAATCTCCGTCTCCGTTTCCGTTCGATCTCTTTATTACATTTTATTTAACATTTTAAACGCATTTTATTTCATGATCAATGTTTAGAATATTTTATGATGTTATATATATATTCAACACAAATTAATGTACATTTGCAGTATCTAATATTAAGTCAGTATTCGTCAGACAATTCTTATTCTAGCTCATATTCTCATATTCAAATTAATTTGTCTCAATTAGATCCATATAATTGTGTGTGAAATGCAAAGTGCATCTGTATATGAATATTGACTGATAAATTTTGACCTGTCAGCTAGTCTGATACAAATTTGTGCATACTAATAATAGTAAAACACAAACTATAGTATTAAAATATAACAAAAAAAAGTCTCTTACTATCCATTTTGTTGCATATATTGCACATCTTTCTAAATTGTTATTTTTCTATTTTAAAACAAGTATCTTTTAGTTTATTTCAAAGACCTTTGTGTAAAGTGCAAAGATTAAAGATACATCGGAGAGCATGCATGCTTTAGAATATTTTAGAAAGTTATAAAAAGAAAACCAATTGCATTCTTAGATCACTAGGTCATAAATGATAAGCTTCTTGAGTTAGATAATTAATTACATGTTGACAATTATTTACTTTTAATTTTATTCCGTCATGGATTAATTTGCTAATAGCTAGTAACTTGTATGTGTTTCCTTCTCCAAAGAAACATTTTATTAATTGTCACCCACATAACTATTTCTTTTTTTTTTTTTTTATAAAAAATAAATACATAAATTGGAAGACTTAGAAGACCAAGATATATAGTAGTAGCTACTCATGCCTAGTCCTCCACTATAAATACTCCAATCCAATGACACAATATACCCTTTAATCCTTTCATCTCTCTCTCTACTGTTTCAATTCTCTCTCTCTAAAATAACACAAGATAGAGAGCTTAATTAACTAGAGCTCTCAAATTTATTTACACCAGCACTCTCCAATTCCCTATGGCTATTAGCCAAACCATGTCAAACCCCAGCGATTGGCTATTCCAACCCTACCAAAACGAATTCTCTCATATCAATCAAATCGAAACCTCTCCGACCAACACCTTCGCCGCCGCCCCCACCTCCGCCGTGGCCTCAAGAAACAACAACTTGAGCCCAGAGCAAGGCCGCGTGGCGAAGCCCATCCGGCGGCGGTCGAGAGCTTCGCGGCGGACCCCCACCACTCTACTCAACACGGACACGACCAACTTCAGGGCCATGGTGCAGCACTTCACCGGCGGCCCCGCCGCCGCTGCCTCATTCGCCGCCAGTCAGCAGATTCCTAACCGCGGAGCTGCCCTCAACAACTACATGGCCGCCACCACCGCCGCGGCGGCAGCGCCGCATGGCGGTTTTCACGTGCAGTATCCAAACCAAGTGGTGCAGCAGCAGCAGCAACCGCAGCCGCACATGTTCATGATGGACAGCATGCATGGTGGCGGAGGTGTGCCGCCGCAGGCGGCGCCGGGGAGCGGGAATAGAATTGATTATGATAATTTCATGGTTTGATCGATGGGGAAAATAGGACATTGGTGCTGACTTTTCGTTGTACATTCTTTCTTCGTTTCACACTTGACTACGAAATTACATGTTAGGTGTAGTAGGAACATTATTTTCCTTTTATTTTTTGCGTTTTAAAAAAAAAAATCAAAATCTAGCATTCCTTATTGGACTCGCGGATCCTCTAGTTATGAAAAGAATCTTGTATGTCGTGTGAAGTAATCGAATTAAATATGTACTAGTATTCTTCACATGCAATTCATAAATAATTATTATTTTTCGAATTTGTAATATTATGATTATTTTAATTTTGAATTTTATAAGTTGTGTACAATTTTTAAAAATTAATAAAATGATATACACATGCATTAATTAATTAGATAAGAAGATCGATTTTGTGTAGTCACTACAAATAAAAATTAAATTAAATTTTAGGTACTAAATGAAAATCCACATTAGAAATATCGAATTGGAATATTTCAAACGACGCGGTTTTATGAGTATCAATATATAATTGTCAACGATTAAAGAACATTTAATTTCTTTGAATATATGATAAGTATAAAAAATATAACTATTTAATTATTTTAAATGATGAAATTGAAATATAAAAAATAATAAATTTTGCAAAGACATATTATTATTATTATTATTATTTGGTTATTGTGCAACATAAATGAAAACTATTTTTTAGGTGACAAATGTAGAATATTATAAATCCCCCAACAAATAAAATAAAAAGTGTTACAAATCTCAAATTTCTAAGTAAAAAATATTATATAAGATTGAAAAAATTGTTAAAAAGCAACGGTTGTAATTTAAACTATCGTGAAGAAATATAAAAAGAAAAAAGAAAATTTACAACAATAAATGTCATTACTGTTGTCTATATATTAACCCAAAACTGTTGATTATTATACAAAAACTATTGTCTAAAATATAATTTAAATTGTGAGATAGATAATATTTTATACATGAACCGTTGTCTATTCTCACATGTTACCTTAATCGTATAGATATATAGATAGATAGATAGGTAGATAGAGAATGCATTTATTTCGATATTGTAGCAAATTAAATATATTATTGTTAATTACTGTACATTTTAGAGATCGAACGATAATTTCCATTAAATTAAATTACCATTCTCTAATTATTATATACCTTCTTTTGTTATTATAGTTCATTGCGAATTGAATCATTGTAATTAAATTTATTATCATAAAAAAAAATGATTTACAATTATTTGCAAGATATTATTCCCCTGTAGGTCCAATATAGTTTCTTGGTTTGTGTTTGAGTTGAGAAAATCTCCTAAACTTGCCGCGTAATTTAGTTGGTGGTGGAAACGATCTCGAATCCTATTAATATCTTTTATTATTCAAATGAAATGTATATTATAAAAGAACCAAAAAAGTCAAAGAAAAATTACAGCAATAAGTACTCCAAGATAAACATCAATGGAGAGAAAATAGACCAAAATAAAACAGCTACTAATAAAAACAATCAGTCATTATCCGTGATCCTGAAATAACCTCTTCTAAAGAAGTCGGATTCCACCACCTGACGAATATTCGGATGAGTAGCCTGCCACCAACCCACTGGAAAGCTGTGATTCGCCAATTTATCCGCTGCCTGATTACCCTCTCGAAATATATGAAAAACGCGGAACTCATTTCCTTCGAGCAAATTCCTGAGGCGCAGAATTCGAGCCTTAACCCGCCAAGGAATTAATTCGTGAGATTTGCCAGAATTCCCACCACCATGGTAGAATCCACCTCCAACCAGATATGAGATATACCCTTATTAATAGCAAATTCCAGAGCCAAAATTGCTCCCCACAGCTCAGCTTCATAAGAAAAACCAATACCCAGATTTTCATGGAAACAAGCAATGACTGATCCCATGTGATTTCTGAGTAGCCCACCACAAGCAAGATGACCAGGAGCTCCCATCGCCGCTCCATCAGTGTTAATTTTAATCCAACCTCTGGGGGTGGCTTCCAAACAACTGTGATCACCAATTTTGGGATCTGGATCCGAGGCTGGACACCTACTGCACAAATAATCACCAAGTCAGCTACAATATTGCGCATGTAACCCTTCTTAGTCGTGACAAGATTTTATTTCCTCAGAGCCAGCTTGAGAAATCCCACCATGCGATGATAAGAAGGAGCCACATCATTAAAAGTGGCCTTATTTCGAGTATTCCAAATACACCAAACTAAAGAGACCACACCAACACGCCATACACCCACCACTTGAGAGCTAAAATCAGTCTTCATACATAATGTGATTAATTCCTGGAATGATGAAAAATCTAGAAAATCTAATCTGAACAGCTGAAACAACCACGACCACACTCTCTTAACCCAACAGACAATGGATCCTCGGAGCGGGATACAACGAGACCAAATACATTTACCCCAGTTGACTGGAGCAAAGTGAGATCGGTTACATAGTTTAGCCACTCTTGTTGTTAACTTCCCATGCACCGAACGCCACCATATCCTCTCATCTTCATGCTTGGTGATAGGAACTTGTAGAATATCCCAAACTACCTCCGGATAAAGGAGCAAGAATTCTGCCGTGAATAGCCATACCCCCTCCCTCAAATAATCATGCACGGTATCCCTCAAGCCAATATGATAATGAGCAGGTATATCTAGCTTATCAACGAGTCGATATCCCAGCCAGTTGCCCAGCCAAAACAAAAAAAATTTCCCGTCTCCCACAATCAAATGAGACCCCTCCATCAAACCACCAATTTCGTCCTTAACATGTTGCCAAATGGAAGAACCCAATTTCTTTTTCACCAAGTGACAAGAATTATTTAGATAACGTTTGTGAAATAAAATGTAAGGCTCCACCGAATCCGTGAGAACTTTCGACGCTAAACGCATTACCAAACGTTTGCTCAAAACCGCAAAAGACATCACGCCCAACCCTCATTCCTCCTTTAATGCACAAACTCTATTCCACGCCACCGATGAACGACAAACTGTATTAATGTCGCCTGACCAAATAAAATTCCGGCATGCACGTTCAATGGTGTCAATAAGAGATGAAGGCCATTTATAAATTAACATAGAGTGTAAAGCAAAGCTCGAAACAACTGAATTAACCAAGCAAATGCGACCAGCCATCGACAACAATCTTCCCTTCCACTTCGAAAATTTAGACAACACCCTATCCGCGCTGTCTCTTGAAAAATAGCCACCTTTGGACCGTGCTCAAAAATCTGTACCCCCAAATATTTGAATGGTAAAGAACCAGTTATAAATCCTAACTGCCTCGCCACCAAAGCCTTGGTGGCTCGCGACACCCCTCTGCCAAAAAAAACAATGAGATTTAGAAGAGCGACATTCCTGTCCCGAACTCCTAGCATATCTCTCCATCACCTCAAAAATACAACGGATATTAATAGCAGAAGCCTTGCAAAAAACAATAATATCATCTGCATACAAAATTTGTGTGGGGAACCGCATATCATGACCATAGAAAATAGGAGTCAATCTCTGATTATCAACTGCATGAATGAATGATCGACTAATAGCCTCTTCCGCAATTCCAAACAATAAAGGTGATAGAGGATCTCCTTGACGGACACCTCTCGAATACCCAAAATAACCCTTAGGCGACCCATTAATAAGAATGGATAACTTAGCCGAGCCCAGGATATGAGCTATCTAATTTCTGAACTTCAATGGGAAACCAAAAAGATCTAAACTTTTCTCCAAGAAATCCCATCTTAATGTGTCGAATGCCTTTTTAATATCCACTTTGAGAATCAGATTGTTAGCCATACCTGTTCTATTCATGCTATTGACGCCTTCCGAAGCAAGCAGAATAGCGTCATGAATTTGACGACCCTATATGATCCCAAATTGATTACTCGAGACAATAGTGGCAGTCACTTTATTTAATCTTGTCGTCAATATTTTAGCAAAAATTTTGAATAGAAAATTCCCTATCACAATTGGCCTGTAATCTTCAATCTTCGTTACACACTCCCCCTTCGGAATTAAAGCCACAAAATTCGAATTTAATCCCGAGAAGAAAGTGTCATATCTGAAAAATTCCCAAACTCCCTCACAAATATCATCGCCAACAATCTCCCATGCAATATGAAAAAAATGAGCATTAAATCCATCAGGACCCACCGCACTCTTACCATCCAATCCAAAAACATTCGCTTTAATTTCCTCTCTAGATGGCATTTTAGTTAAATTATGGTCTTGCTCCATAGTAACCAAATTTGGAATAATTTCCTCCAGCCAGTCTAAATCCACCTGGCTCGAAGCTTGAGTGGAAAACAAACTAGAGTAATAGTCCACAATATGAGTCGAAATCACAGCCATATCAACCACCATTTCACCGTTGATCTGCAAAGAGGAAATATTCGATCTTGCATGCAGAGATTGTATAGTTCGATGAAAATACTCCGTGCTTCTATCCCCATCATTGAGCCATCCGATTCTACTTTTTTGCTTAAGCAAACTAGATTGAGCAGAAAGATTCTCGCTCATTCTAATTCCTCATTTGATTCTCGCTCCATTTTTTCCTTCTCAGCTATATGAGACTCATCAAGTTCATCCTCCTCTAAACCCCATTCGGTTGTAACTTTCTTCATATTTTGTAACACAACTGAATCCGCATTCACCAATTCAAAGTTAGCAACTGTTTTTCCAGAAGCTCTAGCTGACTGCGATTTTAATCGAAGTTTCTCAATTTTTCCATCAATAAAATTTTTGAGTTACTTTGCACTAATATATTGTGGACAGTTAAAAAAGGATTGAGCATAAACTTGTGTTATAAGCCTATAAATAATAAGAAAATGCAGCATTCGTACTGAAATTTTGGTATGATGGCAAAATTAGTCTTCTTCACCATGTTAACAATTTTGGTACATTAATTTACGTTTTTACACTTTTGTTCCAAAATTTTAAAAATTATATATTAATTTTCAATGTTTGGACAAATTAATGCTTATATGGAAGATTGAGATATGATGATGATATGAAATGAAATCCTTGCTTTTTCTATTTTCTTGAAATATAAATAAGCAAATGAATAACACTATAATCAAATATTTGGGAGGTTGAAAAACAATTCTAGTGTTATAGGTGTTAATTTTGCAAACATTAGGTATTGATATAATTTTTAAGATTAGAAATAAAACTGTAAAAATGCCTAAACATTGAGCACTAACTAAAATATAATGAACCCTATATTGTGCAATTTAAAGATAAACGAGCTATTCTCCCCTGCGATGCACGGGTATTAAATACTTATCTTGTTTTTTTATCGTTATGGTGAATTTCACATCAATTTATTATACATAGTAATTAGTAGAAATTAAGAAATATGTAGAAAAATTAAAAAAAATATTCATCATTTATCCATTAAAAAATCTTTCATGTAATATATTATATATATTTTTATTAGACAAAAGGAAATTGAAACGAAAATCTTTAATTAGATTCCTCTACCTAATGTACACCAAAAATCCAAAACCACAAAACTTATAAATAAAAATACAAATCTTCAATTTATTTTGGCACGTGCTAAATCACTCGCTCACTAATACTTGAATACACATGCAAAATGTCTTTAAGTGCTAACAAAATCATGTCCATGACGACTTCAAACAAAATTAAAATTTAAAACTAATACACATTTTACATTCATTTAAAAGTGCCGCTTCATATATGATTAGAAAACCCAAATAAAACACTCAACCTACTAAACAACCAAACATCACTGAAAAAAAAAACAAAAAGAAAGGAAAAGAAAAAAAATGACAAAAATCTTCAAAATTGCAACTTTAGAATATCAAAACATAAATCAATGTCAATTATTTACACACACACACACACAGATATATATATATATATATATATAGTATATTCATATACTCTCATGGCATAAATGTGCACACATCTATTTCAATAACTGTTATTTTCGGCAATCAAAAAACACATGGCATCTGCCAATAGATCCATCCATGACTTCTGTATCTAAAAAATACGATTTGCAAAAAATCTATCGCAACGAACCCATAGCGCTTGTGAAAATCTGTAGCATAAAAATCACAAAATTAGGAGCTTCATAATTTAATTAATTTTCAAAACTAAAGAACGATAAGCATTATAGCTAGGTAAATTGTAAAATTCAGAATACCTCTATATATAGAGGAGAGAGTATTATATTTTTGTCAAATTTAAATTCTAAAAGATGAAATTTCAATTCAATAGTCCAAAATTTAGGCCATAGTCTTAATTCATATACAGGTTAAATATGGATGATTGATGGTAAGTTGATTTACAACATACACATATCAGTATATTAATTACAGAGAATAGAACATAGATTGATGTAACTGATAATATATATATATATATAATAAATTGTGTTAATTAAGATTAATATATATATATATATGATTAATTTAATTGGTCATGTTGTATTGTCCGTGCGTAAAGTAAATTAATTTACAATGTACATATTATATTATTAATTAAGGTACATAAAAATAGATTGATAGATTAATATATATATTGAGAAACATAATTTAAATTACGCAACATAAACTAAATTAATTACTTAATTAATGAATATATTCCACATATTATGTTAAGTAAGATTTAGTTTGGTAATCATGCAATCTATTATGTATTAATTGGCCGTAAGTAATGATTATAAATTAGTTTTAATTTTAATATTGACATAATATGCATCAATAAATATAAGATTAAGACATAAAATTATTATAATATAGATTGACTGATATATCCTTGCAAATGGGATGGAAAAAATATGGTGGAGAGTTGTTATAATATATATATATGTATATATATATATATATATATATAGAGAGAGAGAGAGAGAGAGAGAGAGATTTGTGTTGGATTTCATGATTATCGTCGGAAAATACTGATGTGGCACTCAATTTTGCGCTATCCTATCAAGTATTTAGATTTGAGTTTTAAACAGGGAAAATGTACAAAAATACATTTAAGGTGTTAGTCGAGTTCTGATTAGACACTTAAAATATGACTCGGCTCATTTGGCCACATAAACTATTTTAAATAGTGTAAATAAACACTCCCGTCAAAAATATTAATTTTCTATTAGTAATTAATAAGTGCAAAACTTTTACAACCTTAATTATGAGTGATTCGAACGATAACATCATGCAATGTTGGTACGGTGAGAAGGCTCTCACCATAAGTGGATGTTGAATAATGGAGTAAGTGGACAAAAAAAACTTGAAGGTGAGAGTTTTGTATTTATGACTTAGATTGAAAATTTCGATATTGATTCAATATCGAATAATAAAATTAAATGAGGGCTTTGAAACTTCAAAGTGCGGGCTATATAACCATAGTTTCAATTTGTTCAATAGACAATTATAGACGCTATAATTTATTCTCAAATTACATCGGTAAAATTATCATATTTAATTAACCTTAATTACTAATAAACTTAATATATGTTTTTTTACTGAAGTGGCCGATTGGGTCATTTAAAATAGTGGAGGGGACCGATTGAGCCATTTAAAATAGTTTAAGAGCTCGAATGGGTCGAATCATACTTTAAGTGTCTAACTGGGACTAGGCCAATACTTTAGACTACAAATAAATAGAAATAAATAGTTAATACCAAAAACATTACAAACTAAATTAAGAACATAAATTACCACATGTTTCACAACAATTAAACTATATTTCCTAAAATTACAAAAAATAAAATCATACCAACTAAACAACATTTCCTAAAATTACATAAAATAAAATCACACTCATTAAACCACATTTTTTAAAATTACAACCATCTCAACTTTGATCATCGTGGGAATAATTCTTCCATATGACGATTTTCCTAAAAAAGTCAATATCAAAATAGTACAGACTTAGTTAAAATAGTCAATACAAAAAATATTACAAACTAAAATTACAAAAAATAAAATCACACTCATTAAACGACATTTCCTAAAATTACATAAAATAAAAATTTATTGTTTGGATATATAAAAACTAAAAAAAAGACAATTTTAAAGTGTGTTGAAACGTAGCAAAATTGATGTCTATTTATATAGAATGAAAAAAATATGAATTTTGGTGTATTTTTTATTTATTTTTATTATATAAAAGATATATCAATTTTATAAATATATCTAAATAAAATTAATTGACCAATAAGATGGAGATAAGTGTCTCCATCCCATTGGCTAAATGAATGGTTGCATTGAGACCATGAGAGATCACACATGAGCCATGGTCCATCGCCTCTTTTTCAATTTCATCTTTTTTTTTTTTTTTTCAAATGTGGAGGTGACCACTTCCATATGTGGTTGCCGTTATTCACAGTTTTAAATATGTTTTTGTACATTTTCTCTTTTAAATACTGGTGCTAAAAAATAAGCTCAATGCACCCTAGTGACCCACCTATATCCCACGCATAAATATTTTACAATTTACAGTATATTTAATCACTTTTAAATACATTAAAATAATCTTGTATGTTTTAACCTAATAACCATATTAGTGGTATTCTCCACGAATCTCAATTTCTTAGATCAAACAACTTTATAAACGTAAAATCACCAAATAAATATTAAAGTTTGCAAATTAAATTCTAAACAATTTAAACTAAAACAAAAATTATAATTAAAGTTTGAAGTACTGCTTATTAGTCATTAAATAGTCCCGTCGTGGCATGCAGGAAACAACCATTGTTCCTTTCTACCTACCTCTCACCGCAATTGTGGACTTTTCTATTGTTTCTTATCTTACAAGCGAGCAAAAACATAATTTTGATTATACGATTTGCCTCTTTTGTAAAATTCACTACTATTTTACATAAAGGAAATTTACTCACAGGTCATGTTTGGATTGTATGATTAGACCCGATTAGATTGGATTTATAAAATAATCGGACATAATTAAATATTTAATTTGTTTGGTTTGAACCCCATATTGATCATGAACCCGATCTACCATTATTTGTTCAATTGATAAGTCATCACCCCAATTTTAGGTAATTGTATTTATCCCATCACACTCCATTTTTAGATAAATTAGTACAGTGCCCGCGCGTTGCGCGATGGAAGTAACGCGGGATGTGAGACGTACGTTGCACGGTGGAAGCGAATTGTTATTTCACCGTTGTGTTATTTGCAATACAAACATATTTAAAATTAAAATTATGTTATATTTCTCTGTAATTTTACATATATTGGTATTTAATTTTTTTATAAATTTATAAAATTGATCGCTAATAATTATTAATTTTACCAAAATAATTATTAACACAAATTTTACATCACACACACACACACACACACACATATATAATAGGTACTTATATAATTCTTAAAATTTTAAATTAATATTAATTCATATTTAAATTATATACAATTTATGTTAGGAAAAATAAAAGTCACTATTAAAAAAAAACAATAAAAGCAGGATTTTTACAAATTCTGAAAAACTTCTCTATATACAACATTTGTGGTGGTATTTGTATCATTATCATCAAGTAAGATCTTCAATCCACCACGACTTCTAACCCTTGAAACAGCAACATAGAATTGTCCATGAGTGAATACTGGCTTCTGCAACAATAAACCAACGTGAGACAGTGATTGTCCTTGGCTCTTGTTTATCGTCATTGCATATGAGGGCATCAGAGGAAATTGTCTTCTCTGAAACTTAAATGGCAATCTTGGATCAGCAGGCGTAAGAGACATTTTTGGAATTAGTACCATTTGCTGTGCATTTTGACCACTGAGAAATCTTGCTTCAACAACATGTTTGCCAAGCCTTGTGATCATCAATCGAGTCCCATTACATAAACCATTTGCATGATCTATATTTCTCAACAACATAACAGGAGTACCTACTTTCAAAATTAATTCATGATTCGGAACCCCTGAGCACCTGATACTGTTTAAGAATTCCGGAGTATGAATTTCTTGCAGCAAACCCGTATTGTTATCTGAGTTGCATGTCGAGTCAGAACTCAAATACAATCTGCCCTCACCCTTGTTCAGAGAAAGCATGTATTGATTTACAGATTCAACCGCATTTAAAGTTGGAGCAAGAATTGCTCTTTCTTCTAGATAAGTTGTATCTGTAATATCAGTACCATATGATGGAAAGGTACTGTGAACAATTGCTGAAATTGGATCTCCTGACCATTTCAATACAATATCATTAGGGACGTCAATATTCACATGTCCATCATTTGGGCCACCGATTGTACCGTCTCCAATACCAGCAATCCAATTTGCAAATTGTTCGACCTCAGCAGCTACATCATTAGACCCCAAATTCGACAGTCTTAAATTTTTTGTTAATCTCAAGACTCGGCATTCTTTCCACAGATAAGAAGAATTTATTGTGGTATTAACAATATCCTGTCTGCTTCCTTTTGGAATAACTGGTAAGATCTGTCGAAAATCTCCTCCAAAAATGATTGTTTTTCCTCCAAAAATTCTACGTGCATTTGAAGAATCACATACACGCATTATATCTCGAAGTGTTCGATCCAAAGCTTCAAAGCAATACTTGTGCATCATAGGTGCCTCATCCCAAATTATCAGCTTGCATCTAAGAATAAGTTCTGCTAGCGGACTTCCTTGGATAATATTACAGGTGGAATCCTCGTTTGGATTTAAAGGTATCTTAAATCTTGAATGCGCTGTCCGTCCACCTGGTAATAATATAGAAGCAATACCACTTGATGCAACATTTAAAACTATTTCTCCTTTTGATCTCAACGCTGCTGATAATGTCTTCCATATGAATGTCTTTCCAGTACCTCCGTATCCATACAGAAAGAACATGCCCCCTGATTCCGATGGTATAGCATCCAATACAATTCGATACACATTGTGTTGTTCATCTGTTAGTTTTCTAACAAACACTTTGTGATCATTTTCCAATTCCGTCCTATCAAATCTCATTTCATCATTTATCAATCTATTTTCCTGAGATTGAAAAAAGTCAGAACTTGGAAATGGCATACCTTCAAATTCTCGTAAAGTCCTTCCAAAACTCTTAATCAACTTTTCAATTTCCACCAGACAATAACTTTGAATTTGTTGATCAGTAAAGTGCAATTCTGTACATTTATAAGAATAGTTAATAATGGAAGTTAATATATTATGCAAAAATTAAACAAAGATTAAAAAATTATAATTTGAAGTACCAGGGTGTTGCAGTATTGATCATTGCTTATATAATATATCATCTGCTAAATACATCCAACAATTATTCCACACAACTTCTGGACGTCCAATTGAATCAGAGGCTAACAATGTAACAAATAACTTTCTCAAAGATTCAGCAGATGACCAATAACTTGCTTCGACAATCCCATCAATAAATTCTTTATCGTCATCTAACAATCCTAAAGCATAATGATAGGACCAATTCTACTTGCTTTTATCACCTTCTTTTGATGCTATTTTCTCTTATTTTTGCCCTACACTTGTAAATATTGGTACAATGATATTTTGATGAGATTGTGTAGGGATGTGACGAAGAGGTGGAGAAAATAGCATGTTTTTGGGTAATGTTAAAAGCTGTGCAGAGGAGAGCTAATTTGGAGTTCGAACATACCTTGCTGAAAGGGCATGCAGCAGACAGACTGGAGCGAAATTCTAGAAGCTGGGCCTGTACACGCGTTTTGGGCTTTCTAAATTCAGATCTCGGCCCAGCTCGACACTTAGACGCGGATTTCAGATCCTTAGCCGCCTCCAACAGTTATTTTGCATGGAAATTTCCAAGTTTATCTAGATTAGGTTTTTATTTCCTTCTAGAACTCTATCTCTTAAAGGTAGTAGATATATATTAGGATTTATAGTATTATTTTAGAAGGAACCAGATTATAGACGTGAGAAACGTAGCAGCAGTACTGGATATTATTCAGTTTTCAATTCAGTTTTATTCCGTAACATTATTTACGACTCTTCGATATTATATGTTGCTCGATTCAAGCATGCAAGCTAGCTAAACTACTCTTATTCCGGTGACGACAACAAAGCTCTGATTATACAACTGTGAGATCTAATTGTTTGCTATAATTGATCGATGCATGTATCTGTTGTTCTTGCTTTTCGAGTTGTCGATTAATTTGAGTCTGTCAAGTAGTTGCAAATATTTGATAGGTTTAGATTAATTGCAAGCCAATTAAGTCGTCCATACGTAATTGTGGATTAGGTTTAATAAGTGGCAAAACGGTTGTTCAAAACCAAGGGAATAACGGAGTTAATTTCGTGGTCCTGCATCAGAGTCTGTGGAATTAATAATCGGGTCTTTCTTGTGCTAAATGCATTCGGTTCATTAAACTTAAAAGAGCGTCTCTTTACAGTTGTCAATCGAATAGGGAATAATTACTGAAGCGTCTTCTTGATTATCAAAACAGTAAGGAAAGATTAGATCATGTCTGAAGCGTCTTCGGTGGTCGTAACTGATTTGCGTAAATTGATTGATTAATTACTACATCTGTGATCGGTTGTATAAGAGGAGTGGAGTTCGTTGGATCCGGAATACCTTTCTCTATTGATTTAATTCCCGTTTTCTTTGCTCTGGATAATCTCGATTCTTGTTCATTTTATTGTTTTAGTTATTTTCTGTTCTAAATCACTCATAAAACCCTTTGGAAGTTTGGTTACGCAGATTGGAAGTCGAGAGTAGTTCTCACCGATCCTTTGGGAGACGATCCTGCTTGCCACTGTACTCTGCAGTGTGGGCTTGCTGACGAAAGTCAGAACTTTTTAATTTGGTGAAAACGACGCACCACATAACATGCATCTCTGAATGAAGCATATTGCACACCGTTAATTTTTCTTATGTCTTCATAACACGTAGGTCCCCGCACAACATTAAGCAAACATCTCACATAATACATCTCCCCACTCCCCGGAGGAACAAATAAAATTCTTCCAATTGAGAAATTTTGTTTCCTTGGCACCCATTCTTTTTTAGCTTGTTTCCAAACAAACTTTGTTGGAAATTGAACATAAGTAAGTTTCCGCGCTTCCGGATACTTCTTATTTGCTTCAAACCAAGCTAAAAACATACTTTCATGGACAGTTGGTCTGTTGAGGACTTCATCCATTGAATCATAATCTTGAAAGAAAACTGTCTATTCATTTTCAAGATGAAAACTTAATCTCTCAACGGGGGGGTATTTGTATTGAATTTGAAATCCAAATATTCTCCATGCAGCCTCGCAGGGGGAAATATATCTGCAATCATAATACATACTTATTTCATCAATATTTTTCCCACTTTCATCATCTTTAGTGCTCTGATAAAATGCTGCGGTGACACGATCGTGACCTTTGTTCACATATTTGAACAAATATTTTATTGATCTTGACTGATTACACCATTCCACATTTATATGGGCAGCATACTTCATCAGAAGGAATCGATTGTGAGGAACCACATATCTATTATCCATCAACATTCCATGTTTCAAAATTGTTCTTCCATTGTCTCTGCGTCTATATATTGGATATCCCTCTTCATCTGTGGTTGTTGTCTCAGTAAAATTTTTTGGAAAATATTTACTGCAGCGACCATTTCTCATGCAGGGTGAATTTTTTTTCGCAACACCACATGGACCATGAATCATGAATTCATGTACAACTGTGTAATATTGTGGATCCAGATCTTTATCAGGTATTTCGGCTGATATAATTTGATCTATCACTTCTGATCCTCGATTTTGATCCTCTTTCGATATGAAAAGCAAGATATGTGCATGTGGAAGACCTCTCTTTTGAAATTCAACAGTGTACACAACTAAAATTCAAAGTAAAAAAAATTAAATTTTATTAAAATAAAACTTTGAAAGAATAATTTGAATAAAATTAATATATACCTGCTTTAACATTTCCAAAGACATTGTTTTGGCGCAGATCGTAAATCAAATTGTCCAACTTCATTTTGAACACTCGACAAATAATATCGGGACGATCTTCAGGTTTCAATCCTTTTTCCTGCACATATCTTACAATTTCTGGCCACCTTGGATTGCATGTGAATGTGATGAATAGATTTGGATATCCAGCCCACTGACAAATAGCCATAGCATCTTAGTAATTTTGAATCATGTATCGAGCTCCTCCAGTGAATGTTGAAGGCAGGATAACTCATTTTCCTTGATTTGCGGGATTTCTTTCACCTCTTGTTAGAGCCTCTTCTAAACCTTTGTACACATGACATCTCAATGATTGTTGATGTGTTCGTATGTATAAAAGTCTAGCAGATTCAACCATTGTGTAGGCATCAACAATAAATTGTTGAAATAATCTCCTTGAGCTTAGAATGGTTTTTGCATCACAATCTCTTTCATGCAATCGATATGCAAAATATTCTCTGATGCTGACCATCTTTCTGCCGTTAGTTGCTGAAGAATGCAAATATGAAAATGGTATATCTTCTCTATAACCGTCTTCACCATATGGAAATAAAAAAGGATATTGTAAACCCAAATAAGCTGTATTTAACTCATTAATGTGTTTCAATTCTCCAGTTTGAGTTTCCAAAATTATGTCTCTATCTCCAAAAGACTGATCAAAATCTCCAACAACTAACGCAGCAACTTCAGACACAGTTGGAAGATTATGCATTCTAGCATCGCCTCCACGTCTACCAATAAGTTTCAACTTAACATCAAATTGACCAAGATCTACAATGTTGTGCTTTGCCATCCTAAATGACTTCGCAAAAACATTATATTCATCCAACATGCTTTTAAGTTCAGAAACAATTTCTGCATGAAGTGTGCTTAGGCTTTTTTTGTTCCTATATAAACAAAAAATATAAAATTGAATTAGAACGAACGTACATAATATTAAGAGATATATTCAAAAAATTATAATAATAAATATAAATTACCTCACAGAAAGCATTCTATTTGCAACCTCGTTTTCAGTATCATAAATATATAACTGAGAAAACTTTGGTGTAGAACCTTGTGTTGGCAGTAGACTTCCAATCATATGATAATTCTGACCGTGCAGTCAGAATGTCGGTGGAGAATTACCAGTATTTAAACTCAAATCTATCTTGCCTCCCATTGATGTGAAAGAAAACATACTATTGTAGGAACGAATATTATCAAGAAAATGTTTACTCTTATGATCATTTTCATTGAGCAAACTTTCCAAAACTTTAGGAGGCGTTTGAACAGGTGGTAGTTTAATTTTTCCTCCGACAGCATGATGAGTATTTCGGAATGCGTGAATTTGAATTTTTTGCCAACCTCTCATCATACCAAAAATGTGCTCCACAAAATGAACAAATAAAAACCGGATCACCAAGATCAGAGTAGTCTGAAACTGTTATGAATGTTAAATGTTAAATAAATATTTAATATTATTCATAATTATATTGATAATTGTCTGATGATCACTGTGTGATCATAAATGATAAAGCCGTTGAGAGGCTTTCATTTAAGAGGGCCGTTGAGTTATCTTTGCTCTTCTGACGAGCTTTTGTTCTAAGATCTCGGTGGTATTAACTTCAAGATCTTGTTTGGCTTATCTGAAAATTGAATTTCAGTTACGGCTCCTATCTTGATCTTCAGTTCTGAGCGTTGTCTGGTAGTTGGAATCTTCAGTTCCTTGTCTGTCAGTTCTGCGCGTCTCTTGGTAGTTCGGAAAGCTTCAGTTGAGATCATCTTCAGCTGGTAGTTCTGGGCTTAGGCTTGATATCTTCTGAGCTCCAGTTGGCTTTGCTTCAGCTGGCAGTTTTGAGCTAAGGTTTGATACCTTCTGAGCTTCAGTTTGGTTTTCTTCAGTTGGCAATTCTGGGCTAGGGTTTGATACCTTCTTAGCTCCAGTTTGATTTGTTTCAGCTGGCAGTTTGAACCAGTGTTCTTTAGCTGGTATTCTGGACTTGAGTCCCTTTAGCTTAAACTTCCTTGGACTGGTCTTTAGTTCGGTTGCTGACGCTTTATCAGTTGGATTTCAAAACTGATGCGTCTTCAGCTGGTATCTTTCGAACTAGTACTTCATCAGCTGGAACTTCATTCTTCAGCTGGTATCCTTTGAGCTGGTATTTTCCTTCAGCTTGTACATTGGTCTTCTCTTCAGCTAATATGCTCCTTCAGCTAGAATATCCTGAGCTAGCATTTCCTTCAACTCGGATCTTGGACTGGTACATTTCTTCAGCTGGTATTTCCTTCAGCTGGAATCGTCCTTTCTTCGGCTGGCAGTATTCTTCAATTGGTATCACTTTGAACTGGCATGTTCATCAGTTCAACTTGTTGTGTTCTTCAACTGGTATTTTTTCAGTTGGGATTGGTCTTCGAACTAGTATGTCCTTCAGTTCTTCTCTTCAGCTGGGATTGATCTTGAACTGGAATGTCCTTCAATTCTTCTCTTCAGCTGGCATTTCCTTCAGCTGGGATTGATCTTGAACTGGAATGTCCTTCAGTTCTTCTCTTCAGCTGGGATCTTTCTTCGACTGGAACATTTCTTCAGCCGATATTGGACCAGAACAGGCATGTCCTTTAGTTCTCTTTAGCTGGTGTTGGCCTTGAACTGGTATATCCTCCAGTTCTCTTCAGCTGGTATTGGCCTTGAACTGATATATCCTTCAGTTCTCTTCAGCTAGAACATCTCTTCAGCTGGTATCGGCCTTGAACTAATATGTTCATAAGTTCCCTTCAGTTGGAACATCTCTTCAGCTGGTATTAGCCTTGAACTGGTATGTCCATCAGTTGCCTTCAGCTGGAACATCTCTTCAGCTGGTATCAGCCTAGAATTGGTATGTCCATCAGTTCTTTTCAGCTGGTATCAGCCTTGAACTGGTATGTTCATCAGTTCCCTTCAGCTGGAACATCTCTTCAGCTGGTATCAGCCTTGAACTGGTATGTCCATCAGTTCCCTTCAGCTGGAACATCTTTTCAGCTGGTATCGGCCTAGAACTGGTATGTCCATTAGTTCCCTTCAGCTGGAACATCTCTTCAACTGGTATCGACCTTGAACTGGTATGTTCATCAGTTCATCACTGTAGACTGGTGTTATTCGGTAGTTTCTCTTACTTGTACCTGTAACTTCCAGTTTGTCTTGCTAACTATTCTAGCAAGCTACAGTCTTTTTCTTTTTCTCTCTTTTCTTTTCACATGGATTGATCATTTCTTTTGGCTTTGACAGCTTGATTTTATATGATCATCCTTAGTTTTTTGCTTGATTTCTTTTCAGTTCATTCAAGATTCTTTGCATATTTTGACATATTTTGATATCTCATCAAAACCCCTTGTAAGAACCTTGATAGTTTTTCCTAACAGTTGGGACGTCCGTGGCAATTTGATAGATGTGTAGAGCATGATGGCTTCACCAACAAATATTCTTTTATGCACAAGCAGCAGATCGTGACACTTGTACCCTTGACACCATCACAAATGTTGGAGAATCAAATGAAACTGCAAAAGGAGGCGGACCAAGTGAAAGGAGGGTTCTCGCCTTGCACGACCTAGCTAATTCCAAGGGAATCAAGAGACTGAGCTATGGCATACTAACCTCATATATCCTATTTTCTGTGATGTTATCTCTTTACATGTTGACAATGGAGTACCACTGAATTTATCATGGAAAGACTTGTTGGAGCCCTCCAAAGAATTGAAGTCACTGGTTGTTGATGCATGGTGGAGAAAAGTGAAGTGGTGAACCATTATTGACAAAGATCCAGATTTGAGTTCAAATCCTCTTCAAGAGAAGGGGGAATGATACGATCCTAGGTGGGGTGCCGATGATCGAGTTCGAGCATTTGGAAAGACAGACGCGAGTCCGGGTGTGAGTGAACTGGTCGCACTAAAAGGCACGAGCAACAGTGCAAGTGGACCGCACTGCCCTGTGGGGTGTATCACATTGGGCCGGGCGCGAGTGGGCCCGTATCGCGTCCTGTAGCAGATTTTTACTATTTTCGAATTTTGGGATTATTTATTTCGTTTTTAGATTTATTTATTTCCTTTTATTCCTAGTATTCCTATTTAGGGTTTGTTTTATTTACCCACCTATATAAAGGCTTGCACTGCATTTTATTAAACAACTTTTGATATTATATTTTGATATTTCTCTGCGTGAGATTTCTATTGAACCGTGTGTCGTGTTCATCCCGACTTATCAAACAGTACAATATAACTGTTTATGGCATCTTTGATTTATATCTGAGGTTCTTATTTCCAATCACAGTAGGGTTATAGGTTTCACATACCTATAGTTCATCTGCGTTGTGAAGTTCGGGTCAAGGATTTTTCGCCCTCTAGAAAACTCAATACAGTCCTGGAGTTCAAAGACGCATCATATCCAACTTCAAGAGCTCGCGATAAAAGTCAAATGTAGATTCTGAAAGATGGAATAAATCCTAACATGGATAGTCCTAAGTCTCGGTTTCAATAAGGTAAGTTTCCTTGTTAGTTTCTGATCCTGATTAAGACTTATGTTCCATGTTGAGGCTATATTACTTATGTAAAACCCCAAATTTTCGAATAAGGTTTATAGAATTCTTAAGTGTAATAAAGGATCTAAGGAAGAAATTTTTATAAGGTTTAAGTGAAGTCAGATGTCAGTCACGACTTTAGGGGTCATTTTTCGTGAAATCGACTTTTTTGAAAATTTGATCTTAACTCAAATATGGCTGATTTTGGTCTTTTTAGAAAGGTTTTAACTCAAGGAGTATGCCAGTGTTTTCAAATTTTAATTCTAAAGTCATTTGAGGTCCCGGTGATGAAAAGTGTATTTAAAGGACTTATGATTAGTAAGTTTTGCGAGCGTTCGTGATTTGAAAAATTTACAAAATCCTCCTCGTTGATCTGAGTCTCATTTTGTCAAGCCCATCTTATGTATTTTGACTCAAAGAATTCGTTTGCATTCACGGATTTTCATTCCAAGGTCAATTGCTCGCTCGGGAATTTTATTTGTCCCTTGAAATGAATAGTAAATATACCTTTTTAAAAGGAATCTTTTCTCGTCTTTCTTCTAACGACCTATTTTTCATCCCAAGATAAGTTGGTTCAATAGTACTCGAGCTAAAAAACATCCCGGTATTTTCAGATTTCGTGTCTGAGGTCATTTGGACCTCGACATCGAATAAAGCAGCTTTTAACCAAACCCGGTGTAACTTTTGCAGTATTTCTACACTGGAATGGCTTCCAAGGGAAGCCAAACCTTTTCCTATAAATAGCCCCCAACCTCTTTACTTCATTTGCACTAATTCTTCTTCATTTCTCAAAGTAGAGAGTGGGAAAAAGCTTGAGAGCTTGAGAGTCGAGAAGTTATTGTCGAGCGAGGGACATTCTTCGTGAGTGTTCCTCCGAGACGAGATGCGGTGGGAGAAGGTTCTAGGGGCATTGTTGGGTTATAACAGGCGACTCTGGACGTGTTGTCGAGGCACGCAAATTAATTTACCTTTCCTCTCCTATACTAACTCGTAGTAGTGGCGAGTAAGGGTCGAACCCTCAAGGAGCAATTGAACTAGATGTGTTATTAGAAATAAAATAAACACAAGTGACAGGGGAGTTTTTGGTTTTAATTTAACTAAAACTAATTATGAAAATGAAAGAACAAATATAAAAGATAAACAGGTAGACGAAATACGATAAATATAAAATTCTAGTTCTCGGTTCAGTTATCACCTTTCTTAAGTATTTCAAGAATAATGCAACGCCTATTTTCATACAAATTAGAATCGATGTCCAAAGGTAAATATCAAGCTTTATTTACCTAATTGTCTCGTACGATTAGTTAACTCAAATAAGCTCTTTAATTAACTCTACTCAATTAGATAACCTAGAATAAGCTCTCTAGATTTACTCTACTGAGTGATTTAATATCTAAGACAATAGACAACCCAAGATATCAAACACAAAAGCTCGATTCGATTATTCTTGATTTGTGTTATCCTAATGAGTTTGTTCATTAGCTGTTACATATGGATACAGAAATTCACAATAATTAAAAATTATTAATTATATCCTAACAGTAATCAATTCAAAACTTAATCAAGGTGATCAATCTAAATCAAGCTTTGAAACAAATTAAGCAAGGCAAGCAGATAACACAAATAATTCCAAGTCAATATCAAGAACACACTAAATTAAACTCAAAATCATCAAGAGAAAGGATTAAACATCACTTTGAACCAGAATTGGAAAACCTAGCCAATCATCATCTCAAAACCTATCACTAATAAGATTAATATGTATCGAGATACAAGAAATAAAAGATGGAGTCTACTTCACTAAAAAGATGGTGTCGAATTCTTCTCCAACCTCACCCTTGCTCTCCATTTCTCTTCTTTTTTTTATATTCCCCACTGCCGCCTATCTCCCTTGCCTTTTCTCTTTGTTATTTTTGCTAACCTCTTTCTTTAATTCAAGCCAAGAAAATTACAAAGGTGATGCAGAGTTGACGTGGCCCAACAACATCCATTCTTTAAAATGAAACCAAATACAAAGTGATTAGCAAAAATTTAGATATTGGGTAATAGAATATTCTTAATTTACTTAGTAGTATAGCCCACAATCATTAACTACCCATGTCTTTCATTCTAATAAAATAAAATGCTTAAAATCACTAAAATAACCAACAAAATTAAATTAGAGAAATCATAAAACTCAAAATAAAATAAGTAGAAAATAAGGATTTTCATAAGATTAAAATGTATTAAAATACACTTTATACCAATGTAATATAAGGCTATTTTTCTACTTACACTTCATAGAACTCACATTCCTAGGATTTATTTCAGGCTGGCAATCTTCTGCTATTTTGTGCTTCAAGTCGGCTCACATTCATTGCCATCTGACTCATCTACGTCTCAAGATTTTTAATACTTGATTGAGTACCCTTTTGAAATTGTAAGGTATTAGACGCTATATTTTTCACAATATCTTCCAGGGATGATCCTGGATTTTGCTCGGGTTGTCTAGGATAGTACATCCCTCTCTGTTGTGGTAGTGGGCGAGTATGTTCTACAGGTTGTGATACTTGTTGGTTCCCGTACCTTAAGTTAGGATGATCCCTCCATCCTGGATTATAAGTATTTGAGTAAGGATCATACTTTCTTCCTTGGAAATTCCCAATACCAACAACATTTGCATGTGCATCAATCTCATCACCCAAAATCCTACAATTATATGTTGTATGATCGCTTGTATCATAAATACGACATGGTTTAACCTGTTCAGTCATCCCTACAGCAAGTTTCCTAACAAAAGAGGTTAGCTGAGTTAATTTATCATTAAAAGATGGATCATTTACCTCTTTTACCACTTTCAGAGAATTATCATAACAACCAAATTGTTGTGAATTGGCTGCCATGTTTGATATAAGTGCTTTTGCTGCAGCTAGAGTTTTATCAACCAATGCTCCTCCATTTGCTGCATCTATCATGCTTCTATCCATCAATGTCAATCCCTCATAAAAGTATTGGATCAAGAGTTGCTCAAAAATTTGATGTTGTGGACAGCTTACCACCAATTTTTTAAAACGCTCCCAGTATTCATAAAGTGTCTCTCCATGCATCTATCTAGCTCCACATATCTCTTTTTGTATATTTACTGCTCTAGATGCTGGAAAATATCTCTCCAAGAATAGGTGTTCCATCTCACCCCATGTAGTAATAGATCCAGACAACAAGTAGTAGAGCCAATCTTTTGCCAAAACCTTCAAGGAAAAGGGAAAGGCTCGAAGCTTGATTTGTTCTTTTGTTACAACAGCTGGTTTCATGCTTGAACACACAACATGAAATTCCTTGAGGTGTTTATGTAGATCCTCACCTGCATGACCATGAAAAGAGGGTAATAAATGGATCAAACCTGACTTTAACTCAAAAGTAACATTATTATTTAATTCTGGAAAACTAATGCAAAGAGGCTGCTGAGTGATCTCATGATTAGCTAGCTGTTTCAACGTTCGATTTTCTGCCATTTCTTCTTCTTCGCTTTCAGATTCGCCAGAGCTTGGCTCAAGAGAAAATGGTAATTGTCTAAATGTTTCCTTTACTTTTTTAGCTTGTTGTCTCAAAATTCAATCTTGTCTCGTTATCTCGGAGTAATACTGCAAGTCCTTATTACCACGTTAACGAGTGTTCATCCACAACTAAAAAATAATACAAACAAAAGTAAAGGAAAGTGAGTCCAATAAAATACAGTAAATGAATTACTCATAAAAATGTACAAAGTGAAGTTTGAATATGCTGATTTTTATTCTTTTATTTTTGCTGCAAGATTTAGCAGACTTATATATATATATATATATTATTTATTTATTTTAAGAAAAACAATCAGAATACTTAAATGATAGATTACTATTAAAGAAATATAAAAATTATGCCCATGAAAGTAAATAAACAGATTGTCTTGACAAAAGAACTCCTACTCAAAACAATATAGCCACGTGAACAAGATTACAGAGATGAAATCTTATGCTGTCAAAAGAGAAGTTAATCACCAGACTTAAGTTGCTCTATTTTTTTTTCTTTTTACACAGCAACTAATAACTAGAATATATACAAAATTAAAGAAAGTTATATAGACTCTAATTTAAGCACAAAAAGTTTTGCCCTGCTCCCCAGCAACGGCGCCAAAATTTGGACGTGATGTCGAGGCACGCAAATTAATTTACCTTTCCTCTCCTATACTAACTCATAGTAGCGGCGAGTAAGGGTCGAACCCTCAAGGAGCAATTGAACTAGATGTGCTATTAGAAATAAAATAAACACAAGTGATAGGGGAGTTTTTTGTTTTAATTTAAAAAACTAATTATGAAAATGAAAGAACAAATATAAAATATAAACAGGTAGACGAAATACGATAAAGATAAAATTCTAGTTCTCAGTTCAGTTATCACCTTTCTTAAGTATTTCAAGAATAATGCAACGCCTCTTTTCATACAACTTAGAATTGATGTCCAAAGGTAAATATCAAGCTTTATTTACCTAATTGTCGCGTACGATTAGTTAACTAAAACAAGCTCTTTAATTAACTCTACTCAATTAAATAACCTAGAATAAGCTCTCTAGATTTACTCTACTGAGTGATTTAATATCTAAGACAATAGACAACCCAAGATATCAAACACAAAAGCTCGATTCGATTATTCTTGATTTGTGTTATCCTAATGAGTTTGTTTACTAGCTGTTATATATGGATACAGAAATTCACAATAATTACAGATTATGAATTATATCCTAACAGTAATCAATTCAAAACTTAATCAAGGTGATCAATCTATATCAAGCTTTGAAACAAATTAAGCAAGGCAAGCAGATAACACAAATAATTCCAAGTCAGTATCAAGAACACACTATATTAAACCATTGTTGTAAAAAGCGGCCTAGGCGGCCGTCTAGGCGCTAGGCGCCCATTAACCGTGGTGATTTTCGCTAGTCGGCTGGTCATAGGCACTAGACGGGGCTAGGCGGAGTTAGGCGGTGTCGTTAGTCGGCGTTAGGCGGTGTTAGGCGGCGGGTTAGGCGGATTTTTTTTTTCAGTTTAAATTATTTTTCCCCTTTTTTACTAAAGCCTTAACTTAATTAAAAATGAAATTGCAAAAAATAAAGAATCTTGTGTTTGTCCAATTCAATGCAAGACTCTTGAGCAAACAAAAGAGAGAGAAAGATAAAAATGATGTTGATGTGCTACTTTCACACGATTTCAATTTGTGTACAAGAGTGGATTGCTAATGTGGTTGATGATGATGGTGGTGATGATGTGGGTGATGTGGGAGGAGTAGGACATAGGTCTCCAACTCCAAAATACCGATCAATGAGAGAACTATATAATGATGATTTTGAGTCCGAAGATGAGAAAATTAATGAGAATGAATATGAGCCGGATGAAGATCGTGGCTTGGATGATTTCCATGTTTGAACTTTATGTCATTGTTTTTTGAATTTTGGATTATTTGAAGTTTGAATATTGTTTGTTTTTTATCTTTTGACTGATTTTAACTTTGAATGTTCGTTTATATCGACTTTGGGATGATTTTACTTTGAATACTTTGCTTGAAATGATATGTTTTATGAACTTATAACTCAAAATTGCAAAATTTACAGGTTAAAAATAATTAAAAATTCAAAACCTCCTAGGTTCCGTCTAGGCCCCGCCTAAGCGGTCTAGGTGCTAGGCCCCCCCGGCCGCCCGCCTAGCGCCTTCTGCAACCATGTATTAAACTCAAAATCATCAAGAGAAAGGATCAAACATCACTTTGAACTAGAATTGGAAAACCTAGCCAGTCATCATCTCAGAACCTATCACTAATAAGATTAATATGTACCGAGATACAAGAAATAAAAGATGGAGTCTATTTCACTAAAAAGATGGTGTCAAATTCTTCTCCAGCCTCACCTCTGCTCTCTCTTCCTCTTCTTTTTTATATTCCCTACCGCCTCCTATCTCCCTTGCCTTTTCCCTTTGTTATTTTTGCCAACCTTTTTCTTTAATTCAAGCCAAGAAAATTACAAAGGTGATGCAGCAACTATGTGAGAGTTGACGTGGCCTAACAATATCCATTCTTTAAAATGAAACCAAATACAAAGTGATTAGCAAACATTTAGATATTGGGTAATAGAATATTCCTAATTTACTTAGTAGTATGGCCCACAATCATTAACTACCCATGTCTTTCATTCTAATAAAATAAAATGCTTAAAATCACTAAAATAACTAACAAAATTAAATTAGAGAAATCATAAAACTCAAAATAAAATAAGTAGAAAATATGGATTTTCATAAGATTAAAATGTATTAAAATACACTTTATACCAATGTAATATAAGGCTATTTTTCTACTTATCAGGCTCTGCCGCCGTTGCGATTCGTCGAGACACCGAGCTAGCAACCTTCCTTCGACGCACTCGACTCCGTCCATTCTTGTTCATCGGTCTCAGATCTTATTTCTTTCTTGTCATTAATTCCGTATTTTAATTCCGACCTTCATTCTCGTAAGCTTGTTATTCTGTTTCTGCTGTTATTATTATTTGTATTCTCGTTTATTCCATTTGAAGTTCCGTTTAAGTTTCATATTTAGATTTCGTCGTTATTTCTAAGTGTTAAATGAGATAGTCGTGTTTATTCTGTTATAATTTTAAATTTTTAAAGCATGTTCATTTCTAAGTTTTTGCAAGTGTTAAGCCTTGTTTTTAAGTTTAAAATATCGAGGAACGGGAGAGGCAACCAAGTAATGCCTCGACCAACACTTCGATCGGAAGTTTTCAAGGTTTGTGAGAGTGCACGGACCGTGCAAGGGTTGCACAGCCCATGTAAGGTAGCCCAGAACTCTCGACATTATTTTTTGAAGGGCTTGCACGGCCCGTGCAAGGGTCTGCACGGACCGTGCTAGCTTAACACGGACCATGTCGGAAAGTTTGGCGTGTTTTGCTCCGCCTTAAGGCCTAGCACGGCCCGTGCGAGGCTTCTGCAGCCAAGTTTTTTACTTCAAACTTATTCTAAACTCGAGTCTTTCAAAACCTCGTGTCTTTTAAAGGTTCTAAAGTCGTCCAATTGGTTTTTAAGTTCTAGTTAAGGGAGGAAAGGTTAGGAGATGTTTAAGTTATTGTTAGAGGTTTGAAATCTTCGAAGGAGGCCTCTAAGTCAACGAATCGGCTTTTGTAGAAAGAGGTGAGCCACGAGGAGAACTGAGGAAGGATTTGAGGCTCGTTGCTTCATCTATGTGCTTGTCATCGAGGTAGGTAATTCTAAACCAAGTATAACGTTTGAGCTAGTAAGCTCTAGAAGCATGATAGGGAAAAGGTAAAATATCCAATAAAAGTATTTTATGCTCTGCCTGTTTAGTCTTTGTACAAGGAAATGAAAGATAAGAAGGAAGTTTTATGCATGATTATGTTGAATTGTTATTTGAATTTGATAAAGTAAAGGAAGTTGTTATATGTTAATGAGTTTTCAAGCAGGTTTATATATGCTAGAAATGTTTAACTAATGTTTATACTAGCATGAGATACTTAGAATTGCTTTAGGTTGCAATATGTGTTTATGCACATTCATTTCCTCATATTTGAATGTTGGATTTTGCTAAAACTTATTTAGCTAAGTATTGCCTTCTAGGGTAGTGATAAATTCCTTATAGGCCAAGATCATGCTAAAATAAAGGTTTAGCCTTAGACGATTGCTCTAGACTTGGTATTTGCTAGGAAGGTTAAGAAAGGAAGGGAGGTTAAGTAAGGAAGGAAGGTTAAGTAAGGTAGGAAGTTAAGGAAGGATATAGTTTCTGCTATAAGCAGGTTATCGAGCTCAAAGAACAGTTTAATTGCATTATTATGCTGTGACCTTTGTGTCACTAAAGTTGAATCTTGATTAATGGAAGTCATTGCTGGGTAACCCCCTCGCACACTCAGGAGAATATTTGAGGTAACCCATCTTCTATCCAAAAGCAGGTCTAAGGGTGCAGTAGACAACAAGTTTGAGCCAAGAAAGGCGCCAAAAAAGGAAGTAAAAGATTTTGCAGAAATGGAGAGGGCTTTTGTGTTTTGCTCTCCATATGCCGCCAATTGTTAATTAGATATTTCTAAAGTTATTAAAGAGTTTTATTGTAAAACCCCACTGAGTACGTTAGTGCTCATGTCCACTTTTTCAAATATTTTCAAATTGAGATGCTGAGGCCGGTGATGTGCTGCTGGTGGGGTTGTCTGAGGTTTCAAGTTGTTGCTCTATATGGTTACATGTTTTTCTTCGGCTAAGTTTCTGCTAAGTACTCTGATGTTAGTATTTAGTCTCGATTTATGTAACTTGATTCTTGATAATAGCATGTCTTAGATGCTATGATTCCTAATTATCAATAAAGTCCTTAAGAAGCATGTGTTCAATTGGCACACCCGTTTATTTCTTTATTGATTCCGAGATATTTAAATTAGTCAAATGCCTATTTGTAGTCATTGAATTTTGTTTCGATTAGCCTATGATTTGGCATTTCTTCGACTTGATTGAACCATTTGACCCCTTTGAATCGTTGAAAATGATAAGTTCTTTCAAGTCATAAAGTTAAGCTACCTAAGTTTTTGAGGCGCTAACTTAGTTTAATTCTAGAAACACCCCCTTCGATTTCCAATTTTCCCTGCGGCTTTTACGCCTAACACCCCGTCCCCGTTAAAAATGACCATATAGGGACTGGGCTGTTACAGGCATGTTAGATACACCGAATAGAAGCATTGTACTCATAATTTTCAAGAGCTCTAACTGTTTTGAGCCACTTAGTTTCGGTTGTGATTTAGACTAGCGATTAGTGTTCTAGTCATCGTGTATTGAAACACTCTTATTCATACACTGTCGAAAGAAGTCTCGGGAGAGATTTCATGTTGGAACTAAATAAGTTAAACATCTAGGTTGTAAGGGGATCTTATGATTCAATTCAACAAAAGAGGGTGTACGAGTAGAACATGTTTCGAGTGACGGGAGGTCAGCGTCGTCTAGGTAAATGTGACACCGGAGTAGTGAATTATTTTCCACGGACTTGACAAGTCCCCCTGACGTAGATCGATTGATCGAACAGGGTTACCAATCTTCTGTGTGCTTTACGTTCTGCAAACTACATTAAGTTCACAATAACGTTCTTGAATATTATTGTGAACATCACTCTACAACGTTCGTGTACTTTTCTGTGAACATTTTATAGATAGATAATTTTCACATGGGGTGTGCACTTACAACTTCAGTACACTTTCACATAATACAAAAATAATCGCAATTCAAAGTATGTTCAACCACAATGTAGCTTGGCACCTGACGATTTTCGTATTTCACAAATCAGTGATAAAGGTTCTTGTCGGTGTCTAAAGTGAACAATCAATCCCTATTATAGATCTAGTTGACGAACAAGAACATGGGGTGGGGTTCCTATAGTCGCTCGAGTTTTGATGCATTTTTTGGGCTTACTCCTCAAGTTTTACCCCTCTATATTTTAAATAATTATCCTCCAAAAATTAAAGAACTTGAATCAATTATTGATATAGATGACTAGAACAAACCTGCAACGTAAAGGCTGAGTTTGACTTCCTTTGGTGATTGTTCTCTCCATTCTGAAAATAATAGAATGGGGATCTACCGAATGTCAGTTTCTCCATATACTCCTACTTAGCTTCTTTTAGAAGATTTTCTACTGTAGAAATATGGAATACATTTCAATTTTTATCGCAAGTCAATGTCAGACGAATCACACGCAAATTGACGTCTACGGACTACATAACGCCTGTAAAGATAATGAACCACGTGGACTATTGCCTGGAAAACTGAAACATCGAAAATGGACCGAATTTTACAAGACTCGAAAACTTTCCTCCAAATGTCTTTACACGTGGCGCCATCCTACGGAGCGACGCAATGAGTTTCAGTTTACCATCGACTCCCCGGAAAATTCTACCCTACATATTGGAATACTACCTTAACATGTAATACATTATTTAAAAATTATAAAAAATGTGTATAATAAATAATTAAATATTATTAAAGTGTATTACTTATTGGGGTAGTACCTCAACATGTAAGGTAGAATTCGCCAGCTCACCCAACATAGTTCATAGCAGGATTATAAATTAATTATTGCACACAGTTCAATGGCATCTAGGCACACTAGCCCAAAAAAGTAGCTAAAAATTGAAACGATAAAAGTAATATTAATAATAGCCTATGTTACTATTAGTACCTGATCTATATTCAAGATCATTGAAGTAATATCAAATATAGATGATTTGAAAAAAATTACAAAAATAATTATATATTGTCTGTTTGTCTTGTTGAATGCTAATTTGTTTTCTCTCTCCAAATTACTGCATAATCTTTCTAATTAAAAGTTCAAAATATTTGATAAAGACAATCCTCATTGTAATAAATAACTAATCCGGTTGAAAAATCATGATTCTAAATTCGGCCGCGAGTGTATGCGCATGAATTACAATTTAAAAGTACAATATAGCTAAACAAAATGAGTAGTCTATTATTTATTTATAAATGTGGAACATACATATTATTATATTATTTCATCACATATAATATTTGTATGATATAATCAACAAATAGGGGCGATGAAGTTTAAACTTTTGACCTCTTCTTTAAATCAATGCATTATATCGAAAATAAATAAATAAAAATCAATGCATTAAGGGATCCAAATAATGAAATAATTTGTTGTTACCCTTTATTTAAATTAAATTGTCCATCGAGAAAAGAGAAAAATATTAATTATAATTAAAAAAAAATAGTATGAAGTATGAACCAAATAAAATAAAAATCAGCGCGGGCGGTGGAAGCATTGCGGTATATTCGTTCTTCGCTTTATTATTATAGCGGTAGTGGAAAAGTAAATTAAAATTGCTGAAACGAGAGCGCCGACGGCAGCGATGGGCGAGAGCGGTGTTTCTACGGCGGCGGAGCAGAGACAGACTGCCGTCAACAAGGCTGAGAGCAGTAAGAACGACGTCGTTTGCGATCCTTCCTCGTCTGACCGCCCAATTCGTGTCTACGCCGATGGGATCTACGACCTCTTTCACTTCGGCCACGCTCGTTCTCTCGAACAAGCAAAAAAGCTGTATGTTTCTGTGTTTTGGTCTCGATCCTTACTGTGTTTGTCTCGAACAATTTTGTTTTTATTTTTTTTATCGGTCGCGAGATTCACGTGCAGTTGGATGTTTTATTTTTTGCGAGTTTTTCGCCAGATGTTTGATTTTATGCCAGTGATGTGTTAGTTCAGTTGTTGATGTAATTCGGACTGAGAGATCATGTCTGTAACTTCCTAATTTTGATGTAATTTCACTTCTTAATGTTCAGAAAGCACTATTCTTAACTTAATTTTACCTTGAGAATTGCGTTGATCTGTTCAGATTAGGCAAATTTTCGATTCGTTGTGTTTTTAGGCTTAATTGACGCACTTTATTCGTGTAGGTTCCCAAATGCATACTTGCTCGTTGGATGCTGCAATGATGAGGTTACACACAAGTACAAAGGCAAGACCGTTATGACTGAATCGGAGCGTTATGAATCCCTTCGCCATTGCAAGTTTGTTTCTCGCTGTGCTCTGTGTTTAATGTTTTTCGTATGTTTATGATTGGTTTAGCCTCTATAGGTAGTTAGTGGTCGAGTGTGTGAAGTAGTAGTACTGGAACACTTGTTGCATTTTCATTGTATGTGGATGTTAAGTTTAATTAAGTTCTTTGTGGATAGATAACCGATATAATCACGTCTTGTTAATAGTGCTATGCTGCATGCAGCCAACCACAAGTGAACGGCTGTTTGTGCAATTGGAGTTGTAATTGTTCATGGGATACTTTTTTTTTTTGTAATTTGGTGATCCCTGGTTTTTTGGATCCATCTTTTTGAATTTTTTCATTTTATTTAATTTAGTTAATTTCTACTCTGCTGATTATTGAACATAGTGTATGGTTGAATAGCTTGACCATTTAGATTATTTATTTGGCAGGTGGGTTGATGAGGTTATTCCTGATGCCCCATGGGTGATTGATCAAGAGTTCTTGGACAAGCACCAGATTGATTACGTCGCTCATGATTCTCTCCCGTAAGTGTTTGTTATCAAGTAAATCCCTTTCCAATAGACTTTTGGATTAAACTCATGCTGGTGTTGAAACACTATAGACATGTGAGCAGTTAACTATTCTTTGAAATTGGAGAGAATGTTCTCCGACCTACTTTTTATCCATTCCTGCAATCATTTGAAATTCTGCAACTTTTTTACCATTTCTCTATTATTTTGAATTAGCATTCTTCTAAAGCACAAGTATCCTGAAACTGTGCCTATTTCAAATTTGTTGGTTATCTGAAACTGTGGCTTGTGTAGTTTGCAATCCTTGAATATCTGCGCCATTGGTCATTTATGCACTTTTCTTGAAATTTGAATTGGAGAGAATCTATTATTACATTATTTAATTATAAAAAAAATTATTTATTGAAAGTTTCTTTCTAAGTTACTTCAGACTCAGATCCCACATCGCCGTTTAGATTAGAGGTCTTCAAATGATGAGATCAGAATCTCCACTCTACTGTTCCAATTATATCTGACAGACTGGTAGTGGTTTGTACTGTGTAATTAACTTCTCATAACTTTGACTTTACACCCCTTGATGGATGTAATCTTTTGTTCCAGTTATGCTGATGCAAGTGGAGCTGGCAATGATGTTTATGAATTTGTAAGCATGGTTTCCGGCTCAAGATTTCTTATTTGATACGACAATCTTGTTTAACGGTTTCTGTGCATCTAAATTGGTAACTTATCTTTTTTTACAATTTGTTGGAACTTGATTATCATGCTTACCTACTTATGCAGGTCAAAGCTGTGGGGAGATTTAAAGAGACTAAAAGGACTGATGGGATTTCAACTTCTGACATCATTATGAGGATAGTAAAGGATTATAATCAATACGTGATGCGCAATTTGGATCGTGGATATTCAAGAAAGGAACTTAATCTTAGCTATGTCAAGGCATGACAACCCTTGACACCCTGCATTTTCTAAACTGTTGAAAAGGATATAATTAATAGAAGCTTGTACTTGTTTTCATTGAGGCCGGATATTCACAATTTTGTTTTATATCGGCAGGAAAAGCGACTAAGGGTAAATATGCGACTTAAGAAACTGCAGGAGAAAGTTAAAGAGCATCAAGAAAAGGTTGGGGAGAAGGTACAGCTTCTTTTCTTCCTCAATCTAATCTCAATGAAGTATTTGGACTTACACAAATATTAGGTAAAACAAATTGCTAAGATAAAAGTGATTGCTTGTGAAGAAATGATACAAAAATTGGGAGATAAAATCTGTATGAAACAGGGCAATTATATTTGTTTGGCCATGCTATTGCTATTCCACCATTTCTTTCTTTTTTTGCTCAGAAGTAATGTGGAAACTTCTGCCTGCGTTTCTTGAAGTCTATATTTATTGCCAACAATCTTTCTGATTGATGTTCATCTTATAAATTTCTGTGCGGCCTTTCTTGGTCAAAGTTTAGACATGCTTAATGCTTTTATCAAGACTCTGGAAACAAAACTTCTATCTAAGAATTGCCACACTGCTGTAAAATTTGATGTTACTAGGCCCTTCAATGTGCTATGTTAATGCAAAGACCACAATTGTAAGATATGGTTTCGCTGACTAGTAGCTATGACTTCTAATCTTGTCCCTTTTGTATTAGCATAAGTGCAGTTAATCTCTGGTACTGCTAAGCATTTCTTATTGTTTTATATCACATGTCATGCACGAGTTCATTTTCAAGTTCCTATCTTTCAGATACAAACTGTTGCAAAAACAGCTACCATTCATCGAAATTTGTGGGTTGAAAATGCTGATCGATTGGTTGCTGGATTTCTCGAGATGTTTGAGGAACGTTGTCATAAAATGGTGAGCAACACTCCAAGCTGTACACTGAGGTTGTATGATATACCTTCCCGCCATTCTTATTTCTGGCTTGTGTTTCTCAGGGGACAGCCATTAGGGATCGGATTCAAGAGAGTTTAAGGGGACAAAATGCAAGGGGTTTGTTGGAATATGGCGACGACACCGATGATCAAGAGTACTATTATGACAGCGAGGAAGAGTACTACGATGATGATGGATATTACGACAGTGATGAGAAATGACTGCCTTGTACATTGAGCTGTGAGTAATTGCACGCTTCACTGCCTGTTTCAAACTCTGTGTAGTCTGAGGCGTAATAGAGTAGAGGTGAATTATTCTGCTTGATAAACTATCAGCTGTGGCTGACTCTTCGACATTTTTGGCTTGTGATTTTGATTTTTTATTTTTTATTTTCATTTGTCAGTTCATGTGGTTATAGTTTCCAGTATATAGTTTGTTACTGGCGATTAGAGCAGCAATGAGTCGAAATTTACCAAGTTGTTGACAGTGGAAGAATATTTGGTTGTGACTTGTGAGAGCTTAAGGCTCAGTTATGTATCTCGTGTTACTCTCTCTCTCTCTCTGCAAATTATTTTCTTCCCTATAGCCACAAAATTTGATTTCATCCATTCCTATTCATCACGGCTAGATTGCGTTGTCGCCACCATACAGGGTCGAATAAATCCACTAAAATCTTTGAAATTGGGTAGATGGGATGGGGTCGAATTCATGCAAAATAATTATGGCATCCATCAATTGAGTTAGTCCAAAGGGCTAATCAAAACAGTACCAAGAAATATATCGTAATAAGCACACTTTGTTTTGAGGAACATAATAAGCACACTTAGTTGCTCTTTTACGACTTGAAAACATAAACATTTAAATATTTTTTTCAGTCATATCACTTTTGTATCTATCCTAATCAAAATGCTCAATATTCTGAGTTTAAAATAGCTAATTTTGTGCATTAATTACTCATTCACCCGAAATCAAATTAAGGCAAATAAATAAATTCGCTGAAATCATTTACTCGAAACGTGGACTCCATATATTCAATTTGTTTCTATAAAGACAAATTGAGCACTAATCATAAATATGATTTTATTTAAGCACGTTGCAATGTCTGTTTCCAAGATTTGGTTATAAGAGTAATATGCAGTAGTTACTCGAACATATTGAGTATATTTTACAACTCTAGTACACACATACATACATACATATATACACATACATACATACATACATATATATATAGGGGTGAGTTTAAATAGGAACCAATCCTCCTATGAGAACCTATGAATCAATTAAATTCAAGGATTTTGATGATATGACGGATAAAAAAGCGGTGACATAGTTGTAAATATGAAAAATTCGAAATATAAGGGGTTTTTCCAGATTTTTTTTTAATAAAATGATGTCATCATCTTTTAAAAAATTCTTAAAAACTTTAAATAATCATAACTTACTCATTTTTTATCCAATTTACGCAAAATATATATCAAATTAAAGATTTTTTTTTTCATACTCTTTCATTTAGGATCCATAGTGCATATGTTTATTTGAGCAAAAATTGATGAGAAATACAAAAAACTTATTTTTCACGTATATTCAACTCGTAACTGTCAGATATTGTTAATATGATATCACAATATTGCTCATATCTTGTGTTTATGTAGCTAACATGAAATTTTTTATGCACGACTTTGAATCTTAAGTTGCTTTCATGAGAAAATAGTTAAAGTATGAGTATATATAGTTAAGTTCATAAACAATTATAATTTTATCAATGTTTAATATTATTTTAAAAACTTGTAATATTTGAGAATTTAAGTCATAGTAGTATATCATTATTCACATATTAACAAATTATTAGTCACATATTAGCAGTATGTATATTTCTAACATATTAGCAATATGTTGTACGAATGAATGATGTTACACATGTTACTCAATATTATTTTAAATATGGTCCAATGTTATATGTGTGGTGTTTAATACGTGTCAATTTAGTATTATGATCTCGTCAAGTTAGCAATATGAGTCTACCTCATGTTAGCAACAAAATCTCTTGATGTTAGCAATATAAATCTCTCAAGTTAGCATATTAATACAACGCCAGAAAAGACAACTGTTTTAAAGTGTTGTCTATTTAATTACGAAAAAATATTACAAGTTTGTCACCTTACTTTAAGTTCTAAATTACGAAAATAACTCCGCCTTCATTAAGTTCTCAAATATTACAAGTTTGTCACCTTACTTTAACTAAAACTTTGACTAAACTATGGTCATTAGATTTAATCAAGGGTAAATTACCTTAAAATACATCAACTTTGACGTGTTTTTGATTTTTCACACGTTTTAAAAAACATAATTTTAATAACATGAACTTAACATTTATTTGATTTTTCACATGATTTTCAAAATCCAGTCAATGGAAATGACTTGATTGTCGGATATTTCCATATATACATCTATGTGGGCACCAAATTACTTAAACTACATAAATTTTTGATCGATTTTGATCGGATTAGAGTGTCCGAATTTGAAAATTATGTGAAAAACCAAACAAATGTTAAGTTCATGTTATTAAAACTACGTTTTTTAAAACGTGTGAAAAACCAAAAACACCCCAAAGTTTGTATATTTTAAGGCAATTAACCCTTTAATCAAATATAAGGTTAGGATTGATTTCTAGGTTCTCATGGGGGATTGAGTTCCTATTTGAACCATTCACTGTGTGTGTGTGTGTGTGTGTGTGTGTGTGGTTCACATGAGAACCAATCCCCATGTGGGAACTAGAAAGTAATCTCAATCACACAATGCTTTGATCTCAATGGTCCAGATTTAAATAAAAAGGCGGTGGCATAATGGTAAATATGAGGAAGTCAAACTTACCCCTGGTCAAAGCTGGCGTCAGCATCCTTACACAAAATTTATTTATTTTAAACTTTAAACATCCATAACTTGCTCATTTTTTATTAGATTAACGCAAATTATATATCAAATTAAAGCTCTTTTCGTGCTCTTTAATTTAAGATCCATTGTTCATATGTTTATTCGAAAATATATTTTTTCATCCATAATAACGTGATGTTAAACTCAGAATAGCATGATAAAATATTCACGATAACATGGAAGTATACACATAATAGCATGAAAAAATATTCATAACAACATGAAAAAATATTCATAAAACACATAAATTTTACTCATAATAGCAGTAGTAGTGTTCGTTAATATTAGGACATTATCTGTTCATACTAGCATGCATATATATTCATATTAGCATGTATATATGTTCATAATAGCATGATAGTACTCTCATTTTAGCATAGCGAAATTTATAAGAATAGACAATGGTTTTAAAGTGTTGTTTATATGAAAATCCGAAAATTATGCTCAAATATTACAAGTTTGTCACCCTGCCTTTGATCAAAAATTGACCAAATCTTAGCCATTTAAATTAAAACAATGAATGAATGAGATGAGTTCCTAGCTCTCACGTGAGGGATGAGTTCTCATTTGATCTGTTCATATATATATATATATATATATGTGTGTGTGTGTGTGTGTGTGTGTGTGTGTGGTATGATATAAAATAAATTGATATATACGTACACAGGTAGGTTCCAACAACTCACAGCCACAGAATATGAATGTTGTGGAGTGAGTCAATGGTTAAATCTGTCCATATCAAGTGAATGTCCTTTTAGTTCCCATTCATTTTCATGTGCACGATAATATATTAATTGAAGATGGACATTGGTGCCCTCTCCCCCTTTTTCCTTCTCCTTAGACTAAATAACATTTTGTCGTTTCCCTTACGATCTTTTAAGACACGTTTTTTTTATTCACACATCTAACCTATAGTATTGAGGAAATTCAAATTCGTGATTTTTAATATCTAAGTAATCTCACTCCACCACTAAGTCATTCCCACCGGGACTGACACGTTTTTATAATATAATATTGATAAAAATAATCTATTTGAGCATGAAACGGAAGCATGTTCTAAAAAAAGTTGCTTCGGATGGAATGAAGGAAAAATTTTCCTTCCATAAAATTTACTACCTTAGGATACAATGTGCTTTGCTTTTTAATTCATTTTATAACTCGATTACATGACAAATTAGCATCAAAATAATGTTATATGATAGGCACGAACATCCAGTATATTTGATCGATTTTACCTACTTTTCAAGCCGAAATGAATAAATTGAATTAAAAAATAAATAAAATTTAAATAGAATTTAAAGTAGATAGACGACATGGCTAAATGAAGCAACATATGCTCGTGAAAATTTAATTACAAAATTCGTAAAATTAATCAAAATTAAAATTCAAACTCATATATAATAATACATTTATAATTTTATTAATTTGATCTGAATTGTAACTCATCCAGTCATACATAATGTTAGTCTAAATTCAAATTAAACAACCTAATACTCCATCCGTTCCATTTTAATAGGCTGATTGAAGTTTTTCGCAGGGATTAAGAAAATGATTGGGAAAGACAATTAATTAAGAAGCTTCTTAATATGCCTCTATTTAATTTTTTGATATTAAATTAATGTCTAATGTAAGCATATTAAATAGAGGTATATATTAGTAAATTAACTAAATATATATAGAAACATGTCTATATATTTGGACATACCCAAAAAGAAAATAAGTCAATTAAAATAGGACGGTAGGAGTAATTTGTAAGATGTTGTCGGACCTTCCATGAGGGCCCTTCAGCTTTTCTACTTTATCTTAAATCGAATCTCATTCCTCTGTCCATCACTTGCCAAAGGGCTTTTGTATTTAATTATCTGATTTTTGTAAACGTTTTGAAACTTTCGGATATCGAAAATTTTATATTAAGCTCTTAGCTAAAAATTAAAAATAGCAAAAATAATATTATATATAAAAATGAGAATGTAGTACAAATAGGAATGCTAATGGGTAATGGATTCTGAGGCTACCCGTAAAAATTACTCATGATGGAGGGAATAGTTACCCAGTCAATGAGAACGGAGATGAGCACAGATAATTACTCGCATTTTTTTACGGGACGGTGCGGGTACAAGTACTTTAGTACCAACTCGTCTCATACCCATATGTGTGTGCATACGCGTGTGTGTATACATATATAATTTTATATATAATTATATTCATGGAAATTATTATTATTACTATTATGAATCCGAAAATTACTAAATTATGTTTGATTATTTAATATTTTATTTTTGTATTTATTAGTTTTAATTTTTTTCCTAGTTTCCTTTGTATAGGATAAATATATGTATATATTATGAACAGTTGAAAACTAATTTTGCAGACATTATGTATTCATTAGAGCTGTCAAAACGGGTTAGCGAGGGGGGCCAACTCGCGGGCCTCAAAAGCCCGCCATTTGGCGGGTCTAGACGGGCACGGGCCTAAAAACCTCCAACCCAACCTGTCCCTACCGCGGGCTGCGGGTTGGTGGGCCGGCCCGCGGGCCTATTCAAAAAATAATTAAAAAAATTAAAATTTATATTTATTTTTGAATCGCTAATTTTTATTTTTATTTTTATATAATGATATATAGATATGAATGTGAACATTCTAAAGTTTAAATTATTATTAACATTGCACCAATTTCAAATTTTATAGCGTTCGTATATTTTTTCTTTATCATCAAATTATATTAAAACATATATTGTTTCACAAACACAAATGGTCACCATTATTTGATATTTTTAATTTCAATCAAATTTAATTATCATTAAATTAATTTATGATTCCATTATTTTTCATTTTTTTTCAAAATAAATATATATTTAAAATTATGAAAAAAATATATATATAAGCCTGCGGGCTAAGCCCGCCCCGCCCCGCCAAAGCCCGCCCCCATTTAGGCCCACCCCGTCTAGGCCCGCCAAATGGAGGGCCTCCAAAATAGCAATCCAACCCAGCTATTTTTTTGGCGGGTAGGGACCGGCCCGACGAGCCTAACCCATTTTGACAGCTCTAGCATTCATTACAGTACGTAATTATAATTTTAGGAAAGTTAATTGAAGATGATTTATTTAGTTGTTTATTTTTTTTTTTTGCTAGTTAGTTTTTTTAATTGCAAGTACATAATATAATAAACAAAATAAATTAACTGCTTTTCTGCTACATATTCATGTAAATGTCTTTCTTTTGTTATTCATAATATATATATATATATATATATATATATATTGTTATGTTCGAGGGTTATTTATTTAATATCATTTTTTATGAAGAATTTAAGATTGTGTATTAATCAAATTATTATTATGATTTTAGTTTTAATTAATATTTTTAAATTTATAATTTTTTATAATTAATTAAATTGCTAGTAACAGGTACGGGTATGAGCAATTAAGTACCTAGAGGATATGATGACGGACATAATAAGTATTGTTTTTTCAAATACGAATATAGAGACGGGTACCAGAGTACCCTACTCATTGTCATCCTTAGTTACTGACAACTTACAAGTAAATTTACAATAGTTTGATAGATCAAACAAAATACACTAAAAAAAAGAGAGTCAAATTTATGTCATAATTATTGGCTGTCTGGTCAGAATCACATCATATTGTCATAATCATATAATAAATCACGACAGTAAATGCTAACAACTTTTTTTTTTTTTGTCAAGGATAACCCGCAGCCGCTACCAAGATGCGCATTGGGTAAACACACCGTCTCTGTGTAATAACCTGCAAATCACACAGGGAAATTTAACTACACTTGGCTTGAGCTTAACCACACTTTGCAAGCCAGGCTCACACCTAGTGGTGTTGGTGGTGGGATTCGAACTTGAGACTTTTATTCTCAAGATAACAACACTCCACCACTAGGCCATCCATAAGGGGACCAACACATTCTCTTCCTGGCCTCATTACCCGTTTATTTATTTATTTTATGAGGGTGGCAAAATTTGAGCAATTTGAGACCCCTTTATTTTATTCTTGAATTTATTTTGTTTTGAGTGTTCTTTAAAAAAATTAAGTGTGATTTTTGCATTAAAAATACTAATTTTAAATCATTTTATAATTATTGTAAATAAAATATAATTTTTAATTACTTTTGCAATTATAACAACTCTAAAATTTTTCGACCAATTTAATCCAATATGAGTATGACTCAAATTTACACGTGCACATTCTACGTGTGCAATCATATTAAAAAGAAATACGAAGATACATACCCCATCTGAATATGTTTGAGTATTTAATTTGGTGAAAAATTTGGACATGTTGTAATTGTAGAAGTTATTTAAGATGTCTTATTTTCATCAATTATAAGATCATGTTATAAACAAAATTACCTAAATGTTGGGATTTTTAATGTAAATGATTCAAAATTTAACTTTTCTTCTTCTTTTTCTGTCTGTCTCTTTCTCTCTCTTGATTCTATATATGTATCTCGTTTTTTACTCCGTAATTCATTTCCTTCTTCAAATGGAATTCACAATTTATTTCCGATTTGTGACATCTATATATACCTTATTTCATACTGTATAATATAGTAATATTTATTTGTGATTTGTCCATATTTTACCGAGAGCCGTACGTCGGTACGCAGAAAAGTTCGAATTTACCCAAATAAGAATAGTTAGTACCTACAAATTATTTTGTCGAAATCCGTACGACGTCGCTTTATAGGCTTGATATTTTAATGTGGGTTCGGAAATTCCCATATTACGCGGTTTCCATGGAAAGAGTTTCCACATAACTGGCATGATTGACTTTGACTTAAAAGCCCTTTTTTTCCCCTCACAAATAATTATTAGTATTTTAGATTTATAATATTCTGATTATTTTTAAATTCTATATGTTGTATTCAGTTTTTAAAAATTAACAAAATCGTATGTACATTGTTAATTAATTAGATAAAAAGATTAATTTTCTGTAGTTACGACAAACAAAAAGAAAAATAAATTTTAGGAACTAAATGATGATCGATGTTAGAAAGATCGAATTGGAATATTTCAAATGACACAATTTTATAAATAATAATGTATAATTGTCCATGATTAAAGGACATTTGATTTCTTTGAATATATGACAAGTATAACAAATATAATTATTTAATTATTTTAAATGATGAAATTGAAATAGAAAATTAATAAATTATTGCAAACTATCATCATCATCATCATCATCATCATCATCATCATCATTATTATTATTATTATAGTGCAACACAAATGAAAACCATTTTAATTTTATCGATTATTATAGTGCAACACAAATGAAAATTATTTTTTAGGCAATAAATGTAGAGTATCACGAATCCTCCACCTATGCCTAATAAAAATAAAAAATGTTACAAATCTCAAAATTTCAAGTAAAGATAATAATAAAATTGTAAAAATTTATTAAAAGACAATGGTTGTAATTTAAACCATTGTGAAAAATGCAAAAAAAAAAGGAAAAAAAGAAAATTTACAGCAATAAATATCACTATTGTTGTATATTAACTCAAAACTGTTGTTTAGTTCATTGATAGTCAACGGTTTAACCATAATAATTGTTTATCACACGATTTTGCCTTTATATATGTATAGATTATTATATAAATTACAAATATTATGGTATTAAGTATAATGTACACATTTGGATAAAGTATTTATAGTTGGACTCAGCGTACTACAAATATGATGGCGCATTCCATGTCGCGTTAGCTATTAGTAATCATTAGAGGTGTGCAAATGGTTGGTTCGGTGCAAAACCAAGCTAGACTAACAGAACCAAATAAAAAATTTCTTAAAAAAATTCAACCGAACCAACCATAATAATATATATAATCAAACCAAACCATAATTCTTTGGTTAGTTTGGTTTGATTTTCGATTTAATCGAATTTTCAATTTAATCGAATTTTCAATTTTGTTTTTCCGAACAATTACATCTAAAGAAAATAACATGCACTCAATAGATAACAAACGATATATTAAATAAGTAAATGTTTTAAACATTCTAAAACTAGAAAATTAAAACTAAATATTAGAATTACTAATATTATTTAGGTATATAATACCTTTTAAATTTATTGATTTAGGTATAATTAATATTTTAATTATTAATCATAAATTATAAATATACTATATATATATTTTGGTTGGTTCGGTTTTAACCAAAATATTTTTCACTTAAACCGAAATTGAACCAAATTATATTTTGGTTTCAATATTCAAAACCAAACCAAAATTAAAAAAAAAAAGACCAAACAAACCAAACCAACTAACTTTGGTTCAGTTTTTCGATTTTGATTCAGTTTTGCGCACCCCTAATAATCATTTATTTTCTTTTTATACCGGTGATATGTTGAGTACTATCATGAAAAAACAATTACTAATAAAAACAAGCCGTATTAGAATTGAAATTTAGAATTATATATCCTATCCATCGTCGTGGTTACTATTCTTCTCTTCCACAGCAAGTGCAGTAAAATATATATATATATATATATATATATATGGGAGGGAGGGAGAGAGATGGTCAAATACTAATTACAACTTATTGGTCCTATTAGTTCAAAACTAATTAACAAAACTTTTAGCCACACTTTAAAAAAAAATCCAATTGAAAAATATTCAATAATTACTTAAAAATCACGAAATATAAAAAAGCTCACAAAGAATAAAGATGATAAAGGAAAAAATGAAAATGATAAAAAAATATTCTTCAGCTGTCATTTTCATATTTAAATCTTGTGGATGAAATTTTATGTTATTGAATTTCATATATCACTTATAAAATTGAAAGATAAGGACTTGCGTTAGATTGTCTAACGGGCCTCTTTCATTAGACAGGTCAAATAGGATCTAAATTCATCCAAAAAACTTATCTAAACCCGCAAAAACAGTCAGCCCACAAGCCCGCCTACAGGCAGCCACGCGCGCATCACTAGATATAAAGTAAAGTAATAAAAACAATTACTAATAAAAACAAGCAGTGTTAGAATTGAAATTTAGAAGTATATATCTTATCGATTGTCCGTGGTTACTATTCTTCTCTTCCACAGCAAGTGCAGTAAAATAATATATATATATATATATATATATATATATATATAGAGAGAGAGAGAGAGAGAGAGAGAGAGAGAGAGAGACTAATTAACAAAACTTTTAGCCACACTTTAAAAAAAATCCAATTGAAAAATATTCAATAATTACTTGAAAATCACGAAATATAAAAAAGCTCACAAATAATAAAGATGATAAAGGAAAAAATGAAAATGATAAAAAAAATATTCTTCTGCTGTCATTTCATGTGGAAATCCTGTGGATGAAATTTTAAGTTATTGAATTTCATAATTCACTTATAAAATTGAAAGATAAAGACTTGCGTTAGACTGTCTAACGGGCCTCTTTCATTAGACGGGTCAAATAAGGTCCAAATTCGTCCAAAAACTCATCTAAACTCACATAAACAATCAGCCCATGCGCCCGCCTACGGACAGCCACACGCGTATCATTAGATATAAAGTAAAGTATCACTATACATGAAATAAAGTATCACTATCATATGTCGAAATATCACTTAATATGAATTGAAGTATCATGAACTATGAAGTATTTTCAAATGCTAAAGAAGAAAATAAATGAACATTTTCTACATAAATCATAGTGTGGAGTTTTAATTTAGTTGATTCATTTATCTTCTTTTTTTTTTTGAATGTTTGTTGATTCTCCAGACATCGTGGATCACTATATATAAAGTAAAGTATCGCTAATTATGTATTAAAATATTACTTAATATGAATTGCAGTATTATCAATTATGAAGTGTTTTCACATGCTAAGAAAAAAAAATATTTTCTACATAAATCATAATATGTAACTTTTAAATTATTCAAAAAAATAAAAGAATTATTTTCTATATAAATCATATTGTGAACTTTTAAATTAATTCAAAAAAATTAAATATATATTTATAAAAAAATAAAAAAAAATTGAAAATAAAACTAAAAAAAAAATGTAAAAAGGGGATGGAGAGTGAAAATATCAACAAATTAATTTTTTTTTTATGGGAATATGACCAAATTTATAGAGAAAATTATGGTCTTTGTCATGGGCTCGTGGCATTGGATGACTTGCCAACACTTGTTTATTCTCACTTGATATCTTCTAGTCCCAATTTATGTGTATCAACCGTATACCTCAAAATTATTACTTTATCTTGCATTTTTCTTCAATTTTAATTTATTTTGATTTAGTATAATTTTACATTATTATTTAGGATTTATTATAATTATTTTTCATATTTAATTTTCATTTTTTAATTAATATAATTGACTTTTAGGGTTGATTATTCCAAACTTAGGATATATAATATTTTTAAAAATTATAAATTTTACCAATAAATATTAATTATGATTAATTATAATATAATAAATTTTATTTTTATAAAAAATATTATTAACAATATAAAATTTTAATGTTGGAGCATACACATTGGACCAGAGGCTCTACTCGTATATTCTGTTCATATACTAATCATGAAGGCAACAATTGCTCATTATTGTTGTGGTAGAAATTTATGCCATATACAAATTTTAGTTTAATTGTCCAAACACTAATTTTGAATGAATAATAAATTACATAATTAATATTTCGATTATTTTCGAATGAACATTATAATTAAGAGGGACGGTAGTCGTTAATTGGTCAAAACGATATCATTTTTTTTTTCAGGTTATTAAAAAATACCAAAAGCATTAGTGAATCTTTGAAATGATTGACGAAATAAGGATGGATATGGAGATAAACTAGATGTTATAATGGTCAACCAATGATGATTCGATGAATTAATTTTGTTTATTGAAAAATATTTTATTATTTTAAGTCTTTCTATATTCGCTGAAATATTTTGAATTATGGTTTATGAGTTTGTAATCTCTTTTATTTCACGAATTGTTTTTTTAGCCCAAAAAATAAAGTTGAACTTTTTCCTGTCGAAAAAGGAAACGGGTGCATCGAACAAGGAAGGAAAATGGTGCAAAATGCACCAAAGATAGAATTTGTCATTTCAAATTATGATTATACTGTATGCTTATTAGGACCGGCCCTTACATATGTCAAGCATGGGCATTGACAATTTGGGGGTCCTTATTTTTTATTTTATTTTTATAATAATATAACTACATGTATTTTATCTTTTTTAGAACTTGAATAAATGGAAGTATTTGAAAATATTTTTGGTCATTTGATTTATCATAAGAAGTTGGCTTTGATTTATTGGATGAGTATACATTATACGGATATTGTGTTATATTTCAAGATGCTCTAAAATATAATGATAAATAAGATATTGATAATAATTATTTATTTTTTGAATTGCAAGTGCTACAAATATGATAACCAACACACACACACACACATATATTCAATCATTGAAGTTCTTGAAATTATTAAATTTTAGATTGATTTCTTGATGTTCTATCGCATATAAAATACTATTGACTATTTCGATTATTGTAACATCAGTTTTTCAAAACTAAAATTAATTAAAATGTATTAATTGAAATTAACTATAGCTATTTTACGCATTGAGAATAAACTATTGAAAAATATTGATTTATGCATTGAAAAAAAACTATAGGTTAAATGGACTATAGCTATTTTATGCATTGAAAATAAACTATTGAAAAATATTGATTTTCATGATCTTATTCATGATTTTGCTACTCAATTCTAGGATTAAAGATCTAAATTATTTGGATAGTTATTCAATAATTATATTTTTTTCGCACATTTATAGGCGTTAATTGCATTTTTTTAAGAATCAGATCACCAAGACAATAATGAAAGCAATTTCAAGATGTTCAAAAAAAATATATTAGGTCCTTTTTTTTTTTTTTCATAGGGCACAAAAATGTCAGGGCCAACCCATATATATACCCATACAATTTTACAAATTTTCATGTTAAATATATATTTTTCGTGCATTGGAAAATTTATTATGTCTATTGTGAAAAAAAAAATGAAAGATTATGTTTTAATTGCAAGTTTTAAAGTCTGTATCTAAACATTGCAAAATGTGCCTAAATTTATGTATTTAATCATAACTAACCCTTGAATATATTTAATTGTTATGCTGGTTCGGGGGCTAGAGTGTGGTCAGCCCCTGGGAGCAGCGACCACGGGATCCAAAGGGGGAAGAAGTAACCAGGAGCTGTAAGGCTGCGACACAGTTGCAGTGAGGAGAGAAGAAAGATAGAATGATTGTTTACAAAAAAGGCAGTTCTAGCCGGTTTGGGGAAGAAGATGTGCGAAAATGGCGAGGGAGAGAGAGAGAGAAAAATTTGTTTAATCTAGTTTAATCATTTTTACTCTTTTGATGAATTAGTTTAAATAATTAGTTTAAATATTTATAAATGCATTTTTGAAAAGTCAATATTTTTTATTTGGTTTTAGTTTCAAAGTAACTCATTTTTCGACATTTAATATAAATCAATTTTAAAGTCATGAACTTTTAAATAGATTATTTAAAATATATTTGATTTATCTATTATTTAAATGATGATCAATTAATTATATTGACTTCTAATTATTTCAAAATATAGTTTTTAAATCAAGGTTAAGTAAGATATTTTTATATGTATATGTTCGATTCATTGAGCATTTAATGTTAACATTACCTTGTATGTACTTGAAAATTTGACGCTATTTCATTTTTATAAAAAAATGACTTTCAACTTTAAGACATTTTAAAGAATTCATTTGTAAATTGCACGTCAACCGCCTTCTTCCTTTCTGATCATCTTTTAATTGTCAATCGTGTGCACAATTGATCCGCTACCTTAGCCTTCTCTGAATTTTTTTTTTTCTGATTCCGCCATTATATATAGAAACATGCCAATACATTAGAACATTCTAAAAAAATAAATTAAATCTATCAAAATAGGACGGATAGAATATAATTTACACGTATTATAATACAAAAATAATTAATAGCTCAAAACTAAAGCCTGCCAATCAACTAATCTTACATTGGTCAGAAAATCTGCTAGAGTTCAATTCAATTCTTTAGAGAAAGAAAATACATTTTCTAATGCGCTTTAAAGTCATTGATGAGGTACGAAGACTTAAAAGAAAAATGGTGGCATTAAAATTTAAATAGTTCCATTCCACATAGTTTGGAATTAAATTGTTCATATGCAGCTTTTGAATATACATGTATCATGTTCGGAGATTAACGAACATATATTACATATAATTACTTGCTCATCTATACATATATTATTAAAGTAAAAATAGTGTGATGGACAATTGTTTTGATATAAATCGTTGTCTATCATATAATTTAATAATTATGTTTTAGACAACAGTTTTATATAATAGACAATAAAAGTGACATTTATTGTTATAATTTTTTTTTTTTTGCATTTTCCACGACTTTTTAGATTACAATCGTTGTATTTTAACAAATTTTCGCAATCTTATTTATTATTTTTTACTTGGAAATTTGATATTTGTAACATTTTTTATTTTTTATTTTTTTATGCACAGATGGAGGATTTGTAGTACTCTACATTGATTGCCTAAAAAAATTAGATTTATTATGTGTTTCACTATCATAATAATAATAATAATAATAATAATAATAATAATAATAATAATAATAATAATAATAATAACAATAACAACAATAACAACAACAGCAGCATAATTTGCCATAACTTATTATTTTTCTATTTCAATTTCATCATTTAAAATAATTAAATAATTATATTTTTATACTTGTGATATATAATCAAATAAACAAATATTTTTTAATTGTGGACAACAATAGTAACATTTATTGTTATAAAATTTCTTATTCTTTTTTTAGCATTTTCCACGACTGTTTAGATTACAATCGTTGTATTTTAACAAAATTTTTCAATTTTATTTATTATTTATTATTTGAAAATTAGAGATTTGTAATATTTTTTATTTTATTTTTTTATGCATAGGTGGAGGATTTGTAGCATTCTACATTGTCGCCTAAATTTTTTTTTTTTACCATAATAATAATAATAATAATAATAATAATAATAAAATTTACAATAATTTATTATTTTTCTATTTCAATTTCATCATTTAAAATAATTAAATAATTATATGTTTATACATGTGAAATATAATTAAAGAATCAAATGTTTTTTTTAATCGTGCATAATTATACATTGCTATTTATATAATCGTTTCGTTTAAAATATTCTAATTCGATCTTTCTAACATGATTTTTCATTTAGATCATAATAACTACACAAAATTGATTTTCTTATCTAATTAATTAACATATGTGCATATCATTTTATTAATTTTTAAAAATTAAATACATATAGAATTAAAAAATAATCATAATATTACACATATAACAAAATAATAATTATTTGTGCATCGCACAGGAGAAATACTAGTGTTATTACAAAATAATATCGGTTATATATATAGATATATGTATATATATAGCTATCAATTATGGGAAAGTATATTTGCCTCACAAGTCACAATTAAGTATGTCGACATTTATTCCCTTATATTTTTGAGTAGTTGGAAGGTCTTATAATACTAACATCTGTAAATTTCAATTCTTTACTCATCTTTAACACTTATAAAGCCTAGTCCATGTCGGTGATACTGACACTCAAATGATGGACTTTTACAACGAAAATAAAAATTGAAACTCCATTAATTGTCTCAAAAAAAATAACAAGAAAATATCTTGGTATACATTCATCCCTTCCTCACTTCACTTATAAATTTTTCATAACAAAAAAAAAAAAAAATTGTACACAAAATTTCATTCATTAATCATATTATGGAGAAACCAATAATTTCTTCGTATCTTCAAATGAAAAATATTTTCTTGGCCGTAATTTTCTTGCTTCCGGCGGTTGTTCTCTGCGACTGCACGAGCGAACCGGAGAAGGAAGACCGAAACAAAACCCTCGCGCTCAAATACAAGGCGGCGGCGCTGGCGTCGATTCTGGTGGCGGGGGCGGCGGGAGTGTGCCTCCCCGTGGCGGCGAGGAGGTTCCCGGCGTTGAGCCCAGAGAGCAATCTCTTCTTCATCGTGAAGGCGTTCGCCGCCGGCGTGATTCTGTCGACAGGATTCATACATGTTTTGCCCGATGCTTTCGAGAGCTTGACGAAGATCGACGAGTGCCCGTGGAAAGATTTTCCGTTCACGGGGTTTATTGCCATGATGGCGGCGATAGGGACGCTAATGGTGGATACCTACGCGACGTCGTATTACGGGAAGCGGACGAGGGTGAAGGCGGCCGCAGGCGGTGGTGGCGATGAGGAGAGGGAAGTGCCCATCCACTCTCACGCCACGCACGGCCATGCACACGGGGCGGTGTCGTTGGCAATTGATTCCGGCAAGATTGAGCTTCTTCGCCACCGCGTGATATCGCAGGTATATATATATATATATAGCTTTGTGCTATTTAAAACTAGATGTGTTCGACTCCATTCATATATTTATATATGTATAAAGAGTCTTATTAGCCTACAACTCTACATACTTTTATGACCACCGCCAATTCACCAATTTTTATTATAAAAATAAAAACCATCATAACATAATTAATCATAATTAACCTTTATCACTAATAATTTAAAATTTTAAAAAATTATATATACCCTAATTATTAAATAATTAATCTTGAAAAATCAATTATTAATTAAAAATATGAAAATTGAAATCTAAAAAATAATTATAAACCCTACTTAATAATTATAAAATTATACTAAATAAAAAAATTAGCGACGCGATCGACTTCCACACGGACAATTTCCATCGGTAATTTGGACAGTGATCATCGGTAATATTTTTTGTTTAGTTTAATTATTTTATTTGAGATTTTAATATTTTGAAGAGAAACTAAAGTGCATATTTGTTTTCGTAAATAGGTTAACTAGCTAATCAAGTAAATTAAAGGGAATATATCGGTGCTTCACTCTCTGATTCACTGTTAAATTTATAATTTTAATAATATTTATTGTAAAATAAAAATTAATAATAACATTAATAATCATAGTCAACATTTATCAATAAAAAATGAATCAAAAAGTTATAAAATTTAATTATGAATTAATCAACCATAATAATGAATTATTAATTAAAAATTTAAAATTAATACTAAAAAATAATATAAATCCTAATTAGTTGGGAACCCTGAAAAAATCTTAAAATTAAAATAAATCACAAAAAAATATAATTGAAGAAAAAATATGAAAAAAGAACTCATAATTTAAAATTAAGTGTAACACGAAATGTAATACAAAGAGTGTAATAGAAAATCCCAAAGTGATGAGATGAGATAACGTAGCTTTTGACTTTTCTAATAGCCTATTAAATATTCGTTATTTTTTTGGAGAAACTAAATATATATGGTGGTCCTTTTAAGATATATGCATATATTATTTTGAGTTTAATTAATTTGATGGTTTATTCACTTCAAAGAAAATTTTGGTGGTTTATTTATTTAATTTTTTGGGTAAATTTCATATTACTGTGTTTTTTTCCAAAAATAAAAAAAATCTCCCGTGTTTATTAAATTGTCTAAAACCTCACTCTTAAATATAATTCATTAAAAAAACCTTTTTGGTATGAGTGAAGTACACTTACTAAGAAATAGTGTATGATTCATTTTTTTTTACATTTTTTGTATTATTTTTTAAACATAATCAAATTATTTTAAAATAGTAGTTTATGGAAATACTATAATTTTTAAATAATATAAAATATATTTATATTTAAAAAAATAATGCAAACTTAGGAAATTATCAAAATAGAAATTAAAAAAATAGTAGTATAACCAAATAATATAATTTTCAAATGATATAAAATATATTTATCTATAGTAAAAATTGTAAAAAAATTATACTTTCTTTCTTAGCAAGTGTAATTTATTCTCTCTAAAATTGATCTTTTTGATGTATATATTATATATAATAGAGGGGAATTTTAGACTATTTTATTAAAAACATGTGATTTTTTTTTATTTCTAAAAAAGACACAAGACACTAATATGAAATTTACTCTAATTTTTTTAATACTTGAGTTTAATGGGTACTAGTATTCCTATCAGACGTTGAGAAGTCCTTTTTCAAATAAAAAAAAACATCATTTCTGAGTAATTATAAAAATATCACCATATTTTTGTATGAAAAAACGAAGAAAATGAAATAGTCACACACACACACATAAAACTACCCCCTCCATTTTAATTAATTATCATTTTAATTGAGTTATCTAATATACCTTTATGTGAATACATTAAATGAGTTAAATATAAATATATGAATGCATTAAATGGGGCAAATGTATGAAAAATATGAATTTTCTGTCTCGAATTTATAGAATGATATTTTTTTTAAACAAAATTTAAATGTTAGAATCACACTTATTTAGAAACGGAGAGAGTATAACTTTTTAGTGTTAATATTAATACTTCTTAAATATAGGAACTGATATTTTTTTAAATTTTTATTTAGAGTAATTAAAAAAAGAATACCATCGCCTTTAAAATATATATATATATATATACGCGGAACTAATAAATTTGTAGTATAGAAACTATTAATAAATACTTTATTAAAGTTCAAAAGTCAATTTTGCTAAAAAAAAAAAAAAAAGCTCAAACGTTCATGTTGCCTAATTACAGAAATACCAGTCCCTTTTATTTTTTGGGTTTTGACCTGGGAGTATGGGTTTGGATCTAGGGGTGTAGATCCGTCTAATCTATATACAAGATGGTCTTTTGCAGATCGAGTGGATCCTCTATTTTAACTTTATGTTTCATCTTATTTTAATTATTGTATTTACGTCATGTATATTTAAAAAATAAATAATTATTCACTAAAAAATTTAAAATACATATAACATTAATTTAATGATTAGAATATAAGATAAAATACGAAATTGGAATAGATCGAGGATCTGGTCTGGTCACCAATATTTGTGAAGTTAGTTAATTGGATTATTAATTTCGATATATCCTTTTTCTTTCTTCTAGCTTATTATCACATATATTAGTACCGACGGACGACGGCGCCGACCGTCAATGTTTACGTTCCACCTATGATTAAATGCCATCAAATTTAACTATTCAGAAAATCAAATTGGATATTGATGCTAATTTAACACGTTGAATTATGTTATCAAACATATTGTAGAGTTGATTCATTTATGCTTGTATTCCCGATACATGTGCATATCAAATTAAATTTATGATGTCGATGGAATAAACTTTCTTGTAAAGGTGTTAGAGTTGGGAATAATTGTACATTCAGTCATAATTGGGATTGCGTTGGGTGCTTCACAAAGCCCTAAGACAATAAAGCCCTTGATTGCTGCACTCACGTTTCATCAATTTTTCGAAGGCATTGGGCTTGGAGGATGCATTACTCAGGTATACTAATCATTTCATTAATAAATACAAATCTAATTCAATATATGTCTAAAAAAATCTTATGCAACGTGCTCGAGCTAGAGAAACTATATATGGAATCGGTCTTTTACAGGCAAAATTTAATGTACGGACCGTAGCAATAATGGCGATTTTCTTCTCTCTCACAACGCCCGTCGGAATTGGAATAGGTATTGGAATAAGCAGTCGGTACGACGAGACGAGCTCGACTGCCCTAATTGTAGAAGGTGTGTTCAATTCAGCATCGGCGGGCATATTGATATATATGGCCTTAGTGGATCTTCTCTCAGCAGATTTCATGAGCCCTAAACTCCAAAGTAATGGAAGGCTACAATTGGGGGCAAATGTGTCACTTCTCATTGGGGCGGGGTGCATGTCCCTTCTCGCCAAATGGGCCTAAGTTCGAATGTTTTGTCATCTTATGATGACGTATATTCATTTGTATGTACCGTGTACGGGTATATTTTAGCTAGACAAGTGACTTAATTTATGCATATATAGCAAGTAGATATATATAATATATTACATGTTTTTAATTTCTAATGTTAAATGTCTTCTTTTTAATTTATTAATTATTTGTTTGTTTCTCTTAAATAGATAGATCAGACAACTGAAGAATGATTTAAGGAAATCTTATTATGGTGTAATAAGATAGACTGGTAGAGTAAGAAAATTATTGTAAAGAAATGAAACAAAATGTTTGGGAACTGAACCAGTGTGCATTAGATGCACCATGCATCAGACACGTTGACCGGTCAATGCCAGAAAATGAGCAATGATCTGGTCAACTCGCTAAAAAAACGTCAAAATCAGTATCAACCGATATACAAAAAAGTATCACTAAAATGCCAAAAAAATATTATCTGCATTCTTAAAATGTATCAGCGAGAGAAAAAAAAGGTCAGAATTAGTGTCAACCGTAACACTAAAAAGTATAACTCAAGATTCAAAAAATATCATTTTTATCCTTAATAAGTATCTCCTATGTACATATACATAAACTATATATGGCACTTGAGATCGAGCACATATAGACATTCCACATGGACCTGTATCTTTCAATGTGGAACGACGGTGACAAACATTGTTAACCTATTAAATTGGTAACTACAAATTTGGGAATTTTTGGATTGGGTTAGAGTTTAGTTTAATTTAATATGTTAGGGGCAGACTTGGGTGAGACCGTCTCATACATGAGACGGGTCAATACTCACATGCGGGGATCATTATTTATGAGTGAAGTATCATTAACTAACATGTGAGTATCATTATTTATACCCGCATGTGAGTATCATTATTTATGAGTGAAGTATCATTAACTCACATGTATCATTATTTATGGGTGAAGTATCATTATTTATGGGTGAAGTATCATTAACTCACATGTATTGATTCGTCTCATGTATGAGACCGTCTCATACAAGTTTTTGTCAATGTGTTACGTTAATACCTAATTACTTTTTTTATCTTAAAATTAGAAAATTCTTGACAACAAAATTTATTAGTCCAATGTTGATATTGTGAGTAAAATTCAATTATGCGGATTAGTTTGAAAATGATATAGAAAAGGTAAATTAAGAGCTGCTGAGTCGTCATTGATTCAATTTAAAAGTGTAAGCAAAGTTGCAACATAGAAAAGGTAAATTAAGAGCTGCTGAGTGGTCATTGATTCAATTTAAAAAGTGTGCAAAGTTGTAACTTATTTTTACGCTATGTTTGAGTTGACAAACTTTAGCTAGTCACAAGCACCATACCTCACTAGTATATGAAATGCTTTGATCTACATATTATGGGGGTGTATTCAACTAGGATTTTGACGGATTTTAAAGGAGTTTTAAAAGTCTATGGATTTTATAAATCCATAGACTCCACATGGAGTCTCCGAACTCCACGCAGAGTCTTTCGGATTTTGGGTATGGATTTCGGACTGATTTCGAACGATTTCAATGGATTTAAAATCTATGTTTCCATCGCTCGATGGAACACACCGATCGCTCGACCCGAGAAAAAATAGAACCCAACGGCTGCTGGGAAGGGTTGCCCAGTACACCCAGCTACCGCTGGGCTCAGCGGCCGCTGGAACCGCGGATCGAACACACCCAGCGACCACTAGCACCCAGCGACCACTGGGAATTAGTAATTAAAAGGGACATAAATCCCCAAATCGCGATAGACACTCGATCCCCAAATTAGAACAGCCGTGAAAAAGAAATTCTGCCCAAAAAATTGATCCAGCCGCCGCTCGACCCAACCCGTTCGAAGCCCACCCCTGCTGCCAACACACAACCATGCCTCCTCACATGAAGAATCCCAACGTCGGGGCACATGAAGAAGTCAAAGAGGAGGGCTTCACGACAAGGTACGACTGTCCATTTCCTCTAAAAACTGAATTGGAGGGACAACTCTATACAAAATTTAACAAGTCTATGGTTACCATGCCTCATTACTTTGATTAGGATTTGTTGAAAGATTTAAAGATTGTAGCAAAAGTGACGAAATATTTGAAGGTTTTGGGGTTAGAACATTATGCTAACAATGTTGATTATTCTGGTTATGGAGACTTGTGTTATGAGTTTTTGTCTACTATGTATGTGATTGATGACCACAAGAAGCTTGGGGTTAGGATGAACGGAAGAGACTACCAAATTAGTTTGCCTAGAATGAAAACTGTGTTTGGGTTTCCTACTGGTGGGGAACGGGAGAGACCCAATTCGTTTAGTGTGGAAGCGGGTTGGCGTGAGTTGACTGGATTTGACAATTGGAATAATTCGGGTAAGCCGAATGGCTACATCCAAGACCCGACACTGGAAATTGTGCACAAATTCCTTGCTTATAATGTGTCGGAGAAGGAGTAGGCGAACAAAGTGAACGCGAATGAGGTGTATTTGTTGTGTTGTGCATTGAGGGGCACAAAAGTTTGCATTTCAAACTTCATTTGGTCGGCTATGAGGCAGATGCAGACTCGTGCAGGCACGTATCTTTCGTTTGCTCCTATTGTGATGGGATTGGCACATAATCTCAGGATTCTCAGTGCCACGATGGGGTATCAAGAGGGGCATGATGAAATCAGGCCGTATTCGATCGATTTCAGTGAGCTAAAAGGAGCTCAGATTATTAAAGATCGGTTCACGTTATTACCCCCTGCTAAGAGGCTATGTGTGAGCAGGCACACAAATGAAGAGATTGTCAAGAGGCAAGGTGATCCTGATGCCGGCCCGTCCACTGGTGGTGATGAAGGTGGTAATGAAGATGAAGAGATGGAGGAGGAGGAGGAAGAGGAAGAACCGGTGACCCCTGAATAAGAAGCTCCTATTACAATGTCAGGGGACTTCTATGGGCGATACTAGCAGGATTTCCAGTCATTAAGAGATTATATCGACACTTCATTCAGAGGACTGAGGCAGGACATGTACGATAGATATGATGCCCAGAGGCAAGAGATGCACGTGAGGTTTGATGCGTAGGATGAAAGAATTGCATCTTTGCAGACTCAGTGGGATGCGTGAACTGCTTTTTATCCGCCACCACAACCACCACCTCATAATTAAATGGTTAGTTGCGTGTAGTTCTTTGGATTATTTCATTGTTTATTTGTTTATGGCTTCTTTGATGATTGCATTGTTTGAATGCTGGATTATTGCGTTGTTTGATGGTTTGTTGTTCGATTGTTGATGAAGAAGTCGATATGAATTGTTACTATGTATGTTTGGATTGTAGTTGGATTTGTTGTATATAATGTTTTATATTTTTTTGTATTGGGTTGATTTTAGGAAATTGTGTGTTGTGTAGGTGTGCTTGTTCGAGTAAGGAGGAGGAAGGAAGGAAGAGGGAGGAAGGAAGAGGAGAGAGACCAGCGGCCGCTGGGAATGTTTCTGCCCAGCGGCCCCAGCCGGCGCTGGGAGCCAGCGCGCGCTGGGCGTGCGCTAGGGCCTTCCGAATGGCCGCTCAGCCCCAGCGGCCGCTGGCCTTGTTTTGTTTTTTTTTTTTAATTTTCGCTATGAACAATTTACTAGTACATGTGTTCTATTTTATTGAACAAATGTTTTTTGAACGATGTTTATGTCTACTACGTTGGTATTTGTGTTCTATTTTTTTGAACAAATGGTTTTTGAATGATGTTTATGTCTACTACGTTGATGATGTTTATTTTCCATCTCGTTTTACTTGTTTAGTATGATGCTTCATTGGATACACAAGTTGTGAAAGAAAAATACAACAATTATTAAAAGAAATGTTATCCAAATTCTTTATAAAAATTTGACACAATATGCACAAATTGTTTATAAAATACCAATTATAGTTAATAATTCATAGTCAATTTAAAAAAAAACCATTACTCAGCATTCCCATCTTCGGTCTCATCATCTTCATTTCCATCACCACCGTTGTATATTGGCCTCGATTCCCACATAGCATTAGCAATACTCATTCTCCATGTATTAGCTTCCGTTCTTTGTTGTAGTTGGCTTTGAGATAGCCATTCCACATTTTCTTCTTCCACATCGAGAGGTGGTACATCTTGATCTCCTTCATATTCCACTGGAAATTTATTAGAGCGGCACTCTTTCCGGAGAAAATTGTGTAAACCAGCACAAGCCAAAACTAATTCTGCTTGTGTTTGAAATCGGAACGGAGGTGCCGTTTTGAAAATTGTGAATCTGGATTTGAAGACACCAAAAGTCCTCTCAATCACATTTCTTAACGATGCATGACGAAGATTGAATAATTCACTTGCATTTCTGGGGTGACGACCTTGACCACCAAAATCTTTTAAATGATATCGAACACCATGTAATGGAGCTAAAAACCGACGTCTATTAGCAAATCCACAATCCACCAGAAAATATTTACCTAAAACAACACAATTAAAATATTTTTGTTAACTAGTAACCTTTTCACCATTAAAAAAAAAAGTATAAAATATGGTACATACCTTGGGGCACCTGAAGGTCATTTCTTCTTGATAATGCACCACTTAAAAGTTTTGAGTCATGTGCCGAACCTTCCCACCCACTTAGCACATATATGAACTGCAAATCAAAGTTGCAAGCTGCCAAAATATTCTGCGATTGCATACCATGACAGTTACGAAAACTGCTTACTTCTCGGCCTGGTACCATTGCCGGGATATGAGTTCCATCTATAGCCCCCATGCAAACCTAAAATAAAGTGAATATGTGAGAGAAGAAAACTACAACATTTCAGATTCGTTACATAATAAAGGATACATACCTTATAGAAAGGCATAAATCTTGTGCTTTCCTTAATTTTAGCAGGGATCCCTGTAGACGGCTTAACCATCATGTCCGGTGCTATGGTATTCAATGCATTTAAGATTTTGTTGAAATTTTGACTAGTTGCGAAATGGGAACGATGGAATCTTTGACGAACATTATAATATTTGTCGTTGTGCCCAACAATGATCAAGAATGTCGCCACCATTTCTTCAACACATATGTATCTTGTATCTTCTAGATGCGTTTTCTCTCTAATGATAGAGCATAACTTCATACACGCATCAGGATACATCCTATACAGCTGTCAAAAGCTTTGTGGATCTCCTTCAATCGAATTATTAACAAAATGATATCCAGTTCTACTAATTGGTTGTCGCTGCAAAGAACGTTCAATACGCCGACACATCATAGCAATTTTTTCTAATAAGATTATCATTGCCTTAATTGTCAAGAGTAAGAGCCTAACATTTTCGTAAAGTTCTATCTCCTCTTCCTCATCAATGTCTTCTTCCATTTCTTCTTCTTCTTCTTCTTCTTCTTCTTCTTCTTCTTCTTCTTCTTCTTCTATTTCTTCTTCCAATATTTCATGATTTTCCATACTGCATTTAAAAAATATGAACAGAGTCTTAATTAACAACAATACTACAAATATGTAAAATAAGAAATACATTCAAATTCATACAACTTAAAAATCAACAAATAAATAAAATAATAATAAAAAAATATAATTCATAAGTTCAAATAAATGGTCATTAGAAATAAAATAATAATCAAAAAACATAATTCATAAGTTCAAATAAAATAATAATCAAAAAAATAATTCATAAGTTCAAATAAATAAAATAATAATAAAAAAATATAATTTCTAATTTCTAATTATCCCTATTCCCTAATTTTGTAAGCTATCCAATTAGCTCGTTCATCAACAATCATCTTCAAAAAATCATCTTTTTTGGACTTGGTGTCAAGCAAGTCAAATGCCTCGAGTCGAGTGTCTTCATTCAAATTTGGGATCTTTTTAATTGCACCCCAAGTCGTATATGATCTTTCTTTTTCTCTTTTCTCCAGTATGCTATCTCTTTTCAGTAAGAGATTATGAACTCCCTCACAAGTGTTGGATAGTTTTTTAATCTCTTCCATGATATTATCAGTAGAGCCCAAAGTTGCTTCATATTGAGTTCTACTTCTTTTGGGTAGATTTCTTCTTTGAGTGGAGCCCTCAGGCACTTCAGGCAGCCCAGAAGGAGGTGTGGAACCAGATGATGGTAGCTCGTCTTGGGATAGTGCGACAAACGCCTCATTTTCAGTATCGAAAGTCAAATCTTCTATGTGCGCATCTCTGTTTTCAACATCTCCTAATGTGTTTGCATCAGTAGCACTACCCAACCCAATTGAGTTTTTTCCTATGGCAGCACCATTGCCCACAACAATTAACAAGTCCTCATAATCAGGACATTCCCCATAGTGCAAGTTTGCGTCTTTCGAGTGGGCCTAGAATCAAATAAATAACAAACTTATTAATTCACTATATTAGTTAAAAAAAATAATCGATAATATTATTGCAATAGGATACGCACCTCTAAGTACGCATCCCATACTTCATCTGAAGCTGTGAACTTTTTTGTAATGGGATCATATCTAAAACCAGAGCTAAATCTCAAAAGGTTTGAATAAGAAGTCCAACGATTTTTAAACCATTTCAGTCGGCTTTGGTAATTTCTATAGGTCTTATTACAACGAAATCTTTCATTAAGCATAGGAAGTATTCTTTCTTCCATAGTGGTTTTGCTAAAGATAGCACTATTATCACGCCATCCCCCGACGCGCAACATCAACCATAAGTTCTAACAGAACGTCGGTCTATTCCTTAATCCATGGTTCATAGGATGTCTTCCTTTTCGAATCTTGTTGTGAGTCTCCCATGATAATACTAATATATTATTGTGTATAAATGATTAATCATCGTAATATAAAAAAACATATATATTTATTTTTGGTGCTTCATTTAGAAAATTCAAAAAAATACCCAAATCGCATCAATTATCAGTAAAAGTGTAATAAAAATAACGGTAAACAGTAATTCAAGAAAAACGTATAAAATTTTGTTTCTTCATGCAATAAACTCAAAAAATTCAAAGCCAAATCCAATCAATAATGAGTACACGTGTAAAAAAAATCAAAATTGGAGTGTAGAGAGTACCTCTTGCAGATGGACTTGAGTTGAGCACCTCTGAGCAAATTGAAAAATGAATTTGATGAATTATGATAAAAAATCACTGCCTAAGGTATTTAAAGTGGTCGGACCGACTAAGCCCAACGGTCGCTGGGCCTCAACGGCCGCTGGAAGTAAACCGACTTCCTCCCAAAGTTCGCTGGCAACCAGCGGCCGCTGGAGTACAATCGATGGCTATCCCAGCGACCGCTGGATGCCAGCGGTCGCTGGGGTGCTCGAGTTCAAATTCCAGCAACCACTACCCTGCACTGGCCGCCGGATTTTTCAAATGCATCAAAATCTCATGTCCAGAGGTTGGATTTCATCCTTCGCATTTTTAACGTGAAATCGAGTTGAAATCCAATGAAATCCATGACTTTTTAAAGTTCATGGATTTTTTAATACACCCAGATTTTAAAAGAATTTTAAAAGTTTGGATTAAATACACCAGAATTTTAAAGGACTTTTAAAAGTCTGGATTGAATACACCAGGATTTTAAAGGACTTTTAAAAGTCTGGATTGAATACACCCGGATTTTAAAAGTCCTTTAAAATCCATCAAAATCCCAATCCAATACACCCCCCTATGTTAGGAGATTAGCCAACATTTTTTTTATACGGATAGCCAACCGATAACTTGCTCAAGGGAGACGGAGACGCCAAAACAGTAAAATTGTGTTAAATTGTTGTTCAGCGAAGCAGCAAAAAGGCACGGTATAATGGATGAGAGGAGAGAGGAGAGGCCAAAACAGTAAAATGACGTTAAATTGTTGTCCAGCGAAGCAACAAAAAGGTATAATATAATAGGGGAGAGGAGAAAGGGACGCTAAATCCACGACAATTTTTTTTTTCATTTTCTTTTATGTTGTTTTTTTATTAGTATTTTATTTTCGATTTTGTGTATGTTGTTTGTAACTTATTTTGTACTTTAAATGACGTGTTCTAAATTAATATTAAAATTTATTATATATGATAAATTTAATTAAATATATGTTGAAACACAAAATTAAATTAGATACAAATTACACCAACAATAAAAACAACATAAAAATACTAAAATAGATAAAAGTACATTAAATAAAAACATAAAAATACACATAAAATAACAAAAATAAAAAAAGATATAAATATTTTCCTAATGACAAAAACTTGTATGAGACGGTCTCATACATGAGACGGATCAATACATATGAGTTAATGATACTTCACCCATAAATAATGATACATGTGAGTTAATGATACTTCACCCATAAATAATGATACTCACATGCGGGTATAAATAATGATACTCACATGTGAGTTAATGATACTTCACCCATAAATAATGATCCCCGCATGTGAGTATTGACCCGTCTCATGTATGAGACGATCTCACCCAAGTCTGCCCCTTTCCTAATAACCTGAAAGGCCCACTTCGGCTCCCTCCATGATCGAGAAATTTTGCTAACGCAGTAAACATATTTTAATGAATTGTATTTTTTTATTTTATATTAATCCAAATATATTTATTCCTAAAAAATATTAGAATAATTATTTTGAAATGTTGAATTTAATTATAGATTTGTAGATAAATCCAATAAATGAAATTAAATATATTATTATATGTTAGAAATTATTATAAAATAAAAATTATAAAGAGAATAAATAAAATATTATGGAATATATTATTTGGTGTAGAATTTTAATGTACGTAGACCAGTGAAGATAGAATGCAAATCTATTGCATTTTAATGATAATAATAATATATTATAGTCCACACTGTTGGAGATAGTCATATCCATACCGTCGAAAAATTTTCTATTTGTGTGGACATCGGAATTTGTGATGACAAAATTGAAGGTAAATGGGGATATTGAAATGTCTGAAATATGTTCCCTCAAAAAAAAAAAAAAAAGTGTGAAATATGAAAGATGACAAAACATTATGGGAAAAAAATTATTTAGGCAATTTAAATTTAAAATTTAGGTAGTTGTGCAAGTTATAATAGGTAGGAGAAATTTGGGCAATTTGTACTTTGTCTTGTACCCCTTATTTATAATGGGTCCCAAAAATTAATTGAAAAAAAATCTGAATTTTTTTTTGAAAAGTTACCACTTTTTGTACTTTCAACCCTAAAATCATTAAAGGAATATTGAATATTTTGGAATTTGGAGAAAAACTGACTTTCATTCTTCTCTCTCTATTTTTAACGTTACAAGCAACTAAAGAAAAAAAAAAAGCTCTCTTCACGCCATGGCCAAACTTCACGCCATAGTCATTCCCTTCACCCTCTCACTTCGTCGTCTCTCAACACAAGTAGGTCGGAAGTCAGACGTGAACTGGAAGTGAACGGTTAAGGTTGAAATCTGTCTCTCGTCTCTCGTCCTATCTTGAAATCTATCTCTCGTCTCTCATCCTATCGTTATGAATCTAACTACCATTTTTTAATTGTTAGAACCAGTTCATCAACGATAGAGGATGCACAGAGGAATCCGTTTGGATCGGGAGAGGTTAGCATGCTTTAGTTATGCTTAACGATAATATATCGTTGGTTAATGTTAGATTACAACATTAGGGATGCTTAAAACCATATTTTTTTGTGAAATTTCCATTATTTATTTCGAGATTTGGAGTAACGATAGTGTTTAAATCCATAACGATAGTTGTATAAATGCATAACGATAGTTGTTTATTTGCATAACGATAGGTATTTTATTGTATTTTAAGAAACATAAAATATCATATTTCAAAACAGTTTCTTTCATTATCGTTATGCTTAGAGATGACTATCGTTATGAGTTTTATTATGCTCTTGTTATGTAACGTTATGCTAGTGTTTATGGTATGGTTATGCCCTTATTATGTAAACATTATGTTATTTTTTTAAGTAATCGTTATGCTATTTTTAAGTAATCGTTATGCCCTTTTATGTTATTGGTATACTAATTTTTTAATGTATACCGGCATATATTGAAAGTTCGATATGCCGTCATATATCGGTATATACCATAAGTGAAAATATATACCGTCATATCCGTACATACCGTACTTCAAATTTAATATATATATATATATATGTGTGTGTGTGTGTGTGTGTATTTTGCATATTTATAATACAATATTTAGTGAATTTATCATAAAAGTTATTTTTTAATATTTAATTTAATACCTAAATTATAACTATAAAATGAACTATTTGAAGTTAAGTGTAATAAATAATAATCTTCTATTTTAGAGTATGGATCAGATAAGGAAACTGGGGAACTTGATCGAAATGATATGATTTTAGCTCATTATCAAAACTTGGAATTGATCGTAAGTTCAATTGTGACAAACCATTACTAAATTTAGTGTTTAATTATATATTTGTGAAATTTATTTATTTCGACTCACGCAAATGTGAATTTTCAACTATTAGAGTTATGAATTTTACGAAATTAGTTTAATGGCAAACACTTGCATGCATCATGATGCAAATAACACTATATGAGACGGGTCAGTTAAACCCGCTTTTGACCCAGTCAACGCGGGTCAACCCGCGCTTTGACCCGGTCAATACGGGTCAACCCATAAAAAAAACTGCCCAAAGTGAGTACCAACCTTCCTATTAAAAAGTATCACAAAACATTCGAAAAGTACCATCTGTATCATTAAAAAGTAAGGGGTCTGCTAGTTATTTTATATAAGTTTATTTAGTTCAAATTCTGATTTTTTTTTTCAGTTTTTATATTGTATGTGTTGAGATTAATCTAAAACAATCATCATTCCAAGAATTTGCAAAGGAAAGCAAAACACGAGTTCGGTAAAATAAAAAGTACCATGTGGTAAGCAGAAAAGTATCAAGTACGATAAAGAAAGGTATCAACCTAAGATTAATAATATCATCATTCCAACTACAATAAAAAGTACCATGTGCCACGTCGCACGCCCGCGTGGGGCCACGTGGCCGCCTGAAATAGGCGGAAATAACTGTTGTTGCACGCAAGTCCACCTCTAGTTTAATTAATCGAATTAAATTTATGTTTATTTGATGGTTATTTTCGTACAAATACACGAGTTTTTATATAAACTAGTATTTTTCCCGTACGTTGTACGGATTAAAATATTTATAAATTAATATTTTAAAATTTGAACATGTCCATGTTATAATTGAATGAAAAAAGTATTAGGGTTCTTAAATGTACTCAAAATATTTTTATATGATTATAAATATCACATGGTTGATTAGAGATCTTCCTCATAGATCCTAATAATTACATTTAATATTAAAAAATATATAATTATATACATAATTTTTTCAAATATCACAACATCAGTTAAACTAAATAAAATAGTAATCGTGATAATTGGTGTTATTTTATTTATTTTTCAAAGTACAAAAATACAAATATGCTATTAATGGAACAAAATACATAATTTGAGTTGTAAAAATAATTAGGATCAGTATAATTTTGTTATATTATTTTTAAATATGTGTTGTATTGTTTAACCAAACAATCATAATCAACTTTTTTTAAAACATTATATAAAACTGCTATTATTGTTTTGGTGTAATAATCAATTTTTTAAAACTTTATAGGATTTTTCTTTAAATTTTAACAGAATATTTATTTGTTCCATGTTCTTAATTACTAATTCATTTAACTGTTCTTCTATAAAAATAAAAATAAATCACGTAATTATCGGTATTAAATATTTAACTTCATGCAATTATTTTTTCTCGCCTAATCACTACAATTACATAAAAAAAATATTGGGCTTGGCAACAAATTTCAACAATTTAATATTAAATGAAAACTCAAATTTTGAGAGGAAATGTATGAGTGTATTTGCCTTTATTTCAAACACATCATCTTTATCATTCATTCCTATTAAGGCTAGTGTGAATCATCGATCAATTCATTCATCTCTACCTCCTCAACTTGTGCACATGGAAGGGAGAGTTCTAAAATATTAAATAAAATTGCCAATCATGATAAATGACTAATTTGAATTATATTTTAATGAGTAATTTGAGGTATTTTGAGGAAAACTTTATTTATTGATGCAAAAAAACTATGATTCGAAGGATCACAACTTTCATGAGGAAGTGCAATGATTTAGAGTAGATAAGTTTTGTAATATTTTAATAAAGAAGTGAGATTGTAAAAGTATAAAAATAAGTCCAAAAAATAATAAATGCTACCAGTTGCAATATAAAATTAAATAGCCAATGCATGACTATAATATTAAATAGGTAGGATTATAATGTTAATCAATAAAATAAATGGTCAACTTAATCGCGCCTGAACGTTAAAAAGAATTCGAAGAAAAAAAAAGTGTTGCAATATTAAATATGACAAATTATAGTTCGATACGTAAATTTTAGGGCTCTTTTATTAAAGAAATAATCTAATTTTTTAAAATTAACAAACAACACCTATTTTTTCAAAAAAATTATAAATCTAACATTGGTCAATTTTACTGCTCGAAAATTGTATGTAATTGATTGTATTTTAAGACATATTAATTGAATGATTTTTTTTATATATGTGGCTATGAAATAAAATATAATCAATTACATAGGATTTTCAGGTTGAAAAATTGATCACACATTATATTTGTTTTTTTAAAATGAGTATTGTGTTTATTAATTTTGAAAATGTGAGCTATTTTTTAAAAAGAGTTCAAAATGTAGGTATCAAAGTGCAATTTACTTTATTAAATAAGTAGAATTAATGTTAATTATCAAAACAAATGATGGGTTCGATCATGTACAATAATAAGAGAAAAAAATTGAAAGTGGTATAAATAAAAGAAAAGGAATAATAAAAAGAAACAAAAAGGCCCAAATAAAAGAAAATTGAAAAGGAAAAAAAAAATAAAAGAAAAGGAAAAATCTGAAAAGGCAAAAGAAAAAGAAAAAACAGAAGAGAGAGAGAGGGAGAGAGAGTTTTGGGACACTCATGCAACCACTTGATCAAGATCAAGTTTTATAATATTTTTCAATAAAATTATTATTTTAACTAAATGTTTGACTGATTTTTAATGACAATTTTACCCCTACCATTTTGCTTTAGAGCAACTCCAATGCTAAGCACCTATTTGGTGTAAATTTTGCACCAAATAGGTGCAGTTTCAGCACCAAATTTTTTTGTAGCTCCAATGCTCAGCACCAAATTTTACACCAAATAAGAATATTCTCTTAAAGATTCCATTTTATTTTATAATTGAAATATGAATATGCTTAATGATTTATTATTTTTTTTAAATGATTGATTATCCAAAACTAATAACTTTTAATTATATACTTTCAAAAAAAATGCTATTAAAAAATTATGTACTATTAAAAAATTATAACATATAATGTGCTTGGAATAATAAAAGTACTTTAAATGATCATCAAACGCTTACAATTAGTAAAAATATTACAAGACTACAACACTTATGAAAATACATATATTTTGGCCTCAATATTTAAGTTAATTTTTAGTAATTTGTAATATGTGGGACTTCATTCTATCCATTATGTTTAATTAATTGTGTTTTTATTGAAATTATTTATGTATTTAGATGATTTATAATTTAAATTAAATGAATATATAATTTATAAATTAAATTTATTAAATAATCTATTTAATAATGAATATTAAATAATCTATTTAAGTGAATATATAATTTATAAATTAAATTAAATTTATTAAATAATCTATTTAATAATGGTTTTAAATAATAAAATAATGCATTAAATGCTGTGGGACCCATCAGCATCAAATTGGTGCAGCACCAAATTCTACCCCAAATTTGGGACAGAATTTGGTGCTGCACCAATTTGGTGCAGGATTTGGTGCAGCATTGGAGTGGATTTCAGCACTAAATTGGTGATTTGGTGTCAGCATTGGAGTTGCTCTTATATGTATAGATGATTGGAGTGAGTTTCAAAATTGAACTCACTGTCGCAACCAGAAACCTGCTACTTCTATACAGTAGCAATACTCATGAGAGAGAGAGACTCTACACACACACACACACATATATAGAAATAGGTTCAAATGGGCACTAGGTATTTACGTGAGAACTAGGTACCATGCTTATTTAGTACAATTTTATAGTTTATTTTATTGTATTTTAGTGCTATTTTTTTTTTAAAAAAATTTATAACTTATCTTGTTGTATTTTAATGCTAGTGTAGTTAGCATTAAAATACAACAAAATCATGTTAAATAAGTATGGTTCCTAGATTCTCACGCTAATATCTATTACTCATTATAACCAACCCCTATATATATATATATATATATATATGTACGTTGAAATGCCGATTAAGGTTATGGCAAACATTCAATCATGGTTATGGCACACATTCAATCTTCATTGCATGTAAATTGAATTCACATAGTAATGTCTATAAGAAACAAAATATATTTTATTAAAGATGAACTAATCATGCACGTCATGCTAGAAATTTGCATGACTATTGAAAACATTGAATGGAAAACAAAATATAATAAAATAACTAAGCAATAACATTTCTGATAACATCCTCAATAAAAGTACGCTGAGCTTTGTGAGAAGATCCACCTTCCACAAAACCCGCCCTCGCCTTCTTCTGCATGTCCTTAACCTTAGCCCTCACCCCACTCGCCGCCATCAGCCGCCGCAAGGCCGCCGCTATCTCCTCCAATCCCACAATCTTTGGCTGCTTCTCTCCCGTGAAATCCATGTGGTAGTCGAGCGTGATCGCTTCCGCCATCCCGAGGTCCGTCACCATCTGAAACGCATTCAGATGCTGCTCCGCAAACAGAGGAAATGCCGCGATTGGAACCCCAAACCACACACTCTCTAGAATGGAATTCCATCCACAATGCGACACAAACCCCCCCACCGCCGCGTGGGCCAGCACCGCCTGCTGCGGCGCCCATTCGATCACTTTCCCGATCCCTTTGGTCCTCTCCAGGAACCCTTCCGGCAGCTTTTGTGGCGGCGCCGCCGCCACCCCCAGCCCCGGAATCCCCGGATTCCTCAAGCACCACAAGAATCCGTATCCACACTTTTCTAGAGCGAGAGCAATTTCTCTCACTTGGGCTTCGTCCAAACTTCCCATAGTTCCGAAGCTCAAGAAAATCACAGACTTTTCCGGTTGATTGTCCAACCATTTCTTCACATCATCATCATTGTCGACGCTGCTCGAGTTCAACACCGGGCCGACTGCATAAACTTTTGGTGCCTTAACATCTGAATTTAATGAATCAATGGCGTTGGATTCGAACTCGTAGAATGTGTTCGCCACGATTCCTTTCGCCTCCGGCAATCTCATCAAACATTTCAAGATAATATTGTCGGTCGGATGGTCCTTAGAGTTCCTTCCCGGCAAGACTTTGGACGGCACCGGAACGGAGAAATAGGGGACGGATAGCTCGAAGTCGGCGCCGGAGATGAGTTTGTGGATGCTGCCGGAGTCCGGAGACATGAGATCGGAAATGAGTTTAAAAGACATGCCGAGGTAGCACGCGCTGCAGGTGCTGAAAACGTACGACGGGATGCCGAATTCTCCGGCGACGTCGATGAAATTCGTGGTGAATAGGTCGAGCACTAGGCCGGCCAGTTGAGACGCAGAGTTTCCCATGATACGGGATACTATTTCCCGCACGTGAGCTACTTGAGATTCGATGTAATCGAAAACGAACGTCGGAGAAGGCGTCGGTGGGCCATCGGGGCTAGGGAGATTTACGCGATGTAAACGTGGATTTGAAGAGGATATTTTCTCTGTGTAGGTATCGACGGTGATGTCTTTGGAGGGTTTCATGATGAGTACGGTGATGGAGAGGTGCTCCGCCCTCTCGAGGAGGAGCTTGGCCGTCTCCACGGCGGCGACGATGTGGCTTAATTGTGTAGCGGGGATGAACACTAGGTCAGTTTGCTTCATTTTGTTATATTAATTTGAATAATATTGAGTAAAATGTATCTCAAAGAGTGAATAACTTTGTCTATTTATAGCCTATGTTCTGACTGGGTAAAACTCTTATAACTTGGTCGACAAGATTTTATCTTGTGAATTTTATTAGAAATCGGAATTAATTCATCATGACTGGTTAAAACACCTTAACTTATTCGACAAGCTTTTGTATTAGGGATTTGATTGATTATATGTACATAATTAAAAATCATATCGGAACTAAACTCATACATTACTCGTAAATGAATTAATATATATATCTACGTACATATATAGGATTTTGTTCCGTACAAATGAGTACTCATCTTTGAGTGAGAACTATGAACTATTTATAGCAGTTGGATTTATCAAATTTAAGGATGCAAATTTAGATTGAGATTTAATATTTTTTTTAATTATAACATTTTTTTTAAATTAATGGATACTAGTATAACACCTATGTGATGCACATATAAATGTTTGATCGTACAAAGTATATGTATGTACTAAGCAAATTATATTCAATTATGGATTTAATAGATAAATATGTGAATTGTATTGACTGAATTGTGAATTACTTGTGTATTTTTTTTATATAGAATATGTATTAATCACCTCTTTCAACTTTCTAAAAGAAAAAGTCATCAACTGAGATACGATAGAGTGTTATAATATTTTCGTATTTCTAAATTGATTATTATGTTCTTACGTGTAGCTTCACGAATCCACTTTTAGATAAACAAAACACCACCATGCGTCCCAGGATTGCATAAATATGCATATTTAGAGTTTTGAAAGTCTGGAAAAAAGAAAAAGAAAAGAAAAACGAAATTAGAAAAATTATATATTTTTTTAATAAAAAGTGAAGTACATTGTCATTAAAGATTTGAACTCAATAATGCGCGCGCACACACACACACTTGTTTAGAGCGCCTTCAATTCTTACAATAAACTCTTTGAATTTTGTGGAGCTTTGTTGATAGAACGCCTGCATTGTTTGACAAATAAAATGCTAATTATTTGTACGTTGTTCGACTTAGCTTGATCTTTTAGCCAAGTTCAATTATTAAAATATATGTTTGGTATTTTTCCATAAAAAACATTATTTGTTGGATTTTCGATGTAATATAAATTTAGTTTGAAAAAAATAAAAACATAACATTTAACTATTTAAAATATATTAATGTAATTAAAATTGAAAACTTATATATATATATATATGTGTAATTAAATAAATTTAATTTTATTTTTAAATGTATTTAAATTCAAAATGTTTAAATAAGCTTTTTGTAGATGATGACATAATTTAACGATGCTTGCTCCTAGACCACACGCTTCAAGTTGTGTTTCTTCTTAATAAAATTCGATTTGCCTTAAAATTTTAATTTAATACTAATTAAATGAATAGAAGTAGATACTTATGCTTGATATCAGTTAAAACACTAAGAAATGTGTAAATACCATTGTTGAGTTACGATTTAGAATTTGTTCGTTTCAATGTGGGATTGATAAAAAAATTAAAGTATATACAATTTAATTGTTTAAATACAATAGGATATATATATTAATATATATATCTACGTACATATATAGGATTTTGTTCCGTACAAATGAGTACTCATCTTTGAGTGAGAACTATGAACTATTTATAGCAGTTGGATTTATCAAATTTAAGGATGCAGATTTAGATTGAGATTTAATGTCTTTTTTTTTTAATTAGATCTATAGGATATGATAGTGTTTTGTTAATTCAATCTCATAATAGAATAATGCTATTCGGCTATAGTGTGGCCGGCCATAATTTTAAAATTACGGTATATTTCAATTATATAGTAAGTTTTTAATTAAATATTTAATTAGTGATTAATATTATTTTACAATTATATCCTTGCTGTTATTTTAAGAAAATTTGATTTGTATACTTAAAATTAATCAAAATATACCTAAAATATCTCTAAAAATATGAATGAATTAAGAAATGAATCAATCATCCGAGAATTAATTGAAGTTGTTTTTAGATTCATTTCATTTCTTCATCTTATTTTTATAAGTTTAGGGGTGAAATTAATAAAATATTTTGGTATATTTTTATAAAAAATTACATAAAAGTGTAATACTAAACTATATTTCATAATTCAACATTATCTACCATGTGATATAATTAACTATTCAATTTTATCTTATGTATGCAACCAAAGTTCCCTTAGCCATGCAGAAAGGGCTATAATCGGCACATTAATAAGTGCATTGATAATTAATTTAAATTTATTCATTACAAGAAAATAATGAATTTTAATAAATATATTGTTGTTGTGAGTAAAATAATTTATTCTTAAAAAGAAATAATGAATATTTAAATTTAAAACTAAATTTAGAGAGTTCTTTTAGCTCGATTAGGATCGAATAAAATCATAAGCCTTGAAGTATTCGTTAAATAAAGCAAAAAGCTCGTTTGATAATAAATGATTTTATTTGAGCTTAACCGAGCCTAAAATTTAGATTTAAATTTAAATATTCATTATTTCTTTTTAAGAATAAATTATTTTATTCACAACAACAATATATTTATTAAAATTCATTATTTTCTTGTAATGAATAAATTTAAATTAATTATCAATGCACTTATTAATGTGCTGATTAATCGATTATAGCCTTTTCTACATGGCTAAGGGAACCTGGCTTGTATTCTTAAAATTCGCAATAAAAATATATGTATTCATTAAAATTCATTCTTTTCTTGTAATGAACAAATTTAATTAGAACTCAATATACTTATTAATAACTATAGTATAAAAATATAAAGTTTTATCGTGTCAATAATTTTATGTTTTTAAGTTAATTTACTCAACAAACTTGCTGATGAGCCGAGTACTGTTGAGCTCAAGCTCGACTCATTTATTATCAAGTGAGCTTCGAGCTTTATTTCTAGAATACTTTGAGGCTCTTGATTTTATTCAATGTTAATCGAGCCTAAACGAACTCTCTAAATTTAGATTTAAATTAAATATTCATTATTTCTTTTTAAGATCTTATTTTATTCACAACAACAATATATTTATTAAAATTCACTCATTTCTTGTAATGAACAAATTTAGTTAGAACTCAATATAATTATTAATAATTATAGTATAAAAATATAAATTTTATCACGTCAATAATTTTATATTTCAAGTTAATTTACTTAACAAGTGTTGGGAAATTGTTGGGAAAAACTATCATATATAGTAGCCCAACTGATGGTTTTGATGAAATGTCAAAACATATGCGAAAGTTTCATGAAAAACTGCAGGTTATTTAAAGTTGGAAGTCAGAGGTAATGACCAAGTAAGACTTCAAACCTCAGCTTAGCTGAAGCGAGAGTCAGCTATTTTGAAGCATGGTCAACCAACTTAAAAGGATGTCTCAATTAGGCCAGTCAGAATCAACTCTTCAAAGCTTAAGAAAAGCTAAAGGGGGAAGAGAACTTTGAAGACTGGAAGGCATCCACAGATGAATAATCATCAGTCTAGCTGAAGGCCAAGAAAGACTGATGAGAGAAGAGCCAGCTTGAAAGCTCAAACTGAATTGATCAAAGATCAGTTAGTTAAGAAGAGCCAACACTAAACTGATCAAAGATCAGTTAGTTGGAAGAAAAGCTCAAATAACTTCGAGCCAACACTGAACTGATTAAAGATCAGTTCGATGGGAGAAAAGCTCAACAGAGAAGCCGACTAGAAGTTCAGAACGGAAAGCTTTTGAAGCTAAGCAGCCAAAGATCAAGGCAGTTGAACTAGACCATCCTAGGACTGAAGCTTGAGGCAGCTGAGGAACTGCCAACTGGACAATCTTAGAGCTGAAAGCCGAGACAGCTAAGAGCCCATCAGCTGAAAGTCCAAAACTAATAGCCGAAATACCTGCTCTCTCTGACAAGCAGTCAATGAAGATCCTGACAGGAAATCTTAGAAAGATCCTGACGATCTTGGAGCAGAAGTCATTAAATTCAAAGGCTAGTTCATTCAAAGCTTCAAACGGCTGCAGGCATTAAACTGCCACCGGTGAAATCAACTGAATCACCAATCACAACGGTCAAAAGATCACTCATCTATATAAAGAGAGTGAATATCATTTTGGCCAAAACTTTCGCCAATCTAACTCTTGCTATTTTACACATATTGAGCTTTCTTTCTTCCTCCCCACAATTCAAAGCTTAAATCTCTTAAGTGCGAAAAGTCCCAACTGAGAAGGCGTGCTTCAAGTTCCAAGCAAGTAGCTAGCTGATGAAGAATTCCAGCCAAAGTAAAGTTTCTCAGTTCAGTTCTTCAAAGATCAACCACTCAGCTCAAGTTGAAGGAGCACTCAAGGTTGATAACAGATTCAAGACTGCCTTCTTGAAGATCGAGAGAGATCTGAAATCTTGTAAAGACCGGCAATAGCACCTAAAGTCTCAGCAAGCAGTTGGAACCGGTAAGTGTGAGCTGTCGACCAACTACCGGCCGAGAAATGGCGTATTGACGGGTCCGTTCTTTCGGGACAACAACAGTTATAAAGGAGGCCGCACTCGGTTTGAAGGGTGTCGTTTTCAGGTCCAACAGAATTCTTCACTATGTAACTGTAATAAAGAAACTTTACACTTGCATAGTGGATTACCCTTCTGCGGAAGGAAGAGAGGACATAGAAACATGAAGCTTCTAACCTCTATAAATCTTGTGTGTGCTATATTTTATGCTTAAAGCTTTTGCATGCTCTTAAATTGCACACGATAGCACACAAGCTACACTGACAAGTAAAGCCTTCAGGCCATCAGTCTCAACTGATTTAGTGCACGAATAAATTATCATAAGCGAGTCAGGGCCCTATATTCCGCACAAAGCTTAAAGTTTTTAAGTCAGTTTATTCACCCCTCCTCTAAACTGACATAGACTCGCACCGGGACCAACAACAAGCTTGTCGACGAACGGAGTATTGCAAAGCTCAAGCTTGATTAATTTATTATCGAGTGAGCTTCGAGCTTTATTTATAGAATACTTTGAGGCTCACGATTTTATTCGATGATAATCGAGCCTAAATGAACTCTTTATATATTTTAAATTTAAATATTCATTATTTCTTTTTAAGAATAGATTATTTTATTCACAACAACAATATATTTATTAAAATTCATTATTTTCTTTTAATGAACAAATTTAGTTAGAACTCAATATAATTATTAATAATTGTAGTATAAAAATATAATTTTTATCATGTCAGTAATTTTATATTTCAAGTTAATTTATTTAACAAGCTCATTGACAAACCGAGTAGTGCAAAGCTCAAGCTTGACTCATTTATTATCGAGCATGTTTCAAGCTTTATTTATCGAATACTTCGAGGCTGATAATTTTATTTGAGGTTAATTGAGCCTAAACGAACTCTCTAAATTTAAATTTAAATTTAAATATTCATTATTTCTTTTTAAGAATATATTGTTTTATTCACAACAACAATATATTTATAAAATTTATTCTTTTCTTGTAATGATTTAAATTTAATTAGAACTCAATATATTTATTAATGTGCCAATTACTGCCCTTTGTGTATGACTATGGATCTGGGTTGCATTAATAAGATAATATTGAATAGTTAATTATATAACATGATAAATTATATTGAATTATGAAATATAGTTTAGTGTCACCTTTTCTTGTAATTTTTGACCGAAATATTTTTATTAATTTCATACCCTAAGCGAGAATAAGACATATAAGTGAAATGAATCTTAAGCTAGCTAGTCAACTTCAATTTTTGGGTGATTAATTTATTTCATAATCCATTCATATTTTAGAGATATTTTATATATGTTTAGATTTTTTTTTTGAATAATATATGGTTAGAATTTTAAATATATACAAGTCAAATCTTTCTAAAATAGACTGTAAGGGTATTATTGTAAAATGTTATTAATTGCTAATTAAAACTTTAATTGATAACTTACCATATAATCGAAATATACCATAATTTGAAATTTATGGCCGGCCACACTATAGCCGAATACCATTATCCCTCATAATAATAGGTTTTTCAGATTTCTCTTTCGATATCTTCTCCCCCACTACACACATTTTCCTATTTTCTCCCAACGCAACTTTTTCTCCCTCTTCATGGTTATATCAAAGAACGAAAAAAAAAAATATTTTCTTCGTTGTAAAGTTATGCTAGTTTAAGGTTCATTAATCTTTAAAAAAAAGAAAAAAAAACATCTAAGCTAGGTTTAAAAAAGAATTTGTAATCAGACTGGACCTTGCTATTGAGTATTATAAAACCGATTACTAAAAAAAATTAACAAACATGTATTTGAAGTATATTTCAAGATCATCTCTTCATCTCACTCCTTTTAAAATTACTCACGTGTTCAATTACTCTACAAACTAAGCTATTTCACAATGATATTTCGAGTACAAATTTTGAAAGATGAAAGTATAGGTCTCTCAATTAGGCTCAATTAATTCATTTGATGCCATATTTAATTTTACAATATAATTAAAAACCTATTGCTCCGAATCCCTATCAGTTTACTGTGAATAGTATATGAAAGAATAGAAAATTCAAAAGAGTCGAACTACCAACACATTTTTGATCAATCAATTGAAACCCAACGCATAAAAATATGGAAAAAAATACAAATATAATATCAAAGTGTAATTTTCCATAAAAATACTTTTGACACACGTGATTTGATCACAAGTTGTTGCATGTCGACTTCATAAGACAGAAAAAGAAATATTGTTACGTGTTGTCACTGTCCAAATTAATACCATTCACCGCTAATTTGATCTTTTTGAGAGTCTTTGTCCATAAATTCAACGGGCACATTAATTTCCTCAATTTTTTTGAGGGAAAGGATAATAAAATTAAATGAAAGAGCCTCTCGCAGATAGAATGTTCCACAAAATAACACAAACAAATCACTGGTGTATGAAAAGAAAATAGAATTATACTAATAGCTAGTTTTGCCAATGCATGCGTCATCATATTAACGGCCCTTCGAGCCCAACTGAAGATCACATCGTGAAAATGAGATTCCTCAATCCGAATTGAAGAACACACTTCCCCTCTATAGGACCAATCCGTATTCCCAATATTCAGGATTTACTGTATTACTTAATTGGTAGTTTGTCTCAAGAATGATTTTTCGCCCCGAACTCCCGAACAAGCACTCTGCTGTCAAATGGACCAGTGGGATGGGCTAACCCGCAGGCCTCAAAAGTCGACCATTTGGCAGGCCTAAAAACCTCCAACCCAACACTCCCATAGTACGGGTTGCGGGTTGGCGTGACGACCCATGAGCCTCTTAAAAATAATAATGAATCAAAATTTATATTTATTTTCGAATCACTAATCTTTAAATTTATATAATGATATTTAGATATCAATATGAACATTCCAAAGTTCAAACTACTATTAACATTACATGAATTTTAATAATTTCAAATTTTATAGCATTCATATCTTTTATTCTTCATTATCAAATTATATTAAAGTATATTTTGCTTCACAACACACAAATGATCACTATTAAATTATATTTTTAATTGCAATCATAATCAGTTACTCCCTCTGTCCCGTTACTAAAGTCCCATTTGGTTTGGGCACGAAGATTAAGGAGGAATGAATTAATGTGTTAAGTAGTGGGTGGAAAAAAGTGGGGTCCATTTAATTAATGGGTAGTGGGTGGAAAAGGTGGAGTATTTTATTGTTATGTGGACCCACTCCACTTATCTATTTTCCTTTTTCTTTATCTCATTTTCGATTCTAAATTTTATCGAGTGATATTTGTGCGAGTGATTTTTTGTCGAGCAAATTCTTTACGAGCTATTTTTATTGATCAATTTTTTGAGAATTGAAACTAACTGTTTGCCAAAAAAAAAAAATTGGAACACTTCGAATTGAAGCAGCTTAATACAGCTGCCAATGACTTGATTAAAGAAATTGGAACAATAATGTTGAGCTGCCAATTACTTGAGTATTGAAATTATGAATAATTTAAAATTTCAAAGTACATTGGCCAAAAATTTGCCACCAAAAAAATTCCCACCATAATTCAAATCTAATCTAATCTAATCCTATAAATACAAGGCTCAAAGACTACCATTTCAACTACAACAAAAGTTCAAAAACAAAATAACCCACAATGCCGAAGAAGTTCACTGATTCTGAAAAAAATCAAGCTTTAGAGTATCTTCTTGACTGCAGCTGCGACTAGAAATTAGCGAGGGGCAAAATAAATGAAGCTGCGGCCAAGTTCCAGGTTAGTAGACACACTATATGGCGACTGTGGGTTGAAGCAAAAAAAAGGAGAGAAAATAATGAGCCAATGCATATTCAACCAAAACCAATTTTTCAAAGAAAGAAGAGAGTTACTCTTGATTTAGATAGAGTATCCAGGCTGCCACTTAAGAAAAGAAGCAGTATAAGAACATTAGCCAAGGGTATAGACTGCAAAAAATCCACAGTTGGGTGGTGGATTAAGCAAAGGCTGATCAGAGCTCACACCTCAGCTATTAGGCCTGACCTAACAGCTTCTAATAAGCTGTTGAGGCTGAGATTTACACTTGAGGCCTTGGAACTAGACAGGAATGCAAATATGCTAACCTTTAAGAGCATGTACAACACAGTTCACATAGATGAGAAGTGATTTTACATGAAGAAAGAGACACACAGATTCTACTTGACTCCAGAAGAGGCTGAACCACACAGATCTTGCAAGAGCAAGAAGTTTATCTCAAAAATAATGTTCATGTGTGCAGTGAATAGGTCTCTCTTGGCAGTAGATGGTAGTGTGTTATTTGATGGGAAGATTGGAGTGTTTCCTTTCACTCACAAGGTCCCAACAAAAAGAGCAAGTAAAAACAGAAGCAGAGGCACACTAGAGACAAAACCAATTGAGTCAATTACACAAGAAGTGATCAGAGACTGTCTGATCAACCAGGTAATGAAACAGTATTTCTGTTTCATTAAATGATCATTGTAATAAATGATCTAAAGTGGTTCTGTTTCATTAAATGAAACAAGTTTTGCCAGCTATAAAGTTAAAATGGCTTGCAGAAGCAAGCAAAGTGATTTACATACAACAAGACAATGCCAAACCACACATAAAGGATTCAGACATAAATTTCAGAGAGGCATCACAGTCAGATGGTTTTGTATTCACACTGATACAGCAGCCACCTAACTCACCAGACCTAAATGTGAATGATTTAGGCTGGTTTAGGAGTATTTAGTCACTGCAGACTGAGATGGAGACAAATAATGTTGATGAGTTAGTGAATGCAGTGGTTACTTCTTTTGAAAATCTATGCCCAACAAAACTAAACAAGATTTTCTTGACTCTACAGAGTTGTATGCTTGAGATCATGAAAGTAAAAGGGCACAATGCCTATAAGATCCCACACATGGGGAAAGATGCTCTTAGTAGGCAAGCAATCTTGCCTCTGAACTTGGAAGTCCCACCAGAACTGGTGAGACAGAGTATAGATCACTTGATTGAAGCTAGAGTAGGGACTGATATAGAAGAATTGAAGAATTCCCTAGGTGTTGACAGGCTAGAGGGGAATTAACAATCACACACAACCATTTTTTGCAGGTTGAAGTGATTATGTGCATAAGGTTGAAGACAAGTTTTTTTGCAGAAGACAGAAGACAAGTTTTTGTGCAGAAGATTGAAGCCAAGTTTTTGTACAGAAGATTGAAGACAAGTTTTTGTGCAGAAGATTGAAGTGAAGTTTTTGTGCAGAAGATTGAAGTTAATTTTTATGTAAAGATGCAACTGAACATTACATATGTTCAATTTTTTTTGTAAAGATGCATAAGATATGAAGTGAAACACATAAATGCAACCCTAATCTAGTATCCAAGGCATGACATCTCATATCATTGATGTCATTGGCCAATAACACTTAGTGTGAGCACATGTTACAATCATTTCAGCCCAATTAACCTCCTATATTCAAGCCAACAGAACCAAGATCAACCTTCAATCAATCCAACAGAACCAACACAGCCAAGAATCCAACATAAATTGACCAACAGAATCAAGGCTCAACAGAAGCAATCAAGGCTCAAGAGAATCAACATAAATTGACCAACTCAATCAAGCCTCAACAGCCTCAATCAACACCTCAATAGAATCAACATACATTGACCAAAAGAATCAAGGCTCAACAGAAGCAATCAGGCTCAAGAGCATCAACATAAAATGAACAACTCAATCAAGCCTCAAAAGCCTCAATGAACACCTCAACAGAACCAACACAGCCAAGAGCATCAACATAAATTGACCAACAGAATCAAGTCTCAACATAAGCAATGAAGGCTCAAGAGGATCACCATAAATTGACCAACTCAATTAAGCCTCAACAGCCTCAATCAACACCTCAACAGAACCAACATACATTGACCAAATCATTCAAGCCTCAACAGCCTCAATCAAGCATCAACAGAATCAACAAACATTGACCAACATAACCAAGCCTCAACAGAATCAATCAAGACTCAACACCAACATCGAAACATTGACCGACACACAGAGAGGGTTAGATCTCACCAGAGGAGACCCAAATGGGACAGATCTCACCGATTCGAAGTACAAGGGGAGGAGTATTCGGAGCATCGTCGTGACAACCTCTGCTCTCCAGTCTGCTCCGGCCGCTTCAACCACCGCCACCGCACCGTCCGCCACCGTCACCAGGACACCCGCCGAAAGCTCTCCAGACTCAGCAACGTACTCCATCAACAGGTATTCAGGAGTCTCCGGCATGATTTCCTCCGAATCGGGCGCCACCTCCACCGACGGCCGGCAGAGATCGAGGCAGAGGGAGATGTGAAGCCGCATGTTCGCGGCGTGTGTTGCAGAGGACTGCAACAAGTCGGAGACGTCAAAGAGGTTAGGGCTTTCGCCCGAATCAGGCTGCATCGGGGCCGAAACATCACAGCGCTTCGATTTACAGTGGGAATCGTCACCGCTCTCAGGCATGGCGGCGGAATAGGGTTAGGGTTAGGGTTACTGTGTGGGACGGAGGGTAAGTGAGAGTGAGGAAAGGCTTTCACCGGCGGTGACAGGGAGTAAGTGAGAGGGGGCCCGGCGGTGGTGTTGCTGGCGGAGAGAGGGCGGCAGTGAGAGCGAGAGATGGAGGCAGAGAGATTGAGAGATCGAAATGAAAGACCAAATGGGGCAGTAGATCGAGAGAGGAGGGGGGGTTAGGGTTTGGGTTTGGAATGGGCCCACTTTTTTTAAATTAAGTTAACAAACCATGATTAAGGCCCCTTATTTTTTGGCTAATTTTTGCCAAAAATGGTATGAGACTTTAGTATTGGGACAACTAAATAAGGAAAGTGGGACTTTAGTATTGGGACGGAGGGAGTATTAAATTACTTTATGATTTCCTTATTTGTTCATTTATTTTTCAAAATAAATGTATATTTAAAATTATGAAAAAATTAAAGACCTACGGGCTATGCTCGCCCTGTTTAGGCCTTGGCGGGACTCCAAAGTAGCAACCTAGCATGTTTTGTTTTGTGAGGGACGGGCCGGCCTGGCGGGCCTATCCTGTTTTGATATCTTTATCTGTGACACGCTATTTATTAACAAATAAATCGTACCGCAAGTGCACGGTGTTATTGTAATACCTAGATGAGCAAAAGTATCGTATCCCACAGAGACTGTATTGACTCGTTCTTAAACACAAGCACCTAATTAATATCTAGATGACTCGAAATACTCAGATAAAGAGAAATAATAACACGCATAAAATAAAGACACAAAATAATAAAATACTGAAATAAACAAATAGACGAAAACACTAGGTTTTAGGGAAATTGGATTTACTATATCATTTTACTATATTCATTGATTCTCCCAACCCGACTAATTATCTTGTCTTTAATCTATCAATGGTGGGGGATCACTAGACTGTTATCAGGCTGCTGTTTAAGGCATATACCATAATATAGATATAATGAGCATGCACTTCACTGCGGTTGGTTCTTCACATATGTCATTACTCCTAATCAAGTACTCGAAGATCTATTCAACCCTATGTGATACTTGTTCACTTGGTCGGTTCTTCCAAGCACACATAATTCGATTTCTATCTTTCTATCAGTAATCATTCTGTAGTCAGTGCTTTAGATTAACGACTAGCATGCATAAATGGTGATCAAACATCCATACAAGATATAAAATAAATCATAGAAATTAAACCCCGAGAGATAGCAGGAAGAAAAAGTAATCAAATCATATATAAGAATTCATAGGTTCCGATCCCTAAAGCATAGCTACAAATTTAGCTAGACATAATAAAATAAATAAACATAATCAGAGGTTCAGTATTCATGACAGTAGAAAATAAAGAAAACTGAAAACAAGATGTAATTCGGCGACTCTGTCTTCTCCGCAGTGGTACTTCGTCTCTAACAACCTTGACGTCTCCTATTGAGTAGACGGTAATTTCTTCCTCTTTCTCTTTTCTCTCTCTCTCTCTCTCTCTCTCTCTCTCTCTCTCTCTCTCTCTTCTTGGCGTTTGTCACTTGTTATTTTCATGTGTCAAAATAGAAGCTTTTATATGTAGATTGAAAACCCTGAATTGGAGTGAGAAAATCTAGTTCCAACGGATCCGTCACACCTGGGTTGACCAAGCCACTCGAGTCGACCCAAAACCCTATTTTTGTATAGGATCGACCCAGGCCAACTGAGCCAGGTCGACCCACTCTTTCACAATTTACACTGGGTCGGGTCGACCGAGCTCTCCCGGATCGACCCACCCCCACTTCGAGTTGGGTTTCGGATTTTTTTAGGTTTTAATAACTTAAACCGGTCCGTTAGGCTTCCATTAAGTATTTAATTAAGCCCAAAGACTTAATTAAACACCCCTTCAACTCCTCTTGTCCATATTTACTATTTTTGCTTCAAATCTATATAATATCTAAAAGTAAGATAGTTAAGGACTAATTTTTCCCGCCCAAAATAACTTCCCTAATCTGAAAAATTATATAATATATTTTGCTTAACTAAATTAATTCATATAAATTAATTTAAATATTAATGGACCAAATACATTAAATATCTGACATATATATGGACCAAATATATTCATATACATTAAATATCCGACATATATATGGACCAAATATTGGTCCATAACGAAATCTTTGTATACCTACAAAGATTAATTATAACATGTTATATAAAATCATATTATTTGTGATAGATATTAGGATAGATAAATTTCATTATATATATACATATACACCATATCTATTTATTTTAAGAACTAATATATGAATATTAATATTAGATTATATATTTTAATTATATATAAGATTTTAATTAAATGTATATACAATCTAATTAACCTAAATCTAATTAAATATTAACCTAAAAATCTACTCATAATATTCATATATAAATATTCCCCGCAATACTAATAGGTAATTAATATTTTATTTCCCGTGTTATCTAATAGGTAATTAATAACTTATTGTGAGCAGTTTCATACTCCTTTAGATGTTTATACTAATACATTATTTCGAACTAATAATTATCCAAAATTTAAAACTATTAAATCACTTACTTCCATTAGTTGTTAATTATCCAAAATTTAAAATTATTAAATCACTTACTTCAATTAGTTGTTTCAAAATAAGATACGAAAAAAACTTAATTATATTGAAGAAAATATAATAATCTATAAATACATACAAACTATATATAGAAAAATATAGACTACATATAAATGTTTGAAAAAATCTATTTTTTATATATACAAAAAAGATCTAAGAAAAATAGTATGTATATTTTTATAGAGATAAAATTAAGAATTTTGATTTTAGTATGTTTAAATAAATTTTTAAAGGATTCACATCCCGACTTGTATAGTTAAATAGCTCAGATGTACACCTACATAAAAATATTTATTTAATATATAATAGGTTACAAACAGAATTCGTTCTCTTATTTATATTGAAATATATATATATATATATATTCCAATATAAAATACATTATAAAATTATTTCATACGATTAACTTATTTCCTGAAAATCTGCTCAAAAAAATCGCACGAGAATGAATATGAGAAGTTAAAATAATCATGGCTCCTATATATTCGTTAATATTATAATACATATATAATATATAATCTATATAAATATAGAATAGATTATAGATTTTGGGCGGGATAAGAGCATTTTGGGCGGGAATTTTCCATGCAAAAGATTTTGCTTTAATATAGTATAGATTAGATAATATTAGATAATATATAGATATAGATATCCTCATTAATTTTCACACATCAACAATATATTCTCACATATATTTTAGAGATTTGTGTGCATATATAAATCATATATAATGGAACAAATCTAATTTATCCAAAAATTCAATTCATACCATAAATATTTTTCTTCGTACGGTTTTATAAATAGATCCGTATGCTGCGCATACAAATCAAACGCACTATTGCATTTTATAAGAAATTAATTCATTCCAAACCATAACTTCATGATTCCATTTTTCAATTTAGTTGAGAGGGTTAGGGAAACCGGCCATTCCCTATATGAATTGATATTGAAAGTTAGGGTTGTTCGTATGTACGAACAACCACCGTATGGAAGATCGCATGCTAAATCAACTCTCGAGATGATTCTCCATGAACGTGTCGGTGACCGTATACACGGTACCATGAGGAGGTCAGACCTCGAGCGGCTTAATATCGAATTTGTGGAAGGTGGTTTATACGTTTTTCAATTTTTTGATATACAAGATAATATGATGAAATATAGAACAACCCAACATTTGTTCAAATTCATCTATTCTTCCTATACGAAAGTTATCCCCATTGTGGATGATGGTTTTCCACACTACATGTTCCAATTTCGATATTTCATATCTTTGCAAGATGTTGGTCCGTTTGATGAGGGTTTGCTTTTTGGTATTAACTACACTTAATATTAGCATTTCAGTTTATATTATATAGATTTTTTGGTTTTACTAATATATATAAATTTTTATTATAACAAATATTATTGGAAAAGTTGAAAACCACTCGGAGCCCCGAGAAATACAACGTAACGGACGTCCTACCAAGCTTGTGGATGCCCAACTGCAAGACACCGAGTACTATATTTATTATTTACAATTTTTTTTCTTCTATTTAACTACAAACGTGGTGTACAAAGAAATCTTTCAGAACCTTTGAAATTTTCAAATATTTGTAAAGTTTGTCATTTATTTATAGTTTACTTTGAACCATTTTTTATTTATTTTTATTCAAGTTACCTTTTTTTTAATAATTACTTTTTTTTAAGATGTAAATTATACTTCAATTCATGATTTATATTTTACACGATGCATGAGTTTTGTTTTTGTACGATAATTGAAGCAGTATTTTTTTTTATTGTGATCATATTTTAATAAAATTTTAAATATGTGTACCCCGCTCTCACCGTGCATCGCACGGGTGCAATACTAGTATGTAATGAAAACACAACATTTACTGCAAAACTAGTAATCACATCAAAAACTCCAATTGATAGTAAACTGAGCACAAAAGCTATATAAAATACACAACTTCATATAATAAAGAACATCAATTCATATCCAAAAATTATGTAAAATACACAACTGTTAATCTGCAAATCTGTAACTTCTTCAATATTCATTTAGTCAATTTAAACGACCCGCAATAACACAACAATCATCATACAAACTTAATACGACACAATAAATTCTCCTAGAAAAAAAAATTTATCAACAGAAAATATCAATTAATTAAAAAAATGTTTTCCTTCTAGAATTAATTCGACTCTCTTCATTGATAGTTCGATATAATTGACAGAAAATCCCTAATTAATTAAAATAAACTTAAATTACCGAAAGTTAAGACCCTAAATTAATATTTACCAAGAGTGCGAACAGATCAAATGCCGTAAAAATTTATAAGTTAATTACCGATTCATATAATTAGGTTGACGGTCTTAATTAATCACGTAATACTGTCATGTATAACATAGATCAACACTATATTAATCTAACTTGTTCAATCTTACGAAAAAAATATTTTTAAATATGTAACCTATATTAATAATTAAATAAAAAAATATACAATACTATTTATATTAGAAAATTCAATTCGCCAATTCTCCATACACTAGGTGCACATCAGACGTTCAACATGTGTTAATCCGGTCAACCTGTAAAAAAAGGGGATACATGTGATACTTTTTGAATTTTGAGTGATACTTTTTAGTGTTACGGTTGATACTGATTTTAATAGATTTTTTTTTTCTGACCGATACTTTTTAAGAATACATGTGATACTTTTGGGTTTTTGAGTGATATTTTATAGTGTTACAGTTGATATTGAATTTGACTTTTTTTTACAGGTTGACCCGATCAACGCATGTTGACACGCATTGATCGTCTGTTGTGCACTAGGCAAGATCCGGATCAGATCCCATGTTCCCATTCATATTATATTTCCTGTTTCATAACTAAGTTTTTTTTAATTTAATTTTTAATTTTTTTAATATACCCTAATTGGGGAAGAATGAAGCTAAATAGAAAATTTAAATTAAAATAAATCATAATAAATTAAAAATTAAAAAAATTATTTAAAAAAAATTAAAGAGTTAGAATAGGAAATACAATATGAATTATAAGAGGTGATCCATCTCGGCACAATCACTGTCTCTCCCATCTCTCTCCATTTATGCACATCCACAACCATGAATCCAACATAAAATTGAAGAAAGCTAAATACAATCATCAACCATTCACATAAAGTAGAAAAAATGGATAATCTGCAAACTCTGACGACCCTGGCTAAACTCCTCTCCCCCAAAAATTCTGGAGGCTCCGACCCTCCTTGGAATTTTACCGTTCCAACCATTTTCTTGAAAAAAGTTCAAAAAATAATTAAAGCAGCACGATTAAAAATATTACCTTCCTCTCAAAATTTTGATTTGTGATACCAAACCGAAAATTTTAACCTACAAAACAGAAAATAAAATATAATAATATCAACAATAATTACATATTAATGCAAAAAAAAAACTCTTAAACCTTACAAAGAATACGATGACAATTCTATTCATATTTACAGAGAAAATGGTACTTTTTTAGAAAAAAAAAAATTACTTCAACATGCATAAAAAATAAAACTCACAAATTTATGTAATTATGTTAATTTTTTATATAGATTGATAGATCAATGTTTTATACACACATATCAAAAAAATTATATATATATTTACCATAACTAATTACATGTATATTAAGAATTGAAAAAAAAGTGTGTTAACGTAATTGTGGTCTTTAGATGTATATACGTTAGACGGATGAAATCCTCTGCTACATTTTATGCAACACTTGGTGCTACACAATTCAATTTATTAATTTTTCTTCAATTTTTTAATTTAATTTTAATTTATTATTTTTTAGTTTAATTTTATACTTATTATTTAGGGTTCATCCTATCCAAGTTGGGGTATATGATTAATTTTTTTCAACATTATATTTTATTTTCTAATTAATAATTGATTATTTTATAAAAAAATAATTATATACCATAATTAGGTGGGATGAGCCCTAAATAATAAGTGTAAAATTAAACTAAAGTACAATAAATTGAAATTGAATTAAAAAATCAAAGAAAAGTTAATAAATTGAATTGTATAGTACCAAGTGTAGCAGAGGATTTCATCCGTACATTAGATATATATAATTATGTAGACATATATTCTCCTAATTGTAGTTCCAATTATCAGATGCGTGCAATCTAGTATTTATAGAAATATATAATCATATATTTGGAATATAATAATATTCAATCTTTTAAACATAAAATAAATAATTGAGTAGTATACAATATTATTTTTCCATTTTTGGAAGGTACAAATGGGCGGGAAAAAACTAACTTTCTATTTGCGGATGCGGTGTTGTTATTATATATTATATAAATTTTTAAATTTATAAGTTTTTGTAGTTAATTAAATTGTTGGTAGTGGATACGAGTATGAACAATTAAGTACCTAGAGAATATGAGAACGGACATAATAATTACTACTCACGTGGGTACAGAAACTATCATAAGTATTTTTTTAAAAATACAAATATAAAGACAGGTACCACAGTACCTACCCATACCCATCCCTAATTACAAACACTTTGCCAGTAAATTTACAATAGTAATTGATAGATCAAACAAAATACACTAAAAAGAGAGTCAAATTTAAGTAATAATTATTGGCTGTCTTGTCAGAATGTGGATACGAGTATGAACAATTAAGTACCTAGAGAATATGAGAATGGACATAATAATTACTACTCACGTGGGTACAGAAACTATCATAAGTATTTTTTTAAAAATACAAATATAAAGACAGGTACCACAGTACCTACCCATACCCATCCCTAATTACAAACACTTTGCCAGTAAATTTACAATAGTAATTGATAGATCAAACAAAATACACTAAAAAGAGAGTCAAATTTAAGTAATAATTATTGGCTGTCTTGTCAGAATCACGTCATATTGTCATAATCATCATATAATAACATCACAACAGTAAATCCTAACAACTTATTTAATCCTACTAAAAATAGTCCCAACACATTCTCTTCATGACCTCATTCACCGTTTATTTATTTATTTTATGAGGGTGGCAAAATTTGAGCGATTCGAGACCCCTTTATTTTATTCTTGAATTTATTCTGTTTGAGTGTTCTTTAAAAGACTAAAAAATTAAGGGTGATTTTTACATTAAAAATACTAATTTTAAATCATTTTACAATTATTGTAAATAAAATATAATCTTTAATTCTTTTAAATTATAATTCAAATTTTTTCGACCAATTTAATCCATTATGAGCATGACTAACAAAATTTACACATGTACACTCTACGCGTGCAATCGTATTAAAAAAGAAATACGAACACATAAATATGAAAGTTTATTAACTCAAATTAAATTCATAATCATGAAATCTCTATGTCAAAATCACCGAGACATAAAATCATAAACTGAATGAGGAAGTGTACCTGAATCATAAATATTTAGATCTTTATTGTTGAATCGGCGGTTGAATTTATTATGGATCTTCCAAACGATCGGTATCACCTTTGTTTTGCTCTCTGTAGAAGGAATACAGACGGCAGGATTGAAGTACAGTCATTTGGGGACCATAACCCTAAATATATAATTATGTATATCTGTGATTTTTAATTTGGTCCCTCAACAAATTGAATGTCTCCTTATGGTATCTACACATTAATTCCATGATTATCTGATATCTTTAATAGTCCATAATTAAACTTTAGTAGATCACTTTAATTGTACTTACCATAAAACAGCCATACACATTTTATTTTATATATGTAAGTCCACCAAACGGAAATTTTCCAAAATTTTCGACCAATTTAATCCAATATGAGTATGACTAACCAAATTTACACGTGTACACTCTACGCGTGCAATCGTATTAAAAAAATACGAACACACATATCCCGCGTGAATATGAAGTTGAGTATTTAATTTGGTGAAAAAATTGGACATGTTTTAATTGTAAAAAGACAAAAACTTGTATGAGACTGTCTAACGGGTCGTTTACGTTAGACGGATCAAATAAAATCCAAACCCGTCCCAAAACCCATTTTCGCGCGCAGATGTGTGTCTTATATGCACCCCCACATGCAGCCACTGGAGTATCACTAGGTATAAAGTAAATTATCACTATTAGATGGAGATTTGCTCTAGCTACATAATTTATGCTGCTTGATTTTTCGAAAGGCATAACCTACTCTTGGATCTATAGGCTTTCTATCATACTATTCTTGATTCCTTTCCATTGATTTATGTCCCTGAATTCATTTCTCTTTTTAATTAACACCCTATCCCTCGTTTATTGCCTCTTTTTCGGGATTGGGTCATTACACCAAATAAAGTCGAAGCCATTAATAATTGGTCTCAACCAACAAATTCTTTAGAAGTACATAGTTTTCTCGACCTTACAGGATACTATTGTAGATTTGTTGAAGAATTCTCAAAGATAGCCTCTCCTATGATACAACTATTTAGGAAAGGTGTGGTCTTTAAGTGTACATAAATTAGTGAACAGAGATTTCAAGAGTTGAAGAAGAAGTTGATAATGACACCAATTCTCTCAATTTCAACTAACACCGGAGGTTTCGTAGTATATAGTGATACTTCGAAGAATGGTTTAGGGTATATATTGATGCCAAATGGTTGAGTAATTGAACACACATCCAAAAAGTTAAAGGAATATGAGAAGAACTATTCAATACGTGATTTAGATTTGACTGTAGTGGTATTCGCACTTAAGATTTTGAGTCATTACTTGTAGAGAGAGCGGTATGATATCTACTGACTACAAAAATTTTAAATATTTCTTTACATATAAAGAGTTGAACATGAGACAAAGGTAATGGTTGGAGTGAGTTAAAGATTATGATTGCACAATACACTATCATCCTGAGAAAGTAAAAGTAATAACCGACGCATTGAGCAGAAATAAACAATTTTGTGCTGGAATATCATCTCACGGATAAGAAGGAACTTGCAAGAGAAATAGAAAAGATGGAATTAGAGTTGGTGTTTACACCAAGCTCTACAACAAGTGTGATAGCTAAATGAGAATTACGGTTGAGAATCGTAGAAGCTCAGCCAAAAGATGAACGATTGGAGAAGATAAGATAGAGAGTCAAAGTGGGTGAACCGAAAGAATTTAGGAAAGTTAACAACAGAGCTTTAATGTTCTGTGATATACTATGCTTTCTCAGTGACGACACACTAAAGTAAGAAATTATGAGAGAGGCTCATAATACTCCATACATTGCGCATCCAAGCAGTATGAAGCTATGTAATGAATTGAACAAATATTTCTAGTGGAATAATATGAAAAGATGGATAACAGCTTTTGTAGAGAGATGTTTAACATGCCAGCAAGTGAAAGTTGTACATCAACGACCTTCAGGATTGTTGCAACCGTTAGAAATTTTGGAATGAAAATGGAAGCATATAATGATGGATTTTATGGTAGGCTTATCGCGATAGTGAAAGAAAACTCAACAGTGTGAGTCATCATAGATCGATTAACCAAATCAGCAAACTTCGTGCCGATCAAAACAACAACAGAGTTAAGCAAATTAGTATAGTCTTATGTAAAAGAAATTGTTCGCTTGCATGGAATTCCAGTTACTATCACATTAGATCGTCAAGGTTCTGGAGGAGTTTCCAGTAAGCATTTAGAACAACGCTAAGCTTCAGTACCGTTTTTCATCCTCAAACAAATGGCCAGTTAGAGAAAGCACAATACAAATTTTAGAGGACATGCTTCATGGAGTTGTGTTGGACGGAAATACCAGTCGGGAAGACATTTTAACCTTGGTAGAGTCTGCATATAACAACAATTATCAATCAACTATAAGGATGGCACCATATGAAGCATTGTATGGTCGCAAATGCAGATCACTCCTATATTGGGACAAGGTTGGAGAAAGGAAAATATTGGGTCTAGAGATTGTGCAGACCACTGTCGAGATAATCGACGTAATTCGAGTAAGAATAAAAGAAGCACAAAGCAGACAAAAAGCTTATGCAGACAAGCGTAGAACGGACCTACAATTATAAGTTAGTGAAAAAGTTTTCTTAAAGGTATCTCCAACACAAGGTGTTGTGAGATTCGGAAAATGGGGCAAGTTGAAACCAAGATTTATTGGGCCATTCGAGACATTAGAAAGAACTGATGAGATTGCTTACCGATTAGCTCTACCACCTGACCTGTCATAATATCACGATGTATGTCATGTTATACTACTCAGGAAATATGTGTTTGACCCAAAACACGTTGTCAAAAAAAGTGAGTTAGTTCTACGTTCTGATATGACTTACGAGGAAAACCCCACAAGATTCTTGATACAAAGTTCAAGTCCTAAGAAGCAAACAAATTCCATTAGTTCTTGTGCAATGGAATCATCATTATCGAATAGAAGTAACATGGGAACTTGAAAACAAGATAAGGTAGCAATATCCTGAGATGTTCTAAAGTATGTGAATTTTGGGACGAAATTCTTTTAAGGAGGGTAGAATGTAATGCCCCAAAATATTTTAGAAGGTTTTATTCAACATATGTTACCTGAGGGTAATTTAGGAAAGAAGTTAGGTCCTTGTAAGACTCAAATGAAGGAAATCACAGGCAGATAAATATGTTAAATTTTATTTTGGTAAAAAATTGCTTTAAAAATATGTTCTGATTTGTCGGGTTGATAGAAAAGGTTTAAAGGATCATGCCAAACTTTAAATTTTCTAATTTCGAGTTCAAACGAACACTTGGCACAATTTTAAGCTGAAAGGTAATCGATTTGGATAACTAAGGCACATCCATTATTATTCAATTTTTTTTCACAACATTATCCTTTTCCATAATTATCCTATTCTTTTTCCATCATTATCCTATTCCATCATTATCCTCTTTATTTTATTCGTTATTATCCTATTTACTTTTCCTCTATAAATAGGAGCCTACGGTTTCATTTTTCATTCATTTTTCAAATCGAAATGTCGAGCAGCTTCTAGAGAAGGTACGTCCCTAGTTTCCTATTTCAATTCTGAAATAGTCATTTTCAAGGTGTCAACGCGTAGATCACGAATACGTGATTGAAATGATGACAAGATGAACAATCACGATGGAAAACCATCGTGACCGCCACCAAAAGTCGCCACCACCCCTCAAATCGGTAACTCTTTCGGGTCGCCGGATCAAAAAGTGTCTTTAGCATTTTATGTTCTATGTATATTTATATACATTTTCCATGTTGTCACTTTTTAATTTCGGGTATATTTTGGGTATCCGAATATTAAATTGTAGTCTTTTTCAGATCTATCCTTCATGAATAGCCCGATTGTACTTTTAAGTTCAAAAGTTGTTCCGTGTCAAAATATAGTATTTTTATTAAAAGTTTCATATTTTTTCAATAGGCGGTTCTTGCGGTATGAATTTATTTGTACCAAGTTAATTTTAGGATACGAGTTTGACCACTCCGTATGCCAAAACTCCCTAAAGAGTTTTTCTTTATAAAAATGCCCTGAGTAAAGTTTCCTTAAGAGTCAAAATATTTTGATCACTCGGGTGCTGCGTATTAAGATAGTAGATATTATAATATTTACTTCATAGCTAAGAAATGTTAGATTTTGACCTAATGATAGTCTTTTATTGAAATTAAGTTGTCGTATAATCTTGTAGGCTTAGAAGAATGAGACCTCTAGTTGAGACTAGAATCAGAATCTAGATCTAGCTATTTCAGATCAGATTACCAGGTGGGCTACTATACTATCTTTGCAAATCTATCTTTCGAGTTATTAAGCTCTGCTTCATTAAAATTGCATATGTGACTATCTGTGTTAAATATTTATGTGCTACTGTATGTTGTCGGAGTCTCATATACCAGCGTTGTGTCAATGTGAGTAGCTACAGTATGCATGCATTATTCGTCATGCCCTATTCCTTATCGAAAGACTAAAATGAACGGTTACACTCATTGGTTATACTCATAAACTTTACGCGTTGGTGATGTAGAGGGGTTGCGGGCAATGACTGGTTATACTCTTAAGCGCTTCACGATAAAATATTTTGGTGAACTTAGGTTGCTTCCAATTTTAAAACCTCCTAAGTTTCACTACCTGCATGGACATAGATAGATTACTTTTAGAAAATGATTTGCACAACTTAAATTGTGAATTTGCCCACTGAGTGCATTAGTACTCAGCCTAAATATTTTCTAAACATTTTCAGGTCAGTAGGTTGGCGTGTGGACGTGATAATGCTAAGAAATGGGCTTTGTTATTTACGTATTTTTCATTGTCTCTTTTGTTAGTATTATGTTGAGAATTGAGCTTATGCACTTATGATAATCTTTTGTTAAACACTAAGAACTCTGGTCTTGGTGTTATGGATAAGTATATATTATTGTAGAGTATGTTTGATTGTTCTCAGTCTTCTGTTGAGATTTTGTTAATCAGATTACCCCATTTCTTTCCCACTTCTTAATTCCAACCCCCGTGGCGTCCATTTCCAAGGTCTTTCGGGACCGGGGCGCTACATCAATGTACAAACATGTAAGAAAAAGATAAAAACAAGACATGTAAATAAGACAGTCTTCAAAAGTGAGGAAAATCGAATACCACTCGAATGATTAAATATCGTACGAATACCACTCAAATACCGTCCGGTACAATTGATACCGCTCACGTACCGGTCGGTAAATCTAATACCGTACATATATTGACCGGTATAATGTAATACAGCTGGAATATCGGCCGGTATTAGGTCAGAAATCTATACAATACCGGCCGGTATAATGTAATACCGCTGGAATACCGGCCGGTATTGCTCCGGTAATCTAGTGGTATCTCAATACCACTCACGTACCGGTCGGTATATCCAATACCGCCCGAATACCGGTAGGTATAATATTATACCATTGGAATACCGGCCGGTATTAGGTCCGGGATCTGTGCAATGATTTTTCAGCCTATGAGAAGTCTTCATTGTCACATGTCTCTGTTACATTCCACTCAATTCCTACGTACTTTAGTCATGGTGTTTAGCACAATAAAATACACCTGTGTAAGAGATATGTAAGTAACACCTTTTTGAGGGTATTTTAGGGACTCTACACTAAAGTTGAGTAATTTTTGGATGTGGGTAAGGAGGTGGGTAAAAGGAGTTTTTTGTTAAGGAATATGGGTAGTTTCATATATTTCCACAAATTAATTTGAGCTTTCATACAACAATCTACATCTCAATTTTCATTATACAACCGATATGTGATGTAAGATAAATAAAAATCTAATATGTAAATAGCAATACGTAATAATATATAATAAAAAATAAAATCGCCTAGAGCCTAAGCAATGGATTGTTATATATTATTACATGTAACTTTATTAACTCACTCATACAAAAATCAAATAGTGTGATTACAAATATTAATATACAAGTTTAGAACTTCACAAATCTACCAAATAAAAATTACGAATGACAAGTGGTAAGACACACACACACACACACACACACACACACACACACACACACATAATCAAGTACACTATCTTTAAAGATTTTAGACATGGATCTTTAATATATTTAGTTAAATTAAAAAATATAAAATATTTTAAATTACACATAATCAAGTACACTATCTTTAAAGATTTTAGACATGGATCTTTAATATATTTAGTTAAATTAAAAAATATAAAATATTTTAAATTAAGGATGTATTTACACATTTTTCCTAAAAATAAATATCAAATATTACATGTGATCTCAATATAAATACTAAGAAAGGTTGAAAGACTGATCCTCAAGGTTTATAGATTGTCCATGCACAAGAATATATGTTGATTCTTTGATATTAGATAAATTTTCAAAATATTTAATATTAAATTGATAAGATCAATTAATACATTTAATTAAAAAATAAATATATTTAATTTAAAATTTGGACGTGGATTTTGATTTTTAAATATATTTAATTAAATTAAAAGGTAAAAAATTCAAATTAATATTTTAAAATGTATATTTGAACCTTTTAATATATCTAACATAAATTTTAATTTTAAAATAGTTAAATTTTATAACTTTGAAATTTAAAATTTAAAATATATTTAGAATTTAATATTAAATTGATAAAATCATAAATTATATATCAAATATCGAAATATCACACTTGCTCACAAATCAAAGACTGAGAAAGGTTGAATGAGTATTGTTTGGCCAAACAATTTATAGTTTGTTTATTCTTAGTTCATCGATGTTGGATAACTTTTTTATAAAAAAATTCAAATATATTAGATTTAAGGTTTAAGGTTTAGGTTTCATATATTTAAAATTTCAAAATTATATGTATTTATTTGAATTTTTTTATATATTTATATTTTTGAATTTAAAATTTAAAATTTTAGTTTTAATTTTATATATATATATATATATTTAATAAGCATCCGATAGATATTTAAATGAAAAATTTTAAATATATATTTTAATATTAAATTCATAAGATCAAATATTATACTCGATCTCAACTTATAATATCAAAAAAGGTATGAATATTTTATTATAACTATAATAATTTACAATATGTTCAAGTAGAACTATACTTCTCATTTTTCAATGTGAGATCAAACATTACACTTGAACTTAGATGAGATATGAAGAAAGTAGTAGGATAACTATTGTCGAGCCTCCCAATTTATCGTTTGTTCATTCAAAATAAAACTTGTTAGTTCTTCAATTTGAGATAATTTTAATAAAAAATTTAAGATATATAAGATTTAATTGCTTAAGGTTTCAGTTTCGTAAATTTAAGATTGTAAGCTTATATATATATATATAAATTTAGAAATTAAAATTATTTATTTGGATTTTTTAATTTAAAAACATACAATTAAAAATATATTTTTAGATATTTATTTAATAAAAAATTGATATGGATATTTAAACTCAAAAAATTTTATATGTATTTTAATATTAAACAGATAAGATAAATAGTACTATTCTCAATCTCAACTTAAAAGATCAAGAAATGTGTGAAAATTTTATTATTGACTTTTAGACTTTATAGTATGTTGAAATAGAACAATTCTACAAATTTATCAATATGGGATCAAACGCTATACTTGATCTTAGTTGAAATATAGAAAAACTTGTATGGATACTGACACACTGTCGTTTTGTGTGCAAAATTACACATGTGGGCAAAGCCCGGCAGATGCTTAAATTTGCCCTCAGCGGCTAGTAAGCGCCTGGAGGCAGATATCGTCCCACGAGGAGTGTTTAAATTTTCTATGCTTCTTGCTATCCTTTGGAACTTGAGAGAATTACTGTCACTAATTCGTTCCTGCAAAACTAATTGTCATGAAAAGTAAAGTGTAGACTGAATCAAATAATAATAAAAACATGTTCAAGTCAAACGTGAATTCGGATTTGGTAGGTGTATGCAATCCCGGACACAATACCGTAGGTAACTTGATAAGAACGTTTGGTTATAGGGAGCAGGTACGGTCACTTTACACCCCTCAATTCCTTCTTACTGTGTATGCTAAGAGCGATACGGTCGGGGACTCTTAGTTCCTAACTATCCAAGACCCAACGAAGAGAGTCATGCAGAGGGTTTGTAAGGATAACAACATTCAATCGGAGGAACCCAACGCCAGTATATGTGACCCCTTTGTCGGTGTATCTATATCCACCTATACTTCAATCTCCAATCTTCGGCGCCTGCTTTATCACTTAGTGGCTCATCAGGGTTCGGTCGCCCTTACTTCTACCCTGACTTACATAAACAATGACTTAATTAAGAATGGCCAACTCTTAATCTTACCATTGTCCTGTCATCGTCCTACCCATAATGAAGTTGAGAATCAACTCGAGATAAATTAAGAACGATTAGCCTCATGCATACATACTACATTAATCCTTCTCACATTCAACTTGAACACTAGTTATTAGCCAAAAAATATAATAAATAGTAAAGCAAGAATAAACAAACAACACATGAGAATAATAAAACAAACTAGATTAAATCTGGACCTAACTTCAGATTTGGGCAAAAGCAAGTGCACGCATCAGCCGAGGGCAAAACCACAAACTGTTGTGCGGAATATTCACAAAATAAATAATTGAAAACTAAACTGCCGAATTGTAAAATGAATTCAAGTGTATCTGGAATGAAAATGGAAACAAGTATTTATAGTTGTTGCAACGACCACATACGGCCCAGCCCAGCCTACACAGGGGCATGAAATTAGTTGGCCTCCCTCCACCTTGCCATCATGGTAATGTAGCGATTTTTTAGGGTAGTGGTTGACAACGTCCTCTCTCTCTCCTCTATCCTTTTTTTTCTTTCATCTTCCTCTTTCCTTTCTTCATTTTTAGGACTATTAATCCCTACCTTTTGTGGAACTGCTACTGACGTGGATTCAGGTTGTTGAGTGGAGGTTGTTGCTGAATTTTCACATTTAATCCGCAACAGACTCTCAAAACTTCAGCGCCCTCTTTATGCCCTTAATCTAGTAGGCACAACATTTACGAACATAATGGATCTAAACGTATTCCTCTCTCCCCTGCTACACTTTACTCCCTATAGGACTCTAAACTCTATTGAAAGTACTAAAAACAAATGAAAAAGACAAGGACAAAATATGCGAAATTGAGTCTGTATCAGATAATATTGTTGGTGATGATTTATAATTTGTTCATTAAAAACAAATTTAGTAAAATAATTAAAATATACAAGATTTAATTGTTTGAGATTTATTTTTCATATATTTAAAATTATAAACTTATATACATTAAAATTGTAGAAATTAAATTTATTTATTTGGATTTTTTATATTGATCTCTATTTTTATTTATTTTTTAAATTTAAAAACATAATAAAATTTATTTTAAAAATATATAATTAATAAGAAACTGATAAATATTTAAGCTAAAAAAGTTACATATATAATTTAATATTAAACTAATAAGAAAAAATAAACTTAAATGATCAAAAAAAGGTATCAAAATTTCATCTATTATAATTTATAGTATGTTCAGGTAGAAGAATGCTCTTTATTTTTCAATGTGGGATAAAACATTATACTTGATCTTAGTTGAAACACAGAAGAAGTTGTAGGAATAATATTGTTCGCCTTCACACTTTATAGTTTGTTCATTCAAAATAATATTTGTTAATTATTCGATATGGAACAAATTTAGTAAACTAATGAAAGTATATAATATATAATTGTTTAAGATTTAGTTTTCATATATTCTGTTAGGAAAAACTATCAAGGTTTTTCTTACAAGGGGTTTTGATGAGATGTCAAAATATGCAGAGAGCCTTGAATAGAACTGAAAAAGAAATCAAGCAGAAAACTAAGGATGATCATACTAAATCAAGCTATCAAAGCCAAAAGAGATGATCAATCCATGTGAAAAGAAAAGAGAGAGAAGAATAGAGAGAAAAGGAAAATAGACTGTAGCTTGCTAAAACAGTTAGCAAGGCAAACTGGAAGATGCAGGTACCATTAAGAGAAGTACCCATTGCCACCAGTCTACAGTGATGAACTGATGGACATACCAGTTCAAGGCCGATACCAACTGAAGAGATGTTTCAGCTGAAGGGAACTGATGGACATACCAGTTCAAGGCCGATACCAGCTGAAGAGATGTTCTAGCTGAAGGGAACTGATGGACATACCAGTTCAAGGCCGACACCAGCTGAAGAGAACTGATGGATATACCAGCTCTAGGCCAACACCAGCAGAAGAGAAGTTCCAGCTGAAGGGAACTGATGGACATACCAGTTCAAGGTCGATACCAGCTGAAGAGATGTTCCAGCTGAAGGGAACTAATGGACATACCAGTTCAAGGCCGACACCAGCTGAAGAGATGTTCCAGCTGAAGAGAACTGATGGACAAACCAGTGGACATGTTCTTGCTGAAGAGAACTGATGGACATACCAGTTCTAGGCCAACATCAGCTGAAGAAATGATCCAGCTGAAGAGAACTGAAGCATATACCAATTCTAGGCCAACGCTAGCTGAAGAGAACTGAAGGACATGACAGTTCTAGTCCAATACCGATTGAAGAAATGTTCCAGTCGAAGAAAGATTCCAGCTGAAGGAAATACCAGCTGAAGAGAAGAACTGAAGGACATGCCAGTTCTAGTCCAATACCGGCTGAAGAAATGTTCCAATAGAAGAAAGATTCCAGCTGAAGGAAATACCAGCTGAAGAGAAAAACTGAAGGACATGCCAGTTTAAGACCAATCCCAACTGTTTCTCATAAATAACCTGGGATTCAGACTAGTTTAGGTGACACGAATTTATTTAAGAAAATTATTTCCTTGTTATATCCTAGTCTAATTAGGACTTCTGAATACCTTGTTTAGGCTATAACTGTTTCTCATAAATAACCTGGGATTCAGACTAGTTTAGGTGACACGAATTTTTACGAATACACAAAAGGGCTGAGAGTTAAAAGACTTCACATTCGAAGCATATAGTATTCGGGTAGACTAGGTTTGATCGATTAGATCATTGTGTTTCTAGTCTGTGTTTGAAACTCACTTTCATACACACTTAGAGGAGTCTCAGGAGAGATTTTCTGTGGGAACTAGAGGGATTCTAGGTTGTGAGGGGAGCTCATAATTCAGTTTAGTGAAAGAGGTTGAATTGGGTAGGAAATGGGTTGAGTGACAGGAGTCTTCATGTAATAACCTTTGTAACCATTCAACGGAGTAGTAAACTGTTTCTCACGGACTTGATAAGTCCCCCTGATGTAGATCAGTTGATCGAACAGGGTTACCAACCTCGTGTTCTTTATTTGCTCAAGTTTTTACATTCTGACCTTACATGTTCACAACAATGTTCAAGTACATGATGATTAACATGACCGCACAGTTTATGTAACTTCATACTGAATGCTGAATTTGTAATATACCAATCCCTAGTATTGCTATCAAGCTAGTCGGACCGGAATTCCAAAAATTCAAATTTATTAATTCATATTAATAGCATACAAGGTTGCTAGAATTTACAAAAGATTTGTTGTATATTTTCAGCAGCATTTTCTTTAATTATTTCTTTTTCAAAATATATATGATTTGAATTTGAAGGCGCAAACTCCAAAACGGACTTGTTGGTTATTAGTATAATTTATTGAAGCAAGAAATTACAAACTACATTTCATAATTAATATTAATTCAGAATATTACGAAATACATTGTTAATAAATATTATTTAATATTTGTTGGTGCTCAATGTAAGATACATTTAATTTTAAAATTAAAATAAATATAATTTAATTGATTAAAATATATTTAGAATTAGAAATGTAAACATTTTTTAAATTCATAGTGATAAGATAAATTATTGACCATTATACTTGAATGCATGTTCAAAAATACATATTTAATTGTCGAAATCCAACTCAAATATTTTAATATGTATTTAAATATTAAACTAATAAAATCAAACACTATACTCATTCTCAAATAAGAGATTAAGAAATGTGTGAGAATTTCATTGTTGACCCTAAGAATTTAGAATATGTTAAAACAAAACAATTCTCTTTAAAATTCGATATGGGATAATTTTTATTTTTGTTTGTGGTAAGTGCAAATGGGTAGGAAAATGAGAACTGCTATTTAAAGTATACTTATTTATCTTTATATATATTAAGATTAAGATTAAGATGTATCATGTTAGGCTATTAACGAACATATATTGTATTACATATAATTACTTGCTCAAGCCATGCTATTACAAAATCATCTCGGTTATATATTGTAACGCCCCAGTCCCAGTAGGACCAAGACATCACCAAAACACATACGTACATGTTTACGTGAAATATATTTTTTAAGAAATTAAATTAACTTTATAAATAATTTGCAAACGAGTAGCACCTTAATTTAAAAATGTTTAAACTACGCACTCAAGCGTTTCCCAAATCAACTTCCCACAAGGTTTTTTTTTAAAATCATTGACTCGCATGCAAGTATATTCTACACTGTCAACATGTAAGATATATATAGCGAGTTAGACCACACATTTAGAAATTCAACGATCAACCCTTATATACATACAAAATATATGTATATACAATAAAAACTTGACCACTGGGGTCAACAACTTTCAAACTTTAAAATTTTGCAGAGTATCAACGGAAGCATTTAATATTTAACATAGAAACATAACTTTAAAGATGGCTTTAGCAAAAACCACACAAGGGTCTCAAACCCACTCCAGCAGCTCGTCTTCAACTAGCTTGATCTCCAGGACCTAAAAATATTTGAAAATATTTGGGTTGAGTGCCAGAAAAACACTGATCAGTGGCATTAACATTCGTCCAAGTCATACTTTCATGCTTTAAAACTGGCATAAATCATGAAAATCAATCATGAACATACTTTGTAACAAAGTTTACTCTTGTTTATTGGATGAGAGACCCAATGTGATCACATGAATACTTTACATTTAATTATCTAGACATTTAGTCACAAAGTAAACCGTCTATACTTGTAAATCGAAATTCCTCTATGCATGAAGTCTCAAACATCTAATCCTTACGTAAACAATGTTATTAAAACATTTAATGTGCTTTTTATGGATGAATTTAAAATATAGTTGTGAGTTATAAAAATACCCACCTGGATGATCTTAACGTGCAATGCAAATTATGAGTGAATTGCTACTATGCGTTCTGTTAGTCTCGGCCTACAAAATTATAATTCTAACTTAGAATCCTAGTATAGTCAACAGAATAATAATTTAGGTCATTAATAACTTAAATAAGGGTTTCTTAAATACTGGGGTCGTTTGTAACTGAAATGGAGTTAAATGGGTGAATAATGCGCATTTGACGGACTAAGTCAATTTAATGACCCTGACTGAGAATTTATCAGAGTTCTTGGACCAAATTAAATGGATAAAGATGAATCGAATTGAGTTCAATGACTATGAAGCTTGATTTAACATTTAGGAGTAAATTATAATATTTAGAATTTCTTTTGGGAAAAATATAACATTTGAGAATTATAGGACTAAATAACATTTTCTAAAGATCCTAATTTAATTCTCAAGTACTAAATTAAAACTTAAAAAAATATGAATTTGGAAATTGATTCATTTAATATGTTGTGGGCCAAATTTGAAAATTAATAAATCAAATAACATTGGATTAAAAATTTGAAAATGATGGAGAAACTTACAACAATGTAAAAGTTATAAAATTTGAATAGTTAGATTAACTGAAATTAAATTGAAAGAAGGCTTCGATGATATATAAGAGATTCACCTTATTTTTCTTTCTTCTTCTTCCAATTTTCTTAATTCAATTGTTTTTCTTTCGTCTTCGTATATTTTCCCTCTTTTCTTGTTTTTGATTTTGATAACTTATAGTCAAAACCCTTCTCAACTATATATACATATATGTATATATATATATATATATATATATATATATAGGGGTGGGTTAAAATAAGAACCACACCCCTATGTAGGAACTAAGAACCATTTACATCCATAGATCTTGATAAGTCCATTTATTTCATGTTTTTATGGGCATTTTATCCCTTATAAATGTCCTTTTTAGTGTGTTTTGAGTCGAAAAGAACCAGGTTGCGGTCAAAGGGCATTCCAAGAGTCGAGTCTGGCGGAAGGGGCATTTTATGCCCAAATATTCACGATTATCTCGCACATATGTTCATCAGAGGCACAGGGGACGTCCTCGGTATCCATCCCACATTCGGTCGGTGAAGTGGGCATATCAGATACGGATGGAACTGACAGATGATACCGTACCCCACAGTACTCGCACAGACTCGACCACAGGTCAGAATGGGCATTCCCATGAAACTCGGGATTCAGTTGAAAGGAGAGCTGGTGGAAGATAGCTACATATCCGAATGAGAGTCGGAGCTAAGTTGGACTCCTGGAAGGTGCTGCAACAAAGAGATAAGCTCAGACGAAGAGATAAGCGCAATCAAAGGAGATAAGAACAATCCTTAAAAAATAGGGATTTGTTAAAGCTGAAGCTTATCCAGTCAAGGTCAGCGAGGGCACGCCGTTCCGAAATTTCAGCAGAAGACCCCCGCCTGTGGGGGAAACTCTACTCGGAAATGTAACTATTTAAACAAGTTTAGTCTTTGGAAAAACAAGCTTTAGACAGTCTGAAACATTTTACATTTTACATTTCTGCATTTTTACTTTCAGTACGCTGCTTAGGCAGCCAAAAACAATCCAAAATGTCTTAAACCTTCGGGACTTAGGTTATGTTCATGTTCCTCGACGTTGGAGTCGAGTTTTTGCTTAATTAATTCCGTAAGTTCTTATTTATTTTTATGTCTTTAAATTCTGCAATTTTAATTATGTCTATCCTTCTCGGCTAGATCTTTAATTCTGGCGTTTGAATGATGAAATTGGTTTGAGCATAAATCTGGACTCGTGAGGCCAAAATGGGCATAGTAATGCATGATTAGTTTCCGTTAATTCTTGTGCCTTGTTCCACGTGAGTGTGTGTCTGAAGTGCCCAATGTGGCTGATCACTCGTTAGGTAAAGAGGGCACACCACTATTAATTGAATTGGCGAATCGTGACTGTGTGTCGGTTCATAACTAGATGACCTATCATGTATGAAAATCGGTGTGCCCATGATCGAGTTGTTTTATGTTAAAACCAAATTCTAATTCGAATGCTAGAACCTTTTGTTACGCTCGCTGTGGGCACAGGAGTTTACAAACCAAATTCTAATTCGAATGCTAGAACCTTTTGGGATCGACCCGTACTCATTGGCTAGCTACGCTCGCTGTGGGCACAGGAGTTTACAAATATATTTTTGAGCGCGAAACGACCGCGCGTCAAAATTGGCGCCGTTGCCAAGGAGCTGGTTTCTAGTGATTTTATCTTCCACAATTGGTGAGCCTGGAAGTTGATGCCCAGGGGCTCTTCAGAGGAGACTCTATTGTACGATCCGGAGATAGAGAAGACTTCGAGGAAAAACAGGGCAGCAGTGAAGAGGGCACGCCAAGCAGCGAATAGACCTCGTGAGCCCACACCACCACCAGAGAATTAAGAAGATCAAGGAGACGAAGGGCACGAGGAAGAAGGACAGTTTGAGAACGGCCACAACATCAACATGGCCGCAAATTGAAATGCCGCGAATGACAATGCGGATGATAACAGGACTTTAAGGCAGTTGGTCTTCCCAACCAACATGAACTTGCGCCCAATGGGCATTACACTCCCAGCTGTGACTCAGAACTGGGATATTCACGCAAACTTTATCCAGATCTTGCCAAAGTTCCATGGAATGCCTGGAGAGGATCCACAAAGGCACTTGCAAGACTTTGAGATGGTTTTCCAAACTCAACCATCCGACCATGGATGAGAAGAGTATGTGCGGTTGGTCTCGTTCCCTTTTACTCTTTAAGATGGGGCACGGGACTGGCTGTACACATTACCCACTGGCGCTGTGACCACATGGAGACAACTTCAACAGAAGTTTTTGGAGAAATATTTCCCAGCATCCAGAGTGCAAGAAATGAGAAGAAGGATAGGAAGCCTAAAGATGGGAACTAACGAAAGTTTCTATGACTATTGGGGAAGATTCCAGGCGATGCTGGCGAAATGCCCACAGCACCAGATTACTGAACACGATTTGATTCAGTATTTCGTCGGAGGATTGAGACCACATGAGAGGACGATCGTGAATGCCTCATGTGGAGGATCCATTTTGAACAAATAGCCTGTTGAAGCATTCAGAATTCTCACAGAAATGGCTGAAGATAACCGAGACTTCGGTGGAGAGGGCATTCGGGTTGTAAGTGAAACAGAAAGGGCACCGGACCAGGACAGCAGGATTGATAGATTGTGCGACAAGATCGAAAAAATCTTGTCCGGTGCAAGCATGGCGAGGAAACCCAGACCTTGTGGGGTATGCAAAAGCATATCTCACTTCACGGATGAATGCCCTACTCTACAAGACGAAATGGAAGAAGTGAATGCTATAGGGGGCCAGAATGGGCATTCCAGAAGATATGATCCCCATTCCCAGACTTATAATCCTGGCTGGAGAGACCATGAAAATTTTAGATGGAGAAGGCCGGAGGATGGGCATCCTGGACGCCCATTGCCACCACCAGAGGAGAAAAGGAAGCAAAGGCTGGAAGATCTTGTGTTTGCTATGGCTAAGGAGAATGAGAAGTTTAAGCAAGAGACTCGAGCTGGTCTCTCGAATATGAGCAAGCAAATCAATCAACTGGCTCAAGCCATGCACAGGATGGAGGAAAAAAATGGGAAGCTGCCTTCCCAGGTCGAAAATCCAAGAGAACAAGTGAATGCAGTAGCATTGAGGAGTGGAAAAGAGCTTCCTGAGATGGTCAGGCCGAGAGAAGAGAAGGACGATGTGCCCTTGGAGGAAGAAGTGGAAAAAATTCCCACAGAAGACAAGGCACAAGAGACTGAGTAGACTGATACTGTGCCTATCCCGGAAGTGAAGCAATCTGCCAAGATGCCCACCCCAGAAAGACGGAAACCTCCCTTTCCAGGGAGATTGGCACAAAATAGAAAAGAAGAGGAGACCAGGGAAATGCTAAAAGTATTCAGCAAGGTGGAGATCAACATTCCACTGATTGAGGCAATCAAACAAGTGTCGCGGTATGTCCGGTTTCTAAAGGAACTTTGTACCAGAAAGGTGCGATTCAATGACGATGCAAGGTTCCTAGTTGGGGAGAATGTATCGGCTGTGATACAAAGGAAGTTACCCAAGAAGTGTGATGATCCAGGGATGTTCATGATCCCTTGCATAATTGGAGACAGAAAAGTTGAAAAGGCCATGCTGGATTTGGGAGCATCAATCAATGTAATGCCCATGTCGGTGTTCAAAGAATTGAAGATTGGACCCTTGAAGGAGACCTATGTGGTCATTCAACTAGCTGACAGGTCCAATGTATATCCAGAAAGCCTCATTGAAGATGTATTGGTCCAGGTGGACGAGCTTATCTTCCCAGCAGATTTTTATGTGCTTGACATGGGCACAGCGACTTCAAAATCTTTAGTTTTGTTGCTGGGAAGGCCTTTCATGAAGACAGCTCGAACCAAAATTGATGTGGACAAGGGCACACTGACGTGTGAGTTTGACGGGGAGAAGGTGACGTTCAACATTTTTGAAGCCATGAAGCACCCCCCGGATACAGAAAATTATAATTTTGTGAACACATTTCATTCCCCGAGCCGTTCTACTTTATCTATGGTGAGCAACAGAGAACCGCTGGAGTGGGCATTGTGGGATGGATTGAATGACCAGGATGCTCTGGACGAGGATGATGATATAAGGGATGGAATTATGATGCTGTATTCATTAGAAGAAATGCCATACAGATGTGTGGACTATGGTGTGCCCATTCGGAGAAATGATGATAAGCTGATGCCTTCTATTATCAAAGCGCCCATGCTGGAGTTGAAGGCATTACCAAGGCATCTGAAATATGCCTATTTAGGGAATGATGAGACTCTCCATGTAATCATAAGTGCAGGGTTGAATCAAGCTGATGAGGATCGCCTTTTGAGATTGTTGAGACTGTATAAGGAGGCACTCGGATGGACATTGGCAGATATAAAGGGCATTAGCCGAGCGGTTTGCATGCACAAAATATTGTTGGAAGATGATGCAAAACCTGTTCGTGATCCACAAAGAAAGCTCAATCCAGTGATGAAGGATGTGGTGCTAAAAGAGATAATTAAGCTTCTGGACCAGGACATTATATACCCGATTTCAGACAGCAAGTGGGTCATTCCAATCCATGTTGTGCCCAAGAAGTCGGGCATTCAAGTTGTGAAAAATGAGAAAGGAGAGCTTGTGCCCACACGACTGCAAACCGGCTGGAGAGTTTGCATCGACTACCGGAAGCTGAACACAGTCACGCGGAAGGATCATTTCCCACTTCCGTTCATTGACCAGATGTTGGAAAGACTCGCAGGAAACAAGTTCTTTTGTTTCTTGGATGGATATTCAGGATACATGCAAATTACAATAAGTCAAGAGGACCAGGAGAAAACAATATTCACGTGCCCATTCGACACATTTGCCTATCGCAGAATGCCCTTTGGCCTCTGCAATGCTCCTGGCACATTTCAGCGATGTATGATGAGCATATTCTCTTATTTGCTCGAGAACTGCATTGAAGTATTCATGGATGACTTCACAGTGTATGGGAGCTACTTTGATCGATGTTTAGATAATTTGGAGAAAGTGTTGCAGCGTTGTGTGGACAAATGCCTAGTGCTGAACTATGAAAAATATCATTTCATGGTCAGAGAGGGCATTGTACTAGACATGTGATTTCTGAGAGGGGCATTGAGGTTGATAAAGCCAAAGTGGATATAATTGAGAAACTACCATATCCCACCTCGGTGAAACAAGTGAGAGGATTTCTGGGGCATGCTGGATTCTACAGGAGGTTCATTAAAGATTTTGCAAAAATTGCCCAGCCTATTACTCACTTATTGCAGCAAGATGTTCCCTTTGAATTTGATGAAGAGTGTAAGAAGACATTCAATGTTCTGAAAAAGCAACTGGTCATGGCACCAGTCATTCAACCACCAGATTGGGGAATGCCCTTTGAGATTATGTGTGACGCCAGTGGCTACGCTGTGGGCGTTGTACTGGGTCAGAAGAGAGGAAAGGAAAGCCATGTAATTTACTTTGCCTCCAAGACTCTGAATGGGGCACAGTGTAATTACACCACTACTGAAAAGGAGCTATTGGCAGTAGTGTTTGCATTTGAGAAGTTTCGATCTTATCTCTTGGGAGCAAAGAGCATTGTCTATACAGATCATGGTGCCTTGAGGCACTTGATGACCAAGAAGGAGACGAAGCCAAGACTGATTAGGTGGATCTTACTCTTACAGGAGTTTGATGTCGAGATAAAAGATAAGAGTGGGGCACAGAACTTGGTAGCTGACCATCTAAGCCGGGTGCTGAATGAGAAAGGCGACGAAATGCCCATTGCCGATCATTTCCCTGATGAGCATTTATATTCAGCAAGGGGCACACTGGCACCCTGGTATGCGGATATAGTGAACTACCTAGAGTCTGGAGAGATGCCTATTGGGTACTCAAGGTACCAGAAAAATAAACTGAGGTATGAGTGCAGGTTCTATGCATGGGATTGCCCTATTCTATGGAGGAGATGTGCTGATCAAATCATTAGAAGATGCGTCCCTGATGAGGAGATAGATGAAATTCTAAAGCATTGTCACAGTTATGCTTGCGGAGGGCATTTCGGACCAAACCGAACAGCGAGAAGAATTTTGGATTGTGGGTTCTTTTGGCCCACAATATTCAAGGATGCCCACAACGTCTGCAGAAAGTGTGACCAATGCCAGAGGATAGGGAACATCATAAGAAGAAATGAAATGCCCATGACACCAATCATGCCCGTGGAGATTTTCGATATTTGGGGAATAGATTTTATGGGACCCTTTCCAAATTCGAGAGGGAACCAATACATTATCTTGGCAGTTGATTACATGTCCAAATGGGTAGAGGCAAAGGCTACTCCTACCAATGATGCAAGAGTAGTAGCCGCATTTCTGAAATCCCACATTTTCAGTCGGTTTGGTGTGCCCAGGTCCATCATCAGTGATCAAGGGACCCATTTTTGCAACCAAACACTGGAAAGATTATTGAAGAAGTATGGGGTTCACCATAGGGTCACCACACCTTACCATCCTCTAGGAAATGGCCAAGCTGAAGTCTCAAATCGAGAAATTAAAGCCATTCTTAGAAAGGTTGTGGGTCCGAACCGAAAAGATTGGAGTATTCATTTGGAAGATGCCCTGTGGGCATACCGAACTGCATTTAAGACTCCAATTGGGATGTCCCCATACAGAATGTTATTTGGAAAGTGTTGCCATCTGCCAGTCGAGTTAGAACATAAGGCAGGATGGGCACTTCAGAAGCTGAATATAGATCGTGACGCCGCTGGGCATTTCAGGAAATTTCAAATTCAAGAGCTGGAAGAAATGAGAATGTAGGCCTATGATAATTCGGTTCTATACAAGGAAAAACTGAAAAGGCTCCACGATCAAGTAATTCGAAGGAAGAGATTCATCCCAGGACAGAAAGTACTTTTGTACCACTCAAGGTTCAAGCTTATGGGAGGAGGACTGAGGACCAAATGGCTTGGTCCATTTGAAGTGTATACAGAATGCCCGAATGGAGCAATTGAGCTGATAAATCCCGATACTGGAGGGCGTTTCAAAGTGAATGGTCACCGTGTGAAAGCCTACCTGGGGCACTCCGATGAAGATGTCACAGTGATCTGGCTCGCGGAGCCCACTTACGCCTGATCTGGGGTGATGTCGTGCCCACGACAATAACTGGGGCGCTACTGGGAGGCAACCAATGTGTTTTCTTGTCTTAATTCATTTTTAATTATTTTAAATAAATTTTCCAGTTAATTAAACTAGTTTAGGGAGCAATTTTACGCTTGTTTTGGATAAGCACGGTGTTTGCAGGTTTAGATAATGAGAGAGAAAGATGAAGATAAAATAAATCCCTTGGAAATAGGGATTCTGAAGTAAGGCACTCTGGAGAGATAAAATTTATTCTGATTTTTCAGGGATAAGGCTTATCCATTAACATAGGGCCTACTGATCCAGGAGACTCCTAAGGAATTTGGAGAGTCACAAGTCAAATCACAAAATCTCCACTATCACTTTCACTCACCTTTTGCAAAAATCAGAACCTTCTCTCTCGATTTTTTCTGCAACCCAAATTTCTGAAAACCTTCAAAAATCCAACAATGGCGAAGACGAGAGGCAAGAAAGTCGCACCAAAAGCTGGACCTAAGGCACGCCTGGATTTCGAGACCCCCGCAGTCTCTGAAGAGCCCTCTCCAACGAAAGTCGTGAAGAAACCCTCTGCAAAACCCAAGGGGAAGGCTGCGTCTGAAGCAGCCGCTTCTAGTAAGCTTCCGAAGGAGACCCCACTGGAACAGGAGCCTACGCCTGAAGTTGAGGCGACGGAAGAAAGCTCCACTACTCCAACTCAAATGGAGCAGCAAGATGCTGAGGCGACTGCAGAGGGCATACAGGAAGAAGAGGCTACTGAAGAGCCTGAGCCAAAGCCGAAGAAAGGGGCTGAAAAGAAAAATGCTAAGAAGCCCGTTAAGGCTCCGACGCCTGTGCCGTCAGTAGAGATCGAAGATTTGGAAGATAAAGAGGAAGGAGAGGAAGTTGAAGGGAGAGAAGAAGTTGAAGATGAAGGAGACAAAGACAGTGATCTGGACAAATACTTAACTGAGATTGAAGATATTGAAGCTGAAGCCCAACCGGAGAAGGTACCACTGTTTGAAGAGGAGGATGAGGCACCCGCTGACATCAAGAAGCGGGCATTGGAGAAAGCGCAGGGAAAAAGAAAGGTTGGCGAGCCCATTCCAGAGCCAATCGAGCCAGAGGTATCCCAGCAAGGGGATACTGAAGAAGAGAAGGAGCAGCAGGAGCCCAGTGTGCCCTCCCAAATGCAAGCAGGCTCTGAAGAGCCCTCGGAGGACTCCTCACCCAGGTGAAGGGTGGGGAAATCTGTTGGTATGAAAGCCGGAGCCAAGCTGGCTGGAGAGGCCTCTTCGCGAAAGAGGAAGGCTGAAGAGGGCACTTCAGCCCCTGTGCCTAAAAGAGGCAGAGGGGTGGGGAGCCCCACATCAAGTAATCCCAGCAGTGGCCCGCCACCAGTCAGGGGCATCATCAACTCAAAAGGAGTCCAACGTGAGACGTTTGCAGCTCTTGGTATAGAGCAGGAGGTAAGGAATTTATTTTCTGCAATTGGTTGGGAATGCTTTTTAGATATGGAGTGTGTGATTTTTCCATCATTGTCTCATGATTTTGTCCAAAACTTGAAAATCAAAGCTGTGAACAAGCCTGCTACATCCACCATGGTTTTATCTTTTAAAATGATGGGTAGGAGTTATTCTTTGTCTGCTGATGATTTAAATATGTTACTGGGCATCGTGACATACTTGGGCCTCCAGGAGGAGGAGTATGTCGATGCCGTGACTGTAGTGCCCGACTCTGCAGAAGGAGTCGATGCAAAATGGGTAGATATTGGGGATGGATCTGTTTTTCAAAGCGGATCCACCAAGGGATATTGTTTAAACAATGATGCTTTGAGATTCTGCCATAGGGTGTTGGCCTACAATTTTTTCGGCCGAAAGGATAGCTCAAATTCAATAACCAATCAGGAGCTGTTCATTTTGTGGTGCATGGTGCACAAAATCAGAATCAATTTTGGTTCTGTGGCCATTGCACATTTTCGGGAAATCAAAACACACCCTAGGCATCGCATCTCTTGTGCCCAGTTAATCACCCAGCTTGCTGTTAGACATAGGCTCCTTGATTTGCATGATACTGATTTAACCCCCCTTCCCCGTGAATATTTTGATCTTAACTGCCTGAGAAGAATGCAAGATGTGGTTGACGATGAGGATGGAAAGCCTGTTTTCTTTGTGCCGGGGGCAGACCCCTCGAGCATGCTTTTAGCTATGGCAGGTACATCGAAGAAACCACCAGCAGGAAGGCACCGCAGAGGGAGCACCCAGTCGCAGTGATCATGAGGAGACTTGAGTTGATAGAGAATGCCCAGTTCCAAACCAATGAAAAGCTGACCAGAATCGAAGCAGCCCTGAGGCCTATTTTAAGCATGTTGGGTTCTCCTACCCAACGCCTGCAACCGATTGACCTGGTTCTTTCTGTCCTATAGATTAGGTTTTGTTTTTGTTTTTGTTGTTCTTCTGTTTTCTTTATTTTTATTGTTTGAGTCTGTGTCCACACTTTGCAAGTTGCAAAGTGTGTGGGTGGGTAGTTGAGTCAAAGTATGCTATTCTGTGAGTCTGTGTGGGCATTTCACGTGATGATCCAACTTTAATTACTTTACAGAAAAATCAGCATGCCCAATTAAGATAGAGATGACGAACGAGTTTTAGCATGCCCTGTGAGACTTGAGCCTATATGCTGTATGCTTCAATTTTACAGTTTTCTTTCATTCATGAGTGTGAATAATTCTGTGCTTATGATGTTCTAGAATTTGCCTCTGTTCTGTGTATAACTCTTGGAATTATTGATGCACATGTAGATGAGATAGGCCATGTTTCACTGAACCACTGAATAAATAACTCCACCAATGACACAGCCTTTGCACCCCCTTTTGAGCCTATGAAATGCCCTGGTCGATTTTATTTTGGGATAGTTTATACTTAGCCAGGGCATTATAAAACCTGAAAAGAAAAATGGGCAAGGCAGAGTTGTTTCTGGGAAGACATATATATGAAGGGCCAGAAAAGATAGGGGGAAGAATTAAATAAAAAAAAAGGAAAAACAGTGATTAGAAAAAGAAAAAAAAAGAAAAGAAAAAAAGAAAAAAAAAGAGTCTGAATAAAAATCCCCCGAGCTCTAAGTGTTTAGAACGCCCAAAATAAGAAAGATTCAGTGCCTGAACAGGGCACAGGAGGGTAGTGAATAGAAAGGAGCTGGGGAGGGGTCTGTACAATCAATAAAAACCCCTCCCGCTTAAAATGCCCAACTGCAGCCTAAAAAGCCCTATTGATACTAATGCATCATGGTTTCTAGAGAATGAACAGCAGAACTTTGGCAAACTTATGGGACGAATTTGCATAGAATTACAGCCGAAATGAGAGTATACACTGAGTGAAGAAAGTTTGTGAGGAACACCAAGCTAAAACTCATTTTTGACCTATTTTAGGTATGCTGAAACTTTGCAATTTTTGTTGGATTATTTCTGATGTGCCCACACGGAGTAACAGTTTGCATGCTTGTGTCTTGAGTCTGTTTCTTTTCTCTTTTATTTTCTTTTGTTTTTCTGGATGCGTTGCACCCCATGCTTGAGGACAATCATGCTTAAAGTGTGTGGGGTGTAATAAGTCCATTTATTTCGTGTTTTTATGGGCATTTTATCCCTTATAAATGTCCTTTTTAGTGTGTTTTGAGTCGAAAAGAACCAGGTTGCGGTCAAAGGGCATTCCAAGAGTCGAGTCTGGCGGAAGGGGCATTTTATGCCCAAATATTCACGATTATCTCGCACATATGTTCATCAGAGGCACAGGGGACGTCCTCAGTATCCATCCCACATTCGGTCTGTGAAGTGGACATATCAGATACAGATGGAACTGACAGATGATGCCGTACCCCACAGTACTCGCACAGACTCGACCACAGGTCAGAATGGGCATTCCCGTGAAACTCGGGATTTAGTTGAAAGGAGAGCTGGTGGAAGATAGCTACATATCCGAATGAGAGTTGGAGCTAAGTTGGACTCTTGGAAGGTGCTGCAACAAAGAGATAAGCTCAGACGAAGAGATAAGCGCAATCAAAGGAGATAAGAACAATCCTTAAAAAATAGGGATTTGTTAAAGCTGAAGCTTATCCAGTCAAGGTCAGCGAGGGCACGCCGTTCCGGAATTTCAGCAGAAGACCCCCGCCTGTGGGGGAAACTCTACTCGGAAATGTAACTATTTAAATAAGTTTAGTCTCTGGAAAAACAAGCTTTAGACAGTCTGAAACATTTTACATTTTACATTTCTGCATTTTTACTTTCAGTACGCTGCTTAGGCAGCCAAAAACAATCCGAAAGGTCTTAAACCTTCGGGACTTAGGTTATGTTCATGTTCCTCGACGTTGGAGTCGAGTTTTTGCTTAATTAATTCCGTAAGTTCTTATTTATTTTTATGTCTTTAAATTCTGCAATTTTAATTATGTCTATCCTTCTCGGCTAGATCTTTAATTCTGGTGTTTGAATGATGAAATTGGTTTGAGCATAAATCTGGACTCATGAGGCCAAAATGGGCATAGTAATGCATGATTAGTTTCCGTTAATTCTTGTGCCTTGTTCCACGTGAGTGTGTGTCTGAAGTGCCCAATGTGGCTGATCACTCGTTAGGTAAAGAGGGCACACCACTATTAATTGAATTGGCGAATCGTGACTGTGTGTCGGTTCATATAGTAATAAGGGAATTAATGGGGGTGTTGTGGGCACAAGAGAAATCAGTTGAACACAACAGATCTGGGTCCGTCTAGGGCACACTGCTGCTTGTTTGCTTACATCTCTTAGAGGAATCGGGAGGTGGGTAACTGGTTAGGGGTTTAATCGAAGAGGAATCACTTTTAAACCTAAAATGAAAGGATGGATGAGGAGACACATGAGAGGAATCCGGTCACCATAACTAGATGACCTATCATGTATGAAAATCGGTGTGCCCATGATCGAGTTGTTTTATGTTAAAACCAAATTCTAATTCGAATGCCAGAACCTTTTGTTATTTGATCTTTTCTTTAGTTTCTATCGCAGATTTAAATTCAGTGTAGTGACAACACCAAAACCCCCTTTGTGATTGATTACTTGAAGATAGAATCGCAACAGCTCTCTGTGGGATCGACCCGTACTCATTGGCTAGCTACGCTCGCTGTGGACACATGAGTTTACAAATATATTTTTGAGCGCGAAATGACCGCGCGTCAATCTCTACAAAATTAATGGACAAGATTGATTTTAGATTTTAGGGGTCAAATTGCAAAATGGTAATTTTTAACCAATATTTTGACATTCATAAGGGCATTAATGGGAAAAGAAAATATCCATAATATCCATATCTAGGTATAATTATGGGATAAATATTACAAAATATAGAGATTGATATACATAAAATACGTTGCCTCAATTACATTAAAATGCAGATCCCTACCAGTTGCCATTTTTCGCAGAAATCCGCCGCTGCTCTTTCTACTCCGATCGATGCCTCAATTCCATTCAAATGCAGATCCCTACCAGTCGCCGCTTTTTGCACAAATCTGCCGCTGCTCTTTCTACTCCGATCGTTCTTCCCTCGATTTCTCACCACCAGCAGTGCCGACCGCCCACAACACCCCCTCTCTTGCTCGACACTACCGATAGACGACGTAGGAAGGCCACCGCTCTTTCTACTCCGATCTCCCCTCCCGCTTGGTCAGCATCAGCGGAGGATGAAGTGGAACAACGCAGGGTGGCCGACATCAATGATGGGCAAAGGTTTCTCACGAAAACCTTCTTGTATTTTTCCCCAAATTTTTTCGTCAATTTTGTATGCTATTTGGATATCTAGAAAGTTGAAAAATTAATGTTGGTCTTTTTTTATAGAATTTCAATTTCATTGGTATTTGTTGGTAAACTTGCTCTTCTGTTGATAGCAAATTATGTCTTGGTGTTTGGCAAATCGTGCAACTGGTTATAGCAAAATTTCATTCTTCAGTCCTATATTTTTAGCGAATTATTACGTTGATTATAGCAAATTGGCAATTTGTTTCTAGCAAATATTTTATTTGTTTGTTACAAGTTATTCGTCTGATGATATCAAATTGGTATATGTTTATAGCAAATTTTTGTTTTGTTGTTAGCCAATAATTATGTCGACCGTGGATCAAAAATTATTTAATGTGTTTATAGTTTGTGGATTTTTTGAGATTCATAATTCATAGCAAATTATTCATATGTTTATAGCATTTTTATCCGTATGTGTTTAGCAAAGTGTGCAATTGATTATAACAAAGTATGCATTTTTTTCATATTTCTATTTTTCTAGCAATTTATTCCTCTGTGTATATCAAATTGTTTAGTTGTTTATAACAAAGTCGCATGGTTTTCATATTCTTCTTTTTTTAGCAAAATATTCCTCTATTGATAGTAATTTTTACATCCGGATTTAACAAATTGTGCAGTTGGTAATAACAAAATTGCATGTTTCTCATATTCATATTTTTTTAGCAAATTATGTTTTGGTGTTTAGCAAATTGTGCAGCTGGTTATAGCAAAATTTCATTTTTCATAGTCCAATATTTTTAGCGAATTGTTCTGTTGATTATAGCAAATTGCAGTTTGTTTCTAGCAAATATTTGCTCTATTGTTCACTTAGAGTTGTTCACTTCATCTGGAAGTGAATTTTTTTCCCCTTCACGATTACATACCACATACTTCCAAATAAGAACACCATCCATCTTTTTTTCCGATCCAAGCCGAATATCGAAACCACCTGCTTGACCATAAACCCAATAAAAGGTAGTTGCTTCTTCGAGATTTTTAAACATCTGACCAACAAATGGCTTCAAAGATTGATTACATTCTGGTAGAGTTAGAGTTTTTTTAAGGACAACAACTTAGGCCGATTTGGAAAAGAGGACAAATTTATTGCGGGCCGAAATTTAAGGACATTAATATTTAAGTATTGCGTCCGTAGGCCAATTTTCAGCTCGAACGGGCTACGGAGGCCAATTTTCAGCCCGAACGGGCCGAAATTTTAGGACATTAACATTTAAGTGTTGCGTGCAACACTTAAATGTTAATGTCCTTAAATTTCTGCCCGCAATAAATTTGTCCTTTTTTTCAAATCGGTCTAAGTTGTTGTCCTTATAAAAACTCCAACTCCATTCTGGTATGTAGCTTCCACAAGGGCCCAAAACTAAATCAGCATTAATTCCTGCTATATAAAATAATGCTATAAGCACGTAGGGTATATGCTATACATGAGTATAGAATATGCTATAAATAATTTCATAATTTAAAAGTAATCATGCATACGCTATTTTGTTTTCTTAATAACTTCAAAAATTCCACAACCAAATACGAAAAGCATCTATCATCTATAATAAATATGAAATGCCCATTTTCTACGAACACCTCAATATCATGCAAAGAACGTTGAAACCATTTAAAAAAAACACAAAAGACCATCCTATCATAAAAAAAATCGTATGTTCACATAAAAGTATTCCCGATTTGCTATTAACATATCTATAATTTGCTAATTATGAAGACAAAATTTGCTAAACGTCATACATACGCGTCCATAACAGAATCTGTCCTTATCCATACACCTATAAAGTTATTTTTAATCGATAATAAATATGAAATGCCCATTGTCTGCGAACATCTCAATATCATGCAAAGCACGTTGAAACCATTTAAAAAAAATCATATTTTCACATAAAAGTATTCCTGATTTGCTATGAACATATCTATAATTTGCTAATTATGAAGACAAAATTTGCTAAACGTCATACATACGCGTCCATAACAGAATATGTCCATATCCCTACACCTACAAAGATACATTAATCGATAACATAATACCTGTATCTTCCATAATCAGATGATGATGAGAGTGATGATAATATACGATGGAGTAAGAACTTGTGGAAAAAAAATACATTCTTATTTTGCACACAACAATTCATGCCATTTTAACTATTTTTTTAATAACTTCATAAATTCCACAACCAAATACGAAAAGCATCTATCGTCTATAATAAATATGAAATGCCCATTGTCTGCGAATATCTCAGTATTATGTAAAGCATATTGAAACCATTTAAAAAAATCGTATTTTCACATAACATCATTTCCGATTTGCTATTAACATAAATGCAATTTGCTAATTATGCATAAAAAGTTTGCTAAACGTCAGAAATACGCGTCTGTACCAGATTCCACCCATATCTCTACACCTACAAAGATACATTAATGGAGAACATAATACCTGTATCTTCCATAATCAGACGATGACTAGATTGATGATAATATACGATGGAATAAGAACTTGTGGAAGCCGAGAATAAAATTCTCCAGAACGACTTCTTCAACCGTAAGAGAACGCAATCAATATATGAAACACCGATAGATACAACTTTGTAAAAAAATGAGTTATGAAAACCGTAAAAAAAAAACCTTCCATATAAATCCCACTATATATGGAAGAGATATATTTACTGCATATTTTTAATATACATTACAAGGACATATATACCCTCAACTTAATATAATTCTTAAAATATTGCATTTTTGACCCCATTTTTTGAGATTGATCTGAGCCTTAGAAAATCATTGATCCAACGCTTCATGTTAGTTTCTAATTCCTACAAAGGGCATTGATTCTCATTTGATCTCTATACTATATATATATATAGACACATTATATACTCAACATATATGGTGCACGTGTACTTAGTAATACACTAATCCATTTAAATGGATTTTAAGATGGCCAATTTTAATAGGTTATAAAGTTTTCTCATTTATCCTTTTCTTTCCCAAACTAACCTATAATTATATTTATACAATTTGTACATATTTCTATACTTACACGTGCACCCAAGTGCACTAAGCTATGACTATCTATACATGACTAAGCATTATGAGCACACCGAAGTGCCATTAATTATTAGACATCTAAACATTCCCAAATAAATTCCAAATTGTCAACATGTATCCGCGGAATAAATTAGTTAAATAATATTTCTTTATCTTGATTTCTTTTAACAACAAAGCCATGTATAACACATATATCTCATTAATATTAATAGAGTGATTGAAAGGGAATAGAGTTGGATTGTAAATGGATGTTTAAATGAATAGAATTATTGGGCTTAATTTGAATATTTTTGGGTTCAAATTGTCAAAAAGTAAATTTTCGTTGGAAGGTTAAATGAAGTTCGATTTGAATGGTTTTGATATTAAAACTATCTCATTAACGTCTACTTTCATAATATGAACTTTAATAAATTTATTTGGATGCTCAGCTAAGATCAAGTCTTTTTTTGATCATACAGTATTTCTAAGCTCATGATTAACTAGTCCAAAATAATTTGGATTCTAATTTGGGAAAGTATATTTCCCTCACAAATCACAATTAAGTATGTCGACATTTATTCCCTTATATTTTCGAGTAGGTCTTATAATACTAACATCTGTAAATTTCAATTCTTTACTCATCTTTAACACTTAAAGCCTAGTCCATGTCGGTGATACTGACACTCAAATGATGGACTTTTAAAATAAAAATAAAAATTGAAACTCCATTAATTGTCGCAAAAAAATAACAAGAAAATATCTTGTATACATTCATCCCTTCCTCTCACTTATAAAATTTTCATAACAAAAAAAAAAGTTCTACACAAAATCATTATGGAGAAACCAATAATTTCTTCGTATCTTCACATGAAAAATATTTTCTTGGGCGTAATTTTCTTGCTTCCGGCAGTTGTTCTCGGCGACTGCACGAGCGAACCGGAGAAGGAAGACCGAAACAAAACCCTCGCGCTCAAATACAAGGCAGCGGCGCTGGCGTCGATTCTGGTGGCCGGGGCGGCGGGAGTGTGCCTTCCCGTGGCGGCGAGGAGCTTCCCGGCGTTGAGCCCCGAGAGCAATCTCTTCTTCATCGTGAAGGCGTTCGCCGCCGGCGTAATTCTGTCTACGGGATTCATTCATGTTTTGCCAGATGCTTTCGAGAGCTTGACGAAGATCGACGAGCACCCGTGGAAAGATTTTTCGTTCACGGGGTTTATTGCCATGATGGCGGCGATAGGGACGCTAATGGTGGATACCTACGCGACATCGTATTACGGGAAGCGGACGAGGGTGAAGGCGGCCGCAGGCGGCGGTGGCGATGAGGAGAGGGCGGTGCCCGTCCACACTCACGCCACGCACGGCCATGCACACGGGGCGGTATCGTCGGAAATTGATTCCTGCAAGATTGAGCTTCTTCGCCACCGCGTGATATCGCAGGTATACATAGCTGTGTGTGCTATTTACAACTAGATTAGTGTTCGACTCCATTCATATATTATGAGCACCTCCAATTACTAATTTTTATTATAAAAATAAAAGTCATCATAACATAATTAATCATAACTAATCTTTATCGCTAATAATTAATTTTTTTTAAAAATTATATACCCTAATTATGAAATAATTAACTTTGAAAAAATCAATTATTAATTAAAAATATAAAAATTAAAATTCAAAAAATAACTATAAACCCTACTTTATAATTATAAAATTATACTAAATAAAAAATAATAATAAAAATTAGCGACGCGATCGACTTCCAAATGGACAATTTCCATACGGGTGCGTGGGTTAACAATATGTATGTGTACCTTCATATTTATTTGAATGGTTGACTGCTTTTAATTTGGACAGTGAGCATCGGTAATATTTTTTGTTTAGTTTAATTATTTTATTTGAGATTTTAATATTTTGAAGAGAAACTAAAGTGCATATTCGTTTTCGTAAATTGGTTAACTAATCAAGTAAATTAAAGGTAATATATATGAGATGAGATAACGTACGTGGATTTTGACTTTTCTAATAGCCTATTACATATTCGATTTTTTGTTTTAGGAGTAACGAAATATACATGGTGGTCCTTTTAAGATATATACATATATTATTTTGAGTTTAATTTGGTGGTTTGTTCACTTCAAAGAAAAATTTGGTGGTTTATTTATTTAATTTTTTGGGTAAATTTCATATTACTTCATGTGTTTTTTTGAAAAATAAAAAATTCCTCGTACTTAATAAATTGTCTAAAACCTCACTATGTTATGTATAATCCATCAAAAAGCAAAAATTTTGGAGAGAGTGAAGTACACTTACTAAGAAAAAGAAATAGTGTATGATTTATTTTTTTTTACATTTTTTGTATTATTTTTTAAATATAATCAATATTTTAAAATAATAGTTTACCGAAATACGATAATTTTTAAATAATATAAAATATATTTATATTTATATTTAAAAAAAATACAAAACTTAGGAAATTTTTTAAATATAAAAAAATAGTAGTATAACCAAATAATATAATTTTCAAATGATATAAAATATATTTATCTATAACAAAAATTGTAAAAAAATTATACTCTCTTTCTTAGCATGTCATGTCATTCACTCTCTCTAAAATGGGTCTTTTGATGTATATATTATATAGTAGAGGAGAGTTTTAGACTATTTATTAAAAACATGTGTTTTTTTTTATTTTTCGAAAAAATACAAAGCAGTAATATGAAATTTACCCCAATTTTTTTAATACTTGAGTTTGATGGGTACTAATATTCCTATCAGACGTTGAGATAGGCGTTTTTCAAATAAAAAAAATCATTTTTTAGTAATTATAAAAATATAACTATACTTTTTGTATGAAAAATGAAAAAAACGAAATAGATATACACACAAACACACATTATATTGTGAAACTATAACTTTTTAGTGTTCATATTAATACTTTTTAAATATAGGAACTGATATTTTTATAATTTTTATTTAGAGTAATTAAAAAAAATGCCATGGCCTTTAAAAAAAATTCTATAGGCGGAACTAATGAATTTTCAGTATAGAAGTAGTAATAAATACCTTATTAAAAGTCAAAAGTCAATTTTGCTAAAAAAAAAAAGAGGTCAAAAGTTAATGTTGCGTAATTACAGAAATACCAGTCCCTTTTATTTTTTGGATTTTGATCGGGGAGTATGGGTTTGGATCTAGGGGTTGTAGATCCGTCTAATATATATACAAGATGGTCAGTCGAAGATTCAGTGGATCCTCTATTCTAATTTTGTATTTTATCTTATATTTTAATTGTTGAATTTACGTCATGTATATTTAAAAAATTAAATAATTATTCATTAAAAGAAATTAACATATATACATATGACATGAATATAATAATTAAAATATAAGATGAAACACGAAGTTGGAGTAGATCGAGGATCTGGTCTGGTCACCGATATTTGTGAAGTTAGTTAATTGGATTATAATTTTGATATATCCTTTTTCTTTCTTCTAGCTTATTATCACATATATTAGTACGACGGACGACGGCGACCGTCAATGTTTACGTTCCACCTATGATTAAATGCCGTCAAATTTAACTATTCGGAAAATCAAATTGGATATCGATGCTAATTTAACACGTTGAATTATGTTATCAGACATATTGTAGAGTTGATTCATTTATGCTTGTATTCCCGATACATGTACATATCAAATTAAATTATGATGTCGATGGAATAAACTTTCTTGTAAAGGTGTTAGAGTTGGGAATAATTGTACATTCAGTCATAATTGGGATTGCGTTGGGGGCTTCACAAAGCCCTAAGACAATAAAGCCATTGATTGCTGCACTGACGTTTCATCAATTTTTCGAAGGCATTGGGCTTGGAGAATGCATTACTCAGGTATACTAATCATTTCATTAATAAATATATATCTAATTCAATATATGTTTAAAAAAATCTTATGCAAGATGCTCGAGCTCGAAAAACTACAGTATATAATACTGACTCAGTCTTCTACAGGCAAAATTTAATGTACGGACCGTAGCAATAATGGAGATTTTCTTCTCTCTCACAACACCTGTCGGAATTGGAATAGGTATTGGAATAAGCAGTCGGTACGACGAGACGAGCTCGACCGCCCTAATTGTAGAAGGTGTGTTTAATTCAGCGTCGGCGGGCATATTGATATATATGGCCTTAGTGGATCTTCTCTCTGCAGATTTCATGAGTTCTAAACTCCAAAGTAATGAGAGGCTACAATTGGGGGCAAATGTGTCACTTCTCATTGGGGCCGGGAGCATGTCCCTTCTCGCCAAGTGGGCCTAAGTTCGATTGTGTTGTCATCTTATGACGACATATAACAAGTGACTTAATTTATGCAAATATAGCAAGTAGATATAATATAATACACTAGCATTACCCGTCGTGTAATGCACGGATAAAATTTATAAATATAGAGATACTATGTTAATTATAGCAATATTTTAATAACACTTCATAGAAATAAGGGTTAATTATACTTCAGTATCCAATGTTTGACCATTTTTTCACTTTTGTCCTGAAATTCAAAAGTTACAATTCACTACCTAATGTTTGATAAATTAGCACTTATAACAGTAATGCATTTTTTCAGTGACTCAAATAGTGACGTGTGGAATACCACTCTTGCCTTCAATGCCTTCACACCTTCACACCTTCACGTAAGATTTATGACATTTCACGTCAATATTTGGGACACCGAAAGAAATTGAATTAGTGTTATAAGTGTTTATAATTTGTCAAACATTAGGTATTGAAGTATAACTTTTGAAATTTTGGGAGAAAAGTGAAAAAGGGGGGGCAAACATTGGGTACTGAATTATAATTAACCCTGGAAATAACCATAAAATAAATTCATAAGATATTTAATTTATTTTGTTAGTAATATAGTAATAATATGAATCAAACAAATCAAATAATATATACTTGTAAATTTTAAAAGTACTTAAGAGATATTTATGAAAATAGAAAAAATATAATACTAATGGTGATGAAGTTCTGATTTCTTTTGTTCTAAAAAAAAACACAGGTGATTGATTTTCTCATTTCTACTAAAGTTTGATTCATTTGGTATAACTTTTGAAGTACAGGATGAGGAGAAAAATTTTGAGCAAGGCAAGGTTAATCGATTTTCCTTAAATGAAAATCGAAGATTATTTCTTTTTGAAAGAATTTTTTGGTTATGCCAAGGTTTAAGGTGGAACTTATTGAAGTAGGTTCTAGATCAAAAATTTTGTATAGATTTTTGAGTCATTATGGACTCGAGCATGTAGCAAATCTTTTCAGGATATTATTTTCTGCAGATACTCAAATATTTCGGTCATTTTGGATCGTAAAATTTTTTGAGAAAGTTATAAAGTTTGAAAGTTGATTTAAAAATCTTCTTTGTAATAAAGATTTGTCTACTGCCAATAAGGAAAGTATTTAAGGATGTGTTAAGGAGAAATGAGGCATAGAGAATAAAGTCAGAACATAGACTATAGCGAGCTTGAATTAAGGAGAATTTTAGGACTCCCTTTAGGTTCTCTTAAGAATCTAGATTGAATAAGCTCCCTCTCAAGGAGCTAGAGTTTAATTCAACTGTTCGAAAGAATATTTTTATCGCAAAAGTGTTCATGAGAAGATTGAAGAGTTCCAAGATTCCAGTAGAACGAAGAATGAGGTTATGATGCTTTGACTTCGCGCCAGAAGCAAGAAAATGAGTAGTCGACTTAAAGATTAGTTATGAGATTACAAGATCTACTGCAAGTTCGGGGAAACTCTATTCAAGCTTTCAGCTTAAGAGTCATGTCTAACGATCCAGTTGCAATTACAAGGAATGAAGATTCGTCCTACCAAGTGAAAGCTCTTCAATTCAAGGGATGGACATTCAGAGTCATGTCACATTCCATGTCCAGGATTTGTCGTTTGTATAAAGTCGATTCTTAGAATGAAGGTAAAGACGGTCGTCATGACTGCAGCTAAAATAATTCGAAGATATGTCTGCCAGTATTCTACTGAGCTTCCAGGAAGCGTTAAAGTCAAACTATGGTGAGTCCAGAAGGTACCATAGATCAAGCTATTTACTCGTACCCTATTCAGTGGGAAGAGAGTGATCCTCAGTTATCACTTTCCCAGCCAGGCACAACCATTCAAAGTCCAACCAACTTGTGCTATTTCATAGCAACCTCGTAAAGATGAATGTGCGTGATGCTCCAGAGAAAAAGAGAACCCGAAGGAGATTGTCAAGAAGATAAACCTAGTGGTTGGTAGATCAAGAGCTTCAATATAATAGGAAGTTTTGACAATCCATTTGCTCATTTTCATGTCGATTGGATCAATCGCCCTTCAATGACTTCATCATTCTTCGATTATATCCTCTTGGATAATTTGTAATCTTTTGATAATACTCCTTGATTATCAAGAATTAGTAATAGCACTTTCTTGTTAGGCTATGCTGACACCTTTGTGAAAATATTCAGCACGGTTCTCAGTTGCTAAGCATTAATTTTGTTCCGTTATTCTTATAAGTCATTATTATGTGCGAGAACCCTTCGAGTTTATAAGTCATCTGAAAAGGCAACATCTTTTAAATAACCTAGTATTATATCTCTTCTAGCTTTTGAATCTGTTAAGGAATTATTAAAGCCCTCACTCAGAGGCCCTTGTTTTCTTTTACTCTCACTCATAGAACTTGAGTGTGGGTCCTTAAATAAGATAGAGAGTATATAGCGGTATTTCTTTTGTGTATCGTCAGAATAGCGAGTGATGGTACTCCCTAATAGGGGATGAAACTGAAGCAGCGCAATTTAAAGTCAAAAGTGCATTTCTTAAGTAATTTCTCAGCTCGTGATCCAATAGATGTCAGTGAGTAAGTTCCGAGCTTACAGTTAAAGTCTAGACGTACGATCTTTATACATACAAGCGATGGTGATCACCAGCAGGAGCCATAAAGTCAGACTACCACCTTGAAGAAAAGAGATGACTACAACAAAGAATTTAAGATTGAGGTGCATCACGAATACATTTCAAGTACGCTCCAAGAAGATAGGAAGGTTGAACCTCGAGAATTTAAAGAAGAAGATAAAGTATGGTTTCGAACCTGATAGAACGTACAAGACAACCATCCAGAGAGGTGCCCATTCGAATGCAAAATCATAAAGGAGCTTATATGAAGCAATGTATTGAGATAGCTCTCAAAAGGGGGAAAAGATGGCAAATGCTCAAGCTTTCAGAAGGAAAATGAGAATGATTATAGATGCTTTAGAGAAGTATTTAATCAAGAAAAGAGATAGTCCTGTGTGAGGACTAATCCATAAAAAAAGGCCTCAAGCTATTCTTTGATGTATGGTTTATAGTTGTAAACCTAGTAAAAGTTTTTGAACCAATATGGTTCCAATAAGGCTGTGGATTCTTAAAGAAATATCCAGATCTCCGTTTGAGAGGAAATAAATTTCGGGACAAAATTTCTTTAAGGGAGGTAGGATGTAATACCTCAGATTTTCAAATAAGGGTTAGAGAATTCTTAAGCTTGATTAAGAAGTTAAGGAAGAGATTTTAATAAGGTTTAAGGGAAGTCAGATGTAAGTTACGACTTTAGGGGTCATTTTCCGTGAAATCGTCTTTTCGAAAATTGTGATCCTAACTTTTTTTGATCGATTTTGGTCTTGTTGGAAAGGTATCGAACTAAGGAGTGTGTTAGGAAAATTGTTGGGAAAATCCCAGTTGATGGTTTTGATGAGATGTCAAAACATGTGTGATGATTTAATGAAAAACTGCAGGATATGGTAAGCTAGAAATCAATGACAATAACCAAGTAAGACTTCGAGCTGAGATGAGAGACAGCTATTCAGAAGCATGGTCAACCAGCTTATAGGTTACATAATCAGACCAGTCAGAGTAAACTCTTCAAAGCTTGAGATAAGCTGTAAAGGGGGGAAGAGAACTTTCGAGACTGGTAGGTATCCTCAGATGAGTTAGTTAACAGTCTTAGTAAAAAGCCAGGATAGACTGATGAACAGAGTCTGCTTGAAAGCTAAAATAATCCAATCAGAAGATCAGTCAGAGCTAGTCCTAAACTGATCAAAGATCAGTTTACTGGTAAAACAGCTCTAAACGCTTTGAGTCTTTATTCAACTGACCTTAGTTCAGTTAGAGAGAAAAAGCTCAAGCTAGTAGCCAACTGATAAGTCTAGGAATGAAAGCTCTTAAGCTCAGCTGATGAGTCAGCCGAACTAGACTATATCATGACAGAAGCTCTAGGCAGCTGAAGACCTGCCAAATGGACTATCTTAGAGCTGAAAGCCGAGACAGCTGAGAGCCCATCAGCTGTATGTCCAAGAACTGATAGCCGAATCACCTGCTCCTACTGACAAGTAGTTAATGAAGATCTTAACAGGAAATCTTTGAAAGATCCTGATGATCCTGATGATCTTAGAGCAGAGAGATTTAAAAGTCAAAATGACTAGTTTATTAAAAGAAGCTTCAAACGGCTACAAACATTAAAATTGCCACCGGTGATCTCCAAACATCACCAATCATAACAGTCAAAATTCACTCATCTATATATAGAGGGTGAAATCAATTGTCCAAAAAAAAGACTTTCGCCAATCTAACTTTGCTATTTGTTCAGAAAACGAGCTATTTCTTTCTCTCTCTCTCTACAGCTCAAAGCTCAAGATTCTCAAAGTGCGAAAAGTCTTAAACTAAGAAGGCGTGCTTCAAGTTCAAAGGAAGCTGCTAAGCTGACGGTGAATTCCAGCAAGAGCAAAACTTCTCAGTTCTGTCCCTTAAAAATCAACCACCTAACTCAAGAGAAAGGAGCATTACAGGTTGACAACAGTTTCAAGACTGCCTTCTTGTAGATCGAGCGAGATCTAAAACCGTGTAAAGACGGGCAATAGCACCTAAAGTCTCAGCGAGCAGTTGGGACCGGTAAGTGTGAGCTGTCGACCCAGAAATCGGCTGAGGAGGAGCGTGTACCGACGAGTCCGTTCTTCCGGAACAACAACAGTTGGAAAGGAGGCCGCGCTTGGTTTGAAGGGTGCCGTTTTCAGGTCTAACATGATTTCTTCACTGTGTAATTATAATAAAGAAACTTTACACTTGCATAGTGGATTGCCCTTCTGCAGAAGAAAGAGATGACGTAGAAGCGAGGAGCTTCAAACCTTTATAAAGTTCTGTGTGTGCTGTTCTTACTGTTTTACAGTTTTTCAAGTTATTCAACTGCACACATTCACACACACAGACTGAACTGACAAGCTTCAGCCACGTCTTCAAGCTATCAGTCCGGAACTGATCAGCTCACCAGCTAAAATTCCGTCAGTCTCTTTCAACTGATCAGCCAGCACGGATAAATCATAAAAGCGAGTCAGGACCCTATCTATTCCGTAATCTATTTTGAAAGTTTTTGAAGTCAGTTTATTCACCCCCTCTAAACTGACAAAGACTCACACCGGGACCAACAAGTGGTATCAGAGCAGTTGGTTCTAAGGATCAGCTGTTTCTGCAGATAATTTGAATCAGATCTGTTTATCTGTGCTAACTGTTTTAGCTATGGGAAACCATAAGCTACCTCTCTTTTCAGTTGAGAACTATGACAATTGGAGCAGAAGGATGAAAGCTCATCTATGCTCCATCCATGAAAATATATGGGAGGTGATTGAAGACGGTCCAATCATCATAATGATGGACAATGAAGCCCACATCATGGATGTCAACCAACTGGCCAGGATCCCAAAACCAATTCATATTCTCACGGGTGAAGAGAAGAAGTTGAAAAATCTAGAGTTTGTTCCTCAAGCAGCACTTTTTCAAACTCTAGATGAGGATCGCATGAAAGACACAAAGAACTGCAGAACAGCAAAGGAGATTTGGGACCTTCTTACAGATCTATGCAAAGAGTCCAAAGCCATCAAAGAAAATAAGCTCCAGCTGGCAGTTGATAAATACGAGTCTTTCAAAATGCAGCTGGATGAAAGCATCTCGAGCCTAGAAATAAGATTTCTTAGCATCATAAGCGAGATGAACAATCTGGGAAGAAACTATCCCAACAGTGAGATGAACTCAAAAGTTCTTGATAATCTTACTGATGAGTGAGATATGAAAGTAATTGCTACTAAAGAGTCGAGAGATTTGAACAGTATTACTCCTAGAGAGTTGTTTGAATCTCTCAAAGCTCATGAGTACAACTTGAATCGAAAGAGAGAAGGATCTACTTCCTCTTCTCATGATGCTTCTTTCTATGCTGAAAGAAATCGATTCAGAGAAGCCTGCGGAAGAAACAACTTCCGACCAAGAGGCTCGCCTGTCAGAGAGAATTTAGGAGGATCGCTGACTATTCGAAGAAGAGAGTTAGTCGATAAAAAGAAGATCCTGACTGAAGACCTGAATGAGCAAATCTAGTCAATGATAAGATTGTAGGAGAAGCTAAGAAAAGTCAGAGATCAACAATCAGCTCAACCCCAAGCTGATGAAGCTGCTAAAGGTGAGAGGAACCAGCAGCCAGCTGATCGTCCAGCTGAACAATTCAGGGTGGCAAATAGGAACATAGAGGAATGTTTCCATTTCCATAAGTAAGGACACTATAGATACGAGTGTCCAGAGCTTCCTGAAGACAAAAAGGCCAAAGTGAGGAGAAGCTTCTTCAAAAGGAAAACAATGATCGCAAACTCTGAGAATGTCGTGCTTGACGATTCAGACTACCCATGTGGAATCGATTCAGACGGCTACAGCTCCGATGATGAAGCTTTACTATGCCTCGTGACCGACAATGAAGAAGAGGTTAGTCAAGCTGACTCTATAACCTCATTCTATCATATACATGAAGCATCGATCTCTAGGAATGTATCAAGCATGCATATTGAATTGAAGGGTGAAAATGATGAGCTAAGAAGTAGAGTTGATGAGCTAAGTGCTGAAAATGAAAGACTAAAAAGTGTTAATGCTCAATCAACAGAAATGGATCAGCTGAGGCTGAGAATGTAGAACTGGAAGCTGAGAATGAGCAGCTCAAGCAAAAAATTCTTGAAAGAGAGGAATTATCTCTGAAATTCAAGAATGGATCCCAGACTCTTGATGAAATCTTGAGTCATCAGTGAACTGAATCTGGGAGCCCAGGGCTGGGATATAGTAAGTACACTGCCGCAAGAAGGGCAAGGCAGTTGTATAGAGCTGTGAATCTGGAATCCTGAGAGGATTCAAGACCAGTGTGATACCCCGACCCTTTTTGCTAAATTATAAATTATAATTTTGGAAAATGACTTTGAATTAATATTGTGTGAATATTATACTGAGTGTATAATACAGTTTGATTTTAAAACTAAAATATCGAGTTATATGATAATGAATGAATGTGATTGTATTTAATTTTAGTTTGCCATACCTTGAACACCCTAACGCTGAGTTGATCAGGGGTCTCGCTGCTTGGTCAGTGAGTTGGGGGTTCAGGGGGCGAAGCACCCCAATGTAGAAATGAATAATAGAGTGCTGAGAGCAGATCTCCATGTCTTGGAGATACTTGATTTCGACGTAATCCTAGGTATGGATTGGTTGAGTGGGAATCATGTCACGATTCGATGTCGTGATCATGAGGTCGAATTTGATTTTTCAGGTGAGCCTAAGCTAACCTTCTATGGTGCAAGAATGAGATCAACTCAGAGAATCATTACAGTAATGAAGGCAATGAAGTTGTTGAAGAAGAGAGGGTGTCAAGGATTTCTCATCAGCATAGTGGAGTCAAAGTCCACTAAGGTCGAAGTGTCAGATGTGCCAGTGGTGAATGAATTTCCCGATGTGTTTCCAGACAAGTTGCCAGGGATTGCTCCTGACCGTCAGATCTAGTTCACCATCGACTTAGTGCCAGGTGCGGCACCAATATCTAAAGCTCCGTATAGAATGGCGCTAAAGGAGTTGCAAGAGCTCAAGGTTCAACTTCAGGAGTTGCTTGACAACAAATTAATGCGACCAAGTGTTTCACCATGGGGAGCACCTGTGCTATTCATAAAGAAAAAGGATGGATCAATGAGAATGTGCATTGATTATAGAGAATTGAACCGGTTAAAAATCAAGAACAAGTATCCGCTTCCGAGAATCGAAGATTTGTTTGATCAACTGAAGGGAGCCAGTGTGTTTTCGAAGATCGACTTGAAGTCCGGCTATCATCAATTAAAGATCAAGGAGAGTGACATCCCAAAGACGGCATTTAGAACGCGATATGGTCACTATGAGTTCACGGTGGTACCTTTTGGATTGACCAATGCGCCTGGAGTCTTCATGAACTTGATGAATCGAGTGTGCCATCCGTACCTTGACCAGTTCGTAATAGTCTTCATCGATGATATCTCGATTTATTCAAGAAGTAAGGAGCAACACGCTGAGCATCTTAGAATTGTATTGGAGACGCTATGGAAAGATGAGTTATATGCAAAATTTTCAAAGTGCGAGTTTTGGTTGGAGAGTGGCATTCCTTGGCGACGTGGTGACATCGAATGGAATCGAAGTGGATCCATCGAAGGTGGAAGCAGTTAGCAATTGGAAGACACCATCGAATGTTAATGATGTCCGAAGCTTCTTTAGACTAGCGGGTTACTATGGAAGATTTATAGAGGGGTTTTCAAAGATATCGGGTCCTTTGACGAGATTGATGAGGAAGAATGAGAAGTTCTAATGGAGTGAGAAGTGTGAGCAGAGCTTTCAAGAATTAAAGCGACGTCTTGTGTCAGCCCCAGTGTTGACTATCCCTGATGGGATGGAAGGCTTTGTCATCTACAACGATGCCTCGAAGCAAGGACTTGGTTATGTTTTGATGTAACATGGAAAGGTAGTGGCGTACGCATCAAGACAGTTGAAGATGCACGAGCATAACTATCCGATGCATGACCTCAAATTAGCAACCGTGGTTTATGCATTGAAGATCTGGAGGCATTACCTCTATGAAAGCAAGTGCGAGATCTACACCGACCACAAAAGCTTGAAGTACTTCTTCACCCAGAAGGAGTTGAATTTGCGTCAAAGAAGATGGTTAGAGTTGGTGAAGGATTTTGACTGTACGATCCTATATCATCCTGAGAAGACGAATTTTATAGGTGATGCCTTAATCCGAAAGATCTATCTTCCAACCAATCAAGAGCATTTGATCAATGAGTTTGAGAAGATGAATTTAGAGGTGGTGGATCCTTCCAACATCACTGATAAGTCCATTTATTTCGTGTTTTTTTTGGCATTTAAGTCGCTCTAAATGTCCTTTTTAGTGTCTTTTGTGTCGGAAAAGAACCAGGAAAGTGGTTTGGGCATAACAGGAGTAAAATCTGGCAAAAGAGGCATTTTGGCCTCAAATTGACTGAAATCGATGAAATGGACATATTAGACCTGAGCAGAAGATGTCGTGCCCACAGCACTCGCGCAGATTCAGAAGAGGCAGTGAAGAGGGCATTCGCGAAAAAATCGGGATTCTGTTGAAAGAAGATAAAGCTGGCGTTGGAACTTGATTGATTTCGAAATCTGAACAGAAGAAGGAAAGATTGTTCATAGGTGGACTCTTGGGAAGCAATTTGGAAGATAACGATGACATCCCTAAAATATTGGGATTCATTCCACCACCTAAGGAAGTTTCCTTATACAGGCAGATTCCAGTGGGCACAGAGATCCAGCAGATAAGGAAGTTTCCTTATACAGGCAGATTCCAGCGGGGCATAGCGAATCCGGCAGATATTGAAGACTCCCAATTTTTTGGGGATTTGAATGGATCTTTGTACTCTTTTAAAATACTAGTTTTGATTGTTAGAAACACACACTTCGTACCATATTATTTCTGCACTTTTACTTTCGCCATTAGTTTAGTTTTAACGCTGCTCCGGCAGCAAGACAATCTGGGGCCTTATGCCCATAGAGATTAGGATTTATATTTAATGTTGTTGTTGTTCATCGTTGGTGTTGGACGAGTTTTTATTCAATTCCAGTAAGTTTTTCCTATTTATCATGTCTTTAATTTATGTATTTACAGTTCTTTCTAGTATGAGTAGCTAGATCTATATTCCGGAATTTGCACTAAAGATAAAGGTTTAACAAAACACTTAAATACTCGTGAGGCCGTGTGGGCACATTACTGCACGATTGGGTTTCTACCGATTTTTGTTCTTATTCCTAGTGAGCGTGAGTTTAATATAACTAATGTGGCTGATCACTCTTTAGTTGTAGAGGGCACACCAGGGTTAATTGGATTAGCGAATCGTGACTGTGTGTTAATTCAAACGGTAACTGGGAAATCGGTGGGTTGCTATGGGCACACAAGGAATCAGTAAACACAACAAACTTAGGTTCGTCTAGGGCACACTGCTTCCTATTCATTTACATCTCTTTGGGGAATCGGGGGATGGGTGATAGGTTTGGGGTTTAATGGACGAGGAATCACCTTTAAACCTAATCTGAACGGATGAATAAGGAGACACAGCGAGGAATCCGGTCTCCATAACTGGGTGATTTTATCATGTAGGAAAATCGCTGTGCCCATGATCGAGTGAGTATAAGTTAAACTGGATTCTAGTTCAAGTTTCGGAACCTTTTATTATTTGATATCTCTCTAGTTTATTTTTGCAGATTTAATTTCCATTGTTGTGACCACGGTACCAAACCCCCTTTTTTGTGATTGGTGACTCGAAAGTAAGATCGCATCAGCTCTCTGTGGGATCGACCCTTACTCATAGCTAGCTACGCTCGTTGTGGGCACATGAGCATACAAATTCATTTTGAGCGCGAAACGACCGCGCGTCAAAATTGGCGCCGTTGCCGGGGAGCTGATTTCCAGTGATTTTACTTTCCAAGTTGGTGTGCCTAGAAGTTGATGCCCAGGAGCTCTTCAGAAGAAACTCTATTGTATGATCCGGAGATAGAGAAGACTTTGAGGAAAAACAGGGCAGCAGTGAAGAGGGCACGACGAGCTACAAACAGACCTCCTGAGCCCACAACACTAGAAGATCAAGAAGATCAAGGAGACAAAGGGCACGAGGAGGAAGGACAGTTTGAGAACAGCCACACTATCAACATGGCCGCAGCAAATGGAAATGCCGTAAATGGAGATGCGGAGGATAACAGGACTTTAAGGCAGTTGGTTTTCCCGACCAATATGAATCTGCACCCGATGGGCATTACACTCCCAGCTGTGACTCAGAACTGGGATATTCATGCAAACTTTATCCAAATCTTGCCGAAGTTCCACGGAATGCCCGGAGAGGATCCACAAAGACACTTGCAAGATTTTGAAATGGTTTGCCAGACTGAACCATCCAACCATGGACGAGAGGAGTATGTGCGGTTGGTCTCATTCCCTTTCACTCTTCAGGATGGGGCACGGGACTGGCTGTACACATTGCCGACTGGCACTGTGACCACATGGAGACAACTTCAGCAGAAGTTTTTGGAAAAATATTTCCCAGCATCCAGAGTGCAAGAAATGAGAAGAAGGATAGGGAGCCTGAAGATGGGAACCAATGAGAGTTTCTATGACTACTAGGGAAGATTCCAGGCAATGCTGGCGAAATGCCCACAGCACCAGATTACTGAACACGATTTAATTCAGTATTTTGTTGGAGGATTGAGACCACATGAGAGAACAATCGTGAATGCCTCATGTGGAGGGTCTATACTGAACAAGCAGCTTGTTAAAGCATTCAGAATTCTCACAGAGATGGCTGAAGACAACCGAGACTTCGGCGGAGAGGGCATTCGGGTTGTCAGTGAATCAGAGAGGGCACCGGACCAAGACAGCAGAATTGACAGATTGTGTGACAAAATTGAAAAGATCTTGTCTGGTGTGAGCATGGCGAAAAAGCCCAGACCTTGTGGAGTATGCAAGAGTGTACTTCATTTCACTGATGAATGCCCAACTCTACAAGACGCGATGGAAGAAGTAAATGCTGTAGGTGGCCAGAATGGGCATTCTAGAAGATATGATCCCAATTCCCAAACTTATAACCCTGACTGGAGAGATCATGAAAACTTCAGATGGAGAAGGCCAGAGGATGGGCATCCTGCACGCCCATTGCCGGCACCAGAAGAAAAGAGAAAGCAAAGGCTAGAAGATCTTGTCTATGCCATGGCTGAGGAGAACGAAAAATTCAAGCAAGAGACTCGAGCTGGTCTTTCACATATGAGCAAGAAAATCAATCAATTGGCTCAAGCCATGCACAAGATGGAGGAGAAAAATGGGAAGTTACCTTCCCAGGTTGAAAACCTGAGAGAACAAGTGAATGCAGTAGCATTGAGGAGTGGAAAAGAGCTTCCGGAGATGGTCAGGCCAAGAGAAGAGAAGGACGATGTGCCCTTAGAAGAAGAAGTTGAAAATATTCCCACAGAGGATGAGGCACAAGAAGCTGAACATACTGATCCTGTGCCCATACCGGAAGTGAAGCAGCCTGCCAAAGTGCCCATTTCAGAGAGACGGAAACCTCCCTTTCCAGGGAGATTGACACAGAATAGGAAAGAAGAAGAAACCAGGGAGATGCTAAAAATATTCAGCAAAGTGGAAATCAATATTCCACTAATTGAGGCAATCAAACAAGTGCCGTGATATGCCCGGTTTCTAAAAGAACTTTGCACCAGAAAGGTGCGATTCAATGATGATGCAAGGTTCCTAGTTGGGGAGAATGTATCTGTTGTGATACAGAAGAAATTACCTAAAAAGTGTGATGATCCAGGGATGTTCATGATCCCTTGCATTATTGGAGATAAGAAAGTTGAAAAGGCCATGCTGGATTTGGGGGCATCAATCAACGTAATGCCCCTGTCGGTGTTTAAAGAATTGAAGATTGGACCTCTGAAGGAAACCCGTGTGGTCATTCAGCTTGCTGACAGGTCTAATGTTTATCCAGAAGGCCTCATTGAAGATGTATTGGTCAAGGTGGATGAGCTTATCTTCCCAGCAGATTTTTATGTGCTTGACATGGGCACAGCGACTTCAAAATCTTCAGTTTTGTATTCATTAGAAGAAATGCCATACGGCTGTGTGGACTATGGTGTGCCCATTCGGAGAAGTGATGACAGAATGATGCCTTCTATTGTTAGAGCGCCCACGCTGGAGTTGAAGGCATTGCCAAGGCATTTGAAGTATGCCTACTTGGGAGATAATGAGACACTCCCAGTGATAATTAGTGCGGGGTTGAATCAAGCTGATGAAGACCGCCTTTTGAGATTGTTGAGACTGTACAAGGAGGCACTCGGATGGACTTTGGCAGATATAAAGTGCATTAGCCCAGCAGTTTGCATGCACAAGATATTGTTGGAAGATAATGCAAAGCCCGTTCGTGATCCACAAAGAAAGCTCAATCCGGTGATGAAGGATGTGGTGCTAAAAGAGATAATTAAGCTACTGGACCAGGGCATCATATACCCAATTTCAGACAGCAAGTGGGTTAGTCCAATCCATCTTGTGCCCAAGAAGTCGGGCATTCAAGTTGTGGAAAATGAGAAAGGAGAGCTTGTGCCCACACGACTGCAAACTGGCTGGAGAGTTTGCATTGATTATCGGAAGCTGAACACGGTTACGCGGAAGGATCATTTCCCACTTCCGTTCATTGATCAGATGTTGGAGAGACTCGCAGGAAATAAGTTTTTTTGTTTCTTGGACGGATACTCAGGATACATGCAAATTACAGTGAGTCAAGAGGACCAGGAGAAAACAACATTCACGTGCCCATTCGGCACATTTGCCTATCGCAGAATGCCCTTTTGCCTCTGCAATTCTCCTGGCACGTTTCAGCGATGTATGATGAGCATATTCTCTGATTTGCTCGAGAACTGCATTGAGGTGTTCATGGATGACTTCACGGTGTATGGGAGCTACTTTGATCGATACTTAGATAATCTGGAGAAGGTGTTGCAGCGTTGTGCGGACAAATGCCTAGTGCTGAACTATGAAAAATGCCACTTCATGGTCAGAGAGGGCATTGTAATGGGCCATGTGATTTCCGAGAGGGGCATTGAGGTCGATAAGCCAAAGTGGACATAATTGAGAAATTGCCATACCCCACTTCGGTGAAGCAAGTGAGAGGCTTTCTGGGGCACGCTGGATTCTACAGGAGGTTCATAAAAGATTTTGCAAAAATTGCCCAGCCTATTACTCACTTATTGCAGCAAGATGTCCCCTTTGAATTTGATGAGGAATGTAAAAAGGCATTCAATTTTCCGAAGAAGCAACTGGTCACGGCACCAGTTATTCAACCACCAGATTGGGGAATGCCCTTTGAGATTATGTGTGACGCCAGTGGCTACGCTGTGGGCGCTGTACTGGGTCAGAAAAGAGGAAAAGAAAGCCATGTAATTTACTATGCTTCCAAAACTCTGAATGGGGCACAGTGTAATTACACCACTACTGAGAAGGAGCTGCTAGCAGTAGTTTTTGCATTCGAGAAGTTTCGGTCCTATCTCTTGGGCACGAAGAGCATTGTTTACACAGATCACGGTGCCCTACGGCACTTGATAGCCAAGAAGGAGACAAAGCGGAGACTAATTAGATAGATCCTGCTCCTGCAGGAGTTTGATGTCGAGATAAAAGATAAGAGTGGGGCACAGAATTTGGTAACTGATCATTTAAGCCGGGTGCTGAATGAAAAAAGTGATGAAATGCCCATTACGGATCATTTCCCTGATGAGCATCTGTACTCAGCATGGGGCACACGAGAGCCCTGGTATGCAGATATAGTAAACTTTTTAGAGTCTGGAGAGCTGCCAATTGGGTACTCGAGATACCAAAAGAATAAATTGAGGCACGAGAGCAAGTTTTATGCATGGGACAGTCCTATTCTATGGAGGAGGTGTGCTGATCAGATCATAAGAAGATGTGTCCCTGACAATGAAATTGAGGATATTTTGAAGCATTGTCATAACTTTGCTTGCGGAGGGCATTTCGGACCAAACCGAACAGCAAAAAGAATTCTGGACTGTGGGTTCTTTTGGCCCACGATTTTCAAGGATGCCCACAACGTATGCAAGAGATGTGATCAGTGCCAGAGAGTTGGGAACATCACAAGGAGGAATGAAATGCCCATGACACCCATCATGCCAGTGGAAATTTTCGATGTTTGGGGAAGGGCATGCCAGAAAATTTCAGATTCAAGAACTGGAAGAGATGAGGATGGAGGCCTATGACAATGTTGTTCTTTACAAGGAAAAAATGAAGAGGCTCCATGATCAAGTGATTAGAAGGAAGAACTTCACTCCGAGGCAACAAGTTCTTTTGTACCATTCAAGGTTTAAATTTATGGGAGGAAGTCTGAGGACCAAGTGGATTGGTCCATTTGAAGTGTACGCGGAATGCCCCAATGGAGCAGTTGAGCTAAAGAATCCAGATACTGGAGGGCGTTTGAAGGTTAATGGCCACAGACTAAACCTTACCTGGGGCATGCAGACCAAGATGTAAGAGTGGTCTGGCTCATGGAGCCCATTTATATCTGAATTGGAAAGTGTCGTGCCCACGACAGTAACTAGGGCGCTACTGGGAGGCAACCCAGGTTTTTAATTTGTTTCTTTTTCAGTAATTTTAATAAGTGTTTTTCTGGTGTATCAAACTAGACTAGGAGAGTTTTTCTATTATCTGCCTGAAAAAAAAATGCAAGATGTAGTTGAGGATGAGAGGAGAGCAACCCTATTTATTTTGTGCCGAAGGCATACCCTTCGAGCATTCTGTTTTCATTTTCTATAGGGACAAGCAGAAAGACACCAGACGGAAGGGCACAGTAAGAAGAGAGTGCTGCCAGAATGACCATGAAGAGGCTGGATAGCATGGAGAATGCCCTGTATCAGACTGTGGATACCCTCTTGAGGTTACCCTCTTGAGGAATATTGAGCAAACTCTCACTGCATATTTCAAATATGTTGGGTTCACTTACCTAACATCTACCAACCTGGTTCAATTCCTTTTCTTTTTATGTTCTTTTAATTTTCATTCTTTTTGGTGTCGCATTTATTCTACCTACTTTGCCTCAAGCAAAGTGTGTGGGTGGGGGCATTTGGATTGTTGTCTTTTTGTTGTGAGTATGTTTGAACACTTTGCTTCGTGCAAAGTGTGTTGGTGGGTCGTTTGAGTCAGCATGCTATCTGTTAAGATTTGGGGAGCACTAGTTTCTGGTTTGTGAATGTTAATACAATTGCTAATTGAGTCAGCATGCCCACACTAGAAGCAGGGATGATGAATGAGTTGAGCATTAACCTGGTGAGATTTGAGCCTGCGCTGTTATGCCCATTTTACAACATTCTCTTTTCATGTGTGTACATTCCATACTTAGAATTTCTAGAACTTGCTTTTGCTCTACTTTAAAATCAGAAAGTTTGAAATGCATATGTAGATGATTTATGCATTTTCTTGCTCGAACCCACTAAGCCAAATAAAACCAGCCTTTGACATAGCTTTGCAGCCCTTTTGAGCCAATAGAATGCCTTGGCAGTTTTGTTGATATACCTCACTATATAAAGCCAGGGCATTACAAAAACCAGAAGTAGAAGGAGTCTCTGGACGGTTTTGAAGAATTGAAAATGCAAGAAGAAAGATAGGGGGAACGAAAAAAAATGATGAAAAAAATAAATTCAAAAAAAAAGAAAAAAAAGAGAATAAATTCCCCCTAGTCTGAATGTTCAGAATGCCCATGATTAAAAATTCTGTAATCTGAACGATAAATGAGGGCATGAGGAAGTAAGTTGAAAATAAATGGTGGTATGTCCAGTGAACGCTCCTGAAAGTTTTCGCTCAGTACCAAAAGAACCCCACCTTACCTAAAGAGCCCCATTACAGCCCATAAAAGTCCTTTTGATACTTATGCATTTTTCCACTTAATGAAATTGAAGAAAGAGCACTAGCAAGCTTATGGAATGACTGAATTTGAGTGTAAACACTAAGCCTAAACACTGTGTGAAGAGAGTGTGGGAGGACCTTTATGCTCAATTCAATTTTGACTTGCTAGGGCATGTTGATTACGCTATTAATTGGAAAAGTTGGTTGATTGAAACGCTGTGCCCACACGGATTACAAATTACATATTTTGTTTCTTTCGTGTCTGTTTCTTTTCCTTTCCTTTTTGTTTTTCTTTTTCTGGGTTCTTCGTACCCCATGCTTGAGGACAATCATGACTAAAGTGTATGGGTGTGATAAGTCCATTTATTTCGTGTTTTTTTGGGCATTTTAGTCACTCTAAATGTCCTTTTTAGTGTCTTTTATGTCGGAAAAGAACCAGGAAAGTGGTTTGGGCATAACAGGAGTGAAATCTGGCGAAAGAGGCATTTTGGCCTCAAATTGATTGAAATCGATGAAATGGGCATATTAGACCTGAGCAGAAGATGTCGTGCCCACAGTACTCGCGCAGATTCAGAAGAGGCAGTGAAGAGGGCATTCCCGGAAAAATCGGGATTCTGTTGAAAGAAGATAAAGCTGGCGTTGGAACTTGATTGATTTCGAAATTTGAATAGAAGAAGGAAAGATTGTTCATAGGTGGACTCTTGGGAAGCAATTTGGAAGATAACGATGACATCCCTAAAATATTGGGATTCATTCCACCACCTAAGGAAGTTTCCTTATACAGGCAGATTCCAGTGGGCACAGAGATCCAGCAGATAAGGAAGTTTCCTTATACAGGCAGATTCTAGCGGAGCATAGCGAATCCGACAGATATTGAAGACTCCCAATTTTTTGGGGATTTGAATGGATCTTTGTACTCTTTTAAAATACTAGTTTTTATTGTTAGAAACACACACTTCGTACCATATTGTTTCTGCACTTTTACTTTCGCCATTAGTTTAGTTTTAACGCTGCTCTGGCAGCAAGACAATCTGGGGCCTCATGCCCACAGAGGTTAGGATTTATATTTAATGTTGTTGCTGTTCATCGTTGGTGTTGGACGAGTTTTTATTCAATTCCAGTAAGTTTTTCCTATTTATCATGTCTTTAATTTATGTATTTACAGTTCTTTCTAGTATGAGTAGCTAGATCTATATTCCGGAATTTGAACTAAAGATGAAGATTTAACAAAACACTTAAATACTCGTGAGGCCGTGTGGGCACATTACTGCATGATTGGGTTTCTGCCGATTTTTGTTCTTATTCCTAGTGAGCGTGAGTTTAATATAACTAATGTGGCTGATCACTCTTTAGTTGTAGAGGGCACACCAGGGTTAATTGGATTAGCGAATCGTGACTGTGTGTTAATTTAAACGGTAACTAGGAAATCGGTGGGTTGCTTTGGGCACACGAGGAATCAGTAAACACAGTAAACTTAGGTTCGTCTAGGGCACACTGCTTCCTATTCATTTACATCTCTTTGGGGAACCGGGGGGTGGATAATAGGTTAGGGGTTTAATGGACGAGGAATCACCTTTAAACCTAATCTGAACGGATGAATAAGGAGACGCAGTGAGGAATCCGGTCTCCATAACTGGGTGATTTAATCATTAAGGAAAATCGCTGTGCCCATGATCGATTGAGTATAAGTTAAACTGGATTGTAGTTCAAGCTCCGGAACGTTTTATTATTTGATATCTCTCTAGTTTATTTTTGCAGATTTAATTTCCATTGTTGTGTCCACGGTACCAAACCCCCTTTTTTGTGATTGGTGACTCGAAAGTAAGATCGCATCAGCTCTCTGTGGGATCGACCCTTACTCATAGCTAGCTACGCTCGCTGTGGGCACAGGAGTATACAAATTCATTTTGAGCGCGAAACGACCGCGCGTCAATGACTCAAGGGATTTTAGCAGCCTTAGTGGTTCGACCACTAATTTGTGATCGAGTTCATGAAGCACAAGTCGACGATCTTTTCTTATGCAAAATGAAGAAAAGAGCATGTGTTCTCGATTTTGATGGAAGTTGGGAGAGCCACTTGCCACTTGTGGAGTTTGCTTATAATAATAGTGTCCAAGCGTCAATTGGAATGGCCCCATATGAGGCATTGTACGGGAGGAAGTGCAGATCTCCTATTCATTGGGATGAAGTGGGAGAGAGTTGACTTTTAGGTCCCGAGATCGTTGAGAAGACGGTAGAAATAATTGAGAAGATAAGAAGAAGAATGAAGATGGCTTAAGATCGTCAGAAATCCTATGCCGATGTGAAGAGAAAAGACGTGAGCTTTGAGATTGGTGACAAGGTATTCTTGAAGATTGCACCAATGAGAGGAGTGGTTAGATTTGGGAAGAAGGGTAAGTTGCAGCCACGTTATGTGGGACCGTTTGAGATTCTAGAGAAAATAGGTGATGTTGCCTATCGCCTAGCACTACCCCTAGATTTGGCAGGTGTGCATGATGTTTTCCACGTGTCGTTGCTTAGACGATACATGTCTGACCCTAGTCATGTCATTTCATATGACACGGTGCAAGTTTCCAAAGACTTGACGTATGAAGAAGTCCTAGTTGCTGTGTTAGATAGAAGAGTTCATACTCTTCGAACCCGTGAGGTTCCCTTAATAAAAGTGCAATGGAGTCGGCATGGTCCTGAAGAGGCCATTTGTGAAAAAAAAAGTTGATATTATAGCTCGATATCCAAATGTAACAGAAATGTTAGGCTAATTTCGAGGACGAAATTTTTAAAAGTTGGGGAGATTATGATACCCCGACCCTTTTTGCTAAATTATAAATTATAATTTTGGAAAATGACGTTGAATTAATATTGTGTGAATATTAATTATAATGGTATGTTCATATTTTATGACATTGTTTTAATGCAGCTTGTTCCACTCGAGCTGATACATCATAGCACGGTGATATTATACTGAGTGTATAATACAGTTTAATTATAAAACTAAAATGTCGAGTTATATGATAATGAATGAATGTGATTGTATTTAATTTAGTTTGCCATACCTTGAACACCCTAACGCTGAGTTGATCGGGGGTCTCGCTGCCCGGTCAGTGAGTTGGGGGTTCAGGGGGCGAAGCGCCCTGATAGAGAAATCAATAATAGAGTGCTGAGAGTAGATCTCCATGTCTTGGAGATGCGTGATTTCGATAAGTATTAAATGTGTTTTGAAAGTTATATGGAGTTGGAATTGTCCGGGAGTCGAACTGCATTCGAAAATAGCAAACAGCCTGAAATGCGACCCTTAAACGCGAGCACACCAAGTCGCGGCTTGCGGTGAAGCCGAGACGCGACTGGGAAACGCGACCCCCTTCAAGTCACGTTCCGAGAGGTCTGCAGCGCGACCTTGAAACGCGACATTTTAGTCACGTGTCATGAGCTTCAGAGAGCCATTTTTTCTTCGGCTCAAACTCGACCTTCAAACGCGACCCCCCTAGGTCGCGCCCTGCTTCGAAATTTCCATCCTTTAAATACAACACTTCACTCATTTCCTCTTCATTTCTTCTTCACTTGGGCGATTTTTCTCCTAATCCTCTCAAGAAACTCTTCAATTTTTGGAGTGGATTCTCTCATCATCATCCATCGACCAAGGTAACTTCATACCCTCTTCACCTTGGTGATTAAACACCATTTCCATGTTGATTTTGAATCTAGGGTTCATACCCAAAAGTTAGGGTTTTCTATTTCATTGATCCCCTTACCTTGATATCTTGAACATATGGTTTATTTACATCCTTGAAGCTACATGTGTTGTTAAATTGAGATTCCTATGGTTTATTATCGCTAGGGTTTAGATTTTTTTGCCCTAATTTTCCTTTAATATGTTGGTGTTTGGTTGGAGGTGTTGTGATGGTTGTATGAAGTTGATTTTCATATATGACAGAGCCTTAGGATAGAGGTTCATGTATTGGAAATTATGAGTTTAAAGGATTTTAATTGAGTCATGTTCTTGTGGTTTAAATGGGTGCACGAAGCGTGTTCGATTAAATGTCTCAAAGAGTTTTGATGTGTATTTTGAGTCCAAAATTTTAGTATGAGATTGTATATCCATGGTTGTGTATGTGGATGTGTATGAGAACCTTAAAGCATGTTTAACATGTGTTTGGTCAAAATTATGAAATAATTGTATAACTCGACGTCTAAAATGAAAAAGTGGATTTAAAGGTGCTAGGCGACGTATTGGGATTCGAGGTGGACAACTTGTGCACGGCAAAGGAGTATTTCAAGGTTGAAAGGATTTTAAAAACGTCTCATAAGGTGAAGTAACTCTAAACTATGAACACGTGTAAAGTTAAAGTTATTGTTGTGCTTTGATTGTATAATTATGCAGGGTCTTCGGACCGGTGATATGAATGAGACCCATCGGCGCAATACAGAGATCCTTCGGGGTCGACAAAGAGATCATTCGGGGTCGATAAAGAGGTCATACGGGATCGATATAGACTTGTTAATGTCCCTCCTGGGTGATATTAAGTCTGCGGGCATCCCTACAGGGCTAAAGATGTTCATTAACAGGGGCATCATGATGTTTGGACCCTACGGGGTTGAGGCTAGTCTCCACAAAGTAAAGAAATTTCCATATGTTATATTTTCACTTGTGCAATTGGCTATAACTGTTTACAGTGTTTCCCCACTGAGTATGTTGTTAAATACTCACCCCATTCATTTAATGAATTTCAGGTTGAGGAGTTGGGGCCCGAGTAGCAGCGTTGTGAACACAAGAGAACCCCCACAACCTTGTGTTTATTTTTACATGCTCTTCTTTTGAAATACTCACATTATTAATATTACATTGATCATTCTCCTTTTGTTTTATGATCAATGATCATTGGGGATGGGAATAGCCCAATTTTTGTAGATACGCTATGTTAACTTGATATATTATGTATGCATTTTAAAGGCGGGTCGTTCGATCTTGGAGCCTTCTACATGCAAATGTATGTCGTTGAACCCCTATATTATGATGGCTAAACTAAGGTTCTAGACGGGCAGGTTGTGTAAGACCTATGAGCTCGATAGGTTAGATGATTGTATGATTGTGTGGATGGGCTTACACGATGCTTCTACTTAATACTATGTTGTGTGACAAAATAGATCCGATAAGTTGTATGTTATAATTGCGAAAAATTTATAATAAAAAAATCATGATGTCTTACCTTATCATGCTATTTGACCTTAGCTTCCGCTCAATTTAAAATAAGCACACAAATATAAGTAAGTAAACTGTATGTTAAGTGACATGGCCAAACGGAGTAGTTTGGGGCGTTACAACCAGCTCAGTCCCCCGCAGTCGAGGAGTCAAAAGGCAAGGGCATCCTTGAAATTCCTCAAACTCAGCCTAAAGATCAGACTGATCATTCGAGAAGGGCAACTCGAAGACAGTCAGTCTTTCAAAGGCTTGGTGCTCAGTCAAAGCCACCAGTTCAACATCGATCAGCTCAGCAATCTAGATCTACTGCTAGATCAAATCCCAAAGCTCATCAGAGGCGAATTCCTCGAAAGCCTCTTCATCATTCCAGGTCATCAGTCCAACCAAGACCTGAAGTTCACCCAAAAGTTCACCCAAGGCCAACTGCTCAGACAAGAGCATCAGCTCAAAGCAGGCCATCAGTTCAACGATCTAGAAACTCAACCAGTACATTTTAATCTGGGAGTTCTTCAAATCCCAGAAGGAATGAACACTCGAGGTTGTATCATGCAAGAAAGCATAATTCAATCTATCTGGAAGAGTTCCCTCCAAGTGACTTTGCAATCTAGTACAATGAGTTTCTAAACTCAAGAGATGAAGCAAGATTCAATCCCCATTACAACTGGTTTGCAAACTGGCCATATCACAAAGGCCAAAAAGCTCAAAGTCAAAAGGTAAGACGAGATTGGCCAAGACAAGGAGCATTAAAGTCACAAGATGAGAGGATATTAGTTGAAGTCTTCTATCCTGAATCTCATCAGAGGCATAGATCTCTGGACTCGACTCTCAATAGAAGAGTCACAAGCAGTCCAATGCATATCCAGAGATCCAATTGTTAAGGATCTCTTGGAAATGAAAAGCCAAACGTGTGACATATGTGGATTCCCAAACACCTGATTAACCTCTCAGGACCCGATATCATGCGGGTACCTAAATCCTGACTCTTGCTTTGCAGGGAAAGAGCATCCTATCCAAGAAGAGGGTCAAAGATACTTGGTATCTGGATAGCGGATCTCAAAACATATGACCGGAGACAGAGATGATCTCGACGATTATAAAGAGGTTAAGGGACCACTAGTCACCTTTGGAGACAACTCAAAGAGCCGAACCATTAGCGAAGGGCTCGTGGTCAAAGAAAAAGTTATTGTAAATGGCGTGTCACATGTTGAAGGACTGACGCACAAATTGTTGAGCATCAGTCAGCTTTGTGACAATTGGTACTCAGTCTACTTCAACAATAGCTCATGTGACATCAGAGACAAGTCAACTCACTACCACAAAAATGCTCAGACTCTACATAATTAAGACTACGGTTCTTCAAAAATACCGTAGTAAGGTACTCAATCACTACGGTTTTTTTGAGTTCCGTAGAGTATGAGCGCTTTTTTTTTCTCAAGACTACAGTAACGTAGGTTTCTGTAGAGTATGAGCGTCGATTTTCTCCTTATAACTACGGTGAGGTAAAAATCGTAGTCTATTGGCATGTGTCAATTGTTAAGACTACGGAGTGGATATTATCCGTAGAGATTTCAACAGATCACAATGTCTACAGTCTTGACACATAATTGTAGTAATAATATTTATAAATAAGAAAAATAAATAAAATATAAAATTTAAATACCATATCTACAGTTTTATTAAATTCGTAGTAATAATGTATTTTTAAAAATAAAAATAAAATCAAATTAAAACTTAAAAATTTGGATAAAAACATGAAATCCCCAATTTTTGTCCTCCCATGCACAGCTTCTTCTCCTCCTTCTCTCCCGCGCTTTGCCCACCTTCTTCTTCTTCACACCCTTCAAGCTCTAGAAATCACTTTCTCACTCGCCGCGCCGACTCAGTTAGGGCGACTCAGTTAGTTGATGCCAAGCTGATTGATATCGTCGTCAGATACAGTGTGGGCTTGGGCAAAATCGACTCCGACAAGTGCAGAGAGAAAGGAATTAGGGTTTACCAGTCGCGATTGGGATTTTGAGGAGAACCTGCGCGTACGGTGCATTTGAGGAGAAATTGGGATTTTGAGTCGAGTACTAAGGTTTGTGAATTGGAACTTTTTAATTTTGTTACCCTTGTTTGCTATTCCCTTACGACAAGTTAAAATGGTTAATTTTTGTCACCCCCTGTTTTTAGTTTTTATTTTATATAATTTTCCTTTTGAATTTTGAATGTTCTTAGAGAGACAGCTTGGTTTACATGTTTGATTTGTGATGCACTGATGCCACGAAACAAGATCCGCCAATTGTTTGTTTGACTACTTACTTTAAGCTATATTTCCCTACTTTTTTTTACTGGATTTATTACTAAAGGTTTGATAGGTCTGAAATTGCTTTGTATTGGTATATGTGGTGAATCTAGCTATTAAGAAATGAATAAGTAAAATGCAGGAAGTGTGAAGTCAGTTTCATTTATTTGGCATACTGCCACTATGATTCCCACATATGCTTTTGTACATTGGCCTATGTTACTGTAAGATATTACTTCATCAAATATCTGAAGCATATTACTTCATCAAAGATCTAAAGCTCTTTATCTTTCTATGTATATCTACTAGATGTCTCTTGCATGCCAGTAGATAATCAACTTTTCTTACTGCTACAGATTAAAACTCCTGCCCCATTGGAAGCTACCTTCCCGTTTCATACGGCAATTGCTTCAAACAACTTGAAGGTGAATCACGAATGATTTCTAGATCTCAAAGGACTGTTGGTTTGCACGGTTTTTGTGTTCAATTGATGTGGATATTATCATTAATGTGGGCGTGCAATTCCGCTGATTCTTATTATTTTAGGTGAGTGATGTGGTTGGCCAGATAGAAGTATGCAGAACTCCTGAGGTTTGTTGTTACATTCTTGTTGTGTACTTTTTGAAAAAAATTATCTAAGTTATGCCTATTCGTGGTTCTGCCCTACAGAATTTGATGTGGAGATGGATTTGTTATCTAGGATGAATCGTTCGGCAAACATTGAATTGGTTATGAGTTGTTTTGCCTGTTTGCAGACCTTTCTAATCCACACTTTATTAGTAGGCTCCCCCAATTATGCAATTATTATGTTTAATGCTGCATTATGGTGGATCTAATGATATTTGTTATTTTATTGTTCCCTAATAGAGTTCGGCTCAAGCATTTCTTCTCTCTGACATATTTCAAGCATTTATTCTCTTGACATATTTGTGTGCTCTAGTTTTATCTTCTCAATAAAAGTTTTATGTTTTCCTCTCTATTTTTTGAATGTTGATGGATGAGTTGTGCATCTACTGCACGCTGAAAGATGTAAGAGCTACTAGTACTTACTGGTATTTGATGTTGTATTATGAGTGATCAAATTTTCATGGGACTGTTTTGAATTTGTGTTTAAGACATTTCTTTGAGGGAACTTAGGAAAATACCAATCCTAACACATATAATTAATTGATGAAGAAAAATAATAAAAGAAAAGGAAAAGTCATATATAATTAAGCAGAGAACTCAGGAAAATACCAATCCTAACATGTATAATTAATTGATGAAGAAAAATAATAAAAGAAAAGGAAAAATCATATATAATTAAGCAGAAAATAATTAGTTAGTGAATAGTGAAAAAGGAAGCTAAGCTAAGCGGATGATGATGAATTAATAATACATAGAGAAGGTGGAGTTTAACCCTGTGGATTGCATATACATAGAGAAGAACCAGTTGTACCATGTTTAGATATTCTTATTTTAGGAGATCTTCAATTTGGGGACTATGGATTCAGAATCATATATCATTTTTGAGTTATAAGCTTCTGTTTGGTCATTTGTGCCATTTCAGGTTACATTCTCTATGGCACAATTAATTTTTTTTAATATATTCTTTTAAAGAAGAATGAATTCTAAATAAAAATTTAAAATTAAATTAGATCACAATAAATTGAAATACACAAAAAAAAGAAACTAGTTGTGACTCAAGAAATTTAGCAGAGAATGACATCTAGAGAATCCTAAATGGAGAGATAGAAGGAATGTATTTGGCATATGTCTGTGTGTATATATATAATTATGAGTTAGACAAAAATAATGATAAATTTTTTTCTAAAAAGAAAATTAAGGGTAATATATATACATATATATATATCTGTGTGTGTGTGTGTGTTAATAATCTACACACACACACTACTTGAACAAAAATTGAGTTAGACAAGAAATAATTAGTGATAAAGCTTTTTTTTAAAAGAAAAAAAAGTAATACTATATATATTTCTTAATTTCAATCAGAAAATGAAAAAAAATCTAAGTAATTGAAAATTAAATATTCAATTAACAGCATTGAATGACCAGGTTATATGTGCACTAATTTAACTTAGAAGATTGTGCCTTCTTTCTTTTTTGGTTTTTTAAGCAATACGATTGTGCTGTGTTGACTTTGCTTCTAATAAAAAGTGAGTTCATGTTCCTCCCACAATACCTAGTATGTATGTATATATATATTGTGATATCAATGTGAGGTATTAATGTAGTCCATGACTTTCTCCGTGTATAGGTTAACGGTGGTCATGTCACATATTTGCAACTTGCTGAAGAGTGGATTCTGAGGTTGTATAAGATTCTTGAGCATCCATACTCTAGCCATGCTTGTGTTAGTGCTATAGAAGAAGCTGAGCAATTTCTGGTCTATTTTTTACTTTTAACATTAAAGGATGTTTGGGTTTTTTAGCAATAATTTGATTACTCAATTAGTTTTTTATTTATTTACTTAATTATAATGTGATAATCTGATTTTAATGTAATTATTTTTTAATATTATCAGAGTTGGGAGCAACAGAGCATAATTGGCTGGAGTTAATTGTGCATACTACCTAACTAAGGGCTGGATTTGTTGTGAAAGAAGTAGGGGCTGAATCTATTTGATTTTTGCTTTGGTGTAAGGTATGTTTGATTATTTTGTTTTGGTGATATTTGTGATATATTAAGATATATGTAGCAAGATCATGCTCTTATTATTTTTTCATATTTGGTTTGAAGGGCAATTGTTATGTATAATGTAAAAATAGGACGGAGAGGCAAGAAACAGTCACACTGGGAAATTGTTAAGGTATGTACAATTTGAAATAAATAAAACATTAGTAGCATTAGATTATTAGAAGTAGAATTTCACTTCTTAATTTTTCTGAACAGGGTCCAATTCCTCCCGATTCCAAGTAATGCGGGTTTTTTGTGATGCGTTACATGAGAGAAATCATTGATAAGATTGCAATTAGGGGTTCCATATCTCTGAAATCTCATGTAAGTTTGTTATCTATCCATATTTATCATTATTATTTTCTACACAAGAGTATAAATAAGTATTATGATTATTATTGTTATTGTATAGTTTCACAATCGGACATATTCTCAAATGGAGATCGATGGAGTTCGTTTTGAGTGGGCAGACAAATATAGGCTGTTGGCATTTGGAATCAAAGTGAGCAGATTGCAATCTTTTGTATTTTGAATATTGAATATTTTGGAGTTTAGATTACATTTTGGATATTGATGATGGATGGGTTTTATTGGATATTAATGATGTTCTATTGGATATTATGGATGTTGTATTTGATATAGGATGTTGTATTGAATATTGAATTTATGTTGGGCATTATTTTGAATTTTTAAGGGTTTAATTTATTGTAATTTTATTTTATTTTTATTTTTTTAAAAACAATCAGTACGATTTTAGTAAACTGTAGTATTAAGAAATTGAAAAATACTACGGTGTAAAACAGAACCGTAGTCTTAAGGTACCTTTTACTACGGTTTTCAGGTCTAAATAGGGTGAAATATCAACGGTCGAAGTATAATCTGTAGTCTTAGTTGTCTTATCTCTACGGTATTTTTGGTCTTACGACTACGCTGTCATAACCGTAGTTAATTTGCTCTTAAGATTACAGTTAAAAACTGTAGAGTAGGTGGGTACTCTATCTCTACATCACCTTTCTCTACGGTCGCAGATCCCTTAAGACTATGGGTTTTAGCCGTAGAGTATGAGCGTTTTTGTGATAGTGACTGGAGCCATACTCCTAACTGGAGTAAGAAAGGGCAACATGTATGTAGTTGACTGGTCAACTGGCTATTCAGAAGCTTGCTTTCTCTCCAAAGGATCAACTGAAGCAAGCTAGCTATGGCATCGATGACTGAACCATCTCAACTTCAAAACCATCAACTATCTGGCCAAGAAGGAGCTTGTTGGTGGGCTTCCCAAAGAAATCTACAAGAAAACTGGCGTCTGTGGACCATGCCAGAAAGGGAAGTAGGTGAAGTCGTCATTCAAAAACAAAAGCGATCCTCCAGGAACAACTGACATTATTCAGTTACTTCACATGGATCTGTTTGGACCTGTGAAACCACCAACCCCCAGAGGTAAAAAGTTTACACTTGTAGTAGTAGATGACTACTCAAGATATACCTGGGTGGAGTTTCTGAGAAGTAAAGATGAGACTTTTGAGAAGCTATCAACACTGATCAGAAGACTGCAGACTGACAAAGGAAAATCAGTTCAAAGGATAAGATCCGACAACGGGACTGAATTTGTCAATGAGCAAATGATCAGGTTTCTGAGTGAACTGGGAATCACTCATGAACACTCTGCTGCAAGAACTCCTCAACAAAATGGCGTAGCAGAAAGGAGAAACCACACGCTAAATGAGGCATCCAGAGCAATGGTAGCAGATGCCAACATAGCCAAATGCTATTGGGCAGAGGCAATCAACACAGCCTGCCACACACAGAACAGAAGTGCCATCGTCATTACCCATGACAAAACACCCTATGAGCTCTTCAAGGGTCGTAAGCCTTCTATCTCTTACTTTGGCTGAAAATGTTATATCCACAACAATGGTAAATCCCAGATGAAAGCTTTCAGTGCCAAAGCTGATGAGGGAATCTTTCTCGGCTATAACGCCCCTCATTCTCAAGCTTACAGAGTGTTCAATAAAAAGACACTGGTTGTGGAAATAACATGTCATGTGGTATTTGATGAGCTTGTCAATGAGTACAAAAACAAAAAGAAGAACTGTATATCAGGACAAACGCTACCTAGTGAAAATCTGCCGGACTATGTTGATCACATTGTCCCAGAGCAGTTTGAAGTATCGCTAGAAGATGGCATTGAAATTGATTCAAGACCGGTTGAAGATAACCTGGTCACTGAGGATACCAGCTGTCAGGAAACCTCAAACCCCATCAGTGAAAATGAAGAACAAGCCGGTGTTGATACAGCAGCCGAAGAAGCAGTAGAAGAATCAGCTGATAAAGAAGCTGAAGGATCAGTTGCTGGAACAACTGATGAAGCTGCTAAGCAAGCAGAGGAGACAACCATTCCTAAATGGCTCCGAAGCCATCCAGTCGACAAAATTGTTGGAGATCCAAGAAGCAGAGTTCAGACCAGAGGGTCAACGGAGCATGCACTCTTCACATGCTTCATCTCACAAATGGAACCAGCAAACATAAAAGAGGCACTTGAAGATTCAGACTGGATTATAGCAATGCAAGAAGAGCTGAACCAGTTCACAAGAAATGATGTATGGTTTCTTGTTGATAGGCCAAAAACTCAAAAAGTCATCGGGACTAAATGGGTTTTTCATAATAAACTGGATGAACAAGGCGTAATCACAAGGAACAAGGCCAGACTGGTAGCCAAAGGTTACTCACAAAGTGAAAGGATTGACTTTGATAAGACATTCGCACCAGTTGCAAGATTGGAGGCCATCAGACTGTTCCTCGCCTACGCAGCTCACAACAATTTCACTGTCTATCAAATAGACGTGAAAAGTGCATTCTTACAAGGGATACTCAAGGAGGATGTATATGTAGAACAACCTCCAGGCTTCAAAATCGGAGACCAAGTCTACATGCTGAAGAAAGCCCTGTATGGTCTGAAGCAGGCACCAAGAGCTTGGTATGAAACCCTCACAACATTCTTGTTGAAGAATGGGTTTCAGAAAGGAGTCATTGATCATACTCTATTCAGAATAGAACGATCGACCGAGATCTTGATGGTTCAAATTTATGTTGATGACATAATATTTGGATCCAAGAGCAAAGATCTCTGCAATGGATTCGCACAACTGATGCAAAGCGAATTCGAAATGAGCATGATGGGAGAAATGACATTCTTCCTAGGACTCCAAGTGAATCAGCTGGAAGACGGAATCTTCATCAGCCAAGCAAAATATACCACGGAGCTCATCAAGAAATTTGGAACCGACAAGGAAAAAGCTCTCAAAATTCCAATGAATACATTAGTGCAGCTGACCCTCGATGAAGAAGGAGAATCAGTCAGCCAAACGCACTATAGAGGAATCATTAGATCTCTTCTCTACCTGACAGCCAGCCGACCAGATATCTCATATTCAGTCGGACTGTGTGCAAGGTTCCAAGCCAATCCGAAGAAAACTCATCTTGAAGCAGCTAAGAGGATCATGAAGTACCTCAAGGGAACTATAAATCTTGGATTATGGTATCCCAGAGATGACAGCTTGAGTCTAATCGGCTACTGAGACTCAGACTTCGGAGGATGCAAGATCGATCGAAAGAGCACCAGTGGAACATGTCAGTTTTTGGGAAACAAACTGATATCCTGGTTTAGCAAGAAGCAGCACTCAGTTGCCATATCAACAACTGAAACTGAATATGTAGCTGCTAGAAGTTGTTATGCTCAGATCTTGTGGATGAAGCAACAGCTCAATGATTACAAGGTGAAGACTGAAGAAGTACCAATCTACTATGATAACAATAGTGCTATTGCAATATCTCAAAATCCAGTATTGCATTCAAGGACGAAGTGCATTGATATCAGGCACCACTTCATCAGAGATCATATCGAAAAGAAAGACATATGCATCAGATATGTTAACACGGAGAAACAGATAGCCGATATCTTCACCAAGCCATTGCCAGAAGCTAGATTTGTTGAGCTATGCATCCAACTGGATTGCTTGAACTAGCTTCAAAAGAAGATGATGATATTCCAGCAGAAGGAGTAAAGAAGAGCACCCCTGCTGATGATCAGAACTAACACAAGAGGGCATCAGTTTTGCAAAAGCTTTGGAGCTTAAACTGATGGAACCCACATCAGTTCTGAAGAAAGTGGCAAAAGGCTGTAGGAAAGCTGTTGAAAATGAGCGAACTGATTGTAGAAGGCGTCAGTCCTCAAATCAGTCATATTCAATTGATGAGAGCAGTTGAATTCTAAAAACTGACTGATGAAGGCAAATCTTCAACTGATGGAAACAGCTGACAAGCTTAAAATGAGCAAAGCTGAAGGAGACAGCTTAAGCTGACAAGGAGTCAAAGCAAAAGAGACTCTAGCTGGAACTGATCACTCCAAGCCAAGAAGATCATCAGTCGAGAAAGCAACTGATGACGTTAGCAGCTCAGATGCCACATGGAGAGTGGAGGAGAGCCAAAAACCAGATAAGTTCAATTTGAATTTATTACTGAACGGTAAAATGACGTGTCTCACAAATATTACAGGTTGGACCCACTCTATCTCTCCTCATTAATCTCAACGGATAAATACGAAATTAAAATCAACGGATTAATCGGAACCGTTCGATTTTGATTTGCAATCAAATTCTTATTACCGTTGGATTCATCAAAGTTCTTGAGTCTATAAATATGACAGCTGTTTCTCCTAAATTCCCCTCACAGCTGATCACAAAAACTAAGTTCTTAGAATTCATCCAGAATCCGTTCTTCATCTCAAATTCCAAGCTATCTCTTGCTATCATTTCCAAATGGCCCTATACTCCTCTAACCCTATCAGAAGACCCCGCAACTTCAGAATATCTGGTGATGAGTCAAGAGTCTTCTATGAGAGCCTAGGTCATGACAAAATCCTAAGCCCAACCAACACCATACGATTTACCAACTTTTCTCAATTAGGGGGGGTAATTCTTACTCTAATTGAAAGAGCACAGCTGAAAAGGTTCACGGAAAGTGCTCCCACCAGGGTCTATCCAGAGGCAGTAGCAGAATTTTTTCTCAATTCCTTCAGTGAGAAAGATTCATGGTTGATTACAAGTGAAGTAAGAGGGATACAGATTCTGATTACTGCTTCTGTTCTAAGGAACATCTTTGGGTTACCAGAAGGAAGAGAAAGATTAGAAGAAACCACTGTGAACGCAAGATACTGCTACAATAGATGGGCCACTACTCCAACCACTGAAGATTTTCAAAGCACCCACTTAACGTCCAGATTCCAAAAGGAATTTCAGGTGCTAGCAGCTGTGGCCGCGCAGACGATGGTAGAATCGTGTGAAGGACACGATGAAATGTCAGAATTAAAATATAAGATCTGCAACGCCATCTTGGAAGAAAGAGGAATAGATTGGGCATCTTTTCTCTTCAATCAATTGAAAAGGTTTGTAGACATAGTGGAAAGAGAAACAAGAAGCAGTCTGTGTTTTCCACAAGAGATGTACTACATCAACCGGATCAGCCTCACACAAGAAAAGTTGATTCCTGATTCAATGGCTGAGGAAACAAGTTATCAGCTAGTTGACCCTGATGACTTCATTCTAAAAGTAGCAGAAGGAGCACTACCCCCACTAACATTCAGAGAGCCACAACCACCATTGAGGAAAAAGTTTGTCCCCTCCATTCAAGATAAAGGAAAAGGAAAAGCAAAGGCTGTCAGATCAATCATCCAGTCAACCTATGACTCTGAAGACGTCTTGAGTGCTGTCGATAGATATCAATGCTCAAAAGAAGAGGTTGAAGAAAGGAACTCCAGGAGGAGTCCTATTGAATGGAAGACTTCATCTCCAACACTATCAGAATCAGTTGATAAGCCAACTAAAGGACATCGAAATGTCAAACATCAGTTGAGAACTGGAGAGAATCTACCGACTGTTGAAGAGAATCTACTCAAAATTCAACAACTAAAAAGGCAGCGGTCCGGGAAATCCTCAATTAAAGCACTGATAAAGTGCATGAAGGAACAGGTAAAACAGCTCTCTGATTCCATCTTAAAACTGGAAGCTTACTCTAAAAGTGGTGATTCAAAGGACTCTTCAAGTGAAAATACTTCAGACAGCTTTCAGACTACAAAGAAAAAGAAAAACTGATGGCAAGGAGATCTGAAGGCCTCTGAAGTCAGCTGACTAGACGCCTTAGGAAACTTCTTGTAAATCAGTTTATTTTCAAAGTATTTCCTTTAATAAAATCCTTTTGGCTTAATTGCTCTTGTCAGAATCTATCATTTTGACCGTTAGTCGAAAGCTTAAAATCAAAAGCCAAAAGAAAACGATAAAGGGAATTTAATTCTTTCAACTATCACATTTATGAGTCACTCACTCATAAAAACCCCTTTGCCAAAGTTTTGACAAAACAACACAACACAACTCAACACAATAACACACTCAAATTACTGCTCTCTCTCAAAGCAGTTGCTCAAGAGAATTTTTTTTTAAAAAAAAAGAGTGTGTTCTTTATCTTTCTCTCCATAAAAGAAAACTTCAATTCAAATTCAGCCAAAAAATTTTCAAAATGGCTGAAGCTTCAAAAGCTCTTATTTCCTTCAAAGAGCAAATGATGAGAGATAAATTTCTGGAAAGATAGAAATTTCAAGTGATTCTTCAAGAATCAAACAGCCCTTTTCTTCTGGTCAATCTTCACAAAACTGGAATTCTGCACTATCTAGAAACTCCTCCAAGTTTCTTTAGACAAAACTTGGTAAGTGAGTTCTTGCTTCAAGCAAAGGTCACTGCAGATGGGAAAGTTATCCAATCGGTGATTCAAGGAAGAAAACTCTAAATCACTGAGAGAAAGATTGTAGAAATCTTTCAACTTTCCAGAAAAGGCTCCAGGGTTAAAGATCTGAAAAATTCAGCTGAACCATACTGGAAAGAATGGCGTGCTTCAAATTGCTCTAAGCAATTCAGCTTTACCACGGCTAAAGCTGACTTGCAGTCCGAGTATGGAGTCATGCTCGATATTACGAACAAAATGATGTCCGGCGCCATTGGAAGCTTGAGTCAGTTGACTCAAGAAAGATACAAGGTAATGATACACCTTGTAGAAGGATTGGAAGCTAATTGGGCAGAATTTATCTTCTCCCAATTTAAGCATCAAGTCATCAAAGAGGCAGACTCAAAGAGAACTGGCAAATTTAAGTCCAAAGTAGGACTTGTTCTACGAATGAGCAAGCTCCTTGAAGATATGCTGAATCTTCCAAATGATGACGCACTTCCAATCCTCATATCCGACTGGATTCCCAAGAAAGGGAAGGCACATCTTTAGTCACTCAAGAGGAAGAGGAGATCTAAAGCCAGATCTAGCCATACAACTTCAAGCAGTTCAGATGCCAATGAAGTTTCCTCTCCTCTGTAACAGCCCGTTTTATCATGTTTGAAATAAAGTGAGTTATCGTGATAATTTTATTTAAATATGTGAATTTTGAAATTATTTAGTTATCGGGATGTTGCACTAGTCTAAGTCGCGCCCTAGACACCTTCAATTTCATTAGATAAATTATGGTTCATCTATTTAAATTAAATCATATAGAATCTCTTTGGTATTGGCTTAATTTTAGGGATGTGCGTGAGTTGATGATGAAACATATTTTTCATTCAATACATTCAAAGGCAATTACATAATAAATCAAATACATGCATCACATATGCCTGCATTCATGTACCAGGTTTATAAGTTTCAAAACAATTAAAAATGGATTTTCTTAGACAAAGTGCGTGTGTTAAGGATTTCTAATAGGAAAATGTTTTGAGCCAACTTTTTAAATTAAGTAATAATTTTCGTTTTTCCTATTCCCTTTTAATAAAATAAATCCTACAAGACTTGTTCCAAATTAAAGTTCTATTATTTTTGGTAACTAAAGAACCCTAATTTATTTTTTTGTATAAATGATTTTATATCTTTTCTGAACCCTATTTGTTCCTACTGCATCTCGAAAATGGCGATTTAGGAAAAACTCTCAATCTCAAAGGTTACATTTGATTTCAAGCAGAGGTAAAAGTTTGAATATTTTTTTTCAAGGGATTAAATATTTTATATGCATACATCTAGGGACTAGGATTATTGAGTTTTTTTGCACAATCATTTCATGGTTTGATCTCATGTATTTCAATTAATCTCATTTAGGAATTTATTCATAATAATTTTTTTATCTTGATTTCTGGGATGCTAGTCTCGAGAGTTATGTGGTAGAAGAATGATGGAATTTAATTCAAATTATATCTTAATTTCTGATTTTAGGTTAGTGAATTTGTTATTTAAGCTTAAGGGTAATTGGCTATTTTACTGTTATTAATATTCAATTAATAAGATTAGATATGAGGGGAATTGATTTGGACGACAGTTAATATTTTAATAAGCTATTTTAGTTTAGGAATTGTAAATTTATCAAATGGATTTAAAGATGTTAGTTTTAATTTGGTGTTTTCATAAAAAAAAAAATGAATTCATGCCGCTCCCATACATGGCATATCATGGAAAAGTTTGTAGGTAATAGGTTTTAAATTTCAATTAATAATGTTAAAAATTTAATGGTTAAAGATTTAGTTATTTCTGTAAAGTATAGGTTAACAAGGTTGGTATATTTTAAAAAAAATGTAGTTAAATTAGATTATTGAATCATGCGGTAATCGTCGTCAAGTGGATTTAATTAATTTCTTAAATAGGTCTTAATTTAATTAGGTTTTATTTAATTATTTTAATTGGATAAAATATCAGATTACCTATTTCTATGAATGCGAAGAAAATATATATATATATATATATATATTAGAAGATGGTTATTGGTCAGATCCTTCTGGTAATTAAATCTTACAGTTTAAATCGTAGTGCTAAATGAATTTAATTATGTCATTTTAATATTATTAATATTAAATTAATAAGACCATAGAAGATGGGATTTTATCTGATGGATAGATTATTGTTGTAATAAGTTATCGTAAAGACATGCTTAATTTGATTTGGTATTTTTCATCATAGTATACATGCAGTTCTCGTTTATGACTTATAGTATGGACAAGTTTCTAATTTATGAATAAATTTTATAAGTAATAATGTTAAAATTTTATGGTTGACGTTTTAATTATCTTATAAATTATTATTTTAAAATATTAGTGGGTTAATGCCTTGATGATAAGTAAAAGGATAGTTAGATTATTCTTTCGGTAATCTTTGTCAGATTTTTTTAATTAAAAATTTATTGAAATATTTTAACCTATCATGTGGTCTTATTTAATTTTAGTTAGGCCATTAATTAATCAATTTCATAGGCAGTACCTATTTTTTAATGGTTTTTGTTACTGATCAAATTATTTTCGGTAAACTCATTTTTTTGGAATTAACTGTACTTAGATTTCAATTTGTAACTAATCTGAACTTATACTATTAATTCATAGATTTTTCATTTGGTATGAAAGTGGACATTCATTATTTAATGTTCAACTCAAATTAGATTTCATTTTTAGTGTCAATCATGCATTTAAAGGGTTTTTTTCTCATTATATTCTAGGTGCGGCGCGACTAAGACATTAAGTTACTAATAGTGTTTGACTCAAAGTTCATCGATTCAATTAAGGTGTGGGATTCATTTATTTTATGCCGTTGATTTATATTTTTGCCCATTTTAATATCACGTGTTTGCCGTATATCATGTTACTATCAATGAGCCATTGGACTATAAGTTCATTCATTATTTGGCTCTCAGTATTTGTGCACAAATGTCAATGTCGCTATGCGATTCAATTAGTACTAATGTACTATCATGTTTCGGTACTAAGGTACTATCAGTTTTCAGTATCAGTTATATGTGTGCTACTGTTTTATTAACTTGGGCAAATCTTTGCATAATTTCTCACACTGAGTATATTTTATATATGCTCACCCCTCATTAATATTTTCAGGTAATTGATATGGTGGCGTGTGGGAGATCGAATGACAAGTCAAGTCAATTTCCATTTCTTCTGCTTGCATTAGTCAAATTTTATTTAAGACAATTATTAATAATTCAGTGTTTCATGGATCATGTTGGTTCTTAGACATCTACTCATGCTATTTATTTTATTTCATTTTTAGAACTTATGATAAATTTCTCAAATAAAAATATTCTAGTTGAATTGCTAATTTAATTCATTAAGTATCATTTCCTTTTGTTAAATCCATGTATTTATTTTTCTACTCAAATGTTTTCACTAATTAAGTTAAATTATTATTTAAGTTATTTAATTTAAAAAAAAAATATTCACATTTCCGCATCAATTAAAATCATAAAAAAAAATAAAAATCAGTTTAACACTTTAAGAAATTTAGGGTGTTATAGTGGTATCAGAGCCAGGTTTACTTTCCTGTAGACTCCGTGAATCATTCATGCATATAAATTCATTCATGAGTCATTCGATCACCACGCGCTCCAGTATCAAGGTATAAGATTTCATGTTTCAGTTGTTTGAGTGTGTGAAATTTTGGTTGATATGTTGGAATTGTTATTTAAATTCATGAGGTGATATAATGTTTATTTATTTTGATTTTTAGTCCTCGAATTTAGAAAGAACTTAGAAAGACTTCTGAGCTTCTCTATCATTTCTGTAGGTCGATGGAGGAGAATAACTTTTGGTATTATGAATGGGACATTCACGCGGGGTTTTTTTTAATATTGTGACAATGCGTAATCTCTGGAGGGATCACGTGGCACCTGGGGATTTACTACATCAAACCGAGGCGGCCCGCAAGGTGCGTGACACCATACCAGAGAAGGGACGAGGTATTGCAATGGAGGAGTTTCGAAGATTGTCGCTATATTCTCCTCACCGGATAGCACGGGTTCAATTTGAGACTTACGTGGAGGCTTTATTGAGGGAATACGGATACTTTATCCATGGTGAGCCAATGTGGGGTCATCCACACTACTTCGCTCCACCAACACCACCGCCACCACCGCCGCCGCAACCCCAACCACCTACGCCACCTCCTATTCCAGTGGGAAGTTCGGAAGAAAATCCGATAGATGTGGGTGATGACTCGGCAGAAGATACCTCGTCAGAGGAGGATCCGGAGGAAATGAATTCCTCGGAGGATGATCCGACTATGGGTTGAGGGAGAGGATTCTTAGTTTTATCTAGCATTAAGATAAACCCTTTAGACCCGTGGCACTATTTTATATGTTGGACCTTGTTTTTATTTTCAGTTTTCTCTCATGACAAGACAAGTTGAAATTTCAGTTGATCTGTGGGTTGTTACTTGAATTATGCTATTGGTTGAAATTTTTGATTTGGTACCAAATTTCTTATTTTTGTAGCTCATGTTGGATATCGTGTCTTTCTATTTAGGGTGTGATTGGGTTTTGTAAAAAAAAAAAAAAAAAAAAAAACTATGCATTTAGTGAACTTATAGCATATACAGAAAATTTTCAATTGGATAAAGCCATACTACATGTCAAAATGTGCATGCAAATAAGTGTATCATTCATATTCGCATTTATTTCTGTAAAAGAAAAATGAGAAAGACAAATTTATGATATATGTTATACTTCGCCTATAAACTCGAAAAAAAAAAACTGCTATTATTACATGCATGCAAAAGAGATGCTTTAATTTTAAATAAAAGGGAATATTCTAATGCATATGGTACATTCCCGTAGTCAAATACTTTTATTTCCAAATTATTTGTGAATAATTCATTATTTTGGATTGTATATTGATCAAGATCTCTCCATTTTTTTTTAAATGGGTTTAATTATAAAAGAAGAGTAAGTCTTAAATTTAATGTAAAGTAGTAATTTTTTTTCAGTTGTTGATCAAAGAGATTTTATTTCGAGCTCACTTGGATTCTCAAGAGAACACAAAAACATTGATGTAATGAAAGCTTCTCATTTAATTTCCAAAATGATTTTAAATACTGTTCTAGCAGTGACCTTGTGAAAGTGTTTAGGAATCGTGCATCTAGTATTTTACTAGTGCATGTAAAAACCTTTCGACAATAAGCTTTATGTTCCTTGCAATATTTTTTTTTTCTATTTTATTTCTTACCCGTTTTCGAATTAACTTGTTTATGAAAAAAAAAAAACATTTTGTTTCTTCGAAAAAAAAAAAAAATCTCTCAGCCCTACTATTTTATGAATGTTGGGAAATAAAAAAAAAATTCTTTATACAAAGAACCAGTGTTCTAGTAGTTTCATAAAAGTATTTCAAACGAATCTAGTTGTACTGTTTTAAGTTTATCAAATATATTTTCTGTCATAGAAATTTCTCTGCATATAGGTATTTCAACTGTTAACGTTGTTGTTTATATGTTTCCTATGTGTTAAAAAAAAATGTGTTACTCATTTAAATCTGAAAATTCGACCATCTTTTGAAATCCTTAGGTATTGTAAGATTTAAAATCATCTCAATCCATTACTTTACTAAATACTAAACGTACATATATTTTTAAGGTTCAACCCACTTTGATATCAAATGAATTTATTCTATAAGGTTATTAACTACACTCATGTTCGTATTACACATATGTAAGTGCATGTATGTACTCAATTCATTAATTTTAGAATTTTGGTTAATAGAGTTGTAAAAGCCTCATTTTCGTGTGATACCTCTCGGCCGGCTCAATTCAAAATGTTTAGCATTTATTTATTTTTTTTAATATGTTTTCCCCTAATTATTGTCTTTGAAATTGTTTAAAAATAAAAAAATAAAAAAAATTCAAAATTTCTCTGCATATGTGAATTTTTGAAATTTATTTATATTTTCTGTCATAGAAATTTCTCTGCATATAGGTATTTCAACTGTTAACGTTGTTGTTTATATGTTTCCTATGTGTTAAAAAAAATGTGTTACTCATTTAAATCTGAAAATTCGACCATCTTTTGAAATCCTTAGGTATTGTAAGATTTAAAATCATCTCAATCCATTACTTTACTAAATACTAAACGTACATATATTTTTAAGGTTCAACCCACTTTGATATCAAATGAATTTATTCTATAAGGTTATTAACTACACTCATGTTCGTATTACACATATGTAAGTGCATGTATGTACTCAATTCATTAATTTTAGAATTTTGGTTAATAGAGTTGTAAAAGCCTCATTTTCGTGTGATACCTCTCGGCCGGCTCAATTCAAAATGTTTAGCATTTATTTATTTTTTTTAATATGTTTTCCCCTAATTATTGTCTTTGAAATTGTTTAAAAATAAAAAAATAAAAGAGCTGACCTCCTTGAAGCTGACTACCTCAGCAGTTGCTCTTAAGCAACTTCAGCATGCTGAGACTCAAGCCAGAACTGATCCTTATCAGGATATTTCCAGTTCAGTTTCCAAGGAAACAGTCAAATAGCTCTAAAGAAAGCAGTGAAGCTAGTCTCATTCGACCATTCAAGAAGAGAAAATTGACAAAAAGTAAATGAGTAGCTGCTCAACAAAACTGATACAATCAGTTAAAGGCGATCTCATCAGTTCAGCAGGAAACTGATGCCTCGAGCCCCTAAGTCCCATCTCTCATCAGCTGCGTGAATACTCATCTTCGATAAGCTTCTCTACTCTCTATTCCTCATAGCTTATTTTTGAAAAAGTTAACGTTAACATTTCAAAATAAGCTTACTGTTCATCTGAGTTGCCATTAAAGTCTCTATACTCAGCATTAAAGTATACGGAGATGAATTTTCTGAGGTATATAAATAACAAATCTTCTGGCAAAATATTATACTATTTATGGCAACTACACAGATTTTCAAACCCTCAGATCTTAGCCGCTCGATTAAAAAGGCATTATCCAAGTGGATGGCTGAGATGCATGCATCATTTATTCAGCTAACTTTCTTTCAAATCAGATAGCTGATCAGCCAAAAAGCACTCGATTGCTTTGGTTTAATGCATGCAAACTTACTGCCTTTAAAAGCAATAGAGAAGGTGAATGAGAATAAGCAGAAAGCAGAACAGGAGATAGCCATTCTCTAAAAATATTTCTCATTCCTTCTCTTCTCATATCATCGAAGAATGTCTTACTCATTCCAATCGATGGATATGGAGCTCCTCATAAAGAAGCTCAAAATGGATAAGTTTGTCGATCGAGCGTTTCTCCAAGCTTGAATCGGTCGAGAGAAGACCAGCATGATCTTCCACTAACTGGAGCCATGCGGGCTCTTGTCATTTATGACAACACAGCCCACAAGGAAGCATCTTCCGCTAGTAACAGAGTTCTACTATCACACGGAAATCTCAAGACACAACATCATCTCTGTTGTCCGAGATCAGGTTATCATCATCACTAAAGATGTGTTAACCGAACTGTTCCAGCTTCCCAGCCATGGCCCAAAGGTGTTCGAACTAGCGTTTCCTTCAAAGTTGGAGTTGTGGAACAATTGGAAACGTCCACATGTTGATCACAAAGACTTCTCAAACAACTTGAAAGATAGTCTTTCTCCAACAATGGTCCAAATTCTGGACATAGTGATACACATCCTTCTGAGTAACATCACCAACGCTCAGTTCAATGATACCACCTCTCATCTTATCACCGCAATATATTATGGATGCAAGGCTGATTGGGTATCCTATATATTGGCACAGCTTTACCGACAAGTGAAGCATGCTGAGATCGATCTAACCTCTGGCACATTCAAAGCCACATTACGATTTGTAAATCGACTCAGTCATATCATTGCGGAGCAACTCGGAACAGTCCCTGGTGAATACACTCTCACCAGACGAGATCTCCTTCCTACAGTCTGCATTAACCGACAACATCGGATTATAACTGGTCGCCCTAGGAAGTCGAGACTTCAGCTCATGGAGGACCACAGCCCAGCTAAAGTCAAGCAACCACTCCTTTATGCTGATCCTTCAGCTAATGCAGGTCAGTTCTTTACTGATAGTGACTCCTACACTTCTACAAGTGATGAGTCCACTACACCTGCCACCAGCGAACCTCTTTATGTCACTGCCCTAGAAACTCTGGAAGAAGGCTTCAATGCAAGCCTTGACCAACAACTGGAAAGTTGTTTTGGTCGAATAAGGGAACACAACCTCTTTCTCTTCGAACACTTTCAAAGATCTCTCCAATATCACCTCTGGAGATACCAGGTGGATGACGCCACCATGCTAATGATGGCAAATAAGCGAGGCTACTCATATTGGATAGAGGAAGGTGAATGGAGCCGCAGCTGGATGAACTATCCACTCAACACGCCTCCATCAGTCCCAGAAATCATGGATTCCATGATTAGGAGGTTTCAAACCTCGGTGCCTCATGATGCATCCCTTCCTAAACATGAGCCCTCCAACTCGTCCACAAATCCTCTTCAAGAGGATACCATCATCACCATTCCGGACGAGCCACTTCTCGAAATCGCATCATCTTCTTCCCTCCGACAAGATCCACTCTCTCTTCCAGATCTTGACCAGCTAATGACGACAGAGGAGTCTATACCTGTACCCTAAGCTCCCCACTCTCTCTATACCTGCACCCTAAGCTCCCCACTTCACTAACAATCTGATGGCAACTTATTTCTCTCCTTTTCCGCAGATGTCACTGCCCCATCATGAATTCCATCAACTCGCCCTTTTTGATGATGCCAAAAAGGAGAAAGGATATGTTGATGATGAAAAACCATATGTTTCGACATATGATTATAGACAGGGTGATGTAACTCTTTGGGATGAAATCCAAAGAGAAGTTCAAAGAGAAGTACAGATTCAGAGGCAAGCTGCTTCTCAGGGAAAAGCTACTCACGAGGGGGAAGCTACCCATCAGGGGGAAGCTATTCGTGGGGGGGAAGTCCAACTTGAGCAATGCCCAACTCAAGAATATTGTTGGACTTGGGAGAATGCTCAGCTGAAAGAATAGTAAGAATGGGGTATTCACAACATACCCGGCATCTCTCCCTGCAAGTTTGAAAAAGGAGAATCAAGCAAAAGAAGACGGAACTGAGTGGTGAACAGTTCTAACTGAAGAAGGAAGTTAAATATCAAGTCTTTGATATTCTCTCTCTCTCTTTTACTTCCTATAATTCTTCATCTTCTATGCTCAATCAGTTTCTAAAACATGCTCCTTGTTTATAATATAAATTATTCTGATCATGCTGATTTGTCCCTTTGAATAGCTTAATGCTTTCTATGTGCTCTAAAAATCAAAAATCTGCATGATAATCAGAATTGAGCTGTGTTTAGAACTGAAACATTTGAAGTTTTCAAGTTGATCAAACGAGTATTCAAATATCTGAAGGTCACTTTAGCTGTATTTTTTAATCAGCAAAACTCTAATACCTTGCAGATAAAACTCGTTGAGCTCACATATTTATGTATGCTCCATTACTCTGTACTCATCCTCTATCAAAGCTCTGATGATTACATCAAAGCATTGATATCATGAATATTAGCTTCAAATAGCTGCTAGCATCTAAGGCTGTTCTGATTGAACATAGCCTAATTTCCAGCCTCACTACCAGAATTGGTACATGTTCAGATGCTAATTCATGAATGATAATCTTGCACAGTTTTTCCATCATCAAATCAGCTGGTTTTGACATCATCCAAAAGGGGAAAATTGTTAGGAAAATTGTTGAGAAAATCCCAATTGATGGTTTTGATGAGATGTCAAAACATGTGTGATGATTTAATGAAAAACTGCAGAATATGGTAAGCTGGAAATCAATGACAATGACCAAGTAAGACTTCGAGCTGAGATGAGAGATAGCTATTCAGATGTATGGTCAACCAGCTTATAGGTTACCTAATAAGACCAGTCAGAGTAAACTCTTCAAAGCTTGAGATAAGTTATAAAGGGGGGAAGAGAACTTTGGAGACTGGTAGGTATCCTCGGATGAGTTAGTCAACAGTCTTAGCAAAAAGCTAGGATAAACTGATGAACAGAGTTTGCTTGAAAGCTAAAACTGATCCAATCAGAAGATCAGTCAGAGCTAGTCCTAAACTGATCGAAGATCAGTTTACTGGTAAAACAGCTCTAAACGCTTTGAGTCTTTATTCAACTGACCTTAGTTCAGTTAGAGAGAAAAAGCTCATGCTAGTAGCCAATTGATAAGTTTAGGAATGAAAGCTCTTAAGCTCAGCTGATGAGTCAGCCGAACTAGACTATATCATGACAGAAGCCCTAGGCAGCTGAAGACCTGCCAACTGGACTATCTCAGAGCTGAAAGCCGAAACAGCTGAGAGCCCATCAGCTAAATGTCCAAGAACTGATAGCTGAATCACCTGCTCCTACTGACAAGTAGTTAATGAAGATCTTAACATGAAATCTTTGAAAGATCCTAATGATCTTAGAGCAGAGAGATTTAAAAGTCAAAATGGCTAGTTCATTAAAATAAGCTTCAAACGGCTACAGGCATTAAAAATGCCACCGGTGATCTCCAAACATCACCAATCATAACGGTCAAAATTCACTCATCTATATATAGAGGGTGAAATCAATTGGCCAAAAAAAAAAGACTTTCACCAATCTAACTTTGCTATTTGTGCAGAAAATGAGCTATTTCTTTTCCTCTCTCTACAGCTCAAAACTCAAGATTCTCAAAGTGCGAAAAGTCTTAAACTGAGAATGCGTGCTTCAAGTTCAAAGCAAGTTGCTAAGCAGACGGTGAATTCCAGTAAGAGCAAAACTTCTCAGTTCTGTCTCTTAAAGATCAACCACCCAGCTCAAGAGAAAGGAGCATTCCAGGTTGATAACAGTTTCAAGACTGCCTTCTTGAAGATCGAGCGAGATCTAAAATCGTGTAAAGACGGGCAATAGCACCTAAAGTCTTAGCGAGCAATTGGGACTGGTAAGTGTGAGTTGTCGACCCAGAAACCGGCTGAGGAAGAGCGTGTACCGACGGGTCCGTTTTTCCGGGACAACAACAGTTGGAAAGGAGGCCGCGCTCGGTTTGAAGGGTGCCGTTTTCAGGTCCAACAGGATTTCTTCACTGTGTAATTGTAATAAAGAAACTTTACACTTGCATAGTGGATTGCCCTTCTGCGGAAGGAAGAGAGGACGTAGAAGTGAGGAGCTTTGAACCTCTATAAAGTTCTGTGTGTGTTGTTCTTACTGTTTTACAGTTTTGCAAGTTATTCAACTGCACACATTCACACACACAGACTGAACTGACAAGCTTCAGCCACGTCTTCAAGCTATCAGTCCCGAACTGATCAGCTCACCAGCTAAGCTTCCATTAGTCTCTCTCAACTGATCAACTAACACAGATAAATCACAAAAGCGAGCCAGGGCCCTATCTATTCCGCAATCTATTTTGAAAGTTTTTGAAGTCAGTTTATTCACCCCCTCTCTAAACTGAGAAAGGCTCGCACCGGGACCAACAGAGTGGGTTGGTATTTTCAGAATTTTAATTCGAGGTCATTTGAGATCCTGGTGATGAAAATAGTATTAAGAAAGCAAATGAATAGTAATTTCCGCGTGTGTTCGTGTTTTGAAAAATTTACAAAATCCTTCTCATTGATCCAAGACTTATTCTATTGAGCCTATCTTATGGGAAATGAACCAAGGAATCCATTCGCGTTCACGGATTGCCAATCCGAGATCAATCGAACGCTCGGGAGTAAAATCTATCAATCTGAATGAATAGTAAAAGTAATTTTTGAAAGGAGAATCTGTGATACCCAGACCCTTTTTGCTAAATTATAAATTATAATTTTGGAAAATGATGTTGAAGTAATATTGTTTGAATATTAATTATGATGGTATGTTCATATTTTATACTGTTGTTTCAATGCAGGTTGCCCCACTCGAGCCGATACGTCATAGCACACAGTGATGTTATACTGAGTGTATAATACAGTTTGAATTTTAAATACTAAAGTGTCGAGTTATATGAAAATGAATGAATGTAATTGTATTTAATTTTAGTTTGCCATACCTTGAACACCCTAACGCTGAGTTGATCGGGGGTAAGTATTAAAAGTGTTTTGAAAATCTAAGTCATGTTAAATGGAGTTGGAAATGTCCGGGAGTCGAGATAGATAAGGGAGTTGATTTGGGCACGTCGCGCGCCGGCGCGGGGCTGCGCACTCGCGGGGAGCGTTTGGCCGAGAGTCCTCATGCGCGGTCATGGGGAGACGCGCGGTCGTGTGGGCTGGACGACTTTTCTGTCTGGATTTCTACCTATAAATACCACACTTATTCATTTCACCTTCATTTCTTCTCTCTTTTGGGCGATTTCCTCTCAAATCCTCTCAAGAAACTCTTCAACTTTTGGAGTGTATTCTACCATCATCATCCGTCATCTAAGGTAACCTCATACCTCTTCTTCTTTGTGATTAAACACCAATTTCATGTTGATTTGAATCTAGGGTTCATACCCAAAAATTAGGGTTTTCGATTTTATTGATCCTCTTACCTTGATATCTTGAACATATGGTTTATTTACCTCCTTGAAGCTATATATGAAGTTATATTGAATTCCTATGGTTCATTGTTGCTAGAGTTGAGATTTTTGCCCTAATTTCCCCTTGTTTTGTTAATGTTTGGTTGGAGGTGTTGTGATGCCTTTGTGGAGTTGATTTTCATGTATGTTAGAGCCCTAGGATGAAGGTGTTTGTATTTGAAATATTGGGTTTAAAGGATATAAATTGAGTCATGATCATGTGGTTTAAATGGGTGCACGTAACGTGTTTGATTAAATGTTTCAAAGAGTTTTAATGTATATTTTGAGTCCATAATCATAGTATGAGCTTGTATATCCATGGTTGTGTATGTGGGTATGTTTGAAGACCTTAAAGCAAAGTATAGCATGAGTTTGGTCTAAATAATGATTTAATTGTATGACTCGACATCTAAAATGAAAAAGGGATTTAAAGGTGCTAGGCGATGTATTGGGGCTGGAGGAGGACAACTTGTGCACGGCAAAGGAGTATTTCAAGGTTAAAAGAATTCAAAAGCGTCTTTTAAGGTGGGGTAACTCTAAACTGTGAACACGTGTAAAGTCATAGTTATTGTTGTGCTTTGATTGTATAAGTATGAATGAGACCCTTCGTGGCAGAACAGAGATCCTTCGGGGTCGACAAAGAGATCCTTCGGGATCGATAAAGAGATCCTTCGAGATCGATAATAGACTCCTTAATGTCCTCCCTCGGGAATAATAAGCATGTGGGCATCCATACAGGGATAAAGACGTTCATTAATGGGGGCATCATGATGTTTGGGCCCTACGGGGTTGATACTAGTCTCCACAAAGTAAAGAAGTATCCATATATTATATTTTCACTTGTGCAATTGGCTATAACTGTTTACAGTGTTCCCCACTGAGTATGTTGTTAAATACTCACCCCATTCATTCAATGAATTTCAGGTTAAGGAGTCGAGGCGTGGGTAGGAGCGTTGTGAACATAAGAGAACCCCACAAGCTTGTGTTTATATTTGTGCATGCTCTTCTTTTGAAAATACTCATATTATTATTATTACATTGATCATTCTTTTTGCTTTATGATCAATGATTATTGGGGATGGGAATAGCTCGATCTTTTGTAGGTATGCTTTGGCAACTTAACATATTATGTATGTGTTTTAAAGGCGGGTCGTTTGACCTAGGAGCCTATGATATAAATTATATGTCAATGAACCACTATGCTGTGTATGTTAATTTAGGGTGTTAGACGGACGGGTTGAGTAAGACCTATGAGCCCGATAGGTTAGATGATTGCATGATTTTGTGGATGGGCTTACACGATGCTTCTACTTAAAACCATGTTGTGTGACATAATAGATATGATAGATTGCATGCTTTAATTGCGAAAAATTCATATTGAAAATTATGATGTCTTACCTTATTATGCTAATATCATGCTTTTGACCTTAGCTTCCGCTCATATTAAAATAAGCACACAAAAAAAATAAGTAAGTAAATTGTATGTTAAGTGACGTGGCCAAACAGAGTGGTTTGGGGCTTTACAAAGTGGTATCAGAGCAGGTCTACGCTCCTGTAAACTTGTTCTGTATGTGTTTGATTTATGTATGAGAAATGTGGGTGGTTGTTCACGACGGCTACTCGGCTTGACTCCGATCCTAAGGTATGTACTTTTAAAGATTTTCAAGTATGAGTAATATGAAATGGGGGTGTGTATTATAGAGTGTGTCGGGAAAGAAGTTAAAGAAGTTAAAGAGTTGAATAATCGTGATAGCATGATAAAGAAGAAAAGAATGGTCTGAAGTTGGATAATAAAGATGAATGAAATGTATCTGTTGTCACGATCAGCTCTGATGTATTAAATTCCCAATGCACACTTTAAAGAAATGAAATCTTGGAAGTTGTGTGCTTTCTTGATTATGAGATGATGAAAAAGTGCTTTAGTAGTCCTCGAATTAGCCTTAAGAATGACATAGACCTAACGAGCTAGTGTGCCAAAAAGCTATTCCGAGCTTGGCATCTCATGCAAAGATAGTGGTGAATTGTTAGAGATCAGTATTCCTTCGGGAAAGAAAGTTTCTTCTAGCAACATGGCATATGGCCTGAAGCTAGAAATCAATGATAGAGTGCTGAGAGCAGATCTCCATGTCTTGGAGATGCGTGATTTCGACGTAATCCTAGGTATGGATTGGTTGAATGGGAATCATGCCACGATTAGATGTCGTGACCGCGAGGTCGAATTTGATTTTCCGTGTGAGCCTAAGCTCATCTTCTATGATGCAAGAATGAGGTCAACTCAGAGAATCATTACAGCAATGAAGGCAATGAAGTTGTTGAAGAAAAGAGGATGTCAAGGATTTCTCGTCAGCTTAGTGGAGTCAAATCCCACTAAAGTGCAAGTGTCAGACGTGCCAGTGGTCAATGAATTTCCCGATGTATTTCCAGATGAGTTGCCAGGGGTTCCTCCTGACCGTCAGATCGAGTTCACCATCGACCTAGTGCCAGGTACGGCACCAATATCTAAAGCCCCATATAGAATGGCGCCAAAGGAGTTGCAAGAGCTCAAAGTTCAAGTTCAGGAGTTACTTGACAACAAACTAACCCGATGAAGTGTTTCACCATGGGGAGCACCTGTACTATTCGTGAAGAAAAAAGATGGATCAATGCAGATGTGCATCGATTATAGAGAGTTGAACCGGTTAACGATCAAGAACAAGTATCCGCTGCCGAGAATTGAAGATTTGCTTGATCAACTGAAGGAAGCCGGTGTGTTTTTGAAGATTGACTTGAAGTCCGGCTACCATCAATTGAAGATCAAGGAGAGTGACATCCTAAAGACGGCATTTGGAACGCGATATGGTCACTATGAGTTCACGGTGGTACCTTTTGGATTGACCAATGCGCCTGGAGTCTTCATGGACTTGATGAATCGAGTGTTCCATCCGTACCTTGATCAGTTTGTAATAGTCTTCGTCGATGATATCTTGATTTATTCAACAAGCAAGGAGCAGCATGCTGAGCATCTCATAATTGTATTGGAGACACTAAGGAAAGAAGAGTTTTATGCAAAATTTTCAAAGTGCGAGTTTTGGTTGGAGCGAGTGGCATTCCTTGGCCACGTGGTGACATCAAATGGAATCGAAGTAGATCCGTCGAAGGTGGAAGCTGCTAGAAATTGGAAGATGCCATCAAATGTTAATGAAGTCCGAAGCTTCTTAGGACTAGCGGGTTACTATAGAAGATTTATTGAGGGTTTTTCCAAGATATCGGGTCCTTTGACGAGATTGACGAGGAAGACTGAGAAGTTCCAATGGAGTGAGAAGTGTGAGCAGAGTTTTCAAGAATTGAAGCGACATCTCGTGTCAGCCCCAGTGTTGACTATTCCTGATGGGACGGAAGGCTTGTCATCTACAGTGACACCTCGAAACAAAGACTTGGTTGTGTTTTGATGCAACATGGAAAGGTAGTAGCGTACACATCAAGACAGTTGAAGATGCACGAGTATAATTATCCGACGCATGATCTTGAGTTAGCAGCCGTGGTTTATGCATTGAAGATTTGGAGGCATTACCTCTATGGAAGCAAGTGCGAGATCTACACCGACCACAAAAGCTTGAAGTACTTCTTCACTCAGAAGGAGTTGAATTTACGTCAAAGAAGATGGTTGGAGTTGGTGAAGGATTACGACTGTACGATCTTATATCATCCTGGAAAGGCGAATGTTGTAGCTGATGCCTTAAGCCGAAAGATCTATCTTCCAACCAAGCAAGAGCAGTTGATCAAGGAGTTTGAAAAGATGAATTTAGAGGTGGTGAATCCTTCCAACACCACTCAAGGGATTTTAGCAGCCTTAGTGGTTCGACCACTAATTCGTGACCGAGTTCGTGAAGCACAAGTCGACGATCCTTTCTTATGCAAAATGAAGAAAAGAGCATTGGGGGGTTCTATTCGGGGATTTTCCATTGCGAATGATAGCACACTACTCTTCGAGGGAAGGTTGTGTGTGCCGAAGAACAAAGAGCTCAGAAGGGAGATTCTTGAAGAAGCACACAATACTCCGTATTCTATCCACCCAGGAGGCACGAAATGTTCAAGGACTTGAAGATAGTTTTCTGGTGGAGAAATATGAAGAGGTTGATTGGCCAATTCATCTCGAAGTGTATCACTTGTCAACAAGTGAAAGCCGAGCATCAACGCCCTTCTGGATTGTTGAACCCACTCGAGTTTCCCGAGTGGAAGTGGGAGCACATTGCAATGGATTTCGTTGTAGGATTACCTCGATCAGTTAGAGGTCATCATGCAATCCGGGTTGTTGTAGATAGGTTGACCAAGTCTGCTCATTTTCTTCCGGTGAAGATGATGTTTAGCATGGATCGATTAGCTCAGATTTATATCGATGAGATAGTACGTCTTCACGGCATTCCTGTGTCGATAGTGTCAGATCGTGACACAAGGTTTACGTCTAAATTTTGGCGAAGTCTGCAAGAAGCTATGGGGACTCAGTTGAAGTTTAGCACGGCGTATCATCCTCAATGCGATGGTCAATCCGAGTGGACCATTCAGACGTTGGAGGACATGCTCCATGCATGTGTTCTCGATTTTGGTGGAAGTTGGGAGAGCCAATTGCCACTTGTGGAGTTTGCTTACAATAATAGTTTCCAAGCATCAATTGGAATGGCCCCATATGAGGCATTGTACGGAAGGAAGTACAGATCTCCTATTCATTGGGATGAAGTGGGAGAGCGTCGACTCTTAGGCCCTGAGATCGTTGAGAAGACGGTGGAATTAATTGAGAAGATAAGAAGAAGAATCAAGATAGCTCAAGATAGTCAGAAATCCTATGCCGACGTGAAGAGAAAAGATGTGAGATTTGAGATTGGTGACAAGGTATTCTTGAAAATTGCACCAATGAGAGGAGTGGTTAGATTTGGGAAGAAGGGTAAGTTGCAGGCACGATATGTGGGACCGTTCGAGATTCTAGAGAAAATAGGTGATGTTGCCTATCGCCTAGCATTACCTCCGGATTTGGTAGGCGTGCACGATGTTTTCCATGTGTCGTTGCTTAGACGATACGTGTCTGACCCTAGTCATGTCATTTCATATGACACGGTGCAAGTTTCCAAGGACTTGACGTATGAAGAAGTCCCAGTTGCTGTGTTAGATAGAAGAGTTCACACTCTTCGAACCCGTGAGGTTCCTTTAATAAAAGTGCAATGGAGTCGGCACGGACCTGAAGAGGCCACTTGGGAGAAAGAAGTTGATATCATAGCTCGATATCCAAATGTAACATAAATGTTAGGCTAATTTCGAGGACGAAATTTTTAAAAGTTGGGGAGATTATGATACCCCGACCCTTTTTACTAAATTATAAATTATAATTTTGGAAAATGATATTGAATTAATATTATTTGAATATTAGTTATGATGGTAAATTCGTATTTTATGTCGTTATTTCAATGCAGGTTGCCCCACTCGAGCCGATACGTCATAGTACACAGTGATGTTATACTGAGTGTATAATACAGTTTGAATTTTAAATACTAAAGTGTCGAGTTATATGAAAATGAATGAATGTAATTGTATTTAATTTTAGTTTGTCATACCTTGAACACCCTAACGCTTAGTTGATCGGGGGTAAGTATTAAAAGTGTTTTGAAAATCTAAGTCATGTTAAATGGAGTTGGAAATGTCCGGGGGTCGAGATAGATAAGGGAGTTGATTTAGGCACGCCGCGCGCCCGCGGGGTGGTGCACGCCTGTGGAGAGGCCGCGCGCCCGCGGGGTGTTGCCCGCCCGCAGGGCGGGCAAAGCGCGTGCGCCGGCGCAGGGCTGCGCACTCGCGGGGAGCATTTGGCCGAGAGCCCTCATGCGCGGGCGCGCGGGCTGGACGACTTATCTCTCCAGATTTCTACCTATAAATACCACACTTATTCATTTCACCTTCATTTCTTCTCTCTTTTGGGCGATTTCCTCCCAAATCCTCTCAAGAAATTCTTCAACTTTTGGAGTATATTCTACCATCATCATCCATCATCTGAGGTAACCTCATACCTCTTCTTCTTTGTGATTAAACACCAATTTCATGTTGATTTGAATCTAGGGTTCATACCAAAAAATTAGGGTTTTCGATTTTATTGATCCTCTTGCTTGATATCTTGAACATATGGTTTATTTACCTCCTTGAAGCTGTATGTGAAGTTATATCGAATTCATATGGTTCATTGTTGCTAGAGTTGAGATTTTTGCCCTAATTTCTCCTTATTTTGTTGATGTTTGGTTGGAGGTGTTGTGATGCCTTTATGGAGTTGATTTTCATGTATGTTAGAGCCCTAGGATGAAGGTGTTTGTATTTGAAATATTGGGTTTAAAGGATTTAAATTGAGTCATGATCATGTGGTTTAGATGGGTGCACGTAACGTGTTCGATTAAATGTTTCAAAGAGTTTTAATGTGTATTTTGAGTCCAAAATCATAATACGAGCTTGTATATCCATGGTTGTGTATGTGGGTATATTTGAAGACCTTAAAGCAAAGTATAGCATGAGTTTGGTCTAAATTATGATTTAATTGTATGACTCGACATCTAAAATGAAAAAGGGATTTAAAGGTGCTAGGCGACGTATTGGGGCTCGAGGAGGACAACTTGTGCACGGCAAAGGAGTATTTCAAGGTTAAAAGGATTCGAAAGCGTCTCTTAAGGTGGGGTAACTCTAAACTGTGAACACGTGTAAAGTTATAGTTATTGTTGTGCTTTGATTGTATAAGTATGAATGAGACCCTTCGGGGCAGAACAGAGATCCTTCGGGGTCGACAAAGAGATCCTTCGAGATCGATAATAGACTCCTTAATGTCCTCCCTGGGGGATAATAAGCCTGCGGGCATCCCTACAGGGATAAAGATGTTCATTAACGGGGGCATCATGATGTTTGTGCCCTACGGGGTTGAGACTAGTCTCCACAAAGTAAAGAAGTATCCATACGTTATATTTTCACTTGTGCAATTGGCTATAACTTTTTATAGTGTTCCCCACTGAGTATGTTGTTAAATACTCACCCCATTCATTCAATGAATTTCAGGTTAAGGAGTCGAGGCCTGGGTAGGAGCGTTGTGAACATAAGAGAACCCTACAAGCTTGTGTTTATATTTGTGCATGCTCTTCTTTTGAAAATACTCATATTATTATTATTACATTGATCATTCTTTTTGCTTTATGATCAATGATTATTGGGGATGGGAATAGCCCGATCTTTTGTAGGTATGCTATGGAAACTTAACATATTATGTATGTGTTTTAAAGGCGGGTCGTTTGACCTAGGAGCCTATGATATAAATTATATGTCAATGAACCCCTATGCTGTGTATGTTAATTTAGGGTGTTAGACGGACGGGTTGAGTAAGACCTATGAGCCCGATAGGTTAGATGATTGCATGATTTTGTGGATGGGCTTACACGATGCTTCTACTTAAAACCATGTTGTGTGACATAATAGATATGATAGATTGCATGCTTTAATTGCGAAAAATTCATATTGAAAATTATGATGTCTTACCTTATTATGCTAATATCATGCTTTTGACTTTAGCTTCCGCTCATATTAAAATAAGCACACAAAAAAAATAAGTAAATTGTATGTTAAGTGACGTGGCGAAACGGAGTGGTTTGGGGTGTTACAGAATCTTTTCTCGTTTTTCTTCAGATGACCTCTTCTTCATCCCGAGTCGGGCTGTTTCAATAGTACTCGAGCCAATGAGTCTCCCGGTATTTTTAGATTTCGTTATGCGGTCGTTTGGACCTCGACATCGAATAAAGCAACTTTTAACCGAGTCCGGAATTACTTTAATAGTATTTTTCTACTGTAGAAGCTTGTGGGAGAAGCCAAACTCACCCCTATAAATATCCCCCCACCCCTTCACCATTTTCGCACAATTCCTCATTCATTTTTTCAATCTAGAGAGAGAGAAAAGAGGGAGAGTTGAGAGAGGAGCTTGGAGTCGAGAGAGGAGCATTCTTCGTGAGTGTTCCTCTGAGGCAACGAGCGGAGTGACGAGGAAGAGAGGCGATGGAGAAAGGTGGTATCAGACGGCCAGTGGCCGGACCGAGCTCCGGCTAATGCCGGAGGGCAAGGGCGCCGTCGGGCAGCAGTAGCGGCTCTGCCTCAGCTGCAACCCGTCGAGACGCCGACACTAGCCACCTTCTTTCGACACGCTCAACTCCGTCCATTTTTTTTCATCGACCTCAGTTTCCATTTTCTTCTTGTATTTCAATTCTGTATTTTATTCCGTTCTTCGTTGTTGTTGCATTTTGATTCACGTTGATATTTATCATTAATCTCGTTTAATTCCATTCAAATCTCGTTTAAGTTTCGTATTTGAATTTTCGTTGTAATTTCTAAGTGTTCGGAAGGGTTAATAGTATTGTGTCATTATAATGTTGATTTCAAGTGTTCAAGCATGCTCGTTTTATAGTGTTGGGTGATTACCGATCTTTGTTAAAAGTTTATTTCGGAATTGGGCAAAAATCAGAATCACAGCTGAGCAGAGGCCAGCCGGTGCTAGGGTACACTCTCGATCAAGGCCACCCGCAGGCACGGAGTGCCCTTCCGGTGCGGGGTACCCCCTGACCTCGTTGGTGCTGGGTACTCCACCGGCGCGGGGGCGTGAGGTTGATGCCCACCAGCACTGGGTTGTTTCACCGACGCTGGGTGTCTCGTTTCTAAGTCTGTTTTCAAAAAATTTAGGTGTTTAAAAATCCATCCAACCTTTAATTCTCATATTTTATCGAAGTCGTGTAATCTGTAATAAAGTCTTAGTTAAGAGAAAAAGGGTTTAGTGTCGATTTAAGTTTCCATTAGAACTTAGGATCTTCGAATAGATCGCTAAGTTGATAATCAACTTTTATAGGAAAAGACGAACCTCGAAGAGACCCGGGAAAGGATTGGCAGCTCTTTGTTTCGTCCTCTGATCCATGATCGAGGTGGGTAATTCTAAACCTAATTTATAGTTTGAGCTAGTGAGCTCTAGATACATGATAGAGCGAAGTGAAATATCCAATAAAATATTTTATGCTCTGCCTGAGTAGTCTCTGTACAAAGGAAGGAAGGAAGTTATTATGTGACATGATTATGTGAATTGTTGTTTGAGCTCCTGAGTTGATATTGCATGATATGATTTGATATGATGTGTTATCATATAACTGAATGATTGAGGTATAGATGATCATGATCATAAGTTTACTTTGGTATTGATGAGGAAGGTTATTTAGATGAATGATGCCTTGTAGGTTGATTATAGTATCCCTTATAGGCATTAAGGCTATAGTATTTATTGAGGAATACGACCTAGATAATTCATTCTAGGTTATGATTTATGCTAGCAGGATTCTTGATGCGATCTGGGACCCCAGGACTTGTATTAGGTTGCTAGAGAATGGAATTTTCGACCCGAACTTCACAACACAGACGAACTATAGGTATATGAAACCTGTAACCCAACGGTGATTGAAAATAAGAACCTCAGATAAAAAACGAAGACGCCACAAACAGTTGTGATGTACTGTTTGATAAGTCGGATGAACACGACACATGGTTCACAAATCTCACGCAGAGAAATATATTAAATTCAATAATCAAAAGTTGTCCCAAAAAAAATATAATGCATCCCTATTATAGTTGGGATAAAACAAGCAAAGCCCTAATTTAAGTTCTGAACTAGAAAGGAAATAAAAAGCCCAAAATCCAGAAAAATTAAAGAAAACTTGAAAATTCAAACTGTCCGAATAGGGTGCGGCACGAGGTTGGTCGCGGTGTCACTCAGGTCACGTCTCTCGGCGCGAGTGTATTGGTCGCGCTGCCTCGACTGTGCTCGGGTCGCGCCTCACCTCCTGGTTTTCACCCTCCTGAATCAATGCGCAGTCGCGCCTCGACTGTGCTCGGGTCGCGCCTCGCCTATGCTTGGGTCGCGTCTTCCATCCCGAACGAACGCTCGAGCTCGACCATCGACACCCCGGCTAGGATCGTATCAATTGAACATTGAAGATTGAATTTTGATGTTTAATTATTTGTTAAGCAGGAAGGGTATAACATTGAAGATTGAATGTTGAGGTTTAATTATTTGTTAAGAAGGAAGGATTATATCATTTGATCCCTTATAAGCTATGAGATCATGTTCATAATTGAATGATTAGCCCTAGATATTTTGCTCTAGGCTTTGAATATGCTAGCAAAGTTAAGGAAGGAAGGAAGGAAGGATTGTATAATTTGATTAAGCAGGATTTTGAGCTCAAGGAACAATGTTATTACATTATAATGTTGTGACTTTCAATCACTAAAGGTGAAACATTGATAAGTTAAGGGAGTTACTACTGGGTATCCCTCTCGTATACTCATATTCATTGATTGTAACCTTCATGTTACCAGTATGTGATCTTTGATCACTAAATGAGTCACTGCTAGGTAATCCCCTCGCATACTCGAGTCACTACTGGGTTACCCCCTCGCATACTCAGGAGGATATTTGAGGTAACTCTTCTCTTATCCTAAGGCATGCCTAAGGGTGCAGTAGATATCATGTTTAAGCCTGGATGGGCCCAGAGGAAGTAAAAGGTTTTGTAAATATGGGAAGGGCTTTTGCGATTTGCTTCCCATATGCTACCAGTTAATATTGAATATTTCTAAAGTTTTACAAAGCTTTATCATAAAACCCCACTGAGTGCATTAGTACTCACGCTCTCTTTTTCAAATGTTTTTCATGTTGAAATGGAGAGGTGGATAGTGGCTGTGGAATGGGTTGGCTACTGAGGTTTTGAAATAATACCATTATTCCCACTATGTTTCTTGCTACTCTAATGAATTTTGGTATTTTGTTGTTTGAGTTTTCATAAGATTCCGCTACTCTGTTTGTGAACAATTGTTGACTTTCTAGTTAACATATTTCATATGCTTAACTACAGTTAATCCAAGAAAAATTCCCACCTTTTAATATGCATGTTGATTTTGTTTATTTCCAGTTGACCTATAGCAAATCTTAAATTGTCTTCTTGCTTCCGTCCTACGAATGGGACAGTATGATTTATTTTTCTCTGACCTATTGATCGGTCTTAGTTGTTGTGACCTATGAAGATGTCTTGTTTATTTAAAGAGTCAGATTCCTATTTATTAATTATTGGATTCTATTAAAGTCTTGATTGGCCTATGAAAAGGCGTTCCTTTGACTTGATTGAACCATCTGACTCCTTCGATTCGTTGGAAAATGTGGATTCTTTTTAGTTATAAGGTTACGTTGCCTAAATTTTTGAGGCGCTAACTTAGTTCGATTCTAGAAACACCCCCTTGGATTTCCAATTAAACCACATTTTTCCTTCTATTTTTACACATAACATCTCCGTCCTAATTCTCGGGACCAGGCTATTACAAAATTATTTGAAGAGTTCAAGAATTTGAGAAGAAATTCCATAAGTGGAATTCTCTCAAATATTCAAAGCGTTCTTCCGGCATTCAAAGGCGTTCTTCACTAAATTCATCCCGAAGTCGGCATTTGATGCATAAGCAAGGCAGTCAAAGGCGTTCTTCACCAAATTCATCCCGAAGTCAGCGTTTGATCCAGAAACAAGACGATAGCCCTCTAGATTAACGTTATCAAGTCCAAATACCAAGTCAAAAAAAGATTGAGAATACAAATCTTCCCCGAAAGCTTCAAAGACCATGTTCAAACAACAAGTCAGATAAAATCAAAGAGGCAAATTTACTCTGAAGATTTCAAAGACCATTTGAAGATCAAGTTTTGAAGAGAAGAATCAAAGAAAAAATAGAGATTGGATCCGTATACATATATTTTGATTCGAAAATCATCTGAATTATTAACTATTTTGTGTTTTACCAAATCAAATATAAAATTTTGTGTTACAACCATCAATCAAAGTTCAATAGAGTAGACATGGATCTGATAAGGAAACTGGAGAACTTGATCGAAAGGATTTTAGCTCATTATCAAAACATGGAATTGAGTAGGTTCAATTTAATTGGGGGATGAAAGTAGCTGGGGTTGTGACAAATCATTATTAAATTTAGTGTATAAATATATATTTGTGAAATTTATTTATTTCGACTCACGCAAATGTGAATTTTAAACTATTAGAGATATGAATTTTACGATCTTAGTTCAATTAATCGAATTAAATTTATGTTTATTTGATCGTTATTTTCGTACAAATACACGAGTTATTGTATAAATGATTGGTGTGAGTTTCAAAATTGAACTCACGATCGCAACCAGAAACCTGCTGCTTCTATACAGCAGCCATCCTCATGCATGAGAGAGAGAGAGAGACTATATATATGTGTGTGTGTGTGTGTACGTTGAAATGCCGATTATGGTTATGGCAAACATTCAATCATGGTTATGGCAAACATTAATCTATCTTCATTGCACGTAAATTGAATTCACATAGTAATGTCTATAAGAAACAAAATATATTTTATTAAAGATGAACTAATCATGCACGTCATGCTAGAAATTTGCATGACTATTTAAAACATTGAATCGAAAACAAAATATGATAAAATAACTAAGCAATAACATTTCTGATAACATCCTCAATAAAAGTACGCTGAGCTTTTGTGAGAAGATCCACCTTCCACAAAACCCGCCCTCGCCTTCTTCTGCATGTCCTTAACCTTAGCCCTCACCCCACTCGCCGCCATCAGCCGCCGCAACGCCGCCGCTATCTCCTCCCATCCCACAATCTTTGGCTGCTTCTCTCCCGTGAAATCCATGTGGTAGTCGAGCGTGATCGCCTCCGCCATCCCGAGGTCCGTCACCATCTGAAACGCATTCAGATGCTGCTCTGCAAACAGCGGAAACGCCGCAATTGGAACGCCAAACCACACACTCTCCAGAATTGAGTTCCATCCACAATGCGACACAAACCCCCCCACCGCCGCGTGGGCCAGCACCGCCTGCTGCGGCGCCCATTCGATCACTTTCCCGATCCCTTTAGTCCTCTCCAAGAACCCTTCCGGCAGCTTTTGTGGCGGCGGCGCCGCCACCCCCAGCCCCGGAATCCCCGGATTCCTCAAGCACCACAAGAATCCGTATCCACACTTTTCTAGAGCGAGAGCAATTTCTCTCACTTGGGCTTCGTCCAAACTTCCCATAGTTCCGAAGCTCAAGAAAATCACAGACTTTTCCGGTTGATTGTCCAACCATTTCTTCACATCATCATCATTGTCGACGCTGGTCGAGTTCAACACCGGGCCGACTGCATAAACTTTTGGTGCCTTAACATCTGAATTTAATGAATCAATGGCGTTGGATTCGAACTCGTAGAATGTGTTCGCCACGATTCCTTTCGCCTCCGGCAATCTCATCAAACATTTCAAGATAATATTGTCGGTCGGATGGTCCTTAGAGTTCCTTCCCGGCAAGACTTTGGACGGCACCGGAACGGAGAAATAGGGGACGGATAGCTCGAAGTCGGCGCCGGAGATGAGTTTGTGGATGCTGCCGGAGTCTGGAGACATGAGATCGGAAATGAGTTTAAAAGACATGCCGAGGTAGCACGCGCTGCAGGTGCTGAAAATGTACGACGGGATGCCGAATTCTCCGGCGACGTCGATGAAATTCGTGGTGAATAGGTCGAGCACTAGGCCGGCCAGTTGAGACGCAGAGTTTCCCATGATACGGGATACTATTTCCCGCACATGAGATACTTGAGATTCGATGTAATCGAAAACGAACGTCGGAGACGGCTTCGGTGGGCCATCGGGGCTAGGGAGATTTACGAGACGTAAACGTGGATTGGAAGAGGATATTTTCTCTGTGTAGGTATCGACAGTGATGTCTTTGGAGGGTTTCATGATGAGTACGGTGATGGAGAGGTGCTCCGCCCTCTCGAGGAGGAGCTTGGCCGTCTCCACGGCGGCGACGATGTGGCTCAATTGTGTAGCGGGGATGAACACTAGCTCAGTTTGCTTCATTTTGTTATATTAATTTGAATAATATTGAGTAAAATGTATCTCAAAGAGTGAATAACTTTGTTTATTTATAGCCTATGTTCTGACTGGGTAAAACTCTTATAACTTGGTCGACAAGATTTTATCTTGTGAATTTTATTAGAAATCGGAATTAATTCATCATGACTGGTTAAAACACCTTAACTTATTCGACAAGCTTTTGTATTAGGGATTTGATTGATTATATGTACACACTTAAAAATCATATCGGAACTAAACTCATACATTACTCGTAAATGAATTAAACTCATACATTACTCGTAAATGAATTATTATATATATCTACGTACATATATAGGATTTTGTTCCGTACAAATGAGTACCCATCTTTGAGTGAGAACTATGAATTATTTATAGCAGTTGGATTTATCAAATTTAAGGATGCAGATTTAGATTGAGATTTAATATATATTTTTAATTATAACATTTTTTTTTAAATTAATGGATACTAGTATAACAGTATAACACCTATGTGATCCACATACAAATGTTTGATCGTGCAAAATACTAGTATTACACCCGTGCGATGCACGGTAAAAGACATACAATTAATTTAAAAAAATAGTTTGTACAAAAAAAATATTAATTTACAGTTAAATAATTAATATAAACAATTAGAAAAGTATAAAGAATATAATATTTATATTCAAGTTTATTTGGTAAAATTACATTATAGATAGATAACCCATATCCAAGAATAAAAAAAAAGCAAGAACACAATTCGAAAACAAATTTAAGAAAAACATTATACATCTTCAAAATCTTCCCGGATCGTGTGAAGCAAATAAAACAAAATCATGAGAGAGTTGTGTTCTCGCTTGAGCACTACCACAACTTGATTGATTTGTCACCATCTCCTATATTCGTAGAGAACACATTGAACTTTATTTTCGTCATTAAATCATTTTATGCATTCTAACACTTAGGTCTGGATGTATTAAATTAAAAAAAAATGAAAGAATAATAAAATCACACAAGGTATGTATTATACATTTTACGCCTCTTTATTTTTATTATTATTTAAAGCTGCTAAATTATGAACTGAGGTTATCGCATCTTTTGCATAATTTAAAGATTAAAAATGATGGGTCTTCTCTTCACAGGTAATCCCCACGCCGCAAGATATTTGTACACCGTATACTGTAAAAATGTCACAATGTTCATTGTTTATCCTCTATTCATCAAACAGTAGAGTACATATGTTTAACTGTTCCAACTTTTCATTTTCAGCCGCATTCTTTTTTTAGGAACATTATATCTAAAATTTTATTTTGACACATAGTTGCATACACATGATTTATGGTATGTACTGAGCATGTCTTTAAAAATCAAATTTAAAATTTTATAATTAAAATATTGAGTGAAATTAGTATTTTAATAAAAATATAGTATTGTATAAATATAACTACACAATAGCACTTTTTGCAAGAATGAAGAAACATATTGCAAAAAAAAAGTATATTAATTATGTGGTATTATTTCCATGAGAATATATAATCTAGAAAAAAAAAACGTGCTAAGATTAATTAGACATATATATTTAATATTATATATATAAAGATAAATAAATTCTTTTAACAATCTTGGGGTTTTAGCGTTGAAGCTAAAAACTTTAAAGATTAACGACTTCAATTTTTGTAAGCTAGATAATGGACATACATCATACTAATATTTTGTTTTTATAAAAAAATCAAAATACTTCGGCATCTGTCTTTCTATTATTTGTGAATTAAAGATAATTTATAATTCTATTAATGAACTAAATATATTTTTGTCATAATATGAGTATCTGACTCACTTTGAGGCTTCGCGAGTGGCTATTTTTTTTAATCTAATGCATCTAGGGAACACCTCAAATAAAGTTACAACCATAAGATTAAAAACTTTAAATCAATCAACCACCTATGTCACAGAAAATAATATCTCAAGTTAAAATTTAAACCATATTTTCATTTAATAAAAAAACTTTAAAATACTCTGAAATGAGAAGTAATTAACAACTATTCCGTTTGCGCCACTACCTCGAAACAATGAAACCTAATTCGAGGTTGTACAATCTCCCTTACTTTCATAATATACTCGGATTTCTTGAGCGTGATATTTCTATATTTCTTGATTTGAATGACTCTGATGGTAATTCGAGTTATTGATAACAATGAAAAATGAGTCATTATTAAAAAAATTGATTTTTCTGGAACATGAAACATAAAAATAACATATATAGTTACTTTAAGAAAATTAATACAAACAAAAATTTCAATTTAAAGTCTAATTAATGCTAGAATACTCCCATTCCCATTTTTCATCTTTTGGATGCCTCACCAATAACTGGAACTCTAGTTATTTATAACAGAGAAAAATGAGCCATTGTATTTTTTTTGTTATTTTTAGAACATGAAAGTAAAAAATAAATTAATTTAATAATAAATTGCACAATAAAAATAATAATAGAAAGTAGTCACAAACATTAAATAAGAATAACTAATGGAACTATAAGAAAGACACATTAATAAGATTGGTTTCAGACATCATCTTTAATCCCATTTTGGTCCTCCGATGAGATTGCAGAAGAAAATACATCCATATCAGATCTGACCATATCTTATTCAAATCCTTCAAATCTTATTGAGGATGTGCTAATAGGATGTTCTGAAGATGCATCATCGTAGATATTGATAGCAAAATTTGCTCATAATTAAAAAGATGCAAACATTATATTAAAAATGGTTGAAGCATCACAATTTACCTTGTTTTCAAAGTTTTAATTTGTGATACCAAGCTCAAGAATTGAATCCTGCAAAATAGAAAAAGAAATAATAATCTCTGCAGCAATTATATTATATATTAGTACAAAAATAAAAACTCTTACAAAAGAAGAATTACCATGACAAAATTAATGAAAATCTTATTCTTATTTATAGATCAGTAATATAGACAAACTACAGCTAGATATAAAAATATTAATAATAGGAAATTTGCGAAATAATATTGACCTGGAATTGAAGGTACAAATTCCTACTTCAAACTGGACCTCTTTGGTTGAGAAAGATCATTTGTTTTGCTTAGCCATGGACAAAAAAATAATCACAAACGCGATCTTACCATAATTCCAGACAGCTAATGTGTGCGTATGCATTTAACATGTGTGGAGGTTGATTTTACTACTCATTTACAAATCTGCATCAGTAGGAATATACCTCAACATACACAAATTAATGCAATTGAGCGCTCAATAGGCCGTCTTCTCCACGATTGTGCAGAAAAAACAGTTTTCTTATCTATGTCTTGACGTATATATATGTTCTGGAATGAGAAACAAAGATCTAACCGAGATATGTATTGCATAATTAATACATTTATTCTAAATCTGATGAAAATGTAGAGCTATATATGCAAGTTCTCAAACAAAATTCAAGAAAGAAAAATCAATATTAGTGTGAAGACATGAATTTGACACAATCAAGATCACACAAAATCCGATGATGCCGCTAACGATTGGAATATGACACCCAAATTGCTCATTCTTACCAATCCTTAAAAGACAAATTGAATTTACAGAAGTGATAAATAAAAAAAAAAGATTTAATCATGAAGAAAAGCGAAAATGCAACCAACCTCAATTATTAATTATCCAAAACAAATTGAACACATATTATCATATCCATGATCAACGACATTTACCGTTCGTCTCTCACGTGCGCATCATGAGAGGGTCTCTTCTTCTCTTGTTTCTTCTAATTATGGTGAGGGATTAGGTTTTGAGGGTTAGGATTTTGAAGAAGATGAACGCCAAGGAAGAAGAAGGTGATAGTCGGGTGTATAACATCGTCCCTCACCATAATTGAAGTAATTATGTTTTCAAATATGGAAACTCATTTGTTGATTTATACAATTACATATTTTTAGGGATATCAAAGATGATATTTCTATTGTTAATAAATATATGCAAGATTTGCCGATTATTTGATCTGAAATTTCATTGTAGATTTGGGATTTACTGATTTAAAAATAATATAAACCTAATTTTCGAGTTTCATAATACAATTTCCATCATATATAAGCATCAATTAAAGTAAATTTGTGATTTTTCAATTAACTAATTAATTAATATAATTATTACTTATATATAAAATATTTGTAATGATTAGTGTAATGATATATTTTGTAGAAGGAATGGATGATTTTCGATATATATTACCATAATATATAAGATTGTTTGGTAGATTTATAAAAAATAAAAATTGGTTGATTGGTTGATTATTATAGTATGATTATAGATTAATCTTCTAGATATAGAAAGATGTTATTCTTGATCATATTTTAGTCCATATATGGGCCATGTTATTTATGGAATAGAATTATTGATTATAAATTATATTAATATTCATATAACTTTACATGAATTAGTTAGGCTAAGTAATATATATTATATAATTTCCGGATTAGGGATGGTATTTTGGGCGGGAAAAATTAACCTTACTATTTGTACCAACTATCTTACTTTTATATATAAATATAGATCTATGTTGGTAATATTATTTTCAAAATTTTCAGAAATGATATACAAAAATATATAGTATAACTTAATTATAAATTCAATATGTTTTATCCGTACTTAATGTGAATTCTAATTAAATTATAAAATATATATTAATTGATATAATGATTTACAATATACGTTACTAATATATTAACTAAGGTAGGATTAATATAACATAATTAATGTAACATCCCACTTCTACGTGATTTAAATTATTTAATTGATTTAAAAAAATTGAGCTTTTATTTATTTAATAATGCTCAATAAAATTAGTTGGACTTGAGGGAGTTCGAAGTTGCGCCCCTAGTATCAAGAATATTTGTAATTAATATTTGGGTTTTAAAAAGTGTAGTTTTGAGTCTTATAATATTTTTTTAGTCTTGTTTATTTAGACAAAAGTTATATAAGTTAAGAATATAATTTTATTTGATTACATAAACCACTTACATAAATCACTTATGATTAATTATATATGTTAAGTAGTATGTGTGTGTATATATATATATTGGAACTCTAAATAATAGGTTATATAAAAAAATATTATATATAATATACCCATATATAAGGGGTTGAGAGGATATAGCTATATATACATATCTACACATCACATAAATTCATTGAACAATAATAATAATCATAATAATAATATAAAGAAGAAAAATAAATAAAATAATAAAAAAAATTATTTAGATAATCATGTTCATCCACCAATTATTATTAGTCATTTGGAGGACTCCATAGTTGAGCAAGTGTACATAGGAGTACACGTGTGTTTGCAAACAAATAAATAAAAGCAAATATATAGATATACAAGTACTAAATGAGAACCATTTGGACAAAATTAAGAAAGACACCTAGCAAACTAAAAATTATCATGAAATATCTACATATAGAATCACCGATCAACTATGACCAATTGGAATTTAATTTTATATGATATTAAAGTTAATATTTTCATACCCCAAATTTATCCTCCAAAAACTTAGTCTTATCTTTCTTCTTAAAATATTATTATTCTTAAAAACTTATCCTAAAATCTTAACCTTATTCCATTAATCCTTACACCTATCCTAAGAATTCATGACTCTATTTATACGGGCATATCTTGACCATTCCCAACTCCAAGCTCTGCTCTTAGAATTTAAGTTTCACCGAGAATCCCCCATTTCTTTTAGAAAGAATCCATTACTTTGAAATCATAAGTGTTGCAGCAAAAATCAATCCTCTTGGTAAGTTTATTTCAATCCAATCTTTTATGGTTGCTGTACAAATTACACACCATTTAACTTCAACATTTTGTTCCCAATTTCAATTAATCAAAACCATAAACTCACGTCTCTGCATACTTTCTAATTCCCACATCACAATTAACCAACATACAACCTAAAACATGCTTCATCAACATCATCCCATCAAGACTAAGCCTTTCCAATCATTTAGAAACTAAATTATAAAAATTCAGAAAAATAAAAGAGAAGAGAGAGGAAGTGACTGGGCTGGGTTTGGTGTAGGAGCCTCTTTGTTCCGTTGAGTCGAGTCGGGTCATTGAGTCGGGCAGAGTCCTCTGGTGAGGTTGAACTGTCATGGGAGTTGAAGCAGGAGAACTGTCATGGGAGTCGAAGCGGGGAGAGACGTCGTCGGCTGGGCTTGGGTCATGGCGAGGTTTGCTCGGGCCGCGGTGGTTCTTGGTTGTTTGAGTCGTTTGTCGTCGATTGTCGGCGGGCAACGGTGAGCTCGTCGGAGTCGAGAGGAAGAGAGAAGGGTGATGAGACTAACCGTAGAAGATGATAAAGAGAGAGGAGGAGAAGAAACTGGGATTTAGGGATTTATGCGTAAGCATTTCTAATCTGGGGATTTTTATTTTAGTTTCCCCATTTACAGTAGAGAGAGAGAGAGAGAGAGAGAGAGAGAGAGAGAGTGAATGAGAGAGAAAATAGGAAGTTGATTAATTGATTTGAATTTTCAATTATGTGTTGTCGTAATTTTAGAGAAGGAAGTGAGAGGTTTAATTGTAATTAAGTTATTTGCATCATGGTCCCTTTATCATTAATTTTCAGAATTCAGAAAAAGACCCCAGGAAGTTTATTATAAACTTTGGAATACATTTATTTAAAAATATATTGGATCCCATAAATTTTTCAGAAATTAATATCTAGCCCAAAACTTCATAAATTGATTAAGTAAACCTATAAAATTCTTATTTTTAGATTTATTAAATTTTATAGTTGGCCCATATAATTTTATTGAAATTATTTTAATACTAGGTGCGGCGCAATTAGGACCCTCGTCCCTGTGTGATTCGCTGCTCAAATTTACGTGCTCTATATTATCAGGTGGGTAAATTTATTATCTTTGAAATAAAAGTATATGATATATGCTTTTTCAGACAGAAATGTTTTTAATCCAACTTGAATTATCGTGGATGGAATATGGATAGCGTTTTATACGCATTAGATCAGAATAGCGTTTCATACGCACAGAAGCGTTTTGTACGCACCAAAATATGTCCTATGCATAGTTCAAGATGTATTCTAGAATCAGAAGAAGAGTGCCCTAAATTCATTATTCCTGCGATTTATTTCAGTTGGATAAATAGAAAGAAATGCTCATGATCCCCCACCACTGAGTACGTTTTAAGAGTGCTCACCCCACATTTTTAAATATTTTCAGGTCAAGGAGTTTGGAACAGCGTGAAGGAAATGGGGGTGGATTTTCTCGAGACTTTTTGATTAATTAACTTGAACTTTTAGACTTACCGCATAAAATAAATTATTTAAAATTTGATATTTTGTGTTCATTTAGGATTTTTGGACTAACTTAAACTCTAGTAGTTAAATATTATAGTATTGTCAATATTTTGAGTATCGATTTTATATTTTAGAACTTATGAGTTACTTTTTGAAATGCACTGGAGTATTTTGAAGTATATATTTCTAAAAAGTATATATTGTGCTATATTTTCGTACTTGGGATTTCTAGCATAATTATTTTAGAAAAGGAAAAAAAATACTTCAACTATTATTATTGTTAATCTTTTTCCGCTTTTAAAAAAATAGAAAGAGTAACATTTTAAATTTTAGAATTTAGGGTGTTACAATTAATGCTTATACCGAAACTATATATAGTATACAAAAATATGAAATACTATACAATATTATAATGATTTTAATAATTTAAATACAATTTGCCTAACTATTTCTAAGTAATCCTAATATATCCATATGGTAAATTAACACTATCCAACCAAATCATTTGTTTAATACATTATTGTATTGATTTTAGGTAAATACAACTACAAAATCGAATGAATAATTTATTATTCAATTAAATAGTAAAAGATAACAATTATTTCTTGATATGGTAATATATTTACAAAACATATCATCATGAGAATATATTGGTCATATATATTCCATTATAATAGAATCTAAATCGTAAACTAATCCGTCCATAGTAATATACATATTATACACAAAGCAAAATTAATAATTAATAAATTAAGCAAATGTATTATTAGATTTCTTGATTTAGGGGTGGTTTGGGCGGGAAAATCTAGAATTACTATTTACGATAACTATCTTATTTTTAGATATAGTATAGAAAATATAGATCTGTGTTGGTAATATTATTTTCAAAATTTTCAGAATCTTAAATGATATAGAAAAATATATAGTATAACTTAATTATAAATTCAATATGTTTTATCCGTACTTAATGTGAATTCTAATTAAATTATAAAATATATATTAATTGATATAATGATTTACAATATACGTTACTAATATATTAACTAAGGTAGGGTTAATATAACATAATTAATACTTATACAGAAACTATATATATTATACAAAAATACGAAATACTATACAATATTATAATGAAATTAATAATTTAAATACAATTTGCCTAACTATTTCTAAGTAATCCTAATATATCCATATGGTAAATTAACACTATCCAACCAAATCATTCGTTTAATATATTATTGTATTGATTTTAGGTAAATACAACTACAAAATCGAATGAATAATTTATTATTCAATTAAATAGTAAAAGATAACAATTATTTATTGATATGGTAATATATTTACAAAAAATATCATCTTGAGAATATATTGGTCATATATATTCCATTATAATAGAATCTAAATCCTAAACTAATCCGTCCATAGTAATATACATATTATACATAAAGCAAAATTAATAATTAATAAATTAAGCAAATATATTATTAGATTTCTTGATTTAGGGGTGGTTTGGGCGGGAAAATCTAGAATTATTATTTACGATGACTATCTTACTTTTAGATATAATATAGATATGTATGTACTAATCAAATTATATTTAATTATGGATTTAATAGATAAATATGTGAATTGTATTGACTGAATTGTGAATTACTTGTGTATTTTTTTTATATAGAATATGTATTAATCACCTCTTTTAGCTTTCTAAGAGAAAAGGTCATCGACTGAGATACGATAGAGTGTTATAATATTTTCGTATTTCTAAAATGATTATTATGTTCTTACGTGTAGCTTCACAAATCCACTTTTAGATAGAAAAAACACGACTGTGCGTCCCAGGATTGCATAAATATGCATATTTAGAGTTTTGAAAGTCTGGAAAAAAGAAAAAGAAAAGAAAATGAAATTACAAAAATTATATATTTTTTTAATAAAAAGTGAAGTACATTGTCATTAAATATTTGAACTCAATAATGCGCGCGCGAGCGCACACACACACACACTTGTTTAGAGCGCCTTCAATTCTTACAATCAACTCTTTGAATTTTGTGGAGCTTTGTTGATAAAACGCGTGCATTGTTTGACAAATAAAATGCTAATTATTTGTACGTTGTTCGACTTAGCTTGATCTTTTAGCCAAGTTCAATTATTAAAATATATGTTTGGTATTTTTCCATAAAAAAACATTATTTGTTGGATTTTCGATGTAATATAAATTTAGTTTGAAAAAATAAAAACATAACATTTAACTATTTAAAATATATTAATGTAATTAAAATTGAAAACTTATATATATATATGTAATTAAATAAATTTATTTTTATTTTTAAATATATTTAAATTCAAAATGTTTAAATAAGCTTTTTTTAGATGATGACATAATTTAACGATGCTTGCTCCTAGACCACGCGCTTCAAGTTGTGTTTCTTCTTAATAAAATTCGATTTGCCTTAAAATTTTAATTTAATACTAATTAAATGAATAGAAGTAGATACTTATGCTTGATATCAGTTAAAACACTGAGAAATGTGTAAATACCATTGTTGAGTTACAATTTAGAATTTGTTCGTTTCAATGTGGGATTGATAAAAAAAAATTAAAGTATATACAATTTAATTGTTTGAATACAATAGGATATTAAAGACACGTGAAAATTGAATGGATAGTTTTGAAATTTAATGAATTCATTCAATCGTTATATTGTATATTATCTTAATATATATACACGTATCCTATAGTATGTCTTAATATATATCTTAAGTAGTTTATATGATTATATATCTTAATATATTGTATCTATATAAAAATATCATATTGTATATTATCCTATAGTATGTGATACTATTAAATAATATATATTTCTGTTTTTGGAGATATAGTTTAGACGGAAAAATTTCATAGTTTCTACTCACGTAGACTACCTTGCTTTTAGATATAATATATAGAGGGAAATACTATTTTAGCCACTTAAAGTTTTAAAAGATTTAATTTAGCCAGTAAGTTTTAAACATATTTAATTTAGCCACTTTGGACCATTATGCCCCTCTGACCTGAAAATATATATACGAATATGAATTTATTTTTTGAAAATAAAATTCCCCAAATCTCGAAATTCCCCCCCCTCCCCCCTCCCAATTTATCTTCCCAAAAATTTGAACGTGTGTTTCGATCAGGGCAAGACGTAGCAGAAGACGAAGACGAATTCGATCAGAGGTGTGAGAGCTTCTTTGCCCGCCGGCGCATGCGGGGACGAACTGGAGTGGAGTCGATTTTGATTTTACTGACACAGGGTCCGCGGAAAGCAGAAGACGGCGCTCAACTGCAAAGTGTGAAACGTGAACTACATTCTTCTGGAGTCTAATTTGAAAGGTATCTGTCTCACCTCATTCACATTTTTGTAATGAATCGAATCCCTGGGAAAAATATATAATGTTCTTAATTGCGCGCTGGGATGTTCTTAATTGCGCGCTAATGTTCGCACGCAGATGCGTTTGCGCGCGAGGACTGACACTCCGACAATATTGCGCGCTTGTGGATGCGCGCACTCGTGCGACAGTTGTGGCTCGAGCCCTGCGCCCATAGCTGCTGCTGCGCGCAGGGACCATGCGCGCACGAGTGCTGCGCGCCTACAAGGGTTGCGGGACGTAAGACCCTTGTCCGCACAGCCGCTGCTGCTCTGCAACCAAAGTGCGCGCAAAGCGACTGCGCGCATAAATTGGCCGCGCAGCTAAGAACATCAAAATTTGCAGATTACTGTCTACTTCAAAAATAACGCAAAATAGTCCGTTTTTTGAAAGACCCACTTCACTTTGTATATGAAGATACCTCTAACGCAGGCGCACGTCTTCTCTTGCGCGAAGGAGCCTCTTCATGTCGTTCTTCAGTATTTGACATTTTCCGAGAATTCGATCTTCAAGACAGAACAATTACAAGGATACGTATCTATTAAAAATCCGCGATATAAAGCAATAAGAAAGCCTACCCAGAACCGTAAAAACCTTGCACAGCGCAATTGCCCAGTCCATTCAAACACACAAACCCTACGATACTGAGTTTCCGATACAATCCTCACCTTGGCTCTCGACACTAATGTGCGCCAACGTTGTGCCAGTCGCCGGAAATAATGGGTGCCGGAGATCACTGTGGAGTGTAGCAGCCACGGGAAGAATCGAAGGGAAGTGCACCGATTTTGGGAGGGAAGATTCCGGATGAAATTGCAAACGTGAAATTTAGGAGGGAGGGAGAGGGGATTCAATTTTTCCTTTTTGGCTTTTTTTAAATTCATGATTAATAGATGACAGGGGCAATCTGGTAAATCTGGCTAAATAAAATATGTTTAAAAGTTACTGGTTAGAATAAATCTTTTTAAATTTTGACTGGCTAGTTCCATGCATTCCCACTAATATATATATAGATGATAATATTTTGTTAATTCATTCTAATAATAATAGGTTTTTGAGATTTCTCTTTCTATATCTTCTCCCCCACCCTACACATTTTCCTATTTCTCTCAATGCAACTTTTTCTCCCTCTTCATGGTTATATCAAACAACGAAAAAATATATATTTTATTAGTTGTAAAGTTATGCTTGTTTAAGGTTCATTAATCTTAAATAAAAAGAAAAAAAACATCTAAGCTAGGTCAAAAAAAGTTGTAATCAAGCTGGACCTTGCTATTGAGTATTATAAAGCCAATTACTAAAAAAATTAACAAACATGTATGGCATATTTAATTTTAAAATGACATTTCAAGTACAAATTAAGCTATTTTAAAATGACTTTCAAGTACAAATTTTGAAAAATGAAAGTATAATTCTCTCAATTAGGTTCAATTTATTCATTTGTATGGCATATTTAATTTTACAATATAATTAAAAACCTATTGCTCCGAATCCCTATCAGTTTACTGTGAATAGAAAATGAAAGAATAGAAAATTCAAAAGACTCGAACTACCAACACATTTTTGATCAATCAATTGAAACCCAACGCATAAAAATATGGAAAATTACACTTTAACACGTACATTTTGGACTTTTTTCAAAAATAATCCATTTTTGCAAATTTAACATTTTTTTTAGGAAAGCAAATCTAACATTAATCTTATGTAATTGATTATATTTTAATATTTTTATTCCCCATCCGTGTAATAAAAATTCTCAAATTAATAAATCTTAAAATACAATTAATCTTAGATTTGTAATTTTTTTGAAAAAGTGAGTATTATTTATTTAATTTTGAAAAAATGAGTTATATTTTAATAGGAGACCAAAATATAGATATCAAAGTGTAATTTTTCATAAAAATACTTTTGAGGTGCACACCGCATAATTTGATCACAAGTTGTTGCATGTCGACTTCATAAGACAAAGAAAAAGAAATATTGTTCCGTGTTGTCACTGTCCAAATTAATACCATTCACCGCTAATTTGATCTTTTTGAGAGTCTTTGTCCATAAATTCAACGGGCACAATAATTTCCTCAATTTATTTTGAGGGAAAGGATAATAAAACTAAATGAAAAGGGCCTCTCGCGGACAGAATGTTCGACAAAATAACACCAAACAAATCAACGGTGTAAGAAAAGAAAATAGAATTAGACTAATAGCTAGGTTTGTCAATGCATGCGCCATCATATTAACGGTCATTTGAGCCCAGTTGAAGATCACATCGTCAAAATGAGATTCCTCTATCCGAATTGAAGAACACAATTTCCCTCTATAGGACCAATCTGTATTCTCAATATTCAGGATTTACCGCATTACTTAATTGGTAGTCTGTTTCAAGGATAATTTTTCGCCCCGAACTCCCAAGCAAGCACTAGTCCCTCTGCAACTAGAGCTGTCAAAAGGGTCAGCAGGGTGGGCCAATCCACAGGCCTTAAAAGCCGACTATTTGGCAGGCCTAAAAACCTCCAATCCAACACTCCCATAGTGCGGGTTGCGGGTAGGCAGGACGACCCATGTCCCACTTAAAAAAATAATAATGAATCAAAATTTATATTTATTTTCGAATCACTAATCTTTAAGTTTATATAATGATATATGAATATGAATATTTCAAAGTCTAAACTACTATTAGCATTACACGAATTTTAATAATTTCAAATTTTATAACATTCGTATCTTTTATTCTTCATTATTAAATTATATTAAAGTATATTTTGCTTCACAACACACAAATGATCACTATTATATTATATTTTTAACTAGCATATCACTCGTGCCTCGCATGGTTATTAAATATTGTATTCTATTGGCATAATGTATACTCTCCCCGTTTCGAAATGTTTGTTGTTTTATATTTTTTATCTAGAATTAACAATTAATTTTGTGGACAAATATACACATTCCTCATATATGCCATAAAATCTAATTCATCTATATTTTCCTAAAAAATAACAACATTTTCTCTCTTCATATATTTTTCTCTTTCCATTTTGTTAGAATCAAGAAATCTTGTAGGATTTGAGAGGGTTAAAATTGAGAGAGAGAATGTCAAATTATAAAAAACAACAAACATTTTGAAACAAAACAAAAAACCTAAAACAACAAACATTTCGAAACGGAGGGAGTATAATATAAGATATTGATGTTGCAATTTTTAACCAACAAATAAGAATCGCAATGGCTTATCTTAGAAAGAAATAATTTTTTACAATAAAATAAAATGAATTTCCATATTTTCTTTAATAGTCATAACTCATAATAAATAAATTAATTGCAAATTAAACACGAACCAAATCAATTCACTAATCAATTTACATTAAATATTTATTTCATTTTCACTTAGAATTCTTCATATGAACAATTATTCTTAATATTTCAGTACGATCGTCGTGGTATACAGACCGACTAAAAACTATTTAACCTTGGAAAGCTAGTGACCGACCGATGTATATCACACCATTAGAATGGATTAGCTTTCAAGGTTGTGACTTGTCCACGGTGCAACAAAGTTCTTCATTCCTATTTCATTTCTATATCTTATTCATATTTTAACCAATAATAAGATCCAATCATATATATTATTAATAAAAAATTTCACATGTAATAGCATAAATAATATTTCTTAGTTTTACCAAATATTAGTAAAAAGTCAGAGAGCTAAAAATTATTAATCCAAATAACATGAAGTCCCACCAAAATATAAATAATAAACCTCTTAAATGGAGAAAAGTCTAGCCATTTACATATGAGCTTCCCCAACAAATAATCAATTACTCTTTTTTTTTTGCTGAACAATTTGTTGATAACTATTCAAATACCCAATTTGCCTCTTCAATTAAGGACATTCGAACATTGAAAACTCTTATGTAAAATTTTCCACTTAACATGATTATATATTATCCGAATTTAACTTAGTAATATTAGTAAATTTTGGATAGGGAGTAGGAATTGAATTGACCGATTTGTAATATTGAACTTGTAGGGGTAGTTAAAATTAAAATGAGAGAAAATGTTATAATTCTAAAATTAACATAATTCAACTTATATCTAATTTAAAAAAATAAAAAAATAAAATCCAAAATAAAAATATTTAGTTTGAAAAATAAATTAATATAATGCAGTTTTTTAATTGGTTATCATAACTTACAACAAAAGGAGTCATTTTCTTAAAAATATTTTTTCCCCATAATTTCAATGAAAAATATATAATTTAAAGCAAAAAAAAAATGAAATTTACGTTGGGGTTAAGATAATTAGATAGAAAATAAATATGCTCTTATGATCGAGTTTGTTTGGTTTTACGAATATTAAATGCAGTTTTTTTAAAATATTGGTACAGGTTGCATGTATGATGAGATATAGTACAATTACATTTCAGAATCAGAATATTACGAAAAAAACAAATACAAAAAAAGTGATCGATTCTAACGTACAGTGATGCATAATCGAGTCAAATAAATTATGATTGATCCTCCTGAAAATAATAATTTGGCTTCCTAGCCTAAATATGCAGGGGAGATTTTGATTGTCATTCTCTTCATTCTTGAAATACTGGAACAATGTTTCTCTTTATTATATAACAAATAAATTACGTACGTACAAACGTGCAAGTAAGTAATACAAACAACTTGAACGGTTTCAAATGCTACATGGTGATGAAGGGTGCGAACATGCATATGATGAAGAACATCTGATATCGCATATCGGCTGAATATATATAGCGTTATTCATTTCCCAATTTTCAGCTAAATTAGTACATTATTTAGTTACTAAAAACTAAATTAATATATAGTTGGATTGATTGTAATATACTAATATTTATTGAACTAGTATTACACCCGCATGATGCATGGTTATAAATATATAAATAATTTATGATAAATATTTTATACAAATAAAATAATTAGTTTGTATTTAAACAATTAATAAAAACAATCAAGATAGTCAGATAAACCTTTCCACGACATAATTGAAGAACAATTATAAGTGGATATGCGATTTTGTCCTCAAATCGGTGAATTAACGCTTTTGGCCACCTAAAATGTACAGTTGATACATTGTCCTCTTAAAATGATAAAAAAACAACTAATTAGAAAAAAAATACCTAAATAATAGGAAGGAAAAAATAATGAAATATACTCAAGGTCTCGGAGTGGGACAAATACAAGCTTTGTAGGATGTCATTTTAAATTCAACCAATGGATGTAACCTGCCACGATAACACTTTCACAACTTTTCAAAAAATCCAATATGAATGTGTTACCAACAACAACAATCCGACCTCCTCATGATGTGGTTATAGAACGACATTGAAGTCACATGATCCATTCTCATTCAAGATTTAAAAACATAAAAAACAACACTTAAATCTCCGTAAAATTCACTGCGCCAATCAATCCTTTTAAGATATTCTTAACTCCGACGATCATACAAATGTTATCTCCACAAATTAGTGTGATGATTATATCTTGATTTCTAATAATTCATGAATCATGATAGCAATGACAATGAAAATCTTGATTCCATATGCTTTACCTGATTGGAGTTGTGTTTCTTTTCTCGGCAATTATGCAAGAATTATAAATAACATATTGTTGAGTTTCAAAAACTTACTTCAATGAGAAATTTAAATAACTTCTTAAAATGAAATAAAACTATGACCAGTTAAACTATAAATATTTTTTTCTTGCATATTTGGTGTGAGATGTCTTACTTCACAAATAATTTAGTCTATAATATATGTATAGAGTATTGAAATATTCTACGTGTGTATCTATTCACACAATTTATTAGTGGCAATCACGCAATTAATTCCATTTCACAGTCTATTACCATAAATATATTATAGGATGATTAATATTGATTAATCAAATCTTTGGGAATATTTAAATTAAATCTTATTTTATATATATATATATATAGTATTTAATATCTTATTTATCTACATCCATATATACACTCCATCGTGTGTGTAATTTAGATTAAGAATGCTTTGAATTAATATTATAGTTAGTACATTTAAATAAGGTAATGTATATTTATTATTGTAGCCTAGAGATAAATGATAGTCAACTTCTTTTAAACACCCATTTTATAGTACATGAATTTAATGGGCGTACCGGTACGTAAGTGTATTGATAAAGGTAAATATTGATATTAATTAATAAATAGAAGTTATATGAATTGATATAATAATATATTTAATCTCAATATTAGTGCATCCAATTTAGGTAAATTATAAACTAATTTAGTTGTTACCATCTTCTATTGTTAGGCAGATTTGAGGGGAGAGTATAAAACAATATATAGGATCACAAATATATAATCAACCATTAATTATGACATAAATGTTTAAGTATGTTACAACTCCTTAAAACACACACACACACAAACGTGTGTGCGTACGTTTTAAGGAGTTGCAACTGCGCGTGTGTGTTACCATTACAATTGAGTGCATACATCACAAAATTATTAAAATTATATATCACCAATAATTTACGGACACAAATTAGGATCCACTAATTATTTTATACACACACACATATATATATATATATATGTATTAATATTTATATAAGGTAAAGATTGCACACAAATTTGTAGGTGTAGATTGCATGTTAAATTTTAAAAATTTATACACATAAATTAGCCATCAATTGTAATATATAAACATATATTTTAAAAAAATCGAAATATAAAATAGCCCAACATTTATAAATTCAAAAATATATAATATTACAATATATATAACAGATGAAAATAAATATATATGGTATATGGATTATTCTCATATTCATCTATATCCATTTGCAGATTTATTATCTATAATGAACTTTCAATTAACTAACTAATTAATAAAAATATTTCTTAATTAATTGATATTATATTTTATTTTTGGCAAGTGCGAATGGCGGAAGAAAATTAGGTTTCTATTTTCAGCGACTATCTTGTGTTTAAATATAATATACATTTGCAGATTTATTATCTATAATCTATAATGAACTCTCAATTAACTAACTAATTATTAAAAATATTTCTTAATTAATTAATATTATATTTTCTTTTTGGCAAGTGCAATAGCGGGAGAAAATTAGGTTTTTATTTTCAGCGACTATTCTATTTTTAAATATAACTAGTATTACACCCGTGCGATGCACGGTGAGAGTGAGATATGCATAAAATTTTATCAAAATATAAAGTACTTCTTCAATTATCATACTGAATTAAAACTCACGCAAGGTCTAGACTATAAATCATGAATAAAAAAAAGAAATTAATAAAAAAGGTAACCTGAATAAAATAAAATTAAAAATGGTTCAAATTAAACTATAAATAAATATCAAAATTTCTAAATATTTAAAAATTTCAAAGGTTTTGAAAATCTTTCTTGTACACCTCTATTTTTATGTAGGTTATTTGATGTGTTATAAATTTAATTTTAAGAAATTAAAATACGTAAAATTTATTTATCTAAAATTTATTTAATATATAATTAAATGGAAAATTAAATACAATTTTTTTAATTTCAATATATTTATCTAAAAACATTATGCTTTTAAAATTATAAATTTAAAATGTATTTGATATTAAACTGATAAAATCACATATATCTCAATTGAAAGATTGAGAAAATTGAGATAATTCTCAAGCTTGGGCATCACAATTTACAACTAATCTTGCCACCACATCAAATTACAATTTGATTGTTCTATTTAATCATTATTTTATTGACATTATTATTTTTAACCACAACACCCTTCAAAAAAAGCTTCTTAAACAATTAAATCAAAAATATTTTAGTGGAATATTAAAGTAATTTAGCCTTACGAAAAATCCAAATTCTCATTACCAAGATTTGCTTACAAAATAAATTAAAAAACAACTGAATACATTTTTTGTAAGAAACTAAAAATGAAATAAATACATTTATTTATAGAAATAACATTTTATTAATAAAAGACCGTTTTTACTATTTTTATGTTTAGATAAAAATGAAATAAATAAAATTATTTTTATGTATCACTTGTTTATTGATAAAACATCATTATTAATAATTATGGCAAAACGATGTTACAATTTTCTATCGGTACTAACATTCATTTATACAAAAAAAACAAATAAATACATAATTCTCTAAAATTTAATTGGGTCAACACTCAAAAGTTTCAAATATGGCAATAATAATAAATAATTATATTATGCATAAAATAATTAGATACAGTCAAAGTGTCAAAAGTAGGGATACGGTCTTTGTAAAAAATATATTAAATATAAATTAACATATTAATTTATACTACAATATATTAAAATTATTACACCCCACTGTGAGACTACATATATAAAACTACATCTAGAGATAAAAATAATTTCTTAAAAAACTTCAAATTAATAATAATAATAATAATAATAATAATAATAATAATAATAATATTTAGGCCGAATAACAATTACAAAAAATCTTGGCCATGAAACTTTAAATATTAAAAAAAAGGTAACTATAAAAAGATTGCAAAACAAATTGAAATGTATGCAATTGAGTAAATTATATTTTTTTTTTTATAAAATAAACATGATATATTATATCACATAAGTCAATCTATTACATTATTCTATACAACTTCTAAAAACAGGGCTCGCGCTATGTAATGTGCAGTTTTGTTGCACATTATCCACAATTATATTACATTAGCTAGGTAAATTTGACTTTCTTATTATATATATCTATATATATATATATATGTATATATATTGAAAGAAAAAAATATCCAATTAAATATTAGATGTATGTATGTATATATAGATTGTGATTATATATAAGTGACAAAAGAAGATACACACACGTATCCACAAAAACAAAATAAATTTATTTTAAAAAAATAAATTTATTAATGTATTTAAAATGAAAAAAAATAAATTTATTATTGTATTTAAAGTAATTATATGTTTCCATAAGTAAAGTCTTAATAATATATACATAATAAGATTTTCGGTTACTACATTATATCAAAATTGAACTGAATACATTAATTAATTGATAATTAATGATTATAACATTTTTTTTAATCTTATGAACATATAAAAGGTATGTTAGACTAACTGGGTCAATATGGAATGCCATAATTTGTTTAGGACAGTAAATTGAATTTTTTTAAGCATTACTTTAATAAATTGAATGAATCGATTTATATACTATTTCATGGAATCATCCCTAATATAAAAAGATATGGTTCATATATTTAATCAAATTTAACACCAATAGAGAATTAAATTAAATATAGTATATATTAACCATTTGATATATATGATTTAAATATGCATATATATATACTATGCCTCAATGCTCAAAGAATATTATGCCAATATGCAATATGATTAATTAATTTTATAGTTTTTATTATTTAATTGCATAATTATTTGCTTGTATAGTTATATCACCATTATTAGAAAATTGATTTAGGCGGGAAAATTTATTGTTTCTATTTGCGACGATTATCTTACTTTTAGATATAATATAGATATAGATGATATCATCATTACCTTTAATTTATTAATTATATAAGATACATCTGATATATATATATATATATATTCTGTCATAAATAAGGCGATATGATATTTGTTATCATACTATATGATTATATTATACGTAATTATATGATTGATTAGCGTAATCATCAATCGATTGATGATTAAATTTCTATGTATAACATAATTATATTTTATATATCTTATCACTATGGCATCATTATAAATATTATATATGTTACAGATACCATAAATATAGAAATTGAACATGCAGATTTGATTAACGTAATTAGAGGATAGTTTATCTTAGGTAGATCGATATATATAATTTATAGGATAGAGAATATGTTAACATAATTTCTGAATAGAAAATATAATATGTAATTCCAAGATTAATATTAGCAGATAGTGTTTTTTGGATAGAATTTATAATAGTGAATTGAAGATAATGTTACTCCAATACATTAATTACACTACAAGAAAAACACCTTTTAGTGATGACAAAATGTCGTAGCTAAAAATAAAATGTCGTTACAAAACTATTTTTAGTAACGACCTATCATTTTAAGTATGTCATTACAAAACTATTTTTAGTAACGACCTATCATTTTAAGTATGTCGTTGCTTAAAGCTTGTCCCAAATAATTTATTTGCGACGAGAATTGTCGTCGCTTTTACTTTTGTAATGACTTGTCGTCCCAAAAAGTTTTGATACAAATAAGAACTTTTTGTCACAAAAGTGTTGTTTTCCTGTGACAAGAGATTAGTTTTTGAGACAAAATATGGTCACAAAAAACCCCATGGATATTTTAAAAAAAAAGTCTACAATGACTTGTTCGCATTTAGATTTGGACACTAAGTTTTGGAGAAACACCTGATTAAGAAAATCATATATCATTAATTAGAGCTCAATAGACATTCAAATGTTAACTATCATATCATATGCATATATCCTATAAGTTGATGTAAAATATCAAATAACTAATCTCCAAATTGAACCGACTCATCATCAAGACCATCATTCACAGTCGATAGAGGAGCAACATAATGTGGAGGTAGACGATCAGGGGCTAACTGTCGTAGCACATCTACTAAATCTAAAACTGTCTCTTCTAACCTACGAATTCGTGCATGATCCTCCATGGTTGATGTAGTGGATGTCTCGGTTGACGAACTAGTTTCCTCTTCAAAGGCAAGCCAAAAGGATGGTAGGTCATCACCACCACCACCACCACCACCATCAGTGTGATAAGCTACATTCTGTTCATTGTGCTCCTCTAATTCATCTTCTTCATCATTAATAAAGTCATCTTGCATAGGGGGCTTATCTTTCAAAATTTCCTCGACACTAGATGTGACAATATTTGATGGTACATTTGATTGAGCCAAAGTAATCAAATCAATGTCAGGTGCTTCAACTAATAGCTCAATTCTTGATGACTCGACATCTTGAACTACCTCTACATCAACCATATCTGTATGTGGAAAATCCCAAATGTGTTTGTGCCCAAAATGCTCAACAACTTTCCAGTTTGGACCATTAAATAAGTCATCTATATAGAAGACTCGTTCTACTTGAGATGCAAGAACAAATGGTTCATTTTCATACCAGGAGTCCTTGATATATATGCTTAATTTATTTTTATGTTGTAAGACTTTTTTTTTACTGGTGTCGAACCACTTACACTTGAAAAGAACTACAGAAGCATTCTCTCTATATGTCAATTCATAAATATCCTCCAAGATTCCATAATAGACTTGATTATCAGCCCTTTTAACAGATACTCCACTATTTTGGGTTGATCGACTAACATCTCGACTTTAGGTCAAAAACTTGACGCCATTTACAATACATCCTGGATAACTTTTCACAGAAAAGCTTGAGCTAAAAGAAAGTGGAACCATATCCGTTGTAGCCTGTTGGTCCCAGGGCGAGTCAGAATCAGTTTAGAGGGGGGGTGAATAAACTGATTACAAAACTGAACTAGATGCGGAATATTAAGGGCCCGTTTTGACTCGTAAATATTGTTGGGGTTTTTTTCGAATTAAACCACCGTATGATCTATTTGGTTGTTCGTTAATCCGTGTTCATGCAAATCATAATTTTATGTAACATGCATGTTTATCACAGTCTAATCAAATAGCATGTAAAACAGATTCGATTCTAATAAAGCGGAAGACATAGAAAACGAACCTACTTACAAATCGACAGACGGTCTGAGGACAAGATTACAGATCTAATCTTGTTGTTGAATGAACAATGATAGGCACCACCTATGACCTCAAAATCGTGCACCACAGTATTCCACTTCAAGATCTTCTGTTGTATTCCCGGACTGTATCTAGATTCAGAGTGGGCTGAAATCTACTAGATAGAATTGTGAAATCTGTGGATAACTTTGAGAGACTAAGAGGGGCTGATTTCTTATGATAAATTATGTATAAATTTCGTGCCCCCCTCCCCTTATATATGGGGAGGGGCGAAATTTCATGTTCCAGCCCTACTGGGCAGGGCCTCTATCTCAAGTTCTATATCCAGTCCACTTTCAGTCATATTGGGCTACAACAGGGATCTAGAAGAATATTAAATTGGCCCACTAATTTATTTAATATCTAATATCCAATAAACTTAGGATATAATTAAATAAATTAAGTTTTACTTTTATTCCACTAAAGAAGTAAAACTGACCTACCAATTTAATACATATTTGTGAATATGCTTTCTCCTTTAGTTCAGCCATTCCCCGTGTTTAAGATATAATGTTCATTAATTAATTATGTCAGTCTCTGACAACTATAATTAATTAACATCTAAAACCTTGAGTAGTACCACACAAGCTTTATCATGTAAGGAATAAATTCCACCTGCAGGGTTTCAACATGAACTTGTGTTTCCTCAAGAGAACATCATCAACCTGGCGCACCAGGACACGGTGCTCATGCATACTGCTCGAGACATCATGTATACATTGTTATTACCCAAGATATCGAATTCGATCTATGAAAAGATCTTACACATTGATAAATCAAAGTAATAAACAACGCACACATATGCTCGCCAATATCACATGAGTTCAGAACCCGAACTCTGTGGATCTTTATTCTCTCAGTAACTGGGTCAGAGACAGAGAATAGTATCCTATCGTGATCCTCCTCAATACACTAATAAGTGTACTAGAATAATCAGTTAGTCAAGATAGACTAACTTGTCAGATTATTCTACGGTGTACCGATGGTGTGTTCAGGACCATCTAAGCCGTGAGCTCTTTAATACAATACAAGGTTCTAATGATATGATCTTACTGTGTGACTCCCCACACCATATCATCTACAATGTAAGTATATGGAACATTGCATAGAACAATTATAGAACATAATCTAAATGCAAATAGTGACTGCAATAACTTTCATTTCATATCATCATATCATCAGAAAAGTATACAAAGACAAGTCTTCTAGTATACAAAACCAACAATCTCCCACTTATACTTGAAGCATGTCTTTCAAGCATAAAAACTAACAGGCTAACTCTTCAATCAAAACTATCGACTCAAACTGCGCCCCTAGGTCTGCATCTCACTCCCATTTTCTCCACGTGACCATCAAAGGTCTTAGCCGGCAGGCTCTTCGTGAATGGATCAGCCAGGTTGTCCTCCGATGCAATCTTGACCACCGCCACATCTCCTCTCTTAACGATTTCTCGTATAAGATGGTACTTTCTCTCTATGTGCTTACTTGCATTGTGAGCTCTGGGTTCCTTCGAGTTTGCCACTGCACCAGAATTATCACAGTATATCGTGATAGTCTTAGGCAAACCAAGAACCACGCCCAAGCCCAATAGGAACCCGCGGAGCCAGACAACCTCTTTTGCAGCCTCAGAGGCAGCTACATATTCAGCTTCCATGGTGGAATCCGCAATGCATTTCTGCTTAATGCTCCTCCATGCAATGGCTCCACCTCCTAATGTAAACACATAGCCCGAGGTAGCCTTACTCTGATCTTTGTCAGTTTGAAAATCTGAGTCCGTATAACCCAAAGGTACTAGACTATCAGAGCGGAAAACCAACATATAGTCTCGAGTCCTTTTAAGGTACCTGAGAATGTTTTTGACCGCAGTCCAGTGACCTTGTCCAGGGTTAGACTGATATCTGCTTACCATGCCAACGGCATAGCATATATCAGGCCTAGTGCATAGCATAACATACATCAAACTTCCCACAGCCGAAGCATATGGTACTTTCTTCATTTCCTCTATCTCAGACTGTGTTTGGGGACACATTTCCTTGGATAGATGAATTCCATGCCTGTAAGGTATAAAACCTTTCTTGGAATCTTGCATGCTAAACCTAGCTAGCACTGTATCGATATAAATCGCCCGGGACAGACATAACATCCTTTTCTGGCGATCTCGAATGATCTTGATGCCAAGGACATGTCCGGCTTCACCCAGATCCTTCATATCGAACTGCTTGGACAATCACACCCTAATGTTAGATAACTCCTTCTTACTGTTTCCAATAAGCAGGATGTCATCAACATAAAGTACGAGGAATGACACCACATTTCTATCACATTTCTTGTACACATAGCTCTCATCCGGACTTTGCACGAATCCATATGACTGGATAACCTCATCAAATCGGATATTCCAAGATCTCGATGCCTGCTTAAGTCCATAAATGGATCTCTTAAGCTTGCACACCAAGTGCTCTTGGCCTTTAGCAATAAATCCCTCTGGTTGTCTTATGTGAATGTTTTCTTCAAGACTTCCATTTAGGAAAGCTGTCTTGATATCCATCTGCCAGATCTCATAATCTAAATGATCGGCAATTGACAAGAGAATCCGGATTGACTTAAGCATGGCTACCAGCGAAAAGATTTCCTCATAATCGATCCCTTCTTTCTGAGTGTACCCTTTCGCCACCAATCTAGCTTTGAAGGTTTCAACCTTCCCGTCAGCTCCTCTCTTGCGCTTGTAGATCCACTTACACCCAATGGGTTTAATCCCATCTTGTGGTTCTACGAGCTCCCAGACTTGATTGTGATCCATAGATCCAATCTCAGATTCCATTGCAGTTTTCCAAGAATCTGCATCTTTATCTCGAATTGCCTCGTCATAGGTCCTGGGATCCAATTCATTTAGTCCCTCTGGGAAATCTGAAGCCTCTCCCAGACCAATGAATCTATCAGGTTGGTGTACAACCCTCCCACTGCGACGAGGCAGTTCCTGTACTTCTGTGACACGTTGTGCAGTGTTTGGTGGTTCCTCTTCTTGTACAACTGGTGTAGGATTCGATCCTCCCCTTAACTCCTCAAGGATGATTTGACTCCTTGGTTTGTGGTTTATCACATAGTCTTCCTCTAAGAATCGAGCATTGGTGCTAACAATGATCTTCTGATCCTTAGGACTATAAAATAAACCACCTTTCGTTTCTCTAGGATATCCAACGAATAGCCTTACATCAGTACGAGGAGCCAGCTTATCAGCTTCCTTATCCAACACATGTGCAGGGCTACCCCAAATCCGAATATGGTTCAAACTGGGCTTTCGTCCAGTCCATAATTCTGTGGGCGTAGAAGGAACTGATTTTGACGGAACCATGTTAAGAATATAGGCTGCTGTTTCTAGGGCATATCCCCAGAACGAAATGGGCAACTCAGAATAACTCATCATCGATCTAACCATCTCTAATAGTGTACGATTCCTTCTTTCCGCCACACCATTCTGTTGTGGTGTTCCCGGCGCAGTCAACTGGGAGGTAATCCCATTCTCTGCCATGTAATCCCTAAATTCACTCGAGAGGTACTCTCCACCACGATCAGAACGTAGTGACTTGATACTTCTGCCTGTTCGTTTCTCCGCTTCTGCCTTAAACACTTTGAATTTCTCAAAGCATTCAGACTTGCGACGTAACAGATAGATATAACCGCATCTAGAGTAATCATCAATGAAAGTGATGAAATACTCGAACCCTCCTCGAGCTTGAACTGACATAGGGCCGCACAGGTCAGAGTGAATCAAATCTAATATCCCTTCGGATCTATTTCCTTTTGACTGGAAAGGACGCTTGGTTATTTTACCTTCCAAACAGGATTCACATAAAGGAAATGATTCTAGTACCAAAGAAGACAATGGTCCATCATTTACAAGCCTTTGTATTCTCTTAAGGTTAATATGACCTAGCCTTAGATGCCAAAGATAGGTTTGATTCAATTCTGAAGGTTCTTTTCTCTTGTTAGGGTTTATGATCGATGTATTCAATAGTTGTCTTTGCGTAGTGTTTTCAATTGGTTTAAGAAAGTATAAGTGTCCATCCAATGTGCCAGAACAGATAAAATGTTTACCACTAAAGATAACTACTTTGTTATCAAAAGAAACAGAATATCCATCCATAATCAATTTAGAAACTGAAATTAAGTTTCGCCTAAAACCAGGCACATAAAGACAATCTTTCAAAACCAAAGTTCTATCACTACTGAAAGGTAAAACAACGTCTCCCACTGCAATAGCCGCCACTCTTGTAGCATTGCCCATGTAGACGGTGATCTCATTCTCACTCAGCTGTCTTTTTACCAGGAACCCCTGTAAAGACATGCAAACATGATCAGTAGCTCCAGTATCTACTACCCATGACTGGGTAGAACAAGTTGCTAAACATGTTTCTACAACCAGAGTGTGAGATGTACCTCTCTTCTTCTTCTTGTTAGGACACGCCGCCTTCCAGTGACCTAGTTGGCCGCACTTGAAGCACTTAGTCTTCGACTTGAATTCCTCGGGAGGAATCTTCGCCTTTGGCTTCTTTACCTTAGGTGCCTCATCTGCAGCCTTCTTAGGTGCGTTTCTCTTCTTCCTTTTTCCACCAGAAGAAGACGCTCCTTTTTCAGCTATGTGGACCTCAGGACTGCTCTTTTGGAGCAATTCAGCCGCCTGAAGGTCTATGAGCAGTTCAGTCAGGCTGACATCCCTTTTAATCATGTTAAAATTCAGCCTAAACTGCTCAAACTTCGAGGACAAGCTATGAAAAACAACGTCGATTTGAGAATCGCCATCTAGCTCTCCACCCAAGGTCTCGATCTCAGATAAATACCCCATCATCGTGAGAACGTGATCCCTCACAGGTGTGGAGTCAGACATTCTCGCATCCATTAGTTTCTTCATTGCCAAATGGCGTGCCGAGCGGTTCTGATGACCGAATAGCTGCCTAAAGTTGTACATGATATCATAAGCGGTTTTCATAGGCTCATACTGATGTTGCAACACACTTGACATAGATGCCAAGATGTAACAGCGCGCTATCTCATTAGACCTAACCCACTTATCATATGCAACCTTTTGGGCTTCGTCAGAACCCTCATCTGGCATCTGAGGACAAACCTCTTCAAGTACAAACTTGTGTCCCTCACAACAAGTACCAAGTTAAGGTTACGAATCCAGTCATTATAGTTTTCACCGACAAGTTTGTTTTCTTTGAGGATTGAGGACAGATTGGAGAGTGCCATTGATGATATGAAATAACTGAAATTAAAACATGCAGTACAGTCACAAAACACGTTTAGGATAAACAGTATATAATCGAAAACCTCACAAAAATTATATACTTTTCCACCGACACTTTAAAAATGATTTCTATAAGCCACGATCGTGTGGATGTTTATAAATCTCATTTTTAAATAGGTTAAACCTTTAATTTGCCTCCAGTTGAATTTCCTTACAACAAGCAAATTAATAGCCGGATAAAAACACGGTCATGTAATCGTCTAATTGATAAGCCACGATCGTGTGGACGTTTATCAATAAATTACATCTAAGGGTGCATACCATTATCTTCGCACCAAGATCACTATTCAAATTTAACCGCTCCAGATGGAGGAGTCAGTTAGTTCTAATAGTGTTCTACAGCTATCCATTTAGGAGATTTAATTTCTAGAGAAATCTGTGATATGACACATCCGATATGGAGGAAGACCGATGTCAACGTGCATGCCCATCACTTCTCAATTAAACCAGATATTAATGGAGACCGTATGAGATTTCTACATACTTTGGTATGAATCTCTCCCACTTAGTTATTTATGTTTGAGGTTTCATTTTATCCCATTTACGAACATGCAAACATCACATAAAATGATAGACATCCATTGCATGCTTCAACATAATAAGCAACAGTAATATTCCAACTATCATGACTTATATCTCATGTTGATTGATGAGATAAAACTGGAAAGTCAGCTCCGGAAACAGGCTTGGCCGCCGCCCCTTCACCGCGCCTCGCCGAAAACCCTAGCTCTATTTAGGGTTTCGGGACGTGAACCGGTGAACTTTGGTGCTGAACTACTTTCCTTCTTTGAGTTGATCTCCGATCTTTATTCAATACAGACTATCTATTCCAAAAGGAAAAATCTAATATTGCTAGAATAAAAATTACAACTCAAAACTCGGCCTAACAGTTTTATATCTATTACATTAAAACAACGTAAAATAAAACTTAGACCTAATCCATGGATTTTCTCATGGATAAAAATCACGTAGCCAAACCGGCATACGACCAACATTCATTCAACATAAACATACATCACATAAAATAAAGGAGCCATGATAGTTGGTAAACCTGCAAACAAACACAGTCTACAAATCCAACAATCATTTATTAAATGATCCACATAAAATAACATATGATATCTATGCATGAATATTAAATAATAATCGAATTTAACAATTAATTAAATTAATTAATTCGATATTATCCACAAGATAAAAATTGGAAATTAAAATAATTATCCACCAATTTAAATCATGATATTTTCAAAAATATATCTTAAAATAAATATGGAAATTATTTATAATTATCCACCAAATTTATTTAATATTTTCAAGCCACCCTAATTAAATAATAATTGGATATATTGATATATATCAAAAATCTAATCCAAATATTATCCATAAGAATCTAAATCTTTAAGGATAAGGTTTGAAGATTTGATCCTCTTCAAAATCTTCCAAATCCTATCCAAAATCAAATTCTTATCATAATTGGATTTTGATAATTATTTGTATATATCCAAAAACCACCTTATCCAATATTTAATCCCATAGATTTCGAAATTATCCAAATAATAAATTGGAGATTTGATCCATTTCAAATTCTTCCAAATTTAAAATTCTATTTTCAAATCTATCAAGATTAATATTAGGTAAATCAAGATATACATCAAATAATATCAAATCTAAATCCAATATACATAAATTTCGATCCATCCTAATAAATAAATCTGAAAATTTGATTTTCATCAAAATCTTCTCCAAATTAATTTATTAAAATCGAAAAATACACTATATTTCATATTTGGAAATTTTGACATTAATCAAAAAACTATTCCAAATAATATAGCTATAGGTTTCGAAATTTTCAAGAATTAAAATCTGAAAATTTTGATCCACTTCAAAAATTATCAAATTTAAAATTCTAATTTCAAACCTATCTAGATTAGAATTTTGTAACTTTTGATATACATCAAAAATCACCAAATCCAATTCTAATCACCAAAAATTTCGAACCCTATCCAAAATAAATCTGAAAATTTTGATGTTGATCAAAAATCCATCCAAATTTAATTATAGTGTTCGAAAATTTTAACACAAAATTAGGGAATTTTTAACACATCAAATTCGAAAATTTGATCACCAAATTTTCGAAAATAATAAGACACAAATCTGGAAATTTGAAGACATCAAATATCATCCCAAATCTATATCTTATCATGTTCGAAAATTCCAACAATTCAAAACTAGAATTTTCGAATTCAGTCCAAAATTCTTCCAAGTCTTGAATACCATAAAAATCGACATATATGCATATTTAAATCTGAAAATTTAAGAACTATAAATTTAACATCAAATTTATATATATATATCGAATTCATTCTCGAATTAATCCTAGAACAGTGCCAAAACCTGGCTCTGATACCACTGTTGGGGTTTTTTTCGAATTAAACCACCACAGGATCTATTTGGTTGTTCGTTAATCCGTGTTCATGCAAATCATAATTTTATGTAACATGCATGTTTATCACAGCCTAATCAAATAGCATGTAAAACAGATTCGATTCTAATAAAGCGGAAGACATAGAAAACGAACCTACTTACAAATCGACAGACGGTCTGAGGACAAGATTACAGATCTAATCTTGTTGTTGAATGAACAATGATAGGCACCACCTATGACCTCAAAATCGTGCACCACAGTATTCCACTTCAAGATCTTTTGTTGTATTCCCGAACTGTATCTAGATTCAGAGTGGGCTGAAACCTACTAGATAGAATTGTGAAATATGTGGATAACTTTGAGAGACTAAGAGGGGCTGATTTCTTATGATAAATTATGTATAAATTTCGTGCCCCCCTCCCCTTATATATGGGGAGGGGCGAAATTTCATGTTCCAGCCCTACTGGGCAGGGCCTCTATCTCAAGTTCTATATCCAGTCCACTTTCAGTCATATTGGGCTACAACAGGGATCTAGAAGAATATTAAATTGGCCCACTAATTTATTTAATATCTAATATCCAATAAACTTAGGATATAATTAAATAAATTAAGTTTTACTTTTATTCCACTAAAGAAGTAAAACTGACCTACCAATTTAATACATATTTGTGAATATGCTTTCTCCTTTAGTCCAGCCATTCCCCGTGTTTAAGATATAATGTTCATTAATAAATTGTGTCAGTCTCTGACAACTATAATTAATTAACATCTAAAACCTTGAGTAGTACCACACAAGCATTATCATGTAAGGAATAAATTCCACCTGCAGGGTTTCAACATGAACTTGTGTTTCCTCAAGAGAACATCATCAACCTGGCGCACCAGGACATGGTGCTCATGCATACTGCTCGAGACATCATGTATACATTGTTATTACCCAAGATATCGAATTCGATCTACGAAAAGATCTTACACATTGATAAATCAAAGTAATAAACAGCGCACACATATGCTCGCCAATATCACATGAGTTCAGAACCCGAACTCTGTGGATCTTTATTCTCTCAGTAACTGGGTCAGAGACAGAGAATAGTATCCTATCGTGATCCTCCTCAATACACTAATAAGTGTACTAGAATAATCAGTTAGTCAAGATAGACTAACTTGTCAGATTATTCTACGGTGTACTGATGGTGTGTTCAGGACCATCTAAGCCGTGAGCTCTTTAATACAATACAAGGTTCTAATGATATGATCTTACTGTGTGACTCCCCACACCATATCATCTACAATGTAAGTATATGGAACATTGCATAGAACAATTATAGAACATAATCTAAATGCAAACAGTGACTGCAATAACTTTCATTTCATATCATCATATCATCAGAAAAGTATACAAAGACAAGTCTTCTAGTATACAAAACCAACAAATATCATCCATGCTATGTGGAGATCAGTTGAGAAGATCTGCTAGCTCGGAGTGCTATGTGTGCTTATGGTGTGCAGTTAATAACATGCAACTGAACTGAAAAGTAAAGCAGAGCACACAAACAGTTTATAGAGGTTCGAAGCTCAACTTCTACGTCCTCTCTTCCTTCCACAGAAAGGTAATTCTTTATGCAAGTGTAAATTTCCTTTATTACAGTTAGACAATGAAAACAGTTGCTGTCTCGGAAGCTGAACTCTCAACTTCCTCAGCCGGTAGGTCGAGAGCTCACACTTGCGATCTCTAACTGCTCGCTGGAGAGATAAAGTGCTATTGCTCGTCTTTTCATAATTTTAGATCTCGCTCGATCTTCAAGAGTACAGTCTTAAAACTGGTATCAACTGGTTTGCTCTTTTGCGCATCTGCGTCTGAGTTAGGGTAGTTGATCACTTAAGCATGGTGACTGAGAGAATAGTTCTGGCTGGAAATCTTCAACAGCTAGCTCGAAGAGCGTTAAGGCTCATTCTCATCAGTTGGAACTTTTGATTTTCTGAGTTCTTTGAGCGTGAGGCTTTAGTTCTTCGGCGAACGTCTTCACGGAAAGACTTAACTAAAGTGCTCTCAAAATTCTCAAAAGTCCCGCGGTCTTCACTGGGATAGCTCACCTTTTAAAGAAAGGTGAGTTGGTGACCGGTGGTGATCACTGTTGGATCATAAATGAAAAAGTCAGTTGCAAGGCTTTACATTTAATGGGACTGGTGGATTGCCATTGCTCTTCTGATGAGCTTTGGCTTCAAGATCTCGGTTGCATTAACTTCAAGATCTTCTTTGGCTTATCTGAATTTCAGTTGCGGCACCCTTCATGATCTTCAGTTCTGAGCTTCGTCTAGCAGCTGGAATCTTCAGTTCCTTAGTCTGTCAGTTCTGCATGTCCCTTGGCAGTTTGGAAAGCTTCAATTGAGATCATCTTCAACTAGTGATTCTGGGCTTGGGCTTGATGTCTTCTGAGCTCCAGTTTGCTTCTGCTTCAGCTGGTAGTTTGAACCAGTGTTCTTTAGCTGGCATTTTGGACTTGTGTCCCTTCAGCTAGAACTTACATGGATTCGTCTTCAGTTCGGTTGCTAGTGCTTTATCAGTTGGACTTCAGAATTGATGCGTCTTCAGCTGTTGTTCTTCGAGCTGGTGCTTCATCAGCTGGAACATCATTCTTCAGCTGGTATTTTTGAGCTGGCATTTTCCATCACCTTGTATCTTGGTCTTCTCTTCAGTTGATATGGTCCTTCAACTGGAATATCCTGAGCTGGTATTTCCTTCAGCATGGATCTTTAGACTTTGTACATTTATTCAGTTGTAATATCTTGAGCTGGTATTTTCTTCAGCTCATGATTGTCCTCTCTTCGGCTGGTAGTTTTCATCAATTCATGTCATCGTGGACTGGCATGTTCATCAGTTTAAACTAATGTGCTCTTCAACTGGTATTTCTTCAGTCGGGAATGATATAGAACTGGCATGTCCCTCAGTTCTCCTCTTTCAGCTGGTATTTCCTTCAGCTCGGATCTTTTTTTGACTGGAACAATTCTTCAGCCGGTATTGTACTAAAACTGGTATATGCTTCAGTTCTCTTCAGCTGGGACTTCTCTTCAGCTGGTGTCAGCCTAGAACTGGTATGTGCTTCAATTCTTCACTTCAGCTGGGACTTCCCTTCAGCTGGTGACGGCCTAGAACTGGTATTTGCTTCAATTCTCTTCAGCTGGGACTTCCCTTCAGCTGGTGACGGCCTAGAACTGGTATGTGCTTCAGTTCTTCACTTCAGCTGAAACTTTTCTTAAGCTGGTGATGGCCTAGAACTGGTATGTGCTTCAGTTCTCTTCAGCTGGGACTTGCCTTCAGCTGGTGACGGCCTAGAACTGATATGTGCTTCAGTTCTTCACTTTAGCTGGAACGTCTCTTTAGCTGGTGACGACCTAGAACTGGTATGTGCTTCAGTTCTCTTCAGCTAGAACTTCTCTTCAGCTGGTGACGGCCTAGAACTGGTATGTACTTCAGTTCTTCACTTCAGCTGGTGACGGCTTAGAAATGGTATGTGCTTCAGTTCTCTTCAGCTGGAATATATCTTCAGCTGGTGATGGCCTTGAACTGGTATTGGCTTCAGTTCATTACTGTAGACTGGTGGCAGTTGATACCTTCTTTCTCTGGTACCTGCAACTTCCAGTTTGCCTTGCTGATTATTCTAGCAAGCTACAATCTTCTTTTTCTCTAGTCTTCTCTCCTCTTTCACACGAACTGATCATATTTGTTGGCTTGATAGCTTTGACTCTGTATGATCATCTTTAGTTTTCTGCTTGATTTCTTTTCAGTTCTTTCAAGGCTCTTTTCATATTTTGACATATATTTTGACATCTCATCAAAACGTCTTATAAGAAAAACCTTGATAGTTTTTCCTAACAATTTCCCCCTTTCCAAAACATGGCAAAATTGAGCAATGATGGAAGAACTGATTGAGAAATTTTTGAGATGTGTAGTAAAGACACAATCAAGCAAGAAAACTTGTAGCTAAGAAACTGCTTATGTAAACTGATTAGATATCTTTCAATCTACAACAATTTGTTTTTCTTTTCTTTCTCTTGAGTTTCTAGCTCTTCAGCTAATGCGCTTCTTCTGCTGGTATCTCATCTTTTTCTTCACCTATTCCACCAATTGCTAGGCTCTCCTATTTATCTGGCACTAGCATTTCTCCAGACTTCTCCTCAGACTTCTCCCTAAGATAAATGTCTCTGAATAGCTCCCAAATCTTCCCCCTGAGGCTGATGTCTCTCTTCTCGAACAGTTCCTACAGTCCTCACTTCTTCCCCCTGAGGCTGTACTTTCTCTTGGAACTGCGAGGGTTCCCTTTTAATCTCATCCTAGAGACTCAAAAACTGTCTTCCATCATTTTTCTCCTCTTTCTCCTCAATTTCTTCAATCTTTTTCCCCTTTTTGGCATCATCTAAAAAGGTGTGCATGTGTAGATCGAAGGATAGAATGGGAATATTTGGTAACAAGCTAAAGGTTGTAGCTAGGTTACCTTCAAATAGGGAAGGGAATGGCTGTTTTCTTGGTAGTGAAGGTAGCCAGTTTGAGGTTTCTTCAGTTGGCATGAACTGCTGAGATCTGGCAGTGGAGGCTGAACTTGGTGTTCAGTTATCCTCATGGCCAACCTTGGGAGTAGTTCTTCAGTTAGAGATGAGTGGTTGAACATCATAGGTGTGGAGGATGAGTTGGATGGCTCTGCAAACGACAGTGGAGCTGCGGCAGGTACTCCATTTTAGATTCTGTTGATCATCAAATCTATGATCTTTGAGAGAGTGGGAGTGGCCGTTGATGGATGATTCATCCAGTTCCTGCTCCAAAGTCCTTCTTGACTCCAGAAAAATCGTCCCTTTCTGTCAAGCAGTGTAAACATAACTGCTTCATCAACATGATATCTCTAGAGTGACCATCTAAGATATCTCCTTAGTTGATTGAAGAGATTGGAGTCGTATCTCTCGATAAGTTGAAAGCTGCTGAGCAGATCAACGAGAGAGTTGTTGAAGCTTTCTTTAACACCATCCGTGTAGTAGGTTTCAGCTGGTGTAGACTCAGCTGACGCAGTTGATTCTGTGGTCATGTCTTCATCTGACATGAGCTGCTTTCCTCGATTATTTGAAGTCGATTTAGTCGGAGTGGAGGGGCCTTCTTCTGCAGTGCGCTGCCTCCTTGATCACGGGCCAAAAGGATTAAGATTCTTTCTCCTTTTGACAAAGATTGTCGGGAGATAATCTCTCATGTCCAGCAACTCACCTCTTTGATTGAGAAAGTGGATCTAATCGGTGATGATCATGCTGATCCTGTTGAGAAATCTCAGTTTCTCTGTGAATTTTCTAGTTTGATGGTCAAAGTTGACCCTGCAAACATTTTGGTGTAGTTGGGATAGCACATACGATGCCCAGTCAACTTTGCATCGGTTGTAAATGAGTGCCATCGGGTGAGCATTGTCAGCGCTGAAACGAGTATAGTCTAGATTGCCTCTCAGGGAGTGGATGACTATATCTTGGAGATGAATGAACTCCAGGCGAAGATTGTCCTTCAGTCTATGAGAGTGGTCATTATGCTCGACTCTTGGATTCATCCATTGACGCCATAAATCTGTATGGTTTGGCATGACTATGGTGTCTGCCTGTTCACCTATTCCAGGAAGATGAAGTGACTCCATCACAACTTCCTTGGTGATCACGATCGGATTTCCTCTGATTGTTGAGATAATGTTGTCATCTTCTGCAATGTCTGAAAAGATATAAAATTCGGCAACTGCCTCTGAAAAGCATCGTCCAAATCTTGGACCTTGTGTGAGAAACTGAAAGAGTCCAGTTTCCTCCGCTGCTGAGATTAAGCGATGAAATAAATCAGGCTTAAGTCTCTCCATCATGTAGTCCAGTTCTACAAATTTATCTCTTTTGAAGTTGAGAGCAAGCCTAGTTGGGTCGATGTATTGAGCGGGCAGTTCCATTCTTTGATGGAATGTTTGAGAGAGAATAAATGTATTAGAGAAAAAGGATGCAAAGCAAATGCAGGAGGAGTTTGAGTTTGATCTGAAGCTTCAATCAATATCCCCTTGGCATTTAAAGAAGCTTTGCATGCATGTACTTCGAGTTCACTCGAGTACGCATCAGCTGATCAGTTTAAATGGATTTGACTGATTTACAGCTGGCATAAATGAGATGATCATCTCAGCCGTCAACAAGGTTAGCTTCAACTTGTAGATCAACAGTTGAGATTTCATCCATTTGGAAATGGGGTAGTTGCCATAAATAGCAAATATTTTGCGCAGGATTTTGCTATTTATATATCTCAGGCTATCAACTCACTTTCCACTTTAGTGATTGATTTTGCTCAGTAGCATTAAAGACTTGCTATCTTGAGAGGTCTCACATTTGAAAATAATGCCCGTTAGATCACGATGGCATTAATGATGAGGAATAAGTTTAAAGATTATAATCAATTTAAACTTTCCTTGGCAGTTGGGCTACCCCATCCAACTGATGACTATTTTGGTGAACTGATGATGTGGCAACTGATTGATCAGTTCTAGTCATATCTTCTTCTTGGCCCTTGTAACTGATTCATCACTGAACTGATGGGATCAATTGTTGAACTACTGGATCATATCTCAGTCAGTTTTCTCTTCTTGAGGGGCCAAACTGGATTCTCTTCACTGCTCTCGTCAGGGCAGTTTGACCTCTTTGACTTGGAGGCGGATCCAGTTTCTTTAGCAGGCGTCTCTGGCCTTACTTTCTTCACAGATTGACTCTGGTGCTTAACGTCAGCGGATATGACCCTTCGTCTTCTGTTTAAGTTTCTTCTTGAGGATGACTTGTGCTGAACTTCCTACAGGTTTAGTTGGGCGGTTGCCTTATGGCTTGAAGCAATCAGTGGGGTGACATATCTCTTTGATAAGAGATTGGGTAATGTGGGAGTGTCTTCATCATCGCACAATCGACTCATTGTAACTGGGGTGAAAGGTGGCTCTCACTGCTTTTGTGCAGTTGTAGGTTCAGTTGGTCGATTAGGCTCAGCTAACTGATTTGGCAGACATCCAAAATTCAGTTTTCTGCAGGCAGGGCTGATTGTGCAGGTCTCTTGTTGCTTGGCTCTTGCTTCTTTATGAGCCTTGATGTCACTTGCCAATTTGGCAAGTAGGGCAGTTGGAGGAATTTTCTTGGTCAATCTATGACTCATAATCCTCTGTACTTGCACGATAGTTGGAGGGAATGGATTTGCAGACCCTATCCATTTCAAACTCCAAACTTCTTCTCTTTGCCAAAAACTCATGCCATGATAAGTAGTGATCAAGAAATAAGACTGGATGGACATTGAGTGTCTCCAATTGTACCAGTAGAAGTACCGGTGTAGCAGCTTAAAAAGCTCTTGATCTTGCTTGGCCACAAATGCAAATTGAGAAAGAAGTAAATTTGTTACCTCTTTTTGTGCATTCTTGGCTACATATTCACCACTATAGAAAGTGCGAATATCTTCTTCCGTCAATTGGAGAGAGGGACAAGTTCTTCTGAAATAGTTAGCTCCATAGTTTGAATGAGGAATTCCGATGAATGAAATAAGCTCATCTGGATCGGAACAGTCTTGGAAGTCCGCTGTTGATCCATTCTTGGAGACTGATGATGGGACGACATTGGCAGTCGAGGTATTTGAGGCTGTGGCATTTGTTTTGCCATTTCCTAGCCTTTTCTTCTTGAGTGAGTGCAGATGAATGCTTCCTCTCTTGGGAATCCAGTCTGAGATGAGAACTGGTAATGCATCATCATTTGGCAGCTTCAAGATGTCTTCAATCATCTTGCTCATTCTGAGAACAAGTCCTACCATGGACTTAAACTTTCGTGTTCTCTTTGAGTTGAAAGCCTTGAGAACTTGACGCTTGAGTTGTGAGAATACAAACTCTGCCGAGTTTGTCTCGCGTCCTTCAGCTAGGTGTATCATCACCTTATACCTCTCCTGGGTAAGCTGACTTAGGCTTCCAATTGCTCCAAGCATCATCTTGTTTGTGATGTCAAACAGAACTCCATACTCTGGTCTTAGATCAGTTTTAGCTGTGGAAAAACTGAATGCCTTTTGGCAGGTGGGGGTCTTCCACCTTCTCCAGTATGGTTCAGCTGCTTCACTCAACTCTTGAACGGTTGCGCCTTGCCTTGGAAGTTGAAAAACTTCAGCAACTATTCTTTCAGTTATCTTGATTGGTCGGTCATGGATAACTAATGTGATCTCCTTACCATCAGCACTGATTTGTGCTTGGAGAAGAAATTCACACACCCGACTTTATCTGAAGAATCTGGGTGGTGTTTCTAGGTAGTGAAGAATATCTGTCTTGTGAAGAGAAACAAGCAGGTTCAGGCCATTTGAATTTTTAAGAATATCTTGGAATTTCTTCCTTTCAAGGAATTTGTCTCTCATCATTTGTTTCTTAAAAGAACTGGGGAAACTAAGTAATTCTGCCATTTGAAGAAGGTTTCACTAGAATTCTTGAAAGAGATGAGAGAGAGAGAGAGAGAGAGAGAGACTCTTTGATTGAGATTGGGAAATGAGTGCGTCTCTTCTCTTTTTGCAAGGGAGGGGGACTAGATCTGAATTGATTTATGAGTAATGAATGAGTACTCAAATATCTTTGAGAAATTTGGTCCCTTGCTTTTGTTTGTTTGCCTTAAATGTATTTGTCAGACTTACGACGAGGGGGAGGGTACGAAGTAAATGTTGGGGTTTTTTCGAATTAAACCACCGCATGATCTATTTGGTTGTTCATTAACCCATGTTCATGCAAATCATAATTTTATGTAACATGCATGTTTATCACAGTCTAATCAAAAAGCATGCAAAGCAGATTCGAATCTAATGAAGCGGAAGACATAGAAACGAATCTACTTACAAATCGATAGACGGTCTGTGGACAAGATTAAAGATCTAATCTTGCTGTTGAATGAGCACAGTAATGGCGCCACCTATGACCTCAAAATCGTGCACCACAATATTCCACTCCAAGATCTTCTGTTGTATTCCCGGACTGTATCTAGATTCAGAGTGGGCTGAAATCTACTAGATAGAGTTGTGAAATCTATGGATAACTTTGAGAGACTAAGAGGGGCTGCTTTCCTATGAATAATATCATCAAATTTTCGTGCCCCCCTCCCCTTATATATAGGGAGGGGCGAAAATTTCATGTTCCAGCCCTATTGGGCTGGGCCTCTATCTCAAGTTCAATATCCAGTCCACTTTCAGTCAATTGGGCTACAACAGGGATCTAGAAGAATATTAAATTGGCCCACTAATTTATTTAATATCCAATATCCAATAAACCTAGGATATAATTAAATAAATTAAGTTTTACTTTTATTCCACTAAAGAAGTAAAACTGACCTACCAATTTAATACATATTTACGAATATGCTTTCTCCTTTAGTCCAGCCATTCCCCGTGTTTAAGATATAATGTTCATTAATTAATTATGTAAGCCTCTGACAGCTATAATTAATTAACATCTAAAACCTTGAGTAGTACCACACAAGCTTTATTCATGTACGGAATAAATTCCACCTGCAGGGTTTCAACATGAACTTGTGCTTCCTCAAGAGAACATCATCAACCTGGCGCACCAGGACACAGTGCTCATGCATACTGCTCGAGACATCATGTATACATTGTTATTACCCAAGATATCGAATTCGATCTACGAAAAGATCTCACCCATTGATAAATCAAAGTAATAAACAACGCACACATATGCTCGCCAATATCACATGAGTTCAGAACCCGAACTCTGTGGATCTTTATTCTCTCAGTAACTGGGTCAGAGACAGAGAATAGTATCCTATCGTGATCCTCCTCAATACACTAACGAGTGTACTAGAATAATCAGTTAGTCAAGATAAACTAACTTATCAGATTATTCTACGGTGTACCGATGGTGTGTTCAGGACCATCTAAGCCGTGAGCTCTTTAATACAATACAAGGTTCTAATGATATGATCTTACCGTGTGACTCCCCACACCATATCATCTACAATGTAAGTATATGGAACATTGCATAGAACAATTATAGAACATAATCTAAATGCAAACAGTGACTGCAATAACTTTCATTTCATATCATCATATCATCAGAAAAATATACAAAGACAAGTCTTCTAGTATACAAAACCAACAGTAAATGCTTGACAAGGCTTTTGAAATTTCAAGGCAAATTGGCTTTATTTGGAAAGATAAGAAACTGGAATTACAAGAAATCTTATTCCTAGGGCTTCTTTATCAGTTTGATTGGCCTCTAGTCCTTCTTGTCATCAGTTCTCATTTTCTTTTCCCTTCTGGAACTGTCTGATGTATCCTCACTGTTGGAGGAGTCTTCTTCAGAATCTTCTGTTCTAGGAAATATTTCCAGTTGCAGTATTGACTCAGAGAGCAATTTTACCTGATCTTTCATGTTTTCGATCAGTTTTCTGTATAGCTTTGGCGCCTTGCCATGTCGCTGCTTCTTCTTTTGTTGATCAGCTCATCGGGTCTTCATCCCACTCAGCGGATGCTCTCCAATCTCTTTTCTAGGATCCAATTGATGTTCTGCAGTCTGGTGCTTAGCAGCTGGTTTCTCAACCATCTCAGAGTGAGTCGGTGATGCTGCTCTCCGTTCAATTGAACTTTTTCTGGAGTCCTTTCTTCCTTCATCCCAATCTTCAGGGAGTTGATATCTATCAATGTCATGATAGATATCATCTGAGCTGGTGTTGGATTGGACCTCTGATTCCATCATATTGTTCTTTCTTTTCCACCCTGCTGGGAAAGGGTTGGAATCTACTTTTGCCTCAATCTTGGTTGTGACTCTCTGATCATTACTGGAGGTAGTGTTGTTCTTTCTATTTTTGGTATGAAATCATTAGGGTCAACTGGATGATGAATGATTTCCTCCTCCATTAAGTCAGGAATCAGCTTTTCTAGAATGAAACTGATTCGATTAATATAGTACATCTTCTGTGAAAGCACAATTCGCTGTTTGTTTCTCTTTCCACGATGTGTACAAATTTCTTCAGCTGCTTGAAGAGGAATAAGGACCAGTTTATTCCTCTATCTTCCCAGATGGCATTGCAAATCTTGTAGTTTGTCTCTGACAATTTATTATGATCTTCACATGATCCTACCATTATTTGTGTAGCCACAGCGGCTAACACTTGAAATTCCTTCTGAAATCTGGATATGTGATGATTGACATGAAAGTGTTCAGAAGCAGAGAATGTTGCCCATCTATTGTAGCAGTGTCTGATGTTCACTTCAGTTTCTTCTAGGTTGTCTCCTTCATCTGACAACCCAAAGATCCTTTGAAATACGGAGGGAGTAATCAAGATTTGAATACCCCTTACTTCACTTCTGATAATCCTGGAACCTTCCTCGCTGAAGGAGTTAAGGAAGAATTCTGCAACAACCTCTGGATATACCTTAGAGGGAGTGCTTTCAGTGAAGTTTTTCAGCCTTGTAATTTCAATTAAGGTGAGAATCGATTCACCCAATGATGAGAAATTGGTGAATTGATTATTGTTGGCTGGACTGAGTATTTTGTCGTGACTTAGATCTCTGCGGAATGCTTCTGAATCTTCATCGGATAATCTGAAGTTGTGAAGTCTTCGGTGAAGATTGCCAGAGAATTGAGCCATTTGAGATTTTTAAGAGAGTTTTCTGAGGCTTTTGAGGGGAATGAAAACTCTGTATGTTAGGCTCTTTGAATGAATTCTTGAAGGTGTGTTGGCTTTTGAGTGGGCTGAAAAGAGGTTCGGCCAATCTATTTATAGCCTTCAAAATTCATGGTAAATCCAACGGTAATAAGAATTTGAGGGGAGCTTGTTTTGAACGACTCCGATTAATCGGTCGATTAATCCTCAAATTTATCCATTGTGATTTAATTGAAGAGAGATAGTGGGTCCAACGGTAACAATGGTATAACACATCATTTTACCGTTCCACTAAAAAAGAATAAATTCAAACTTATCTGTTTGAAGCTCTCTCTTCTGGTGCTTCCACGTGGCTTTGAGCTGCTGACATCATCAGATGATTTGGCTATATCTGGCAATCTCCAGTTGGCATGACCGACTTCAACTGAGATTTTTCAGTTCAGCTCTTTCTTTTGCTGAGTTAGCTTTCAGCTCTCCTTCCAGTGCAGCTGCTTGCTCCAGCTGATCACGAGCTGTTTTTCTCCATTGTGAACTGATTGAGCATATGATTAGTTTTGACCTTTGAGTTCTCAGCTTCCATGCTTTTCATCAGTTTGCAAACTTTTCAGCTTGCTTTTTGTTCTAACTGATGATATGAGCAGTTTTTGACATCTTTTGTCAACTGAACTGATGCACCTTCAGTTTCAGTTTCTGCTCGCTTTTTCTCATCGATTGGGATTGCTCTTTATATTCTCCCATTTTGATCCTCTTCATCTTCGGATGCTAGTTCACATAGCTCCATAAATCTTGCCTCTGGCAAAGGCTTTGTGAAGATGTCAGCAATCTGCTTCTCTGTATTGACATATTGGATGCATATGTCTTTCTTTTCAATGTGATCTCTGATGAAGTGGTTCCTGATGTCAATGTTCTTTGTTCTCGAATGCAAAACTGGATTCTGAGAAATAGCAATGGCACTGTTGTTGTCGCAGAAGATAGGTACGTCGTCAGTTTCGACCTTGTAATCTTTCAACTGCTGTTTCATCCAGAGTATCTGTGCACAGCAGCTACCAGCAGCTACGTATTCTGCTTCAGTTGTCGATGTTGCAACTGAGTGCTGCTTTTTGCTAAACCAGATATTAGTTTGTGACCAATAAATTGACATGTTCTGCTGGTACTCTTCCGATCAATCTTGCACCCACCGAAGTCTGAGTCTGAATAACCAGTTAGACTCAAGTTGTGATCCCTAGGATACCATAATCCAAGATTTATAGTTCCTCTGAGGTATTTGATAATCATCTTTGCTGCTTCAAGATGACTTTTCTTCGGATTGGCTTGGAAGCGTGCACATAAGCCGACTGAATATGAGATGTCTGGCCGACTTGCAGTTAGATAAAGAAGCGAACCGATGGTGCTTCTGTATTAAGTTTGGCTAACTGATTCTCCTTCTTCATCGAGAGTCAGTTGAACTGATGTGTTCATGGGAATCGTGATAGTTTTTTCCATATCAGTTCCAAACTTCTTGACCAGCTCCTTAGTATACTTGGCTTGACTGATGAATATCCCATCTTGGAGTTGCTTCACTTGGAGTCCTAGGAAGAAGGTCATTTCTCCCATCATGCTCATCTTGAATTCGTTTTGCATCAGTTGTGCGAATCGAGTGCAGAGATCCTTACTCTTCGATCCAAATATTATGTCATCCACATAAATTTGAACCATTAAGATCTCCAATGATCACTCTATTCTGAATAGAGTGCGATCAATGACTTCTTTTTGAAACCCATTCTTGAGCAAGAATGTAGTGAGGGTTTCATACCAGGCTCTGGGCGCTTGCTTCAGCCCATAGAGTGCTTTCTTCAGTTTGAAGACTTGATCTCCAATCTCGAATCCTGGTGGTTGCTTGATGTACACGTCCTCCTTGAGTATTCCTTGAAGAAAGGCACTTTTCACATCCATTTGATAGACCGTGAAATTGTTGTGAGCCGCATAGGCGAGGAACAGTCTGATAGCGTCTAATCTTGCAACTGGTGCAAATATCTCATCAAAGTCGATCCCTTCGCTTTGAGAGTATCTCTTGGCTACCAATCTTGCCTTGTTCCTTGTGATGACGCCTTGTTCATCCAATTTGTTGTGAAAAACTCACTTGGTTCCGATGACTTTTTGGGTTTTTGGCCTATCAACAAGAAACCACACATTGTTTCTTGTAAACTGGTTAAGCTCTTCTTGTATGGCAATTATCCAATCTACATCTTCAAGAGCTTCATTTATGTTTGTCGGTTCAGTTTGGGATATAAAGCATGTGAAGAGAGCATGCTCAGTTGAACTTCTGGTCTAAACCCGACTTCTTGGATCTCCAACTACTTTGTCAACTGGGTGGTTTCTGAGCCATTTGGATAGGCTCTCCTCAGCTGGATGTTCAGTTGGGTCCTCTTCATTGACATCTTCTGATGTCTTGTCTTCAGTTTGCCCTTCTTCCTCATCAGTTCTTCCCCCTGCTTCAGTTGTGGGATTGAAGGTCTCAGCATGATCATTTTCTCCATTGGCTTGATTGCCCTCAGCTGGTCTGATGCTGGGTTCATTTCCTTCACCTTCAAGCCCAACTTCAAACTCCTCTGGAACTGTGTGATTTACATAGTCCTGTGAGTTATCGGTTTTGCTTATTTGAACTGATGGATTGAGTACCTCTCTACTCCTGTACTCATTGGCAAACTCATCAAAAACAACATGACAAGTTATTTCCACAACTAGTGTTCGTTTGTTGAACACTCTGTAAGCTTGACCATGTGGGAAATTGTAACCAATAAATATTCCCTCATCAGCTTTGGCACTGAAAGTCTTCAGTTGACTTTTGCCATTTTTGTGAATATAATATTTACAGCCAAATACCTTGAAGTATGAGATAGATGGCTTTCGACCCTTATAGAGCTTATAGGGTGTTTTGTCATGTGCGCTGACGATAGCGCTTCTGTTTTAAGTGTGGCACGCAGTATTGACTGCCTCTGCCCAGTATCCCTCTGCTATGTTGGCATCAGCTATCATTGCTCGAGCTGCTTCCTTGAGTGTGCGATTTCTCCTTTCAGCAACACCATTTTGCTGTGGAGTTCTGGCAGCTGAGTGCTCGTGAGTTATTCCCAATTCACTGAGAAAACTAATGATCTACTGGTTAACGAATTCAGTTCCATTATCAGAACGAATTCGTTGAACTGATCTCTCATTTTCAGTTTGCAGCCTCCTAATCATTGTTGATAGCTTGTCGTAGGTTTCATCCTTGCTTCTGAGAAACTTTACCCATGTGTATCATGAGAAGTCATCGACTACTACCAGAGTGAATCTTTTTTCTTTGGGCGTTGGTGGTTTGACTGGCCTGAATAGATCCATGTGTAGTAGCTGGAGGGGAGCAGTTGTTCATGGAGGATGACTTCTATTTTTAAATGATGATCTCACCTACTTCCTTTTCTGGCATGGTCCACAGACGCCAGCTTTCTTGAAAATTTCCATCGGAAGCCCATCTACTAGCTCTTTCTTGGCTAGATGATTGATGGTTCTGAAGTTGAGATGGTTGAGTCATCGATACCATAGCCAGCTTGCTTCTATTAAGCTCTTTGATAGAAAGCAAGCTTCTCCATATCCAGTTGACCAGTCAACAACATACATGTTGCCTATCCTTACTCCAGTTAAGAGGATTGCTCCAGTGGACTTATCCTTGATGTCACACTAGCTTCGACTGAAATCAACGGTATATCCATTGTCACATAATTGACTAATGCAGAGCACTTTGTGCTTCAGTCCTTCCACGTGGGAGACTCCATTGACTATCACCTTTCCTTTGACCATGAACCCTTCTCAAATCGTTTGGCTTCTGGAGTTGTCTCCGAATGTGACTAATGGGCCTTTCTTCTCCTTGTATCCTTCTAGATCCTCCTTGTCTCCCATCATATATTTTGAGCACCCACTATCTAGGTACCAAACCTCCTTAGTCCTCTTCTTCGATAAGATGCCATTTTCCTGCAAGAGAGACGATTAGTTTTTAGAAGCCCGCATAACATTGGGTCCTTCTTTACTAATCAGATGCTTTGGGATCCAAATTTGCCAAATTTTTAGCTTTATGGCAGGTAGAGAGTTTTCAGACTTTGATCGTCTGATTAGTTTTACTTTCTTTTAATCTCTCTTCCTCTGAGCTAAGTCATTTGACTTGTACCTGCATCGAGAATTATTAGGATAGATCTCTTCGATCATAACTCTCTGATTTCGAGCTTGTCTAGCTCTTCTTTGTGGCCAATGTCTTTTAGCACCAGGAGCTCTATTGCTCTTATGGTATGGCCAGTTGGCAAACCAGTTATAGTGAGGGTTGATTCTCAGTTCATCCCTTGAGTCCAGATACTCACTATACTGTGTTGCAAGATCCGTTGGAATGAACTTCTAGAGGGATCTGAGAATGTTGATGCGTTTGATGTGTCGTTGTGAGCACGTTTCTCCTTGGGTGAACTTCTCTTCCAGGTTGACTTCCTGGGTGTCTTCGAGGATGGGCTGGTTGACCAGTTCTCTCCTGAACTGATGCCCTATCCTGATGAGACTGCGGTCCAAACTGAGTATTTCTCCTTACTTCAGTTGGCCGGTCAGTTCTGTTCACCATAGGCCAGTTTTGAGGTTTGGGCCTTTGAAAATTTGGTGATCTTTGTTGAACTGACTGTCTCTGATGAGCTAGATGTCTTGGCTGAACTGTCGACCTCTGTTGAAAGGCTGGATGCCTTTGCTAAGCTGGTGGCTTTTGCTGGTAGGCGTAATGCCTATTCTTAGCTTGTGGACTTCTTTGTGATGGCTTCCTCTTCCGAACTGATGGCTGGACTACGTCTTTTAGTTGGGAGGATTGGCTGGACCTTTTAGGCAGATCTATAGGGATATCATCAGTTCCCTCACCTTCAGCCTCTTCAACTGGTTGGGTTAGTGCAGGTCTGACAAAACAAGGAAGTGTTTCTTCTTGACTAGTTTGAATAACTGTCTTTCCTTTCTCCGTGGCAGTGTACCTGTTGTATCCTAACCCTGTACTACCAGTTTTAACTTTTTGATGGCTTAGAATCTCATCAAGAGTTTGAGATCCTTTTTTGAATTTGAGAGAAATCTTCTCTCTTTCATGGACCTCTTGCCATAGCCTATCATTCTTAGCTCTTAGCTCATCAAAACTAAGCTGGAACTTGTCACATTCAGGTGACTGAGACTCAAGTGATTCAGTTCTGTCACGAGCACTTCTTAGTCTTTTGACCTCATCTTTTAGGTCATCATTTTCTTCCCTCGGTTGTAAATGCATGCTTGAAATAGTAGCTAACTGGTCCTCTAGCATTCTTAATTGTTCATTTATTTCATTTATAGTAATGGAAGATTCATGAATGTGATAAAAAGAGGTTAAGGAGTCAATGGTGCTAACCTCTTCTTCGTTGTCAGCCATGAGGCAGAACAATGCCTCTTCTTCAAAGCTATAGCCATCGGAGTCGATTCTTGAAGGATAATCTGAGTTATCCAGGATGGCGTTCTCTGAGTTAGCCATCATAGCTTTTCTTTTGAAAAAGCTTCTCTTCACCTTGGCCTCCTTATCTTCAGAGAGCTCTGGACACTCATACCTGTAGTGTCCTTACTTGTGGCAATGGAAGCATTCTCCTATGCTTCTATTGGCTGCCCTGGGTTGTTCAGCAGGAGGTTAATTTCTCTCACCTCTGGGCTCATCATCAGTTTGAAGCATAACTAATGGTTGATCTCTGATCCGCTTGAGCTTTTCTAGCAGCTTGGCAACTGACTGGATTTGATCATTGATATCCTTAGTCAGGCTCTCCTTCTTCTCCACTGCTTCTCCTATGCGATCAGTTAAGTCGCTTAGTTGTTCTCTGGCTTGAGAACTTCTAGGCCAAAAGACATTTCTTCCTCGAGTTTCTCTAAACTGATTTCTTTCGCCGTAGAAGACTGCATCCTGGGCGGACGATGTGGATGCTTCTTTTATTCAGTTTAGGCTATACTCGTGGGCCTTAAGAGAACCAAAGAGTTCTCTTGGGGTGATGCTGGTCAAATCTCTTAACTCTTTTGTAGCAATCACATTCATATCCCATTCCTAGGTGAGATTGTCCAAAATTTTGGAGTTCATCTCACTATTGGGATATGTTCTTCCCAGATTATTCATCTCACTGATGATGCCAAGAAATCTTATTTCAAGGCTGGAGATGGTCTCATCTGAGTACATCTTGAAGGACTCATATTTGTCGACTGCTAGCTGGAGCTTGTTTCCTTTGATAGCTTCAGACTCTTTGCACAGATCTGCATGTAAGTCCCATATCTCTTTAGCAGTTCTGCAATTCTTTGTGTTCTTCATGCGATCTTCATCTAGAGTTTGGAACAACGCGGCATGGGCCACGAACTCTAGGTTCTTCAACTTTTTCTCTTCACCCGTGAGAAGATGAGTTGGCTTCAGGATCCTTGCTGGTTGGTTGACATTAGCAACGTGGGTTTCATTGTCCATCATAATTGTGATTGGACCTTCCTCGATAATTTCCCACATATTCTCGTGGATTGAGCAGAGATGCGCCCTTATTCTCCTGCTCCAGTTATCGTAGTTCTCAACTGAAAAGATAGGTAGCTTATGGTTTCCCATAGCTTGCAGATTAGCACAAATGACTAGATCTGATTCAGTTGATCTGCAGAAACAGCTGATCTTTAGAATCAACCATTCTGATACCACATGTTGCTCCCGGGGCGAGTCAGAATCAGTTTAGAGGAGGGTGAATAAACTGATTACAAAACTGAACTAGATGCGGAATATTAAGGGCCCGTTTTAACTCGCAAATATCAACCGTGCTATGTGGAGATTAGTTGAGAAGATCTGCTAGCTCGGAGTGATGTGTGTGCTTATGGTGTACAGTTAATAACATGCAACTGAACTGAAAAGTAAAGCAGAGCACACAAACAGTTTATAGAGGTTCGAAGCTCAACTTCTACATCCTCTCTTCCTTCCGCAGAAGGGTAATTCACTATGCAAGTGTAAAGTTCCTTTATTACAGTTACACAGTGAAGACAGTTGCTATCTCGGAAGCTGCACTCTCAACTTCCCCAGCCGGTAGGTCGACAGCTCACACTTGTGATCTCCAACTGCTCACTGGAAAGATAAGGTACTATTGCCCGTCTTTTCACAATTTTAGATCTCGCTCGATCTTCAAGAGTACAGTCTTGAAACTGGTATCGACTGGGTTGCTTCTTTGCGCATCTGCGTCTGAGCTGGGGTAGTTGATCACTTAAGCACGGTGACTGAGAGAACAGCTCTGGCTGGAAATCTTCAACAGCTAGCTCGAATAGCGTTAAGGCTCATTCTCATAAATTGGAACTTTTGATTTTCTGAGTTCTTTAAGCGTGAGGCTTTAGTGCTTCGGTGAGCATCTTCACGGAAAGACTTAACTAAAGTGCTCTCCAAATTCTCAAAAGTCCCGCGGTCTTCACTGGGGTAGCTCACCTTTTAAAGATAGGTGAGTTGGTGACCAGTGGTGATCACTGTTGGATCATAATCGAAAAAGCCAGTTGCAATGCTTTACATTTAATGGGGTGGCACACCGTTGTTTTGGTGTGCAAAATACACTTGCGGGCAAATGGTCCACAAATACTTAATCTGCCCTCAACGGCTAGTATAGCTGGTGAAGACGGATGTCGATCCCACGAGGAGTGTTCATAACCTTCTGTCTTTTCTTAGTTTTGGTTTGGGTCTTCAGTGTAACTCTAAAAACCTTGCTAATAAACTTAAACTAACTAAATGCTGTAAAGGAAATCACAAAAGAAAATATCAGTAATAAAAGTGCTCAAGTCAAAGCATCGAGTCATTCGGTAGGTATGTACAATCCCGGGTAAAACATATGTAATTACCACTACTACCCGTTGTGCCCACACTAGCAGAAAGGTCAAAAACCGAATCCCTATGGCCAAATATGGGTAATTGTCACTTTGAGGGTTAACCGGTTATAGGAAATGGATACGATCGGCCACTCCCCAATCACTTCTTACATTATATCGTCTAGATGATACGATCGGCACCTAGGGACCTAACTATACAGGAACCTAAGGAGAGAATCACACAAAGGTTTTGCAAGTATAGCAGCTTTGAGGGCAAAAGCGACCCGATTCTAGTAGGTTTGACACGGTCTTGTGCCTGCATATACTACTCAATCTCAACTACCAAGGCTGTCACCCCCGGACTTGTTACTATACGGGTATCGAGGCATGATCACCTATACACTCCCACGTAACTAACACTAGTACCAGTTAATTAGAAATGCGCGCTTTCATCTCCAATCACCCTTTACCTATGTCTAAGTGAAAAACAAGTTAAGATTGTGAACCCTTAAGGCGTTAAAGTCCTATTACCTCATGCACATATTCTACTCTTAGACCATTACTTTAACTTGAACAGTGGATACTTAGCCACTAAACATAGAAACGAAAGTAAAAGAAATAATAAAAGACATCTTACTTGGAAAGGAAATAACTAGATTAACTTCTGGGCCCAACCCCAGTTTTGCCAACAGAACAACTGAACTACCTCTCCGCGGGCAAATCGCCAGCTTCAGGCAGACAGAATATCCAGAAAATAGACTAAGTACGAAAATAGTAAATTGTATCTTCTAGGTGAAAAAACGCGCGTCCCATATGAAAAACAGGTAAAAGTATTTATAGCAAATGAATTAAGGCTTCAAGCAGCCCAGATTTCACCCACGCAGGGGCTCTTGCACTCCTCCACTTCCTCATATTTATGCTCCATGTTTTTCCTTGATTTTAGGAGTGGTAGCAACAAACCCTAGCGCCTCCAGTAACTTCCTGATGTCCCCACTTCCTCCCCAACGTGTTTGGACCTCCCCAAGACTCGGAACTGACCGCCACATCACCTCCACGTGCATATAGGAGCTGGCCCGCGATTCTGTTGCGTAATTCTCGCAACAACTTTGACTGGGTCCTCGGCAGACAAATTAGTCCTTTGTGCCCTCAGCATAAATAGCACCTGTCTGTGCCTGTTGTGGTGGTTTTGTGCCCTCATCCTCCTGTAATCAGTTTTACCCCCAAAACTATACTGGACTCTATACTAAACACTTAAAAAGGGTGTAAAAAGATAAAGGAAAAAGCACGAATTTGAGTCTTCATCATGGGGCCGGTGGATTGCCATTGCTCTTCTGACAAGCTTTTGCTTCAAGATCTCGGTTGCATTAACTTCAAGATCTTCTTTGGTTTATCTGAATTTCAGTTGCGGCACCCTTCATGATCTTCAGTTCTGAGCTTCGTCTGGAAGCTGGAATCTTCAGTTCCTTAGTCTGTCAGTTCTGCATGTCCCTTGGCAGTTTGGAAAGCTTCAGTTGAGATCATCTTCAGCTGGTGGTTCTGGGCTTAGGCTTGATGCCTTCTGAGCTCCAGTTTGCTTCTGCTTCAGCTAGTAGTTTGAACCAGTGTTCTTTAGCTAGAATTTTGGACTTGTGTCCCTTCAGCTAGAACTTCCATGGACTGGTCTTCAGTTCGGTTGCTGGCGCTTTATCAGTTGGACTTCAGAACTGATGCGTCTTCAGCTGTTGTTCTTCGAACTGGTGCTTCATCAGCCGGAACTTCATTCTTCAGCTGGTATTTTTGAGCTGGCATTTTCCATCAGCTTGTACCTTGGTCTTCTCTTCAGTTGGTATGGTCCTTCAACTGGAATATCCTGAGTTGGTATTTCATTCAGCATGGATCTTTAGACTTGGTACATTTCTTTAGCTGGAATATCTTGAGCTCGTATTTTCTTCAGCTTATGATTGTACTCTCTTCGGCTGGTAGTTTTCGTCAGTTGATGTCATTGTGGACTGGCGTATTCATCAGTTCAAACTGATGTGCTCTTCAACTGGTATTTCTTCAGTCGAGAACGATCTAAAACTGGCATGTCCCTCAGTTCTCCTCCTTCAGCTGGTATTTCCTTCAGCTGGGATCTTCCTTTGACTGGAATAATTCTTTAGCCAGTATTGGACTAGAACTGGTATGTGCTTCAGTTCTCTTCAGCTAGGACTTCCCTTCAGTTGGTGTCGGCGTAGAACTGGTATGTGCTTCAGTTCTTCACTTCAGCAGGTGATGGCCTAGAACTGATGTGCTTCAGTTCTCTTCAGTTGGGACTTTCCTTCAGCTGGTGACGGTCTAGAAATGGTATGTGCTTCAGTTCTTCACTTCAGCTGCAACTTTTCTTCAGCTGGTGACGGCCTAGAACTGGTATATGCCTCAGTTCTCTTCAGCTGGTGGCGGCTTAGAACTGGTATGTGCTTCAGTTCTCTTCAGCTGGGACTTTCTTTCAGCTGGTGACGGCCTAGAACTGGTATGTGCTTCAGTTCTTCACTTCAGCTAGAACTTCTCTTCAGCTGGTGACGGCCTAGAACTGGTATGTGCTTCAGTTCTCTTCAGCTGGAACTTCTCTTCAGCTGGTGACGGCCTAGAACTGGTATGTGCTTCAGTTCTCTTCAGCTGGAATATCTCTTTAGCTGGTGATGGCCTTGAACTGGTATTAGCTTCAGTTCATTACTGTAGACTGGTGGCAGTTGATACCTTCTCTCTCTGGTACCTGCAACTTACAGTTTGCCTTACTGATTATTCTAGCAAGCTACATGCTTCTTTTTCTCTAGTCTTTTCTCCTCTTTCACACGAACTGATCATATCTGTTGGCTTGATAGCTTTGACTCTGTATGATCATCTTTAGTTTTCTGCTTGATTTCTTTTCAGTTCCTTCAAGGCTCTTTTCATATTTTGACATATTTTGACATCTCATCAAAACTCCTTGTAAGAAAAACCTTGACAGTTTTTCCTAACATAGCCTCTGGTGCTTTTAGTTCATGTAGACAAAACATCTATAGAAGTTAAAAAAAAAAAAAGATTAGATAACAAGTGTTTGAAAACATAATTTTGTAATATAACATAATTAAAATAATATACCTTTCTTTGAAACCATTTTGGAAATTCTCTCATTTGTCTTTCTTCCAAAGAACCTTCCAAGGTATGTTTCTTGATGTCTATTGAAGATAACAGAAAATGAGGGAAAAACTGATTTCATTTCATGAATAAGCATATATTTATACATAAGTTTGCTTGATAATCAAGCACACGTGAGTTTGTTAAGAGCTCCAACTAACTGTTCTGTAACTTAATACTAACTCTAACAAACTGTTAACCAAAAGATGACATGGCATGTAAAGCATACATTGATACAACCCTGACTTTCATTTCCTAATATCTTTTCATGGAGGAATATCTAAAGGAAACTTTTTACATAGAAATTGAAAACGAGAAATTGATAGAGGTTTTGTAAAGATGTCAGCTGCCTGATCTGCTGTTGACACGTATCGCACGTCCAATTCTTTCTGCAATACTTTTTCTCGGACAAAATGAGTGTCTATCTCTATGTGTTTGGTTCTTGAGTGAAGAACTGGGTTGGAAGCAATAGCTGCAGCACTTTGGTTATCACACCAAATAACTGGCTGATTTATGAGTCGATAACCAATTTCTTGAAGTAGAGATTTTATCCAAACAATCTCAACTGCGGCATCGGCTAAAGCACGGTACTCAGACTCAGAACTGCTTCGAGAGACAACTCGTTGTTTCCTAGAACTCCAAGAAAGAAGATTCGGCCCCATGAAAACACAATAACCTCCTGTGGATTTTCGATCATCGTAACTGCTAGCCCAGTCAGCATCAGAAAAGGCAGCTAATGATAAGCTGGGTGCTGATCGAAAGACTAAGCCAAGTTTGCAGCTGCCTTTTAGATAGCGCAGCAATCGCTTACATGCTTTCCAATGAAGATCTGTGGGTTGTTGAAGAAATTGACTCAACTTGTTTACCATGAAAGAGATGTCAGGTCTGGTAAGTGTAAGGTACTGCAGTCCTCCAATAATACTACAATAAAGAGTAGGATTAGAGAAAGAAGGACCATCATCCTTAAACAGTTTCTGACCAGAATCATATGGTGAAGAAAGAGGCTTACTATCCACAAGATTTGTTTTCATAAGCAACTCTTGAATATACTTGGTTTGAGTCAATACAATCTTGTCTGCCACTCTAGTGACTTGAATACCCAAAAAATAGCTCACTTCCCCCAATGTTTTGAGAGCAAATTCCTTTCCAAGTTTTTCTATAAGAGCAGTTACCATATTTGAGTCTTCACCAGTGATCAGAATGTCATCTACATATACCAGTAATAAGAGAAGTTTTCCATTGACCCGAGCATGAAAGAAGGAGTGGTCTGAAATGGAGAACTTGAAACCACTACTCAATAGATAATGTTTTAGTCTATCATACCAAGCTCTAGGGGCCTGCTTTAGACCGTATAAGGACCTCTTGAGCTTGCAGACATGATGAGGAAACTCTGAACTGAGAAAACCTTCAGGTTGCCTCATAAAGACCGGTTGATCCAAATAACCATTCAAGAAGGCATTGTTGATGTCTATGTGCTGAACTGACCAGTTTTGCGTGACAGCAATGGAGAAAAGTAGGCGAACTGAAACAGGTTTGACAACCGGACTAAAAGTTTCCCCAAAATCAACACCCGCACGTTGCTGAAAACCTTTAGCAACAAGACGGGCTTTATAGCGATCAATGGAACCATCTGCACACCTTTTAATTTTGAAAATCCATTTACATTGAATAAGATTCATGTCAGATGAATAAGGAACAAGCTCCCAAGTATTATTTCTGAGTAAAGCATCATGTTCATCTTTCATGGCTTGAAACCAAAGAGGATGAGAGATAGCATCTCTAGCAGTGGAAGGCTCGAATGTAGGATCAGTAAGAGCTGTGTAAGCTTTTGGTTTATGAATTCCGCATTTTGCCCTGGTAAGCATATGATGAGTGTTTTGAGGAGGGGAGTCAGAAGAACTTCTATGAGAATGAGATGAAGCAGTAGAGTGTGATGCCACTGATCCATCTGGAGATGAATGATGGTTTAAAGGTTGATTGGTGAGCATATGATGAGTGTTTTGAGGAGGTGAGTTGGAAGAAGAGTCAGGTGAATTAGAATCTGGAGATGCAGAGTGATGATGGGCAGAGGTTTGAGATAAAGGAGGTTCTAGCGGAATAGAGAAGGTGAAAGATGAGTGTGTCATCGGTGAAGGATCAACTGAAGGAGGGACAGACTGAGTAGAGGTAGAGAAAAGACTGGAGTAAGGAAACTCGTCTTCATTGAAGAGAACGGTTTTAGAAATGTAAATTCGACCTGAAGGATGAAGGCATCTGTAACCTTTATGAGATGCACTATAACCAATGAAGACACATTTGGAAGACCTGAATTGAAGTTTGGAAGTGTTGTAGGGTCTGAGAAAAGGAAAACATGTGCAGCCAAAGGTTTTTAGGAATTTGTAGTCTGGTGGCATATGAAATAACAATTGAAAAGGAGATTGAAGGTTGAGAGATGGAGTGGGGAGTCGATTGATTAAGTACACAGCTGTGGTGAAAGCATCCCACCAAAACTCATAAGGAAGAGAAGCGGTGGCTACAAGAGTAAGCCCGAGCTCAACTATATGACGATGCTTTCTTTCCGCTCTCCCATGTTGTTGGTGGGTATGAGGACACGGATGTCTAAACTGAATTCCCAACTCATCAAGAAAAGGTTTCAAAGGGCGATATTCACCTCCCCAATCAGATTGCAATGCTTGAATTTTACAATTAAACTGTCGTTCAACAAAGCTATTGAACCGTTTGAAAATATTATAGGCTTCAGATTTAACATGTAAAGGAAATATCCATGTGAATCGGCTATAGTCATCAATAAAATGCATATAGTACTTAAAACCATCAGTTGAAGGAGTGGAACTTGGTCCCCATAAATCTGTATGTACTAATTGAAAAGGTTTGGAGGTTTTGACTTCAACAGAAGGAAAATGTAGTTGATGAATTTTTCCTACAGCACATGCATCACAGAATTTCTGATCTTTAACATGTGAGGCTGAAATGTTTAAAGATCTGAGAACACTAAGCAAAGTGTTATTACATGGATGCCCAAGTCTCCTATGCCAAGCATGAATATCAACTTTATTTACTAGAAAACAAGTGTTGATACCGTTGTTAGTGGGAAAGGCAGGAGCTGCACTTGAAGAACCGGTCTCTAGGTGATAAAGTCCATCCTTAAGAGAACCCTCCAGCAGGATTTTGTGAGTAGTTTTGTCCTTAACAAAAAAACAAGAGGCATGAAATTCCAAATATACATCATTGTCAGCTGTGAATTTGGATATGCTGAGAAGACTTTTGGAAATATTTGGAACTAATAATATCTCATTTAGCAGCAAGGGTGTAGAAGTGGAAGTACTAGAGACTGAAGAGTAGCCAACGTGTGTAATAGGAAGTTGAGAGCCATTACCCACTGTGAGAGAGTCAGAACCAGTGTAAGGTGATTGAATCTGCATTTTTCCAAAATCTGCTGTAACATGAGAAGTGGCGCCACTATCGAGATACCAATCAGAGGAAGCTCCATGAGAGGAGTTGCTGGCAGAGAAAGCAGTATGAGGCGTAGGGCTTGAGCCATATGCTGGGGGCGCAAGCGAACCAGAATTTTGACCCTGAACATTTGAGGAAGAAGCTACAGAATTTGAAGAGACTGTGTTAGCGTGAAGTGGAACATTCGAAGCCTCAGGACCGGGGAAGCTGACATCAAACCTCTTGTAACATTTATAGGCAACATGACCTGGTTTCCCACACAATTGACAAGCAGGTCGATTGCTCTGATTATTATTTCCAGAAAAGTGTCCCCCACCTCGACCACGATTTCCTTTGCCGTGGTAATTATTTCTTCCTCTTCCACGATTTCCAGATTGATTATTCATATAAGCAACATTTGCACTAGGATTAAAAGGTGCAGAGTGATTATATTGTGTTTGCAAACGAATTTCATGTGTCTGAAGGGCGAATTGCACATCATGTAGGGTGAGATTTTCAGATTTTGAGGTAAGATGAATACTGACGGCCTCAAATTCAGGTCCTAGACCTCCGAGAACAAAGAGAATAAGGTCAGATTCAGAGATTTCCTGACCTATGTTGAACAATTCATCAGCGAGACAACGCATTTTCAGAATATATTCATCAATTGTTGTATCGCCTTTCTTAATTGTCTGGAGCTGAAATCGAAGATGCATAGCACGCGCCTTGGACTGAGATTGAAATAGAGTCTCAAATGCTCGCCAAAGATCATTAGAATTGGTACACCGACCGATGTATCCGATCATCGATGAAGAAATCGATGATAATAACCAGCTGAAGAGAAATTGATCTCTCCGTAACCACACTAGATACTCTGGATTGGGAGGAGATGAAGATTCACCACCAGATGTAGGGAGAAATTGATCCGGTGAACTGGAGTTGAAAAGGATTTCATCGAATCCATAAGCTCGAACCGTAGCAATGACTTGAGCTTTCCAAAAATTGTAGTTTGATTTATCTAGTTTCAGACTCAATGGATGAAGAGTTGGTAGGGAGAACGAAGAGTTGGAAGACTCCATGCTAGATCTGTTGGAGTAACGAAGAAAATTGCAGAGAATTTTGCAGAAAATTTTCTCAATTAGTTGGAGCTAACCTGCGCTCGTGATACCATATTGAAGATAACAGAAAATGAGGGAAAAACTGATTTCATTTCATGAATAAGCATATATTTATACATAAGTTTGCTTGATAATCAAGCACATGTGAGTTTGTTAAGAGCTCCAACTAACTGTTCTGTAACTTAATACTAACTCTAACAAACTGTTAACCAAAAGATGACATGGCATGTAAAGCATACATTGATAATGTCTTTTCTATGATCACTATTTATTTGAATGTGTATAAATGAGAACAAAGAAGACTGAAAAATAACTTTAATTATTTTGAGTTATAAGATACTTACTTTATGTAATGCTGAATTTCTGGAAAATTTTGCAAAATGTACCACTCAGCCTTTTCCCGTAAATCCTTATCCAATGTTATTTGAGTCATTTTTCCAAGGGGACGAGTACCAGTACGAAACACATAAATCTTATAAGCTGATGTATCTTCATGTACCCAATTTCTTTCAGGCCTATTGAATCTTGTCTCAATGGATGTGAGATACATTGAGCAAAATGTTATGCTTCAGTGACAATATATGCCTCTGCAATGGAACCTTCTGGGCGTGCACGATTCTTGACATATTTCTTCAATGATCCAAGAAATCGTTCTATCAGGTAAATCCATCTCAAGTGAACAGGCCCTCCCTGAATAGCTTCTTCTGGTAAGTGCATCACTAAATGTACCATTATATCAAAGAGTGACAGTGGAAATATTGTTTCCAACTTGCATAAGATAACAACTATCTCTTCTTGAGCCTTTTCTAAATCACTTATTCTTAATGTTTTTGAACATATCAATTGGAAGAAATTGCTCAACTCAGTTATAGCATCACTTATCTCTTTTTTCATAAACGGATGAATCCCAATTGGCAATAGTCGTTGCATTATGATATGGCAATCATGTGATTTTAGACATGTGTTCTTATTATTTCCTTCTATCACATTATTTCTCAAGTTTGAAGCAAAGCTATCAGGAAATCGAACTTCTTTCAAGAAATTACAGAACTTCTTGCCATCTCCAGGGGTCAATGTATATGATGCATGTGGTTTCATCCAATTATCACCTTCTTTGTATAAATGTAACTCCTTACGCACACCCATGTTTTGCAAGTCAATTCTTGCCTTGTCCGTGTCTTTATTTTTTCCTTCAATCTTTAATATTGTTCCCAACAAGCTTTCACATATATTCTTCTCAATAAGCATAACATCTAAGTTGTAGCGCACTGATAAAGAAGACCAATAAGGCAACTCCCAAAAGATACTTTTTCTATTCCAATTTAGCTCTAATGGATATCGCTTCCGTTTCTTACCTCAATATATTTCATGTTTGTCGGGTAATTTGATTCCACATTTTTCAACTGATTCAATATGTGATCACCAGTCTTTCTAAGTGGAGGTGGTCGTGTATCAATCTTGCCATTATATCTTTTGTTTTTTCTTAAAGGATGGTTAAGAGGAAACCATTGCCGATGCCCAACATAAGAAATCTTATTTGTGATCCGCATAGATGGAGTTGCATCATTGCATGATGGGCAAGCATAATACCCCTGACCACTCCATCCAGATAGAGTACTACGGGCTGGAAAGTCACTAATTGTCAGGAGAAGCGTAGCCCGCATCCAAAAAGTGGTTTTAGAGGCAGCATCATGTACAAAAACCCCTTCCGACCATAGTTCTTGTAATTCATCAACTAATGGTTTTAAGAATACATCCAAATCCTTTCCAGGGGCACTTGGCCCAGAAATTAACAAACTTAATAAGTTATAAGGGTCCTTTGTGCATAACCATGGTGGTAAGTTATATACAGTCACAACTACTGGCCACATGCTATATGATAGACTCATGTTACCAAATGGATTAAAACCATCAGTAGACAACCCCAATCGAACATTTCTGGGTTCACAAGCAAAATCTGGATACTTGCTATCAAACTCTTTCCATTCTTTACCATCAACTGGATGGCGCATTATATTTGAATCCTTTAATCGACCTATTTCATGCCAAGTCATTTCTTTAGAAGTGTGACGTGAAGCAAACAACTGTGTCAGTCGATCCTTTAGAGGAAAGTAACGAAGCACTTTCCAGGGAACTTTTTTACCATTTTTATTTTTCCATCGACTCATCTTACAAATTGGGCATTCTTGAATATCAGCCTTATCTTTCCAAAATATTGCGCAGTCATACCTACATGCATGGATTTTCTTATAGCCCAGTCCTAATTTGCTTAATAGCTTCTTTGACTCGTAATGGGAAGTAGTCAACTTATTTCTATCTGGGAGTGCATCTCTCAATAACTTCAAAACAGCGTCCATGCATTCATTAGGCCACTTATAAAGAACCTTCAAGTGCATTAGTTTCACTAAAAAATTTAGTGATGAATATTTGACGCAGCCAGGATATAATTATTGTTGATGCTCGAATAAAAGATCCTTGAACTCATTTTCTAATGGACCATCTTCATCGGCTGAGGTCTCAATCAATATATCATTAACATCAGCTTCATCTACAATATCATTTAACATTGCATTCATCTCATCGATTGATTCACTTGCACATTGATCAGTATGTGACAACAAGCTAGGAGGTTCACCATGATGTATCCAATTTTGGTATGTTAACTCAAATCCAAATCTAAAGATGTGCTTGTTAACCTCGTTAACAAGCAACATATTCCTATTTAAGCACTTACGACAAGGAAAACTTATTTGTCCTAAAGAATTCTTGTAATTCTCTACGTGCTCGATAAAATCTTGCAAACCATTCCAAAATTCATTTGACAGCCTATTGTTTATAAATACCCAACTCTTGTCCATTGGCATTTTCACTATAACAAGAACTAATTAAGACATGAATGTAAATAATTTAAATATAAAAAAATTAAATAAGAAATAGTTTATTATAAATTACCTGAAGAAGAAAATTCTCTTGCAAGGACGGTTAAAATATTGGATTAGAACCTGTAAAATTTTAGAAAAATAAAGTATATGATCACTGCTACAATATTTTATTTTATTTTGCAACTCTATGGAATCATTTTGGGCGAGAAGAGGAAAATGCAAGTGAAATAAACAAGTACAAACAAGCCAAATAAACTAGTACAAATACTACAGATATGCACTTTGTTCTTGAGTTTCTCCAGTTATAAATTTACTGGTAGTTTTCACTATCCAAGTGTCATAAAATATGCAAGAAAATGATTATGAATATTATATCAACATTATGGTTGCTAACAAGCATTTTCAGTTTTTTCTACTCTAAATAGATAATTAAAGTAACATTTGTCAGTCTTTGCACACATTTCAACTATTTAATTCATCTAGGAAGCACAAAACTAGTATCTTGCAACTCTATAACTTTAACAGCCTAACTTCTTACTTGACACGTCAACTAGAAATGCTATAATTTCACATCTGCTATCTTACACTGGAAATGTTCACAAAAGATCTATCATCAACCACATCGTCAACATTGGGGGTGGCAGTAGATGATGGCTATTGGGGAGTATCCTTTTCAACCTCACTGAAAAAAGTTGACAAAAAAAGGAACAAATCATATCATCCCTTACAAAATAAAAAAAATAAATAAATAACAGAATCAAACTCCTCTGTTTCACAGAAAAGCTAGATGAAAAGAAAGCAGAGCATGCAGAGAACTGATAGAAGATCAATCCATGCATTAGAGGTGGATCAGAATAGACAGCACTCTTAATCAAGAATTGGTCCTGCCTAAAGAAAAAACAAGAAAGTTCTGGGAGGACATATTATGTATAGCTAAATATATACTTATTTGTTACTCGCATTGAAAATAATCCATCATTTTTAACCAGCTATAAGGAACTAAAAATAAGGCATCTGCTTGAGCAAAGAAAATTAGGAAGGAATTTGGAGGGCCGTAGATATCCAACTGTGAATTGTGATACACCATAGAAATCTAACTCTACAAAATATCATTGGAAAATACCTGTGTCTCGAGAAATATAGACTCAAACTCTTCCTGCAATATTAGAGAAATAGAAAGCTAGTCTCACTATTATTGATTATTTCAAAGTCTATCTTGATAGAAAAATGGCATGAAAATGTAAATAAGTTGATAAGGCCAACTAAATATTAGAATATCAAGAATACGTGAGGCAATCTATCCACTGAAAAGGAAAATAGTAATAATTGCACAGCTAGACATATATATCATTCAATCGGTAAAAACAAACACATGTTAGGTGCCCAGCAAACATACAAGTCTTAATTGGACATACTTAAATATTTTGATGGAGGTTGCCAATATTGACAAAATCAAAGGAAAGCTTAACACGTGAGTTCGAGACATTAACTAATCAGAATTCTGATAATTGAAATAAACATATGCTCCATAATTCCTTATTACAACATATAATAATTTTGAAATTGAAAATTTGAAGAGAATTTCAACAATTCAATTCGGTTGATGAGAAATTAAATAAAAAAATCTACCCTGAATTATGCCCTCACCCTGAATAACAGTTGAGGAAATGTTTTAGCACAATTCCTCAAACAGAAATTTGAGCTTACCTCACAACTCGTACAGGATAACCCTCACGGCAACTAAGTCTTAAAGCTTCATTGGAACTTTTAAACGTCTGGTCAAAAGTCTGTTTCTTATTCGTCCTTTTATTCCCAGTAAGATCACGTCCCCCACTGCAAACAGCAATAAAGTAAAGAATTAAGACAGGCCTTAACAATATGTCAAATAACAAGACATATCATCCCTTACAAAAAAAAAATAAATAAATAAATAATAGAATCAAACTCTGTTTCACTGAAAAGCTGGATGGAAAGAAAGCAAAGCATGTAGAGAACTGATAGAAGACCAATCCATGCATCTAGACTAATATTATCAAGAACGAACTACAATTAAGGATTGTGGTGTATGATTACTGAAATTTCTGCACCTACCAAAGCTATATTCATAATATCGAACTACAGTTAAGCAATCAGCTAGATGAAATCCTTCTAATTCTAATTCGCACATTTGTTTTAGGAAAAAAAATCCCCCTAAAACAACAATTTCTCCAAAATGATGGTAGCCGCAGATGGAGAGAAAGAGGCATTGATAGTTTGAATCTGGTTGTTAAATTTAACACTTCAATTAAAAAATTGAAATGAATTTTTTTATTAATTTGAGTAATTTTAGGAATCGAGAAAGAGAAAATTTAGATTTACCTCTCTACAGATAGAGCGAAAGAGAAGGGAGAGAAAATTATCGATACAACTCGCTTACATCTTGCTTCGGCGGTGAGAAACGGAGAGAGGACTTCCAAACCGTGGAAATTGTAGAAGGAGGTCTCTCGCTGCAGGTTGAGAGAGGCAGAGAGATGAGGAGATGCAGGGAGAAGAGAGAGAGAGCGAGAGAGAGAGAGAGAGAGAGAGAGAGAGAGGGGTGCTAACCTGATCTTGCGCCGGCGGCGATAAAGAGCGAGATGATTCTCACATAGTACAGAATTTAGTTGGAGGAAATGGAGTGAAAGGAAATACAAAATAAAAATAAAATGGAGTAAGAGAGATGATGATGGGTATTCTCAAATGGTACAGAATTTAGAAAAGGGTATTAGCCACAACAATGTTGTCTCAATTGTTAGGTGTATATTTTTTATACTTCAAATGGGATGACATGTCGTCACAATTCATCTTCATGTAATTTAAAATTTTTATTTTTTTTAATATAAATATATGTAACTACAATGTTATCTCAAATAGTGAAAAATAAATAAGACAACATGTTGTTATAAAAAAATAAAGTTTTTTGTGACGACATGTTGTAGCATCTAGTTGTTGAAACAATATTTTTTGTTTAAAAAATATGAAACCTAATAGGAACAACATGTCGTCACTTAAAGTTGATTATTAGCAACGACATTTGTCGTCGCAAAATAAAATTGTCACTGAAGGTAACATTTGTTGTAGTGTTAATCTAAACAAATTTTTAATTAATTAAATAATATTTTTTTCTGATTTTGGAGATATAATTTAGTTGGGGAAATTTGATGGTTTCTATTTATATAGACCATCTTACTTTTAGATATAATAATATAGAAATATAGATATAAATGATGAAAATGTATAATATTATACTATAATATATATAATTACTTTTAAAACAAAAAATTAACTAAATATGCACAATTTTTAAAAGATATGTTCCTCGCATAAAAAACTATTACAATTAATAGTATAATTCTTTAAGAAAATTAAATAGATTGACAATTTTGTATTATCTAAAATATAAAATTTATACACACACACACATATATATATATATATATATTATAAGTATCCTATTAAATGATGGCATGATTTTAAAAATCAAAATATATCTATACTATCAATGTATAAAAGCGGATTTGAAGACGATTATTTTTCAATCAATCAATCAATTAATTCTTTAGCTAACTAATATTAACAATTATTTTATAATAAATATTATATTTATATTTCGGGTAAATGTAAACGAGCGGAAAAACTTAAATTTATTATTAAGGGTGACTATCTTACTTTTAGATATAATATAGATATAGATTGCAATCACAATTAATCATTGTTAAATTACTTTATGATTTCCTTATTTGTTCAATTATTTTTCAAAATAAATGTATATTTAAAATTATGAAAAATTATAGACCGACAAGCTAAGATCGCCCCGTTTAAGCCTTGGCGGGACTCCAAAATAGCAACCCATTCCGGCTCTCTCGTTTTTTTTGGCAGGGGTGGGCCGGCTTGACGGGCGAGCCCGTTATGATAGTTTTATCTGCTACTTTAGATCTATGGGACCTCAATACCCTCTTACCCTTTTATGGAAGAAATTTCGTCAATAAAAGGAAAGTTAATATAGGAGATTTTATAGTATTTAGATAAGGGTAAAGTTAGGAGAGATCTAGAGTGTGAAAAAGATTAACACATCAAATAATTTGAGACAAATTAAAAGGCTAAAACATCAATTATTTTGAAATAGATGGAATGTAAATTATGGTAAATAATAGATAATGTCCCAACGTTTAAGTGAGTTTTAAAAGATGTCACAACGTTTAAAAAATGTCATTTTGATACTCAACGTTTCAAAAAAAGTTAAAAAAAATATTCCGAGTTCATTTATCCGGCTACTCTAAAGTCTAAACCCACATAGCTGTCTGGAGGCTGACATGGATATTGCAAAAAAAAATAAAAAAATAAAAAATACATGGATTTCAATTTTTTTAAATAAATGAGAAATGAGAATCTAGATTATCTACCATCAAAATATACGTTGGTCCAGCAGCCACATGCGTAAAGCCTCAATTTTTCCTTTAAAAATAATAAATAATAACAATGAAGAAGGGACACCACTTTTTCTTCTTCACCATGTGATATGAGAACATGCGATTTAAATTATTTCAGACTTGATTAGGTATTATTCGACTCGACTAAAGGGATCGTTCTTTCAAATATATGATATTTTCCGACAGTGATTGTTGATATGTTAATTTGTATTGACGTATTTTATAACTTGAATTCACGAGTACGTTTGGTTATAAACTTATAATTGGTTTGGAAGTCAAGAAAATTTGAATTAAAGTTTTAATCTTTAAATTTGAGAGTAAGAGGTGTCCCTTTCAATTCTTTGATCGAATTAAAGATTATTTAAAGTTTGTTATTTTGATGCTTATGGATTTTATACGCATCTTTGAATTAAGAATGTAACTCTTACGATAAATGATTCAATCTTAACTCTACTTATAAAAATATCCATTCTAATTCATACTCTCCATTTTATGAGTTTATCTAGATATAGTGGCAGACTTAACGGAATACCCATGCACCGCCCCTTCCCTCGGCACCGTCGCCTTGTATTTGGGTGCCAGAGTTTTTTTTCCGGTCAATTCTTTCTTCGTGCCGCCGAGAACAACCGCCGGAAACAAGAAAAGGACGGCCAAGAAAAGATTTTCCATTTCGTGTGTGTGTGTGTGTGGTAATTTTGCAATCCCCAGCAAAATTAATTATCATGTAAGTTTTATTGGAAAATTGGATGTAATAAATTGAGCCGTGACTCATTTTATTCAATTTTTGATGACCAAGTTATTTAATTTTGGATGAATTAAATAGCGTGCGATTGTTCTATATTTGTAGTAGATAATCGTAGTATTTTTATTTTCTCAAATTTAATTTTTAATGAGTGAGAAATTAATTGTAGCATTTATGGTATGTGGAAAAATGTGCTTAAGGCACATTTAATGATCTCACATTGATTTCTTAACCTAGTTAAGAAGTGTATTTAAGTGTAACATCTAAAGTGCACAAGGATGTGGGTCATGAGCCCACACGTGCACACGCGCGCGCCCCCGTTCTCGTTCACTTCCCCGAACTTGGATCTTGGCAATTGAACTTTGGGCATACGTGGGCTTCCAGGCCTAGCCGTAACGATTTTACGGCTCAGAAACGAACAGGGACACCTTGGATCTTGGCAATTGGACTTTGGGCGTACGTGGGCTTCTAGGGCCTAGCTGTTACGGTTTACGGCTCAGAAACGGATGGGGACACCTGTCGAGATCTGCAGGAGCTGGAGTCGGAATCCACTAGAACACCAGGACACCTGTCGGGATCTGCATGAGCTGGAGACTGTTTTATCTTTGAGAGACAACACGCCAAACCGTCGGAATTGTGGTGCTACTGTCGAAAGGACTGGTGTTTATAAATAGACATCCCAGCAAGCAGAACTGGATAATTCGTTCACAATCATATCGTATTATTATTCTTCATTCGTGCTCCTAGTCCTGACATTATCTAGTTCACCGGAGCCTTGCCGGAATTGTGGCGCTACTACTAGAAAGACAAAAGCCGTTTTATCTTTGAGAGACAACACGCCAAACCATCGGAATTGTGGTGCTACTGCCGGAAGGTCAAAACCGTTTCATCTTTGAGCGACAACATGCCAAACCGTGAGCACTTACCGGGACGTATTTATCTTGCAGAGAGAGGCCCTCTTGACTCGGCTTACCGGAAATCTGTCGATTTTAGTTTGTTTAATAATTTGATCAATTCAGTTTATTGTATTAGTTTTTATATTTGTTATGTATTCTATAAAGCAATGTAATTGTAGACAGTAATCGCAAGACAATAACTAAACAACAATTACCTTTGCTTTGGAATAGTGTCTGCATCAACTGCCATTGCACCCTCCACGAGGACCACTCCCCATGGCCAAGCTGAGAAGCCGAAAAAGTTTTTCGATCTGAACTTCAAGAGGTGGCAGCAGAAGATACTCTTCTACCTGACCACATTGGTAGTTGCAGCCCATGTGAAAGAAGACACTCCAGTCATTGTAGAAAATGAGCCAGACGTCAACAAATGAACAATGTATGACCAGTGGATCAACGGTGATTTTTTATGTAAAAATTACATTCTGAATGGCTTAGTTGATACTTTATATTCTGTATATGCTAATGTAATGAGTGCAAAAGAACTGTGGGAAGCATTAGAAAATAAGTACAAAATAGAGGATGGCAGAACTAAAAAGTTCGTGGTGATAAAGTTCCTCGACTATAAAATGGTTGACACCTGATCAGTGATGGATTAAGTACAAGAGCTTCAGCTCATTGTGTACGATGTTCATGCTGAAGGAATGGTTCTTCTGGATGCTTTCACTATTGCTGCAGTGATTGAAAAGCTTCCATCATGTTAGAAGGACTTTAAGAGTTATATCAAGCACAAATAAAAGGAGATGACTCTTGAAGACCTTGTGGTTAAGCTTCGTATTGAGGCTGATAACTGAAAGACAGATCTGAGATCACGAGTTCCAAACGAGGCCAAGGCTAACTTGATAGAATGTGGTGGATCATCAAATAGCAACAAGAGGAAGTGCCCGAGTCAAGTTAACAAAGGGAAGAAATCAATGATGAGGTTCAACAACAAATGCTTTAATTGTGATAAGCCGGGGCACATTTTCTAACATTATACGGTTCCAAAGAAGAAGTGTACCAATTATGGTATGCACATGGCTGGACCCTATAAAGGCAAATGCAGTCAAGACGGTTGGGATAATGACAACTTGGTTGCGGTTGTGTTTGAAGCCAACCATGTGGACAACCCGAGAGAGTGGTTCATCGACACCGGGACCACTTGTCATGTCTGCTCCGATAAGGGCTCATTTTCTACCTACAAAGCTGTTAAAGGTAGAAAGTTGCACATAGGTAACCAAGCCTCGTCTGAAGTGGCTGGTGTGGAAAACATGATCTTGAAGCTTACTTTAAGCCAGGAGCTGACTCTAAAGGATTTGTTGCATGTTTCGAACATTCGCAAAAATCTGATTTCGGGCTCACTGTTAGTCAACCATGGTTTTAGACTAGTATTTGAGTCTGAAAAGTTTATTTTAAGCAAGTACGAAAGGTTCATTGGTTGAGGCTATCTCGCTAATAGGCTTTTCAAAATGAATGTAATGGCTATGCGCCATGTTGCTAAAGAAAGTGCTAATAAATTTGATTCTTCTACTCACTTTCTTGTTGAATTCTAGGATTTATGGCATTGTAGATTAGGACATGTTAATCTAAATGCGATAAAATGTTTAGTAAATTTAAATTTGCTAAAAATAAACCAATTTAATACACAAAACAAGTGTGAAGTTTGTGTTGAAGCTAAATTGCTAAGTTACCATTTTATTTGGTAGAACAGAGCACTAAACCTCTAGACCTAATTCACACACACGTGTGTGACTTAAAGTTTGTGCAAATTAGAGACGGTAAAAAGTATTTTATTACTTTTATTGACGATTGCACAAAGTACTGTTATCTTTATCTTTTAAGAAATAAAGATGAGGCTATTGATGCTTTTATGAACTTCAAAAATGAAGCCAATCAATTAAGCGGTCGAATTAAAGCAATTTGGAGCGATAGAGGTGAGGACTATGTTGCTCCATTTGAAGAGTTGTGCGCAGAGGCGGGTATAAATGCAAAAATTAAACTCTTAAAGAGATGATGAACGCTTTGCTGATAAGTTCGGGATTACCACAAAACTTGTGGGGAGAAGTTGTGTTGACAGCCAACTATATCCTGAACTAGATTCCACTTAAGGATATGGATGTAATGTCTTACGAGTTGTGGAAGGGACGCACGCTGTCTTATAAATACCTCAAAGTGTGGGTGTTTGGCTAAGGTTGATGTGCCACTTCCTAAACAAGTTAAAATTGACCTTAAAACAGTGGATTGTATCTTTGTTGGGTATGCACTTAACAATAGCGCATATCGTTTTCTTATTCATAAATTGAAAATTCCCGAGATGACTGAAAGAACGATGATGGAATCTAGGAATGCTATATTCTTTGAGAATGTCTTTCCTTGTAGAAATATAGATGTGATAGAAGGGAGTTCTGAGAAATGAACTTTTGAAGTTGCTACTAGTTCTGATCCCGTGGATGAAGAACTGAGATGTAGCAAGCGAGCTAGAACGGAGAAGATGTTTGGTCCGGATTTCATTACCTATATGCTAGATAATGAGCCAAAGTATTTGAAAGAAGCTCTATCTAGTCCAGATACTTCATTCTGGAAAGAGGCTATCAATAGTAAAATTGATTACATCATGTAAAATCACACTTGGGAGTTGATGGATCTCCCGAGTGGTTGTAAGCCGTTAGGATGCAAGTGGATCCTAAAATGGAAGTATAAGATAGATGATACTGTTGATAAGTATAAAGCTCATTTGTTGCCAAAGGCTTTAGACAAAAAGAGGGGTATAATTTCTTTGATACCTACTCACTAGTAACGAGGATTACATCTATTCGGGTGCTTTTAGTGATTGTTGTTTTGCACAATCTCAAAATTCACCAAATGGATGTGAAGACTGCATTTCTGAATGGTGAGTTGGAAGGTGAAATATACATGAAACAACCTGGAGGGTTTGTTGCACCGAGACAAGAGCGAAAGGTGTGTAAACTTGTTACATCATTTTATGGTTTGAAACAAGCACCGATTCAGTGGCACTTAAAGTTTGATAACACGATGTTATCAAATGGTTTCAAAATCAACGAGTGTGATAAGTGTGTATACATAAAGAGCAGTTCATTAGGCTACGTCAAAGTTTGTCTTTATGTAGACGGCATTATAATCGTGGGCAGTAGCCACCAAGTTATCGTTGAAATGAAACAAATGTTAAAACGGAATTTTGACATGAAAGAAATGGGCTTAGCTGATGTGATTCTCAGAATCAAGATAGTTTGGACAAGTGATGGAATTATCTTAACGCAATCTCATTATGTTGAGAAAGAGCTTAAGAAATTCAATACTTTTGATAGTCCACCGGCTAAGACTCCATTAGAGCTCAACGTGCACTTAAGTAAAAATCAGGAAGACCCGGTAGCTCAAGAAGAGTATACAATGGTTATCGGGAGTTTGATGTATATCACTAACTTCACTTGACTCGATCTTACATGTTCTGTGAATAAGTTGAGTCAGTACACGAGTAATCCAAGCAAAGAACATTGGAAAGCTCTAGTATGAGTTCTATATGATCTGAACTTCGGGCTGCATTATACAAGGTTTTCTCCTGTACTTGAAGGGTACAGTGATGTGAATTGGATATCAGACACAAAAAACTCATTCTCGACTAGTGGGTTTGCCTTCACTGTAGGTGGTGGAGTAGTGTCGTGGAAATCTACAAAACAGACCTGTATAGCCCGTTCCACCATGGAATCGGAGTTTGTCGCTTTGGAGAAACCTTGTGAAGAAGTTGAATGGCTTTACAACTTTCTAGATGATATTTCGTGCTTGAAAAAATCAGTGTTGTCAGTGATGATTCACTGTGATAGCCAAGCAGCTATCAAGAGGGCAGATAACGCTATGTATAATGGTAAGTCTTGACACATACGTCGGAGACATAACACCGTGAGGCATATGATCTTAAGTGGGGTTATCTCAGTTAACTATGTGAAGTCAGTAAACAATCTAGCGGATCCGCTAACCAAAGGGTTAAATCGAGATCAGATGAATAAATTGCTAGAGAAAATGAGTTTAAAATCCACAATCTGAGAATGGTTGTAATGGTAACCCAACCATGATGATTGGAGATCCCAAGAACTTGGTTTAATGGGAAAACTAAGCTACAAATATTCGTGTAGTAGCACTTGGAAGGTTTTTGTATCTTAACCTTTCCCTCGTGAGCAAACCAAGTGTGTACATGTCACTGTGGTGAGGCTAAGTGTTATGACTTTTAATGATTCTTAAACCTAAGTGAGGTGGAGTATGGCAAGATACTTGGAAAAGGAGATCACCTATGTAAGTCAGAAGTTGGGCCGCTTCTAACGATACTTATGAATTCAAAAAGATTATCCATGGCTCGAAACGGACACAAACATGGGAACAGATAATGCTTGAGGCATTGTTGTGTCGATCCTATTATCTCGGTATACTTTAAGGATGAATAGTTCAAGGCATCGCGTTCACTAATCAGCCGGTATACCCGATAGTGTTGGAAGATGGAAGGTTCAAATTCACAAGCTACATATCATGTTGTAGTTATGTCTCTTAAGGACTAGGTTGCTTGTCTGCATTCATGCATGCACTATTTCTACTCATGTGGGGGATTGTTGAAAAATTGGATGTAATAAATTGAGCCGTAACTCATTTTATCTGATTTTTTGTGACCAAAGTTATTTAATTTTTGGAGGAATTAAATAGCATACGATTTTTCTATATTTGTAGTAGATAATTATAGTATCTTTATTTTCTCAAATCCGATTTTCAGTGACTGAGAAATAATTGTTGAAATTGGTCACACAATTAGGCATTTATGGTGTGTGGAAAAATGTGCTTAAGGCACATTTAATGATCCCACATTGATTTTTTAACCTAGTTAAGAAGTGTATTTAAGTGTATTAACACTTATATGTAATATCTAAATTGCACAAGGACGTGGGCCATGAGCCCACACGCGCGCCCGCCCGTGCCCGTGCCAGTCCTCGGACTTGAATCTTGGCAATTCGACTTTAGGCGTACGTGGCTTCCGGGGTCTAGCCATTACGGTTTTACAGCTCAGAAATGGACGGGTCGCAGAGCGGGTCGACATGAAATGGTAGGTCGGACAATCGATCCGCGGGTGCACTTGATGGTTCACGTCTGGCCTCAAAGCGGTAACTCCCACCTGGAGCTAGTGGAGTTAATGAGATTTCAAATCTGTAACTCCCATCTGGAGCTGGTGGAGTTAGTGGGCTGGAGTGTAATCGATGTAACTTCTGAGAGAGTCAAGGGTTTGAAAGCCCAAAACCCCAGCTGTCCTCTAAGGTGGAATGGTACCTATAAATAGGACATTACAGCAGGCAAAAGTGGCTAATTCATTCACAATCATATCTTAGTATTGTTCTTCATTCATGTCTGCTCCCAGTCCAGACATTATCTAGTTCGTCGGAGCCTTGCCGGAATTGTGGTACAACTGCCGGAAGGACGAAAGCCGTTTCATCTTTGAGAGACAACACGCTGAACTGTGAGCATTAGCCGGGGCGTATTTGTCTTGCAGAAAGATGTCCCCTCGACTCGGCTTGTCGGAAATCTGCCGATTTCAGTTTATTTAATAATTTGATCAATTCAGTTTATTGTATTAGTTTCTACTCATTTCTATTTCTTACGTATTCCAGAAAGCAGTGTGATTATAGACTCCAAATTTTATATATAACAAGACTGTTTTTGTGTGTGTGTGCGTGTTGTGTTTGGTAATTGTGTAATCCCCAGCAAGACTTGTTATCATGTAAGTTTTATATGTAACAAGACGTACTATTAATGAATAGTGACTCCGTGCACTGACAAATACGTCAAAGAAGTATAACATGTATAAATATTGATTTTAACTTTTAATGTGCAAAAAATGCAAGAAAATGTTTTAATCTGCTTATATTAACTTATGTAAACTCTAACGAAGACATTTTTATGTTTGTTTATCTATATGTATAATGTATTTTCTGAATAAATTTTAAAAATGGGCAAATTTACCAATTCAAAGATGGAATAAAATATCGACCCCACACTGATTTAAGGAGTAAATGCATTTTGACATAATTGGTACAGTACTAGTAATAAATATGCCATTTTTATTAAAAAAAAAAAAAAACCTTTTTAAAAAAATAAAAATAAAAATCCAAACAAGATGAATTAATTATATTGAAATGCATGCCTAAGAATTCTAACAAATTCGACGACTCAACCCATATATAAGGATTTTCATTTAAATGAGATACATTAGCAATTAAATCATATTATAAGTCGCTGTCTATAATTTATTGATGAGAAAACTAAATCTGAAATGAAAGTATAAGTAAATGTCAACAACTTCAAGGCTTCAAGCCCCCTTAAAAATAATCAAACAGATTTTCAGACCTTGTCTGAAAAACATTCATAAAAATTCATTTGCGATGTGTAATTAACAAACTAAGATTTATTTATTAATTGGCCTGTTAGCTTATTTTTTAAGCCAAGTAATGGTACTAATTATTAATTATTTTGTATTTTATTAATTTATTTAACACAAAACAAAGTCAATCATACCAACATATATTATCAAGCCCGCTTTATATAATTTCAGGGGAAAACTAAAGGCTGGTCACCGAAAAAAAAAAAAAACTAAAGGCTGGTCACCATGTAACAAAACATTATATATATGTTACATATATATATCGTATCTATTTTAATTTTTCGATTTCTATTATTCCATTTCTCAAATCTGTTACTTCAATTCTTCAATTTGTCCCGATGGGGCCTAGTGGTGGAGTGAGATTGCTTTAATACATAAGATCACGAGTTTGAATTTTTTCAATACCACCAGGTCGAATGTGTGAGTTAAAAAAAAAAAAAATCCCCCAATAACACAATAATCACCAGACAAACTTAATACGACACAATAAAATCTCCTAAAAAAAACAATCTTTATCAACAGAATATATTAATTAATTAAAAAAGTGTTTTCCCCCTAGAATTAATTCGACTCTCTTCATTTGATAGTTCGATATCATTGACAGAAAATCCCTAATTAATTAAAATAAATTTAAATTACCAAAAGTTAAGACCCTAAATTAATATTTACCAAGAGTGCGAATAGATCAAATGCCGTAAAAATTTACTCCCTCCGTCCCATTTTGATAGGTTTGTTTTTCTTTTTGGTATGTCTCGATATATAGATATGTTTCTAAATATATTTAGCTAATTTACTAATATATATCTCTATTTAATATATTCATATTAGGCATTAATTCAATGTCAAAAAAATAAATAGGGGCATATTAGAAAGTTTTTTAATTAATTATTTTGTCCAATCATTTTCTTAATCCTCGTGAAAGCTCTCAATCAGCCAATCAAAATAGGACGAAGGGAGTGTATAAGTTAATTACCATTTCATATAATTAGGTTGACGGTTTTAATTAATCACGTAATACTGTCATAATTAACATAGATCAACACTAAATTAATCTAACTTATTTAGTACTACGAAAAAAATATTTTTTAATATGTAACCTATATTAATAATTAAATAAATAAATATACAATACTATTTATATTAGAAATTTCGTCAATTCTCCATACACTAGGTGCATATCAGACGGTCAATACGTGTTAACCTGGTCAACTTGTTAAAAAATGGCGATGCATGTGATACTTTTTGAATTTTGAGTGATACTTTTTAATGTTACGGTTGATACTGATTTTGACCTTTTTTTTACCGATACTTTTTAAGAATACATGTGATACTTTTAGGTTTTTGAGTGATACTTTATAGTATTACTATTGATATTGATATTGATTTTTTTACAGGTTGACCGGGTCAACGCGCATTGACCTGCATTGATCGTCTATTGTGCACTAGGCAAGATCTGGATCAGATCCCATGTTCCCATTCGTATTATATTTCTTGTTCCATAATTAATTTTTTTTAATAAAAAATTATTTTTTAATTTTTTTAATGTATCTTAATGGAGAAAGATGAACCCTAAATAGAAAATATAAATTAAAATAAATTAATTTTTTTTAAAATTAAAGAGTTAGAACAGAAAATACAACATGAACCGTGACAGGTGATCCCATCTCGGTAAGACCACCCTTGGAAAATTATGTTTAACGTGCCAATAGCCGTATAAGCTTAGCAGATATACGAAGTCACTTATTTCTTCGTAAATAAATGCGGAATTGTTGATTCCCCTTGAAATTAATGTGGGTTGGGAATTCCCACCCTAAAATAGCACACTGTACACGGCATCGGTTGGGAGGTACTCAATTTCCACATGATGTTGACATGGTTGACTTCATATTTAATGAATTATTAAAATAGAAAATTTAATTAAGGAAGTTTATTAAAATAAAAAAGGTTGTAACTAATTACTAAAACTCTAAATTTTTACTAAAGATAGCATTGGGTTATAACTTATAATACAATGGTGCTTTCAAAAACTCACTTGTCTATTTATTTTTATTTTTATTTTTATTTTTATTTTTGATATAAGGAATATTATTTTAATCTTTGGATGGACACCCCGATGGGTTAATTTGCAAAGGTGTGAAGACTGTGCCACATGGTATCGACACTATTGACTTTCAATTTTTTTTTAAAAAAATACGAATAATTGAAATAATATTAATTAGTACATGTCAATTTCATAGTTGCATAAATCTTAAATTTTTTCTCTCGGTCAAACTCTTACAAGTATGTCGACATTCTTAGTCCACTCCATCTCTAAGCTTCGATTTCTTAACAAAATTTTGAACACTAAAAACACTCCTATATTCCAATTATGTTGTCATAATGTCTACACCCTCGTTGCAGATTATGATCATAATCTCATTCAAAGTCAATCACACGTTAAATCTCTATCTATCTATCTATCTATATATGTATATATATTTGTCACTCTTCAAATTTCAAGATTATATTCATTCACACAACTAAAAAGTTTCTCCACTCAATCCATATTAGTTATGGGGAAATCAACTTTTACGATGAAAAATGTTTTCTTGGCCGTAATCTTCTCGCTTCCGGCGGTGGCTCTCGCCGGCTGCACGTGCGAGGCGGAGGAGGAAGATCGGAACAAGGCCCTCGCGCTTAAATACAAGGTGGCGGCGCTGGCGTCGATTCTGACGGCAGGCGGAGCGGGAGTGTGCCTCCCCGTGGCGGCGAAGAGGTTCCCGGCGTTGAGCCCGGAGAGCAATCTCTTCTTCGTCGTGAAGGCGTTCGCCGCCGGCGTGATTCTGGCGACGGGATTCATTCACGTGTTGCCGGACGCTTTCGAGAGCTTGACCTCGCCGTGCATCGGAGATCATCCGTGGGGGGATTTTCCGTTCACGGGGTTCATTGCGATGGTGGCGGCGATCGGGACGCTCATGGTGGATACCTACGCGACGTCGTATTTTAGGCGGCGGACGACGAGGGTGAAGGCAGAGGAGGCCGGCGGCGGTGATGAGGAGAGGGCGGTGGCTGTTCACACCCACGCCACGCACGGCCATGCACACGGCGCCGTGTCGTTGGATTTTGATTCCGGCGAGACCGAACTCCTTCGTCACCATGTTATCTCACAGGTAATTTCTAGTTCGGTTCCATTAATGCTAGTTAAATATGTTACTTTTTATTGGTTAATTTGAAATCTTCCTAGTTGCTTTGGTGTAATAGTTTATTTGAGATGGTGTTTTGAATATTGTGATGAGTTATTCGTTTTCATTAATTTCTTTGCAGAGGATGGGATTAACGGCATTTTGTTTAATTATGAGATTAAATGGGGGGGGGGGGTAGATTTGCTAATTGCGGATATTGGAATTTTGGAATATGTTATTACACATTTTATGAGTTTTGTTATTTTGATATATGTGATTAAATGCGGTCAAATTTACTATTTCAAAAATCAATTGGGCGTACTAAAATTAATACGATTCAAAATCTTCATAAAAGATTAGAATCTTGAACTCGCCAAGTAGGATTGATTGTGTTCGAATTGATTTTTTTTTTTTACTCACACACTCGACATGGTGGTATTGAGCAAATTCGAAACTGTGACTCTTGATGTCCAACAATCTCACTCTACCACTAGAACATCCCACCGGGATGTTTGAGTTGATTAATTTATGCTTCTACTTCTCGTATAATCAACCAATTAATCTATGTACGTATTAAAACAGTGACGTTGATGCTGTTTTGTTTTTTGTTTTTTTTGAAGGTATTGGAGTTGGGAATTATCGTACATTCCGTCATTATTGGCATTGCGTTAGGTGCTTCAGAAAGCCCCAAGACAATAAAGCCCTTGATTGCTGCTTTGACGTTTCACCAATTTTTTGAAGGCATTGGTCTTGGAGGATGCATAACTCAGGTAATAATTATATATTAATAATAATTTTATTTAAATTCAAACATTGATACCTAAAACGATAGATATTAATTAATTTAGTCATCCTTTTTTTTTTGCAGGCAAAATTTAATACACGAGCAGTAGCAATAATGGCAATTTTCTTCTCCCTCACAACACCCATCGGAATCGCAGTAGGTATCGGAATAAGCAATATCTACAGTGAGACGAGCCCTACGGCTCTAATCATAGAGGGTGTGTTCAATTCAGCATCGGCAGGCATATTGATATATATGGCGCTCGTTGATCTTCTCTCTGCAGATTTCATGAGCCCTAAACTTCAAAGTAATGGAAAGCTACAACTGGGGGCAAATTTGTCACTTCTCATTGGGGCTGGGTGTATGTCCCTTCTCGCAAAATGGGCTTAAATCCCTATACTTTATTTATTTATGCATGCATTCATTTTTGGTGTTGGTGTGAATGATTTTCTTGGATACGGTTCGGCCTATAAGGCGTTGTGTTTCAAAAGTTTGGTGAGGGTTGTAAATAAAACGGGCTAAGCAATAGAAACAATTATATTCTTATTTGAAGAAATTCTAAACGTAGTTCCGTTTACTATCTATAGCTCTCATTTTACAAAATAATTAAAAAAATATGTAAATGTACTATTTTATCCTATAACGCCTAACTTAAATCTCTTCTAACAATTCAAAAAAGAAAAAAGATAACCCCGTAGCCCCCAGTTCTATCATATCCCACCCACTCTTCTAGTAATTCCAAAAAAAAGACGTCTTATGTTGTTAGAACAAAAAAAAAAAAATACAATAATTTTATTATTCAAACGAAAACTACACATATATGATCAAACACCATAATTTATGAAAAGTCTCGTAATTAGAATAAGTTTTTGAAGTTTGGAAGTTGGATATTCTCTAATAATTTTCCATTATCATCTATAAAAAAAAGTGTATATCCCACAAAGATGACAGAAAATGGATTTTAAAAATTTGAATGTATAAGGTTTGACTTTAATCGAGTATTTTCACACAATGTTCTGAACCCCATCTTCTTTTTTATTGTTGCCATGTTCTTCGACAAAGGAAATTGATTTAATACTAACTAGTATTTCTCCTGTGCGATGCACAAATAGTTATTATTTTTTTAGATCTGTATTGTTATGATTATTTTTTTAATTATATATGTTGTGTTCAATTTTTTAAAATTAATAAAATGATACACACATGCATTAATTAATTATATAAGAATATGAATTTTGTGTAGTTATGACAAACAAAAAGAAAATTAAATTTTAGGACTAAATGGAAATCAATGTTAGAAGGATCGAATTGGAATATTTTCAACGTCATGATTTTATATATAACAATGTATAATTATCCATGATTAAAGAACATTTGATTTCTTTGAATATATGACTTGTATAAAAACTATAATTATTTAATTATTTTAAATGATGAAATTAAAATAGAAAAAATTAAATTATTGCAAATAATAATAATAATAATAATAATAGTGCAATAAATGAAATTTATTTTTTTAGGCAACAAATGTAAAGTATTACAAATCATCCACCTATGCATAAAAAAAATAAAAAAAATGTTACAAATCAATAATTTCCAATTAATAATAAATAAGATTGCAATTTTTTTTAAATGCAAATGTTGTAATCTAAACTATCGTGAAAAATGAAAAAATAAAAAACGGAAAAAAATTTACAACAATAAATGTCACTACTGTTGTCTATTAACTTAAAACTGTTGTCTATTATTCAAAAACTGTTGTGTAAGACAAATTGTGTAATAGACAACTGTTTATGCCAGAACCGTTGTCTATCACACGATTTTACCTTAATATATATATAGATAGATGTGTGGCGAATAAATATTAACAATACCACGAAATCAAGAACAAGCCTTGGCATAATAGAAAGCCCATAGAGGAAGGTTTTAAGTTTGGGGGAAAAAACACAGATTTTTCACATCAGAGAATAATTTTAAATGATTGTTCTTTTTCGTGCATGGCATCGTTCTATGAAATCGTTGTTGATTAATCATGTTTCAATGAAATGGATACTCCATGGGAGTACATTTAAGAATTTGGGATGTTGTAATCGCTTGGTATGCATTCTAGACAACAATCATGCCAAATTTTCATGTGGAACCGATATACAAAAATCTCCAAGAAATTATCGAAAAATAAGAATAACCTTGGATGTTATGGCTGGAGCATTATAAAACTGGGTTCAGTTTGGATTCACCACTCAATTACTTCTTTCTTCTATTATTACAGTTTAAGAATAAACATTGGCTGTTATGGATGGAGCATTATAAAACTGGGTTCAGTTTGGATTCATCACTCAATTACTTCTTCCTTTTGTTATTACAATTTTAAGTTAGGAGGCTATGGGGTAAAAGAGTACATTCAAGTATTATTTTAATTATTTTTTAAATATGGGGGCTACATAGAGTAAAATAAAGACCATGTTTAGAATTTTCCTTTTATTTGTTTGAGATGATATTAATTTTAAAAGTTATGTTTGAGTTGATTTCATTATTTATTAGAAATAATATATTTCAACTTGATCTGCCAATAATAAATATTGATAGAAAATAAAAATAAAAATGTAAAGTACACTTATTATATTTTATTGGTGTACACTATTATAAATATTGTAATATCATTATTATTAAATATTTCAAATATATCATTTGTATAAAAATAATAAATATTAATATAAAATGAATGAAATGTAAAGTATACTCGTTGAAATTTATTTTATTAGAGTACATATTATATCATATTATGCTAGATAGATGCACGTGTTCAAAATAGTTATATTAAAAAAATATGTACTAATTTTATTAAATATAAATATTTTAATATCATTATCAGTGACATCTATATCTATATTATATATATGATAGGGATTTTGTCTCTACTATGATGTTTCAATATTTATAAACTGAGTCGTGCTTACAAGTATACAAGCATATAATTGTAGACACGATGAAACGAGGTCGATCCACATGGAAAAGGAATTAAAATGTGAAAATGCAAGTACCACGACGATAGACGAGTGGAATATTTAGACTATAATTAGGTGAGGGTTGATTATCATCTAACATAACCAAAACATAAACATAAGAATGAAATACCAAACAACAACAAAAATCAATCTAAATAAAATTGCAAGAAACAAAACCAACAAGGGAGAGATTTGAAGAAGACAAATTTAGGTAAGACTCTAGGACATGAATACACAATAATCCTCTTGAACATACAACAAAGGTTACAAATACAATCATGTTAAGTTCAACGATAGGAAGACCACGGATATAGAAAGAGCATCTCTCGAATATCTCTTTGCGACAAGGATGATTATCATTAATACATTCCAAGGTCGCACCTACCAAAGGCTCTAAGGGGTCATATTTTCTTCCACATATTCAATATTCAACTAAGGGGGGTGTATTGGATTGAGATTTCATTGGATTTCGTTGGACTTTAAAATGTCCATGGATTTCTATGGATTTTTAAATCCATAGACTCCACATGGAGTCTCCCAACTCCACGCAGAGTCTGGCGGATTTCGTGCATGGATTTCGGACGATTTTGAACGATTTCAATGGATTTCAAATCCATCTCGCCAGCGCTCGTTGGAACACAACGATCGGTGGACCCGGAAAAAAATTGAACCCAGCGACCGCTTGAATTGAGCGGCCGCTGGGAAGTCGAGTCGAGAGAACCCAGCGACCGCTGGAAGCCAGCGGCCGTTGGGAGGCTAGCATAGAAAACAATGAAAATATCACTTTCTTTATTTGTGTACGGTGTTTACCATTTACATAGATATAGGAAAAAAAAAATTTCAAAATTCTATAACAAACAATAATCTGGAATATATTGAAAATTTAAGACGTGAAGTGGAATTTATGTACAAAAACAAAATCAATTAATGGATGAATTGATGTGGGCGTGGCATAATTTTGGAACTATGACACGTGGCATACCTCAGAACTTTCAAATCCCTCTATCCATTTGCATACAATCTAATTAAGACAATTCAATCTAAACGGGCTCTCAAGATCCATGCATTTGGCACCCAGCGGTTGTTGGGAGTCATCCTCAGTGAAGCCAGCGGCCGCTGGCTTCGGGTGACCGCTGGGGGTCCCAATTTGATGTACCCACCGGCCGCTGGGTCACAACGCTCCCTGGGTTTTCCAAATCCATCGAAATCTCGTGTCCAGAGGTCGGATTTCATCCTTTGTAATTTTCACGTGAAATCCAGCTGAAATCCAACTAAGTCAATGACTTTTTAAAGTCCGTGGATTGTTGAATACCGCAGAATTTTAAAGGACTTTTAAAAGTCTGGATTGAATACACCAAGATTCCGTTGGACTTTTAAAAGTCTGGATTGAATACACCAAGATTTCGTTGGATTTTTAAAAGTCTGGATTGAATACACCAGAATTTCGTTGGACTTTTAAAAGTCTGGATTAAATACACCCGGATTTTAAAAGTCCAACGAAATCCAACGAAATCTCAATCCAATACACCCCCCTAAGAGTACAAATACATGGATTCAATCCATACATGCTTATGATCACGGGATGGGCAAGATGCAAGTGAATTATACATTTGATGCTAGAAAGAAGGCCACTCAAACAACACCATTCAAGACCAAGCATGAATTAAAATCTTGACAAAGCATAACCATATATATAAAACCCTAATCAAGATCAAGATTCATATTGTTTCCTCACATCCTAGAGCCCTAGGGCTCTAGCCAACCATATTCACAACAAGATCAAAAGTACAAAGGAAAGAACAAAAATCCATTCTAGATACAAGATTAAGAGAGTAAAAGAGATGATAAAACCAAATGTAGAACACTCTTCTTCAATCTATTGACTTGAATCTTCAAATGGATGACTGAATCTTCCTCCTTGCTCTTGATCTTCAAAAATCCCCAAGTGTAGTGTTTCTCTAAGTGAAAAACGAGTTCTATGAGTGTTGGTATCCTCCTTTGAAATCCCCAAAAGATATATTAAGTAGTGGACTAATAATTGGATGTCAAAAGTCAAAAGTTATTTTTGTCTATATGGAACTCGACCCCAAGAACTCGCGTTTGAGGGTTGAGTTTGGAACAAAGGAAATTAGGTCTCTGAAGGCTCTGCAACACGGCATTTGGGTCGTGTTTCGACTGAAGGCCGAGGCGCGACCCGTGTAACTCGCGTTTGACACCCGCATTTCGAGTGAAGGAATTCGACTCTCTGAAGGCTCTGCAAAACGGGCTCTTGGTCGCGCCTCGGGGTCGAGTTTCGACTGAAGGCCGAGGTGCGACCCCAAGAAGTCGCGTTCCGAGCTCGCGTGCCACAGCTTGTGAAGCGCGACCCCAGTAACTCGTGTTTTGGGGTTGCGTTTCAAGCACTTTATCATTTTCTTGCTCGTTTCTTCGTCGTTTCATGCCTCGTGCACGCTTTATCCATCCCATAATCAATTTGACTTTGTTTTGCATTGTTCTAACCCAAAAACTCCCTATATTGGCCACATTAAATAAAACTTAAGATTAAAACAATATTAACAAAATTTACAACATATATACATGATAACTAAGTGCAAATGCACTCAAAATGAGTGCAATTGAGTGCAATTTATGCACTCATCAATATAAAAGTAAGATAGTCTATATTAATAGAAACTATTCACTTTTCCCGCCTAAATTACATTTTCCGAATATGTATGCGTGTGTGTCTATATATATATATATATTATTTCATTAATTAAAAATTTGGTTACATTAATTAATTAATATATTGCACATCAACAATTAAAAGATGGTATACGTATCTTGTATATATGTTATTTATCTTAAATAAGAGATTAATATTTGTATTATTATATTTATAATTGAACTCTATGAAATTACAAAAGGTAAAATGTTACTAAGGAATCGGCTAAAGTTATAAGAATTGCCACAAAATTCGGTTGTAATTAAGTTAATAATATATAAAATTACTTATGTTAATTACAAAATTTTATAGTTACTTTAATAATATCCGAAAATTTATATATTATGGTAAGTCAATCAAACTTTAATGCGCAACGTAGATTTCAGAACTCAAACTAATTAAATCACTTGAAATAAAAATATAATTACGTTTTTTACATTCAATACAATCTGAAATACATTAACACTTGAAATGTAAAAACATATAATTACACCAAATCATATTATCACAAATCAATTAAGATACATCCCCATTATTAAAGCATGCATTGACTATATTTATACCACTCATGTGTATGTCTTATTTATTTTTGTAGGTATTTTGATAAAAAGATAAAAATATTACATCTTAATTCTTAGATATATCAAACCATGGATGGGTTTTTAAACTGTCTTTTGATGAAAGAAACTCACCTAATGAAGTATGTACTGTTGGAAAAATATCAAATAATTTGAGGGAAATTAGTATCTAGATGATTCTAATCCCTAGAGCTCAAAGGTTTGCACTAACTGCAACCTTTCAACTTTGTGGAGTTACACCATTTGATTTAATGGTGATCAAGTGAAAAGCCTCACTTTGGAAGCTATAAAAGGGTTCCTCACTTCACTTCTTCGAACACACAAAACAAGTGGATATGTATTCACTTTGGGAGGTGCAGCCATATCATGGAAATCTTCTAAGCAAACTGTTATAGCTAGATCTACCATAAAATCTGAGTTTATAGCGTTGGACAAGAGTGGTGAAGAAGCTGAGTGGCTACTTCATTTCTTAGAAGATATTCCAAGTTGGCCGAAGCCAGTGCCCGCAATCTGTCTACATTGTGACAATCTATCTGCAATTGGTAGGGCACAAAGCCATATGTATAAAGGTAAGTCTAGACATATACGTCAAAGACACAATACTATTAGACATCTACTCTCAACTGGTGTTATATCTATTGACTATGTGAAGTCAAAAGATAACTTGGCGGATCCGTTAACCAAAGGGTTAAACAGGGAGTTAGTTGCCAAATCGACCAGAGGAATGGGTCTAAAGCCTCTAGAAAAGAGTTGATACAATGGAAACCCAACCTAGTCGACTGGAGATCCCAAGATCTAGGTTCAATGGGACAACCTAATTGTAAAAAGACTCGTATGATCACTGTGGGGGGTTGTTGTTGGGGTTTTTTTCGAATTAAACCACCGCAGGATCTATTTGGTTGTTCATTAATCCATGTTCATGCAAATCATAATTTTATGTAACATGCATGTTTATCACAGTCTAATCAAATAGCATGTAAAACAGATTCGATTCTAATAAAGCGGAAGACATAGAAAACGAATCTACTTACAAATCGACAGACGGTCTGTGGACAAGATTATAGATCTAATCTTGCTGTTGAATGAACAATGAAAATGGCACCACTTATGTCACACACGGCCACTGCACAATTCTACTCCAAGGTCTTCTTTTGTATTCCCGGACTGTATCTAGATTCAGACTGGGCTGAAATCTACTAGATAGAATTGTGAAATCTGTGGATAACTTTGAGAGACAAAGAGGGGCTGATTTCTTATGATTAATATCATTAAATTTTCGTGCCCCCCTCCCCTTATATATAGGGAGGGGCGAAATTTCATGTTCCAGCCCTACTGGGCTGGGCCTCTATCTCAAGTTCTATATCCAGTCCACTTTCAGTCATATTGGACTACAATAGGGATCTAGAAGAATATTAAATTGGCCCACTAATTTATTTAATATCTAATATCCAATAAACTTAGGATATAATTAAATAAATTAAGTTTTACTTTTATTCCACTAAAGAAGTAAAACTGACCTACCAATTTAATACATATTTGCGAATATGCTTTCTCCTTTAGTCCAGCCATTCTCCGTGTTTAAGATATAATGTTCATTAATTAATTATGTCAGCCTCTGACAGCTATAATTAATTAACATCTAAATCCTTGAGTAGTACCACACAAGCTTTACCATGTAAGGAATAAATTCCACCTGCAGGGTTTCAACATGAACTTGCGTTTTCTCAAGAGAACATCATCAACCTGGCGCACCAGGACACGGTGCTCATGCACACTGCTCGAGACATCATGTATACATTGTTATTACCCAAGATATCGAACTCGATCTACGAAAAGATCTTACTCATTGATAAATCAAAGTAATAAACAACGCACACATATGCTCGCCAATATCACATGAGTTCAGAACCCGAACTCTGTGGATCTTTATTCTCTCAGTAACTGAGTCAGAGACAAAGAATAGTATCCTATCGTGATCCTCCTCAATACACAATGAGTGTACTAGAATAATCAGTTAGTCAAGATAAACTAACTTATCAGATTATTCTACGGTGTACCGATGGTGTGTTCAGGACCATCTAAGCCGTGAGCTCTTTAATACAATACAAGGTTCTAATGATATGATCTTACCGTGTGACTCCCCACACCATATCATCTACAATGTAAGTATATGGAACATTGCATAGAACAATTATAGAACATAATCTAAATGCAAACAGTGACTGCAATAACTTTCATTTCATATCATCATATCATCAGAAAAGTATACAAAGACAAGTCTTCTAGTATACAAAACCAACAATCTCCCACTTATACTTGAAGCATGTCTTTCAAGCATAAAAACTAACAGGCTAACTCTCCAATCAAAATTATCGACTCAAACTGCGCCCCTAGGTCTGCACCTCACCCCCATTTTCTCCACATGACCATCAAAGGTCTTAGCCGGCAGGCTCTTCGTGAATGGATCAGCCAGGTTGTCCTTCGATGCAATCTTGACCACCGGCACGTCTCCTCTCTTAGCGATTTCTCGTATAAGATGGTACTTTCTCTCTATGTGCTTACTTGCATTGTGAGCTCTGGGTTCCTTCGAGTTTGCCACTGCACCAGAATTATCACAGTATATCGTGATAGTCTTAGGCAAACCAGGAACCACGCCCAAGCCCAATAGGAACCCGCGGAGCTAGACAGCCTCTTTTGCAGCCTCAGAGGCAGCTACATATTCAGCTTCCATGGTGGAATCCGCAATGCATTTCTGCTTAATGCTCCTCCATGCAATGGCTCCACCTCCTAATGTAAACACATAGCCCGAGGTAGACTTACTCTGATCTTTGTCAGTTTGAAAATCTGAGTCCGTATAACCCAAAGGTACTAGACTATCAGAGCGGAAAACCAACATATAGTCTCGAGTCCTTTTAAGGTACTTGAGAATGTTTTTGACCGCAGTCCAGTGACCTTGTCCAGGGTTAGACTGATATCTGCTTACTATGCCAACGGCATAGCATATATCAGGCCTAGTGCATAGCATAGCATACATCAAACTTCCCACAGCCGAAGCATATGGTACTTTCTTCATTTCCTCTATCTCAGACTGTGTTTGGGGACACATTTCCTTGGATAGATGAATTCCATGCCTGTAAGGTATAAAACCTTTCTTGGAATCTTGCATGCTAAACCTAGCTAGCACTGTATCGATATAAGTCGCATGGGACAGACATAACATCCTTTTCTGGCGATCTCGAATGATCTTGATGCCAAGGACATGTCCGGCTTCACCCAGATCCTTCATATCGAACTGCTTGGACAATCACACCCTAATGTTAGATAACTCCTTCTTACTGTTTCCAATAAGCAGGATGTCATCAACATAAAGTACGAGGAATGACACCACGTTTCTATCACATTTCTTGTACACACAGCTCTCATCCGGACTTTGCACGAATCCATATGACTGGATAACCTCGTCAAATCAGATATTCCAAGATCTCGATGCCTGCTTAAGTCCATAAATGGATCTCTTAAGCTTGCACACCAAGTGCTCTTGGCCTTTAGCAATAAATCCCTCTAGTTGTCTCATGTGAATGTTTTCTTCAAGACTTCCATTTAGGAAAGCTGTCTTGACATCCATCTGCCAGATCTCATAATCTAAATGAGCGGCAATTGATAAGAGAATCCGGATTGACTTAAGCATGGCTACCGGCGAAAAAGGTTTCCTCATAATCGATCCCTTCTTTCTGAGTGTACCCTTTCGCCACCAATCTAGCTTTGAAGGTTTCAACCTTCCCGTCAGCTCCTCTCTTGCGCTTGTAGATCCACTTACACCCAATGGGTTTAATCCCATCTTGTGGTTCTACGAGCACCCAGACTTGATTGTGATCCATAGATCCAATCTCAGATTCCATTGCAGTTTTCCAAGAATCTGCATCTTTATCTCGAATTGCCTCGTCATAGGTCCTGGGATCCAATTCATTTAGTCCCTCTGGGAAATCTGAAGCCTCTCCCAGACCAATGAATCTATCAGGTTGGTGTACAACCCTCCCACTGCGACGAGGCAGTTCCTATACTTCCGTGACACGTTGTGCAGTGTTTGGTGGTTCCTCTTCTTGTACAACTGGTGTAGGATTCGATCCTCCCCTTAACTCCTCAAGGATGATTTGACTCCTTGGTTTGTGGTTTATCACATAGTCTTCCTCTAAGAATCGAGCATTGGTGCTAACAATGATCTTCTGATCCTTAGGACTATAAAATAAACCACCTTTCGTTCCTCTAGGATATCCAACGAATAGCCTTACATCAGTACGAGGAGCCAGCTTATCAGCTTCCTTATCCAACACATGTGCAGGGCTACCCCAAATCCGAATATGGTTCAAACTGGGCTTTCGTCCAGTCCATAATTCTGTGGGCGTAGAAGGAACTGATTTTGACGGAACCAAGTTAAGAATATAGGCTGCTGTTTCCAGGGCATATCCCCAGAACGAAATGGGCAACTCAGAATAACTCATCATCGATCTAACCATCTCTAATAGTGTACGATTCCTTCTTTCCGCCACACCATTCTGTTATGGTGTTCCCGACGCAGTCAACTGGGAGGTAATCCCATTCTCTGCCATGTAATCCCTAAATTCACTCGAGAGGTACTCACCACCACGATCAGAACGTAGTGACTTGATACTTCTGCCTGTTCGTTTCTCCGCTTCTGCCTTAAACACTTTGAATTTCTCAAAGCATTCAGACTTGCGACGTAATAGATAGATATAACCATATCTAGAGTAATCATCAATGAGAGTGATGAAATACTCGAACCCTCCTCGAGCTTGAACTGACATAGGGCCGCACAGGTCAGAGTGAATCAAATCTAATATCCCTTCGGATCTATTTCCTTTTGACTGGAAAGGACGCTTGGTCATTTTACCTTCCAAACAGGATTCACATAAAGGAAATGATTCCAGTACCAAAGAAGACAATGGTCCATCATTTACAAGCCTTTGTATCCTCTTAAGGTTAATATGACCTAGCCTTAGATGCCAAAGATAGGTTTGATTCAATTCTGAAGGTTCTTTTCTCTTGTTAGGGTTTATGATCGATGTATTCAATAGTTGTCTTTGCGTAGTGTTTTCAATTGGTTTAAGAAAGTATAAGTGTCCATCCAATGTGCCAGAACAGATAAAATGTTTACCACTAAAGATAACTACTTTGTTATCAAAAGAAACAGAATATCCATCCATAATCAATTTAGAAACTGAAATTAAGTTTCGCCTAAAACCAGGCACATAAAGACAATCTTTCAAAATCAAAGTTCTATCACTACTGAAAGGTAAAACAACGTCTCCCACTGCAATAGCCGCCACTCTTGTAGCATTGTCCATGTAGACGGTGATCTCATTCTCACTTAGCTGTCTTTTTACCAGGAACCCCTGTAAAGACATGCAAACATGATCAGTAGCTTCAGTATCTACTACTCATGACTGGGTAGAACAAGTTGCTAAACATGTTTCTACAACCAGAGTGTGAGATGTACCTCTCTTCTTCTTCTTGTTAGGACACGCCGCCTTCCAGTGACCTAGTTGGCCGCACTTGAAGCACTTAGTCTTCGACTTGAATTCCTCGGGAGGAATCTTCGCCTTTGGCTTCTTTGCCTTAGGCGCCTCATCTGCAGCCTTCTTAGGTGCGTTTCTCTTCTTCCTTTTTCCACCAGAAGAAGACACTCCTTTTTCAGCTATGTGGGCCTCAGGACTGCTCTTTTGGAGCAATTCAGCCGCCTAAAGGTCTATGAGCAGTTCAGTCAGGCTGACATCCCTTTTAATCATGTTAAAATTCAGCCTAAACTGCTCAAACTTCGAGGACAAGCTATGAAGAACAATGTCGATTTGAGAATCGCCATCTAGCTCTCCACCCAAGGTCTCAATCTCAGATAAATAACCCATCATCATGAGAACGTGATCCCTAACAGGTGTGGAGTCAGACATTCTCGCATCCATTAGTTTCTTCATTGCCAAATGGCATGCCGAGCGGTTCTGATGACCGAATAGCTGCCTAAGGTTGTACATGATATCATAAGCGGTTTTCATAGGCTCATGTTGATGTTGCAGCACACTTGACATAGATGCCAAGATGTAATAGCGCGCTATCTCATTAGACCTAACCCACTTATCATATGCAACCTTTTGGGCTTCGTCAGAACCCTCATCTGGCATCTGAGGACAAACCTCTTCAAGTACAAACTTGTGTCCCTCAGCAACAAGTACCAAGTTAAGGTTACGAATCCAGTCACTATAGTTTTCACCGACAAGTTTGTTTTCTTTAAGGATTGAGGACAGATTGGAGAGTGCCATTGATGATATGAAATAACTGAAATTAAAACATGCAGTACAGTCATAAAACACGTTTAGGATAAACAGTATATAATCGAAAACCTCATAAAAATTATATACTTTTCCACCGACACTTTAAAAATGATTTCTATAAGCCACGATCGTGTGGACGTTTATAAATCTCATTTTTAAATAGGTTAAACCTTTAATTTGCCTCCAGTTGAATTTCCTTACAACAAGCAAATTAATAGCTGGATAAAAATACGGTCATGTAATCGTCTAACTGATAAGCCACGATCGTGTGGACGTTTATCAATAAATTACATCTAAGTGTGCATACCATTATCTTCGCACCAAGATCGCTATTCAAATTTAACCGCTCCAGATGGAGGAGTCAGTTAGTTCTAATAGTGTTCTACAGCTATCCATTTAGGAGATTTAATTTCTAGAGAAATCTGTGATATGACACATCCGATATGGAGGAAGACCGATGTCAACGCGCATGCCCATCACTTCTCAATTAAACTAGATATTAATGGATACCGTATGAGATTTCTAATACTTTAGTATGAATCTCTCCCACTTAGTTATTTATGTTTGAGGTTTCATTTTATCCCATTATCGAACATGCAAACATAACATAAAATGATAAACATCCATTGCATGCTTCAACATAATAAGCAATAATAATAATCCAACTATCATGGCTTATATCTCATGTTGATTGATGAGATAAAACTGGAAAGTCAGCTCCGGAACAGGCTTGTGGCCGCCGTCCCTTCACCGCGCCTCGCCGAAAACCTTAACTCCATTTAGGGTTTCGGGACGTGAACCGGTGAACCTTGGTGCTGAACTACTTTCCTTCTTTGAGTTGATCTCCGATCTTTATTCAATACAGAATATCTATTCCAAAAGGAAAAATCTAATATTGCTAGAATAAAAATTACAACTCAAAACTCGGCCTAACAGTTTTATATCTATTACATTAAAACAACGTAAAATAAAACTTAGACCTAATCCATGGATTTTCTCATGGATAAAAATCACGTAGCCAAACCGGCATACGACCAACATTCATTCAACATAAACATACATCACATAAAATAAAAGAGCCATGATAGTTGGTAAACCTGCAAACAAACACAGTCTACAAATCCAACAATCATTTATTAAATGATCCACATAAAATAACATATGATATCTATGCATGAATATTAAATAATAATCGAATTTAACAATTAATTAAATTAATTAATTCGATATTATCCATAAGATAAAAATTGGAAATTAAAATAATTATCCACCAATTTAAATCATGTAATTTTCGAAAATATTACTTAAATAAATCTGGAAATTATTTGTAATTATCCACCAAATTTATTTAATATTTTCAAGCCACCCTAATTAAATAATAATTGGATATATTGATATATATCAAAAATCTAATCCAAATATTATCCATAAGAATCTAAATCTTTAAGGATAAGGTTTGAAGATTTGATCCTCTTCAAAATCTTCCAAATCCTATCCAAAATCAAATTCTTATCATAATTGGATTTTGATAATTATTTGTATATATCCAAAAACCACCTTATCCAATATTTAATCCCATAGATTTCGAAAATATCCAAATAATAAATTGGAGATTTGATCCATTTCAAATTCTTCCAAATTTAAAATTCTATTTTCAAATCTATCTAGATTAATATTAGGTAAATCAAGATATACATCAAATAACATCAAATCTAAATCCAATATACATAAATTTCGATCCATCCTAATAAATAAATCTGAAAATTTGATTTTCATCAAAATCTTCTCCAAATTAATTTATTAAAAATCGAAAAATACACTATATTTCACATTTGGAAATTTTGACATTAATCAAAAAACTATTCCAAATAATATAGCTATAGGTTTCGAAATTTTCAAGAATTAAAATCTAAAAATTTTGATCCACTTCAAAAATTATCAAATTTAAAATTCTAATTTCAAACCTATCTAGATTAGAATTTTGTAACTTTTGATATACATCAAAAATCACCAAATCCAATTCTAATCACCAAAAATTTCGAACCCTATCCAAATTAAATCTGAAAATTTTGATGTTGATCAAAAATCCATCCAAATTTAATTATAGTGTTCGAAAATTTTAACACAAAATTAGGGAATTTTTAACACATCAAATTCGAAAATTTGATCACCAAATTTCGAAAATAATAAGACACAAATCTGGAAATTTGAAGACATCAAATATCATCCCAAATCTATATCTCATCATGTTCGAAAATTCCAACAATTCAAAACTAGAATTTTCGAATTCAGTCCAAAATTCTTCCAAGTCTTGAATACCATAAAAATCGACATATATGCATATTTAAATCTGAAAATTTAAGAACTATAAATTTAACATCAAATTTAAATATATTTATATATATCGAATTCATGCTCGGATTAATCCTAGAACAGTGCCAAAACCTGGCTCTGATACCACTGTTGGGGTTTTTTCGAATTAAACCACCGCAGGATCTATTTGGTTGTTCATTAATCCACGTTCATGCAAATCATAATTTTATGTAACATGCATGTTTATCACAGTCTAATCAAATAGCATGTAAAACAGATTCGATTCTAATAAAGCGGAAGACATAGAAAATGAATCTACTTACAAATCGACAGACGGTCTGTGGACAAGATTATAGATCTAATCTTGCTGTTGAATGAACAATGATAATGGCACCACTTATGTCACACACGGCCACTGCACAATTCTACTCCAAGATCTTCTGTTGTATTCCCGGACTGTATCTAGATTCAGAGTGGGCTGAAATCTACTAGATAGAATTGTGAAATCTGTGGATAACTTTGAGAGACAAAGAGGGGCTGATTTCTTATGATTAATATCATTAAAATTTCGTGCCCCCTCCCCTTATATATAGGGAGGGGCGAAATTTCATGTTCCAGCCCTACTGGGCTGGGCCTCTATCTCAAGTTCTATATCCAGTCCACTTTCAGTCATATTGGGCTACAATAGGGATCTAGAAGAATATTAAATTGGCCCACTAATTTATTTAATATCTAATATCCAATAAACTTAGGATATAATTAAATAAATTAAGTTTTACTTTTATTCCACTAAAGAAGTAAAACTGACCTACCAATTTAATACATATTTGCGAATATGCTTTGTCCTTTAGTCCAGCCATTCCCCGTGTTTAAGATATAATGTTCATTAATTAATTATGTCAGCCTCTGACAGCTATAATTAATTAACATCTAAATCCTTGAGTAGTACCACACAAGCTTTACCATGTAAGGAATAAATTCCACCTGCAGGGTTTCAGCATGAACTTGCGTTTTCTCAAGAGAACATCATCAACCTGGCGCACCAGGACACGGTGCTCATGCACACTGCTCGAGACATCATGTATACATTATTATTACCCAAGATATCGAACTCGATCTACGAAAAGATCTTACTCATTGATAAATCAAAGTAATAAACAACGCACACATATGCTCGCCAATATCACATGAGTTCAGAACCCGAACTCTGTGGATCTTTATTCTCTCAGTAACTGGGTCAGAGACAGAGAATAGTATCCTATCGTGATCCTCCTCAATACACAATGAGTGTACTAGAATAATCAGTTAGTCAAGATAAACTAACTTATCAGATTATTCTACGGTGTACCGATGGTGTGTTCAGGACCATCTAAGCCGTGAGCTCTTTAATACAATACAAGGTTCTAATGATATGATCTTACCGTGTGACTCCCCACACCATATCATCTACAATGTAAGTATATGGAACATTGCATAGAACAATTATAGAACATAATCTAAATGCAAACAGTGACTGCAATAACTTTCATTTCATATCATCATATCATCAGAAAAGTATACAAAGACAAGTCTTCTAGTATACAAAACCAACAGTTGTTATCCCTTAATAAGTGATACTCGAATGGAGAAGGTTAAGCATTTGGCTTTTAATGATTCTTACGTGTCGATAAGTCAAGCGAGATAGTACGGGCTATTTGAAAGAATCACCTATGTAAGAGAGAAGTGGGGCCGCTTCGAAGGGAATTGTGTGAGGCTCAATTCTTAAACCCTCTTACAGAACCAGACGTATGTTCAGGGCCATGAATGAACATAACAATGAGAACTGAAATATGTTAGGGAGAATCCGGTGTAAGGTATACCATCGTTTACACAAACGACAGACCAGTTCAAGGACATCGCGTCTACTGAGAGCCAGTAAAGTAGATATATTTTATAATAGAAGGTTCAAAGGGTTACACCTACCTATCCTATGCCGGATTCAACTGCTAAACTTGATCAAAATCTTAGTCAATTTCCCTCATGTGGGGGATTGTTGGAAAAATATCAAATAATTTGAGGGAAATTAGTATCTAGATGATTCTAATCCCTAGAGCTCAAAGGTTTGCATTAATTGCAACCTTTCATCTTTGTGGAGTTACACCATTTGATTTAATGGTGATCAAGTGAAAAGCCGCACTTTGGAGGCTATAAAAGGGTGCCTCACTTCACTTCTTCAAATACACAAAACAAAGATCATTTCTTCTCTTCTCTAGTTCTCGATTCTTTCTTTTGAGCAAGCTTGAGTTCTAGATTTAGTTTGTGTTTTGGAGATTGTGCTCCAAGTTTCGAGTTCTAGCTCCATTTGATCAAGTTCGAGCATAGTGTTCAGTTCGCCAGAGGAAGTTCCGATTCATCCGTTGTATCCTGGGAATCAAACGTCCATACGGGACGAATTTGGTTTAAGGAAACTGTGATCTCCACAGGCCTCGGGTTTCTATAAGTTTGGTTATATCATTTCGATATTTAAATTATTTCAAGTTGTTGATATTTTGATCTTCAACTGTTATTGTTATTACGTTGATATATTATTTGTTCAGCTAGATTCAACATGTACATGTATATTGAACACGATTAGTGTGTTACTTTGGATTTTCAAGTTGATTTATTGTTGGATTGTTTTCATATGATCATAAATTGAAGTAAAAGACAACCAAGTAAATTCAGGATTTCTTTAATAACCAAGAAGATTTGGTGATGAAACTATGCTCATGATTTGGTTTATAGCTATTCTTTTTTTTGTTGATGAAACTATTCTTTGTATTCATGTTTGAAATTAAAGTTTAATTGATTTGTTCAATTTTGAATTTAGTACTGTCAATTTTATATACCAAGTTTTCTTGTAAAAAAAATTCTCATATTACAATAAATTTTATAGTTATATTATTTGTGATATATATGATGCATGTTAAGAATAACCAATTGCATAATTTATTAATTAGGGCCCCAAAAATCCACCTGAGATTTTTTAACAAACTATTTAAATATATATTTTAGATTATACTAAGGTTATTGAAAAAATTTAATTTAAAAATATTAGTATTTTTTAATTGTGTTCGGTGGCTCACACACACACACACACACACACACACATACATAGTTGTGTGTGTGTGTGTTTTGGTTCATAATTTATTCTCCTAAGAATTCAATGAGCTTTATTTCACAAGACTTGCATCTTGCACCATTTAATTTAATTTATCCATTTTTTGTATATGAAATAAATAACAAAATTGACATTTTTGGATATGTAGAGCTCGAACCAATGACTATTTAATTAATAATAATTTTTTTCTTAATACACTCATCCCTTGCATTGTAAAGTACAATATCTATAATGGAAAAATCTCCCCTATAATATTCACATATGGCCGTTAAAAAAACAAACAAATTTATACAACAGAAGGTGTAGACAATCATTTGAAAGTAGTTAGAGGAGGTAAAGAGTTACAACAATTATACACATAAGTAAGCCAACAAGGTCATCAACTACAACCACAAGAAATTGATTGAAAATAATTGAGTCTCATTTCAAGTGTGTCATTGCCCACAAAGTAATACACATATGCTTATGTAATTTAGATATTTTATCGGGTTTCTCCCTGTTTTATTACCAAATGTACAAAATATGTCTATATGCAAAGTAGATTTCATTTCCAAAATATGACATACCGTTTTTAGACTTGAATATATTAAAACTTCCCTTTTTATGAATGGTGTTTATTTATATAAATATTATTAATATGAATTTTCGTTTATTGCAATGTTGATGGCTCCTCCGTCAATGGTGGCGGCGGGTGAGGGTGATAGATGGAAGGAAAAAAATAATAAGATAATAAATCAAAGAAGAAATTCGAAAAAAAAATGAAGAAGAATCGATCTTTTCATGGCAAGAAATCGAAAAAGAAAAACTTATCTTGGTATTTTCAAAGAAAAATATTTTTCATCTCATTTGACATGTTGGATTTCGATATGTCCCGTCAACAGCCCGAGGATGGTAATATGATCTAATTACATTTTTGCAAAAAAAGTTGAAAGAATATGTATTTTTTGGCCTTTTTTGAAGTTTATGATATTTTTAGAAGATTGGTTATTTGGTATATTTGGATTTCTATGTGTTTAAAATATTATGAATTTGATCCTTCAAAGTGGTAAGTTCTTGGATATACTGTGGAGAAATCTCGACCCTCAAGGATAACAAGGTAAAAGGATCTAATAAAAAACATACGGAGACTCAACAATGCATTTTTGCCTAAAAATATTTTAAAATATGTTGTATAATTTGTAGAATTTGACAATTATGTTTTCAATTTTAAATTAATGATCAATATTGTACACAAAGATATTCTAAGCCCCATTGTGGACACTCAAATAGTAGATACCACTTTTGTAAAACTAAAACGTTTTAGATTCAAGATCCACATTTCCCCTTCCCCTATTAATAATAATATGAAATTTGTGTTTTTTAAGTTTTATATTTCTTTGTCATAATGTTGTATATAAATATTTTAGTTAATATATATGAGACAATAATTATTATCATATTGAATTTCTCAATATTACAAATTTTTAAAAAATGATACCCTGTGCATCGCATAGGTAAAATACAAGTTTTGAAATATAAAAAATAATATTGTTGATATTTATTTTATTAGTGTATGTATTATATTAATATATTTTTATTAAGCCAGAAAAATGAACTTATTTTGCACTGTGTTTAGAACAGTCTTACCAAAAAACTACGTCATTTAACAATTTATTAAATAGAAATATTGCAATATCGTTGTCGAGCGCAATGCACGAGCTTACGCGTTAGCGTCGGGCGAGTGCACTGCGCAAGACGCCGGATAAAAAAAATTAATTGATTAAAAAAATTAAATTAATTGATTCAAAAAATTAAATTAATTCAATTCAATTTTAGGATTCACTAATTCCATTTTAGGGTATATTATTTATTTCAAAAAAATAATTATCGAGCGCAGTGCACGAGCCCACATGTTAGCGTCAGGTGAATACACTGCGCGAGACGCTGGATAAAAAATAATTTAATTCAAAAAAAATAAAATAATTCAATTCAATTCTAGGGTTCATTAATTCCATTTTAGGTTATATATTTATTTTCAAAAAATAATTATCGAGCGTAGTGTACGAGCCCACGCCTTAGCGTCAGGTGAATGCACTGCGCGAGACGCCGGATAAAAAAATTAATTTTAAAAAATTAAATATATATTTTTTCAAAAAAAGAAGAAATTAAAAATTGAAAATAAAAGAAAAGAGGAAAAGGGGAGGGAGAACATTAAAAAATCAAAAAGAAAAAGAAAAAAGAGGAGGCCCACTTTATCGGTCAAATAATATCGGTCTAACACAAGAAATCTGGTGCACCGTCTAACACAAGCGTGAATTGTGCTCCTTATTCAAATTAATAGATCATTTATTACTCTACCCAGACTCAATGGAATATGAAACAAGTGAACATTGAAGAATGACCACACATTTCAAACACGCCACGTACCTTATCTATTAACACCAAATTTAACTCAAACCAAGAAGCTAGAGCTAACAAAGTAGCGGCGGAATCAATGGATAAAGCCGAATTGGTGTTCATCCCGTCTCCGGGGCTGAGCCACCTCGTCTCCACCGTGGAGACGGCCAAGCTCCTCCTCGACCGTGACGACCGCCTCTCCATCACTGTCCTCACCATGAAGCTCCCCAACGACACCTCCGTCGACACCTACACAGCAAAGTTCTCTGCTGATTCCAATACCCCATCGCGTCTAACGTTCGTCGGGCTTCCCGCCATCCCGCACTGGACCCCGACGTCCAAAGCGTTTCTCTTCGAGTTCATCGACAGCCAGATTGATCGTGTTAGAGATATTATCTCCAACCTAATCGAACAAAGACCGATTCCTCGACTGGTTGGTTTCGTGCTCGACATGTTCTGCTTGAAATTCACCCAAGTTGCTCAAGAATTCAGCCTCCCATCTTACGTTTTCTTCACCTCAGGTGCGGCTACACTCGGTCTATTTCAATACGTAGTTTCACTCAAATTTGAGCAGAATATGGATCTATCGGAATTGAAAAATTCCGACGTCGAGTTTCCAGTTCCAACTTTTTCACTACCTGTTCCGGCGAAAGTTTTTCCGGCTTTGTTTTCCGACGTAGGTCCGACCGCCGATATTTTCTTGAAAAGTTTCAAGAGAATAGCGGAGACCAATGGCGTTGTGGTGAACACATTTTACGAGCTAGAATCCTACGCCATTGATGCACTTGTGTCTGACTGTAAAACCCCGAAAGTTTATCCAGTCGGCCCGATTTTGAACTTGAGCGACGGTGATCGGAGCAGCCAATCGTCTGACGATGTTGTGAGGAAATGGTTGGACGATCAGCCCGAACACTCGGTGATTTTCTTGTGCTTTGGAACCATGGGGAGCTTCGAGGAAGCTCAAGTGAGAGAAATTGCTCTCGCTCTAGAAAATAGTGGATGCCGATTCTTATGGTCGTTAAGAAAGAAGGGTAGCGATGGATTTTCAGCCATCGACTACGACGATTTTGAACAAGTGCTTCCGGAAGGGTTTTCGGAGAGGACTAAAGGGATCGGAAAAGTGATCGGATGGGCGCAGCAGAAGGCGGTGCTGGCCCACGCTGCGGTGGGAGGTTTTGTGTCGCACTGTGGATGGAACTCGACTCTGGAGAGCGTGTGGTTTGGAGTGCCGATTGCTACTTTTCCGCTGTCTGCAGAGCAGCAGCTGAACGCGTTTTTTTTGGTTAAGGAAGTGGGGATGGCGGAGATGATCACGCTCGATCACGCTGTAGATTTTATAGGAGAGAGGCCGCCGGAGATTGTGGGAGCGAATAGGATCGAGGCGGCGATAAGGCGGTTGACGGCGGCGGAGGGCGGAAGTGGGGTGCGTGAGAAGGTGAAAGAAATGCAGAAGAAGGCGAGGGGGTCTTTGGAGGAGGGTGGTTCTTCTTATAAAGCTCAAAGTGTGTTTACTGAGGATGTTATTAGAAACCTTGCTTAATTAGTAGTTTTGTTTAATGAGTAAATTATACTTTTGGTCCCGTAAGAATAGGATCTAAACACTTTTAGTCCCACTATGTACAATTTTGGTCCCAAGTTTGATTTTTTCGATACTTTTAGTCCCGCAGTTTATATTTGGACACTTTTAATCCCAAAAATTAAAAAATTACTTTTAAAAAAAAAGCCCTAAAATCTATCTGCCAAAAATCTAAGGCAAATCAAATCTCTAAACTCAAAATCCAAAATCAAGAAAAATGTTTGAGAATGATGCGGGTAAAAAATTAAAGAACATTATATATGTGTTCCATTTTCTCACGTAATTAACCTGCATCCCTCGTTCTTTTTTTTTGCGTTTTATTTTTTGTTCATTTTTTGTTGATATTGAGGATGTTAGACAACCACAAATATTTTGAACTCAGTGAAATGATTAGGCAACCACAAACTAGGGTGAAAAATAAGGTTAAAATGATGGTAGAATGTCTCTTGTGTGCTTGTATATATATTAGTTGGTGAAAAATAAAGGGAATATAGTGAAAAATTTCCTCCAAAATAAGCACTTAAAAGATGTTAAGATCCATTAAGTAATTTGTTAGTTTTTGGGACTAAAAGTGTTCAAATATAAACTGCGGGACCAAAAGTGTCGAAAAAATCAAACTTAGGACCAAAATTGTACATTGTGGGACTAAAAGTGTTTGGACCATATTCTTACGGGACCAAAAGTGTAATTTACTCTTTGTTTTCTACATGAAGTTTGTATTTCAAAAGTTATTTAACCTCCGAGGAGTCTATATGGCTTTTTAACCACTCAAAAAGTTAATTTTTTTAGACACTATTTTTTAAATATATTTATTTTGTCCAAATTATCATAATATCCTTATTTAAATTTGAAAAAAAAAGATTAAACTAAAGAATATTATGCACTACCAAAAAATGATTTTTAGTGACAATATTATTAGCGACAACAAATGTCATTATAAATAATAGGCTTAAGTAACGATATGTCGTCTCTAATAATTACATGTAATTTCTAATGACATTTTTTGTGACGTCAATGTTGTCACTTAAAATAATTTTAAATTTATTTGGGATGAACATTTAGGGAGTCGTCTCAAAAAATATTTTTAAGTGACAATAATGCCATCACAAAATAATTATTAGATATGACATATAATAATTAGAAACGACATGTCATTACTAAAAGTCACTATTACTAATAATCTTGTCTCTAAATACCATTTTTTAGTCATCTCTCTCTCTCTCTCGCAAACACAGCCCCGCTGCCTCTCTCCCTTCCTCTTTCAATTTTCCGATCTCCCTCCGTTTTCTAGTGAAACACAGATCCCACTACAAGAAAAACGTGATTTAGCGATGAATAATATTCCGTCATTAAAATAACGACAGATTAACGGTGGATTAATTTTTTTTTTATTTAACGATGGATTTTTCCGTCTCTAGGTTAACGACGAAAAAAATCCGTCGTTACATGTTGTATTTTAATTTTTAAATTTTATTTTTTCATTTTAACGACAGACTAACAACATATTTTTCCGTCATTAACTTAGAGACGGAAAAATCTATCGTTAAATAATATTATTTATTTATTTATTTATTTTTAGTTTTTTAATCTTAGCGACGAATTAGATACGGAATAATTCCGTAGCTAAAATTAATTTTAATTTTTATATATTTTTTATATTTTTATATTTTTTTATTTTTCAATTAATACTTAATTAAGAATTTGAAATCATTTTTTAAAAATATTTAGTTTTTTATTTGTTTTATTTTTTGGGATTTATTTGATTTTTTTTAAATATTTTATATTATTATTTAATAATTTTAATTTCAAATTTTTCAATAGGAAATTAATTACAAATTTGAAATTAATCTTTTTAGTATTATTATTTTTTATTTTACATTTTAAATTTATTTTATTTATTTACATTTTCAAATTTATTTTATTTATTTTATACTATTTTTAATATTTTATATTTTTTTATTTTTCAAATACTAATTAATTACGAACGTGAATATTTTTTTAATATTTTTATTTATTTTAGTTTTTATGATTTATTTTATAATTGTTTTATTTTTATTATTTTATATTATTTTTTCATAATTTTTTTATTTTTAATTTTTAAATAACTAATTAATGACTTTTTTTATAATTTTTTATTTTAATATTTTTATCACTTTAATTGTATTTTGATAAATATTTTTATTTATAAATATATAATATTTGACAAAATAAATAAAAAAAATCTAATATTTAATAATGATATTATATAATTTTATTATTATATTATTAAAATTTTTAATAGATATTTAAATAAATGAATAATATATAATTATTTAATTTAGAAATAAGAATTCAAACAAAATGATTTGTGTTGTGTGTGTGTGTTATTTCTATAGTTTTCCATAAATGTTTACTACCTCACAAAGATAGAAGTGCAAGGCGTAACCAAAGGTCTTGGGTTCGAATCACACTAGGTGTAAGGATTTCAAGGATATGATTTATACCTGGCTCGAACTGCTGCTACCTGCACTCAGCTCGGGCTATTTTTTTTTAATGACGGAAAAATTATGTCGTTATTTTTTTTATTTTCTAACGACAGAATTTGGTGATGATTTAGCTACGGAACAAATCCGTCACTAATTCCATCGCTAACATTAATCCGTCGTTAATTCGATCGTTAAAATAATTAACGACGAGATTATTAACGACGGAATTTTTGATATTTAGCGACGGAAAAATTCGTCGCTAAAACGCGGATTTTTGTAGTGTCCATCGCCGATAATTTTGGATTTCCAATTTGATTACCAATTTGGGGTTGAAAGGATCTCGGTTGGCGTCGCCTTCAAAGAGGACATCGAACCTTTCCGCTCCCAATCTTTATTGCTGTCAAACCCACTCGTCGGCAACTAAAGTTGATACCAGAAACTTAAAACAACTTCTGATTAGGGGCTCAAAGTTTACTTAGTTGGAGGAGGCAAATTGAAGTCCAAGGCTGCGTTGTTTGAAAATTTTTACCTAGATGCTCCAACACTTGATCAGATCGAACATATGCAACTGGAAATGGAGGAGGAGGATCGTCGGGAGACTCTTTCTTCAAATATGGAGCTTGGCTTGAATCACGGTCTAAATCTCAGTGTGAATCGAGATGGTATGAAGATGGATGAGTCTCCATTTGCATAAGGTTGTTGATGAAGACGAGTGTTTGAAGGCGGCGGATTGCTCCCAAAATGGAGATGAATTGATGAATCCTGATTTCTGTTTTATATTTGGTTGGGAATTTTATTTTTTAACTAAGAGTATTTTTATCCAAAGTGATTAAAATAAATAGTTTTAAAATTTAGTGACTAAAATAAGTTTTTTTAAAGTTTAAATGGTTAAAAAAAGTTGGCAATATACGATATGTATATTGTATATTGCTAACTAAAAAGTTATGTGTACATTATAAGTTAATTTGTAGTTTCTGGAATTATGTTGCACTTGTAAAATGGGAAGTTGGCTTATGCAGTTATGCTTGCTCACAATTATGTGTTATGAGGACATTCTCTGCATATTACAATTTAACAACAAATCGCTGTGTTCGCGTTGAATTCGTACAAATTGTGTGTATTGAATGAATTGACACGAAAATATATATTTACAGAATTAGATTAATAATACAAGATGATGTTTATTGAGCATTGAATGATGTATATAATTATACTGGTGAATAAATTTGAAATTGGAACATAATGGGAAGCACTGTTGAATAATATTTCTGCACCTTTTGCCAGGGATGATGCCCTATTATTTATAACCTATAAAATGTCTGTTTGCGATCGGATGTATTGATCTTGTTATATGTTTGGATTCTATTAATCTTCGTGATTGTATTATGAGCCAAATCACTCTCTTATAATACATGTAAAAACGTGGATTTGCTCCAATCACAGAGATTATGCTGCCCAAATTTCTGGAAGGCATTAACTTATTTTTCTCAAGTATATAATTAAGAATTCCTAGTTCCGCGAGTTTAGTATAACAACCCCTTCCCCCAGTAATACATCGACCCCATAACCCATGTCCTCCTAGAACTCGGGAACTACAGAATGGTATCAGAGCACGAGTTTGCAATTCTGCAGGCCTGTGCATTATTTGATAGAGTCTTTTGTGAATTCATTTTTGTAATGAATTTGTACATGAACCCGTATCCAATCATCACTCCACATCCTCGACAATTCTGCAGGCCTGTACATGAGATATTTTGAGAATGTAGGTGAATGGGGTGAGCCCTTCACGAGGAAAAAAATTTGAGAATCACTTTGGGGTGAGCCCATGTGATAAGAGAAAAGTGAGAGCCATTCTGACGAGTTCAGGTGACGAGTTTTGTCAATTGAGATGAGTCTGTTTGATGGAGAAAAGTTTAAAATGAGTGTCATTCTGATGAGTTCGGATGATGAGTCTGTTTGACACAGAAAGTTATTATTATTTTAAGTTCATAAATCCTTGCTAACTCTTGAGATGTGATTTATTCATAGTTGGAAGCTAGTATCCTTTAAAAGTTGATATTGTGCTTGTTGCTTTAAAATCTGTAGTTTGAGGATTTAAAGCCTTTTAAGTTTGATCATAGTAGGATCTAGACTATAGAAGTTGAACCTAAGTTGTGCTTTGAGATTTCCCTATTTAAGATTGTGTTGACCTAGACTGATTAGGTGCTTCTTTCAGATGTCTAAGCGTAAGATAACCGCTCGTAAGAGTGTTCCTGCTCTGAGAGTTCTGAGAGATTGTGTCAGCATGTTCAGATTGCAGACATGGATGGTATGATGACGTTGCCGACGTATGTAGGTCTTCATAATCAATTCTAGTTTTGGTGTTTTTTTTTATGTTAATTGGTTCAAATCCATGTACATTTTTATCCCTTTTTTTTAGTATAACATTTCTGATTCTCTTTAGTAAAAATAGTTAGCATTTTAGTTTTCTAAATTCTCTTAGTTCAGTGGCTAGAAATTTTCATTTTTGTAGAACAGTTTGTGGGTTCAAGCCCTCTTAGCCACAATTTCATTTATTTATATTTTCTTCTATTTTTCTTAATTTTGATTTAATTCAAAGATTAAATCTATAACATGATAAATTAATATATATATATATATATATATATTCAGACTATCTATGATCTTATAAACCTTATATTATATATTATAATTTTAATCTTATTGTTTAATCCGCAAGTTAATGCAATCAAGATTCTGATATAGCTAGTAAGCTAGGATTATTTTTCGACCATCTAACATTGTCATATTAAATTATTATTTTAGGGACTCGACCCCCCATTCTTACTTTAGAGTGTATGTTTAGGACATTACTGTATGACTAAAACACGGTCTTTATATATATGTCATTGCCCAACGCGACAAGCTAAGAATGAGTAGTTGGTGAATGACGCTACAACTCTATTTAGCTGCAATTAAGTTTCTAACCCGATATGGTGACAATTCTAAATTTTCTCGTGTTTTTGTGTCTTTTTCTCGTTCTTTTGTCCTTTGTTTGTTGTGTTTTTTGAGTTAGAAAGAGCCAGAATGGGCACAAGGGGCAGCAGAAGACAGGAGAATCACTTCTGGAGGGCATAATGGTGCCAATGATACCAAGATGGGCAACAACTTCTCAGCGGAAAGCTCTCTCTCGAGCCTGGCAGAAATCGCCCACCATTCCAGCAAAGCTGAAGTAGAAGTTTGTGATCGTGCCCACAACAAACCCAGAGTGATTGAGAAGAGAAGGAGAGAAGATAAGGGCACAAGAGTAATTGCAATCAGTTGAAGCAGGAGCAGTGCACCCTAGCTGCCCAAGGAAAGAAGAGCCGCGGAAGGAAAGTGAGATCTTCCAAAAAGAGGATCGGCTCTACAAGGAAAGTTTATATGTCGGCGATACTAGGGCACGACGAGTACAGAATCTGCGACTCAGAATCTTCTAAATAAGGGAATAATCTGCCAGATATGGAAAGTCTTGGGCACGATGACTGTGGACAGGGCTGAAGATCCCCCGACCTGTGGGGGAGTTTACCTTGTGTTTTTTGTACTCCTATATAAGTAGATTTCATGGCAGAAAATAAACACCTCTACACGCACATACATTTTATTTCGTTTTATTCTGCAATTTAATTCTCGTTGAACAATCTCGGACCTTATGCCCGTAGGATTTAGGATTTACTGTTTATATTCTTAAATCCAACGTTGGAGTTGGATTCTTTTTGCAATTAATATAAGTAAGTTTTTCATTTACTTTATGTCTTGTTTTAATTCTTTTAATTATTATTATTGTTCTAAGTCTAGCATGAGCGGCTAGACTCGTTATTCCGGATTGAACACAGATAAGAACTTAATGAACACGTAAGAACTGTGAGGCTTATGCGCATAAATTATGTGAATTTGGTTCTGTCGTGTAATCGTTTTCTTTGTTGCATTATACAGTGGGCTAAGCTAGTTAATTGTGGCTGATCACTCGTTAATTAGAATTGTGTTCACTACCTCTATAAATGGTCAATGAATCGTATCTGTGTGTTGGTCATAAAGGGATGGGATACATCATGGGTACTGAGGACATAAGAGAGATATTTGTCTAGGTAAATCGGGGTCTGTCTAGATCATAATGCTGCTTTGTTGCTTACAATCATATGAGAGATTGGGGTTGGGTAACAAGCTAGGGTTTAGGGGATGAGAAATCACCTCTAAGCTAAACTGAAAGGATAGATTGGGTAAGTGTGAGAGATCCGTTGCCTATAACCAGGTAATTAGATTCACATAAGTAATCAGCGTGCCCATGATCGGTCAAGTGTTTGTTAAGTTTGAAATCTGAGTTCTAATCCGAAATACTTTTACTATTAATATTTTCTTGTCTTTTGTTTTGTTATTTAGTTTACAGTTTTTAAATACAAGTACGGAGACTACAACAATCCTCAAACCTTTTAGAAAAGTGACATTGGAAGATAGAATTCGCAGCTCCTCGTGGGATCGACCCTTACTCACATTAGCTAGCTACGCCTTGCTGTGGGCATAAGGATAACTCTCTCTTGAGAATTATTTTGACCGCGAAACGACCGCGCGTCAGAATTGACGCTGTTGCCGGGGAGCTGGTTCTTGAAATTCTATTTTCCCAACTTGTTTGTCTGGCCGATGGATGCACAATACCTCTGAAGGAGATTACGTGTACGATCCAGAACCTGAGAAAACTTTAAAGAAGAGGAGAGCAAAAACACGGAGGGCACAACAAGCAGAGAGACTTGCTCTTGAAAGGAATCTGGAGCAAGAAAGAGTTCAACTGGAGAGAAACGAACCAATGTTAGCCCCGATGGCTGAAAAAGAATGAAGAACGTTGAGGCAATTAGTCTTTCCAACTAACATGAATTTACGTCCCATGGGCATAACGCTCCCAGCCATCACTGGAAGCTGGGAGTTGAAGGCAAGTTTCATCCAGATCTTACCCAAATACCATGGGATGACTGGAGAAGACCCTCAAAGGCATATTCAAGATTTTGAGATGGTGTGTCAAACTCAACTTACGGATGGGGGAAAGAAACAATATGTGCAACTTGTCTCATTCCCGTTCACTCTTCATGATGTGGCACGAGACTGGTTATACAGCCTGCCAACCGACAATATAACCACATGGGCAGAACTGCAGCAGAAATTTCTGGAGAAATATTTTCCTGCATCCCGAGTCCAGGAGATGAGAAGAAGGATCGGAAGCATGAAGATGGGCATAAATGAGAGTTTCTATGACTACTGGTGCCGATTCCAGAGCATGTTGATGAAATGCCCACATCACCAGATTACAGACCATGATCTGATCCAGTATTTCGTGTCTGGGTTGAGACCACAGGACAAGATCATTGTCAATGCCTTGTGTTGAGGATCTATCCTGAACAAATTACCAACTGAAGCCTTCAGGATTTTAGCAGAAATGGCTGATGAAAATCGAGATGAAAGTGCCGAGAGCACAAGGACAGTTTCAGATGCTGGGAAATCAACGCACCTTGAGGTCAAGATGGAAAGAATTTTGGACCAGATGGAGAAAGTAATGAACTATACTAGAGCACCAAAGAAAATAGTGTGTGGAGTGTGCAAGAGCGTGGCCCATTTCACTGATGAATGCCCAACACTACAGGAGGAGGACATTGCTGAAGTTAACTCTCTCGGTGGGCATAACAACAACAACAGGAGATATGATCCCCACTCTCAAACATACAATCCTAGATTGAGGGATCATGAGAACTTCAGATGGAAGAGGAATGATGCCCACCAACAAAATTTTCCACCACCACAGCCAAGGGCACGAGAAGAACTCAGCCTGGCTGAACTGGTCCATGCCATGGCCGAGGAGAATGTGAAGTCACAATAGGAGAATAAAAGGTTCAAACAAGAAACAAGGGTCGGTCTGCAACATGTGAGTAAATAAATTTCCCAACTAGCTCAAGACCTTACCCAACTAAAGGAAAGAAACGGACAATTACCATCTCAAGTGGTGAATCCCCGAGAATAGGTGAACGTTGTGACCACAAGGAATGAAGAGACAACAATGAAAGCTGAACATAAAGGAGACACTGAAGGCATAACGAAAGAAGAGGAGCAGACAAAAGAAGAGGTCGCTGAGCCCACAAGGCAAGAAACAAAGAAGAAGCCTCTCTTCCCTGAGCGTCTTGCCCATGATAGGAAAGAAGAGGAGATAAATGAACTTCTCAAGGTCTTTCGGAAAGTGGAAGTCAATATTCCACTACTTGATGTAATAAGACAAGTTCCTCGTTATGCCCGTTTCTTAAAAGAGCTGTGCACCAAGAAGGTACGATTTGAAGATGATGCAAGACTTTTTGTGGGAGAAAATGTCTCTGCAGTGCTACAGAAGATGCCTAAGAAGTGTAAGGATCCTGGTATGTTTGTCATACCATGCATAATTGGGAGCAAGAAGATTGAAAAGGCGATGCTTGATCTTGGTGCCTCCATAAACATCATGCCCATGACGACTTATGAAGAGCTGAACCTGGGACCACTCAAGGAAATAAGGGTGATCATCCAGTTGGCAGATAGATCAAATGTCTATCCCGAAGGTCTAATAGAAGATGTTTTGGTGAAGGTGGGGGAACTAGTTTTTCCGGCAGATTTCTATGTCTTGGACATGGGTAAAATGACACCATCCACATCCGCTCTACTGTTACGGAGGTCTTTCATGAAAACTGCTCGTACCAAAATCAATGTCGATGAGGGCACGCTGACATGTGAGTTCAATGGCCAGATGGTTATGTTCAACATCTATGAAGCCATGAAGTACCCACAAGATCCGGAGTCAGTTCACTTTGTGAACCATTACTATGCCCAATCTCAAGCCATTCTGGGTCGTATGAACAACCAAGAACCCCTAGAATGGGCATTGCAAACTGGGTTGACTGACTATGATGCCCTCGATGAAGATGAGGATACCAGGGATGCTATCATGATGCTATACTCTCTGGAAGAATTACCGCATGAAGTGGTGGATTTCAATTTGCCCACAATGACTCAGACAGACATGATGCTTACATCGATTCAGAGGGCACCAAAGCTTGAATTGAAGAATCTCCCTGACCATTTAAAATACGCCTATCTTGGAGAGAATGAGACACTGCCGGTTATAATAAACAAGGGACTGAGTCTTGTTGAAGAAAACTGGCTATTGAGACTGTTACGCATATAGAAAGACGTAATGGGATGGACTCTGGCCGACATCAAGGGCATAAGCCTTACAGTATGTATGCACAAAATCCTCTTGGAGGATGATGCTAAACCGGTGCGGAATGCCCAACGCAAACTGAACCCCGCAATGAAGGAGGTCGTGCTAAAGGAGATACTCAAATTGCTGGATATGGGAATCATTTATCCCATTTCAGACAGCAAATGGGTAAGCCCAATTCATGTCGTGCCCAAGAAGTCAGGAATCCAGGTAGTGAAAAATGAGAAAAACGAGATTGTGCCCACAAGGCTACAAACTGGATGGAGAGTATGCATAGACTACCGGAAGCTCAACATCGTCACAAGAAATGATCACTTTCCATTGTCATTCATAGATCAGATGCTGGAGAGATTGGCTGGAAACAAGTTCTTTTGTTTCCTTGATGGATATTTAGGCTACATGCAAATTGTGGTAGATCAAGAAGACCAGGAGAAGACTACCTTCACGTACCCATTCGACACATTTGCTTATTGGAGAATGCCTTTTGGGCTCTGCAACGCCCTTGGAATATTTCAACGTTGCATGATGAGTATTTTCTCAGATCTTTTGGAGAATTGCATCAATGTATTCATGGACGACTTTACAGTCTACGAGAATTCATTCGACGCATGCCTTGACAACCTTGAAAAGGTGCTAAAAAGATATGTGGATAAGTGCTTGGTACTAAACTATGAAAAATGCCATTTCATGGTTCGTGAGGGGATTGTTCTTGGGCACGTTGTTTCAGAGAGAGGCATAGAGGTGGATAAATCTAAGGTGGACATCATCGAAAAGCTACCCTACCCCACTACGGTGAAGCAAGTTCATGGTTTTCTTAGGCACGCTGGGTTGTACCGCCGATTCATCAAAGATTTTACAAAGATTACTCAACCAATCACGCATCTCTTGCAAAACGATGTGCCTTTTGTCTTCGACGATGCATGCAATGAAGCATTCAATACTCTGAAGAAGAGGATGGTCACGGCATCCATCATTCAACCTCCAGACTGGGCATGCCATTTGAAATAATGTGTGATGCACGTGGATACGCTGTGGGCGCAGTGCTTGGACAAAAGCGAGGTAAAGAATGACATATGATTTACTATGCGTCCAAGACATTGAATCATGCCCAAGCCAACTACACCACGACTGAAAAGGAATTGTTGGTAGTAGTCTTTGCCTTTGAAAAATTTCGATCCAATTTGCTCGGAGCTAAGAGTGTAGTTTATACCAATCACTCTATATTGAAGCACCTACTTGCAAAGAAGGAATCAAAGCCAAGGCTCATCCGGTAGATACTACTACTGTGAGAATTTGATTGGGAGATCAAAGACAAGAGTGGAGCTCAAAACCAGGTGCCCGATCATTTGAGTAGAGTACTTAATTAGGAAGAAGACGTGGTGCCCATCGAGGAGGCTTTCCCAGATGAGTACCTGTTCAACCTCAAGGGCACAGCACCTTGGTACGCTGACTTGGTCAACTTCATGATCTCTAGAGAACTACCAACTAGACTCTCGACCTACCAAAGAAACAAAATCAGAAGTGAGAGTCGATATTATGTATGGAATGAGCCCATACTATGGAGAAGGTATACGAACCAAATCATTTATCGCTGCGTGCCCACAGAAGAAGCCAAGAACATTCTAGATCACTGCCACTCCGAAGCATGTGGAGGGCACTTTGGTGCAAAAAGAACTGCAAAGAAGATTCTTGATTGTGGGTTCTTTTGGCCCTCACTTCACAAAGATGCTTACGAGGTGTGTCGACGATGCCCACGCTGCTAGATGACTGGAAACATCTCTAAACGCAATGAAATGCCCACGGTGCCTATCATGCCGGTAGATGTCTTTGACGTTTGGGGGATTGATTTTATGGGCTCCTTAACCAAATCCAATGGACATCAGTACATAGTCCTAGCTGTGGAATATGTATCTAAGTGGGTGGAAGTAAAAACAACTACCACAAATGATGCCCGTGTGGTCAAGAAGTTCCTGAAGTCTAATGTATTCAGCAGGTTCGGTATGCCCAAGGCACTGATAAGTGATCAAGGATCCCACTTTTGCAACATGATCATCAAGAATTTACTTGAGGAGTATGGAGTGAGACACAAGGTGACTACTGCATATCACCCACAAGCGAATGGGCAAGCCAAGGTTTCCAACCGAAAGGTCAAGTCCATACTTCAGAAGGTCATGAACCCTAATAGCAAGAATTGGAGTTTCAAGCTGGATGGTGCCTTGTGGGCGTATCACACTGTCTACAAAAAACCCATTGGGATGTCTCCCTTTCGCTTAGTCTATGGGAATAATTGTCATCTTCCAGTAGAGATTGAGTACAAAGCCTTTTGGGCAATTCAGAAGCTGAACATGAAGCTCGATAAAGCTGGGATCGAAAGAAAGCTTCAACTTCAAGAGTTGGAAAAGATGAGGCTAGAGGCCTATGACAATCTATTCTCTACAAGGAAAGAATGAAAAGAACCCATGACCACCTCATTCTCCATAAGCCGTTTGAGCGTGGGCAAAAGTTTATGTTGTATAATTCCAGGATGAAGCTGATAGGGGGAGGACTCAAGTCTAAATAGTCAGGACCATCTGAGATCCAGACCGTGTGCCCAAATGGAGTAGTGGAATTATTTGATTCAAGTACTGGAGAGACCTTCAAAGTCAACAGTCAAAGGTTGAAGCATCTCAATGAACCAACAGTTTAATACATGAAGGCTCTCGGGCTCAAGCTCGTTGAGCCCACATACATGTGATAAAAGGCAAGCGTCATGCCCACGACAATAACTGGGGCGTTGACTGGGAGGCAACCCAGATTTATTTGTTTTTCTTTCCTTTTTAATTTTTTTCACAATTTATTTCTTTTCTCTTTGGTGATTATTTTTTGCCATGTTAGACTAGGAGTTGGATTTTACGGCTGTATTTGTTTTTGGAGTATTTTAAGGAATAAATTTAGGTGAATTTTTCATGGAAGGAAAGAATCTAGCCAATATGGATGCTTCCAGTGTGGAGGGCACCAACAAAGGCAATTCTGGGAAATTCAGGATCTCTCTGCCCCTGTGGGCACAACCCAAGATTCCGTACAAAGAAACCATAGGAACCCAAAATTCGTCTGACGGGCCTGTCACATGAACCCAAATTGAGTGGCTAGGGTGAATCCAAGTATTAAACCCCCACCCCTTTCTCACCAAAAATTCACTCGCCATTTTCACCCAAATTTTCAAAATTTTATAGCCCTCTTTTCTCTCTCTAAAATTCCCCCTCTCAAACCGTCATACCCACGATCACCATGGCCCCCAAAACTCGCGCTGCCAAGTCCACAAAGAAGAAGGTGGAGTTCACCCCTTCTACTTCGCCGGAAAACTCCAGGGATACCACCACCGACGCCGCTGCACCAACAAAGCCCTCAAGCACCGCCACCATGAACATCCAATCTCTTTCCACCGTCGACCCACCGTCTTCACTTATTTCCACCCGACAATCCGAGAAAGCTAACGAGCCCTCTCTGAAAATTATGGAAGAGACCGCCGACGAGATCAATGACCAAGAAAAGGCTAGCATGCAGCAAGATGTGACCCCCGAGCCGACACCGGAGCACACCCATGAGCCCTCTGTAACTGAAAAGTTGAAGAAAGTGAAGAAGGAGAAGGTCGCCACCGTGAAAGCTCGGTCACAGACCTTGAAGAGAAAGAAACAACCATCACCGACGCTGTTGGAGGATGAGGAAGTCGATGAGGAGGCCGAGGAAGAAAAAGCTAAAAGTAGTGGGGAGTCGCGAGCCCACAAGAGTCTGGATGACCAGTCTCTGTCTCTAAAGAAACCCATTGAGGGAACAACAGATGCACCCTCTGTGTCTGCTAAGGGGAAAGGGAAAGGCCCCGCCAAGCTGTCTGCAAAGAAGGGCAAAACTGTGGTTAGCCCAACTTCTGAAAAGGTCATGCCGAAAGGAAAGGGCATCTTGCCCACAAGGAAAATCATCCACAGCAAGACCATCCACTTCGCCTCGCTCGCTGTCTTGGGCATTGAGCGAGAGGTAAGAGAACTCTTCCCTAACATTGGCTGGTCATTTTTCATTTAATAGGACTGTCTGATTTTTCCTAAGTTGATTTATGAGTTTTTCCATGATCTGTCTGTGAAGAGTATGGGGAAGGGTGGTACTTCTACTGAGGTTTTCAAGTTTAAAATTTTTGGTAAAAATTTTAATATTTCTGCTAATGAATTGAACATGAGTTTGGGCATTGTGTTGTTTTTGGATTTAAATGATGATGATTATAGATCTGCTGTTGTTGTGGTGCTCACGGATGAGAATGTGGATGAGAAGTGGGCTGAGTTGGGTGACGGTTCCAAATTCAAGTCTGGAACTAGCAAGGGACACATGCTGAAAAGCAATGCCCTTCGCTTTTGTCACCAAGTGCTCGCCTACAACTTCTTTGGCTGGAAAGATAGCTCCAACTCCATCACCAATCAGGAGTTGTTTCTCCTCTAGCGCATGGTGTACGAGAAGAGGATAAACTTTGGAGTTGTGGCCATCGCCCACTTCAAGGACACTGTGGCCCATTCTAAGAACCACATCTCCTGTGCCCAACTGATAACCCATCTTGCTGAAAAACTACACCTGTTTGATCCCTCATCCACAAATTTATATTGCGAGTATGTTGAATTATTTGATTTGAATTGTTTGAAACGTATGATGGATGTCTTTGATGATGAGGAGAGGAAACCCGTGTTCGGCATACTGAAGCTTGATACTTCGAGTAGCCTTAGTTTTTCTTTGAATGCAAGACCCAGCAAGAGACCCCCGAGGGCACAGCAACAAGAGCCAGCAGCCACCACCATCCTAGCCAGACTGGATCGATTGGAAATCGCCCTGTTCGCCTACTTCAAGCACGTCGGGTTCAATTATCCGACCATCTCTGATGCCTAAACTGGTACTCTTTCCCGTAGATTAGGTTTTTTTTTGTTTATGTTTTTGTGTCTAGATGTCACCCCATTCTCACACTTTGCTCAGCGAAAGTGTGTAGGTGTGGGCATTAGGAGTCTGTTTTATCTTGTGTTGTTTTGTGTTTCTGTTTTGTTGTTTTGTTTTATTTCATTTTATTTATGTTTTAGTTAAATGACCTCCGTACCGACCCACTTTGCCTAAGGCAAAGTGTGTGGGTAGGGGTGGCCATTTAATGCTTTGTTGAGTTTGCGGTTCGTAGGATAACCTTTTTGCACCCACTTTACCGAAGGCAAAGTGTGTGGGTGGGGGTTACTCTGCCTTCTTTCTGTTTTTTTTAAGTGTCGAGCATGTGTAAATATCTGAACTTGTAAGCATGGAGTCTAGGGTCTTCTGACCATAAGGCAGCATATTTTACTATATTTTCATTTCAGCATGCCTATGCTACTGCTTATATGATGAATGAACTAAGTACCTTGTGAGGAATTGAGCCTGAATTCACAATGCATGTGATTATTCTTTCTTGTGTGATTTCTGCATTATTGAATTTAGGTGAACTAAAACTTGCTTTTGCTCTATTTCGAGGTCTTAAGGAATTCTGGGTATGCTACTGAAATGCTTAGGCAACTTTTCTTTCTGAGCCCACAAAGCCAAATAAAACCACCTTGATGTTATCCCTTGTAAGCCTGTTTGGGCTGAAAATATATTAAGCTCTGGTCATGTTCTTTCTTGAAAACCACAAAAAGACAAGGGCATAAGGGGAGGATAAATCTAGTGTGCTACAAGGCATAAAATGCCAAGAAAAAAAAGAAAGAAAAAGAAAAAAGAAAAAGGGTCGAAATAAAATAAAAAAAATGAAGAAGAAACCCCAAGAAAATAAAAGTGCAAAATGCCCATAAAATAAAAAATATGGGGAATGTGCTTTATAAAATGAGCACGGTGGCAAAGGCCAGTAAGAGTCAAAAGAAGTCTCCCAAAGGGAAAATTCGACTAAATTCTGAGCCAGTACTAAATATTTCCTACCTTGAACCCGAAGCCCCATTACAACCTTCAAAGCCCTTAGCATAGGTATGCCCATTATCCCAACAGTAGTGGAGGAACAAGAGCACTTGCAAGCCTATAGTGACCCTCGGTTCGATTATGTTTTCTTTGAGCGTAAACACTTAGCCAAAACACTTGAGTGAGGAAAGCATGAGAGAACCACTCACTTAGTCATTTTGATTTGCAGTGGGCACTACGTATGTTTTTACTATTTATATGCTGTTGATTGTGATCAGACTCCTAGGTCTCTGTGCCCGCAAGGGATTTGTTTTACCTGCTTGATTCGTCGTGTCTTTGTTGTGAGTCTGACTTTTCCTCTTTTTGTTTTCTGTTTTTTCTTGTTGGGCACATTGTACCCGCATACTTGAGGGTAAGTATGACTAAAGTGGGTGGGTATGACAAGTCCAAATTTTCTCGTGTTTTTGTGTCTTTTTCTCATTCTTTTGTCCTTTGTTTTTTGTGTTTTTTGAGTTGGAAAGAGCCAGAATGGGCACAAGGGGTAGTAAAAGGCAGGAGAATCACTTCTGGAGGGCATAATGGTGCCAATGATACCAAGATAGGAAACAACTTCTCAGCGGAAAGCTCTCTCTCGAGCCTGGCGGAAATCGCCCACCATTCCAGCAAAGCTGAAGGAGAAGTTTGTGATCATGCTCACAACAAACCCAGAGTGATTGAGAAGAGAATGAGAGGAGATGAGGGCACAAGAGTAATCAAAATCAGCTGAAGCAGGAGCAGTGCACCCTAGCCGCCCAAGAAAAGAAGAGCCGCGGAAGAAAAGTGAGATCTTCCAGAAGGAGGATCGGCTCTACAAGGAAAGTTTCTATGTCGGTGATACTAGGGCACGGTGAGTACAAAATCTGCGACTCAGAATCTTCTAAATAAGGGAAGAATCTGCCAGATATGGAAAGTCTTGGGCACGACGACTGTGGACTGGGCTGAAGATCCCCCGACCTGTGGGGGAGTTTACCTTTTGTTTTTTTTGTACTCCTATATAAGTAGATTTCATGGCAGAAAACAAACACCCCTACATGCACATACATTTTATTTCATTTTATTCCGCAATTTAATTTCCGTTGAACAATCTCAGTCCTTATGCCCGCAGGCTTTAGGATTTACTGTTTATGTTCTTAAATCTAACGTTGGAGTTGGATTTTTTTTGCAATTAATATAAGTAAGTTTTTCATTTACTTTATATCTTGTTTTAATTCTTTTAATTCTTATTATTGTTCTAAGTCTAGCATGAGCGACTAGACTCATTATTCCAAATTGAACACAGATAAGAACTTAATGAACACATAAGAACCGTGAGGCTTATGGGCATAAACTGTGTGAATTTGGTTTCCTCGTGTAATCATTTTCTTTGTTGCATTATATAATGGGCTGACCTAGTTAATTGTGGCTGATCACTCGTTAATTAGAATTGTGTTCACTACCTCTATAAATGGTCAATGCATCATAGCTGTGTGTTGGTCACAAAGGGATGGGATACATCACGGGTACTGAGAGCATAAGAGAGATCTTTGTCTAGGTAAATCTGGGTCTGTCTAGATCATAATGCTACTTTGTTACTTACCCTCATATGAGACATCGGGGTTGGGTAACAAGTTAGGGTTTAGGGGACGAGAGATCACCTCTAAGCTAAACTGAAATGATAGATTGGGTAAGTGTGAGAGATTCGTTGCCCATAACCAAGTAATTAGATTCACATAAGTAATCAGCGTGCCCATGATCGGTCAAGTGTTTGTTAAGTTCGAAATCTGAGTTCTAATACGGAATACTTTTACTATTAATATTTTCTTGCCTTTTGTTTTGTTATTTAGTTTACAGTTTTTAAATACAAGTACGGAGACCACAACAATCCTCAAACCTTTTGGAAAAGTGACACTGGAAGATAGAATTCGCAGCTCCTCGTGGGATCGACCCTTACTCACATTAGCTAGCTACGCCTTGTTGTGGGCATAATGATAACTCTCTTCTGAGAATTATTCTGACCGCGAAACGACTGCGCGTCATATGGCTGTCTTAAGACGAACATGTTTTGATTAAAACTTCAGCTATTCTAGCTATACGTTGGGTGATTTCTGACTAACACGTGACTTTATATTTGAAAAAATATATTTATGTTAAAGTATGCTTCAAAATACTTTTTATGGCTCATTGGAAAATACTAGTTGTATGGACTCCAAATATAGCACTTCGGTGCAATTATGACACTTATGTGGAACTATGGCACTACGTTGCAAATATTCGGTAAAATTCATATTTATATGATAGAGAATCACATTGAGTTAATCTTCCATATGTTTATAATGAGAGACTATTGATGTGAACTATATTAAATATGTTCAGCATTCAAAATATTTATTAAATGATCAAGTATGTTTAAGAAATTGAGACTCCCACTGAGTAATTTATGACACTCGGCCCATATACTTTCAAAATATTTTCAGGTATATGATGACGGCTGGTGGCTGACGTGGACTAATGTGGATTTCTCATTTTGTTGATCATTTTATGATTTCTAATTATTGTTTATGTGTAATTTGTGGTCAATAACTATGAAATTTTATGCTTTCACTTTATAATCATGAAGTATTTAATTATTTTGTGGATACATGTGAGTATCATGGTCTTATTGACATATTTTGAATGTTGACTATTGAATTTTAACTAGTCCCGGTCGAACATATTTTTAATAGGTTGTTTAAAAAGTCTTATTTTAAGATGTTAGGTATTTATTAAAATGTTATATTGGTGGATATTATTTTAAAAGATTTATCGTATATCGATTGATTGTGATTTCTTTTGGTGTGTGTTTTCATTAGCACCAAGACTCTAGGTTCAGGTCGCTACAAATAGCCTAATATTTTGATTTGTACCAAATAGACACCCTTATAAAATTTCAACGATTGAAAACTAGTGTTACATGCACAATAAAAATCCTCAATTTCAACACTCGTTAACCAAATTAATCTGTTAAAGCGAAAAATTATTCTCACGTCATATTTCTGATCGTCAGAAAAAGGTTGGAGTTCTGAATTTGTTACAAATCAAAAGGTTGGGTTGTTATTGCAACATTTTAAAAGTTATATTTAAATTGAAAATTTGTTCATAGATGATGAATTTTTTGCCAATTAACTCCATTCTTTATTATATTCTCTGTGCTAAATCTATTTTTTTTAGTTTTTTTTAAATTTTTTTTCAATTTATTATGATTTAGTTTAATTTAAAAAAATTAGTTGGATTCATCCTTTCCCAATTAGGGTATGTTAAAAAATATTAAAAAATAGTTATGACACAGAACATGTGTAATACCCTAAAACATTACAATTGAATCATACAAGTAAATTGGGCCTATTAGTTAGATGATTAGAATTATGATGATTCTATTCACAACCCACATTTTTTCTCATCACAATCCCGTAAATTAATAGAAATATAAATATTTATTTATTAAATATTTTTACCCTCACAACCCCCATTATCTTAAAACCCTAGAAAACTAAAATACAACTTCAAATGCCACCCCACCTTAAATACACGAGAAAATTTCACTTTTGATCCCATAGGACATGCCTCGCTCCCCTTTTGGTCCCAGCAGTGTCGATTTTGGTCATTTTTTTCAAAAAAATCGCTCACTTTTAGTCCCATGATTTGACAGTATCAATTTTGGTCCCTTAAAATCTAACGCCTGTTAGGCCAAGTAACGGAAATCATGGCACGTGACTCACGTTCAACCTTTTGAATCGAGATTCTAACCTAATTTAGCCAAAATCCCTAATTCCACATATCACGCCCAATTCAAAATCCCTAATCCCACAAAATTAACACCTAATCACTCGTTCAAAATCAATCAAAATAAAACTGAAAGCAAGGTCGGAGGTGCAATCGAAGATCAGCGCCTTCTTCAAGTCGTCGCTTTCTCCCCCGCCGGAATCTCCCGAGTCATCTCCATCTTCAGCAAAAGAGCCAGAAATCGATGTCTCCTGCAAACGGGCGGGTTCTGAATCAGAAGGGTAAATCTCATCATTTGTTCATATATTGCTCGAATTGTTTAGGGATGGGGGAGGTGAATGAGCTAAGCGTGGCTGATTTGTGCGTCAGTGCTTGAACTAGACCTAATAAGTTTTGTTTGAAATTTCAGAGTTTTGGACTTTGCAGAAATTTAGTTCAAGTCCGATTAAGTCAATCTTTTTCATTTTAGTATATACATTCTCTGTTTTAGGTTCTTTTAAGTTAGGTAGTTTTTCTTCTGAGCTTTTAGACGACAGATGTTTAGTGCTGGCCATTATTGCCAATAAAATGTGGATCAATGTTTTAATTTATTTGCTTAACTTCACATGTTTCATGTTGTTGTTACCTTTTGGACTTAGTCAATGATGAAGTGCAATTTTTCTTTTCTATTGATAGTGGATCTAATGGCGAATCATCAAAGAGACATGATCTTGAGGGAAAATGGATCAAATTGGAGCAAGGCAAGAGTGGCAAAGTTCTAAATAAGAAGAGAAAGTATGCACAACTATTCTTGGAAGTAGGTCAGTCAAATTTTCTATTTTATACATGTAAAGAATCATGATTAATTTTATTCATTTATCTTTTTCTTTACCCCAACTATCAAATACTCATTTTTCTCCTCCTTGCTGGCCTCTTCTAATGGTGGATTCAGTGTCACTGTAGGTTGAGGATGTTGTGCACCTGATGGAAATGGAGCTTGGGGAGGGGTGGATACTTAAAGAATCATGATTGCTTTTATTCATTTATCTTTTTCTTTACCCCAACTATCAAATACTCATTTTCTCCTCCTTGCTGGCCTCTTCTGGAAAATTAAAATCTCAAATATCTTATACCATTATGAGTTAACTTCTTCATGGCTGCAAGTTTTCAAATAGTAAAGAATTTATGCATTTTACATGATAGCAGATATATCTATTTATTTTATCACAAAAAGTATCCGAATGCCTAGTTGCCGAGCCAATAAAAAAGGCCTACAAGTTCTTTACGGCATTAGAGCCATTTGGTGTTAGTCTCCAGAGGGAAGTCATAAGATGGGACTCTGTCAAACATACAGACGAAGGATCCCATGATGGTCTGATTTTGTGCAAGGACGAGGCTGTACCAGCTCTTTGCAGCATTAGAGCCATTTGGGTTTCCCCTTCTAATAGGAGGAAAAATATAGCTAGAAGTCTACTTGATGCAGCAAGGTAAATCTAGTGTTCATTTAGTTCTTAACCTATATTGTATCTTTTTCTGTTATGTTGAATCAATTCCATGAAGGGTGTTAGTGCCATCTGCACTAAAGTGTTCGGGATTGTCATTATCTGTTTAGATATTATGGCAATTTCAAAAGAACACAAAAGATTTTGGTTATTCATGTTCGAAGAACATGTTCTGGACATTACTGTGAACATTCCGTTGCCAATCTGATTGAAGATCAAGACATGTACTTAATCATATTCAGAGACATGATCATGTTCATGGTTGTTCAGAGAGTTTACAAGAGACGTGCCATGCTAGATTCAAGGAGTTAAAGCTGCAGATTCAAGATGGACGTTTCATAATAGAAGCTGCCTTGTTCGTGATGAAGATCAAGAAGGAAAGAAGGAGTTCTATTCAAGGAAGACATCTAAACTAGGAAAGTCCGATTTAAATAAGGAAATTGTTTCCTTGTTAAATCCTAGTTAAATTAGGACTTCTGAATACCTTGTTTAGGCTATAACTGTTTCTTATAAATAGTCTGAGATTCAGACTAGTTGAGGTGACACAAATTTTTACGAATGCACAAAAGGGCTGAGATCTAAAAGACTTCACATTTGAAGCATATAGTATTCGGGTAGACTAGGTTTGATCGGTTAGATCATTGTGTTTCTAGTCTGTGTTTGAAACTTACTTTCATACACACTTAGAGGAGTCTCGGGAGAGATTTCCTGTGGGAACTAGAGGGATTCTAGATTGTGAGGGGAGCTCGCAATTCAGTTTAGTGAAAGAGATTGAATCGGGTAGGAAAGGGGTCGAGTGACGAGAGTCTTCGTGTAATAACCTTTGTAACCATTCAATGGAGTAGTAAATTGTTTCTCACGGACTTGATAAGTCCCCCTGACGTAGATCAATTGATCAAACAGGGTTACCAACCTCGTGTTATTTATTTACTTAAGTTTTTACATTCTGACCTTACATGTTCACAACACTCTTATAGGCTCAAAATCTCACAGCTCACATTGGACAAAATAAAGCTCGAAAATCTCCAAAACACATGCTCATTCAAATCATGCTATACATGCTCAAATCATCCCCAATCAACTAATCTCGATTATAAACACTAAACCATAGACCATAAAGCATATATAATCAAAATCCCACAAAAATTTAAAACGAAAATTCAAAATTTTTCAAACTTTTCGGAAAACAAAACTAAACAAGTAACGCAGGTAAAACAAAATAAAGGTCTAGACACTACAAGCATACATCTACCCAAACTTATTCAAATCCACGGGATGGAATAAATTTGTAAGAATGCATGAGGGTGTCGTCGACCACTTACAAGGATCAAATGGATGTCCGTTCGGGTTTAATGTCCTCCCCGAAACTTGTCGACAGACAAGTTGATTGATTTGCTATCCCCCATATTCCAGCATCCATCCATTCTTTACCTGCACAACTCAGAAAAAGAAGTGAAAAATATAAATAAAAAAAAACTAAACAAAAGGAAACGAAAAAAGTAAAAACACATTGGGTTGCCTCCCAACAAACGCTGCATTTAACATCGACAGCCAGACGAATTTGGGAACTCAAGTTCCCATAAGCGGGAAAACAGGTATCCCCCATTTTTTCCCGATCATCCATCTCCATGCCACCACCATCAGTAATGCAGCCAGATTCTTGAGTGTTGATGGTATTCCACTCCACAGCTGCCTTGTGCTCTTCACCATCAAATAGGAACTGGATGTGTTCATCTTCAAACTGGAGAGTCAGAATCTCAGTATCCAAATCGATATTGGCCCATCCAGTGCATAAAAATGGTCGTCCCAAAATGAGAGGGACGCTTTTATCTTCCTTCATATCTAGCACCACAAAATCCACTGGAAAAATAAAATCATGCACCTTGATCAGCACATCCTCTAGAATGCCCTCGGGATAGACTACAGATCGGTTAGCCATCTGCAAGCACATGGTTGTGGGTTTAAGTTTCCCACAGTTCAGCTTCTTGAAAAATGACAGCAGCATCAAATTGATGCTCGTCCCCAAATCGCACAGTGCTCGACTATCCAATTTATCTCCAAAAGTAATTGGAACTGCAAAACTACCCGGATCCTTCATCTTAGCTGGAAGCTTCCATTGGATGATGGAGCTGCAGTTCTCTGGATATGCACCATTTTGAACTCCTCTATCTTCTTATTCTTGGATACAACATCTTTGAGGAATCTTGCATACTCGGGCATCTGCTGCAGCGCCTCCACCAAAGGAATGTCGATTTGCACTTTCTTGAAAATCTCCAAAAATCGAGAAAAATTGTGCATCAACCTTCTGTTTAGGAGTTGATACAACCCGAACCAAGGAGATGTCCAATCCAATCAAGGTACCAGAAGGACCGGTAACACGAGCAAGAGCTAAGAGCTTCAAGGAAAGCCTCAATGCATTCATGCGAGAGATCTGGAACCAAGAGTTGGCTAAACGACCCGTAGAAGGAGAAGAACCCGATCCCAAGTGGAAGATAGTGATCTCGAGCTACAGGCATGGACTACAGCACGAGCCAGGATGCGAGCACCCGGTCGCGCCGCTTGACGCGAGCTACAGCGCGGGTGAACACGCGAGTAGATCCGGCCGCGCCACCAACGCTTCGGACGATGAGACTGGCGCGTTCTACAGCGCGACCTGAGACGCGAGTGAAGCCGGTCGCGCAACAGATGCTACACAGAATGAGACCGGCGCGACCTACAGCACGAGTGGAGGCGCGATTGACCCCGTGTCGCGCCCATCTAGGCGTGTCTGGAATTGCGCGATTTTATGTTTTATTTTTCTAATTCAAGTGGGATATTAATTAGGTCTTAGTTTATTATGGACCAACTATATAAGGCTTGTAATCTCTTATTTTTGAGAACAATTTTGATATCATTAAATTTAACGTGAGTTATTCACTTTTCTCTCTGAGAGAGTTATTCGAGTTTCACAACACAGTGTGAGATTCAATCGACTTATCAAACGGATTCGCATCCCCGTTTGTGGCTTCATCACCCAATCTAAGTTCGTGTTTCCAATTGATCGAGGGTCTCGACTACATCGTGTTCGAAGTTTGACATCTTTGAGGGGCTAGGGTTTGGATCCATCCATCCATTCCGTGGAATCTGCTACAATTTTGGATAAAACATCTGCTGTCTTTGTCGTATGCCGGCGAGGATCGCATCAAGTGGTATCCAGAGCCAGGTCGTATCAGGTTTCGTTTATCATTTAATTTCTGTAATTTAAATTCTCGCCTATTTTAAAAAAAAGACGATATCAGCATAAAAAAAAAGAAAAAAAAAGTCGCTGATTTAAAAAAAAGAAAAAATAAGTAAAAAGGCGGGAAAATTTTTGGTGTTTTCGTTACATTTGATTTTGATATTTGGGTTGTTGGAGACGCGTATATTACCTAGGGAGAAGTCGAAAATTTTTCAGAAATTTACAAATTTTCGAAATTTTTCCGGCACATTTTTCGTGATTCTATGATTGGTCTTTTGGGATTTCATTGTTGTGATTGTGTTTCTAGTTTAATTTTATTTGGAGAGAATACGAGTGGTAAAAGACAAGAGTGTGTGAGATTATTAAAGTGAAAAGAGCCGATTGTGTGATACACGAGAGTATACACGTGAGGTTGAGAGCTAGAAATTTGTTAGGTTTGTTTCATTTCATTGTCGCATTTGTAATTCTTTTCTTTATTTAGTTTAATAATTATTTCATTCATTGCGTAATAAAAAAAAGGGGATGAAAAAAAAATCGTTCAAAAAAAAAGAGTCGATAAAAAAAAAGGAGAATCGACATGTCTAACAAAAGTACAGGTACCAAAGGAGCAGCCGCAGGATCGAATGATGAGCTGAACAATACTTTTGATCCTAAGAATACAGTGAAAGCCATTCAGCAACATCTCACGAAGTTGTTCAAAACTGAGATGGTGTCGTTGAATGAGAGGCTAAACCAAGTAGAAAGTTCAATACAGGAGCAATCTCAACAAGCTCATCGAGAGAACCATGGCGGAAGAGGTGGAAGAGACGGACGAGGAGTTCGGATGGAGGCCCGACGCTACCCACATGTAGAGAGATAACGAAATGACTACTATGACACTGAGATGGGAGACTCAGAAGAGGAAGATAGATATTCAACTGTTGGAGGTAGGAGACACGGGAGAGCAAGGAATCGAGAAGACGACGATCTCGGAAACATCAAAATGAATGTGCCTTCATTCCAAGGTAAAAATGATCCAGCTTTGTACCTTGAATGGGAGCGCAAGATTGAGATGATGTTCGATTGTCACAACTATTCTAAGCTGAAGAAAGTGAAGTTAGCAGCAGTGGAGTTTTCAGATTATGCCATAGTTTGGTGGGATCAGTTGACATCCAACAGGCGGCGTAATCAAGAACACCCAATAGAGACGTGGGGAGAGATGAAGGCGGTGTTGAGGAAGAGATTCGTACCAAGCTACTACTATCGAGAGCTATACAACAAGTTGCAAAACTTGAGACAAGGTACGAATAGTGTAGATGACTACTTCAAGGAAATAGAGGTCTCAATGATCCGAGCAAATGTGGAGGAAGATAGGGAGGCCACAATGGCTCGATTTCTATCCGGTTTGCATAGAGAGATCCGAGAAGTGGTGGAGTTGCAGCACTATATCGAGATGGAGGACATGGTACAAATGGCTATCAAAGTAGAGAACCAACTCAAGAGGAGGGGGAACAACAACCGAGCGAGTTCTTCCACATGGAAGTCGAACTCAAATTCCAACACAGCTCCATGGAAAGTTTCAAACCAAGGGAAGAAAGACGAGAAACAACCGTTCACTAAGCCGAAGACTGAGACACCTACAGTGACAGGATCAAGCAACCAAGACTCGTCGGGCAACCGAAACTGAGACATTAAGTGTTTTAAATGTCAAGGTAGAGGACACATAGCCAATCAGTGCCCAAACCGACGTGTGATGATCCTAAAGGACAATGGTGAGATTGTGACGGATGAAGAAGAAGTTGATCCGGAGATGCCGGGTTTATCCGAGTCGAGTGGGGAGGAGGAGTACGCAGCGCCCAACGCTCTCATTTTGGTTGCACGCAAATCTCTTAGCCTGCACACCAAGAGCGTCGACGAGGAGCAAAGGGAGAACATATTCCATACCCGATGCCACATCAAGGATAAGGTATGTAGTATGATTATTGATGGCGGTAGTTGTACTAACGTTGCAAGTGTTGTGATGGTGACAAAGTTAGGATTGCCGGTTCTCAAACATCCTAAGCCATACAAGCTGCAGTGGTTGAATGATAGTGGAGAAACCAAGGTGAACAAGCAAGTTCGAGTGCCATTTCGGATTGGCAAGTATGAAGACGAAGTGTTGTGCGACGTTGTGCCTATGCAAACGGGACATATTTTGCTAGGGCGTCCATGGCAATTCGATAAGAGGGTGAAGCATGATGGCTTCACAAACAAGTACTCTTTTGTACTTAACAAGAAGACGGTGACACTAGCTCCTTTAACATCATCTCAAGTGTACGAGGACCAAGTGAAACTACAAGAGGAGGCCGATACCATGAGGAAGAAAGGAAAAGAGGCCAACGTTGGAAGGGAGGCGGTCCAACATGCTTGTTTTGCCACAACCAGTGATGTCAGATGGGCTGTGCAAAATGAGAAGGCAATGTACTTGATGATCCGCAGAGATGTGTTAATGAGTACTAACCCATTTCATCCATCTTTGCCTAGTCCTATTGTGTCTCTTTTGCAGGAATTCAAGGATGTCTTTTCCGAAGAGATGCCACCGGGTTTGCCACCAATTAGGGGAATTGAGCACCAAATTGATTTCGTGCCCGGCGCCACATTGCCAAACCGCCCGGCATATCAAAGCAACCCTGAGGAGACAAAAGAGCTAGAACGTCAAATACATGAGCTACTGGAGAAAGGCCAAGTGAGGGAGAGTTTGAGTCCATGCGCGAGTCCAGTTTTGCTCGTGCCGAAGAAGAATTCATCGCTATGGATGTGTGTCGACTGCAGAGCCGTCAACAACATTACGGTAAAGTATCGACATCACATTCCCCGTTTAGATGATATGTTAGACGAATTACATGGTGCATGCATATTCTCTAAGATAGACTTAAGAAGTGGATATCACCAAATTCGTATTAAGGAAGGGGATGAGTGGAAAACGACATTCATTACAAAACTAGGATTGTATGAGTGGTTAGTTATGCCGTTTGGATTAACAAATGCTCCTAGTACATTTATGCTTCTTATGAACCATGTCTTACGTGCCTTTATAGGTAGATTTGTGGTGGTTTATTTTGATGACATATTAATCTATAGCAAGAATGAAGAGGACCATGTTGAACATTTGAAGTTTGTTTTGCTTGCTTTGAGAAAGGAACAACTATATGCTAACTTGAAGAAATGCACCTTTTGCACAGATAAGATTGTGTTTCTCGGTTTTATTGTTAGTGCAGATGGAGTACAAATGGACGAAGAGAAGGTTCGAGCCATCCAAGAGTGGCCGACGCCAACAAATGCGAGTGAGGTTCGAAGTTTCCATGGACTTGCGAGCTTCTATCGGCGTTTTGTCCCACATTTCAGTAGTATCGCAGCACCCATGACCGAGGTGATCAAGAAGAATGTGGAATTTCATTGGGGAGAAGCACAAGAGAAAGCGTTTCAAACACTCAAGGAGAAATTGACACATCCACCGGTACTATCTCTTCCAAACTTTTCTAAAACTTTTGAGATAGAATGTGATGTTTCTGGTGTTGGAATTGGTGCAGTATTGATGCAAGAGAAACGGCCCATTGCCTATTTCAGTGAGAAGCTTGGCGGCGCCACCGCAAAATACCCGACATATGACAAGGAGTTGTATGCATTAGTTCGGGCATTGCAGACGTGGCAACACTATTTGTGGCCTAAGGAATTTGTGATCCACACCGATCATGAGTCGTTGAAGCATTTGAAGGGGCAACACAAGTTGAACAAAAGACATGCCCGCTGGATGGAGTGTGTAGAGACGTTTCCATACGTCATCAAGTATAAGCAAGGGAAAGAGAATGTAGTAGCTGATGCACTATCGAGGAGGTACGCTTTACTTTCCACCTTAGATGCTAAGTTACTTGGTTTTAAGCATATTAAGAGTATGTATAGTGAGGATGGTGATTTTAAGGATATATATGTTGCATGTGAAGAATCTGGAGATGGGAAATTTTATAGGCATGATGGATATTTGTTTAGAGAAAATAGGTTGTGTGTACCTAATTGTTCCATACGTGAGCTTTTATTGTTGGAGTCACATGGAGATGGTTTGATGGGGCATTTTGGGGTAGGAAAGACTCTAGCTGCATTGAGGGAGCATTTCTTTTGGCCTCATATGAAACGTGATGTGGAACGTGTGTGTGCTAAGTGTGTTACATGTAGACAAGCCAAATCTCGAGTCCAACCACATGGTTTATACATGCCTTTGCCTATTCCTACATCACCTTGGATAGATATATCTATGGATTTTGTGTTAGGATTGCCTAGGAGTAAACGTAGTCATGATTCTATTTTTGTGGTTGTGGATGGATTTTCCAAGATGGCACATTTCATAGCATGTTCTGAAACAAATGATGCATCCTACATTGTTGATTTGTTCTTTAAAGAAGTTGTGCGTTTACATGGCATGCCCAAGACCATTATTTCTGATAGAGATGTTAAGTTCTTAAGTTATTTCTGGAAGACTTTGTGGTGTAAATTAGGTACGAAGCTTTTGTTTTCTACTACTTGTCACCCACAGACTGATGGTCAGACGGAAGTAGTAAATAGGACTTTATCTACATTGTTAAGGGCAATAATTAAAAAGAACATCAAAACTTGGGAGGAATGTTTGCCACATGTTGAATTTGCATATAATAGGTCTGTGCATTTGGCATCTCAGTTTTCCCCATTTGAAGTTGCATATGGCGTTAACCCTTTAACTCCGTTGGATTTGATTCCTTTACCTGTTCATGAACATACTAACCTTGAAGGGGAAAAGAGAGCTGATTTTGTTAAACATATACATGATAAGGCTAGAACAAACATAGAGAGGCGAACCGAGCAGTATGTCAATAAGGCCAACAAGGGGCGACGGAAGGTTGTGTTTGAACCCGGTGAATGGGTTTGGCTACATATGCGTAAAGAGCGGTTTCCAGTTCAGAGGCGTTCTAAGTTGCTTCCTAGAGGTGATGGACCATTCCAAGTTGTGGAGCGCATCAGTGACAATGCATACAAGTTGGACTTGCCAGGTGAGTACAAAGTGAGTTCTTCATTTAATGTTGCTGACTTAAGTCCTTTTGATGTAGGTGACGAGCTGGATTTGAGGACAAATCCTTTTCAAGAGGAGGGGGATGATACAACCCGAACTGAGGAGATGTCCGATCCAATCAAGGTACCAGAAGGACCGGTAACACGAGCAAGAGATAAGAGGTTCAAGGAAAGCCTCAATGCATTCATGCGAGAGATCTGGAACCAAGAGTTGGCTAAACGACCCGTAGAAGGAGAAGAACCCGATCCCAAGTGGAAGATAGTGATCTCGAGCTATGGGCACGGACTACAGCACGAGCTAGGATGCGAGCACCCGGTCGCGCCGCTTGATGCGAGCTATAGCGCGGGTGAACACGCGAGTGGATCCGGCCGCGCCACCAACACTTCGGGCGATGAGACCGGCGCGTTCTACAGCGCGACCTGAGACGCGAGTGAAGTCGGTCGCGCCACAAACGTTACACAGAATGAGACCGGCGCGACCTACAACGCGAGTGGAGGCGCGATTGACCCCGTGTCGTGCCCATTTGGGCGTGTCCGGAATTGCGCGATTTTATGTTTTATTTTCCTAATTCAAGTGGGATATTAATTAAGTCTTAGTTTATTTTGGACCAACTATATAAGGCTTGTAATCTCTTATTTTTGAGAACAACTTTGATATCATTAAATTTAACATGAGTTATTCACTTTTCTCTCTGAGAGAGTTATTCGAGTTTCACAACACAGCGTGAGATTCAATCGACTTATCAAACGGATTCGCATCCCCGTTTGTGGCGTCATCACCCAATACAAGTTCGTGTTTCCAATTGATCGAGGGTCTCGACTACATCGTGTTCGAGGTTTGACATCTTTGAGGGGCTAAGGTTTGGATCCATCCATCCATTCCGTGGAATCTGCTACAATCCTGGATAAAACATCTGCTGTCTTTGTCGTATGCCGGTGAGGATCGCATCAGGAGTCCTCTACAGGAACGGGATAGTCACTGTGGGAAGAATTGTAGGACCCATCTGAGGACTCTTGATGGTGGAATTCGGCTTGTCAGAAGCTGTCTTGGAAGGAACAGTTGCAGCGGCAACAATAGGCACATGAACCTCAATATGCAAATGGATTGCATTGCACTGTTCCTTGGGGTTCACTGTGGTGTTGCTGGGGAACTATCCCGGTTAGTGCTGATTCCCTACAACTGTAGCTAGCTGACCCAGTTGCTTCTCGAACATCTTCATTTGCACACTCATGGCACCCACAGTATTTTCCAGCTTCTCCACTCTAGCTTGCGACTCCTCCATGAATTTATTGGTCTTCCCCATGAACGCCATTAACAGATCATCCATGTTTGGCTTCTTCTCCTCGTTGATCACTCCATTTGTTACAGAGAAGCCAGGAGGGGGTTACAGTGCATTATTGTGATTCCTATATGAGAGGTTGGATCGGTTACCTTGGTGGAATTGATTTCCACCTTTGTAATTATTGCCATCATAGCCACCTCTCTGATTGATGTAGTTGACATCTTCAACTACATTTCCCATGGGATTATCTACACTCGGTCGTGCCATAGCATCAAATCTGCTGGTGATCGTGGCATTCAGAGTAGATAGCTGGACGGCAAGCTTAGAAATATGATCATTATCTTTAACTGCTGAGGCCCTCTTCAGTATCTTCACTTGCTAATTATTAGTCCATTGGTAACTATTTGTGGCCATGTCTTCAATAATCGACACGGCTTGATCGTGTCCTTTGTTCAGCAATGACTCGCCTGCAGAGGCATCCAGAAGCCTCTTCACCTCCATATCGCATCCATTGTAGAAGATGCAGACCTAATGATACACCCCAAATCCATGATTATAGCACTTCCTTAGCAACTCTGGAAACCTCTCCCAAGCTTCATAGAAGTTCTCGTCTTCATACTGGCGAAACTGATTAATCTCACCTTTGAGCTTAAGAGTTAGACCGGACGGGAAGAATTTATGCAAAAACTTGTGCGCCAAGCACTCTCAGCTATCAACCGTACTGAGATCCAAGGAATGATACCAATCATTGGCAACATCTCTCAGTGAGAATGAGAACAGGCGAAGCCGAATGGCATCATCCAACACCCCGTTCATCTTGATTGTGCTGCAGACCTCCAAGAATTGTTACAAGTGTGCATTCGGATTCTCAGTCTTGTGCCTTCCATACTGATGATGCTGCACCATGCCCATCAATCCCGACTTCAGTTCAAAGTTGTTGGCATTAATGCCTGGATCGAGAACCTGTCCATGGTTGAGCACCGGTGTGAACATTTGATTGATGGGTACCGGAGCTGCTTCTTTGGCAGCTTCTTGCTCTTAAAATCGCCGCTGCATTTCCTCTAACTGTTGTTGCATGCAATACATCTGTTCAGTGGTAACAGGAGCTTGTTGTTCTGCCATCTCTCTTCTTCTCCTTGCGTTTTTATGGCGGATGGTGGCTTCAATGTCAGGATCAAAAGTTTGAAGTGGTTCCCCCTGAGAGCGTGTATGCATACACAACCTAACCACAAGAAAAAGAAGATTATAAAATTTAAATGAAATAAACTGAAAAATAAATGTCTAGATTAACACGAGAAATTAAATCTAAATAATAGCAAATAAAAAATTAAATCCTCGGCAATGGCGCCAAAAACTTGTTCGGTATTTATTTTCACCTAAACTGCAAGTGTACAGCGATGCTCATAGGACAGTGGTGAACAAGAGTATCGTATCCACAGGGATTTAATAATTAATCAAATAGTTATTTAATTTAATCCCTCGCAGTTATCTAGATTATAAAACATGGTTGAATATAACACATCAAAAAACTAAGAATAAGAAATAAACTAAATTACTACGGTAGAAATTAACACAGATAAATCAAACAGTGAATAAAAGACGTATTCTAGGATTGCGTAATCATCAACTAATCCATTCATATAGTCTTTTCATTCTTATGCCTATATTGGGACTTAAATTGTGCTAGAGCAACCACTAATGCATCCTAAACCTTCTCTCGAAGTGCCTAGGTTGTAGATTATAAAGCTAGTATTAACGTCTCCGTTCAATACCTAGCATGCAACTCCTAATGGCTACTATGGTCTATTGCTCTCTCAATTAATCTCAACCCTTTCGAATGTTATTGATTAACAAGTAACTTATTCCAGATCACGTGTTAAAACTCCTCTCTCAATTTATGAATTAACACATCAAATTGTACTATTTATTGATCAGGTAATAATGAAGATAAACACGAGAATAAGCAAAACACAACAAAATCATAGGCATAAGAAATCAACAGATTAAAAACTTCATAGTTTGAATCATAAACAACCCTAGAATACTAGGGTTTTAACTATCCATAATAAAATAAACAACCAAAATCATCCACAAAGAAAACATGAAAAATTCTAAGAACAAATAAAATAAAACCCGGAAGGTTTAATTTGTCTCTAATCTTGAAAGCTCTTGAATCCTTTGGTCTTGTTCTTCGTGCTTGTTTTTCTCTGCAATAAACCTGTGGTGGTAATTTTTGGGTAGGTGGGATTCTGTGGAATTTTCGTGCATCAAACCCTTAAATACCAAGTAAAGAAAAGCCCCAAAAATAGATCAAAAATCGGACAGGCCTGCTCGACTCACGACCAAATTCACGACCAGGGTGCCCGCGACTCGGGTCGTGAATCCACATGGCACGACATGGCATGACGTGGCGCTGACATGGCAGAAAATTCGCAACCAACCTCAAAATTCGCAACCAATTAAGTCGCGAATAAAACAAAGGAGAACTCCCTCCCTGTCGCGACCGCGCAGAAAAAAGGCAAACAGGTGATTCGCGACCAGATTTGCGACCCCCTTGGTCGCGAGTCCGGTCCCGGGTAATTTCCGGCTCCGGCAGCCTCTCACTGTTTTGCTTCGTTCTCACTCGTTTCTCGTCTGATTGACCCGATTCTTTTTGCAACGCGTTCCTAACTTGATTTCCTATCTTTCTAGTGACTTCCTAAGCTCATTTAAAGTTCACACAAAAAATGGCATTAATTAACAAACATGTGACATTGCACAAAACATAGAAACTATGCAAAACTTATCACTTTGTACATGCAATGCCAATCAAATACCACTCAAATGTACCTCAAAATACATGTAAAATATGATGTTATCACTTATAAATATGTGAAGTATATGAGCAAAAACTAACAACAACGACAACAACAACAACAACAACAACAAAAATAACAACAATGATGACGACATCGGAGTCCATACAATAGAAAAAGAAATTAATAAAATATTGTGCCCGTTTATCACGTCACAATAAGCGTACAAGAAATTCACCCTATTGCACCAATTCAAGAATATAAAATTACTAATTAATTAATGTTGGTAATAACATCTTGAATAAAAAGATTCTGAGCATTAAAAGAAGATCCACCCTCCTCCAACGCCGCCCTCGCCTTCTTCTGCATTTCCTTCACCTTCTCCCTCACCCCACTTCCCGCCATCAGCCGCCTTATCGCCGCCTCGATCTCCTCCGCTCCCACGATCTCCGGCACATTCTCGCAATGAAAATCCTTGAGGTAGTCTATCCTGATAGCTTCCGCCATCCCCATTTCCTTAACCAAATAAAACGCATTCAGTTGCTGCTCTGCATACATCGGGAAAGTTGCGATAGGCACCCCAAACCACACGCTCTCCAGAATCGAGTTCCACCCACAATGCGACACGAACCCTCCCACGGCCGGGTGGGCCAGCACCGCCATCTGCGGGGCCCACCCTATCACTTTCCCGATCCCTTTAGTCCTCTCTAAGAACCCCTCCGGCAATACCTCATCAAAATTTTCGTATTCAGTTACCACAGTGGCCCCCTTCATCCCCGTCTTTCTTAACGACCATAAGAATCGATACCCACAATTTTCTAGAGAGAGAGCAATCTCTCTCACCTGGGCTTCGTCAAAACTACCCATAGTTCCGAAGCACAAGAAAACCACGGAATTTTCCGGCTGATCATCCAGCCATTTCTTCACACCATCATCATCATCAACATCGAATGTTTGGTTGCTTTGATTCAAGATCGGCCCAACCGGATAAACTTTCGGTGTCTTACCATCACATAACAGTGATTGAACAGCATAGGATTCGAGTTCATCGAATGTGTTCACCATGATTCCTTTAAACTCCGGCAATCTTTTGAACTGGTTCAAGAATATGTCGGCCATACGGACCATACGCTCGTCGACGAGCAGAGCCGGAAACACTTTGGCCGGAACCGGACTGGAGAAACACGGCATAGACAGCTCGACGTCGGAGTTTTTGAACTTGGTCAGGTCCTGATCGTGCTCGAATTTCAGCGAGATGAGGTGTTGAAACAAGCCGAGACTACTCGCGTTGGAAGTGAAGAAAACGTAAGACGGGAGGCCGAATTCTCGAGCGACGTCGATGAATTTGGTGCAGAACATGTCCATCACCAAACCTGCGAGTTGAGAAGATTGTTGTTGGATCAGATTAGAGACTGTTTCTCTAACGTTGGTTGTTTGTTTGTCGATGATGACGTAAAGAGTGGAGTTTGGCTGCAAATCTTCTGGGTGGGGGAGTTTTATGAGGCGTAAACGCGGCGAGGCATTGGGATTTGAGGAAGTTGCGTGTGTGTAGCTGTCGATGTGGGAGGCGTCCTTGGGGAGCTTCATGACGACCACGGTGATGGTGAGGCGGTCGTCGCGGTGGAGGAGGAGCTTGGCCGTCTCCACGGTGGAGACGAGGTGGCTCAGCCCTGGAGAAGGAATGAATACCAGCTCGGCCTTGTTCATTTTGTTGTTTTGTTCAATGACGTTTGGAATATATGTATTGATTAGTCTTAAGAGTTCATGTTATATAGGTAATACTAATACTTTGTTTAAATAAGTGTTACCTCGCATGCATGTTATATTGGTTGGGGAAAGAGATCAAATGAGACTAGCTAATGCGGACTCTTCAATAAATTCCAAAAGTTTCTATTAGATATTAATTATGATATATACCGCCAACTATTCAAAGCACAAACATGAGGCAGGTACACACTAGTTAGAAAAGCAAAATAGAACTTTACCACAAAATAGCGAGAATAATTGATTAGATTGTTGAATACAATTAATGTAATTGTAGAGTTTCAAGATCATTGAATTTTCTCAGTTTGTGAATTCCGTGAACGCGTGTGATGATAAAGAAAGGATAGGAAAAATGTTAAAGAAAATGTTGACAGTTGTGTTTTTAATATAAGTTAAAAATGACTGGTGAGTGGTGATTGTTTCGCACTTAAAGCAGCATATAAAATTAGATAATCGTTCAAAGAAGAAGTCACTGTGTTTAATTTCCACAACTAAAAACTTGTAAAACACGATCAAAGAATGTGGAGGTATATATGAACCAATCAAAACCAAGATACAATCAATCAATCACTCTCCACGAATCCAAGCCAATCTTCAGCTTATTCCCAATTTATCGGGTATAAAATTATCTAGTCCACATTCCATATCTCACTGTTATATTCTATTATTAAATTAAATATTTTAAAAATATTTATTATAAAAATAAAATTTATGATAGTTTATATATGTTTAATCATAATTAATATTTATTGTTAAAAATTAAAATTTTAAGAAAATAAATCTAACCTAATTTTGGAATAATCAACCCTATTAATTAATTATATTAACTAAAAATAAAAAAATATTAAAAATAAATATAAGGGTAAATAATAATTATATAATTAAACTAAACCAAAATAAATTGAAAACGAAAAAACAGGATGAAAAATTAATAAAAATCAAAATGAAATACCAAGTGAAATATAGAGAGAATGGGATAAAAGATTTCATTTTACTTTATCCAATCACGTGAGGAAAGCTTGAAGACTTTAGCAATTAACCTCTTAGTAAAACCTAACATATACATAAGTAGGAAAAGTAGGAAATTAAATGATAAGATTAACAAAAGTGGAGAGAAAATGTTAACGAATTGACGGCGACATCGACTCCAACTATCATAATTTGGTTATTACACGTCGATCGGATTGACTAACTTAAAAAAAAATGTTATTTGCATCTAGGAAAAGACTTATGACTCACAACTCAAATCATTAATTATAAGAATCTGCTGTATGTATGTACTATATATATATATATATATAGCAAATTTTTCAGTGCACCAGACACTAAATTACTAGGTTGTACGGGTCAAATTTTAGTCAAATTCGCGAGTCAACCCGCGATCCGTCCTATTTAAAAAAAAAAAAACTTACCACAAAAAAATATCACCTGTAACACTAAAAAGTATCACTCAAACGTAAAAAAGTATTACTTGTAGTGTTAAATGTTTCAGGTCTTTTACTTGTCTTCAATAAGTTTATTTAATTATTAGAGTTTATTCCACTATAATTAATGTTTAAAGTTTAGGGGTTTATGGTTAAGAGTTTTTTTGGGGGGTTTAGATTTTTTTTAATGTTTTTTTTTTGGGCGAGTCCACCGCGCGAGTCATCGAATTAAAAATATTTAAATCTATTTAATTAAATTTATTTTTTATAGGAAAAAAAAACAAAACAAAAAAAAAAAGTGACAAGAGCGTGGGCTCCATGCACCCGTCTGACTGGGTGGGTGGTGCACCGAAAACCAACCATATCCCATATCTATATATATATATATATATATATATATAGGGGATGGGTTAGGTTAAAAGCAATCCTAGTGTGGGAACTAGAACGACATCTCACATCATACAATCCTAAAAAATCAAAGGTCTAGGTTTGATTAAAATGACGGTGGCAATTCTGTAATATTTGAAAAGTTTTTCGCACAAGGGTATTAACGTAATTTGGTAATTTTTATAAAAATCGTGGAAGATTTGATAACAGATCGTGATGCTAACGAAGTATTATCATCATAATAACGAAGCGTTATCTTTATGCTGATTAAAGTTTTCAAATATTATTAGCGAAAAATGTATTCTAAAAATTAATTATAAACCTAATTTGATTTAATAAACTTTAATTAAATGGAAGAAACTCTAATGGTGATGAGATTTTTCTAATGCAAAGAATATGATCACGAAGCAAGTTATACATTCCAAATCTTGATTATGCAAGTGGACATACAAAGCATAGGAGACCGGGTCGAACACGGGGAATTTAAATGCATTTTTGAGTTTACAACAAGCATCATAACATCAAATTCATTCACTAGTTAAACAATTCGAAAATTGAGTTGGGCTTTAACTTTGCTACTAACTTTTAACAATATAAATGAAATTTGCAACACACAAGAAATAGCAAGAAATACAATTAAATAAACTTTACTTGAACGAAAATGGCTCTAGGGATTTGACTCTTGACTAAGACATGTTCTTTAAAAATGGAGTTGTGCTTAGATTTTCCAACAACAATTGATCTCAATGTTAATCAAAGCCCTCTCTCGAGCAACTATGATATTTCAACTAAATCCAATTTCCCTATCTCTAGGGTTAAATTGCAATTTAATCCATTCAAGCTCTATCAATCAAACAAACCTCAATTAAACATCAATCTCTCGATATAATGCAAAATCGAAACCATAAATCATCTTTCCATGTATAATTGATTCTCTCAAACTCAATCATACACCAAATTCTACCCTAAGATGGCCAATCAAAGAATAGATACAATCATACCATGATTTATGAAGAAAGGTTGGAAAATCAAGCAGAAATCCCAAATTCAAATCACATACCCAAATCAAGATTCAAAACCCTAGATGCCTAAAAATTTAGCTACTCATATCCAAAATAAAGAAACAAACCATAAATAAAAGAGACATAGAAGAGGAAGAGAAAAAACCCAAAAACTTGAATATAGATCTTCAAAAACTTCTTGATTCTTCCATACACCAAGCTCCAAGCTCTCACACAATATTTCTCACTCTAAAATTGGTAAAATATCAAGTTCTACCCTAAAATTTCGAACTAAGGATGGCTTTTATACTAGGATGGCAAAAATGGAGCAAAAATCCGGATATTCCCGAAAACAAGACACAGGGGCGCGACACGGGGCCGGTCGCGTCCCATGGCTCGCGCCGCGTGGGGTGAGGCGCGACCCGGGCTGGCCCGGCCCTGGGTCGCGCCGCGTTGCAGGCCGTCGTAATCATGCTGCGGACGTCGAGCCGCGGGTCGCGCCCCAGGCCCCGGGTCGCGCCGCGTTGCAGGCCGTGCCCGGCCTCCCGGCTTCGACTCGGTCTTCGTGCTCTCTCGCCCGTCCGATCCAGCTTTCGGGTCCCTTCCGATGCGCACTTCGATTCTCGAGTCTCGGGTTCCTCATTTTAAACCTGTTTTTCTCAATTACATTGTGTTAGCGACACTTATTATAAAAGGGACTAATACTATCCAAAATAACGACCAAACGAACTAAAATGCGATAAAAAGATAGCAAGCAATGCTCGGATTAGGACTAAAATGCGAGCATGTCAACTCCCCCAAACTTGAACTCTTGTTTGTCCCCAAACAAGCATATGGAAAGAGCAAGGGAAAGCTAGAATAAAAAGGAAAATCATAGCCACTAATGCCTCAGCTTTTGCAAACAGAAATCTTCATGCAAAGAATGAGATCAAAGCTTTATATCAAAAGAGCAAAATCATGAGAAAAATGACCACTCTCTTTGAAGGGCAATTATATCACTATGATCCTCTCACATGGAGATAAGGGGCACATTATCACTCAACATCACATCATAGAAGCATACCACCATAAGCTTGCAAAATAACTCATCATGATTCATCAATGTGCTCTAAACAAGAATCACATAGGTCTTTAGGGTTGTAATGCTTGGCTTGTTGGACGGGTATGGAAATTTTAGGTAAAAGTGACTCCAGGTCCTTTTCCACAACCTAATGGTATTCCAATCCTAGTAAGATCAAGAGTTCTCTTCCACCCATACCACAACAAACGATCAATCTTAAGCAATAGACGGATAATCCTTAGCCTTCTCTTGTTTTTTTTTCGCTTCCCCTAAATCATTTGTTCACGCGTTCTTGCACAAGGAACTAGAGTCGGCAACAAATACATTTTTCTTTAATTCTATTTTTCATCATGACTCTAATGATTCCCATATTTTATTTTATTTTTAAGGGAAGATTTTTGGCTTCACAATCCAAGGCTTACACATGCTTCACATTTCTCCGAATTTTGCTACCCACGGTTCTTAATAACAATTCTTTCATTCCTTGAATTCCCTCCATCCCGGGCTATTCAATTAAAAATCAAACACCAAAGGCTCAACGGGGCTAACAAGGATAAATTTCAAAGGAAGAAATGAATAAGGCTCAAATTTTTTACAAAAACTGCCTTAGATCATCTTCAAGTTCTAAGCACATATAGAATACATGAAAGTTATGAAGCAAGTTCTAGAGATGCAAATATCATTGATGAATCAGACATGAAAGAACGAAATAGGCCCAAATCTCACAAGTAGCTAGAAATCAAGCCAAATTTCCACAATTTTGACTCGAATGATACTTCGGCTCATCACTCTATCCATGCATGCATTTTTCAATATTTTCTCATAAAAAATAATTCATCATAGGCGTGGCATGAGTCCCTATATCCATCATTCCCTGTTTCCTTCACCAAATTAATCAAAACACAGACAAATCCAAGCAGAGAAAGTCATCACACCCGATTATAGCCTAATCCAAGCATTTATTATTACAGACCCAATCATAAAAGAAACGATCCTAGAGATCACATAAATCCGTACAACCCAACATAGAATACTGAATCCAAATCCCAAATCATAATACAGTCATCCCAAATATTCAAATAAAAACGATAAAGAGTTCAAAGAGAAAGCAGACAAAGAGCGATTACCGGTCACCACTTTATACCCCCTCCCCCAAACTTGTTTCATTCCGAGGAAAGAACAAGTTTGAGTGGAAAGGATAGTGGGACCGAAATCGAGGGGCAGACTCTTTCACTCATCAGTCGGAGGGCGGCGTGGGGTGGAGTCCGATGGCGGTTGATATGGTGGATACGGGTACGGAGGGTAAGGGTATGGCGGGTAATGCTGGTATGGTGGCATCTGAGGTGGTCGCTGATGCGATGCCCCTTGTCCAATCCATTGCCCCATCATGTTCTCCATGTTTGACTGGAAGGTGTTGAAGCTTCCTTGTAGACCTTGAATCTCAGCACTAATACCCGTGAAACGGGTCCCAATCTCCTCCTCCAAACCTGTAGACCGAGCATCGAAGCTCTCCTGCATCCCTGTGAATCGAGCATCCATCTCAGAACGCATATCGCCAAAACGGGAGTTCATATCTACCCGCATATTGCCCATGTTAGCCGTCATGTCATTCATTAGATTCTCCAGAGTACCAAAACGGTCATCCTGAACATCTTCCCTAGTTCTGCGGCTTCCTCTCGGCTGAGCATGTGACGTGGACCCGCCAGCATCATCCGCCCTAGGTGTCCTCCGTGGTGTGCCTCCGGATGTGGTAATCAATGCAAGATGGGCCGGTGTATCCATCATCCAATTCTCCTTCTCATCAAAAGTGGAGACATTTGTCAAAGCTGGATTCGGAAGCGGGAACTGACGCTTGTTAGTCAAGAGGAAATCAAATGGGGCGGATGCGGAGTTGACAAACTTAGCGTTCCGGAGATGCTCCATGTTGAGGGCTCGAGATCCGGGGCAAGATTGATAGTTGGACAAGTCGATGTCCAACATGGCTGCAATTGAGGTAATCAAGCCCCCCACACAAATAGTGCCCGTCCTGGAATTTGTTTGTCTCTGACATTGCACGAGGAAATGTGCAGCAAAATTCACCGGGATAGCATTAAGCATGCACCATAAGATATAGAGCTCTTGTGTCCGAAGTCCACTATTCTCTTGGCGAGCTAGCACAGTAGAAGAGAGAAGCTTCTGCATATACCGGAAGACAGGATTGGGCAAATGGGAGGCCTTGGTCTTGCTAGAATCATACTGCAGCCTATTTGGGTTTGCCTCCACCACACTGTTATGGAAATCATTGAATCGGAAGGATGGGTGAGGGTGGAAGGTCCCATTAGTTGGAGTTTGAAACATCGTGTTGAGGCGCTCCACAGTGAACCTCCAGTCTTGATTTCCAAGTCGGAATGTGCAAGAAATAGGCCCTCGGGATGGAGTGTGCTTCACCTTTAGGGTGGAGAGGAACTCACGAACAAGCACAGGGTAAGTCTTCCAGTCATTCTCCCCCAAGATATGTAGCCAACCAATGCGTCGTAAGAGCCCGACCACACTCTCATGAATCCCCAACTTCCTTGTTGTGTTGGCATCCAGAAATCGAGTAGCAGCAACTTGAAAGCCCCTAGCCAACTTTAACCACCTCTTCCTATGTTCATACTCCTCCAAGTAGACATTCACCATAGCGGGGTCATTGGCCCCCATATTAAGAGGGGGCAAGAGGGCACGATTGTTGTTAGGCTCGTCATCCTCTTGTTCCTCTTCTTCCTCATCCTCGAGTTCTTCATCGTCCTCTTGTTCCTCTTCTTCGGATATGTCAAGCACCTCCTCTTCTTGGAACTCGTCTTCATCCATGAGCCGTCTTCGGGCTCCCCCCGTTTGTCGTCCTCTACGAGTTAGCACCATTCTTGCAGGGAGAGCGTCGGCTTGAGTACCTTCCAAAACAAAATGAAACGTGATGTTAAATGGTTTTAACAAAGACATGGGACACACGGGGTGGTTGCAAGAGCGTATCAAAAATTTAGAACATAACAATTGAACCTCACACCTCATGCAAACACACCTTTCCAAAAAGCCAATCATACAAAATGACCTCATGCTCACATCCAATTATCCATTGAAACAATATGGTAAAACAAGTTGACAAAATATTTGTAAATGGGGCATAAAAGCAAAGCACACTCATGTTTGATTCATAGATAGTCATGAAGTATAGAACAACCCCCAAACATAAGTCCACCTTTGCTTATTCTTGTCATAAAAAAATCCATACAAGTAAAACATGTTATGTCAAGCATATTGGAACAAGAAATTTACCCAAGTAAAGAATAGATCACCACAATGACTACACAAATTCCACAACATACTTATTTTACCAAATGAAATACATAAAAATTCATAAGAAGCATGGAATTGCATAGATCGAAGATAATAGGGCAAGAATTTCTCATCCACATTATTTTCCCCAATTTTTGACCTTAGAACCCTAGAATTGGGTAGGAATGAAGAATTTCCACTACACTTCCATAGACATGTAAATTGAAAGCATACCCAAGGTTCTTAAGCTAGGAATTCCATAATGGAAGCAAGAAACTTGAAATCAAACCATACAAAACCAAGTTACCATGACTAACCCCCCATTGGAGAGCTTGAAAAACCATGAGCTTGCCACCAAGAAGAAAAGAGAAAGCATAGAGAGAAGATTCATACCTTGAAGAGATTGTGCCTTGAAATAGAGTGGAAAAACACTAGAGAACGTGTATGAGTGTGTGAGTGTGGAGAGGTGAGTGAGGGGTGTGTGAAATGAAGTGAAAAGGGAGAGAGAGCTTAAATCCGCGCAGCGGGGTGGCGCGACCCGGGCCGCACGAGCGCCGGGTCGGGTCGCGCCCCGTCACCACGACCCGGGCTGGGTCGTGCGGCTCGGGCCGCGTTGCAGGTGGGGGTTTCTCGGCTGCGGACACAGGACCAGCCGCTCGCGTTTCCGGCTCCGGGTCACACCGCGTTGCAGGCGCCCTCGGTATGTTGGCTCGTTTCGGCCTTTATCGACACTTCACTCCCACCTAAATTGCTCCTATGCTCAAAAACACCAAAACCAAGAAAACAACACTACAAAAGAACACACAAAACCACAACTACAATGTACACCGAACACAAGATAATCTATGAACAATAGAAAGAAATAGGCAAAGAGAGACAAACAAGAAGGCAAGAAAATTTTAATAAAAAGCATTGGGGTGCCTCCCAATGAGCGCTAAGTTTAACGTCGCTAGCTCGACGTAGTACCCAAGCATTTAGGCGTCGTTGAGGTAGCAAACGAACACTTCTTCTTTCTCCTCGGGCTTGTAGAACCTCTTAACTCGGTGCCCATTCACCACGAATAAGCTCCCATCCTTGCCTTTAAGCTCAATTGCCCCTCCGTCAAAAATTTGTGCTATGACAAACAGGCCACTCCATTTAGTTTTGAGTTTTCCGGGAAAAAGTTTGAATCCAGAATTGAACAAGAGGACTTCATCTCCCGGTGCAAGATCTTTTTATCTCAACAACTTGTCATGATAAACTTTTGCCCTCATCTTGTAAATGGCCGAATTTTTGAAAGCTTCCATCCTGAACTCCTCTATCTCATTCAATTTGAAAATCCGTTCTCCCATAGATGATATGGGATCTAGATTCAACTTCTTCGTGGCCCAAAAAGCCTTATGAGAGAGCTCAACGGGCAAATGGCAAGACTTTCCAAACACAAGTTGATATGGAGACATTCCAATCGGGGTCTTGTAAGCCGTACGATAAGCCCATAATGCTTCATCCAACAATGAAGACCAATCTTTTCCATTTGTGCGAACTAAGTTTTAAAGGATTTGCTTCACTTCACGATTGGCTAATTCGGCTTGACCATTAGCTTGTGGGTGGTAAGGTGTTGTGACCTTGTGCTTGACTCCATGCCTAGCAAGTAATGCTTCCATCCATTTGTTACAAAAATGTGAGCCACCATCACTTATTATGGCTCTAGGGGCTCCGAATCTTGTCAAGATGTTCTTCTTGAGAAACTTGAGGACAACTTTTGCATCATTTGTCTTCGTCGGAATAGCTTCAATCCATCTAGACACAAAATCCACGGCTAACAAGATGTATATGTTACCTTCCGAGACAACAAAAGGTCCCATAAAATCGATCCCCCAAACATCAAATAGCTCAACTTCAATGATATTCTTCATAGGCATTTCATCCTTCTTTGATATGGACCCCATTCTTTGACACTTATCACAACTTTTGACAAATTCTCTTGCATCCTTGAAAATTCTTGGCCAATAAAATCCACTTTGATAGATTTTCCTAGCGGTTCGATTGGCCCCAAAATGTCCTCCGCTTAATCCTGCATGGCATGCTTCTAGAATTTGTCCCCATTCTTCCTCGGGCACACACCTCCTCAAGACTAAATCCACACAACGTCTAAACAAGTATGGCTCATCCCACACAAAGAATCTCAAGTCATGGAAAAATTTCTTCTTTTGATACCTTTCTAACTCTTTAGGTGCAACTCCCGCTACCAAGTAGTTTACTATATCCGCGAACCATGGCACCTTCATTGTCCCCACAACTAGGATCCTTTCATCTGGAAAGCAATCATCGATCTCTCTCTTATCATCTTGATCCTCTTTAGTGTGCTCCATACGAGATAGGTGGTCGGCCACCACATTCTCGCACCCTTTTCGATCCCTAATTTCCACATCGAATTCTTGTAAGAGAAGAATCCACCGTATAAGCCGGGGCTTGGCATCCTTTTTGGCAAAGAGGTGTCTCAACGCGGCATGATCCGTATGGACAATTGTTCGGGCCCCAATAAGATAGGGCCGGAACTTGTCAAAAGCATATACGACCGCCAACAACTCTCTTTCGGTGGTTGTGTAATTGATTTGTGCCGGGTCCAAAGTTTTACTTCCATAGTAGATAACCCGGAACAACTTCTCTCTCCTTTGCCCTAAAGCGGCTCCCACGGCTACCTCGCTTGCGTCACACATGAGTTCAAAGGGCTCACTCCAGTCCGGGGTAATAAGTACCGGGGCCGTCATTAGGGCCTTCTTCAGCGTCCCAAACGCCTGCACACATGCGTCATCAAAAACAAAGTCATTGGATTTTTCAAGTAATTTACACAAAGGTTTGGAAATCTTTGAAAAATCCTTAATAAAACGCCGATAGAATCCGGCATGGCCAAGCAAACTCCGGACACCCTTTTCAGTGGTGGGGGGTGGAAGCTTCTCAATGGCTACTACCTTGGCGCGATCCACCTCCAAACCTGCAGCGGACACTTTGTGGCCAAGGACTATCCCGTCTCTCACCATAAAATGGCATTTTTCCCAATTCAAAACGAGATTAGTCTCCTCACAACGCTGCAAAACTCGGGTTAAGTTTTCCAAGCAATTATCAAAAGAGTTCCCAAAAATCGAGAAATCATCCATAAAGACCTCCATAACATTTTCAATCAAATCATGAAAAATTGCCATCATACATCTTTGGAAAGTAGCCGGGGCATTACACAATCCGAAAGACATCATGCGAAAAGCAAAAATTCCATAGGGACAAGTAAAAGCTGCCTTATGTTGGTCTTCAGGGGCTATTAAAATTTGATTGTAACCAGAGTAACCATCCAGAAAACAATAAAATTCATATCCGGCTAACCTATCAAGCATTTGGTCAATAAAAGGTAAAGGAAAATGGTCCTTTCTAGTGACCGCATTCAATGCTCGATAATCTATGCAAACCCTCCAACCTGTGACAACTCTAGTGGCAATCAATTCACTCCCCTCATTTTGGACAACTGTCATACCTCCCTTTTTGGCTACAACCTGAGTGGGGCTTACCCACTCACTATCAGATATAGCATAGATAATACCCGCATCAAGCCATTTTAGAACTTCTTTTCTGACAACTTCTTGCATAATAGGATTTAGCCTACGTTGTGGTTGTACACGAGGTTTATACTCATCCTCTTGCAAGATCCTATGCATGCATATAGACGGACTAATCCCTTTCAAGTCAGAAATAGACCAACCTAAAGTAGACTTATACTTCCTCAAAACTCTTAGCAATTTATCAAGTTCACATGCTGACAAATAGGCTGACACAATCACGGGATAGGTTTCATTGTCACCCAAGAAGGCATACCTCAAGTGCCCCGGTAGGGGTTTCAACTCCTCCTTTTGCTCCTTCTTCTCTCCTCCTTCCTTCTTCATTGCTTCTCCTCTTTCCTCCCTCAAAGGTAAAAATCGATTCCCTCTCCTTGGAATTTCCTATGAAGAGTCAAGAGCACAAACACAATCCAACATATCGGGGTTATTATCAAATAATTCAAATGAAGAAGAAGAGTAAAGAGATGCAAACAAGCTTCTTTCCAAAGCATCTTGGGAAGTATAATGCTCCATCATCGTCTCTTCGACACATGCATCCACGAGCCTCATCACCTTGCATTCCTCCACCCGCATGGATTCCTCATCTTCTTCGTGGAATTTCATTACATTGTAAATGGAGAATGTGCTACTCTCATCATTTAGTCGAAGTGTGAGCTCTCCTTTTGATACGTCTATGAGGGCCTTCCCCGTTGCTAAAAATGGCCTTCCTAAGATGAGGGGCACATTTTTGTCCTCTTCCATATCTAGGACAACAAAATCCATGGGGAATATAAAGTCGTTCACCTTGACAAGAACGTCCTCCACAACTCCTTTTGGGTAGGTGAGAGACCTATCCGCCATTTGCAAACAAATTGTAGTGGGTTTTATCTCTCCAACATTTAGCCTAAAAAAGAATGACAACGGCATGAGATTTATACTAGCACCCAAGTCACAAAGAGCCTTCCTCTCTTGGCTATCCCCAATCGTCACAGTGATATTAAAACTTCCGGGGTCCTTCATTTTTGCGGGCAATTTTTGTTGAATCAATGCACTACAATTTTCCGTTAAGTTCACGGTTTCATAATTGCCCAACCTCCTTTTCTTTGTGATAACCTCCTTAAGAAACTTAGCATATGTAGGCATTTGTTGCAAAGCTTCTACAAGGGGTAGATTTATTTGCACTCTTCTAAAGATGTCCAAGAATTTGGAAAATTGTTCCTCATTCTTACTCTTCCGGAGTCTTTGAGGGTAGGGCACATTCATCCTTGGCTCAACTTCTTTTTGTCCCTTAGAAGCTTCTTTGTCTTCTCTCGGGGCTTCTTCCTTCTTGTCTTCATTATCCCCCTTTTCTTCTCCACTTGGCTCATTCTCACCTAAAGTTTCATCATCTTGATTCGGCATAGCGGGCTCTTTATAAGATGTGCCACTTCGAAGGGTTATGGCCTTGCAATTCTCTTTAGGATTGATGGTGGTGTTTGAAGGAAATTGTCCCGGATGGTGTTGTCCCCCCAAAGTCGAGGCAAGTTGCCCCATCTGTTTCTCCAACATCTTCAACTGAGTATTCACAGCGGCTTGATTGTTTTCTATCTTCTCAAAACGTGCTTGTGAATCCCCCATGTACTTGTCGGTCTTGCTCATGAAAGCCATAAGGAGCTCGTCCATTTTAGATTTCTTATCTTCATCTATAACTCCATTGGTAACGGAAAATCCAGGAGGTGGTTGGATGTGATTGTTTGGGTTGGAGTAAGATAGATTCGGATGAGGTGGTCTTGGATGGTATTGGTTACCACCTGGTCCTTGTGACCCTCCGAAATGCGGCTTGAAGTTTTGGTTTAAAGGCCTTTGATAACCCCCACAACCTCCTTGACCAACAAAGCTCGCTTCTTCCAAATTAGGCATACTTGAGGACTCCGGTCTTGGTGACACCATAGCCTCTATTTTCGAATTCATGGTGGTCATTTGAGCTGCTAGAAGAGCTATAGCATCATTGTTTGTGGTGTCCACCTTTTTCAAAATTTGTACATTTTCCCGCTCCCCCGGCCATTGATAGGCGTTGGAGGCCATTTCTTCGATGATTGTTATAGCTTCTTCGGGTCCTCGATTTAGTAGCGACCCCCCAGCCGAAGCATCAAGAATACTTCTCACATTGGACTTACATCCACCATAAAATATGCAAACTTGGTGGTCCATGCCAAAACCATGACCCGGACATTTGCGAAGCATCTCTCGAAACCTTTCCCAAGCATCACACATAGATTCTTCGTCTCTCTGCTTGAACTGAGTTATCTCTCCTTTTAGCTTTAATGTCTTTCCAGGGGGAAAGAACTTCTGAAGGAATTTAGAGAGCATGTCATTCCATGATGCAAATGAGCTGGGTGGTTGATTCAACCACCATGTTCGAGCCTTATCCCGTAGTGAGAAATAAAATAACTTCAAGCGGATAACATCCTCGGGTACCCCATTAATCTTAACCGTTCGAGCGATCTCCAGAAATTGATTGACATGTTCGTGGATCTTCTAATGCCGTCCCACCAAATTGATTCTGAGATACCATAGCCATCAATGCCGGCTTCAACTCAAAATTATTGGCTTGAATAGCCGGCCCATTGACGGCACCTTCATTGAATGTTGGTTGGAACAAGTTCCGTATTGGGGCTTCTTCGACTCGAACCCTAGCTTCCTCTTGGGCCCGTAGTTGACCCCTCATCTCTTCAAGTTGTCTTTGCATTTGGAGAATCAACGGGTCTCCAATGGGAGGCGGTGGTGGTGGGTTGTCCGCCATCCTACGTCTTCGTCTTCGAGCGTTGTTGTGACGACTCGTGGCTTCGATCTCGGTATCAAGGTTAAACAACGGGTCACCACGTGCTCTAGTACGCATACACCACCTAGCAAAACACCAGGTGAGTTTAGAACTTGAAAGGAAATAACACGTTTAATCTAGCAAAGTAATTCTTGAAATGATATTGCATATTCTCAAACACACAAATTAAATTCCCCGGCAACGGCGCTAAAAACTTGATGAGATTTTTCTAATGCAAAGAATATGATCACGAAGCAAGTTATACATTCCAAATCTCGATTATGCAAGGAGACCGGGTCGAACACGGGGAATTTAAATGCATTTTTGAGTTTACAAGCATCATAACATCAAATTCATTCACTAGTTAAACAATTCGAAAATTGAGTTGGGCTTTAACTTTGCTACTAAATTTTAACAATATAAATGAAATTTGCAACACATAAGAAATAGCAAGAAATACAATTAAATAAACTTTACTTGAACGAAAATGGCTCTAGGGATTTGACTCTTGACTAAGACATGTTCTTTAAAAATGGAGTTGTGCTTAGATTTTCCAACAACAATTGATCTCAATGTTAATCAAAGCCCTCTCTCGAGCAACTATGATATTTCAACTAAATCCAATTTCCCTATCTCTAGGGTTAAATTGCAATTTAATCCATTCAAGCTCTATCAATCAAACAAACCTCAATTAAACATCAATCTCTCGATATAATGCAAAATCGAAATCATAAATCATCTTTCCATGTATAATTGATTCTCTCAAACTCAATCAAACACCAAATTCTACCCTAAGATGGCCAATCAAAGAATAGATACAATCATACCATGATTTATGAAGAAAGGTTGGAAAATCAAGCAGAAATCCCAAATTCAAATCACATACCCAAATCAAGATTCAAAACCCTAGATGCCTAAAAATTTAGCTACTCATATCCAAAATAAAGAAACAAACCATAAATAAAAGAGACATAGAAGAGAAAGAGAAAAAACCCAAAAACTTGAATATAGATCTTCAAAAACTTCTTGATTCTTCCATACACCAAGCTCCAAGCTCTCACACAATATTTCTCACTCTAAAATTGGTAAAATATCAAGTTCTACCCTAAAATTTCGAACTAAGGATGGCTTTTATACTAGGATGGCAAAAATAGAGCAAAAATCCGGATATTCCCGAAAACAAGACACAGGGGCGCGACACGGGGCCGGTCGCGCCCCATGGCTCGCGCCGCGTGGGGTGAGGTGCGACCCGGGCTGGCCCGGCCCTGGGTCGCGCCGCGTTGCAGGCCGTCGTAATCATGCTGCGGACGTCGAGCCGCGGGTCGCACCCCAGGCCCCGGGTCGCGCCGCGTTGCAGGCCGTGCCCGGCCTCCCGGCTTCGACTCGGTGTTCGTGCTCTCTCGCCCGTCCGATCCAGCTTTCGGGTCCCTTCCGATGCGCACTTCGATTCTCGAGTCTCGGGTTGCTCATTTTAAACCTGTTTTTCTCAATTACATTGTGTTAGCGACACTTATTATAAAAGGGACTAATACTATCCTAAATAACGACCAAACGAACTAAAATGCGATAAAAAGATAGCAAGCAATGCTCGGATTAGGACTAAAATGCGAGCATGTCAAATGGGATGAAATAAATATAATTAGATGAAATAAACATTGATTGAATGTGATAAACCATAAATGAGTCGGAACAGATCATAACAATAATATATATGTACTATGTTAGCATTATGATTTTGCTTCGTTAGCATTGTGAATACACTATGTTAGCATATGATAATACTTTGTCAACATACGTTATATAATTGGATGGAATAAATCTTAATAATCAATTAGGAACTAAAAAAGAAAAATTTAATTCAAAAAAAGTAATCATAATTAGATGGAATAAACCATAATTCTGATGAAATAAATCATAATTGAGATTGAATAAACTCTAATAAATATGTATTATGCTATAGACATTATGATAATTCTTCATTAGCACAGTGAATACATTGTGTTAGCATATGACAAATGCTTCGTTAGCATACGATATCATATGTTCTCATAATGCTGTCAAAGTACTATTATAAGCTAACGAAAGCATTTATAATCTCGGTATGTATAAAAATTTATCTTTTGTATTTTTCGTCTATATATTTTTCATCTAAACATAGTCTTTCGACATCTTAAATAAAAGAGCACAAAGAGAGCTTTAATTTGATATAATTTTTGTGCGCATTGGATTAAAAACGAGCAAGTTATGTGTTGGTCCCGGGCGAGTCGATATCAGTTTAGAGGAGGGGGGTGAATAAACTGATTAAAAACTTTTACTTCAAATTGCGGAATAATAAGGGCCCTTGACTCGCTTAGTAACTTATCTATGCACAATGTGGTTGAGCTCTTTTGACAGCTTGAGTGCGGATTGCGTGAGCTTGTGTACAGTTCAAAAATATGCAAGTAATCAAAACAGTACAGCACACAAATTATTTATAGAGGTTTGAAGTCTCAAACTTCTACGTCCTCTTTTCCTTCCGCAGAAGGGCAACTTCACTATATAACTTGAGTTTCTTTACAAATTACACAATGAAGGACAGTTGGCTGAACCTGGTAACTGCTCGCTACCTCAGCGGGTCGACGGCTCACACTTGAAGTCCCTAACTGCTCGCTAGGAAGGTAGATGCTATTGACGTCTTTACAAGATTTTAGATCTCTTTCGATCTTCAAGAGGTTAGTCTTGAACAAGGGGTATCAACAGTTGTGCTCCTTCAATTGAGCTGGATAGTTGATCGTTGTATTGCTGAAACTGAGAACGCTGCCCTGGCTGGATTATCAACAGCTGGCTGAATGTTTTGACTCTGTGAATTCTTCTTCTCAGTTGGACTCTCGCAGTTTTTAGCAAATGCTGAACTTGAGCTATGTGGGAGGTAGAAAGAAAGCTCTGCTTGAATGAAGGCTTCAAGAATAAGTATTGCGAAAAGTCTCGGAGGCAAGAGTGTTTAAAACTTTGATTCACTCGTCTTTTATAGAGGAGTGATTTTATGACCGTTGAGTTCCATTGATCGGTGGCTCTATTGGTTCATCAATGGCAGATGGTCTTTATTAATCGCTAGAGCTTTTGATTGAAGTAGCCGTTGCTTTACCAATCGATCTCCATTGGATATTTAATTCCAGGATCTCCGTTGAAAAATTTATTCCAAGATTCGCCGGTTGAGCAATAACTCCAGGGGCTGGCAATTCTTCAGTTTTAGCAACTTTGAGTTCCAGTTGGCAGTTCTGAACTTGTCTATTCAGTTCGGCTATTGCTCCAGCTGGCAGTTCTAAGCTTGTCTGCTCAGTTTGATTGTTACTCCAGTTGGCAGTTCTGAGCTTGTATGCTCAGTTTGGCTATTGCTCCAGTTGGCAATTCTAAGCTTATATGCTCAGTTTGGCTATTGCTCCATTTCGCAGTTCTGAGCTTGTTCCTCCAGTTCGGCTGATCTCAAGTTTTTGGCTATCTTGTCAGTTTGACTAATCATTCTCAAGCTCTCTTGTCAGCTTGACTATTCACAAGCTGTTGACTAGCTTGTCAGTTTGACTGCTTTCTCTTGAGCTTTCTTGTCAGCTTGACTAATCACAAGCTGTTGACTAGCTTGTCACTTTGACTGCTTTCTCTTGAGCTTTCTTGTCAGCTTGACTAATCACAAGCTGGCTGACTTCAGTTCTGACCTTTAGCTGGTTTGTCTATTCACTTCAGTTTGGCCATCAGTTGGATACTTTCAGTCTTCAGTTTAAACTGATCTCGTATCAGTTTCTTCAGTCTAGTCAATTCTTTTCTCCCTCAGCTCAGCTGACTTAGCTGTCAGTTTGTTTCGACTGGTTCATCTCTTCGAATCCTCAGTTGAATTGAGTTCTGACTGGTTGACGTATCCTCCCAGCTGGTAGACCATACTCCAGTTTGGTTGACTTTTGGGTTTAATTGAGTTCCTTCTTGATGCCCTGGATTGGTCAGCTCAGATCTACAGCTTGAATTTTAGTCAGTTTTTCATAAATAGTTTTGACATCTCATCAAAACATTTTCTAGAGGTTCCTTGATAGTTTTTCCTAACAATTTCCCCCTTTTTGATGATGTCAAAACATTGTCAATGATGATGGAAAAACTGCAAATGTTCGTTTGATAGACATGTTGTAGTTTGCTTAGGCAAATTCTTGAAATCAGAGCAAGTTAGAGCATGAAATTCAAGTATCAGAGCATTCAAAATCCAAGTATCAGAGCATTCAAGGCATACTTTCATTTTGGGCATGCTTTTATTTTATTAGAGCATGATTATCTAAATATCAGAGCAGAGCTTATATGCATGGTTATAAGAGTATCAGCGAATATTTATAAGCATGATCAAGGCTTGATATGAAGTTTAAGCATGATATTTGAATAAGTGAAGTATGTATTATATATTCAATCAAAGCGTATTATTTCAGCTTTCGATTCTCAATAGTAGTTAGAACTATTAATTTACTTCCTTAGCTGCTCCTTCTCTTCTTGCTTGATTCTCCTCTTTCTTGGACTCCTTGTGTTCTCCAAGCTTCCCTCTAAAGCTGAGCTTCCCCCTCATGATGTATTTTTCTTTGGATCTGATCCCAAAGAGTTAAGTTTTCATCATCATACTTTCCATCTCCCCCTTTTTGGCATCATCCAAAAGCTGGGGTAGATCGCATGATGGTTTTGATAGGTTTGGCAAGAAGGTGAAGACAGTTGCCAAATTGTCATCATAGACTGAGGGAACTGAAGGAATGGGCATAGGCGAGGAGAACCATGCATAGGCCTCTTCAGTTGTCATGAATTGACCACGATCAGTGGTGAGAGAGACTTCTTGCTCTTTGAAGTCGATGGAGGCCAAGCTGGTGAAGATCTCATCGGTTGAGGCGATTGGTAGATCTTCGAGGAATGGAGTGCAGGAGGAGTTGGCTGGTTCGTTGTCCGGAAGAGGAGCGTCAGCTGGTATACTAAGCTGGATTCGTTTGATCATCGAATCCATTATCTCCGAGAGCGTTGGCGGTGAGCAGAGTGGATGGTTCATCTAATGTCTACTCCATTCTCCTTCATTGATCCAGAAGAGGGATCCACGAGTGCGGATGAGGTGGAGCATTGTGACCTCATCGAGTTGAAATCGCTAGATGTGGTACTGGAGGTACCGTTTCAGTTGCTCGAATAAAGAGGGATCGATGCCCTCAATGAGACCGAAGCAGCTTCTTAGCTGATGGTCTAGAACTGCCTCAAACTCAACCTCAATTGAGTCGCGATGGACTAAGGTTAGAGGTTGTGAGCTGGCTGGTATTGTAGACTGATCACTCAGTCTAGAGAGGGGCTCATTCTCAATCATCAGCTGCCTTTTTCTGAGGAGCTGGCATGGGCGAGAACCGGTTGCTTTCCACGACTTGAGTCGGGAGTTTCTGGTTGGTGTGATCTCTTCGGGATCGGATGGCAGTAGATGGTCGGGAGCATGTCCCTTCGTCCGATCGGTTCGCCAGTTGGAATGATCTCATCAAACTGGCTTAGAATGATGTGGCTTATGCGACCCATAAACCCAACATTCTCTCGGAACGAGCCAGTTGATGGATCATATTCTGCTCACTCGACATTTGCTCGTAGTTGAGTAAGAATAAAGGAGGCCCAGTCGGCTTTACACCCAAAGTATAGAGCGGCCGTTAGATGGGCTTTGAGTTCCGAGAATTGGACTGTCTCAAAGTTCCCATGCAGGATATGGCCGGTGATATCCAGGAGTTGGATGATCTTGCTGGGCAGGCTTTCCTTCAGCCTGTGTGAGCAGTCATGATGGTGCACGTGAGGATGTTTCCAAAGACCCCACAGTGTATATTTGCACGGTAGTTCCAGTTCCATCACGTCTGGGCCTTCGCCGGGGAGGAGAAATGTAGACATCATCGTATCTTTTATCACAATGATCACTTTGTTCTGGACGGTGGAGATGATGTTGTTGCCGGAGATGGTTGCGTTGTGGTAGAACTCTGCAACATGGGAAGGTATATTCTTGACTGGCATGATTGTCAAGAATGGCAGCAACCCAGTTTCCTCTAATGGCCGATAAATTCTTTGAAAGTTGTCTGGGCCAAGACGTGCGTTAAGAAGCTCTAGATTAAGAGTCTTATCTTTCTTCATCTTGTTCATGAGCGAGTTGACATCTACCATCTGAAATGAAGGCTTCATTTCTGCAAAGAGATGGTGTTGTTAGATATGCAAGTGTGTTGAGAGAGAGAGAGAGTTTGCAGGTGATCAAAGCAAGGATGAGAGAGAGTTTGCAGATGATCGAAGCCTGCATCTCTTTGCATATATATATTCAGCTTTGCATGCATTGATCGAGGACACTCGATTGCTTCTCTTAGCTGATCAGCTATCCGATTTGATGGATGATTAGCTAAATTAATGATGCATGCTTCCCAGCCGTTCGATCATGAAACAACTTTATGATCATGTGGCTGAGATGTAGTTATTTTGAAAATGGGGTAGTTGCCATAAATAGCAAAATATTTTCTGCAGATTTTGCTATTTATATCTCATTAGAAAAATATATTTCCCTTTTCTTCTTTGAAGAGTTAATTTAATATCAATGTAGAGATATTAATGGCAACTTGTGAGAGAGAACCCTATTTTCAAATTGTAGCCGTTGAATATAATATAAGAAATTTTATAATCACAACGGTAATAATTTAATTATGATAAGCTCGAGGATTAAGGAAAACTTATCCGGAGTTAGTTGGGATACAGTCCAACTGATTGGTTTGATGATTCAGCGGTTGGATGATCAGTTTCGTCATGTTTCTAGTCATTGCTAATGAGCTGACTGAAGCTCTAACTGATCTGAACTGATCAGTTCGTTTGGTCAGCTGCGTGACTTTCTTTAGTCAGTTTCCTCTTTTTGAAAGGCCGAGCTGGACTAGTTCCACTGCTTCCTTTCGAGCAGTTTGATCATTTTAACGTTGATACAGATCCAGTTCTGTTCTTTGGCAGTGCGGGCCTTGCTGTCTTATGGGCTTGGTGAAACTGCTGAATGGCAACTGACGAGTTTTTCATCCTTTGATTGAGGGATTGTAAAGTTCCCTTTGGCGAGGGTCGGAACTGATCATTTTTCATAATCAATTGCACGCCTTTTGAGCTGGATGTGAGTAGGGGAGTGACATAGCTCTTGGATAGGAGACTTCGTGATGTGGCAGTATCCTCATCATCACTGTCGCTCTCATCATGCCTTGGATTCTTCTGAGGAGCCACGACTTCAGTATGTGATAGGTGTGGTTCTATCCTCGCTGTGGCAGTTGGAGTTCGTCGTGATGGCTCAGCTGACTGACTTGATAAATTATCAAAGTTCAGTTTACGGCAAAGTGAGCCAGTTGGGCAGTTGACTGATTGATTTGCAACCACAGCTCCTTGAGGCATGATGCTGGTTTTGAATTCAGCTAACAATGCGGTAGCTGGAATTTTGTTGACAAGCCGGTGATTCATGATGTGCTGGACTTGCACAATGGTTGGAGGGAATGGATTTGATGATCCTATCCATTTAATGCTCCAGGTTTCTTCACGTTGCCAGTAGCTCATGCCATGAAAGGCAGTTATCAAAAAATGAGACTGGATGGACATAGAATGTCTCCAGTTATACCAATAGAAATACCGTTGGAGTTGTTTGAACAACTCTTGGTCATGTTGTGCAACAAAAGCAAAGTGAGTGAGAAGGAGATTGGTCACTTCCTTTTGTGCACCTTTGACTGCATATTCACCACTATAGAAAGTGCGAATATTTTCTTCAGTCAGCTGGAGAGGAGGGCATGTACTTCTGAAGTAGTCCGCTCCATAGTTTGGATGAGGGATTCCAATGAATGGAATAAGCTCATCTGGATCAGAGCAAACCTGGAAATCAACTGGCGATCCGTTCTTTGATTTTGGAGAATGAACGGCGTTGGTAGTTGAATTGCTCGAGGTGTTGTTACTTGTCTTGGCCTTGGCTTTTCTCTTCTTTCTTAGTGACTGAAGATGGGCAGTTCCTTTCTTGGGAATCCAGTCAGAGATGAGAACTGGTAGTGCTTCATCACTTGGAAGATTCAGCAGGTCTTCAAGCATTTTGCTCATTCTTAGAACAAGTCCTACTTTGGACTCAAATTTGCCAGATTTCTTTGAGTCAGAGGCCTTGACGACTTGATGCTTGAATTGTTGAAAGACAAATTCTGCCCAGTTTGTTTGTCGCCTTTCAGCAAGGTGAATCATGACTTTGTATCTCTCTTGGGTGAGTTGACTCAGGCTTCCAATGGCCCCGAACATCATGTTGTTCATTATATCGAGTAGGACGCCATACTCGGTCTTTGATACGACCCGGACTATTAATCTAGGATGAATCTAGAGAACGTAGCGGAAGACTTTAAGAATCGAAACACGTCAGCGGAATGAAGGGAACAATCCGACTCAATAAACAAAGAAAAGACGAAAACTAGACAACTAAAATACCTAGAATAATGACACGAATTATGTAACACAATACCAAGGTAATGAGGGCTGAAAAAGGACGAGATATAGGGCTGGAATCCCCACCATGTTGTTGTGTAGCCTTTAAACTTTGATGAAACTAGCTGCACTTTCTTTTTCTCGGAGAAGTCATAGCACTCAAAAAGTTTGTCTACTTTGCGTTCCCAATCTAAATAGATGTCGGGATAGTATAGACCTTCAAACTCAGGTATGATCATGTTATTGTTGCGGTAGAGATGGCGAGAATTTGGTGTGTCTGGAGTACGGGTGTATGGTGTATGAGTAGTGTATGGTGTATGGACCGGATGGTACATGGGTGCATATGTGTATGGTCCAGATGGTGTATATGAGTGTGAACAGATGGTGTATGTGGACTAGGATGAATTTTCGATCCCCTTGATGAGGGTGGATGAAAATTTGAAGGAAGGAAGTGTATATGGAAGGTTTGGAAGGATTTGGATGGAAGAAAGCTAGAAAAGGAAAGAATTAGATGTATTTTTGAAGTTCCCAAATAGAATAGGAATCCAAAAATAAATTCAAAAGTATGGAAGGTAAGAATTAGGAGAGAAAAGGAAAAAAGGGATTAGGTAATTTGGAAAGTGTTACACAATTGTGACACAATTCTAAATATCCTAATTGAACTAGACTCTAAAAGGAAAGAACCAAAAATAAATTACAACTCAAAAGGAAATTACCAAAATAAAAATAAAACTTGGAAGGAAAGTTCCAAAAATAAAATATAACTCTAATGGAAATTACCAAAATAAAATAGAACTTGGAAGGAAAGTTCCAAAAATAAAATAAATCTCTAATGGAAGGTACCAACTATAGAACTTGACTAGAAGGAAAGTACCAACTATAGAAAAGTACTACAAGGAAAGTACCAAAAGTAAAACAAGACTTAATTGGAAACAATGAATATACCTCTTTTTTTTTTGAATTTTCGGATTTTCTTTTTCTTTTTATCCGAATTTTTTTTTGAATGATAGCTATGCTATTACAACTCGATGACACGTAGACGACACGTAGGATAAATTGACACGTCGGATTGAACCACAACCAGCAGAGCTGACGTGGCTCTGATGCCAAAATATGATACGACCCAGACAATTAACCTAGGACGAATCTAAAGAGGTAGCGGAAGACTTAGGATGCGAAACACGTCAACTACATGAAGGGTTCCAATCCGACTCGATAAATTACGAAAATACGAAATCTAGACAACGAAAATACCTAGAACTATGACACAAAATATATAACACAATACCAATGACTAAGGGCTGTAAAGAGGGCGATAATATGGCTGGAATTATGGGTAGGAATCGTGTATAGGTTAGGTGAAGGAGGGCTTGAGTAGATAGGATATGTTAGAGATGAATCGAACTTACGTGTAGATGAAACGGGTAGAACTCGAACTCGTCTTGTGGAAGAGACTCGATCGATTGGTGGCTGGACGGTTACGGATGTGGATGACTTGATGGGAGTCGTCGTTTGGTGTAGATGGATGATGATTCATTGAGGTGAATCACAACCCGATACCCTCCTTGAATCTCGAACGTACCCAAGGATGAAATCTCCAAGTTGATCTTCGGATAGCGAATACCGGTTAATCCCTCGAGTGGATTAAGCAATACCCTTGATTAAGACATAAAGTTGCTAGGTCCAAGAATATGAATTTTAAATCAAAACTCACAAAGATTAAAAAGGGGTTGAGACAATATTGAAAGCAAAGCTTAATAATTCAAATAAAGTCTAAAGTATGAATGTCACATGGATCCCCTATTTATAACAATAGTAGGACCAAAAATCTAAAGGATAGGGCTGAAAATTTCATGGCCAAAACAAACTAGAGTTGAATTAGGAAACTTCCTAAACTAGAATTCTATTTAAGGTAGAACTTGTAGATCTTGCCTTATCTAAAATCCTAGTCAAATCTATGACTAAATAACTGAAAATTATCAACCAAAATAATTGAGTAATCTGAATTGGACTATAGTCTAATTAAATAAAATAAAATACTATAGTTTAATAAATCAATCCCCTTAATTGGATCATTAAGGGCCGATCACTTTGGGCTTCACCATGCTTGGTCGTGGGCTTCCAATCACACGCACACATGCACATTCACATGCACACGTACACGTCGTCATGCAATGCACTCCAAGTCTTGATCTCCATCTTCCATCTTCAACAAGGTCATCATCTTCAAGCTACCATGCACGCCATCTTCATCTTCGAGCTTCTTGCGAATTGTGGCTTGCAAATAATCTTGCAACTTCTTAGCTCGTAGTCGTGTGACGGGGCCTTTGAATTGTAGCTCCAGATTGAGTTCCTCATTGCTATGGATGTTCTCATCATTCCCCCCCCTGCTGAAGAGAATTCGTCCTCGAATTTGGATCCTCATTAAATGTAGAAGAACACTTATACTCACCAGGGAGATCAATGCGGTATGCATTATCATTAACACGGCTCAAAACAGTGAATGGACCATCTCCTCGAGGCGACAACTTGGACTTCCGCAAATTGGGAAAACGGCCTGGACTTAAATGGACCCAAACACGATCTCCGGGCTGGAATATCACACGTTTGCGCCTCGTGTTGCGTGCGGCGGCAACGGCCGAGCCTTCGTGCTCGATTGGATCACGAACCTTCTCATGCATCTCTCGAATAAAATCAGCTCTCTTCATACCTTTAACACTCGTTAGATGCTCAATGGGTAAAGGAATCAAATCAGTAGGAGTTAGTGGGTTAAATCCATAAACTACCTCAAATGGAGACATGTTAGTAGAAGAATGAATAACACGATTATAAGCAAATTCAGCATATGGTAAACATTCTTCCCATGACTTCAAATTATTCTTAATTAGAGACCTAAGTAAAGCTCCTGATGTACGATTCACAACCTCAGTTTGACCACCGGTTTGTGGATGACATGCAGTAGAAAACAATAACTTAGTACCTAATTTTCCCCACAAAACACGCCAAAAATGTCCCAAAAACTTAGAATCCCTATCACTAACAATAGTACGAGGAATTCCATGCAAACGAACAACATGAACAAAGAACAAGTTGGCAATATAAACAGCATCATCGGTTTTCCTACATGAAATGAAATGAGCCATTTTGGAGAACCGATCAACTACAACAAACACCGAATCTTTACCCGACCTAGACCTAGGCAATCCCAAGATAAAAATCCATAGAAATATCAATCCAAGGGGCTGAAGGGGCGAGTAGTGGCGTGTACAATCTAAACGGGTGTGAAGTGGACTTGGCTTGATGACAAGTAATGCAACGACTACACACATTCTCTACATCCCTACGCATATGCGGCCAAAAGAAGTGTTCATGCAGCAAGTTTAATGTCTTATGCACACCAAAGTGACCCATCAAACCTCCCGCATGCGATTCTAACATAAGTAGCTCACGCATAGAACAAACAGGAATGCATAACTTAGACTCCTTAAACAAAAACCCATCATGCACATTATAACCATCTAAAGCACGAGATTTTGACACACATGAAGCGTAAGTGGGGCTGAAATAGGCGTCCTCAACATACAATGATTTAATGGACTCGAAACCAAGCATCTTAGCATGCATTAAGTTCAAGAGTGCATACCTTCGAGACAACGCGTCCGCGACGACGTTCTCCTCGCCTTTCTTGTACTTGATCACATATGGAAATGACTCGATGAATTCCACCCATCTTGCGTGTCTCTTGTTCAAATTTTGCTGTCCTTTGAGGTGCTTTGAACTTTCATGATCCGTGTGAATCACGAACTCCTTGGGCCAGAGATAGTGCTGCCATGTATGCAATACACGCTTCAAAGCGTAAAGCTCTTTGTCATATGTGGAATACCTTAAACTGGCGCCACTAAGCTTCTCACTAAAGTAGGCGACGGGCCTGCGATCCTGTATCAAAACTGCACCAATACCTATGCCCGAAGCATCACACTCGATCTCAAAAGTCTTAGAAAGTCAGGTAAATGAAGAACAGGAACAGAACATAACAATGACTTCAAAGTATTAAACGCATGCTCTTGTTGCTTACCCCACTCAAATTTCCGGTCCTTCTTACTTAGCTCAGTAAGAGGGGCGGCTATACTGGAGAAATCCCGTACAAAACGACGGTAAAACCCAGCTAGTCCATGAAAGGACCGAACTTCAGAGGCGTTTTTGGGGTTGGCCATTCCTCAATCGCTTTGATTTTGGAACGGTCTACCTCAATACCTCGTGAACTAACGACAAAGCCTAGAAAAACGACTTCATAAATGCAAAATAAACACTTAGAAAAATTTCCATACAACTTTGCATCACGTAAAAGATAGAAAACACGCCTAAGGTGCTCTAGGTGCGCCGGTGCACTGTGACTGTAAATCAGAATATCATCAAAGTAAACAACCACGAATTTACGAATCACATCACGCAAAACATGGTTCATTAACCTCATAAACGTGCTCGGTGCATTAGTGAGACCAAAAGGCATAACTAACCACTCATATCAACCATGCTTTGTTTTAAACGCAGTTTTCCATTGATCCCCTTCATGCATTCTAACTTGAAAATAACCAGATCTTAAATCTATCTTAGAAAACACATTAGAACCACTTAATTCATCTAGCATATCATCAAGTCTAGGGATAGGAAATCTGTACTTAAGCGTGATTTTGTTAATGGCGCGGTAATCCATGCACATCATCCATTCGTTGTTCTTCTTTGGCACTGGGATGACTGGAACTGCACAAGGGCTCATCGACTCTCGGATTTGCTTCTTCTCTAACAGCTTCTTCACTTGGCGGTCGATCTCCTTCATCTCTTCAGGGGACGTATGGTACGCCGGTCGGTTGGGCAAGACGGCGCCGGGCATGAAGTCGATCTGGTGCTCGATCCCACGAACTGGAGGTAATCCACTTGGAATCTCTTCCGGGAACACGTCCTCGAACTCTTCCATAAGGGGCTGCACATCACAAGGCAAAGAAACACCATTAGTAGCACTGTCCTTATAAGATAAAAGAACAAAAGGTAAACCTGCTTTTAGTGCATTCTCTATGCCTTTAACTGAGATAAACACGGATCGATTCCCTCCACATTAGGGGCTAATTCGGATGCTTTTCCACACACTAAGGCATCATAGGAAGGCATCAAAGGGGCTGCATTGTTCGAACTTGAAGAAGAGACCGGCTGTGGAGTTTCGGCCGAGACTTGGCCGTTCACGGCGGCGGTCCGGGCGGCGGCTGCGGCTTGCTTTGCCCGTTGTTGTTTAAATCTCTCTTGCATCCTCTCTTGATCCTCTGGAACAACTTTAGGAGTGAGTGGCTTGAGAACAGTGGTTCGGCCGTCCCTTGTGATCGAGTAAGTGTTGGCTAAACCATCGTGAACCGCTTTCCTGTCGAATTGCCACGGTCTTCCTAGAAGTATATGGGCTGCCTCCATAGGAATAACATCGCACAAAACAGTGTCAGAATAACGACCTTTAGTAAAAGAAACGTGTACCTGACCTGTGACTCGAATAGAGCCGCGATCTGTGAGCCACTGCAGCTTGTAGGGCTTTGGATGCTTTGTTGTGGTGAGGGCGAGCTTATCAATGGCATACTGACTGATTGCATTGATCACGCTCCCACTGTTTATGATCATCGCACAAGTCTGATCTTTGATAGCAACTCGAGTGTAGAAGATGTTCTCACGCTGCGATTGCTCTTCATCTTCACGATTGATGTTCAGACTGCGGATAGAGACTAAACTGACATGAGGTAACTCGGGTTCCTCATCTTCATTGTCGACTACAGGGGTCTCGACAGCATCAGGGGCGGCGGCCTGGGGTTCTTCTTCATCTTCACTGGCTGATTCAAGCCCGTTCTGTTCATTGAGGAACAAAACACGACGGTTTGGGCACTGGTTCTGAAAATGGCCCCAACCTTGGCATTTATGACACTGGATGTGACGGGCTCGACTAGGGGCTGTATTCGGCATCGTATTGGGCTGATTGGGCCATTGGAATGGGGGACTCGGTGTCGACGTCGGTGTAGACTCGGGTATACGGTTGGACTGCGGTGTAGAACGGTCGAAACGCCGTTCAGGTGGTCCGGGCTGACCTCGGGGTCGTGTGGACTCAGAAGAAGGTGTAGAAGGTGATGTGGAATGTGTACCTTTATTCCAAGATGGGCGAGTGGCGGCGGCACCGTGGTGTGATCGACGGCGGCCTTCTCGCAGCTGTTTTTCCACAATCGATGTGTACTGCACCATCCTTTCTACACTGGTGAAGTCCTTGAGCTCGACTTCACATGCAATGTCAGGATTCATGCCTTAAATGTACCTAATGATGGTAGCATTTAAGGTCTCCTCATTCCCGACTCGGTTCAAGGCTGTCTCCAACTCTTTGTGATATTCTTCAATCGAACGGGTGCCTTGTTTGATCCGGTTGAGCTTCTTCTCGAGCTCTCTCTCATAGTTGACTGGAATGAAGCGTCCTCGCATCAATCTCTTCATTTCTTCCCATGTATCAATCGGCGGGTTCCTGTTTCTGCGCCTCCTCTCTTGCTGCATCTCCCACCAAGTGGTTGCGTATCCTCTGAACTCCAAACAGGCTAACTGCACCTTTTTGACTTCTGTAAAGTGGTAGTAGTCAAAAATCTTGTCTACCTTACGTTCCCAATCAAGATAGATATCGGGATCGTGAAGGCCTTCAAACTCCGGAATGCTCGTTTTGATGTTATTGAGCATTCGGTCTTCACCATAATCATCATTGCCGTTTCCACACCTCTGGCGGCGACCTCGATCAACTTCTTCAGTGTTCTCATGAAAATACTCCTCCTCGGGCTCGTTTTGACGCTCGTTGCGTCGAGCTTGACCACGAACAGGCTGTGTAATGTCAGAGTAGTCTTAGTGCGTTCAAGGGCATGCACTAAATCATCAAGTTTGTCAGACAGGGCCTGGTGCTGTCTCTGGAAGTGTTTTGAGAGTGCCTCAAAATGGTACTTAGGATCCCACGGTGCGGGTGGATCCGAAGTCGACTCCATGGGGGCTTTGGACGGATCTCGGGATGGGTCCAAAGGTGGAGTAGTCGAATGGGGGTCGGCTGGAGGAGTCAATGACGACTCGGAACGGGTACCTTTCTTCATGATACCTACAAAGCGAACAAACGTAAAGAAAAACAAGGTAGGACCTCACAATCTCACGTCACTCGTTTGTTTTCTCTCTTAATTTATGATGAGCCCGGTGCTAGCATTGATGATTCAAATTCCGAGTTGCAGCTTAGAGGTCCAGTGACGAGACTTAGAGCCAAGAAGCTGCAAGGATACCTGCAGTGTTATGTCGGGAAGAAGTTGGAGGATGTTGGAGCTGATTTCAAACAGCCCAAGTTGGTGACTATTTTAAGCATCGAGGAGCTCGATTGAAGCCATGGCAAAGTCGTTCCTTGCTGATTTAATTAGTTAATTTATTTGGTTCCAGTCTATTATTTCAGTTGTGGATTTATTTATTTAGCAGGCCCAATTATCACAATCTGTTTAAGTGATATTGGACCCAGTAGTAGTTTTAATTAGCCCAGTTCGAATTCTAGGCCCAAGACACTTTAATTTTCGTTCCTTAGGTTTATTATTTAGGGATTTTCGTTCCTATTGAGGATCAGACACGTTTTGAATGAAAAAACAGCGCAAAGCTTTTCAACTTGTCTCAAAATTCAATAGTTCTTTAGTAGAGTTTGTTTCTGGCGAATTCAAGCTTGAAATCTATTGTCTCGTTCGTGATATCTCGTAGTATCTGGGTTAGACAGCCATTGAAGGTTGCTCCATAGGCGCGTTCCGAGTTCTCGTCGATTCGGGGTTCGTTTCGGGTAAGTTTCAGCTATCCTTTTCGTTTTTCTTCATCATCGTTCCTTCCACCACCACCACAGCCACCACCCACGTCCATAACACTCCCATATCATCATCAACACCCTCAAAATCATCCCACTTCAGATCGAAAGTCGGATTCATCGATTTAGGTCTAAAAACCCTAAATCGGGTCAGAAACTTCCCACCATTCGATCTCTTAAACCACTTGGCTAAATTAGCTGAATTTTGGATATGTTTTGCATCTCTACAGATTGTGCCTTGTATTAAAATTTGAGCTCAATCCGAGGTCGTTTGCATAGGTTTCTGTTCGTGTCTTTAATTTAGGGTTTTACGTGTTTTTGGGTTGTTTTGTGTTTAATTCTTGTTGAATTCGAATTCTTTGATTTAGTATAGTAAGTTGGGGTTCTTAATTCAGTATTGTTTAGTTTATTGTTGGGTTGAATCACATACATAGTTGGCGTTGTTCGATTCTAAGCTTCCGCCTTATATTTGGTCGTATCAATTTACCACTCGTGTATCACTCAATATATGGGTGCACAGTGTGTGAAAATCGTGTATATGAAGGTAGGGAATTCAGTTGCATTGTGTTGAGGAAGGACGGGAATGCTACTCTCGGAACACGGATGAATTTGGTGTGTATAGATGAGATATGGGTCCAGTATGTGCGGTAATGGGGCTGCCGAAATTGGTGTATGGAGTAGGGTAGGTGATCGTGTAGGGTGGAGGTAGAAAAGAGAAGAAATAGATCAATTAATGAAGTCCCAAATTGTTTAGGAGATCCAAAAATAAATCTAGATAGAACAAGGAAAGAAATAGAATGGATAAGGAAAGAAGAAAGAGATCTATGTGACACAATCTAAATACATTAATTAGCCTAGACTCTAGAAGGAAAGAACCAAAAATAAAATATGACTCTAAAGGAAGTTACCAAAATTAAAACAATCTTGGAAGGAGATTTCCAAAAAAAAAAAATAGAATCTAAAAGGAAATAACCAACTATGGACTTGTACCCAAAAGGAAGGTACCAAAAATAAAGGAACACAAAAGGAAACAATGAATTACTTTTTTTTTTTGAATTTTCAGATATATCTCTCTTTTTTTTCATCCGATTTTTTTTTTGTTTATTTTTTAAACGATCGCTTTTTTTTTTTATCGTAAGCTTTTTTTTTCTTTTAACTATGAATGGTACGGAAATAAATTACAACTCGATAAACTCAAAACAAAATAAATGGGACAAATAAATGAGTATGGAACCACGAACGATATAAACCGACGTGGCTCTTAATACCAATTTATGATGTGACCCGGGGCTTATAGGGACACGACACGACACAACACGCGGAAGCTAGGAAAGAAACTACGTCGGTGAAGTAAGGGAACGATACTCGATTATCTAGACGACTAAGACTCAACTAAAATACCTAGACAATGACACACAAAATAACACAAATCCAAATAATATAGTGTTGTTTTGGACGGCTATGATAAGGTAATGATTATGGTGATTCGATGAAGGTGAATAGGTTTAGAAGGGCTAGAGTAGATAGGGTATGATAGAGTTGTAATGGACTTACGGATTGAACGAGATGAACACGAACTTGACTCGAACGGGGCTGGGCTTGGAACGGACGTACGGTGGAGGTTGGAAGTCGTCGAACGGCGGTGATGGTGGATGATTGTCGATGTGAATCACAACCCGAAAGTTGCCTTGAATCTCGAACGTACACAAGGCCAAATTCTTTAAGTTGTTCTTCGATTAGCGAGTTTCCGACGATCCCTCGAACGTGGACAGTGAATTCCCTTTGTAAAACTTAGAGGTGCTAAATCTAAGAGTATGAATTTAAGGTTTGACTAGAATTGTATTTAAGGCAATTTCCTACCTTGAATAGAATTCTAGTTTAGGTATCTTCCTAGTATAGTTAGAGATCCCTTTTGGATCAATTTTTAGACCTTTTTTGATGATTATTTTCGTCCCCTTATGTATTATAAATAGGGGAACCATTGTACATTATTATTTTAGACGTTGCATGAAATAAAGAGTTATTTTCTCAATTGTCTCACGATCCTTAGGTTGATCAAACAAATACTTTTGTTGATTTAGTCATAAATCATCATTCTTAGAGGATAGCATCTTTAAGTCTTATTCAAGGGTATTCCTTAATTTACTCGAGGGATTAACGGGTACTCGCTAATATCGAAGAGCAGCTTAGAGATTTTGGCCTCGTGGTACGTTCGAGATCGCAAGGCAACTATCGGGTTGTGATTCACATCGATGTGATCATCCTCCATCATCCATAATCGATGACAACCATCTTCATCAACGTTCACCATCAAGTCAGCCCCAAGTTCGAGTTCGAGTTCATCTTCCGTTTCCTCAAACCGTAAGTTCGTTCTATCCATATCATATCCTATCTACCCAAGCCCTTCTTCACCATTAAATACACGTTCCATACACATAATTCCAGCCCTATATCTCGTCCTTTTTCAGCCCTCATTACCTTGGTATTGTGTTACATAATTCGTGTCATTATTCTAGGTATTTTAGTTGTCTAGTTTTCGTCTTTTCTTTGTTTATTGAGTCGGATTGTTCCCTTCATTCCGCTGACGTGTTTCGATTCTTAAAGTCTTCCGCTACGTTCTCTAGATTCGTCCTAGATTAATAGTCCGGGTCGTATCATATTTTGGTATCAGAGCCAGGTTAAAAATATGATACGACCCGGACTATTAATCTAGGATGAATCTAGAGAACGTAGCGGAAGACTTTAAGAATCAAAACGCGTCAGCGGAATGAAGGGAACAATCCGACACAATAAACAAAGAAAAGATGAAAACTAGACAACTAAAATACTTAGAATAATGACACGAATTATGTAACACAATACCAAGGTAATGAGGGCTGGAAAAGGACGAGATATAGGGCTGGAATTATGTGTATGGAACGTGTATTTAATAGTGAAGAAGGGCTTGGGTAGTGGCGTGTACAATCCAAACGGGTGTGAAGTGGACTTGGCTTCACGACAAGTAATGCAACGACTACACACATTCTCTACATCCCTACGCATATGCGGCCAAAAGAAGTGTTCATGCAGCGAGTTTAATGTCTTATGCACACCAAAGTGACCCATCAAACCTCCCGCATGCAATTCTAACACAAGTAGCTCACGCATAGAACAAACAGGAATGCATAACTTAGACTCCTTAAACAAAAACCCATCATGCACATAATAACCATCTAAAGCACGAGATTTTGACACACATGAAGCGTAAATGAGGCTGAAATAGGCGTCCTCAACATACAATGATTTAATGGACTCGAAACCAAGCATCTTAGCATGCATTAAGTTCAAGAGTGCATACCTTCGAGACAACGCGTCCGCGACGATGTTCTCCTCGCCTTTCTTGTAGTTGATCACACATGGAAAGGACTCGATGAATTCCACCCATCTTGCGTGTCTCTTGTTCAAATTTTGTTGTCCTTTGAGGTGCTTTAAACTTTGATGATCGGTGTGAATCATGAACTCCTTGGGCCAGAGATAGTGCTGCCATGTATCCAATGCACGCTTCAAAGTGTAAAGCTCTTTGTCATACGTGGAATACCTTAAACTGGCGCCACTAAGCTTCTCACTGAAGTAGGCGACGGGCCAGTGATCCTGCATCAAAACTGCACCAATACCTATTCCCGAAACATCACACTCGATCTCAAAAGTCTTAGAAAAGTCAGGTAAACGAAGAACATGAGCAGAACATAACAATGACTTCAAAGTATTACACGTATGCTCTTGTTGCTTACCCCACTCAAATTTCCGGTCCTTCTTACTTAGCTCAGTAAGAGGGGCGGCTATACTGGAGAAATCCCGTACAAAACGACGGTAAAACCCAGCTAGTCCATGAAAGGACCGAACCTCAGAGGCGTTTTTCGGGATTGGCCATTCCTCAATCGCTTTAATTTTGGAACGGTCTACCTCAATACCTCGTGAACTAACGACAAAGCCTAGAAAAATGACTTCATCTATGCAAAATAAACACTTAGACAAATTTCCATACAACTTTGCATCACGCAAAAGACAGAAAACACACCTAAGGTGCTCTAGGTGCGCCGGTGCACTGTGACTGTAAATCAGAATATCATCAGAGTAAACAACCACGTATTTACCAATCACATCACGCAAAACATGGTTCATTAACCTCATAAACATGCTCGGTGCATTAGTGAGACCAAAAGGCATAACTAACCACTCATTTAAACCATGCTTTGTTTTAAATGCAGTTTTCCATTCATCCCCTTCATGCATTCTAACTTGAAAATAACCAGATCTTAAATCTATCTTAGAAAACACATTAGAACCACTTAATTCATCTAGCATATCATCAAGTCTAGGGATAGGAAATCTGTACTTAACCGTGATTTTGTTGATGGCGCGGCAATCCATGCACATCCTCCATTCGTTGTTCCTCTTTAGCACTAGGATGACTGGAACTGCACAACGGCTCATCGACTCTCGGATTTGCTTCTTCTCCAACAGCTCCTTCACTTGGCGGTCGATCTCCTTCGTCTCTTCAGGGGACGTACGGTACACCGGTCGGTTGGGCAAAACGGCGCCGGGCACGAAGTCGATCTGGTGCTCGATCCCACGAACTGGAGGTAATCCACTTGGAATCTCTTCCGGGAACACGTCCACGAACTCCTCCATAAGGAGCTGCATATCACAAGGCAAAGAAACACCATTAGTAGCACTGTCCTTATAAGATAAAAGAACAAAAGGTAAACCAGCTTTTAGTGCTTTCTCTACGCCTTTAACTGCCGAAATTGGTGTATGGAGTAGGGTAGGTGATCGTGTAGGGTGGAGGTAGAAAAGGGAAGAAATAGATCAATTAATGAAGTCCCAAATTGTTTAGGGGTGAGGCTCGGCCGTTGCCGCCGCACGCAACACGAGGCACAAACGTGTGATATTCCAGCTCGGAGATCGTGTTTGGGTCCATTTAAGTCCAGGCCGTTTTCCCAATTTGCGGAAGTCCAAGTTGTCGCCTCGAGGAGATGGTCCATTCACTGTTTTGAGCCGTGTTAATGATAATGCATACCGCATTGATCTCCCTGGTGAGTATAATTGTTCTTCTATATTTAATGTTGTTGATTTGTCTCCTTTTTCTGCAGATGAGTTCGACCATGATGAGGATCTAAATTCGAGGATGAATTCTCTTCAGCAGGGGGGGAATGATGAGGACATCCATAGCAATGAGGAACTCAATTCGGAGCTGCAATTCAAAGGCCCCGTCACACGACTACGAGCTAAGAAGTTGCAAGATTATTTGCAAGCCACAATTCGCAAGAAGCTCGAAGATGAAGACGGCATGCAAGGTAGCTTGAAGATGATGACCTTGATGAAGATGGAAGATGGAGATGAAGACTTGGAGTGCATTGCATGAGGACGTGTACGTGTGCATGTGAATGTGCATGTGTGCGTGTGATTGGAAGCCCACGGCCAAGCATGGTGAAGCCCAAAGTGATCGGCCCTTAATGATCCAATTAAGGGGATTGATTTATTAGACTATAGTATTTTATTTTATTTAATTAGACTATAGTCCAATTCAGATTATTTAATTATTTTGGTTGATAATTTTCGGTTATTTAGTCATAGATTTGACTAGGATTTTAGATAAGGCAAGATCTACAAGTTCTACCTTAAATAGAATTCTAGTTAGGAAGTTTCCAAGTTCAACTCTAGTTTGTTTTGGCCATGAAATGTTTGGCCCTATCCTTTAGATTTTCGGTCCTACTATTGTTATAAATAGGGGATCCATGTGACATTCATACTTTAGACTTTATTTGAATTATTAAGCTTTGCTTTCAATATTGTCTCAACCCCTTTTTAATCTTTGTGAGTTTTGATTTAAAATTCATATTCTTGGAGCTAGCAACTTTAAGTCTTAATCAAGGATATTGCTTAATCCACTTGAGGGATTAACCGGTATTCGCTATCCGAAGATCAACTTGGAGATTTTATCCTTGGGTACGTTCGAGATTCAAGGAGGCTATCGGGTTGTGATTCATCTCAACGAATCATCATCCATCTACACCAAACGACGACTCCCATCAAGTGATCCACGTTCGTAACCGTCCAGCCACCAATCGATCGAGTCTCTTCCACAAGACGAGTTCGAGTTCTACCCGTTTCATCTACACGTAAGTTCGATTCATCTCTAACATATCCTATCTACTCAAGCCCTCCTTCACCTAACCTATACACGATTTCTACCCATAATTCCAGCCATATTATCGCCCTCTTTACAGCCCTTAGTGATTGGTATTGTGTTATATATTTTGTGTCATAGTTCTAGGTATTTTCATTGTCTAGATTTCGTATTTTTGTAGTTTATCGAGTCGGATTGGAACCCTTCATTTAGTTGATGTGTTTCGCATCCTAAGTCTTCCGCTACCTCTTTAGATTCATCCTAGGTTAATTTTCTGGGTCGTATCAGGCTTTAGATCAGTTTTAGCTGTCGTAAAACTGAATTGCTTCTTGCAGGTGGAAGCTTTCCATTCTCTCCAGTATGACTCTGCAGATTCCTTTAGTTCTTGAACTAATGAACATTCTTGTGGAAGCTCGAACACTTCTGCAATTGTTCTCTCAGTGATTTGAGGTAGCCGTCCTTGAATCACTGATGATACTGTCTTTCCATCTGCAGATAATTTTGCTTGAAGCAAAAATTCACTCACCAAATTTTGTCTAAAGAACTTTGGTGATGTTTCCAGGTAGTGAAGAATTCCTGTCTTGTGATGATTTGACAGAAGGGTTGGATTGTTTGATTCATTTAGAATCAATTGAAATTTCTTCCTATCAAGGAATTTATCTCTCATAAGTTGCTCTTTGAAGGAATTTAGAGATCTAGATAATTCGGCCATCTTTGGGATTGGCTGAGATTTTGAGAGATTTCAAGAGCTTTGAGAGAGAGAGAATTTTTTAGAGCGAAGGAGGAGTATTTCTAAAAGGCTTGAAAGAGAGGGCTTTTTATGAGTGTTTGGGCAGGCTCATAGATCTAATGGTTGGAATGATACTAGCCCCTGACCTCTTTTGGTCATTGGCATTTAATGACTTTGAGACGTGTCATTGTTTTGCAACGGTCAAAATATTCAAAAATAAATACGAAGTTCGACATTTATTTGAAAACCAAAAGATAATATTTTTATATATCAAAAATAAATAATGACAAACTGAATTACAAGAAGTAAACTAAGGGCTTTCTAATCAGTTTGAACTTGATCAGCCACTAGTCCTTCTTGTGATCAGTTTTCCTCCTCTTGGCAAGCGGTTCTGTGACGTCACCTTCCTCATCCTCATCGCTGCTTGATGACTCAGTTTCAGCTAACTGGAGTCTTGGATGAGCTTGCAACCGCTGGATTTGCTCCGTGTGCAGTTTAACCTGTTGCTGCAGGCTGTGGATAAGTTCCTCATAGTAAGCAGGGAGCTGAACTGTAGAACTGCTTGGTTGAGCATTAAACTGAACTGCTCTAGAGTTGACTTCTTCTCCTGCCTCAGCTCCAATTAGTTTCTCACAAGGAACAGTGTGGGTCAGCTCATTCTTCTCCATGCTGTCTTGGTAGGCAAGTTGATCATCCTTTTGAGCTGACTGATCAGCTGACTGGTCAGTCTCAGCTGGCTCTGGATCAGCTGGAGGAATAGATGAGGTGGCTCCTTTGTCAGCAGTTGGCTCTTGGGAATGAGTGGTTTGATGTTCAGCTGGCTCCTCAAATTGTTGAGTCTTCTTAGTTGACTCTTCTGACCCTTCAGGAATGATGTTGATTTCAACTACAGCTAAGTGAGAAGCTCTCTCATAATGGAGTTCTCTTATTACTTCATCAATGAGATCATCCACTGGGGTGAATGTTTGATCTCTTTCTGCAGTTGATGGCTGTCCAGACTGATGGCTTTGTGGTTTCTTCGTCAACTCATTGAATAGCCATTTGTGTTGAACATGAGAGTGCGTCCATCTTTCTCGTTCTCTTTCTGTGGTGATGGCGGGCAATTTTAACCCTTGACACTTATACAGTTCATCAAAAACATCTTTCATCGAGCCTTCTGATGGATTTGAGCATTCTTTTCTCAGTTGTAGCTGCCTCATAAGATGTTTGCCCTTAGTGATTCCGGCATTCTCACTGTCCATCCACCATAGAATCCACTCTTCTTCTCGCCTCCAGAAGCTCATCCCATGGAAAGCGAGTAACAAGAGGAAGGGTTCTGATGGATACACGTGTCTCCACAAAAATCAGTAGATGTACCTGGTCAAAGTGTGAAAGAGTTCTTCATGACCAGTTAGTTCATGGGCGTAGTGTTGAGCCATATGCTTCTGTGTTGTCTCATCAGCCCATTTCTTCACAGATTCTCCTTTCGAGTAGGCTCTTATGTTCCCTTCAACTTGAGCCATTGGGGGGCATGTCATTTGAAAGTAATCCGCCCCAGCTCCATCGTGAGGAATCCCTCTTGCAGGGATGATGTCTTCTGGATTCTCACACGGAGCCATATCCTCAACAGTTAGATTTGGTGGAACTGTTGGATCTGGCATGGGACTTGATTCTTTTCTCTTCTTGGATTTGGAAAGTGAGACTCCTCTCCTTTTTGGTTGATCCGTTTGCTTCCTTTTTGAAGCTGAACTGGTAGCTGCTTGTCTGGCTGATTGTCCAATGATGTCAGCTCTGGTTGCAACTGAGCTTTGTCGCCTATATCTCTGGGCTATAGGAATGTCATCATCAGAGACATTCTGGGACGTGCCTGTGATCTGCTCCTTTCCCTTGCCTTCAGTTGCAGGATTTTTCTTTTTAGGCTGATCAGCTTGATCAGGATCAATTTCCACGATTTTGAGTGGTTTTGAAATGAAGTCATTGCTAACTATGGTTTTAAACTCTGTTTCCTCAGTCATCCAGGAAAACTGTTTCTCCAGAATAATGCTCACTCGACTGATGTATCCAATTCTTTGTGGGAATTTTTTATTATCCCAGTGGCTTTCAATGATATCAACATATCTCTTCAATTGATCGAAAAAGTATTGTGCCCAGTTGATCTCCATTCGGTTGTAGATGGCGGCGCAGATCTTGTATTTTATTTCTGACATTTCAGATTGACTGCCAGTTGTCCCTACCATAATCTTTGAGGCGATGGCAGCGAGCACCTGATATTCATCTTGAAACTTTGAGATGAGATGATTGCTTTTATACGGTTGAGTTTCGCCTTCCTTTTTCCAGAAATCATAAGCTTCTTGGAAGTTGATTTGAACTTCTTCCAGCTTGAGTCCTTTGTTGGGTAGATCGAATATGTTGCTTAGAGATTCAGCTGTCACGATGATCTCGTGTCCTCTTACTTCAGATCTGATCTCTTTGGAATTTGAGGAACCATTTGAATTTAAGAAAAATTCAACAACTGGTTCTGGATAAATGCGTTCTGGAAACTCCTCCAGGAACGTCTTCAGCTTGGCTTGAGAAAGCTTTTCGATGATGATTCCACTTAGAGGAGACGCATTGCAAGCTTGAAGGAATCTGACTGGGTTGAAAAACTTATCTCTGTCAAGTTTTCACAAAATACTTTGGAATCTTCTCCGGATTGACGAAAATTGAATCTCTTGCGAGTGCGACAGATGGGGTTTTGAGCCATGATATTTGATAGAGGGAATTGATTTGTCAGGCTGAGAGATTGATATTCGCAGGTTGAAGAATTTTACTTTAGTCCAGAGAAGAGAGAGAGAAATAGATAAGTTGGCAGTAAAAGTGTAAAGCTTATCTCGAGTATTCAGCCGTCTTATTTATATAGAGAGATGAGGCTCATCCAACGGTTGGGACGTTTCCCATGCCTTGATTTCAACGGTCAGATTAATTCAATCCACACGTTGATTGGCCTTTCAATTCTATCCGTTGGGGATAAATGAGGGGAGAGAGAGAGAGTTCAACGGTAATATTTGAGTGACACGTGTTTTTTCCGTTTCCACTATTGAAATTTTGAACTTATCTGTTTCTCTCTTGTGGCTTCCCTTTAACTCAAAGCTGATTGCGTCATCAGTTGGCTTCGACTGTAGCTGATGATCTCCATGTTGATCAGTTCCAACTGAGATATTTTCTCATAAGTTCCTTACTTCCTCAACTGCTTAAACTTTTAATTCAGCTGTTTCTCAGTTTAGCTGATCCTTCAGTTCTGCTGCTTTCCTTCAGCTGGTTCTTGAACTGATGTCTCCTTATTGAGTTGAAGCCAGTTCCTTTCATTTCTCCATCAGTTTGATGATTTTGCAGCTGGTATGTTTTGCTTGACTGACTGGATCATCAGTTGAGACCATTTGACCAACTCTGCCTTGCTCCGTGCCTCAGTTTGAGCAAATGAACTGATGATTCAGTTGAGCTGATGAGTTAGGCTGATCAGCTTCTATTTACTTTCTTTGCACAACTTCTTGCTCCATTTCAAACTGATAGCTTATGTGTCCAACTGATCAGTTTAACGACTTTTTAAGTTATGAACTACTCATTCAGGTGAGTTGAAGCCTTTCGGTTCAGTTCCTCTCTTCAGCTGGAATGGTTTCTTGGCCTTTTTCTTCCATTTGACCGTCTTCATCCTTTGATGCTAGCTCAAGTAGCCCTAGTTTTATGCATAGCTCCATAGACCTTGCTTCAGGCAATGGTTTGGTGAAGATGTCAGCTATCTGCTTCTCAGTGTTGACATATTTGATGTATATATCCTTTTTCTCGATGTGATCTCTGATGAAGTGATGTCTTATGTCAATGTGCTTAGTTCTTGAATGCAGAACTGGATTCTGAGATATTGCAATTGCACTATTGTTGTCACAGAATATAGGTACTTCTTCAGTTTCGACTTTGTAGTCCTTCAACTGTTGCTTCATCCAGAGTATCTGAGCACAGTAGCTTCCCGCAGCTACATATTCTGCTTCAGTTGTTGACGTTGCAACTGAGTGCTGTTTTTTGCTAAACCAGGATATCAGTTTGCTTCCAAAAAACTGACATGTTCCACTGGTGCTTTTTCTGTCGATCTTGCATCCACCAAAGTCTGAATCGGAATAACTAATTAGACTCAAACTGTCATCTCTGGGATACCATAGTCCAAGATTTATGGCTCCTTTGAGATATTTGATAATCCTCTTTGCTGTTTCAAGATGGCTTTTCTTTGGGTTGGCTTGAAACCGTGCGCATAGACCGACTGAGTAGGAGATGTCTGGTCGGCTAGCTGTTAGGTAAAGTAGCGACCCAATGATTGCTCTATAATATGTTTGGCTAACTGATTCTCCTTCTTCATCAAGAGTTAACTGAACTGATGTATTCATAGGAATCTTGAGAGTTTTTCCTTTATTAACTCCAAACTTCTTGACTAGCTCCTTAGTGTACTTGGCCTGGCTGATAAAGATCCCATCTTTCAGCTGCTTCACTTGGAGTCCTAGGAAGAATGTCATCTCTCCCATCATGCTCATCTCAAATTCGCTTTGCATCAGTTGAGCGAATCGTGTGCATAGATCTTTGCTTTTTGATCTAAAAATTATGTTATCCACATAAATTTGAACCATTAAGATCTCAGTTGATCGTTCTATTCGGAATAGAGTTCGATCAATGACTCCCTTTTGAAACCCATTTTTCAGCAAGAATATTGTGAAAGTTTCATACCATGCTCTAGGAGCTTGTTTCAGTCCGTAGAGGGCTTTCTTCAGCTTGAAGACTTGATCCCCAATTTCAAATCCTAGCGGTTGCTCGACATACACGTCCTCCTTGAGCATTCCTTGAAGAAAAGCACTCTTGACATCCATTTGATAGACTGTGAAGTTGAAGTGAGCTGCATAGGCTAGGAACAGTCTGATGGTTTCCAATCTTGCAACTAGTGTGAATGTCTCATCAAAGTCGATCCCTTCACTTTGTGAAGATCCTTTGGCTACCAGTCTTACCTTGTTCCTTGTGATCACACCTTGTTCATCCAGTTTGTTGCGAAAAACCCATTTTGTACCAATGACCTTCTGAGTTTTTGGTCTATCGATAAGAAACCATACATCATTTCTTGTGAACTGATTCAGTTCTTCTTGCATGACCATGATCCAGTCTGAATCTTCTAAGGCTTCTTTGACGTTTGCTGGTTCCGTTTGAGATATGAAGCATGTGAATAATGCATGCTCAGTTGAACTTCTGGTTTGGACTTGACTTCTTAGATCACCAACTATCTTGTCAGTTGGATGGCTTCGGAGCCATTTGGGCAAGATAGCTTCAGCTGGTTCTACTGTGGTGACCTTATCAGTCACCCTTTCATCAGTTGGTTCGGCATCTTCATCAGTTCTTCCCACTGTTTCAGTTGTGGGGTTTATGGTCTCAGCACGATTTGTGTCTTCATTGACCATATTATTCTCAACTGGTTTAGTACCAGTTTCATTGCCTTCTTCTAGTGAAACTTCAAGCCGCTCTGGAACAATGTGATCCACATAGTCCTGCAAGTTCTCAGTTTCACTAGGTAGTACTTGAACTGATGTGTCTATTATTTCTTTGTTCCTGTACTCATTAGCAAATTCATCAAATACAACATGACATGTTATTTCCATAACAAGAGTTCATTTATTGAACACTCTGTAAGCTTGTACATGAGGTGAATTATACCCAATGAATATTCTCTCATCAGCTTTAGCACTGAAAGCTTTCAGTTGAGTCTTGCCATTGTTGTGAATATAACATTTACAGCCAAATATTTTAAAGTATGAGATGGAAGGCTTATGACCCTTATACAGCTCATAGGGTATTTTGTCGTGTGCGGTGACAATTGCACTTCGATTTTGAGTGTGGCAAGCTGTGTTGACTGCTTCAGCCCAATAACCTTCAGCTATGTTGGCATCAGCTATCATTGCTCGAGCTGCTTCTTTAAGCATCTGGTTTCGCCGTTCAGCTACACCGTTTTGTTGTGAGGTCCTTGCAGCTAAGTGTTCATGAGTGATTCCAAGTTGGCTGAGAAAACCGATCATTTGTTGGTTCACAAATTCAGTTCCATTGTCGGAGCGAATCCTTTGAACTGATTTTTCTTTTGCAGTTTGTAGCCTTCTAATCAGCGCCGTTAGCTTGTCATAAGTTTCATCTTTGCTCCTCAAGAATTCCACCCACGTATATCTTGAGAAATCATCAACTACTACAAGAGTGAATCTTTTACCTTTTGGGGTCTGTGGTCTGACTGGACCAAACAGATCCATATGTAGCAGTTGGAGGCAATCAGTTGTTCCTGGTGGATGACTCCTATTCTTGAAGGATGACTTCACTTACTTCCCTTTTTGGCATGGTCCACACACACCTGTTTTCTTATATATCTCCTTGGGAAGCCCCTAGCTTTTTCTTGGCTAGGTAGTTGATTGTTTTGAAGTTGAGGTGGTTCAGTCGTCGATGCCATAGTCAGCTTGCTTCAGTTGATCCATTTGAAAGAAAGCAAGCTTCTGAGTAGCCGGTTAACCAGTCAACAATATACATGTTGCCTCTCCTTATACCAGTGAGAAGAATTACTCCAGTTGACTTGTCTCTTATGTTGCAGGAGTTTTTGGTGAAGTCAACTGAGTAGCCATTGTCGCACAGCTGGCTGATGCTGAGTAGTTTGTGTTTTAGTCCATCCAAATGGGAGACTCCATTTACTACAACTTTTCCCTTGACCACGAACCCTTCTCCAATGGTTCGGCTCTTGGAGTTGTCTCCAAATGTGACAAGTGGACCTTTGACTTCTTCATAACCGTTGAGATCTTCTCTATCTCCGGTCATGTGCTTGGAGCACCCGCTATCTAGATACCAGATATCTTTAGTTTTCTTCATAGATAGGATGCTCTTATCCTGTAAAAACAAGGATTAGCATTTAGGGACCCGTTTCATATCGGGTCCTTGTTGATACATCAAGTTCTTTGGAATCCAAACTTGCCAAACTTTTGGCTTTTTATCATTCAAAGATCCAACTGATTTGGATCGCTTGATCAGTTTAGATTTTCTTTCAACTCTTCTATTTTGAGTTGAATCAGTTGAATGGTACCTGCGTTGAAAGTTAGTAGGGTAAAACAATTCAACTAAAATGCTGTTATCTTGAGACCTTTGAGCCTTTCGATCAGGCCAATGCCTTGTGTGTTTTCAGTTTGCTGGATTGAACCCTTTTGGATCAGTTCTTGGTTCATATCTAGAATCTAGGTACTCGTTATAGTGATGATAGGGTTGAAATGAGTTTCTTTGATCTCTCCTATAGGTGTTCTGATTGAACTTCTTGGCAGGATAGGCTTGAGATTCAAACTAGTTTTTCTTTCTAAAGTGAGCTGATCTATCAGTTTGCCTTGAAGGCATTCTGTGCTGAGTTAGTGGTCTTTGTTGAGCTAAAGGCTTTGAATGAATGGATTGGTTTGGGTGAACTGATGGTCTTGGCTGGAATTTTGGCTTCAGTTGACCTGGTGTTTTTGGTTGGGAGAACTGACCGAATTGTTCAGGCTGATTCTGAGGGTTTCTCAATATTCCTTTGCCTTTGGTTGGTTCAGCTAGCTGATCATGAGTTGACCTGGTGAATCCTTTTAGGATTCCTTTATCACTAGGTTGAGCAATTGTCTTTCCTTTCTCTAAGGCAGTGAACTTGCTATATCCTAGCCCTGTGCTGCTGGTTCCAGTTCTTTGATGATTTAATATCTCATCTAGAGTTTGAGATCCCTTTTTGAACTTCAGAGTTACTTTTTCTCTCTCATGGATCTCTTGCTTGAGTTTTTGATTCTCAGCTTCTAGATCGATAGTTCTTAGTTTCAACTTTTCAAATTCCACAAACTGAGACTCAAGATAATTCATTCTTTCATGATCAATGCTCAGTTTTCTAACTGTATTTCTCAGTTCATCATTTTCATCTTTCAGTTCAATATGCAAGCAGGATATTGAAGCTAATTGATCTTCTAGCATCATAAGTTTCATATCAAGTTCATTGCTAGAGACAGTTGCTTCATTAATATGATAGAAGGAGGTTTGAGAATCAGCTGTACTAACCTCTTCATCATTGTCAGCCATGAGGCAAAATAGTGCTTCATCATCTGAGCTGTAGCCGTCAGAATCAATTCCAGATGGATAGTCTGAATCGTCTAGCACGACATTCTCGTAGTTTGCAACCATTGCTTTCCTTTTGAAGAATCTTTTCCTCACTTTGGCTTTCTTGTCTTCAGGGAGTTCTGGACATTCATATCTGTAATGTCCTTGTTTGTGGCAGTGAAAACATTCTCCTAGATTTCGATTGCCACTCCTGAACGGTTCAGCTGATCGTTCAGCTGGTTGATGAGTTTTCTCTTCTTTTGGGATTTCATCAGTTTGAGATGGAACTAATTGTTTATCCCGAACTCTCTTCAGCTTTTCTAACAACCTGGTAACTGACTGAATTTGATCATTGATGTCTTCAGTCAGGTTCTCCTTCTTTTCAGTTGTTTCTCTTTTTCGTTCGGATGAAGATCCGCCTTGATTTTCTCTGGCTGGTGAGCTCCTAGGTTGGAAGTTGTTCCTTCCTCGAATATCTCTAAACCGGTTCCTTTCACCATAGAAGGCTGCATCTTGAGCTGACGATGTTGATGCTTCCTTTATCCGGTTTAGGCTGTACTCATGAGCTTTGAGAGAGCCAAACAATTCTCTGGGAGTGATGCTATTTAGATTTCTTGATTCTTTTGTAGCTATTACTTTCATGTCTCATTCTTCAGTGAGATTATCCAAAACTTTGGAATTTATCTCAGAATTAGGATAACTTCTCCCGAGGTTGGTCATCTCACTGATGATGCCTAGAAATCTGGTTTCAAGGCTTGAGATGGACTCTTCTGGCTGCATTTTGAAGGACTCATATCTGTCTACTGCTAGTTGGAGCTTGTTTCCTTTGATGGCTTCGGATTCTTGGCATAGATAAGCTAGTAAATCCCATATCTCCTTGGCAGTTGTGCAGTTCTTCGTGTCCTTCATTCTGTCCTCATCTAGAGTTTGAAATAGTGCAGCTTGAGCAACGAATTCTAGATTCTTCAACTTCTTCTCTTCACTGGTGAGAAGATTAGTTGGCTTTGGGATCCTTGCTGGTTGATTGATATCAACTATGTGAGCATCATTGTCCATCATGATGATGATTGGACCATCTTCAATAACTTCCCACATATTCTCATGAATCGAGCAGAGATGCGCCTTCATTCGCCTGCTCCAATTATCATAATTCTCAACTGAAAACAATGGTAGCTTATGGTTTCCCATAGCTTGAAATGTTAGCACAGATAAGTAGATCTGATTCAGTTAATCTGCAGAAACGGCTGATCCTTAGAATCAACCGCTCTGATACCACTTGTTGGTCCTGGACGAGTCGATATCAGATAAGAGGGGGGTGAATAAAGTGATTAAAAACTTTTACTTCAAATTGCGGAATAATAAGGGCCCTTGACTCGCTTAGTAACTTATCTATGCACAATGTGGTTGAGCTCTTTTGACAGCTTGAGTGCGGATTGTGTGAGCTTGTGTATAGTTCAAAAATATGCAAGTAATCAAAACAGTACAGCACACAAATGATTTATAGAGGTTCGAAGTCTCAAACTTCTACGTCTTCTCTTCCTTCCGCAGAAGGGCAACTTCACTATATAAGTTGAGTTTCTTTACAAATTACACAATGAAGGACAGTTGGCTGAACCTGGTAACTGCTCGCTACCTCAGCGGGTCGACGGCTCACACTTGAAGTCCCTAACTGCTCGCTAGGAAGGTAGGTGCTATTGACGTCTTTACAAGATTTTAGATCTCTTTCGATCTTCAAGAGGTTAGTCTTGAACAAGGGGTAACAACTGTTGTGCTCCTTCAATTGAGCTGGATAGTTGATCGTTGTATTGCTGAAACTGAGAAGGCTGCCCTGGCTGGATTAGCAACAGCTGGCTGAATGTTTTGACTCTGTGAATTCTTCTTCTCAGTTGGACTCTCGCAGTTTTTAGCAAATGCTGAACTTGAGCTATGTAGAAGGTAGAAAGAAAGCTCTGCTTGAATGAAGGCTTCAAGAATAAGTATTGTGAAAAGTCTCGGAGGCAAGAGTGTTTAAAACTTTGATTCACTCGTCTTTTATAGAGGAGTGATTTTATGACCATTGAGTTCCATTGATCAGTGGCTCTGTTGGTTCATCAATGGCAGATGGTCTTTATTGATCATTGGAGCTTTTGATTGAAGTAGCCGTTGCTTTGCCAATCGATCTCCATTGGATATTTAATTCCAGGATCTCCGTTGAAGCATTTATTCCAAGATTCGCCGGTTGAGCAATAACTCTGGGGTTCTCTGGCTGGCAGTTCTTCAGTTTTAGCAACTTTAAGTTCCAGTTGGCAGTTCTGAACTTGTCTGTTCAGTTCGGCTATTACTCCAGCTGGCAGTTCTAAGCTTGTCTGCTCAGTTTGATTGTTACTCCAGTTGGCAGTTCTGAGCTTGTATGCTCAGTTTGGCTATTGCTCCAGTTGGCAATTCTGAGCTTATATGCTCAGTTTGGCTATTGCTCCAGTTCGCAGTTCTGAGCTTGTTCCTCCAGTTCGGCTGATCTCAAGTTTTTGGCTATCTTATCAGTTTGACTAATCATTCTCAAGCTCTCTTGTCAGCTTGACTATTCATAAGCTGTTGACTAGCTTGTCAGTTTGACTACTTTCTCTTGAGCTTTCTTATCAGCTTGACTAATCACAAGCTATTGACTAGCTTGTCAATTTGACTACTTTCTCTTGAGCTTTCTTGTCAGCTTGACTAATCACAAGCTGGCTGACTTCAGTTCTGACCTTTAGCTGGTTTGTCTGTTCACTTCAGTTTGGCCATCAGTTGGATACTTTCAGTCTTCAGTTTAAACTGATCTCGTATCAGTTTCTTCAGTCTAGTCAATTCTTTTCTCCCTCAGCTCAGCTGACTTAGCTGTCAGTTTGTTTCGACTGGTTCGTCTCTTTGAATCCTCAATTGAATTGAGTTCTGACTGGTTAACGTATCCTCCCAGCTGGTAGACCATACTCCAATTTGGTTGACTTTTGGCTTTAATTGAGTTCCTTCTTAATGCCCTGGATTGGTCAGCTCAGATCTACAGCTTAAATTTTAGTCAGTTTTTCATAAATAGTTTTGACATCTCATCAAAACCTTATCTAGAGGTTCCTTGATAGTTTTTCTTAACATAATGGTCGTTTAAAGTTTTTAAGATTTTTTTAAATTACTGACATCATCAATTTAAATGGGTTTGGATGAAAATAGCCTTCATTCCTTTATTTTTTGCCCTATTAGTTACGAAATTGTCACCATCTTTTACATTAAATCTCAACCATTAGGTCATCAAATTAGATGGTAGAGATGTGGTCCTAATTCCCACATTAGGAAAAAGGTCCTATTTGATCCATTCCATATATATATATATATATATATATATATATATAGGGGGTGGTTCTAGTGCAAACCATCCCTAGTGTGTAAACTGTAATCCAATCTTCTACCACACATCCTTCAAAATTCAATGGTCTAGATTTGGTCAAAGAACGGTGGCATATTGTAAATAAGAGAAACTTTGAAAAATGCGGTGGCATTTTGGTAATTTCCGCGTCTAGGTCAAAATTTAAACCGTACCATCTCCTTGATATAAAGTTGTGCATGTTGTTCTAGTGTAGTAGTTCTCTTAACAGGTAAGAAATGAGCACTCTTTGTCAAACGATCAACTCTAATCCAAATTGCATAATTTCCTCTACGTGATCTTGGAAGTCCATATACAAAATCCATTGTTATCCTTTCCCACTTCCATTCTGGTATTTCCAATGGATTAAGTAGTCCAGATGGACGTTAGTGTTCAGCCTTAATCTGCTGACAGATTATACATGCCTTTCTACGAAACTTATAACGGATTCTTTCATATTTCTCCACCAATATATTTTTCGTAAATCTTGGTACAACTTCGTACTTTCTGGATGTACAGTGTTGGTTCCGGTGTTAGCCTTTGTCAGTTTAGAGGGGGGGTGAATAAACTGACATAAAAAACTTTTAAAACTGATTATGGAATAGATAGGGCCCTGACTCGCTTTTGTGTTTTATCTGTGCTGACTGATCAGTTGACAGAGGCTGACAGAGGCTTAACTGGTGAGTTGATCAGTTTGGAACTGATAGCTTGAAGACGTGGCTGAAGCTTGTCAGTTCAGTCTGTGTGTGTGAATGTGTGCAGTTAAAGAACTTGTAAAACTGTAAGACAGTAAGAACAACACACACAGAGCTTTATAGAGGTTTGAAGCTTCCTGCTTCTACGTCCTCTCTTCCTTCGGCAGAAGGGCAATCCACTATGCAAGTGTAAAGTTTGTTTATTATAATTACATAGTCAAGAAGTCCTGTTGGACCTGAAAACGGCACCCTTCAACCTGAGCGCGGCCTCCTTTCCAACTGTTGCTGTCCCGGAAGAACGGACCCGTCGGTACACGCCCCTCCTCAGCCGGTTTCTGGGTTGACAACTCACACTTACCAGTCCCAAATGCTCGCTGAGACTTTAGGTGTTATTGCCCGTCTTTACACGATTTTAGATTTCGCTCGATCTTCAAGAAGGCGGTCTAGAAACTGTTATCAACCTGGAATGCTCCTTTCTTTTTGAGCTGGTTGGTTGATCTTTGAGGGACTGAACTTAGAAGTTTTACTCTTGCGGGAATTCTTCGTCAGCTTAGCAGCTTGCTTTGAACTTGAAGCACGCCTTCTCAGTTTAACACTTTTCGCACTTTGAGAATATTGAGCTTTGAGCTGTAGAGAGAAAGAAAAAAAATAGCTCGTTACTGCAAAATAGCATAGTTAGATTGGCGAAAGTCTTCTTTTTGGCCAAAATTGATTTCACCCTCTTTAAGTAGATGAGTGAATTCTGATATGATTGGTGATGTTTAGACATATTTTGACATTTCATCAAAACCATTATTTGGGATTTTCCCAATAATTTTCCTAACAATTTGCCTCTTTTTGATGATGTCGAAACCAGCTGATTTGATGATGGAAAAATTGTGCAAGGTTATCATTCATGAATGAGCATCTGAACATGTATCAGTTCTGGTAACAAGGCTGACATTAGACTATGTTCAAAAGAACAGTCTTAGATGATTGTAGCTGTTGACAGCTAATATTCATGAGTATCAATGCTTTGATATAATCATCAGAGCTTTGATAAAAAAAGAATGAGTACCAGAGTAATGGAGCATACAATAATATGTGAGCTCAATGAGTTTTATCTGTAAGGTATCAGAGTTTTGCTGATTGAAAAATACAGCTAAAATGACCTTCAGATATCTGAGTACTCATTTGGTCAGCTTGAAGAACTTCAAATGTTTCCATTCTGAACACAGCTCAATTCTGATTATCATGCAGATTTTTCAAATTTTTAGAGCGCATGGAAAGTCTTAAGCTATTCAATGGGACAAATCAGCATGATCAGAATAATTTGTATTATAAACAAAGAGCATGTTTTAGAAACTGATTAAGCACAGAAGATGAAGAAAAATAGGAAGTAAAAGAGAGAGAGAGAGAATATCAAAACTTGATATTTTAACTTCCTTCTTAAGTTAGAACTGTTCACCACTCAGTTCCGTCTTCTTTTGCTCGATTCTCTTTTCTCAAACTTGCAGGGAGAGATGCTGGGTATGCTGTGGATACCCCATTCTTGCTGTTGTTTCAGCTAAGCATTCTCCCAAGCCCAACAGTATTCTTGAGCTGGGCATTGCTCAAGTTAGACTTCCCCCTCACGAATAGCTTCCCCCTGATGGGTAGCTTCCCCCTCGTGAGTAGCTTTCCCCCTGAAAGGCAGTTCTCCTCTGAAGTTGTACCTCTCTTTGGACTTCTCTTTGTATCTCATCCCAAAGAGTTATATCACCCTGCCAGAAATAATATGCTGAAACATATGGTTTTTCATCATCAACATATCCTTCCCCCTTTTTGGCATCATCCAAAAGGGTGAGTTGATGGAATTCATAATGAGGCAGTGACAACTGTGGCAAAGGAGAGAAGGAAGTGGCCAACAAGTTGTTGGTGAAGTGGGGAGCTTGAGATGCAGGCGTAGGAGCGAACAACCATGCATAAGACTCCTCTGTCGTCATTAGCTGGTAAAGATCTGGAAGAGATAGTGGATCTTGCTGAAGGGAAGAGGCTGATGCGATTTCGAGAAGTGGCTTGTCCTGAATGGTAATGGTGGCATCCTCTTGAAGAGGATTTGTGGATGAGTTAGAGGGCTCATGTTTAGGAAGGGGTGCATCATGAGGCACCGAGGTTTTGTTGGGGTTTTTTCGAATTAAACCACCGCAGGATCTATTTGGTTGTTCGTTAATCCATGTTCATGCAAATCATAATTTTATGTCATATGCATGTTTATCACAGTCTAATCAAATATCATGCAAAACATATTCGATTCTAATAAAGCGGAAACATAGAAAACAAATCTACTTACAAATTGATAGACGGTCTGTAGACAAGATGAAAGATCTAATCTTGCTGTTGAATGAACACAAAATGGCACCTCCTTTTTCTCAGAAAAATCATCCACTACACAATTCTACTTCGAGATCTTCTATTGTATTCCCGGACTGTATCTAGACTCAGAGTGGGCTAAAATCTGCTAGATAGGTATGGAATATGTGGAGATAAAGAGAACATAAGAGGGGCTGATTCTACGGTTGTCAATTTCGAACTCCCCACCCTCTTATTTATAAGGGGATGGTCGAAATTCACAGTCCCAACCCTACTGAGTTTGGGCCTCTATCTCTTTTTCTATCTCCAGTCCATTATCAGTCAATTTGGGCTACAACTGGAATCTAGAAGAATATTAAACCGGCCCACTAATTTATTTAATATCCAATATCCAATAAACTTAGGATATAATTAAATAAATTAAGTTTTACTTTTATTCCACTAAAGAAGTAAAACTGACCTACCAATTTAATATATATTTACGAATATACTTTCTCCTTTAGTTCAGCCATTCCTCTTGTTTAAGATATAATGTTCATTAATTAATTATGTCAGCCTCTGACAGCTATAATTAATTAACATCTAAAATCTTGAGTAGTACCACACAAGTTTTATCATGTAAAGAATAAATTCCACCTACAGGGTTTCAATATGAACTTGTGTTTCCTCAAGAGAACATCATCAACCTGGTGTACCAGGACACGGTGATCATGCATACTGCTCGAGACACTATGTATACATTGTTATTACCCAAGATATCGAGTTTGATCTATGAAAAGATCTCACTCATTGATAAATCAAAGTAATAATCAACGCACACATAAGCTCGCCAATATCACATGAGTTCAGAACCCGAACTCTGTGGGTCTTTATTCTCTCAGTAACTAGGTCAGAGACAGAGAATAGTATCCTATCGTGATCCTCCATCTGGTTGTTTCATGTGAATGTTTTCTTCAAGACTTCCATTTAGGAAAGTTGTCTTGACATACATCTGCCAGATCTCATAATCCAAATAAGTGGTAATTGACAAGAGAATCTGGATTGACTTAAGCATGGCTATTGGCGAAAAGGTTTCCTCGTAATCGATCCCTTCTTTCTGAGTATACCCTTTCACCACCAATCTAGCTTTGAAGGTTTCAACCTTCCCGTCAGCTCCTCTCTTGCGCTTGTAGTTCCACTTATACCCAATGGGTTTAATCCCATCTAGTGGTTCTACAAGCTCCCAGACTTGATTGTGATCCATAGATCCAATCTCAGGTTCCATTGCAGTTTTCCAAGAATCCGCATCTTTATCTTGAATTGCCTCGTCATAGGTCCTGGGATCCAATTCATTTAGTCCCTCTGGGAAATCTGAAGCCTCTCCCAGACCAATGAATCTATCAGGTTGGCGTACAACTCTCCCACTGCGACGAGGCAGTTCCTATACTTCTGTGACACGTTGTGTAGTGTTTGGTGGTTCCTCTACTTGTACAACTGGTGTAGGATTCGATCATCCCCTTAACTCCTCAAGGATGATCTGACTCCTTGGTTTGTGGTTTATGACATAGTCTTCCTCTAAGAATCGAGCATTGCTGCTGACAATGATCTTCTGATCCTTAGGACTATAAAACAAACCACATTTCGTTCCTCTAGGATATCCAAGGAACAACCTTACATCAGTACGAAGAGCCAGCTTATCAGCTTCCTTGTCTAACACGTGTGCTGGGCTACCCTAAATCCGAATATGGTTTAAACTGGGCTTTCATCCAGTCCATAATTCTGTGGGCGTAGAAGGAACTGATTTTGACGGAACCAAGTTAAGAATATAGGCTGCCGTTTCCAGGGCATATCCCCAGAACGAAATAGGCAACTCAGAATAACTCATCATCAATCTAACCATCTCTAACAATGTACGATTCCTTCTTTCCGCCACGCTATTCTGCTGTGGCGTTCCGGACGCAGTCAACTGGGAGGTAATCCCATTCTCTGCCATGTAATCCCTAAATTCGTTTGAGAGGTACTCGCCACCACGATCAGAACGTAGTGACTTGATACTTCTGCCTGTTCATTTCTCCACTTCCGCCTTGAACTCTTTGAATTTCTCAAAGCATTCAGACTTGCGACGCAACGGGTAGATATAACCGTATCTAGAGTAATCATCAATGAGAGTGATGAAATACTCGAACCCTCCTTGAGCTTGAACTGACATAGGGCTGCACAGGTCAGAGTGAATCAAATCTAATATCCCTTCAGATCTATTTCCTTTTGACTGGAAAGGACGCTTGGTCATTTTACCTTCCAAACAGGATTCACACAAAGAAAACGATTCCAGTACCAAAGAAGACAATGGTCCATCATTTACTAGCCTTTGTATCCTCTTAAGATTAATATGACCTAGCCTTAGATGCCAAAGATAGGTTTGATTCAATTCTTAAGGTTCTTTTCTCTTGTTAGAGTTTATGATCGATGTATTCAACAATTGTCTTTGCATAGTGTTTTCAATTAGTTTAAGAAAGTATAAGTGTACATCCAATGTGCCAGAACAGATAAAATATTTACCACTAAAGATAACTACTTTGTTATCAAAATAAACAAAATATCCATCCATAATTAATTTAGAAACTGAAATCAAGTTTCGCCTAAAACCAGGCACATAAAGACAGTATTTCAAAACCAAAGTTCTATCACTACTGAAAGGTAAAACAATGTCTCCCACTGCAACAGCCGCCACTCTCGTAGCATTGCCCATGTAGATGGTGATCTCATTCTCACTCAGCTGTCTTTTTACCAGGAACCCCTGTAAAGACATGCAAACATGATCAGTAGCTCCAGTATCTACTACCCATGACTGGGTAGAACAAGTTGCTAAACATGTTTCTACAACCAGAGTGTGAGATGTACCTCTCTTCTTCTTCTTGTTAGGATACGCCGCCTTCCAGTGACCTGGTTGGCCGTACTTGAAGCACTTAGTCTTCGACTTGAATTCCTCGGGAGGAATCTTTGCCTTTGGCTTCTTCACCTTATGCGCCTCATTTGCAGCCTTTTTAGGTGCGTTTCTCTTCTTCATTTTTCCACCAGAAGAAAACGCCCTCTTTTCAGCTATGTGGGCCTGAGGATCGCTCTTTTGGAGCAATTCAGCCGCCTGAAGATCTATAAGCAGTTCAGTCAGGCTGACATCCCTTTTAATCATGTTAAAATTCAGCCTAAACTGTTCAAACTTCGAGGACAAGCTATGAAGAACAATGTCGATTTGAGACTCGGCGTCCAGTTCTCCACCCAAGGTCTCAATCTTAGATAAATACCCCATCATCATGAGAACGTGATCCCTAACAGGTGTGGAGTCAGCCATTCTCACATCCATTAGTTTCTTCATTGCCAAATGACGTGCCGAGCGGTTCTGATGACCGAATAGCTGCCTAAGGTTGTACATGATATCATAAGCGGTTTTCATAGGCTCATGCTGATGTTGCAACACACTTGACATAGATGCTATAATATAATAGCGCGCTATCTCATTAGACTTAACCCACTTATCATATGCAACCTTTTGGGCTTCGTCAAAACCCTCATCTGGCGTCTGAGGACAAACCTTTTCAAGTACAAACTTGTGTCCCTCAGCAACAAGAACTAGGTGAAGGTTACGAATCCAGTCATTGTAGTTTTCACCAACAAGTTTGTTTTCTTTGAGGATTGAGGACAGATTGGAGAGTGCCATTGATGATATGAAATAACCTCATAAAAATTATATACTTTTCCACCGACACTTTAAAAATGATTTCTATAAGCCACGATCGTGTGGACGTTTATAAATCTCATTTTTAAATAGGTTAAACCTTTAATTTGCCTCCACTTGAGTTTCCTTACAACAAGCAAATTAATAACCGAATAATAAACACGGTCATGTAATCGTCTAACTGATAAGCCACGATCGTTTGGATGTTTATCAATAAATTACATCTAAGTATACACACCATTTTCTTTGCACCAAGATCACTATTCGAATTTAACCACTCCAGATGGAGGAGTCAGTTAGTTCTAATAGTGTTCTGCAGCTATCCATTTAGGAGATTTAATTTCTAGAGAAATCTGTGATATGGCACATCCGATATGGAGGAAGACCGATGTCAACGCGCATGCCTATCACTTCTCAATTAAACCAGATTTTAATGGAGAGTGTATGAGATTTCTACATACTTTGGTATGAATCTCTCCCACTTAGCTATTTATGTTTGAGGTTTCATTTTATCCCATTATTTAACATGCAAATATCACATTAAATGATAAACATCCATTGCATGCTTCAACATAATAAGAAATAATAATAATCCAACTATCATGGCTTATATCTCATATTGATTGATGAGATAAAAGTAGAAAGACAGCTCCAGAAACAGATTCAGTCACCGCCCCCTTCACCGCGCCTCGCCGAAAACCCTAGCTCCATTTAGGGTTTCAGGACGTGAATCGGTGAACCTTGGTGCTGAACTACTTTCCTTCTTTGAGTTGATCTCCGATCTTTATTTAATACAGACTATCTATTCCAAAAGGAAAAATCTGATATTGCTAGTATAAAAATTACAACTCAAAAACTCGGCCTAACAGCTTTATATCTATTACATTAAAACAACGTAAAATAAAATCTAGACCTAATCCATGGATTTTCTCATGGATAAAAATCACGTAGCCAAACCGCATACGGCCAACATTCATTCAACATAAACATACATCACATGAAATAAAAAGAGCCATGATAGTTGGTAAACCTGCAAACAAACACAGTCTATAAATCCAACAATCATTTATTATATGATCCACATAAAATAATATATGATATCTATGCATGAATATTAAATAATATTCGAATTTTACAATTAATTAAATTAATTAATTCGATACTATCCACAAGATAAAAATTGGAAATTAAAATAATTATCCACCAATTTATATCTTGATATTTTCGAAAATATCACTTAAATAAATCTGGAAATTATTTAAAATTATCCACCAAATCTATTTAACATTTTCAAGCCACCCTAATTAAATAATAATTGGATATATTGATATAAACCAAAAATCTAATCCAAATATTATCCATAAGAATCTAAATATTTAAGGATAAGGTTTGGAGATTTGATCCACTTCAAAATCTTTCAAAACCTATCCAAAATCAAATTCTTATCACAATTGGATTTTGATAATAATTTGTATATATCCAAAAATCACCTTATCCAACTTTAATCACATAGATTTCGAAATTATCCAAATAATAAATCTGGAAATTTGATCCACTTCAAATTCTTCCAAATTTAAAATTCTATTTTCAAATCCATTTAGATTAAAATTAGGTAAATTAAAATATACATCAAATAATATCAAATCTTAACCCAATCACCAAATTTTTGATCCACCTTAATAAATAAATCTGAAAATTTGATTTTCATCAAAATCTTATCCAAATTAATTTATTAAAATTTCGAAAATGACCACATTTATCACATTTGGAAATTTTGACATTAATCAAAAAACTATTCCAAATAAATAGTGTAGGTTTCGAAAATTACAAGAATTAAAAATCTGGAAATTTTGATCCACTTCAAAAATCACCAAATTTAAAATTCTAATTTCAAACCTATCTAGATTAGAATTAGGCAACTTTTGATATACATCAAAAATCACCAAATCCAATTCTAATCACTTCAAATTTTCGACCCTACTCCAAATTAAAGCTGGAAATTTGATCTAGATCAAAACATCATCCAAACTTTAATTAAAAGGACTGAAAATTCATAGCTCAAATTAGGGAATTTTTAACACATCAAATTCGAAAATTTGATCTCTAAATTTTTGAAAATTATGACATACAAATCTGGAAATTTGAAGAACATCATATATCATTCCAAATCTATATCATAATGACCGAAAATTATTAACCACTCAAAACTAGAATTTTCGAATTTAATCAAAAATTCTTCCAAGTTTCGAATGCCATAAAAATCGAAATACATGGCAATTAAATATGAAAATTTAAACACCATAAATTTATCATCAAATTTAATATGTAGTTCGAATCTTATGCTTGGATAATCCTAGAACAGTGCCAAAACCTCGCTCTGATACCACTGTTGGGGTTTTTTTTCGAATTAAACCACCGTAGGATCTATTTGGTTGTTCGTTAATCCATGTTTATGCAAATCATAATTTTATGTCACATTCATGTTTATCACAGTCTAATCAAATAGCATGCAAAACATATTCGATTCTAATAAAGCGGAAACATAGAAAATGAATCTACTTACAAATTGATAGACAGTCTGTGGACAAGATTAAAGATCTAATCTTGCTGTTGAATGAACACAAAATGGCGCCTCCTTTTTCTTAGAAAAATCATCCACTGCACAATTCTACTCCGAGATCTTCTGTTCTATTCCCGGACTGTATCTAGATTCAGAGTAGGCTGAAATTTACTAGATAGGTATGGAAACTGTGGAGATAAAGAGAACACAAGAGGGGCTGATTCTACAGTTGTCATTTTCGAACTCCCCACCCTCTTATTTATAAGGGGGTGGTCGAAATTCACAGTCCCAACCCTACGTGGTTTGGGTCTCTATCTCCTTTCTATCTCCAGTCCATTATCAGTCAATTTGGGCTACAACTGGAATCTAGAAGAATATTAAGCTCGCCAATATCACATGAGTTCAGAACCCGAACTCTGTGGGTCTTTATTCTCTCAGTAACTAGGTCAGAGACAGAAAATAGTATCCTATCGTGATCCTCCTCAATACACTAACAAGTGTACTAGAATAATTAGTTAGTCAATATAAACTAACTTATCAGATTATTCTACGGGGTACCGATGGTGTGTTCAGGACCATCTAAGCCGTGAGCTCTTTAATACATTACAAGGTTCTAATGATATGATGTTACCGTGTGACTCCCCACACCATATCATCTACAATCACTACCACAAAAACGCTCATACTCTACGGCTAAAACCCGTAGTCTTAAGGGATCTGCGACCGTAGAGAAAGGTGGTGTAGAGATAGAGTACCCACCTACTCTACGGTTTTTAACCGTAGTCTTAAGAGAAAATCAACTACGGTTATAACACCGAAGTCATAAGACCAAAAATACCGTAGAGATAAGGCAATTAAGACTACAAATTACGTTTTGACCGTAGATATTTCACCCCATTTGGACCTAAAAACCGTAGTAAAAGTTACCTTAAGACTACGATTGTATTTTATACCGTAGTATTTTCAATATCTTAATACTCTGATCTCTACGGTTAATTTATCTGTAGTCCATATATTTGCAATAAAATAAAATAAAATTACAATAAATTGAATTTACAAAAATTCAAAATAAAACCCAATACAGATCCAATATCGAATACACCATCCATAATATCCAATATCGAATACAACATCAATATCCAATATAACCATCCATCATCAATATCAAAAATGTAATCTAAACTCCAAAAATATCCAATATTCAATATAAAAAGGATGATTGCAATATGCTCGCTTTGATTCCAAACTCTCACTTTCTCCCTCCCTCTCTCTCTCTGTAGTTGATCAAATGATTTTATAGTTACCGTTCCTATTGCCACCATGGGAATGTTGCATCTCTTCAAAATCTGAAACATGATTCCTGTCTATATCCTGAGTGGAAACATTTCACCATGAAAACTAAAATAAATTACTGTATTAAAGACAACTATAACTGAAGTGATAAGAATAAGAGGGGACTATCCAACGAAAAGTTTCTGATAATTGAAATAAGAAGATTGTTTCCGGAGGTCAGATGGGACAACTGCGAGAAAACAGTATATGCAATCAAATTATAATCTTTAAATTTATTTCTTATCATGTAGATGAAGAATACATTGAGAGAAACAAGCTTGACCTGGCAGTCCCAAGAAGCCCTTTCCATAAGATTGTGTGAGGTCTGAAAGACATAAGAGTGATTCACTAACTGCAAATATTAAATCTATGATGTAACCAAACTATTATTGAGTTCTCAGCTAATTTGGTAGGCCACTACCAATTTACTCACGAGGATATTCATTACTACTAAACAATATCTGCCACCAGTGAGGGATAGCAATAGCAGATAGGAGAACCATAGCAGGCAAGTCTAATTTTCATCAAACATCGACTAACCTCATAAATCACTTCGGAATCTAAGCCATCATAGTGCATAAGCTGTAAACTCTAGTCTAAAAATAAATGATAACATAAAAAGTCTTGACCAATGCATAATTAAATTAATTAATCATAGTGAATATTAACTGAAGCTAATACATTTTGGTTTCCTACAACATAACTAACCAAATTATACCAAGAACATCATAAAATTTTCTTTATAAAACAACTCGAGGTCATGCTGTAAGATGAAAGCTCAGATCCCATAAACCAGCTAAAGTGAACTTCTGGGAAAAAAGTAAAACATGTTTTTAACATAGATGGATTGCACTATACATGTTCTCATGAAGCATAAAAGATATCCGCATCACCATTTCCCGCTCCTGTTATGTTTTTGTTTTTTATTTCCTCTTTATAAGATGAATATGAGTACTGGACCATCAAGCTTGCTTGAAACAGAAACCTTCATAATTTATATCATGTTGTGTAAAGAATATCATGAATACTCACTGGTATAACCACTCATTTGGTCCGTCTTCTTTATACCAACCTGCCTCTGCAAAGTAAAAAAGCAAGCAATGATGTCTAAGAAATCACATGGCAGCCAAACCACGTACGATTTTAATGTGCAAATGCAAGATATGAAGAGTTATGCAAAGCGTATTTCCAGATTATAGACCTATAACTCTGAATTTCTCTTAAAAGGTTTATTTAGAAACATACATTCAGAAAGATAGCAACACATTCATCATAATATAGTTATCAAACGCTGGAGTTTGTCTCATTGCAGGTTATCCTTCAATATTTGATATTTAGTACGAGAAGCAAGCAAAATCCATAGCTCAACTCATATTCAATATGCTCCATAGCCTAACTCATATTCAATCTGCTCATTTATCAATGTAGTGCTATGGTGCATCCCAAAAAATACATAAATAACTAACAAACAATAAATTAATGGTTAGAAGTGGACTAAGGAGAGCTTAGTGCAGTTAGATGAATCACATTTCCCTTTTCTTTACGCATCACTATCATTTGTCTTCAGCAATTTAAGAGTAACAATGAAATAGTGGTCCAAACCTTGAAAATAATACAGGACAAATATTTAAATCAATTAAGAAATTCAACTAAAAAAAATCTACCAAAGAGATGATTCTCCAAGCTACCCATCTGCATGAACTCATAAATAAGGAGCCTCTGGTCACCATCAGTGCAATAATCGATCAAGTTCACAAGATTGGGGTGGTGCAATAGACTGAGCATTAGAACCTCCACAATGAATTCTCGATTTCCTTCAAGTCCTTCGACATTAAGCTGCTTCACAGCAACAACCTGATCACGAAAGCCAACTCATGAGCGCTACATGAAGCATAAGTTGCATCAAAGTAAAATAGCAAAATTTCTTCCAAGAAATTCACATTGTCTCTAGTTGTCAGAAAACAATCACTCTTCATGCCAAATGCACCTACTTCTATAACTCAAATTTTGGAAAAGTCAAAAATACTCTCGAAACCTCGTTCACCAATCAAATTAGCCTCCCTAAAATTCTGAGTGGCCAGTGTAAGATCCTTGAATGTGAAGCTGCGGGCAGCATTGCCCTTCTGAGAATTGCCCCTCGCGGATGTATGAAGAGCATCAACAATAGGTGTATCAACTGTAGCACATTCTGGATTAGGTGTCATCACCTGGAGAATTGTTTTAGGGGGAGGAAAAAACCGAAGTATATCAAAATACTATCTGATTTTCCCGGCCGACATAAACTCGAGAAAAATTACTAAGAGAGGCTATTATGAATTATACAAAATCTAGAAACAATTCCACCCAAACAAATTCTCAGATTGAGCAGCTCTAGTGATGGATATGGATGTGAAAACCAATGATGAGGAGAAAGAAAGGTGAACTCTACCTTCTCCACTAAAGTTGATTCAAGGTTTCACGAGATTACCTGAAATACCCAGATTCAGTTTCAGTTGTTGTTTTTGCACATTCAAAACCAAAAAAGGTGGGCGGTGGCAGCTTCCCCTGACGCTGTGACACAGAGGCGAAATGCAGGTACAGCGGTGGCAGAGGTGGCGGAGGAAGGAACGCCGGTAGAGAAGCTCCAGCGACCCGCTTGGCGTCAAGGAGATAAGGAGAAGAAAAAGGTGGAAAGCACGGCGAGCGGCGCAGCGGTAGAGAATTGGAGGAGAAGAAGGTTGAGGACCACGGCGCATGAGATGTTTGAAAATTAGGGATTTTATGTTTTAGGAATTTTGAAGTTTTAATTTGATTTTATTATTTTTTAAAAAATACATATATTACTACGAATCTAATAAAACCGTAGATGTGATATTTAAATTTTAAATTTTATTTATTTTTATTATTTATAAATATTATTACTACAGTTATGTGTCAAGATCGTAGAAATTGTGATCTGTTAAAATCTCTACGGATAATATCCACTTCGTAGTCTTAACAATTAACACATATCAATAGACTCCGGTTTTTATCTCACCGTAGTTATAAGGAGAAAATTCACGTTCATACTCTACAGAAACCTATGTCACCGTAGTCGTGAGAAAAAAAAAAGCGCTCATACTCTACAGGACTCAAAAAAACCGTAGTGATTGAGTATCTTAGTACGGTATTTTTGAAGAACCGTAGTGTTAATTATGTAGTGTATGAGCGTTTTTGTGGTAGTGAATGTAAGTGTATGGAACATTGCATAGAACAATTATAGAACATAATCTAAATGCAAACAGTGACTGCAATAACTTTCATTTCATATCATCATATCATCAGAAAAGTATACAAAGACAAGTCTTCTAGTATACAAAACCAACAGGTTTGAAACCTCTTAATCATGGAATCCATGATTTCTGGGACTGATGGAGGCGATTAAGTGGATAATTCATCCAGCTGCGGCTCTATTCACCTTCCTCTATCCAATATGAGTAGCGTCGCTTATCTGCCATCATTAGCATGGTGGCATCATCCACCTGGTATCTCCAGAGGTGATACTGGAGATATATTCGAAGGTGTTCGAAGAGAAAGGGACTATGTTCCCTTATTCGACCAAAATAACTTTTCAGTTATTGGCCAAGACTTGCATTGAAGCCTTCTTCCAGAGATTCTGGGGCAGCGACATAAGGAGGTTTGCTGGTTGCAGGTGCAGTAGACTCGTCACTTGTATAAGTGTAGGAGTCACTTTCAGTTAAGAACTGACCTGCATCAGCTAGAGGATCAGCGTAAAGGAGCAGCTGCTTGCCTTTAGTTGGGATGTGGTCCTCCATGAGCTGAAGTCTCGACTTCCTAGGGTGTCCAGTTATATTCTAATGTCGTCGGTGAATATAGACTGTAGGAAGGAGATCTCATCTGGTGAGAGTGTATCCACCAGGGACTATTCCGAGTTGCTCCGCGATGATATGATTGAGTCGATTGGCAAATCCTAACTTGGCTTTGAATGTGCCAGAGGTTAGATCGATCTCAGCATGCTTCACTTGACGGCGAAGCTGTGCCAATATATAGGATGCCCAATCAGCCTTGCATCTATAGTATATTGCGGCCATAAGATGAGAGGTGGTATCATTGAACTGAGCATTAGTGATGCTACTCAGAAAGATGTGCATCACTATGTCCAGAATTTGGACCATGGTTGGAGAAAGACTATCTTTCAAGTTGTTTGAAAAGTCTTTGTGATCAACGTGTGGACGTTTCCAGTCGTTCCACAGCTCCAACTTTGAAGGGAACACTAGTTCAAACACCTTTGGGCCATGATCGGGAAGCTGGAACAGTTCGGTTAGCACATCTTTGTTGATGATGATAACCCGATCTCGAACAACAGAGATGATGTTGTCTCCTGAGATTTTCACGTGATAGTAGAACTCGGCTACTAGCGGAAGATGCTTCCTTTTGGGTTGTTCTGTTATAAATGACAAGAGCCCGCATGTCTCCAGTAAGTGGAAGATCATGCTGGTCTTCTCGTGACCGATCCGAGCTTGAAGAAATGCTCGATCAATGAACTTATCCATTTTGAGCTGCTTTATAAGAAGCTCCATATCCATCGATTGGAATGAGTAAGACATTCTTCGATGATATGAGAAGAGAAGAAAATGGACTATGGATAAGTGAGAAGATAAGGAGAATGAATGAAAAATGTGTTTAGATAATTGTTATCTCTATTGGTGTTGTTATTTTTCATTCATCTTCTCTTCTGCTTTTAAAGACAGTAAGTTTGCATGCATTAAACCAAAGCAATCGAGTGCTTACTGGCTGATCAGTTATCTGATTTGAAAGAAAGTTAGCTGAATAAATGATGCATGCATCTCAGCTGTCCACTAGGATAATGCCTTTTTGATCAAGCGGCTGAGATCTGAGGATTTGAAAATCTGAGTAGTTGCCATAAATAGCACAATATTTTGCCAGAAGATTTGCTATTTATATACCTCATAAAATTCATCTATTTATACTTTAATGTTGAGTATAGAGACTTTAATGGCAACTCAGATGAACAATAAGTTTATTTTGAAATGTTAACGTTAACTTTTTCAAAAATAAGCTATGAGAAATAGAGAGTAGAGAAGCTTATCAAAGAGGATTGATCAGGAAGCTGATGAGAGACGGGACTTTGGGACTCGAGGCGTCATTTTCCTGCTGAACTGATGATATCGCCTTTAACTGATTGAATCAGTTTTGTTGAGCAGCTGCGGATTGACTTTTTGTCAGTTTCCTCTTCTTGAGTGGTCGAATGGGACTAGATTCATTGTTTTCTCTAGAGCTATTAGACTGTTTCCTTTTGGAAGCTGAACTGGAGATGTCCTAAGAAGGATCAATTCCGACTTCAGTCTCAGCATGCTGAAGTTGCTGAAGAGCAACTGCTGAGGTAGTCAGTTTTAAGGAGGTCAGCTCTTTTATTCCTCTGCAGGATTAGCTGGACTGATTTATCATCAGCTTTGCAGCTCTTGAGCAAGACTTGACAAGATAAGTAACATATCCTTTGGACAAGAGGTCTGGAGACATGGCAGTATCTTCATCGTCGTTGACTTCATCTTGTCAAGATGTTGACTCCTTGGGATCTCTACTACTTGTGTATGAGAGAGATCTTTGTCTATCTCTTCAGTGGTTCCCGCAGCTTGTAGATGTGCCTTTTTCGACTGAACTGGATCAGGATTCAGTTGTAGGCAACATAGATTGACTGGAGTGTTGGCAAACTGTTTTTCAATTGCAACTCCTTGTGATCTCAAGCTGGCTTGAACATCAGCTAGCAGGGTCTTAGCAGGAATGTTATTATCAAGTCGATGCTTCATAATCCGCTAGACTTGCACAATGTTTGGAGGAAATGGATTTGAGGCTCCAATCCATTTGATGCTCCAAGTCTCTTCACATTGCCAAAAACTCATGCCATGAAAGGATATAAGCAAGAAATGTGACTGGATTGACATTGAGTGTCTCCAGTTGTACCAGTAAAAGTACCGGTGCAGCTGTTTGAACAGCTGATTGTCTTGCACGGCAACATACGTGAAGTGAGTGAGAAGGAGATTCATTACATCCTTCTGAGCACTCTTGAATTCATATTCGCTAATGTAGAAAGTGTGAATATTATCTTCAATCAGTTGGAGAGGAGGGCAGGCTCTCCTGAAGTACTCAGCTCCATAATTTGGATAAGGAATTCCAATGAAGAGAATAAGCTCATCTGGATCAGTGCAGGGTTTAAAATCAACTGATGGTCCATTTTTGGAGTGAGGAAAGGGAACTTCACTGGTATCTGAACTGCTTGAAGTTGTATTGCCAGTTTTGGCTTTAGATATCCTCTTCTTCTTGAGTGACTGAAGATGTGCTTTCCCTTTCTTGGGAATCCAGTCGGATATGAGGATTGGTAGTGCGTCATCATTTGGAAGATTCAGCATATCTTCCAGGAGCTTGCTCATTCTTAGAACAAGTCCTACTTTGGACTCAAATTTACCAGTTCTTTTTGAGTCGGCAACTTTGATGACTTGATGCTTAAATTGGGAGAAGACAAATTCTGCCCAATTAGCTTCCAATCCTTCTACAAGGTGTATCATTACCTTGTATCTTTCTTGAGTCAACTGACTCAAGCTTCCAATGGCGCCGAACATCATTTTGTACGTGATATCGAGCATGACTCCATACTCGGGCTTCAAATCAGCTTTAGCTGTGGTAAAGCTGAATTACTTGGAGCAATTTGAAGCACGCCATTCTTTCCAGTATGGTTCAACTGAATTTTTTAGATCTTGAACCCTGGAGCCTTTTCTGGGAAGTTGAAAGATTTCTGCGATCTTTCTTTCAGTGATTTGGAGTTTTCTTCCTTGAATCACTGATTGTATGATCTTCCCATCTGCAGTGACCTTTGCTTGGAGCAAGAACTCACTTACCAAGTTTTGTCTAAAGAACCTTGGAGGAGTTTCTAGGTAGTGCAGAATTCCGGTCTTGTGAAGATTGACCAGAAGAAAAGGACTGTTTGATTCTTGAAGAATAAATTGAAATTTCTTTCTTTCCAGACATTTATCTTTCATCATTTGCTCTTTGAAGAAGGTAAGAGCTTTTGAATCTTCACCCATTTTGAAAAATTACTGGCTGGATTTGAATTGAAACTTTCTTTTCTGGAGAGAAAGAAAGAACACACTCCTTTTTTTTGAAGAGAATGAGAATTCTCTTGAGAGACTACTTAAAAAATGCAGTGAATATTGAGTGTGTTTTTGTATGGTGTTGTGTTGTGTTGTGAAATTTTGGCAAAGGGGTTTTTATGAGTGAGAAGAAGGCTCATAAATGTATTAGTTGAAAGAATTAAATTCCATTTGTCGTTTTCTTTTGACTTTTGATTTTTAGCTTCGGACCAACGGTCAAAATAATAAATTCTGACAAAAGCAATTAATTGTGCCAAAAGGATTTTATTGAGGAAATACTTTGAAAATAAACTGATTTACAAGAAGTTTCCTAAAGCATCTAGTCAGCTGACTTCTGAAGCCTTCAGATCTCCTTGCTATCAGTTTTTCTTTTTCTTTGCAATCTGGAAGCTGTCTGAAGTGTTCTCACTTGAAGAGTCCTTGGAATCACCACTTTTAGAGCAAGCTTCCAGTTTTATGATGGAGTCAGAGAGTTGTTTTACATGTTCCTTCATGCACTTTATCAGTGCTTTGATTGAGGTTTTCCCGGACCGCTGCCTTTTCGGTTGTTGACTTTTGAGAAGATTCTCTTCTGCAGTCGGTAGATGCTCTCCAATTCTCAACTGATGTTTGACATTTTGGTGTCCTTCAGTTGGCTTATCAACTGTTTCAGATAGTGCTGGAGAGGCGATCTTCCATTTAATCGGACTCCTTCTGGAGTTCTTTTCTTCATCCTCTTTTCTTGAGGATTGATATCTATCAATAGCATTAAAGACGTCATCAAAGTCATGAGTTGACTGAACTATTGATCTGACGAATTTTGCTTTTCCTTTTCCTTTGTCTTGAATGGAGGGGACGAATTTCTTCCTCAATTGTGCTTGTGGCTCTCTGAATGTCAGTGGAAGTAGTGCTCCTTCTGCTAGTTTCGGAGCAAAGTCATCAGGATCAACTGGCTGATAACTTGTTTCTTCCGCCATTGATTCAAGAATCAGCTTTTCTAGAATGAAGATGATTCGGTTGATGTAGTACATCTCTTGTGGAAAGCACAGACTGCTTCTTGTTTCTCTTTCCACTATGCCTACAAACCTTTTTAGCTGCTTGAAGAGAATGATGCGCAATCTATTTCTCTTACTTCCAAGATGGCGTTGCAGATTTTATATTTTAATTCTGACATTTCATCGTGTCCTTCACACGATCCTACCATCATCTGTGCGGCCACTGCTGCTAGCACCTGAAATTCTTTTTGAAACCTAGACGTTGAGTGGGTGCTTTGAAAATCTTCCATGGCTGGAGTGGTAGCCCATCTATTATAGCAGTATCTTGCGTTCACTGTTGTTTCCTCCAATCTTTCTCTTCCTTTTGGTAACCCAAAGATGTTTCTTAGAACAGAAGGAGTAATCAGAATATGTATCCCCCATACTTCACTTGTAATCAACCATGAATCTTTCTCACTGAAAGAATTGAGAAAGAATTCTGCTACTGCCTCTGGATAGACTCTAGTGGGGGCACTTTCTGTGAACTTCTTTAGTTGTGCCCTTCCAATCAGGGTAAGGATTGCCCCCCCCCCCTAATTGAGAGAAGTTGTTGAATCGCCTGGTGTTGGTTGGGCTTAGGATTTTGTCATGACCTAGGCTTTCACAGAAGACTCTTGACTCATCACCAGAGATTCTGAAGTTACGAGGTCTTCTGATAGGGTTGGAAGAGTATTGGGCCATTTGGAAATGATAGCACAAGATAATTTGGAGTTTGAGATGAACAGGAGATTCTGGATGAATTTTATGAAACTTAGAGCTTAGTTTCCGTGATTAGCTGTGTGAGAGATTTAGGAGAAACAGCTAACCTATTTATAGGCTCAGGCAATTGATGAATCGAACGATAAAAAGGAATTTAATTGTAAATCAAAATCAAACGGTTCCAATTAATCCGTTGATTTTAATTTCATATTTATCCGTTGAGATTAATGAGGAGAGAGAGAGTGGGTCCAATGGTAATATTTGAGAGACACGTCATTTTACCGTTCAGTAATAAATTCAATTTGAACTCATCTGATTTTTGGATCTCCTCCAGTCTCCACGTGGCACTTGAGCTGCTGACATCATCAGTTGCCTTCTTGACTGATGATCTTCTTGGCTTGGAGTGATCAGTTCCAGCTGGAGTCTCCTCAGCTTTGACTCCTTGTCAGGTTAAGCTGTCTCCTTCAGCTTTGCTCAGTTTAAGCTTATCAGCTGTTTCCATCAGCTGAAGCTTTGCCTTCATCAGTCAGTTTAGCATTCAACTGCTCTCATTAGTTGAATATGACTAATTTGAGAACTGATGCCTTCTGCGATCAGTTTACTCATTTTCAACAACTTTCTTGCAGCTTTTTGCCATTCTTTTAGAACTGATATGGGCTCCATCAGTTTAAGCTCCAAAGCTTGCAAAACTGATGCCCTCTTGAGTCAGTTCTCTTTGTCAGCAAGAGTGCTCTTCTTCACTCATCCTGTTGGATGATCATCATCCTCCTTTGAAGCTAGTTCGAGCAATTCTAATTGGATGCGTAGCTCAAGAAATATAGCTTCTGGAAATGGCTTGGTGAAGATATCGGCTATCTGTTTCTCCGTGTTGACATATCTGATGCATATGTCTTTCTTTTGGATATGATCTCTGATGAAGTGGTGTCTGATATAAATGTGCTTCGTCCTTGAATGCAATACTAGATTTTGAGATATTGCAATAACACTATTGTTATCTCAGTAGATTGGCACTTCTTCAGTCTTCACCTTGTAATCCTTGAGCTGTTGCTTCATCCATAAAATCTGAGCACAACAACTTCTAACAGCTACATATTCGGCTTCAGTTGTTGACGTGGCAACTGAGTGCTGCTTCTTGCTAAACCAGGATATCAGTTTGTTTCCCAAAAACTGACATGTTCCACTGGTGCTCTTTCGATCTATTTTGCATCCTCCGAAGTCTGAGTCTGAATAGCCAGTTAGACTCAAGCTGTCATCTCTGGGATACCATAATCCAAGATTTATAGTTCCCTTGAGATACTTCATAATCCTCTTCGCTGCTTTAAGATGAATTTTCTTCAGATTGGCTTGGAACCTTGCACACAGTCCGACTGAATAGGAGATATCTGGTTGGCTGGCTCTCAAGTAGAGAAGGGATCCAATGATTCCTCTGTAGTGCGTTTAGCTGACTGCTTCTCCTTCTTCATCGAGGGTCAGCTGCACTGATGTATTCATTGGAATTTTGAGAGCTCTTCCCTTGTCGGTTCCAAACTTCTTGATGAGCTCCTTGGTATATTTGGCTTGGCTGATGAAGATTTCGTCTTCCAGCTGCTTCACTTGGAGTCCTAGGAAGAATGTCATTTCTCCCATCATGCTCATCTCGAATTCGCTTTGCATCAGTTGTGCGAATCGATTGCAGAGATCTTTGCTCTTGGATCCAAATATTATGTCATTCACATAAATCTGAACCATCAAGATCTCGATTGATTGTTCTATTCTGAATAGAGTATGATCAATGACTCTTTTCTGAAACCCATTCTTCAGCAAGAATGTTGTGAGGGTTTCATACCAAGCTCTCGGTGCCTGCTTCAGACCATACGAAGCTTTTTTTAGCTTGTAGACTTGGTCTCCAATTTCGAAGCCTGGAGGTTGTTCTACATATACATCCTTCTTGAGCATCCCTTGCAAGAATGCACTTTTCACGTCCATTTGATAGACTGTGAATTTTTTGTGAGCTGCATTGGCGAGGAACAGTCTGATGGCCTCCAATCTTGCAACTGGTGCGAATGTCTCATCAAAGTCGATCCCTTCACTTTGTGAGTAACCTTTGGCTACCAGTCTGGCCTTGTTCCTTGTGATCACGCCTTGTTCATCCAGTTTGTTGCGAAAGACCTATTATTCCCGATGACTTTTTGAGTTTTCGGCCTATCAACAAGAAACCATACGTCATTTCTTGTAAACTGGTTCAGCTCTTCTTTCATTGCTATAATTGTTGGTTTTTTATATTGGAAAGCTTGTCTTTGTATACAATAAACAATATTAAGATAATATAGATTGAATAATAATTGCATTCACTATTTGTGTATATATTTATTGTTATATATTTATATGCATGGTTCAATATATTTGCATTGTAGATGATATGGTGTGGGTCAACACATGGTAGAGATCATATCATCGGATTCCTTGTAATGTATTAAAAGGCTCACGGCTTAGATGGTCCTGAACCCACCATCGGTACACCGTAGAATAATCTGATAGTTAGTTTATCTTGACTAACTGATTATTCTAGTACACGGGCAAGTGTATTGAGGAGGATCTACTTAGGATTCTATTCTCTGTTCTGACCTTAAATGAGAGAATAAGAATCCACAGAGTTCGGGTTCTTAACCCCTATATGTTGGCGGACATATATGTGTAGTGTTTGCAGCTTTGATTTATCAAAGGGTGAGATTCTTTCATAGAATTAATAATCTCGATATCTTGGGTTGTAATATTTACACATATGATGGGTCGTGCAATATGTAGGGGCACCGTGTCCTGGTGCGCCAGGTTGATGGTGTCCCCTTGAGGAAGCACAAGCATCATGGGAAGCCCTGCAGGCAGAATATTAATTTATTCTTATCATGATAAACGGAAGTCGTGCGGTACTACTCAAGGACAAGATATTAATTAATTATAGTTGTCAGAAGCTTACATAATTAATTAATGGACATTATATCTTAAACATGGGGAATGGCTGAACTAAAGAAGAAAGCATATTCGGAAATATGTATTAAATTGGTAGGTCAGTATTATTTCTTTAGTGGAATAAAAATAATACTTAATTTATTTAATTATATCCTAAGTTTATTGGATATTAGAAATTAAATAAATTAGTAGGCCAATTTAATATTCTTCTAGATCCCTGTTGTAGCCCAATATGACCTTAGTGGACTGGGAATGGAACAAGAGTTGGAGGCCCAAGCCCAATAGGGTTTGGAGAGTTAATTTTCGTCCCCTCCCCTATAATAAGGGAGGGGGGCCACGAAATTAATAAGAAAAAATACACTCTAATACAGCCCCTCTAAGTGCTCTCTTGATTCCTAGAGTTTCCACAACCGTTTAGTAGTCTGCAGCCCACCCTGCATCTAAACAAGGTCTGGGAATACAGCAGAAGATCAAGAAGTAGAATATTGGAGCTATGTGTTTTGAACACCATGAAGATTCACCATGATCATGTGTTCTCCATCAACAACGGGATTAGATCTTTAATCCCGTGAGCAACCCGACAAAGTTTGTAAGTACCGGTTTCGATAGATTCTATTTTATTCCGCTGCAATAGATTCGAAATTGAAACTTGCATGTTAATTCAACATAGGATAATTAATGTCACACATAAAATTATGATTTACATGAGTTAGAATTAATGGCATCCAAATAGATCCTGTGGGGTACATTTCGAGAAAACCCCAACAATTGGTATCAGAGCGAGGTTTTGGCTCTGCCTAAGAATTAATTCTATGGTAAATTCGAATTGTATGTTTAAATCTGTAGATGGATTTTAGTTTTAAAATTTTCAGATTTAATTAGTTCATGGAGTTCGAATTTTTGGACAAAAAAATTGGAGATGAATTTTTGGTGTAGTTCGAAAATTCTCAATTCTTGTTCCTTGGTATTTTCGAATTTTTGGTATTAAATTTGGGAAGGGATTTTGATGTTTATCAATATTTCCAAATTTAATTCTAATGTTGGTTCGAAAATTAGAGATTAAAAATTGTTATGGATTTTTCAAAGTCCTAATTTTTAAATCCTATGCTTTTCGTATATATTGTTTTGAATTGGGAATGATATGTTGACTAAGATCAACTTTTCCAACTTTTAGAAATCATATGGTACGAAAATTATGGTAATTAAATTCCCTAAATTTGTTTTCATAATTTCGTCCCCTATAATTCAATTTGGAAAAGAATTTTGATGAAAATCAAAATTTTCATATTTAATTAGGATAGGGTTCGAATTTTATGAGGATTGGAATTGAAGAAGGTAATCTTTGATGTATATCAAAAGTTATCAAATTCTAATCCAAGTAGGTTTCAAAATAGAATTTTTAAATTTGGTAAGTGTTTGAAGAGGATCAAACTACCATATTTTTATTCTAGTAATTTTGATACCTAATCTATAATTTGGAAAGGATTTTGATAAATATCAAATTTCTAAATTATTAATTTTATTTAGGGTATTCGAAATTTGGAGATCAAATTTTGAAAATTTGATGTTAAATTAATTCCCTAAATTAATCCATATTTTTCGAAATATATGGAATTAGATTTGGAATAGATTTTTGATATTATCAAAATTTCCATATATAATCCTAGAGATATTTTCAAAATATGGGGGATTATAATTGGATAAGGTAATTTTGATGAATATCAAAATTTACCTAATTATAATCCAAATAGGTTTCAAAATAGAATTTTAAATTTGGAAAGTTTTTGAAGTGGATCAAAATTTTCAGATTTATTATTCTTGGAATTTTTGAAACCTAGGTATTTAATTTGGAATAGATTTTTGATTAATATCAAAATTTTCAGATTTAATTGTTTAGGGATTTTCGAAAATTAAGGATTTTATTTGGGAAAGATTTTTGATAAATATCAAAATTTCCAGATTTATTCCTTATGTAATTTTCGAAGTATTGAGATTTAATTTGGTGGGATATTTTAATTAATTTTAAAATTTCCAAATTTAATCTTATAGTATTTTCGAAAATTTCAATTTTTAAATTGAAGATAATTTTCGAAAATGATCATGTATGGATATCATATGCAATTTTATGTTTATCACTTAAATTTTGATAGTTGTTGTGTGTAGACGGTTTTTGTTTGCAGGTGATACCGACTATCATGGCTTTTTAATTTATGTGATGTGATGATTTAATTTATGTTGAATGTATGGTTGTTGATGGTCGTATGCCGGTTTGGCTACGAGGTTTTTATCCATGAGAAAATCCATGGATTAGACTAGCATTTATTTTATTACGTTAGTTTAATGTAATAGGAAAAATAAATGTTAGAGTATTTAGATGGAATTTTCGAAATTCCATGTGTCTTGAGTTGTATTTTTTTATTCCTTTATTATTCTAGATATATTAGGATTTTCCATAACTAAAATCTTTATCATATGAAAATTGAATATTTAAGATAATGATTACTTTATCCTAGTGGATTTGGATAAGGTAATTGATATCTTTGAATTTATTCAAATATGATAGGATAAGATTTAAATTAGGAATAGAAATCCTTATAGAATTAGATAAGGAAAGGATTCTTCTCAAGAAAGGAAAATGGAGCAGCCCCAATCAAGGAAAGACGACATCCCAGACATGTCCCGAAATCCTAAATCGGCGTTAGGGTTTTGGCGAGACGCTTGGTGGTGGCGCGGATGACGTCCAGATTTCCGGAGCTGATTTTCCAAGATTATCTCATGAATACAACATAAGAAATATGCCATGATAGTTGGTTTAAATTATTACGCTTATAATGTTGTGTGGATGCATGTCGTGGATGTTTATCATTTTATGTGATGATCTTGCATGCTAATGGGATAAAAATGAAAACCTCAAGTATAAATAACTAAGTGGGAGAGATTCATACCAAAGTATGTAGAAATCTCAATCGGTCTCCATTAATCTGGTTTAATTGAGAAGTGATGGGCATGCGCGTTGACAATAGGTCATCCTCCCTAACGGATGTGTCATATCACTGGACTCTCTAGAAATTAAACCTCTTAATAGATAACTGTAGGACACTGTTAGAATAAATTGACTCCTCCAACTGGAGCAATGAGTTCGAACTAGTGCCCTTGGGGTGAAGATGATGGTGTTCACACTTAGGTGTAATTTATTAATAAACGTCCATACTAACGTGGCTTATTAATTAGAAGATTACATGACCGGGAATGTTTTCCGACTATTAATTTACTTGTCATAAGGAAACTTGACTGGAGGTAAATTAAAGGTTAATAACCTGTTTAAAAATGAATTTTATAAACGTCCACACTAACGTGGCTTATAAGAAACATTTTTAAAATGTCGGTGGATATGCATATAATTCTTTTTTGAGGATTTCAATTATATGTTTAGTATCCTAAATGGTGTGACTGTACTGCATGTTACTTTTCTGCTATTCTATATTATCTTGGCACTCTCCAACTTGTCTTCTATTCTCAAAAGTTTTATATCGGTGAAATACTAAAGACTGGATTCGGAACTTAAAACATTGTCTTAAACAGCTGAAGGTTTAATTGTACTTGATGAGGAATGTCATAAAAAAAACTAGTTGCGTATTCTGATGAAGTAGTGAGAACCTCTTATGGTGTAATCTCAAGAAACTCTTCGGACATCAGAATTACACAATAAAATGCATTGCCATGAAAAATCTAATAAGCACCAAGATAGTCGATTCCATTCCTGTAAGGGATCACGTTCTCCGGATGATAAGCTACTTATCGGAGATCGAAACCCTGGATGGTGAACAAGATACCGAGTCTTAATCGACTTGGTGTTTAATAGTCTGTTCCTGAAGCTTAAATAGTTCTTTTGAACTTTAGCATGATAAAGAATTATGTCACTTTATCAGAAATGCTTGTTGATATTCAGACAGCCGAGATGCTAGTGAAAAGTATCTAGAAGCGCAAATGGCTGGGAGAAATGCATCTTCGGGTAAGAAGAGAAATGCATCTCAACCAAAGGAAGCGTGTAGGGCAATAAAGAAAATGACATAGTTACCTCAAAAGGACTTTAAGTCCAAAGGATATGTGCTTCAAGTACAATCAGCTGAGACATTGTAAGTCTGAGTGTCCTCTCAAAAAGGAAATGTATCTCTCACTTGTTTGAGTGAAGATGAGATCACTATGTACATGTGCAATGCTATGGTAAAGTGGCGGCTATTGCAGTGGGAGACATAGACATACCTTTAGCAGTGATAGATTTTAGTCTTTAAAAGAATTGTCTGTATGTGCTAGAATTTAGAAACTTGGTTTCTGTTTCTAACTTGGTTTTGGATTGATATTTTGTTACTTTTGATAACTAGATTGTTATCATGGTTGGAAACATTTTATCTATTCTGGCACATTGGACGGACATCTTTAAATACACTAAAATCTATGCTTAACACTACAAAATAACTATTGAATACATTGATTAACCTCAATAAAAGAAAAGAATCTTCGAGGAATCAAACCTATCTTTGGCATCTAAGACTTGGATATATTATTCTTAAGAGGATTCAAAGTTTGATAAACGATGGTCCATTCGTCTCACTGGTCCTAGAATCATTTCTTTGTGCAAATCCTGCTAAGAAGGTAAGATGACCAAGTGTCCTTTAAGGCTAAAGGAGTAGATTCAAAGAAGTTATTAGGTTTAATTCACTCTGCTTGTATGGCCCTAGTGACAAGTACCTCTTAGGTGACTTTAGGGATCACTTGGCAGAGAATGGGATTGCATCCCGGTTAACTACGTATGCTATTCAAACAGCAGAATGACGTAGTGGTGCGAAGAAATTAAATGTTATTGAAAATGGTTAGATGGATGATGAGCTATTCAAAGTTGTTTATTTCGTTTTGCGGATATGACCTAGAAACGACGATTGTCTGTTGGATATCCTAGATGAATGAAAAGTGGTTTATTTTATAGTCCTAAGAATCAGAAGGACGTTGTAAGCACTAATGCCCGATTTTTAGAAGAAGACTATATAATAAGTCACAAGGTTAAGAACAAGATAGTTCTTAATGGTTTGAGGAAGGGACATTCGAATCCTACACCAAAGTGTACAAGAAGAGGTACCACCTAATACTGCACAACGTGTCACGAATGTACAGAAAATTCTTCATCGCAGTGGGAGGATTGTACGCCAACCTAATGGATTCCTTAGTCTAGAAGAATCTTCTGATTTTCTGGAAAGACTAAATGAATTGGATCCCAGAAACTATGATGGAGTGGTTCAAGATAAGGATGTGGTTTCTTGGAAAATTGCAATAGAATCCAAAATGGGATCTATAGATCACCATGATAATGGGAGCTTGTAGAACCACTAAATGGGGGTAAAACTCATTTGGTGAAAGTGGATCTACAAAAGGAAAGAGAGGATCCAACAGATTGTTAGATCTGGAATCTCTTGTCGGTTGCTACTCATTTTTAACTTATTTGTTTGGCAAATAGATGTCAAGACAGTTTTTTTCTGAACGGAAGTCTTGAGGATAATATCTATATGCGACAAACAAAGGGATTCATTGCTAAAGACCAATAACACTTAGTGTGCTAGCTCAGATGTCCATTCGTGGATTTAAGTAAGCATCAAAATCTTGGAATATCCGATCTAACGAAGTTATCCAGTCATATGAATTCGTGGAGAAATCGGATAAAGGCTGTGTATACAAGAGGCATGACGGAAACGTGGTGGTTATCCTAGTACCATATGTTAAATAACAACTTGCTTATTGGGTAACAATGAGAAGGTGTTATCGAACATAGGAGTGTGATTGTCCAAGCATTTCGATATGAAAGATTTGGGCTGATGTACTCATCCCAGGTTACCTATATCAAAAATGTGCTAGCTAGATTCAACATACAGATTCCAAGAAAGGTTTTATACCTTTCAAGAATGGAACACATCTACTCAAGGAAATGTGCTCCCCAAACACATAATGAGATGGATGAGTGGAAATGAGATTCCTTATGCTTCAGTAAAAGGAATTCTCACGTATGGTATGCTATGCGCAAAGACCGATATCTACTATGCAGTGGCATAGTGGAAAGATATCAATTTTAACCTTAGTTAAGGACAATGGACTGTGGAAAAGAGTATTCTCAAGAAGACTTGAGATAGTATGCTTGTTTACCACTCGGACAGTCTAATTGCTTTGGGTTATATGGACTTAGTTTTTCCAAAACCGATAAAAAGGATCAGAGTAAATCTTCCTCAGCATATGTGTTTAAATTGGGAAGGGGAGTTGTGGCATGGAGGAGTAAGGCAGAAATGCATGCTCACTCCACCATGAAAGTCAAGTATGTGGCTGGCTCTGAGGCTACGAAAGACTGTACGGCTCCATAGCTTCTTGTTGGACTCGGGTGTGGTTCCTGATTTGCCTTAGGAGTATCACGGCACACTGTGATAACTCCAGTGCAGTAGCAAATTTGAAAAGGAATCCAGAGTCCATGGGGCAATTAACATATAGGATTAAAGTACCACCTTATACAAAATATAAGGGAGGAAGATGTGGCAGTGGTCAAGATTGCATTGGAAGACAAAAATGGTTGTCTCATTCACGAGCCTTCCAAGCTCAGACCTTCAATGGTCAAGTGAAGATAATGGGAGTTGATGTAGACCCGAGGCCGTTTTTGAGTTTATGTTATGTTGGAGAGTTAGCCAGTGTGTTGTTTATACTTGAAAGACATGCTTCGAGTATAAGTGGGAGATTGTTGGTTTTGTATATTGGAAAGCTTGTCTTTGTATACAATAAACAATATTAAGATAATATAGATTGAATAATAATTGCATTCACTATTTGTGTATATATTTATTGTTATATATTTATATGCATGGTTCCATATATTTGCATTGTAGATGATATGGTGTGGATCAACACATGGTAGAGATCATATCATCGGATTCCTTGTAATGTATTAAAAGGCTCACGGCTTAGATGGTCCTGAACCCACCATCGGTACACCGTAGAATAATCTGATAGTTAGTTTATCTTGACTAACTGATTATTCTAGTACACGGGCAAGTGTATTGAGGAGGATCTACTTAGGATTCTATTCTCTGTTCTGACCTTAAATGAGAGAATAAGAATCCACAGAGTTCGGGTTCTTAACCCCTATATGTTGGCGGACATATATGTGTAGTGTTTGCAGCTTTGATTTATCAAAGGGTGAGATTCTTTCATAGAATTAATAATCTCGATATCTTGGGTTGTAATATTTACACATATGATGGGTCGTGCAATATGTAGGGGCACCGTGTCCTGGTGCGCCAGGTTGATGGTGTCCCCTTGAGGAAGCACAACCATCATGGGAAGCCCTGCAGGCAGAATATTAATTTATTCTTATCATGATAAACGGAAGTCGTGCGGTACTACTCAAGGACAAGATATTAATTAATTATAGTTGTCAGAAGCTTACATAATTAATTAATGGACATTATATCTTAAACATGGGGAATGGCTGAACTAAAGAAGAAAGCATATTCGGAAATATGTATTAAATTGGTAGGTCAGTATTATTTCTTTAGTGGAATAAAAATAATACTTAATTTATTTAATTATATCCTAAGTTTATTGGATATTAGAAATTAAATAAATTAGTAGGCCAATTTAATATTCTTCTAGATCCCTGTTGTAGCCCAATATGACCTTAGTGGACTGGGAATGGAACAAGAGTTGGAGGCCCAAGCCCAATAGGGTTTGGAGAGTTAATTTTCGTCCCCTCCCCTATAATAAGGGAGGGGGGCCACGAAATTAATAAGAAAAAATACACTCTAATACAGCCCCTCTAAGTGCTCTCTTGATTCCTAGAGTTTCCACAACCGTTTAGTAGTCTGCAGCCCACCCTGCATCTAAACAAGGTCTGGGAATACAACAGAAGATCAAGAAGTAGAATATTGGAGCTGTGTGTTTTGAACACCATGAAGATTCACCATGATCATGTGTTCTCCATCAACAACGGGATTAGATCTTTAATCCCGTGAGCAACCCGACAAAGTTTGTAAGTACCGGTTTCGATAGATTCTATTTTATTCCGCTGCAATAGATTCGAAATTGAAACTTGCATGTTAATTCAACATAGGATAATTAATGTCACACATAAAATTATGATTTACATGAGTTAGAATTAATGGCATCCAAATAGATCCTGTGGGGTACATTTCGAGAAAACCCCAACAATAATCCAGTCTGAATCTCCAAGCGCTTCTTTTATGTTGGCTGGTTCCATCTGTGAGATGAAGCATGTGAAGTGTGCATGCTCCGTTGACCCTCTGGTCTGGACTCTGCTTCTTGGATCTCTAACAATTTTGTCGACTAGATGGCTTCGGAGCCATTGGGAATGGTTGCTTCCTCTGCGCGCTTAGCTGCTTCATCAGTTGTTCCAGCAACTGATCCTTCGGCTTCTTTATCAGCTAATTCTTCAACTGATGTATCAGCACTGACTTATTCTTTATTCTCACTGATTTTTCCCCCTGTTTCGGCTATGGGGTTTGAGGTTTCATGACGGCTTGTATCCTCAGTGACCAAGTTATCTCCAACCGGTCTAGAATTAGTTTTTATGCCATCTTCTAGTGATACTTCAAACTGCTCTGGGACAATGTGATCAACATAGTCCATTAGGCCTTCACTAGGTAACGCTTGCTCTGATGTACAGTTCTCCTTTTTGTTTCTGTACTCATTGGCAAGCTTATCAAATACCACATGACATGTTACTTCCACAACCAGTGTCTTTTTATTGAACACTCTGTAAGCTTGAGAATGAGGGGCATTATACCCGAGAAAGATTCTCTCATCAGCTTTGGCACTGAAAGCTTTCAACTGGGATTTGCCATTGTTGTGGATATAACATTTGCAGCCAAATATCTTAAAGTAATAGATAGAAGGCTTACGACCCTTGAAGTGCTCATAGGGTGTTTTGTCATGGGTGATGATGATGGCACTTATGTTCTGTTTGTGGCAGGCTGTGTTGACTGCCTCTGCCCAATAGTATTCGGCTATGTTGGCATCCACTACCATTACTCTGGCTGCCTCTTTTAGCATGCAATTTCTCCTTTCTGCTACGCCATTTTGTTGAGGAGTTATTGCAGCAGAGTGTTTATGAGTGATTCCCAGTTCACTCAGGAACTTGATCATTTGCTGATTGACAAATTCAGTTTCGTTGTCGGATCTTATCCTTTAAACTGATTTTCCTTTATCAGTTTTTGCAGTCTTCTGATCAATGTTGATAGCTTCTCAAAAGTTTCAGCCTTACTTGTCAGGAACTCCACCCAGGTATACCTTGAGTAGTCATCTACTACTACAAGTGTAAACTTTTTATCTTTGGGAGTTGGTGGCTTCACAGGTCCAAACAGGTCCTTGTAAAGTAACTGAAGAATGTCAGTTGTTCCTGGAAGATGGCTTTTTTTTTAATGATGACTTCACCTGCTTCCCTTTCTGGCATAGCCCGCAGATGCCAGTTTTCTTGTAGATTTCCTTGGGAAGCCCATCAACTAGCTCCTTCTTGGCCAGGTAGTTGATAGTTTTGAAGTTGAGATAGTTCAGTCGTCGATGCCACAGCCAGCTTGCTTCAATTGATCATTTGGAGAGAAAGCAAGCTTCTGAATAGCCAGTTGACCAGTCAACTACATACATGTTGCCCTTTCTTACTCCAGTCAGGAGTATGGCTCCAGTTGACTTGTCTCTGATGTCACATGAGCTATTGCTGAAGTCAACTGAGTACCCATTGTCACAAAGCTGACTGATGCTCAGTAGTTTGTGCCTCAGTCCTTCAACATGTGACACGTCATTCACGACACCTTTTTCTTTAACCACGAACCCTTCTCGAATGGTTTGGCTCTTCGAGTTGTCTCCAAAGGTGACTAGTGGTCCCTTAATCTCTTTATAACCGTCAAGATCATTCTTGTCTCCAGTCATATATTTTGAGCACCCGCTATCCAGATACCAAGTATCTTTGACTCTTTTCTTGGATGGGATGCTCTTTCCATGCAAAGCAAGAGTCAGGGTTTAGGTACCCGCATGATATCAGGTTCTAAGAGGTTAACCAAGTGTTCGGGAATCCACATATGCCACTCTTTTGGCTTTTCATTTCCAAGAGATCCTTCAGAATTGGATCTCTGGATATGTATTGGACTTCTTGTGACTCTTCGATTGAGAGTCGAGTCCAGTGATCTATACCTCCGATGAGATTCAGGATAGAAGACTTCAACTAATATCCTCTCATCTTGTGACCTTAATGCTCCTTGTCTTGGCCAATTTCGTTTGACCTTTTGACTTTGAGCTTTTTGGCCTTTGTGGTATGACCAATTTGCAAACCAGTTGTAACGGGGATTGAATCTTACTTCATCCCTTGAGTTTAAAAACTCATTGTACTGGATTGCGAAGTCACTTGGAGGGAACTCTTCCAGAGAGATTGGATTATGCTGTCTTACATTATACAATCTCAAGTGTTCACTCCTTCTGAGATTTGAAGAACTCCCAGGTTGAAGTGTACTGGTTGAGTTTCTAGATCGTTGAACTGATGGCCTATTTTGAGCTGATGCTCTTATCTAAGTGAGTGAACTTCAGGTCTTGGTTAAACTAATGATCTGGAATGATGTGGAGGCTTTCGAGGATTTGGCCTCTGATGAGCCTTGGATATTGATCTAGTAGTAGATCTGGATTGCTGAGCTGATCGATGTTGAACTGGTGGCTTTGAGTAAGCACCAAGCCTTTGAAAGACCGACTGTCTTTGAGCTACCCTTCTCTAATGATCAGTCCGATCTCTGGGCTGAGTTTGAGGAGTTTCCAAGATGCCCTTGTCTTTTGACTCCTCAACTGGGGGGGACTGAGCTGGTCTTGTGAATCCTCTCAGGATTCCAGATTCAAAGCTTTGTACAACTACCTTGCCCTTCTCTGCGGCAGTGTACCTATTATATCCCAGCCCTGGGCTCCCAAATTCAGTTCTCTGATAACTCAAGATTTCATCAAGAGTCTGGGATCCCTTCTTTAATTTGGGGGATAATTCCTCTCTTTCAAGAATTTTTTGCTTGAGCTACTCATTCTCAGCTTCCAGTTCTGCATTTCTCAACCTCAGCTGATCCATTTCAGTTGACTGAGCATCAAGACTTTTTAGTCTTTCATTTTCAGCACCAAGCTCATCAACTCTGCTTCTTAGCTCATCATTTTCACCCTTCAGTTCAATATGCATACTTGATGCATAAACTAATTGATCTTCTAGGAGTTTTAACTGTTTATCCAGTTCATTCCTAGAGATCGATGCTTCATGTATATGATAGACTGAGGTTATTGAGTCAGCTTGACTAACCTCTTCTTCATTGTCGGCCATGAGGCATAGTAACACTTCATCATCGGAGTTGTAGCCGTCTGAGTCGATTCCAGATGGGTAGTCTGAATCGTCAAGCACAGTATTCTCAGAGTTTGCGATCATTGCTTTCCTTTTGAAGAAGTTTCTCCTCACTTTGGCCTTTTTCTCTTCAGAAAGCTCTGGACACTCGTATCTGTAGTGTCCTTACTAGTGGCAGTGGAAACATTCCTCTATGTTCCTGTTTGCCATCCTGAATTGTTCAGCTGGCTGCTGGTTCCTCTCACCTTTAGCAGCTTCATCAGCTTGGGGTTGAGCTGATTGTTGATCTCTGACTTTTGTTAGCTTCTCCAGCAATCTTATCATTGACTGGATTTGCTCATTCAAGTCTTCAGTCAGGATATCCTTTTTATCGGCTGACTCTCTTCTTCGATCAGTCACCGATCCCCCTGGAGTCTCTCTGACAGGCAAGCCTCTTGGTCAGAAGTTGTTTCTTCCGCGGGCTTCTCTGAATTGATTTCTTTCAGCATAGAAAGAAACATCATGAGAAGAGGAAATTGATGCTTTTCTCTTTCGATTCAGGTTGTACTCATGAGCTTTGAGATATCCAAATAACTCTCTGGGAGTAATGCTATTCAAGTCTCTCGACTTTTTAATAGCAATTACTTTCATATCCCACTCATCAGTGAGATTATCAAGAACTTTCGAGTTCATCTCACTGTTGGGATAGTTTCTTCCCAGATTGTTCATCTCGCTTATGATGCCAAGAAATCTCATTTCTAGGCTCGAGATGCTTTCTTCCAGCTGCATTTTGAAAGACTCATATTTATCAACTGCCAACTGGAGCTTGTTACCTTTGATAGCTTCGGACTTTTTGCACAGATCTGCAAGAATGTCCCAAATCTCCTTCGCTGTTCTGCAGTTCTTTATGTCTTTCATGCGATCCTCATCTAGAGTCTGAAAGAGTGCTGCTTGAGCAACAAACTCTAGATTTTTCAACTTCTTCTCTTTCACTCGTGAGAAGATGAGTTGGTTTTGGGATTCTGGCCAATTGGTTGACATCCATGACGTGAGCTTCATTGTCCATTATTATGATGATTGGACCGTCTTCGATCACCTCCCACATATTCTCATGGATGGAGCATAGATGAGCTTTCATCCTTTTGCTCCAATTGTCATAGTTCTCAACTAAAAATAGAGGTAGCTTATGGTTTCTCATAGCTATAACGGTTAGCACAGATAAACAGATCTGATTCAAATGATCTGCAGAAACAGCTGATCCTTAGAATCAACTGCTCTGATACCACTTGTTGGTCTCGGTGCGAGCCTTTGTCAGTTTAGGGGGGGTGAATAAACTGACATAAAAAACTTTTAAAACTGATTGCGAAATAGATAGGGCCCTGACTCGCTTTTGTGTTTTATCTGTGCTGACTGATCAGTTGAGAGAGGCTGACAGAGGCTTAGATGGTGAGCTGATCAGTTTGGAACTGATAGCTTGAAGATGTGGCTGAAGCTTGTCAGTTCAGTCTGTGTGTGTGAATGTGTGCAGTTAAAGAACTTGCAAAAATGTAAGACAGTAAGAACAACACACACAAAGCTTTATAGAGGTTTGAAGCTTTCTGCTTCTACGTCCTCTCTTTCTTCCGCAGAAGGGAATCCACTGTGCAAGTGTAAAGTTTCTTTATTACAATTACATAGTGAAGAAATCCTATTGGACCTGAAAATGACACCCTTCAACCTGAGCGCGGCCTCCTTTCCAACTGTTGCTGTCCCAGAAGAACGGACCCATCAGTACACGCCCCTCCTCAGCCGGTTTTTGGGTCGACAGCTCACACTTATCGATCCCAACTGCTCCCTGAGACTTTAGGTGCTATTGCCCGTCTTTACACAATTTTAGATCTCGCTCGATCTTCAAGAAGGAAGTCTTGAAAATGTTATCAACCTGGAATGCTTCTTTCTCTTTGAGCTGGGTGGTTGATCTTTGAGGGACTGAACTGAGAAGTTTTGCTCTTGCTGGAATTCTTCATCAGCTTAGCAGCTTGCTTTGAACTGGAAGCACGCCTTCTCAGTTTAAAACTTTTCGCACTTTGAAAATATTGAGCTTTGAGCTGTAGAGAGAGAGAAAGAAATAGCTCATTTCTGCAAAATAGCAAAGTTAGATTGGAGAAAGTCTTCTTTTTGGCCAAAATTGATTTCACTCTCTTTAAGTAGATGAGTGAATTTTGACCGTTATGATTGGTGGTGTTTAGAAATCACCGGTGGTATTTTTAATGCCTGTAGCCATTTGAACCTCTTTTAATTAACTAGCCATTTTGACTTTAAAATTCTCTGCTCTAAGATCATCAGGATCTGTCAAAGATTTCCTGTTGAGATCTTCATTAACTACTTGCCAGTAGGAGCAGGTGATTCCGCTATCATTTCTTGGACATTCAGCTGACGAGCTCTCAGTTGTCTCGACTTTCAGCTCTGAGATAGTCCAGTCGGCAGATCTTCAGCTGCCTTGAGCTTCTGTCATGATATAGTTTAGTTCGGCTGACTCATCAGCTGAGCTTAAGAGCTTTCATTTCTAGACTTATCAGTTGGCTACTTGCTTGAGCTTTTTCTCTCTAACTGAACTATGGTCAGTTGAATAAAGACTCAAAGCATTTAGAGCTATTTTACCAGTAAACTGATCTTTGATCAGTTTAGTGTCAGCTCTGACTAATCTCCTGATCAGATCAGTTTCAGCTTTCAAGCTGACTCTGTTCATCAGTCTATCTTAGTTTTTCGCTAAGACTGATGACTTAACTCATCCGCGGATTCCTACCAGTCTCCAAAGTTCTCTTTCCCCTTTACAGCTTATCTCAAGCTTTGAAGAGTTTACTCTGACTGGTCTGATCAGGCAACCTGTAAGTTGGTTGACCATGCTTCTGAATAGCTGTCTCTCATCTCGGCTTGATGTCTTACTTGGTCATTATCTTTGATTTCCAGCTTATCATAACCTGCAGTTTTTCATTAAATCATCACACATATTTTGACATTTCATCAAAACCATTATTTGGGATTTTCCCAACAATTTTCCTAACATACAGTGTAAGGTGTAGAATGAGCTTCATCAAGAATTTTGCATCTCAAATTTTCATTTTTTGGCAAACATAATCTTCCTTCAAACACTAAGGTATCACCATCAGTTAAAGCAAACCCTTTGATATCTCTAGCAAGTACTCTACTCCTCATCTTTTCCAAGAACTTATCACTCATTTGAGTTTGCTTTATCCTTTCTCTCAAAGTAGGTTTGACCACTAATGTTGCCACTGGTGGAACCACTATCTCAATCCTTAGTTTAGCCAAATCTTCAATTAATTGATCTTAACTTGTGGGTAAGGCTACTAATTGACCATTATTCTTCCTACTCAAAGCGTCTGAAATAACATTTGCCTTTTTCGGATGGTAATGAATGGTACAATCATAGTCTTTTACCAATTCTAACCATCTTCTTTGTCTCATATTCAACTCCTTTTGGGTGAAGAAGTATTTTAAGCTTTTATGGTCTGTATAGATATCACACTTACCACCATAAAGGTAATGTCTCCATATCTTCAGAGCAGCTAACTCCAAGTTATGTGTAGGGTAGTTCAGCTCATTGATGAGTGCTTGAATTGCACTCATTTGGACTCAATTGCACGTGCTTTTGAGTACTTTTGCTCTATGTTTATGCTTATGTGTGTTGTTAATTCTGTTTATTTTGTAGTTTATCTTTAATGTTGTTTAAAGTGGCCAATACAGGTTATTTTTGGGTTAGTTTCTACAAAACAAAGTTAAAATGGGATTTCGATCATCAAAGGCCGCACAAGACTTGAAAAGTTGAAGAAAACCAAGTGTTGGGCTCAGACACGGCCAAGGGGCGCGACCGTGGGTCGCATTGCAGAGCTCCAACAAAGGCTCGAAATCCTTTAGTCCACACGCGGCCGGCTAGCGCAACCGGCCCGAGGACGCATTGCAGGCGCCTCCGGGCGCGGTCACAGGGTAGGCCGCGCCCCAGGGCCTCTGCAATGCGGGCTCCGGGCGTGGCCAGCACGGCCCGCGTTTCAGCACTTCAGAGACCTGTTTTTGTGTGTTCCAAACTCGACCTCCAGGCGCGACCCAGACGAGGTCACGGTCGGGACTGACGAATCCATTTTTGACTTTTGGCACTCCATTATTGGCCCTCTATATGATATAACATTTGGGGAGTTCAAAAGACAACATCTTACACACGAAAATCTCTCAAGAACACTCTCCATTTTGGGATTTTTGAAGATCAAGAACATCAAGAGGAGGAGGAAGATTCAACCATCCATTTGAAGATTCAAGCCAAGGGATTGAAGGAGTTTGTTCTACATTGGGTTTTATCTTCTCCTTCACTCTTTTACCTTTGTTTTGAGAATGGGTTTTGGATCCTTGTCTTGTATTCTTGATCTTGTTGTAAATATGGTAGGCTAGAGCCCTTAAGGCTCTAGAATGTGGTGAAACAATGTGACTCTTATTCTTGATGAGGGTTTAATATACGATTATGCTTTGTCAAGGTTTTAATCCATACTTGGTCTTGAATGGTGTTGTTTGAGTGGCCTCTTTACTAGCATCACATGTATGATTCACTTGCATCTTGCCCATCCCGTGAACATAAGCATATATGGATTGAATTCATGTACTTGTACTCTTTGTTGAAGTTGAGTATGTGGAAGGAACGGTGACCCCTTTGAGCCTTTGGTAGGTGCGACCTTGGAATGTGTTAGAGATAGCCATCCTTGTCGCATTCGCAATTTAAGAGATATTCGAGAGATGCTCCTTCTATATTCATGGTCTTCTTACCTATGAACTTGGCATGATTATGTGTTTTAATCCTTGTTGTTGAATCAAGAGGAGTGTTGTGAATCCATATCCTAGAGTCTTGTTTAATTCCACCTTTAAATCTCCCTTTTGTTGATTGTTGTTCTTGCTTGCTATTTAGATTGTTTATTTATGTTAGTTGGTGTTTGTTACTCTACTTCTTGATTTGGTTATGTGAATGAAACCAACCCCTCACTTAATCATAGTCTAGATATTCCGCTCGTCTATCGTCGTAGTCGTTGCATTTTCTTATTCAAATTCATTTTCCCTGTGGATCGATCTCGTTTCATCCTTACTACAAATACATGCTTGTACACTTGTAGGCATTGACACGAGTTAATAAATATTGAAACAATCTTAGAGGAAACTAAATCTCTATCACTCATGTATCTTCAATTGCAGAGAGGCATGGGCAATCACTTTTCCACGTTGCATCAAAACACAACCAAGTCCAAGTTTCGATGCATCATTGTAGACAACAAAGTCTTCCGAACCATCAGGAATAGCTAAGACTGGTGCTGAAATTAATCGATGCTTTAATTCTTGAAAGCTATTTTCACACTTATCAGAACATTCAACTTCACTCCTTTTCTAGTCAATTGTGTCATTGGTCCGAAAATCTTTGAGAATCCTTCAATAGTAACCGACTAATCCCAAAAAGCTTCTTACTTCACTCACATTCACCGGTCTACTCTAGTTTGTTACTGCTTCAACTTTAGAAGGGTCCACTTTTATCCCTTGTGCAGTAACTACGTATCCCAAAAAGACAACTTGATCCATCCAAAACTCACACTTCTTGAACTTTGCATAGAGTTTCTCTTTTCTAAGTATTTCCAAGACAATTCTCAAATGTTCTTCGTGTTGCTTCTTGTCTTTTGAATAGATCAAAAATATCATCAATGAAGACAATCACAAATTGATCTAAGTATGGATGAAACACTCGATTCATCAAATCCAAGAAAACTACTGGTGCATTTGATAACCCAAAAGGCATCACTATAAACTCATAATGTCCATAACGGGTTCTGAATGCAGTTTTAGATCTATCCCCTTCCTTAACCTTCAATTGATGATAGCCCGACCTTAAATCGATCTTTGAGAACATAATTAATCCTTTCAATTGATCAAACAAGTCTTCTATTCTCGGAAGTGGATACTTGTTGTTGATCGTCAATCGGTTTAACTCCCGATAATCTATACACATTCTCATGGTTCCATCTTTCTTTTTCACAAAAAGAACTGGTGCTCCCCAAGGTAAGACACTTGGTTGAATGAAACCTTTATCCAAAAGCTCTTGAAATTGCACCTTCAATTCTTGAAGTTCTTTCAGTGCATTCTATATGGTTCCTTGGATACTCGAGCTACTCTAAATACCAAATAAATTCCAAAATCAACTTGTCGATTCGATGCTATTCTCGGCAAATCCTCCAGAAATACATCAGGATATTCTCGTATAATTCACACATCAACAATTATAGCCTCAAATAATTAAAAGCTTAACAAGTTAACTAGGTAACCTCGACAATCTCCTTTCTTTAACATTCTCACCAACTTCATAGCAGATACAATCAAAGGCATTGATCTTATCCTTACTCCAAAATAAAAGGTGTTCATCTCCATGCCTTTGAAAGATTACCTCCATTTCTCGGCACTTAATCATAACATAAATCTTAATAAGCTAGTATATTTGAAAACTACATCTAATTCTTTAATATCTACAAGATATGAATCAACATATATGTTATTGCTACTAATGCGCATCTTTACATTCTTAGTACGTCATGTGACCAATTCTAAATATTTTGCTTGAGGGAATACTAATCTATTAAACATCACTAGGTTGTTCTTGAGTTACTTTTGCATTAGTATCATGCTAAGAAGTGTCGTTAGTGAACACATTCAAACCTATGCTATCATCAACTTCGGTGTTCGAGTTGGCTCTTTGATTAGCATTCCTTGTGGGTCTTCCATGACATCAGCGTCAATGTATCATTTCATCTTAAGGCAACTAGCTAATTCTTCTATTTAGTATAGGGATTCTAAATAAGCACTCTAATTTTGAGGACTGTTTTTTTAATAAATATTTATCGAATAATAGCTTAAATGCATATACTATAAGTAAATAACTTTTGAACTTTAATAGAATATAATTTATAATGAGTAACTACATCAACATATACTTTGCATAAACTTCAACTTCAACTTTATAACTTTCAATAAACTTGATATAGATGCAGTCAAAACATTACTTAAAAGATTCGAATAATTAAACTTTGAATTTTCAATAAGAAAATATCAAATAATTTTTACCTTGGAGTCGGTGAGGCATGGCGGAGAGCATGTTTCACTTTAATATTTTACATTTAATGCAAATTTCATACACTTAACTCAAATACTTGACTTTAAAACTTTTCTTTTCAAAATAAATAAATAAATAAAAATTGATAATTTTATGAGTCTATAGGAACGTAGATAAAAATTTATAATTTTATGAGTGTATTGAAATATAGATAAAAATTTATAATCTTACAAGTCTACAGAAACGCAGACCTGCTCTGATACCATTATGTTATTGGGGTTTTTTCGAATTACGCCCCACAGGATCTAATCGGATAATCTATAATTCTACATGCATGCAAATCATGATTTTATGTGTGATGATATAAAAGAAAGATGTTGGACATACTATGTAAGTTCATCGAATTAAACACAGCGGAATAAAATAATTCGAATAAATCTACTTACACAGATTGTAGGGTTGACGACGAGATTACAGGTCTAATCTCGTTGCTGTAGAAGAAACGTCGAGCTCGGCCTTTTCTTCACTGTAGTCGATGCATGGTAGAGCTGCAGTGATACTTCTCGACCTTCTACTATATTCTCGATACCTGTTTAGATGTAGAGTGGGCTACAAGCTACTAAACTGTATGGATAACCTAGGGAATTAAGTGTGCAAGAGAGGGGCTGATTGTGTCGTTCATAATACACGCCTCCTCCCTCTATTAATACTGAGAGAGACGTGTATTGTGTCCCTTAACCCTGATGGGTTTGGGCCTCTCCACTTATTCCATTCCCACAATCTATTAAGGTATTATTTGGACTACAGTAGGGATCTAGACGAATATTAAATTGGCCCACTAATTCATTTAATATCCAATATCCAATACCTAGGATATAATTAAATAAATTAAGTGTTATTTTTATTCCACTAAAGAAATAACACTGACCTACCAATTTAATACATTTTATTCAATGTATTCTTCTTTAGTCCAGCCATTCCCCATGTTTAAGATATAATGTCCATTAATTAATTATGTAAGCTCTGACAGCTATAATTAATTAATTCTTCCATTCCTAGAGCAGTACCACACAAACTTTACCATGTACGGAATAAATTCCATCTGCAGGGTTACACATATACTTGTGTTTACTCAAGGGGACATCATCAATCTGGCGCACGAGGACATGGTGACCTAACACAGTGCACGACCCATATGTGTGAATATGTTACTGCCCAAAATATCGAGATTATTGACTCTATCAAGAATCTCACCCATTGATAAATCAAAGCAATAATCATAACAAATATATGTCCGCCACTGTGCAAGGCTTAAGAACCCGAACTCTGTGGATCTTTATTCTCTCCCTTTAGGGTCAGACCAGAGAATAGTATCCTATTGCGATCCTCCTCAATACACGTGTCAGTGTATCAGAATAATCAGTTAGTCGAGATAAACTAACCATCAGATTATTCTACAGTCTGCAATGGTTGGTTCAGGACCATCTAAACTGCGAGCCTTTTAATACTTTGCAAGGAACCCGATGATATGATCTTCACCGTGTGTTTACCCACACCATATCATCTACAATGCAAGTATAATGAAACATGCATATATAAACGTATAACAAATTAAATAGATGCACAAACAGTGACTGCAGTAATAATCAATCTATATCGTCAAAACCACTGTTAATAATATACAAAGACAAGCTTTCGGTATACAATCCTAATAATCTTCCATGTATACTTAAAGCATGTCTTTTAAGTATAGAACAAAAACTAGGAAAAACTCTCAAACTATTACAAATCTCAAAACACAATCCCGAGTCTACATCTCACTCCCATTTTCTCTACGTGACCATCAAAGGTCTTAGCCGGCAGGCTCTTCGTGAATGGATTACCCAGGTTGTCCTCCGATGCAATCTTGACCACTGCAACATCTCATCTCTTAACGATTTCTTGTATAACATGGTACTTCCTCTCTATGTGTTTACTTTCCTTATGGGCTCTGGGTTCCTTCGAATTTGCCACTGCACCCGAGTTATCACAGTATATCGTGATACTCCTAGGCAAATCAGGAACCACGCTCAAGTCCAATAAGAAGCTCCGGAGCCAGATGGTTTCCTTTGCAGCCTCAAAGGCAGCTACATATTCAGCTTCCATGGTGGAGTCAGCAATGCATTTATGCATGATGCTCCTCCATGCAATGGCTCCGCCTCCCAAGGTAAACACATAGCCCGAGGTAGATTTAGTCTGATCTTTATCGGCTTGGAAATCTAATTCCGTGTAACCCAAAGGAACGAGGTTATCACTGCAGTATACCGGCATATAATCTCTAGTCCTTTTCAACTAATTGAGAATATTCTTTACTGCAGTCCAGTGTCCCTTTCCAGGATTAGACTGAGATCTGCTCACCATGCCAACCGCATAGCATATATCAGGCCTAGTGCATAGCATAGCATACATGAGGCTTCTCACAGCCGAAGCATATGGAACCCCCTTCATCTCATCTATCTTTGCCTGTGTCTTGGGACACATATCCTTTGATAGATGTATTCCATGCCAGAAAGCTATAAAACCTTTCTTGGAATCTTGCATGCTAAACATAGCTAGCACTGTATTGATATAGGTCACCTAGGATAAGCACAACATCCTTTTCTGGCGATCTCGAATGATCTTGATGCCAAAGATGTGTCTACCTTCTCCCAAATCCTTCATATCGAACTGCTTGGACAGCCACACCCTTATTTCGATAATACCTTCTTATTGTTTCCAATAAGCAAGATATCATCAACATACAGTACTAGGAATGCCACCACATTTCCATCACTCTTCTTGTACACACAGCTCTCATCTGGGCTTTGGACAAATCCATATGACTGGATGACCTTATCAAACCGGATGTTCCAAGACCGTGATGCTTGCTTAAGTCCATAAATGGATCTCTTAAGCTTGCAGAGTAGGTGCTCTTGGCCCTTAGCAATGAATCCTTCTGGTTGCTTCATATGGATGTTTTCTTCAAGACTTCTATTCAGGAAAGTTGTCTTGACATCCATTTACCATATCTCATAATCCAAATGAGCGGCAATAGACAGGAGAATCCGGATCGACTTAAGCATGGCAACCGGCGAAAAGGTTTCCTCATAATCGATCCCTTCTTTCTGAGTATAGCCTTTCACCACCAATCTAGCCTCGAAGGTTTCAACCTTCCCGTCAGATCCTCTCTTACGTTTGTAGACCCACTTGCATCCAATAGGTTTTACCCTATCAGATGGTTCTACAAGCTCCCATACTTGATTGTGATCCATAGATCCAATCTCAGACTCCATTGTAATTTTCCAAGAATCTGCATCTTTGTCTTGTACTGCCTCGTCATAGGTCTTGGGATCCAATTCATTCAGTCCTTCAGGGAAATCCGAAGATTCTCCCAAACCAATAAATCTATCAGGTTGTCGAACAACCCTCCCACTGCGATGAGGTATTTTCCGTACTTTCGTGACACGTTGTGCAGTTATTAGTGGTTCCTCTGCTTGTACAGGTGGTGTAGGATCTGTGTTCCTACCTCGAAGTTCCTCAAGAACAATCTCGCTTTGAGGCTTGTGATTTATTACATAGTCTTCCTCTAAGAATCGGGCATTGGGGCTGACAATGACCTTCTGATCCTTAGGACTATAAAATAAACCACCTCTTGTTCCTTTCGGATACCCAACAAACAACCTTACTTCAGAACGTGGCGCCAACTTGTCAACTTCCTTGTCTAGCACGTATGCTGGACTGCCCCATACCCGAACATGACCTAGACTGGGTTTTCGACCAGTCCATAGTTCTAGGAGCGTGCGTGGAACTGACTTTGAAGGAGCCATGTTCAATATATAGGTTGTAGTTTCTAGAGTATATCCCCAAAATGAAACAGGCAATTCTGAATAGCTCATCATCGATCTAACCATCTCTAACAAGGTTCTATTCCTCCTTTCTGCTATGTCGTTCTGCTATGGAGTGCCAGGCACAGTCAACTTGGATGTAATCCCTTACTTTGCTAAGTAATCCCTAAATTCAGTCGAGAGATACTCACCACCACGATCAGAACATAGTGTCTTGATACTTTTACCTATTTGTTTCTCCACTTTCGCCTTAAACGTTTTGAAGAACTCAAAACACTCAGACTTGCAATGTAACAGGTAAATGTATCCATATCTTGAGTAATCATCAATGAACGTGATAAAGTACTCGTATCCTCCTCGAGCCTGAACTGACATAGGGCCACATAAGTCAGAGTGAATCAAATCTAATACCTCTTTGGATCGATTTCCTTTAGAAGGAAAGGGTCGCTTGGTCATCTTACCTTCCAAACAAGATTCACACAAAGAAAAAACTTCCAAGACCAATAATGATAATGGTCCATCGTTTATAAGCCTTTGTATCCTCTTAAGGTTAATGTGACAAAGTCTTAGATGCCAAAGATAGGTTTAATTCAGTTCAGAAGGTTCCTTTCTCTTATTAGGGTTTGTGATCGATGTATTCAATAATTGCGTTTGTGTAGTGTTTTGTATAGGGTTAAGTATGTAAAGATGTGCATCCAATGTGCCAGAACAGATAAAACATTTTCCACTTGAGATAACGACCTTGCTATCAAAAGTAACAGAATATCCATTCAAAAATAACTTAGAAATAGAAATCAAGTTCCGCCTAAAACCAGGCACATAAAGACAATCTTTTAAAACTAAAACTCTATCACTACTGAAAGGTAAAGACACATCTCCCACTACAACAACCGCCACTTTCGTAGCATTGTCCATGGAGACGGTAATCTCGCCCTCACTCAGCTACCTTTTCACCAGAAACCCCTGTAAGGACATGCAAACATGATCAGTAGCTCCAGTATCCAGTACCCATAACTGGGTAGAACAAGTAGCTAAACATGTTTCAATAACTAAAGAGTTAGACGTACCCTTCTTCTTCCTCTTGTTAGGACAATCAGATTTTCAATGTCCCTGCTGACCGCACTTGAAACACTTCGACTTCAATTTAAAGTCCTCCGAGTGTACCTTGGCTTTGCCCTTCTTGTCTTTAGGGTCTTTATGCACCTCTTTTGTAGCATTGTTAGGTGCTTGTCTCTTCTTCTTAACACCAGAAGACGACGCCCTAGCTAGGTGCGCCTCTGAGCTTTTCTTTTGGAGATGCTCGGCTGCCTAAAGATCTATGAGCAGTTCTGATAAAGTAACATCCTTCTTTATCATATTGAAGTTCAGCCTGAACTGCTCAAACCTCGGAGACAGACTGTGAAGCACAATGTCGATTTGGGACTCGGCGTCTAACTCGTCATCTACGGTCTCGATCTCCGGCAAGAAGCCCATCATCTAGAGAACATGATCCCGTACCGGTGTAGAATCTGACATCTTAGTGCTCATCAGATTTCTCATAGCCAAATGTTGAGCCGAGCGATTCTGGTATCCAAAGAGCTCCTTAAGGTTGAGCATTATGTCGAAAGCGGTTTTCATAGACTGATGTTGATATTGCAACACACTTGACATAGAAGCAAGCATATAGCAACGTGCCATCTCATCAGCTCTAAGCCACTTTGCATAAGTTGCCTTCTGCTCTTCACTAGAATTCTCATCTGGCTTTTCCGGACATTCTTCATCAAGTACAAACTTGAAGTTTTCAGCAGTAAGGACAATGTTTAGATTTCTAATCCAATCTTTATAGTTTTCACCAACCAATTTGTTTTCTTTGAGAATCGAGGACAGGTTTGAGATTGCCATGATGATATAGAATAACTGAAAATAAACATGTGGTACAGTCACAAACTTTAGGATAAAAACACATATAATTTGAAATCCTCAAAATAAATTATATGTATATCCACCGATATCTTAAAAACGTTTCTTACAAGCCACGTAGGATGGACGTTTATAAAATTCATTTTCAAGCAAGTTAAAACCTAACCTTTAATTTACCTCCAGTCAAGTTTCCTTATAACAAGTAAATTAATAGTCGAATACAAACCCGGTCATATAATCTTCTAATTAATAAGCCACGTAGGGTGGACGTTTATTAATAAATTACATTTAAGTGTGCTTACCATTATCTTCACCCCAAGTTTATTATTTCGAATTTAACTCCCTGGTAGCAGGGCCGATTAGTTCTAATAATGTTCTACAGTTATCCGTTAGGAAGTTTAATTTCTAGAGAATCCAGTAATATGACTCTTCCGTAGGGAGGCCGCCCATTACTTCTCAATTAAACTAGATTAATGGAGACCGTTTTTTAGATTTCCACATACTTTGGTATGTATCTCTCCCACTTAGTTATTTAAGTTTGAGGTTTCATTTTTATCCCATTTAAACATGCAATTAAATCACATAAAATGATAAACAACCATTACATGCAAACAACATAATAAACATAATAAGTGGGACCAACTATCATAGCTTATATATCATGTTGTTAATGAGATAAATTTGGAAAAACAGCTCTTGGAAATCTGGATGACCCACACGGCCGCTGCCTCTCATGCGCCTCGCCGAAACCCTAGCTCCTTCAGGGTTTCGGGACGTGTTCGGGATATCCTTCCTTTTCGAAGCTGCTCCATTTTCCATCTTTGAATTGATCTCCTTCCCTTATTCTATATTCTAAACTAGAATAATAAGGAAAATAAAATACAACTCAAATACTCTAACAATTTATTTCCTATTACATTAAAACAATGTAATAAATAAATTACCTAGACCTAATTCATGGATTTTCTCATGGATTAAAAACCTCGTAGCCAAACCGGCATACGACCAACCATACATTCAACATAATTTAAACATCACATTCAACATAAAATTAAAGGCCATAATAGTTGGTTTCACCTGCAAAAAATACCATCTATAGATACAACTATCACAATTAAATGTTATCCATAAAATAGCATGATATCTATGCATGCCATAATTTTCAAAAATCCCCTTTAATCTAATTAAAGAATTCGAAAATTATGTACTTGATTTATTTGGAAATTAAATAATTATCTACCAAATTAAATCAATAAATTCAATTATATCCATAAGATTCATATTTGGAAATTAGCCATAATTATCTAACAAATAATATCTTAATAATTTGAATTCATGTCTTAAGATTAACTTTATAAATTAATTAAAATCATCTACCAAAGTATAGCTTAATAATACCGAAAATTACCTTAAGATAAAATTTGAAAATTAATCACAATTATCGCCTAAATTATATCTCAAATTTTCAAAAAAACATTAGGGAATAAAATCTGAAAATTTTCAAAAAAATCAAAAATTAATCCTCCAAATTTTAACCCTAAAATTTTCGCCCCCCCTAATTAAATAATTAACTTAGAATTTTGATACAAGTCAAAATACTATCCAAAGTATATTATTAAGTACAAAATTACAAGAATTAAAATTAAGGTAGTTTTGATCCTCTTCAAACACATACCATAATTAAAATTCTATTTTGGAACCAACTTTGATTAAAATTAGATAACTTTTGGTAGACACCAAAAATTACCATGTACCAATTTTAATCCACAAAATTTCGACCCCCCCTTAGTATAGGATATGAAAATTTTGATAACATCAAAAATCTATTCCATATCTAAACTAATAGGACCGAAAATTTTGGATCAAATTAAGGGGAAAAATAACACATAATTTTCAAAAATTACATGACCAAATTTTCGAAAATATACATGAAATAAATATGGAAATTATGAAGAACATCAAGAACAATTCCATATCCATATTTCATGTTAGGCGAAAATACATCATGCAATTAAAAGCACATCGAAAATTCATCCAATTTTAATTACAAACATGCTCGAAAATATACATGCAATAAATCTGAAAATTTAGACATAAAATTATCATTCAAATTATTGTAATTTTTGAACATAATCATAGAATTAATCCTAGATTAATACCGATACCTGCTCTGATACCAGTTGTTGGGATTTTTTCGAATTACGCCCCACAGGATCTAATCGGATAATATATAATTCTACATGCATGCGAATCATGATTTTATATGTGATGATATAAAAGAAACATGTTGAACATACTATGCAAGTTCATCGAATTAAACACAGTGGAATAAAATAATTCGAATGAATCTACTTACACAGATTGTAGGGTTGATGACGAGATTACATCTCTAATCTCGTTGTTGTAGAAGAAACGTCGAGCTCGGCCTTTTCTTCACTGTAGTCGACGCTTGGTAGAGCTGCAGTGATACTTCTCGACCTTCTACTGTATTCTCGATACCCGTTTAGATGTAGAGTGGGCTACAAGCTACTAAACCGTATGGATAAGCTAGGGAATTAAGTGTGCAAGAGAGGGGCTGATTGTGTCATTCATAATACACGCCTCCTCCCTCTATAAATACTGACAAAGGCGTGTACTGTGTCCCCTAACCCTGTTGGGTTTGGGCCTCTTGTATTATTTGGGCTACAGTAGGGATCTAGAAGAATATTAAATTGGCCCACTAATTTATTTAATATCCAATATCCAATACCTATGATATAATTAAATAAATTAAGTGTTATTTTTATTCCACTTAAGAAATAACACTGACCTACCAATTTAATACATTTTATTCAATGCATTCTTCTTTAGTCCAGCCATTCCCCATGTTTAAGATATAATGTCCATTAATTAATTATGTAAGCTCTGACAGCTATAATTAATTAATTCTTTCATTCCTAGAGCAGTACCACACAAACTTTACCATGTACGGAATAAATTCCACCTGTAGGGTTTCACATATACTTGTGTTTACTCAAGGGGACATCATCAATCTGGCGCACGAGGACATGGTGACCTAACACAGTGCACGACCCATATGTGTGAATATATTACTGCCCAAAATATCGAGATTATTGACTCTATCAAGAATCTCACCCGTTGATAAATCAAAGCAATAATCATAACACACATATGTCCGTCACTGTGCAAGGCTTAAGAACCCGAACTCTGTAAATCTTTATTCTTTCTCTTTAGCGTCAGACCAGAGAATAGTATTCTATCGCCATCCTCCTCAATACACATGTCAGTGTATCAGAATAATCAGTTAGTCGAGATAAACTAACTATCAGATTATTCTACAGTCAGCAATGGTTGGTTCAGGACCATCTAAACTGCGAGCCTTTTAATACTTTGCAAGGAACCCGATGATATGATCTTCACCGTGTGTTTACCTACACCATATCATCTACAATGCAAGTATAAGGAAACATACATATATAAACGTATAACAAAGTAAATAGATGCACAAATAGTGACTGCAGTAATAATCAATCTATATCGTCAAAACCATTTGTAATAGTATACAAAGACAAGCTTTCAGTATACAATCCTAACATATATAACATCCTAATTTTATAAACCCAGAATGCTATTTATTTTATAAAAAAAAACTATCATGTAAAAATATCGCATGAAAGATAATTTAAAATATTTTCTCAAATATGTAATAAAACTAATACTAGAAAAGCATAAAAATGTATAAATAAACTTCTATTTAAGAAAATACCATGATACCATAATAATTCAAATAAAATAGAGCGGAAGCGATTTTAAATAGTTTAAACTCTTAAATAGTTTTAAAGTTAGAAGCAAACAATTTAACATAAATGCCAACTAAAAGTTTAGTAGTGAAATAAGTTTAATAACTTATATTTTCTTAAATAGCTAATAGACCGTCAGTCTCTCTCTCTCTTTGTCTCTCTCTCTCTCTCTCTTAATCTTATCTGCCTCATCTTCTGCACTTCTGCTTCTGCTACTTTTCTCTATCTTCTTCTTTATTTTCTTTTTCTTTTTAATTTCATCTCTATTGATTTCTTCACAAATCATATTCTTCAATATCAAAATATCCCATTAATCACCTAAATATCAGTCGAAAACCGAGAACAAAGAATTAGAGTTCTAATTAATGTTGAGTTGCGGATGACTTTCGACTAATGGAGTGATGAATTATTCAAAAGAAGCACCTGTATAGTTCTAAATCTGAAGTTCAAATCAGCAATTTCAATGAAATTGTAGATTGGCTTTTTCTGGTTTGGTTTAATGGAGACAACAAAATTTAAAGATACTACAGGTACTATAATACTTATATATTTCTATCTATTTTTAAATTGACTTTTCTGTTAATATCCATGAGAATTGAGAAACAAAATATAGTGACTCGATGAAGATCGTTGTTGGAGTTTGAAGTCTTACCAATTATTAGAGTGACTAAAATTTCTTCGCTGATCGAATTAGAGTGTTTCCAAATTCCTCTACAGTAAAAGAAGGGAAAAAGAAATGAATGTGTGGAAAAATATAATATCCAGAAATAAGATGGAAACTTTGTTCGAGTGAATACCTGACTTGGATTTTTTGTTTGAAACTTAAATTTCAACTCTCAGTTCGAATTGCTTCTTAAACAAATTGATAGACTCTTCATCTTGATTCAAAAGTAAAAATGTGGCTTTGAATTATAAGGTTTGATGTGAACAGTGAGATCTTTCATCGTTGCTTCAGAGGGTGGTTTCTTTGAATATCTTGGTGGCTCAAATGAGTTCAATTGGTTTCTGATGGAAGTTTTTTGACAGGAAAGAATAAACTATTGTTCTGCAGTTGAATTTGATCGTGGAATTTAGGATGAGATTAACTATTTTGTGGTTATTATTATTGTTAGAATTTGTTGCCTGAAACAATGTGAATTACGGATGTAAATTGCAAAGTTAAATGAAATGTTGAAGCTAGTGTTACCACATTGCCTTCAACATGCAGCGGAAATGTAAACAGAACTTTGCACAAAATAAATTTTAAATCACACTCCTTACGGTGTGTGATTGCCTCAAGGCGAAATTCACTATCACAAGTGATAAATAAAAATAGTGATGATGTTATCTCGGTTCACTCCCTTGACAACACTGCATAAAACATACAGAGGACTATCCTACCTTCACTCACTCGAATAATGACTCAAAACAAACCTATCTAAACACATAGATAGATTACAACAAGTCACTCCAAATCCTAGACTTCTCAAAGTTGACTATCTAACCTACACACACAACTGGAATGAAAGTCTCCAGTTGATTAGGACGCTAGGCAGATATCGAGAAAGATGTCTTGGACTTTAGAGATGACACTAGATGCAAGATTCAGAGCTTCTCACAAACCACGGTGATAACCTACTTGCATAAATGATTTTAAGGTCTAAGGAGACCTTAAATACTTCATCCATCTTGTCTTGGCAGTTACCTCACGATCCTTGATCACTTGGACTTGAATCAACCGTCTTTCACTACCCATTGCTGAAGTGGACTTGAGATAACCGTCTTCTACATTGCATGGCACACGTTCTTCAATATCGTGCAATAATAGCGGTTACTCCAGCGACCCACGTTCACCTGCAACGGTTAGTCTCCAATGGAGAGTGGAACATCACTTCCCCTACAAATCTGGAACAAATTTTGAACAAGTCAAAATCAAACATTATCCACGCTTTAATTCAAAATAAAATATCTAATAAATCTCTAAATACGTGAAAATCAAAATGTGATAAATATCACAATATATTCAGATTAGTTTAAAATAAATTAATCTAAAATACTAGGAAATGATAAGATTAATATTCCGAGTGTTATACTCGATGTGACGAGAATGACGGAACAACATTAGATATGACATTGATTGCGATGTTATCAAACGAAGTGATAACATCATCTGGAACATGTCATACTCAACAATCTCCCCCTTAAGCTTATCCTTTATGCACAAAACATAAAGCTCAAAATATATATGATTAGAGCCGCAGCGGAATACGAAAATAAAAATATTGGAGTTTAAAAACTCCCCCTTAAGGTCTGCTCCCCCTGAAGTTATAATCTGTAAAATAATATACAAAGTTAGTGGGTATAATCCCCTATACATAAATATACAACAGATTGGGTATTTACCCCTGTACATGTATATAATGTTGAGAGCATTCTCAACACAACAAACATCACACATTTTGAAAACGTGCGAACACAATCACAATGTTGAGATCATTCACAACATAAAACATCACATACTATAAGTTATGTGAAAAGCAGAATATCAATGTTGAAATCATTCTGAACATAAAACATCATACATTAAAATATGCGAACATAATATATAAAGCAAAATCATCAACTAATGTTGATCATTAAAACCAAATTATCCAAGGATATCCAACGAGGATACCCAACAAGTAAAATAAACATGTTTCCAGCACATAATAAAAATAAACAAGGATGTAAACACATCCAAAATAAAATTGTGTCCAGCACAATACATAAACATAACAGAAATTGTTTTTGACAAAGAAAATATCACATTTTCTTCTTCTTCTTAGCCTTAGCCACAGACTTTCCAGTCTTCTCCCCTTCAGCATTGCCACCATCTCCAGCACCACTATCACCAGCAGCAGCAACTACTCCCCCCTTTTTGTGTAGAAAGGGCTCCTCGAAGAGCTTGGCGGAGCTCAACCATGGCATTTGTGAGGACTATGCTTTGATGAATTAACGAATCCATCTGTAAGATGTAAGAGTTTAAGACCTGCACAGATACAGTTACCAAGTGCGAGGAAGCACTTACTATATTGCCTTCTGAAAGAGGAGGGGATAGAACACTATCTGCAGCAACATCATGCCCAATATCCCGTGATGCAGCCGTTGAACTTCGACCGAAGATGTAGGGGAGATCGATCACACGATCTTCATTCCCTTTAGGCTTGATGATAGAGATAGTTGATGTTTCAGTAACTATCTTCTTCTTATTTCGCTTGACACCTTGTTCAACTAGGATGGCATAGATGAGACAGGGAAATGGCAATATGCTGGTAGTGTTTGTCTTTGCAGCTGACTTCAACATGTAATCAAAATTGTAGTCTCCGAGATTGAAGGGGATTTTTGTGCCAAGTTTAAAGAGCAAGATGGCTTGTTCAACAGTGAGGACTGAAGTGTTGGTGGTGGGTAACCAATTACATACAATCAATTTATGTAAAACAGAGTAGAAAAATATGAGCTTAGAAGTGGAAATTTTATTAGTCCACTTAGTCATCAAACCACCAGTAATAGTCCCCACAACATCATCAATTAAATCTAGGCTAATAACATCAGAATCATTGCCCAGACCCAAAAATTTATTGATCATCATGGGGTTAAAAACATAGATTTTATCTCGCATATAAACATCCCCAAATTTTCTCTTAGACTTATCACCCATCTCGGGAGACACATTCACATAAAATTCAACAATAACATCAGGCTCAAAAGAAGACAATGTAGTGACAGATTTCCAGAGACCCCTCTCTTTCAAGAAAACATCCATCCCATACATCTTAAAACTAAGCACATCAATTTGTTTTTCGACACGTGTGGGGTGAAGAATAATAATTTTATGAAGCGTTTTAGCATGTTGTGAGTAGAATATCTTACTGTAAGCAGACGAAACATCATGAGGGGAAACTGGGGGATAGAGTGGTTCAGAATCACCAGAATCAGCATCATCTTTGACATCGATTGAATGAGTGGGGGATGGAGAGACTATCTCGTTGGCTGTGCCAGATGAGACCATCTGTTGTGAGGATGCAGAGGAAGAACCTTTCTTTTTAGGGCCAGATACAGCGCCTTTTTTCCCTTTTGATGTTGGCCCTGAAGATGCAAGCTTTTCAGGAACATCGGCTTCTGGCATGGTAGAGGTAGGCTTCTCTTGCTTTTCAACATCGGCTTCCACATCACCAACAACTTTATCTGAAGAGATTTCAGGGGGATTCTCCTCTTCATCAGACTCATCCTTCAGGGACCTCGCTAGTTTCTCCTCCATCTTTAGAGTTCTCCTAGCCTTTTTGCTCGAACCCTCACCGGCCTCTTTCTTGACTGACCCTTGTTGGCCGTGAAGTCATTTAGACTTGCGGGTAGGGCAGCTTTTCATTTTCTCGGTTAAAGCTCTAGTCGATCTGGATCAATATGGTTTTCTTCTTCGCCTAGACTGACTTGCTGGAGCGGAGTGGGGTTTAGCACCAGAGTAGAGATAGGAGCTTCGTCTTCATCCATGGTAGTATCTGCATGTTCCGTTGGAGGATAGGAGGGTTTATCCGACTCTGATTTTGGTCCTTCTGGAGTGAATTCGGCTGTTGCAGTGACTATGGGAGTGGATGTGGCGGAGGGAGTGACAGTTGATGTTCCAGCAGGACCAGAGGCAGAGGATGGTGTGCCCATGGTTTTCTCGAACAACTGCTTCATCATCTCATACATTACAGAAAACTCTTTAGGATCCGCCATTGATAATCTGTAAAAAGCTTGAAGAAAAGAGAAACCAAGAGTGGGAGATGAAAAGGCTTCGTGTAACAGCCCGGTCCCGAGATAGGGGTTTATGAATGGGGACAGGGTGTTATTAAAGGGTTAATGAGGTAAAATTGAAGATTAACAGGATGTTTTGACAATCGAGATATGCCTTTGGGAATTAGACGGGAATACTCATATTTACTTTTGCTAGACGATAAATAAAACGGACAGACGGATACTAATCAGCATTGATGACGATGGTTAATAATATATGCAAACCCATCGATTAGACGAAAGGAAATCATACTCGAGTAGTAGAAATAGAACTTAGTATGCATCTTATGCTCAGATAATTATGTCTGGGAGATTATTCATAGTGTCTGGATAATTATAATAAGACTTAAAAACGAAATTGGAAAGAGTGTATCAGAGTAGCAGATCACATAGTGGGACTCCAAGGAAATATTAATAATAGCAAAATGGTCTTGGCAGCCAACCCACATCAACAGCCACCAACATCCTCAGCATCTCAACCTGAAAACATTTGAAAAGAGGGGGCATGAGCACTAATGTACTCAGTGGATTTTTATAAAACACTTTAATAAACCTCAAGATATCCAACAATCATCTGACGGTATATGGAGAGCAAAACGCTAAAGCCCTCTCCATAACCGTAAAAGATTTTCTTTTCCTTTGGGCCCATCTTGGCTCAAACCTGACGTCAACTGTACCCTTAGGCATGCTATAGGATAGAAGAGGGGTTACCTCAAATATCCGAACGAGTTTGTGAGGGAAAAACCCAGCAGTGACTCCCTTAATGGTTCCGAGCTCACATCCTGCTTAAGTGAAAAACTAAGTTCCTTCCTTTCTTATCCTTGCTAGCAATACCAAGCTTAGAACAACGTCTAATGCTAATCCTTTAATACTACATGTTCTTGGCCTACAAAGGGTTTAATGCTACCCTAACAAGGCAAACCTTAATTCTTAATTCAGAGAGCTAATCAGGCATAAACATTGAATTGCAGGAAAAGAACGTAAATAAATATAATTCGGAGCTAAAGATAATTCCAAACATCTCATGCTAAGCATAAACAATACTATAGTAGTTCTAACATTTCTTAAACATGCTTGAGAGCTCAAGTAAAACATAATATCTTCCTTTCTTCCTTCCTTGTACAGGGATCAATTGGGCTGAGCAAAAATACTTTATTGGATATCTCATTTGCCCTAACATGCTTCTAGAGCTCATTAGCTCAAACTTTAGATGAGTATAGATTTACCCACCTTGATTATGGAACGGAAGTCGAGGCAACGAGCTGGTGGTTTTCCTTAGTATTTCTCCGAGGCTCAATTCCTCCTACAAAAGTCGAATCGTCGACTTAGCGGTCTCCTTCGAAGATTTCTAATAACATGATATTAAATAATACTCAACTAATATTTCCTTAGCTAGGACTTAACATGGATAGCACGACTTTGACTTAATAAGGGGATCGAGAATGATTTAATTTATTTAAGAAACTTCTCGACTCGATCTCTAAATTTTTAGACGGAAAATAACTCGAATATCTTATTCGAAATAAATTGAAATTAACTTGAATACCTTACAATTTAAACTTGAATATGGCTTGAAAGTAACATAATTTAAAAGACTCGAAAAGATCGGAAAGAAGGGGTACGGAAATAGCCGAAAAGAACGGGGAACGAAACGGAAACAACACGGAGAAGAGAGGGGAGGGCGCCGCGGGGCTACCTTGCCCCGGCGGGCCACCCGCCGCTGCGGGGCCGCCTAGCCCCGGCGGGCTCCCCGCCCCCGGTGGGCTGGGGCGCGGCCGAGGGGGGCGTGGCGCGGCGGCGCCAACCCCCCCCCCCCCCCGCGGGGCTCTCTCTCTCCTTCTCTTTTCTCTCTCTCTTCTTCTGGGTTCCTTCAACGTGTTCTTCAACTGTTCTTCGTGTTCGTTGATTTCTTCGACGAACACGAAGAACACGAAGAACAATTATCCCGAAATTTTATAAAAACAACGTACTTGAATTTAACATGCAACAACATGCTTTTAACTTAAAAGGAATTTTAGCATTACAACAGTATAAACACAATAATCCTCCTTTAAATTAGATTAACGACAAAATCGTTAAATGTAGCTTGAACGGAATTTTAACGGAATAACGAGGCAAATTTTCTTAGAATAACAATAACGGTATTAGAATGAGAAATAATACATACATGTTATTAACTTGGAATTTCAACAAAAATCGAAATGTAACTTTAGACGAGCAATAATGAAGAACGCGAAGAACGTAAAGAACGGAAAGTAAATGCGGAATTTTAAAGACGAAAAAGAAATGGAATCGAGACCGATGAACAGGAATGGACGGGGTCAGGTGCGTCGAAGGAATGTGCTTAGCTCGGCGTCTCGTCGAGTCGCAACGGCGGCAGAGCCGCCTGCTACGATTTTGACGGCGCCCCTAGCACATTCCCTCACCGCATCCCTTCCACACCACTCCGCTCGTCGTCTTGAAGAACACTCACGAAGAACACTTTTTACTTCGACAGAACCTTCTCGGCTTTCAAACCTTTTCACCTCTCGATTTAGAAGTGAAGGGAAAGAGTAAATGAGCAAGAAATGCTAAAAGGGTGGTCCCCTAATATAATTCTAGGCATATATCTTCTGAAGTATATAGTCTCTCTGCAATCTTGGTCACAACATCAGCTACAACACAGACGAACAGTGAATAAAATAAACCCAACTATAATTCAACTTTATAGAGTCACGGGTATTTCATTCACAAACATAGATTCAAAATTTCAAGTAGCTGATTTTGTTAATTTAAGAGCAAATAAACCATAATTTCATTAAATAAGCCTTGAACTATACTTAAAAGAAAAATAGAAAATAAACATGATAAACAACTGATGTTGATAGAAAAACAAACTCACACCGAGTTCAACATCAGTAAACAGAAAGAACTAATTAAACAGAGCACATTCCAAGAGACTTTCTCAAGGCAGAAAATCTCTCGAAATCAAGAGGCTTGGTAAAAATATCCGCTGTTTGATTTTCAGTGGATATATACTTGATGTTTATGATCTCCTTTTCCACCAAGTCTCTGATGAAATGATGCCGAATGTCGATGTGCTTAGTGCGCGAATGTTGAACAGGGTTCTTGGAAATTTCAATAGCACTTGTATTATCACACAGTAGGGTAAGTGATGAGCTTGTCATGCCATAGTTCTTCATCATTTGGTTCAGCCACACCAACTGAATACAACAACTAGTAGCTGCAACATATTCAGATTCAGCTATTGACAAAGGGATGCAATTTTGTTTCATGCTTGACCAATAAACCATATTGCTCCCCAAAAAGAAGCAACCACCACTTGTGGTATTCCTATCATCAACATCGTCTGCCTAGTTTGAATCACTGTATCCAATAAGGCTGGTGTTGGTATCTTTACAATATCTGATTCCAAAGTCGACTGTCCCAGCAACATATTGAATTATTCTTTTGACAGCCTTCAAGTGAGACTTCTTGGGTTGAGCTTGATATCTTGCACATACTCCAACACTAAACATGATATCAGGTCTACTGGCAGTCAAGTAAAGCAAGCTTTGAATCATTCATCTATACATTGTTGGGTCAACATTAACTCCAACATCGTTTTTGCTCAGTTTTTCAGAGGATCCCATTAGCGTCTTCATAGGCTTTGCAGCTTCAAGTCCGAAGCGCTTGATCAGATTTTTGGCATTCTTGTTTTGGGATATAAAAATCCCATCTTTATCTTGCTTGATTTGGAGACCAAGAAAGTAGGCCGATTCGCCGACCATGCTCATCTCAAATGTGCTGCACATTGCATCAATAAACTCACTAAGGAGGTTAGAACAAGTGGATCCAAACACAATATCATCAACGTAGATTTGTGCAACAGTAATGTGTTTGTGAATCCTTTTGATAAATAATATTTTATCAACCACGCCTCTTGAAAAACCAAAGTCAATCAAAAACTTCGTAAGTCAGGCATACCAAGCTCTAGGAGCTTGTTTAAGCCCATACAAGGCCTTGTGTAATTTCAGCACATGGTTTGGTTTTTCATGACGTTCAAAGCCTTTTGGTTGTTCAACATAGGCTTCCTCATTCAAAATAGCATTCAGAAAGGCACTTTTGACATCCATTTGATGCAATGTAAACCTAATATGGCAAGCAATGGCAAGTAGGAGACGGATAGGCTCTATTCTAGCAGCAGGAGCGAATGTTTCATCATAGTCTATTCCTTCTACTTATGTATAACCTTGAGCCACTAACCTGGCTTTGTTTCTGACCACATTACCAGACTCATTAGTCTTGTTCTTAAAAATCCATTTGGTTCCAATTACATTTTTATTTTCAGGCCTTGGAACCAATTCCCATACATTATTTTGAACAAACTGAATCAGCTCATCATGCATTGCTTCTATCCAGAATTCATCTTTTAGTGCTTCCTTGACAGTTTTAGGTTCAACATTCGATAAAAAGCATAATATGGACACAAGGTTAATAATTGTTTACATGCAAACCTGTTTAACCAATTCAGCAACATCGGCTGAGCTCTTTGTTCTAGTTTTGACTCCTTAAGATCCATCACCGATGATTTGGGAATTTGGGTAATCTCTTTTGATTCTCCTTGGAGGATCACGTCTTGGTTCATATTGAGCTAGTGGAAGTTGTTCATCATCGTTTTCAGATGAGGAGTTTGAGTCTGGTGTCTGAGGTGATGTTGATTCCTTCACGGAGGGAGAAGAAACATTAGATTTGACATCAGGACTTTTCATAGGACTTTTGACAGTGCTACTGGACTCCTTTTCGGCATCATCTGGTTCATGTAGGAGAAATGACACATCATCTTCCTCAGTTCTTATTGCCAGGCTTGTAAGATCATCAAACACAACATTGACAGAATCTTGTGCGGCCTTAGTTCTTAGATTAAGAACCTGATATGCTCTGCTGTTTTGAGCATATCGCAAGAACAATCTTTTGTCACTCTTGGAGTCAAACTTTTCAAGGTGATCTCTGTCATTCAGGATGTAACAGACACATCCAAACACATGAAATCTTTAAGATTTGGTTTTCTCTCTCTTAGAAGTTCATACGGAGTCTCCTTCTTTCCTGGTCGAAGATAGACTATGTTCCTGATATGACAAGCTATGTTAATAGCTTCAGCCCACAACTTCTTTGAAAGCCCTTTGGCCTGTAACATTGCACATGACATTTCCTCCAGAGTTCAATTTTTTCTCTCCACTACTTTGTTTTGTTGTGGAGTTTTGGGAGCTGAATACTCATGGAGTATTCCTTTCCTTTCACAAAAATCATCGAATGCAGCATTCTCAAATTCTCTTCCATGATCTGTTCTTACGCATGAAATGTTGGTGTCAAATTGCAGGCACATTGTACGGCAGAATCTTTTAAAGACTTTGAATGTTTCAGATTTTTCCTACATAAATTCAACCCAAGTATACCTTGAGAAATCATCAACAATGACAAGGATGAAACTCTTACCACTCATACTCTGTGTATCGACTGGTCCCATGATGTCCATGTGTAAGAGTTGAAAACATCTTATTGTTTGACAACCACCTAGGCTTTTGTGAGAAATTCTGGTTTGTTTTCCCTTTTGGCAGGCACCACATACAACATCGTGATCAACATTCAGCTTTGGTAGGCCACGAACAGCATCAGACACAATCAGGTTTTTAAAATTTACCATGCTGACATGACAGAGTTTTTGATGAATCAACTTTGTTTCATCATTTACATTCATGTTGTAGGTTTCCTCTTTGTCAGCATGGTAGCAATTGTCAAATTCACGGCTACCAAACATTATGCATTTGTCGTGTTTGTCAAACACTTCACAAGTATTTTTATCAAACTTGACATGCATACCATCATCGCACAGCTGACTAATACTAATCAAATTGGCCGTCAGTCCCTCAACATGTAGGACATTCTGGAGCTTAGAAAAATGTTTGACATTCAATGTACCTTTTCCGACAATGTTTCCTTGAGCTCCTCCTCCGTAGCTGACTTTGCCTTTGTTTGTAGTGGTATATTCTTCAAGAAACTCCTTATTGTCAATCATGTGTCGAGAACATCCACTGTCGAAGTACCACGTTCCGGCAATGTTAGCCTTCAGTGATGTGTACACAACATTGCATGTAACCTTCATCTTTTTGGACTTCTTCGGATTCTTGTTCTTTGATGTGATCCCTGATGTTGTTCTCCCGGTTGCAACATCATCGTGAAACTTGAAGCAATGTGGTTTGATATGTCCAGGTTCCTGACAGTAATAGCACGCATACTTCCGCACCTTTGAGCCTTTACATTGCTTCTGATCACCATCTTCAACATTGTTCCCTGTCGATGTGTTTGAGTTGTTTTCTTTCACAAACTTCACAAAGTTGTTATTTTAGGAAGACATGGAAGTTTTGTTTGAGAATCCCAGTCCAGCCTTGATTCTATTTCTGAAAGGTTTCATTTAGGACATGGAAGTTTATCTGTCCCAATGTTAAGGCTTCATTTAGGACATTCGTTCCTTGATTCTATTTCTGAAAGGTTCTTGAGGTGTTCTCCACTTCCTTCTTCAATTTGTTGATTTCAGCATCAATCCTGGTGAGTTTAATTTCCAGGCTTACAACCTTCTCTCTAAGAAGCTGATTTTCTTCCATAAGAAATCTCAATTCTTTTGATTGAGTTGTCCATTAAATGCAGACTTCATTCACAACATCATTGAGCTCTTCAAGAGAGGTAGTGGGGCGTTCTTCCTCTGGATCATCCTCTCTGATCTCGGAAGTATGATTAAACTCATCCAGCAGAGTCATTTCATACCAATTTGTAGCATTGGGAGAGATATCAGTGGCTTTATCTTCAACATCAGGAAGAACCTCATCTTCAACTTCACATTCTTCAATGTCCAGTACGTCAAGTTCATCAATACCGTTCAAGGCATCAATAATCTAGTCATCTTCCTCCATGACATTGATGAACAATACTCTCTGATCTGAATCATTTTCAGCATCAGACTCATCACTAAGAACAGTATTGAAATTATTTCTCTGTCTTCTTCGTGTTATTGGGCATTCATTGGAGTAATGACCAAATCCAGAATATGCTCTACATTGAACTAAATTAATGTCTTTCCCAGTGTCAGCAACTTCCTTCTTAACATTTGATCTTCCAGAGTTTGATGTTGATGAGGATGGAGAGTCAAATAGCCGTCGAGGTTTGATATTTGGGGGCTTTTCTTCATGGACCGAACCAATGAGTTGAACTTCTTTGTCGAGAGTGCAACACTTAGATTCTCTTCCTCGTTGATTTCCTGAAGACTGTTAACATCATCATGAACATCAGATGACACAGTTGTTGTCTGGAGAGCAATTCTCCTTGAAGTTGAGTTTGTCTTCTGGTTTTGCATGTTAATCTCAAACGTTAGCAAGATGCTGACCGCTTTACTCATACTCATGGTTCCCACATCATGTGCTTCTTCAATTGCAGAAATTTTCATATTGAATCTTTCTGGGAGAGTTCGAAGTAATTTGCTAACCATGTTCTCATTAGAGATTGGACTCCCAAGAGCAGTCGATTGATTTGAGATCTCACATAATTTTTCAGCATAAGATGAAATAGTTTCATCTTTAAACATGCGTAAATTTTCAAATTTTGATGTGAGTAGCCTCAGTTTGGTCTTCCTTACACTGGCAGATCATTCACAATGTTCCTGAAGAATGGTCCATGCTTGATATACAGTAACATAATTGCAAATCATCTTGAAACATGGAACATCGACTGAAACAAAAATCACATTCAGAGCGCAAGCATTAAAATTTGAGATTATTATCTCATCATTTTTCCATTGAGATTCTGGAGTTAACACAAAATCTCCATTCAAACCTTCCATCCTAGAAGGGCTCCATTCTTCAATAACTATCATCCATGCTCTTTCATCGATAGATTTGATGTAAATCTTCATTCAAGATTTCCACATGACATAGTTGCCACCATTGCTGTCTAGAGCAGGAGGAGGACATTGATTAATCTGGATATCCATCACAGATTTCAAGCAACACCGGATCAAGTACTTAGTGTGTCAAGTACCGGCTCTTGATGCCACTTGTTAGAATTTGTTGCCTGAAACAATGTGAATTACGGATGTAAATTGCAAAGTTAAATGAAATGTTGAAGCTAGTGTTACCACATTGCTTTCAACATGCAACGGAAACGTAAACAGAACTTTGCACAAAATAAATTTTAAATCACACTCCTTACGGTGTGTGATTACCTCAAGGCCAAATTCACTATCACAAGTGATAAATAAAAACAATGCTGATGTTGTCTCAGTTCACTCCCTTGACAACACTACATAAAACATACAGAGGACTGTCCTAGCTTCACTCACTCGAATAATCACTCAAAACAAACCTATCTAAACACATAGATAGATGGTAATTAGAATTATGATCCTCCACCGATAATTGGATTAAATTAGAAGTTGATAGAATTATATTAATATAAAATGGATTCATGTGTATGCATTCCCTAGAATTAATTATTTTATTTATTTGATAGTTTACGTTTATAATTTTATTCAATTTGCATTTGACCTAATATTTGAATTTAGGAGTTTAATTTTAATTATTTACCTAGGATTAATTCAACTAAAAAAGAGGTAGCCTAGATAATAAAAACCTGTTAGCTTAGTACTTAATTAGTGTTAATCGCAATTGCAGGCCCTGTGGATATGATACTCAATTTGCTTGCTTTATTGCATTGACATGTATAGTTGCAGTTAATTGCATAAAAAATAGTGCATCAACAAGCAATTTGATGATTATTGTAAAGAGCTTGCGATCAATCATGAGTCCGCAGCAGAATGGAGTTGTTGAGAGGAAGAATAGGACACTTCAAGAGATGGCTAGAGAAATGATTGCTGGAAACAATATTGCTACACACTTCTGAGCTTAAGCTATCAACACTGCTTGCCATATTCATAATCGGATTCACAGCAGACCAGGTACAGCTATTACATCCTATGAGCTATGGCAAGAAAGGAAGCATATAGTCAAGTAATGTCACATATTCGGGTGCACATGTTATATTCTCAATGATAGAGAATATCTGACCAAGATGGAGAATAGAGGAGTTGAAGGCATATTTCTTGGATATTCAAGGAACAGCAAATCCTACAGAGTCTGTAACACTGAAACAAGAGATGCTATTGAATCAACCAATTTCAAGTTTGATGATGTTATGGGACTTCAAGAGTGATGATAAAGATGTTCATCAAGATGTCTTTGAACATTCAGAAGAACGTTCAGAGAACTCAGGCAGAAATGAAGAATAACCAATAGTGACTCCCAAAAGGACATACAAAGAGATCGTCAAGAGTCATCCAACAACTGTAATCATTAGAGATGTGCATGACTCGTTGAAAACTAGAAGCAGAGCAAAAGTGTAGGAGCTGATTTCCAATGTTTGCTTCACATCAAAGATTGAGCCAAAGAATGTAAAGAAAGCTCTGCAAGATCAGTATTGGATTGAAGCCATGCAGGGAGAGTTACTGCAGTTCAGGAAGAATGATCTTTGGGATCTAGTTCCAGCTCTAGAAGATGTCAACATTGTTGGAACAGAGTGGATCTTTAGAAACAAGACTGATGAAGAAGGAAACATCACCAGGAACAAAGCAAGATTAGTTGCGTAGGGCTACTCTCAGATCGAAGGAATTGATTTTGATGAAATATTTGCTCCTGTGACAAGATTAGAATCAGTAAGATTGCTACTTGTGATAGTCTATCAACTGAAGTTCAAGCTACATCATATGGATGTGAAGAGTGTCTTTCTCAATGGTTTTCTCAACAAACCTCTGTATCTTGCTCAACCTAAAAGGTTTGAAGATCCTCACTTTCCAGACCATGTCTATAAGCTCAAGAAAGCTCTATATGTTCTAAAACAAGCTCCTCGCGCTTGGTATGCAAGGCTTGCAAACTACTTGCTAAGAAAATGATACAGAAGAGGAGGAGAAGACAAAACATTGTTCATCAAGAAGGAGAACAGTGTTGTTATCATTGTCCAAGTATATCTTGATGATATCATATTTGGATCAAAGTCCGAGAAGATGGTCACGAACTTTATTAAGGACATGGAGATTGAATTTGAGATGAGCCGAGTTGGAAATCTGAAATACTTTCTAGGATTACAGATTAAGCAAACAGGAGAAGGAATATCCATATCTCTATCCAAATATGCAAAGAATCTTGTAAAGAAGTTTGGACTTGAAAGCTGCAAGCATAAGATGATTCCAATCTGGACATCAACAAAGATCACCAAGGATGATGCTAGAACTGAAGTAGATTAGACCCTCTACAGAAGCATGATTATAAGGTTGCTGTATCTAACTGCAAGCAGGCTTGACATAGCTTACAGTGTTGGAGTATGTGCTAGATATGAAGCATGTCCAAAGGAAAGTCACATGAACAATATCAAGAACATCATTAAGTATGTCAATGGAACAATTGAATATGGCCTCTGGTACTCCACTGACACAAATTCAAGCATTGTGGCTTATAGTGATGTAGACTGGGTAAGTTCCCCCAAATGATAGAAAAGCACATCAGATGCTTGTTTCTTTGTAGGGAACAATCTTGTTTCCTAGTTCAGCAAGAAGCATAATAACATCTCTCTCTCAACAGCTAAAGTCGAGTACATTGCAGCAAGAAGTAATTGTACTCAAATTGTGTGGATTCTACAAATAATGAAAGACTATTAAATAGCACATGATGTTCCTATTCTATTCTGTGACAACATGAGTGCCATCAACATATCAAAGAATCCAATCCAACATTCAAGGACCAAACACATTGATATCAGACATCACTACATCAGAAGTCTAGTTGAAGAGGAGGTTCTGAAGATTGAGCATGTCAATACAGAAGATCAACTAGCAGATTTATTCACCAAACTCTTGGATACTGTGAGGTTTGAAAAGGTGAGATCCTCATTGGGTCTTTGTATCTATCATTAATCAGCCTAATGGTTTGTGAGTATGTTTATTTCACACTTAGCAGGATGAAGAAGGCTCCTGTAAAAGGATGAGCTGAATAGGAGAATCTGCGAAGGATGTTCACCTAAAATGTTCATGAACATTCTTGTGAAGATGCTCATGTACTATGTCTATAATAGCTAGTTCGTGTCTCTGCAAATTCAAAAGTTTGTGTACGGATTTGATGAAATTTCGCTCCAAAATACGTGTCTAATAGAAAATATTCAAACGTCACAAGAGAGAGATGATCTAATTATAAGGATAATCTTCTTATCAGAATTGCATTCTCGCATTCCATATCTCTTTTTCATTCTCTTGCTCTCTCTTCTTCTCTGAAATTTCTTACCTTTACCCAGTTCTTCTCTCTCTTGTCTTTGTTCTAAATTCCTATCATCTCTATAATGGCTCCCAAAAGAAAAATTCCTTCTAAACCCAGAAAGAGACCTGGTCGCGCTACTTATGTTGGCTGCACCATGGATGAAGACACTGGTCTTGATGACTTTGAAAGACAGGTCATGGGACTTGATTCTAAGAAACAAAGGGTTTCTAGATGTCTTAGAGATGAAGCAAAAGAATCTGGAGATTCAGAAGATAGGTTCATTGAAGAATTCCATAAAAGCGATAAAGAAGAAAAACTCTCAGAATAAGAAGCAGAGGCAGCCTCTTCAAAGAAGGTCAAGAAGAGCAAGCCCTTAAAGCTTGATGGTCTGATTAAGTAAGTAACAAAGACATACAAACCAGCCCTTGCTGCAAAAGCAAAAACAAAAAGCAACATCAAGAAGAAGGCCACTTCCAAGAAATCTAATAAGATTGTGGATGAAGTATCCAAAAATCTTGAGAAAGAAGCTGAAAAAGCAGATCATCCGGAGAAAAAGTCTGTTGCTGAGAAAGAAACGATGCCAAAACCTGTTCCAGAACCTACTGCAGAGGTTGTTGCTGAAAAAGACATTCAAGAACATGTTCTTGAACATACTGATGAAGATGAGCATATCCCACTTCCTCAAAAGTATAAAGTTTTAAGCAAGAAGAAAGTGGTTGCTGACAAGGGTGAGACCAAGATCATTCATCGATCTGTGGTCGTAGAAGATTCGGATAAAGAGGTTCAAAGCTCTTCATCTTCTGAAAATGAAGCTCCTACCTCTCCAAATGAGAAGCTACTGGCAAGTGCGCAATACACGATCGAGCCATTCACAATTGGATCACCTATTCTGGGGGATCCATGGCTCAGAAGAAGAAGCTTCATCGGAAGTCAACCAAGAGAACCATCCTTGTGTCCACCAGGTCCCCAATGACCAGAAGTCAAGCTTCAGAAGAAATTTTGGGAAGCTTTCTAAAGAGTGCTCAAGCTGGAAGGAAGACCAGATCAAAGCTGCTGCTGAAAAGAAGAAAGTTCATAAGGAAGTGTGTGAATGTGTTGGTGGACATTCCAAGCAACCGGAAGTTATTCAAGAAGAAGGTATTTCTTCTATTGGTTTATTTAGATATGTTTTTCATGCCTATTTATGGGATAAGATCAAGAAAAAGATGTTATAGTTGAGATGAGGGTAGATACCTTTGTACTAGTGGAAGCGGGTATCTATACCTTGATTGAGGCTGCCGGATTTTTGCAAACCGTGCTGAAGGTTGGAGAATATGTCCACATGGTTGTCAATGGATTTTACTGCAATCTTACTAAGGACATGGATGATCCTGCATTTGAGAACTACGAGAAGGTGTTTGTTAGAGAAGATATGGTAGAATTCTCTCTACGTATGATCAATCAGATGATAGGATCCAAAGTTCGGGAGAGTTTAAGGAAGTTGAGGACTGGGGTATAAAAAAATAACTGCATAAATTAAATAATCGAGATTATTAAAAACTCATGCCAAGATCATGAAACTTGGCAGTCCTATAGGAAATAATATTTTTAGCAATTTTCTAATTCAAACTTTTTCGATTTGATGACCCAAAGTAGGCGAAAATGGGCGATTTTCGAAACTAATCGGCACCACTAACTATTCACATTTTTCAACGATTCTGTCAGTTTTCGGCCACTGGATGGAAAAGTGTTCAACATACAAACCATACACCATATTTAAATACATGACATATTAAAATTTCAGCTTAAAATGATGAGAAATGGACCGATACAAGGCTGCACAACGTGGATGCACTGACGACATTTTCCGATGACTGGCAGTGGCTCCAGCGACGTCTCTGGAGGTGGGAAGGCGGCGGCAGGTTGTTGGCAGTGGTGGCAGCTTCTCCCTCCTCTCTCTCTTTCTCTCTCTTAATCTCTCCCAACTCTCTCTCTCTCTCTCTCTCACCTCTTATTTCTCTCTCTAATTCTAAAATTTTGGGGATTTTGGGAATGAAATCAACAAAGGGGGCTGAATACATAGGCAAATTTTAGGATAATTGGGTAGGATTTTTGGATATAAAATACTGATAAAATAATTTTCGGATTCGATTAGAAGTTATTTTATTCAATAGCGATGTCCAAATGATCTCCAACATAAAATTTGAAAATACTAGGAGACTCGTTGGCTCCAATACTATGGAACCAACCCATTATGGAAAACGAGGAGGTCGTTTGAAGAAAATCGAAGAATGATTTACTTTTTGAAATGAAAGTTCACTATTCCGCCCCTTTTACTGAAAATGTTATCGAGCGTTCGATTGACCTCTGATTGAAAATCCGAGATCACGAATGGATTCCTTCAGTGATTTTCTATGGAGACAGATTGTCAAAACAAGACTCAAATCAATACACAAGATTTCATAAAAATCTGAAAATCACATCTTTACAGAAAAATATTATTCACGGGTTTACCCTTTACGATTTTCAACTCTGATACTCTTGTAGAGGTTAGATTAAAATTTTGAAAACACCAGTAGCTTCCTTTAGGTCGTTATGTTTTAGAAAAGATCAAGCTTAACTATCTTCCTGTGACAATTGCAAAATATCAATAAGACGATTTTCGAATAAAGAACACCTAACGTCACGTCTTACATCCAATTTACTTTATTAGCTCCAATAATCATCATTAGCCTTCTAAATAAATTTAGAAAACTCTTTAATTATAAATCAAAATTATGGGGTGTTATATATATATACACACTAGATTTCTGCCTATGTGATGCACATGATTTTTAATATAAGTGTTATATATTTGTATTTTATAGATAATTACTATTTTAATTAATAATTTAATACCATTTTTTTATTTTTTAGGTTATTTTTATATCATATAATTATTATTTTGAATCTAAAAAAAAAAGTTGACAGTCGTTAAAAGAAATAATTGTTTGATTACACACATATACATATTCATATACATACATATTATATTACAATATAATATATTTCAAATAATTGTATAAATAATTAATAAATTACTCTTGTTGGAATTTGTTGCCACAAACACTGAAATTAGACACAGATTCGTAATGTCAAACTCAATGTTAAAGACAGTTAACACAACTTATCTTAACACAAATATGCTGGAAATAAAATGCACAAGAATACACGATATAATTTTTAAATCATACACAACATGTGTATGATTGCCACAGGGCAAAATTATACTATTAAGAGTACAAAATTTTCAAGCTGTTAATGTTAGATGCAAAAGCTCTTAACACTACAGCAACATTACAAGTTCTAATCTAGACTATCACTAAAAAGAACTAAAACATATAAATTAACATCCCGTCAATTCATATACAAACAACAACATACAAATTGACATCCCGTCAGTTCATATGCAAACTACAACATACAGATTGACATCCCGTCGACTTGTATACAAACTAAAACATACAAATTGACATCCCGTCAACTTGTATACAAACTAGTAAAGGTTTCATAACCTTGCTATCTATCCTAACTTGTACAATCTATTCTGTGAAAGGATTGAACAATAATAAACATTAATATAGAAGAAGGAACGAAGAACGAAACCTAAACTAAGTTTGTGACTCAAGCTTTCTTCAATCTTCACACACGGAAAATAGATTTGGCTTGAATAAGTCTTCAAGTGTCGAACACAACCCTTATATGCTTCTTCACTTGAATCCAACACGGTCCACTATTTCTCTTTCTTGAACATGGGTTGACAATAACCGCTTCACTCCATGACTTCACCGTAGATGGAAGAAACCGCCTCCAAGGCGTGGTTGATAGCTTCCCCACGTTCATGCTCTTTTTCTAAAAATCCAGCAAATATAATTTTCTGAAAAAGAAAAAGAATTAAATAGAGAAACCGCTAGACCTAAAAAATAGGAGATAGAGTTTTGACTTTGTCAAACTCTATTTTAAATAATATATCTAATATGTATATATCCAATTATTTAAAATATTAATTTCATGGATATACACATATATTTTAAGATATATAAAGTTATTTTATTTATTAAAATAATAAATAAAACTAGGAAAGGATAAGATTAGTTACGACTATGTCATAGACGATGTCACAGAGAGTCTGTCTGACATTGAGTGCAATATTGAACCTCAATGTCATACAGCACTCAACAATCTCCCCCTTAATCTTAGCCTTTCTGCACAAAACATACAACTCAATGTATTTTGTACAATTAGAGTCGCAGCGGAAAATGGAGATCTTAAAATCTCCCCCTTAAGGGTAACTCCCCCTTAATTAAATCATCATATAATAGAAACTTGCCCTATTATAAAATCAATGTTGAACAGAACATTCAACACATAATATCAATGTTGAACTCATCGTTCAACACATAATAATCAAGACATATTGATCATTCAATATCTCAAAACAAATTCAATATGCCTAATCATAATGATATATCACAAATATCAAAAACTGAATAAGCATATAAAAACAAGAACACAATCATAAATTGCATTCAACAACAAGAACCAAGAAATGCATAAAATGCATATAAAAAACCATGTGTCCAGCACATTTAAAAACAAAAAACATTAAACATTATTTTTAACAAAAAAGTTTTAAATTTCAGAAGCTTAAACATTAAGCTTCACATCATCTTCCTTTTTCCTTTGGCTGCACATTTTCTCCCCTTTGCTTTACCAGCAACACTCGGTCCAGCATCTGTGTCTCCAGCATCCGCATCATCACCATCAGCATCATCATCCATTGTCCAGCATCTGTGTCTGCAGCATCCGCATCATCACCATCAGCATCATCATCCACTCCCTCTTTTTGTGTAGAAAGGAGAGTCAGAAAAGAATCTCAAGCCTTGGTGAGTTGACTAATCACATGGTCAAGTAGAGCAATTTGATGTTGAAGAGACTCTAGCGGCATCATGACAATGGGAATGGAATGCGTGGAGGCAACATCAGGATAGACATCAGATTGGGAAAGAGCAAGAGTACCTTCGGCAGAAGGAGGCACTGGATTTGCAGCATCATGAGGATAGGGAAGATCAATGATCCTGTCATCATTCCCCTTGGGCTTCATTATGGAGAAGGTGGTTTGCTCAGACAGCACACTCTTCTTGCGTTCCTTCAACCCTTGGCTCTTAAGGATCCCATAGATCAAACATAGGAAAGGAAGCAAGTTCGAGGAACTGGACTTAGAGGCAGCCTTCAACGTAGCATCAAAGATGTATGCACCAAGGTTGAAAGGAAGCTGAGTTCCTATCTTGTACAGGAGAATGGCCTGATCAACTGTGATGACAGAGGCATTCGATGTGGGTAGCCAATTGCACACTGCAAGCTTGTATAACATTGAGTAAAAGAATGTTAACTTCGAAGCAGGCACTTTGTTGAGCCATTTCGAAACCAAACCTCCAGTAATAACATTCACCACATCATCAATCAGATCCAAAGACATGATTGTATCCTCATTGCCCAACTCAAGAAACGTGTTAATAACATTAGGGGAAAACTTATAGATTTTATCCCTAACAAACACAGTTCCAAAACACAGTTTAGAGGGATATCCCATATCAGAAATGATGTTAGCATAAAATTCATGAATAACATCAGGATCATATGACACTAGTGACGTAACAGATTTCCATAAACTCCTCTCCTTTGTCACTTTTGGAATCAAATTTTCCCAGATGATCCCTGTCATTCAGGATGTAACATACACATCCAAACACATGAAAGTACTTCAAATTGGGCTTCTTTCCCTTCAGAAGTTCATACGGTGTCACAGTTCTGCCTGGGCGAAGAATCACTCCATTCCCAATGTGACAAGCAGTGTTAACTGCTTCAGCCCACAACTTCTTGGACAAACATTGAGCTTGTAACATTGCTCTTGACATCTCCTGCAGAGTTCGATTTTTTCTCTCAACCACCCCATTTTGTTGAGGTGTCTTCGGAGCAGAAAACTCATGAATGATGCCTCGGTTTTCACAAAACTCTTCAAACATTGAGTTTTCAAATTCGAGCCCATGATCTGTTCGAATGCATTTGATGTTGGACTCATGTTGTCTTGACACCAACTTGTAGAACTTCTTGAACATCCTGAAAGCTTCAGATTTTTCTTGAAGAAATTCAACCCATGTGAATCTCGAAAAATCATCAACTATCACCAGATGTTCATGTCACTTCATAATTATTTTTCAGCAGTGTTGCAAAATTCATCCAGCAATGTCATTTCATACCAGTTAGTGGTATTTGGAGGAATGTTAGAGACTACTTGTGTAACATTCTCCATAACATTGCTTGGAACATCTGGAGTCACATGATCAAGACTAGCATCATAGTCATAATCAACACTCTCCATGTCAGTTAAAGCGCCAATCATTTCATCTAAGTCATCATTGACTTTTACAAACAATACAGTTTGTTTTTCAGCTTCTTCATCACCGGATTCGTCGCTTAACATGGCAGCGCTATAATTTCTTCTTTGCTTCCTTTGGACAGTAGGACATTCATTGGCATAGTGTCCAAAACCAGAACATCCCCTACATTGAACTGAGTCAATGTCCTTGACTGCAACATCTGGAGACTTTGAAGATTTTGTCGATCCAGATGATGTCGACGAAGGAGAATCAAACAATCTCCGTGGTTTGAAGTTTGGGGAACCTTTCTTCATTGACCGAACAAGGGTATTGAACTTCTTGGTAAGTAGCGCAACACTCAGGGGTTCATCTTCAGTAATCTCCTGAATGTTCTCGACATCAAGTTCAACATTTGAACTTGATGTTACTGATTGAAGTGCAATTCCTTTGGAGGAGGTGTTTGATTTCTGATTTTCAAGATTCATCTCAAACGTGAGTAGAATGCTCACTGCTTCACTCAAACTCATGTTTGATACATTGTGAGCTTCTTCAATTGCTGAGATTTTCATGTTGAATCTCTCCGGAAGTGTGCGAAGAAGTTTGCTAACCATGTTTTCGTTCGAGATCGGACATCCGAGAGCTGTAGATTCGTTTGACACTTCACACAATCGTTCAGTGTACATTGAAATAGTCTCATCTTCTAACATTCGCAGAGTTTCGAATTTAGAAATGAGTAGCCTAAGCTTTGTTTGTCGTACACTGATCGATCATTCACAATGTTCCTGCAGTATGCTCCATGTTTGATATGCCGTGGTGCAATTACACACCATTTTGAAGCACGGAACATCAACCGAAACAAAAATAGCATTGAGTGCCCTCGAATTGAAGTTGGAAATAATTTGATCATCATTAGTCCATTGAGTCTCCGGAGTAAGAATGTACACTCCATTTCGTCCTTCCATCCTCGGAGGAGACCATTCTTCAATTACAGCCAACCAAGCCCTCTCATCGATGGACTTGATATACATCTTCATGCACGATTTCCACATAGCATAATTCTTGCCATTACTATCCAATGCCGGAGGACGGCACTGATTGATCTGAATATCCATCTTTCAGTGAGTCAACAAACCAAGGATCGAATACTTAGTGTGTTAAGAACCGGCTCTTGATGCCACTTGTTGGAATTTGTTGCCCACAAACACTGAAATTAGACACAGATTCGTAATGTCAAACTCAATGTTAAAGACAGTTAACACAACTTATCTTAACATGAATATGCTGGAAATAAAATGCACAAGAATACACGATATAATTTTTAAATCATACACAACATGTGTATGATTGCCACAGCGCAAAATTATACTATTAAGAGTACAAAATTTTCAAGCTGTTAATGTTAGACGCAAAAGCTCTTAACACTACAGCAACATTACAAGTTCTAATCTAGACTATCACTAAAAAGAACTAAAACATATAAATTGACATCCCGTCAATTCATATACAAACAACAACATACAGATTGACATCCCGTCAGTTCATATGCAAACTACAACATACAGATTGACATCCTGTCAATTCATATGCAAACTACATCATACAAGTTGACATCCCGTCGACTTGTATACAAACTAAAACATACAAATTGACATCCCGTCAACTTGTATACAAACTAGTAAAGGTTTCACAACCTTGCTATCTATCCTAACTTGTACAATCTATTCCGTGAAAGGATTGAACAATAATAAACATTAAGATAGAAGAAGGAACGAAGAACGAAACCTAAACTAAGTTTGTGACTCAAGCTTTCTTCAATCTTCACACACGGAAAATAGATTTGGCTTGAATAAGTCTTCAAGTGTCGAACACAACCCTTATATGCTTCTTCACTTGAATCCAACACGGTCCACTATTTCTCTTTCTTGAACATGGGTTGACGATAACCGCTTCACTCCATGACTTCACCGTAGATGGAAGAAACCGCCTCCAAGGCGTGGTTGATAGCTTCCCCACGTTCATGCTCTTTTTCTAAAAATCCAGCAAATATAATTTTCTGAAAAAGAAAAAGAATTAAATAGAGAAACCGCTAGACCTAAAAAATAGGAGATAGAGTTTTGACTTTGTCAAACTCTATTTTAAATAATATATCTAATATGTATATATCCAATTATTTGAAATATTAATTTCGTGGATATACACATATATTTTAAGATATATAAAGTTATTTTATTTATTAAAATAATAAATAAAACTAGGAAAGGATAAGATTACTTACGACTATGTCACAGACGATGTCGCAGGGAGTCTGTCTGACATCGAGTGCAACATTGAACCTCAATGTCATACAGTACTCAACAACTACAATCAAAATATTATATTATAAATTAGGCAGCGTTTATTTGTAACAATGTTTGTAGTAGCATTTTACACTATCATCATCTTTACGAATAAAAACATTCAAACCAGCATGACTTGTGACTCGTGAAACAATTATGTATAACTGATCCTGACTAAAAATATCTGAAATAGACATATGAAAAAATATTATAACAATAACTTATGTTTCATTTTAAATGTTTTTAAATTTGTATATTTATATAAATTTGTTTGATTTAACTCTTAAGAAATTGATAATTATATATGTTTCATGTAAAATAAATGTAGCCAAAAGAAGGTTAATAAATATACATTGAAACGTAAAAAAATTCATTTTAAGAAACTATAATAATTCAACTTATATATCTTCATTTTATTTGCATTAGAACATGGTTAATTACACTTTAATTAGTATCCAACATTGAACGCTTTTATGTTTGTGTTCCAAGTTTTCAAAATTTACATATTAATATCGTAAGTTTGCATAAATTAACGCTTATAATGCTACAACAATTTCACGGACTAACAAATATTAACATGGACTGCTAAAAATTGTGCAAAGCAACAACAACATCTAATACTTGTACAAATGAAATAAGCTACTATGATAATATATAATTTTTTAAAAGTTTGGGATAAAAGTGTAAATATGTCAATATTTGCGAGGCCGAAAAAATTATTCTAGTTCTAGAAGTATTCATTTGTGCAAACAATATATGTTAATGTGTAATTTTTTTAAAGTTTGGGATAAAAGTGTAAAAACGTTCAATTTTCGGGTATTAAAATTTAATGAACCCTATAAAATATGTTAACTGCGATTGCATATCCAATAACATTATACTATACATTCTCAAAAATAATATAATAGACTACATGAATTTATAAATATCAATCTCTATTTTTTTTAGTTATTCATTTAATTAGAATGTTAAATTGTTAACTATGACATGTTCACTATAATTAAAAAATATTATAAATATTATATTTTTGTATAAAATATAATAAAACATGCTAATGATTATGATGTTTTACGAAATAATTCACTTAATTATTTTATTTAATGTATGTTGGTGATTATTTGGCATAATGAAACATGTGAAAACTCACATATTTATTCATTCGTACAATAGATTTCAAATGCTATATATATATATATATATATATAAGAAAATATGGTATTGAATATAGTATAAATGAATTCTAAAATAAAAAAATGTGTCTGTGCGCGTGAGAGAGACAAAAAAAAGTATAATAATTTTTTATTTATAAAAATTATAGATGATTTGATATTTTTGAGATGAAATTTTTTTTGGAGCGAACTTCATTTTATATTTATAGATGTTGAGTGCTGTATGACATTGAGGTTCAATGTTGCACTCGATGCCAGACAGACTCCCTGCGACATTGTCTGTGATATAGTCGTAACTAATCTTATCATTTCCTTCTTTTATTTATTATTTTAATAAATAAAATAATTTTATATATCTTAAAATATAAGTGTATATCCACGAAATTGATATTTCAAATAAATGGATATATACATATTAGATATATAATTTAAAATAGAGTTTGACAAAGTCAAAACTCTATCTCCTAATTTTTAAGTCTAGCGGTTTTTCTATTTATTTCTTTTTCTTTTTCAGAAAATTATATTTGATGGATATTTAGAAAAAGGGCATGAACGTGGGAAAGCTTTCAACCACGCCTTGGAGGCGGTTTCTTCCATATACGGTGAAGTCATGGAGTGGAGCGGTTATCGTCAACCCATGTTCAAGAAAGAGAAATCGTGGACCTTGTTGGATTCAAGTGAAGAGCATATTTAAGAAGCATGGTCGACACTTGAAGACTTATTCAAGTTCAATCCATTTTCCGCTGCGTGAAGATTGAAGAAAGCTTGAGTCACAAACTTAGTATAGGTTTTGTTCTTCGTTCCTTCTTCTATCTTAACGTTTGTTGTTGTTCAATCCTTTCACGGAATAGATTGTACAAATTAGGATAGATAGCAAGGTTGTGAAACCTTTACTAGTTTGTATACAAGTTGACGGGATGTCAATTTGTATGTTTTATTTTGTATACGAATTGACGGGATGTCAATTTGTATGTTTTAGTTCTTTTTAGTGATAGTCTAGATTAGAACTTGTAAATGTTGCTGAAGTGTTGAGAGCCTTCGCGTCCAACATCGACAGCTTGATAATTTTGTACTCATAGTAGTATAATTTCGCCCTGTGGCAATCACACACATGTTGTGTGTGATTTAAAAGTTATATCTTGTATCATTGCGCATTTTATTTCCCGCATACTTGTGTTAACTGTCTGTAACGTTAAGTTTGACATTACGAATCTGTGTCTAATTTCAGTGTTTGTGGCAACAAATTCCAACAAGTGGTATCAGAACCGGTACTTAACACACTAAGTATTTGATCCTTGGTTTGTTGACTCACTGAAAGATGGATATTCAGATCAATCAGTGCCGTCCTCCGGCATTGGATAGTAATGGCAAGAATTATGCTATGTGGAAATCGCGCATGAAGATGTATATCAAGTCCATCGATGAGAGGGCTTGGTTGGCTGTAATTGAAGAATGGTCTCCACCGAGGATGGAAGGACCGAATGGAGTGTTCATTCTTACTCCGGAGACTCAATGGACTAATGATGATCGAATCATTTCCAACTTCAATTCGAGGGCACTCAATGCTATTTTTGTTTCGGTTGATGTTCCGTGCTTCAAAATGGTTTGTAATTGCACCACGGCATATCAAGCATGGAACATACTGCAGGAACATTGTGAAGGATCGACCAGTGTACGACAAACAAAGCTTAGGCTACTCACTTCCAAGTTCAAAACTCTGCGAATGTTAGAAGATGAGACTATCTCAATGTACACTGAACGATTGTGTGAAGTGTCAAATGAATCTACAGCTCTTGGATGTCCGATCTCTAATGAAAACATGGTTAGCAAACTTCTTCGCACACTTCCGGAGAGATTCAACATGAAAATCTCAGCAATTGAAGATGCTCACAATGTATCAAACATGAGTTTGAGTGAAGCAGTGAGCATTCTACTCACGTTTGAGATGAATCTTGAAAACCGGAAATCAAACACCTCTTCCAAAGGAATTGCACTTCAATCAGTAACATCAAGTTCAGATGTTCAACTTGATGTCGAGAACATTCAGGAGATTACTGAAGATGAACCTCTGAGTGTTGCACTGCTTACCAAGAAGTTCAACACCCTTGTTCGGTCAATGAAGAAAGGTTTGCCAACCTTCAAACCACGGAGATTGTTTGATTCTCTCTCATCGACATCATCTGGATCGACAAAATCTTCAATGTCTCCAGATGTTGTAGTGAAGGACATTGACTCAGTTCAATGTAGAGGATGTTCTGGGTTTGCACACTATGCCAAAGAATGTCCTATTTTCCAAAGGAAGCAGAGAAGAAATTACAGGATGTTCAAGAAGTTCTACAGGTTGGTGTCAAGCCAACATGAGTCCAACATCAAATGCATTAGAACAGATCATGGGCTAGAATTTGAAAACTCAATGTTTGAAGAGTTTTGTGAAAAATGAGGCATCATTCATGAGTTTTATGCTCCGAAGACACCTCAACAAAATGGGGTGGTTGAGAAAAAATCGAACTCTCCAGTAGATGTCAAGAGCAATGTTACAAGCTCAACGGTTATCCAAGAAGCTGTGAGCTGAAGCAGTTAACACTGCTTGTCACATCGGGAATAGAGTGATTCTTCGCCCAGGCAGAACTGTGACACCGTATGAACTTCTGAAGGGAAAGAAGCCCAATTTAAAGTACTTTCATATTTTTGGATGTGTATGTTACATCCTGAATGACAGGGATCATCTGGGAAAATTTGATTCCAAAAGCGACAAAGGGATTTTCTTGGGTTACACATCTGACAGTCGTGCTTACCGTGTGTTTAATCTTAGGACAAAAACAGTCCAAGAATCAATTAACATTGTTTTTGATGACCACACAGGTATTGCTTCAAAATCTGAAGAGGATGATGTGATTGATCTCATTGACATAGGTGAAATGTCAAGTGATCAGACTGGAAGTAATTGTGAGAACAAGACATCCACTGAGGATGTCAAAGTGAATGTTCCACAGGTTGATGAAGCTTCAGTCAAAACATCAACGTCAACATTCACTTCAGACAGTGAAGATGATCAGGTGATGACTGCCGAAGATGAACCAAGAAGGGATCCTCCAAGTCGAATTCGGAAGAATCATCCAGATTCACAGATCATTGGAGATCAATCCGAAGGAATTCAAACCAGGAGCAAGAATTCTAAGGAATACAAAGAAATGCTGAAACTAGTATGCATTTCTTCCTTAAATGTTTGTATGTCAAACACTTGCTTTCTGTCTAACATTGAACCGAAAAACATTAAGGATGCACTTAATGATAATTTTTGGATCAATGCTATACATGAGGAACTAAACCAGTTCGTAAGGAACAATGTATGGGAATTAGTTCCACGCCCCAAAGATAAAAATGTGATTAGGACAAAATGGATTTTCAAAAATAAAACGGATGAGTCTGGTAATGTTGTCAGAAATAAAGCTCGTCTAGTCGCTCAAGGCCACACCCAAGTTGAAGGGGTAGACTTTGACGAAACTTTTGCTCCTGTTACAAGGATTGAATCCATTCGTCTTTTATGTGCAATTGCATGTTATGTGGGCTTTACTTTACATCAAATGGATGTTAAAAGTGCTTTCTTGAATGGTTATCTCAATGAAGAGGCATATGTCGAACAGCCTAAGGGGTTCGAATGTCATGAGAAATCGTTGCACGTGTTTAAGCTCAAAAAGGCTTTGTATGGTCTCAAACAAGCCCCTAGAGCATGGTATGCTAGACTGACCGATTTCTTGCTCCAAATTGGTTTTGCAAGAGGTCAAGTCAATAAGACATTATTTATCAAGAAAAATCAAAAACATATTACTGTTGCTCAAATCTATGTTGATGACATTATTTTTTGTTCGACTTGTACTAATCTGCTCAAATATTTTGTAGACTTAATGTGCAACACGTTTGAAATGAGCATGGTTGGAAAGCTCAACTATTTCCTTGGTCTACAAATCAAGCAAGATAAAGATGGGATCTTCATTTCTCAAAGCAAATATGCTAGAGGATTGGTCAAGCGCTTCGGATTAAAGGATGCTAAACCTATAAAGACGCCCATGGGATCTTCTGAAAAGTTGAGCAGAGATGATGTTGGTAGCAATGTTGATTCTACCTTGTATAGAGGAATGATAGGGAGTCTATTATACTTAACAGCTAGTCGTCCCGGCATTATGTTTAGTGTTGGTGTTTGTGCGAGATATCAATCTCAGCCTAAAGAATCTCATCTCGAAGCTGTTAAGTGAATCATTCGCTATGTTTCTGGAAAAATTGGGTTTGGTGTTAAATACTGCAAGAGTTCTAACATTCATCTTGTAGGTTATAGTGATTCCGATTGGGCAGGTGATGTCGATGACAGAAAGAGCACTAGCGGAGGTTGTTTTTATTTTGGCAACAATCTGGTTTCTTGGTCGAGTAAGAAATAAAATTGTATCTCACTCTCCACGGCCGAATCAGAGTATGTTGCTGCCGCTAGTTTTTGCTCTCAACTGTTGTGTTAAATCAAATGGTGCTAGATTATGGTCTGGCTAGTCCTTCTTTGACATTGTTATGTGACAATGTCAGTGCAATTAAAATTTCGAAGAACCAGTCCAACATTCTCGCACCAAACACATTGACATCCGACATCACTGTATCCGAGATCCCATTGAACGAGATATCATCAAATTGGAATACATTTCTACAGAGAATCAAATTGCAGATATTTTTACTAAACCTTTGGATTTTGAGAGATTTTCTTCTCTGAGGAAATCTCATAGAATGTGTGTCTGTTAGTCAATGTTGACATCCTGATGTTAAAGTCAATGTTATGATCTTTGACATCAGGTCCTGTAATTCTGAAGTTAATAAAAACTATGGTACGATGATATGATTTTCTATTATGAATCAATTCATGAGAAAATATTCAATCATGACTCGTCTCCATTTGTTTTATTTATTTTCAGAATTTGTTTTTTTTATTTATTATTTATTGTTTAAATAATAGATAATTGAAATACTGTTGATAAGCAGATATACTTATCTGCATATCTTATGATATGATAAGAGAGAGAGAGTGAGAGAGATATCACTTTCATTATTTTAATATAAGAAAGTTGTTTTGTCTTTATCTCTTTTTTAATTCAAAACCCTCTCTCTCTCTCCATATCCGATTCACTTTACTCTCTCTCTAGCGGTTCATCTTCTCCGCTTCTCCAATTTTTTTCCTCTCTCCTTTTTTCATCCATGGCGGACCAAAATCCTAACCACTTACACGCTATGATGATGATGTTGCAGCAGATGATGGAGCTCTCAAAAGGATCCCCATCATCAGCCTCAACACCGGCTGCTGCAGTACAACCCCCACTTTCTGCAACATCGACCCAGACTCCTGACATTGCTCCACCAACTGCTCAAGCTGAAGCAACAACAACAAATGTCACTGAGCCTTCAACACTAAAGGCGATGCCAACTGAAGTCAAGGTTCATCCGGATCTCATAATTCCTCCTAGAACTGAGATCCTAAACCCTAAGCCGATCAGGATGAATGTGCTTGGTGATCCCACAAATCCAATCGACCCTGAAGCCACTTCTCACCTACAGTCTCTGTCAAAGATGGCAAAGACTTCTCCACCGACGAGAAAATCGAAGCGTCTTCACAGTGATGCAACTGACAAACCTGAAGTCGCCTCCTCCAAGAAGGTGAAGAAGGAAGGGTCTAAGGCTGCCTCCCGGTCGCTGCGAGATGAATCCGACTCCACTGGTGAACAAGTTCCTACTTCTCCTCCAGCTGATGTCACACAGAGTGTCAATCCTATTGTTAAGCCCTTGGACGAGGATTCCGACACAGATGAGGACTCTCCTCTTGACGTCACGCAAGCCTTCAGTAAGATTTTCTATTCTGAAGAGGCTAAGAAATCTCATGCTCTTTATGTTAAGAGAACTCTTAAGGTTGAGAGAATGATAGATGTTCTTAGCTTTAAGAAATATGGGATGGATGTGTTTCTTAAATAGAGAAGTTTGTGGAAATCTGTTACGTCACTGGTGTCATATGATCCTGATATTATTCATGAATTCTATGCTAACATCATTTCTGATATGGGAGATCCTACTAAACTGTGTTTTGGAACTGTGTATGTTAGGGATAAAATCTATAAGTTTTCCCCTAATGTTATTAACACGTTTCTTGAGTTGGGCAATGAGGACACAATCATGTCTTTGGATTTGATTGATAATGTGGTGAATGTTATTACTGGAGGTTTGGTTCCAAAATGGCTCAACAAAGTGCATGTTTCCAAGTTAACATTCTTTTACTCAGTGTTATACAAGCTTGCAGTGTGCAATTGGCTGCCCACATCAAATGCCTCTGTCATCACAGTTGATCAGGCCATTCTCCTGTACAAGATAGGAAATCAGCTTCCTTTCAACCTTGGGGCATATATTTTTTATGCTACTTTGAAGGCTGCCTCTAAATCAAGTTCTTCCAATTTGCTTCCTTTCCCATGTTTGATCTATGGGATCCTTAAGAGCCAAGGGTTAAAGGAACGCAAAAAGAGTGTGATGTCTGAGCAGTCCTTCATCTCTATAATGAAGCCCAAGGGGAATGATGACAGAATCATTGATCTTCCCTATCCTCATGATGCTGCTAATCCAGTACCTCCTTCTGCCGAAGGTACCCCTGCTCCTTCCCATTCTGATGTCTATCCTGATGTTGCCTCCACGCTTGCTATTCCAATTGTCATGATGTCGCTGGAGACTCTTCAACATCAAATTGCACTGCTTGATCATGTTATTGGTCAACTCACCAAGGCTCGAGATTCTTTTCTGACTCTCTTTTATACACAAAAAGGGAGAGTAGATGATGATGCTGATGGTGATGATGCGGATGCTGGAGACACAGATGCTGGACCGAGTGTTGCTGGTCAAGCAAAGGGGAGAAAATGTGCAGCCAAAGGGAAGAGGAAAATGATGTGAAGCTTAGTGTTTAAGCTTCTGAATTTTAAAACTGTTTTTTATGCTAAAATTTTTTTTAATGTTTTCTGTTTATGTGTGTGCTGGACACACGGTTTTGGTATGCATTTTATGCATATCTTGTTTTTGGTTGTTGAATGCAATTTATGATTGTGTTCTTGATTCTATATGCTTATTCGGTTTTTGATATTCGTGACATATCATTATGATTATGCATATTGAGTTTGTTTTGAGATATTGAATGATCAATATGTCTTGATTATTGTGTGTTGAACGTTGAGTTCAACATTGATATTATGTGTTGAATGTTCAGTTCAACATTGATATTGTTGTGTTGAACTTTCTGTTCAGCATTGATTTTATAATAAGATATGTTCCTATTATATGATGATCTAATTAAGGGGGAGTAACCCTTAAGGGGGATATTTTAAGATCTTCATTTTCCGCTGCGACTCTAATTGTACAAAATAGATTGAGTTGTATGTTTTGTGCAGAAAGGTTAAGATTAAGGGGGGGATTGTTGAGTGTTGTATGACATTGAGGTTCAATGTTGCACTTGATGTCAGACAGACTCCCTGCGACATTGTCTGTGATATAGTCGTAACTAATCTTATCATTTTCTAGTTTTATTTATTATTTTAATAAATAAAATAATTTTATATATTTTAAAATATATGTGTATTCCACGAAATTGAAATTTCAAATAAATGGATATATACATATTAGATATATTATTTAAAATAGAGTTTGACAAAGTCAAAACTCTATCTCCTAATTTTTAGGTCTGACGGTTTTTCTATTTATTTCTTTTTCTTTTTCAGAAAATTATATTTGTTGGATATTTAGAAAAAGAGCATGAACGTGGGGAAGCTTTCAACCACGCCTTGGAGGCAGTTTCTTCCATATACGGTGAAGTCATGGAGTGGAGCGGTTATCGTCAACCCATGTTCAAGAAAGAGAAATCGTGGACCTTGTTGGATTCAAGTGAAGAGCATATTTAAGAAGCATGGTCGACACTTGAAGACTTATTCAAGCTCAATCCATTTTCCGTTGCGTGAAGATTGAAGAAAGCTTGAGTCACAAACTTAGTATAGGTTTTGTTCTTCGTTCCTTCTTCTATCTTAACGTTTGTTGTTGTTCAATCCTTTCACGGAATAGATTGTACAAATTAGGATAGATAGCAAGGTTGTGAAACCTTTACTAGTTTGTATACAAGTTGGCGGGATGTCAATTTGTATGTTTTAGTTTGTATACGAATTGACGGGATGTCAATTTGTATGTTTTAGTTCTTTTTAGTGATAGTCTAGATTAGAACTTGTAAATGTTGCTGAAGTGTTGAGAGCCTTCGCGTCCAACATCGACAGCTTGATAATTTTGTACTCATAGTAGTATAATTTCGCCCTGTGGCAATCACACACATGTTGTGTGTGATTTAAACGTTATATCTTGTATCATTGCGCATTTTATTTCCTGCATATTTGTGTTAAGATAGTTGTGTTAACTGTCTGTAACATTGAGTTTGACATTACGAATCTGTGTCTAATTTCAGTATTTGTGGCAACAAATTCCAACAATAGAATATATAGATTTTTCCGGTATATAGACACAGACATACTGCCACGCCCATGTGAAATTATTGTATTTCTTTTCAACGAAAAAAAGGGGTCCCAATTCCTTTTATTCACTTTTCTAGCAAGCCAGAACGGGATAAAATCATCTAATTCACTTTTCATGTCTCACTATTGTGTACCACTATCAAATTTAATATTTTAAAAATATTTATTACAAAAATAAAGTTTAATATAGTATTACGAATCATAATCAAATTTATTACTAAAAATTATTTTTTAAAATTATATACCCTACTTTTGGAATAATCAACCATATTAATCAATTATATTAACTAAAAAATAAGAAATGAGTATAAACCTTAATTGGGTGGAATGAACCCTAAATAATAATTATAAAATTAAACTAAGCCATAACAAATTGAAATTGAAGAAAGAAAATTAGAGTTGTTAAAACGGGTCGGCGGGGTGAGGCGGGCAGCGGGCTCAGAAAGCCCGCCTTGGCGGGGCGGGGCGGGGAAACCCGCCAGAGGAGCGGGCCTGAAAAACCAGCGTCCTACCCGCCCCGCCTAAGCCCGCGGGTTGGCGGGCCAGCCCACGGGCTTTCTCCTTTTTTTTTTTCTTTCAGCGTGTCAAATACATACATACAAAAATATATAACAATCAATGAAGCTATAATTCTGCGGAGATAAACTTTAATGCACAAATCAACACTTCAATATTGTGCTGTAACATTTTGAACTGCCAGGAAAGGAAATAACTTTAAGAGACAATACCTTGTGCACATTCCTCACATAATCTTGTTTAATTACACATGAATTCAAAATCTAAATTATAATACGAAAATTAGAAACGGATTCATCGATCCTCACAATTTCTCAAGCTACACAAAATTTCACAACCAATACCTCCTAGCTCAATGAACTAGTTAATACAAATAATGAATAATGAAAGAGATAGACTCATACACTAATATCAAAAGGAATAAACAAATGTAGCTGGAAATTCTACCATTTAACACAACAAAAAGGACAGGAAATCACAAAATAAAAGCTGACCAAGAGCAATCCGCAAAACCCCAAATCAGAAACCCTTAGAGATTTACCTTAATTAGAGATCAAGTATTTTAAGCTTCAGCAAAATTTCACAGAAGATGGCAATGACCCAATGATGGTCGGCAAACCGCGACGAGAGGAAGAAGCGTTGAAGAGAAGAGGGGGAGCGGCGCACTCTTCATCTCTTACTCTCTTCTCTCACTCTCTTACAGTCTTTCTTAAGGTCACAACTCACATGACATTTTGAGATATTACTAATTTACTTATTAACTTATTATTCATTTTACATTTTTACCATTTGGCATTTACGATTTTACGAATTTACCATTTTATTAAAAAAATAAAAAATATATGTGTGTGTAGGCTTGGCAGGTTACCCGCCCCGCCGCGGGCCCGCCAGAAAAAGGAGCTTCAAAATTAAAGTCCTACCTTCCTAAAAATGTAGCGGGGACGGACTGACCCGTATTGACAACTCTAAAGAAAATAGATAAAAATCGAATAAAAATTAAAATGGAATACCAAATGAAATAAAAAAAAAAAAATAGGATAGAGAATTTCATTTGATTCCAAAATACCATTGAATAATAAATCGAAATAAACAAGAAAATTAAATTACTAAGCATTAATTAATGTTTGTAATAACATCTTGAATAAAAAGATTCTGAGCATTGAAAGAAGATCCACCCTCCTCCAACGCCGCCCTGGCCTTCTGCTGCATTTCCTTCACCTTCTCCCTCACCCCATTCCCCGCCATCAGCCGCCTTACCGCCGCCGCAATCTCCTCCCATCCCACGATCTCCGGCGTCCGGTCTCCCCCGAAGTTCATCTTGTAATCCAGTCTGATCATCTCCGCCAACCCCAGCTCCTTCACCAGTAGAAACGCATTCATCTGCTGCTCCGCATACAGCGGAAAAGTAGCAATCGGAACTCCAAACCACACACTCTCCAGAGTCGAGTTCCATCCACAATGCGACATAAACCCTCCCACCGCCGCATGGGACAGCGCCGCCACCTGCGGCGCCCATCCAATCACTTTTCCGACTCCTTTAATCCTCTCCAAGAACCCTTCCGGCAGCACCTGTTCAAGATTTTCATATTCCGACACAAACGTCGCCCCCTTCGTGGCTGGCTTTCTCAACGACCACAAGAATCGAAATCCACTATTTTCTAGGGCGAGAGCAATTTCTCTCACTTGGGCTTCATCCAAACTCCCCATAGTCCCAAAGCACAAGAAAACGACAGAATTTTCCGGCTGATCATCCAGCCATTTCTTCACGTCATCATCAAATGATTGGCTGCTTTGATTCAAAATGGGGCCAACTGGATAAACCTTCGGGAACTTACTACCATGAAAATTCAGTGCATCGATGGCGTGGGATTCGAGCTCGTAGAAGGTGTTCACCATAATGCCATTGGTTTCTCGAATTCTTTCAAAATAATTCAAGAAATCAACCGGACCTCCTTCTAACGCTATCGACGGCAAGACCTTGGCCGGAACTGGCTTCGTGAAAAACGGTATAGACAACTCGACGTCGGAGTTAATGAACTGAGTAAGATCTTGATGGTGTTCGGATCTCATCTCCACCAGATGCTGAGACAAGCCGAGTCCACTCGCACTCGACGTGAAGAAAACGTAAGAAGGGAGGCCGAGTTCCCGAGAAATTTCGATGAAGTTGGTGCAGAACATATCGAGCACAAGACCAGCGAGCTGAGAATCAGCAGCTGCAATTAGATTAGAGATTGTTTCTCTAACATGAACTGTTTGTTTGTCGATGAAATCGTGGGGGACGCTCTGAGAAGGCGGGGTGTCTTGATCGTGATCTAGGCAGGGGAGGTTTAGAAGCCGTAACCGCGGTGATTTATTGAGATCAGATGATGTTTTTTCTGTGTAGGCGCCGACGGAGGTGTCGTTGGGGAGCTTCATGATGAGTACGGTGATGGCGAGGCGGTCGTTGCGGTCGAGGAGAAGCTTGGCCGTCTCCACGGTGGAGACCAGGTGGCTCAGCCCCGGTGATGGGATGAATACAAGTTCGGCTCTTTTCATTTCCTAGTTAACTCTTTCTTGTTCGGCGCTTCAGTTGAATTAGCAATTTGATTTAATTAGCATGGGGCGTATTTTATTTTAAGTAGATGGCACCAAATGTATATGTATACACATATAGATTCAATATTTATTAATATATGAAGTATGTAAAATAATAAGAAGAAATAGTAGCTAGATAAGCATACACGAGAATTTAAAAGATAAGATATAGGAGGTCTAGGGTAATTTGGTTTTATCGATCCGGCCATATTTCTAGTACTGCTTAGTCAGTGGACTTCTGGTTTCGTCGTTTGTCCGAAGCTTCTAACTATATTAATTGTCACATCAAAATTGATTCTAATAATTTGTTGGTGGTTACGGTATATACAATGTGAAGTACTTATTTGGTTTGGTACAGAAAAATACTTATTTGGTACAAATTTTTCTAATGATTGTAATATGAATATTTTTAATGATTTAGAGATATCTTATTTAACTCATTAAATTGATTCTCCTCTTTTTCCGGTGGTCCTTTTTTAAAATTTTTAATTTTTTCTTGTTTTTGTTTTATCCGACTTCTCGCGTGGTGCATGAGCCCACATGTTCGTGCACTAGGCTCAATATTTTCTTTTTTGAAATAAAAATATATTCTAAAATGGAATTGATAAATCCTAAAATTAAATTCAATTGATTTAATTTTTTTGAATTAAATTAACTTTTTTATCCAGCATCTAGCATAGTGCACTCGCCCGATGCTAATGTGTGGGTTCGTGCATTGAGCTCAATAATTATTTTTTTAAATAAATATATATCCTAAAATGAAATTAGTGAACCTAAAATTAAATTGAATTTATTTATTTATTTTATTCGACGTCTCGCCCAGTGCACGAGCCCAAGCATTAGCGTCAGACGAGTACATTGTGCTCGATAATTAGTTTTTTGAAATAAAATATATCCTCAAAAATGTAATTAGTGAATTCTAAAATTAAATTAAATTAATTTAATTCTTTAATCTGGAGTCTCGCATAGTGCATTCATCCGACGCTCATCCGTGGACTCATATACTAACGCATGAAATATATGATTTTTGAAAGAAAGAAAAAAGGAAAAGAAATGAATAAAAGGGCAAAAAAAAACATTCATTTCTTTGAATTTGCGAAAAGAAGAAAAGGGCAAAAAAGGGGAGGGGCGCAATGGCTCATATTTTACTGGGATTGATTGGGGCGTGGGCTGGGCTGGGTTGGGCGGGTGGGTTTCGGCCAGGTGATGGATCTATTTAATCAGTCTAATGAATTATAATCTGTTAAATAATTTAACACAATTTTTGTCTTTTTTATATATGTTTTCTCTACATGAAATTTATTATTGCATTCTCTCATTTTGAAATTAAGAGTTTTTCACTTCTTCTTTTTTTTTGATTTAATTTTATTTTTTGTGATTTAGTTTAATTTTACTATTGTTTCTTAGGATTCACCCCACCCATTTAATAATTTTTATTTTATAATAAATATTAATAAAATCATAAATTTGATAGTAAAATATGGAGTGTATCACGAAGAAGTGCAATAGGAAATTTGAACCATATTTTGTGAATCCATCTCTATTTCTCTCCTTTTTTTTCAAATTATTGTATAAATGTAACATTTAGATTAAATTATTTATATCTTAAACCATTTTCTATTTTTTTCAAATTTATCCTTACTTTTTAACACTTTTGTCAATAAAATGTATAAACTATTCAAATCCATAATAAGGTACATTTTCCAACAAAAAAAATTTTAAAACACATGTTAGCAAAAAATAAGATCGGAAAATGGCATGTCATAGATGCGGTGGATTTCAACACAACACAATAACCTATTAAAAAAAAAAGCGACCTAAGTATTCAATCGAAATATAATGTGATTTTTGCAAAAAAAAAAAGGTGCATATGTTGTTATATTTTATTAGTTTTTAAATAGTTCAGGTATTTTATTGTAAAAAAAGTTAGTAAATTAGGAATAAATTTGAAATAAAAATAGAAAAATGAAAATAATTTGATATTCACGGGAATTTATCCTAAAATTTATTCACAATGCACACGTGTATGTATCTATATTCGGACAGTGGAATTCTCCGAGTGAAAAACACAATGCCTGCCCAAGCTAAGAGCATCTCCAGCGATACTTCCTCATTTTCAGGTATTTTGTTGCCACATCAGCGCTACCTCAAAAGTTAAATACCTACTTCCTCTAATCATATTCCTCCCCAACAATACTATCTCAAAAGTAACTTTTCATGGGTCCCACTATCCAATCATTCCATATTTTATATATATAATCATTTATTTTATAATTTTATTTATATAGTACTAAATATTATTCATAATATTTTAATTAAATATATATATATATAATTTAATTTATAATATAATTTCATAAAATAATAATTTCATACAATGCTAATAGATAAAAAAAATATTTAAACATAAAAGTAGAGAACAATAATTAATAAAAAAATAGAACACACAAAACATCTTGAAATTAAGAAACGATAATAAAATATACAACTCATTCCGACTAATTGTTTCTGTATTGTGCCCACAAATGTTCAATCAAGTCGGCTCGACGTTGATGATGTTTGTCTCTATCACGTAGTTGGGAACTCTCATAAGATAGTCATAGAATGCTCTAACTGAGCCTTGGATTATCAGAGGATCATTATTGTTGCTCGAAGTGCTAGCATCGGGTTCATCCACCCAATCAGATGTTGTATTCCCTTCATCCTCGATAATCATATTATGTAAAATAATACAAGTCATCATGATATCTTTCAAGTTATCTTCGAACCAAAAACGACTTGGACTTATAATCATTGCCGAACGAGCTTGTAGCACCCCAACTACGCGTTCCACATCCTTTCTGGCGGCTTTTTGCATTTTCTTGGACCACCATATGCCAATTGTCTGATAGCCACCGTGCATTTGTGAAGTGGTGAGAAACCTTTTCTTCCCGTTGCATCGACCCTCCATTGAAAATATTTATCATGAGATTCCAAGAAATTCACTATGCAAGAGAATAACTTTTTACGGTGCACATTCTTTTTCGGTGCTCATTCCTTCTATATTCACCCTCCTTGATGAGTTTGGAGCAGCTACTGGAAATCCTTGAGGAGAAAATTCATAAAGAGAAACTGAAGTGAAAGAAAATTGTGGATATTGAGTTGGAGGCATAAAGTTTGGTGGTGCTCCAAAAATTGTTGGATATTGAGTTGGAGACACATAGTTAGGTGGTACTCCAGGGATTGTTGGATATTGAGTTTGTGGCCAATTTGGATGAGGAATGTTGGAATTTTCGGGACGCATGTTGGAATTTTGAGAATGACTATTGGAAACACTCAACAATCTATTAATGTATCTTTATTCATTGGTGGTTGAAGCAGATTTGTAAATTTCTAATAAGGACGAATGTTAACAATGATGTATTTATAGTAATTAACTTACCACAATCTTTAATTGTCTGAGAGAGAGAGAGAGAGAGAGAGAGAGCTACTAAATTTTTTGCTAACTATACCAACTAACCAATTACAAAAGTAAAATAATAAATACAACCACCAACCAATTCCAAAAGTAAATAATATATAAATACAACCACTTCTCAATCAAAAAATAAACTTACGAAATAGTTATAATTTTTTTGAGGAGATAATCAAAACAAAATAATAAATACACCCAACTCCCCATTCTAAAGGTGAATAATAAAATTACACTCATTTCTAATTTTCCCATCTCATTTTTCTCATCTCAATTATATTTATACTTATCTATTTTATGATTTTATTTATATAGAACTAAATATTACTCATATATTTTAATTTAAAAATCTATATATTTATATATATATATATATAGAGAGAGAGAGAGATAATTTAATTTAATAAAATAATAATTTCAAAAGCAAAGAATAAATACATCAAACTTAAAATTAAAAACAGAAAAGATATAGTAGAAAAAAGAGAAATATAAACAAGTATTTTTTTTATAAGTAAGAAAAGCCATTAATTAATTAATTAGGTGTAATTAATTGAGAATGTAAAATTTTCGTAAACCTTGTAATTATTATATTGTGCGTTGGGGTGATTTTCTCCAAAATACAAAAGTTTAAAGTGGCAGTAGGTGGGTCCCACAATCAAACCCACTTTTGTTTAAAATTTCCAGGAAGTGCTGCAACTTCCTCCTCCAATATTCCAACCATTCATTTCCCCGCTCACAATAGTAAATTCCTGATGGTGTGCATATTCGACACCATTGGAGGGGAAAATTGGATGCCACGATCAGGGGCAGTGCTCTTCAGCGTTGGATGGCCGCCATGTGTAAAGTTGTACTCGAGTCATTTAGACGGGCCAGTCGGGTGCGGGACAAGTGATTATCCGGGATAGCAAATAGTGACGGAGACGTTATTACCCCTTTTTCCGTCTTCTCTCTCCTGTTTGCTACAGTCTTTTTGCCGACCCATCAAATCATTTTGTTTTGTGCACAGCTGGCATCGACGAGGCTGCAAGCATGTATTATTATATTATTAAGGGTAAATTACAATTTAATTCCCAACGTTTGAAGGTTTTAACAAAAATAACTCAACGTTTTAATAATTACAATTTAATTCCCAACGTTTGGATATTCTGACAGAAATAATTCAACGTTTAATATTAACAATTTAATTCCCAACGTTTGAACATTTTAACAAAAATGACCTGATAATTTAGGCGAAAAAAACTATTTTGGTCATTTTTTTGCCAAAAATGTTAGTCCGCTATATGGGTCTCTAGCTCACTTGAGAGTAAATGTGATTGAAATCGACCAAAATAATTTTTTCAGCCTAAAATATTGGGTCATTTTTGTTAAAATTTTCAAACGTTGGGAATTAAATTGTTAATATTAAACGTTGGGTTATTTCTGTTAAAATATCCAAACGTTGGGAATTAAATTGTAATTATTAAAACGTTGGGTTATTTTTGTTAAAACCTTCAAACGTTGGGAATTAATTTGTAATTTGCCCTATTATTAAACGTGCAAATTTTATGTAATGAATTTTTGTTAATAAACTTTAGGTTGTCCTCTTTTTCGGAATCAAGTTTCAGTTTATAAACTCACCTACATTTAAAAATAGATAAGTGAAATTGTATTTGTATTATATACTATTATATTGCAGCGTGATTTTTTTATGGTGATTCTTTATATGGATTTGGTTTGATAAAGTGTAATTTAATGTTATACAGATTGAATAATTTTAACCTATACATTTAGATTTTTGTTATATAATATTGTAATTATAAGTGCCTTTTTTTTAATTATTCTATATTATCATTGTGAAAGTACTTGGATGTATGTTCCCACTATTACACATATCTGTGATTGTGTAATTTATGAAGAAGCTTCAAAGTTTTTCAATTCGTACGTGGACAGGGTCCACAATATTTTTTTATTAAAATTATCTGTTTAATATTTAAAATTGAAGATATATGCTTAATGTGCATTTATCGACGAAGCATCCGACAACATTATATTCTTTACCTATCATGTGTGAATTAAATATTTAAAAGTGTTGTTGATCGAGTTAAGTTAGGGTTGGTGGGAATACTAATTGTGTTAATAATTTAACATTGAAAAACTGTTTATTGAAACTGTGTTTATTTACAATGCATTCTTAATCTTATCTTGAAATGTCACATGTGTGTGGTATTTATTTCCATGTATTTTCCGTGATAATATATCTTTACTAATATGCTCGTTTTCAATAATCCAATTTAGTACATTTTTGAAACTTCCGTCGATCAATATCTATATAATATATAATAACGATTCCGTATTCGTAAATAGAAAATTTTTATTTTTCCGCCCATTTTCATCATCCAAAATAGAAATGTAATCTTATATATTATTTAATTATTTAACTATAAATAAATATATTAAAACTAGGAAAGTCAATAAACTCCGATATACAGCGATTTTAGCTCACCCAAATTTAATATCTTTAGTTATTGGTTGTGTCATTTTAAAACTATGCTTACAATTCTAATTATCAAGTGTTGAACACGGTAATATTCACCTCAAGTTTTAAACATTCGATTGATATTTTTTCTTTTGAATTTGTATTGATTTTTGTTATTATTTTTTAGCACAATTTTACTGTTATTAATTATAAAGAAATATGCATGTAACAAAAATATAACAATTCTAACAAATTATGTTTTTGATGGTAGGATAGATCGAAGAAAAATCACAATTCATTTGTCTTACCTCGTCATGAATTCATGCATCACGCAAATGAATTAATAATGGCTTCATTTCACATTTTATTATCAAAAGGTTGATGCATATTTATTTTTATAAATCATAAAAAGAGTGTATTACCTCCATTATATTTAAACATATTTACATGTATGGATATAAGATTATTCACGCTCTACAATTTTATTCATGTATATTCATGTATATATTGCTTTAGTTTTGCCTTTTTGCAGATCTTTTATGCGTTTTTATCATCTACATTGATGTTATTTTTATTTATAGTTTGGAGTAGATTTTCTCATGGGAATTGAACATAGGTTCGAAGACAAAGATTCACAGTACCGTGTGATCAATGCACGCATAGTCAAGAAAAATAATTGTGTGTGAAAATAAAATCGAAGATAAGCATGAAGATCTAGGCTCTTAGAGATTAGAAGAGTGGTAGTCTTAAACTCAAGAAAGTAACTTTTTTTTTTTCTATTTTATAAGTTGTAGTAATTCAGTTTGCCACACATTCTTTATTATGTAATGTTAGCTGGAGAACGTCATTAGTTAGTTTATTATTCATGTTATTTTTTATACACCGTTTCATTCCTTTAGAGGTGTTTCAGTGATATATTAATATTTTTTTTTCTTTTTTTCTTCTATGGATGGAGGATCGATCCATGCTACATTTAATGTTTGTAACTTTATTGTAATTTTGCAGCTGCTCTTGATTATTATTATTATTATTATTATTATTATTATTATTATTATTATTATTATTATTATTATTATTATTATTATTATTATTATTATTATGTAATTTTAGTGTTTCTCATATAATAAACTATAATATTTATAGCGTATTTATTTATCATGGAATTTTCTAGAAATGATTTAGTGTTATTTCATGATTATCAAATTTAGCAATGCATCACAGTGCTGTAACATAAAGACTATGTTATTGGAACTATTGGTTAGAGAGTAATGTCTACAACCGCAACATGTTGAATTGCTATTACCTCATTTGAGAGCCATCCTTCGATCTCCCATAGGTTTATAAACCATGACTGTGTAACCTCTCCGACCATCTTCATGGGCAGCAGCAACTTCACTGGACTGCAATAAAGTATCAGCAGAAATGTAGTTAATACTTATTAAATGCTTCATTCAAGAATACATGTTAGAATTGAGGTAAATCCTTACATTCCCCACACATTCACATAATAAAACCATTGTTCAAAGGCTTTAACTTCAAGGTAATCAGCAACCTCTGTGGGGTCAAATGTTTCAAGCGTTACAACCGTCACATTTTCTTCATTGTCGAAATCCAATCTCATTGGCGACATGGCTATCTTCCGGCTATTACGCACAACTGACTTCGGGGTTGATTTATATTTAATTTCTTCACTCATTGGTACTATGCCACTGAGAGATGGTTTCGGTGTCTTCGGCGTCGTATAAACGTCGATCTGTTTGTGGAGCCCCATTTGTTGTTGCATTGCAAGAAATTGGCCTGCTACAGAAATAATTCCTTTTTCTACATCATTCATCCTATTCAACATAGCAGATGACATTGCATGGAGTTCCTGCATACAAATGTAATGAATAAATCCCATCATTTGTTACCACAATTCTCGACAATTTGAAGATGAAATTTCAGGGCATATCAAGAACTCACGCTCATACGATGGTGCATCATAAGTGTTGGATTGGTTAGTTGGTTCAATGTAGGCCGGGGTGGCTGATTCGGCAACCATTCGTATACGATTCCGGGTCCGACTTTTCTTGCAATGCAAGCTCCTTGCATTGGTATGTTAGGGCTGTCAACGGGTGTAACTGTAATGTATCGCACACATAAACCATTAAGTAACAGTCAACGATTTCAACAAAAGTACTATTCAAATAGAAGAATACGAAAAAATTACTGCTAGCGCACATAGACAATGTGTGACCAGGAACTTCAACAACAAAATCGCAAGATCGATCAATATTATGAACTAGTTAGAAGATAACGTCTACACGTACGTTTCCCTCGAAATGCGCAGGCTATGTCCGCCAACACATGTAGATTGTTCGGCTCAACACCCACAGGATTCGTTTCACGAAAAGAACAGAGAGTTGGTCGTGCTGAAGCCATGTTATTGGTTCCCAATATTTGCTTTTTGATTTTTTCAAGTGCCGTTCAATTTGCATAATAGTTGGACACACATGAAAGTCGTGGCCATGACCCGCTACATAGAATGGAAGTTTACCTCAAAAATAGCAAAAAACTTATTGGGCTAGTCACATATCAATTGTATATATCTTGAGCATTTCTGTGTGGTGGGCGGCATGCAGATAAATGAACAATTGTATTTTAAACCGAATTACAAACCAGTTGTTTAGGCTGCAATATATTTGAAAGTAAACACACAATTAGCCCTCACAGAGAAGAAGAACGTCGAGTTACTATGAAATGCAATTATAACTGAATATTGCATCCTATATTGCATTTCTTTATACCAGCATGGTCCAACTTTACATACTCTACCTAAAAGGTATCAACCTAAATCCAATTATTCACGTTTCTTTATACTGAGGTAATTTATGATAGACTTTTTCAATATGAATACAAACCCAGACATAACAATATATTGGTAAGTGCATGGCTCGAAATTGATACAATGTACCTAAATTAAATTATTAACATATATCCAATCAGTTTTTATATCGTTACTGACTATCGGGGCAGAGTGTCGATTTTTCGAAATGAACCATGTCATTGCACAAATAGAAGTGGGGTAATTAAGACCTCGCGGCAAAGAATGTGGTTTCCGTCCCTTGGCTAGCTTGGTTGCGTATGTGTTAGCTTTCAATGTGATGTTGTGGTGGGGTCGATTATTGGCCTTTCGGGTTCGTTTACCACCCCTTAATTTAGAGGTCGACTTGGGGCCTCTCTCGGAAGCGTCAATCTCCGAACATGAATCAAAATCCGTGCTGCCTGTAGATTAGAGAAATCCATTATACAAACTCAAGTCAGTAAAAGGGTCGGTGATGGACCTGCATATATGCTCAGTTTACAAGACCACCGCAACAAAAATTTTGACATTAAAGCTTCACATACTACATTATTAGATAATGGGATGGTTCAAACAAAATGTTACTCAACATGGCCCCCTACTTTGGTCATCTCGATTCCGGGAGGCTGTGCAATGTTTTTTGATGGAGAAGATGAGTGTTTATGTTTCCAAAATATTTCTTCCATCTTGGAACCAGAAATGGCGGTAAGGGAAGAGTACTAGTTGAGACTAATAATCATTGTTTAATTTTATGCAGCTGTCGTGAAATGATCTCTACCTCATATCTGTATTCAGCAGGAAATTTGTTTGTAAAATATGACGGTTTTGGTTATCATTGCGAATTCAACCCAAATATGAATTTAGATTGTATGCCACTTACATCCGTTCCAAACTTGCACTAAAAATGAATATAAGACAATGAACCTATTGTTGGAATGTTTAATTGTAATGTCTAATGTTAAAACCCATAAATTATAGATTTTGGTGGACTAAATTCAGAGGAATAAAACCCCTAACTATAACAAGCGACTCTTTTTTAGGAACCGAACAATTTTATATAAAGCATGGTTTAAAATTTAAAGTATACGATATTGACTTTATTTTTAGCAAAATACCTATCAAATTTCCAGATTTTGGGAGCGAGGCTGATTTTGGCGGGAAACCATAAATGAGTATTTCATCGTATACTATCTTATTTTTATATATATCTAGCAGTACATCCCGTGCGTAGCACGGTGAGATATATTTATCATAAATAATTTTTAGGAATAAAATAAGTAGATCATTTGATTAATGCTGCGTCATCAACTCTTTTATTTGTAGAGAGAACGCCTTAAACTCTATATTTAAAATTATATCATTGTACGTCTCTTTACACACGTGTATGAATATAATATATAATATTATTATACAACGTTAGTCTATACATAGTGTGAAATCAAACATACATAATTTGTTTAGGATAAATGACCATTTTGGTACCTTTTGCTTGACCTCTTATCAATTTTGGTATCATTTCTTAAACTTGAGGGAGAAAATTTGAATTTTTTTAAAAAAATAGTTTTTTTAAAAATTATATATATTCATTTAAAATTTAATAAAATTATATATTTTTAAAAAATTGCAATTAAATAAATTTCAAAAAATTAACTTAAATATTTTTTATTAATTTTCAAAATAAAATAATGCTGTTTTAAAACTTATAATTATATATATTTTAAATTATAATTATAATTTTTTAACACTTTGAAATTATAATTTTATAAAAAAAACTATGATATACAACTTGATTAAACAATAAATTATATATATATTTTACATAAAATAAACTCTGATCATTTTTTTACATAAGATAATAGAATATAATATTTTTATTATTTATTTTGGATCTTCAACTTCAAACAATTATAGAAATGACCCAAATGACTCCATAAACCTATTATTCAAGGTACCTAGGATCAAAATATTCAAACAAGTATTGTTAGAGTATCATTTTAACTGAAACAATACATATGATGCCAAAAGTGATAAAATGTCGCATATATATAGGGTACCAAAATGACAGTTTTATAGCAGATGCAGCATGTTGTATTACTTCAGCGTCGTGTTCTTCAACTTCTTCAAAACTCGGAGACTTGGAAAACAGAACAAAATCCCGTCCAACACGCTCAGGCTGCCCAAACGTAACTGTTGCTAAACTGTCAAAGACATTTGTTTGAGGAGGAAAACGAGGGCCAGCAAATGCAGCAAAACCTAAACTTGTCAATTTTGAACTCGTGTTGATGCTTTTTCCGCTTGCAGCCGCGGCATGAGATGGTACAATCTGATGGGGATCAACGTTTCCCCCGGAGCCCACACCAGATTGCGGTGGATCAAACTCTGTTTGCGGGTGGACGGACTCCCACTTAGTTGCCAATTTGTCAACATTCTGCTCTAACGTGGAAAGCCGAGTAAGAGCAGCGGTCTCGAAGGATGACATGCGAGTCATGGAAATATTCCATTGAGCCACCACATTTTGCAGCAACACATTCATACCCTGTGAATAAACTGTGAGCCAACAACGAGGCAGACTCCCTGTGAATAAAAACTTGTGAAATAACTTGAAAACTCACGGAGATTGCGGTCGCCAACTCCTCAACTGAGGTGGGTTGATGCACGCCACTACCACCGAGGTCAGTATGTTCAGAAGGACCACCTTCGGCCGCTTCTTTTTTTGCAGTACGAGGACTGCGACGGGGCATGCCGGTGTTGGTAGCACGTGATGGAACTTCAGCAGTTTCATCTGAGGGTATACACCTCCGACGTTTCGTACGAGGTTGCATTTTAGATGTTGAAACTCCTGCATCACTAATTTTTTGGAGCTCCTCTTCCGACAGTGTGAACGGACGCTTTTATTACATTGTCAGAGACCAGCCCCCAATAAAATAAAAAAAGTAAACAACTTAATTTCTCGAGCCATATTTCATTAGATTGTCAACTATCAATCAAAAGATTAATATACAGCTAATGAAAATAATAACATACCAATGTATTTTCAGCCGCCGACGCTCGGAAGAATACTTTCAAGGCATTGTACTGAAAATATTTGGAAGTAGACCATCTAAGCATTCGGGGGAAAGCCACATCATTCACAGAATCTGCACAATAACGGCCCAGGAGTGGCATCACCTCAAAAGCCCAGAAGTGCAGAGACAGTGTGAATCCACATACATCGGTTGTGGGTCTTGTATTATCCTTCGCAAGACGGGCTACATTCCCACGAGCAATGTGCGTCCAGTGAAGGAGATGATCGTATGCAACCCTTCCCCAAGGAAACGTGTTGAAACAATCTATGGAGTCGACTATGTGCATGTACTCCAGTTCAATCTTTTTGCATCCACAGTCCCTATTCAATAATAGCCCATAAGTCAAATACAATAGGGCAAGTTTCAAGACTAGATGACTACTTCCTTTGGCTCGCTCACTAATGTCATCGAATTTTTTCTCAATCTCTTCAAACTTTAGATTGGGTTTCCCGTCGAAGATATCTACATGGATGTTGGATGATAGCGGAAGCGGCTCATCATCGGCTTTAAAACTCAATCCGGTAATATAAAAGAACTCGTGAGGACCAAATTCCATGTCCCGCCCATTGATATGGAACGACATGGTGTTACGGGCTTCCGACTCTTTGGTAAGCGCCTTGAGCACAATATACATGAGCTGCCCTTGATACTGAGTCACTGACAGATCTAAGAAACACCCAAAATAAGTATCCCGAAAGGCAGCAATGTTCTCATCACTCAAATTGCCTCGTATTTTATCAAGAATAGTCAAAACACCGCGGGCAGAGATAGCTCCACCAGGGGCTACATGCATCATTAAATGCAATACATCAGAATTACATCATTGCAAAAGAACTAGTATCGAAGTAATTTCATTTATAGTAGCTTCGTAAAATAAAAATTGATGCAAATGTAACATTCAACCCATAACACAAAGCAGAAGTTCTTAAGATAAAAGGAGAGGGAATTGCTCATCAGATTATCCTCCCCATCCTTCTTCACTCGAAGCTTATGTACTTGTGTCTTTTGATTTTGAACATATAGAATGATGTATTACTAAAAAGAGTAAAGGCAACATCTTAAGGAAACATTAATTCTTAGGCCCTACTGATTTAGCAAAAAATATGGATAGGGACATTAAAATCGAAGGCTATTAGAGATTGTAATGCTAATTTATTCTGTGGCATAATATGTATTTAATGCTTGTGTTAAACTTATATGCGAGAATGATATGTATTATATATTGGAATTATCTCAGTTTTTTAGGAGTTTCATCAATCTCCATTACTCCTGAACTTAGCACATTTAAGCCATTGATTAAATAAAGTTTAATCTTTCTACTTAATAATATATTTGGTTTTTATTTTCGTGTACGGACTGATTTGTTTTCAGAGTCTCCGCATCCCCTGCTAGTAAAGTTCAACAACAATAAGATGTTGCCAGATACGGTGAAGATCAGAGGAAACAAAAACTTAAGAGTACAATAGAATATGGGAAGGTTTATATAAGGTTCTCAGAATTTAACCTCTCAAACTTAAATGCAAGCTATTAGTGAATACATGATGAACAAGGTAAGTATCTATGTAGTTCTCTTATGTTCCAGATTTAAATATTCAACCATCTTGTCTGATGTTTTTTTGATCGTCTGTAGTTACTCTAGATTTCCGAATGCTATACTGTGTATTTTCATTTTCCGAATGATTAGTAGCTTTGTTTGTTAGGTGATAAGTATAAATAGATTGCCAGATAACCTTGTTTTGTATGCATTATGTGTAAGACACCAAGAATGAAAAACACAGAGATGTACAGAAAATACATACAGTCATTGAAATTACAAGATGTAAGAGAAGCCACTTCAGAAAATTGCAAAATTAAATTCCAGTTCTATATGTTTTACAAAATTTATATCGAATACAGTTCCCTGATTTTATTTTTTATATTACAGATATGTTTTCATTTTCAGCTCCTTTTATTCTTATGTAATTCTTATCTTCTAATCCTGAAATGATGTTTTCGTATATAGTTGCGTAAGTTTGTGTGTGGTGCATACTTTGGAAACCTTGGTTTTGGTACTGGTTTTCAAGTAAACTTGTTCATATCAATTATCCACCACATTTTTCATTGTCAGGCCAAAGACGGTTCCTAACTGTTAATTCCGTCACTTTTTCATCAGGAATACAAGATGCTTTCTTTGGAGGTTTTATTATTATGCTATGTTCCTATTATATATGGCATGACTTATTTGAGATTAATCCAACCACAATTCTATTTGAGTCCATTAACTGCTCATTCATGTGAGGTTTAATATGTGATCTGTAAGGGACCATCAAAGCAAACAAATAACAATATCCCATCTTCCTTGAAGAGAAAATAAAAAACCAAAGATTGTTACCTTAACACATTTGGTTTCAAATAACTTCTGCAACATTAATAGCATATGAATCATTGTTACAGTAGCTGTAAGTTAATATATATGAGTAAAATTGAGTAATTAACATGCTTACCACTAGGAGTAATTACATGTAATACCCCGAAATATTTTAGAAGATTTTATTCAACTTATGTTACCCTCTGGTAAGTTAGGAAATAAGCTGGGTCCTTAAAGGACTCAAATAAAGGAAAATCGCAACCAGGGAAATCTGTTAAATCTAATTTGGTCAAAAATTGCCTTAAAAATATGTTATGATATTTTTCTCGGGTTGATAGAAAATGTTTCAAGAATCGTGCCAACCTTTGAAATTTCAAATTTCGAGTTCAAATGAACTCTTGGCACAACTTTAAGTTGGAAAATAATAAATTTAATAGGAAAAGGCACATCCGTCATTATCCAATTTCTTTTTCAAAAGATTATCTTATTCGTAATTATCCTATTCTTTTTCCATCATTATCCTCTTTCTTTTATTCGTTATTATCCTATTTATTTTCCTCTATAAATAGGAGCTTAAGGTTTCATTTTTCATTCATTTTCAAAATCGAAACGCCGAGCAGCTTCCAGAGAATGTACGACTCTAGTTTCCTATTTCAATTCTGAAATAGTCATTTTGAAGGTGTCAACGCGTACATCACGAATACATGATTGAAATGATGACACGAAGGATGATCACGATGGAAAATCATCGTGACCGCCGCCAATTCCTCGGAGAAGGTACTTTCTCCGATTCTGGTCATTCGGACCGATGAATTTAGAAATTTCAAGTTCTAAATATGCTTATATTTTGATTATCTTTAATTCTACCGATTTCGATTTTTGATGTTGTGAGTTTTCAGTATTTTTCCCCATTTTCATTTTATGTAAATCTCAGATCTACTCTTCCTGAATAGTCGTATTAGAAATTTTCTTTATATAAATAGTCTTTGATCATTTGGATCTTGTAGTTAACCGGAATAGATTTTTGATTTCTCGTCGTTTGAAATCCGGATCCGAATATTATATTATAAATCTGCCCAGTTCGAATTTATGTTCTAGCCGTCCAATCTTTGATCTGATTACACCATTAAATTCCTTATTTTCTTCACTATCAAAAATTGTACTTTTGAGCGAAAATCCAACCAGTATCGAGCTCGATCGAGACCGATACATTTTCAGCTAAAATCTGTGAATATTGTTACCGAAACTCCCGTTTCATCCATTTTGGGTTGTCAAATCGAAAATGTTTCTTCTCAAAAGTTGCTCCAAATATTATTTCCTATAAGCCTGCCAAGTTTTGCGATCTCGTTGCGAGTTTTGAATAATTTCGATTATTTAAAGTAGACAGTTATTTTTATACCGGGAGCATGTATTATCGAAAAATTCTAAAATTCTCATTCTTTAGTCTTGGCATATATAGTATCATCCCTGAATATTTTCGTAATTTCCGAGCGGTTAAAAAGTGTTGTGGTGTAGATCTGGTAAAATTTGGATAAATGACAAGTTTTGGAAAGAGACCTCTGTCAAATCAGTTGATCCCAGTAAAGCAAGAATAACGTTTTGGAATTTATTTCCTTCTTCGTCGAAATTATTCAAGGTCTCTAGAGTCGCGGAATCTATTTTAGAATAGAATAGAATTAATAATAGTTCCGTTTATAGTAGATTAATTCCCGAAAATATAGCGATTATCCTGAGTTGAAGTTTACCTTCTGTAGTACCGGCTGAGCTAGAGAAAGAGTATCAGGGTTGATTCTTCAGAAGTTAGCTTTTCAGAATCCCGAGAAAGGTGGGTTATACTATACTATCTTTGCAAATTGTATCTTTCGAGTTATTAAGCTCTGCTTTGCTAAAATTGCATATGTGACTATCTGTGTTAAATATTTACATGCTACTGTATGTTGTCGGAGTCTCATAAACCAGCGCTGTGTCAATGTGAGTAGCTACAGTATGCATGCATTATTTGTCCTGCCCTACTCCTTGTCGGTGAGACTAAAATGAAACACTTATTGGTTATACTCTTTGGGTATACTATGGCCATACTCAACGTTATGCGCTGGTGATATAGTTTGGGTTGCGGGCAGTAACGGGTTATACTCTTAAGCGCTTCACGATAAAATATTTTGGTGAACTTAGGTTGCTTCCAACTTTTAAACCTCCTAAGCTTCACTACCTGCATGAACACAGATAGATTACTTTAACAAAATGATTTGCATAACTTGAATTGTGATAACTTGCCCACTGAGTGCATTAGTACTCAGCCCAAATCTTTTCAAACATTTTCAGGTCAGTAGGCTGGAGCGTGGAGGTGACGAGGCTGAGATATGGGCTATTATGATTTACATATTTTTCCGTTGTCCCCTTTTGTTAGTATTGTGTTAAGAATTGAGCTTTCGTACTTTTCGTATTCTTTTGCTAAATGCTAAGAACTCTGATCTTGGTATTTTATTGATATGATTCTGCTTATCTGATTCTGAACATTTGTTGACTTCCTAGTTAACATGTATCATATGTTTAGCTATATAATTATTTCAAGGGGAGGAAGCCCGTCTTTCGTTATGTCTATTTGATCATTCATTTTGGCCTATGGAAGGGCTTCATTTGATCTGTATATTGGTGTCTGTTTCTTTTGTCGACCTATGAATGGGTCTATTGATTGTTGGTATCTGGTTATTTGTTTCTGTTTGGCCTATGAAAAGGCTTATTGAATTGTTACAGCCATTTTTCTCTTATAAGCCGTTATAAACGGGGATTCGCTCTAGTTACAGAGGTTATGATGTCTAATTTTTCGGAAGGCATAACCTATCTTTGGCATACTCGGTTGTTAAATTTTATTCCAAACATTAATCCTTTTGGATTATCACCCCGTCGTTAATTAAATTACCCCATTTCTTTCCCGCTTCTTAATTCCCACCCCCGTGGCGTCCATTTCCACGGTCTTTCGGGACCGGGGCGCTACAAAGTGGTATCAGAGCAGGTTTGCAACTCTGCAGACCTGCTGGGTCTTATTTCGTCTTTCATTGAAATTCCGTGTGACATTATATAAGCCCTCAGCTCGTCACTCACGCAACAGCTTAAAAGGTACGCATGTTTTTATGCAAATTTTAGTTTTTAAAAGTTTATATTATTTGTTGAAATGTTAAGTCTGTATAAAAACGAAAGATTAGGATTCGCCGTGTTGACGGGAATTCCTCGAAACGATTGATTATTATGCGGATTGCATACTCTGATTAACTGCGCTGATTGTGTACTCTGTTGCTATGGTGATAGCACACTGGTTTTGAAATATGTCTGTGAGCATACTGATTTCTGTTGAAAAACTATGTTGATTACATATATGTATGAACTTGTTTATATATGCCTTGTGCATACTTGTGATGTTGGGAACGTGCGGAATACATACTGTAAACCATGATAGCCGGAATGTGTTTATTGTTCATACTCTTGGATGAGTATAAGAACTTGAAAGTGGGAGAATGTAAGATTAACTTAGCCTATAGTTGCTGAACTTAGGTTGAATTTGTAAACACTAATGAGATTGTTGAGAACATAGTTTGACTGAGGAAACGTGACTGAACATAAACTTACGGCTCAGAATAACTGCTACATGTATATCACGATGAGCAGATTACGAGATTTTGTACGTATACCAAGAAAGAGATCGATTCGTTGTTTGAGTTCGTTGGGGAAATAACCTACTCTATGGGGGTCAACATCCGGTTAGAAGAAGTCTTCCAGATTGAGCTGTGTTAAAGTTGACCAAGAATTTGCGTTGTTACTAGGAAGATGGACACATTAAGGAATAAAATATTTTCAAAACAAAAACATAAGTCAACGATCTATGTGGAGACTGTGAATTTTCGTGGGTAGATATGTTAAACGATAATGGCTACTACAAACAAGGTTCAACATCAGAATTGTCACCTGAGTGAAATATTGAGATATACCGATCACCGTCTTTTATACCTCCATGTGGAGATGAGGTTATAAAGCTTTAACTTTGAACTAGAAGCAAAGAAACGAGTAATCGATTTATAGGCCAGTTATCAAATTGTAGATCTATTACACGTTCAAGAAATCCCTACGCAAGCTTTCAACTTAGGAGTCATGTTTAACGATCTTGTTGCAATTACAGAGAATAAAGATTCGTTCCTCCAAGAGAAAGCTCTTCACCTCAGTGGATGGCTAATCGAGGCCCTGGCGTGTTTCATTCCCAAGATTTGTAGCTTGTTTTAGATCAATTTTTAGAATGAGGGTAAATATGGTCGTCATGATTGCTACCAAATTAATTTAAAGATATGTTTGTCGGTGTTCTACTCAGCTTCCAGGAGAAGTTAAGTCAAACTATTTTGAGTCTAGGAGGTATCATAGATCAAGTCGTTCTCTCGTATCCTTCCGATGGGTAGAAAATGATTCCCGAGACGTCGCTTTTCCAGCCAGTGCAAAGTCTAGCCGACTCGTGCTTTATCGTAGCAACCTCGTAAAAAAAAACAAGATGGGTGAAGCTCAAGAAAGAAGGAAGGAGAACCCGAAGAAGATCGTTAAGAAGATAGACCTAGTGTTCGATAGATTGAGAGTTTCATTATAATAGGAAGTTTTGATGAGTCTATTTATTCATTCTCGTGTCAATAGAATCGATTTATTCATTCTCTTTTGAAATCGATTTATTCTCTTATTAATTGAATCAATTTCCCTTCAACAGCTTCATATCATTTGAAATTCTCCATTTATACCACTTGGGACTCGTTGATTTTATCATCTTGGATAATTTGAAATCTTTTGGATGATACTTCTTTGATCATCAAGAATCAGCAATGGCATTTACTTGTTAGGCTATGCTGACGTCTTTATAAAAATATTTCAGCACGGTTCTCAGCTCTTAAGCGTTGATTTTCTTTTGTTATTCTCATATATCTTTGTAAAATGTGAGAACCCTTCGAGTTATAAATCCTCTAAAAAGGTAATATTTTTGGTATAAATAACCTAGTGTTACCTCTCTTCCAGCTTTTGTTGATCAGATAAAGTTCTCACTCAGAGGTGTTTGATTTATTTTAATCTCACTCATAGAACTTAAGTGTGAGTCTTCAAATAGAAGAGAGAGCTTATCGAAGTATTCATTTAAGTATATTGTCAGGAGAGCAAATGATAGTATTCCATAATGACGAATGGAACCGAAGCAGTATGAGTTAGTATTCTCCAAAGTCAAAAGTACATTTCTAAAGTAATTTCCCAGTTCGTAACGTTTAAAGATGATCAATGGATGTCAACAAGCAAGTTTCGAGCTTACAGTTAAAAGTCTAGACATGCGATTCTTATTATGCATGCAAGCGAAGGTGGTCACAAGCGGGAGCCAGACAGTCGGATTACCACTTTAAAGAAAAGAGAATAGTATAACAAGGAAAATAAGACTAATTTGCATCGGAAATACGATTCAAGCACGCTTCAAGAAGACGTGAACGTCGAATCTCAAGATTTTAAGGAAGGAGATAAAACACAGTTCGAACCTGATAGAATTTGTAATCCAACCATCCAAGGGCGTGCTCATTCGAATCATGGGGAGATTATATGAAGTCGGTGCATCGTGATAGCTCTCATAAAGGATAGGGAAAGATGGCAAACGTTTAGGCTTTCGAAAAGATAAATTTGCGTGGAAAAGAAGAGCGAGTATAGACTCTTCAAAGAAGTATTTAACCAAGAAGAAAGCGGAAAGAGGGATAAAGGTTGAGAATCAACCTAAAGAATAGGAGACCCATATCGGTTCTAGGCTGCAAGTACAAAAATTGAGGTTTTGAAACCTGAGGAAGTACTTTGATACTTCTTCTCAAGATATGGAAATTTCGGGACGAAATTTATTTAAAGGGGGTAGAATGTAAAATACCCCGAAATATTTTAGAAGATTTTATTCAACTTATGTTACCCTCTGGTAAGTTAGGAAATAAGCTGGGTCCTTAAAGGACTCAAATAAAGGAAAATCGCAACCAGGGAAATCTATTAAATCTAATTTGGTCAAAAATTGCCTTAAAAATATGTTATGATATTTTTCTCGGGTTGATAGAAAATGTTTCAAAAATCGTGCCAACCTTTGAAATTTCAAATTTCGAGTTCAAATGAACTCTTGGCACAACTTTAAGTTGGAAAATAATAAATTTAATAGGAAAAGGCACATCCGTCATTATCCAATTTCTTTTTCAAAAGATTATCTTATTCGTAATTATCCTATTCTTTTTCCATCATTATCCTCTTTCTTTTATTCGTTATTATCCTATTTATTTTCCTCTATAAATAGGAGTTTAAGGTTTCATTTTTCATTCATTTTCAAAATCGAAACGCCGAGCAGCTTCCAGAGAATGTACGACTCTAGTTTCCTATTTCAATTCTGAAATAGTCATTTTGAAGGTGTCAACGCGTACATCACGAATACATGATTGAAATAATGACACGAAGGATGATCACGATGGAAAATCATCGTGACCGCCGCCAATTCCTCGGAGAAGGTACTTTCTCCGATTCTGGTCATTCGGACCGATGAATTTAGAAATTTCAAGTTCTAAATATGCTTATATTTTAATTATCTTTAATTCTACCGATTTCGATTTTTGATGTTGTGAGTTTTCAGTATTTTTCCCCATTTTCATTTTATGTAAATCTCAGATCTACTCTTCCTGAATAGTCGTATTAGAAATTTTCTTTTTATAAATAGTCTTTGATCATTTGGATCTTGTAGTTAACCGGAATAGATTTTTGATTTCTCGTCGTTTGAAATCCGGATCCGAATATTATATTATAAATCTGCCCAGTTCGAATTTATGTTCTAGCCGTCCGATCTTTGATCTGATTACACCATTAAATTCCTTATTTTCTTCACTATCAAAAATTGTACTTTTGAGCGAAAATCCAACCAGTATCGAGCTCGATCAAGACCGATACATTTTCAGCTAAAATCTGTGAATATTGTTACCGAAACTCCCGTTTCACCCATTTTGGGTTGTCAAATCGAAAATGTTTCTTCTCAAAAGTTGCTCCAAATATTATTTCCTATAAGCCTGCCAAGTTTTGCGATCTCGTTGCGAGTTTTGAATAATTTCGATTATTTAAAGTAGACAGTTATTTTTATACCGGGAGCATGTATTATCGAAAAATTCTAAAATTCTCATTCTTTAGTCTTGGCATATATAGTATCATCCCTGAATATTTTCGTAATTTCCGAGCGGTTAAAAAGTGTTGTGGTGTAGATCTGGTAAAATTTGGATAAATGACAAGTTTTGGAAAGAGACCTCTGTCAAATCAGTTGATCCCAGTAAAGCAAGAATAACGTTTTGGAATTTATTTCCTTCTTCGTCGAAATTATTCAAGGTCTCTAGAGTCGCGGAATCTATTTTAGAATAGAATAGAATTAATAATAGTTCCGTTTATAGTAGATTAATTCCCGAAAATATAGCGATTATCCTGAGTTGAAGTTTACCTTCTGTAGTACCGGCTGAGCTAGAGAAAGAGTATCAGGGTTGATTCTTCAGAAGTTAGCTTTTCAGAATCCCGAGAAAGGTGGGTTATACTATACTATCTTTGCAAATTGTATCTTTCGAGTTATTAAGCTCTGCTTTGCTAAAATTGCATATGTGACTATCTGTGTTAAATATTTACATGCTACTGTATGTTGTCGGAGTCTCATAAACCAGCGCTGTGTCAATGTGAGTAGCTACAGTATGCATGCATTATTTGTCCTGCCCTACTCCTTGTCGGTGAGACTAAAATGAAACACTTATTGGTTATACTCTTTGGGTATACTATGGTCATACTCAACGTTATGCGCTGGTGATGTAGTTTGGGTTGCGGGCAGTGACGGGTTATACTCTTAAGCGCTTCACGATAAAATATTTTGGTGAACTTAGGTTGCTTCCAACTTTTAAACCTCCTAAGCTTCACTACCTGCATGAACACAGATAGATTACTTTAACAAAATGATTTGCATAACTTGAATTGTGATAACTTGCCCACTGAGTGCATTAGTACTCAGCCCAAATCTTTTCAAACATTTTCAGGTCAGTAGGCTGGAGCGTGGAGGTGACGAGGCTGAGATATGGGCTATTATGATTTACATATTTTTCCGTTGTCCCCTTTTGTTAGTATTGTGTTAAGAATTGAGCTTTCGTACTTTTCGTATTCTTTTGCTAAATGCTAAGAACTCTGATCTTGGTATTTTATTGATATGATTCTGCTTATCTGATTCTGAACATTTGTTGACTTCCTAGTTAACATGTATCATATGTTTAGCTATATAATTATTTCAAGGGGAGGAAGCCCGTCTTTCGTTATGTCTATTTGATCATTCATTTTGGCCTATGGAAGGGCTTCATTTGATCAGTATATTGGTGTCTGTTTCTTTTGTCGACCTATGAATGGGTCTATTGATTGTTGGTATCTGGTTATTTGTTTCTGTTTGGCCTATGAAAAGGCTTATTGAATTGTTACAACCATTTTTCTCTTATAAGCCGTTATAAACGGGGATTCGCTCTAGTTACAGAGGTTATGATGTCTAATTTCCGGAAGGCATAACCTATCTTTGGCATACTCGGTTGTTAAATTTTATTCCAAACATTAATCCTTTTGGATTATCACCCCGTCGTTAATTAAATTACCCCATTTCTTTCCCGCTTCTTAATTCCCACCCCCGTGGCGTCCATTTCCACGGTCTTTCGGGACCGGGGCGCTACATTACAGCAGCAGTAGGTTGGTCATGGAACGAAGAGAGTAAGTCACGGGGTGACTGGGGACTGGTGAGAGTGGTTGATGCATTTAATAATGCATTTACATCTATAGCACTAATATTACGTCGAGGGTAAATTTTAATCTTGGTAATAAGTTTATTTACCCATTAAAAAAAAGCCCTACTGAAAAAATTACCCTGTTCCAAAATTAATGAGATCCAATTAAATGACTTCAATATTCATATCTAAACACAATTAAATTAGATTTTCCAACCACAAAAATGCTACTGTGTAAGTGTTTGAATTATTTGGTCAATTCAACTGCATGTCTGCATATATAATTATACCATTAAAAGTATATAAGAAATAAATTAAAAGGCTGCTTCGACTGCAGAAAATGCACATTTTAAGAGTGGATTAATCGTGCATGAATTTTAGGGAAGACATATTGAATTTTAATCGTGCTTGAAAAATTTTGAGGAACTTAATCTTATAATTAAGTTATAACTGTGACAAGAGTGAGAGAGTCTGGTACCAGTTCAATGCAAGAAGTGTGGTTGGATTAATCATTTTGGATATTTCTTAACTTTTTGTAGGATTGTGGACAAGAATATGCACCTACTTGTTAGAAAATAGCTTTTACTACTTTGGTAGATATATTTATAGTACCTCTAGGAGCATAAATTTATGTTTGATTATTTGAATTGATGGATATTTGGATTACAATGGTTGGTTATACAAAGATTTTGTTCTTGAAACTTCTTAATTGTGACTACATTTTTCATTTAACATTTTTCGTCTATATGTTAATTGCAGAATTTAAATTAAAAAATGACCATAAGCTGTGATATATGATGAGAGTAACAAAGAATTATGAGGAAATTTTTCATTCCAAAATTAATATAGAATGGGAGGCGTCTAACTAATAATGATGGAAATTCCTAAGAATGTAAAAACTATAATGAGGGAACCTTATGGTATAGTGATGTACATGTATCCTCATTATACTTGGCATTTTACTGATGATATAAGTCCATCACTAAATATATTACAGTTTAGAGAGGGTACCGTTTACTCTCATTAATTTAAATAATCCAAAGAGACAAAAACCAAGGCCGGTGAGAGCAAAATACCCCTCACCAAAGAGTGTATTTAATGACGGGAATGACACAATTAGCAAGAGGATTGTCCGTCACTAGAAATGAAATGTGTATTGACTACGAAAGCATATAATGATCACACAGACATCTTTAATATGCAAAGAATACATTTTCATGCTACAAAGCCATCATACAATCCACATTTTTCCAAAAATTTATACCGGAACAAAACAAAACAACCATAATTCAATATATCAGAATACTAAGGCTTCGCCATCAGAAAAACAAGGTTTCCCTCTAATGTGGAGTTAGAAAAATCAAATAAAGTTCATGCGGAACTAACCTGTGGATTTTCCGACACCTATCCCCTTTCCCTGACTTTTACCTTTTCGATTTCCTTTACACAGCCCCTTCACCGCAACAGATGCAGAACCGGCCATATGGTGGAAATAAAAACAACACTAACCTGTATTTACGTTAAATTATAACAAATGTTAATTTTTTTTTTCAAGTACTGACTACGAATAAAACTACTGAAATACATATGTTGCTATCCCTGAAAAATATCTATTTATCACAAAGCTTCATCATTATCCCCAACTCTCATTCACCAAATTTAGGTAAATATTTCCATTAAGCACATGTAAGAAACTTACTAAATTTTCCACATCATTTCAGATCCATAACAATAACACTATGAAGATAACAGAATATGCAGAAAAGGAAAGAATTGAGGGTATAACATAAATAGCTCAGGTAAGCTGGGAGGAAATTGCGCTTATCGTCCTATAGGATTTTGGAGAGTGCAATGTCTGTCATAGCTATGGTAGAATGCAACGTCTGTCAGTAGCTTTGGCAGCATTTCTTTATTACTCTCGGAGAAAGCATCCTTAATTTTGTTTTGCCAGATGGTTGGTAGGATGTAGATTATTTCTCTTCACAAATAAGATATTGCAGTTACTTTCTTTGATTAAACATTTCCCATTCTGGTGAAAATTTAAACAGGCTTTTTATTGTTGAAGAATGAATGTTCATGTTTATGTTAGACACGTGCTTCAGTTATTAATGCTCGGGTGGTAAAAATTAAGATGCATTCTAACATGCAATTGTTCTAATTCATGTATAAATATATATATTTAATTATATTCAGGACCATGCTTCATTTTCCTAGTTTTCCTAAAGTAGTATTTAACCTATCTTTACTAAGAGTTAGTAAATGTTTAACCTCTATAATAACAGAATCAGTTAATTAAATAAAGTGAAGGAGAAGAAGGTGGAAGGTATCGCTAGGGTTTTGGGAGGTGAAATTTGGGGATTTTGCTTCTATTTAGTTGTACACCGTGATTTTACAAGAATGAGAGTAGGGTTTAGTTGCAAATTTATTGTTATTTCCATTATGCAATATCTAGTTTTCAGAATTTAGAAAAGATACCCCATAAAGTTTATGAATTCTACATTTATTCCTATCTATTTATCTCCAAAATTCATAATCTACCTAAAACTTCTTAGAACTTAAATTGTGCTCCAAAACTTCATAAATAGATTATATTAGCCCATAAATTTTGTAATTTTCAGAAGTATTAAATTGATCATTGGCTCTCATTATTTAATTAAGATTATTTATTTTGATACCGGTTCTAAAAATTGGGACCTTCATCCCCTGTGTGATTCTCTACTTGATTTTACGTGCTAACTATTTTAATTTTACATGCTCACTATTATCAGGTGGGTGAAATTATTATTTTTGAAATAATAGTATATGATATATGCCTTTTGAATAACTAAAATATTTTATTAATCCAACTTGAATTATCGTGGATGGAATGTGGATAGCGTTTTATACGCATCAGATCAGAATAGCGTTTCGTACGCACAGAAGCGTTTTGCACGCCCAAAAAATTTATCATCTGCATAGTTCAAGATGTATTCTAGATCATAAGAAGAGCACACTAAATCAATTATTCTTGCGATTTATTTCAGTTGTATAAACATAACGAAATATATGCGAACCCCACCACTGAGTACGTTTTAAGAGTACTCACCCCACATTTCTAAATGTTTTCAGGTCAATGCGCTTGGAGCTTCAGTACTACAATTGATGTTGGCTTTAAATATTGTTTTGGTTACTTAACTTGAACTTTTAGATTTGTTGCTTCGTTCAAATTATTTTGAACTTCAAGCTTTGATGTGTTTGTTTAGTATTTTTCGAGTAACTTAAACTAGTAGTAGAATATTATATCTTTATCAATGTTTCGAGTATCAGTTTTATATTTTAAAACTTATGATTTACTCTTGAAATAAACTGAAATATATTGTAATTTATGAAATGTACGTATTTTGATTTAAGTATATATATATATATATATATATATTACTAAAAAGTAAAATTGCGCTTTGTTTCCTACTTGTAATACCTACATGATTATTTTAGAAAAAAAATCTCAATATTATTGTTAAAAACATTTTTTGTCTTAAAAAATAAAATAAAATCAATCCATTTTAAATTCTAGAATTTAGGCTGTTACAGCCACTAGTGCTGTTGCAGTCTTTCAGTTCGAGTGGAGTGGCCGCCTTTTCTTCGACGCGGTGGATCAACGGAGAAGAAATAAAATAACAAGAATAACTTCGGGATTCAGTTTCGTTAATCTGATTGTGAATTTGGGCAAGAAGAGCAAAATGTTATCTAACTGATTCAGCTCCGTTAAACTTTTATGTAATTTTTCATTCAGATAAATGTATTCATTTGATATTTTATTATATTCATTTAATATGTAATATTAAATTAATTTAAATTTAATAAAATTAACAATTCAGAAAATATCATAAAATATTAAATATACCAAAAGTTTCAACTCAATAAATTAAATTATATGTCACTTTTATTTTGTTGATAAATTACTTAATTAAATATTTTAAAAAAAATCATGATCCATAGCTAAAATTTAAAATTAAATATCCTTAGATTTTATAATTAAATGTTTAAATTATTAATCTTATAAATTTAATGTGAAATATTTTAAAAAAATTTGCAAATAACATATTTAGGTTCTCAAGTTTAAATGTATTTTAAAGAATTAAAAACTTGCATACTTTTATTTTAAAAACTCAATTAATCCACACTAAAGAACTTACATATATTGTTGTTCATAAATAAACTATAAATTGTAAAACCTGAAGAATGGTCTTCACATCTTCTTAGTCTTACAATTGAGATCAAATGTAATATACAAATTTTGGTAAAAATTTTTTACACATATTTTAATTAATTTTTATGTATTCTACGTGTTTCAATGTTGAAATAAATTTATTTTTGCAACACCTAGTTGATCCATTGAACATTTTTACTTTATTTCCATTCAGGCACTCAATGTGATTCATTTTATGTTTGCATAGTAAATTTTCAATTATTTTACTTAGCAAAACTAATTAATTTCAATGTTATGTGTTCTTATTATTTTTTAGATTATCAAATAATAATGAATCATTTCAGTCATTTTTTAAAAAGTTCAAGCCTATGTATGTTAATGTGTAATTTTTAAAAAGTTTGGCACATAAGTGTCAAAACATCCAATATTCAAGTACTAAAATATAATGAACCCTTTAAAATATTTAAACTACGCTTTAATATCCAATAACATTACACTATACTTTATAAAAAACATTATAATAGACTACCAGAATTTCTGTTCAAAAAACATCTGTTTCATTTAGTGAATCACTTAGGGGGTGTATTCAATTAGGATTTTGATGGATTTTGTTGGACTTTAAAATGTCCATGGATTTTTATGGATTTTATAAATCCATAGACTCCACATGGAGTCTCCCAACTCCACGCAGAGTCTGGCGGATTTGTGTATGGATTTCGGATCGATTTTGGATTATTTCAACGGATTTGAAATCATTTTTTCCAACGCTCGATGGAACACAGAGATCGATGGACCCGGAAAAAAAAATGGAACCCATCGACCGCTGGAAGCCAGCGGCCGCTGGGATGAGAGGTCGAGCTAACCCAGCGATCGCTGGAGCCGCGGCCTTGCTACCAGCGACCGTTGGCACCCAGCAGCCGCTGGAGTGCCATCATCGGCAAAGCCAGCGGTCGCTGGGGTCGGGTGACGGATGGGGTGACCGATTTCAACACCTCACCAGCCGTTGAGACACAACGCTCGCTGGGTTTTTCAAATCCATCGAAATCCCGTGTCCAGAGGTCGGATTTCATCCTTTGTAATTTTCACGTCATTTCCTGGTGAAATCCAATGAAGTCAATGACTTTTTAAAGTCCATGGATTTTTGAATACATCCGGATTTTAAAAGACTTTTAAAAGTTTGGATTGAATACACCAGGATTTTAAAGGACTTTTAAAAGTCTGAATTGAATACACCAAGATTTTAAAGGACTTTTAAAAGTATGGATTGAATACACCAGGATTTTAAAGGACTTTTAAAAGTCTATATTTAATACACCCGGGTTTTAAAAGTCCTTTAAAATCCAATGAAATCTCAATCCAATACACCCCCCTTAATTAGAATAGTTAATTTTTAACTATGTCATGTTCAATATACTTAACAATTCTTACAAATGCTAAATCTACCTATAAAATTTAATAAATCTTCTATCCAATAGCATTACACCATGTCATGTTTTACTAGAGCTGGCAATTTCAGCCCGGCCCGCTTTTAAGGCCGGGTTGGGCCAAAAAAAATAGGCCCGAAAGAATTTCAGGCCGGGCTTGGGAAAAATTGGCCCGAAAAAATTCCGGGCCGGGCTTTTTGGCCCAAAACACTAAAAAATACACTAGGCCCGCGGACGGCCCGGCCCGACCCGCATTTTCGGGCCGGCCCCGGCCGGGCCTCAAAAAAATAGGCCCGGAATATTTTCAAGCCGGGCCAGGCCTCACAAAAATAAGCCCGAAAATTTTCGGGCCTGGCCCGGGCCGGCCCAAATTTTGCCATATGCCCGAATTTTCGGGCCGGACCGGACGGCCCGTTTTGCCAGCCCTATGTTTTACGGAAAACTTCACTTATGAATATTAATGTTGGTGATTAATGCAATTTAATGCTTGTCACCGTTTGCATAATATAACAAATTAATATAGTAATATTATGATAATTTATCAGTAATTACTTAAATGCCATAATTGACTTACCGTACATTTAGTTTATTTCATTTACTTATAACTATGATCGTGATTATATTCATAAACATATTTTAAATAAATACATTTAATAAATGCCAATATTTTTTTTTGTCGAATAAGTATATATATACTACCAAAAATTGAATTTGCCTGTTAAAGAAAATAATATAGATGTTCGTTAATTGTTCCAGTTCATTAGCTCTCGACACTTGTGCCCGATAGAAAAACTAATTTATTATAATTTTAATTATAATAAATGAACTAGTATAATGTAATGTCTGACATAATTTCAAAATAAAAGTAACTTATATAGTGTAGTTTACTATACACATTTTCATAACATTATAAATTAATTTCGCAAGACTAATCTAATTTGCCAATAAAATAATTATCATGTATGCCAACATTTATTTATTGTCGGAATTATATATTGTAATAAAACAATGATTTGTCGATAAAATAAAATAAAAAAATGTTTAAAAATCGTCCATTCAAAAAATGTCGACGCTTCTGTCCGATACAAAATAAGCAAAAAAAAAAAACGTTTCTTCATCTTGCAGTTTAAAATGTGCTAATTTGATTTTTTAAAACTTCTTTAAAAAATTTTATACCTATAAATAACTATTTTTACAGTATGTGCAGATAATTTCGAGATCGAATATATTTATTTATTTCTGAAATTATTTCAGTTTAATTATTTTCCCACACAAAAATAATAAGTAAATGTCTCAATAGCTCACGAAGTCACTTCTGCAGTGACTCCCGTATACCGCTACAGTATCAAGTTTATTTTCAATTTTTTTCTTTTATAAAAGTAGCAGGCCACGTGTCACCAGATTAGATCAGAGTGTATTTACACTCATTGCACAGTAGACTCTTCCCAAATGGCGTTAACCTTGGATAGCCCGATCCGCTAGCTCCAACTTATTTGATCCAGATGCAAATGGGCCAAGAAACTTCTCAATTGTTACCTTTACACGTGGCGCTCATCGCACGGTCACTGCGGGTGAGGCGTGTCATCGAACTAAAAGTGATTGCACAAAAGTTGCAATTATTAATACATAATATGTGGTTCTCAATTTAAGAATGGACGAGTGGGTCCAAAAATTACCTGCACCAGCCAGAAAGAGAACTGCAGTTGTAGCTAGTGCCATTGTCACACTATGTGGTATCAAAATGTATGAATATTAATAATATTAGATATTATATTCAATCTCCACAATGTCATCAGCAGAAGAGATTCAGCTAATCTTCATCCCGGGGCCGGGGATCGGCCACATTGTCTCTGCCGTCGAGTTCGGAAAACTTCTTCTCGATCGCGACACGTGTCTTTCCATCACGTTCCTCCTCATCAACGATCCAATTGTTCGCGATTACACCAACTCCAACCCTTTCCACTCAAACTCGCGCCTCCGACTCCTCAACCTCCCCGATTGCAGTCCGCAATCAGAATCGGGGAGGAGCTCCAGCTCCGACTTCAAAACGAAGTCGGAGCTGCCATCAATCAAGGCCGTCGAACACGTCAACAGGCACAAGCCGCTCGTAAGAGAGGCGGTTCTTAGCATAATGTCGACGATGAAACCTCGTGTCATTGGATTCATCATCGACATGTTTTGTGCGAGCATGATCGATGTCGCCGATGAATTCTCGATCCCTACTTACATATTCTTCACATCGAGCGCTGGTTTTCTCTCCCTCATGTTATCCATGCAGAGCTTAACAGATCAAAACGGCGTCGTGTTAACGGAGTTGAAAGATTCTGATAGGGAATTCGCTGTCGCCGGATTTCTCAACCCCGTTCCGGCTAAGGTTTTGCCGTCACCGATGTTGGACAAAAACGGCGGCTCCGAAATCGTCATGTCAACAGCTCGAAGAATTAGGAAAATCAGAGGAATTTTCATCAACACATTTCAAGAACTCGAGCCCACCATAATCCAATCTCTCTCTAACTCAAACAGTGATAAGATCCCACCAATATACCCCGTCGGGCCTCTGCTCAACCTCAAATCTGAGCAAGAGTCGAAATTTTCCGACATAATCAGCTGGTTAGACTGGCAACCTCGTAGTTCTGTAGTATTTCTCTGCTTCGGGAGCGAGGGGAGTTTCAGCGAGGCACAGATCAAACAACTAGCGGCGGCGCTGGAGTCAAGCGGCCGAAGATTTCTGTGGTCGTTGAGACGGCGGAAGCAGAGAGATACTTCGATCCCAGTTGATCTGCTGCCGGAGGGATTCTTACAGAGGACTGAAGGGATCGGGAAAGTGATTGGATGGGCGCCGCAGGCGGCTGTGCTGTCGCACGCCGCCGTGGGAGGCTTTGTCACCCACTGCGGCTGGAACTCGATACTGGAGAGCCTGTGGTTCGGCGTTCCGATGGCGGCGTGGCCGATATACGCCGAGCAGCAGGTCAATGCGTTTCAAGTGGTGGTGGAGATGGGAGTGGCGGTGGAGATTAGGATGGATTACAGAGATGATGATGAGATCGTTGTGAGCTCCGAGGAGATAGAGACGGCGATAGAGCGGCTGATGGAGGGAGGGAGTGGAGTGAGAGAGAGAGCAAAGGAGATGAGGGAGAAGAGCTCCAGAGCTGTCGTGGATGGCGGTTCGTCACACAAGTTTTTGACAAATCTGGTTCATGACATTCTGCACAATTCTATGGCACATACCACATAATTGATGAGCGTTTATTCTCTCTTATTTTAATCATCACATTAAAATCGGTATCTTTTAGAAAATGGAAAGCCTGTACATATTTAGAAAACCAATAGTATTAATTGTGTGCGAAATTAATAAAATTATAATAGGTTTGGAGTAAACTTTTATTGTTGGATTTTGTCTGAAAGTTGTATTTTTCCTCGGCCTATTTTTTATGCTCCTCGAGACTTATTCAACACTTTAGAATTGACTCATTTTCCGGTTTGTTTTTTCTATAAAATATTTTATGATGTATCACATATTTCATTTTATTAAAAAAAAAAACAGAATATTTTATTTGCTTTTGTTTTTTCCCGAGTCTAAATACCTCTTTTTACAATGCTTTAATTCAACTTATATATGTGTTAATTATGAAAATGCCCGTTTTGAATAGTCAAACATATATTTTACTTACAATTTTTTTTTTTTTTTGTGAAAACAAAATAGTGTCTATTAATCAACCAACTGTCTCAACAAGTAGGGGAAAAATAGAGTTTTAAATTACCATCTCATGATTCTTTGCACTAGCTTAGACAATAGCATGTGCAACATGATTTTTTGCTTCCCAATACATATGTCTAATATCAAAAATGAAATCATCATTTGTTGCGAACCGTAGATATTTTTATGTATATAATAATTGGTGTAAAGATACCTCAACTTCTTAATGTATTTTTCAATGTTTGTCGTGATAAAAATTCAATCTTGATGTTATAAAAGAATGGAGGGGGGAATCTGGAAGAAAGGGAGAAAATATAGATAGAAAATAGGGGGAATGATATTTTTCATTAACCGTCTCTCTCTCGTACAATATCACTATCTATAGTCAACACATATAACCCTAGGGCATAGATTGAAATGACATAAACTATTTGGGCCAAGCACCTGGGCCACTTTTGGAAATAACGTAAAGACATTAATTAAAATACTAATGGCCCAAGACTTCATTCCTTCAACCCGCTGTTTCCTACATCTGACCACCGTCCATTTCTTCTTCAATTGGATCATCCCCGTTTTTCTTCAGACACGCGATCCCCAAGTAAGATCCCTTTTTTCTCTTTCATCATAAATCATATGCAATTCTCTCGACAATTCAACCTTGTTCATGACATTAACGTCCCCTCTTCGAGATCCTTGTCCACAAGGATCGATTTTGCTCGTTAATTCAGCCACCAATCGAGAATCTTCTCAAGATTTGAGCCCTTCCCCAGATTTATCCCGAAGGACCAGCATTTGTTCTACCTGCAAATTACCTCGGGAAATAACCCTCTCTTCCAGCAAAGCACATAGTTCATCGGTGAAAACCCCATCATCGTCGTGCTTAGGCAGATCTGCCGCGGGAATCACAGAAGGGCTTATCACCTTTTTTAGCAAGGAACACATGGAAGACCGGATGGATCTTCGCCCCATCAGGTAACTCTAGACGGTACGCTACTTTTCTAATTCACTCCAAAATTAGATAGGGACCATCGTATTTAGAAAAGAGCTTCACATTTTTTCGAAGAGCCACTGAACTCTGTCGAAAAGGTTGGAGCTTTAGGTATACTAAATCTCCCACCTGAAATTCTCGTTCTACCCTCTTCAAATCTGTATATACTTTCATTCTGTTTTGTGCTGAATGAAGGTTAGCTTTCAACTCGGTCATGAGCTGCCTCCTTTGTTCAAGTAGATCCTTGACTTCTATTTGTGCAGTAGAAAAATAAGTTGGTAGGGAGTGTAGGGGTGGAGGATACACGTATAGGGCTTGGAAAGGAGTAGCTTTCAGGCTGGAGTGGTAGTTTGTGTTATACCAGAACTCAACGAGAGGTAGCCATTTAAACCATTGTTTAAGGTGTGAATGAATCATACACTGTAGGTAGGCCTCTAGGCACTGGTTTACTCTATATGTTTATCCATCAGATTGAGGGTGGTACGCAGAGGTCATGTCCAGAGAAGTTCCCATAAGTTTGAATGGTTCTCTCCAAAATGTGCTTGTGAACATTTTATCTCGATCAGAAACAATGCTCAAGGGTTGACCATGGAGCTTGTACACAGAGTCTAGGAACACCTTAACAATAGAATGAGCAGCATAGGGATGAGATAGTGGTATGAAATGTCCATACTTTGTAAGCCTATCCACAACGACTAGGATGACATTCTTTTTATAAGAGCTAGGAAGTCCCTCAATGAAATCCATTGAGATATGTGTCCAAGCTTGATTTGGAACATGTAATGGCTGCAGCAGCTTAGGAATTAGGATAAGGGCCACTAGTCGACTTGCTAACACTGCAGGTTCTGCAATTGTTTACCCACTGCTCTACATCCCTCTTCATATAAGGCCAGTAGAATAACCTTTTTAACCTGACATAGGTGCCATAAATTCCTGAGAGTCCTCCATAGGAAGAATTGTGCACCTCATGTAGCAACAATTGTTTAATCTCGGAACCATTGCCTACCACAATCCTTCACTTGAATTTGAGTAAGTCTCTCATTAGTTCAAAGTATGGATAGGTATTGTTGTCAAGCAGCTTTGAGCTTATTACATTAGTGACCCAAGCATCATCCTTATAGCTATTCACCACTTGTTGCATCCAGGTTGGAAAAGCAGTGGTGAGAGCACAACACTCCTTAGGGGAAAAAGGCCTCCGGGATAGGGCATCATCTGCCTTATTCTGTACTCCTTGTTTATATTAGATTTCATAATTCAATCCCAAGAGTTTGGTGATCCACTTCTGTTGCATAGGTGTCATTATCTTTTGATCCAATAGATGCTAGAGAGCCTGTTGGTCAGTCTTGATAATAAATTTGTGCCCATGTAGATAATGTCTCCATTTCTGAATTGCCATGAGCACTGCCAGGAACTCCCTTTCATAAATAGAAAAAGATTGATTTCTGGGGCAGAGGGCTTTGCTCATGTATGATAAAGGCTTACTCTGCTGCATAAGTATTGTACCCACCCCTTTCCCACTAGCATCTATTTCCAAAATGAATGGTAGTGTAAAGTCCAGTAAGGCCAGAACAGGGGTGGAGACCATGGTTGCCTTAAGTGCCTCAAATGCTTGGGTGGCTTCTTCGGCTAATGGAAAGCTCCTTTCTTCAAAAGGGAGGTCAAGGGCTTGCTAAGTAGCCCATACCCTTTAACAAATTTTCTGTAGTATCTTGTGAGGCCCAAAAACCCTCTTAATTGCTTAAGAGTGGTAAGGACTGGCCAGTTAGTCATATCAGCTATTTTTGAAAGATGTGGATACCCCTTCTGAAGTAATGATATGGCCAAGGTATTCAATCTTTTCCTGCCCAAAATAACACTTGCTCTTCTTGGCATATAGTTGGTGTTCCCTCAATATTTTCAATACCTCCTTTAAGTCCATAGTGTGGTCCTCCCAAGTAGGGCTATAGACTAGAATATTATTAAAGAAAACCAAAACTAACTTCCTCAAGTAAGGTCTAAATATCTGGTTCATCAGTGACTGGAAGGTAGCTGGTGCATTACATAAGCCAAAGGATATTACTAGGAATTCATAATGCCCACTGTGTGTGCTGAAGGCTGTAAGATACATATGTTCTGGTTTCATCAAAATCTGAACTGTAAGTCAATCTTTGAGAAAAATTTAGCCCCATGTAACTAATCTAAGAGTTCATCTACAGTAAGAATGGGATAATCATGTTTTACAATCAACCCATTAAGATATCTATAATCTACACACATTCTCCATGTACCATCCTTTTTCTTCACTAGCAGGACAGGTGAAGAAAAATGGCTTCTACTATTCTGTATCATCCCACTCTCCAACAATTCTTTAACAATCTTATCTATTTCATTCTTCTAGTCATGGGAGACTCTATAGGGGTATCTGTGTTTAGGAATGCTACCTGACTTGAGTACAATCTGATGTTCAATTCCACTGCTCGGGGGTAGCTCCGATGGTTCTTCAAAAATATCCCTATAGTTTTCCAATAGCTTCCCCAGCTCCCGATTTTTGTCATAGTGCTCTGCCTTCACTCTAACCATGAAAACTTCTTCAATGGGGCAAGGGTTGGTGTGGTGTATCATCTAGTATAGAGAATGCTCAAAAATCATGTTGCAGTCTTCAGTTGAACTCATAGCTTGTATTTTGATTCTCTTTCCCAACCAGTTAACCGTAAAGGTAATATTATCATAATCTAACTCAATTGGGGTACATGCCTTAAGCCAGACGTCCCCCAGAATTAAATCACACCCATCAGTAGCTAGAGTTCTGGGTGAATAAGTGAAAGTATGGCCTTGTATATTCCACTTAAATCCACTAACTCTGGTAGAACTCACCATTCTATTACCATTGGCGACCCTGACTATCAATGGCTTTGCAGATTCCAATTTACAACCTAGACTTTGTGCAGTGGTCTCTCTAATGAAGCTCAGAGTGTTGCCAGAATCAATAAGAATGTGTAACTTGTGCTCTCCAACCTGCCCATAGACCCTCATCGTGGTGAATCCTCCTTCTCCAGAAATGATGTTCACAACCATCTGAACCTCTTCCATGTTTGTAACAGGGTGTTGGAAGTTCCCTATCTCATCATCCACTACCATAGACTGCAAATAGGTCTCCTTCTCCTCCTCAGTCATAATCATGTAAGAGACCCTATTCTTGCACATATGTCCAGGAACAAATGTTTCATCGCAGTTGTAATACAACCATTTTTCTCTCCTAGCAGACATCTCAGCAGCTGTGAGGAATTTAAAAGGAGTTTTGTTCATGGCAAGTTGTGGTTTTTGGGGATAGATGGTATTAGATGTATCTATTTTTTCTCCATAGGATTATATTAGCTTAGAATTTCCTTTGAACTTCTTTGCCATGGCTTCCAAGTTAATTATCTGTTGCTGCCCTAATTCAATGGCATGGCTAAGGGTAGTAGGCTTGAACATATGAATTAGTGACATAATTTCTTCCCCTAACCCACTGATAAATCTTGCTATAAAATATTCCTCAGTAAATTGACTTTTGTTCAATAGCAACATGCAAGCTTTAAGTTCCTCGAATTTATCCACATAATCATTATATGACCCAGTGTGTTTCAACTTGTTAAATTCAGCTATTACCTTCACATCTTTCAATTCTTCGAACCTAGAAAATATGATTTCCAAGAATTGATCCCAAGAGAGGTCTGCACCTCTAAGCGATGAATTTTGATACCATTGTGAGGTCATTCCTTCAAAGTGCATGATAGCAAACTACACTCTCTGATCATTTGGGAAATGTGGCAACATTCTAAAGCAGCTTTGGCATTTCAGTATCCAAGCCCTTGGATAATCCTCATCAAACTTAGGAAACTCAAGCTTAGGAAGATGTAGATAAACATTTGTACCCGGTGCTCTCATAATTTCATTGCCTCTGATGAATTGTTATGGAGTAGGTTGATTTGTTTCACTCTTTTTCCCACTATTATGAGTACCCAGAATAGAGCTATCACCTTCATAATACCTTTCTCTGTCTAAATTAGATAACTGCAGCTGAATGGAGCCCAGGGTCTTAGCAAGATTGTCAATCTTGCCATTAACCCCTGTTATATGATTCTGCAGATCAGAAGTGACAGTGGTAATCTGCTCTTGTAACTTCACTTCAGCAGCATCTCTTTTAATAGCTTCAGCCCTAACAATTTGATCCATTTGCTTATGGTTTTCTTGCAGCTCGCACAGACATGTACTATCAGTCATTGCCTGAATCTCGAGCTCTAAAATACCAAATGTTACGAATCATAGATATTTTTATGTATATAATAATTGGTGTAAATGTACCTCAGCTTCTTAATGTATTTTTCAATGTTTATCGTGATAAAAATCCAGTCTTGATGTTAGAAAAGAACGGAGGGGAAAATCTGGAAGAAAGGGAGGAAATATAGATAGAAAATATGGGGAAATGATATTTTTCATTAACTGTCTCTCTCTCGTACAATATCACTATTTATAGTCAACACATATAACCCTAGGGCATAGATTGAAATGACATAAACTATTTGGGCCAAGCACATGGGCCACTTTTCGAAATAACGTAAAGACATTAATTAAAATATTAATAGCCCAAGACTTCATTCCTTCAACCCGCTGTTTTCTACATCCGACCCGTCGTCCATTTCTTTTTCAATTGGATCATCCCCTTTTTTCTTCAGACACGCGATCCCTAAGTCAAGATCCCTCTTTTCTCTTTTATCATGAATCATATGCAATTCTCTCGGTAATTCAACCTTGTTCATGATATCATTTTCCAGTTTCGCTAATTGAGGCAATTCATCTTGTAAGTAAGAATGATCTTCACCATGACCTTTAATCAATCGAATTGCAAGTAACGAGTCCGAATAAATAGTAAAAGGAGTCAGTCCTTCCTGTAAGCATCAACCAATGCCATACAACACATCATTAATCTCAGCCTCAATCACCGAATTCGGTCTCAAAGTCAGTTTCGCCAATCCCACCTTAAGCTTCCTTATCCAATCATGAACAACCGCACAAATCCCATATTCCCCGGTAGTCTCATTGACAACAACATCCACATCTAATCTGTAATGCTCCCTCACCAGCAGATACCATTTTCTTTCTCCTACCGCTACCCCTAATGACATCGACTTTTACAGCTCTCTTCTCGCTTGTTGGTAAGCTTTCAAGTAATTTTCAGAAACCTCAAATCCCACCTGGACTCGTTAGTCATAAACGCCATATTTGTGTTGGCATAAAAAATTCCATATATTAGCCACCATCACACACCAGACCTCATAATCAGATTGGGAGAAACTATTTTTAATCTCCCGTCCAAGCTCCACCATCGATTGCCATTGTCGACTCTTCAACATCCTCCAGAACTTACTATCTTTTCAAACACTTTCGATATGCCCACAAAAAAAGAGGTAATGCCATGTAGTGCCCTAATCCATCCTACAATTTTCACAAATACCAATCACCGGCACATGATACAAATGCAAGTTAACCGGCATAGCAACGAACTCATGAAAAGCTCGCTAAAGGAAGATTTTGATCTTTGGTGGTACATTAGCTTTCCAGACCAGCTCTTTCCAAGGCTCTCAAACTACTTAAGATGTCGAGAATGGTGGCGCGAAATAGCCAATCTTTGCCAAGTAACCGGTCTTCACAGTATACCCCCTTCCTTCGTAAATTTCCAGATGCATCTGTGAGCACCTACACCATCAATTGGGACATCCAGCATTCACACCACCACATCAGTATAGAAAACACCCAGGAGCTGAGGCTGATCCCACTCTTTCAACTCATTGATAAAATTTGAAACAATCGGCTATTGTGCCTCAGAATTACAATTAGACATCATCCCCTCGCTCAGAATGGGCCCCAGCCCAATTTCTCATTGGAGTCCATTACCAAAAAGCGATCTACTCTAACAAAGAGACCATCACAAAAATGATGCATTTGATCCAACTTTGGCCTCCAACATCGAGCCATTTTTAAAATACTTCGACCTTAGGACACGAGCAGGGAATGGATTTGGTTTTGTGATCACACGCCACACTTGTTTGGCCAATAATGCCTTGTTAAAACTAACCAAGTCACGAAAATGCAACCCTCATTTATCTTTTGGAACACATAAACTATTCCATCGACAACAATGCATCTTTGATTTGTCCTCCTTATCACCCCACCAAAATCTAGCACAAACCTTATTGATATCATTAAAAATTGAAACTGTGATTCGAAAACACATCATAGCATAGGTTGGAATAGCTTGTATCACCGCTTTAATTAAAACTTTCTTCCCTCCTGCTGATAATAATTTATCATTCCATCCAGCCAGTCTTCTGAAAACTCTCTCTCGAATAAATCCAAATTGCATTTTTCATTACACAATGAAACAGTTGGCAAGACAAGATACAAAGAATGACCTGTAACCTCATTTAGACCCAATATTTATTTAGCATGATCTACCACCATGGAAGGAGTAGATGGACTAAAAGAAATTAATGACTTTTCCATATTAATGACTTGGCCAGATACCTTCTCATAATTCAAGAACCAATGTTTCAACAAGCGTCAAGTTTGTTCCTCCACCTTAAAGAACAGTAAACTTTTGTCAGCAAAAAATAGGTGGGAGATCATTGGCCCCTGACTTTCAAATTGAATCCATCTCACTAGAAGACCACAAACCTCTCAAACTGGAGGAGAAAGCTTTTGCACAAAGTACAAACAACAAAGGTGAAAGCGGATCCCTTTGTCTTAGCCCTCGCGAGGGCTTGAGATTACCATGGACACATCCATTGATCACAAAGGAAAAAGACACCGAGGTAATACACTGCATAATCAACTCCATTACATCATTTGGGAAACACATTTGTTTCAAAACAGCTTCCAAGAACCCCCATTCAATCCAGTCATAGGTCTTGCTCATATCCAGTTTAAGCATTGCGTATGAAGCTTTTCTTCCTTTATTTTGTATCCAATGCACGCACTCAAACCCAACCATGATGTTACTTACAAACTTAAGAACTAATGTGCTCACATTAACGAAAATACCTTAATTTTGTGTTCAGAATTACATGACCAATGACCTTCGTCACTTTGTGCACACGACTATAGTTGTGTAAAAGAAAAAATAAAACATATTTTAAATATAATAATAATTTATATGTATGCATAAAAATAGTTTTTTTCTTTATTATTATTATTATTATTATTATTATTATTAGAAAAGAATTGCAATATTCGTCTTGCATATCATGGGGTGGCAAAATCGACCCGTGTTTAGCAATTTTGATGTGTGAATTTCAATTTTTCACTGAAAATTGCTTTGCGGGACCATAGGTTGTGAGTTTAAGTTAAAATGTTTTATTTGCATTCTTTTTTTCAAAAAAATTGGATCGCATCCTCGTACCCAATTCTATTATATTTCGTGTGTCATAATTTTTATTTTTTTTATTTTTTAATATACACCAATTGAAGAAGAATTAAGTCTAAATAAAAATAAAAAAAATAAAAGTTCGGCACTAGAAATGCCATAGATGTCATAGGAGAAAATTCCTATTTTTCTCAGCTTTGCTCTTATTTAATACATTTAAACATCCTTTTTTTGACTCATTGAATGTATTCCGTAAGAGTTTATAAGATAATTTGATTACTTTATTAAGATGTGTACATTCACATTAAATTTTATGTTGCACTATTTGTGTTACACTGTGCATTCCACTTTCAAATTATGAAATTTTCTTGTATTTTTTTTTCTTCAATCATATTTTCTTGTGATTTAGTTTAATTTTAATTATGATTGTTTCTTATGGTTCACCCCCACCAAGTTAGTGTATATAATTATTTTTAATATTTAATTTTCAGTTTTCAATTAATAATTAATTACTATGATTGATTTTTTAAATTTATGTTTTAAAAAAATAATTCAATTTTTAATGATAAATCTTGACTATTATTATTTGTATTATAATTAATTTTTATTTTATATTAAATATTATTAAAATCATAAAATTTAATTGTGAAATACAATGTACCATGAAAAAGTGTAGCATAAAATATCAATAAGTGTACATTTATGACATTTATTCATAAATAGAAAAGAGCGCTACTTTTAATTTTTGAATCTGAAAAAAAGTTGAGATAAGACCAAAATCTGGTGCATGGATCGAGATAGGCTTCAATCCTCAAAAGTTGAGTTAATGCCAATGGCGGAGTCTACAAAGCACTACTACTACTCCTTCCTGGCCTGTATATATATATTTATCTTATAAGTTATATATGAAAATATATACAATGCCAGCAGCAGACGAGCTTAATCTTGAGCTGATCTTCGTCCCGGGGCCGGGGATCGGCCACATTGTCTCCGCCGTCGAGTTCGGAACACTTTTACTCAGTCGGGACTCTCGTCTTTGCATCACATTCCTCCTCATCAATGATCCTGTGGCTCGTCAACACACCAACTCCACTCGTTTCCACTCAAACCCGCGCCTCCGCCTCCTCAACCTCCCCGAACTTCAATCTGAATCGGAGAGGAGCTCCGACGAGCTGCCTCCGGTGAAGGCCGTCGAGCACGTCCACATGCACAAGCCCCTCGTAAGAGAGGCGCTTCTTACCATAATGTCCACGATGAATACTCGTGCAATCGGATTCATCGTCGACATGTTTTGTGCCATGATGTTGGATGTCGCCGATGAATTCTCCATCCCTACTTACACATTCTTCCCATCCAGCGCTGGTTTTCTTTCCCTCGTCTTATCCATGCAGGCCTTAACTGATCAAAACGGCATCGATGTAACGGAGTTCAAAGGTTCTGATCATGAATTCGCCGTCGCCGGATTTCACAACCCCGTTCCGGCCAAGGTTTTGCCGTCTCCGATGCTGGACAGAAAGGGCTCCAAAATGATCAATTCCTCGGCTCGAAGATATAGAAATACCAGGGGAATTTTCATCAACACATTTCAAGAACTCGAGCCCATCGTAATCCAATCTCTCCCTAACTCAATTGCTGATGGAATCCCACCAATCTACCCTGTCGGGCCTCTGCTCAACCTCAAATCTGAGCCCCAATCGAAATTTTCCGATATAATCAGCTGGTTAGACCGGCAGCCTCCTGATTCTGTAGTATTTCTCTGCTTCGGGAGCGAGGGAAGTTTCAGTGAGGTACAGATCAAACACCTGGCTGCGGCGCTGGAGTCGAGTGGCCGGAGATTTCTGTGGTCGTTGAGGAGGAGAGATTCTTCGATCCTAGATGATATTCTGCCGGAGGGATTCTTACAGAGGACTAATGGGACCGGGAAAGTGATCGAGTGGGCGCCGCAGGCGGCGGTGCTGTCGCACGCCGCCGTGGGCGGCTTCGTTTCCCACTGCGGCTGGAACTCGATACTGGAGAGCCTGTGGTTCGGCGTTCCGATGGCGGCATGGCCGATTTACGCCGAGCAGCAGGTGAATGCCTTTCAGGTTGTGGTGGAGATGGGAGTGGCGGTGGAGATTAGGATGGATTACAGAGATGATGATGAGATCGTTGTGAGCTCCGAGGAGATAGAGACGGCGATAGAGCGGCTAATGGAGGGAGAGAGTGGAGTGAGAGAGAGAGCAAAGGAGATGAGAGAGAAGAGCTCCAGAGCTGTCATGGATGGTGGTTCCTCACACGAGTTTTTGACAACTCTGGTCCATGACATTCTGCACAATTCCATTGCACGAACATAATAAATTGCTGAGCCGAGCCCGCGGCATCTCGTTCAATCTGGTAGCTTATTTTATCAGTGTCTAAAAATAGCATTGTGTGCGAAATAAAATTTATGATATGTATGTAATAAAAGTATATTGGAAAAATCGTCGGCCAACATTTTATGCTACACAAGATTTAGATGTGCAATTTCATTATGTTAGGGCTTCTCCAACTCAGGTATTTTGTTGCTACAACATTAAATATATCTCTATCGTAGGAATATCACAATATTCCTAGGCGTTGGTGATGCTATTATATGACTTCATTTAACCTTCAAAGTCTTGACTCTTTTTCCCAGTGCGGAAGACTTCTTCTTCAACTTATAATCTTTCAATGCTCAATACAAAATTTTCCATTGTTTTTGCTAAATTATTTCATTTTAATTAGCACCTCCTCTTAATTGGTAATATTGAACCTTTTCTTTTAATTAATCAAACTCTTTGCATAACTTATGATTCCTCCGTTTCACAATAAGTGTCATTCTAGCACTTTAATTTTATTTCATAAAAAGTGTCATTCTACACAATCGACGTAAAAATTTCATATTGGTCTCATATTTGCCCTCATTTAATGCATTCAAACAATCATATTTAACTCATTTAATGTATTCACATAAGAGTGTATAAAGTAATTTGATTATTTAATTAATATCTTTATTAATATGTGTATATTCATCCAGAATGCCACTTATTCAGAAACGAAAAAGTATATTTTTAGAAACATAATTACTATATATGGTCCATTTTGAGTAGCTTAATTTATGAGTAGAAATCATCGAGTCCCAACTTATGTGTGTCAACCGTGTGCCAACATTAAAATTGTATATTGTTAATAATATTTTTTATAAAAATAAAATTTATTATATTATAACTAATCATAATTAATACCCTAAGTTTGGAATAATCAACCACAAAAATTAATTATATTAACTAAAAAATGAAAATTAAATATTAAAAAAATTATAAACCCTAATTGGGTGGAATAAATTCTAAATAATAATGTAAAATTATACTAAATCAAAAGAAATTAAAATTGAAGAAAAAATTAAAGAAAATTAATTATTTTGAGGTTTGGTACACGATTAATATACACAAATTAGGACTAGATGATCTCAAGCAGGGGCGGAGCTATATGGGGGTCAAGGGGGGCACTGGGCCCCCCTGAAATTTTTAAAAAAATTAAGGATATATATGTAATTTTACATGTTTAATCTAAAAAAAATACACACCCCGGCCCTACCGTAGCTGCTTCTTCACTCTGCAATATACAATCACGCAAACCAGTGGTAACCACAGCTACAAACGGAGAAGAATCACCTGCAATGGCATCATTACTTGGGTTTCCCAAACCTCTACTTCTGGAATGGAAGAAGTTCAACATCACATTCACAAATCACAGATGCTATTCTCAAGCTCTAAAAAGTTCGCCTCACATCTCAAAAAATTCGCTGCCTGACTACCTCTAACTATCTCAATTAAGGTAAAATTATTCTTTCAATGTTTTCTAATTGATTATGAATTGTTATCTGTTCTAGAGTCTTGATTCCTTTCCAATTGTTATTCAAAAGTTTGAGTTGTTATTTCAAGTTGGCTGTTTTCTGGTTTTGGGGAGTTTGCTTCACATTTAAATTGAGGAAATCGGCACTTAGTTGAACTTGTTTAGGGGTCTTCTACTCTGAAATGTATCTTGGAGTGGTTTGGAATTGGTATTTGAACGAAGTGTCTTAATGTCCTGCTCCTGTCTAGTTGTAGTTTTTTGAGTTGGGTGTTGCAAATTTAATGGATTTTTGGTGGAAGTTGGATTGTCATAATTGGTATTGATGCTTGCTGTTGAATTTGGTGGGTGATTTCATGTGTTGGAGCTCCTATGATTCTGCTAAACTTATGTGTCTAAATGTGCTGCTGCTGTGCAGTGGCTTTCATAGGCTATTCCCTTTTACTAGTTCAAAGCGGGAACACTTTGTCTTTGCCCTCCACTAAATACATCTTTTTCATCCTTTTTTCTACTTTTCACCATCTCTGTAAAATTGATTACATCAATTTACTGATTTTTAGCTACTAAATTGAGTCTAAGTTAGTCTAAGTTAAATTTTGTTAGTTTCTAATTTTGGTTTATTTTTTGCGTAGATAAATGGAAGGATTTTATAATAGAATTAGTATTACATCCCGTGCGATGCACGGTGAAAGATATATAAATAATTTATAATAAATAATTTTTACAAATAAAATAATTAAATTGTAGTTAAAGAATTAATAGAAATAATAATATAATGTTATATTCAAGTTTGTTCATTATTTCATCGTAGACAACCCATATCCATGTATAAATTTACACTTTTGGACTTTTCATTCATTGTGCCCAATAAAACAAATAACATAATTGGTTAGCTTAAAATTCATTACAAACATAATAGAAATCATTTATGATTTTAACTAATTACATATTAATAGTTTACATATATCTTATATGATATACACATAACATTAATTTTTCTTATTGCACAACATTAATTAATATATTTTATTGATTAACCAAATTTAAGCAAATTAATGGATTAAAAATCCCAAATTTTCATAATTGAATAGCATATCATTAATTTTTAGTTTAATTTTCTAAACCATAAAAAATGAGCAAAAAGTTTGAACTTAAAAACTGTACAAATGCAGGGATACAAAATATAAGCACCAATTTTCGTGATATAAGAGTATAAGATCATTATTTTGGTTTGGAGTTTCTTTAAAAGCCAAAAGTTCTAGAAGCATCATAATTAACATTCAATTGTGAATTGCATATTTAATACCTTTTTTATGAGGATAAATATTTGTTTGTGTGATGCACATTTTTAGGTGTTGTATAAAGCATTACATATCACAAAGAAAATAATGTTACACCAACAAAAAGTAATATTAATTACTGAACCAAAAATAAAATATAAAAATTTAGTATCAACCATCAAGATCTTCAATTCATGAAAAATAAAAAATAGCAAAACTTCATTCCATGTTATAAAGTTTAAGTATTGGGGTTTGATAATGAACTCACCCTCCAACCCAGTAAAACATCATGAATTTTAATAGCTCCAACAATAGTAATAAATAAAACGGTGAAACACAAAACAAAAATGTGTACTGCATTACATATTACATTAAAAAAATTAGAAAAAAGATACGAAAACACCTAAAGTATATCTCAAGGAGCAAATACAACCCTAAAGTTTAATTTGCTGCAAATAAACCCAAAAATCAATTAAATGGGGCAAACATACCCAAAATAACTGACGGGAAAAGATGACCGTTGTATTACTTTTTATTGCATTAAAAATCAAATACACGATCCTAATTTCCTCAAAAAAAAAAAAATACACGATCCTAAGATAAGCATCCCAATATTTAATTATCTCCATAGGAGAAAGAAAGTCTAAATCTTATATTACATGAGAGAGAGAAAATAAACATCCTAATCCTAATGTTTATCAATTAAAAATGAGAGAAAAATGACCAATCTTATATTACATGACCAGAGAAGAAAAATAAATAAATATATTTTTTCTTCAAAATAAATTTACAAAGATACACGTATTGTTTTAGAAAATAAAATTAGAATATATCTTTCTCTCAAAACATCATCATATACTCTCTATCAACCTTTTCATCTCTATATATCTTGGTGCAATAAGTCGATTGCATGACGGTGGAGACAAGCAGATCTTTAAAGAAAAATATGATGGTGCTTTTCACTGATGACAGACGTTGAGGCTGTAACAGGCGTCGAAGCGCGTCGATCTGCGAGGGGAGAGAGATGGGGAATTAAAATTTTATGATATGAAAATTATTTCCCTCAAGTCCCGGTTACTTTAGAAACTATATATATAGGAAGATACAATTTTAGAATAGATCATTTGTAATATACGATAATACAATAATTAAAATTATGATACCAAATTTGCATGATTGATTATTTAAGATTGATTAAATTACGTGAATAGTGATTAAGGTAATTACGAAACGGTTTTAACTTAATTATTATATATATATATATAATTTTTTTATTAAATTTCCTACGAATAGGCGGATTATAAGTTAAGTTTAAATTTACTTTAATTATACAATTACATTACATCCGTCTAACTATGTAAATTATATGTATATATAATATAAAGTAATTATATATATTATAGGATTAATTAGCACATATAATATATATATATATATATATATATATATGCAAAGAAACTTATATTATAAAACATCTTATATTAAATATTAATTATATATTATGTATGTATATTATATCGCTATATTGGGTTTAAAACATTATTATATTATTTGTATATTAGATTATATATATATATATATAAATTATTATATTATATTAATTATTTCACATTATATTTTATATAGATTACGAAAAGAAAATAAGAAAATGAATGAAGGAAAAAAGATAAAAAAAAATACCCTGTTTTTATGATGATAGCTTTGTATTTCAGTAACATATACATATATGACAATATGCCATTAACTAAAAAATATGATTTTAAAGCTAATATATAGAAAGTATTAAATATAAATTATATAATAATTTTACTAAATTTGGAAGGTTTCTTAGCGGGAAAATCATAGGTTTCTATTACTGGAATAATTTCTTGTTTTTATATATATTAAGATATCACCTATTATCATTAATTTTTATTTTTATTTTTTAAGTTAAAGTTGTAGTCGATCAATTTCTACAATTAATTTCGATACAATGTTCGGGCTCTGGCAACCTAACAGATTTCTCGAGGCCGAAGAAAAAGTGGTGGATAATGAAATTTACGTGTGTGTGGAAAATTGAGTATGTTGTTAGCTTGACTGATCACAATTCTCATGCCCCTTGCTCCACTCCCTCGCTTCACTTATATAGATAGTATTGTTAACCTCTTTCCCTAAAAATAAGGGATTCTCCCTTATTTCCGGGGTTAGTTACTTATCTCTAACAAGGTTTTGACCGAGTCTCGTCTATCTCCCAACGTCTCCTTTCTGACTTGGTCTCCTAGCTATGAGCTCTATAACGGTTTGATCTCTATCCCTTATCTGTCATCAATCCTCTCGACCTCTGACTGTTAGGCCTCGATGCGCATTTATTAAGCCCCGAGACCCTTGAATGAGTATGGGCTTTATATACTGGGCTTCGATAAATTAGACCTCTACAATTAGCCCCTCATTACTTGATGCTCGAAGACCGAGGATCATGTAATGAATATCCTCGTACCCCTGATAAGTACTAAAACCTTGAGCTAGTCTTTTGTTAATAAACGATCTCAATATCGAAGAAAGATTACTCAAGACTCCAGACCTGCATAAAGGTCCTGGGGAGTTAAAAAAGGGGTCGTAAGAGCAGACCTCGTTAGACTTCAGACCTGAATAAAGGTCCTGGGGAGTTAAAAAGGGGTCGTGAGAGCAGACCTCGTTAGACTCCAGACATGAATAAAGGTCCTGGGGAGTTAAAAGGGGTCGTGAGAGCAGACCTCGTTAGACTCCAGACCTGAATAAAGGTCCTGAGGAGTTAAAAAGAGGTCGTGAGAGCAGACCTCGTTAGACTCCAGACCTGAATAAAGGTTCTGGGGAGTTAAAAAGGGGTCGTGAGAGCAGACCTCGTTATACTGAGGGTAAAATAGTCTTTTAAAAACTCTTTTTGCCGACTTTTCAACTCCTCCACAATCTTAACCGTCCGTACGCGGGATACGCGGCTCAGATTAACTTTTCGGGTAGTTCATTTTCTGTTAGGAATCTGCATAAAGGGGTCATCCAATTTACCTCGATGTCTATTGGGAGGACTTCGAGGTTGTCACCTTTCCATACGGCGGGCCATTTGGCGTATAGGATTTAGATGTTTTTGTCCTGGTTCGTTTGTATGGCTGATCCCAGATTAGCTAATGCGTCGGCATGGCTGTTTTCCTCCCTGGTAATGTGTCGGGCTTCGATTTTTTCGAACTTGGTTGCTGCTTGTTTTGCCTGAAATTCTCCTTCAAACTGATTTATTATCAATTGCGAATCGCTCATGACTCGTAGTTTTTTAGCCCCTATGTCGGCTGCCAAATTTAATCCTGCTATGAGTGCCTCATATTCAGCCTCGTTATTTGTGGTTTTGAATCCACATCGAATAGATCTTTCTGTGATTATTCCTTCTGGATCAGTTAGTACTAAGCCCATTCCACTCCCCTTCGAAGTGCTGGATCCATCGACCTGGAGGGTCCAATACTTAGAATCATTATCTTCAAGGCTCGTTAATATTCTTCCTTCTGGGTCATAGGAGAAGTCTGCAATGAAATCTGATAGGACTTGTGATTTGATTGATGTTCGTGGAACGAAGTCGATATCGTACTCCCCGAGTTCGATGGCCCATTTTGATAATCTCCCTGCGAGGTCTGGTTTTCTTAATACTGCTCTTAAGGAGAACTCTGTGACCACTTTTATTAAATGGCTTTGAAAATAGGGTTTCATTTTCCTGGAAGTCATTACAAGTGCTAAGGCCAACTTTTCGAGCTGTGGGTATCGGGTTTCGGCGTCTAGCAGCGATCGGCTGGCGTAGTATACGGGGTGTTGTCTCCCTTCATCTTCTCTAACAAGCACTGCACTGATAGAGTTAGTAGAAACAGATAAATGAACAAGGAGTACCTCTCCGTCGATTGGTTTGGATAGAAGAGGTGGGCTCGCAAGATATTCCTTAAGGTCTTCAAGGGCTTTGGCGCATTCCGGAGTCCATTCGAAGTTTTTGTTTTTTCGTAGAGTCTGAAAAAATGCTCAGCTTTTTTTTTAATATTTGGATATGAAGCGGCTAAGAGCTGCTAGCCGACCGGTCAGTTTTTGGACGTCTTTAGTGTTTTTAGGATGTTGGATGTTTCGGACTGCCCTGATTTGGCTGGGGTCGGCTTCGATTCCTCTTTTTGTTACTAGGTATCCTAGAAATTTCCCGGAAGTTACTCCAAAAGCGCATTTGGTGGGGTTCAACTTCATGTTATATCGTCGTAGGACTTCGAAGGTTCGTCGTAAATGCATGACATGATCTTGAGCCCGTACTGATTTGATTAACATGTCATCAATATAGACCTCCATTGCTATCCCGATGAGTTCTTCGAACATTCGATTTACCAGCCTTTGATATGTTGCACCTGCATTTTTTAGTCCAAAGGGCATAACTTTATAATAGAACATACCTCGATGTGTAATGAATGTTGTTTTTTCTTGGTCTTCGTGGTGCATTAGTATTTGATTGTATCCTGAGAATGTGTCCATGAAGCTCATAAGTTCGTGGCCTACCGTTGCATCAACTAGAGCGTCTATGTGTGGTAGGAGGAAAGAATCTTTAGGGCACGCCTGATTGAGGTCGGTGAAGTATATGCATAAGCGGTTCTTTCCGTTCTTCTTTTTTACCACTACGATGTTGGCTAACCATTCAGGATAATGAACTTCGCGGATGTGTCCGTTCTTTAATAGTTTGTTGACTTCCTCATCCACGATATTTTGTTTCTTTCCGGGGCGAATTTGCGTCTTTTTTGCTTGATTGGGGTTTTTTCCAGGTCTACCTGCAATTTGTGAGTTATAATTGTGGGGTCGATACCTGTCATGTCTTTGAACGACCATGCAAAACAGTCGTGATGTTCTTTGAGGAACTCGATCAATAGCTCCCTGATGTCTGAGGTTAATCTGGACCCGATGGATACTTTATGATCCGGGTGTTTGGGATGAATCTGTATTTCGTCGAGGTCCTCAATTTTTGGTTCTTCGTAACTTCGATCTTTAGGGTTTGATGAGGTTGAGCCGACCTCTATTTGGTTAACCTCGATGATTACCTTCTGTTTGAATGTAGCGACGTAGCATTCTCTTGACGAGACCTGTTCTCCTTGTACCGATCGGACTCCCCATGGGGTAGGGAACTTCATGATTTGGTGATATGTTGAGGGTACTGCTCGAAGTTCATGGATCCAGGGTCGTCCCATAATCACGTTGTATGCTGACGACGCGTCTATTACCTGAAATTTTGTGAAGAGGTTGAGCCCTTCGATGTAAGTGGGAAGCGTAATTTCTCCTAAGGTTGTTTTATGTTCTCCGCTGAAGCCGATCAACGTTGTAGATTTCTTCACGATATCTGTTTCTTTCATCTGCATTTCTTTTAAAGTGCTAAGGAAGATCACGTTAGAGGAGCTCCCGTTATCGATGAGAGTTCATTTGATTAGACAGTTCGATATTAAAAGTGAAATAACTAGTGCATTGTGGTGTGGGAGTGAGAGTTCAGATACTTCACTACTAGAGAAGCTGAGGGTTGCTTGATCATCAGGTTTTGCTTCTCTAGGTATGTTCGTTGTATATTTGAGAGATCGGCAATGCCTCTTCACTGATGACTGGGAGATGCCACTGATCTCCGAACCGCCGGTTATGCAATTTAGCGTTCGATCGATTCTCGGGGGTTCGACAGGCTGAGTTCCTGTAGTATTGTCTCTTCTATTCCAATTTTCTCTTCCTTTTAGGGTCAGGAGGTCAGCTAGGTGACCTCTTTTTAGGAGCTCGATCACCTCAAGTCTAAGAGCGATGCAGTCGTCAGTTCTATGCCCATGGTCGTTGTGGAAGTCGCAAAATTTATTCCTGTCTCGCTCATTGTCAGGTGTTCTCATCTTTGGGGGCCATTTGACGTTTTGACCGAGCCCCTTTAACGCATTTACGGCTTCCGAAGGTGTTATACAGAGATTATATTCGGGTAGTCTCCTGTCTGGGCGTTCGGGCAATCTTCTGTCTCTGGGGTTGAATCTGGGGTTACGAGGATACGAGTCTGCTCGATACCTTTCGTTTCTGATAAGAGGTCTGTGTTCCTTGCGAGGTTGATCATTCCGGGGTTTGAAGTTGGATGAGTTTGCTTCGTCTTCTTCCCATTTGATCTGTGCCCATGCTTTGGCGAGGACGTCTTCCATTATCTTGCACGAATATTTTGTTAATTCTTTGTAAAGATCTGAATCCCTTTTCAAGCCTTTTCTGAAGGCCGACACGGTGGTGTCGATATTACATCCCGGGATCGATACTTTTTCTCTGTTGAATCGACCTACGAAGCTTCGTAGGGTTTCCTCTGATTTCTGGATCATTGTGTAGAGGTTGTCGGCGTGCTTCTCGATCTTCCGGCTATTAGCGAATTGCTCAACGAACAGATCGTTGAGTTGAGCGAAGGTGGAAATCGATGAGTTTGGTAGACTTGTAAACCACTGGAGTGCTGGTCCGGATAAGCTGCTTCCAAATCCCTTACACATCCCGGCTTCCCTGCTTTGTCGTGGAATTGAAGTAGTGAACATCCTTTATTTGTATTGTGCTATGTGGTCGTCAGGATCGGCAGTGCCATCGAACAGTTTCATCGGGGGGAAGGTAAACTTCAGAGGCATCTCCACAAGGCTGATTTCCTCTGTAAAGGGTGAATCTGCAAAGCTTGTCAGGGCCGCTTTACGAATGGGGGTGGGGACTCCGGGAATTCGTGTGAGCATTTCCTCCAACCATTTCAGTTTGTTCTCGACCTCGATTTCGGGTTGGATTTCGATGTATTCAAACCCTGGGGAAGGTCTAAGATACGGATCACCGGCATCCTCTTTGTTTTGTTGTCCTTCGCTGGTTCCTGCAATATTTTGGCTAGTAGTTTCATTAGCTGAATTTAAAAGTACATGTTCGCATAGTTGACTGGTTTTTCGAGTTTCGAGGGGGTTGTCGATGAAATCCATTAGGGAATTGATTTGGCGAACCGAATGTTTCCATCCGAGCTTTGAGAACTGAGTTTTCTGTTCGAATGGCCGCGAGTTCCACAACGGTGGAGTCGAGTCGTTGCTGGATTGCTCGCAGCACTTGGGTAATATCTCCGTTTCCTCCTGCGGGAGGGGTTATTGATGGCGAATCCCTTCGATTGTCTTGAGGATTCGGGGTCGTACTGCTTCGGCCGTCGACTGTCATCCTAGTTATGGTTGATCAGAGCCCCACGGTGGGCGCCAAATTGTAGTCGATCAATTTCTACAATTAATTTCGATACAATGTTCGGGCTCTGGCAACCTAACAGATTTCTCGAGGTCGAAGAAAAAGTGGTGAATAATGAAATTTACGTGTGTGTGGAAAATCGAGTATGTTGTTAGCTTGACTGATCACAATTCTCATGCCCCTTGTTCCACTCCCTCGCTTCACTTATATAGATAGTATTGTTAACCTCTTTCCCTAAAAATAATGGGATCTCCCTTATTTCCGGGGTTAGTTACTTATCTCTAACAGAGTTTTGACCGAGTCTCGTCTATCTCCCAACGTCTCTTTTCTGACTTGGTTTCCTAGCTACGAGCTCTATAACGGTTTGATCTCTATCCCTTATCTGTCATCAATCCTCTCGACCTCTGACTGTTAGGCCTCGATGCGCATTTATTAAGCCCCGAGACCCTTGAATGAGTATGGGCTTTATATACTAGGCTTCGATAAATTAGACCTCTACAAAAGTTAGTTTGTATATTATTTGTTGGACCCCCCTCGATTGAAATCCTGACGCCGCCACTGATCTCAAGTGTTAATTTACATTTCAAATTTGTGAGGCTTCAATTATTCAGTTTAATATAATCAATCATAATTAATAATTATTGCTAAATATTAAAATTTTAAAAGTTATATACTATAAATCTATAATAGTAGAATAATTGATCCAACTCCAATTGTCTCAGTAATTAAACATACATTTTTATTTCGATCCGTACACAAACACGAACAAGAACAAACACATGAAAATGAAATAACTAAGCAATGCTACTAATAACATCTTCAATAAAAAGATTCAGAGCATTATACGAAGATCCACCTTCAAGCAAAGCCGCCCTCGCCGCCTTCTGCATTTCCTTCACCTTCTGCCTGACCCCCTCCGCCGCCATCAGCCGCTTTATCGCCGCCGCTATCTCCTCCCATCCCACAATCTCCGGCGGCGCCTCTCCCCAGAACTCTATCTTGTAATCAAGTCTGATCATCTCCGCCATCCCCTGCTCCTTCACCAACTGAAATGCATTCAGCTGCTGCTCTGCATACAGCGGAAAGGTAGCAATCGGCACTCCAAACCACACACTCTCCAGAGTCGAGTTCCATCCACAATGCGATACGAACCCTCCCACCGCCGGGTGGGACAGCGCCGCCATCTGCGGCGCCCATCCGATCACTTTCCCAATTCCTTTAGTCCTCTCAAGGAACCCTTCCGGAAGCACTTGCTGAAGATTTTCATATTCCGACACAAACCTCGCCCCCTTCGCCGCTGGCTTTCTCAACGACCACAAGAATCGAAATCCACTATTTTCTAGAGCGAGAGCAAATTCTCTCACCTGAGCATCATCCAATCTCCCCAGAGTTCCGAAGCACAAGAAAACTACAGAATTTTCTGGCTGATCATCCAGCCATTTCTTCACATCATCATCATCACCAAATGATTGGCTGCTCTGATTCAAAATGGGGCCAACTGGGTAAATTTTGGGGCTCTTACCAGCAGACATGAGTGATTCAATGGCGTAGGATTCGAGGTCGTAGAATGTGTTGGCCACAATGCCATTAGTTTCCCATATTCTCTTGAAACAATTCAAGAAATCATCCGCCGCCGGACCTCCCCTCGTGAACTCAGCCGGCAGGACTTTGGCCGGAATAGGAGTGGTGTAGCCCACAACCGACAGCTCGACGTCGGAGTTTCTGAGCTCCGTCAGTTGTTGATTGCGTTGGAATCTCATCTCCGCCAGAGTCTGAGAGACGCCGAGTCCAGTCACACTCGCCGTTAAGAAAATGTAAGACGGGAGGTCTAATTCTCTAGCGATTTCGATGAATTTCGTGCAGAAAACGTCGAGCACGAGACCAGCAATCTGAGAACTAGACGATCCTTTGATTAGATCAGAGATCGTTTCTCTAACATGAGGTGTTTGTTTCTCGATGAAAGCGTGGGGGATTCCGAGAGGAGGCGGAGCGTTTGGATCGTCGTCGTTTAGGCCAGGGAGGTTTAGCAGGCGTAGACGCGGCGAATATGTGATTTTTTGTATGAAGCTGTCGACGGAGGCGTCGTTGGGGAGCTTCATGATGAGTACGGTGATGGCGAGGCGGTCTTCACGGCCGCGGTCGCGGTCGAGAAGGAGCTTCGCGGTCTCCACGGTGGAGACCAGGTGGCTCAGCCCCGGAGATGGGAGGAACACCAGTTCGGCTCTCTTCATTTTTGTTCAGTATATTAATATTATCGAATATTGGGACATATTTAAGGAGACAGATCACCTCATATTCCATTAGTATGTATATATTAGTGAATAGTGACACTGAACTAATATTAATTAATATGAGAGAATTGTCGATTTAGGACCTAAAAGATGGGTAATTTATAAATTCAGGACCCGAAAAATGAAAACTATTAATTCAGCACCTGAAAGATGAAAACTATCAATTCAGGACCTCAAAAATCATGAATTTTGATTTTTTTTATTTTTTAATTAATTTTAAAATTTTATTTATTAGATTTAATAGATAATTAATGAAGGATTTTTCATTGAAAATTAATATAAGATTAATTAAAAAAATTTAAAAAAATCAAAATTCGTGATTTTTGAGGTTCTGAATTGAGAATTTTCATCTTTCGAATTTAGAGCTTTCATCTTTCGAGTCCTGAATTGATAGATTACCCATCTTTCAGGTTCTGAATTGATAATTCTCCAATAATATAACTTAAATTCTTAGCTAGATGTCCTTTTTTTTTTCTCAATATCAAATTTATTATTTTAATAATATTTATTATCTTGCTAGTTTTGGAAACTCCATTGCCTGGGCACGTGATAAGTTTGAGATTTAATAAATAGGATGAAAATTTAATAATAATAATTGGATAGAAAAGTTCAAATAAGTACAAATTAAATTCGGAAAAATGGTTATTTTATTTAGTATCTTATATTTGATTTTTTTAATCATTGAAAAGCACTTGTGTGCACTAGGTGCACCATCAGGCCCATTGATTGTTTCAATGTGTTGATCGGTCAACGCTGAAAAACGCGCGTTGACCCGGTCAATTCCAAAAAAAAAACTTTAAAATCAATATCAACTGTAATACTAAAAAGTATCACTCAAAAGTCAACAAGTATCACCTCTATCCTTAAAAAGTATCGGCCAAAATAAATAAAAAAAATCCTCAAAATCAGTATCAATCGTAATATTAAAAAGTACCACTCATAATTCAAAAAATATCATCTGTCTCCTTAAAAAGTATCACCTATTTTACCATTTTTCTTTTTTACGGGTTGACCAATGTTTGACCCATTCAAACACGTTGACCGTCTGATATATACTTATATATACATCTAGTGCATGTAAATTTTTGACTTCATTATTTTTAGTACCCTACATATTGCTTCTGCCAAAATGATACTCTCACAATACTTATTTAATTATTTTGATCTCTATTACCTGGAATAGCAAGTTTATGGATCATTTGGGTCATTTAAAAAAAAAGTTGAAGGACTAAAATTAAAATTTAAAAATATCATATAATTTTATTTATTTTAAAAGATTGTATTAATTTATTTTTTAAATATATACTTTTAATTCCTAATTTTTTTTTTAAAAAAAAGAAGATTTAATTTTAAAAAATTATGTAATTCAAAATTTTTAAAAGTTATATATTTTAAAATTTAAAATTATATTTTTAATTTTAAAAAATAGAAATTATATAATTTTGTTAAATTTTCAATTTTTGTCTCTCAACTATAAAAAATTATATGAATAATCTAAACGAACCTGCTATTCTAGGTAACTAGGTCCAAAATGATTAAAATGAGCATTATTAGGTATTGTTTGGACTGAAATAATACTTAGGTGCCAACATGATCATTTTTCCAATTAAAATATACTTTTTGGTAGTATTTTGTATAAATAAAATGGATATAGACACTTCAATATTACTTTTGATTGAAACGCCGAAATCAACAAGACAATTATTGACAGCTAGCTAGTTCGATCTATCAAACCATCAATTACAATTTGTGGGCAGACATAGGACGATAGGTTATTAAATAAGTCTTCAATCCGCTCTTATTTTTATGATTAATAAGTTTTCACTTTTGGTACACATACTACACTTGGACACTTATAGAATAGTGGAGTTATTGCATCTTTATTTCGATCTAGCATCACTAGGCAGTAGCACTGCACATCCACATACATGCTGAAACCAAATTAAATGATAATATTTTTTTTTAAAAAAAAAATCAACAACTTACTCTAGTAGCACATGATCCTTACGATCTAACTTGTACGTGGCAACCATGTATCAAATTTTTTTTTTTTTTTAATTTTAATTTTCTTTTGATTTAATTAATTTTACATTATTATTTAGGATTTATTCTATAAAATTAGGTTTTATAATTACTTAGTATTTAATTTTCATTTTTTAGTTACTATAATTGATTTTTGGGATTGATTATTCCAAACTATATATAAATTTTTAAAATTTTAATTTTTAGCAATAAATATTAATTAGGATTAGTAATAATATAGTAAATGTTATATTTATGAAAACCATTATTAATACTATACAATTTTTATATTGGCACACACAAATTGATACTAGAGGATATATACTCTATAACAATAAACCCACAGAATCAACTTCAACACAATCCCACCATAATGCGCATACGCACGCACACACATATGTTATAAAAATGGGTAGTGACCAAGAGTTGGGTGTCACTTTCCCACCGAACCCAATTTCAAATTCTTGAACCACATCCACAGTCCTAAACTAATGGTTTGAACATGCAAAAGTAGGTTCAAGGGGTTCATTCATTGAACCCCATCACAACCACCCTAGTGATTGTTCGTTGATGCAGATCCGTCAACATGCATATTTAAAAAATATACATGTGGTGCACGATATTAATTCAATTGGTTGAACTTGAAATAGATGTAACACTTTTTAGAATCTAGAATTTCATGTGATTAACGAGATATGATCAACCTAAATAATCATATTTTTTTATATTTTTTTTCCTCACACACCAAATAATCCTAATGTTTACATCATGAATTTGCTTCTCAAATTAATTGTACCCATTAGTCTCCTGCACTATATAATTTACGCGTGCCTTTGTTTCGACAATAACGTTAACGTCTCTTATATTAATTAAAGCTGACGTGGAAAAAAATACTCATCTTTTATAATGACCATTGCCAATATACATACAAAAGATTCACAACTTCGTAATTTGGGGGATTTAAGGAAAGAATTAAGCTACACCTTTGTCATTATTTAGCAGCCACTTGAAATCGAGTTCAAATTTCATGTTGTAATTTTTCAGGTTTCGTTATCAAATTTATAATTTTAATAATATTTATTATAAAATAAAAATAATTATAACATGAATAATCATAGTCAACATTTATCAACAAAATGAATTAAAAAATAATAAAATTTAGTTATGAAATAATCAACCACAGTAATGAATTGTTAATTGAAAACTAAAAATTAAAGACTAAAAAATAATTATAAACCCTAAATGAGTGGGGGGTTAAACCCTAATACACAATTCTAAAATTAAACAAAATCACAAAAAAAAAAATCAGACAAAAAAACAAGAAAAACTCGTAATTTGAAAGTGCAACACGGAGTAAAACACATATATGAAATAATCAACCATAATAATTAATTATTAATTGAATATTGAAAATTAAATATACAAAATAATTATAAAACCTAATTAATTAGGTGGGGTGAATAAACAATTGGTAAATTAAACTAAATCACAAAAAAATAAAATTAAAGAGAAAAAATACAAGAAAAACTCATAATTTGAAAGTACAACATGAAATTAAATAAAGAGGGTATAACATGAAATCTTACGTGCTTCAGATCCTCAAGTCCAATTTTCATATTACACCTAGTGTTCCACTTTGAATTTGTTAGTTTATCTCTCATTTTAATTCTTCAATTTCAATTCTTCATAGTTAAGTTTAATTTTGAATTTTTTAATAATTATTTTCACTCAAAATAAATTAATAATTATAAATTTTCTTTTCAATTAGGATTTATAATTATTTTTTACTATTTAATATTTTATTTTATAGTTAATTGATAATTAATTATTATGATTGAGTATTTCACAATTAAGGCCTCTGTCCATCTTCCCAAACACACAATAATAAGAATTTACATTAAAAGAGAAAACACCAAATAAATAATGTTCAATTACTTTAGGCAAATTAAATTAGCCTCTCGCAACTTTAAGAAAAAACCATCATGTTATTATGTCATTGTTGCATAAAATAGGCAATATTTATCTTCCTCTCGAAACATTAAGAAAAATCCTTCATGTTCTTATGTTATTGTTGCATAAAATAGGTAATATTTATCTTCAAAATATACCAAACACACAACAATAAAGAATTTACACTAAAAAGGAAAACATCAAATAAATAATGTTCAATTGATTTAGGCAAATTAAATTAACCTCTCGCGACATTAAGAAAAATACTTCATATTATTATGTTATTGTTGCATAAAATAGGCAATATTTATCTTCAAAATATACCGGAACAAACTCTCCTCGAAGGTGAAATTTTCAAACATCTAACACCACAGTTGGCTTGAACGCACTCCGGATCATTGGTGCAGTTGTTAGGGCATTGTTGTAAATTCACACCTTGTTGCAATTCTCTACCTTCAGCCATATTTTGAGATGGCATAACTGCAAATGCTACCATCAATTAAATATTATTTCAAAAAAAAATCATATTCAATAATTATAATTCGACTAAAAGTTCGAACTAAATTACAATTCATAGCTGAAAGATCATCCATCAGTCTTACTATTAAATTTTAGATTAAAAAAAACATAACATAATAAGCTGGCACACACAATAATAATATTTTGGTTTACTCTATTCAAATTAAACATATCTTATTCAATTTCAAATTCAGAAAATTTTATCATATCATTGAGGTGCTACCCATAGACTGTGGTGTTTTTAATAAAACGATACTAATATGGTACAATCGTGTCCCATGGAGTACTATTTTCTTTCAAATTCAATCAAAAAATATGTTTATTTATTTATTTTAAGAAAAACACACGCAACTTACAGACTAACATGTCGATTAGATACAATGTAATGGAATTTGAATTGAAAACTTTAAGAGAAAGGAAAACTAAACCTGTTGAAACCATAAAAACTGCAGTAACAATTAACTGAAGAACTTTAACGATATTGGCCATAATTGAGTTTTGGTAGATATTGATAACTTAATTCAACATAAATATTGCAAGTTATATAGCAGAAAATGATGGTTGGGCATGCATGGTAACAACAGTATTCGAATCATTGCAATAATTTTCATATACCAAATATCGATTTAACTTCTTTCACTGGAGATTTTATAATAATGAGTTAATTAATAAATGTTATGTTTTAATTAAAAATGGTTGAGCATAGTCAACTTTTCTTTTTATTCGTTGATGCGTGCGGATATTGCGGATATCGAATGTGATTGTCTTTATTCATGCGTAATATCAATTTATAATTATACATATAGTTTGGCATAAAATCATCAAATTAAATTTTCAACATACCAAAAAGTCAATATAATCATTTTTCATCACGCCTACTAAATCGCAATGTATGGTTTCACGTGCATCGTACAATTCTTAGGATTCTTTTTAGTTTTCTATATTTTTTTGAGGAAAATCTCAATTATATTATTAATTTAAATTTAAATTGTAGATGGGAAACATCGTTCAATGATACGGGATAAATATACATCAAGGATAAATCAATTATCTTGAGTAGCTCAATTTTCAAACTATGTATGACTCATCTTGATTATTATTTATGTTGGCCACTTTATTGAATTGTCTTGAGATATGGCTAAATCAACTAATTGGTAATGTTGTCCATGATCAAATTAAATAACTGATTATTTAATTTGGATTTTGAGGTTGGGATGAGAACGTAATATCAATCAAGTTCCTCTAGTTCAAACTTCATCCCTAATCATTTAATTATATATATATATATATATATATATATTTTCTCTCTCATGAGATTTTAACTACAATCATTTCTTTTATTTTATTTTTCCGAGAGAGAGAGAAGAGCTGCAGAGCTATCATATATGGAAGGTGGTTCATCAACCATCACAAAAGTTTTTGACAAGGCTTTAGACTTTGGTCCATTGACATTCTGCACATTTCTCTCACATACAATTGTTAGTGAAAATTTGTTTGATCTCATATTTTATTTTATTTCGTGGATCAGTGAAGTCAAGTACTCATCTTCTTCTTTTATATAAACTAAAGAGAGCTGAAAACAAAAATGGTCATTAGAGACAATATTACATGTGATTATTTTTTCAAAAAGTAGAAAAATTTATACTATATCTAAAAGTAAGATAGTGAGTATAAAATAAAAACACTAAGTTTTCCCGACCAAATGAGCTTTCTATAAGTGGGAATATAACATTTTAATTAATTCATGTTTATATTACATACTTAGTTAATTATATAGTGATTCAATACTCGAATTTAAATATTATAAATTACTTTTAAATTTTGCTAAAATATTATATTTCATCCAAATTTCTTTTTGTTGTTAGGATGCAAAAAAAAAAAAAAAAACAATTTAAAAATTTTGTGGTCATTAATTTGTTGATGTGTACGTATGTCAATTTGGTAGATACATATTTTTTTGATATGATGGACCATAGTTTTGTATTAATTATTATTATTTTATTATTATTATGAGTGCATATTTTAATAGCTAGATTGAGTAAAAATTAACATTTTATATTCTAGCTAAAACAAACTAATATTATTTAAGAATTAAGAAGAAAAATGTATATATTTCTGATGTAGACTAATATGTCTGTGTGTGTAGTTTAAAATGTGTTTAATTTTTAAGTTATTTAAATGTATTAAAAATAATCAAGATACACATCCAAAATTTTAAATTAAATATATTTAAAATTTTGAATTAGATGTAGAAATTGGACTTATTAATTTATTCTTAAATATTTTTAAAACTTTGAGGTTAACATATTTAAGTTATCAACTTTCAATATGTTTTAAAAAGTTAAAACTTATATATTTTAAATTTTCAAACAAAATTCATACCATACCAAAAACTTAAAAAAATATTATTGTACAATAAATTATAAGATCCAACAATGGTCTTTTCACCTTACTTGATCTTTCAGTTGAGATATATGGAAATATTTTATTTTATTCATTTAAAAATAAATATTAAATATATTTTAAATGTATAGAATTTAAATATTTTAAAATTAAATCTTTGAATTAAATAAATTTAAAAAGTTCGCATAAAATACATTAATTTAACATGTTTTTTATTTATTTTTTTAGGTTAATTAAATATATTAAAAATGAATATTCACATATAAAATTTAAAAAATTTTTAAATTTGATAATTAAATATATTAATTTATTTTATCAATTTAATGTTAAATATCTATAAATTTTTTAATTTAACATATTTATCTTATCAACTTCAAATATAATTATTTTTTCAAATAGATTCATCCCACATTGAAAAACTTCCAACTATTGTTGTTTATGAGTAAACTATAAATTGTGAAGTGCAACAACGGTCTTTCCCCATAGGGGTAGAAATAGGTGAGACCGCCCAACAGGAGCCTTACGCTTGGCCTACTTAGCAAAAAGGCGGAGTTAAGGCTTTTTAGTAAATCTATTTGTTAGTGCCATTTCGTAAGCACTAAGTTTATTTTGGCAATTTATGTTCGGCGAAGTATTCGAGGACATGTTCCTTATGTGATGTGCTGATTATGCTTGCAAAGTAAAGAACAGGTGGTGAACTGTTGATGTTCCAGGAGCGTCCCTGACAATTTAATTATGGTAGTTTCCTTGTGGAAGAAGATCCGGTTTGGATTAGTTTGGAAAGTAAGGAGTGATAGTTTTAACTTCCTTGTGGAGTAGATACAGACGTGATTTAGACCCTCAACTACATGGAAAATATCTAAACCAATATGGAAAGAATCACAAACCCTAATTCACCTTCCAAGTTGATGAAGATTGGAAATCAAGTAAACAAGAAGTGTGAAAGTATAAGAATGCCGATTCTCTTGAAGATCGGTGGTTCGCCCCCATTATTGATTTTCTAAGTTTAGTGTTTGAGACTCGTTTGGTTTGTGATACTTGTAATAGCTAGAAGTTGTTCCTTAAACTGTTCAACGTGGTAGTCTAGCATTGAATTTTTTTAGTGAAACACATGAGGGTATTTTTATCCATTTTATACGTAATCTCGGGAGAGATTATAAGTTAAAGTTGTGGATAGCTAGAAGGATTCTAGTGTCATGATTGTGAGGGGATCTCATAGCTTTCGTTCATCAAAGAGTTCTTGTTGTAAGAAAGTGCAGCATAAGGAGGGAGTCCTGTATGTGTAAGATCCTGAATAGTCTTCACGAAGAAGTAGTGGACGAATCTTCAAGTTTGGGCAAAGTCCCCTAGAGTAGGTTGGTTAATCAAATTGGGTTATCAATCTCGTGCGTACTTTTACTACTTTTATTTACTTGTTCTTGCTTCTATCCCCATCACTCTCAAAAACACATGTATGCAGTAACCTTAAACACATAATTGTACGGATTATAGTTTTTCACTATTTAATAAATAGGCCCAGGCTTGGGCCTTAAAAAAGCCCATCAACTCTATCAGACATGCCTGTTTATAAAATTATACAATTATATTTTATTAAATATAATATGGTATGTAAAATATTTAATAATATAATTATATTTTAAATTAAAAAATCACTGAGCCCTAATAATATCTCTCAATTGTGGAGTGTCGCAGTGTTGGTTTCACTTTCACCCTCTGCAGTCTACACCCTTCGTCATCGTCGGACATCACCTTTAGTTTCTAATCCTACTCAAAGACATCTTATCCTACAAATCCTAAAGATTCTGCCGTCCAATTTTTGAGAATAAAGTGCATAAGGCGACGACGAAACTATCTTTCCAATCTCACATTCGAATAGACCATCCTTCTCGATCTCGCATTTTTCCCGAATCCTTTCTATAATTGAGGTAATGTATTTCTATAATGTTTTGGTGAAAGTAATTGGGCCACGATATATTTTATGATATGAATTTATATTTTCATGCTTTCCAAAATTGAGCCATTGAGTTTCTAAATAAAAATTAAAAAAAGGAGCCATTATTATCAAAGTTTACCAGTTCCGATTTTGGAAGGTTGATGTTGTGTGGATGGATTGTTAATTAATCGAACTGAGTGTGAGGGGTGTGGGAAAGAGAGAATAATTTGATGATGTATGATATAGTCTTTTGATAATGCTAAGTCATGTCAATTATGCTTAATTCAATAAATAGTAGCTAGTTATTAGTTAGATGATATTCAATATTATCTTCGGTTCTGAAACTCATGCTTAACGAAAGGGATAAGTGAAGAACTGAGAGAAATAATGTTCTTTTTGGATTAGATTTAGTATTTTTTTGAATTGACAAATTTCTATCTTTTGATCTATTATATTTGATAGTTCATTGTCTAACACATCTAACAATACTTATAATGAACGTTCATTGGTTAAGATCGTGTTCTAATAATTTTTTGTTCTTATATTGAAGGAATTTGGACAAGAGTAATAGTTGACTTGAAGACTTGCAGATTGATGTTTTGTTTGTTGGTTGCACTTTGCTATGTCATCAAAGGATTTATATAATACTTGTATTTTAATTTCACTTTGTTATTGACTTGTTGGGCCTCACTTTCCCACCGAACTCAATTTCAAATTCTTGAACCACATCCATGGTCCACCCAACCCAACCTAAGCTAATCTTTTTTTTACTTACACACCCGATCTGGTGGTATTGACACCACCACTAGGTTATCCCCACCGGGACAACCATCACACAAGCTTTTGACAAGTCTTTAGACTCTGATTCATGACATTCTGCACATTTCCCCCGCATACAATTGTTGGTGAAAATTTGTTTGATCTCGTATTTTATTTTATTTAATGGATCAATAAGGTCAAGTACTCATCTTCTTCTTTTGTATAAACTAAAGAGAGTTTACAGCAAAAATGGTCATTAAAGACAATATTACATGTGATTATTTTTTCAAAAAGTAGAAAAATATGTATCTGTACTATATCTAAAAGTAAAATTGTGAATATAAATAAAAACACTAAGTTTTCCCGACTAAATGTACTTCTCTATGAGTGGAAATATAATATTTCAATCAATTAATGTTTATATTACATACTTAGTTAATTATACAATTATTCAATACTCAAATTTCAATATTATAAATTACTTTTTTTATTTTGCTAAAATATTATATTTCATCCAAATTTATTTTTGTTGTTAGGATGCAAAAACAAAAAAAACAAAAAAAAAAATTTAAACATTTTGTGGCCATTAGTTTGTTGATGTATATGTCAATTTGGTGGATACGTATTTTTCTATATAATGGACCATAATTATTATTATTATTATTATTATTATTATTATTATTATTATTATTATTATTATTATTATTGGTGAATATTTTAATCACTGCTAACTAGATTGAGTAAAAATTAACATTTTATATTCTAGCTAAAACAAACTAATATTTGTTAAGAATTTAGAAGAAAAATGTATATATTTCTGATGTAGACTAATATATATATATATATATACACACACACATATATATATTAAAATAAGTTTAATTTTTAAGTTATTTAAATATATTAAAAAGAATCAAGTTACACATCCAAAATTTTAAATTAAATATATTTAAAATTTTGATCTAGATGTATAAATTGAACTTATTATTTTATTGTTAAATATTTTTAAAACTTTGAAGTTAACATATTTAAGTTATCAATTTTCAATATGTTTTAAATAGTTAAAATTTATATATTTTAAATTTTTAAACAAAATTCATCCCATACCAAAAATTTAAAAATATTGTTGTGCTTGAGCATACTATAAATTGTGAGACCCAACAATGGTCTTTCCACCTTTCTCGATCTTTCAGTTGTGATCTATTGAAATATTTTATTTTATTCATTTAAAAAGAAATATTAAATATATTTTAAATTTATAGAATTTAAACATTTTAAAATTAAACCTTTGAATTACATATATTTAAAAAGTTCGAATAAAATACATTAATTTAACAGTTTTTTAATTTTTAGGTTAATTAAATATATCAAAAAATGAATATCCACATTTGAAATTTTAATGATAATTAAATATATTAATTAATTTTATTAATTTAATGTTAAATATTTGTAAATTTTTTAAGTTAACATATTTATCTTATCAACTTCAAATATATTTATTTTTTCAAATAGATTCTTCCCACATCATAGAACTTACAACTATTGATGTTTATGAACAAACTATAAATTGGTGAAGTCAAACAATGGTCTTTCCACAGGGGTGGAAATAGGTCAGGCCGCCCAACAAGGGCCTTAGGCCTGGCCTATTTAGCAAAAATGCTGGGCTAAGGCTTTTTAGTAAATCTATTTCTTAGTGCCATTTCGTAAGCACTAAGTTTGTTTTGGCGATTTATGTTCGATGAAGTGTTCGAGGACATGTTTATGATGTGATGTGCTGATTCCGCTATGCAAAGTAAAGAACATGTGGTGAACTGTTGATGTTCTAAGAGTGTCCCCGACAGTTTAATTATGGCAGTTTCGTTGCGGAAGAAGATCTGGTTTGGATTAGTTTGGGAAGCAAGGAGCGATTTTTTTAACTGCCTTGTGGAGTATATGCAAAGCTGATTTAGACCCTCAACTACATGGAAGACATCTACACCAACATAGAAAGAATCACAAATCCTAATTCTTAAAGATCGGTGGTTCGCCCCCCATTATTAATTCTCTGAGTTTAGTGTTTAAGAGTCATTTGGTTTGTGATACTTGTAATATCTAGAAGTTGTTCCTTAAACTGTTCAACGTGGTAGTCTACCATTGAATGTTTTGAGTGAAACACGTGAAGGTATTTTTATCCATTTTATATGTAATCTCGGGAGATATTAAAGTTGAAGTCGTGAGTATCTAGAGGAAGTCTAGTGTCACGGTTGTGAGGAGATCTCACAACTTTCATTCATCAAAGAGTTGGTGTTGTAAGAAATGGCGGCATAATGAGGGAGTCGTGTATGTGTAAGATCCTGAATACTCTTCACAATGAAGTAGTAGACGAATCTTCAAGTTTGAGCGAAGTCCTCCCAAAGTTGGTTGATTAACCGAACTGGGTTATCAATCTCTTTCGTATTTTTACTGGTTTTATTTACTTGTTCTTGCTTTTGTCCCTCTCACTCTCAAGAACACATGTATACGGTAACCTTTAACACATAATTGCACGGATTATAGTTTTTTACTATTTAAGAAAATAGGCCTAAGCTTGGGCCTTAAAAAAGCCCATCAACTCTATCAGCCGACCTGTTTATTAAATTATACAATTATATTTTATTAAATATAATATGGTATGTAAAAAAATTAATAATATATTTATATTTTAAATTAAAAAATCCTCGAACCCTAATAATATCGCTAAATTGTGGTGTGCTGCAGTGTTGGTTCACTTTCACCATCTGTAGTCTGCATCCTTCGTCATCGTCGGATGTTACCTTTGCTTTCTAATCCTGCTCGAAGACATCTCATCCTACGAATCCCAGGGATTCTGCCGTCCAGTTTCTGAGAACAAAGTGCATAAGGTGACTATGAAACTATCTGATGAGTGCTTGAATTGCACTCAATTACACTCTTTTTTAGTGCATTTGCACTAGGTTTATGTATATATATATGTTAATAATGTACATATTGTCTTTAATCTTTAATTTTATTATAAGTGGCCAATACAGGATATTTTGGGTTAATATAGTACAAATTAAAGTTGAATTGGGATTTCGATCATCAAAGGCCGCACAAGACTTGAAAAGATGAAAAAAACCAAGTGTTGGGCTCAGACACGGCCTCAGAACTCGATCAAAAGGTCGCGTTGCAGAGCCCTTCAGGGGCTGAAAAACATGAGGCCCGGGCGTGGCCTCCAGGCGCGATCGCAGGGGGGTTGCGTCCCATAGCCTCTGCAACACGGCCTCTAGGAGTGACCCGTTGGCCCACTTTTCAGCCACTATAGAGATGTGTTTTTCTTTGTTCCAAACTCGACCTCCAGGCGCGACTCTGACGGGGTCGCGTTCGGGACTGATAAATCCACTTTTTGACTTTTGACGCTCCATTATTAGTCCACTATATCATATAACTCTTGGGGAGTTCAAACCATCTGACTTCCACTCGAAAATACACATAGAAGCATTCTCCATTTAGAATTTTTGAAGATCAAGAACATCAAGAGGAGGAGGAACATTCAACCATCCATTGGAAGATTCAAGCCAATGGATTGAAGGAGTTTGTTCTACATTAGTTTTATCTTTTCCTTCACTCTTTTACTCTTGTATTTAGAATGGGTTTTGGATCCTCTTTTTGTATTCTTGATCTTGTTGTAAATATGGTTGGCTAGAGCCTTAAGGCTCTAGGATGTGGAGGAATAATGTGAATCTTGATCTTGATTAGGGTTTGATATATATGGTAATGCTTTGTCAAGATTTGAATCAATGCTTGTTCTTGAATGGTGTTGTTTGGTGGCCTTCTTTCTAACATCAAATGTATGAATCACTTGCATCTTGCCCATCCCATGATCATAAGCATGCTTGGATTAAATCTACATATTTGTCTTCTTTATCGAATGTCAATTTTGTGGAAGGAAATGTGACCCCTTAGAGCCTTTGGTAGGTGCAACCTTGGAATGTATTAGTGATAGTCATCCTTGTCGCATTCGCAATTAAAGAGATATTTGAGAGATGCTCTTTCTATATTCGTGGTCTTCCTGTCTATGAACTTAGCATGATCATATGTTTAACCCTTGTTGTTTGATCAAGAGGAAGATTGTGAATCCATGTTCTAGAGTCTTGCCTAAATTTGTCTTCTTCAAATCTCCCCTTTGTTGGTCTTGGTTCTTGCATGATATTTAGTTTGTTTAGTTGTTGCTTGGTGTTTGTCATTTAAGTTTATGTTTGGTATTGTGGATGATAATCAACCCTCACCTAGTTATAGTCTAAATATTTCACTCGTCTATCGTCGTGGTACTTGCATTTTCATGTTTTAATTCATTGTCCCTATGGATCGACCTCGTATCATCATTACTACAAATATATACTTGTACACTTGTAGGAATTGGCACGAGTTTATAAATATTGAAACCGTGGAGGAGACGAAATCTCTATCAAGTTTTTGGTGCCGTTGCCGGAGAATTGTGAATTAATTTGATATATGCAATATTGTGATAACGATTGTGTGGATTAGTTTAGAAATTTTATTTTGTTTTGTTAAGATTTGCATTGATTTCTTGGTTCTTTAACAGGTAGTGTATGCACACTCGATCTAGAGGTGAGCCAGCTATCGACTTGGATCCAGAAGTTGAAGCAACGGTGCGTCATAACAACACACATAGACGGAGGAGAATGGTGGATAATTCTCCACCGGTTCAAGATCCTATGATTGCCCAAATGCAAAGGCAATTAGAAGTTATGCAAGAACAATTGAAAGCCCAAGAGGAGGCTCAAAATAGAAATGTGAAAGCACCAATCCGAAACCTCTTCCAAGCCGTCGTTGATCAAGGGGTGGTCAATGGACCACCCATTCAAGCCAAAAATTTCGAGTTCAAGACCTCTCTCATACTCATGATCCAACAAAACCGTTTTTGAGGGACACCTATGGAGGATCCACATGAGCACATCCGTAAATTCCTTGAGTATAGTAGGACAATGAAGATGAATGGAGTTCCAGAAAATGTAATTTGAATCCGGCTCTTTCCATTCTTCTTGACCGACAAGGTAGAAACATGGTGGTTAAGCTAAGCCCAAGGGTCGTTCCAAACATGGGACCAATTGGTGATGAAGTTTCTTCATAAGTTTTTCCCATCCGGAAAAACTATCAAATTAAAAGGAGATATCACCGTGTTCAAATAATGGGATGAAGAAAGCTTATATGAGGCGTGGGAACGCTTTAGAGAGATGCTAAGGAAGTGTCCCGGACATGGTATTGGAACCGACCACCAAGTGTGCATCTTCTGTGGTGGAATTAAACCCGAGGAGAGGATACACATGGATGCAGCTGTAGGAGGATCATTGTTAGCAAGAGAACCGAATGAAGCAATGATGATCATTGAGGAAATGGCCTCAAATTTATTTCAATGGCCGATGGCAAGAGAGGGAGTCTAAATTATGAAGAAGGTTGCATCTACATCAAGTTCGGATGTACTTGGGCTATTTGCGGCTCAAATGGCAACTTTAAATTTGAAGAATGAAGCCTTTACCAATCCAAAAGCCGAGACTTCTCAAAGCCAATTTGAATAAGTTAACTATGTGAACCAATGAGGTTATTCTAATCAAAATAGGCCATTTAATCAGGGGTACAAGCCCCAATACGGAGGTCAATACGGTGGGAATCAAGGGTTCCAAAATAGGGCTCAACATCCAAACTTGTCCTATGGTAACCTAAATAATGCAATCCAACCACCTCCTAGATTTTCGGTGACTAATGGAATTATTGATGAGGAAAAGAAGCCAAAGATGCATGATCTTTTGATGGAATTTATGGGGAAGATGGAGAACTACATGAAAGAATCTCAAACTCGTGTTGGGAAGTTAGAGAATACCGTCGGAGCGATTGGCAACCAAGTAAATATGTTGGAGAAGCAAATGGGACAATTTGCAACTATCTTGGGAAGCCAACATCAACAAGGCAAGTTCTCAAGCAACACAACCGGGAATCCGAATGATCAATGCAAGGCCATTACCTTGAGAAGTGGAACTGCCTATGATGGTCCCGTGATACCGGATGAAGAAGAAAGCCAAGAAATGGTTGATGAGCAACCAAGAGAAGAGAAGATAGAAGAAGGCCAAAGTCAAGAGGACTTGAGTCCAAAATTGAAGAAAATTGATGAACAGGAGAAAGGGAAAGAGAAAGAAGTATCAACCAAGAAGATACCGGAGGAGTATAAAGTTCCTATACCATACCCACAAAGACTCCAAAAGGTGAAGAGTGACGAGCAATTCTCTCGGTTCCTTGACATCTTTAGAAAGGTACAAATCAACATCCCTCTTGTTGAAGCACTTCAACAAATACCAAACTATGCAAAGTTTTTGAAGGATGTGATTTCAAATAAGAGAAGATTAGGGAAGTATGAGATGGTCAACTTGACTGAGAATTGTAGTGCTCTGCTACAAAGGAAGTTACCCGCAAAGATGAAAGATCCGGGAAGCTTCAACATTTCGGTCACCATTGGTGAAAATCATGTGGGAAAGGCTTTATGTGATCTATGGGCAAGCATCAACTTGATGCCCCTCTCGTTCTTTTCAAAGTTGAAAATGGGAGAGATCAAGCCTACCACCATTTGTCTCCAAATGGCCGACCGATCAGTGACGTATCCAAAGGGGGTGGTAGAAGACGTGCTCATGAAGGTCAATAAGTTTATCTTCTCAGTTGACTTTGTGGTACTTGATATGGAAGAAGACAAGGAAGTTCCTCTCATCCTTGGGTGACCGTTTTTGAACAAGGGTAAGGCCTTTATTAATGTGCAAAAAGGAGAGCTTACCTTGAGAGTCAACGAAGAAAAAGTTACATTCTTCCTTCAAATAGCAATGCAACATTCCGAAGAAGAGGCGAAGGCCATAGAGGAATGCAAGGTGCTCCAAATGGTGGAAGAATGTGTAGAAGATGAGGAGTTGTGTAGACCGAAAGATCCTCTCGAGATTTGCATTTCTAACTCTATCTTTAATTCTTTGCCTAATGATGATTTTGATCTATGTGATTCCGTTTCTATGATGAATTCTTTTCAGGAATCCTATTTAAGGAAGCCAAAGTTCTTGCCATTGAGAGACGAGGACCAAACATCAAAGGAAAAGGAAGAGTTGAAAGCAAAGAAGGAAATGGAGTTGAAGCCCCTACCTACACACTTGAGGTATGCTTACCTTGATGAAGCCAAGCAAAAACCGATAATCATTTCTTCCCTCTTATCCGATGAACAATTAGAGAAATTGTTGAGGGTTTTGAGAAAATTCTAAAGCACTATAGGGTGGTCAATTTCCGACCTTAAGGGCATTAATTCTTCGATACACATGCATAAAATTTTACTAAAAGAAGATTATAAGCCTAAAGTGCAAAATCAAAGAAAACTCAACCCTATTATGCAAGAAGTTGTTAGGAAAAAGGTCTTGAAATTGTTAGATACCGGGATAATCTTTGCTATTTCGGATAGTGAGTGGGTGAGTCCTACTCAAGTCGTTACTAAAAAGGGGGGAATGACTTTGATTGAAAATGAAAATAAGGAGATTATTGCTACGAGGGTAGTAACGGGTTGGAGAATGTGTATAGATTATAGGGCTTTAAATTCATATACTAGGAAAGATCATTTCCCATTGCCCTTCATTGATCAAATGCTAGATAGGTTGGCGGTTCATGAGTTTATTACTTTCTTGATGGTTACTCAGGGTATAATCAAATCATGATTGCTCCCGAGGACCAAGAGAAGACTGTCTTTACTTGTCTGTATGGCATATTTGCATATAGGTGGATGTCATTTAGGTTGTGTAATGCACCTGCCACCTTTCAAAGGTGTATGATGTTCATCTTTCATGGATTGATTGAGAACATCATGGAGGTGTTTATGGATGATTTTTCCGTATTTGGTGATTCTTTTGATATATGCCTTGATAATCTAACACAAGTCTTGCAGAGGTGTGAAGACACCAACCTTGTACTTAATTGGGAAAAATTCCACTTCATGGTGAGAGATGACATTGTTCTAGGAAACAAGGTGTCGGATGAAGGTCTTAAGGTAGACCTGGCAAAGATCATTGCCATTGAGAAACTACCACCTCCAATAAATGAAAAAGGAGTTAGAAGCTTCTTGGGACACGCCGGGTTTTATAGGCATTTTATAAAAGATTTTTCCAAAGATTCAAAACCTCTTTGTCGTCTACTTGAAAAAGGCGTTGAGTTTGATTTTGATTCTAATTATTTACAGGCTTTTGAGACATTGAAGAAGGCCCTCATCACGACACTTGTGCTTATCGTGGCCGATTGGAGTGAGCCATTCGAGGTGATGTGTGATGCAAGCGAGATAGCGGTGGGAGCCGCTCTTGGTCAAAAGAGGGACAAGCTCTTTCAGGTGATCTATTATGGGAGTGGGACATTAGATCTGGCTCAAGTCAACTACACCACCACAGAAATGGAGCTTTTGGCGGTTGTCTATGCCTTTGATAAGTTTAGGCCCTATCTCATTGGAGCCCGAACTATTGTACACACCGACCATGCCGTCTTGAGGCATTTGTTTACCAAGAAGGACGCAAAGCTGAGGCTCATAAGATGGATTTTCTTTCTCCAAGAATTCAATGTAGAGATCTGAGATAGAAAAGGATGCGAGAATGTGGTTGGGGATCATTTGTCCCGGTTGGAGCACGTGAAAGAAGAGGAAGAAAACACATGGCCAATCAATGAGAGTTTTCCCAACGAGAGAATAATATCGGCATCAACAAAAGTCCCATGGTTTGCAGATATTGTCAACTATCTTGTTGCCAAAGTAGTGCCCGTAGAGATGATAAGCTACCAAAGGAAGAAATTCTTCCACGACCTCAAATTCTATGTATGGGAGGAGCCGTATCTCTTTAGAAGGTGTGCCGATTCCAAGCTTAGAAGGTGTGTATCGGAGGAGGAATGGAGCGAGATTCTAAAGGCATGCCATAATTCACCTTGTGGAGGCCATTTTGCATCCAATAGAACCGCTAGAAAGATTCTACAAAGCGGGTTCTATTGGCCCTCCTTATTTAGAGATTATGGAGAGTTTATGAAAGCATGCGAGCATTGCCAAAAGATGGGCTTGATTTCAAAGAGGGATGAGATGCCAATGAACGTCATTGTTGAAGAAGAGTTGTTCGACGTGTGGGGGATTGACTTCGTGGGACCGTTTGTGGCTTCTGAGGGAAATCTCTACATTTTGCTAACGGTGGGCTACCTATCCTGGTGGATTGAGGCAATTCCCACCAAAACAAATGATTCGAAGGTTATGCTTAAATTCCTCCAAAGGAATATTCTAACAAGATTCGGAGTACCACGAGCTTTGATAAGTGACGGAGGCACTCACTTTTGCAATAAGTGGATGGCTAGCCTCCTAGCTCGACATGGAGTAAAACACAAGGTGATGACTGCCTACCACCCATAAGCAAATGGACAAGCCGAGCTTGCAAATCATGAGGTGAAACAAGTCCTCCAAAAGGTGGTAAAGACGAACGGAAAAGATTAGGCAAGCCACCTCGATGAAGCATTATGGGCCTATAGAACGACCTATAAGACTCTATTGGGCATGTCTCCCTACCAAATGGTTTTTAGAAGTCTTGTCACCTTCCAATTGAGCTCACTCACAAAGCCTGTTGGGCAACAAAGAAGCTCAACCTTGATTTCGAGATGGCGGGAAAGGAGAGAATTCTCCGTTTGAATGAAATTGATGAATTTAGGCTTGAGAGCTTTGAAAATTCTTCCATCTACAAGATAAGGACCAAACTCTATTATGACAAGTTCTTGAGGAAGAAAGAACTTGCACCTGGAGATGCCGTGTTGCTTTTCAACTCAAGATTGAAGTTGTTTCCTGGGAAACTCAAGACCAAGTGGGGAGGTCCTTATTTGATCTCAAGGATCTTTGAGAGTGGTGCTGTGGAATTGCAAGCTAAGGACGGGGATCGCTTTGTTGTCAATGGACAACGTGTGAAGAAATTCTACAACACGGAGAAGCAAGTCAGAGTTTTTGTACCCCATTTGAAGGATGTTTGAAGACTATATCTCGTCGAGCTCGTGATGTTAAATTAAGCGCTAGTTGGGACACAACCCAATCATTTTAATTTTGTTAGTTTATTTTCCGCTTATTTTGGGATATTTTGAATTTGTTTGTCTAGTTAATTTTATTTTTTATTGTGTGATTCCTAAAATGAGGAATTAATCTTGATGGTTGGTGTTTGCGTGTTTTAAGTAAGTGCAAATTATGTAGGATTTCCAACTGGAGACAATAGGCGAATAGGTGTTAAAAGAGAAGTAAAAATGAAGCGCAAAGAAAATCCGTCTTGAAGCGCGATCCCCTGGTGCGACCAGCACTGGGGTCGCACCCCAGATGACTCAGAACGCGGGCAGGAGGCGCTACTATGGCTCGCGTTGCAGAGGCCTTCAGAGAGTCGAATTTCTTCAGCCCGAACACCGGAACCTGGCATGGTCTAGCAGCACTCGCGCTCCAGACCCCTCCGAGCGCGGGCTCGGAATGCGACCCAGTCGGGGTCGTGTCTCGGTCAGACAGGTTTTTAACCCCTTTTTCTCTCATTTCACTCTCATTTTCACACTCTCACTACACTCACAACACATGGATTCACCATCTCCTTCAAGGAATCAAGGTAATTCCTCTCTAATTCTCATTTACTCCACTTGAATTATACTCTAGCATGAATCCTATGTTTCTATTGTTCACATTTTGAGAAATTTCGGGAAAAATTCCTCTTTTGTGCCCTAGGTTTGGGATGAACGAAAATTACATTAATTTTACCCAAATTGTGCTTACATTTGAGAAGTTGTACAATTTCTAGCATGTGTATGATATGGGTGTTGGAATTTTGTTGGGATTTTTGGTGGAATTTGTTTGGTTTCCTCATGAATTTGGAGCAATAATGGGTTTTTCATGTCATTTGCTTGTCTTTGTTTCCATTATTGCTCAAATGAGGGGTGAATGCTTACAATACTTGCACTTAGACAATTAGGATAAAGTACATTGTACTCATTTGAGAAAAATATGTCATCTTTGGTTGATAGAATATTGTATATTTGATCCTACCAATTTTAAGTTTGTCTAATGCATGTGAGTTGAAGAATTGGTTGGACTTTGGTGCATTTGGCTTGGGTTCATGATTGAAATTGTTGAAATGGGGCATGGAAGTTCAATTTGTCAAATTAATTCGTATGTCATTTTGTTGTTGGGAACCCTTGTTATCATTTTTAATGTTTATGCTACATTCTTGCATAATGTGCCTTTGTCATCTCCAAATTGAGTTGGTTTTTAAAAAATTGAAATTGTAATTTGGGGAAATTTGAATATTTGTGAATTGGTGCAAGAATGTTGATTTTGATTTGGTATCTACATGCTTTATTCAACCTTAATGAGAAGTTTTGCATGATAAGATTCTTTGGGAAAAGCATGAATTTGATAAATTTTGGAGCATAAAGAGAGAGAGAGAGAGAGAGAGAGAGAGAGAGAGAGAGATTTAATGTAGTATACATGTGATGTTGCTATGTTACTTTGGATATTGTCATATTGATCTTAATCATCTTTTTGCTTAAAAATCATATTCAAAGAATCATGAAATTGTTGAATGCATGAGATAAAAATGCGAGCATTTGCTCTTTAATATTGAATAAGACCTCCCATGTTTTGATAATATCATTTTTGAAATGAGGGTCTTTTATTTAACAAATTGAAAATTACTTGTATTTGTGGTTGGAAATTCATGATAATACAAAGAAAATGGAATTTGTTGTGGTGGATGAATGGAAAAAGGGGAGCTTTTTGTTGTTGATATTGTTACATTAAATGGAGCCCCCTTGTCTATATTTTTACTTATGATTGAGATAGGTCGTTAAAATCATTAAAAACAAGCATTGTTGTTCATTGTTAGTGTTGAAGCATTTTGTTATTTGGTCCTATGCTTTTGATTTTGTCATATTTATTTGAGGACCTTTTACCAAACTCTCAAACCAACTTTGTCTTGTGTTGATCATGATTGATTTTGGAGCACATATGCATTTTGCCTTTGTTCATGATATTGTCATATATAGAGGTAGGCATTTTGTAACATTTTAAATATGTGCCTCAATATGTATTTTGGTGTTGGTACTTTGAAAAGTAAAGCATGTCTTTCATTTGCAAAGAGGCATGAAATTATAAATGTATTTAAACTTTGATTCACCAAAGTTAGTTGAGGAAGTGTGTTGGATTTTCTCATATACTTTGAAACCTCAATTTTTTTGTTTGGATTTTAAGTTGGTTTTGCCCCTATGTCATATGGATTCATTTTCTTTTTCTCAGGTACCATATCCCAAATAAACAAAAATGGCAGCAAGAAGGGGAAGGAAGTCTACAAGGAGACAAGAGCCCGAATCCGACCCCGAAATAGAACAGGAAGAGGAGGCAGAAGAAGAAGACCCCGGTATAGAAGATCCCATGACGTATGGGATTCACTTTACAGAGGCAGGGTGATATGATCCGAGACCTATGGGACACGACAATGAATAAATATGCGGAAGCTAGGAATGAAACTACGTCAGATGCGTAAGGGAACAATACGACTCGAACAAATAAAGAGAATACAACTCAAATATACGAACAATTTAGAAGTGACTATAAATGAATAATGGACTGAATTAGACTCGACACCTTAAGAATAAAGGAGGAAGGACCGAAACTAGAGAATAAGAATAAGACTCGAATTAATGTAGAACTTACTAGGATAATGGACACGAACGAAGACTCAATGACGAACACGAAGGACACCCTTGGATGGCTGGGACTCGACGGCGTACGGCGGTGTTGTGGCGGAGGACGTCGAATTGGATGGTATTGGCGGCGGTGACGGTAGAAGGACAAATCAGGATCGGTGAACCCGTGTTGTAACAACTTGAACACGGACGTCTAACTTCTCCAGATAGCAATTCTCCCAAGTACTCGATTATACCCTGAAGAACTTGATTAAGACTATAGATTTGCTCGAACAATAGAATTGTTTGTATATTTGATCAACCAAAGGATTGTGAGACAGATTGAGAATAACTCTTTATTTCTTGCAATTGTCTAACTTTAATGTAACAAATGAACCCCTTATTTATACTAACATAAGAGACGAAAATCTAGTCCTAATATCTAAAGGAATTCGAAAATAACACAAAGAAAATCAAAAGGAATCATACCTTAATTAGAAGTCTTAATTAAGGCAAGATAAGATAATATAAAATAAGGAAACAAAATTTAAACTAATCTAGATAAAATCCCATGGATTTGGGCCTTCAATTCTCGCCATCTTGGACCTTATTATACACGACATTGGGCTGAATTAATTGTGAATTAATTCGGTCCAATTGTGTACAAAATATCTGCCACCTTTGCATGAAAAACAGCAACTTCTCGGATTCCCATGCAAACGCGTAGAACTCTTCATGCACACGTCCAAATAGCGTAATTCTTCTTCTCACGTCTTCATGTTTCTTCTTCTTCATCAATGGACAGCATGGTGATCAATCTCGAGCTGCTCGGCATGTCTTCTTCGTGCAATTCAAACTTGCGCCTAATTGAAGCTTGTAGATAAGCTTGCAACTTCTTTGCTCGTAAGCGCGCCATAGGACCTCTAAATTACAGCTCCGGATCATCTTCTTTATTGCTTTGCACGATCTCATCATTTTCCCCCTGCTGAAAAGAATTCTTCCTCGAATTCTCCGACTCATCATCATCAAACTCATCATCTACAGAAAAAGGAGATAAGTCAGCAACATTGGATGTAGATGAACACTTGTACTCACCGGGTAAATCAATGCGATATGCATTGTCATTGACTCGACTCAACACGGTGAATGTTCCATCTTCTCTAGGCATCAATTTCGATTTTCTCAAGTTAGGAAATCGTTCGGGACTCAGATGAATCCAACCGTGATCTCCGGGCTGAAAGATCATCGGCTTGCACCGTTTGTTCTTTTGAACTGCATTGCGTGCGCCAACTGCCTCAATACGCGCACGTATTTTCTCATGCATCTCTTTCACTTGATCCGCTCTTCTTGTACCTTTTACACTTGTTAGATGCTCAACATGTAAAGGCAAAAGATCAGTAGGCGTTAGCGGATTAAAACCATAAACAACCTCGAATGGGGACATATTAGTAGATGAATGCACAACTTGATTGTAAGCAAATTCAGCATATGGAAAATAATATTCCCACGATTTCAAGTTGTTTTTAACTAAAGAAAGCAGCAAAGTACCTAAAGTGCGATTAACTACTTCAGTTTGTCCATCAGTTTACAGATGACATGCATTAGAAAATAACAATTTGGTATCTAACTTACCCCATAGTACACGCCAAAAGTGTGCTAAGAACATAGAATCCCTATCACTAACAATAGTTCTAGGTATTCCATGTAAATGCACAACATGAATAAAGAACAGATTGGCAATGTGTACGGCATCATCAGTTTTCCTACATGCAATGAAATGAGACATCTTGGAAAACCTATCAACCACAACAAATATAGAATCTCGACCAGACCTAGACCGTGGCAAACCAAGTATGAAATCCATAGATAAATCAATCCACGGGGAAGACGGGGCTGGAAGAGGAGTATATAAACCGAATGGATGTGAAGTAGATTTCGATTTTCTACATGTAATACATCTACTACACACATTCTCAACATCATGCTTTATACGTGGCCAAAAGAAATGCTCATGCAGCAAGTTTAACATTTTAAACACACCAAAGTGACCCATTAAACCTCCCGCATGCGACTTCAAAATTAACAACTCACGCATAGAAGACTTAAGAATACACAACTATGAACCCTTGAACAAAAACCCCTCATGCATGAAAAATCCATCATGTGCTCGTGATTTTGTGCAACAAGTAGCATAGATCGGTGCGAAAAACTCATCACATACATACAACTCCTTAATTGCATCAAATCCTAACATTTTAGCATGCATTAGGGTCAAGAGAACGTACCTTCTCGACAACGCATCAGCAACAACATTATTGGCGCCTTTCTTGTACTTGATGATGTACAGAAAAGACTCGATAAACTCTACCCATCGTACATGACGCTTGTTCAGATTTTATTGGCCTTTTAAATGCTTCAAACTCTTGTGATCCGTGTGAATCACAAACTCCTTAGGCCATAAATAGTGCTGTCATGTATCCAAAGCTCTCTTGAGTGCGTACAGCTCCTTGTCATAGGTGGAATAACGAAGGGCTGCATCTTGGAGCTTTTCACTGAAATAGGTGACTGGACGCCGTTCCTGCATCAAAAAAACACTGATCCTTTTGCCCGAGGCATCACACTCAATTTCAAACGTTTTATTAAAGTCCGGAAGAGCAAGAACAGGTGCTTTACACAAACAAGATTTTAAAGTGTTAAACGCATGCTCTTGAACAGGACCCCATTCAAACTTTCGATCTTTCTTGCTTAACTCAGTAAGCGGCGCGGCTATGCTAGAAAAATCACGCACAAAGCGATGATAAAAGCCAGCAAGACCGTGGAAAGATCGCACGTCACTCGCGGACTTAGGAGTGGGCCATTCCTCAATCACTTTGATTTTGGAACGGTCTACTTCTATACTACGTTCACTCATAAAAAAGCCGAGAAATACGACTTCATTCATGCAAAAGGAACACTTAGACAAATTGCCATACAATTTTGACTCTCTAAGAAGCTAAAAACATGCCTAAGATGCTGCATATGCGTGTGCAATGTGTCGCTATAGATCAAGATATCATCAAAATACACAACAACATATTTTCCAATTACTTCACGTAAAACATGATTCATGAGACGCATAAATGTGCTTGGTGCATTAGTGAGACCAAAAGGCATAATAAGCCATTCATACAAACCATGCTTTGTTTTAAATGCAGTTTTCCATTCATCACCTTCATGCATACGTACTTGAAAATAACCAGAACGCAAATCAATTTTAGAAAAGATACGCGATCCAGACAACTCATCAAGCATGTCATCTAATCTAGGAATGGGAAAACAAAACTTTACCGTGATTTTGTTGATTGCTCAACAATCCGTGCACATACGTCATTCGTTGTTCTTCTTTGGCACTAGAATTACTGAAACGGCACACGGACTCAAACTCTCACGGGTCTGTTTCTTCTCCAACAGCTCTTTGACCTACCTATCAATCTCTTTAGTCTCGTCGAGAGACATCCTATAGGCTAGTCGGTTGGGTAGCACGGCTCTGAGGATGAAATCGATCTGGTGCTCAATCCCTCGAACTAAAGGAAGCCCATCGGGTATTTCATCAGGAAATACGTCCTTAAACTCGTCAAGTAAGGGCTGCAAATCACTAGATAAATAATCATTAGTAGCACTTCTCTTAAATATAAGTAGGACAAGATGCATACCTACTATAACGGCTTTGAACTCCTTTAACCGAAATAAACAAGCTCTTCATGTGAGGCCTGTTTGAACTGGATTCATTCTTCTTTTCCACAGCTAAGGAGTCCGAATGAGTAGGAATGGAGGAGGGACAGCAAGGGGCTGTCCGGCACTGGGGGTCACGGCCGAGGGTTGTCCGGCCATGGGGGCGGCGGCCGAGGCCTTCGGGGCTCGTTTTACGGCTGTTTGCTTCGCCTTTTCCTCTTTGAACCTCTCCTGCATGCGTTGCTGGTCCATAGCAATGGCTTTAGGTGTTAATGGCCTCAATGTATAGATTCGGCCATCAATGTCGACGGTATAGGTGTTCAGGCGTCCATCATGGACAACACGTTGATTAAACTGCCAAGGTCTGCCCAACAACAAGTGTGCCGCATCCATAGGGATAACGTCGCACAAAACAGTGTCAGAAAATTTATTGATTGAGAATGAGACACTTACCTGATGAACCAGGCGAATCTCGTCTCTATTTGTAAGCCACTGCAATCTGTAGGGACTCGTATGTTGTTGAACTAGTAGACCAAGCTTTTCCACTGCGTATTGGCTAATGGCATTAATCACGCTGCCACTGTCAATAATCATCGAACACGTGTGACCTTTGATCACTGCATGGGTGTAGAAGATGTTCTCTCATTGGTGTTCTTGTTCCTCTTCTCGAATGATGCTCAAACTCCAGATTGTGACCAAACTGACTTGTTGAACCTCCGGATCGATGTCTTCATAAGCTGCATCATTCTTGACTTCTTCTTCAACTGTGGCATTGCCCACTGGCTCTTTTTCATCCTTACTGGCTGATTCAACTTCATTTGACTCGGTTAAGTATAGAACTCGTCGGTTTGGACATTGAGCTTGAAAGTGGCCCCAACCTTGACATTTGTGACATTGAATGTCACGAGCTCGATTAGGGGCTGTATTGGGAGGCGTCACACCTTGGGAAGGCCATCTAAGATTTGGCCTTAGCTGAACAGGAGGCGTAGACTCGAGTCTACGGCTAGACTGCGGTGTAGTGCGATCAAAATGTCGAACGGGCTGATCTGGAGAACCTCGCGGTTGAGAGGCTTCAGTTGTCGTCAAACTAGGGACTTTCCGACTCCGAGGTTGGTGTGTAGGGGCTGCACTGTGGTGTGATCGATGTCGGCCTTCTCTCAGCTGCTTTTCTACAATCAACGCGTACTGCACCATTCTCTCAACACTGTGGAAGTCTCTCAACTCGACTTCACAGGCAATATCAGGATTCATACCTTCAATGTATCAAATAATGGTAGCATTTAAGGTCTCCTACTTCCCGACTCTGTTCAAGGCAGTCTCCAACTCCTTGTGATATTCTTCTATGGATCGTGTGCCTTGTTTGATCCGATTGAGCTTCTTCTCGAGCTCTCTCTCATAGTGGACTGGAATGAAGCGTCCACGCATCAACGCCTTCATTTTTTCCCAAGTGTCGATGGGAGGATTCCTATTTCTGCGGCGCGGATCTTGTTGTATTTCCCACCATAAGGCTGTATAGCCTCTAAACTCTAAGCATGCAAGCTATACTTTCTTGACTTCTGAAAAATCATAGCATGCGAAGATCTTTTCTACCTTACGCTCCCAATCTAAGTAGATATCGGGGTCGTGAAGGCCTTCAAACTCAGGGATGCTCGTCTTGATGTTGTTGAGCATTCCATCTTCTCAGTTTGCACGCCAATGAGGTGCACGGGATCGGTCATTGTAGTCTCCCCATCCCTATGGTATGAAATCAGCTTTATAACCACTGGTTGCATCATACTCGAACCCATAGTCATGGTAGGGTTCGAACTCTTGCCTTGGAGGCGGTCTGGGTGCGGCTCGAGGCTGCTACAGCTGCTAGTGTCGGGCCTTAGGCTCGTCTTGAGGCTCGGGTTGCCTTTCTGTGTTGCCTTGGACTGTTTGGGGCTCAGATGGCTGAGCTTTAAGTCTTTGGATTTTCTCAGTCAGCTCGGCAATCTGATTGTTGAAGTTATCTTTGATCATTTGATTCTCCCGTCTGAAGTACTGTGCCATAGTATCAAAGTTGTACTTCGCGTCCCAAGCTGCATTGGACATGTAAGATGGATCGTCCGGGGTGTTAGGCGATCTAGGCTTGCCTATGGACAGCTCAGATGACTCTCATGAGGTACCTTTCTTCATAGTACCTGCAAAACGAACAAACGTGAAGAGAAAGCAAAGTAGAACCTCACAATTCCTCACAAACGCTCATGTATGTCACTCTTGATTTTTCCACTCATGTATCTCTCAAGTATGTAGTGCACGCGTGAAAGAAGTGAATATGGGATGTGGGTTGATCGAAAATAGCTGCTTCTCTTGACTAGCTCCTATGGGTCTCCTTCAAGCTCCAACGGATAAAATCAAGCCGGAAGGTTGCTAAGAGTAGAAGTAGGCGTGTAGAGTATGTAAACCTGCTGATTTTGGTGTATGTAGACCACGGGTGTACGGGTGTATGGACTATGTGGTGTATAAGGTGAACCGGGTGTATGTGTAAATGAGGCTGCAAATTGCGAACCGTATGGAGTATAGGAATCGAAAATATAGTGGATAAGTATGGAGAATCTTGATTAGATATGGATGAGGATGGAAAGAAATCTAAACAAGGAAAAGAAATCTAGTAGATAAGGTAAGAGACTTTTGGATCTGCTTTACCAAGTATAGACACAATCTAAAATCCCAAAGAATCTAACTAGTATGGAAACAATCCTATCTAGACTAGGAAATAACAAAACAATCGAAATTAACAAGAACAAATACCAAAAATTAAATCTTTTTTTGTACGCTTTTTTTTTTGTGATGTAGGGATTTCGATCCCTCTGCTCTTTTTCTCTTTTTTTTTTCAATGACCAACTCAAGTATTACAACTCGAAAGACTCAAAACGATAAAATGAACAAAAATAACCTAATGAACTACGAACGATAAGAAGCCGACGTGGCTCTTGATACCAATTTATGATGTGACTCGGGACCTATGGGACACGACAATGACTAAATATGCGGAAGCTAGGAACGAAACTACGTCGGATGTGTAAGGGAACAATACGACTTGAACAAAGAAAGAGAATACAACTCAACTATACGAACAATTTAGACGCGACTATAAACGAATAATGGACTGAATTAGACTCGATACCTTAAGAATAAAGGAGGAACGACCGAAATTAGAGAATAAGAATAAGACTCGAATTAATGTAGAACTTACTAGGATAATGGATACGAATGAAGACTCGATGAAGAACACGAAGGACACCCTTGGATGGCTGGGACTCGATGACGTACGGCGGTGTTGTGGCGGAGGACGCCGAATTGGATGGTATTGGCAGCGGTGACAGTAGAAGAGCAAATCAGGATTGACGAACTCGTGTTGTAACAACTCGAACACGCACGTCTAACTTCTCCGGATAGCAATTCTCCCAAGTACTCGATTATACCCTGAAGATCTTGATTAAGACTATTGATTTGCTAGAACAATAGAATTGTTTGTATATTTGATCAACCAAATGATCGTGAGACAGATTGAGAATAACTCTTTATTTCTTGCAAGTGTCTAACTTTAATATAACAAATGAACCCCTTATTTATACTAACATAAGGGACGAAAATCTAGTCCTAATATCTAAAAGAATTCGAAAATAACACAAAGAAGATCAAAAGGAATCCTACCTTAACTAGAAGTCTTAATTAAGGCAAGATAAGATAACATAAAATAAGGAAATAAAATCTAAACTAATCTAGATAAAATCCCATGGATTTGGGCCTTCAATTCTCGCCATCTTGGACCTTATTATACACGACATTGGGCTGAATTAATTGTGAATTAATTCGGTCCAATTGTGTACAAAATATCTGCCACCTTTGCATGAAAAACAGCAACTTCTCGGATTCCCATGCAAACGCGTAGAACTCTTCATGCACATGTCCAAATGGCGTGATTCTTCTTCTCACGTCTTCATGCTTCCTTCTTCTTCATCAATGGACAGCATGGTGATCAATCTCGAGCTGCTCGGCATGTCTTCTTCATGCAATTCAAACTTGCGCCTAATTGAAGCTTGTAGATAAGCTTGCAACTTCTTTGCTCGTAAGCGCGTCATAGGACCTCTAAATTACAGCTCCGGATCATCTTCTTGATTGCTTTGCACGATCTCATCACAGGCACAGGACAAACTGGGATAGACTCTTTCCATTGAGTGTGGACACTACACAATTCATGTGTCCTATATCCACAGAGATTCTTGGGATAAGGGACGACGTATGAACCCTTCTGGACAAGATCGGTTGACTTTAGGCCCTGGAGACAACAAGAAAGACCTACCCCCTCTTGGTGAAAGAGGTGTTGAGTACACTGGACATCAAAAGGACGGCCAAGAGAGGTCTCGTTAGGTGCACTTTCAGGATGGGCAATGTGGATAGAGCTCTCACGGTTGAGGACGTCAACCGAATCTTCAATGCTCCTGATGACGACATCTACCATGCTCTGGTTAGATATAACAAGGACTTTGAATACCGCCTAGTCTGCCTTACGGAGTCTGACACTGGGAAGTATGACTCCAGCATTGCCAAGGCACCTGCCCTGTCTAACCCCGTCTTCAGATATCTGCACCGCATTCTAGCATCTTCAGTTTTTGCTAGACGAGAGAACAGTGTGTTGAGGACTTCAGAATTGTTCGCATTGTGGGCCATGTTGAATGCCGTCCACTTGAACTTCAGTGCATTCTTTCTTGAGCAGCTTCAAAGGCAAGCTCACATGGATAATGGATGGATTTGCATTGGGGGATAGATCACCCCAATAGCCGAGCACTTCAACATTGATTTGGATGAGTACCAAGAGAGTCCAAGATTGAGACTCTTGAGTATCTCCTACTTAAGAAACATAAAGATGCTCACCTCGGACACGACCACATATCTACTGTCCATGAGAGGAAGGGGAACTTTCTATTGCCAAATCCGGCTCTTGCTCATGTATCCAACTTCCAAGAATGAGAAAATTGGATGATGGATACACCGGCTCATCGTGAGGCTATACGAGCTGCGGGACTTCTTAGGGGCATCAGAGATGTTATTGATGAACAACCAGAAGGAGGAGGACACGATGCTGGAGAGGGACCACCCAATGCCAATTTCAGACGAGGGCGGCGATACACCGAAGAAAAAATTGTTGCCCGCTTTGATGCACTGGATGGCTACATGATGTCAATGGAGGAGTCCATGCAAAACTCGAGGAGTGATGTGCATGATGAGTTTGGGAATCTGAGGCAGGATTTGTACACAAGATTTGATGATATCCGAAGTGACATGCATAACAGAATGGGTCAGATTCAATCCAGTGTGGATGAAAGATTTCATGCCATCCAGAAAAATATAGACGAGAGGTACACAGGCTGAGGGGTGAGATCAGAGGCCTAGCAGATAACATGGGCTCGTTTAGATCAGATATATAAGACCTAACCGGACTCTTCAGATGAATGAACACCGGATCTGGGTTACAGCAGCAGCCCTACACTCCGTCTCAGCACTAACAACAGATGACCCCCTATCACTCCTACCAGCCGCAGCAGCATTTTCAGCAGCAGCAGCCATTCCAGTCGATGCAGCAGTTCCCGACTGGACAGTTTTTGGCATCCTCATCCTCCTCACAGCACTTCCAGTAGATACTAACGGGACAATTCATGGTGACCTCCTCTCAGTAGTTCCAGTAGTTCCAGACCTCTCAGTTCATGCCGTCATCCTCTTCACAGCAGTTTCCACACTAGTCTCCGCATCACCAGCAACATCCTCCACACTGAGCAGTTAGTGACCCTTGCCACTATCTTTTTGCCTCCAAACTTATTTCTTCACTTGGATCAAAATAAGTTTGGGGGAGGGGGGGAGAGTAATGGTGGCAAGGATCTTTTCTGCTCATTTTTATCGCTTTATTTAAACAATGCCTAGTTAATTTATTTATGTTTTCGGATAGTGGAGCATGCTTGCATGCTTATGTTTATTTATGCTTTGAACTATGATAGGATTTCTAAGTTTGTTTTATTTTGGATTGTTCAGATGGAGGCATTGATGGATATTTAGTTGCATGTCATTTTGTTTCATGAACATGTGATGATTTATCTATCTTTCCATTCAATTGCCTTATGATATGTGGTTTGGGATTGTTCTGACTTAAATAGGTGTATGTTCTTGTAACATGATAAGGAGTCATGAGCATGTTTTTGATTGAGTTATAATATTTGATGATGATGAGCTTATGTTGAAATTTTTTGAAAAATATTGATAAAATGCAAGATTGTATAGCATGATAATGTAAACAAGATTCTTGTCATGTCTCAAAAGTACAATTATTGAAGGAAAAGCTTACCTTGGGAAGATTTTGATCCAAAGATTACACTTAGTGTAATCTTTTCTTTGATGAGTGATTAATGGTCCCCGTGGTGCACTAGTCTTTCTCTAGAACTTTCTTTGTGACTTAATTGAGGTTACAAATTGTGTGTTTGATTTCTTGAAAAGGATTTAAGGCCATTCTTTGTTTAAACTCATTTTTATCCAAATATGTTCCTTCCAATAGAAATTGAATCCCTTGCAAGCCCTTTTTGAGCCTTGAAATGTTTTCTTGATTTTGTTGGGTTTGGAATGAAATAAATGGCAAGATTTGTGTTTATTCTTTCAAATTGAACTTATGAGAAATCTTATATTTGGAAAAAGGTAAAATGTTGAAATACTCTTGTGATGAAAAAGAACAAAAAGAAGTGAATTATCTTGATTTGAATTGAAAATTCTTAAGTGAAGAAAAGAAGAGATAGGTTCACATTAAGATCACAAACAAAAAGAGTAAGAAATGAAGAAAATTTTAAAAAATCTCAAAGAGATTGGGTTGTGAAATAATAAGGGTAGAAGAGAACTTCTTTAGTTCTTCTTGATTGGTATTTTTGAGAAGCCACTTAACCAAATATGTACCTACCTTTCCGAAAAGCCTTCACTACAACCCGAAAGCCCTTAATGATTCTCGATTAAGAACACACGTGAAATAGTGGAGATGTTAGTCACCTTGCAAGCTTATGGTAGAAATCTAGTGCACTCTTGACCTTGAGTGGATACACATTTTGCCTATACACTCGAGAGTGAGCGTTCTTTGATTCTTGTGAGATCTTGTACTTCGATAATTGTATCATGATGATTTTATTGTACTTGTTTATGTTTGATTGCCAATATCATCTATGCAATGCTCGTCTTTTGATTTTTAAGAAAATTATCATCTTGATTCTACTTAAATCAAAATCCTTGCCTTGTTACTCTTATTTTTGTTTGGGACAAACAAATATTTAAGTTTGGGGAGTTGATGAGTGCTTCAATTGCACTCAATTGCACTCGCTTTTGAGTGCATTTGCACTAGGTTTATGTAGATATGTATGTTAATAATGTAAATATTGTCTTTAATCTTTAATTTTATTATAAGTGGCTAATACAAGATATTTTGGGTTAATTTAGTACAAATCAAAGTTGAATTGAGATTTCGATAATCAAAGGCCGTACAAGACTTGAAAAGATGAAGAAAAATAAGTGTTGGGCTCAGACATGGCCTCAGAACTCGATCAAAAGGTCGCGTTGCAGAGCCCTTCAGGGGCTGAAAAGCATGAGGCCCGGGCGCGGCCTAGAGACACGACCCAGCAGGGGTTGTGTTGCAGACCCCTCCGGGCGCGGCCTCCAGGCGCGATCGCAGGAGGAGTCGTGCCCCATGGCCTCTGCAACATGGCCTCCAGGCACGACCCATTGGCCCGCTTTTCAGCCACTTTAGAGATGTATTTTCCTTTGTTCCAAACTCGGCCTCCAGTTGTGAGTCTGACAGGGTCGCGTTTGGGACTGGCAAATCTACTTTTTTACTTTTGGCACTCCATTATTGGTCCATTATATCATATAACTCTTAGGGAGTTCAAACCATCCGACTTCCACTCAAAAATACACATAGAAACACTCTCCATTTGTGATTTTTGAAGATTAAGAACATCAAGAGGAGGAGGAACATTCAACCATCCATTGGAAGATTCAAGCTAAGGGATTGAAGGAGTTTGTTCTACATTGGGTTTTATCTTATCCTTCACTCTTTTACTCTTGTATTTAGAATGGGTTTTGTATCCTCTTTTTTGTATTCTTGATCTTGTTGTAAATATGGTTGCTAGAGCCTTAAGGCTCTAGGATATGGAGGAACAATGTGAATCTTGATCTTGATTAGGGTTTGATACATATGGTTATGCTTTGTTAAGATTTGAATCCATGCTTGTTCTTGAATGGTGTTGTTTGAGTGGCCTTCTTTCTAACATCAAATGTATGAATCACTTGCATCTTGCCCATCCCATGATCATAAGCATGCTTGGATTAAATCTACATATTTGTCTTCTTTGTCGAATGTCAATTTTGTGGAAGGAAATGTGACCCCTTAGAGCCTTTGGTAGGTGCAACCTTGGAATGTATTAATGATAGTCATCCTTGTTGCATTCGCAATTAAAGAGATATTTGAGAGATGCTCTTTCTATATTCGTGGTCTTCCTGTCTATGAACTTAGCATGATCATATGTTTAACCCTTGTTGTTTGATCAAGAGGAAGATTGTGAATCCATGTTCTAGAGTCTTGCCTAAATTTGTCTTCTTCAAATCTCCCCTTTGTTGGTCTTGTTTCTTGCATGATATTTAGTTTGTTTAGTTGTTGCTTGGTGTTTGTCATTTAAGTTTATGTTTGGTATTGTGGATGATAGTCAACCCTCACCTAGTTATAGTCTAAATATTTCACTCGTCTATCGTCGTGGTACTTGCATTTTCACATTTTAATTCCTTTTCCCTGTGGATCGACCTCGTATCATCATTGCTATAAACATATGCTTGTACACTTGTAGGCATTGACACGAGTTTATAAATATTGAAACCATAGAGGAGACGAAATCTCTATCACTATCTTTCATGTCTCACATTCGAAATAGACCATCCTTCTCGATCTCATATTTTTTTCCCAATCCTTTCTATAATTGAGGTAATGTATTTCTATAATGTTGTGGTGAAAATAATTGGGCCATGATATATTTTACGATATGAATATATATTTTGATGCTTTCCAAAATTGAGTCATTGAGTTTCTAAATAAAAAATGAAAAAAATGAAGCCATTGTTATCAAAGTTTACCTATTGCGGTTTTGGAAGGTTGATGTGTGTGGATGGGTTGTTAATTAATCTAACTGAGTGTGAGGGGTGGGGGGGAGAGAGATGGTGATTTGATGATGTATGGTGTAGTCTTTTGATAATGCTAAGTCATGTCAATTATGCTTAATTCAATAAATAGTAGCTAGTTATTAGCAATCATGAAAATATCACTATCGCACTATACATTGCAACTTCAATTTTACGGATATATCGATATCACATATCGATATCGTAGAAAATTGAAAAAAATGATGGAAAAAACTATAGTAAAATCTTGGAAATTTAGCAAGAAATTTTAAGAACTATTATAACATATTATTATGCACATATTCTACTCAAAGTTTTGATAGAAATGTATTTTGAAAGCAAACATATAAATAATACATTATATAAATAATGTCTGAGACAATACATTTGACAAAATAATACATAATACAATATAAAATAACTAAATAAACATTATAAAGTACAATTAATACCAAAATGATGATCTATGAGGTTCAAATATAGCGGATGTAATGTCATCTTGTTCCAAACAATATTGGTACTAACTCATCACATTAGAGCAATTCTAGATATAATTTTGCACATGCCCTTGATATGTTTCTTGATTTCTTTCAACAACTTCAACATGGATTGGATAATATCAACTGACCCAATTATTTTGTTGATGCACATTTTGACTTCCATACACATTTTGAGTAGTCCAATCAAATTGTGAACTCACATATGTGTAAAAAGCATATCAATATTGGGACATATCACTATGATTAGTGTCACTCATATTCATAGAATCAAGATTGGCTGAAAGTGATTCAATATCAGTACTTGAATTTTCTTCTTGAGTCCATGCACGTCTCCTTATGTATTTCTTTCCTATTGCACCTATTCCAGAACCTCCAGCTCTACTTCCGTAGTCCATATTTTGTGTTGCATGAGTGAAGTCCGCCTCACAACTGAATGGACTCAATAACGTATGATTTGAACCATAATCGTATTGATTGTTCCCACCATTTCCCCCATCATCATCATTTCCACCACTTTCATCATTTTCTCCATCCTCTGTTGAGCTATCTGTTGTTGAATCATAAGAAGTATTACTCACTTCTTGTTGTAATACTTGATTCACATCAATGTCATAATCATGAGCCATAGTAGTTATTTTTAGATCAGGATTTCCCTCAGTATCATCTAAGTGTGCAGGGCGAACCCATTAAAAAAATGGATTTCCTTCTTCATCATTTTCATCATCTATTATATCTACTAGATCTAGATATTTTTGCTCTCCAACCTTATCATTTTCAGCTTCCATATCTCGTATCTTTAACTTCATATTATAATAGCAAAAGACCAATTGTTGAATTTTGGATATGCAAGTCGATTCCTTTGCTTTGTGCGGATTAAGGCAAAAGTGCTCCAGTTCCTCTCACATGCAGAAGATGATGTCGTCTGTGATAATATTCGCACAGCCAAATCTCTAAATGTAGGTGATGAATGACTATATATAACCCACCACTCAGCTACTATTACCAAACACCAATAAATATACAATGCATATATATTCATTGAAGACATGATCTTAATTTTTTACAGTGTGAGTGTCTTCGTAAATCAAAGAATATTGCAACTCAACTAATTACACTAAAAAAGACCACAAAAATATATAGTATTAAATAAAAATCAAAATATATTATAGAAATATAAAAAAAATCATGATATATTGCGATTTATTATGATATATTGCGATATTTCACCGATACCCGGAAAAAAAAAAGATATTCTCCCTTATATCTGTATCGCAATGTCAAAATCCATGATATTTCGCGATATTTCAATCCTTGGTTATTAGTTAGATGATATTCAATATTATCTTTGGTTATGAAAGTCATGCTTAACGGAGGGGATGAGTGAAGAACTGAGAGAACTATTGTTCTTTTTGGATTAGATTTAGTATTTTTTTTGAATTGACAAATTTCTAACTTTTGATCTATTATATTTGATAGTTCATTGTCTAACACATCTAATAATACTTATAATGAACGTTCATTGGTTAAGATTGTGTTATAATAATTTTTTGGTCTTATATTGAAGGAGTTTGAACAAGAATAATAGTTGACTTGAAGACTTGCAGATTGATGTTTTGTTTGTTGATTGCACTTTGCTATGTCATTGAAGGATTTATATAATACTTGTATTTTAATTTCACTTTGTTATTGACTTGTTGGGCCTCACTTTTCCACCGAACCCAATTTCAAATTCTTGAACCACGTCCATGGTCCACCCAAGCCAATTTAAACTAATGGTTTTTTTACTCACACACCCTATCTGGTGGTATTGAGGAAATTTAAACATGTGACTTTTGGTCTTCAAACAACCTCACTCTAACACTGGATCATGCCCACCGGGACAACCTAACTAATGGTTTCAACCTCCAAAAATAGGTTCATGAGGTTCATTCATTGAACCCTATCACAACCACCTTAGTGACTGTTCGCTGTTGCAGATCCGACAACATGCATATTTAAAAAATCGGTAATGCTAGCCAGCCAGATTCTGGCCAGTCAGAATTGGATGTTTTATTAATTAACAAAACTTTATTTATTAATAAGTTAAGTAGGTTAATTAGTGAATGTTTGGTTTTGTGATTGGAATGTCATTTTCAAAATTAAGGGTTAAAATGTAATGTGTGGATGAGTAAATACATGTGATTTTCTTATTTTATAATTTTATGTTTGGTGCTCCAAAGTTCTTAAGTGGCTCATCTTTGTATTACAATAGTGTTTGTAAAATTTAATGTATAACATTAATTACGCAACAATCTTATGGAGCCCCTCAATTCATTATTTTTTTAACTAATCAAATAACATATTTATTGATTCCATGCAATTGAAGTCTGCAGATAATTTAAGAGAAGCTATATTTAAATTAATAACAATATTTGAATTAATAACAATAGACACGAATATAATAAGAGAAGTTTGCAGATAATTCAACAGAAGTTGTATAAATGAAATTAGTTAATTAAAAAAAATCTGACTAGCCACAATCTAGCTATAAATCACTGCTCTTAAAGAGTGTGTGTGTGTGTGTGTGTGTGTGTGGTGCACGGTACTAATTCAATTGATTGAACTTAAAATAGATGCAACACTTTTTGGAATATAGAATTTCACGTGATTAACGGGATATGATCAACCTAAATAATCCTAATCTATACATTATGAATTTGCTTCTCAAATTAATTGTAGTACCGATTAGTCTTTTGCACTATATATGTACGCATGCATTTGTTTCGACATTAATGTTAACGGCTCTTATATTAATTAAAGCTGACGTGGAAAATAAAAAATACTCATCTTTTATAATGACCATTGCCAATATTCATACAAAAGATTCACAACTTCGTAATTTGAGGGATTTGAGGTAAGACTTAAGCTAGGCTTTTGTCATTATTAGCACCCACTTAAAATCAGGTTCAAATTTCATGTTACAATTTTTCGTGTTTCGTTATTAAATTTATAATTTTAATAATATTTATTAAAAAAATAAAAATAATGATAACATGAATAATCATAGTCAATATTATCAACAAAATGAATTAAAAAACAATAAAATTAGTTATAAAATAATCAACCATAATAATGAATTATTAATTAAAAAATAATTATAAATCCTAATTAAGTGGAGGTTAAACCCTAATACACAATTCAAAATTTAACAAAATCACAAAAAAAAAAATCGGACAAAAAATTACAAGAAAAACTCGTAATTTGAAAGTTCAACACGGAGCAAAACACATATATATGAAATAATCAACCATAATAATGAATTATTAATGGAATACTGAAAATTAAATATACAAAATAATTATAAAACCTAATTAGTTGGGTGGGGTGAATAAAAAATTGGTAAATTAAACTAAATCACAAAAAATGAAATTGAAGAAAAAAAATACATGAAAAACTCATAATTTGAAAGTACAATATGAAATTAAATAAAGAGAGTACAACATGAAATCTTACTTGCTTTTGAAATTCTCTAGTCCAATTTTCATATTCCACCTGGTGTTCCACTTTGAATTTGTTAGTTTCTCTCTCATTTTAATTCTTCAATTTTTCAATTTTTCATAGTTAAGTTTAATTTTAAAAATTTTAATAATTATAAATTTTCTTTTCAATTAGGATTTATAATACTTTTTTACTATTTAATTTTTATTTTATAGTTAATTGATAATTAATTATTATGATTGAGTACTAGCATTTTACCCACCGTGCGATGCACGGATAAAATTTATAAATGTATATATATTATGTTATAGCAATATTTTAATTACAACTCATAGAAATGAAGATTACACTTAAGTACCCAAAGTTTGCCCATTTTTCACTTTTGTCCCAAAATTAAAGTTGCACTTCAATAGCACTAATGCAATTTTTCGGTGATTTAAATATTGATTTAGAATGTCGCTCTCACCTTCAAATACCTCCACACCTCCGCTTAAAATTTCCGGCATTCCACGACAATATTTAGGACACCGAGAAATTGCATTGATGGTATAATGTTAATTTGTCAAATGTTCAGTATTGAAGTGTAAGTTCTGAATTCTGGGACGAAAGTGAATAATGGGCAAACGATAGGTAGTAAAGTGTAATTAACCCTAAAAATAACCATAAAATAAATTCAAATGATATTCAATTTATTTTGTTAAATATAGTAACGTTTGAACCAAAAATATCAAATAATGTATAATTATAAATTTTGAAGTACTTCTATACACACATTTATAATAAGATATATTTATGAAAATATAAGCAAAACAAAATATAAGAGAAATGGTGACGAAGCTCCAATATCTTTTGCTGTAAAAAAATATACAAAAAGTTAATTGATTTTCTAGTCCCTCTTATAGTTTATCGTCTAACCAAGATTAAAAGAGAATAATTTGCTATATACAAATCTTTTAAGTTTGTCATATTGGATATAAGTTTCGTGTGTGTATTTCTACTCAAAAAAAAGAAAAAGAAAAAAGAAAATGGAAACAATTCATATCGATTGCAAAATGTGTGTGCGACTTACAAATGATTTCGCAAACTTTAAGGTCGCTAACCTTTTAAGTTTGAAGTGTTGGATATAAATTGTATCATGTATGTATTATGTGTTTCTACTAAAAAAATGTTATATACGGAGATCAAATTTCACCAAATCTTTTTCACCCAAAAAATGATACTTAGTTCTCAATTGCTCTAAGCATAATCCAAAAATCTGCAATCATATATGCACCAAATTATTACTGCAAGAATTATAATTCACACTTCAAAACTATACTAAAATCATGAATTCTTAAGATAAAAAAATACATACATAATTACATACACACACAAAGAGACAAAAATTAAAATAAATCAATCAAAATTAAACAAATTGAATAAACAATAAGTATCACCAGTCTCATAAACAAATTGAAATGAATGTGTATATGTTGTCCATTTCTACAAATGGATAGCATATACAAATATTTTCCAGTAATTATTTTTCACAATAATAAAATAAATATACAATATCTTATTTTGAGGATAATTGTTAATTAAATCACCACATTTTTATCATTATTATTATTTTGTAAATTAGGCATCACATGTAAACATCTTTCAACAAAATGTCAAAAAATTAATTCAAACAAATCTTAAAAAATAGAGAGGGAACAATTAATGTAAGTTGTAACACTATTGAGGAGACTGGAAAAGACGGATTGGATCGGGAGGTGATGTTTATGCCTCTTTTTTATCGATAGGATTCGCGTCATTTTCAGTCTCCGATGAAAGAGGCATGGTGAGGCTCATCCCAAATTGAAACTTAAATGAAATTTAACTGAATTATGTTATTTTCAAATAAAATTAAAATTAATGTAGCTTAAAAATGTAAGTATTCATTCATTTAAAGAAATATTAGATTACAATTGAAATGTAAAATAAATGTAAGGTGTAATGGTAAAAAAAATTATTTCAATGATATAAGGGTTACAAAAAAAATCGTCAAATATAGTAGTAGCTCATAATGCTAACTCTACTGGCCATATTGCATGCGACTTATAATAAAAGTGTAATAAATCAAATTAGAGATGAACTGTTTAAAGGAGGCGCTTGCAACAAAAATATCGATTAAATATTAGTGATTTATGAAATGAATAATTTATAATATTTGATTGCTTCTTTCACATATAGTATAAAGGATATGACAATGGTAAAAGTATATAAAGCTAATTAAAGAGGAATCCCAATTTTGAAAACGATTTACTATTTTTTTTATATATAATATTGATATTCAATATATCGATCAACATATAGCTAGATAGATAATACAAAATAAGTATTTTTATGTTTTTTGAGGATACTAAATAGAAAAGGATAAGATATTATGTTGGGATAAAATAAATGATAAATCTCTACAACATAAAATTGTTGGTATAGATGCATGATTTTTTTATCCTCTATTTGGATATTATTAATAAGTTTATATATAATTTTTTTATCGTAAATTAAATTGTAAATATTAAATACATACATATATCTTTTTTTTAATAAATAAATACACACATATATAACAATCCTAAAATTTATTCTTTGAACATAAAAAACTTGAAATTTTATGACGATAATTATAATTTAATATTTTACAGCTTAAAATCAAACATAAAACATAAAGTTAAATTGAAGTATAAATTTACAATCTTGGGAATTAAGCAAACAAAATCAACCTCTCATTGTCCAACAATTACAAATTACGGTGCATTATTCAAGAAAAAAAATACAATGAACACTCATCATATTTCAATTTCGATTTGAATTTACAGGGTTTTAGTTACATTCTCCATCAAGAGTGTATACCATTGGTATATTCATCTCCATCTTCATACATTCACATTATAATCAAACAAAAAATGCTCCACGATTTCATATTCTTCTCCCGATCTGCAGTTAGTACGTTTACATTTTCATCTTCCTATGAATAAACCTCAAAATATAAGGTATCATTTCTAAACTCCCAGTCACTGCATACAAATTAAAGTTGTTCTATATGCATATCTTATAAATATTCTAATACAGTAAAAACATATAATTTTTTTGGCTAAAATTAATAAACATACCCTTATTTTTGGAAGATCCGCGCTGAAATGAAGAATGGGACAAACAATTCTAAAAATGAATAAATTAGATTCATGGTTAAATCCATTTGGCGAAAATTGAGAAACATACCTCCTAGTTTCATATTCATGGTTAGAAGTTCCATTTGTGCCAACAGACTGAAAAATGAAACAAAAATCTTCAACATGTACCTGTTAGTGGTTGCGAGTTGAAAAATGATACCAATTCTCACAGTATTATTATTAAATAAATAATGATTATCTTTTTCTCAGAGTTTCAATTTGTGATACTAAACTGGAAAAATTGAATCTTGCGAAATAGAAAAGAAAATAAAAATATCAACAACTATATGTTAATGCAAAAAAAAAAAAAAACTCTAAAGTATTGGAAAGAAAAATACAATGCGAAAATGATAGTCAATCACGTTCCTATTTATAGATAAATAACTTTTTTTATATATTTTTTTTAAATAAACAATGAGTCAGTTTGAAATTTGTTTGAAATCAAATCAATTAAAATTATTACCAAAAATAATACTCACGAATAAGGAAGATTAAACTACCCTTTCAAAAAATAATAATAAGGAAGATTCTTATATATATATATAAATTGATATTCATATATGTATATTGATTAATTTGCAATATATATTTATGGAAAAGTCGCAAATCAATCCTTAATTCCAATTCCAATCTATTAACATCAAAATCTCTAATTAATATGTATCGAAAAGTCAACTATATCAATTAAGGAAAATGTCTAAATATTTATTGATTAACAATCTCCCTAAATTTAAAAAAGTAAAAAATTGATCAACAATCAAGCATTATATTAACTACATAACTTAAAAACCGACTTAACTAAATATGTATATTATTTAATAAATATAATTTCGGCAGATAAATATAGAAAGACAGATTTGCCGATAATTACATTAGGTTAATTAGCTAGTGATTCGAGAAAAAACGTGATCGTTAATCTTGCTTTCATTCATCTACATATATATAATTAAAAATTATAATTTATTTAACTATCTATAATATATTGATAATTAAAAATTATAATTTATTTAAATCTATACTAAATCTAAATATTGATATTGATTAATATTCGTATATAGATGATCAACACTGTGATATTATATATATGCTTCATATATTGCATTATATTATTTTACTTATGTATATATACATATATATGTGTTTACGTGTGTAATAATATTATTATATGATTGCATTATAAATTAACAATTATGTATGGCATTATAGGATTAATTAATTATTAATTAATATACCATTAAATTGGTATATAATATCAACTTACTAAATGTAATAAGTGATTTTGGCGGGAAAACTACATTTCTATAAATGGTATAACTACTTACTTTTATATATATTAAGATAAGATTTCATAATTAAGGCCTCTGTCCATCTTCCCAAACACACAATAATAATAATTTACACTAAAAGAGAAAACATCAAATAAATAATGTTCAGTTACTTTGGGCAATTTAAATTAGCCTCTCGCGACATTAAGAAAAATCTTTCATGTTATTATGCTATTGTTGCATAAAATAGCCAATATTTATCTTCAAAATATACCAAACACACAATAATAAGAATTTACACTAAAAAAGAAAACATAAATAATGTTCAATTGATTAAGGCAAATTAAATTAACCTCTTAAGAAAAAAACACTTCATATTATTATGTTATTGTTGCATAAAATAGGCAATATTTATCTTCAAAATATATCAGAACAAACTCTCCTCGAAGGTGAAATTTTCGAACATCTAACACCACAGTTGGCTTGAACGCACTCCCGATCGTTGGTGCAGTTGTTAGGGCATTGTTGTAAATTCACACCTTGTTGCAATTCTCTACCTTCAACCATATTTTGATATGGTATAACTGCAAATGCTACCATCAATTAAATATTATTTCAAAAAAATTCATATTCAATAATTATAATTCGACTAAATGTTCATAGCTGAAAGATCATCCACTAGTCTTACTATTAAATTTTAGATTGGGAAAAACATAACATAATAAGCAGACACACATAATAATAACATTTTGGTTATTCTATTCAAATTAAATATATCTTATTCAAGTTCAAATTCGGAAAATTTTGTCATATCCTTGAGGTACTACGGTATTTTTAATAAAAAGATACTTATATGGTACAATCATGTCCCATGGAGTACTATTTTCTTTCAAACTCAATCAAAAAATATATTTATTTATTTATTTAAAAAAAAAAAATACACGCAACTTACAAACTAACACGTTGGTTAGATACAATGTAATTGATTAATTTGAATTGAAAACTTTAAGAGGAAGGAAAACTAAACTTGTTGAAACCATGAAAACTGCAATAACAATCAACTGAAGAACTTTAACGATATTGGCCATGCTTGAGTTTTGGTAGATATTGATAGCTTAATTCAACGTAAATATTGCAAGTTATATAGCATAAAATGATGGTCATGCATGGTAACAACAATATTCGAATCATTGCAATAATTTTCAAATACCAAATATCGATTTAACTTCTCTCGGTGGAGATTTTATATTAATGAGTTAATTAATGTCTATAACGTTTTAATTAAAAATGGTTGAGCATAGTCAACTTTCCTTTTTATTCATTGATGCATGCGGATATCGAATGTGATTTCGTTTATTCATGCGTAATATCAAATTATAATTATACATATAGTTTGACATAAAATCATCAAATTAAATTTTCAACATACCAAAAAGTCAATATAATCATTTTTCATCACGCCTACTAAATTGCAATGTATGATTTCACGTGCATCATACTATTCTTAGGATTCTTTTCCATTTTCTATATTTTTTTTAGGAAAATCTCAATTATATTATTAATTTAAATTTAAATTGTAGATGAGAAACATCGTTCAATGATATGGAATAAATATACACCAGGGATAAATTAATTATCTTGAGAAGCTCAATTTTCAAACTATATCTGACTCATCTTGATTATTATTTATGTTGGCCACTTTAATGAACTGTCTTGAGATATGGCTAAATCAACCAATTGGTAATGTCGTCCATGATCAAATCAAATAACTGATTATTTGGATTTTGAGGTTGCGATGAGAACTTAATATTAATCAAGTTTCTCTAGTTCAAACTTCATCCCTAATCATTTAATTATATATATTTTTCCCTCTCATGAGATTTTAACTACGATCCTTTATTTTATTTTATTTTTCTCAGAGAGAGAGAGAAGAGCTCTAGAGATATCATATATGAAAGGTGGTTCATCAATATCACACAAGTTTTTGACAAGTCTTTAGACTCTGGTCCATGACATTCTGCACATTTCCCTCGCATACAATTGTTGGTGAAAATTTATTTGATCTCGTATTTTATTTTATTTCGTGTATCGATGAGGTCAGGTTCTCATCTTCTTCTTTTGTATAAACTAAAGAGAGTTTACAACAAAAATGGCCATTAAAGACAATATTACATGCGATTATTTTTTCAAAAAGTAGAAAAATTTATACTATGTCTAAAATAAGATAGTGAGTATAAATAAAAACACTAAGTTTTCTTTACTAAATGAACTTTCTATAAGTGGAAATATAATATTTTAATTAATTAATGTTTATTTTACATACTTAGTTAATTATATAGTGATTCAATACTCGAATTACAATATTATAAATTACTTTTTTTATTTTGCTAAAATATTATGTTTCATTCAAATTTATTTTTGGCCTTTAATTTGTTGATGTGTATGTCAATTTGGTGGATACGTATTTTTCTATATGATGGACCTTAATTTTGAATTTATTATTATTATTATTATTATTATTATTATTAGTGAATATTTTAATAACTACTAGCTAGATTGAGTAAAAATTAACATTTTATATTCTAGCTGAAACAAACTAATATTTGTTAAGAATTAGAAGAAAATGTATATATTTCTAATGTGGACTAATAATATATATACATATATATAGTTTAAAATATGTTTAATTTTTAAGTTAGTTAAATATAATAAAAAGGGTTAAAACTTCACACAAGGACGTATTAGGTAACTCAATTAATTTATTAATCTTTGTGCAAAATGACACTTAATTGAAAACGGAGGGAGTATATTTTAAATTTTCAAACAAAATTCATCCCATACCAAAAACTTAAAAATATCGTTGTGCATTGGCATACTATAAATTGTGAGACACTGAGACCCAACTATGGTCTTTCCACCTTTCGTGATCTTTCAGTTGAGATATATTGAAATATTTTATTTTTTTCATTTAATAAGAAATATTAAATATATTTTAAATTTATAGAATTTAAACATTTTAAAATTAAACCTTTGAATTAAATATATTTAAAAATTTCGAATAAAATACATTAATTTAACATTTTTTTTATTTTTTAGGTTAATTAAATATATTAAAAAAATGAATATCCACATTTAAAATTTTAAAAATATTTAAATTTGATAATTAAATATATTAATTAATTTTATCAATTTAATGTTAAATATTTGTAAAAAATTTAAGTTAACATATTTATTTTATCAACTTCAAATATATTTATTTCAAATAGATTCATTCCACATTGAAGAAATTACAACTATTGTTATTTATGAATAAACAATAAATTGTGAAGTCCACATAGGGGGGAAATAGGTCAGGCCGTCCGACAGAAATTTTAGGCCTAAAACTGTTAAAACAGACTAATGAGGACGGGCCAGCCCACGGGCCTGAAAAGCCCGCCATTTGATGGGGCAGGGCAGGCCAAAATTGAGACGAGCCTCAAAATGGACCCAATCCACCCATACCACAGGCTGCGGACGGCCAGCCCATGGGCTTGTTCTCAATTTTTATTTTTATTTTTATTATTTATTGTTTCCTATTTATTTTAAGTTATTTAATTGTGTACATCATCAAAACAATTTGATTATATTCACTAAAATCAAATAAACTAAAAAAAATCAATTAATTAAGTATCCTAAAAATTAAATAAACAACAAAAATAATTGACAAAGTATCCTTAAAAAATCAAATAAACAACAAACTAGCTAAAATATCTTCTCGTCCCATTGACCCTTTCCTCGTCATCATCTTCTTCAACATCTCAAAATCTTCTCTTCAACATAAAAAGAAACAATATCAAACATAATTAAACACAGAACTTAAAAATTCATAATTAAATCATGTTTAATCTATTAACAAAACTTAGAAATTATAATTAAACGAACACGTCAACAAGCACAGAAAATGGCGATGAAAATTCGAGCATCGGGTTTCTCCTCATCATCCAATAATGAAAAACCACCAATTTTATGGCCACCACACCATATTTATTATTATTATTTTGAGTTAGGAGATGAGGAATTGAGATTCGTATTCAGATCTCTCACCCTTGTAAAAGAGAAAAATATCAACTAAACTATATGTTAGTGTGGTACATTGTACTTTTGATATAAATGAGATAATTAATTTTATATTGTGACAAAAATGTGAACGCAACATACATAAATCCTAAAGGAAATTTATAATCAAGAATTATTTCGAATAAAGTTAATAAATAACACGATAGATACGATTCTTCTGACACTTGTAGAGAGACTCAAGAGCAGGCCCTGAGAGCGTGCGAGAGGTGCTTTTGCATAGGGGCCTCAAAAATTTAAGGCACCATTTTTATAAATTTTTAGTACTAGTAGTTATATTAACATATAATAGCTTATAAATAAAAATAAAAATTAGTCTTTTAGTTTATAAAAATTAATTAAGGCCTTCTAAACAATAATATATAGAAAAGTGTTCTAAATATATATATATAGGAAAGACCAACTCAATATTTGGCCCAATATTTTATGAATAATACTAGGCCTATATTGAACTAAATATTTTATAAATAATATTAAGTCCAACTCAATCAATATATGTGAAAATCTTGAGAATATTTTAAAGTATGGAGAGTTTAGTGATTTTGAAGGTAAGAGTTGTTTCAAGAATTAAAAACTTTGTGGTATCTTTTAGCAAAAGAAGAGGTTGAATAGTTGTCCCAATACATACATTGTTTATAAAATTTTATTGATCATACATGTAACAGTTGCTTCTGCATAAACGAGTTTTTCAAAATTGAAACTATTAAAATCTTACTTGCGGTCGACCCATGTCACAAGAAAGATTGCATGGGCCTTCTTTGATATCCATTGAACAAGAGTTACTAAAAAAATATTGATTTTTAAAAATTTATAAATGAGTTTGCTTCAAAAAATGCTAGAAGAAGTATTTTTAAATAATATTTTGTAGTTTGTATTCCGTACATGATATTGTTTAAAATATTTTTTCTTTTGTTTAAGGTTTGTTCAAATATCACTAAGCGTGGATGAGTCACATGATTTTAAAGTTTTCAAGAATGCAAACTTTTAATGATTTGAACTAGGGATGGCAATCGGGTACGGCGGGCACGGATAGTGGCTATCCATGCCCGTACCCGCGAACGAAACCCGTACCCGCGAACGTACCCGCGACCCGCGATGGGTACTTTTCTCCACCCATACCCGCCACCCGTCGGGTACCCGCCACCCGCAAACCATAATAAAAAATTCTACACAAATCACATATTTCATCAAAAGGTTGGGCCATTTTTTATGGGCTTTTAGATTTTTTTAGAATTGGGCCCATTTATTTATGGGCTTTAATTTTTTATGACTCAATTATTATAAGTTTATAACTGTAATTAAACTATACGGGTAGTCGGGTATTTTCGCGGTTATTTTTCGCGGGTAAACGGGTTTCACGGGTACAGATAGTAACTATCCAAACCCATACCCGCGAACTAAATGGATAGTGAATTCTAACCACGAAACTATCCGTGGATACCAAATGCCCCTCAAACCCGCACCTATTAGGGTCGGGTACTCACGGATATCCGTTACCCGCGGGTAAATTGCCATCCCTAATTTGAACATAGCAAACAAATACTTTTTAGGGCGGAAAATGTATTTTTAAATTAAATTTTAATAAACTAGGAGCCCCATTTTTATTGCTCGCACAGGGCCTTCGAAATCTCAGGGGCAGCCAGCTCAAGAGTCAAGATATTAAACTAGGCTAAAGTAAAAATCTTGATATAGGAAAGATAACACACATATAAACCTACACAAAAAAGACCCTAATAATTTTCTTATTTGAACAACCAGGCCTTCACTATCGATCTGATCTTTAAGCAGAAACCCAAGGTGTTAATTAACACTTGAATATCTCTCTCTCTCTCTCTCTCTCTCTCTCTCTCTTGAACAGCAGGGCAGGGGAACAAAGCTCACAAAAATCTGAAATCTGTAAATTCTTCTCTTGGGATTCTATTGAAAAATGTATGCTGAAAATGGCTGGCTTAATTCAGAAATAACAATATAAATAAAGAACTCCACTTCACCAGATGCAGCAATGTAGCATGGGTAAATCACATAAACGAATGTCTTAGAGAGAAGACGATGGCTTTATCCTCTCCAACAACTTGTCTGCTTCAACGAATCCAACAAATGGCCCTAGAGACAAGTACTTGATGGCTTTCCATTTGGGAATATATGGAAGTGCAAAGCAATGCAGATGCAGGTGGTCGACACTATTGAAAGGGGGCTGGTGGAATCCGAACCTATACTGCTCAGCATTAGGTGCGTCTCTTCGCAACAGAGCTCGACCAACATCCACCATGTGACTCACTAGTGCAAAGTCCTCAGGCCTCCTCCAGAGCTGCTTCACAGTCGGTATGTGCTCGACTGGAATCACCAAGTAATGCCTCAATGCAGATGGATTGATGTCCTCAAATGCAACCACCTTGTCGTCCTGGTGGAGGAGGGTGGTGGTGGTTGAGGCACGGGCGATTTGGCAGAAGATACACGATGATGAGAGAGCTCCAGCCATTGCCATTGTCATCACACTCTTGCCAACTGCATCACTCATTCCATTTCTCTATATCTTCTACAAAGAAATGTACTTTGCTTATAGTTCACACTGCAGAATTGGAAATCCCAATCATATCATACAAGATATAATCTTTTATTTTTCTTTTTCATTAACATCGATAAAGAGTTGGAAATCAAGATCATACCACAGAAGTTTTTCTTTTCTTTTCTTTTTGGATTTTAATTTTTACCAACAGCAACACAAATTACAATACGATTATGCAACGAATGAACCAGCAAAAACCGCTAATAGCCAACTAAAACAATAGAAATCAAACGAAATCCACACACCAATGATCTGAAATCAGTTCAAAACTCAAAATTAACCGATTCTCTCTCTCTCTCTCTCTCTCTCTGGATTACCGGAAATAATAGAAATTAAAAATATATTGCAGATCATGTACAATAAATTTGAATCAAGTTAGATGACGATAAATGAATATAATTCAGCTCGAGATTCATGCATAACCGGAAATCAGAGAACAAAAGTCAGTATCAAAATTCCGTACCACAGGCCGCAGAAAGAAGAGCCAACTATAGGATTGGCGGCGGGCCGCCCTTCTCCGGTGCCCGATGGCGGTGGATGAACACGCAACGACCGCCGTGGACGATTTGGGATTAAGGGATTTAGGGCTTCTTTTTTATTATTGTGAATTACTGTTTTTTAGGAATACGATTCAGTGGATTAATGAAGAGTCGCTTTTTCACCTGTAACAGTGTAATACGTTTTAATTACTAGGAAATAATGGTATCCAAAATAATTAAAAAGTTTAGCATTCAAGTTTTACTAAAAAAAAAGTTTAGCCATTGAAAAACGAATCTACTTTTCACATATTTTTTTATTTTTTATTTTTTAAACCTTTTGTTATGTATTTAATATTAAAATATTACTATAATACTATTTCATATAGTATAATAAATATCTTTATTCTAATAATTTGATGTCGAAATGAAAAGTAAACCCATTTAGTCTTTTACTAAAACCTGCCTCTTTTGAAAACACATTCAAACCTTTCCATAAATGACAAAATAACGGAGAGCTATTTTAATTTCTCATTAATTTTTGCAAATTTCACATTTTCCTACTGTGCTAACAAAAAAAGATGTTAACACATTACATCGATAAAATTAGGCAATTTGTGCTCGTTGCAAGTATGAGTGTCATTAAAATATGAATTAGAATAATATAGAGAAGATCTCCATGTGAGGAGGCACAAAAACTATAATTAAGATAATTAAGACAAATTTTGGCATACATTTTGAAACTGAAATATACATAACAAACACTTGTGTGTACTATCTTAGTCCCTTCTTCAACATTGATTTCACAATTGAAGAAAATCCCATGATGTTACTTAGTCACAACAACAACATATAACTCAAAATACAAGGATATTTTGTAATAAAAAAAACTTGTAACAACTTTAAGCGGGGCACTTGAATCCAGAAGGTGGAGTTTTGCCACAGTCTACAAGAACTTGTAGAGCAATGGGAATGAGAATGTTGACATTGAGAAGCTTAGCTTTAATGGTGGTGCAAAGGCAGACGGCAGCATCCAAGCCCACAAGCCCTTCGATCACGGGGCAGCACGCGTCCTTGGCACTCTGCCCGATCCCTATATGCACTAGGCCACCCAACACATCCACACATGCACTTAGCTTCAAGGTGTCGATGGGGCATGTCTCGGGTGCCTTTGGTGGTGATGGTGGCGGAGGGCACGGAGTTTCCGGTGGTGGAGGGTAGACGATGGGCGGTTTGGGGATGACCGGAGGATAGACAATGGGGGGTTTAGGTATGACAGGGGGATATATAATTGGTGGGTGCACAATGGGAGGTTTCGGTATGATTGGTGGCTCGACTATCGGAGGTTTAGGCACATAGGGTGGTGGTTTAGGGACAGCAGGTGGTGTTTTAGGGACGGCCGGTGGTGGCTTGACCACCGGAGGCTTAGGGTGGTACGGCGGTTTCACCTTCGGAGGGTGTCTTGGTGGTAACTTGGGTGGCTTAGTTGGTGGGGTTGGGTATGGACAAGTTGGACATGCTAGAGATACTAGCAAAGTTCCTAAGTTGAGAAGGATTATGAATTGAGCAATTTTGTGGTTGCCCATGTTTAAGATGTTGCTATAATGAAAGTTTTGCAACATGCTATTTATAGAGAAGAGGAGTGAGCTAGTGAGAGTGAGAGTGAGAGACCAAGAGATCTATATATTTTTATGGGGCCTGCTACTTTGAAAAGGACTCGTGAGTTTTGCTAAATTTTCTGTTCTTTTATTTATTTGTAAATGAATTTGTGTGCTATATATTTTTTCATGGTAAAGTTGGAGCGTGCAAATGTAGTATGGGTTCACATTGCAATAGGTACGCAAACAACATCCATTCTAATCTTCGATGAGTGTATTGAGATTTGGAACTACGTTCTATTTTTTTATTTTTTTTTATTTTTGCAATAAAGAAACGAAATACTAACTCTAATAGTATAAGAATTTGAGAGTACACATTATGTGTTCTATTCATTTTACAAATGCGATTTATCAAAAGAGGTTCTTCGTAGTAACAAAAAATGATTAATCGTCGTAAAATTTCTTAAATGTCTCGCAAATTGCACGCAACATTTTCATTATGTGAGAATATTTTTTCGTTTTTTTTTGTTTCTTATAATAATAATAATAATAATAATAATAATAATAATAATAATAATAATAATAATAATAATAATAATAATAATAATAATAATAATAATAATAATAATAATCATCATCATCCATCTAACGAAGGTTTTTAATTCCCTCCCCACTAATAAGTAATAAATAATAATCAGATTGCGATTATAGGTAGATATATCCAAGCCACCCAAAATGGGGGGTCTATTTCTTAGCCCATTAATTACTCTATTTGTCATGATTCATGGACGTGGGATACGGTCTTCTCGATCTACACCACTAAATTTTATCAAAATATTGAATTTTATCCCCCAAAAAAAATGATGCAATTGTTCTTTATTGTCTAACTATATGTATATCAGAGATAGCCACGTTATTCTAAGTACTCACTTGACATTTTGATCTAAAAAATAATACACTATTCATCTCATCATATATAGGTTGATTGAATTTTGACCAGGATTAAGAAATTATCGGAAAATACGATTAAATAAGTAAACTTTTTAATATACCCATATTTATTTCTTTAAAAATGAATTAATATTTAATGTAAACATATTAAATATGGATATATATTGATAAATTAAGTAAATATATAAAAAAAATCAACTTATTGGGCTATCAAAAAAAATAAAAATAAACCTATATAAACGGGGGCAGTAGAATTCTAATTAATTTTTAACTTTACAATCACGAGATCACTATTGTTACCGATCGCTAGTCGAAGAGAGCTAGTCTATCAGATAATGATCTATTATTCATTGAAAGAATCAAGTATGGCCCCCAAAAAAATTTAGATTTTTGAAATCTCATCTTTAGCCGACAACAATACTGCAGTCAAAATCAACAAGACCGACTTACAGAGCTCAATAGTCAATACTAAAGCAACACAATACTGAGATTAAATTGTCAATTTTTTCATTAATTTATTTAATTAAAAATTAATTATAATCATAGCACAATTAATTTTTTTTATTATGAAATATTCAACTCTAATAATTAATTATTAAATAAAAATTAAAATACTAAAAAATAGCTACCTACTAATTGGGTAAAATTAACCATAGTTATAAATTATAAAATTAACTAAAGAGTAAGAAATTAAAATTGAAAGAAAATCCCTAATAATTTTTACAGGGTAACAAAAAGTGTATCATAATTTGGTAACAGAAGATTCATCCGCCTCATTAGTATCGGAAAATAAAACTCTCACAAATCACTTATGTGAGAGTAATGAATTTTGAAATATCCAATCAGTCATCTCTCAAAATTAGTTCGACGAAACATGAACTCAATTATATGTAATTAAATTATATGCATGGCCATCATCATTCCCTACATTTTGTCTTGACTCATTGACTTAGTATACGATTTTCACTCACTTGTAAATAAGCTCCAAACAAGGTAGGGTAGCTTATGCCAATTTGGCTCCAAATTTCAAGCTTTTTAGGATAGAGGGAATCGGAAAAACGCGGTGGAGATGGATTATTATTATTATTATTATTATTATTATTATTATTATTTATCGTTTTATGACTGTTTTGCCCGTGACTCGTCCATTCATACTCAAAAAATCAAGTTTAGTTTACTAACTTTTTTATTTTATGTTTCAAAAAAAAAACCTCTTATTTTCTAGAAGATAATAAATTCTATTTTGCTTGATGACAAAATAGTACAAAGATTTTCAATCATCTACACTGGATTGCACTACAAACCTCTGTCAATAGTACATACAATCTAATCTTGTTAGATTGTCGGCAATAGTGACGGAGTTAGAATTTTTAAGTTACGGACGAAGGCCAAATAATTTTTTTGGCATATAGGTATGGATAAAAAATATCCTAGTATTTTTTTATCGGTATAATGTTAAATTTATAGCTTATTAACCACCACATAATAACAAAATGAAGTCGGCAATCGTTTAAAGGGGGGATTATAGTGTTTTAGAAGTAATTGAAAAATGAATTGTGTGAGGAAATATTGGGATCTATTTTTGGATTTTTATAGGCAAGTATTTAATAGGAAAACAATAAATGTTTTTTTAGATTGCCTATATGTAATTTATTTTATTTAAAAGAACGAAGCAAAAATTAAAAAAAAAAACTAAATAAATCTAAACGTTATGAAGCACTATATTAATAATCTCGGCGTGCTTATTCCATTTATGGAGAAGATGAGGAAATTCTATACTAACACCATTAATTTTGAATTCCTATACGACACGTACACGATACATATAAAATATTAATGGATTAAGCTGAAAACTTATGGAGTAGCATACAACTTTCTGAGAAGATGAAACAATGCTATGTTACTTAAACTAGAAATAACATAAATCTTGATACTGAATCTACAAATTATTGAAGAGAATAATAAATGTGCATTTCTTTTTCTCGGACAGCAATTAACAACAAATTTATTATAATATTCTAATTAATGAGATATTATTGAGCGTACTAACTAAAAAAAAACTGATATTATTGGCCCTTGTGATATTCTTCAAGCGAAGAGAAAATGGCATTGATCATAACCTGAAAAAGTTAATTCCGCGAAAAATTTAATAATTCTCAACTGAAAAAAATTAAATACACTTAACATAAATTCAATTATTGAAATGAAAATACAAAGTTAGAATAAGGTGTAGCGTGTTGTCCAACCATGACTGGTCCCCATGACACTTATATGGGTAATTCTATGGTCCTTTTTTTCTCTTCACAACCTCCAAAATTAATTAAATTATAAATATTAGTATACTAAACAATTTTGCCCTTGTAATCCCACCACTTTAAAAAAATCCTAAAATATAAAATTATTTCCAAATGCATAACCCCGTACAACCCCAAAATTTCATAATTAAAAAAAAAAAGAGGAAAAAAGAAAAGAAAAACACTCCAATCATTCCTCCATCTAAAATTTGCATTTTTAATGAGGTTTAAATCTTTATATTTTTCCGAGAATGCTTATGCGTTTTCAGAATTCCATTTTGTCATTTTATGCAGCTGGATTTTTTATTTTATTTTTATCACAAAATCACCCTGTTTTGAATCACCATCTGAATTCCCAACTTTTATTCGTATGTGGTTTTGTTATATTGACTTCCAAATGAATGCCCAAATTTTATTCCTCATCATTGCAAGAACTAGAGAGGATTTGTGCAACGTTAAGAATAGTTCATAAAAGTTTACCATAAATAACATTATCATCAAATAAAGATAAAACACCTGCGGAGAGAGAAAGAAGACTATATTGCCTTCACCACCTCTTTCGTGAGCTGGTTTCATAGTTGTTGGTTTGATAGGTCGGTAACAATGAGTTTACCATGAAGTATATCGACTTAAAATTTGGGGTTATATTGAAGAAAATGAGATTCATAAAAATATATTATAAGGGCAAATAGAATTTTTAAAAATATTTTTTATTAAAATAAATATTCGGGGTTGTAAGGAGAAAAATGAGAATCGTGAATAGAATCACCCCACTTATCTGTGGACACTTGCAATGTATAAATCCACAATCACAACAAGCCTTATTCGGGCCAATATTGGGCCGAATTTATTGGCCCGAGCTAAAATAGTCCAATTCATGGTAGTTCTAATGTGGGCTTAAACACCTGTTAAGTATCGGTGAGATTCGAACTGTTAAGGCTAATTAAATTGACTAAATAATATAATGGTGCTGGTGCAGGTCTAAAACAAGGAAACGAGAAATGGAAGAAATTAAATTGTAAACAATAGATATAATTTCAATATTTCGATTTTCTTTTATCAATTATTAAGTTGATAAACTTGGATTTCAGCTCTACAGACGCAAAAGAAAGACCTCATATGAAGGGATTCGTTGCTGACGCGAAATTGTATGTTTCAAAATTGTATTTTAATGTATTCCTTAATTTTATAGTTGGATCTATCAATTATGTATACTTGAAGAACCTTTGTTAACCACAATTCACAATGACTAGTGTCTAAGGGCGATGAAGTGATCTAATTGATGAAGGGCGATGAAGTGACCTAATTGATGAAGTGACGATTTCACGATTTAAGTATCAAATTATCATATGATGGATGTGTAGATGCATGTTAACAACCACAGATATTGAAAGAGAAAAACTATATATATGATGAACCTACTGATAATTTCATTTAATTATAAACTTATATGTATATATATGCATATGGATTAAATTAAAAACTTACTAGGATCAACTGTGACAAGCATAGCTGAGCCACCAAAGTCACAAGTTCCACCAGCCATTTTGTTCTTCTGCCAATAACTATTGAAAGCAAAGGAAGCATGAGCAAGCACAGTGTCCGGCTGGTAGCACACCCCATTCACCTGAATAGGCTGGCAGTCGGCCCCCGACGAGCACGCGTAATCCAACGCTTGCTGCATCGATGAAGTAGGCACCGTTGGCTTAGCCACGCACCAAACCGCGTGGTCAGGTTTGGTGTTGGGCGAAGGTGGTGGAAGTGACGGCGGACTTGGGGGGCGCGTGGGCGGCGGCAGCGTTGGGGATGGTGGTGGTACGGCGGTCTGAGGTGGCAGCGGCGGTGGATATATGCACAATGGAGGGTGGTTTTGGAGAGTTTGATGGGGTGGAGTAGGTTGGAAATTAGCATTGTTTGAGGCTGCAGGGAAAATGTCTCTTTCGGCTACATTCATAATTGAATTTGTGCTTTGTGAATCTGCATGCGCAAGGAAATTGTTAGAAATTTTATTCAAATACTGTTGGAGAAATTAAGACATATATGATGACATGAAAACAAGAAGAAGAAAAAAAGGTTAGTTTTGATTTTTCAATGATGTTGTATGTAGTGGAAAAGGAGTGTTACCACAGCTTGATATGCAGCTGCAGGTGAAGGCTAATAGAGTTGCAATGACTAAAATGTAGAGATTGGTGATAGAGTTAGTCATTGTATTCATCATTGAGATTGAGAAAGATTATGTGAAATTAGTGTGTATGTGTGTGTGGAGAGGCTAAATTTAATTGAGAGGTTTGTGAAGAACATATGCTTCCCCCCAACAGAAGCAAATTAATATTCATGCAAAAGAAAAGTTGTGAAATTCGCCTTTTATTTTGCTTCCTATATTTTACTTAAATGTTAAGCTAATCAACTAAAGAAACACTCCCATACTAACTTCAAATATGCATGAGGAATATATAATGGAAATGTAAAACGTTTTATTTTAACGGAATCAATTAAATTGAACTAGTTGTATTTAATGGAAAATTCAATTCGATTCGGTTTTTAACCTACATAGAAAAACCAAACTAAAAAATTTAGAATATTAACAAATCCAACTGAACTCGACTTATTTTGAATTGAATTTACTGGACTAAAGTGATTGATTGTTTCGGATTGATTAATTTCCAATACTTGGAATGTAATAAACTATATTGACATTGCCGGTACATTATTTCATTTTATTTTTTGGATGACCAAGGAAACTTGTATTCATGAACTGAACTAGAAAAATCATATCACGGTGCCAGCTCAGCCTATATTATATTGGTGGAATTTAAATTTGTGACTTTTGTCACAAGCATTCACAATTGAGGTTGTCAATTCAGCCCCAAATTGATAACCGACATGAATGGATCAATAAATTAAATAAATATAGTTATGGTTCAAAAATTATTGTCCAATAGTAATCTAGCTCGACTGCGTGATAGGGCTAGTGAAAAAATAAATGGGAATGTCTTGAATAGCTTGATCTTTCTATTTTTGTAAATTATTTAAAGTTTAATTATTGAAACTTAAATAATATATTCAATTAATTGATAAGAAGCTATGTTATATTTAGCGTAAATTTATTAAATTTAGAAGTTTAGTCAGACATGAACGAGAAATATCGTGCGTTACGTGATGGCGTGATTTCTTCGCGCTCGCCATTGTAACACAGATCTCAATCCTACTTCAAGTTCCATCAAAGGCAAAATGAAATGTAGTTCCCATAAATACAGGATTTCTGGCTCGCTATTACTATATACAACCAGGGTCATCAAGAACTGCCAGCGACCTCTGCAGCGCGTTGCCTCATCATTTCCATTACGTCAGCCCTTCGTCATGAATCTTACTGCTGCTGCATCCTTCTCAAGTGTTCCTTCAAGTCCCTGCATCAAGCATAGGAGAATTCATACATGGATAATTTTGAAGATGATAAGAGAGGAGTATAGTGTCAATAACAGAGCGGGGTTGGGGTTGAGTTTCTGAACAAACCTGCAACGCGGTACATTGCATTCGGATTCCTTGCATGCTCGGGCATGAAGCTGAAGGAGGTGCCACATTTTCTTACACAAATGACATCCTCCAGAAGCATGTCTTTTGCAAACAATACCATGGCGGAAAAGTCCCTTCACCTTGTGCAGTTTGGATACTGGCAATGGGGTAACCGGCACTGAGAAGCATGCACTAGGAGATCAAGCATTTTCCTCAGCTGCAATGACCAGTCCAAGAAATCCATGTCACAAAGTCAGGCACAAGAATTCATTTCTCCCAAGATCAAATATAATGCGAACAACTAAATAAGCCCTGAGCATCACGGCTTGGATTCGTGAATGTTCAAGCACTAAGTGGTATGTCATGTATAATCTCCAATATTAAAGATCTAAATCACCGGTTAGTCTTTTATATCTTTCATTAACTATTGAGCAGCAAAAAGACAAGTAGAAACAGTAAGACTAGGTAAAGCTATCCAGAATGTAAAACACATGAAAACAAAGCAAGAATTACCCGTGTGACTCGTAATTGCCTAGCTTCTTTGTTCTGTGCATTGGGATCAATGGACTGATTATTACTTAATTTATGAGGATGATCAGCTCCTCCATCCTTCTGATAGCAAGCATTGCATATATCATAATCAGGGCATGTCTCACAGCGCCAACCTTGCCCAGATTCTATATCAAGGTGACATTTAATGCATGCTGTGACAAAAGCAGGGGCCGTCGGATTGTGCAGATGATATAGGACCATCATAGAAGAACGCTTAGCTCGGCGAAGAGTATCGTACTGATAATGGTTTCCTTGACAAAGACTAAGAAATGCCTGTCTTGTGTCAAAAAATTCACTTTCAAGATTCTCGTTATCTTTGGTATCATCAGGGACTTCGGCAATTTCCACCTGCAGATTCATAAATTTCTTACTTCAAATGCTAAACTCAAATGAATTGCGCAAGGGGGAATTCACTAGCATAAAATCAATGGCAGCCATAATTATGATCCTATAGGCTTACAGGATAAAGTGGGTGGACGTCCTTGTAGTTTACAGGGTGTCTCTCCCTGTCATCACGTTTTCGCTCAGCATCATAGCATCTGAAAGAGTAGAAAGGAGGGGATTAATCCACTACTATACAGGAATAACATACAGCATGTTGCTATTCCTCGATGTGATTGATAAAATTTACATAAATCCAGCCAATTCATCGAAGAAAATTGGTATTTCAACAATGGATGATGTGGCAAGCAACAAATATTTAAATAGTATGGTGAAGCCAAAATGTAAGCAAGCAACTATTTAAGCTTAAAATTACCAACAATGAGTGATACATTAACCATAAGCCCGAGGCTTAGTCGTATTCCTCACCCTTATGAGGGTGAAAAAAAAATAATCTCATCCATCTCTGAGCTCTTAACTGCACCAAGACATTCTATACAGCTTTTAGCACCTTTTGTTCTCATGTAGAACTAGGATTAGACTGATGAGCTGAAGACAAAATATTAAACTGATGCATGGCTCGAAACAGAATATAACTATAGTTTCTCAATTACAAAAGTTTTGACAAACAATATAGCAACTAAAAACATCTCCTTTTCAATCATATTTTTCAGCGAGAGAATTCAATCTCACTTGACGACCACAACCATTTTTCATCGTGCCTCCAAGGTTTGAGGACAGAAAATAACCAATAATCAATAAACAAACCTATAACACAAAACAAAATCAACAAATCCATAAACTAAGTCAAACAAATCTCATTTCCCCCAAAAATCACAAACCCATCTCGATTTTCAGCTCATAAACCCAGATCCCCAAAATAAATCAATCATCACCAAAAACCCATCTACCCCTTGAACAAAAATACACACTCACAACCAACAAAATCACCTGTTAAATAAGGCAAAACCAGAAGTGGGATATTGGTATTTCGCGATTCTACCGAAGATTAGAACCAAGACCCCCTTTTTATAGTGACTGCGACAAACGAAGAAGAGCACTGCACTTATCAAGAAGAACGATTTCAACAGTAGAGGATAAAGAAGAAAAGCAAGAGTTAGAAATCCTTCGATGAAGGTCACTCACGTCGGCGATGGGCTGGGCGACAAGCTGCGGTGGCGACAATGCCGGTGCGGCTGCTGGGGACGACGAAGAGAGATGAGAGAGGAAACGAGATCTGTTTGTTTTTGAGACCATCTCCCAACGGAACTACAAAACCTATTTTGCAGTAGAAGAATGGTTCCAATGGAACTGGAAACCCAAACGCAAATCGCGATTTTCAACCTTTTCTCTCTCCTGCAACTGCAACTGAAAATTTGCGTTTTACTGTTCAACCAACGCAAATAAATTCTGAAATAATTTAATTTCTATTTAGTCCTTTTTTTATTTATATATTGGCCCTCATTGAAAATTTAATTGCTATTCAGTCCTTTTTTTATTTATGTATTTAATTATTTATCAATTTGTAGTTTATATATTTAGTGATTTTTATTTTATTTTTGTGGTTTATATATTTAGTGATATTTATTTTATTTTTATTTTTATACCTATTACTTAATCATTTAAATATATATTTTTAATCCTTTTATAATTTCAATCTCTTTACTGATATGTAGTAAAATTATAATCGTAGATATTAGAGAAACAACGTTAATTAAATTATAAAATTTATAAAATGAACATAAAAATTTAAAATAATAATAACAACATTAAAATAAATAACATATTCCATAAATTGAAAATTGGAATACATTACACACAACGAAATTTATACTAATCGACAAACTACAAAAATAAATTAAGGAACATTAAAAATAAAACCACACACATAACAAACTACATAAGAAAATCAAATATTAAAGGTGAAATTCATTTAGTAATCCCCTAAACCAGAACTCGATCCTCCAATATTATCAAAAAAGTGGCCCATCGAATTGGTTGCAAAAGAATCTTACGGATCATCTTGTTGAACTCTTTTTTGTAAAATACGGAGTTGGTCTGCTTCAAGCCGTGCACGAATGCGTGGATCTTTTATGGAACTCGCGTCTTGCATAAGAATTTTATTTTATTCCTTCATCAGTTTAATTTCATTACTCTTATTTTTGAGTTCCAAATGTTGAGCAAGTTGTCCATGCGACGTCTTCGTCTCCTCCCTAAGTAGCTTATTTTATTCCTGTATAGAATTTAAAAAAGAAGACATTTCTCCATCTTGTTTTCTTTTTAGTTTTGCTTTCTTCACCCCAATAGGTCGTTCAGATGAAGAACCACCAAAAACATTATCATCATCATCATCTAAATTTAGAGAGAATGGGGATAAACCTGGAGAGTTTGGATTATCAGGAGTAGGACCTTCCGACTCAGAAGAGGGGACTCTTAAATGTGGTTGTCTCATTTTCTTACCACCATCTTGAAATTTTTGAAAATCCTTAATTAGATCCCACACGTGATCTAATTTCACGTTTTTCATGATCCCAAATGGTCTACCATTGTGCAAACGATTCATGATCCCCGAACTCCTAAGAAAAAATATTTTGCAACTAAGCAAAAAGCATGTAGAAAAGACGTTGAACGTGCATTTGGAGTTCTTCAGTCCCGTTTTGCTATTGTAGCAGGACCAGCACGTTATTGGAGAAAGAATGTCTTACATAACATAATGACTACATGTATTATTTTACATAATATGATAGTTGAGGATGAACGTGATATGAGTGCACCAATTGAAACTATCGTGGAGACACCAACGCCGGAGGTCGAAATGATGATGGATGAAAATGAAAAATTTGAAAAATTTGTTGCTCAATATCGACAAATAAGGAATAAAGATGCTCATCTCGCACTTCGGAATGCATTAATTGATCATATGTGGGAGGAGTATACTAATTCGAGACTTAGTTGCCATCTTTTTATTTTGCTAAATTCATATGTATGAATGATTCTTAGTGTAATTTCATTTTCAAGTTATGTAATTTTATTTTCAAGTTATGTACTTCTATTTTCAAGTTATGTAATTTTTTTTCAAGTTATTTAATTTTCTTAACATAATAAATATTTAATTTAATATTATTTTAGTATTAAGTTATTAATTGATAATTATATTTAGTTAATATTATGTGGATATAAAAAGTTAAGAGGTCTACTTTGCAAATTTTGATAACTATAAAGGTGTTATTGAAAAAAGTTAAAAAGTTGTATAAGGAAGAATATATTAAGAATATTTTTTTAAGTTTGAGAATGAGTTTGTTGGTTGGAGATACACTACTGTTCGATGTGACAAATACTGCATTTTAGGGTTGAGTTTAGTATTTTCCCTTAGAGATGGTCTGAGTGAGGAGAGATAAAGGTAATATAATTTCTTTTATTTTACAATTAATTTTTTAGATAGGTAAGGACATAATAATAACTGTGGACAAAATAATATATTTTAAAATAAGTGGCCTTTTTTTCTTCTTTTGATCGGCTAGTTCCCCTTTTTTTTTGCCTACAAACCACAAGGTAGGTTAACCACACTTGGTAAGTCAGGTGTGAGCACACCTAGTGGTGTTGGTGGTGGGATTCGAACTTGAGACCTTTGGTCTCAAGATAACAACACTCCACCATTAGACCATCCCCAAGAGGACGGCTAGTTCCCTTATTGTCACAGTTAGTTGTTTGTTATGGTTAAAAAAATTGAGTCCAATAGTAATCTAGCTCGACTGCGTGATAGGGGCTAGTGAAAACATAAATGGGAATGTCCTGAATAGCTTGATCTTTCTATTTTTATAAATTATTTAAAGTTTAATTATTAAAACTTAAATAATATATTTAATTAATTGATAAGAAGCTATGTTATATTCAGCGTAAATTTATTAAACTTAGAAGTTTAGCCAAACATTAAATGATAATTTTATACGTACTAGCTGAGAAAGCGTGCATTGCACGTAATTCAACTAATATGCTTAAATTAATTATTAAAGTTTGAATGATTTTACTATACTATATTTGAGTAGTCAATTAAAAAATTTATATTTTATTATATATATATATCACTTTATAAATATAATAATATCGGAAAATTCTAAATTAATCAATAATCAGAAAAATGATATAAATATAAATTGTAATTATTTGAACTCGGAATTTATAGTCTTTTCATTTGTTTATATTTTTGTTCTTTTAATATCTGCACACACACACACACACACACACACACACACGTAGAAAGAGAGAGATGCATATATCATTTCTCAGCTTCCTTTTTTTTACAACAATTATCAACCTGTGATTGTTGACATATATATGTATTAATACAATTCAAATCTTCTATTCAACAATTTTTATTTTGACTTTACTGTCTAATAAAAATATAAAATTTTAATTAATGTAAATTCACAAAATCTTGCATCATCCATTTTAGAAAAAATCAATATAAAGTTAATTAAACTTACTAAAATAATTTAAATAGTTAATGAGTTCAAAATATTAATAATTATATAATTTTTTTACTATCATGACAAAACACATTATATCACATCAATTGATATAGTTTATCTCATAAGTAAATTATATTTTTAACCACTTTCTGTTATCAATTAATTTACGTATGATATATTATGGAATCAACTTGTTTTTTTTTTCATTTTTTCTCTCATACCATTGTAGACGGATGAATTTTAATGGCTAAATTAAATCATGCCATGTAAATAATTAAATATCAAATTATATCATTTATTTATATTTTAGGAATTTAATTAAGTTAATTCCTAAATTAAATAAAAAGATATTGATATTTAATATTTGGAGATAAAGATTTAAATATCAAAATATATCATTTATTTATATTTTGGGGATTTACATGAATTAATTCCTAAATTAAATAAATAAATGTTGATATTTAAATATGTGGATAATCTCGACCAATCAGGAGTCGACACGTATCAAATCTGTGCAGAAATCAAGGATTTGATAAAGATAAGTCCAAAATATTGAGGAGCCAATCAAATCGTGCCACATCAGCCCTAAATCTCCGAATTTCTCTCTCCTTACACCTATAAATAGAGGCCATATGGAAAATGAAAATCACACCAGAAGTCATTTGAAGAGTTCAAAAATTTGAGAACTTCCATATGTGAAATTCTCTAAGATATTCAAGGCGTTCTTGTGACATTCAAAGGCGTTCTTCATCAAAGTCATCACGAAGACGGTATTTGATCCATAAGCAAGGTAGTTCAAAGCGTTCTTCGTCAAGTTCAACCCAAAATCAATGTTTGATCCGGAAACAAGGCGTTGGCCCTTCAAATTAACGTTTTCAAAGACCAAATACCAAGTCAAAGAAGATCGAGGATACAAATCTTCCCTGAAAACTTTGAAGACCATTTAAAGATCGTTCCTGGAGTGATTAATCAGAGGAGAAATAGAGATTGGATCCAAAAATATAAATTTGATCCGAAATCAATTTATTTGTACACTGTTTTGTGTTTTATTAAATTAAATACAAAAATTTGTGTTACAAATTTTGGCACGCCCGGTGGGACAATCTCTACCTCTCATCTTTTCACTCTACCAAATTCGTGAACGATGTCTGCTCAAAGTAGTGCAATGAAAACAAAATCTTCAACTGCACCTACTTCAAAAACCTCAACTACTGAAAAGAGTACGATGAAAACAAAAATTTCATCCACGGCTGTTCCAGATAGCTCTTTAAAGAGTGTCGGTGTCATTATACGGAGAATGGATAAACAAGCAAGAGAGACTTCTCAGTCAATTAATCCTGCAGAAAAGGAACTATATCTTGTTGACAAGAACAAGAAAAGTGATGAAGCAGAGACTGGTGCTGCACCATCAAACACTCATTCATCTGCAAGTTACCCACTTGAGGAGTCTGTCATGATGGCAGATGGATTGACTACTGATGAACAAATTGCAAATTTGACAAAGATGATGGAGCAAATGTATGCCCATATAAGAAGGCAAGACGACCAAATTGCGAGGCTCTTGAAAGGGAAAGAAGTCGTAAGTCAAGAGAATCATGAAGAAAATGGTGAAAATAATGGCGATGAAACACCTGCAAAGCCGGAAATGAATGATGATGCAAAATCATCTGCTAAAGAGTTGAATGTTTCAACTGATGGTTCTATTCCAATCAACCAACTCAAGGAGTTCATTGAAGGAACCATAAAAGATAGGTTCGGTGAAAGTTCTAAGTCAATAGCAGTCTATTCTAAGCCTTACACTCGAAGGATCGATAACTTGAAGATGCTTGTAGGTTATCAACCCCCAAAGTTTCAACAGTTCGATAGAAAGGGCAATCCAAGACAGCATGTAGCCCATTTTGTTGAAACGTGCAATAATGCTGGAACCTATGGAGATTATTTGGTCAAGCAGTTTGTTCGCTCTCTGAAAGGAAATGCATTCGACTGGTATACGGACTTGGAGCCTAACTTAATTGACAATTGGGAGCAGCTCGAGCATGAGTTTCTCAATCGCTTTTACAGTACCAGAAGAACAGTCAGTATGGTGGAACTCACAAGTTCTCGCCAATAGAAAGAAGAGCATGTGATTGATTATATCAATCGGTGGAGAAATCTTTGTCTCAACTGCAAAGATCGTTTGTCTGAAGCATCTGCCATAGAAATGTGTATTCAAGGAATGCATTGGGGCCTTCAATACATCCTGCGAGGAATTCAACCAAGAACTTTTGAAGAACTAGCTACCAGAGCACATGACATAGAGCTAAGTATGGCAGCAAGTGGAATTGATGGACCACCAATGCAAGAACCTCGCAAGTTCAAAGAAAGGTAAGATTTCAAGAGGAGTACCAAGTCCTTCGACAAAGCACCAAAGAAAGAGTCTATGGCAACAAAAGCGACATCCGTCAAGTTCATCAGAAAGGATGCTGACAAAGATACAAAGCAGAATGTTCAGCAAGAAAATAGGATGACTCTGAAAGAGATACAACAAAAAAATATCCATTCCTAGATTCAGATGTCTCGGGGATTTTCGATGACTTACTCAAAGAAGGACTCATTGAATTGCCAAAAATGAAGCGTCCCAACGAAGCAGGGAGAACTGATGACCCAAAGTACTGCAAATATCATCGATTGGTTGGACATGCCATTCATGACTGCTTCATATTTAAAGATAAGATTATGCAACTAGCTCGTCAAGGGAAAATATCACTTGAAGAAGATGATGCCACTGCAAATATTATCATCACTGAGTCTAGTAATGTTGTGAATGATGAAGAAGATGATAAGCAAGAGACTCATGTGGCTGATAATGACTGCATATCTGCAATAACATTCACCGATGAAGATTTACAGCTTGGATCTGATCCTCACAATAGGCCTTTGTTCATGAATGGCTATGCATGTGAAAAACGAGTCAATAGAATACTTATTGATGGAGGATCTGCAGTAAATATCTTGCCTTTGAGAACATTGAAAGAATTGGAAATTCCCACGGAGGATCTTTCAGGTAGCCGGTTGATGATTCAAGGATTCAACCATGATGGACAAAGAGCTCTTGGTGCCATAAGGTTGGATTTACTAATGGATGATATGAAATCAACTGCAATGTTCCATGTGATTGATGCCAAAACTTCATATAACATGCTTCTTAGATGACCATGGCTACATGAGAATGGAGTTATCCCCTCAACATGGCATCAATGCTTCAAGTATTGTTGGGATGAAGTTGTAAAGACAGTAGTTGGTGACCACAGGCCTTTTACGGAAGCTGAATCATACTTTGCTGACTCAAAGTACTATTCATCTAACACAAAGGTAACAAAAGGGGCAGAAGTTCATCAGAAAGAACTTGGAAGTGGCCAAAAGATTACGAAAGAAGCATCTGGAACAGAATCGCTGGAAGGACTTACCATGCCTCTCACCAAAATTGATGCAAAGATGCCTATCCCACCACCACTCAAAGGATTCGTTCGACCAACACAAGGCAGTGCTATTGAACATGGAGAAAGTATTAATGGTGATGCCACTCAGCATTTCGGCCCAAAAGTATTTAAACTTCTTGTTAAAGCTGGATATAGTCCACAAGAAAGCCCTGTGACGGAGTCCCATTCAAAAGTTGTAGATTAACAGAACTATGGACTTAATGCCACACAAAGAATGTTGAAGAAGAACGGCCATGCTGTTCCAAGCACTAAGGCAGGTTTGGGATTCGTCCCACAAAATCCCGTTCGCATCACCATCAAAGGGGCTACAACAAACCATGTCTTTGAAGGAGAATTTTCATCAACAGAAGATGCAGTTGGCAAATACAAAAAGAAAACTCCAAGAACATCTATTTTCAAGAGACTTGGTAAGTCTCCGAGGGTGTCTGTCTTTAAGAGGCTTGGTAGAAAACGTGATGGCAAGATCACAAAAGTTGAAAGTTCAGATGGATTTGATAAATCTCGAGTAACTCAAAAGGTAAGGAGTTTGATCCCTTCCCGTATGAAGAGATGCACTACATTGACTGTGTCATGTGGAAGATAGCTAAAAGCCAAGATGAATACGGTCATCTTTACGCAACACGTTGAAGATTAAGCCGACAGAGAAAGCGTAGCTTCATCTTACTATGCTGCAAGTGGTGTTCAAAACACGATCCCTCGTGATGTTCAAAACCAGTTGCATCAAGACATCTCCCGCCTGGTTAGAAGGGGTGTGATCAAGACAAATAATGTGGCACACATAATTTGGGTGAGACGAAGGGACGGAACAATGAGAAAATGCATAGAGTTCAAAAGTCCCGAAGAAATAAATGAAGAGATTGCCTCATCACATCACATTACCTCAAGTGAAGAAGTGACTGTCGAAGAGGAAGATGCAGAGATAGCCCCTCCTCAGTTCGAAGAAGGTGTCAAGTCAACTATCGATAAATTGAAAGAAATCAATTTGGGCGATGAAAATGACCCAAGGCCCACCTACATAAGTGCACTTTTGACTGCCGATGAAGAACGCTCATATATTGAACTGCTAAAAGAGTTCAAAGATGTATTCGCTTGGTCATACAAAGAGATGCCTGGATTAAATCCAAAGATAGATGTACATCATCTAGTAGTGAAGAAAGAGATATGGCCTGTCAAGCAAGCCCAACGACGGTTTCGTCCAGACTTGATCCCACTCATTGAAGCTGAAGTAAACAAACTCATTGAAGTTGGATTCATCAGAGAAGTTAAATATCCGACCTGGATATCCAGCATCGTCCTTGTGAGAAAGAAAAATGGGCAAATTCGAGTTTGTGTTGATTTCAGAGATTTAAATAAAGCATGCCCAAAAGATGACTTTCCATTGCCGATCGCCGAACTAATGATCGATGCTACCACTGGACATGAAGCACTGTCTTTCATGGATGGATCGTCTGGTTATAACCAAATTCGTATGTCTCCAGAAGATGAAGAGCTCACAACATTTCGTACCCCTAAAGGGATATACTGCTACACAGTCATGCCATTTGGATTGAAGAATGCTGGTGCTACTTATCAAAGGGCTATGCAGAAGATTTTTGATGATATACTTCACAAAAACATCGAATGTTATGTAGATGACGTGGTAGTGAAGTCAAAATGGCGAATTAACCATTTAGAAGACTTGAGGATGATCTTTGAGCGACTCAGAAAATATCAACTAAAGATAAATCCTCTGAAGTGCGCATTTGGAGTGAAGTCTGGAAAATTCCTTGGATTTATTGTTCGCCACCAAGGAATAGAAATTGAACAAGCCAAGATCGATGCAATAATGAAAATGTCTGAACCTCGTAACCTTCACGAGTTAAAGAGTCTACAAGAAAAGTTAGCATATCTTCGAAGATTTATCTCAAATCTAGCTGGTCGATGTCAACCATTTGGCCGGATCATGAAAAATGGCATGTCTTTCGAATGGGATGAGTCGTGCAGTAATGCTTTCAAAAGCATTAAAGACTATCTTATGAGATCTCCTGTGTTGGTGGCACCAGTGACAGGTTGCCCGTTGATTTTATACATCGCTGCTCAAGAGAGATCCATGGGGCATTACTAGCCCAAGAAAATGAGAACAACAAAGAGAGTGCTCTATACTATCTCAGTAGAATGATGACGCCAAATGAATTGAAGTACTCTCCAATTGAGAAGTTATGTTTAGCTTTGATATTCTCCATCCAGAAATTGAAACATTACTTCCAAGCTCATACTGTCCGCCTCATCTCTAAAGCAAATCCCTTGAAATATGTAATGTTAAGACCCATTCTGTCAGATAGGCTTGCACGGTGCTATCTCCAACTGCAACAGTTTGAGATCATATACGTTCCCCAAAAAGCTGTGAAGGGACAAGTTCTGGTGGATTTTCTAGCTGATCATCTAATCCCCGCCGAGTGGGAACTCACCGACGATCTCCCAGATGAAGATGCACTTGCAGTTGAAATATCTCCTCATTGGCTTATGTATTTTGATGGTGCATCCCATAGAGAAGGAGCTGGTGCCGGAGTTGTGTTTGTAACACCTGATGGAGAAGTACTGCCTTATTCTTTCACCTTGACAAAGAATTGCTCTAATAATGTAGCTGAGTATCAAGCACTCATCCTCGGATTGGAAATGGTAGTAGATATGAAAAGGTTCCACATGAAAGTATATGGAGATTCTAAGTTGGTGATCAATCAAATCAACGGAGAATATGAAGTAAAGAAGCCCGAGTTACTACCATATGTCAAGTATGCCCAACAAATGATTGGATGGCTTGGGAATGTGGAAATTGAACATGTGCCAAGAAAAGAAAATAGACAAGCAGACGCATTGGCTAAGCTTGTATCTACGATAGCCATGCCTGACAGTAAAATTCACATACCCATTTGTAAGAGTTGGATTATACCACCTATCTTCGAAGACGAAGATTGTGAAGAAGATGAGAATGATGTCGTAGAAGTGTTTGAAATTGAATAAGAAGACTGGAGACAAGTGTTTGTTGATTTCTTGAAGTATGAAAGGTTACCAGATGATCCACGTCGAAGAATTGATGTTCGCCGTCGTGTTGCTCGCTTCATATACTTCAAAGGCACACTGTATAGACGGTCTTTCGATGGTATCCTTTTGAGATGTTTAAGTGATGAAGAAGCCGCAAAAGCTATGGAAGAAGCACACTCTGGCATTTGTGGTGCTCACCAATCTGGCCCAAAACTGCATTTCCGAATTAAGAGAACGAGCTACTACTGGCCGACCATGGTGAAAGATTGCTTGGATTATGTGCAAAGATGTCAACCTTGTCAATTCCATGCAAATGTCATCCATCAACCACCCGAACCATTGCATCCAACAGTCGTTTCTTGGCCTTTTGATGCTTGGGGCATGGATGTTGTAGGTCCCATGACAAAATCTTCTGGAGGGCACTTATACATCTTAGCTGCAACAGATTATTTCTCAAAGTGGGCTGAAGCAGTGCCTTTAAAAGAAGTGAAGAAGAAGAATGTGGCCGACTTCATCAAGTCTAATATTATCTATCGCTATGGGGTCCCTCGATACATCATCACTGATAATGGGAAGTCCTTTAGTAATGCATTGATAGATAAACTCTACGAGAAATTCAACTTCAAGTAAAGAAAATCATCCATGTATAATGCAGCTGCCAATGGACTAGCTGAAACAAGACGTTGTGCAACTTGTTAAAGAAGGTAGTTGCAAAATCAAAGCGTGATTGGCATGAGCGAATTGGTGAAGCATTATGGGCATACAGAACAACTCACAGAACGCCCACACAAGCAACTCCCTATTCACTGATATATGGAGTGGAAGCCGTCATCCCGCTTGAGCAACAAATTCCATCTCTCAGAATTGCTATCCAAGAAGGATTAACTGAAGAAGAAAATGCACACTTACGTCTTCAAGAGTTGGAATCTTTGGATGAAAAGCGATTGGAGGCACAACAAAGGTTGGAATGCTATCAAGCTCGGCTCTCAAAAGCTTTCAATAAAAAAGTACGATCACGTTCTTTCCAAGTTGGAGATCTGGTCCTTGCTGTGAGAAGACTAATTATCACCACTCATCGTGTCAGAAACAAATTTGTTTCAAGATGGGATGGTCCATATGTTGTTAAAGAAGTCTACACAAATGGTGCCTACAAATTGATCTCTGAAGATAACGTAAGAATTGGCCCGATAAATGGGAAACTCTTGAAGCGTTATTATCCTTAAAGGGAGAACATGAGAAGCTAACTCCTGGCCCGCATGAGTATAAACTGCGTACGGTAACCACCAAAGAATGTGCACGTGGCTAAACTGCTAACTTTCCCACCAAAAGTTAAATTTATGTGGTTAAACTGTTATTTATCCCACTAAATGTGTTCTATGCGGTTAAAATATAAAACACCCACTTTGTTTATAGTGGTTAAAGAATATTCACTCCTGGCCCGCATGAGTATAAACTGTGCACGGCACCCCCCAAAACAAAATACAAATCGATCATTTGAACTGCGTTTTGACTTGATCCCTTTCAAAAAGGGTACGTAGGCAGCTTAGATATTTCTTAGTTCAGTCATGATTTATGTTTCATCATTTCAGTTGATTGATCATAGTTGAAGGATTCGAAGGCTCAAAGTGGAAAAGAATCAATGCATTGATTTAATAAAACCACAAAAAAAATTCATATCAACTATGGGCATTGCCCAAATGTTCAAAAAAACAGAGAAAAAAAAATAGCAAGCTAAATAAAGATCTAAGCAAAAGGATCTTGATCTTCCAAAGCTTTCTGGGCTGACTCCAATAGAGATTTTATGTCTTCTACCTTCTCGGTTGCCTGTTTCTCGAAGACAATCTTCAGCTTGGCAAGTTCTTCTTCAAATCCTTTGATCTCCTTTTGAATATCATCATGAGAGATTTGATGTTCTTTCAAAGATATGCACAAGTCTGTATGCCGCTCTTCCAAATCAGTAAGTTCTTCCTCAATGGACTGTATCTGACCAATCTCTTCATTGCTTCTAGTCTCGGCATTACGAATGAAACATTTAATCTCCTCAAGATGTTGGGTAGAAAGCCCTTCAGACTCAAAAGATGACGACCTCACTTTATCATAAGCAGCAGCTGTGGTGAAAAGCTCGCCTAACTCTTCTCTAGAAAGGACATGTCAAAGTCTCCAGAGAAAGCCTTCATTTGTGAGAATCCACCAAGTACTTCTTCTTGAATAGATGACATGAATTCAGGTGGGGTCCTCAATACTCTGTTATGAAGTTCACTCCAACAATTTTGAAGGTACGACTTGCGATGTTTGTCAAAAAAAGCTTTGACATTGAATTCAGAAATGGCTTCAAGAGGAGGAACTGGCTTGGCCTTGATTAGTTCATCAGATTGAGGTTCAAGCAACCTATCAAAATCCACTGTCTCATGATTGTTCCACAAGTCTTCTAAATCATCCCCAAATATCTCTCTCTCCACCTAAAAAAAAAGAGGAAAGAAAATGATTTAAATGAAGAAATGGAACAAAAAAAAGGGTAAAAGATTAAGAAAAAAAAAACCTCAAATGTGGATGTATGATGATGACTGCTCTCGGCATGATCTTCAGCAGATGCCACATGATTCCTTTGTCTCTTAAAATGATGTTCGCCATTGCTGCTGGTAGAATCGTCTAAAAGACACAAAGCCATCTTTTGCTTGTCCTTGGAAGGATTCACCTCTTCAACTTTCTTCTTGCCTTTGGAGGTGTTGTCATTAGGAGGATTCACTGCTTCAGCCTTCTTCTTGCCTTCAGGGGTGTTGTTCTTGGGAGGACTGATATTTTTTCTTTTTACTCTTGGGTGCCTCATCTGTCTTGTGAAGAATCAAAGTCATAATTTTGTCTTCCAAGAAGCTTCTGTATGTTTGATCCCACCAACTCTTATACCCAGATGATAAGAATCTCTTTGCACTCGCAATCAAGTTGGGAAAACAGACCTTCAATTTAGAATGGTGTCTCATGCATATACGCCAGTATTTGAACCTGTCATCTAAAGAAGCTTCACGAATATCTTGGGCAAGAACACCGGGTATGATTTGATAAAACTCGAACTGACGACTAAAGCGATGTGGACTATATGGCTCAATAACAAAGCGTTTACTCAGCCTTCTGATGAGATAGTTAGAACGAATGGCCATGAAGAAACAATGTTCAGATTTACTCGCAACATCATCATCAACAAAAGATTTGACATAATCTTCCCCAGTAAACATTGTGCAATTCCAAGAAATGTCTCCTTGGAAGATTCACTTGCGGGCCTTGGAAAAGTCATATTGCCTCGCGCCTCCTTCACCTGAATACTGAATCATTCTAGAGGTGTGCGTCTTTCGCTCAAAGAGGAAATGTGTTTTGAAATAATGTGCCACCCAACTATAGACAAAGTGAACTGGGAATGCTGTTGAAAGATCTAAAGAAATTGATATATTATTCAAACCTCTATAGATGCTAGTCAAAACTAGGATAGTAAGAGACACTCTTTCCCCAACCACCATCATACTAGCCATCTTAAAAGTATCTGGTCGAATCAAGTTCCCATCACCATCAGGAAGAACAAAGCAACAGAGCCAACAAGCAATGTGGGCAGCCAAATATGCTTCTTTCCATCGTTTCTCTTTAATACCAAGACGCACAAAAGGGACCGTTTCTATGCCGGTCCAAGGTTTATAAGCCTTCAAATCACCAGTTGGATTATGAGTTGACTGAGGTGCCGTCTTTCTTTCCTTACGTGGGGGAGACCTTTGATACACTGGTTGATTTTTAGACCAAAATTTGATCCAGTTCTCAATAGTAACTGAACCAGCTTCAGCACGAACAATATGGTATGCATGAATCAAAAAACTACAGGAGGCGGGAATGTGTAAGTCACCTTCTCGATTTATACCCATAAGTTCTTATGTGCAACGCACTACCTCATCATAAAATGCTCCGTATACCGGAAGCCCGGACAAAAAGTGCAAGTCCCACAAAGAAATCGACAATTCACCTGGTGAAGTCAACAAGGTATTTGTCGAAGGACACCAAGCCTCACAAAAAGCTTTCATGATCTCTGTACTCCGATCGTAGGTGAAAAGAGAAGCATACACAGAATTAAAGATACCCGCTTGGCGAAGTTCACTTTCACATCGACTAAGGATATCTTCAGTCCATTCCCAATATCCATAGAAGTAGTGAAATTCCCCAACAAAATTCACATTGTCCCCCCATGTGGCCCCCTCTTCAACAATTCTATGTCCCAAAGTCGGCAATAAACTAGGTTGACTAGTTGGGCGATGATGTGATGATTTCAAAACCCATGCTGAAGATGCTTTGGCAAAATGAACCTCTCGAGTTCAAGCTGTCCTATGCAAGTGATTCGTGAACTGAGGCCAGTTAGGAGCAAATGAGCCGATGAGAGATTTATGCACTCTTAACCGCGTCCCTTTCTCTGCAGGCTGCCGCTTGTAATCCATAATCATCAAGTAGGTGTTCCCAGAATCAGTAACATCTTTGAAGCAAACCATGGCGGAACTTAAGAACTTAAGGCGAATATCCCTTAAGTCTTAAGGACTCAAGGCGAAAATCCCTTGAGCCGTGAGCTGCTGCTGGAACTTCGAGACTTAAGAACTTAAGGCGAAAATCCCTTAAGTCTTAAGGACTCAAGGCGAAATTCCCTTGAGCCGTAAACGTTGCTGCTGGAACTCTGGAACTTAAGAACTTAAGGCGAAAATCCCTTAAGTCTTAAGGACTCAAGGCGAAAATCCCTTGAGCTGTGAACGTTGTTGTTGGAACTCTGGAACTTAAGAACTTAAGGCGAAAATCCTTAAGTCTTAAGGACTCAAGGCGAAAATCCCTTGAGCCGTGAACGTCGCTGCTGGAACTCCGAAACTTAAGAACTTAAGGTGAAAATCCCTTAAGTCTTAAGGACTCAAGGCGAAAATCCCTTGAGCCGTAAGCATCCTTGAATATCGTTGCCGCAAGTTGGAATTGAGGCGCTCCGGTCAAAATGTAATTCCAAAGAATTCTGCAAAAAGAAAAATCACAATTTTCGGGAAAAAAAGGAGAATACGGAAAATGAGCATATGGGTTTTGATAAAGTGAAAAAAATCTTTCAGATATTTTATCAAGCATGTGGCGGCTGAGGAGCAATTTTCGAAAAATACCTTGAGTCCTCAAAATTCTTGACGGCTGTTGTATATAAAAATTTGATCAAGGTCGCACAATATTCGCTTCGACAAAAGAAGATCGATTACCTCTCTGCTAAATAAAAAAAAGCATTGTTAAAAAAAACTTGAGGATGGTTGGTTATTGTCACCGAAGCAAATATCCAACCTTGACTGGAAGATCACGGCTTGGGCGATTGTATCTCGAAGATGATGACGATGTTGTGTTCTCGGAAATTATTGAGAGGCGAGTTGCAAATGTCACTTCTTTTATCTAGTCTTGTATTTTCTCGTCAGATGCGTGAAAAGAAAACTAAAGCAGAGGTATTTATAGGCATCCTTTGGAGTATTTGAGTCTGGAAAGGAAACTGAATAAGAAAAGACTCGCTGTGCATGATGAATTAAAGTTGTCGATAATTCAGATTTGTTCAGTATCTGAAAATAAATTGTTGGAGGAAAAAATTTATTCCTGCGCCGATAGAAGGAAAATCCAACAGATATATTCAAGAATTTGGACTAATCCTATTTCTGATACACAGCGACGGAATATTTGACAAAGAAGAGCGGAATTCTTGTGCTCATAGAAATCGTAAAAGAAAAGGATTCTTATGCAACAAGGAAACTTAATTTTCTCGCCGCATGGATGACTCGAAAGTTGTGTATTGAATTGAAAGAAAATGGGCTCAATATGTACTGGGAATATTGGTTAGGCCAAAATGAATTAAGATCCAAATAAGGAATTGGGCCAAACATTTCTTATTAGTCCAGCGAAAAAAAAAGCCTAGGTTGGACTTTAAAGGTCTTATATTTGGAAATTGGTCTACTAATTACCATATAAGTAGAGACGCAATAATAAATTTCAAATTCAAGAACTCATGGACACGAGTATAAAATGTTTATAAATTCAAGTCCCAAAATGAAGACTCCTTGATATGAGTTGAAACTATCTAGCAAATTAAAATGAAGGCTCCTTGATACGAGTTAAAACTATCTAATAAATATCAAAATTTGAGACTAATTCATTTCCAAGGCAAATTGTCCATGAACAAGTCTCAAAGGGGCATTTGTAGACAGATGAATTTTAATGGCTAAATTAAATCATGCCATGTAAATAATTAAATATCAAATTATATCATTTATTTATATTTTAGGAATTTAATTAAATTAATTCCTAAATTAAATAAAAAGATATTGATATTTAACATTTGGAGATAAATATTTAAATATCAAAATATATCATTTATTTATATTTTGGGGATTTACATGAATTAATTCCTAAATTAAATAAATAAATGTTGATATTTAAATATGTGGATAATCTCGACCAACCATGAGTCGACACGTATCAAATCTGTTCAGAAATCAAGGATTTGATAAAGATAAGTCCAAAATATTGAGGAGCCAATCAAATCGTGCCACCTCAACCCTAAATCTCTGAATTTCTCTCTCCTTACACCTATAAATAGAGGCCATATGGAGAAATGAAAATCACACCAGAAGACATTTGAAGAGTTCAAGAATTTGAGAATTTCCATATGTGAAATTCTCTAAGATATTCAAGGCGTTCTTGTGACATTCAAAGGCGTTCTTCATTAAAGTCATCACGAAGACGGTATTTGATCCATAAGCAAGGCAGTTCAAAGCGTTCTTCGTCAAGTTCAACCCAAAATCAACGTTTGATCCGGAAACAAGGCGTTGGCCCTCCGAATTAACGTTTTCAAAGACCAAATACCAAGTCAAAGAAGATCGAGGATACAAATCTTCCCCGAAAACTTCGAAGACCATTTAAAGATCGTTTCTGGAGTGATTAATCAGAGGAGAAATAGAGATTGGATCCAAAAATACAAATTTGATCCGAAATCAATTTATTTGTACACTGTTTTGTGTTTTATTAAATTAAATACAAAAATTTGTGTTACAACCATATAACATGATTCAGAATACACACACACACATTGTAGTTGCCATAACTAAAATTACATGTTTTCTATTAAGAACTACTTAAATAACTTGTGTTAAATGAATCAAATCAGTGATTGAATGTCATTCCTCTTATCTTCCCCCCATTAATGTTTGGTGAATATGTAATTGTTGATTATTGACAGATAACTAAGTACAATATGTTAGTTTATAATCTTTTCATAAATTCAAGTCTTTATCTTTCAAACCCCTTCATTGGATTGTAATTTGTATAAATTATGTAATAGTATAATTCTATTGAAATAATATTTAAATTATAAAATATAATATATTATATGTAGATACTTAATTATATAATATATTATATTACTGTGGGGTTATTTTTTGTGGATGAAGAATTGAAATAGTACAATATTATTGAAATAAATGTAATACATTATATTGAATAATTAATTATATAACATAGTATATTACTATTTTACCCTTAAATTAAGTGGATATTATAGATATAATAGACAAATCATATTTTGTAAGAAAATCAATTAAATATGATCTATTATATTACAAAAAAATATAATAAAAAAGATTAATTTATGAAAGCTTTGACAATGCCTCCGGGGCGGCCGAACATTAATCTTATATCTATATACCTTATTAAAGAAATAAGTTTGTTATTATTATGGGATAATTTTATATAATAAAGTTCAATTATAACAAAACTATTGAAATAAATATAATATACTAAATAAATAATTTTATTATTATTTTGGGATAATTTTATATAATAGAGTTCAATTATACCAAAGCTAATAAAGTAAATATAATATATTATATTTACAAATAATTATTTATAAATAGTTAGATATATTATATAACTTTTTTACCCTTAAATTAAGTATAGATCATGGATATAATAGACAAATCATATTTTATAAGAAACATCTATACTTTTTATATAGGTATAGATAGAGCTGTCAAAATGGGTTAAGCCCGTCGGGCCGGCCCGTCCCCGCCTCTGTTTTAGGCGGGTAGGGCTTTAAATTTGAGGCCCGTTTAGCTGGCGGGCTTTGACGGGTAAGCCCGCGGCGGGGCGGGTAAGCCCGCCTACCCGCCTATAATATATATATATATATATATATATATATTATTTTATTTATTTATTTATGAATTAAATATTTAATAATAACAATAAAAAATCACAATTCACAAGCCTTAGTTCCTAAATTCTAATGCTAATTTCCGCTGACTCTCAGTCCCAAATCACAACCCCAATTTCTCCTAAATTATTCCATTTAATTTCCACCCTCATTTTTTTCTTCTAACTTAAAAAGCAAAACATGGCCGCCGAAAAACCAAAAAATTCCACAAACATTTCTCAAACAACTGGACTGCTCTGATTTTCCTCATAAAATCACCAAAAATTGAAAATACAGCACTAGTAAATAATAACCCATCGATAAATCAAAAAAGCAAGAACACGATAGGATGAAGAAAATATTTACTAGGGAAATGGCTAGCAGAAAAGGCCCGAAGTACACGAGGACTCTGAAATTGGCGAGACAAAACGGCGTTGGCAGACCACAAAGCACTACGAAGAAGACGATCAACACTGTCACATCACGCTCCCAGATTTCCCGGGCGGTTCCGAGTCTTTCGAGACCACTACGAAATTCTGTTAGGACGTCAAAATCGACCTCTCCGCCGCCAACGTTGCCCCCCTTCACTGCGCCGGCGAGTATCTAGAAATGACGGAGGAGTACTCCAGAGATAACCAATCTAAACACAAAAAAACCCGAAAGCCCGCGGGTCGACCCGCCAGCCCGCGGGTATAGGCGGGGGCAGGTAGGGCCCTATTTTTCAGGCCCGCCACCTTGGCGGGCTTACCCGCCCCGCCCAGCCAGCCCATTTTGACAAGTCTAGGTATAGATTTAAAAAATTGTAAATTTATGGGTTCGACGAACTAGCTGAAAATTGAAAGATTAAGCGGGCTAGTCCATTTGACATCCATACCCACAGTCAATATATAATGCATCAAAATGAGCAGAAAGTGCGGGAAACAGTTCATAGGTAAGAGGGGGAAAAAATTAAGTAACTTTTCGCAAATGGAAATGGAGGCTGCACTTGAGCAGCTCCTAAGCATGGGCTTCGCCGCCGACTCCGCCACCCAAGCCCTAACGGCCGGCGGTGGTGATATCAACAAAGCCACCGATTGGCTCCTCAACCATGACCACAGCCACCCTCCTCAAACTCCACCTCCACCACCCTCTGATTCCACCCCTCCTAATATCCAGCCCAAAATCAATCGGTTTTTCAACCTCAATCCCAAAAAAGATACAAAGCCGTTCAAATCCCTCCAAGAATCCGAAGAGATTGAGGAAAATGAGCAGTCCCTTTCCCTGATTCATCGGAAAAAGCGTCAGAGATCGCCGGAAATTCAAGAAACCCCACCAAAACCCTCCCCCGGAACAGCAGCTCCGCCGCACGCGCCGCTGTCCGAGAGAATGCGGCCGCGCGTGCTGGATGAGGTGGTGGGGCAGGACCACCTCCTCGGCGGAGACTCCCTCCTCCGGTCGTCCGCCGCCCGCGGCCGCCTGCCCTCCATCATCCTCTGGGGCCCTCCCGGCACCGGCAAAACCTCCATCGCCCGAGCCATCGTCAGCTCCTGCGCCTCCTCCGGTTCCTCCTACCGGTTCGTCTCTCTCTCCGCCGTGACCTGCGGCGTGAAGGACGTGAGAGAAGCGGTGGAGGCGGCGCGGAAGTCGAAGATGAAGAGCAACAAAAGAACTGTTCTGTTTCTTGATGAAGTCCACAGATTCAACAAGGCGCAGCAGGACTCATTTCTGCCGGTGATCGAAGACGGCAGCATAGTTTTCGTCGGCGCAACCACGGAGAATCCGTCGTTCCACCTGATCACGCCGTTGCTGTCGCGGTGCAGAGTGTTAACGCTCAATCCCTTGAAGCCCGATCATCTAACCACAGTCATCAGACGAGCTGCTGATGATGTAGAGAGAGGATTGCTAGCTGAGCTAAAAGGAATAACAACTAGTTTGGAAGTGGATGATTTCGCCATAGATTTCCTCTCTCTTCATTGCGATGGAGATGCTCGTGTAGCTCTGAACGCGCTTGAAGTTGCAGCGACAACGGCAGCTGCAAGGATCAAAGATGGATCGGCAGTCTTCATCACAGTAGACGACGTTAAAGAAGCAATGCAGTGCAAGCATTTGGCGTATGATCGAGCAGGGGAGGAGCATTACAACCTCATCAGCGCACTGCACAAGTCCATGAGAGGGAGTGATGCCGATGCTGCAATTTACTGGCTGGCCCGAATGCTGGAAGGAGGCGAAGAGCCGCTCTACATTGCTCGTCGCCTCATAAGATTCGCCTCTGAGGATGTTGGTTTGGCTGATCCACAAGCGCTAACGCAGGCCGTCTCTTGCTACCAAGCCTGCCATTTTATAGGGATGCCTGAGTGCAATGTCGTGCTTGCTCAGTGCGTCGCCTACTTGTCGTTAGCGCCCAAGTCCGTCTCTGTCTACCGCGCCATTGGAGCTGCGCACAAGGTTGTGAAGGAGTCTGTAGGGCAGAACGAGAGGGTGCCGCTGCATTTGAGGAATGCACCAACTAAGCTGATGAAGGATCTTGGCTATGGCAAGGAATATGTTTACCCGCCCGACAATCCAGACTCGTCGTCGTCACAGACGTACCTGCCTCCGTCGCTTCAAGGTTACAAGTTCCTGCATTGGCCATGAATCCACTTGTTTCTAAGCTAGTTAAGGATATTCATTTTGTTGGAGTTGGAATCCTCTGTTTCAAAACTGTGTTTTGAATGTAGAGTAACTTTCTAGTCATGTATTTGACATGTATAGGTGAAGTGAAATACGAGATACAATGATCACAACATACGGAAAACTGTGATTCTCCATTAAACTATGCAAGTAAGAGATATGATACACTCGGCCATCAAATGATGGCAGCGGAGAAATACAGAGTAAACGAATACAACGAATCAGTTATCTAGCCAAACGACTGATTTCTGTACCCTTTTTCCATCTAAATTATAGTAGCTAGTTGTAGCAGAAGCAAGCAGTTGCTGATCTATTAACATCCTAGGAAGATGTATGAACGAAAAATATTGTGCGTTGCGTGATGGCGTGATTTCTTCACGCTCGCCATTGTAACACAGATCTCAATCCTACTTCTTCAAGTTCCATCACAGGCAAAATGAAATGTAGTTCCCATAAATACAGGATTTCTGGCTCGCTATTACTATATACAACCGGGGTCATCAAGAACTGCCAGCGACCTCTGCAGCGCGTTGCCTCATCATTTCCATTACAGCAGCCCTTCGTCGTGAATCTGACTGCTGCTGCATCCTTCTCAAGTGTTCCTTCAAGTCCCTGCATCGAGCATAGGAGAATTCATACACGGATAATTTTGAAGATGATAAGAGAGGAGTATAATGTCAAGAACAGAGAGGGGTTGGGGTTGAGTTTCTGAACAAACCTGCAACGCGGTACATTGCATTCGGATTCCTTGCATGCTCGGGCATGAAGCTGAAGGAGGTGCCACATTTTCTTACACAAAGGACATCCTCCAGAAGCACGTCTTTTGCAAACAATACCATGGCGGAAAAGTCCCTTCACCTTGCGACAGTTTGGATACTGGCAATGGGGTAACCGGCACTGAGAAGCATGCACTAGGAGATCAAGCATTTTCCTCAGCTGCAATGAACAGTCCAAGAAATCCATGTCACAAAGTCAGGCACAAGAATTCATTTCTCCCAAGATCAAATATAATGTGAACAACTAAATAAGCCCTGAGCATCACGGCTTGGATTCGTGAATGTTCAAGCACTAAATGGTATGTCATGTAGTCTCCAATATTAAAGATCTGAATCACCGGTTAGTCTTTTATATCTTTTATTAACTATTGAGCAGCAAAAAGACAAGTAGAAACAGTAAGACTAGGTAAAGCTATCCAGAATGTAAAACACATGAAAACAAAGCAAGAATTACCTGTGTGACTCGTAATTGCCTAGCTTCTTTGTTCTGTGCATTGGGATCAATGGACTGATTATTAGTTAATTTATGAGGATGATCAGCTCCTCCATCCTTCTGATAGCAAGCATTGCATATATCATAATCAGGGCATGTCTCACAGCGCCAACCTTGCCCAGATTCTATATCAAGGTGACATTTAATGCATGCTGTGACAAAAGCAGGGGCCGTCGGATTGTGCAGATGATATAGGACCATCATAGAAGAATGCTTAGCTCGACGAAGAGTATCGTACTGATAATGGTTTCCTTGACAAAGACTAAGAAATGCCTGTCTTGTGTCAAAAAATTCACTTTCAAGATTCTCGTTATCTTTGGTATCATCAGGGACTTCAGCAATTTCCACCTGCAGATTCATAAATTTCTTACTTCAAACGCTAAACTCAAATGAATTGCGCGGGGGGAATTCACTAGCATAAAATCAATGGCAGCCATAATTATGATCCTATAGGCTTACAGGATAAAGTGGGTGGACGTCCTTGTAATTTACAGGGTGTCTCTCCCTGTCATCACGTTTTCGCTCAGCATCATAGCATCTGAAAGAGTAGATACATACATCACGTTAATCGACTACTATACAGGAATAACATACAGCATGTTGCTATTCCTCGATGTGATTGATAAAATTTACATAAATCCAGCCAATTCATCGAAGAAAATTGGTATTTCAACAATGGATGATGTAGCAAGCAACAAATATTTAAATAGTATGGTGAAGCCAAAATGTAAGCAAGCAACTATTTAAGCTTAAAATTACCAACAATGAGTGATACATTAACCATAAGCCTCGAGGCTTGGTCGTATTCCTCACCCTTATGAGGGTGAAAAAAAAACTAATCTCATCCGTCTCTGAGCTCTTAACTGCACCAAGACATTCTGTACAGCTTTTAGGACCTTTTGTTCTCATATAGACCTAGTATTAGACTGACGAGCTGAAGACAAAATATTAAACTGATGCATGGCTCGCAACAGAACATATCTATAGTTTCTCAATCACAAAAGTTTTGACAAACAATATAGCAACTAAAAACGTCTCCTTTTCAATCATATTTTTCAGCGAGAGAAGTCAATCTCACTTGACGACCACAACCATTTTTCATCGTGCCTCCAAGGTTTGAGAGGGCAGAAAAAGCTCCAGGGTTGGGCCATATGGGGGGGATATGCCTATCTCAAGAATACTAAAGACTAAATACCAGAAATAGAACATTTTTAATATGAATGCCAGAGATAGAACAAAGTTCAGAAATGAAACAAAAAGAAGCTTTAATATAACTAAGGCAGAAAGTCAATAGAACCCTTACCTGTCACAGAGATTAAATTTTTTGCACTGCTTGCAGACCCACCGTTTTCCAGAAACCAATAGGATGCAGCAATGAGAACATGAATGCTGTAAGTGAACCATGATAAAATCTTCCTTCATTGAAGTTATGGTGTCACCAAGCTAGGGAGACAAAGAAATTGTTTAGTATCACACTATCACTAAAAGAAACTAGCAGCAATAGTTGCTTAGTCTTGTAGGTATCAAACAGAAATACAGATTACTAAAGAATAAGACCAAAATACTCAGACTAGCATACCCACAGGTTAAGCACAACATTGCAAAGGAAAAATCAAATAAAAATTATGACAAAAATCTTACCCTGTGCATTAACATCAGATCCTTTGATGCATTGCTAGACAGATCAGTTTGGCCAGATGCCTTTAAAGCTCGTTTTGTAATGCTCTTTTTCATAGTTCCCTTCTTAGATTGCTTTTTCCCATCTTCTTCCTGTTGCAGTTGATAGATGATGTCCTCCGCAGCACCAGGCCAATAATCTCCATCGAAGTATGGCAACCGAGCAGCAGTTACCTTTGCTTTACATTCACCAGTTGAAATAAAGAAATGTTCATACAAATTAGTAAGCTCCACTACAATATTTTCCTTTGTGGCCTTCCGCAACATGGCCAAGTACCTGGAATAGAGAAACAAATACGGTGAAACAATGCTATGAATTAGCACTCACAAACTATTCAACAGTCTCACAATCAGAAAGCAGTTGTACTTACCACTCTCGAAGCTTGTCAGATTTTGGCGTCTTTTGAATTTCTGGGTGACAGTACAGTATGTAGTCTTCACCCTTCAACGGAGGGCATGCCCAGATATAGCAGCTTGTAAAACCACGCCTTTTACAATATTCCAGATATCCAATCTGAAAATATATATCAATATAAGCAAATGGTAACATTTTTCCTTTTGTAAATGCATCAACTATAAGGACTACAGAAAGGCATGATAACTTGCCAAAATTTCATGGTAGACAAATGTCCTTAGAGCCTCTCCTGACACTGCTTTGACCTCTGGCCTGAAATACTTAACAGAGTCCAGATAAGAGAGGTAGACTCTACGATGATTTGGCTGCTGGCATTCAGATCCAAATTCTTGAACGTACATTCCAAACAAGCATACTTCGACACCTTCAATTCTCTGAAACAATAGTACCACCTGAAACATAGCAAGTACAGCTATTACACAATGATGAAGCCACTAATTTGCAATAGCTACTAAAAACCTTATTAACTAGGCTTCCAGAATTTACAAATAAAAAAATCCATCAAGAATTCAAGATTAAGGAAGCATATCGATGAATATATATCCACTTATATCTATCAATTTTGTTTACTGTATATATCAAAACAAATAAATTTAAAGCAGTAATCTCAAGTCATAAAGCATACCTTAGATTTATAGGGGTACTCTGTTGGATAGTTTTCCTCTTGAAAAATTTCCAGGAAGCGGGGCTTAACATCCAACTTTTTGTCCACTGATGATACCACTCTCACAACAAGTTCTTCTGCTCCCGGAACCTGGAAAAATTAGCAAAATATTTATGACCTAGACAGTAAAAATTCAACGAAAACACTCGCTAGTAAATGCACAAATCACACAGCATTTTCATATCTAAAAGAAAACCAATTTGCTGTATTTAATATAAATACAACTTAATACAGCATTCTATCCAAAACAGTTATCTCTGATTTACCATTAAAAAAATATTTTGTTATTGATCAAAAAGAAAGAAACAAAACATTTTTTTATCCTGATTCGAATATTATAAATCTGGTTAGTATTGTTACCCAGCTGATGTTTGGGCTCTATTAAAAAGTTAAGTAATTATTGTTTACATTTTTATACAGCCTCAAACATAAAATTCACTCGCACGACATGAACAATGTTTAGGTTGTCTAATTTTTAAAAGGAAAAAGTAGAATGCAGTGCCTGTTAAAATTTTGTCAAGACTTCTAAACACTCTTTGAAAAATTATTTTTTTAAGTCATAAAAAGCTTAACATAAATGCACATCTAATGGTATTCCTCACCCATTTTTATGGGTGAGGGACAAGGATTCAATACCAATTCCCCTCCCCCAACTCAAAAAACAGGAACAAAAAAAAAAAAGCTTAACATAAATGGCTATAAGAAAAAAATTAAATCACCTCATCATAACTTTTCCCTTGAAGCCTAGCTCTGTCAAGCCTCTCTTGCTTCAGTTTTACAAATAAACGCTGCTCCAAGTGATCACTCAGATGTGATCTAGGCAAATCTTTTGCACCGAGAACAGCAGTCTGTGGTAATGGCACACGTTCTCCTGTTTCAACTTCTGTTATATAACAATTTGGACAAGTATACTCGGCTTCTCCACCATTATTTCGTCTACCATTAAACAAAGCACAGATTTGATGCTGCCAAGCTTCACACTTGTCACATTGAACCCACTGAAAAAACAACAACAAATATTTAATGTCTTCTAAGATTACATAACACAGTAGACAACTTCTGCAAGCAGATAAGGCATTACCCATTCTTCAGTTTCCTCGTCGTTTTTCTTCTTCTCCACCCTTGCCTTTGGAACAGTAGATCCATCTACTGCAATGGTGTCTCCACGAGAGTCATTATTATAGCATGGAATGCAGAAGCAATGGCGCGTATCACCACTTCCAAAAGTGTAATACATTGCATTTCTTTTAATGCGAGCACCACATGGAGTACAATATATAGGGGGAGGTTCAAAGGTAAGCTTCTCAACTGCACACAACTGGCAAGAATTTTCACTCATTGAATGCTCCATAGCCTGATTTCTTTCCGCCTTTGCTTTGCTCTGTGGATCAAAAAAAGCAATTACAAATTTCATACAGGAAGGTGAATGACACATCTGAAGAGCATATATAATGTATCGTGCTTCTTTAAAAGGAAGGTGAAAGCATGAATGAGTGAAATTTAATACAACAAAATGACAACTTATTTATCACACCCCTCTTCCAAATCCAAACATGGGAATAAAACATAAAGGAAGAACTAAGAAGAAAATTAAATTAAAAGGAAAAAGACAGCTGATTGGCCAATTGGCTAATGATAGGGAAGTAAGAAATCAATAGAAATAATGGAGAAAGAATTCAAGTGCTCTTCATATAGAATAATTGTGTTCACAAAATCCAACTCATAATTATTCAATAAACAAACACAGAGAAAGAAAATTGTGCCATGCAGTTCAATGACTCATTTCTTTAGAAGACATATATGCAGCATCTCGAATGCAATTATATCAAGCAACAAACAGAGTAAAATGCAATTATATGCTTTGTAAGGTAGAGAAATGAACAAGACTGACCTGTCCTACCCACTGTCGGAGACCCATAATATGTTGGCGGACTTGTTCAGGGGTGAACAATTCTATCATTGATACTCCCTTTATTTTAGGCTTCCCAGACTTGGATACATTCTCGGGAGGTAATGAAGTGTTTTCCTGTCGGCACTGTCCCATATCATTTTCCGTCTTAATGACCTGCTGAGCACCAAATACAGCAGAATCACTATGTCCCATACCATCACCTTTAGGACTTTGGATGTAGACATCATCCAAGTTGTCCTTTTTCATCTCGATATTTTTGGGATTTATCTGTGCAATGCTTCCAGGAACCTCCACTTTCACTTTCACATCACTAATTTCAGATTTTACTGGAATATGATAATCGCAATCCTTTTCACTATGCTGGGCATCTTGGATATGAGTATCAATTATAGTAGAAGCCAATGGTAGGGACAAATCACTTCTAGGGACAAGAGACTGCGAGCCTTGTTCAACTTTTGTGCGTTTAATAGGAGGTTGTAGATCTTCTGGAGCTTCAGGTATCACTGGGTCCAACTTCAGAGTAGACCTTCCCACAGTTCCAGCAGTATCATGGGGATTAGAAGATTCATTGACTAATGTAGGCAACCCAGAACTCAAATCAGCACGAGCATGTGTCTTTAATTGAGCCGCCTGTATAAAATTCCTAAAAGGAACACAAACAGGGCAATTTGCATCCCGACAGCGCTTATTGTGACTTATTAAGACCCTTGAAACACGGCAACGAGGGTACGCACACTGGAAAGCGTTGCAACTTTCCATATGTTTCCACAGCTTCTGAGCAATTAAGCAGTGAGAATCGGGGCATTTCCCTTCTGGGGAAGGACATCGCTTAGCATGCCTCAAAAACAATAACCATCTCTGTTGATTCCTGAACTGTTTTTCACGACTAATGCTATTAGTTCGAGATGCAGGGTCACTAGTATTCAGCAGTTCTGTTGATCTTGAAGTTTCAGAGTGGCCAATAGCAGATTCTTCTGAGGATAAATTATTTAGTTGAGCTCCATCTTGCCTGGTTAATCTGTGTTGAATTTCATCTTGCATAGTTTGATCAAGTGGGAGTCTTCCTGATGCATCCACATCTTGAGGCTTCGAATACCGCTGACCACCCAATGCTGCATCTGGTTGGACACCGGCAGAAAGACCAGCAAAATCACTTTGAGTGTTGCAAACAAATTGTTGTGGATGCAAAGATGGCTGCATCCGGTCTGAAGTTTGAGCTAGTGATGAACAGGCATCGTGTGGCACAGATGAATGAGGAAAAGGCTGAGCAGTTCTTGAATGGCCTTCTAGAGAGTTCGACTGGAACTGATTCTGCATATCAGAAAAATGGAAGGGGTGGGAGACTTTTGACTGTCGAACTTCATTATGATGCTCTGTTCCAGTCTCTGGCTTCACCTCAGAAACCATACTTGGTGATTGATGGGAGTGATTGAAGGAATCACTTCTCAGCAAAAACTGGTTTTGCATTTGCCTTTTTTGTTGCATTTGATGCTGAGAAAGTTGTCGTTGCTGAAACTGCGGAGGAGGTTGTTGAAATTGTTGATGCTGGTGATGTTGCACAAGATTTTCTTTCACTGGGTACTGTGCTTGAAGATTCGCCTTTTGTGCTTGATCTTTGGATTGAGGATCCACAGTTGTCGCCTGTTGAGAAGAACATACATTTGACTGATTATTGGTCACCAAAGGAGAATCTGTCTTGGGCATTGATTGCAAGGATATGGCATTCAAACTCGGATTGTTAATTGTTGTCCCAACAGCTGTTACAGGAATATACAAGTTTCCAGACCCAGAAGCATCAGGAGCACCAATTCCATAGCCATCACCTGTCAAGCAGAAGAATTACAGAAATGCAAAGTAGAAGCTCCACATGTATCAACAGCATAACTGCCAAAACATCAGGATTCTGAAACATGTGCAGGCACAGAAGCATGGGTGAAATGGTGAAGAGAGAGTCAAGTACCTTGTGTTACTGGTCTTTGGTGATGTTGGTCAAAATGCTGGGACAAGGGCTTGGTGGAATTTCCATATATCGTTCCTGTTAAATGCCCCTCAGTGGTTCCTGGACTATTCATCAGTTGCATATTCTTTCCCATTATTCCAAACCCCCCATTTAGTGGTCCATGTGATATTCCAAAGGATTTCTGCTGCAATGTAGAACTGCTTCCACTACCCATCTGCCCACCAATATTATGTAAGACGCGAGAATTTTGACCACCCACATGCTGTTTTTGCAACATAGGCTGCGGTGCAGTTGTAGAGTCAACATCGGGACATGCTCCAACAATATCTGATGGCTCCATTTTCATGGACTTATTGTTGCTAGTGTTACTATTAATATCATTATTATTGGAATTATTAATTCCAGGAGTTGGGATCATTTGACTAGTCATTCTTGGCACACCCATGGATGTCACCATGTTATTTCCCCCAGGATTGACCAAGAAAGCATTTGATGATTGCTGATATCCACCAGCCAAAGATCCTGCAAAAAAGTATTTCATTAGATGATTAAAAAGGTAACCAGATTCTACTCCATGAATGAAAAGACTAAAAGAACCATCAGACAAACTAAAAGAACTACCATGTACACTTCCAGAAGACCCATTTCGAGTTGGATAAAAGCTTCCCGAATTGACAGTGGACGACGCAACTGTGTTCGAACTATTATTGTTAACAAAAGAGCTATCCACTGATGTTGTTCCGGTGAAACTTGAGTTCCCAGTTTGTTGAAACCCAGGTGTGGGAATCATTGTACCGATAGGAGGGGAAGAGTTGGCATGTGACATCTGCTGGTTGTGATTATTTGTAGGGAAGCGCTTGATCAGATTGAGCAAACGCCTCTCCAAAGTCTCCAGGTTTAGATATTCCTCCTGACAACAAATGGCATAATAAGATATACAGAAGGATTTGATCGAGAGTAACTCAATAATACACAAATTTTTAATGTCAACCAGAAAAAACATTAGTTATCCAAGTAAAATGATTGCATGAAGAAACGGAATCAAAAATGACTCACCATCGTTGCAGCACTTCTAAATAAGCCATCTTCCAGGCGTTTCACTATATCGACCATTTTCCTGTTGGGTACCTCTGGAGATTGTTGGCGTCGCTGCATAAGAAAGTTCCAGCTGCAGAACAGAAAAACTAAAACCTTTAGCATCACTAACCAAGCATGCAATTTCAACTATAATTTTTAAGAGTGGCCTTAAGCTATTCCTACACAAACCAGGAAACATTGGAAATAAAACAAGTAAAAAGAATCCAACCAGAATAGTAGAAAAGGAAAAAAGGGTGCATTTCCTCAATGTGAAGTGATCCCACTAATTTTAGAGCATATGGATGTACTAACACTGTCTATCAACTCAATTGACAGGTAGCATGTTGAATGAAGAAAATAAGCAGTGAGTTATGGATAAAGCAGCAAATATCTGCTTCCTGCCCAGAGAATCTTCCTGAATAATTTTCAAGAGCACTATCAAGTAATCAAATGTCATTGAATTTAATCGCTAAATCCAGAAATGCAGCGCATTCATTTCCCCTACCAGACACGAATCAAATGTCCAAAAACTAAAGTGACATATGTCACTAACTGCTCACGTACAATCAAAAATCCAGAAAAAAAAAATTCAATCAAAGGAAGAGTATGCAGAATTCACTTCTACTTATCGAGGGTTGATGCTCCTAAAAGCATTCAGTTGATTGTAATTTCGAGAAACCAGATACAAGTAAACATATCATAAAATTTACAAAGAATGTAACTGAAAATATAAATCTGGAGAAAATTGCTCCTTATTTGAATGGATACTGACATGAACTAAGCAAAAAAAAGCCTCACATGTTATCCTGCATATTTCTGCGGCTCCTGATAGTTTCTGGGTCCATGCTGGGTACACTTCGATGAATATTAGGATTCTGCATCTGGCTGCCCATAGGGTTCCCATTTTGCTGTGATAGCCCAGGTAACATAGTACCAGCTTGGTTGGGTACCTGGCCTGAGATCTGCCCTGAATGGTGGGTCTGTAAATTCATATTTATTTTAGACGGATAGATATGTACTTCATAACATGAAGTTCAACTCCTGACTAGAGCCAAAGAACATAATATTGGAGTCAGACAAATCGCAATCTAGTCAAGTCCAAACTAGACAAGAAGACCTGTCAGGCAAATTTCAACGGTGTTAGGAAAGAATACAAAAAAGAGAAGTTAGTGCACTGAAAATTCTGAAGCTATTGAAAAGATCAATATGTACACTTTCAAAACAAGCAGCAGAAATTTAATACTTATACCCTGTAAAGGAAGTGAATAACAATTTTGTTCCTGAAGAATATAGGAACAAGATTGAATCAGAAAAAATGATAAATTATTTCCAAGTCCAAAGAAATGAAATTAAAAAGGGAGGTGGATCAACAGTTCTAATTCAAAGCATCACTATCGAATTTTAATATCAGAATAGTGGATATGGTTAGTTCATTCCTTTTTTTCATGTGAATAGTCAAATATGCATAAATGCACAGCCTAACTGTTCAGACACTTGTTTAGAAGAACTACGCAATAAAAAGATGAGCAGAATGGAAAACCCGCTTCATTGAGAAAATGGGTTGCCATTTATCTCCAAGGAGATCAATTTCGAATTGCTCCCAAAACAACAAGGGTCAGACAGAGAGAGGGCACCCAGAAATAAAGAAACTTAAGCTCTTTAAGCAAACTCAGGTCATTAATAACCCACATCCAACACACCAATACCAATTAAAAAATATGCATTTCCCAGAAGAATGATCACAAGCACAACCACATACAATGTGCAAACACGCGCATATATATATCGGACAGGATCAAACCAACGGCATTGGGTTCAGATTTAGCGTTAATCTAAGCATAATTGCAGAAAAAATCGAGTCTTTTATTTACCAGAATTCGACTCCCCACATAAAAAAAAGTAACTCCATAGCATTCAAATTCCCAGAACTGATCGCATGTATAAAACATACACAAATAGTAATTTCACAAGCATGAACGCTAGTTTCAACTGCGTACAAATGATAAAGTCAGAACTGGTTGAAAATCAATCAAATGGAAATTGCTAGGGCTTCATCAAATTGGGGAAAATCAAATTAGAGCGTCAATTCTGATCAAACCAGGGCCGGATGTTCAATTGGGGCTAAGTTTAATTGCAACGAACAATCAAATCAAACAACAGAGCAAGAAGATTAACACACTAATAGGGCAATCAAAGAGCGCACCAAAATTGAAAGCTTCACGTACGAGAGCCGAAACGAATCGATAAATACGCGAATAAACTACAGAATGCCAAACGACCCAGCTACGGCGGCGATGGAGTTTAACGGCGGTCGAGCCAAGATTACGGCGGAGAAAGGTGGTTTTGGAGAAAAAAGTAGCTGATTTAGAAATTGGGTATTTTGGTTATTTTTTTTCTGACTGTAGAATGGGCGGTATTTAACTTTATTTTTCCATTTTCTTTTTCGTAAATTTCAGTAATCAAATTACATGATATTATTATTTTATGCCTTTTTGTATTGGCAATAAAATACCACTTTTCTACCCACACAGTCTTCGTTTGAGTATAAACACACACATAAAACTTATAAACAAAATAAAAATAGTTTACTTATTTTATGGATGGATTGTGAAAAAAGTATTTAATATATTGGAACAAAATTGATACTTATATATAGTACATATTTGAGAACTGTACTAGTGAGATATATAATACTAGAATATGTAATTTAGTTGTGGAATTACATGCATTCCCAATTTACAATATTATAATACATGTTTTTTTTTTGCATGTTCGGTTATAATAATAACAATAATAATAATAATAATACATGAATAATTAAGATTTTTTATTTTTTTAAAGCAAGTTAGTTTATGAATTAATTGAATTCATACATATAAATAAGGTGAAATCTTAAATTATAATTTATGTTGTGAGTTGATTCACATGATATTATTACCTAACAAAGTTTTTCTATGTAAAAAATATAGTGTGCACTTATAGATTGATTCCAGATAAGTTTGATTTCACTTTTAGATTTAATATTATATTATATGTTCAATTTTATTAATATATGTGTATATTTATGACGACAACTAATGCAACAATTTTATATAATAATAATTATTATTATGATGACCAAGATGATGAAACACGAAAATACAACATGAAATCCCATATTGTTTGAAGGTAGTTTTTAAAAAATAAAAGGGGAAAAAAACTTAAATGAATGGGATTGCAATCTTTATTGTATAATTAATTACCACAATCCCAACGATAAAAATGTACTCCTCTTTGTTTGACTTTGTAGCTACGTACCAATCTACAATTCACTTTTTTAAATAGTATACATAGTATATAGGATTTGATTCAGATGATGACCAGTGGTTAGTGTATAAATGTAAAAATCACATGTTTGTTTATTGTATTTTTAGTAATTCTTTTACTGTATTTTCGTGGTAATTTTTTTTTAATGTTTGGCATCAAAATACAATAAGAAAAATACTAAATTTACAGTAAATAAATCGATTTTCACATTCACACACCAAACGCGTATATGTATATTATACACATTTGAATTTGTTATCAACGGAGCACGTACGTATATATTTCTATGATTTGAATTATAAATTATCTAACCAATTACTAGAATCTAGACAAAATTGTTAAGAGGTGGCTGTATAAAAGTTAAAATAATTTTATTAATTTAGAGTTCGAATATCTATTAATCCGTGTTCTAAAAGAAAAGTAGTATCATGAGAATTGGATGATTTAAATTATCCCTATAAGATTGGAAAAATCACACAGGTATTTGATTATCCTTTAATTTTTAATTAATTTTCAATGGAATTACCAAATGAATGACCCATCACATTGTAATAAAAAAAAAAACTCAATTAAAAATATTCAAACAAAAAAAAAGTCAAAATATTTGATTTTTCAACCTAAAGTGAATAATGTTAAATTGTAGAACCCTAATTAATTAATAGCAATTTTCCTTAAGTTCTGGATTGATGAAATCTTTCAACGTAATATGTACTCCAATTTTTAATTTGCAAGCAACATTATTGACACCATATGGTATGAATTAAAATTTATTAGCTGATTTAATTTACGAGAAAGATTCAGTTTACTTTATCAATATAATTTCAAGAAACTAAAACTTTTCATAAGTATGCGATAACATTTAATCAATCATAATTGTCGTTTGCAACCATAAAAAAAAAAATTAAAAATTGTCATTTGCCATTATTTTATGTTAAATCTTGGTTCCTTATAATATACTCCCTCTGTTTCTGAATAAATGTCATTCTAGCATTTTAATTTTGTTTTAAAAAAAGTGTCATTCTATAAATTCGAGACAAAAAAATCACGTTTTTCACACATTTACCCTCATTTAATGCATTTATATATCTATATTTAATTCATTTAATGTATTCACATAAAAATATATTAGATTATTCAATTAATTTATTAATCTGTGTGCATTCATCTAAAATGACACTTAATTGAAAACGGAGAGAATAGCATAATATAGCACACCCCTTTTATAGAGAGATTCATTATTCAATTAGACACTGATCCCAAGTGAGATAAATTAATTTATTTTTGCAAGAACATAAATGAGGAAAATAATTCAGAAAAAAAAAAGAAGATAATCACAACATATCTTGACTATGTAGTATATGGTTATTATTCATTAATACATCCTATCTCTTTGTTTAATTTTCACATTCATCGTTATTATTGGTAGTGACACTATAATTCAGAGTAATAAATGTCAATTTCATAACTTTTCGCGCAAAAGCACAATCCACAACATGTAGAGATGATATGTAAATTGATTGCAAACATGAATGATGAGAAAATAAGGAAAACAAAATTAAATTGCTCCAACCACGTTCGTGAAGTAATTAAACATATGCCATGTATGAGAAAATGAGGAAAACAAAATTAAATTGTTCCAACCATATATGTACACCGGATCAAATTTCATGTTACATTTTTTTGTGTTTCACTATTAAATTTATAATTTTAATAATATTTATTATAAAATAAAAATTAATTATAATATAAATAACCATAATCAACATTTATAAACAAAAAAATGAATTAAAAATTAAAAATATAATTTTGAAATAATCAGCTATAAGGGCAAATTTTATATTACTTACCTGTATTTTCCCAAAAACTCAAAAAACCACACGCGTTGAATGAATAGTCTAACTCCCCCCCCCCCCCCCCGATTATGTATAATTATAAAAAATGACCCTTTCGGAGAGAGTGAATTGCAATTGCTAAAAAAGAGTATATGATTCTTATTTTTACAAGGATTCTTATTTTTACAATTTTTGTATTGTTTTTTTTAAATATAATTACTTTTTTAAAATAGTAATTTGACGAAATACTATACTTTTTAAATAATATAATATTTAAATGTAAAAATAAAATACGAAACTTAGGAATTTATCAAAATAGCTAAAAAGTAGTAGTAACCAAATACTATAATTTTCAAATGATATAAAATATATTTATCTATAACAAAAATTGTAAAAAAATAATAATAAAACATATTATCTTTCTTAGAAATTGTAATTCACTTTCTCCAAAAAGGGTTTTTTATGGATTATAAATAACAGAAGGAGTTTTTAGACTATTTATTAAACACAGTGAGTTTTTTTATTTTTCGAAAAAACACAAGGGAATAATATGAAATTTGCCCCAACTGTAATAATGAATTAATTATCAAATAAAAAAAATTAAATACTAAAAAATATTTATAATCATAATTGGGTGGGATAAGCCCTAATAATCAATTATAAAATTAAGCTAATTAAAGCACTCAAAATTGAAATTGAAAAAAAAAATACAAGAAAAACTCATAATTTAAAAGTGTAACACGAAATGAAACACAAAATTGTACAACAGGAAATTTCATACCATATATACACACACATACACGTACGTACACACTTTAATTAAAACAAAGATTGGGAATTAAAATATATCAAACGATTTTTTTTATCAAAATATAACATTTAATACTAATTAAATGATATGTATGAAACACATAATAAAATATACAAGTCCCTAGTAGATTATATTGTCACAAATTATTTTCACTTATACATTTATAAATTGTACAAATTGAAAAGCTAGTGAAATGTTTAGGTCGTTTTAGATTATCTCTCCTTTTTTCAGTTTAAAATTTAAAGCTTCATGTTGAAATTAATTATTATTGGCGATTTTTTTTAAAGTAAAACAAATTTTTCCATCGTGGGTTGTTTTTTCTGCATCCTAGTTAGATCGTGTTTTTTTTTTCTAAGTATTGTGTTAGATCTCTCACGACAACATGTGATTAACACTGCAATTGTAGTGTCTGCAACAGTGATACTTAATCCCTCAAAAAAAAGAAAAGAAAAGATAAAACTTGTCGAAAAATATATTCCATATCATTCTATTTTCAGGCAATACTTTATTTAAAATTAAATCGATATATTTGAGCATCGATCTAATTAATCTATCTAACACGAGATATACAAATTAAAAAACTGTAAATAAATATTCATCAATAAATAGAATACTTACAATATTTGAAGCCGATGTGATTTCTCCAAGCATCGTGTCTCCTAGACCAGATCTTCTATTCCATCTATGGTGGTTCAAAATGATACGAGCACATTGAGTTTTTTCTTAATTTGACTAGCCAACTAAAAGAAGTTCTCGAGGATTAGAAAATATTCTTCCGTCTTCAATGTTGGAAATTGGTGATACATTGCAAATTTCCCCCATGGGAATTATCTAGTTTAATTTGAGTAAAAATGGTGATCGCGACGCTCGACCGCTCTCTGAACGGATTTGTTCTCCGTTCTAAAAATCCTAGTCAAACGTTTATTGTGCCTCTCACGAAAATAAATCAAGAAAATCTTTTTTAGCCGTATGCAATAAATAGTACTTTTTAACTTTTCCGCCGTCAAATACGACAGACTAATATCGTGAAATTTAATTCGATTTCATAATATAGTACTAGATTATAAAGACGTCGGTATTATTTAAGTAATGAATCATAAATATAAAATTATTAGTAATTAACAGTAAATGCGAGAAAACAATGAATAACTTGCATATTTATTGATTTAGCAGCAATTTTTTTATCATTCAGAAAATCATAGTTTAGTGGCATGTAGAGTTGTCAAATGGGTCGGGTCGGTCCGGACCGACCCGTCCTGAGCCCACGGGCCAAATTTAATATGGTGGTCTAGCTCAAAGTGTTTCGGGCGTGAAGATTCATGGCCCAATTGAGCCCGAAATTCGGGCCGCCCGTGGTTTGAATAGGTTAATTTTTTAAATTTTCACTGGGCCGACCCGACCCAAATATATTTCAGACCTATAAAATCATAACCCAGTCCAGCTTAAAATCGAGCTGGGTCGGGCCAACCAATTGGGTTGGGCCAATTTTGACATCACTTGTGCCATGAGAATAAAGGTAAAAAAATCTTTTAAGTCGTATGCAATAAATAGTACTTTGACTTTTGTCTATCAACATTTTGAAAATATGATTCCCTTAATACGGTATTAGATTATAAATATGGCGGTAATATTTAAATAATGACTCTTACATAATAAAATTATTAATAATTAATTCATTGTAAGCTGAATGAAATAATGAATAATTTACATATTCATTGAACTAATATTTTTTTTCCATTTAGGAAACCAAGTCAAGTGTATTGTCCTTCTAATGAGAATAAAAATTAGAAAATATTAATAAATAGTACCTTTTGACTTTTTGTTTGTCAAAGACGACCGATTTAATACTATAAAAATTTAATTCAATTTTCATAATCTGTTACCATATTATAAAGACGTTGGTAATATTTAAACATTGAGTCATCATAAAGTATGAAATGTTAATTCACAGAAAATGCGAGGGAACAGTGAATAATTTACATGTTGATTTGACACTAACATGGTTCACCAATTTATTTCTAGACATTGTCGAAAATGCTATTTTTTTCGGCTATCAATATAAAATAAAGTTATCACGAACAATATTTATAGACATGTGACAAAATATAATGTTATTAATTTTGTCATATATATATAGCATTTGTATGGACTATAGAGATGAAGAAGCATTGGTGTCACTGTCACATGTGACATGTTATAAAAGTTTATAAACAATTAAGTCTCTTAGTCGTAAGGCATGATACTGACTTAGAAAACTAGTACTTGGATACTTATCATTTTTAAACATAAACCTAATTCTAGAATAAATAATCCTACTTAATAACGACTAACTACAAAACCAAAATACACAAAATGTAAAAAATCAGAGAAATACTGAAAAATGAGAAAATTTAAATATGAATTAAAAATGTTAATGAAGAATTGAAGAATAGAAAAGAGCCATGAAAATCTGAAAATAAAACCGAATAAAATGATTTTTTTTAAATACTAAAAAAAGCCTTAAACGAAAAGCTAGAAATTGTATTTTTTTTTGTTCCCTAGACAGTCCCATGCAAAATTTGGTCTCATTTAAGCTTTAGTATAATGTTGGAAAAATGATGACATTATAGTAAGAAAAATAATGAAAATGATAGGTATGAGCTCAATATACTATTGTGAACATGGTACACTTAAGTATTAGTGGGTCAAATGTTCGGCTTTTTTGTTAAGTTGGCCTTGTTATTTTATTAAATCAAGAACTTTGATCCATTATGGTTATTTTATAGAATATGGTCCTATTTAGCGTGATTCTATTCACAATTCTCATTTTTTTTTTCACAACCTCCAATAATAATTAAAATATGTATTATATTTTAATATACATTTTTGCTCTCATAATCCCTCACTTAAAAAACCTAGCTAAATAAAATAAAATAAAATAACCCCCCAAATTATAACCCCACAAAAAGGGGGAAAAACCACTCCAATTATTATCATTCTCCATCCAAAATCTGCATTGGAGATTAAGTTGGTGAAAAACTTTTGCAGAGCTCCACCCAATTTCCTTCGTCTTTTTTTGCACCTTCAAGGTGTTTTCATAGTTTATTGTTCCAACTTACATTGAAGAAGACAAAAATTATTTATTCTTAGTTTTTATAATGTAGTTGTTCCAATAAATGGAGTTCAATCTTGGGAGTAGTTTGATGAGAGGTGTTTTGACACAACATTTTGAGGTTTAAATGAAGTTAATTGAATAGTTTTACATGTGTTTTAACCCAAATTGCTCTTTTAACCTCCCGGCTTGGAAGTTTTGTTTCTTATTTGAGTTGTACAGAAAATGGAGGATAAATAAAAGTCATTTTGAGAAAATCAATTTATTGGGAAGATAGAGGATCGAATTGGGAGCACACTGCAAGTTGAATCACCTTAATCGGATAAGAAACGAGAGAGAATGAAGCAAAACTGTGAGAGGTGTCGGAGCAGGGGTAGAGGCGCGACCCGTGGTCGTGCCCGGAGGTGCGACCCGAGTGCTCACTCGCGCCAAATGGCGCGACCCGACTAGCTCAATGAGCGGCGTGACCCGTGCACAGGAGCGGCGCGAGTGGACGTTTACACAGAGGCCCTAAAAGTTGCTCTGGGGCGCAACTCATGCCAGAAGAAGGAGACGCGACCTCCGTGGTCGCGCCCCGCGCAATAATTTCCCGATTTTCTATCTTTTTTTTCCCATTTTTGATTTTCTTTTAATTCTTTTATTCCTCCACTATATAAACCAACCCCAATTCGAAATTAGGGCATTATATTCCACCTTTAGCCACTTTAGAGAGAGAAATACTCGGAGAAGAAGAGAGGAGAAAGAGAATTGAAGATTGGGCAAGAAGAACAAAGTTGAAGCAAGATTTGAAAGCCAAAAACATCCATCCGGGTTCTTTTGTTCTTTAATTTTGTTAAAATCATGTTCCTTCTTGTAGAGATCTTGGTTACCCATGTAATTATGAGGAGCTAAATCTTTGATACTCTTGGGTGTTGGTTTTTATTTGGATTACGAGACATAAATGGCATTTATTTTGGATGTTTAATACTTCTTGATTATGCTTTGGATTCTGGTTATGTGTGGGTGTTATGTATTGTTGATTATGAAGAACTAATTGATAATTAAATAGCATGATTAATTGTGTTGATTCAAAATTCGAGAGATGAGCTTCAACATAGGAATCTAGAATTCAAAGAGCAATTGCCAACAAAATCGAGAGGTTTGAGATAGTTGTTAAGGCATAGATCATTGGTACTCTTGGTAAGCATACTTAGGTATTAGTTGGAGACTATAATCCTATGCATGTGCACCACATTCTAAATGCTTCGAGAAGAGATTTAGAACAGGTTATTGATCGCCTTGGTAATCTTGAATTGGAAATTAAGCATCCATTATAATTAGATTTTGCGTTCAGTAATCTAATAAAACCAACCCCTAGAGTGTTCCTTTCCTTAATTACCCAACTCGTTTGTTAATTGTAATTATTTACTTTGCTTTATTGTTTAGTTAGTTTTAAATCAAATAATTATTCATTCCGTCGTCTAGATAACAAATAGAAGCCGATGTCATAGTACGTGCTTATTTAATTTTCTTTTTCCCTATGGATTCGACCTCGTTTCACCGTGTGCTACATTTGCTTGTTCACTTGTAAGTCGATTCCAGTTTTAAAACTAAAATTCCCACCAAGTTTTTGGCATCGTTGTCGGGGAATTAGTGTTTTATATTTGTGCTATTGTGATAAGGTTGTTATTGTTAATCTAGACATTATTTGCTTTATTTTTGTTTTCACTTTTTGTTATTGGTGATTTGAAGGTGGTGCATGATCACACAGCTTTACGAGAGCACTTCTTGAATGTGAGGTTATTATTTCCCGTCGACAAAGAGAGATTGAGAAAAGAAGAATAGCCATGGGAGATGGGAATGAAGGTCTTGTTCATCATCTACAACAACAATTTGAGGAGATGCAACAAAGATTGAATGAGCAACGAGATATTCGGGTTCAAGTGGAACAAACACCCATTAGAAACATGTTCCAACCCATTGTAAATGAAAGAGTGATGAATGAGCCAAGAATTGAAGCCGATAACTTTGAATTGAAGCCCAGATTAATCTCAATGATACAACAAAACCAATTTAATGGAGGAGTCGAGGAAGATCCAAATGAGCACATTGATTAATTTCTACAAGTGTGTGGGACTGTGAAGCTCATGGAGTCCCGGATGACGCAATACGCCTCCAACTTTTCTGATTTTCTCTTAAAGAAAAATACGAATATGGTATCAAGGTTTGATAGTCGAATCTATTGAAACATGGGCTGATTTGGTTTCAAAATTTTTACATAAATTTTCCCCTTCGAGCATGATGTTGAAGTTGAAAAGTAAGATCACACAATTTTGCCAATGGGATGATGAGAGTTTTAATGATGCATGAGAACGGTTTCGAGAAATGTTGAGGAAGTGCCCTACTCATGTGTTTGATATTGACCACCAAGTGTGCATATTTTATAATGGAACCAATCAAGACATGAAGAGACTATTAGATGCCGCATCGGGTGGCTCATTGTTAGTAAAAGGGGTCGATGATGCCATGAAAGTTCTTGAGGACATGACCACGAATTCCTATCAATGGTCCGGGGAGAGAAAACAAATGCAACACTTAAAGAAGGTGACTCCTACATCCGAAGCCGAACCTTTATCAATCTTGGCGGCCCAAATGACAATTCTCAATAAAAAGATTGAAGCAATCACCCATTCTTCATTGAGCTCAAAGAATGAGCAAATCCAAGGAGTTGAGGCGATGAAATATGTCGAGCAATGGAGCAACAATGGCCACCCAAACCAAATTTTTCAAGGAAGAAATACCAACTTTGCCATAACAAATGACATGGTTGATGATGAAAATAATCACAAGATGGATGATCTTTTGATAGCATTCATGGGTAAAATGGAGACATATATGAGAGAGTCCCAAATTCACTTTGAGAAGCTTGAAAGTAAGATGGACATGATTGGAGCACGGGTGGATACCATTGGAACAAGAATGGATGTGATTGAGAAGAGAATTGATAGATTGGGGGATGTAGTGGGGAAACGACCACAACAAAGTCCGGAGCAATACAAAGCTATATCCGTGATGAGTTTAAAAACTTTTAATGGGTAAAAAACGCCATGTGATGAATTTTAAGAAGTTAAATGTGAAAATTCCCAAAGTGAAAAAGATGATAAAAAAGGAGAAGCAAAGAAAATGGTTGAGGATATTTCAAGTAAACTGCCATCGGCACCCCTAGCTCTCGTTCCTATTGCCATACCTTACCCTCAAAGATTGAATAAGGATACCATGATGGAAGAATTTACCAATTTTTTGGAGATATTTCGAAAAATTCACATCAATACCCCACTTGTGGAAGTCTTGGAAAGGATGCCAAATTATGCTAAGTTTTTCAAAGAAATGCTAGCAAATAAGAAGTTAAAGGATCATGATATTATGAGCCTCACGGAGGAATGTAGTGCAATTCTTCAAAGGAAGTTGCCATCAAAGCTCAAGGATCCAGAGAGTTTCATCATCCCTTGTGGTATTGGGGAAAAGTTCTTTGGGAATGCCTTGTGTAATCTTGGTGCAAGCGTTAATCTCATGTCCCTTTATTTTTTCAAGAAACTCAATATTGGGAAGCTCAAGCCAGCGAGTATTTGCTTGCAAATGGCGGATCACACTTTGACTTATTCGAAAGGGATCTTAGAAGATGTTCTAGTGAAAGTGGATAAATTTATCTTCCCGATTGATTTCTTGGTGCTTGATATGAAAGTGGACAAAAATGTGCCTCTTATCTTGGGGAGGCCATTTTTGAGCACCAAGAGAGCATTGATAGATATGGAGAAAGGCGAGCCTATCTTTCGAGTGCTTGAGTCAAGAGCCGTGTTCCCCATCTCCATGAGGAGAGAAGCCATAAAAGATTATGAGCTTAAGAGCATTGAAAAATTCAAGATGGTCCAAGAGAAAGCCACGAATTGAGAACATGAAAGTGAGGAAAGAAGAGGAGATGCCCAAGGAGTATTATAGGATCTTTGATCCGGATTTGACTTCTAAGCCTTAAAGAAAGAAAAAAAGAGTTCTAACTCAAATTGCGCTTTTAACCTCCTGACTTGGAAATTTTGTTTCTTATTTAAGTTGTACAAAAATGGAGAATAAATAAAAGACATTTTGAGAAAATCAATTCAATGGGAAGATAGAGGATCGAATTGGGAGCACACTGCAAATTAAATCACCTCAATCGGATAAGAAACGAGAGAGAACGAAGTAAAACCGTGAGAGGTGTCGGAGCAGGGGCGGCGACACGACTCGTAGTCGTGCCCGTAGGCGCGAGTTGCTTACTCGCGCCCGGAGGCACATCCCGAGTGCTCACTCGCGTCAAATGGTGCGACCCGACCAGCTCAATGAGCGACGCGACGTGAATGGAAGTTTACACAGAGGCCCTAAAAGTCGCTCTAGGGCACGACTCGTGCCAGAAGAAGAAGGCGCGACCTCCGTGGTCGCGCCCCGCGCAATAATTTCCTGATTTTCCATCTCTTTTTCCCCATTTTTGATTTTCTTTTAATTTTTTTATTCCTCCACTATATAAACCAACCCCAATTCGAAATTAAGGCATTCCATTCCACCTTTAGCCACTTTAGAGAGAGAAATACTTGGAGAAGAAGAGAGGAGAAAGGGAATTGAAGATTGGGCAAGAAGAACAAAGTTGAAGCAAGATTTGAAGGCCAAAACATCTATCCGGATTCTTTTGTTCTTTAATTTTGTTAAAATCATGTTCCTTCTTGTAAAGATTTTGGTTACCCATGTAATTATGAGGAGCTAAATCTTTAATACTCCTGGGTGTTGGTTTTATTTGGATTATGAGACATAAATGACATTTATTTTGGATGTTTAAGAGCATCCACTATGGGAGATTCTTATATCTATGTGGCAAAATAAGAACCAAGTTCCACCATAGTGGAACACAATTCAAGGGAGCAAAACAAGAAATGAGTTTCTCCTGCAAGAAGTGGATTCTTGATGGGGCCTAAATATTTTCTCTCTCCTTCCCTTTTTCATTTTGGGTGCTTTCCTTTTTTTTATGGTAAAAGTAGTAATGATAGTGAGGTCCATGAATAGTTAAAAGTGAGGTAATGCTATAGTGGAGAAAATATTGGGTAATTGAATAAGAAAGTGGTTGATGATGTGGCACACATGTGGCACCGCTATGGGGTAGCACCATAGTGGATGCCCTAAGACTACCCTCATCAGTGACCTCATCCAACCCAACCTTCAAATAAAATATTATTTTTTCCTTTTCTTCCAACTTACATAAAATATTTATCATTTTATTTTTTAATAAGAACATGATATTAAAATAATATTTTTCTCTTGCATTTTAAAAAATATTAATTAATTTATTAGATTTTTTTAATTCATATCCATACTAAAAGATAGTTTTAGGTTGTGTGTAAATACATATCAATATTAGGCTCTATTTATAGATAATTCTTTTTATGAATTTTGATATAATTTTTTTTTTAATTTTTTATAATTATATAAAATATTTATAATTTACATTACACTATATATACATATGACACCCAATTAGAGGGTGCCATATGGCAAGCCATGCAACTGATGACTCAAGTCCGCCGGCCGCCTCAAGTCACACTCCAACATGACTTTTGATTTATTTATTTTTTTATAAAATTTGTCCTTTTGTGGTGACCTTTGGGCAAAGGTCACCATTATGGGTAGTCTAATAGTTCTTGATTATGCTTTGGATTCTTATTATGTATGAGTGTTATGTATTGTTGATTGGTGAAGAACTAATTGATAATTAAATAGCATGATTAATTGTGTTGATTCAAAATTTGAGAGATGAGTTTCAACATAGGAATCTAGAATTCAAAGAGCAATTGTCAATAAAATCGAGAGGTTTGAGATAGTTGTTAAGGTATAGATCCTTGGTGCTTTTGGTAAGCACACTTAGATATTAATTGGAGACAATAATCCCATGCATGTGCCCCACATTCTAAATGCTTCGAGAGGAGATTTAGAACAAGTTAGTGATCGCCTTGGTAATCTTGAATTGGAAATTAAGCATCCATTATAATTAGATTTTGCGTTCAGTAATCCAATAAAACCAACTCCTAGAGTGTTTCTTTCCTTAATTGCCCAACTCGTTTGTTAATTATAATTATTTACTTTGCTTTATTATTTAGTTACTTTTAAATCAAATAATTATCCATTCCGTCGTCTAGATAACAAATAGGAGCCGATGTCATAGTACGTGCTTATTTAATTTTCTGTTTCCCTGTCGATTCAACCTCGTTTCACCGTGTGCTACATTTGCTTGTTCATTTGCAAGTCGATTCGAGTTTTAAAACTAAAATTCCCACCACAGTTCATCATAGAACTGTTAAAAATTGGTAGAGACTCGAAAAAGAAAAAAAAAAGAACGTGTAGTTGTTGATAATCAGATCCTTTGATTGTCAGCAACAATTGAAGGATAAAATTATAGAACTTATCAATATTCATGCATGATTTTATTAATGTGATTATAAAAATTTGTAGGCACTCAATGATTGTTCAAGAAATTTTTTGGAAAGATATTAGATTGATAGGCTAGGCTGTGTTGCTTGATTGAGGAAAGAAATATTAATTTTTTTTCCTTTTTTGTTTTATTTTTTTATTATGAAGGAGAGGTATTTGTTTTATTTTGTTAGATTTTTGAAATGGGTGGGGGCTGTAAATAAAAGATAAATGATTGGGGTTGTAGGGATAAAAATGTCTAAAATATTAATAATTATACTTAATTAATTTTGGGGTTTTAAAGAAAAAAATGGGGGTTGTGAATAGAATTACACTCCCATTTATTATATTGAAAGATTTAAATACCACTTTTAGATATGTAAAAAGGTAAGCAAGAAAAATATCAAATCCCTCATTTGTTCTTATGTCCCTTTTCTCTCCTCTCTCTTTTATCTCTCTCAAATTGCCCATCTCAATTCTTCTACTAGTGATCAAGTTTTTTTACCAATTTTTTTTAAAAAAAATCATACAAAAAATGAAGAAATTTGTGGGTTCATTGCAATTGGTATCTGGAGCGGTCGATCCTCGGAAAGATGACTCACGATATCTTGAATGATTTGGAGGAAGTATTGAAGAAATCGGAATACAAACTGCAAACATAAATTTTGAAAAGGGAAGCATGGGAATTTCAATTGCGAAAATAGATTAGGGGCATTGCCACTCGATTCGATCAAAAATTCAATCAAATTTCCGATGGACTAGTTGCAATACAATTGCATCTGCAAATTCTTGAGAAGACCAAATGGAAGGTTGATCTTTGAAAACCATTGAATTGTTTGGTGGAGGCAGCTAATGGGAGCAAGTCTGCAAAGTTTAGTATCCAAGAATTTGTGGCTAGTCGGAAGCTTCGAATCTCTGTGACAATGATGGCATTCCAAATAAAAGCAAAAGTAAAGAAAACATAGATAAATTAGAAGTTCAAGATGACAAGAATTGCAGTGACTATACCCCTTCCCAAGTTTTGTTCGGGTGTGGGAGGGTAGAGTGGGTGGTGGCGGAGTGGAATGTGGATGCGATTATGTTTTATGCGCAGATGGAAGCGGAGATATTGCTGGGGAATACTCTTTGTAGGCTTACCGGTGAAGCTCACTTCAAAACTTGATCATCATCATCATCATCATCATGTGTAAGAGTGTTTGTGTTTGATTCTATTTTATTACATTTTTTTATTACTAATCAAATTCGGAGTGAGGTTATGCAACAAAACTGACCCGGAATTGTGGAGCTTTGGGCTTCACTTGTTTATTTTAATTCTTTAGCTTTTCCAAAGAGGTCCAGTAAAGTAGTGAGGCCCAATTGCTATTTAGGGTTAGTTTATTCCCTAAGAATGTAATGTATATAAATATCTTAGTTTATTTCGTGTTGGGGACGAAAAAAGTATTCAGTTTCTCTCTTAATTTCTCTCATCAATAGATATAAATGAAACATCAGAGTTTTTAATATAAAAGCGGAAAACATAAAAATATCAATGTCTCAAAATTATTCTTGAATTTAATTATTCAACTAATCGACCATCGCCATCGCATCTTGCCCGTCACACATCGCCCGAGCCATTTCCTGAAAGGGGTAAAAGATTTGGGGTGAGTTCTTCTAACTCAGTGGGGAAAATTTCTGTTATCTAAACTATAAATTTAACAAGAAATATGTGAATAAAATCTTTGGCCCGTAGACCAAATCCTGTAATCTGTATTTCTGATTCAGCCATTAGGCTCGGTACTTTATAGTCCAAAGGACTCCGTACATTATAGTCTCGAAGACTCGGTACTTTATAGTCCGGAGGACTCGACACAACATTTTCACATAACTTGTACCAAAATATAGAAGAGATAACAATATATCAACATATAATCCCCACCTTAACCTTGACTTGTCAAATTAATTATGTCCACACGCGCCGCCTAATATAAATAATAATTAATTAATGATACAAAAATAACTTTAATGCATTACGAAAAGTTCTTACAAGTATAGGTGCACTTATTAAATTCTGAAAGACAAATAAATAATATATATGTATATATATATCACTGAACGAAAGTATATAAGTATATATATATATATATTATATATCACATATCAAAACCATGCATATATTTATATATATTGATGTGTGCGTGTGTTGTTCCAAAAAGAAACAATTGAACATATATATATATATATATACTCTTAGATATTTATATATTATTATATGTGAGTGGGTGGTGAAAGTAAATATATATGTACATATATATACACGTGGGTGTGTGAGAGTGTGTTGGAAATAGTTAGCTTTATATATATATGTGTGTATAAAGAGAGAGTCAGAGAGATGCATATGCAAACCATGAAAGATGGCCCACAAATTAAATTTTTTGAAGAAAGGTTGATGTCCACCGTACAACATAAAAAATATATATATAAATATATAGGCTGTAGAGCTATTCAGAATAGGGTTACTCTAAATGTATAGCTTTAGAACTCCATTTTATTTTTCTTCTCAGAATACAACTCCATGAAAACGCAGGACGAGAAAATCTCATAACTTCATTTCACAAGTTTTTAGGGACGAAACTTCCATACCTCTCGGGAACAGACGAACAGTAAATGGCTCGAAGAAGATGAAGCTTTCTTTTCTACTATTTTCTGGTTTGATGAGTGTGTGTAAGGATGGTGGAAGGACACCTATTTGTACTATTGAAATTTGGGTCTCTCAATGTATCCATGAAGGGAAGAATATCAAGAATGATTTCTCCCATAATTATGAGGTTTTTGCTTGAATTAACAAGTAGTATTTTGGCAAAAGATTCAGGTCAAAACTTTCCCTTGGGATGAAGAAGGGAACGAACAGTGCCCTAATTTCTTATGGGCTTAAGGTTTGGTCTAAAAAAATAGATTTGGGCTTAACACTTAGAGGTTGAGGGCTTTTCAAATAAAATATGAAATGAATCATTTAGAAAATAATAAATAATAAAAGATAAAAATGAAACACATTTACGGACATGTTCCACATACGTTACTTTTTACTATAGGCGCGACTTATAGGACTTAACAATTAATAGCATGCTCCAACTAATAATTAGAAATAACATAATTAAATAAATAAATTTTACGAGGCACTACATCCTCCCCTACTTAATAAAATTTCGTCCGCGAAATTACTTACCTGTGTGCATGAAGTTCGGATATCTAGACCTAAAATCCTCTTCTTTTTCCCACGTAGCCTCGTTCTTATCGTGTCAACTCCACTGGATTTTTACTAGCGAGATTTCCTTGTTTCTTAACACGTGCACCTTCTTATCTAAAATAGCTATTGGATACTCCTCGTAGGACAGATCCTTGCTAAGTCCTAGCTCACCGTGATTTACGATATTGGTCGGGTCGTGAACATACTTTCTGAGAGAAGAAACGTGAAAAACATTGTGGATCGATGTTAAACTTGGAGGTAACGCCAGTCTGTATGCAAGCTTCCCAACTCTTTCTAGAATCTCGAACGGCCCGACATACCTTGGCCTCAATTTTCCTCTTTTCCCGATGCGAACCACACCTTTCATTGGCGACAGCTTCAGGAACACTTTGTCTCCAACTTCAAAGTGGAAATCTGTCCTCTTGAGATCGGCATAGGACTTTTGTCGGTCTTGAGCTATTTTGATACGTTCTCGTATCTTGTTGATAGCTTCCACCGTCTTCTCAACTATCTTCGGGCCCAAAATTATCTTTTCGCCAACTTCATCCCAGTGCAAAGGTGATCTGCACTTCCTTCCATACAAAGCTTCGTAAGGAGCCATCCCAATGGTTGCTTGATAGCTGTTGTTGTATGCGAACTCCACCAATGGTAGATGCTTCTCTCAATTCTCGCCAAAATCCATGACACATGCTCGAAGCATGTCCTTTAAGATTTGAATGGTTCTCTCCGATTGACCATCCGTTTGAGGATGATAGACGGTGCTAAAGCTCAGCTTCGTCCCCATGGCTTCTTGCAAGCTTCTCCAAAAGTTTGATGTGAATCTTGTGTCTCGATCAGACACGATGGTCACCGGTACTCCATGCAGCCTTACAATCTCGTCCACATAAAGTTGAGCTAATCGGTCCATGCTGAACATCATCTTTATTGGAAGGAAATGAGGGGATTTCGTAAGTCTATCCACAATTACCCAAATAACATGATTTCCTTTGATCGTCTTTGGTAGTCCCACCACGAAATCCATAGATATGTTCTCCCACTTCCATTCTGGAATTTCAAGGGGTTGAAGCAGTCCGGTTGGTCTCTGGTGTTCAGCTTTCACTTGCTGACAGGTCATACATCTTTCCACATAGTCACCAATGGATGTCTTCATGTTTATCCACCAAAAGTGTTTCTTCAGGTCCTGGTACATTTTTGTTCCTCCAGGAAGTATAGAATAAGGCGTATTGTGTGTCTCCTTCAGTATCTCTTCCCTTATCCGACTATCCTTTGGTACACAAATTCTTCCTTCGTAGACCAGCGCCTCGTCATCTGAAATCACAAAATTTTGGATGTTGCCTTTGAGAACTCTTTCCTTGATCATGCACAGAAACTTGTCATTCCCTTGAGCCTCCTTGATTTGGTCTCTTAGCAATGGTTGTAGTGTCATGGTTGCCAAGATTGCTTCTGTGTTTTCTGTTGGCGAAACTACATCAATGTTCAAGTTTGAAAACTCTTGGATAAGTTGAGCCGTGGGTACTCCCTTCCTGCTCAGGGCATCTGCTACGACATTGGCTTTCCCCGGATGATAGTGGATGGTGCAGTCGTAATCCTTGACCAACTCGAGCCATCTTCTCTGCCTCATGTTCAACTCATTCTGTGTGAAAAGGTATTTCAAACTCTTGTGGTCCGAGTATATCTCACATTTTCCTCCATACAAGTAATGTCGCCAGATCTTCAAGGCATGGACTACTGCTGCTAACTCCAGGTCGTGAGTAGGGTAATTGAGCTCATGTATCTTCAATTGCCTTGAAGCATAGGCTACTACCTTTTCGTGCTGCATCAATACACACCCGAGTCCCTGCTTAGAAGCATCACAATAAATCACGAATCATTCATTGCCTTCTGGAATAATTAACACCGGTGCCGTTCGAATTTAGCCCCCTTTCTTGTTAATTGGGTCAATGGGCCTGCTATCTTTGAGAAGCCTTCGATGAAACGGTGGTAGTATCCTACAAGACCCAAAAAGCTTCTTTTGTCACCAGCATTCTTTGGTGTGTCCCAATTTGTCACGACTTCCACTTTTGCTGGATCCACCTCTATTCCTTGCGCTGTCACCACATGGCCCAGAAACACCACACGATCAAGCCAAAACTCACTTTTGCTAAATTTGGCGTAAAGCCTCTCTCTCCGCAAGGTTTCCAGAACAATTCTCAAATGCTCCTCGTGCTGCTTCTTGTCTTTGGAGTATACCAGGATGTCATCAATGAATACGATAACAAACTAGTCCAGGTACTGGTGGAAAACCCTGTTCATGAGGTCCATGAACACTGTCGGTGCATTGGTGAGTCCGAAGGGCATTACGGTGAATTCATAATGTCCGTATCTGGTTCGGAATGCTGTCTTTCGTATGTTTCCTTCCTTGACTTTTAGCTGGTGGTATCCTGATCTCAAATCGATTTTTGAGAACACTCCCGCTCCTTTTAGTTGATCGAAAAGATCCTCGATCCTTGGCAACGGGTACTTATTCTTGATGGTGAGCTTGTTCAACTCATGGTAGTCGATACACATCCTCATGCTTTCATCCTTCTTTTTCACGAACAATACTGGTGCACCCCATAGTGACATGCTAGGATGAGTATATCCTTTATCTAGCAACTCCTGAATTTGGACCTTCAATTCTTCTAACTCCTTCGGCGCCATCCGATAAGGTGCCTTGGAAACAGGCGTTGCAACTGGAACTATGTCGGTCGAGAATTCCACCTGACGGTCTGGTGGCAATTCAACAATGTCCTCTGGAAAAACATCAGGATATTCATTCACTATGGGAATATCCCCCAAATTCCTCTCTTGGTCCGTTGTGCTTGTCACGTTTACCAGAAATGCTTGACAATTCTTTCTTCTCATTAACTTGACCGCCTTCATTGCTGAAATTATGTTGGGCGATTTGTTCATCTTTGATCCTTTGAAAGAGAATTGCTTTTCTCCCGACTGCTGAAAGGTCAGCTCTTGATCTCGACATTTGACCACTGCATAGTTCTGGCTCAGCCAATCCATCCCTAAGATTACGTCGAAGTCATTCATCTCCAAGATGAAAAGGTTAGCTTCCAAGGTCTGCTTCTCGATGATTATTTTGACTCCTTTAGCTGCTCGGCTTGTCTTCATTGTCTTTCCCGATGTGATGTTAATCATTAGGGGTTCAACCTCCTCATCACATTTAACATTAGCTTTTTCATAGAACCTTTTTGCCACAAAAGAATGTGATGCACCCGAATCAAAAGGTACTAAGGCAGTCTGGTTGAGTATGGATATTATACCTGACATCATCTGTGGTCCTTCCTTGGTTTCATCTTGGTTCATCGCAAAGGCACGGGCATTGCCTCTTCGGTTATTGTTGTTATTGTTGAAGTTTCGATTCTGAGGACAATTCACTGCCTTATGCCCCACTTGATGACAGCGGTAGCACCCTTCTTCTCCAAGCCTACACTTTCCAAAATGTCGCCTCTAGCAGGCTGGGCACAACGGTTTTTCAACCGTTGCACCAGGCTTGTTCTCTCCATCATTTCTGGGCTTCTTTTCTGGTTGGAAACTTTTACCCTTGTTCTGGTTGCCTCAATCATCCCAGCGCCTCTTTCCTCCATTGATGGGAGGTCTCGGGGCAAGCTTGTCAAGGTTCAATTGGGTTGACACTGCTCAAGCTCGCTGCACGATCTCAAAGAAGGTAGTGAGATTCAGAGCAGAGATATGAGCTCCAATCTCCGCACGTAGCCCATCTTCGAAACGCCATGCTTTCTTTTCATCGGTGTCCACCAGATGTGGAGCATATCGAGCCAATTGGTTGAATTTTTGCTCGTACTCCAGTATGTTCATGTCGCTTTGCTCTAGGTTCATCAATTCCTTTTCCTTTTGCTTGCGGAAGGATTTTGGGAAATAATTCCCCAAAACCAACTTCTTGAAAGCAGCCCAGGCCAGGTTCCTCTGTTGCTCTTCATTCATGCTAAGTGTTACAGCTTCCCACCAATGACTAGCATCTTCCATGAACTGGAAAGCGGCATAAGTGACTTTCTGCGCATTAGGGCAACCCAAGTAGTTGAAGATCCTTTCGAGCTCTCGTATCCATTCTTCGGCAGCTAAGGGTCCTTCAGTTCCTGTCAGCTTCGGAGGTCCCAACTATCGGAATTGAGTTAGGATACGGCCTCCTTGAGGTTGGGGGTCTCCGTTGTTCAGCTGAGGCAATACGTTTCTAAGTGCATCCACAAGATTTTGTGCGAACCCATCCATGTTGCCACCATTTCCATTTCCATTGTTAGGTCCATAGTTGTTTGACTCGGTCTCCTCACTTGAAGCCATTCTCACGTTTCTTTTTGGAGGCATCTTCCTATTGACGATAGCGATAACATTAATTATTGTAAAAGAAATAAAATAAAACAACTATCTTATTACTTAAGAACCATTCAATACTAAATGGAAAGATAAAGTACGATACTCAAAGTACTACAGAAAATAAATATCGGTCCCAACCAAAAAATCTAAACAATTAATCAACTACTAAAATCACTCAAACACTACTATCTCTTTTCATCCTCTTTGCAAAGCTTGCCCTCTCATTTGGCTCTTGGCGGCCCACTCTGAACCCTCTCGGTATGTGACCATAGACCTCACCCTTCCAGTATTGCAGGGTTCGTTCAATAAATGCATCAAAATCTATGATGTGGTGTACTACCCGTCTTGTCTGAATCACCATGGTAAGGTCCTCTCTGGTCTCCGAGGCGAAAAACTCAATTACGGGAGAGGTGATCATTCTATGAACTTTCTTGACCGCATCAGCTGGATTCACAGCGCACCCAACTTGCTCCATTTTTCTCCAAAGTTGTTATATTTTTAGTAACTACATCTCTGGGGCTGTGTCATCCCAAGTTAGCCGGAAAAACTTGCCGATTAGGTGGTCCTTGAGGTCTTCCTCCCTACTAGCTAATATACGCCCTGGGGCTTGACCCCCTGTGCTCATCCTTGCCGTTTTCTTTGTTCTCACCATCTATAACAAAACTTGCAGCTATAAAATAATATAACATACAACTCACATAATCATGCATCAATAATAACTTTACTTTTACCTCTTCTCGGGGCGATGTGGCAGATGCGATAATGGTCAAAATCTTATTTCTTATGCGTAATTTTTTTTATTTTTATTTTTTATACAGGAACGTGTCTCTCTGATACCAAACTGTAACGCCAGAGACCAACCGGACTGCTTCAACCCCTTGAAATTCTAGAATGGAAGTGGGAGAACATCTCTATGGATTTCGTGGTGGGACTACCAAAGACGATCAAAGGAAATCATGTCATTTGGGTAATTGTGGATCGACGTTAAACTTGGAGGTAACGCCAGTTTGTATGCAAGCTTCCAAACTCTTTCTAGAATCTCGAACGACTCGACATACCTTGGCCTCAATTTTCCTCTTTTCCTGATGCGAACCACACCTTTCATTGGCGACAGCTTCAGGAACACTTTGTCTCCAACTTCAAAGTGGAAATCTCTCCTCTTGAGATCGGCACAGGACTTTTGTCAGTCTTGAGCTATTTTGATACATTCTCGTATCTTGTTGATAGCCTCCACCGTCTTCTCAACTATCTCCGGGCCCAACATTCTCTTTTCGCCAACTTCATCCCAGTGCAAAGGTGATCTGCACTTCCTTCCGTACAAAGCTTTGTAAGGAGTCATCCCAATGGTTTCAGAGAAAAGATTAGTTCTAAACATTTGGCCAATGACAGATAAATCTGTAAGTGTTAAGATCGAAACCAGCAGAAACAATGCAAGCTGTGAAAGGATTGATACGAGTTTTCAGGTTAAATCACTTCTCAGTGAAAATTGTGTAATTGAATCAATGTTGGAAGATCAATGTGCTAGTCCTGATAACGATGAAAAGATCTTCACACTAGACATAGAGAATGCCTCTTCTAATTCTTACCTAGTTAGATCCTTGGGGATAAAATGTTGACGAAGCTTTGAAGGGGGAGTCAATTTCGAACACTCCTATCTCCAGTGTGGACGAGGATGAAGAAGTTTTTCCTTCCGATAAAGAGAACATAACCCTGAATAGTAATCTGCATAGGTCCATCGAGAATATTGAGAGTTCTCAACAAGTTAGACATTCAAACTTGCATAAACCATTCCCATCAAAGATAGGCAGTCACAACATCTATCAAGAGAAAGTTATCCTTCCTATTTTAGATTGTTAGAAACACAAAGTTCCACAGGAATGTAAAACATTATGTTCTACTTTCAAAAGCCATCGCAGCTTGAGGAAACAACCATATGTTTTGAAGAGAGGAAACAAATTTATCAATTATTCCGAGTCTGATGGGATTAAACAAAGTAAACAATGTAATGTTCAACACAATAAAGAACCCAGAGTCTTCAATCCTGATGTAGCCTCCGAAACCTCTGTTGTGCCTCCATTATTGTATACTTGTGTATAATATTTTTTACTGTATGGGAACACGTGGAACAACTTTTTATAATGAGTAGAGGAGATATTTATATTGTTGGAGGGAACCCTAGGTTTAAATAAAGCCCAAAGTGAAGAAAAGCCTTGAAAGTCCCGAACTGGATCCGTCCAGGTCGACTGACAGGTCGAGCAGTTGGGTTGACCTCCGGGTCGACCCTATTAGGTGTAAAACAAGCCCTCTGGGTCGACCTTGCACGCGCAGGCTTCAATAAAACGATTCGTTCTCACTCGTTTCTTATCTGATTGAGCCGATTCAACTTGCACAATGCTCCTAACTCGATTCTCCATCTTTTTAAGCTCTTCAATCACCCATTTGAATTATGGAGAATTAATTACATCAATTCTCATGGGCTTTTCTATTCAAATATGGTCCAAAGGCCTAGTTGGACCCTCCTTTAGCTATCCAAACATCTACTTGATCATTTTGCACCAAATAATCATCAAATTCACCACAATTACTGCAAAACTCACAAATACATCAAAAATACCAAATGATAACATAATGGACATAAAAGCTATGAAAATCACACAACTTATCAACTTAAACATCATCAATTCATATCCAAAAGTTGTGTAAAATACACAGCTAGCATAAAGCAATTTTTCAACTTAGGTGTCATTGGGCTCATCTTAAGAATTACTCTAAAGCCATATAGAGCCTATAGAGCCTCCAATATGACATTTATGGATTTCCTACTTGCACTGACTTTTGGGAACAAACAAATATGTTTATTCTTGTACCTAAGTCATATGGTAGAATTGTTGAATTGGAAAATTTGAAGATATTTGCATTGAGTGAAACTGGAAAAATTTCTTTGATGTTTTGGTATTTTGCAAAGGGAATCAAGTAATTTCATCACGTTAAAAAAATTAACCTTCACAATGCGTCTGCATGCATATTGTGGGCTTGCTTATGTCTTTCTTAGTTTCATGATGAAATGTGTTAGTTTTGGTGCTCGTAGATGGGGAGCTTCAATCTTAGAGATCACAATTTCAGTTGTCGTGCATGGTACATTTTTAGCCGTGTATTGGTCATGTTTGCAAGTCAGAGAAATATCCTTGAATTATTCAGTCAGCACATGGAAAATGGCCTGCCTCTTTGCTTCTAAAAATGTTAGCAACTCATATATGCATGTTTTATACTTGATCCCTTGATCTTTATACTTGGATGTGTTATGTTCAATATCTTGAAAACAAAAGTGCTAGTGATTGGAAATGGGATTGTGAGTGCAAATCTTCTTGAAGAAGAGGAAATGACTACAATATCGATGTTAGATCGGCCTCCGTCGAAATCTCCACCATAATTTCGACAAATGAGTCTTAGAGACAGGACTCGATTGTTCAAAAGGGGAGTAATGTTGTGAACATAGTACATAAATGCGCTAAGTATTGACGGGTCAAATGTAGAGCCTCTTTGGTAGTTGGGCCTTATTATTTTATTAAATCAAGGACTTCAGTCCATTATGGTTATTTTATAGAAGAAATAGATATTGTAAAAAAAATATCACTTTGGAGTTCCATTTATAATATTGTAAGGTTTAAATACCACTTTGGAGTTTTGGAGATGTAAAAAAAAAGTAAGAAAAATATCAAATATCTCTTTCCTTCTTATGTTCCTTTTCTCTCTTCTATTTTATCTCTCTCAATTTCCCTCTCCCAATTCTTCTACTAGTGATCAAGTTCTTGTACCAAATTTATAAAAAAACATACAAAAAATAGATAAATTTGTGGGTTCATTACATATACACGAAAGTTTTCCAATCTGCAAAAGAATTTCCAAATAATTGTAAGTGAATTATGTTCCAATCTACAAAAGAATTTCCAAATAATTGTAAGAATTTCCTTTTTCTTCAGTGATCTGTGTGTTCTTAATTACACCAGATTCAAGCAAACTTTTTCATGTACTATAATTTAATTACATTTCTTCAGCTCCCAATATATCATTTTCTATAATTTTTTTTGTACAATGGATCCATATAAGATTATCACACCTTGAATTTCTACAAATGACACTTCATTGTACCGATTTACTCCGTTTATGTTTTCGATTATCGGTCGAAACAACTTCTAATTTTTCCCAGTGTGTTCTTGATATGCTTTGATCATCATACCACATTGTATGATCTAACAATTGATGGATTAATGAATCTGTGTTTATATACATTTGCATATATTTTGCCTCACTTTTAATTAATTGCTTCATTCTTTGTCTACTGCAAATGAACAAATGAACTGCTCCAATTTCATAATTTTAAACACTCGAAACAATATTTGAAATTCCGGAAAATGTGAAACAAGTTGTATAATTATGTATCCTCAAATAGCCAAAGTGATGGAGATATATATCACGATTAGATCTTGATATCTTATTTATATTATATTTTAGATTTAATTATATTTTATTCTATTTAGATTACATTAATATCAATTAGGAAATTTAGCAAATTTAAGTTTTATATTTCTTATCTTCCAAGTTTCTCATATATATATTATAAATAGATAGATCTAGATTGTTATTAGGGGAGTTGAAGTTTAATAAAAATTGTGATATTTACATGCAATTCGGTGTTCTTGCGAGAATCAACGATATTGTTCTTTGTGTTCTTTTAGGTATTCTCAAATTCAACAGATTATACACGCTTCTATCTGCATCACAAAGGCATTTATGTAAAAGTGAAACAAATTATGAAGCCTTCGGCCAAATAATTAGATTGTCATATATAGATATGAGGTAGAGATGTCAATAATATTATCCTTCCATGTAACATTACCATACGAGAATAACAATATATATATATATATATATATATATATATATATATATTGATGATGCATGTTTGCCTCATTTTCATGTTACATCTTATAAAAAAAGGCGTTGCTGCTGCCAACATCCCCCGGTGATGGCGACTCAGCCCGAAAGAGAGGCCGGCGGCTAGTGTAGCTGTTTGCCGGTTGGGGCGGCGCCATTTGTTTCGGGATACAATTAGGTAGCAATGCCCCATAACTTAGAAATGTGCCCTCCGTCGATGTTGCAAGAAATGAACATACAAAAATCAACACCACCACCAGCTTCATCACCATTGTTGCCATTTTTGATAGGTTGGATTTTGATAGATATTTCTTGCAAATCCCCCTCTAGCTAGCTCCCTAAGATTTTTTTATTTTTTTTTTGTTATTGGTTCATAAAACTATTGCCCCCCTCCTTTTGAGTTTGTGGTTTCTTGCAATTGTGTGGGGGAGAAATTTTTAGTTGGGATTTATGATAATTATTTAGACAAGAAATTTAAAGTGTCTATCATTGTTTAGCTTTTTTTATGGACTGGAATTACTAATGAAGGAAAAACCATATAGAAATGAGCCATAAAAATAATTCTTTTTTGAAAAAAATAAATAAATAATACTATAAACTTATAGAATTTTGTCAATCCGGATAGTCAGGCATTCACCCTGTCTTCGAAGATATGGCATATATACTAGAGGCTCTGGTCGTTCTCATTTACAAAATTATATATATTTGGTATTATATTCCATAGTTAAATTATTTTTACTATTCGATCATGTGAAAATTATTTGGTATAAATACTTCTTTCTGTTTTTAATGTCGTGCATGGTAAGTTGCACGTATTTTTTCTAATTAATATTTTTTTATATTAGGCAATTAAGTAATTAACCAACCCGTTAATATTTCTCCTCTATCGTGAAGATGCATCATATAAACCTAAAAATTAGTTGAAATTGATAATAAAATAAATGATCTTGTAGCAATTTTTTTAAAATTTTTCACCCCTCAATTAATATAACACCACCAAGTGGAAATGCGACAATCTAATTACTAAAAGTGAAGCCAAAACAATACACATAATTAACAATAGTCAATATAGGAAGTTTTCTTATATACTAAAAATAAAAAAATCTGCACAAAAATAGAAACGACCAAGAACAAGTCCAACCGCAAAAACTTCCAACTAATTAAACAAACTTCACCTAAAACATCTCAACAACACAAGTAACTAACACTACAATATCCTATATAAATTTGCTTTTCCCCCCTCAAAATTAAACAGCTTTGAAAGGAAGAAAAAGTAACAGGAAATTAGCAATATGGCTACATTAAAGCCAAGAGTTTCAATGTTTTTTTGTGTGGCAATTTTGGTTTGCTTCATCCTAGTGGAACAAGTACATGCTCACGATGCATCCGGCCACAACATCCACACTTTTCATGATCTTGCTAACGAGGATGCCGACGATGCGCGTTATGGTCACGTCATCGGAAACTTGAGGAGGCTCGATGATGATGATGATCCCGACGATGATAGACCAGATGTCACTGTTTTGGGACATTAAGGTATGAGCACGTAGTCCTGGATCCAGATGAAAATATTTGGGGCCCTGATCACTACAATGTCTATATAGAAAAAAAAATCTTCCTGATCATTAGTGAATAGAGAGCAAACCTATCCCATGGATCCGTCACTCCGTGCATGTACACATGCACACAAGTGTTTATATACATCTTCTTTTTTTTGGGACCCCTGTATTTGTTTATTTTTTTAATTGTTATGGGCACATATAGATGTGGAGGGGGTGTATTTTGTTATTTAAGTTATACTCAATTTGTGTCAAGTTTGTTTCCCTTTTCTTATTGGGTCTGACAATTCAAAATAATTCAAATGTTTGGATTTGGTTCGACTCGTTATACTATTGTAATTTGATCAAGCCATACCTTAAATAAAAGATTATTGTGTGCTTCTTTATTTATTATTAATTGATTAATTATATTTGTTTATGTATTATGTATAATTATATTCCAATATAAATGCATGCTTCGAGAACTTTATTGTTTGTTCTAAAATAATTAATAAACAACAATTACAATTTATGGTTAAAAATATTCAAGAATCAATGTTATACTTCAATAAAAAGATAATATTAGAACCACTTAGTTCAAAGGTTAGTTAATTATCAGCATTACATGCATCAACCCCAAAATGGAACCCTACATATTAATTACATGGTCTTCTAAAATGCATGCAACTTGCAAATTAATCATGTTTTCAAATAGCTAAAAAAAGGAAAAGAAGCTGATCATTGGACCAAGTTTTGAGCACCTTATATTAAATAATCCTACAATATTGAGTTTCAACAACTCAAAATTAATTAAAAATAAAAATAAAAATTGAGTTTCGATAATATAGACAATAATTAATATTTTCACTCGCGTTAAAGTGCAACATTAATGATAAGGTTCAATTTTGAGCAATATTAAAAAAAATCATATTTTTGGAATTCAATCCGACAAAATTTTCAATTACAAGATACTCCCTCCGTCCCGATTATGTAGTCCGTATTATTATTTTTGGTGTCCCAATTATATAATCGCATTACTATAAGTAGCATTAATTTTCATAGTAATGTACAATTACACCTTTATTAATTCTTGAAAATCAAAAAATTAACCACTTAAATTTTAAAAATCATAAATATTAAATAAGGGTATTATTGGAAGTTTAGCTTTAATCTCTTATTTTTATAAATATTCTTAATCTACGTGCGAGTAGAAAATTGACTATATAATCGGGACGGAGGGAGTATTACCTATATATCCTATCCTGTTGCACAATCTAGCTAGATTAGCGCGACGTCACAATCTTGTAAAATTGATTAATTAAATTGGCTAAAACTACCCAATTCTTATATAAAAAAAGGAAAATTTGTACCTTTGGGATGCTCTAGTGGTGGAGTTATGTTTTTTTAGAGCAAAAGTCTCAAGTTCTTCGAACCCCACCACTATCAATTAAGTGTGGTTTACCTCTTTCTTGTGTGGTTTACAAACTATTAAACAGTGAGTGACAGTGTTTATTCAGTGCGCACTTCGGTAATTGTTACAGGCCGGTTACCCTCGACATAAAAAAATGCGCATTTCAGTAGTGATTGCGGGTTACTCTAAAAAAAAAAAAGAGGAAAAATTCTTCAATTCTTTCAATATTCTATAGATGCATTTTGAGTGCTCGGTAAAGAAGGCATATTGACAAGATCCTTCATTAGGAACCTTCCAATCACGGAGTGATCGTACCACTAATTCAAAAGCTAAGTGACCAAACGGCTCGTGCACACATGGCATCACGTATGCAGCAAAAAAATAAATACATATGCATTAAAACTAAAAAAGAAATTGAAACGAAAAATAAGCAACTATATCAAGAAGGTGGAAATTCAACAAAATAATAGTTTTTCAGAGGGACCAGTCGATGATAACAATGTTTTTCAAGAAAAATATATGGTTACTAAATAGCCTCCATTTCAGATGAGGATTTGAATGCACATTTCTTTGAGATTATAGTGCTATCACCATCAACCATATTTTGTACCATTATTTTGTACATTATTTCACTCTGTAAATTGTTATAATTAATTGGCATAAAATAATATACTCTCTCTCAGATAACGTACATATATTTCAGAAAAATGCAAAATAGTTAATATTTGCTGTTGTTGTACAATACAATAAAGTGGCATATCTAATTGGGAAAGTTCCAACTAATCATTTAATATATGGATGACACAATATTTTACGTCATTTATATTTTGTACCTTCAACAACTTAATTATGTTCATTTTTCCTATAACTATTTGAATATCATTCAGTTAAAAAAAAATAGAAAATAGAGAGCATAAATCAATAAATGTATATCTGATACAAGGATTCAAGTACCCAGGTTTTTTTTTCTCTGATCTCTCTGCAGCCTATTGAGGTATAGGTACTTTAAATTGGTAAGCAAAAACAAGTACTAGAAAATGCAGAATAATTTTGAGGTTAAATTTCACTAAGTTTGATGAAATTTTGAAAAGGGTTAATTAATTGCCAAAATATTAACGAACTTTGATGAAATTTACAATTAAATACCCACTTTGAAATGTTGTAATAATGACTCAACATTTTGATTTGTGGGAAATAAACATGCCAAATAAAACAAAACGCAATAAGTTTGTCTTTGTAGTGTTCATGTTTCATTTTTATTTTTATTTTTGTGACTGAGGGTTCATGTATCCTCTATTGCTATATGAGATTTTACATTGAGTGAACAATATTTGTATGTAATAACGTACAAACTACATCCTCAAATAGCAACTACGGGTTTCTCTTATTACAAAAATAAAAATACGAGATTAAAACACGATGGAATACTCCAAACACAAATTAACTTAAAAACAAGAGCAACAGTAGATGGCTGAGCCTGCCAAGTGCCAACCCAATTACCCACCTCAAGAAACCTCACAGCAAAGCTCCTCATTAATGGCAATAAAAGTTTCTCAACTCCCAAACCATTAAATAAATCCACCAACAAACTTTTTCCCATTTTCCACCTTCACCACCTCACCTATATATATATATAAACCCTTCAATATCACCTGCAACCAAAACCTTCATCTTCCCAATAAAATTCAGAACACATGGCTTCTCTCTCTACATTTGCACCAGCAGCATTATGCCTCCTCCTCCTCTGCTTCATCCTCAGTGGCGCCGCCGCGAGCGTCCCGGCGGTGATCGTGTTCGGAGACTCATCGGTCGACGCCGGCAACAACAACCAGCTGTCCACCGTGCTGAAGAGCAACTTCCGGCCATACGGCCGTGACTTCTACGGCGGACGGCCCACGGGGAGGTTCTCCAACGGCCGTATCCCGCCGGATTTCATCTCGGAGGCGTTCGGGCTCCGGCCGTTCGTGCCGGCGTATTTGGATCCTCAGTATAACATTTCGGACTTCGCCGGCGGCGTTTGCTTTGCTTCTGCTGGCACTGGTTATGACAATGCTACCTCGAATGTGCTTGTAAGTTAAACGAGATTCTCTATTTCTTATCGTGTTTTGTTTTATTACGTGACGTTTATATAGTTAAGATGTCGTGAAATTGCATGAGATTTTATTAAAAGCTTTTGTTATGAAATAAAATGCTAGATTTATATTCTAGCTCAAATAAAAGTTGACAACTTTAATTTGTTTAATTTATTAACTTTTTTTTTTTGCTGAAACTGATATGATTATTTTTAATTTATTTATTTTTTGCTAATTATCTTCTTCACTTCGATCGAAAAATATCAAAATATATAAGCATTTATTATGCAAGCGTGAAGCGACAGACATGCCATTTATTTTTTAAAATATAATTTAGAATATATTAAATAAATTCTTGCTGTGAAACAATGGTGGTTTATTTTATGTACCAACTACCAAAAAAGTCATCATAGTGTAGATGTTAGAGCTCGGATATTTAATATACCGTCAAACACGTGAAATAGCGAAATAGAACATCACATTGAAACAGAGTATAATTAAATAAAGGATTTCACATATATAAACTAACAATAAATATTTATGTAATTAAAATCGAGAACAAAAGATAAAATTCTAAACGTTCCTTTAATTTACAGAATTTATTACACATAAACACAAATTTATTTACATATGAATGTTCATGAGCAACATGTGGTTATGTTACTATATACTTATGTATGGTGTGACCGTGTGAGAAAACGCGCGCGCGCATATATATATATATATATATATGTCATGAACATTATTATTATTATTATTATTAAAGTTTGAACATTAATTGCAGAATGTGCTTCCTCTTTGGAAAGAGATTGAATACTACAAGGAATATCAGAACAAACTCAAAGCCTACGCGGGTGAAGAAAAGGCCAATTCGATAGTAAACGAGGCTCTCTATTTGGTCAGCTTAGGCACAAATGACTTCCTAGAGAACTACTACACTCTTCCCGATACGCGGTCAAAATACACCGTTGACCAGTTTCAGGACTTCCTTGTTGGTCTAGTGGAGAAGTTTGTGAAGGAAATCTACGACCTTGGAGCTCGGAAAATCTCGTTGACCGGGCTCCCGCCGATGGGGTGTTTGCCCTTGGAGAGGTCAACAAACTATGTCAATGGAAATGGGAATGGGTGCATGGAAGGGTACAATCTTGTTGCTTTGCATTTCAATGGGAAATTGAATGGGTTGGTTAAGAAGATGAATGTGGAGATGCCAGGAATTAGGGTTGTTTTCTCCAACCCTTATGGTATTTTCATGCAGATGATCAAGAAACCTTCCCAATATGGTAAGTTTTTGTATTCTAATTTAACTTATTGCATTATTTGTGTGTTAATTTCAAGGTTTAATTAGGGTAAGAATAGCATTTACTAAAAATTTGAAGGGATATTATAGTCTACCTAAGCATGACATATATACGCTGTATGCTAGCTACGTACCTATAAGATTATTAATATATATTATTCATAGGGAAAATTTTATAGCACATGTAGGGATGTTATATCTCATCATAGAGATCACGGCATATTAATATTGTATCTTTTTATTTCAAAAAAGATTATTGATGTGTCATGATCTTTGTTGTAGTCAGTACATATATATGTTATAATAGAGGTTTAATTAAGGGCTAATTTGGCAATTCCTCAAAAGAAAAAATAGTGTGGTCATTTTGGGCGGCCTATGAATTAGGTAGTAAAATAAATAAAGCATAGTATGTATGATGAGTTATGAAAGGTGGTTGAGCCACACTATATGTCAACTCTCTAATGAAATTCTATGTAATAAATTTCAATAATTTTGCTAGCCTTGTCTACATGACTATTGTATCGCAGAAATTAAAATTTTAACAAACTATCGAGGGTCACGCTCATATGATATAGTACACAGTATTATTTTGTGTACGATACGTCCAAATAAGTTCTTTAACTTTAATTAGAGGTTGCTAATTAATTAAAATTGGATTTTTTTTTGTAGAAAATGTTATTTTTGAATAATTGATATATATTGATGTGTAGCCTGTTCTCGTAAACCAAATAAATGATTCTTTATTTAATTTATAGGTCTAAGAAAATACGTTTTTAATTTATTGGGGATGTGAAAGAAAATTGCTAATTTGGAATATGAATGAATAATTGTTCGAAATTATTAATCTGATGCTAAAAAATCACACTTATTATATTATTCTTTTTTTTTTTTGTTTCTTTGTCATATGTTTTTTTAATTAAAATGGAATGTATGAATAATATAGTTATTTCATTGAAAAAATAATTAAAAAAATACATGATTTTTTAGCTTTAGACACACACACACACACACACACACACACACACACACACACACATATATATATATATATATATGTATAGCTTCAAACATTCATACCCCCTAAATTGAAAGTATATATTTTTTAAAAAATTTGATTACTAGATAATTCATTTTTCGAGCCTTCCACTGAAAAACTCCTTTATTTTACTTATATATATATATGTATATGTCAAAATATTTTATTTAATTCTTATTTATTTATTATTATTATTTAATTTTTATTTTTTTCACAGGATTTGAAGTAGCATCAGTAGCATGTTGTGCGACAGGAATGTTTGAGATGGGGTATTTATGTGACCAGCTCAACCCATTTACATGTTCAGATGCAAACAAATATGTTTTCTGGGATTCTTTCCATCCAACTCAGAAATCAAGTAGTATTATAGCTGATTATCTCTTGAAGCATAGTTTGCGTCAATTTTTGTGATTTTCCTTTTCGAATTTCTAGTATACTTTTTTATTACTAGCACGTATTTTCATTTTCTTGAATATGATTGAAGTTTTGAGTGTGGTTTTTGAGATACTCACAGTTACTGTTTGTGGGTGATTGTGATCTCTTAATTAGTTGGTAAGTGTGGCTTATATATGGTTGACGTTTGCTTGTGCTCTGTTATGCAAGTTAATTTATACGTCAATGTATATTTCAATCACTATATATTATGCATGTCTTCTTTTAATTATCAGTATTATAATTCAGAATTTGATAGTCTTCTAAACTTTAAATATTTTTTTTCTCCACATGAGATATTAATTAATTAATATTCCCAATGATAAATGCGATTCAGGAAAAATGATGAAATCAAATCTCTAACCTGACGTACGTGTTGAAAACAAAACTCCCTCTCCATAAAAGTTCAATTGTTCCAAATTAAATGATCTTAAAAAAACAATTATGTACATGTAAATATCAGCACTACTATATATGAGACATATCACATATTATATAATAATATAATTAAAAAAAATGAACCACATATCGAACTCACAACTGTTATACTTCTCACATCAATATCACTCATGCGAGATTAATAAGTAGCACCTCCAGTTTTAGTTGAGGCTTTAAATGCAAAGGCAAATATTAATAATAACTTGTAAAAAAAGTCGTCACCACCTTTTGTTCTCATACATATATGTTGATAATATATATATTAGACCAAAATTCTACCAAACATGCATGTACGTACAATGCGCAATAATAGTTCTAATTAATTGAATTCGGTGGGTGGTTGCCAAAATAAAATCGAAATCTTTTATTACATTTAATTTGACTGTACTTATGTATGAATGATACCTAGATCATAATAAATAAATAAATAAATTGAAAATGGCTTGAAAGTTAAAATATAATATATATTGATATCTAATATATATAATTATTATATAAAATAACAATGTAGTCGATCGAAAAAATTATTAACTTTTCTTGAATGCATCATTCTATATTTGGAGTGCTATGCACCCCAATAAATGTTATCATACAGTAATTATTTTCACTAATAATTAATTAATACTCCCTCAATCTCATTCATATATACTTATTTTTCATTTTTTGATGTCCCAATATATAAATATACATAGAGTGATTAAAATGAAAATTTATCCTTGTATAGAAACTATGAACTAATCTGAGTCACTCAATCACTTAATCTCTACGCTCAAGATTGATCTCAAATAAATGGGACAAAAGTCTCTAGAATATCAAATCCCATATTTTAGGGTTGAAATTTCCTATTACACTTTCTTGTATTTCACTCCGTGTTTCATTATCAAATTTATAGTTTTAACAATATTTATTATAAAATAAAAATTAATTATAACATAAATAATCATAGTCAACATTTATCAACAAAAAAATGAATTAAAAAATTATAAAATATAATTTTTAAAAATAAACCATAATAATGAATTATGAATTAGAAATAAAAAATTAAATATTAAAAAATAATTATAAACCCTAATTGGGTGGGGTGAATCCTAAAAACAATCATAAAATTAAACTAAATCGCAAAAAAAAAAATTGAAGAAAAAAAAATACAAGAAAAACTCATAATTTGAAAGTGTAACACGGAGTGTAACACAGAGAGTGTAATAGGAAATTCCAATCCCATATTTTATGAAATTTTCTATTTTGATGCAATATATTATAATTTTATCTTTCTACTTAATTAAAAATTACATTGATTTTTGCACATTAATTTCATTTTTAATTTATTTTCTACCAATAATTTAATTATTTTAATTTTTTTAATAAACAACAAGAAAGAGTTTGTATATATTAATATAGGTTACATATTAACAATATTTATATATCATATTAGCACATCATTATTATAACATTAGCACATATTTTTATCTGACCAATTTCTTCCACACACAATTTCATTTTATTAGCAATATTTATATGTCATATTAGCATACATTATTATAATATTAGCTGCAATATTAGCACATATTTTTATTTGATCAATATTTTCTACACATAATCTCATGTTATTAGCAATATTTATATATCATATTAGCGCATCATTATTATTAATGTGAAACAAATAACCCATATAATTTTTAAAAAAAATCATTTAGTGATAATAATAATTAATAATGTAAGAAATAGTTGATAGTTTGATCAAATTTAGTTGTTAGTATGCAATTATATATTTTTTCTACTATGAACTAGTCATAAAATCTGAATATGAACTAAATAGATATAGTCAATTTTGCAAAGCTAATACGAAGATAAAATACTGCCAATATGATATAATTCAAAAGTTATCAACTCATCTAAATTTTGCTATTATGAAAATACGAATTAAGTCATAAACTTAAATTAATTTATTTACAAAATTAATTGATCCAATTTGATTCAATTAGCTAATTATCTACGTTTTCATAAGTAAATAATTAAATGCATAATATGAAGATATATATGTCATAAATGTGGGATTTAATATTTCATATCCTCAATTTATAAATATCTTAATTAATAGCATCTTTGACCCCATCAATTTTAGATTAATCTGACCATGAAAACCAAATACAGCTGAATGACTAATATTGGATCCTAGTTTTTACAGGACAAGAGTAGTGTTAATATTTGAACCAAAACCCCCCTCTCTCTCTATATATATATATATAGACAACTTTTTATATTTATTTAGATCATTTACTAATATGCTTATATTCAATATACGTTTATGTTAAGCATATATTAATTTATTGTCAAAAAAAATTAATATATATGAACATATTAGGAAGTTTACCTATTTAATTGCTTCTTCCAATAATTTTCTCGATAGTGTAAAAAATCTAATCAACTTATATGGATATGAATGTGACGAACTTATAATAATTTTTTTAATCCTAGTGAAAAATCAATTAACCTACATAAATATAATGAAGGGAGTACAATATTGTATTGGCTCCAATATTATTATATTATTAAATTAAAACTAAAATTATTTCTACTAAAATTTTTCACTATAAAAAATCGCGGTATAGCGACGGATCTTAGAGACGGAAGAATTTCAGTCGTTAATTGCGACCGACTAGCAACAGAAATGTTGTCGCTAAACATTTCAGGCATTTCAATTGGCGGGAGTGCCTCGCGCGTAAACTTAACGACCGCCTAACGACGGAATGGTCGTCATTAATACTAACGACGGACTATAACCGTCGTTAGATTTTTCCCGAAATTAATTAATTGCAAATTAAAATACTAACGACGGAGCATATCCATCATTAGTCTTTTCCAGAATTAAGTAATTGAATATTAAAAAACTAACGATGGATATAGTCCGTCGTTAAATATCTGCTGAAATCATAAAATTAAAATTAATAATTAACGACAGACTGCATCCGTCATTAGTTTTTTTTTGTTTTTTTTTGTAACTGGTAGTAGAGAAATGTCAAAGTCAAAACAATGAGCAACTTGACTTCTGAATCAACAACAAAATTCAACATTAATAACAATTTATTTTTTAATGATGTCGACCAAATATATAACAACAACACCAACAATAATAAAATTACTTTTGTAAATTAATGCAATTTTTTTCATACTCAATAGTTTACGTATGTGTGTATTTATACAATATAATTAATTAATTAATTAATTAATTAATCTTTATTTGTTTATTTTCATAATATTTTTTTTTTGAATTGATAGAGGAAAATGTTGATTGAACTCATAGATTATAAGTCTACAATATTATTAAATTATTATTTTAATAAACATATTTAATTAATTTAATTAAAAATATTAAAATAAGAATCATTCATTCTTAGAAATTATATTTTCAAACAATCTTACTTTCTTGCTAACTAAACGAGCCAGAGTCACTTTTGTGTGAGTGATTTTGGTCGTATATTGCAAAACTTACACAGATGATGGAATATGGATGATGACGCTGGTTTCCTTGTCACAAAAATAAATAAATAAATCAAGATTCTAGGGCGAAACTTGCAAAAACAAATTTAATTGGGGTAAAAAAATTGAGACTAGCATATTTGTGGGGTGGCAAAGAAATTCACCGAAACATATTTCAGCAGCGTCAAATTATCCACTGGACACTTCCCCACAGTCGATACTGTGGACTCCCTCTCTCTCTCTCTCTCCCCCCCCCCCGATGGACGTCCTCTTCAACACAATCAACGTCCGAGATCTTCTCTCCTCGCCGGAATCCCCCTCCTCGCCTTTATCGGCGCCGGATCTCCGCCTCCTCATCTCCCGCCTCGACGCCCACTCCCTCCGGATCAAATCCACCGTTCAATCGTACCTCCTATCCCACCATTCCGACTTCTCCGCCCTCTTCTCCCAGTGCTCCGACATCGTTTCCAAGTCAGAGAATCTCTCCGGCGACGTCGCCGCTCTTCTGAGCCTCGTGTGTGATCAGCCGGTCGAGGCGGATGTGGGGAGGATTGTCAAGGAGATTGCGGGGAAGAGGCGGGAGGCGCGGGAGAAGAGGGAAATTCTGGATTTTTTGAGGGTGATTTTGGAATTGGATAGGAAGGTGGTGGTGGTTAGGGAGGACGTGAAGAGTGGGAGAGTGGTGGAGGCGGCGGAGGGGCTGAGGGAATTGAAGGAAGCTCTTGGAGTGAAGGGCGGTGGTGATGCTGAGACGGCGGAGGGTGAGCCGGTGGTTTATGCGATTCTGAGAAAGCAGTGGACTGATTGTTTTGAGGAGGTGAATTGGAATTTTTCTTTGATTCGTATATGTGTGTGTGTGTAGAAGAATTGCAGAAAGTAATTGGATTTTGTCGAGGCATTGATAGCAACTTATACATTTTGTTTGCAAATGTTATTGTGCATGAAAAATGTGAAGCCTTTATTGATATTTATGGTTATTCGTATTCAGATGTTAAGATAATTTCCACTTAATATTGCTCTGCATTAGTTCGATTGAAGGACGAGTATACAGAACATTTTAAAGGTGTGATCTCAAGTTATTATGTATCTGAAAATAATAATTCTCTGTGAAATTTTGTACTTTATTATTGATATTTTTCAAGATGTGAATACTTGTGTTTTTTAATCTTCATTTCATCATTTTTCAACATTAGTCGAATCATGTGTTTCAGTTATGGCCATATGAATCTTGGTTCTCATGCTTGTGATAAAGGGGTTCTATTGCTTATATCTAGTTTTTTCATTACTTGTGGCATAACTAGAATTTGAACTTTACATTTTTTATTAATTGTGAGTAACAAAGTGGTGATTTTATCCATTTATGATTTGTTTTTAGAGCCATTCAATTTGGATGTAGATTCAAGAGCTACTTTTGAGGGTTATGGAGAACGCTGTACGGTTTGAGCAAGATAGCAATGCAGTTCATGTAAAGCATCAGATGGCCATAGATGGAATTGATGATCTAGAGTTGTTCACTGTTATGAATGCTATGGATGTGAGTAAATGCTTGCTTGGTTCCAATTGATGCTTCATCCTGAATATGACAAACATTCTCAATGTCATATCTGACTAACAACTTTCTCCACAAATATGTACTATGTGTGGTGTGTTTGTAGGTTGCTGGGGTTCTTGATTATGGGCTTGCTAAAATTGCAGATTTGATCACTAAATACGTTTTTACACCAGTGGTCAGTTGTAGAGCAAATCCTATAGTTGAAGAAATCAACCCGGATGTGGGTCATGTCACAGAAGCGGTCCTTAAGATGGTTCCATCTGTTGAGCCTGAGGTACAAATTAGGAATATGGCAAGTTTGGCAACCAAAAGTAGCTTTCTTGTGTTATACATTTATATAATTATTTTTTACATATTCCTTTGTATGAATTAAACCAATGCTCATAACTTTGAAATAATTATACTTGTAGTTTATTAAATCATCCTCGTATCCACAGGGAAGCAAGGTTGATGGACAAATTATGTACTCCAACATCATTCAGATTATTGAATTTATTAGTAAATTCTTATGCTTTAACAATGCCTCTTGGATGTGCTGTTTTGGAAGATTGACCTGGGCAAGGATGTCAGATATGATAATTTCAAATTTTCTGGCCAAGGTTTGTCTTTAAATTGTCTTAATTTTCAACAGTCGTACATCTCTAAGGAATTGTGTTACGATGAGTTTGCAAGCTGATTTGACAATTTTATCATTAGAAAACATGTTTGATTTACTTCTATTCTTGTCTAAAATATAGTGTGCAGGAGTTTTATAAATATAAAGCCTTGACATTAGAAATGAGAATTAGGTTGTAGGGCGTTTAAGATAGCCGTTGCAGAACTATTTGAAGAAAATATATCCTGAAATTCAAACCAAACATGTTTCCTGATCGAGATTTTGAAACTCATTTGGGGCTTGGACTTGAAATGTAGCATTACACCCCTACTTTTTGATGTCCTGATAAGGGAGAGTGATGTGACAATTTAAGTATTTATCTAAACTTTGTAACTCAGTTAAACAGAAACATGTTTTTCAAACTGGAGAAATTTTTCAATGTACATTTTAGTCATGGTATCCTTCATCTGACTTCAGGTTGTACCTGATGATGCTTCCAAGCTGGCTGAGTTTCAGCAGATCAGGAAACTTACAATTGATTTTGAGACAGCTTTGAAGGAACTTAAGTTCATATCTCCATCAAACAATAAGGAACATAAGCTGAGTAATTTTGCTGACAATGTTGAAGTGCACTTCGCATCAAGAAAAAAAGTTCAAATTTTGGCTAGGGCCAGAAATATGCTTCTGCAATCTAATTTCAGCCTTCCTCAAGTGAGTACATATTTGAAATCTTGTATCAATTTCCTGTCTTGTCTGTCTGATTCAGTTGATCTACTGCCTGCAGGAATATATTACGAGAACATTGGGTGTAAATAAGGAAGAGCTTGCTGACTCCAATTGTGTTGTTTTGCTGTTTTCATCTGAGAAATGTGTGGTGTCTGGTTCAGCTAAACAACTAATGGAGCTGGTTCATCAAACCCTAATGGTTAGTTTGAGTGCGATCCCGATATGTGCTCTCTGCTGAGGTTTTTGTTTTTCATTTCAGAGGACTAAACTTCTACAAATTCAGGATCCTGGTATAATTGTTCCCACACATTCTTTGAATTTTCTTCTGATTGGACTGATTATTGCAGGATGTGTGCTTGTTACCTCCAAAAGTAGGGTTGGAATTCTACCATGCTGCTAGAAATGCTCTAGTTCTTTATGAAGCTATCATCCCTGTGAAGGTTAGTGCTGAAGGCTTCTAGATAAAATTTGTCAACATTAATTATTCAACTATTTTGCTATATTCAGTCAAGTTCCATTCTTCCTTTAAGAATCCATGTGAAGATTTTGCATATCATCATATTCATCAAAGTTCAATATGAATATGTGATAATATATTAATTTTATGACATGTCTTCTTGATTTCTGAAGCTTCAAAGGCAGCTTGATTCCATAAACCAGGCAGCTGTTCTCATGCACAATGACTGTCTTTACCTATCTCAGGAGATCCTTGGGCTTGCTTTTCAGGTAGGCAGGAATGGGTTGCATGCATCTTGATTATTTTGCTTTCCATATAATTGGCATCATCTGCAAAAAAGTTGTCTTCCTGTCCAGACAATCTGCTGATGCCATCTGGCTGAAGGAATTGATTGTCCTTTTGATTCCAGAAGCAAAATGATTCTTGTTTATTTGGAATTATTGATTTTCTGTCTGCTTTAAAATAAGTTCGGGCATTGACCCAAATGTTTCTTCTTATGCTTGGCCAACAAGTAACTATTGAACTAGTTCAGTCATAAGTGATATGTGGAAGATGAGTTATGATGCTTGTTACTACCAGCTAGAGCCTAGAAGTATATAACTTGTTATGCACAGTAATGCGTCCCCTTGCTCTAATATTGCAGTATCGCCCATTCTTTCCTAGTTCTGTAAAGGAACTTGCTGTATTTATTGATTTGGCTCCAAAATTTCAACTCATGGCTGAAGAAGTTTTGCAGCGTCAAATTCAGCTTGTTATGTCCAACTTAAAACAGGTACCCTTTGTGGAAACAGAGATATTTATATTTGGTTTTGTGGTATCTTCAAGCTAAATCTTTTTTGATCTGATTATGCTGTAATTTGCGATTAACTAGGCTATTGATGGTGCCAATGGATTTCAAAATACCCACCAAATGAAACAGTTTGAATCTGCCAAGTTTTGCATCGACCAGGTATTGATTTCAGATACCCTGGGCTTCATTTCCTTTCTCTTCTCTTGTTTAAGTTTTGGTGAGAGGCTGCCTGGGTTTGTATCAGATAGCGTTCATAATTGAGAAAGTACACATCATCTGGGAACCTTTGTTACTTCCTTCAGTCTATGAGAAGAGTATGACCGTGATTCTAGAAGCTGTATTTTCGAGACTTGCAAAAGAGATACTTCTTATAGATGATATGGCAGCAGAAGAAACATTGCAGGTGCAGTGCAAGAACAGATAAATACTCAGTTGATAAATGTAAATATTAGCTGAAGCATCTTCTCACCTACTTTTTTAATGCAGCTCCAAAGATTGATCCATCTTCTGTTTGAGCATCTCTCTTCTTTACTGGAGCCCATATTGGCTGTTGATGAGAAGGAGAAGTCGCAAGAGGCTCAGAAGGACATGGATCGTCTTATATTATCCATTCGGAAGCTGAGAAAGCTGGCCGGTAATCATTCTTCTATTATACCATATTTCCATTATAACTGTTGCCTATCTGCATTTCTTAGCAACTTTGCCTTACTTTTTCCTGCATATGCCCTTAGAACTCTTGGACATGCCTTTGAAGTCTATTACTGATGCCTGGGAGAGCGGTGAACTTGCTGATTGCAACTTTGCAGCATCAGAGGTATGAGCCGTACAGTACAGTACAGAACGTAAATTATTTTGAAATGCTTTGAAGAAAAAAAAGTTAAGAAAAAAAGAAGCCCCAAATAGAGACAATGTATATATTTTTTCAGAAATTTGATGAGGAAGATTGTTCGCAGAATTTACTTTAATTACTATATTTTCGGTTGCAGGTTGAAGATTTTATTAGAGCCATCTTCACAGATTCACCTCTGAGAAGAGAATGCTTATTCCGAATAGAAAACACAAACTTCAGATGAAGGAAGAAATGAAACCGAAGAAGGCGTTGTGATTTGGAAGATTGAAGAGATTCACTGACCACAAAAATGAAATTCGGAGAGATATAGTGACTACACAACTGTCGGAGTCAGGAGGCGTAACGAAGGGTATTGTGACAGCAGTTGAAGCAGGGTTTATTGAAGAGTTAGCTTATTGTATACAAGTTCTACTATCCTCTGTTTTCCCCCTTCATTTATGAGTAGCTTACAGAGTGATTATTGGTAGACAATATATTTAGATATGATGCGGCTTTTGCAAATAAGTTGTTTTGAAGGGATATTTTCTAGTATAAATACAGAAATGAAAATCATCTGAAGATAGGGCTGAATCAGATGCTTCTTATTTGCTTTGCCTGTTGGGTTAAATTATGAGTTTGCAGCAATCAGCAGTTGGCTTTCAGTGCCGTAAGAGGGTCGTACAATCATCGGGTCTTGAAGATGCTACACTTGTGAGCCACGACCCTCAAGATAGGTTATGACACAATATTTAAATGCAGTATACAAGCAAAGAACACTTTTTACATAAAAAAAATCAAGATTTTTTTACATGAATACATGGGAAGAATATTTATGGTTAATTCATATCATATCTAATCAATATATAAGGAATTAAGGATATTAGTGAATTGTCTAGAATTTTATAATAAATTAGAATATGTGAATGAAAGAAATACAAATATACACACAAATGGCATCATTTAAAATTATATATATATATATATATATATATATATATATATATAGGATATGGTTCATATGAGAACAGTTTGTTGGTGTGAGAAATGAGAACACATCTTAAAAAAAAAATCTTAAAAACTTTAATCGACCATAACTTCCTCTTTTTTAATCCAATGCACACAAAAAATATATCAAATTAAAGCTCTCTTCATGCTCTTTCATTTAAGATGTCGAAAGGCTATGTTTGGATGAAAAAAATATGAATGAAAAATAAAAAAGAAATTTTTTACACGTGCCCAGGTTGTAAATGCTTTCGTTAGTATATAATAATTCTTCATCAGCATTATGATAACATATGAACGTATGCTAATGAAGCATTTGTCATATGCTAACATAATATATTCGATGTGCTAACAAAGAATTATCATAATGCTAACATAGTATAAATTTATTAGGGTTTATTTAATCTCGATTATGGTTTATTCCATCTAATTATCATTATTCTTTTGAAATTTAATTTTTTGTTTATAGTTCTTAATTGATTATTATGGTTTATCCAATCCAATTATAATTTATAACGTATGTTGATAGAGTATTGCCATATGCTAACATAGTGTATTCGCAATGCTGACGAACCAAAACTATAATGCTAACGTAGTACAAATATATTATTATTATGATTTCTTTCAATTCATTTAGGGTTTACCACATCCAATCAATGTTTATTTCATCTAATTAGGTTTATTTCATCCAATTATGATTTTTTTCCATTTAATTAGGGTTTATTAAATTGAATTAGGTTTATAATTAATTTTTAGAATATTTTTTTTACCAACAATATTTGAAAACTTTAATTAGCATAACTATAATGTTTCGTTAGCATTATGATAATACTTCGTTAGCATAACGATCTGTTATCAAATCCTCCGCGATTTTTATAAGAATTACCAAATTACAGTAATACCCCCGCGCGAAAAACTTTTCAGATATTACAAAATTACCACCGCCTTTTTCATCAAATCTGGACTTTTGATTTTTGATGGATGTGTGGTGTGAGATGTGTTCTCATTTCTCACACAAGCCCCTATATATATATATTAATGTAATGGAGTGACAATAATAATGTTTTAAAAGTTACCAAATATAATATTCAATGCAAGCACCGATTTTATCAAAAATCTCACAAATGGTTTATTTTATTGTTAATAAAAAAATATATGGATTTTTTTCCTTAATAAAATATACATGTAAATTTGCAAAACTCTTTTTATATAGTAGATATATATATATATATATATATATATTTCAGAAAGAACCATATCCTGTGTGAGAACTAAGAACCAATTCTCACTATCTAATCCAATCAAATCTACGGCCCAGATTAAAATCATCATGCGGTGACATTTTCGTAATAACATGAAAGTCTACTGCCCGCGAATCTTAGTAAGGGTAAAATCGAAAATTCAAACAGTCAGACTTTTGTAGTATTAGCATTATCGTTCACAAGTTTTAGCACTGTCATAGTTTATTTTAGCATTATCATAACTCTTGTTAGCATTATCATAAAAACTTACCATGAACATTATAAATCAATAATCAACCACGTTGTTAGAATTAATTTAACAACATCATTCACTCATGCTAGCATTGTTTCATGATGATTTAGCAGTTTGATTTTGTTTTGTTAGCATCAAAAAACTTGTAAGAACATGTAAAACCTAACATTGTTGACACTGTATGATTTAGTTGTACATTTTGGTGTGTTAGCATTATCGTTCATATGTTTTAGCATTATCGTTCCTTATTTTAGCATCATCATAACTTTTATTAGCATTAACATGAAAAAGTTGCTATAAACATTATAAATCAACCATGAACAATATTGTCAGAAATTTGTTGAATTATCATCATCGTTCACTCATTTAGCATTTTTTTACTGTAGTATGTATGTTACTATTAGCAGTACAAAAAACTACATTATGATTAGTCTAAAATTGTTGGTCCTGGAGCGAGTCAGAATTAGTTTAGAGGGGGGTGAATAAACTGATCCAAAAACTTAACAATAGTTGCAGAATAGACAGGGTCCGTTTGACTCGCTAAGTTATCCGTGCTGTTAGGAGATTAGTTGAGATGATCAGCTGGCTCGGAGTGCTGTGTGTGCTTGAAGTGTGCAGTTTAGAACATGCAACTGAAACTGAAAAATAAAGCAGAGCACACAAGCAGTTTTATAGAGGTTCGAAGCTCAACTTCTACGTCCTCTCTTCCTTCCGCAGAAGGGCAATTCACTATGCAAGTGTAAAGTTCCTTTATTACAGTTACATAGTGAAGATAGGTGTTGGACCTAGCTATTGGTGACTTTACGAGTCACGGACTCCTTTCCAACTGTTGTTGTCCCGGAAGCGACGAACTAACGCAAGTAGCCTCCTTAGCCGGTTTCTGGTCGACAGCTCACACTTACCGATGTTAACTGCTCGCTGAGACTTTAGGTATTATTTCCCGTCTTTACAAGGTTTTAAATCTCTTTTGATCTTCAAGAAGACAGTCTTGAAACTGGTATCAACTGATGTGCTCCTTAGCGCGTCTGCGGCTTGAGCTGGGTAGTTGATCGTTGTAGAGCTTGATCTGAGAGAATGGCTCTGGCTGGATTTCTTCAACAGCTAGCTTGATGAGCGGTTTGATTCCTTTTCTTCAATTAGACCTTTTGCTTTGGTGAATTTAGGCTTGAGGCTTCAAGCTTTGGCGAACGTCTTCGCGGAAAGTCTTTAGGCAGCAATTCTGGCAAAAAAGTCACGGTCATCTTCTGGGTTGCTCATCTTTTATAGATGAGTGGCTGGTGACCGTTGATGATCACTGTGTGATCATAAATAATAAAGCCGTTGAGGGGCTTTCATTTAAAGAGAGCCGTTGAGTAACCTTTGCTCTTCTGGCGAGTTTTTGTTCTAAGATCTCGGTTATATTAACTTCAAGATTTTCTTGTTGGCTTTTCTAAAATTTGAATTTCAGTTACGGCTTCTGTCTTGATCTTCAGTTTTAGGCTTTGTCTGGCAGTTGGAATGTTCAGTTCCTTGTCTGTCAGTTCTGCACGTCCTTGGCAGTTTGGAAAGCTCCAGTTTAGATCATCTTCAGCTGGCAGTTCTGGACTCTGGCTTGATGCTTTCTGAGCTCCAGTTTGATTTGCTTCAACTGGCAGTTTTGAACCAGTATTCTTTAGCTGATATTTTGGACTGATGTCCCTTCAGCTGAAACTTCTGAACCGGTCTTCAATTCGGATGCTAACGCTTCTTCAGTTGGACTTCAGAACTGATGCGTCTTCAGTTGGTATCCTTCAAACTGGTACTTCTTCAGCTGGAACTTCATTCTTCAACTGGAACTTCTTGAGCTGGTATCTCCTTCAGCTCGTACCTTGGATTGGTACATTCTTCAGCTGGTATCATCTTGAGCTGGCATGTCCATTAACTCAGACTGATGTGGTCTTCAGCTGGTGTTGTCCTCTCTTCAGCTGGTAATCATCTTCAGCTGGAAATTGTCTTGAACTGGCATATCCTTCAGTTCGGACTTGATCTTCTCTTCAGCTGGTATTCTCCTTCAACTGGGAACTCTCTTCAACTGGAATTGGGCACTTCTGGGCTGGTGCCTTGAACTGGTATGTTCAGCTGGTATTCTCTTTCAGCTGGAAATGGGCACTTCTGAATTGGTGCCTTGAACTGGTAGCTTCAGCTGGTATTCTCCTTCAGCTGGAAATGGGCACTTCTAAACTGGTGCCTTCTTCAGTTCATGACTGTAGACTGATGGTATTTGGTACTCCACTTGATGGTACCTGCAACTTTCAGTTTATCTTGCTAACTGATCTAACAAGCTACATTTTCTTTTTTACAGCTCTTGTGGCTGGATTTTTCTTTTTCTTTATCTCTCTTTTCTTTTCTTTTTCTTTTTCTATTTTCTTTTCTCTATTTTCTTTTCTTTTCTCACTTGGATTGATCATTTTCAGGCTTGATAGCTCAATTTTTTTTATATGACCATCCTTAGTTTTCTGCTTGATTTCTTTTCAGTTTTTCAAAGCTCTTTGCATATTTTGGCATATTTTGACATCTCATCAAAACCCCAGTCAGAAAAACCCCTGATAGCTTTTCCTAACAAAAATCTACTTCTTCCCACAGTTCCTGGAATTGTGACTACATTTCTAGTTGTACTTTCTACAGATCCTTAAAGGATTCTTCTTGCATTTAGCGACCGTCTCTCTTTTTTATTTTAGATGACTTACACTACCTTTAGTCTTCACAACATCAGGTGGAAGCACTTCAACTTCAGACTTCACATAATTTTCCTTTCCAATAAAAGGTGCAAAAATCATTAAATACCTATCAATATAAGAAAAGTACACATCTCTGTTATTAAAATATTTTTTTATCATAACTGAGCAAGATAGTAATCATAATAAAACACAACTACAATGCTAAATATGAATGTAAGCAATGTTAAAAATAATATTTAGCACAACTGAATAGATAACGAATGTTAACATTGTCACCTACTAAATATTCAAAAATCAATACTAAAAAAGCAAATGACAATGCTAAAATTTCAACTAGCAGTGCTAAAATTTTAGTATGGAGTTGCTAAAAACACAGAATGACACACCTAACTAATAAATGGACTAACATGTTAGTTCTATAAATTGCATCAAATGACACAACATCCCCAAATAACGAATTTTTTTTCTTGATATAAGATCAGCTTAAAATAGACATTTCAACTGATCATTCTTGTTAATTTCATAATCAAAGATCAAAGATTAAATAAGATACAACTAATCATGTTAATGCTAAAACTAATATTTTCTTCGATCATGTTAAAACTAGTCACAGTATTGCTAAAACTAATTACAGAAATGTTAAAACCTATATTAGTAGTGCAAATATTGTGTTCATTGTGCCAATACTCTGTTAATAAGATTTTTTTATAATACTCATTTATTTTTACAATGCTTATAACTAGTTTCGTAGTACTAATAATAACGTCTGTAGTGCTAATAAGACATGTTGTAATGCTAAAAATTATGACAAAGTAAACACACGTACATTGTAATAAGAAAACACAATCTGCAGAAATCAATAGATTAAAAATAAATAAGTTCTTCGATGATGCTAAAAATGGTCACAGTAGTGCTAAAACTAATCTACAACAGTGCTAAAACCTGTAATAGTAATGCTAATACAACATTCCTCGTGCAAATGCTCTCGTTAATACTCATTTATTTTTACAATGCTAATAACTAGTTTCATAATGCTAATAACGTCTCTAATTCTAATAACTCATATTGTGATGCTAACAAATCTGCAGAGATACACTAATTTGCAGAACTGTAAACATATGTTAATCGTGAAAATTTAAAAGTTCAATTTAATCAACTTTATCGACATTATCGAACAAATCTAAAACAAAACGGATAAAAAAAATCTCAGGAAAAGTACAATACTCGTATTTTTACCCGGCGTCTTCATCCAAAAACAACGAACAAAAAAAACTCACAGAAAGAACAACTACATGGAGAAAGAGAGCTAGGAAGAGAGAACTTACGAGAAGCAGAAATAAGACAAGAGAGAGAGAAAGAGAGCGAGAGAGAGAGAGAGAGAGAGAGAGAGAGAGAGCTTACGAAAAGGAAAAAAGGGAGGAACATTAGAGAGAGAAAACTTACGGGAAGGAGAAAGAGAAGAAGCTCACATGTTCTAATTAGAATTATCAAATTACATAAATAACCTCACAACTCTAAAATTTATTCAAAATTACAAGATTGCCACCGAAAATCTGAAGCAATCTAGACCGCTCAAATCAACTAGATTTATGGACGAGATTGGTTCTCTATATATAAATAGAGAGAGAGAGAGAGAGAGAGAGAGAGAGAGAGAGAGAGAGAGAGAGAGAGTAGATTATAAAGTCATATCAATGGGGATTAGATTATGATATTACTGAAAAAATTAATAAATAATGTAAAAAAAGTACAAGCTTTTTATATTATGTTGTCTATCAATATGTGTCTTTAACTTCTTAGTCATTATATTTTTAAGAATATCATAGCTTTTTCTGAATTTGATTTAATGAATAACTTAATTTATTAATTAAAAATGTGAACTATTTTATATTAAAAATGGTATCAAATTATAAATTTATCGATTTCTTCTTTTCTGTATACAATTAATCTTGCCTTTAACATAAAACATGAATTTAATTAGGATTTTCTTTTGATTGACTTGTGGTTTGCAATGTTTAACAATTTTAATTTATTTCAAGGATATGTAATAAAGTTTATTTATTTTCTTAATTTTTTAGTTCACATGTGTTTGCTTGAAACTTTAAATTTTCAAATTAAATGTTCTGAAATTATTGAGTTGGATCAAGATCATGATTAATTTTAAGTGATATAGTTAGAATAGTAATAATAATATAATATCGTATCAGATTATATTTTTTAAAAAATATTTTATAATAGGTATATAATAGGTAAATTCAAGATTACATTATTGTCCTTAAATAAAAATATATAATAGGGATATAATAGGTAAACTCAAGATTGTAAGATAAGACACTTTTTATATTAGTATAGATTTTACACTATTTTATGTATATCACACACCAAGACAAAATTTCTATGAAATCTGGTGGCAATGCAAGTCAATCACCAGTGATACATAGGATAATTCATGTCCAACTAAAACTGATTGATTCACATTTCTATCAAGATTTCAGAACTCGTTCTGAACCAGAACTAAACCAAATCCATATTTCTATCAATATATTCGGAACTATCACGACTCGTTGCTTTCTTTTTCATCTGCCATGAGTTCTTCGAGTGAGAATTCATCTTCTTCAGTGACTTCACCATCTTTACCATCCCATGGTTCAGTCTTCAAAATCGTTGGGCTGCCTTCCAGAGGCAGATTGCCTTTTCCACCCCGCCCAGCTTCTTTTACGAACTCTCTGAGTAGACAAACAGACGTTGGTAGTATTTCCAGCTAAACTGAAGAAGAAGTACCCAAAACAAAGGAAGTAACAAAGAATGTGCTCACATAATTTGGTCACTCTCAAATGCGCTCCTAAGTGAGGCGTAAGCTTTCTTCTTCAGGTTAAGGGCAACCAATGCTGGATATCCGTACCCTCCAACTCCAATGTGCTTTTCAAGATTTGGCTGTTTACCTGCCCCAGCCCAGAGATAACTGCAGAATATATGAAATCAGCTCAGTCATAATCATATTTGATGGAATGATTTCTTCTAGTTGCTTTTAAGAATGATATTGAGATGAAGGATCTTCTCTTGCCTGTAAGGGCTTTTTCTGAACTTCTTTGCTACTAATAATAAGAGATCAAGATACTTATTTCTGCCCTCTGCCTTGGAGTCCAAAACATCGGGGAGGAAGGCAACACAGCAGATGGCAGCTGGGCCACATTTCTCTTCCAGTACATCCTATCGCAGATCATGGTCCCACTGATTGTTATTCAGAGCAAATGAAAGGTGAAACGGGTGTTTTTTTGGTGGGTGTGTGGGGGTGAGTGAGTGTGTGTGTGGAGAGAGAGAGAGAGAGAGAGAGAGAGAGAGAGAGAGAGAGAGAGAGTGAGAGAGACTAACTTTGCTAGTCAATTCAATCAGTTCAGAAGGGGCAGCATTTGCTTCCAGGTGCTCCAAAGCAAATGATTCAATAGCTGATGCTGATCTGATCTTGCCCCTTCATATGGGAATGGACTATCTTTGTCAGCACCAAACACCAAGATAGTGGGAAATCCTTGCACGTTGAATCTGCTCATCAAAGACTGGCAATTTTGATCAGTTAGGAATGTGGATCTCAAATTTCAACAACCGTAGAAAAAAAAGGACCGAGCTTAGAATCACTCATTTAGAAATAACCATTATAATCACATGATGATCTAGTAGACAAGGGCGAATCCAGATATGCAGTAACAAATATGGAAAGTTTATTTATTGTAAAAAATCAAAGTTATGGAAGTATTTCTCAGTATTTGAGCTTTCTTCACCTAAACAACTTCTATGTATGAAATTAGATCACTAGAACTACACATGATGTACAACCACCCATAGAAAATTCGAATAAAATTTTGAATTCCTCACCATTCGAAGATCTCAGGCTAAATATGTTAGGCAAAAATAATAAAATGACTGAGGCTTTCTAGTCTACCTTTTCTGCATCACAGTCTACATGACCCAACTTCACCTGGCCCCTGAGATTATTAGCTGCCTTCTTCCACTCGGGAGCAAGTTTCTTGCAGTGTCCACACCTATCAAGTCGAAGGATAAGAAATGAAATATATATATGTGTGTGTGTGTATCTTGTTATAGAATATTAATATATTATTAAGTTTCCTTGTATATGTGTGTCTATAGTAGGAATAGATTTAACCTAATTCTCTGTAACCCTAGTTTCTCTCCCTATATATATGGGAGCTCTCTTATTGTGAATAATACACTACTACATACTTTTCTCTCCATATGTTTACTACTCTACTATTCTACATATCTTATGGATTTACTTATAATATCACAACTAACAAACATATCAAGTGGCTAACTTACCAAGGAGCAAAGAACTCCACAATCCAGAGTTCCTTACTTTTGATTACCAATTCATCAAATTTACAAGAATTCAACTCAACTGATGCACTGGATTCTGATTTCTGACTTGTTCCTTCTGCTGATTTCCCATTTAGGCGTTCCTTTAGAAGCATTTTGATCTGTATGAGAAAGGAGAAAAATTATATACTTTTACCCTTTAATATCATCTGATATACTACTGCTTACAAGCAAACCAGGCTGTAGCATCCAAGCATAAAAATTTAGAAGCACTTCCGAATAAATTAACTCGATGGGGAACCAATCACCATAATAAGTATATCAATATGAATAAAAGTAAAAATGCTTTATCAGAAGAATGACAGACAACGACATGTCTATTGGCAGAAAATTCTCAGCTGACAATCTCTTTGAAGTCTTGAAATGTGTATGATGAAGTACTAAAACCTTGCGTACGAATCATCAATATGTGGAGAAACCATTTTTCTAATTAACTGGTAGCAACTGAGGATACAAGAAAGGTTCCTAAGTTTCCAGATCATACTCTCTCTTGCAGATAAAAATGAAGAAATTGATATATGAAAAGAATATCAAACTATAATCAGATAGAATACATTACCTGTTTCAAGGCAAATTCAGCTATCAGCTTGACATCCCTAGCTCCCTGATAATCTGCAGGGGCTTTACCTGGAACAAATACTTTAATGGTAGGAAAACCTCTGATTCCATATTCCTACAAAAGATGGATAGAAGATAAGAAAAAACACAGCACCCGAACTTGTCAGTTGACCCATGATGCACACAAACACACATATATAGAAACAGCGATTGAGGGCATAGTAATGCACAAATACTATACAAATAAAATGTATCCCACAAAAAAACTTGTAAAAAACATGTAGAGCCAAAAGAAATAAGTTGGGATGAAAGGATTTCTCCTCACTCCATTATCTATTAGCATAAAATGCACCCTTACAACATAAGTCCCGGATTAGCTACTGCACAAAAATATACCAAATGTCTCTACATATTCCTCAACAGAAACCATAAAGAATATTTTTTTTCTTCTCGCCTTTCTCATTTTATCTACTATTACGACAGAGAGACAAGCTTCTATACATGTCATAATATTAATAGGACAACGTATACCAATATAACAAGTTGAATCAAATAAGGAATAATGAAAAGTATCTCATGCCTTGAACTGCATATACACGAATACGTTATAGTACACAGATAAATATAATCATGGGAACAGACCTGTGCAAGTGATTTGTGAGCATCTGCATCGAGTGCAGCTACCGTTGCTACTCCTTTCAAGATATTGGCAACTTTCTCCCATGTGGGGGTCAGAGCTTGACAATGGCCACACCATGGTGCAAAGAACTCAACCAATACCACACCCTTTGAATTCAAGACCTGCATTTTCAGCAAAATGTCGAAGCTTCATAACATGAGCTCTTTCACCATTGTAAACATAAAAATTTGAAAATGGTAATCATAAAACATCAAAGATGAGAACACCGACTATATAAAATTTGACATGTATATCTAATCAAAGCAATAAACAATTGATCATAACATTCATATTAACGATGGCATGCATACCGAGCAAAGAAATAAACAAAAGATTACAACATTCATATTAGTCATTAGACATTAAACTTCAGACGACTGAACTATTTTCAAAAATCAAACGAAAAACAAAAATACGCAAAACCCACGTAATATTCAGATCAAAATTCGTTTCAGTCCATATAAAATCAAATGTCACTCAAAAATTAGAGCTTTAGTCAGCTCTAGCTAAGAACGACAGCATTTCTTGTATAAACTAATATCATCAAAATTAGTACCACACACACACACAAAAAAAAAAAACACACCAATTCCGCAATGGCGTACCTTAGACTTGAAATTGTTGGGATTTAACTGAAGAACGGGGGACGATGGGCCGTATAATGCAAAAACACCACGTAAATTTCCACTGAGCTCAAGAATTTTCAACGAAAAAAATAACAGTTGAATAAATGAGGATTCGCGCATTGTTTTCCTTTTGTTTGATTTTGATGTATTCGATTAGTTTGTTTGGACAATCATTTTCATGGCAAAAATAGTTGATAATTAAGTGGGAGCTTGTGGATCCTATAGAGAATTGCTGATTATTTACGAAGATTGCACATGTTTGGAATGTTTGATTTATCTAGAAGGATAAAAAGGGTATAAATTGTGACTTGTTCGAAATTTAGTTAGAATTTGAGCGAGGTCAAAAAGTCATTAATTTTTTCAAATAAATAATCGAAGGAAGTTTAGATATTTAAATAATTAAATATAATCTTACTCATAATTTATTTATTAATTTTATAAGTTGGGACTTGGGAGGGTATATTGAACCCTAACCTCACCCTTCATATAAGAGTGATTGTTACTTAACAAGACTTGTGATAGGTATGTATAAAATATTAAATTTTAATATTTTTGGTTTTGGTAGTTAACAATAATTTGTTCCAATACCATGATACATGTACACTAACTAAGAGCCTCTTTATTTGTAACAGTGGATTTTGTCCGTCATAATTCATATCACATAGTTAGTATGATTCAATTTCAAACAATTTTATTAAATTTCACATCCTAAAAGGCTACAATACATATATAAATCTTGGATTTTTCATTATCTAGCAACTTCTTGTTATTGTGGCGTAGAAGGAAACTGAAAAATACATAAATAAAAAAAACACAACCAACAAACTCTTCTGTAACACTACGTTGGAGTTTATAGATTTAGAACAACAATAAAAGTTTGTTTAAAAGTTAGATTAGAATGAAGACAAAATTAGTAGTCGAGTTTTAAAAATTCGAAACCCAAGTTATGTCATCGATTTCATGTTCTGTCATCATAAAAATGCGAGTCGATCGACAAAGTATTTTAATGCATGTCAAGAGGAGACCACCCCTCTTTTTTTTTTTCTTTTTAAAAAAAAACATGAAAATAAAAAGAAGAAGAACATAATGATATATATATGTGGTTTACGGCTTAGGCCTTTCGTCCTTCGTCCTTCGTCGTCTCGACCACCACATGACTTCTATGAATAATTCATTTCGGATTGAACACCAAAATATTCGAGTTGGATATAAATTAATTCAATCGTGTCATCCTTCAAATGCAAATCAATTAACAGTTGAGTTTAAAATTAAACTTCCAAATCACAAATTGGTCAATGGCAAACTACTACAAGAGATATAAATAAAATCTGGAGAACATATATCCATATTTATTAAAGTGTTAATATGAGAAAATAACCATTATGACTTAGTGATTAATGTAAATAGTCACTTTTTAAAAAAAAATAATATTTTTAGGTTTTTAGGATTGAAATATACAACAATATCATTACTAATAATATACAATATTATTTTTATATCATACATAATTTTAAACATTAATAATTTCCTTAAAACAACATCCTAATCCTAATATATCTACAAACAAAAAGAATTCGGATTACGTGAATCTATAGTTCTCCGCCTTCTACGTCAAGTCTTTCGCAAGTCTTTCACCGTCTTCTACGTCAGAGTCATTCGCCGCCTTCAACCGTTGTCTTTGTGTCCGCCTTCAACCGCCATCTTTGTCACCGCCTTCAACCGTCGTCTCGCCTTACACGAGTAGGATAATTATGTGATAGTGTAGTAGTTATAATTATAATGCAACACGAGCACACGAGTACATGAGCACGAATAGTTCAACTCATGTTCTCGTGCATTAGATCAATAAAGAATTAATACAAGAGTACACAATTACTTCATTGTGGTAGTTTAAAAATAAACTATACACGAAAACACGATTAAGGTCGTTCGTGTACACCTGCGGGAGTTGATCAATATACACGACTGCATGAGTGTGTATATTCGTGTAATATATGGTGCACTATTTAAAAATGCATAGTTACACGAGTGCATGACTCTGATAATTTGTGCTCTCGTGCAACAATTAAAATTGAAATATTACAAGAGTACACAAATAAATTGATGCACGAATAAACTCCTATACTCGTGTACTGAACGAAATCAATTTGTGCACCAAAGAACATTCAATTTTTTTTCAACCAATTCCAACGAAAGATCAAAAAAATTGAATATATTGATCGATAAAAAAAGTGCAAATACGTAAATATCATACCTTATTGCAGCAAAAAAATACGCTCGATATCTAAAAAACTTTAAAAACTTCTCAATGAGCAATGAATCTCTAATTTTTGATATTGTATCAGATAATTTATGGTTGAAACGGGGATTAAATAGAGGAAGAATCGTGATAATCTTCAAAAATAATTACTTCGTATTCTTTCTCGATGGTAGTTTTGTTTCAATTGATAAAACATGAATTGAAGAATGAGGGAGGACGACATAATGGCGCTCGCAGATGGGGGAGAGAGAAATTTATATATTTTTCATAATATTATTGATATATATATATATATATATAATAATTCTTAATAATAAATATAGAACAAAGGGTATTGTAGTATTTTTTTTTCTGATAATGACTAGAAACATTAATTTTTTTAAAAAGTGGTTATTTACATGATTTACTAAGTAATAATAGCTTTAAAAATTTTCCTCTATTTTAAAAGTGTTAACATGAGAAATAGCAATTATTATTTAGTAAATAATGTAAATAGCCACTTTTTAAAAATATAATGATTCTAGCCTTCTACAATGGAAATATACATCAATACCCTTGGTAATAATAAATAATTTTTAACATTACTTATTTCCTAACATAAAAACACCCTAATATATTAACAAAAAAAATTATGGATGATGATTTCAGAATCTATCTTTTGCACTCTAAAAAAATATATCTTTCTGCAACAGCCCGATCACAAGAGGGGGATTAATTAATGGGGAGGGGTGTTAATTAAGGGATTAATATGTTAAGCGGAAGATTATCAAAGAAGGGTTTACGAAAAGGGATGTGCTTTCGAAAGATAGATGATAATTCACGGATCACTTGATCGAAAAAGAGTTATAATTTGCAAAATGCAATGAACTGGATGAGGCTAAACAATCAGATACCAGCAAGTATAGACCCATTCATAGGTCAAAGCGATTAAACAGAACCAATCATGCTTAAGCCTCTTCATAGGCGGAAGGTAAATCATGAATCGAGGAGCAAATATGTAACTTAAATAGGCATCAGTATATAATCATGTTCGATCATGTCTTTGTTATGTTCATAGGAATTCAAGTACAGCTAATAGTACTAACAGTTATAGATAAGGTTCATCAGAGTAGAAGAATTCATAGTGGGGATTCGAATACTTAAATAACAAAACAAGAACTCAGCAGCCAACCCACATCCACAGCCACCAACATCTTCAACATCTCAACCTGAAAACATTTGAAAAAGAGGACGTGAGCACTAATGTACTCAGTGGGTTTTAAAGAAAACTTCTTAATAAAACTTCAGAAATATCCAATCAACAACTAGCGGTATATGACGAGTAAAACGCAAAAGCCCTCTCCATATTCGCAAAACTTTTTTTTTTATCCTTTGGGCCCTTTTTGGCTCAAACCTGATGTCTACTGCACCCTTAGGCATGCCTTAGGATAAGAGAAGGGTTACCTCAAATACCCTTTTGAGTATGCGAGGGATTTACCCAGTAGTGACTTCCTTAATGATCAAAGATCACATGGTGATATAAAATCACAATTCATTCGAGCTCAAGTCCTGCTTAATTAAGGGATATATATATTTCTTTCTACCTTAACCTTGCTAGCAAAATCGAGCCTAGAGTAAATGTCTATGACTAATCCTTTCAGTTCAAACATGATCTCAGGGCCTATGAGGGATTTATCACTACCCTAGAGGCAATACTCAACTATATAAGCTTTAGCAAAATATCAACATTCAATTAGAAGGACATGGACGTATATAAACACTTATTGCAACAAAATAAGCAATTCTCGTTATCTCATGCTAAGCATATATCACACTTATACATTTCTAACATGTCTAAACATGCTCGAGAGCTCATACAACAAATATCCTTCATAATAACTTCATTTCCTTCCTTCCTTTATACAGAGATCAATCAGGCAGAGTAAAATATTTTATTGGATATCTTAATTGCCCTAACATGCTTCTAGAGCTTATTAGCTCAATATTTAGATAAGTATAGAGTTACCCACCTCGATCACGGAGCGGAAAACGAAGCAACAAGCTGAAAGTCCTTTCTCGGGTCTCCACGGGGTTCGCCTTTTCCTACAAAAGTCGATTATTGACTTAGCGGTCTATACGAAGATCCTAAGTTCTAACAGAAACTTAAATCAAAATTAAACCCTTCTATTCTTAAACATGACGTAGATATAGATTGCACGACTTTATAACTTGATAAAATACGGGGATTAAAAGTTGGAAGAATCCTTTTTAAATTCAAAACTTTGACGAAAACAGACTAGAAAAGGGGACACCAGCGCCGGCGGTGCAGGGTTCACCCCGCGTCGGCGGGTCACTCCGCGACTGCGGGTGTCCCTTGCTGTGGGGGTACCCCATCGCGCCCTAGGTTCCCCACTGCGGCGGACATGGACTTCTGCACTTTCTTTCTGGGTTTCGAAAAACTGAATGAATATTCAAAGAACACGAAGAACACTTCAATACTTAAAATAAAACGAGCATGCTTGATTAATTGAAATCGATACTATAATGACATATATGCTATTAAATCGGAAAAATTACGACAAAAATCGAAATATAAAGCTTAAATGGATTTAAATGAAATTAATGAAATAAACGATAACAACACTAAATAATAACAATAACAAAGAACAGAAAAGAAATATGGAATTTAAAGAACGAAAAGGAAATAGGATCCGAGGTCAACGATATAGAATGGACGGAGTCGAGTGCGTCGAAAGAAGGTGGCTAGCTCGGTGTTGCCGAGTCGTAGCTGTGGCAGAGCCACCTACTATTTCCCGACGGTGCCCTAGCACTTTCTCCTGCCGCATTTCTCCCCCACCACCCCGCTCGTCGCTTTGGAGAAACACTCACGAAGAATGTCTCTCGCTCGACTTGAAGCTTCCTCTCTCTCGGAAATAAGAATGGAGGTGAATGGTGTGAAATGAAGTGAATGGGGGCTTCTATTTATAGGAAAAAGTGATGGCTTTTGGGAGAAGCTATTCCAGTAGAAAAATACTGCTAAAGTAATTTCGGGCTCAGTTAAAGTTACTTTATTCGATTTCGAGGTCCAAACGACCTCATACATGAAATCTGAAAATACCGAGAGACTCGTTAGCTTGAGTAATATTGAACCAACATGACTCGGGATGAAGAAGAGGTCGTCTAAAGAGAAATGAGAAAAGATTCTCTTTTCAAAAATTACTTTTACTATTCAATCAGACTGACAGATTTTGCTCCTGAGCGTTCGATTGGCCTCAGATTGGCAATCCGTGAACGCGAACGGATTTCTTGGGTCATTTCCCATAAGATAGGCTTGACATAATAAGTCTTAGATCAACGAGAAGGATTTCGTAAATTTCTCAAAACACGAACGCACGCAAAAATCACTATTCATTTGCTTTCTTAATACCATTTTCATCACCGGGACCTCAAATGATTTCAGAATTAAATTCAGGAAATACCGGCACATTCCTTGAGTCAAAACCTTTCTAACAAGACCAAAATCGATCATAACAAAGTTAGGATCAAAGTTTTCAAAAAGATAATTTCACGAAAATTGACCCCTAAAGTCGTGACTGACATCTGACTTTACTTAAACCTTAATAAAATTTCTTCCCTAACTTCTTAATTATGCTTAAGAATTCTCTAATCCTTATTCAAAAATCTGGGATGTTACACTTTCATCGCTGTTCTACGTCAAAGTCTCATAAGTCATACTGTCGGGTTTTTGTTGCCATTTTTTGTTGTTGTAGTTATCGTCTTATTGTTGCCGTCTTCTATCACTGATGTTGCTGGAGATGAAAATCACAAGATTCAACTGCCGTCTCTGCCAAGGTTCAAACGTCCTCATCATTGAACAATTATGGACGATGATTTCAAACAATCTCATCCTCATAATGAATATACGAGTGCAACAACACGAGTAGTCCACGTCGTGATCTCGTGTATTAGTTCAATAATGATTTAATACACGAGTACATGATTAGTTCAATTTGGTAGTTCAAAAATAACTCATATGTATACACGAAAGCACGATTAGGATCGTTCGTGTACGCGTGCAACATATTTGATCATTAAACTGATGCACGACTGCATGAGTATGTCTATTCGTGCACTAGTTAAAAAAATACATAGATACACGAGTGCATGAATTTGCTAATTTGTGCTCTCGTGCAACAATTAAAAATGAGATATTGCACGAGTTCACAAATAAATTGTTGCATGAATAAACTCCAATATTCATGTACCGAAAGAAATTGATTAGTGCACCAAAGAACATTCATTTTTTCTACTCATTCCAAAGAAAGATTTAAAAAACTTAAATATCTAGACCGATAAAAAGAGTGCAAATCCGTAAATATCATATACCTTTTTGCCGCAAAAAACAACACGCATGATGTCAACAAAACTTTAAAAAATCCTAAATTTGCAGAGAGTCTCTAACTTTCGATATTGCAATAGATAATTTATTGTTGACATGGGGATTAGAGAGAGGAAGAATCGTGATAATCTTCAACAATCATAGCTTGATAATCTTTACCAATGGTAGTTTTGTTTCAATTAATAAAACAGAGATTGAAAAATGAGAGAGACAAGAGAACGACATTTGCAGAGGGAAAAGAGAGAAAATCACATTTTTTTCCTAATAGTATACATAAATAATAGTGTTAATAGGGTTAAATAGCCATTATTACTTAGTAAATAATGTAAATAGCCAGTTTTTCTAAAAAAATAATGTTTTTAGCCTTTTAGGATGTAAATATACATCAATACCCTTAGTTCCATTAAATAATTTTTGAATATAATGTATTTTTAACATTATTATTTCGTAAAATAAAAATACCCTAATATATTTAAAAACAAATCAGGAACGCTGATTCATAGTAATCTTTTCTCACACCCATAAACTCAAAAAAACGCTGATTCATAATAATGTTTTCTTACCCTCAAACTAAAAACAATACATCCCGCTGCCATTGAAGTAGAGTCTTAACACTCAAAACTGAAAAAAACTACAAGAGTCAACCGTTGCTGAACAATCATGGGTGATTATTTCAAATAATCTCATCCTCATGACGAACAATTCCGTGAAGATGTAACAATTCAACCTTTATCATAAACATGATGCACGAGTATATGGTTTGTTTTTCTCCCTTTGGAGTTGCATATGCTACAGAATGAAACCCAATCAGTCCAAGTAGGGAGATCTAGTTTACTGTAGTTTGTTTTTAGTGTTGGGATTGTTTTTATATTGTAGTTGATTATAACTTTAGTCTGTAAAAACTATGAGAGTAAAAAATTTGTTTCTTTTGTTGGATTGTGCAGTAGTGCATTAATACACATGATTGTGTATAGTAAGTTATAAAACTGCTACAAGGAGTGGCTTAGTTCAGAAACACCCTAATTCATGCGCAATTCAAAAAAATCGTTTGTATTGTTGGAGAAATCTATAATATTTGTTTGTCATTTGGTGTAATGCTGCACGAAGACAATAGTTAGTTAATCTAGTGATGCATGAATTTAATAGTGCTTGAATACACATTATCGTGTATCTATATGATTTTAAACATGAAGCACGAGTACACGAATTAACATAATCGTGTATCTGTGCGTTTTAAAATCGTTGCACGAGTACACGTGAATTAACTCGTGCATTTGTGTATCCTTGAATTCATGTAGCAATCAAATTATGATCCAATGATAATTTGATACTATTTTTATTTATAATATTGATGATTATATATGCAGGTTGGTTGGAAATGGAAAATGAGGCCAACTATTAATGTCTATCACACGATTAATCGTTATTGTCGAGAGAGCATTATTCCAGAGATTAAGAAAACTTTGAAGAGATTTGGTGATGATATGTGGAATGAGTTTATGAGTTCATGTTTTGGTCATTTGACGAGGCTTCCAGAGAATACAGTAAGATGTAATCAATCAATCCACCATGTGGTATCTCGTCAGATAGTATTTGATAATGGTGACATGATTGAGTTGTGGTTTAGAGTAAATAATAAGAATTTGAGATTCAGTAGAGAAGATCATGCATTAGTGACGGGTTTGAGATTCGGAGGCTCAAATTTCAATCCAAATAAAAATCATCGGATTCTAGATAACTACTTTTACAGTAGATTTCTAGGAAAAAAGAAGATAACCATATCCAATTTATGGAGTCAGTTTATACAGAAGACATTAGGTCGCAATGTCTCTGATTATGTCAAAGTGGCGAAGATTTTATTTATTTATTATATTTTACTTGGATTTGACATAAGTAAGACAAATGTTGCGGATTGGATTTGGGCATTGGTTGAGGATGAAGAAGCATGTGAATCATTTTCTTAGGGCAGCTATTCGTACCAAACATATTGCACGCATTAAAAAACTACACTCTTCATTCTGCTTGCAAATCGCAGTAAATCGAGTCTTACTTGAACGTTTTGTTCTATACTCTGCACGATTAATCATATGATATAATCCCAAAGCCGTGCGCATTTCTTCCTTATTTACAAATGTAGCACCTAACCCCATTTTTTCGCGAGCCTCGACATCTATGCCTAATTCTTCAGTAGGAACTGACACATGATATAATGCACCTGGAATTATCCATTGTCGATCATGTTTATTTATTTCTTGCCATGTATCATCTTGCACATCTTCATCTCCACACAACCTTTCAACTGCAATATGATGACTCATAAAACAACAATCATCAATATCATCATCATTATTATTCTCATCAGTTATGTCATCATCGTCCTCATAATCAACTTTTTCTATTTCATCATCACAATTCCAATCACAATCCAAATCGATATCATTTTCATCTCTCTCAACATTAACATTCACATCACTATTATCTTTCTCGACATCTTCTCCATGTCCATTTGGATTAACAACTTCTGTACGAAATGTAGCTACAATCGACTCAGGTTGCTCAATTAGAGGAGAAATATGAGGTCTAATATTTGACAAGTATCCCACTGGAGGTGTGTATAAATATGGTAGCGAAAATCAATTTTGAGCATTAAATAAGCTAACGAAATTGCTAAGCATAATCAAAGATGGACAATGTGATAAAGGATTCATTGAATCTAAAGAATGAGTCCCATAAAATTTCAATATATCATTAGCTTCTATAACATGTCTCAAATCATCATCATTAGTTATTTTCATCCTCAAATTACTACCATTTGTTGCTTCCATAATACTGCACGTCACTTGAATTATTTCCCGCATCAATAACCTTGTCAATCAAACCTAATAATGTATTATATGTCAAGCCATCTCCTGGAATACGAACATATTATTGCCTCCCATTCTCATATTTGTCTCCAACTCTATTCCAAACACCTTCATGAACAACAATAATATGTGTTCGGCTCATCTACAATCACCAAATTAAGAATAATAAATTACATGTTTATAGCAAAGCCCATAAATAAGATTCTTACACGAGTAGGAAAATTATATATTAGAGTGTTTAAATCGAAATTATAATGCAACATGAGTACACGAGTGCAACGACACAAGTAATTCAAGTCATGTTATCGTGCATTGGCTTAATAATTATTTGATACACGAGTATACGGATAGTTCAATATAACAGTTTAATACACGAGAACACGATTATGCTCATTCGTGTACTCGTGTAGCAGTTGAATATTAAGTTGAAACACGACTGCATTAGTATATTTATTCGTGTATTCGTGCACTGCTTCAAAAATCCATAGATACACATATTTTGCTAATTTGTGTAATCGTGCAACAGTAAAAATTGGGTATTCCACGCGTTACAAATAAATTGGTGCATAATTCTACTCCAATACTCGTGTACCGAAAGAAATCGATTCGTGCACCAAAGAACATTCAATTTTTCTACCAATTCCAAACAAAGAATAAAAAAAAATTAATATCTAGATCAATAAAAGAATACAGATACATAAAAATCATACCTTATTGACGCAAAAAATAACACACGCGATATCAACAAAACTTCTTAAAATCGCCTAACTCACATTGAATCCCTAATCTTTGAGTTTGCATCAGATAATTTATCGTTGAAACGGTGATTACAGAGATGAACAATCGTGATAATCTACAAAAATCATAGCTTTTGATCTTCGCTAATGGTAGTTTTCTTTCAAATGATAAAACAACGATTGAAAAGGAGAGAGACGAGTGGGGAGAGAATGACGGTTATAGATTGAAGAGAGAGAAAATCAGACCTTTTTTTTCCAAATCTTATTGATATATGAATATATATATATATATAGTATATAATATTTCTTAATATTAAATATGAAACTAAGGGTATTGTACTACTTTTTTTTCATAATGGTTAGAAACATTATTTTTTAAAAAAGTGGCTATTTATATGATTTACTAAGTAAAAATGGCTATTTAAAAATTTTGCTCTAAATAATAATTCTTAATAATAAATATGGAATTAAAGATATTATAGTACTTTTTTTTATGATAATGGTTAGAAACATTTCTTTTTTAAAAAATAACTATTTATATTATTTACTAAGTAATAATGGCTATTTAAAAATTTCCCTCATAATTAAACATACACATACCAATACGAGTGTGCCCTCAACCTACATTCCATAATTCCATAAACATACGAAACTCATTTATGCACCACTTCCTTCACATTGTAAGGCCTAGCTAGCATTAATCACACACATTGTCCGTGTGATATGGCCATTTTCACTCTACACTAAACTTTGATATATAGCAAGCATATTCATGAGAGAGAGAGAGAGAGAGAGAGAGAGAGAGAGAGAGAGATGACGACGAACATCTTCAAGAAATGTTGGAGAAATCTAAAAAAGATTTTACAAACACAGAGAAAAAGAATCGAGCTCACTAATCAAGAATCATCTCCTGAAGCAATTCAATGCGACGATCTTTTCTTACCATCAAAGACAAAGAGGAAAGATGATTTTAACATAAGCTATCAAATTGCAGCCCAAAATCATTTTTCGATGAGGCCTAACCTCTATATTTGAGAAAAGGAGATTTTTTTTTTCATAGTTTTGGAACTAATATAATCTTTTTTTTCATTTTATAGTTTCATAACTTCCCCGCCGTGTATTTCTTGTTTTAGTTCGGCATTTGTTATTTGGAATGAAAGTTTGTTTTACTCTTATATTGTACAAGTGATGTACTGATGTCGTGAGTTGTTGTTGCGAGCGAGAGGTGCACTGCACCGGGCACCACAGATCATAGGACCTTCAAATTTTGTAGTTACATGTTTGTTCAATTTCGTTTTGTTATTTTAATAGTTTCAGTTGGAATTTTCTATGTAATCGTTTTTGTTTGTCATAAAGGGGTTTGATGTCTTCTTAAGAAACATATATAAAGAAATGGTTTTAAATTTGTGATTTTGAATACGCCCAAGTATGAATTTAGTTTTAAATTGCATTTCTTGACTATGATATGTATAAAACTCAAATCAATATACATAGATATATACACACACACACATATTTCTCTGAGTGGTAACTTTATACATGTCATATTCATATATATATATATATATATTCCCTTAATCATATTGTTACCACACATTTGATTGCACAATGCATGTCTTTGATGATAGCTACGGAAAAGGCCATGATTCATGGTTAATTGATGCAATAAAATACGAGATAAAATATTATAATTAAAGAATAACAATTGCAAGTAGCGAGAATCAAAAATCCGACATTCTTACTATATATTTACAATAATATATAAAACTTTGTTGTTGTTTCATGTTACATGTGTCATGTTTGATTAATGTTGTTTTCTAACAAAAATATGCATATTAATTATTACAATGTACAAATTTCTAGTTCAATTTGAAGAAGGCCATGAGAGGATTGTACACAACTTGTTTAGCATTCACACCATAGACAAAATCCAAGTGAGCATAGTCTTCTCTATACAGCAACACAAGCTTATCGGGATCATGATCCGACAGCGTTCCGATCAGCGTCTGCACGTCGTTGACATCGGAGAGAAGATCCTTCCCACCGTAGCCGAGGAAGAGAGGAAGATCACTCGGGATGCTCGTCATGTTGTACTCTGGAGGCGTCCCCTGTCCATAGTGCTTGTTGTTGTCCTCGTCGTTTCCATAGTCATACATTGCTATTTTTCCTTTTCTGATCACTGGCTCGACACCAGTAACGTAACTCTCAGTCACCACTCGAGGGAACACATAAAAAAAAGGGGGGGGGGGGGGGGTTCGAAACTTACTCTGGGCTAGATGGACCATGTTCTTTGTTGCGGTTGGTTGCTGGTGATTGAGATTTGATCTTGAAGAATTCATGCAACAATTAGGGCCTAATGTGACAAGATTGAGAAGTTCTTGAGTTGGATAAAAATTTGATTAGGCATTGATTTTGTTGATGAAATTGCAATTTTTTTTACCTGTAATAACATTCTCCAAATTGGAGCAGTCAATTGTGGTGCAGATGTCAGCAATAAGTTTGGAAACAGGCCCTCTGTCAAATTCAATAAAGAATCTCAAGATCCATTAACTTGTCACTAATCATCATAATCATAAATTCATGGTTTAAGACAAGAAAACTCATGTTTTTAACTTGTTTGGGTTCAACAAAAAAATCTCAAATCCACTAAATTGTTTCAAATCATTAAAAAATTAAAAATAATTGTTTCAGACAAGAAAACATATGTTTTTGAGCTTGTTTTGGTTCAACAAAAAATCTCAAATTAATCCATAAAAATGTTTCTAATCATTAAAAAAACCCATTGTTTCAGACAAGAAAACTTATGTTTTTGAGCCAGTTCCCTACATGTTTGAGTTCAACAAAGAATCTCAAATCCATAAAAATGTTACTTATTATAAAAAAAAAACACATTGTTTCAGACGAGTTTTTGAGCTTCTTTCCCACATTCTTGAGTTCAACAAAGATTCTCAAATCCATAAAAATGTCACTAATCATAAAAAAACTCAATTGTTTCAGACAAGAAAACTTATGTTTCTGAGAATATTGTTTCCTACATATTTGAGTTCAAGATAAAAATTAAGCTGTCATTGAACATGCTAGAAGGTTTCTAGCAAGTAAACCAACATGAAACAAGTATCGATAATGGATTCTATGATGCTCAAATTCTCACCCTCCCGGGGCGAATTCATTGAGTCCCAACCAGTACAAGGCCTGTTACAAGTTCATGAACACGATTATATTCATGAGATTACTAACTCAAACAAAAAATTAAAAAATTAAAACCGATGAGGAAATGAGTAGTGCATGAAGATTAATTACTTACTTCAGCTAAGAAAATATCAGCAGCAGCTCTAGCAAGAGGAGATGGCATTTGCCCCATATAAGCTATGGGGCTAAGCAGTGCTGCTGATCTCACCATGCTCAAAACCTCGTGCCTCGAAAATGCACCAAAGGCCATCAAAGTCCCCTGCCAGTGATATGATCATCATCATAAACATTCTAATTAATCAACAATGCCAAAAAAAATAAAAAAAAAATTTGTTAATTAGCAGATACCAAGGAATGGCCAACGTAGTGCAACTGCTGCCCTGTTTGGCCGTAAACATACTTGAATGTCGCTGGGAGGTCGTATGCAACGAGCTCATCCCACGACCAGTCCCAGAATTCCTAAAGTTTCCAAACACATGATAAGTATATATTTTGACTCATCAGATAGTCTGATACTAGTAAAAAAAAACAAAAAAACACTGGTCGGGGCCGTTGATTTATAATTACCGGATCATTAGGACTGAGCGACGTGTGTCCACTGCTATAGTTCGTCCCTCGCACGTTGGCTAGCCAAACATCGAAACCGTTGTCTGCTAAAATGAAGCCTAGAGATTCATCAGGAGACATAGCTAGCCATGTCAATGCATCCTGTTCATGTTCAAGAAGGATCAGTTAGTGCAATAAATAATGCCACTATCTATGTACGAACATTTATTAATTCGGGATCTGAAAGACAAATACGAACACTCATTAGGCCATGCTGAAGTAGGACTGGTGGCTTGGCGGGACTCTTCCTCTTCCCGCCTGACCGCCCTGCCGGAATCCTCTGCAAGCTCAGGATGTATCCATCTTCTGTTGTCACCTGATCATCATACACAATTTCCATTAAAAAATGTTACGAGAAACTCCATTAAAACTAAAACACACACACACACACTTGGTCTTACTTTATGTTCTTCACAGCTATAGCCATGTGTCTCCACCATTAGCTGGCAGATTCCATCTGCATAATCACTAGATTCCAAGAGTCTGTAAATATTTGTTCTTCCACCAGCTGCTAAGACAGCAAACAGAAGTGGCAACAAAATTAAGGATGTTGCTGTCTTGATCACCATTTTTTTTTCTCCTACATTTTTTGGTGATTGGTCGGCCTTTTTTATAGGAAGTGAAACGCAGAAAATGATAGAATAGGAGTTGTTGTCATTACAACATAATGTTCAGACATCGTTGCTGCTACGATTTTATGTGTTCATATTGAGAAAACCTGATTCTTCAATTGGACAACATGTGTGTGTATATATATATATTATACAGAGAGAGATATATATTAAATCTGTGTAGCGTGTGTGTATATACATCATTGGGCATCTTACAAAATTATTATTATTCTTTTATATGTCTATGTGCCGTGTGTGTATTGTATTGTTATTGTACATTGCCTATCAGTGTTTGTTCGTTTGTAATCAAGAAAAAGTTAACTAACTGCTTGTTTGTTGCGAAAAAGTTAAATTTCAGTTCTTACGAATTTAGACATTCGCTTCAATTTCCACATTGCAGTTTTGGTCTACTTACAATTTTATGCATTTTTTCTATTTTTTGACAATCATAATTATGACAGTTGAAATATTTTTCCCGCAGGCCCATATTGAATCGATTTTAGAGATAGTCGAATTTGGGTGTCGATTGGGCCATATTATTTTTTCAGTTGCCGGGTAGATTTTGAAGGTGTCTATTTTATTACAAATTAACATATTGTATTATTTTTAACGTTTTCAAATCGTATATATTTTGTTGGGTTATTTGCCTTTTTCAAATCACAACTTTTAGCCTATTTTACAATTACAATATAACATTTTAATTGTTACAAATAAAACACAATTTTTAATAACTCTTTTCTTTATCAACCAATTCAATACTCAAATATAGGGGTGTAAACGAGCCGAGTCGAGTCAAGTACCAACGAGCTCGAGCTCGGCTCGTTTAAGTATTCGTGAGCTCGAGCTTTGAACTCTAGCTCGGCTCGTTTATTTAAAATTCGAGCCCGAACTTGAGCTCGGCTCGAGTTCGAGTCGATTATTTAAAATTTGTGCTCGAACTCGAGCTCGGGCTCGACTCGTTTATTTATTTATCAATATTGATAATTTTTTATTTCTCTTTTTTATATATTTATAAATTTATATTATATGTCTATTAGTTATAATATATATATATATATATATATATATATATATATTATGTGTGTATATTAGTTATAAGTGCGTGTCGTAAGATTCATAAATCATGAATCACAACTCATAAATCATCTCATATTACAATATATTAAGATAATTTATAAATTAATAATTCTATATTCTTTAAGAGACTATTAATTCTTAACTTTTTTTAATTATTATTCTTAGTTTAGCTTATTTAATGTTAATCTTAATTTTTGTTAATTTATTTTATTCACATGTTTGTTTCCAACTCAAACTGACTTAAATAGAAAATATGTTGAATTCAAATTCCCTCCCATTCTTCAACTACTTCCGGATTCTGGATTCAGTCTTCAACTTTTTTTTTATGGGTAAAAAGTGTATCATAAAACTGTAAGAAAAAATTATACAAGTGTATTGTAACATAAACACCTTGGACAGGCCCAAGGGAGGAACAACTACCTCGAAGCTAGTTCGAGAAGCAGGGGTGGGAAATAAGCCAATAGGCGAGTACAACTTACAACTAATACAAAATGACTAGCAATAAATAAGAAAACCTTTCTCAAGGGAATAGAAAGAAAAATAAATGCCCCCACTATCTAGGATAGGTAGGGCAAAAATAAAAACTCCCACTATCTATGATAGGTAGAGTGTACAATACATCAAGACAGGGGCATCCCCCGGCTACAACTGCAAAGGAGGCCTAGGAGGTTTCCTTTGCGCACACAACCCATCACGTAGCAAGAATAGGCCGTCCAGCTAACAATCTCGCAGTTAGAACGATTGGGTGTAGACAAGCTACACCCCGAGTCAAAAACATCTTCGTGCAATGGCCTCATCAAAACCTTTAAACGGGAAAAACCTATGTGTAGGAAAACCCCCGTTTAAAGGAAAGAGTACCGTAAAGATATTCATGACTCGCAAGTGATGACTGAATAGATACAAGGTCGGGTGCCTAGTATGGTGGTAGGGAATGCAAAAACCAGAATGGACTTAATTTTATACGGGATAGGGTAAAATTATTACTACCAGCCCAGAACTCAAACGATGCTTTTAATATATATATATATATATATATATATATATATATATATATATATTTGGAGTAGAAAACAGAAGCAAAGAGTGGGAGTCACTTTAAGGAGACTTCTACTTAACGGTCTTTTATCTGCTGTATAACCTTATCAACTGGGAAAATGGCAAATAAGACTTTATAAGTATGTACCTTGATTTGTCTAATTACCTCTCCCGGATTGAAAGGTCTTTGTTCAAACACCAATGTGCATTGCTCCTTCCAAATAAAGTAAACGGATGCTGCTAGTGCAATCTTCTTAGCATTTTGTTGTATCGCCGAGCCACCTGTCTCTCGTTTTCACCATTTAATCGTGCTTAGAATTGTTGTATTTCCTCTTCTAATTTTGATCCATTCCTTAATGGCTTGGAGTTTGTTGGGTTGATCCCGATATTTCAAGGATTCCATCTTATCTTTAAATACTAATCCCTTCAGCAGTCTCTATCTGATCCAACTTCCTTCAAACTCGACTAGATCGTTCAGCCTTATCTTCTCCCAAAAGAATCCCGTCTTTTTCTGATGAGAATGAGCCAAGCAAAGAAGAGGATGAGCTGGAGCTGCAATTTAGAGGTCCAATGACGCGCTTGCGAGCTAAGAAGTTACAAGCGTATCTACAAGCTTCAATAAGGCACAAGTTCGAGATACATGAAGATGAAGTGAAGGGCAGCTCGAGATTTATCACTATGTTGTCCGTTGATGAAGAAGGAGAAAGGCATGAAAACAGTCGGTATGGGCATACTGACCAGATTGCATGAAGACAATCGGTATGGGCATACTGACTAGGTTGACGTTGAAGATAACGTGTGGATTCATACAACAATAGTCCAACACGTTATTGAAGAGCCCAAATCCATAAGTGGCGAATTTTAGAAGGCCCAAAATCAGTTTGGGATTTATCCTTATCTAGTTAGATTTAGATAGATTTTTGTTATCTTATTTTTGGTGTCTTTTAATTTTATCCTAGTTTGATTATGATTAGTTTTTGGACTGATTTTTATCACTTAATTAGGCCTAAATTTCGTTCCCCTATGGTCCTATAAATAGGACATCTATTTGTTACATTTAAAGTTAGATAATTGCATGAATACAAGAAGTTATTTCTCTTTTGCCTCCAAGATCTTCTGTTGATCGAAATTTACCAAACCATTCTATTGAATTAGCAAATTGATAGTCTTATTCAAGTTCTTCAGGGTACAATGAGTACTTGGGAGAATTGCTATCCGGAGAATTAGTCGTGCGCGTTCAAGTTGAGACAATACGGGTTCGCCTATCCTGATTTATCCTTCTACCTTCCAACGCCGCCGAGATTCCTTCCACCACCATCGTTCGCCGTGATTCTAGCTACCACCGCCGAGTTCCAACCATCCAAGGGTGTCATTCGTGTCAACAATCGAGTCCTAGTTCGTGTCTACGTTTTCTAGTAAGTTCTTTATTTGTTCGAGTCTTGTTCGTTTCCAGCCGTGTCTTTCTTATTTTCTCTTTGTTCGTATTGATCCCTTACGTATCCGACGTTGTTCCGTTCCTTAGCTTCCGCATATTTCATCCGTGTTGTGTCCCATAGGTCCCGGGTCACATCATAAATTGGTATCAAGAGCCACGTCGGTTTCTATCGTTCGTGGTTCAATACGTCAATTGTGTTCGTTTTAATTTTTTTTTTGAGTCTTTTGAGTTGTAATACCTGCATTGTTCATTGAAAAAAAAACAAAAAAAAAGAAGAAAAGAGCAGAGGGATCGAATCCCTACAGCGCTGATGAAGATTCAAATTCGTGCCTTTTCCTTTATCTTTTTACACCCTTTTTAAGTGTTTAGTATAGAGTCTAGTCTAGTTTTAGGGGTAAAACTGTTTATAGGAGGATGAGGACACAAAACCACCACAACAGGCACAGACAGGTGCTATTTATGCTGAGGGCACAAAGGACTAATTTGCCTGCCGAGGACCCAGTCAAAGTTGTTGCGAGAATTACGCAACAGAATCACGGGCCAACTCCTATATGCACGTGGAGGTGATGTGGCGGTCAGTTCCGAGTCTTGGGGAGGTCCAAACACATTGGGAATGAAGTGGAGACATCAGGAAGTTACTGGAGGCGCTAGGGTTTGTTGCTATCATTCCTAAAATCAAGGAAGAACATGGAGCATGAACGTAATGAAGTGGAGGAGTGCAAGAGCCCCTGCGTGGGTGAAATCTGGGCTGCTTGAAGCCTTAATTCATTTTTGCTATAAATACTTTTACCTGTTTTTCATATGGTACACTCGTTTTTCACCTCGAAGATACAATTTACCGTATTCGTACTTAGTTTATTTTGCTGGATATTCTGTCTGCCTGAAGCTGGCGGTTTGCCCGCAGAAAGGTAATTCAGCTGTTCTGTTAGCAAAACTGGGGTTGGGCCCAGAAGATAATCGAGTTATTTCCTTTCCAAGTAAGATGTCTTTTATCATTTCTTTTACTTCTGTTTCTATGTTTAGTGGCTAAGTATCCACTGTTCAAGTCAAAGTAATGGTCTAAGGGTAGAATATGTACATTAGGTAATCGGACTTTAACGCCTTAAGGGTTCACAATCTTAACTTATTTTTCACTTAGACATAGGTAAAGGGTGGTTGGAGATGAAAGCGCGCATTTCTGATTAACTGGTAATAGTGTTAGTTATGTGGGAGTGTATAGGTGACCCATGCCTCGATACCCGCATAGTAACAAGTCCGGGGGTGACAACCTTGGTAGTTGAGATTGAATAGTATATGCAGGCACAAGACCGTGTCAAACCTACTAGAATCGGGTCACTTTTGCCCTCAAAGCTGTTATACTTGCAAAACCTTTGTGTGATTCTCCTCTTAGGTTCCTGTATAGTTAGGTCCCTAGGTGCCGATCGTATCATCTAGACGATATAATGTAAGAAGTGATTGGGGAGTGGCCGATCGTATCCATTTCCTATAACCGGTTAACCCTCAAAGTGACAATTACCCATATTTGGCCATAGGGATTCGGTTTTTGACTTTTCTGCTAGTGTGGGCACAACGGGTAGTAGTGGTAATTACATATGTTTTACCCGGGATTGCGCATACCTACCGAATGACTCGATGCTTTGACTTGAGCACTTTTATCACTGATATTTTCTTTTGTGATTTCCTTTTTAGCATTTAGTTAGTTTAAGTTTATTAGCAAGGTTTTTAGAGTGACACTGAAGACCCAAACCAAAACTAAGGAAAGACAGAAGGTTATGAACACTCCTCGTGGGATCGACATCCGTCTTCATTAGCTATACTAGCCGTTGAGGGCAGATTAAGCATTTGTTGACTATTTGCCCGCAAGTGTATTTTGCACACCAAAATGACGGTGTGCCAAAAATTGGCGCCGTTGCCGGGGAGTGTAAGCGCACTTTTCTGTCTATTTACTTTTTTACCTTAGTATATGCTTCGTTCTAACCACGCAGGAGATTTATTCTACGATCCGGAGATAGAGAGATCAGCGAGGGCAAGAAGGACACAAGCTAGGGCATTTTTGAAAAGGCTGGAGGAGGAGAATCACACTGAAGGATCCAGTAACGATTTGACCTCAAGCGAAGAAAGTCAGGCAAGCAACATCAATCCACTCTGTTCCGACGAAGAGATGGAGGACGATCAGATATCAAACCACGAAGAAGAACAACAACAAATACCACCACCGCACACCCTTACTTTGAGGCAGCTGAGTTTCCCTCAAACCATGAACATGCGTCCCACGGGCATCGTTTTGCTCACAACTACTGGTAACTGGGAGCTGAGGGCAAACTTCATCTCGATTTTGCCCAAATTCCATGACCATCCAGGGGAGGATCCACAACGACATCTATAAGATTTTGAGATGGCATGTGAGATGCAACACACACGAGCTAATGGGATAGGCGAATACATTCACCTGGTTTCTTTTCCTTTCACCTTGCAGGACGGAGCTCGAGAATGGTTATACACTATTCCTGCCAGAAGTGTAACAAACTGGAGTCAACTCCAGCAAAAGTTTCTGGAGAAGTAATTCCCCACATCAAGAGTGCAGAGCATGAGAAAGAAGATCTCAACCGCAAAGGCTGGTCTCCACGAGAGCTTTTACGACTACTGGGAGCGTTTCAAGCAATTGCTCTCGAAATGCCCACATCACCAGATTCCAGATCATGACCTGGTGAAATACTTTATCTCGGGATTGAGAAGCGAGGACCGGGCCCTATTGAATGCAGCATGCGGAGGATCTATCCTAAACAAGAGGGCAGCTGAGGCTCTAATACTTATTGGAGAAATGGCCGAGGAAAACAGAGACGATTCATATGAAAGAACAAGTGTTGCCGCTGCGGGCAAAACCATCTCTGTGCCTGAAACTGATGACCGAATCGAACAACTTTGCAACAAGATGGAGAAGATGATCACCATGTTTTCCGCCAATACCTTGCGAATTTGTGGGGTATGTGAATTGATGGGGCACCACTCTGACCAGTGTCCACAATTGAAGGAGAAGGAAGAAACGGTCAACGCTATGGATGAAGGGCAAAGAAGGAGGCACAATCATTTTGCCCCCAACTACAGTCATAGGCAAACAACACCATACTATCTTGTGCCCGCAGCAGGACCGTCTTTATCAGACATGGTTCACAAGATTGTGAATGAAACGGTGGAGGTACAAAAGAAATCAGAAGCCTTCGAGCAGGAAACAAGGAATGGACTGAGCTATTTGGGAGGACAAATATCCCAAATTAGTGATGCAATCGCAAGGATGGAGAAAGCTAAAGGAATTCTACCCTCCCAGACAGAACCACCAAAAAAGGCTGGGGTAAATGCAATAACACTGAAGAGTGGAAGGCAACTGCCTGCACCATATCCAGAGACTGCCAAGGATGATGCCCACAGCAATGATGAGCCCACAAAGGAGGAACCAGAGTTGAGGGCAAATGACGATCCAGAAGTAGTTGTGCCCAAAACCATCCTAAAGAGTAATATTCCAAAGAAAATCGAGGTGCCTTTACCATTTCCAGGAAGGATGAAGAGGAACAAGAAAGAAGCAGAGGATAGGGATCTAATGCACATCTTCAAGAAAGTGGAAATCAATGTTCCCCTACTGGACGCAATCAGGTAGGTGCCCCGATATGCCCGTTTCCTGAAGGACTTATGTACAAAGAATGTGAGATTCACAGAGGAGGCACAAGTGGTTGTGAATGAAAATGTGTCAGCATTATTGCAGAAGAAGCTTCCTGAAAAGTGTGGAGACCCAGGGATGTTCTTTATTCCCTGTGAAATTGGAGGACTTCGAGTTGAGAGAGCTATGCTGGACTTAGGGGCATCGATCAATGTTATGCCCCTAAGCATTTTTGAAGAGCTGACCTTATGACCGCTCAAGGATACAAGGACCATTATTCAATTGGCTGACCGTTCCAATGTTTACCCCGAGGGAGTGCTTGAAGATGTCCTAATCAAAGTGGAGAGTCTGATTTTCCCAGCAGACTTCTATGTGCTGGATATGGGCAAAACCAATCCAAAGGCTGCATGTATACTTTTGGGCAGACCATTCATGAAGACGGCACATACGAAGATTGATGTCGATAAAGGCACATTGACGTGCGAGTTCGATGGAGACAGAGTTACCTTCAACATCATGGAAGCAATCAAGTACCCCAATGACACTGAGGGTGTACATGTGATCAACGTTTTTGAGCCTATGATCCAAGAAGAAATGCCAAGGCTGCTGGCAAATGATCCACTTGATTGGGTACTTTAGAACAGTAAAATCGATTGAGATGCTGAAGAGGAACGAGATAAGCAAATCAAAGAGGCAATTCTGCAATTGTATCACATCAAAGCCGGTTTTTCAAGGGATAAACGTCTGCCTTTGCCCACAACAAGGCAGAGTGATAAACTGGTGCGGTCTATCATCAAGCCACCCAAGTTGGAGTTGAAGGAGTTTCCCAATCACCTCAAGTATGCCTATTTGGGTGAAGGAAAGAACTTGCCAGTTATAATCAGTTCATCATTGACCATGAAGCAGGAAGTCAAGTTGATAGCACTATTGAAGATGCACAAGGAAGCAATTGGATGGACCTTGGCCGACATCAAGGGCATAAGTTCCACCATTTACATGCATCGGATCCAGTTAGAAGAAGGGGCAAAACCAGTGCAAGATCCCCAAATGAAGCTAAATCCCTTGATGAAGGAAGCTGTGTTAAAGGAGATTCTAAAGCTGCTCGATATGGGCATTATCTTCCCTGTGCCCGACAGTGAGTGGGTGAGTCCTATTCACATTGTGCCCAAAAAATCTGGAATCCAGGTTGTGGAGAATGAAAACAAGGAACTTATTCAGATGAGACTGCAGACCGGATGGAGAGTTTGCATTGACTACCGCAAGTTGAATGCAGTCACAAAGAATGATCATTTCCCTTTGCCCTTCATCGATCAGATGTTGGAGAGGCTTACGGGAAAATCGTATTTCTGTTTTCTGGATGGGTATTCTGGATATATGCAGATCGTGGTGTCCCAAGCCGATCAAGGCAAAATGACATTCACTTGCCCCTTTGGAACATTTGTCTACAGAAGGATGCCTTTTGGCCTTTGCAACGCTCCAGGCACATTCCAACGATGCATGATGAGTATATTTTCTGATATGCCTGAGACTTGTATTGAGATTTTTATGGACGACTTCACGGTTTATGGAGATAGATTTGATCAATGCCTTGATCATTTGAGCAAGGTACTGAGCCGCTGTGTGGAAAAAGATTTGGTGTTGAATTATGAGAAGTGTCACTTTATGGTAAGAGAAGGAATCGTGCTGGGACATGTAGTATCCGAGCGAGGAATTGAGGTGGACAGGGCAAAAGTGGAGATCATTGCCAAATTGCCCTATCCCATCAATGTTAAGCAGATTCGGGCATTTCTAGGCCATGCGGGTTTCTATCGTCGATTCATTAAGGACTTCGCAAAGATTACCCAACCACTCACAAACCTGCTACAATTGGAGGTAAAATTTGACTTTGATGATGACTGCAAGAAAGCTTTTCATACATTGCAGAATATGTTAGTGTCTTCCCCCATTATCCAACCTCCGGATTGGGGAATGCCATTTGAGGTGATGTGTGATGCCAGTGGATTTGCCGTGGGAGCAGTCTTGGGCCAGAAAAGAGACAAAGAGAGCTATGTTATCTATTATGCCTCTAAGACATTAAATGCCGCGCAACGCAACTATACCACCACGGAGAAGGAGCTGTTAGCAGTAGTGTTCGCTTTTGAGAAGTTCTGTTCCTATCTGCTGGGGGCACAAGTGATTGTTTACACGGATCACGCAGCTCTAAAGTACCTACTGTCTAAGAAGGAGTCAAAGCCGAGACTCATAAGGTGGATATTGCTCTTACAAGAGTTCGATGTGCAGATCAAAGATAAGACTGGGGCAGAAAACCTAGTTGCAGACCATCTCAGCCGTCTGATGGTTGAGAGCAAAGAGGAAATCACTGAGAATTTTCCAGATGAGCACTTGTATGAGGTTGCGGGCAAAACAGTAAGGGAACCATGGTTTGCCGACATAGTGAACTACCTGGTCGCAAGGCAATTTCCAGTGGGTTTGAGTGACTATCAAAAGAATAAGATGAAGCGTGAGTGCAAGTTCTATATCTGGGAAGCACCAGCTCTTTGGAAAATTGGAACTGATCAAGTCATAAGAAGGTGCGTCAGTGATGATGAGGTTCTAGACATCTTGAAGTTCTGCCATAACAATGCATGTGGAGGTCATTTTGGCCCACGTAGAACAGCAAGGAAGGTATTAGATGGAGGATTTTACTAGCCTACATTATTCAGGGATGCTTATATATTTGTGAAGAAGTGCAAGAATTGCCAGATGACTGGGAATATTTCTATTCGGGAGGCCATGCCACAAACACCTATCATGCCCGTGGAAGTCTTCGACATATGGGGCATAGATTTCATGGGACTATTTCCCAAGTCAGGTAATAATCTCTACATTATCCTGGCTGTTGATTATGTGTCCAAGTGGGTGGAGGCAAAGGCCACTCCAACGAACGATGCAAATACAGTGGTGAAGTTCCTGAGGGCAAATGTGTTCTGTCGCTTCGGAATGCCCAAAGTCCTGATCAGTGATCAAGGAACTCATTTCTGCAACTCAGTCATAAAGAAGATGATGGCAAAGTATGGGGTCACACACAAGGTTACTACTGCATATCACCCCCAGGCAAATGGACAAGCAGAAGTCTCAAACAGGGAGATCAAAAATATTCTGGAGAAAGTTGTTGGACCAAGGCGCAAAGACTGGAGCAATCACTTGGAAGATGCTCTGTGGGCATATCGCATAGCCTACAAGACACCTATTGGGATGTCTCCTTATAGGCTAGTTTTTGGAAAGTATTGCAATTTGCCCGTGGGAATGGTGCATAAAGCATTTTGGGCAATCAAAAAGTTAAATTTCAATAATGAATGCGCTGGAATTGAGAGAAAGCTCCAGATCCAAGAATTGGAAGAGTTGAGGTCCAAGGCCTATGATAATGCTGTGATGTATAAGGAAAGGACCAAGAGATACCACGATGCACTCGCAAGGGGCAAACAATTGCTCTGTGGGAAAAAGGTACTCGTATTTAACTCAAAGCTCAAATTGCATGCGGACAAATTGAAGTCAAAATGGATGGGCCCCTATCTGGTGCAACATCAACACCCAAGTGGAGCAATTGATCTGGTGAACCCAAAAGATGGATGCGGATTTCGAGTCAATGGCCAGAGGGTGAAACCATATTTCGAGCAAGAGAAGGAAACTTGGGCAGAAACCCAAGTGTTGAGCACCCCTGAGTACTACTGAAGGCATAACACGGTCGAGCCAAAGACCTTAAACAAAGGCGTTGGACGGGAGGCAACCCGGTCTATTTACTTACTTTAATTTCAATTATGTTTGTTAGTTGTATTTTATTTGTGAATTAACGCTGCAGGAAGGCAAAGACTGGAAACGCATCACTGTGGGCAAAGTCATGTGCAGGGCATAGCAAGGTTTAAGTGTGTGGATGGGTACTGTAGCAGATTTGACTGATTGGACACGGACAGCAGCTGCAGAGACGATTGGTTTTCTCCATGCAGTATCGATGATTGTTGAAAATTGAGGCCGAAAAAAGGGGAGTGAGGGAGAGATGATATATACAGATAATTATTTTGAATTATAAACATATCTCCTTCCCCAATTCAAAAACCCCCAAATCTCTCAAAATTAGGCACAACCGTTTCCTAAATTCTCGGCCACGATCTCTCTGCACAAACCCACCACCCTCACAACACCCCACGTCTCCAGAAGCATTCAAATACCCCCCACTCTCGATTTCTCACAAATCGAGCAAAGCAAACCCTACCTCACAAATTTCCCAAACCCTTGTCAAGAAAAAAATGGTGAATGCAAAGAAAACTGGAGAAACTGCCAAGCGAGGCACACGTCGCAGTGCCCGCAATGCCGGTGACTCATCGCAAGAAACGACGCAGACCACCCAGTCGACCCAGCCGGAGGAGCCAAAACAAAGCTCCGAACCCGTTCTAAACCCATCACCGATCCAGACCATTCTACCACAACACCCACCGCTCCCACCGCCGCAAGCAGAGAAAAAGAAACAAGCACCGCCGAAGGCCAAGGGCGGTGCGTCGAAGAAGAAGAAGGTTGAGGCTGATAAGGGCAAACCTCAGAGCCCACCACAAGCTGGGCAAAACCCTGACCCAACACCCACACCTCAGAAGCCACCAACTCCTGAAAATCCACCAGCACCCCAACCCAGCGAAGAATCAGGCGAGTCTGAGCCTGAGAAAGAACTAGAGAAGGATGGGGAAGACAATGGTGGACCAGAGAAAGAAGATGAGGTGGAGGAAGAAAAACAAAACGGCAGCGGTGATGAAGAAGAAAGCGGTGATGATTCTGAAGGTGAGAGCATGGAAGAAGACGACAAGGAGGAAGAGAAACTAGAGAAAGATCATCAAGAGGAGAAGGAGAAAGAACCAGAACTGGAAGAAGAGAATGAGGAATCGTTGGAGGACGACAAAGTGACCTCAGAGGGATCTACCTCTGAGAATGCCCCCAGCCAGTCTGAGCAACCGAAACAGGCACAACCCGATCCATCCGCAGAGAAGAAGAAGTCGAAGAAGGCAAAACCACAGGAGGTCTCGAAGGAGGCACAGAGGGAACCAAGCCAAAGCAAGGGTCCCGATGTGCCCGAAAAGTCTAAGAACAAGCCAAAGGGAACTAAGTCAACCAGCAAAGGGTCAAGGAAGCCAGTCAGCAAGGAGTCGAAGAAACAAGAAAAGCTACCCACCAAGAGAAAGCTAGATGTGGAGCAGTCCAACAATGAAGAGGAAGAGAAGTCGGTGCACAGTGAGGAAGTGGAACCGGAAATCCAAATCATCCCAGCTCTGATTCAATCCTATGTGCCCGCAAAGGTGAAAAAGGGCACAAAAAGCAGGGTGCCAATCAGAACCCTCCCCCGCCGCTTGGCGAAGGAGGAGAAGGAGGATCTAAGCAGCTCAAGACAAGGAATTATCGAGATACTGAACAAGAATAAGCATCTGCCCTTGTACGTTCTTCATGACAGCACGCTAAATACACTTGGAGTCATGGACCAAGTGTATGAATACTTTGCCAACATCGGTTAGGAGCAAGTACTTGGCTGGAGGAACACGGTACGCCCTTCTTTAACCATTGAATTTCTTTCCTCATACGAGTTTAAACCAGTGCAGGGATTTGGTCTGGAGACACCCGGAGTTGTGAACTTCTATATAGCTGGAGAGAGCTATAGCATGTCAATCTCAGGATTGAATCTGCTGTTGGATTTCATCCAACCAAAAGATGTGCATTCGAAGTGGTACAAAGAAGCAGCAACCAGCGTTGGCGACGACTGGAGTCGAAACATTCAGCAACAGTGGGAGGAAATTGGAGGCAAAGGCTTCTATCTTTAGGGCTCAAGCAAGGACAAGCACATCTCTGACCACGCCCTCCAGATTTGCCATAAATGGATGGCATTCAGCCTTTATGGGCGCAAGGATGGCACAGGCCAAGTCACGCAGCAGGAGGTATTCCTATTATGGAACATGGTGCACAAGCGGAAGGTCAACCTCGGCTATATTCTGGCGATTCAATTGCAGGCTCAGACCAGCAATACCAGAGCAACTGTTGTAGCATTGGGCATGTTCGTGGCTAGGCTGTTTGAAGGATTGAAAGGTGACGACCTCGACGACATCTTCGAGGGTTACCCAGAGCTTGACAAAGCGACAGAGTATCTCGATGCCCAGAGGTTGGAGTGGATGCAGCTAGTTGGGTTCACTGAAGAGAACACCCCATACTTCCTCCCTTTTGACGAACCAACATACTTTGACAAGAGAAAGGCCCCCAAGGCACAAGAAGGATCACCCAGGGCACAAGAAGGACCGAGCAGGGCACAGAGCAGTGCAGATTCAAAGAAGCTTGAAAGAGTTGAGAAAGCCCTGCAGAGCATTTGTGTTCACCTCGGGTTAGACTACCCCTCCTCTCCTTAAGTCATGTTTTATCCCCAGTAGTTTAGGATTTGTTTTTATTTTTGTTTGTGTGTTTAGTGTCTTTTTTTTTTGTATATTGGCGTTTGTGTATATAGAGTCTGTTTTGGGCATATCTAACCCACATTACTGCCTTGTGCCCGCAAGGGTACTTTGCACAGCAAATGTGTGGGAGGGATATGCCTAGGTCGTTGTGTTTGTATGTTTTGTTTTTATTTTGTGTGTGTATGTTGAGTCTATAGCATATGAGTCATAGATTGACATTGGGCATATATGGACATAAATTTATTGTTAGGCAGATGGAATTAATCAATCGCATGTGAATGCAATATATAACTACCCAGTGAGCTTTGAGCCCAAATTAACATTTGCGACTTCTTTCTATGTGTTTAAATTCCACCACCTCATTTGATGCTTACTTGCTTGTGCCTTGTCAAACTTGATTTCATGTTCTCATGCATGCTTAGATGATTAAGGCATTTTCTTTTGTCATTATTTGGCCATATTATTCACTGATAAATGCTTTCCATTGCTGCCATTATTTGAGCCTGCTTATTTGTTCATGACCTGCATTTTGAAAATCTCTCTCTAAAGAGTATCTTATGACTGGGAATGAAACCTTTTGTGCTCGTATTGGTAGTATGTTTAAGCCAAATAGTGACAGGGTGCCAGAAATGGGCACAAAGAAAGAAAATAAAAAAAATAAAAAATAAAAAAAAAGAGATAGAAAAAAATAAAAAATAAAATAAAAAGTGTTTGAATTTTTATTTTCCCAGGTTGTTATGTGGGCACAGAGCTGCCAGTGCTGATTTTGCCCGAATACTATTGAAGACAGCAAGTTCCTAAATATTTCCAACCTTGATCCGCATGCCCCATTACAACCTTCACAAGACCTTTTGATATGCATGCATGAGAATATCGTAAATTGTTTATACAGGGTGTTTGCAAGTTTGTTGATGATGATTTGGTGGAATTGTTGAGAGTAAACACTTAACCTAAACACTCGAGAAAAAGGCGAGCTGAGTGCACACTTCAATAATTTTACTAGCATGTGTTTGATTGATTCGATTTGCCTGCATCATTATGTTCAATTGTTATGCCCTTTATCAACTTATGATTCATATATTGTATTGTCTTGTTTTGAGTCATTTGAGTCTTCTGTTTGTTGTCGTTTAGAGTTAAAGTTGCATTCATACTTGAGGACAAGTATAGTCCAAGTGTGTGGGTGTGATGAAGATTCAAATTCGTACTTTTTCGTTTATCTTTTTACACCCTTTTTAAGTGTTTAGTATAGAGTCTAGTCTAGTTTTGGGGCTAAAAATGTTTACAGAAGGATGAGGGCACAAAACCACCACAACAGGCACAGACAGGTGCTATTTATGCTGAGGGCACAAAGGACTAATTTGTCTGTCGAGGACCCAGTCAAAGTTGTTGCGAGAATTACACAACAGAATCGCGGGCCAGCTCCTATATGCACGTGGAGGTGATGTGGCGGTCAGTTCCGAGTCTTGGGGAGGTCCAAACATGTTGGGAAGGAAGTGGAGACATCAGGAAGTTACTGGAGGCGCTAGGTTTTGTTGCTATCACTCCTAAAATCAAGGAAGAACATGGAGCATGAACGTAATGAAGTGGAGGAGTGCAAGAGCCCCTGCGTGGGTGAAATCTGGGCTGCTTGAAGCCTTAATTCATTTTTGCTATAAATACTTTTACCTGTTTTTCATATGGTAGACTCATTTTGCACCTCGAAGATACAATTTACCGTATTCGTACTTAGTTTATTTTGTTGGGTATTCTATCTGCCTAAAGCTGGCGGTTTGGCCGCAGAAAGATAGTTCAGCTGTTCTGTTGGCAAAGCTGGGGTTGGGCCCAGAAGATAATCGAGTTATTTCCTTTCCAAGTAAGATGTCTTTTATCATTTCTTTTACTTCCGTTTCTATGTTTAGTGGCTAAGTATCCACTGTTCAAGTCAAAGTAATGGTCTAAGGGTAGAATATGTACATGAGGTAATCGGACTTTAACGCCTTAAGGGTTCACAAACTTAACTTGTTTTTCACTTAGACATAGGTAAAGGGTGGTTGGAGATGAAAGCGCACATTTCTGATTAACTGGTACTAGTGTTAGTTAAGTGGGAGTGTATAGGTGACCCATGCCTCGATACCCGCATAGTAATAAGTCCGGGGGTGACAGCCTTGGTAGTTGAGATTGAGTAGTATATGCAGGCACAAGACCGTGTCAAACCTACTAGAACCGGGTCACTTTTGCCCTCAAAGCTGCTATACTTGCAAAACCTTTGTGTGATTCTCCCCTTAGGTTCCTGTATAGTTAGGTCCCTAGGTGCCGATCGTATCATCTAGACGATATAATGTAAGAAGTGATTGGGGAGTGGCCGATCGTATCCATTTCCTATAACCGGTTAACCCTCAAAGTGACAATTACCCATATTTGGCCATAAGGATTCGGTTTTTGACCTTTCTGCTAGTGTGGGCACAACGGGTAGTAGTGGTAATTACATATGTTTTACCCGGGATTGCGCATACCTACCGAATGACTCAATGCTTTGACTTGAGCACTTTTATTACTGATATTTTCTTTTGTGATTTCCTTTTCAGCATTTAGTTAGTTTAAGTTTATTAGCAAGGTTTTTAGAGTGACACTGAAGACCCAAACCAAAACTAAGGAAAGACAGAAGGTTATGAACACTCCTCGTGGGATCGACATCCGTCTTCATTAGCTATACTAGCCGTTGAGGGTAGATTAAGCATTTGTGGACTATTTGCCCGCAAGTGTATTTTGCACACCAAAACGACAGTGTGCCAAGCACAAAAAAAATCGTTAAAAAAAATGAAAATTCAATTTAATTCTTGTGTTATTGATTTAATTTCCTTGTTTTTAGATTTGATTCCATATATTTAGGGATTTTTAGATTGTGTTCACATTGGTCAAACACATCCAAAAGTTTTTTTTCTTATTTACTAGATTTATTTTCTTGTTTAGATTTCCTTCCATCTTAATCCATATCTATTCAAAATCTTCCATCCTCATCCATTATTTTTTATTCCTAGCATCTGTAGGGTTCGAAAATTTCAGTCCATCTACACCTACACCCGGTTCACCCTATACACCACATAGTCCATACACCCGTACACCTATACACCCATACACCCGTGGTCCATATACACCATCTACCCGAAATACTCATTTCACATGCCTACTTCTACTCTTAGCAACCTTCCAGCTTGATTTTATCCGTTGGAGCTTGAAGAAGACCCAGAGGAGCTAGTCAAGAGAAGCTGCTGAATTTTTCGATCAACCCACCTCCAAATTTTCACTCCACACGTGCACCACATCAATTTGAGAGACATATACGAGTGGAAAAATCAAGAGTGCTTAAACACGAGCGTTTGTGAGGATTGTGAGGTACAACCTTTATTTCTTCACGTTTGTTCGTCTGTGCAGGTACAATGAATTCGAAGAACACCAAACCACCGAATGCTAAAGGAGGTCAAAGCACACCTCCACTGGACGATCCCAAATCGTCCCATGCAATGGAAGAGACGTCCTACACCGCTGAAAATCAGTGGGACGCCAAAGACTCCAAATACCATTTTGATGCACTGTCTCAGCATATGATGCGCATGCAGCGTGAATCTGAGAACCGTATAGCCGATGCTTTGGCCAAACTCACGGAGCAGATTGAGTCCCTCAAAACTCAGTCAACTGCAGCTCCCACAATGCAAGGAAATGCCGCCACTACTGCAACCACTGCAGCAAATGGCGCAATTCAAGGAGCCAACATCGGAGCTGTACATCCGAATGTATAATGGAGAAACGCAGCCCCTATTGCGCCTCCAGCTCCCGGAATTCAGCTAGATCTACCCGAGTTTGACGAGTTCGAGTTCGACCCTGAACTTGAAGAGGAAGCTGGATTTGTGCCTCCAAGAAGAGATGCACGCCGACCCCGTGGTCCCCAGCATCGTGCAGTTCGGAATGAACAACCCCGATACGAAGATGCCGAAACATTGCTGAATAATATTAAGACGAGCATCCCGGAATTCGAAGGCCTTCATGATCCTGATCTTTACCTTGATTGGGAACATAAGGTAGACAAAATATTCGAGTGCTACGACTTTCCCGAAGTCAAAAAGGTGCAGCTCGCTGCAATGGAGTTCAGAGGCTACGCAGCGACGTGGTTCGATCATCAACAAAAACGCCACCGCCGTGATAGATGGCCTTTGATCGACACTTGGCAAGAGATGAAAGATGTGATGCGAGGCCAATTTGTTCCCATTCATTATGAACGAGACTTGGAGAAAAAGCTGAATGCAATTCGGTAAGGAAATCGCACCATTGAAGAGTATCACAAAGAACTCGAGACGACCATGATTCGCATTGGAAAAGAGGAGTCCATAGATGCTACCATCATCCGGTACATCGAAGGAATGCATCCAAACATTGCTTGGGAGGTCGAGTTGCATGATTTCTCCACCATCGAAGAGATGGTACACTACGCATCGAAAGTTGAACGGCAGCTCAAAGATGGCCGGAGGAAGACTGCGAGTAGTTCAGCCCCTCCACGCCAATCTTGGTCACAAGGTACGCCTCCTACAGCCCCATCCGACCCTACACGGTCCAAGGGTGCTCCAGAACAGACCGTTCGACGTTTTGATCGCACTGCACTGCAGCCCAGTCATAGACCCGAGTCTACACCACCGAGACCGGCCTCTACACGGCCAAATCAAGAGAGTTCGACCCCCACAGTCCCTTCATAAGCTCGTGACATTCAATGTCACAAATGTCAAGGTTGGGGCCACTTTCAAGCTCAGTGTCCAAACCGGCGCGTTCTATACTTGACGGAGTTAAACGAAGTCGAGTCAGCCAGTGAGGATGAAGACGAGCTAGAGGTCGACGCATCCCATGAGAAGTCGAGCCAAGATGATGCCAAATCTGCTGAAATTGATCCGGAAGTTCAACAAGTCAGTTTAGTCACCATCCGGAGTTTGAGCATCATTCGAGAGGAAGATCAAGAGCACCAACGGAAAAATATTTTCTACACTCGTGCTGTGATTCAAGGTCACACGTGCTCCATGATCATTGACAGTGGCAGTGTCATCAACGCCATTAGTCAATATGTAGTCGAGAAGCTTGGTTTCCCAGTGGAGCAACATCTGAGCCCATACAGACTTCAGTGGCTTACAAACCGAGGCGAGATCCGCGTGGTTCACTAGGTATGTGTCTCGTTCTCAATCAATAAGTTTTTTGACTCTATTTTGTACGACGTTATCCCTATGGATGCTGCACATTTGTTGTTGGGAAGACCTTGGCAGTTTGATCGACGTGTAGTCCACGACGGACGAGCCAATACCTACACTGTCGAAATTGACGGCCAACGCAGCACCTTGAAGCCGTTGTCGCCCAAAGCCGTTGCTATGGATCAGCAACGCATACAAGAGAAGTTTAAAAAGGAGAAGGATAAGCAAGCAGCCGCAAAACGGGCTCCGAAGACCCCAATCGACGGTATGCCCAAGACAGTCGGTATGGGCATACTGACCGGTACTCAGCCCATTGCTGCCACCCCTTCACCTCTAAAACAGCCCATTGACGACCCCAAAGCTATAGGAAAGTCGTCCAAGTCGAGTACAAACAAGCCTCACACTCAGAGCTTGTTTATTTCAGCAAAAGGAGTCCAAAAAGACGTCAAAGCAGGAATGCCTCTTGTCTTACTTACTTATAAGAGCAGTGCTACTAACGAGTCATTGTCTAGTGATGTGCAGCCCCTATTAGACGAGTTTCGAGATGTGTTCCCCGAGGAGATACCTGGCGGCCTCTCTCCAGTTCGCGGGATCGAGCACCAGATCGATTTCGTGCCCGGAGCAGTCCTTTCGAACCGACCAGCCTATCGCACGTCCTCTGACGAGACCAAAGAGATAGATAGGCAAGTGAAGGAGCTGTTGGAGAAGAAGCAAATCCATGAGAGTTTGAGCCCCTGCGCCGTTCCGGTCCTCTTAGTGCCAAAGAAGAACAACGAATGGCGTATGTGCATGGATTGCCGAGCAATCAACAAAATCACGGTAAAGTATCATTTTCCCATCCCTAGGTTAGATGATATGCTAGATGAGTTGTCTGGAGCATGCATATTTTCAAAAATTGATTTACGATCTGGCTATTTTCAAGTTCGTATGTAAGAGAGGGATGAGTGGAAAACTGCATTTAAGACAAAGCATGGTTTATATGAGTGGCTTGTTATGCCTTTTGGTCTCACTAATGCACCGAGCACATTTATGCGCTTGATGAATCATGTTTTGCATGAAGTGATTGGAAAGTATGTGGTTGTGTACTTTGATGATATATTGATTTATAGTGACACGCCACCTACACACTTGCAACACCTTAGACATGTTTTTGAGATTTTGAGATTTGTGAAATTGTATGGTAATCTGTCTAAGTGTTCTTTCTGCATGAATGAAGTCATATTTCTTGGCTTTGTTGTGAGTGAACGCGGTATAGAAGTAGACCGTTCCAAAATCAAGGCGATTGAGGAATGGCCGACTCCTAAATCGGCGTCTGATGTGAGGTCCTTTCATGGACTTGCTGGCTTTTATCATCGCTTTGTGCGTGATTTTTCTAGCATTGCTGCACCTCTTACTAAGCTAAGTAAGAAGGATCGCAAATTTGAATGGGGTCCTGTTCAAGAGCATGCTTTTAACACATTAAAAACATGTTTATGCAATGCACCTGTTCTTACTTTACCGGACTTCAATAAAACTTTTGAGATTAAACGTAATGCCTCGGGCAAAGGGATTGGTGTTGTTTTAATGCAGGAATGGCGTCCAGTCGCCTACTTCAGTGAGAAGCTCAACGATGCAGCTCTTCATTATTCGACTTATGACAAAGAGTTGTACGCATTGAAGAGAGCTTTGGAGACATGGCAGCACTATCTATGGCCAAAGGAGTTCGTGATTCACACGGATCACAAGAGCTTGAAGCATTTAAAAGGCCAACAAAATCTGAATAAACGGCACGCATGTTGGGTAGAGTTCATCGAGTCCTTTCCGTACGTCATCAAGTACAAGAAAGGAGCTGAAAACGTGGTGGCCGATGCACTTTCACGAAGGTACGTTCTCTTGAACTTAATGCATGCTAAGCTGTTAGGATTTGATCACATTAAGGGCTTATATGCATTAGATCTATTTTTTGCACCTATATATGAGGCATGTTCGAAACTTGCTAAGGCTAGAGATGGGTTTTTCGTGCATGATGGGTTTTTGTTCAAGGGTTCTTGTTTGTGTGTTCCTAAGTCTTCTATGCGTGAGCTGTTGATTTTAGAGTCGCATGCGGGAGGTTTAATGGGTCACTTTGGTGTGTCGAAAACATTAGACTTGCTGCATGAATACTTCTATTGGCCGCATATGAGACATGATGTTGAGAATGTGTGTAGTAGATGCATTGTTTGTCGAAAATCTAAGTCTACTTCACATCCTTTTGGTTTATATACTCCTCTTCCAGCCCCTTCTTCCCCGTGGATTGATTTATCTATGGATTTTATTTTGGGTTTACCACGGTCTAGATCTGGTCGAGATAGTATTTTTGTGGTTGTTGATAGGTTTTCCAAGATGGCGCATTTCATAGCTTATAGGAAAACCGATGATGCTGTTCATATCGCCAACTTGTTTTTTGTGTATGTTGTTCGTTTGCTTGGAATACCTAGAACTATTGTTAGTGATAGGGATTCTAAGTTTCTTGCACATTTCTGGCGAGTTTTATGGGGAAAATTAGGTACCAAATTGTTGTTTTCTACTGCATGTCATCCACAAACTGATGGACAAACTGAAGTAGTTAATCACACTTTAGGTACTTTGCTGCGCTCTTTAGTTAAAAACAACTTGAAATCGTGGGAAGATTGTTTGCCATATGCTGAATTTGCTTACAATCGAGTTGTGCATTCATCTACTAATATGTCCCCATTCGAAGTTGTCTATGGTTTTAATCCGCTAACGCCTACTTATCTTTTACCTTTACCTGTTGAGCATCTAACAAGTGTTAAAGGTACAAGAAAAGCGGATCAAGTGAAGGAGATGCATGAGAAAATACGTGCGTGTATTGAGGCAGTTGGCGCACGCAATGCAGTCCAAAATAACAAACGGCGCAAACCGATGATCTTTCAACCCGGAGATCGCATTTGGATTCATTTGAGTCCCGGACGGTTTCCTAACTTGAGGAAGTCGAAATTGATGCCTAGAGGAGATGGACTGTTCACCGTGTTGAGTCGAGTCCATGACAATGCATATCGCATTGATTTACCCGGTGAGTACAAGTGTTCATCTACATTCAATGTTGCTGACTTATCTCCCTTTTCTGCAGATGATGAGTTCGATGATGATGAGCCTATGAATTCGAGGATGAATTCTTTTCAGCAGGGGGGAAATGATGAGAATGAGCCAAGCAAAGAAGAGGATGAGCCGGAGCTGCAATTTAGAGGTCCAATGACGCGCTTGCGAGCTAAGAAGTTACAAGCGTATCTACAAGCTTCAATAAGGCACAAGTTTGAGATACATGAAGATGAAGTGAAGGGCAGCTCGAGATTGATCACTATGCTGTCCGTTGATGAAGAAGGAGAAAGGCATGAAAACAATCGGTATGGGCATACTGACCAGATTGCATGAAGACAGTCGGTATGGGCATACTGACTAGGTTGACGTTGAAGATAACGTGTGGATTCATACAAAAATAGTCCAACACATTATTGAAGAGCCCAAGTCCATAAGTGGTGAATTTTAGAAGGCCCAAAATCAGTTTGGGATTTATCCTTATCTAGTTAGATTTAGATAGATTTTTGTTATCTTATTTTTGGTATCTTTTAATTTTATCCTAGTTTGATTAGGATTAGTTTTTGGACCGATTTTTATCACTTAATTAGACCTAAATTTCGTTCCCCTATGGTCCTATAAATAGGACATCTATTTGTTACATTTAAAGTTAGACAATTGCATGAATACAAGAAGTTATTTCTCTTTTGTCTCCAAGATCTTCTGTTGATCGAAATTTACCAAACCATTCTATTGAATTAGCAAATCGATAGTCTTATTCAAGTTCTTTAGGGTACAACGATTACTTGGGAGAATTGCTATCCAGAGAATTAGTCGTGCGCGTTCGAGTTGAGACAACACGGGTTCGCCGATCCTGATTTATCCTTCTACCTTCCAACGCCGCCGAGATTCCTTCCACCACCGTCGTTCGCCGTGATTCCAGCTACCACCACTGAGTTCCAACCATCCAAGGGTGTCGTTCGTGTCAACAATCGAGTCCTGGTTCGTGTCTACGTTTTCTAGTAAGTTCTTTATTTGTTTGAGTCTTGTTCGTTTCCAGCCGTGTCTTTCTTGTTTTCTCTTTGTTCGTATTGATCCCTTACGCATCCGACATTGTTTCGTTCCTTAGCTTCCGCATATTTCGTCCGTGTCATGTCCCATAGGTCCCGAGTCACATCATTTTCGCACCCTCTTCATAGCCATGGTCGAATCTTGTACGAGCTTGTAGGCACGGCATCATCTAGTCAACTTGATCCTTATCTATTATGCACATTCTGCTTTCCTTACATAAGGATCTCACTGAAGAAGTTCCCGAGTGCCTCTTTAAGCTTTTACAGCGTTGAGATATTCAAGAAGGCAAAATGACTTTTTCGCCAGATTTGACCTCTGAAATACCCATTCTGCCCCCTGGTTCTTTTCTGACTTAAAACACACTAAAAATGACATTTAGAAAGACTAAAATGCTCAGAAAAATACAAAATAAATGGACTTATCAGCGGTAATCTTTTTGTTCAATAATTATGTGATTTTGGGCTTTGTGGCAGTAATCTTTTTAATATTTTGATGCCAACCTTTTTCGTCTCTTGAAAAAAGAAGTGGTTATTGCAAAGGTCATAATATCCATAATAATATTTTATTATATGTCTCTTGTCATAATGAGCATGAACTACAATGTTTCGCTCCAATCAAAATATTGTCATTATTCTCTTCAACCCGCATGGCTGCAACTTGATATGCATTTGGAGATTGTATACTCGTCGATATAAGTTCACGTCTTTTAAGATATATATAAAGTTGAACATTATCCATTGAAGGATATTCTTTTAAACTTCGAAAATATATTGTCTACTGATTGGGATCCATAATTTTTATCAGTTTCTTTTCTTCACAACTGTTTCTGATATATTTGAATTTTTCAATTTATTTATTATGTTCTCAACCTCAATTCTCATCTCAAAAAAATATAATTGAAAAACACCAGGACTTGTATTATTGGGATCAATCTTGAAAGATCATGATAAAATCATTCATTGTACTAAAAAAGAATACACTCCTTGTCTTGTAAATGCCAATTCTTTATCTAATGTTATGCCAAATGAAGTAAATGAAAATATACAATTGTATGAGCGAATATTTCTTCGAAAATCTATAGTCTCTTATGATTCAGAAATAATTAAACAATTCATCAAGAACTTGAGAAAATGCAAGTAGAATTTATCCACTATCACAACATATACTCAAACTTACAGCAATACAACGATTGCAATTAGACATTTTTTTAATTCATGTAGTTCTAAAGTTAAAAATTCAGAAAGTAGTGAACAAGTAGATTCAATAGACATATGTTTAATCAAATTTTGTTAATCGTATATTATATATATATATGTATATATAATTATACTTACTATTTGATTTACGTGAAACGACATCATCTGTTGAAATAAATGTAACATTTTTATTTCTTCAATTGTTTCTTAACTTGATTAATATTTTCTTGCTTTTGCATGATATTTAAATTAGAATATTTTCTTTTCATTTGTATATTTTTCTTGTCAATAGACATCTGCAATTGTACAAGAAAAATAATAATCAATTTAACAATTAAAAAATCAATATAAGATAATTCATAAAAATAATATTTTAACAAATTTAAAAATTACCTGAAGATGAATCTGATGTGGATGATGCATTATGAATATTCATAATTGTAAAAATATCAAAATAATGAATCTGTTATATTGAGAAAATGGCTTAAAAAACATATTGAATTAGAAGCTTCCTCAAGTGATTTGATTTTCGTGACAATTGCCAATGAAATTTGTAAAGTGAGAACATATTTCTGAACTATTGCTCGCAATTAGCAAGATGAAATTCAATGGTTTATATAGATAATTTTAGAGTCTTATTATAATAAGGAGAAGAATTAAATTAGCACTCAATTAATTACTTGTTTTATTTGAGTTATTAAAACATTTTAGAGTCCCGTTATAATTAGGAGAATAATTATATTAAAAAAGTTAATTTAATTACTTATTTTATTTGAGTCATTTGACACATAATAGAATTTGACAATTTAATTAATGGATTCTTTCTCCTTAAAATAACAAAATATATATATGTTTCTTCAGCGAAACATTTTTTTTCCTTTAAACTAAAGAAATAATTTTGTTATTATTTGGGATAATTTTATATAATAGAGTTCATTATACCCCAATTACCGAAATAAATATATTATATTATATTTACAAATAATTATTTATAAATAATTTAATATAATTATATTATATTATTTTTTACCCTTAAATTAAGTTTAGATTATAATATAATAGGCAAATCATATTTTGTAAATAATCATACACACTTTTATATAGATATAGATTATGAGCATCTTACAAAATACAAAAGCAAACATCAAGTTCTAAAGTAAATCAAAGTACATATACTTAGTTTTCACAAATGAAAGTAAAGAAGCTCGCTTGAAAACAAGAACAAGAATTATATTTCTTACTCTTGTGCTCGAAAAGAGTACACACCTCATCTTCCAAATGCCAATTCTTTATCCAATATTACACCAAATGAAGTAAATGAAAATATACAGTTGTATGAGCGTATATTTCTTTGAAAAAATCTATAGCCTCTTATGATTCAGAAGTAAACAACTTGTAGAATTGATCAGGAACTTCAGAAGATGCAAGTATAATTTTTCCACTATTACAACATAAAGTAGGAGACTCATACTACAGTATAATGATTGTAAGCTGACATATAGTAGGAGACTTATACAACACAACTGTGCACAAAACTTTTTTTTTTATCTAAGCATGCTAAAACTGATGTTGAAAAATTTACAAGAACATTCATTGTATGCTGCGAGTAAAACTCTCTGAGGCAAAAAAAAAAAAAAAAAAAAAAAAAACTTTATAATTGCACATATTTTATTAAAACACGTTCAATTTCATTACACCTTTTTACTTGAATGCATCATCTCCGCGAACGTCGTGCCTCTAGTTACTCAGTAAATGAAAGTTGAACAAAACAAAAGGTATTATCTCATCACTTTTTTACTTGAGTACATTGTCGCAGCGAACGTCGTGCCCCGAGTTACTCAATGATGATCGCACATCATAAACTTTGCATAGTGTCATGACTTGAATGCATCACTCTTGTGCTTAAAATCTTATAATATGAGCAATTTAATTTTAAATATGTGCTTTCTTTTTTACCAAAACTTGGCCAAATAGTCAAATAAAGCATACAAAAGCATTTCAAAAATGAAAACAACATAGTAAAACATACTAGATTAATACAACACGCATAAAAACCTAAAAAGGAAAAAAAATGCAAAATAAAAAAAATACATAAAGATACCGAATGTTGAACTTGATGTTAGAACATCTGGTTCTTTGTATGATTTTAAATTAGAATATTTCTTTTCATTTGTAGATTTTTTCTTTATCAATAGACATTTGCAGTTGTAAAAGAAAAAATAATCAATTTAATAATTAAAAAATCAATATAATATATTGCATGAAAATAATATTTTAATAAATTTAAAAATTACTTGAAGATGAAATTGATGTGGACGATGCATTATAAATATTTATAATTGTGAAAATATCAAAATAATGAATCTGTTATGTTGAAAAATGGTATAAAAAAACATAGGTTCATCTTCATGTAATCTTTAAATTTATTAAACTATTATTTTTATGAATAATATTATATTATTTTTAAATTATTAAATTGATTATTATTTTTCTTGTACAACTGCAATGTCTATCGACAAAGAAGAAAATCTACAAATAAAAATAAAATATTGTAATTTAAATATCATACGAAATCAATAAAAGATAGATGAAGTTAAGAAAATCGAAGAAATAAATATGTTACATTTCTTTCAACAGATATGCTGCTTCATGTAAATCAAATGGTAAGTAATTTCTTAATTATATATATATATATATGTTGGAATTTATTGCCACAAACACTGAAATTAGATACAGATTCGTAATGTCAAATCATACACAACATGTGTATGATTGCCACAGGGTGAAATTATACTATTATGAGTACAAAATTTTCAAGCTGTCAATGTTGGACGCGAAAGCTCTCAACACTACAGCAACATTACAAGTTCTGTTCTAGACTATCACTAAAAAAAACTAAAACATATAAATTGACATCCCGTCAATTCATATACAAACAACAACATACAAATTGACATCCCGTCAATTCACATGCAAACTACATCATACAAATTGACATCCCGTCAAGTCATATGCAAACTAGATCATACAAGTTGACATCCCGTCGACTTGTATACACACTAAAACATACAAATTCACATCCTGTCAATTTGTATACAAACTAGTAAAGGTTTCACAACCTTGCTATCTATCCTAATTTGTACAATCTATTCCGTGAAAGGATTGAACAACAATAAACATTAAGATAGAAGAAGGAACGAAGAACGAAACCTAAACTAAGTTTGTGACTCAAGCTTTCTTCAATCTTCACACAGCGGAAAACGGATTGAGCTTGAATAAGTCTTCAAGTGTCGAATACATCCCTTATATGCTTCTTCACTTGAATCCAACACGGTCCACGATTTCTCTTTCTTGAACATGGGTTGACGATAACCGCTTCACTCCATGACTTCACCGTAGATGGAAGAAACCGTCTCCAAGGCGTGGTTGATAGCTTCCCCACGCTCATGCTCTTTTTCTAAATATCCAGCAAATATAATTTTCTGAAAAAGAAAAAGAATTAAATAGAAAAATCGCTAGACCTAAAAAATAGGAGATAGAATTTTGACTTTGTCAAACTCTATTTTGAATAATATATCTAATATGTATATATCCAATTATTTGAAATATTAATTTCGTGGATATACATATATATATTTTAAGATATATAAAGTTATTTTATTTATTAAAATAATAAATAAAACTAGGAAAGGATAATATTAGTTACGATCATGTCATAGACAATGTCACAGGAAGTCTGTCTGACATTGAGTGCAACATTGAACCTCAATGTCATACAGCACTCAACAATTTCCCCCTTAATCTTAGTCTTTCTGCACAAAACATACAACTCAATGTATTTTGTACAATTAGAGTCGCAGCGGAAAATGGAGATCTAAAAATCTCCCCCTTAAGGGTTACTCCCCCTTAATTTGATCATCATATAATAGGAACTTGTCCTATTATAAAATCAATGTTGGACAGATAGTACAGCACAACAATATCAATGTTGAACTGAACATTCAACACATAATATCAATGTTGAACTCAACGTTCAACACACAATAATCAAGACATATTGATCATTCAATATCTCAAAACATACTCAATATGCCTAAACATAATGATATATACCAAATATCAAAAACTGAATGAGCATATAAAATCAAGAACACAATCATAAATTGCATTCAACAACAAAAATAAGATATGCATAAAATGCATACCAAAAACCACGTGTCCAGCACACATAAAAACATAAAACATTAAACATTGTTTTTAACATAAAACAGTTTTAAAATTCAGAAGCTTAAACATTAAGCTTCACATCATCTTCATTTTTCCTTTGGCTGCACCTTTTCTCCCCTTTGCTTTACCAGCAACACTCGGTCCAGCATCTGTGTCTCCAACATCCACATCATCACCATCAACATCATCATCCACTCTCCCTTTTTGTGTAGAAAGGAGAGTCAGAAAAGAATCTCGAGTCTTGGTGAGTTGACCAATCACATAATCAAGCAGGGTAATTTGATGTTGAAGAGACTCCAGCAGCATCATGACAATGGGAATAGAAGGCGTGGAGGCAACATCAGGATAGACATCAGATTGGGAAGGAGCAGGGGTACCTTCGGCAGAAGGAGGCACTGGATTTGCAGCATCATGAGGATAAGGAAGATCAATGATCCTGTCATCATTCCCCTTGGGCTTCATTATGGAGAAGGTGGTTTGCTCAGACAGCACACTCTTCTTGCGTTCCTTTAACCCTTGGCTCTTAAGGATCCCATAGATCAAACATGGGAAAGGAAGCAAGTTCGAGGAACTTGACTTAGAGGCAGCCTTTACTGTAGCATCAAAAATGTATGCACCAAGGTTGAAAGGGAGCTGATTCCCTATCTTGTACAGAAGTATGGCCTGATCAACTGTGATGATAGAGGCATTTGATGTGGGCAGCCAATTGTACACTACAAGCTTGTATAACACTGAGTAAAAGAATGTTAACTTGGAAGCAGGCACTTTGTTGAGCCATTTCGAAACCAAACCTCCAGTAATAACATTCACCACATCATCAATCAAATCCAAAGACATGATTGTATCATCATTGCCCAACTCAAGAAACGTGTTAATAACATTAGGGGAAAACTTATAGATTTTATCCCTAACAAACACAGTTCCAAAACACAGTTTAGAGGGATCTCCCATATCAGAAATGATGTTAGCATAAAATTCATGAATAACATCAGGATCATATGACACTAGCGACGTAACAGATTTCCATAAACTTCTCTCCTTAAGAAACACATCCATCCCATATTTTTTAAAGCTAAGAGCATCTATCATTTTCTCAACCTTAAGAGTTCTCTTAACATAAAGAGCATGGGATTTCTTAGCCTCTTCAGAATAGAAAGTCTTACTGAAGGCTTGCGTGACATCAAGCGGAGAGTCCTCATCTGTGCCAGAATCCTCATCAATGGGCTCAGCAGTAGAACTAACATTCCGTGTGACATTAGCAGGAGGAGAAGTAGGAACTTGCTCACTAGTGGAGTCGGACTCATCTCTCAGCGACTTGGAGGTAGCCTTAGACCCTTCCTTCTTCACCTTCTTAGAGGAGACGACCTCAGGTTTGTCAGTGTCATCACTGTGAAGTCGCTTCGATTTCCTTGTTGGTGGAGAAGTCTTCGCTATTTTTGACAAAGATTACAGGTGTGAAGTGGCTTCCGGGTCGATTGGATTTGTGGAATCTCCAAGCACATTCATCCTAATCGGCTTAGGGCTTAGGATCTCGGTTCCAGGAGGAATAATGAGATCTGGATGAACTTCCACTTCAGTTGGCATCGCCTTTGATGTTGAAGGCTCAGTGACATTCGCTGTAGGTGGTTCAGCTTGAGCAGTAGGTGGAGCAATGTCAGGAGTCTGAGTTGATGTTGCAGAGAGTGGGGGTTGTACTGCAGCAGTCAGAGTTGAGGCTGATGATGGGGATCCTTTTGTGAGCTCCATCATTTGCTCCAACATCATCATCATGGCTTGTAGATGATTAGGGTTTTGATCCGCCATGGATGAAAAAGGAGAGAGAAACGTTTTGAAGAGGCGGAGAAGATGAATCGTTTGGAGAGAGAAAAAGCAAATTAGATATGGAGAGAGAGAGAGAGTGGGTTTTGAATTAAAAAGAGATAAAGGCAAACCACTTTATTATATTAAAATAATGAAAGCGATATCTCTCATTCTTTCTCTCTTATCATATCAAAAGATTTGCGGATAAGTATATCTACTTATCAACAAAAATTCAATTACTTATTATTTAAACACTAAATAATAAATAATAAACAAACAAATTCTGAAAATTAACAAAATAAATGGAGACGAGTTATGATTGAATAAATTCTCATGAATTAATAAAAATCATATCATCGTACCATAGTTTTTATTAATTTCAGAATTACAGAACCTGATGTCAAAAATCATAACATTGACTTTAACATCAGGATGTCAACATTGACTAACAGATACACATTCCAAGAGATTTCCTTAGAGAAGAAAATCTCTCAAAATTCAAAGGTTTAGTAAAAATATCAGCAATTTGATTCTCTGTAGGAATGTATTCCAATTTAATGATATCTCGTTCCACAAGATCACGGATAAAGTGATGTCTGATATCAATGTGTTTGGTGCGAGAATGTTGGACTGGGTTCTTCGAAATTTCAATGGCACTGACATTGTCACATAACAATGTCAAAGAAGGACTATCCAGACCATAATCTAACACCATTTCATTTAACCACAACAGTTGAGAGCAACAACTAGCGGCAGCAACATACTCTGATTTGGCCGTGGATAGTGAGATACAATTTTGTTTCTTACTTGACCAAGAAATCAGATTGTTGCCAAAATAAAAACAACCTCCGCTAGTGCTTTTTCTGTCATCGACATCACCTGCCCAATCGGAATCACTATAACCTACAAGATGAATGTTAGAACTCTTGCAATATTTAACACCAAACCCAATTGTGCCTAAAACATAGCGAATGATACGTTTAACAGCTTTAAGGTGAGATTCTTTAGGCTGAGATTGATATCTCGCACAAACACCAATACTAAACATAATGTCAGGACGACTAGCTGTTAAGTACAATAAGCTACCTATCATTCCTCTATACATGATAGAATCAACATTGCTACCAACATCATCTCTGCTCAACTTTTCAGAAGATCCCATGGGTGTCTTCATAGGTTTAGCATTCTCTAATCCGAAACGCTTGACCAATCCTCTAGCATATTTGCTTTGAGAGATGAAGATTCCATCTTTATCTTACTTGATTTGTAGACCAAGGAAATAGTTGAGCTCTCCAACCATGCTCATTTCAAATGTGTTGTACATTGAGTCTACAAAATCTTTGAGCAGATTAGTACACGTCAAACCAAAAACAATGTCATCAACATAGATTTGAGCAACAGTAATATGTTTTTTATTCTTCTTAATAAACAATGTTTTATCGACTTGACCTCTTTCAAAACCAAATTGGAGTAAGAATTTGGCCAGTCTAGCATACCATGCTCTAGGGGCTTGTTTAAGACCATACAAAGCCTTTTTGAGCTTAAACGCGTACAATGGTTTCTCATGACATTCGAACCCCTTAGGTTGTTCGACATATGCTTCTTCATTGAGAAAACCATTCAAGAAAGCACTTTTAACATCCATTTGATGTAAAGTAAAACCCACATAACATGCAATTGCACATAAAAGACGAATGGATTCAATCCTTGCAACAGGAGCAAATGTTTCGTCAAAGTCTACCCCTTCAACTTGGGTATAGCCTTGAGCGACTAGACGAGCTTTATTTCTGACAACATTGCCAGACTCATCTGTTTTATTTTTGAAAATCCATTTTATCCCAATCACATTTTTATCTTTGGGGCATGGAACTAATTCCCATACACTGTTCCTTACGAACTGGTTTAGTTCCTCATGCATAGCATTGATCCAAAAATCATCATTAAGTGCATCCTTAATATTTTTCGGTTCAATGTTAGACAGAAAACAAGTGTTTGACATACAAACATTTAAAGAAGACATGCATACCAGTTTCAGCATTTCTTTGTATTCCTCTGAGTTCTTGCTTCTAGTTTGAACTCCTTCGGATTGCTCACCAATGATTTGTGAATCTGGATGATTCTTCCGAATTCGACTTGAAGGATCCCTTCTTGGTTCATCTTCGGCAGTCACCACCTGATCATCTTCACTGTCTGAAGTGAATGTTGGTGTTGATGTTTTGACTGAAGCTCCAACACTCTGAGGAACATTGACGTTGACATTCTCAGTGGATGTCTTGTTCTCACAATCACTTTCAGTCTGATCACTTGACATTTCACCTGTGTCAATGAGATCAATTACATCATCATCTTCAGATTTTGAAGTAATACCTGTGTGGTCATAAAAAACAATGTTAATTAATTCTTGGACTGTTTTTGTCCAAAGATTAAGCACACGGTAAGCACGACTGTCAGATGTGTAACCCAAGAAAATCCCTTTATCGCTTTTGGAATCAAATTTTCCCAGATGATCCCTGTCATTCAGGATGTAACATACACATCCAAACACATGAAAGTACTTCAAATTGGGCTTCTTTCCCTTCAGAAGTTCATACGGTGTCACAGTTCTGCCTGGGCGAAGAATCAGTCTATTCCCGATGTGACAAGCAGTGTTAACTGCTTCAGCCCACAGCTTCTTGGACAAATGTTGAGCTTGTAACATTGCTCTTGACATCTCCTGAAGAGTTCGATTTTTTCTCTCAACCACCCCATTTTGTTGAGGTGTCTTCGGAGCAGAAAACTCATGAATGATGCCTCGTTTTTCACAAAACTCTTCAAACATTGAGTTTTCAAATTCGAGCCCATGATCTGTTCGAATGCATTTGATGTTGGACTCATGTTGTCTTGACACCAACCTGTAAAACTTCTTAAACATTCTGAAAGCTTCAGATTTTTCTTGAAGAAATTCAACCCGTGTGAATCTCGAAAAATCATCAACTATCACCAGAATGAATCTTTTTCCACTCATGCTTTTGGTATCAACGGGACCCATGATGTCCATGTGAATCAGATCGAAGCACTTCGTGGTTTGACAAGCTGAGGAACTTTTGTGTGAAGCTCTTACTTGTTTGCCTTTTTGACATGCACTGCAAACAACATCGAGATTGATCTTCACAGATGGAATACCCCGAACAGCATCAGCTTCAATTAGTTTCTTCAAACTTCGAAAGCTGAGATGACCCAGTTTTTGATGTACGAGTTGAGTGTCAACATTGACTGAAACATTGCATTTTTCATTCTTGTCAGCATGATAGCAATTATCCAATGCCCGACTTCCGAACATAATGCATTTATTCTCGCTATCAAAAACCTCACAGGTATTCTTATTGAATCTGACATGCATACCGTCATCACATAGCTGACTTATGCTAATCAGATTTGCTGTTAAACCTTCGACATGAAGCACATTTCGTAACTTGGGAAAGTTCTTGACATTCAAGGTTCCTTTTCCTACTATGTTACCTTGTGCTCCTCCACCATAACTAACTTTTCCTTTGCTTGTCGTGGTATAGTCATCGAGAAACTTAGAATTTCATGTCATGTGCCGAGAGCACCCACTGTCAAAGTACCACGTACCAGTAATGTTGGCTTTCAACGATGTGTAGACAACATTACACGTCATCTTTACCTTCTTTGAACGTTTCTTCTTTTTGGTGGGTTTAGAAGAATTTTCCATGACAATCTTACCTGTTGCTATATCATCATGATATTTGAAGCAATAAGGTTTGATGTGTCCGGGCTCTTGGCAATAATGACAGACAAATTTCTTTTCCTTGGACTTGTCATTGACATTCGGTTTGACATTTCCGTCAACATTGACTGGAACATCCTTGGAGCTTTCTCCTTTGACAAACTTGATAGGATTTGAGATAGACATTGTTGAACTCGGTGAATATCCCAAGCCTGCTTTTGTGTTCTGTCCCAGTGTCAGAACTTCGTTCAGAGTAGATGTTCCTTGATTGAGTTGTCGAAAGGTTTTCGAAGCAGCTTCTACTTCCTTTCTCAACTTGTTCAGCTCAAGATCACTTCTAGTGAGTCGAATCTCAAGGCCCAGTACTCGTTGCTTTAGAGTTTGGTTTTCTTCCACAAGAATCCCAAATTCTTTTGATTGTTCGGTCCATTGGACACAAACTTCATCTACAACTTTGTGTAATTGTTGTAGAGCTTCCTAGTGGCTGACTTCGGACTTGTCTTCTTCTACCTGAGACACTTCAGCAGTGTTGCAAAACTCATCCAGCAATGTCATTTCATACCAGTTAGTGGTATTTGAAGGAATGTCATAGATTTCTTGTGTAACATTCTCCATAACATTGCTTGGAATATCTGGAGTCACACGATCAAGACTAGCATCATAGTCATAATCAACACTCTCCATGTCAGTTAAAGCGCCAATCATTTCATCTAAGTCATCATCGACTTTTACAAACAAAACAGTTTGTTTTTCAGCTTCTTCATCACCGGATTCGTCGCTTAACATGGCAGCACTATAATTTCTTCTTTGCTTCCTTTGGACAATAGGACATTCATTGGCATAGTGTCCAAAACCAAAACATCCCCTACATTGAACTGAGTCAATATCCTTCACTGCAACATCTGGAGACTTTAAAGATTTTGTCGATCCAGATGATGTCGACGAGGGAGAATCAAACAATCTCCGTGGTTTGAAGTTTGGGGAACCTTTCTTCATTGACCGAACAAGGGTATTGAACTTCTTGGTAAGCAGCGCAACACTCAGGGGTTCATCTTCAGTAATCTCCTGAATGTTTTCGATATCAAGTTCAACATTTGAACTTGATGTTACTGATTGAAGTGCAATTCCTTTGGAGGAGGTGTTTGATTTCTGGTTTTCAAGATTAATCTCAAACGTGAGTAGAATGCTCACTGCTTCACTCAAACTCATGTTTGATACATTGTGAGCTTCTTTAATTGCTGAGATTTTCATGTTGAATCTCTCCGGAAGTGTGCGAAGAAGTTTGCTAACCATGTTTTCGTTCGAGATCGGACATCCGAGAGCTGTATATTCGTTTGATACTTCACACAATCGTTCAGTGTACATTGAAATAGTCTCATCTTCTAACATTCGCAGAGTTTCGAATTTAGAAGTGAGTAGCCTAAGCTTTGTTTGTCGTACACTGGTCGATCCTTCACAATGTTCCTGCAGTATGCTCCATGTTTGATATGTCGTGGTGCAATTACACACCATTTTGAAGCACGGAACATCAACCGAAACAAAAATAGCATTGAGTGCCCTCGAATTGAAGTTGGAAATGATTCGATCATCATTAGTCCATTGAGTCTCCGGAGTAAGAATGTACACTCCATTTGGTCCTTCCATCATCGGTGGAGACCATTCTTCAATTACAGCCAACCAAGCCCTCTCATCGATAGACTTGATATACATCTTTATGCGCGATTTTCACATAGCATAATTCTTGCCATTACTATCCAATGCCGGAGGACGGCACTGATTGATCTGAATATCCATCTTTCAGTGAGTCAACAAACCAAGGATCGAATACTTAGTATGTTAAGTACCGGCTCTTGATGCCACTTGTTGGAATTTGTTGCCACAAACACTGAAATTAGATACAGATTCGTAATGTCAAACTCAATGTTAAAGACAGTTAACACAACTTATCTTAACACAAATATGCTGGAAATAAAATGCACAAGAATACACGATATAATTTTTAAATCATACACAACATGTGTATGATTGCCACAGGGTGAAATTATATTATTATGAGTACAAAATTTTCAAGCTGTCAATGTTGGACGCGAAAGCTCTCAACACTACAGCAACATTACAAGTTCTATTCTAGACTCTCACTAAAAAGAACTAAAACATATAAATTGACATCCCGTCAATTCATATACAAACAACAACATACAAATTGACATCCCGTCAATTCACATGCAAACTACATCATACAAATTGACATCCCGTCAAGTCATATGCAAACTAGATCATACAAGTTGACATCCCGTCGACTTGTATACACACTAAAACATACAAATTCACATCCTGTCAATTTGTATACAAACTAGTAAAGGTTTCACAACCTTGCTATCTATCCTAATTTGTACAATCTATTCCGTGAAAGGATTGAACAACAATAAACATTAAGATAGAAGAAGGAACGAAGAACGAAACCTAAACTAAGTTTGTGACTCAAGCTTTCTTCAATCTTCACACAGCGGAAAACGGATTGAGCTTGAATAAGTCTTCAAGTGTCGAATACATCCCTTATATGCTTCTTCACTTGAATCCAACACGGTCCACGATTTCTCTTTCTTGAACATGGGTTGACGATAGCCGCTTCACTCCATGACTTCACCGTAGATGGAAGAAACCGCCTCCAAGGCGTGGTTGATATCTTCCCCACGCTCATGCTCTTTTTCTAAATATCCAGCAAATATAATTTTCTGAAAAAGAAAAAGAATTAAATAGAAAAATCGCTAGACCTAAAAAATAGGAGATAGAATTTTGACTTTGTCAAACTCTATTTTGAATAATATATCTAATATGTATATATCCAATTATTTGAAATATTAATTTCGTGGATATACATATATATATTTTAAGATATATAAAGTTATTTTATTTATTAAAATAATAAATAAAACTAGGAAAGGATAATATTAGTTACGATCATGTCATAGACAATGTCACAGGAAGTCTGTCTGACATTGAGTGCAACATTGAACCTCAATGTCATACAGCACTCAACAATATATATGTACATATATAATATACTATGAACAAATTATTTGATTAAATATATGTGTATTGTTTCTTCTTTTAGGTTCACCACTTACTGAATTTTTAACTTGAGAACTACATGAATTAAAAAAGTGTTTGATTGCAATCATTGTAGTGCTGCAAGAAATTTAATAATTTAAAAAATCAATATAAGATAAATCATAAAAATAATATTTTAATAAATTTAAAAATTGCCTGAAGATGAACAAGATGTGAATGATGCATTATTGAATATTTATAATTGTGAAAATTTCAAAATAATGAATTTGTTATACCGAGAAAATGGTTTAAAAAAATATACAGAAGCTTGCTCAAGTGATTTGATTTTCGTGGCAATTGTCAATTAAATTTGTAAAGTGGGAAGATATTTCTGAAATAAATATAATATATTATATTATAAATAATTATTTATAAATAATTTAATATAGATACACTATATTATTTTTTTATTCTTAAATTAAGTGTTATTTATAGATATAATAGGCAAATTATATTTGATAAGAAATTATGTATACTTTTTATATAGGTATAGATATAGATAGATTGTAATTACAAAATTCATTTAAAATAGTATTTTAGTTTGCAACAAATAATCTTGTTGTAATTAATTACAAAAGAATCTGAATATTATAATTTTAATGCAAATGCCCTAGTTTTTTTAGTTGGATAAAATAAGCGAGGGAAAGAGATGAATTAGCCTTACCTCATTGACGACGGTGAATTTGAAAAGTATCTTTCAACTATCAAAGACTTGTACCACTCGCTCTGAAGATAGTACCAATTTATTGATATTGTTCAATTCTTATGAGTTTCAAATTGAAAAGAATTATCCAAGAATTTAATCAGCCATATATCCCATAAACCCAGCACCAAATGTTGCTGACTCAGCAGCAGCTCCGCCGCTTCTCCGCCCCCAACCTCCTCCTCCCGCCAGTTTCTCTCTTCCCATTTTCGCATTCCCTCAATTTTCCCTTAAGACCCACGAAAGAGTATAGTCGCTGCTCCGCCCGCAAAATATGGATGGCCCAACTATCTGAAGAACCCACCACCGCCACCGCCACCCCGCCTCCGGAGGAGGGCCCCGTCGAGCTCCCTCCCTCTACTTCCCCAATATTCGCTACCAACGACGAGCCCACACCTCTTCAAACTGCCACCAGCGTTCTCCTCACAGGTGCCATTACCGTATTCCTCTTCCGCTCTCTCCGCCGCCGCGCCAAGCGTGCCAAAGAGACGGTACTCTCTCTCTCTCTCTCTCTCTCTCTCTCTCTCTCTCTCTCTCTCTCTCTCTCTCTCTCTCGGATTTCCCTTATTGTGCGCATCTACTGTTTGATAAAAGTCTCAGCAGAGTGTTACTTGAAACTATTGTACGACTTGTAGTAAATTAATTAGTAAATAGTAATGCATCCAGTACTTTGTATTTTGTAAGATGCGTGCAGCTTATCTACTAGGAAAACCGTATGAATTTATGATTTTCGACCGTGGAAAATTTATATTAATAAATTCACAATTTAATAACTTATTTATTTACTGACTGCATGTGCCTGCATATATTTAACCCATATCACATCTTACCATTATTCAAGCAAATTCTATGAAGTAATCTAATTGCATTCATGAATCGGTGACGCACATTTGTTTAACTAAAAGTTCACATATTCACTAATAAAGCAATAATTACACTGTATTGGCCAATAAACTATCGTTCCTATATTAGTTTATTAAATGAATTCAATTAATCATATTGAAAATATTTTAGAAATATATTAATTTGACTTACCAATATGGCAATATGTAAAAGTATGACCTTCACCTCTTATCTGTAAATAATATAGAAATAATTCGGAGTTCTGTCTGTAACAATAGGGTCATATGTTAACAAAATGTCATTATCAACTTTACTTGTTATAGTGTATAATTTGTATTATGAATAAGAGCGTTGATAATATAAAGATATATAGAGAATTTACCTTATTTGATCCATCAAAGTTATTAAATTGATTCTGCTATCTCTAAGTTGGAACCTCAGAAAGTTATTTATAATATAGATGATTAAATTGAGTACTTACATGTACTGTACATGTTGGAGTACATTGTTGAATCCCGTTGAATTTACATTGTACAGCAAAGTTTCCAGTTCATTTTGGGGTGTGAAGGATTTTAATGTGTATATCCCTGCAGAATTCAAAACTTGAAATACAAATTTTCACGTAACTGATATTTTTCTTGAACCAGAAATTTAGATCATCTAGTGAAAAGAAATCATTTAGTGAGGAGGCCCTGGAGAGCTTGAAATCAGTTACTCTGTCGCCAGCTGCTGGCAAGTCTCCACCTTCACCTGTTCAGGCGTTTTTGGGCGCATTAGCAGCTGGGGCTATCACAATTATTCTTTACAAATTCACGACTACAATTGAATCTTCTCTCAACCGCCAAACAATTCCGGATAATTACTCGGTGTGTTCTATTTGATTCCATCATAAATTATGATTTTAACCTTCTTCTAGTCATATGATATGGAAAAATTGGGTGTAAAATTCAGTTATATTGTTCATGGTTTGGTTAATAACATGATGGAGCCTATTTGTGTTAATATGAGAGAGAGATTGTAAATCTACTATTTTGTTAAGCTTGAAAATAAGGACTCTGGAAAGGTTGCTTTCATGCATTCTAATACTACTGTGTTGTATCTTTTTCCTTTCCAGGTTCGACAGATAACCATAACCATAAGGTAATTTTGGTGCCTGCTGCTGCAAATTATCTTGCCGACGCTAAACTAATCACCTATTTCGTCAACTCTTGTGCAGGACAATCATCAATGGGTTGTGTTACCTTGCTACATTTGTTTTTGGTATCAATTCTCTAGGTTTGCTTCTTTACTCTGCCCAACTTGCCTTCAACTCCATAATGGAAAGTTCTAGTAGCGAGGGCGAAGAAGCATCATCAATCTCGTCGTATTCAAAACCAGATGATACGGATAACTCTGGAGTAACGAGTGCCAGTAAGGATCAAAATTCAGATGATACACAGTAATGGAGCTGAAATTGGACAACAGGTGCAGATGGCATTAGTAATGCACTGTTTTGAAAAGAACGAGATTGCTAGTATGTGGTATTTTCATTATTATTCAACGAAAAATTATCTGTATTGAACAATCATTGAGCTTCACATTAGAGAAGAATCACTAACTGCTCTGGTTTTAGAATAACAAACTTCTCTATTATGTGTACGGCATGTTATTTATTTATTTATTTTATTTTAGTATAGCACGGCATGTTATTATTGGTATTATCATTTTTCGATCTATCTACTTACGTATGAGGGAATAGGAAAATCACATAGAACATGAAGGTAACATTGCATTTGTCATAGAACAAGAAAATAGGGGATTTTTATTATTATTTTTTAGCATAGCTGCATGCATTCATCTTATGGAATCTTGATCTATATTGTTGATACTCATGTCCGACGGGGCATCGGTAAGAGACTCGATGTTCAGTTCAAACTGTCCTGTGATTCTTCACGGTCTATATCTTCTTGAAAGAGTCATAACTCAGTGGTCGATCATATTGAAGCAATGTGGTTGTGTTACTGTCTAAATATTACTGAGCTTACAAACATTGGAATTGGACCAAAAATCCACAGCATCAAAATGGTGGGTAAGTAGAGTGATCTGAGACCAATCACCCATTAACTACTTCCTGTTATGACTGCATTCTCAAAATTTCTCGCAGGCACTACACAGTTGGGCAAACTTTTGAAAGAAGCACCTTGACACCTGAACAAAACAAGCAAAGGAAATCATGAAGCTGGAAAGAATTGAAAGGTATTTGATGTGAACTATTGATGAACTCATATTCCCATAGACTCTTGCAGCTACAAATTCTCTGATCAACGAGCTGAGAGCAAGGGAGATGGAAATGAGAGACATTGCTGCAGATAAGTTCCCCGATTACTGTAAGTGCTTGCCCTCTATCCTTTACTTCAACCTGCAGTCGAAGCTGACTTCTTCTGCCTAAGCTACATATTTTAGAGTAATGTAGAGAACTAAAAGAGTATCTAACCTGCAACATTTTTTAAACCGAAGACTGCGGTTTCAGAGCGATTAATGCATCTGTAATTCTGTATAGATGCAACAGATGGTATCCAACCATGACTAGAATAAAATCCAAGTATTGTTTCTTCCATGAAGATGAAAAATGTTTTTGTTCTTTCATTTATGATTCACAGAGATCAATGGCGATTGGTGATCGCCTATGTAACTAAATGCTAATATATTGGTTAGGTTAGCTAAAGCTGCCTTGACGACACCTATGCATTTAGTAGGTGAAAGTCATTGTCACTACATAATATGAGGAAAAAACGATTCTCTTTTTCAAATTACATTTTGAATATTTGACTTTGACAAGTGCTTATTCATGCAAAGCATATTTAACATAGAAAAGTTTGCTAAGCAATGAGGTGCTGCTATTTTCATACAATTAGATTGACTTTGGCACTGGACATTCCCCAAACCGGCTACTCTACCTTTCTTCTGAAAGAGCTCTTGGGCATGAGTGATTATGATGCAGATTTGTTCTTTTTTGGTTTTCGAGCCTATCGGACAGGTGTTCGATGCAGTCCTCATGTAGGCAGTGCCCTAGTGTAAGATCTAATTTTCCCTCTTCTCGTCCATGGAATTCTCATCGAGGAAAACTTGACTTAGTTGTAATAACATGGCTATAATATAATCATTATGCACGTCTTTAAGCTGATTTTCCTGAGCAGTTGGGAGTTTCCAATAAAAATATATATATTTATTACAACTGTAATAGAATAAGAAACAGAAAAGCCACCCAACTCAAACGACCTATTCAAGATCTATAAGAATAAACCTCTAAAAAAGTCATTGACTTTGTACCAATCCATAATGATTCAACCAATACATACAGTAAGACATATAACATGAGATCTCGGCCGTAGAATAAGCCTTCTCAATGATCAAATGTATTGCTGAAATGAGAATGTTCATTGCTTGTAGTGATGCAAAGGCGTGGTATTGACATCAAGAACGAGCAGCACCCCCACCATTGCCACGGAGCAAGCAAACATGGGGATGGGGCCAAATATCCAGAGCAGAAGATTTGTGGCGAAGTAGATTGATCTGAGGCCCATGAGCCAGAAATTGCTCCCTCTGATCACCTCCCTCTCAACACATTCAATGGGAATATCATTATTCGGCATGCTGATAAGGAAGTTGGCGTGAACAAAGTACCTTGCTGTCTGAACAAAGCAGCCAAACGCCACTAAAAAGCAAGAGAGCAGAGATATATACTTGGTGTAAACCATGGACGGGCTTCTGTTTCCATAGATATATCTGCTGGTGAAAAGATTCACCGTCGAGCTCCCAATCCACGCTCCTATTAGGGAGCTCAGAATCAAGGAAATCGATGCGAGTGCTGTAGCTGCACTCATGTTGCTGCTCAGCACTGATATCGCAGGCCCTCTGTCCTTGATTTCGATCTGAGGAAAAGAGATCATTTTATACGCATGTGTATATATATCTACATATGGAGCTGAAGAATTCATGAAGAGATTATGCATGATCACCTGAAACATTTTTCTAACCCAAGCTCTCTTGTTATGGTTCTCGTAGCCGATGATGGTTTTTTCGGGGCATTTGAGGTAGCGATAGACGAGGATGAGATGATATCCGAACATGAGGAGCAAGCCACATGGAACTAATATAAGATCCAAGTATTCTTTCCTCCACTGCTCCATTACGAGCTTCTGCTCTTATCTTCAACTTGCAGTGGCTGTATAGTAGGAAATACCTACCTATCACGCCTTTTGACTTTCAGTAGTCTTGCCACCTTATGATCTTATGTAGTCGAGTTTTTCGCTGAAAATAGGCGTTGTTTTAGTGTTATTTTATTTTTATTTTTTATTTTTTGGTTGAGTTTTAGCATGCAGTCATCGTGGATGACTGCTACTGATGCTTGATCATGCAGATTTCTCTGTCAAGTTGCAAACGTGTTGTTGTGGAGATGTATTAAAAATGAGGTAGTAGTTACATTTATAATCTACTTTGTGGTTTCACTTTTCATAAAATTAGGAAAATCAGTTTCAACTTTTTAAAAATATAATTATTATTTTAAAAGGGAGTTTGATCAACTATTTCAACCATTAGATTATTGTCACGTAATGTTGTGGGAGGGGTGAATGACTCAACAGTGACTCAGCGAGTCCTTCATCCATGAAAATACATAATTGTTCTTTAAAGCTGAGTTGCAATAATTAAAGAATATGTAAATATAGCATTCAAGAACAATCTAATGGTTGAAATAGAATATAAATAGACAAGAGTTAATTGCAGAATTTTAACACAATATTTGCACCATTTTGCAATTTTCATACAATGTTTAAAAATTTACAGTTCATATCACAAGCTTTAACATTTTGCAATTGTAACATCCCCAATATTAATCCGGCAAATATATCATATGTGTCCGATTTATAATCTAAGTTTACTGTTATTTCCGACTACCTAAATGTCATCGTTATATAGATTCACTATATGCGTCAAGATCCATCTGTTCCATTTCCATAAAATGTCATTTTATCAGATTAATATTAGGGATGTTACAATTGTAAAAACATTAAAGGTTGTGATATGAATTGCAAATGTTTAAACGTTGTGCAAAAATTGTAAAATGATGCAAACGTTATGTTAAATTCTGTAATTAGCAATATGAATCAGTAAAATCAAATTAGAGTATCTTAAACTCTGCTATGAAGATTCATAAGCAATATAATAATGTTACATTAGCAATATGAATCGATCAAATCAGCAAAATGATAATATTTCTTTAACAATATAATAAGATTTCGTTAGCAATATGAATATGAATATGCAAGTTAGCAATATGATAATGTTTCCTAAGTTTTCCTCAAGAAAAAAAAAATGAATAATGTTTCATTAGCAATAAGAATCAGTCAAATAATTAAGCAATATCACAATGTTTCTAAATAAATATTCTAATGTTACATGAGCAGTATGATATGATTATGCCATCAAATATATAACATCTTTTACAATTCGTTTTTTTTTTAATTGCAATGATTTTAAAGTGTTGTCTATATAGTGAGGATCACCTTTTCGACAATTGCACCTCAAAATTCAATTGCACCCTTATTTGATCATTTTACCCCGACTTTTTAGTGTTAGTTATATAAATTGATTACGGGATATATTTATATCACTTTCATATCAATTTCTTAGAGGGTAAGGGCAATGGTACAATGTGTAAGAATTTCTTTAACCCCATCACTTTTCAAGTCCAAACTAATTCATTCACGTTGAAGAGATGACAATTCTTGAAACAATATGTGAAAATGGACAATTCTTGAATACAACTTATGCAAATTGGTTATTCTCGAGTATTAACGTTAAACTTTTCTCCCTTTGTAATATTATTTGTGAATAGGATTATGAGTGCAATAATATGATGATGAGTTCATTTAAAAAAAAACAAAAAAGAAGGCCAAATGGCAGTGGCATTGATTTTTGAGGTGGCAGCCTTTCCACCATTTGACTGCAATTTCATTATCTTTATTTATTCATCAATTGTTGCTTCTGTGTTTTCCAATGTTGAACCTCACATGTCTATGATAACTCTTTTTGCTTCAATCGACATATACATACAAACATAATACTCCACCCCAGCCTGTCCACTGTCCCTAGCTCCACATTCTTTTCAATTTTATTTTCAAATTTTGCATTTGTCTGGATTCTTGAGCTTATCCTTAATTGTTTTTTATTACCATATTTTATTCATTTTCATGTGATTGCAAGGAATTATTTCTGATTATTCATTGTTATGGAGGCACATGGCTAGATTGCGTATATATTAGGATATATATGTATAATTCAATTCAAACTTCAATTCATGACCGATGATTTAGAATTTACTATGAAAGTAATTTTGCAAAACAAATAAACAAGGTAGACGCACATTTATATATACAACAAGTGATGCATGCATGCATGCTAAAATTCTAAAAGGAGATAACCTCCACCTAATACATTACATAAATCAAAATGGGAAGATACAACAAGCACTGCTAAAAAAATAAATTAAAAAAAATAGAGTATCATGAAATCTAATTCTTAAAAACTGAAAAAAAACAAAACAAAAAAAAGATTTACAGACAGGAAACATGCCTTAGAAGCAAAAGTACTGTGCACTAATACACACTCGAAAAGATTCCCAATAATCATTATTTTTTGCCAGCTCAGAGTAGGGTCGCGCGGCTTAGAAGCCGACTCCAGCTGCGCCCACTCCCATCGTGTGCGGCTCCAGCTTCCTCACGGCATTCTTCCAGAAGCATGACTCCGGCATCAGCTTAGCCGCCGCCGTCCTCATCGGCTCCGACTTGCACCTAGTGAGAACAAACGGCTCGTACGCCGCCGCATTGACCAGCTTCTGCTCTATCATGGAGGCCATCGACGCCGCCGCCGCCGCTGCCGGCAGAGAACACGACGACCGCGGCGGCTGCTGGAGCTCATTCTTCTCGATAATGGGTTTGGCGGGTTTGACAGCCCTGCGCGGCCGCTCCGGCATGAAGTCGGTGCTGCAAACCCATGTTTCTTTGGAAACCTCCATCGACAGCTTTGGCTCGCACATCATTAATAGCAAGCATTCCGGCAATAATGGGGCCTTTTTTTCTATTTTCTTTTCTTCAACGAATTCTTCAGTTTGTTGGTTTTTTTCTGATTTTGCCTCTGTTGCTGGTTGCTCTTCTTCTTCATCTTCGACAGCGGTTGTCTCTGTCTCCTGGTTTTCTTCCTCGTTTGGCAAGACTGAATCTTTTAGTTCAATACTCGACCCTTGTGCTTCTTTGTCCATGGCGGCGTCGGCGGATTCTTCGTTGCATTGAAGAACATCTTCTTCTTCTTCTTCTTCTTCTTCTTCTGATTCTGTTGATGGAGAAAGATGGCAAACAAGCTGGGTATCTTCCTCTACTTCTTCCTCGTCTTGAATTGGGCAGCAATCTTCGTAGTGCTCTGCATTTTCTTGCTCTAGAAGAGCTTCAAACGATGACATATTCGACTCAACCTCTTCTTCCTCGCCGCCGCCTTCCTCACCACCCTCAACATCTATTATCTCTAACTCCTCTGTTTTTTCTTCAAGCATTTCCTCAATGCTAATCTCTAATCCCTCTTCCTCAATTTCTTCTCCATCTCCTTCAGTTTCCAACGTGTATTCGGCTTCTTTTTCCTCATTAGTTTCAACAAAAGCAGCAACTTCTTGCTCAAAAACTTCATCTTTACCATCAACCACGCCTTCTTTTTCTTCTTCTACTTCTTCTTCTTCAATAATAATATCTTCATTCTCATTTTTGGCGGCGGCGGCGTCCCAGCTGAACCGGTTGGCCAGAGCAGCCATTTTCATGGGATCAGATCCGCACCTCATCAACAAGAGTGCATTTTTCGGCGGTATGCAAATGCTCACTCTCGCAGCTTCCTCTTCTCTCTCTAAACTCTGCCCCTTCAACTCAATCCTATCATCCTTAACTTCAATATCCTCAAACACGTGCCTTCTAGAAGTCCTCATCGAAACACTCTCCTCCACCTCCTCCTCCTCTCCGCCGCCAACCACCAGCTCGATCTCCCTCCTCTTCCCTCCCTCACCGTCATTCACGGACACCAGCCACCTCGCAAACACGGCCCCACATCCATTCTCATCACCATTCTGCTTCTCGCTCTTCTCTCTCTCACCCGTCGAAGAACAAGAACTTCTGCACGGAAACAAGCAGCTGAATTCAGAGCCGAACGTCCTCAGCGCCTCGCAAATCGAGATCGGCAAATGAACCCATCTCTGATTCCGGTGCGGCAAGCATTCCTGCGGCGGCTGATAATGGGCACTAGCATTCGAATATCTCTGCTGCTGCTGCTGTCCACAAACTTTATCATCTCCATCGCCACAAGTTTGCTCAATCTTTCTGAAACTCACTTCGCCGCCGCCGCCGCCACTCCGCCGCTTGGAAAGACTGCGGCTTTGCTTTACCTTTTTCTTGGTCTTCACTCTCACTTGACCAATGCAGGTCACTTTAGGGGAAGATGGCTCCGGGTTCTCGAAAGCGCAGCCTCTTTTCTTGCCGGTGGTGGTGAAAAAGGGGGAAGCCTGGCCGCCTTTGAGGCTGCCGTTGGTACGAAGGCGGCGGCTGAGGGAGGAAGAGAGGGAGACGGGACCGGCGTCGCGTGCGGCGCGGCCGGGGCTGAGTATGGATTTGGAAAGTTTCATGGAAGAAGAGGAGAGGCGGGAGGTGAAGCAAATGAAGAGCTCGTTGGAGGTGGCGGCAGTGCTAGGGGTGCGGAAATGGGGTCTATCTATGTCCATTTCTACTAATTCTTGATTTGAGTTAGTGTGAGCGTGTGTGTTTTAGTTAGTGCGCTAATTTAGTTGCCATGGATGGAAGGGAAGAATGCCTTTCGTTTGTCTGTGCAGTAAAAGTTAAGAATGGTGGGGAATGGGGAGAGAGAGTGATAATTATAAGACGAATGAGAGTAGGAAATTGAGAATTGGTGATAAAGCTGTGTTTTGTATCGTGGGGGTGCAGTGTTTTGCATCAGAACCCTTCAATTTGAGGTTGAGAGAGAGAGAGAGAGAGAGAGAGAGATTGTGTGTGTGTGTGGACCGAGAGTATGAGAGATGGCGATATGCTGTTTGTCACTTTGTCTGAAGGTTAAAAAAATGAAAAATTATGGACCCATTAAACAAGATCTTTTTGGTTCTTAAAATTAACAAGGAGATGATGCACGGTACATGGATTTTGAGGTCATTTTTTAGTTTTAATCATTATTAAAGTACAGTAAAACCTCAATAAAAAAATACCCTATATAGGAATAACCTCTTTACAGTACAGTAAAATTTTTATATAAGAATAACCTCTTTATAGTAATAAAAAATTGTGGTCCCAACTCAGGACCAGTTATAAATAAAAATAACATCTACATTGTAATATTCCATTATTTTTTTAGAGCCATTCATAAGAAATTTACCTCCATATAGTAATAAATTGACATTAAATTTCATATATATTTAAATATCTATATAAAATGTCTATAACTATTTTAACTACATATGTTATATTAAACTTAAGATTGTATAAAATCTAAAATTATTTGTGGCAATGCTTTAATTTTTTTGGGTTAATATCATATCCTTTAACTTGCACATTCGAAGTAATTAATCAACACGGTCACTTTTTTGTTGAATCTAAAATATTTCCAACTTGTCCAATATATTTGAAGCTTGTTGACACAATACTTTTTCTATTTCTACACTATCATTCTCTGGATTATCATCATGTGCATTTTGCGTGATTCCTATATGATGTATTATTCGGTTATAGCGCATGAATAAATCTTATATACCTTCTAAGTTCATGTTTTTACATATGAAGAGACATTTCAAAGTGTATAATACATATTAATTTTTTTTAAATAATGATTTTTATATGTAAACTCTATATAAGAATAACTTCCCTATAGTAATATTTTTCTCTGATCCCAACAATATTATTGTATAGAGGTTTTACTGTAATAAAAAGTTATAGTCTCAAATCGGGACCAATTATATATAAGAATAACCTCTACATTGTAATATTCCGATATTTTTTTAGAACCAATCTTAAGAAATTTGCCTCCATATAGTAATAAAATGACATTAAATTTCAAATATATTTAAATATCTATATAAAATATTTAGAATTATTTAACTACATATGTTACATTAAACTTAAGATTGTATGAAATATTTATCTAAAGTTGCATGTGACAATACTTTAATTTTTTGGGTTAATACCAAATCCTTTAACTTGCGCGTTCGAAGTAACTTATCAACACAACACCTTTTTATTGAATCCAAAATATTTCCAGCTTATTCAACATATATGCTTGAAATTTCTTGAAACAAGACTTATTCTATTTCTACACTATCATCATCTGGATTATCACCTTGTGTTTCTTGCTTGATTCATGTAATAATATCTTCTTCGGTTAAAGCATACACTACTTGCTGCTCATTTGGATGATCAAGGAAAACATACATACTCATTTGGTTATTGTAATGAAGTTCTTTTATTTGATTTCTCAAATCTGCAACTATTCTTTGATCATCTTCATCTATATTTTTTGTAACTTCTAAGTCATTGGCACAATCAGTTTTTTTCTTATTTCCTAGATACGTATATGCATTAGCACATGAATGAATCTTATATATATTTTAAATTCATATTTTTAAATTATGAAGAGACATTTTCAAGTGTTGTACAATATATATTAAATTTTTTTAAAAAAATACTTTTTTATATGTAAACTCTATATAAAAATAACCTCCCTATAGTAATAGTTTTCTCCGATCCCAACAATACTACTATATAGAGATTTTACTGTATCTCGCTTTTTGATGCACGAATAAAAAATATTTATAATTTTATTTATTAAAAAATATAATTATAAAGAAAACAATAAAGTTATTAAAATAAAATAAAATTAATGTATTTCTATTGAGAATTATAAAAAACAATTACATTTGTTATTATGATCATTGAGATTAAATTCAACCAAGAAAGGGAAAATTAATTATTTAAATTTAATTTTGAAATTCAAATTAGGTTAGAATTAATAAAGAAAATGTATGGATTGTTACCATATCCGACATTATTTTTTGTTTTCGAAGCACACGTGTGAAATTTTTGTTAAAGTGATTCACTATTAATAATAAAATATTATTTAGTCGATTGATATAATAATTAAAAAATTAGTTCCCAAAATTAACATTGATTTTTGACTGGAAAATTATTTTTAGCAATGTTTTTATATTAAATAGATAATAATAATAATAATAATAATAATAATTAAAAATAATAATAATAATAATAATAATAATAATAATGAAGATATGGATGTATTTTATTTTTTCTTTAAAACCTACTCCCTCCGTCCCGATTATATAGTTCCTTTTACTATTTTGAGGTGTCCCAATTATATAGTCCCATTACTATAAATGCTATTAATTTTCATAGTAATGTTATAAACCCTTGTTGAATCTTGAAAATTAAAAAAAATAATAACTTAAAAGTTAAAAGTCATAAATATTCAATGAGGGTATTATTGAAAGTTTAGCTTTAATATCTTGTTTTCATAAATATTTTTAATCGACGTGCGACGAAAAATGAGACTATATAATTGGAACGGAGGGAGTATTTCCTTGTCCAACAAATTAAGTACCCCCAACTCATTTGGACATATACGGAGAAAAACATATTTTGTAATATCAAAAAAGTAAAAAATTACATAAAAAAATGAATACTATTATATAAAATAGGAGTATATTAAGAAAATAAAATGAAAAATGTTTTATAATTTTGGAACGAATAAAATGAATAAAAGACTGATTTTTTTGGGACAGGGGGAATAATTTATATATTTATATCTATTTTGAGAATGTGGCCGATTTGTTTTATCTTGTAATTTTACCCCTTTGCCTTTATTGCAAATGAAAGTGGCTTTTATATCACTTTCTTCCAATCTTTTTTTTTATCCCCGTGGCCGGCAAAATATTCATAAAATGAACAAATTTGTTGCTTTTTGTTGCGACATTTTATATTGTAATTTTCTTAACATCTACTTCCACGAGTTGAACCCCAGGACTTCAATACAGATATACTGTTTCATAGAAATATATTGTAATTTTCTTAACAAAATTTGTTTAATTTATTTGTTCTCGAACTTTCAAAAAAATATACCTGTCTCAACTCTTTCTTCCAAAAGATAACCATGCAAATTCGTGTTTTTCATTATTTAACAACGTAACAAGAAGTTTAAGATAAAACTTTGGATATTAAATATTGTATAACTACCTTAATTATGCTATCGTCTTAAAATTGAGTTAGATGCGTAATAAGATTATACTATGAAATGTCCAAGATCATTAATCACGAAAAAGATATAGTAATTATTCACTTATGCACGTAATAATAGAACTATATATTATTCTCCTCAATTATAATGTTTTAATTGGAAAAAATCATCCAAACTGAAAGTAGATAAACTGACTAGACAAAAGGTGGTCCAATCCAATCGACTATAGGTAACATGAAAACATTAAAACATTAAGGGGCGATTGGTTTGAACTTTGAATTATGGCATAAATAGGTAGGATTGTATTGTTAATAGATTAATATGTAGGGTAAATTATACTTTGATATCTGATATTTTAATTTTTTTAATAAAATTATTCTGGTCTTTGAATATTTACATTTTGATATTTGATATTGTAATTTTTTTTATCAAATTTATCTCATGGTCAACTATCCGATAGTATATAGCTTATGTGGACCGTTGAAAATCTAATGTGGATTTTTGTAATGCCAAATCAGATAAAAAAATCAAGAACTTAAATTTCCATATGCATTTTTAATCATTTTTCCCCGATTGTCAAGGCAATATTTTCAGTTGACAATCTATAAGAAAACTAAATAAAAAATAATCATGATTGATTGAAAACTAAACAAAAAATATTTCCTACTAATGTTTTAATTTGTAATTCGACATCATCTTATTCTTGTAACATTAATAATTACTTATGTTTGATGAGAAGATGAAAAGATTCCATGAATTTGATAGCCATAAACTAAAATAAAAAATAAATATATTGAAATATTCGATATCACAGTACATTAATGAAATGTTTTTTGTTCAACTAAAATAAAAATTTAATTGCAACTTCATTCATAATCCCGACTTTAAAAATATTGTGATCGCAACTTAAAAATATAAGTTTAAAATATAGTGATTCATGCTGCAAAAATGTTAGTTTGTATCAGTTTGATTAGATATTTTTCCAAAGCTTGTAGAAGGTAGTTAGAAGTTAGTTATGAATCAGTTAGTTAGTTGTTAGTCGGTTAAAGTCTGTTGCAGTTAGGTGCTAGATAGATTCTCTCCATTTCTGTATCTATAAATATGAGTAACACAACTCCTGTACATTTGAATTATTCTGAATAAAGCTCAAATTTCTCAATATGCTTTCTCTTTAATTTCAAAGTTTAACATGGTATCAATCGCCTAAGGTTTGATCTTCTCATTTCTGTGTTTCTATTGCAGTCTCCTCTTCTTCCTTCAAGCTTCTCGATCTTGTTCTTCAATGGCTACTCCTGCTTCCGCTTCCCTTCCTTCTTTTCCTTCAATCTCTATTCGGCTTGATCGCACAAATTACAATTTCTGGAGATTTCAAGTCATTGCTACCGTTCAAGCTCATGGCTATGACGATCTACTCTCACCTCTCATCATTCCTCCACCACAATTCCTTCCCTCCACCTCTCCTAATCGCATGCAGAATCTTAATCCTGCATTTCAGCTATGGAATCGCCGTGATAAGTTTCTCCTCAGTTGGATGATTGGATCCATCTTAGAATCCATGATTGGGCATATTACTCGATGCTCCTCTTCACGTGATGTTTGGTTCACTCTTGAGACTCTGTTCCAGTCGCAATCAAAAGCTCGAATTATGTAGCTCAAGCTCCAGCTGCAAACACAGAAGAAAGGCAACTTCTCAAGTGATGATTACTTCTTAAAAATGTGTGGTTTTGCTGATAGCCTTGCTGCTGTTGGCAAACCAGTTGCAGATAAATATCTTATTCTTCACATACTTAGTAGTTTTGGCTCAGATTATGACATTGTGGTAGTCAATCTCACTAACCGTTTTGACTCACTTATTCTACAGGAGGTTCAATATGCTTTGCAAGCACATGAAATCCAGTTACTCAATCAACTCTCTTCTATTTCTCCTACTGCTCACGTTGCAACACATGGTGGTCAAGGTTTTGCAGAACATACTCATGCTCGTGGTAGACCCATGGATCCATCACAATCTCGTTCTTCTGCTTACAGAGGCCGTGGTGGTCGCCATCTTCATAGAGACATAAAAATTGTGTGTCAGCTATGTGGAAAAACAGGCCATGTTGCCTTTAAATGCTTCAAGAGATTTGGTGTGCATTTCACTGGTCCAATACAACCACGGGCTTACTATTTTGATGTCTTTTATAATGCAGTTCAAGAGGATGAATTCTATACTCCTTCGTCTGATCCTGCTTGGTATGTTGATAGTGGAGCCACAGCCCATGTCACAAATGATCTAGCTAATCTGCAGCTTCAACAATCTTATTCTGGACCTGAGCAGCTGCAAGTAGGAAATGGTAACTCTCTTCCTATCTCTAATATTGGTGATTCCTTGCTTCACTCACAATCTCTTGCACACTCTTTTCATCTACAAGACATTCTTCATGTGTCTGGCATCACCAAGAACCTCATCAGTATTTCTAAGTTTACCAGAGACAATAATGTTTTTATGGAGCTTTATCCAACTTTTTGTTGTGTCAAGGACATACAAACCAACAGAGTGTTGATGAAGGGAACCCTCTCCCAAGGGCTCTACAAGCTTAATATAGCTGTTGCTCAGTCTTCACAAGCTACTTCAAGTAATTCACCCACCTCTGATTTTCAAGACGGAGATCTATAGTCTTCTATGCAATATTCTATGTACCTATCAACATGTACCTCTGATGTTAACCTTTGGCATAGAAAGCTAGGACATCCAAACTCAAATGTACTAGCTCAAATATATAAAATCTTACATATTTTTTTCAATCAAAAATATCTTCTTTTCTGTGATTCTTGTAAAATTGGAAAACTACATAAAAAAACACACACTTCTCAACCTCTTCACTCCACTGCTCTCTTTCAACTCATCCAATCAGACTTATGGGGACCTGCATCCACCCCTAGCATCAATGGCTTCAGATACTATATACATTTCATTGATGATTTCAGTCGATTTACCTGGATCTATCCTCTGCACAACAAATCTGACACTCTTTCCACTGTAAACACAGTTCATAGCCATGATTAAAACACAATTCAATGCTTCTGTGCTCACTTTTCAATCAGATTGGGGGAGGGGGAGAATTTCGACCTTTAGCATCATTTTTCTCTGGTCTAGGTGTCAAATTTCAACACCATTGTCCTCACATTCACCCTCAAAATGGCAAGGCTGAGAGAAAACATCAGCATATAATTGACACAGCCCTCACTCTTCTAGCTCAAGCAGCTATGCCTCTCTCTTACTGGTGGGATGCAGTAGCTGCTGCCACATTTCTGATAAACAGACTTCTTCTACTTCACAACATACTTCTCCCTATCAACTTCTCTACTCTCTTCCACCTGACTATAATTTCCTGCATACATTTGGTTGTTCATGCTTTTCCTTCCTTAAACCTTACAACTAACACAAGCTACAATACAAATCTGCCAAGTGTGTATTTCTTGGTTATAGCCTCTCTCACAAGGGTTATAAATGTCTAAGCCCATATGGCAGAATATACATAGCTGATACAGTTTAGTTTAATGAAACTGAATTTCCTTATAATGATCTCTTTTCTTCATCTTCTTCTCCTTGACACAATACTTCCAGCAGTCATCTTTTTCCTTCACAACTTGTATCTACTGAATCATTTTCTACTGAGTTCTTCTCTACAGATCATCATTCTCCTCCACCATCTTCTCCTCAACATTCTCCATTTCCCTCATCATCATCTCATTCTCACCATTCTTCACCATCATCTAATCCTCACCACCATCCTTCACTAGATCCTTAGTCTTCCTCATCTTCATCTCTGCAGGTCTCCTCTCTATCTTCTTCCTCTACTGAGCTTTCTTCTGAATCTTTTCCTTCTCCTCCTCAAAATCTTCACCCCATGACTACTAGAGCTAAAAATGGGATTTTCAAACCAAAGGTGTACCATGCTTCTGCTCTACCTATTGTTCCTACTATTGTCAAGATGGCTCTCTCTCATTCAAACTGGTTTCCAGGCTATGAAGGCAGAATATCAAGCTTTAACTTCAACACAGACATGGACTCTTATTCCTCATAGTTCTGATATACATCCTATATCTTGCAAGTGGGTTTTCAGAGTGAAAACAAAGTCAGATGGCTCTCTTGACAAACTAAAGGCTAGGCTTGTGGCTAGAGGATTTGAACAAGTTGCTGGTATTGATTTCATGGAAACTTACAGTCCTGTTATAAAGTTTATTACTATCAGACTAGTGTTTACTTTAACAGCCTCAAGAAACTGGTCCATTCAACAAATCGATGTCAATAATGCATTTCTAAATGGAGATTTGTCTGAAAATATTTACATGCTTAAACCAGCTGGATTTGAAGATTCTGATCATCCTCACTATGTGTGCAAGCTGCAGAAGTCCCTTTATGGCTTAAAACAGGCTCTAAGGCCCTGGCATGAAAAACTCAAATTTTTTCTCTTATCTCTAGGTTTGACAAGGTGTAGCTCTGATTTCTCTCTATTCTATCAACACTGTGCTAACAAAATTCTTCTTATATTTATATATGTTGATGACATCCTCATTACTGGTGATGATTCTAAGGCTGTCTCTGATCTAATCTAAAAATTACACACTGCTTTTGCTCTAAAAAATATGGGAAAAGTCAGTTATTTTCTTGGCATCGAAGTAGCTCATACACCTTCTGGTTTCTCACTTAGTCAGTCACAGTATATTTTAGATCTTCTAGAAAAGACTCATCTTCTTGAAAAGACTCATCTTCTTGACTGCAAACCAACTGTTACTCTCATGATCCTCTCTAAAAAGTTGTCTAAACATGATGGAACTCTGTTTGATGACCCTTCTCTATATAGAAGCATCATATGATCACTACAATACCTCACTCTTAGCCGGCCAGACATTGCCTTTGCTGTTAACAAATTGAGCCAATTCCTTCAAAATCCTAGTACTGATCACTGGTGTGCCTGTAAACATCTTCTACGATATCTCAGTAGTACAAGACATCTTACTCTCAACTTCTCAGCAACCTCTTTAACCAGATTTGAAAGCTTCACAGATGCAGATTGGGCTAGCTGTACAGATGACCGAAGATCGACTGGTGGCCACTATATTTTTCTTGGATCTAATCTTGTTGTCTGGCAGTCTAAGAAATAAAAAGTTGTTGCCCGCAGCAGCGCTAAATCAGAATATCGAGCAATAGCTAATGCAACAACTGATCTTGTGTAGCTTCACAATCTATGTAAAGAACTTGGTGTTACTCTTCAGTTTCTATCAAAATTCTGGAGTGATAATACTAGTGCAATTGCACTAACCTCAAATCATGTCTTCCACGCAAGGACCAAACATATTGAAATAGACATTCACTACATCAGAGAGAAGATTGCTGATCACACCATTGAAGTTGGTCATGTTCCCTCTACAGACCTAATTGCAGATATCTTTACCAAGCCTTTGTCTGAAAATCGCTTCCTTGATTTAAGACAAAAGCTTAATCTACTCCAACCAGCTTAGCCTCTTCAGGGGTGTGTTAGTTTGTATCAGTTTGATTAGATATTTTTCCAAAGCTTCTAGAAGGTAGTTAGAAGTTAGTTATGAATCAGTTAGTTAGTTGTTTGTCGGTTAAAGTCTATTGCAGTTAGTTGCTAGATAGATTCTCTCCATTTCTGTATCTATAAATATGAGTAACACATCTCCTGTAAATTTGAATTATTCTGAATAAAGCTCAAATTTCTCAATATGCTTTCTCTTTAATTTCAAAGTTTAACAAAAAATATAAATTTTAATATTTTAATATTATTTTTTGGGTGTGATGTGGAATTAAAAAAAATCCACATCATATCAGATTTCTGGCGGTTCACATAAGTTGTATGGTACTGGATAGTTGACTATAGGATAAATCTTTTAAAAATTTACAAGGTCGGGTATCAAAGTTTAAATATTCAAAGGCCGAAACATTTTTATTAAAAGATTGAAAGGTTGAAATGTCAAGTTTCAATTCAAAATGTAATTTACTCGAATATTTATGTATTTTTGATTGATTGATCCTATTTATACTATTTACAATAAATTCACAATATTATGATTTTATTGAATGATTAGAATTAAAAATATAACAAAACACCTAAATTGTGGGCAAGACAAGGACAAACTCCTAAAGATAAAAGAATATTTACTTTTGCAAGACAAACTATATATTACATATTATTTTTATTCTTATTACTGACAATTATCCATTGAGGCGCATGCTGTAATTTACCTTGTCTATGGAAGAGTAGAAGTTCTTTTGAATGAGGTTCATCCAAAAGGAGTCATGTGATATAGTCCTACGGGCCTTATGTGAAGACAATCACGATTATATGAGATCCCCTATGTTATTCTCTATAACATTTTATGTACCAAATTTTTATTTTCAGTTAATTATTACATAGTTTAATTTAAAATATTTATTTAGAGTTTATTATTCTCCAACTACGGTATATTAAAGAAACGTTTTAAGAAAAAGAAACTAATTATGACACAGGAGATGTCACACTATTCACATGAGGGAATTCGATTCGAATCGTAATGTAGTTTTATGTCTTGCTAGTAGTCATAATGTAGGAGTTCTTATAATGTGGGAGTTCTGACTTATGGACGACGAGCTACTGAAATACCCATCAGGGTCGGCCACAATTGAAATTCGACCCGCAATAATTTTGATTAAATTTTTTTGTGAATGACATAATGTGTACGCAAATTTTTAATACACACTCATTAATATATATTCTATAATTTACTTCAATTACTAAACTGTAGAGATTCTGTTCGACATGCTTCATCTAAAAAGAGTAAGCTGTTATGTGGTGAAAAGCTTGAAACGGTAACCAGTGGCAATTCCGATATTTTTGTTGGAAAGAAGTGCGTTTGTTGGATAAATCACATGGGCAGTGGAGGTGAATGAAACAGAAGAATCGAAGAACGCACGTGAGAAGAAATATTTGGACACGGACGAATTTGTGAAGGCCACGCGCATTGCTATTCGTGCATTCCACCGCATACTATTCACTGCTGACGAGATTCGCACGCGCTAGGTGCCGAGAGTCGGTCTTCCCCACACGAATCATAGAAAGCCGCGCCACGTCAGCGCAGGAAAAGTATTTCTAGGCTGTACCAACACCGGTTCATGCACCAGATTGAATATTGATCTACTTAAATTAGTTTCCGTTTAAGAGAGATTTTTAGGTTCCACTCTTCCGTTGAAGATACACAAATATTCCACGTGAGATCCTCTAATTCCAACTTGTGTGTGCCAACCGTGTGCCACACCTCAAAATTATTACTTTTTTTTTTATTTTTTTTCTTCAATTTTAATTTCTTTTAATTTAGTATAATTTTACATTATTATTTAGGGTTTATTCCACCCAATTAGGGTTTATAATTTTTTTTAATATTTAATTTTTATTTTTTAGTTAATATAATTGATTTTTGGGGTTGATTATTCCAAACTTAGGGTATATAATTTTTTAAAATTTTAATTTTTTTACAATAAATATTAATTATTATTAATTATGATAAAACAAATTTTATTTTTATAAAAAACATTATTAACAATATATAATTTTAATGGTGGCACACGGTTGGCACACACAAGTGGGACTAGAGGATCACTACTCCAAATATTCAATCCGATTTTATAAAAAAACGTAAAACTATATCAATAATAAGATATCCAACTTCAAACTATTGTTAACATAAATTGAACCCGCTTGCTAACTCGGTGAAAGTTGCTTATATGCAGCTGGTCCGGATAATCATAGTGTATTTGTGGTGGCGTGAGTTCGTAGATTTCAGTAGCAAATTCGGGTTGAAGAGGGTGTAGCAATGGGATTAATGCATGAAACTCGCTCGTGGATAAAAATTTTAGAGTTTCAGCATGTTACTTTTAAAATTGATTATAATGTATTTTTTTAAGCAATTCATTCGATTTCTGTTGATCTTTCTAAGTTTGGTTCTTAATTTTTCTGTTGTCGTTCTCCTTTTATAGGTGACTTTTTTAACATTTTTTATTCTTGAGTTTGTCTGTTAAATTGTGTGTTGCTTGATTTCGTAAAATAAATAAACAAATTTTACAAGCACTAGGAAGACACACAAAGTGTTTTATGTGTGATCAATTTGTTGATACCAGACAAGTGCACATTAGTCAGTTTAATGCCTACAAAATTGATCTTATTCAAGCTACATGTATAGAAACCTTTTTAATTTATATATAAACACAATCATATACACACATGACACTACATGTAGAGTGTAAATTTAAGCTAGGTACCTTGTTTGGCAAACGACGTCGACGATCCATTCCTATTAATTGCTATAGCAAAAACTATATTGTTTGCTTATGGAAAATGAGTTGTTTATTTTATATATAAAACAATAAAATCAAACGGAATACTCATCCACACCACCTAGAGCACGTGCCATTAAATAATCCTGGTCCAGGTGTCTGAGTTTTATTGGTTCTAGGAGATTAAATTAAAGGATGAAATTAATCTCCCATGTAGTAGTTAATTAGTAATAAAGATGAAGAGGCAAATGTTGGTGGGTCAAAGGGATTACGACTTTGACCAACAATTGAACCACAACATGACAAAAAATGGCATATGATGTGCTTGGCAAAAGGCAAAATCCCAATAAAGATGAAATAAAAGGAAAAAGATAGATTTTGAGTAGAGGGGTGTTCTTATAATTTATCATTTTATTGGTTAGGTAGTGAGTCGGTTTTTGTAGACCCACAAACAACAAACAATAAGATTAGGGAAGGGATTAGGTGGTCCAAATATATTATTATTGGGTAATTTTGAGATTGATGGATGTGGGCTTTGAGGCCACGAGTGAAGGGAAAAGGGCCTCTAAAGTTGCTGTTATTAATATTGAATAATTAAATATGAAAAAAGGACTAATAAATTCCCTTTTACCTTTTCATTTTTCCATCTCTATGTTTGGATTAGGGCTTTATGCTACAGAATCCATAAAGAAAGAAATGAATATGTGTGTCGGCAACGGATTGACGGAAAGTACAATGTTGTATTTTTTCAAAGTTTATGATGTGACAAATTTTAGATAAGTTTGGGCTTGGTAGGCACGGGCATGTGTTTTCTAGCCAATTTTTTTATAGTTTTACAAACATACCTTCCTAATGGGCCCGGATGCATGGCGATTTCTACCTAAATTGGTATTGATGCATATGGAAGTTATAACTTGAGTAATGATGGATTAACATAATTAAAGAATTTGAAAAAATTGAACTTTTATTGAACCATGTGGAGAAAATTTTAAACTTTAATCCAAAATTCAACCACCTAAATCTCATCCTAAGCTAGTGCTTATTTTCTGTTTGTTTTTGGTGTTAATTTCTGTATTTTTATGTATATTTTCAGTTTTCAAATTAGATCAAAATCCATCCAAAATAATTTAAAATTTGTCCAGGCCCAGCAGAGCTGCTACCCCACACCAGCCCCCTCCACCCCTTCTTCTTTTTTATTTTCCTGAATTTTTCCTTTTACGTTTCAATCATTTTTTTTAAATTCAAAAACCATCTATTTCACCTCAATTAATTATGGAGCGTTGTCCATGAATCCACAATTTAACGTCGGACGAGTGCACTGCGCGAACTGGTGACCACTGAAAAAGAAAAATCAAGAAGAAAAGAAAAAAGGGAGAAGACCCAAATTCCTGATTCAAATAATAATCGTTTAACGTAAAAGATTCGTTAGACAATTTCACATAAGAGTCCCCCATTTATTTATTGTTGTTAGTGTTAACCAGCGCACCAAGCGTGCACTGCACGAGCATTATTATATTTTAATTAATTCAAAATAAACAATTATATGTTAATGATATGACGAATGAGCAAAAATAATAATCTATTGAATGTAATAGATTTTGAAATTACGTATTTGTAGAAAATAAGAAGCTGCACTTTACCCAAAATGAAATGATAGGGGTTCAATTGACACAAAAATGAAGAAACCAACGGAGATGAAAAAAGAAAAAGAAAAAAAAAGCAACATTCTAGAAAATTAGAAAGTGCTGAGTAAATGAGAGAAGAGGTTAGATATTTATACAGTATATAACATTCAATCAATTATACTTTATATGTTAGTAATTTTTATTTTTATTTTGAACTCATATGAGTATATGTTATTAATTTGTTGAAAATATATTACACATAATAATAACTTCCGATGGTATTTTATATGTTATTCATCCAAAAACCAGAATAGTGTATCCGTTTTTATTCATCATATTAATAATTGCAATGCACGAACTACCACTACTTCCTTTAATTTTTTATATAAATGGAAATTTTTATTGTTGTTGGTCGAAACGAAAGATATGCGCGGATCCATTCATCAATTTAAATATTTCATGTTCCAATTACATAGATTAAAAATATTAATGAAAAAAAGATATAAAAGCTAAACATCCAACATTACTCCTATTTAAGATTTATAACTTCAAAAAAATTAAGTGGTTAACTTTTAATTCCTAAAATCTAATAAGGGTGCATTTGTACATTCCTATAAAAAATAATATTAATTATAGTAATTAAATTATATAATTGGGACACCCTAAAATAGCAATATGGACTATATAATTGAGACTGAAAAGTATTAGAAACAATTTTACACTTTGAATCTGTAACACCCCGAGAATATATATATATATATATATATATATATATATATATATAGTATTATTTTATAACTAGAAATTTCATGAAATTAGAACCCAATTTATTTTGGCTACTTAATTATGGGTTTAGAGATGTAATAAGACTAAGAAAGGTCTCGACCTTAGTTGAGCATCTAAGTTAAAATTAGAATTTATATTATAAAAGTAGACGTTATTGAGATCGTTTTGATATCAAGATCATCTAAATCGGACTTCATTTGAGTTTCTGATGAAATTTAATTCATGTAATAATTTGAGTCAAATTTATTCTACCATGACCACTATTATAAATTCAAACCTAAGTAATCAATTCACTGTCAGCCCAATTTAAGCTCTTCTTCAGCCTATTAGATTAAACTCATTCTAATGGTTAAATTTTGATGTATGGTTATTTATTTGCAAGACTAGTAATTTGGATAAATATTCCAAACTTTCACCAACTAATTGTTAACATTTGGAATTGGTTTGGTAAGATTAGTGTAATTGGGCTAAGTACACGTGTGAGTGTGTGTGTAATATTGGATTGCTAAATAAGAAGAAAAGGAATAATAATAAATAAAATAAAACAAAAGTCTAACCAATTGAATTGGGATATTTGGGGACCATTTAAAAGGATTACTGTACTTAATAGTATACGTGTGATTTATGTTGATACATATATAAATATGACGTATATATAGTTGAGAGATTTCTTAACTGTGAAGAAATAATAATAATAATAATAATAATAATAATAATAATAATAATAATAATAATAAATAAAATAAAATAAAATAAAAAATTTAAACTAATATAAATTGAACAATTGGCAATTGATTTGAGGGATTTAGTGTACAATATGTACACGTGCACTACATTATTACATATTGTATGTATACATATATATATATATAATATAAGGGGGGTCGGCTAAATATATATATGTGTCAGTTGGGAAATTTTGGGAGGATAGATCAAAAGCTAAAGTAAGAAAAAGAAAATAAAGAATAATAAACGAAGAAAAAGAAAAAAAGAATTGAAGGAAGGAATTGAGAGAAAAGGAAGAAAATTAAGGTGAGATTATACCTTAGAAACCTTCTTTAATTTTTAATCTAATGTTATTTGATTTATTTAATTATGGATTTGGTCATAAAATATTAAATGAATCCAACTCCCAAATATATATTCTTTCAGTTCTAATTTAGTACTTGATAATTAAATTAGCATTTTTAGAAGGTGTTATTTAACCCTATAAATTCTAGATGTTATATTCTTTCCCAAAAGAAATTCTAAAAATTGTAATTCCCTTCTAAATGTTAGATTAAACTTCATAGCCATTAAATTCAGTTCAATTCATCTTTATCCCTATTCAATTTTATTCCCGAAGTCCGATGAATTCTCAAATAGAATCACTAATTTGATTCAATCTATCAAATGCGTATTATTCGCCCATTTGACTCTATTTCAATTCTAAATGATCCTAAAGCATATGAAATCTTTAATTAGGTTATTTAGGACCTAAGTTATTACTTTATTGGCCTATATTAGGATTCTAAGTTAGATTTTCAATTTTGTAGGTCGAGACGAGCTGAAAGCATAATAGCATCTCATGCATAAATTGCACTATTTATTGAGATCATCGAGGTGGGTTTTTCTATAACTCACAACTATGTTTTAAATTCGTCCATGAAAAGCATGTTAAATGTTTTAATAGTATTGTTTACGCAATGATTGGATGTTATGAGACTTCATGCATAGAGGAATTCCGACTTACAAGTAAAACGATTTACTTTGTGACTAAATGTCTAGATAAGTAACCGTAAAGTATTCATGTGATCACACAGGGTCTATCATCCAATGAAGAAGAGTAAACTTTGTTATAAAGTATGTTCATGGTTATTTTCCATGATTTATGCAGCATAACAGTTTTAAAGCATGAAAGAATGACTTGGACGAATAACAATGACCACTGAGTGTTTTCTGGCACTAAACCGAAATATTTTCAAATATTTTCAGGTTTTGGAGATCAAGCTGGTTGATGACGAGGTGCTGTAGTGGGTTTGATGGTTGATCCTTGTGTGGTTTTTGTTAAAATCATCTTTAAAATCTTGTTAGTATTTAAATGTTAAATGCTTCTGCTAATACTCTGCAAAACTTTTAAATTTGAAATTTATTGACCTCAATGGTTAGGTTTTGATTGTATATACAAATATTTGAATGTATAGAAGAATTGATCTTTGAACTTTTAATCGTGTGACTTGATTGGCTAGCTATGTATATTGTCAGGTCATAATTTGATTATGTGAGTGTTAATGATTTTAAGATTCTTATTGAAAGTTGACTTTGAGGATACCTCAGTGCTTGGTTTGAATATTTTTAAGTTGAGATGCTGTCCATTTACAAATTATTTATAAAGTTAAATCTTATATTTTGAAAAGTATTTATCACGTAAGCATGTGCGTATGTTTTTTCGATCCTAGTGGGACTGGGGCGTTACAGAATCATCCACAATTTCTCAATAGATGGCTTTTCCTAATAAGGATAATTTCCTTCTCGTAGCAATGTGTTTCTCATGCTCTTACACACTCTTACAAGTAAAACCCTAACTTGTGTTCCTAAAATCTATAAAAATATTGATTTGTGAAAATGAAATGAAACTTAAAATTGATCTGACGATACCATCAAATTCCATCAACTACCAGCTCAGAAAAGCCCAAGTCCCTTTATATCCTCTAAATCTCTAATTATTCTTCAACAATTATTTTATAGCCAAAGCAACATTTAGCAAATAACACGAGCGCAATAATATTTATAACGAAGTATAGAAACCATTTCATCGATGAAAGCATTAGTTATACACCTATGTCAAGACACTGCATCCACATCGTTTCTCACTCAAAACAAATGGTGCAGAAATCTAGCTACATTGAAGACATTCATATATATAGACTAGAGATATGAAATTGATCCATCAGATATGGAATGCCCTGTTATCAGATAATCAAAGGTAGAATTGCAGAATCTCTCTACATCTTCGTCTTCCAGTGCATTGACACGTTCACATTCGTCAATCCATTCACTGTATCTGCAGCCCAAACAATTTGAATGTAAGCTGATAAAATTGAGAATTCAAAAAACTAGACCAGAAGCATCAGCCTTCACTTACATGTCTATAGGCTCTGTCAAAGCTGCATATATATAAGAACACGAACGTTATTAGTTCACATTATTTATTCAATGAGATAAAAATCAGAGGAATTGTGAGAGATGTTCAAGTTGGGTGTTTTTGGTGTCTCTTTTAGTAGTACATACCATCAACAGTGGTGCTAAAGCTTTCTTGGCAAATCCCACACGAAGCTTCGCCAATCAAATTCTTCATATCACTGAAACACAAAACATGACAGATAACATTCCTCAATTCAGGAAACTTTATATGTTCTTCATATCATTGAAATACACGTATGAAATGTAATAACTAGAGGCAAGGGACTTCTCAAATCAATCACTTACATGCGGCATTCCACACTGGTACCATGGTTACAGAAGGGGCAGCTGAAGACTGTGTCGAGTTTGTCCATCCGTTTCTTTGGCGGTGGCTTTGCTGTTGACTTCCTCTTACCCATCTTTCACTCGAATTGTAGTTGTTTGGTGCTGCCAATATGACCAAGGATATTATACCTCACTTAAAGAGTAAAAATCATCAGGAAAACAGAAAAGTCGTATAAAAGTCTCGAGTAAGAAAAACATCGACATAGAGATATCAGTGTAAACGAAAAACTGAATACTCCAGTTCGTTGAATGCAACATGATTGATGAGCAATTCCCAGAATCATTCATCAAATAATTGTATTTAAAACGAAAATTCTTCAACATAAAACGAATAAAAACCAAGATTTCCAGTAGCTAATATGCGCTCCAACATAGATTTGGGCTCTAATTAGGTTAATGTAAAATTATTTTCTCAAATTCCCACATATAATACTCGCATTTAAGTATGTAATCATATAATCTACGCAAAACTTATTGCATAAATAAGTTTGAAGGCAGAACCATATTTAACATCAAAATCGAATTCAGACTTTTAACACTCTGAATGATAACAACAAATAAAAATAAAAAAACAGAGCAGCTCCTTTTTTATTCATAACAAATTAGTCAATAAAATTTCATGAAGCAGAATAAGAGATATAAAATCAACAGCTTGAGCTAAAAAGAGGAATTTATCGACCCATCCGCCAACAAAAATTAACAACTATGTCGATTCACGAAAAAAACACTAATTTCCAAATGAACAAACCCTAGATAGCAAATAGGGGCGAACCCTAAACGAACACATACAAACATCGGATGATGATAACGACGACGATAACAATAATGGACGCAAAATCATGCAAGAAAATAATGAATAACTGCGATAGAATATATGAAATTCAATAAGCTTAATTACCTTGTAAAACTCTGATTCGAGCTCCACACAACGGTTGGCATAAATCATGAATATATAGAGATCACTCTCGTGAAACTCACGCACCGCGTCGTCTACATTATTATTAATAATAATTGTTCTTGTCCGTCCAATACATACACATATTATTAGATTAAGCTTTTAATTATTTTTATCTAATAAATTTCTATTATTATGATCTAATCAATTGCAGTTTAATGATTTTAATCTAATAACTAGTATTTCTCATTTGCAATACACAAATAATAATTATTATTTTTAGTAATATTATATTTATTTTTTAATTCTATATATTGTGTTCAATTTTTAAATATTAATAAGATGATATGCATATTCATTAATTAATTAGATAAGAAGATCATTTTTGTTTAGTTACGATAAACAAAAAGAAAATTAAATTTTAGAAACTAAATGAAAATCTATATTAAAAATATCGAATTGGAATATTTCAAACGATACGATTTTATAAATAGCAATGTATAATTATCCACGATTAAAGAACATTTGATTTTTTTTGAATATATGACATACACGTATAAAAAAAATATAATTATTTAATTATTTTAAATGATAAAATTTAAATAGAAAAATGATAAATTATTGCAAATTATGTTGTTGTTGTTGTTGTTGTTGTTATTTAGGCGATAAATATAGAGTATTATAAATCATCCACCTGTGCATAAAATAATAAAATAAAAAATATTACAAATCTTAAATTCCCAATTAAAAAAATAATAAATAAGATTGTAAAAAATTGTTAAAATACAACATGCAAAATACAAAGATATAGAAAATTTACAACGATAAATGTCATTATTGTTGTCTATTAACTCATAACTGTTGTCTACAATATAAAAATTATTGTCTAAAAGTATAATTATTAAATTATGATATAAATAATGATTTATATCAGAACCGTTATCTATTACACTACTTTAAGATATGTATAGATTTATTAAGATTCAAGACAAAACAGAACCTGAGCTACACGTGTGGGAGACGTGGCAATACGATGATAAGTTGTGATGGAATCGAATGTACCAATCAAGTGCATTGTACTCTGCTAATTTTGGACAGATTAGTGAAGAAAAACTCATTTTCAACCTGGAATAGCTATATCATCAATATCTATACATATATCAGAGTATTTCCTGTCCGAAGCACAGTACAGATGATAAATATGTATAATTTTATTTATTAAAATTATAATTATAAAAAAAATATTATAACAAGAAAAAATTAATACAATCATTTGTGAATTACATGATTTTTTTTGAGAAAGTGAATTACATAAATTTTAAAATTTGTTATTATATATGATCGTTGAAATTAAGTCCAACTAAGGGGGTGCATTTGATTCAAATTTTGTTAGATTTTTTTGGACTTTAAAAGTCCATGAATTTAGAAAATCCATTAACTCTACATGGACCTCAGCCGGGGCTGAGATGCTGAAAAATTTATTCCCAGCGACAGCTGGAGTACATCGCGCGCTGGGGTGTTCGATACTAAATGCCTCAGCGGCCGTTGGGTCATACCCGGCGCTGAGGTTTACGAATCCATTAAAATCTCATGGGCAAAGGTCGAATTTGATCCTTTGTATTTTTTAGGTGATTTTGAGGTAAAATTCAATAGAATCATTAATATTTTAAAATCTATGGAGTTTTGAATACATCTGGATTTTTTAAGACATTTTAAAATCTGTGTTGAATACCTCTGGATTTTTTAAGACTTTTAAAAGTCTGAATTGAATACACCCGGATTTTGAAAGTCTAAAAAAATCATACAGATTCTCTATCCAATACACCCCTTAAAAGAGGAATAAATGGTCATTTAAACCTAATTTTAAAATTTAAATAAGGCTCAAATTACAAAGAAAATGTTTGAATTACTGCATTGTGAAACATTATTTTTTGTTTCTAAAGCATATACATCTAAAGCTTTTGCTAAAGTGATTCACAACTAATAATAAAATATCATTATTTTTTGAGAGAAATAATAAAATATTATTAAGTGAATTGACATTAATAATAAAAATTAGCAATGACTCTTGGAGATAAAACTATTTTCTGTGATAATTTTGTTATTAAATAGATGAAGATAGAGATTAAAGTAAAATTATAAATAGGGATGTCAATCTAGCCCGAAACCGATGGTTCTTTCGAACTCCTCTGGTTCTAACTCCTTCACTCACATCACCAATGATGTCTGCTACAGAATGATGCTTCTGCACACCTTTTGAAGGTTTGAAGCTATCTAGATTCTCGTTCCTCAACTCAGCGTGATCATGATGTTCCGAACTGTCTGGAACAGAAGCTGGAACAGGAGTTGTAACTTCAACAGTTTCCTCATCAATCTGGGCAATAGGTTCTTCCAGATCATCTACAACAATATTGATAGACTCCATCACCGTCTTGGTCCTCTTGTTGAACACACGATAGGCCCGACTATTTCTCGAATATCCGAGAAAAATGCATTCATCTCCTTTGGCATCAAACTTGCCAAGCTGCTCTCGGTCCCTCAACATATAACAAGTACTTCCGAAGATGTGAAAGTACTTTAAGTTTGGTTTCTTCCCTTTCCACAGCTCGTAGGGAGTAACTTTTGTCTTGGGTCTGAAGTACACCCGATTAATAACATGACATGCTGTATTCACAGCTTCAGCCCATAGATTGTCAGGGACAGATTTTGCCTTCAACATGACTCGGCTCATTTCTTGAAGAGTCCGATTTTTCCTCTCAACAACACCATTTTGTTGAGGCGTTTTTGGTGCAGAAAACTCATGAGCAATACCTTTTTCTTCACAAAAATATTTGAAGTAAGCATTTTCAAATTCACGACCATGATCACTTCGAATTCTCATTACAACTGTTGCCTTCTCCACTTCAAGCTTGAGACAAAGATTTTTGAACGTCTCAAAAGTTTCTCCCTTATCTCTAAGGAACTCCACCCAAGTGAATCGTGTGAAGTCATCCACACACACAAAAATGAACTTCTTCCGTCCAACACTTTCAGTTTGAACAGGCCCCATCAAATCCATATGCAACAGCTCCAAGGCTTTTGAGGTGGTAATCTTCTTAACAGATTTATGTGATGTATGAATCTGTTTTCCCACTTGACATGGCCCACAAATTTTGCTACGATCAATATCAAACTTCGGGACTCCATTCACAACTTCTGTCTTCAAGATTCGCTGCATGTTTCTGTAACTCACATGGCCGAGCTTTTCGTGCCATATGTTTGCTTCATCAAGTTGAGTTCTGAAGCAATTGTCTTTCATGTTGAGGAGGTAACAATTGTCCATTGATCTGTCTCCATCCATCAGCAGCACACATTCTTTGTTCTTCACAAGACATTTATCTCTAGTAAAATGAACCAAGAGACCTTGATCGCAGAGTTGACTTATGCTAATTAAGTTAGCTTTCAGTCCTTCAACAAGCAGAACATCCTCCAAGTTGGGCATCCCTTCAACATTTAGATGACCACGGCCAAGAACTCTTCCCTTAACACCGTCTCCAAACGTAACGGATTGATAAGAACAATCCTTTTGGATATTCTTCAACATACTGGCATCTCCAGTCATGTGTCGCGAGCAACCGCTGTCAAAGTACCAGCTGCTCTTTGCGTGAATATTGAGGGCGGTGTGAACAACATAGTTCCTGTGACTGTGCCAGGATCTGTTCCGCACAGATTGTCTTCTGAAATTTAGGTCATTCTGAGATCGACCTTTCCTTCTCATTCTTCTGAGATCATTGATATAGTACCTACAATATGGTCGAATGTGACCAGGTTTTCCACAATAGTGACAGACAACTCCATTCTTTCGAGGCTGTGACTTTTGAGGCTGTGGCTGCTTGATCTCAGATTTAAATTCAGATTCTGGAACAGATTCATCATGCTTTCCAGATGTTTGTCCTTGACAGAAACGATCGGAAAACTTCCCACCAGTGTATCCCAGACCTGTATGGTCCTGCGGACTTTTTCCTTTAGAAAGGATGTCATCGAGCTGAGATGATCCAGAATTCATCATCTTGACAAGCTTCTTAAGATGAAGCAGTTCACCATTCTGAGAGTGAGAATTGTTTCTGGACTGTTGAAGGTCATTCTGCAATTCACTGAGGCGTGTGAACAAACTATCCCTTTCTTTAATGAGATCATCATTCTCTTTCATCAGCCCTTCATTGACTTTAACCACCATGATCCAGCTCTCATGAAGCTTTTTGTAAGCTTCTATGGCAGACTCTTCAGTGAATTCTTCATCATCACTGCATTTCGAAACATTGTCAGTATGTCTGTCAGGGATAGAATTAGACACAGGTTCTTTGTTGGAATGTGTCATGAAAGCAATATGGTTGCTCACGCATTCTTCATCACTCCCACTATCATTTGGATCATCACTTTCACTAAGAGTGGAACTGTAGGATTTATTCTTCTTCTTTAAGGTGTTAGCACATTCAGCTTGATAGTGCCCAAGACCACCACATTCTCTACACTTGACCTCCTTCTGTTTACCTTCAATGAAATCTTCATCTTTAGATCTCCGAGGTTTGGAGAATCTGTTCTTGACAGAATTATTCTGTGAAGGCTTCTCATAACGTTTGACAAATTTTGAGAAGTTCTTTGTCAGAAAGGCAATTGACTCAGCCAGATCATTTTTGTCATGGACATTACTCGGAACATCAGAACTGGAGCCGGCTTGAAAAGCTATGCTTTTCTTCTGAACTGTCTCTTCATCTGTGAGACCCATTTCAAAAGTCCTCAGGGATCCCATTAGCTCCTGTAACTTCATCTTGCTCACGTCCTTGGCCTCTTCTATCGCCGTGACTTTATATGCAAATCTCTTGGGAAGAGATCGCAGAACTTTCCTCACAAGTTTCTCCTCAGAGATGGCATCACCAAGTGCAAAGCTTTCATTAGCTATGTCACAAATCTTGGCGTTGAAATCAGCAATCTTTTCACCTTCATCCATTCGAAGGTTTTCAAATCTGGTAGTGAGGAGTTGCATACGAGATGCACGAACACTGCTTGTTTCTTTGAAAGCAGTTTGAAGGATATCCCATACATCCTTTGCCTTATCACATGTGGAGATGAGTTTGAACACGTTCATGTCCACTGTAGAAAAAATGGCGTTCATGGCTTTAGCATTCAGCCCCATGATCAGATAATCAGTATCATCAAATTCTTCTTCTGGCTTCAGCATCGCTTTGCCTTTCTCATCCTTCTTGATAGGAGGCTTCCACCCTTCAGTCACCATCTTCCAGGCACGCTCATTAATTGAGCGAATGAAAGCTGTCATACGAGCTTTCCAATAGACATAATTATTGCCATCAAGGAGCGGAGGTCGTACCGTCGAGGCTCCTTCTTTCATCGAGTCCATCTCGGAAAAAACAACACAATAACACGGATTAATACCCCAAGATCAACCCTGAATACAGGCAACCCGCTCTGGTGCCAATTGAAAAACAGTAATCCGTGCTTATACATTTTTAGTTAACTGCTTAAAAAGTGTTCTGTGATATGTATGGGACAGATGCAAGAACATAAAATAACAAAGTAGTAAAAACGCACGAGATGATAACCCAGTTCGGTTCAACCAACCTACTCTGGGGGGATTGCTCCCAAACTTGAAGATTCGACTGGTACTCCTTCGAAAAGTGTATTAAGGATCTTACACATACAAGCCTCCCGCCTTATGTCGCCCGTTCTTCTCCTCGAACTCTTTCGCTAGCCGAAAGTTGTAAGATTCCCTCACAACCGTGACACTAGACTCCCTCTAGCTACCCACGACTTCAACTTACAATCTCTCCCGAAATTGCGTATAAAACTGGAATAAAAATCCCCTCACGTGTTTCACTCGTAAACACTCAAGACTAGTCTATCACGTTGAACGTTTTAATGAACAACTACTAGTTACAAAAACGACCACAAACTGATTCTAACACTAGAATCTAAATAAAATATCAGTGGTACCGATTGCTCCTCAATTCAGTCTTCATATAGGCGTCGATCTCCATCCGCCGCCAATATGGTATATGGATTGTGGTTTGTAGCCTTCCATACGTGTGTAGATACTCTCCATGTGTAGAGGGGTTAATTCAGCACTGGATCTACACCACAAGGCAGTAAAATGAATTAATCTTGACCTTCCAAACTCGTTCGGCGCAAGATCTTTCCAACATGGAAACTGCCATAAATAGAGTATCACTGGTTCTGTCTGGGACATACTCTGGAACAGTTCACCAACTGTTCTTTCTTTTCTTGCACAGCGAAAAACAAATCTTCGTGGGACATACCCAGGTACACATTGTCGAACATATCTCGCCAATTCAACAACACAAAATTTAGTGCATGATGATGGCACTAACAGTTTCCAACCTTTGCATAAGCTGAAATTTTTCCCACAGTATATGGTTAGAAGGCTCTTTCCATTAGCTTCAATTTTATATATTCAGTTTTTAGTTTGGGTGAGGTTTCGATCCCTACATGATTGCTTAAAGATGAGATCTTCATTCTCTAAAAATCTAAAAAAATAGGATAGCTTCTCTGTTTTCATGTAAATTTATACATGTGCTATTATTGATGTTAAGATTTGGATATTGGGGGCTTAAGCATGAATCATGTAATGCTTCACGTTATGATTAGAATGGAATTTGAAAAAGAGTTTAAAATATAGCTTGAGTTAGCCGTGAGTTTTGGAAATGAATTTTTATTATCCTTCAAGTTGGGGCTGTTTTGATATATTCCTTAAGTAATTAAGGGGCTGCTTTTTATTTCAAAAAGTTGTTGGGTGATCACTTGATAATTTGACGAAGTAATGGTTTAGAATGAAACTAGCAAAATACGATTAAATTCCCAAAGTATTCTCTTATATAAAAAAAAAATGTAATTCCTCGTCCAAAAATGTTACATTAAGTTAATATTCATATTTTTCCTTTCAATTAAATTCCTAAACGATCGATTTATCCTTGAGGTTTTGTAGTGCACTATTTTCACAATTTTCATTTGATCATGTCCATTTGAATTTCGAACTACTCTAAATTTTAGGGAAACATATAAGAGTATATTAGTGACCTATAGGTATGAGATTTTACTGTGAATGGTCATTATTTATGTGGATCCTAGGCCAATGGGCCTTGCGTCGAACCCAAAACGTTAATTAAATTAGGCCGTTAAGTGTTGATGACATCCGTATGAGCCCAAGTTGTATGAGAAGCATATTTTAAACTTATATCTGAGTTATAGAGCAAGTTTTGGATTGTTATGACAATATTAAGAGGTAGCCCTCCTTGTAGGTCAGGTACGAGAAATTCCGACTTAGAAACTACAAGGACCGTGGTAAAAGTTTCAGCTATTATAGCTGTAAGGTGGGTTTTTGCTAACTAAAACTTATGGTTTTAAAATGCTTTCGTCCATATATGATTTACGACTGTCTTCGCTCTTCGCGGATATGATTTGACCTGCATGATGAATTATAGCATGGTCAATTATATTGACATATAGTTATGTGATCACATGGGGTCTGTATCCACGCATGATTTTATGAGCGCATCGGCTTTTGAATAAATATATTCTTAAGCGCATTGACATGAGAATGAGTATTGAATTGTTCGCTTTTGAATAAATATTCTTAAGCGCATTGTTATGAGTATGATATTGAATTGTTCGCTTTTGAATAAACTATTCTTAAGCACATGGACTTCTGAATGAATATTGATTATCGGCTTCTGAATAAATATTCTTAAGCGCAGGAATATGATTTTTAAATATTGGATTGTTGGATTTTTATATTAAAAAAATCCTTGTATGTGTTTGAACGAACACGATAAATCCACTGAGTGTTTTCTGGCACTCAGCCCACGTTTTTTTTAAATATTTTTCAGGTATAAGGTGATGCAGGCAGCTGACGTGGACATATGGGTTCTATGAGTTTTTGACTATTCAAAATTGTATTTTGAATGTTGAATGTTGACTCTGGTCAATAATTTAACGTATTATGCTTCCGTTGGATATTTTGAATATTTACGAATATTAAAATCGTACAAGTTCCACAGTTATTTTTGACTTGTTCAAATATTAGACTTTCAACATTGACTAGTCGTTTGTGAAATATATTCATGATTGGTTGTTTGAAAAGTTTTCTAAAATGATGATTGGTGGATTTTAATATTTCAAAAGAAATTATCGTAAAAATGTTTTCTTTTTAAAGGTAAAATGGTTATGAAAATATGAATTTTATTTAATTTTATGTAGCGCCTCAAATTTCTAGAATTGGGGCGTTACACATACACGATTGGAAAAATAACACTAAAATGGTTTTATAATACTAATACATTTGGTTTACATTAGGGAAAAAAAAAAGAGTTCTGAATAAACACTCAATTATTAATCACTTCACAATCAATCACGTTACATTGGCCAACTTTTTGAATGCGAATATTATATTATGAATGGGTCTGTGTTTCTAGAAACACACTTAAGTTGATTTCCCAATTATCCAAAACACAGTCCAATAGACAAATTCATTGTTAGTGACAAAAGAGAAGTTACTCTTGACAAGGAATCCGAGATCAAATGAAAATTCAGGAAAAATCATACATCGTTTTCCATATCATAATTTAATAACCTAATTACTTCTATATGTATTGCTCCATATCATTCATGTATTTTAGTATCAATTATAAGACATATATGCTATCATTGCATTAATATAGCAGCAGAATCTGTTAAATTACATTATTAGCACGCTAATTATGAATAAATCCCAATCATTTTTAAATTATTATCTCCACAATAACACTAAACTAATATTATAATTTTTGATAATATACGAAATTAGCCATAACATGGTTGTAGGTTGCAAACGAGTTAATGCAAGTTTAAAGGAGTTGAATGAACTCTTTTGAAAAAGTGCAAATCTCAAAATAACAAATAATTATGCTCAACTTAGCAAGCTAGTGTGAGCTAAGAGAATTTTAACAGTAGACGACTTATAACACAATTTTTACGTCGCCTATTGCATGCCTTTTGTGGAGTGAAGAATTGATCACTATGTAAATCAACTAAACACAAAGCTTTGCATCTTTCAACAGCAAGTTGCTCACGCTCGCTATCGCCGTTGAGCTACAGGTTCGTATCCTCAAACATGAGTAATCATTGCAACATTTTTAAAATTGTGCTTACATTGCCGATTCTTTTTAAGTGGGGAATTTTTACAACCTTTTAAATTCAGACACCAACATGCAATTATGCATTCGCACCTTAAAGTTGTACAAATAATATGCAATTATATATATATGCACTCACAGCTTACCACAGTTGCCCAAAATTAAATATATATATACATATATACATACATGATGAGAATATCTGCTAGTAGTACTAGTAAGAATGGTCTGAAGTACAAGAAAAAAAAAATATTCTCTCCGCTTTATAATAAGTGTCATTCTACTGTTTTAATTTTGTTTCAAAAAATGTGTCATTCTACACAATCGAGGTAAAAAATTCATATTTTTCTCGTTATTTACTCTCATTTAATACATTCAAACAATCATATTTAATGTATTGTGTATATTGTAATTCGATTATCTAATTAATATATTTATTAATATGTGGGCATTCATCCAAAATGACACTTATTCAAAAACGGAAGGAGTAATAATTATAAATAAAATCTATTAATTATACACTTCTCTCACAGTGGTATAAATTTAAAAATGCAAAAAAAAATTATTTTTACAAAATATTAATATAGAGATTTGATTTTATCCTGCTAAAATATAGGCACCTAATTTAAAAAACCTTACCATTACATTGAAGTAAAGTATATATATATATATATATATAAAAAAAAGAAAAAAAAAGGAGAATTGGTCCCCTGGAGTTGGAGGAGGCATATCGACCCCATCTGTATTAAAGCGCTCCTGCACCTGCACGCCTTTATATGTAACAATGCACATTATAAGACTTTATAGTTCTCCATACAAATTTATAAATATTTAAATTACTACCCACTCCTCACCTTTCCAAATTAATATTTCCATATTTCTATTCTTTTCCATTGATTCACATTACCACCGCTCTTATTTCTAGGCCAACAAAAGCTGTAAAACCTCACCGATTTAATTTACTTTTTCTAGGCATGGCCTTTGCCTTTCACTACATTTTTCTACATAGTATCAACAACACTCACTATATTTTTCTCCTTTTTAATTTTAATTAATTCATGGGCTATTTCTCTTGCAATGAGAAGTCGGCCATTGCCATCTGCGATTCACATAACTGGGAATTATTGACCAAAAATCCCAGAAAAAATCACCGTCACCGGCCGTTCAAAATTGCCGAGTTCGATTTCTCCGATCTCAACTCCGCCACGGATGGTTTCTCGGCCGCCAATTTTCTAGGCAAAGGCAGCCACGGGTCGGTGTACAAGGCTCACCTCCACCAGCTTAAGCTCGTCGCCGCAGTCAAAAAGAGCAAGGACGGTGGCTGCGGCGCCGACAACGAGGTGGAGATTCTATCGAGAATTTACCACCCCCGCCTTGTCAACTTGATTGGCGTCGCTGTTGATCCGAATCAACACAAGTTGATCGTCGTTGAGTACATGCCAAATGGGTCGTTATTCGACTTGCTGCACGGCTCGCGTAAACCGCCCGGCTGGGTGAAGAGAACCCGGTTCGCGTTGCAGGTTGCGTGGGCGGTTCACTTCCTGCATTCGTCGCAACCGCCGGTTATTCACCGCGACATAAAATCGTCTAACGTTTTGATTGACGCCGATTTCAATTCTCGGATTAGCGACTTCGGCTTGGCGCTGCGAGGACACGTGGAGGACGTTAAGGCCCGGTCCACGCCGCCGGCCGGGACGCTCGGCTACCTTGACCCCGGCTATCTTGCGCCGGGGGATCTCAGCACTAAATCCGACGTGTTCAGCTTCGGAATCTTACTGCTGGAGATCATCAGCGGCCGTAACGCGATCGACGTAAACTACAGTCCGCCGTCGGTTGTGGAGTGGGCGCTGCCGAAGATTAAATCCGGCAACTTCGAGGGGATTTGCGACCCGAGGATCGGGCCGCCAGACGACGCGGAGGCGCTCGGGCGTATGGCAGTGCTGGCGGCGCGGTGCGTGAGGAGCGCGGCGGAGAAGCGGCCGGGGATGGCGGAAGTGATGGATTGTCTGAAGAGTGTGTATAAGAGAATGAAGATGCAATCGCAGATGTGCATAAAGGTTGGGCGGCGCGTGGCGAAGTATGAGGCGTTGGACGAGGGCGTGGAGGTGGCGAGGAATGGTAGAGCGAGAAGCAGGAGGAACGGGAGAGTATCCAATGCGACGAGTGTAGAAATGAGGAGTGATCGTGTCGGTAGGTCAAAGTCAATCGGTACGGCTAGTGAGATTAAATTTCTACCGTTGGATGTTTGTAAGAGGAGGCCCGGATTTGGTATGAAGATGTCTACGGTGAGGCTTAGTAAGTCAAAATCAATGGGGATTTTGCGGAGTAAAATATTGATCAACGGTAATAGCCTTGAAATTGGGAGCACAAAATTGGAGTCGTCCAAATTATTGTCGGATTTGGTAGAAAATCACAGGGGGGAAGAAGAAAAATAATGTTCAAATTATTATTCTTTACTTATTTAGGTTTGTCAACCCTCAAAATTTACGAATTTCAATGTCGCCAAGACAGACAGAAATTGCGGTACGAGAAATTTAATCAATCACAATGAAATGCACTGAGTTACAACTACATCATCACGCTCATTTTGTTTTTTTCAAAAAGAAAATAATTCTTAATATAAACAAAAAGGCTAAACTGCTGGCATTTATATGTTAGTATGCTACGACCAACTAGAATCAAACAGGGCTCTCAAAACCATCTCATTATATTGTTAAAAGAAATTGTACATTCATCTCCAAGGAGGGGAAAAGAGAAAAAGAAACAAGAACAAGTGAAGCTTTGTGTGTAGTAAAAAAAAATGACCTATAACAGACAAATTACTCAACCCTAGCCAAAGAGCTCAGCTGCAGAGAGAAGGTTGTGAGGTTGAGTCATTTTTCTTCATCCAGCGTCCATAGCAGTCGAGCAATTGGTTCAATCAGTTCACATTTCCATATCTCAACTCATCCACGCGTTTGAGCTTTTGCCCTCTACAGGAATGAACCATATCAAACTGTCTCTTTCATCTTCTTTTTAGGCTTTCGTTTCTTCTGCTTTTTTTTGAGTCTCAAGATATCCTTGACGCTCCGTTCCCATTGTTTTCTGTTTTTCTGGTAAAGCAGCATAGCAGCCCGGGCATCTTCTACCTGAAAAAGAATGCAAGCAGATTGAATAATGCCCAAATTAGGTTTAGTAAAATGAATCCACGATAAATGAAGGCCACGAATTCGGGCCTGTCATCATTTGCCATTATATAATATAAGAGTTGGAAGAAAGTTAATACATTTTCATATCTACTGTGATAAAAAGATTATATTCTACAAGGCATTTAAAACAGCAAAGCATATTATTAATTAAAATATGTCAAATGTAATCCAGTATTAATTAGGTGGTTTTGTCATCAAGATTCACAAAGTAGGGTAACTGAAGGGGTTCATGGTAAAAGGGTTACAAAAGTAACTTCGAAAAAAAAGAGGAAAAGAGTTGGTAACTGCCCAGTAACAGGAATGAATATGTGAATTGATTATTCAAATATAATCGGGTACCTTATAAACTACTGGGGGTGAGCAAAAAACCGCATAAACCAAAAACCGGAACAAAATTCAATTAGTTCAGTTCGGCTCCAAAGCATAACATATTTTGATTTTCAGTTCTATTATGTATGAAAACTTCTGAAATACCTGAATAAACCAATCAGTCCGGTAGAGACTCTAAAGTTATTTTTTGATTCCTATTTTTTAATCCCAAAAGCTGAAAACCTCGTGCCCCCTCTACCTAACCTAGAAAAATAATGTTTCTGCACCTTTCGAATATCCTGCCTCCCTCTTCCTTGGCCTTCAACTCATGTCTTCTTGTCAACACTAACCCTCACGCCCCTCTACCACCACCTCGTAAAAACAATTTCTTCGCCTCACAAACCTCCGCCACCCAAACCTTTCATAAACTATTGGTCAATATTTGGGGTAAGCATAAATCAGCATAAACCGAAAACCTATCTGAACCAACCATAATCTTGTTGGTTCAGTTCAGTTAAAAAAATTAACATATTTTGATTTTCTGCACCTCCCAAACCTCTGCCCCTGAATCTTCTAATTGAGCTTGGGATTATTCTAATTAGGTTTTTTACAGAAGATGAAACTGCACCTATGTATGGTCAAGAATCCTGTTTAACAATGTTATCAGAACTACAGAAGTACTTCAAAAACCCGAAAAAATGAACTGAAATATGTCGGTTTGTTCAGCTCAATTAGTATAGGGAGATCAGTTCGGTTCGGTCAACTACACAAGAATTTCAGTTTATTTGGCTCGCAAGAAAATCTCAATCAAAACGAATAAACCGGTTGCTCACCCCTAGTGAATATATTCAGAAAAGGAGAAGGCTAACACAAAATGCACACTGTCAAACAAATAGATTGGAGAGAAGATTGGAAAGACTTACTGGACAGTGCTCGCCATTTTGAATGTCAACACTGAGAAACTCAGCTACAAGGTTCTTCAAGGAGCGACTTCGTCCTTCCCTGATTCATCAATAATACATTAATAAATATGAGTGGTCACGGTTTTCCATTCACTCATTAAACAATATTATGCAGTCAGTAAGAAACAATACTGCAAAAATGGCGCGTATTGTGACGAATCCCGTATATCCTTCTTTGGATGTGTCAACAGCAATGCCTACACAAAATATTGAGGCATTGGCTTAAATTGTGTACCCGGATCAGATCAGTCAAATGGTTTAGATGTAAAGTCCATAGGAGCATTAGAGCATATACTTACTTTAAGATCATTGTGCAATGCATGACCAACAAGGATCCTGCCATTGATCATATCAGCTACTTTCTTTTGAACAACATTGAAATTTATAGCTGCAACAAAAACAGAAATGGGAAAAAATATGTAGGCAGAAAAGAAAGGAGAAATCAAAACAAAATAAAATTGAAGCCCCTTCCTCCTACTGTTCCCCTTTCCCAAAACAAAAGAAAGAAAAGAACATTTGAGTGAAAGGCAATTCTCCAAAATGAAACATGTTTCCCAATTCCCACTATGTCCATGACAATCACTTCATAAACGATGAATAAAAGGAGGAAAGAGGGGCCATTAAAAGGAGGATGCAAGAAAAGTAAACTAATATTGGGATTACTTCTTAGTTCTTATTCAAAATACAAACATAGAAAGAAATTACAATAGAGTCTAAACAATACAGCATTTGAAAAGCTGCCTGCAAAATGTAAAGGTTACCAACCCTTTTTCATGTCACGCGGCCGAATTCCACTTATTTCCGTACGGAAATCAACAACATATTCCACCGGACGTACATGCTCATCATATACAACATTTCCCCATTTGTTTACCTGTCATATACAGAATTTGATATAATAATCAAACAAGTAATGCATGTGCTGATGGTTCCATTGGTTCAGCAGATAATGTCAAGAGATGCATATACCAGGTGGAAACACCAAACACTAAACTACAATATAGCAAGCTATAACATTACAGCATTGACCACAAGTCCACAACCCAGAGGATGATATTCTACAGTGGCAGAGAGCAATCAGCAATCCATTGCAATTAGATGCTTCTTAGTTCTTAGTAAAAACCAACAGGTCCACCAGATTTAGTACATGCTACTTGATATCAGTGATCATATTCAGACATTGCATCATGATAACAAAAAAAAGAGGAGAAAAAAGAAAAAGTACCAGAGTTACTCTTCCAAGAGCACTCTTGTTCCCCAGTAAGCCAACACCAACCATTTCACAATCCATAGCCACCACATCTGTGAGACTGTCAGGTGTATCAGGGGCATGAAACATAAAATAAAAACAAACCATTCAGAAAACACAAGCAAGCTGGATAAGAAGATTCCACTAGTGAGCTATACCTAAAGTCTAAACATATTTTGTAAATCGTGATAGTTTGCTAGAACAATATTAGCATTGATTGTCAGACCTCTAAATAGAGTGCCGCCACCATGTCATGTCTAATATTTGCTAATTGACAAATTTATTGTATAATATCAACAAATTTTTCCTCATCGTTTGAAACTCAGCAAAATATTTGTACAACCAACTCTGAGTAACCTCAATTTCCCTCCAACTTTTACCAAAACACAATCTTCATCGACAATGTAAGTATGAAACTAACCTGCAGTCAGAGGAAATAGGAATCAAAGGATTCGGTTTTGGAGCTTGTGACTCCTCATTCGACCTCTCCTTCCGCTTCCCTAACATCCGCAAACAAATGAGTCAAAGTGAACTAAACGAGGGAGAATAAGTAACTCAAGCCCAAACAGAGCGTTTTACTCACAATCTCTCTCTCACACACACACACACAAATTAAAAAAAAAAAACCCCAAACACAGAAAACTGGAGAATACCTAATATGCTTGTCGGTGTATCTGGATTTGATTTAGTTGAATGCTTGGAAAAATGATTCTTGGAGCCATTGCTTTTCAGCTTCTGCAAAACAACACAGACGCACACATATTATATATATACAGAAGAATTCAAACTGAAATTCAAGTAAGAGACATGCATACAAATATAAAATTCACAGCGTGAATTGAAATAGACAATTTTTTAAGAGAGAACCTGATGAAGCTGTGTCCAATTGGGATTGAGATTTTTGCTAGGGTTTTTGAGTTTGGTGGCCATTTCCCCCCAGATCGGCGCTTCTGTTTGAATAAACGAACCAGACCTAAAGTCGCTATTTACATTTTTTTTTTCTAAGTTTGTCTGCAAGGATGTCGCACCGTGCGTGCGATGCACATATCACATATGTCAATTAGGGTTGTAAATTGTGATAAGATTATTATTCGATCGATTTTATCTATTTTTTGCAATCGAATCAAATAAACTTAATTTTAAAATTTATTAATTAAACTGGACAAACCTATATACGCCTTCGCTCCAATCTAATTAATCAAAGTTTTCGATATGTTTATTTGATTTATTCAGTTCCACCTAATTCACATTTTCATTCGGTTCAACCTAAAATAACTATTGTTATGAAATGTCAAAAAAATGATTTTCTTATCTCCCGTCTAATAATAGCTTCGTATAGTATAGAACTTGGTCATGTTAATCACCTAACCTAGCATATATAGTTTTAGCACAAATTGATAATAAAAAGGAGATCCTTGAAGAGAGTTCTCGCGTAAATACTAAGTGAACTAACATTTAATGGTTCCAGCTAGAGATCAAACTGAAGACAAGTATGAAGGGTTGTAAATGAATAGAGCTGCTCGCAAGCTATTCAGAGTTCAGTTCGAAAAAAATTCGTTCAAAGCTGAGCTCGAGCCTAATCAAATATGTTCACGAACATATTCATGAATATTATAAATATTTCAAATGGGTAAATAAAATAAGCTATTTTTTTCAAGATCGAGTTCGAATATGTAAATTAAACGAGCTTTTTTTTCGAGCATTCGAGCTCAGGTTCGTTTAGTAAATTTTCGAGCATTTCACGAATCGAGCTTGAACCGAATTCGAACATGACAAATATTTATCGAGTCGAGCTTGAATAGGAGAAAAAAAGCAGCTCGAATCGAGCTCGAACTTCAATATTCCTTAACAAGCTGAGTTCGAACATCAAAGTGTTCGACTCGATTTAATTTGATTCGTTTACCGCTCATACTATATATATATAATATATAAGCTTCACACAAATTATATTGAATCCATATGTTAGACAGAGTCGTTGGGAAATTAAGCCGACTTCCTTTTCATAATTCCAGCAACTATATATACTCACGTTGCCCAGTGAGAAGCCCACATGAAAGCTTAGTTGAAAATGATGACTACTTTTTTTAGTCTACCACCTACTTGGGTTATGTCAAAATATGTCTCTCTCTAACGGACACTATTTTGGGTTTTACAACTCTTTATGAGTTAATCTGAGATACATTAAATTACATTCTCAAAGAGCAACTTGAACATTCAAGAAGCTTTATTCAGACGAAGTCTAAGTATATATCACCTAAATCCCGACGACTGCAACTCCTTGTTTATAAACTGTCAACTATTCAAGTGAATATTGTAAAATATCCACTCCATATATACACTCAAGATTGATAGGTATGAACTCGATAAAATGAGATTTTTTTAGGACAAGTATGATATGTAGTGTCGCACATGCATTTATCGGCGACTGTAGTAGTCAGTCACAATCACATAAAATTTCAAAATAGCTGATATGTCTACATATATATTCAATGCACCTCCATATATATCTAATATCTTACGTAAATTATAACATGTTCTTGAAATAATCCATGCAAATAAGTGAAGCCATATCCATCATCTTGAGTGCCAGTAGCTAGGTGTAGCTTCTTCTTGTTTCCACGTGGCATTTCACTCTAAATTTGAGGCTATAAAAAATAAAAAGAAATTAATTAAGAAATAAAAAAAGGAGTATATCAATAAACCTAGCCTGCACATACATTGAACTAATTACTCAACTCTCAAATAATGATCATACTTTTTTGAAATATTCAAGCAGAAACAAGAGGAATCAGCAAAATAAATAAAAAAAAATGTCTCGTTCACGCCTCTTGTTCTACTTATCAACACTTATTTGGTTGATTTTAATTTCAAACTACTCTACAAAATCAGAAGATGGAGGCAGTAATTATGGGGATGGTAGCACAGTGCCTCCTCCACCTAGTAGTAGAAGTAGTATTGGTGGTGCTTGTAACAACTGCACCATTTGTCAGTACCCATGTCACGCCCAACCACCGCCTCCGCCACTCTACACCGCCCCGCCGCCACCGTCGTCGTCTGCGGAAAAAGGAAATTGCCCTCCGACTGCTCCGGTAATATGCTGCGGCGGCAGCGGCCAATACTATGCACCACCAACCCCTTTCTATTATCCTTACAATAACTACTCTGGCGCGGCAGCAACACGGCGGCTATGAGCTGATCTTTCTTATTCCGCCACCTTCCCTTTTCACATCTTCCTTTTATTATGTCTTGTTATTTATTTGTTCTAGAACCATAAGGGGGCGGGTTAGATGTGCTATGACTATCTATCTATATATATAGCTAACTAATAAGTAATTAATATCGTCTTTTACATATGTAATTCCATACATATTTATGTCATCTTTAAATTCTTATTCAAATATTTTCACTCCTTTTTCTTGCTTTCCACTTCGATTCATTAGGAGTAAGTACGGTTATCAGTTATGCTCTATATGGGAAGATTTGAACTTTACTAATTTGTATCACATTTATGATTAATGACATGAGGAAAATCATTCTCGAATAGAATAACATAATTTTTGTATAGTTGAGAAAGAGGGTAATTAAACATTGGTATTTAAACCTTACATCATCATAGTTGGACCACAATTATAATATAAAATAATTCTAGCAACTTGGACCTATACCCTTGATTTAATAAAATATTAAAGCCCAAAACAATTGACCAAACATTATAAAATAAATCCACTGCTCCGATCCAATCACTTCACCCTAGCCTCTCTCTCCCGTCATTTCGCCATCACCTTCACCTGTCACATTTAGTTAATTTCCTTCCATCTTGTCATTTGGGTTTACAACACAATTGTACAATCAACAATCTTCATTTCCGATTACACTTCAAAGCCTGTCAATCTATCATATCCCCCATTATTCAATTAATTTTGGATTTCAACGGCATCAAGGCGAAAGTTGTTTATGCTAATTTGACTCCTAATTCAATAGATACACCAAAAATTCAAAATTATTTTATTTAAAACAAGATAACATTGCTTCAGATTCGAGAGGCGGAGATAGTCACTTCACGGCCAAAGTGCGTAGAAAATAAATATACGAAACTCAATTGAAATGAACAAACTGGAAACCGGTGAAGACTACAGATTTCCAGGATATAAGCAGAGTCGTGTAAGCCCAATTTGACGTTCTGTCTCTCAAAGATAGATATGAGAGTAAACGTACATATAAACCTCAGATAAATATGAGTGTAAGCAGATATGAGTGTGTCGAGGGACATCTCCGGGATATAAGCCCGGTTTGATGTCCCATGTACACCTATATGAGAGTGAATGTACATGTATACCTCAGAGAAATATGAGTGTAAGCAGAGTCGAGGGACATCTCAGCCCGGTTTGACGTTCTGTCTCTCAAAGATAGATATGAGAGTAAATGTACATGTAAACCTCAGAGAAATATGAGTGTAAGCAGATATGAGTGTGTCAAGGGACATCTCCAGGATGTAAGCCCGGTTTGATGTCCCATGTACACCTATATGAGAGTGAATGTACATGTACACCTCAGAGAAATATGAGTGTAAGCAGAGTCGAGGGACATCTCAGCTCGGTTTGACGTTCTGTCTCTCAAAAATAGATATGAGAGTAAATGTACATGTAAACCTCAGAGAAATATGAGTGTAAGCAGATATGAGTGTGTCGAGGGACTCTCTGGGATGTAAGCCCAGTTTGATGTCCCATGTACACCTATATGAGAATGAATGTACATGTATACCTCAGATAAATATGAGTGTAAGCAGAGGTCGAGGGACATCTCCGGGATGTAAGCCCGGGACATCTCAAAATATGAGTGTAAGCAGATATGAGTGTGTCGAGGGACTCTCTGGGATGTAAGCCCAGTTTGATGTCCCATGTACACCTATATGAGAATGAATGTACATGTACACCTCAGATAAATATGAGTGTAAGCAGAGGTCGAGGGACATCAGAGTCGAGGGACATCTGACATCTTCAGGATTGGTTTGATGGATATGAGAGTGAACGTATATGTACATATGAATGTAAGCAACAGAGTAACGGCCAGGCCCCATTTGATGGATATCAGGCCCCATTAGCCTACGTATGCCCAATTACCAAGATCCATGTCCGAGGATGAGACCGTGCCCGAGTAACGGCCAGGCCCCATTTGATGGATATCAGGCCCCATTAGCCTACGTATGCCCAATTACCAAGATCCATGTCCGAGGATGAGACCGCGCGGGCACAAGTAGGCTCGCGTGTGTGGGCTCATGGACCATATTCTTGTGTACTTCAGATATTATATTTAAGTGTTAAAACACTTAAGTACACTTCTAAACTAGGTTAAGAATTCAATGTGGGATACATTTCTCCACACACCATAAATGCTCAGTCGTGCGACCAACTTCAACAATTAACTTCTTACTCACCGAAAATCGAATTTGAGAAAAATAAAAATACTACGATTATCTATTACAAGATCAATCTTACACTATTTAATCCCTTGAAATTAAATAGCGTGGTTACCAAAAATCGGATAAAATGAGACACGACTCAATTTATTACATCCAATTTCCCAACAATAATTAAATTCATTAAAAAAAATCAAATTCATACACTAACACATTGAAATTAGAAGCAACTAGTTTGTGTTTTCATGATTTACATGTGCATTTACGTCTCTCTTTCTCGAATTCGAAGCAGTTTGTGTTTTCATGATTTTTTTTAAATTACGAAACTTTATTAAAAAATATATGAATTTGTTCTTAATTGTTTAAAATCTTTGTAGGACTAATGATATGAGATTTAAGCGAAATGTTTGAACGAGTTGAACTGCGCAACCAATTTTTTTGTTTATCCTTTGAATTAGGAGTTAAATTAACATGAATAACTTACGTCTTGATGATGTTGGAATCAGGAGATAACCGAATATTGGGAGCTATGTTACAGTATTCGTTGTAGAGATTGTGATTGGTTTTGAAGTGTTAGGGGTTAAAGGGCATAAATTTTTATCATATTAATACTTACATTTTATGAAATAGTAAGGACTATAAAGAATAAAATGAGAGGTGTATTTAGAATTTCTCTTTCCGAAATACAATCATTTTCTAACGAAATGTTTGCTACACTATAAAATGACGTTCAGAGAATGATATATATTTTTTTTGTCCGGTCTAATTATAAGACTACCCACATCAATACCAATGGTGGGAGTCTAAGTATTGGCCATAACAACTTAAAAAAGAAAAGAAAAAAAACAGTTATACGTACTCGTTAATATTAGGCGTGACAACCATTTTTCATCCTATGCAAATACTCGATCCATTTAATTAAATCTAGTGGGGAAGAATGTAATTGAAGAAATACTATTGCAATTAATTTTTTCTTTTTTAACACCAAACATGTAGATGAAAAGTTAGTAATAATAACTAATTATAATATATGTGTGTATATATATATTATATTTTTATTGATCATATGTCACATCCAATGTAATTGTTGGTGAGTTTTTCATACTAGTTACTTTACTGTATTATGTTAACTATCACTTATATTTTAAAAAACCAGCACCGAAAACATGAGGTGAAATTTTCGAGACCTGCTGCTTCACAATCACAGCTAATGCTATTGTAAGACATCAAACATTTCACAAATGGAAATGGGGGAGAGAATACTTCAAAAATCAAATCAAGCTTCCGATATATATATTTGGGGTTTTATTTCTCTTTTCAACTGTCGTTGTAGACGAGGCAGGAGAATATTACCAAAATACCCTTGACAGCGTTGTCTACCTACGGGCATCTGTGAAGAATTGATGAGAAAATAGAAATCGAGGATAAAAAAACAAGATAAAATTAGGTATAATTATACACATAAGCATAAATATATATATATACAGAAGGAATACATAAAAAGGTACACATTACCATCATAACAACAGGGAGATTATAATTAACTGGTTATTTTCCATTAAAACTCCCTTTCTCTCTCTAAATTGCAGAGAAATCCTCCCTCTTCATCTTTCGTGCAGATCCCTTAATCTTTCTCCTTTCTTTATCCTTCAAGTTGGTTAGTTTTTTTTTTTTTTTTCCAGATAATTCTGATCAACTTTTTTTAAAAAATTCCAAAATTTCCAGGTTCTTGATTTTTTTATGTAATTTTTGGATTAAAGCATAAATGGCATACATTTTGCTATTAAGGACATAATCTTGGTCAATTTTAATTTGATTGTAGTTTTGTTGATCATTATTCACTGCTCATGCATGTCTCAAGATTAGGGTTTTTACCCCCTTTTTGTTTTTGCTATCTGCAGGAGTTGTAAGTAATTATTTAATTGATTGCTTTTTAAATATCAAAGATTGGAACTTGCACAATCTTGGGGTTTTTTCATGATAAAAAAGGTTAGTTTTTTTATTTTTGTTTTACCCTTTTCTTTTTTGTTTTATATAAACACCTTTTCAGTGTTTTTAACTTGGATGATGGCTCTGGGATCTTCATCATCTGTATCATATTTGCGATATGTTGAACTCAACCCATTCATTGTTTGGTTATGTGATCGTAGACGTAGTTATAACTTGGTTATTTTTTATAACATGCTATTGGTAGTGAAAATAAGAATATAATACTTAAACTGAAATGTAAATGCAGAAATTATTTTGAATTATTTCTAGCAAAATTAGAATTGTTTGTCCTGTTTTTACCCAAGCATTCTTTGATAGAATTGATGAATTATAGATTCTTTGTTGTCGGATTTGGCATTTAATTTGGCTTTATTTTAGTGATCATACTAGGACTTCAAAGATTGTGCTTGACTCATTACATTGATAACAATCTGGATTTATTGAGACAGTTATAACCACAGAGGTGGTATGTCGTAATTGTTAGTTCTTTGTGTTGATTGTAATTATAGGTGGTTATCAGGTTAAGTTCTGTTAGGTTCCGCAGTTTCCTCAAGTCACCATTTTAAGCACATATACTTTCGCCCTCGTGTTTAAGACATCTGGATCTTATGCACGTGCTAATGTAAATGAGATTTTCTTAGCCTGTTATATCTAGAAGTTCAAAATACTTTGTTTTTTATTTTTTTATTTTATATTTTTATCTCTATAAGCTTTTCTTTTCACTTATAGGGTCTTTCCTTCCTGAATTTTGGGTTCAAAGAAGTTGCATAATCTAGACGTACTCATTCTGTCGGAGCTACCTCACAAATATGACAAAAGTATAGAATTCTTTTGTGTCTTTCCAACAATAGTTGTGGATACCCCGTTCACAAAGTTCGCTTATTTAATGTACGGGAATGCTCTGGCAATTTAATAATTCTTGCATCTGGACTATATTCTTTGTTAGTGTTGGTTTGTGGATGCAATCCTAGAAAGTGAGCTCAAGCATGCTATTTATATGGTAACCAAGATTTATATTTGATAGATCTAGGAATTTGTTAGATCTTCCTCATATACGACAAAGTATTGGAATATCTTTTTTTTATCTTTCCTACACTAGTTGTGGATATCTCATTCACAAAGTTTGCTTATTTAATGTGCGGGAATACTTTTGCAATTGAATTATTTCATATAGATTAGAGTCTTTGTTGGTATTGGTTTGTGGTAGCGAATCTAGAAATTGATCTCAACCGTGCTATTTATATAGTAACCAAGATTTTCATTTTGATAGATCTAGGAATTTAAGGTGGGGGCTATAAATTAAAAAAAGTGAACACAATAAACTCACATACAGTAGATTTCGTTTTCATTAAATATTTAGTTGTCCGACATGTTTTCAAATGTGAAAACTTAAAAGAAAATATTATTAAACTATACTAGGGTAAACACACACACACACACACACATCAGTACACTAGCTGTTAGGGGGTGGGGGTGGCCCCTCTGCCCCACCTAGGTCCAACCATGTCCATAGTCTGATCATCGTGATAGTCTGGAAGATTTCTCGGAAATGGGATGCACGACATTTCACAATTCCTATGTTTTCTTCGTTAGAGGCATATCTTTGCAGTTTTATTTGATCTTGAAAAGAGAAAGGAAACTTTAGATTTGCAAGACAATGCTAATAACTTAGTGCTACTGAATACAATTTGTTGTTTATAACTTGAGGTCTTTGTTTCATAAATTGCTTAATTTCTATTTGGAAGGGCCCATGAAAATTTTGGTTAGCCTGATTATGGCATGGGTGGCAGGAAAACAATCAATCTCTTATCAGCTTCCTTTTTGATTGAGATTGAAAAAAATTCTACCAGCCAATTCTGAGTTGAGTTCTAACAATGCGGGTAAGATTTGTTATCAGGCACACAGTGACATACTAGCTTATTGTGACAACTCAGACATGTTATGGACTCCAAACAAATTATAATCTTCGCGTGTGCTTTAAATCTATATTGAACATGCTTTATAGTGATTGAAGACTTGAAGTTTGCTATCATTGACCATCTTCAGCCTATGCATGCATGCATGCATACATGCATACATACGTGCACATGCACATGTGTTTTGTCAAAGCCAGTTGCTGATTTGAATTTCTGTTGAATAACGTGCAGTGATGAGTTGCGGTTTGGTTTTGTTCTTTTTGTCATTTTTTTTACTGCTCCCCATCAACTCTAAATTGAACTGCTTTTAATCAAATCTTCTGATAGGTAAACTCTCGATTATACCTTTTAGAGGATTTTGGAATTTATTATTGATATCTGACTCTGGGTGTTCTTTGTTCTTAACGCTATTTTCCAACTGGAATCATCTTCCAGATTTGTTTGCTACCCAATTTCCCCTTTATATCTCAGTTTCCTAACGGCCTTCTTTTCTCTTCCTTGATGTCTTAGTTTCATTTTGGCTGTTGTGTAGCTGGATCTTGGTTTTAAAAAGCGCGCCTAGGCGCGAAAAAAATGCAGAGCGCAGGTTCAGCGCTATTTTTCCGACCAGGAGCACACCATACCGAAAGCCCCCCGAGGCGCACCCAGGCGTAGGTTCAGAGCTAGTTTTTTTTTTTTTTTTTTTTTTTTTAAAGTTATAAAAGGGATACGCGATTTCAGCACCCCTCATTTCACGCCGCTGCCTCTGCTTCTCTCGCACTCGTCAATCCCGTGGGAGAGAAGAAGGATGCGGGAGAGAAGAAGGGTTCATTCTTGCGCCGCGCCGCATCTCTTGAGCAGGAGAGAGAAGCTATTATTTAATTTGGGGTTTATTTAATTTAGGGTTAAAGAATGTAGGCCGGGCTAGTTATATTCATTGTAATGGGCCATATAGTTAATTTAGGGTTACAAATTTTCCTGGGCTGATATTTTGAGTAGAGAACATACTAGGTCAATATATCAAATTTTTCTTTAGTGTTGGTGCGCCTCGCCTACGAAAAGCCCGTGCCTGCGCTTTTGCGCCTAGGCTGCAGGGCAGTTTTGCGCCTCGGTGCGCCTTGCACTTTTTTAAACTAAGAGCTGGATAAAGTTCCTTCCTGTCTTTATTAATTGGGCCGATCACTTTCAGCACTACTTTGCATGTCTTTTGAGTTTCACAGTTTTTGGGGCCTGAACAAGAGACTATGAGATTCCGCTGATTAAAATAGAGACTGCAATAAACTAAATGCATGCTCTACTATTATGAACTAAAAGTCGTAGGATTAAGCCTGCGTGTGTGTTGACTTTGCTATATACCAAGTCTTTGTCAGAACTTCTTGTTGGCACACTATTTTTGTGTTGATTCAGTCTTTTGTCAATTGCTGCATAAACTGATGGTAAAAGTCGTAGGATTAAGCCTGCGACTGTATAGGATTAAGCCTGCGTGTGTGTTGACTTTGCTATATACCAAGTCTTTGTCAGAACTTCTTGTTGGCACACTATTTTTGTGTTGATTCAGTCTTTTGTCAATTGCTGCATAAACTGATGGTAAAATTTAATATATGCCAGAGTGATCATGCTTAAATTAATTGTTTTATCTGTTCTGTATAGGCACCTCATTGGATATGGGGCATCGGAACATTCAGTTCACGAGGAATATGATTTATCTAGAAGCAGATCAAGGCCCTGGCCAGCGACATCCTGATCCTTGCATGTTTTATGCCAATGTCCCGAACTTCCCTCAGCCTAATCTACAGTCTATTGTTCCGACACCAGGAAGCCAATGTAATTTTAACATTCACCCTATTCCAGAACATCGTGATAATTCTGTATTCTATAGTATGCCACCATACAATGGCATCCAGCCTCAATATCCAGTGGCAAGTCTTGACTCAGCTGCTGCTGCTGCACCATCACGCCATTATAATCCATATTTGGCACCGCCATCTGGAACCAGAGATTTTCCTGTTCAAGTAAATCATGGGACACCTGATCAATTTTCTATGTCAACAGCTCATGGAATTGTTGGTATTCCTACAGACAGCTACTGCCGGACTGTACCTTGCATGGATGGTGTCAGAGGATCATTTAAGAGAAAAAATTCTGAGGGGGCACCTGATTACCAGCATCAAAATGCTTTTGCTGGCCCTAGTTCTTTGGTTGCCCCTATAGCTGCTAGGCCAGCTGAATCAAACATTACTCAGGCTAATGCTGCTGGTTATTTTCCACTTGAATACGGTGGGAGTGATGCGGCATCAATTGTTGAACATGGATCTGTGGCAAGTGTGAGGAACACGGCTAGAATGATAGAATTGCAGCCTGTCCAGGCTCATAATGCTAATCGTGCAATCCAAGGAAATTATATTGCTCCATCTGTTCAGTTGCCTAGCAACCCTTGGTTGGATAGCAATTTTGGTGCGAACAATGGTGATATTGGAACTTTTGCATGGTCGCAGTCTCGTAATTTACCCTACGGACATGGTAATTGTGTTGCTTTTAAGTTGTAACCTCTAAGTGGAGTTATATCTCAGTTTATTGGTTTTCCATGTTTACTGGTAATTATTTCTCACAGCTTTTAATTCTCACCTCTTGTATCCATATCCATTTATCCTGGCGTATCAGCTAGTGCAAATGGGGCTTATGTTGAAGCTGGTGTACAAGGTTATCAGATAAGGGCCATTAACCGAGGTCCATCTGGTTTTATGCATCCGCCATACGCTCAAGGTCATCCAAACCATCACCATCCAACTCAGCCATTGCAAGTGCTGAGCGCTAACCACCCATCACAGGTGGCTACATCTTCACGCAGGATGCCCACAAATAGTGTGTCAAATACTGGCATAAATCCTACTCTAGATGTAGCAGAGGCTGGGCCTACATTTCTGGCACCTGTTCCACCAACTGGCTTTCGGTTGTACCAGCCTCATCGAAGAGAATTTGTACTTGACCCTAATATCAGGCATCGCAACCTTCCTCATTTAAGAGTGTTGCCAGAAGATGTAACATTCTCTGTCCTCCTTGCCACCTCAGCTTTCGTTATCTAGATATATCTGTTGCTCATAAGCTTATGTTTTTAAGATAGAGCTATGTGTAAGTCATGGTGAATGTTTTGAATCGTTCCTGTTGGTGGCCATTTTTAGGGAGTTGCTATGCTTGAGATTCCTGGCTATCATGAAGTTGGTACCGATCAGCACAGAGATCTGCGTTTGGATATAGATCACATGTCTTATGAGGTAATTGGGGAGTTTAAATTCCTCTGATTATAGATATTGGAGCTATTCATGAACGATTGTTTTCATGTAGGGTTATCTAATTCATTAATAGGTTCTCTAATCTAAGGTCTCGATTTTTTACATAATGTCACAGGAGCTTATTGCATTGGGAGAACAGATAGGCAGTGTTGGCACTGGATTATCAGAGGAATTCATTCAGAATACTTTGAAAGTAAGAACTTTTGCATTGTCACCAGCTCGTAGCAATCTTGAAGCCACAAATGATCAGAAAAGAATCAACCTTTGTGTTGTATGCCAGGTACTTTTTTATTTTTATTTTTTTAATTACCATCTGATGAGTGTCAACATGCTCGGACAATATTTATTCTCATAGTGTTGTTTTTAGTCTCTGTTTTCAGTTTTATTCTGGTAATTAGATGATAGAGAAACGTCATATGCCGTCTTCCCCACTTCATTCTGGTTGCATTCGGATTGATTGGTCCAGATTCCAGATCCACCAAAATCTTTAAATAATTGGTTCAAAATGAGATTGAGAATAATGGATTTCAGATCCGGATCGATCAAAATGGTTATTGAATTCCATGCAGAAATTCTTCAATCCAAACTCAAAGTTTGGGTATTCTTTTCTTTTCTGTTTGACATGCTTTTTCCAAGTAGGAAAAAGAGAAGAGATCCATTTGATTTAGAACTTTAGGTGGTTGCTTCTTCTTTCCAGTATGTAGACTCTCTTTGCCACACATGCTATGATATGCCGTTGCTTAATATGAGGGAGTCTCGTGTGAGACTGTCTCACGAGTCTATATATGCGAGACAGTACACATGCCCGGATCCAAAAACTCCCAATAAAATTACAATTATGTCACCGGATATGAGTTTTGACAAAACATGATCATCTACTGTTGACTAATTCCGGTTTTCTATCTCAGACTGATTACGAGAGTGAAGAAAAAATCGGAACCCTCGAATGCGGGCATGAATATCACAGAGACTGCATAAAGAAGTGGTTGCTGATGAAGAATACTTGTCCTGTATGCAAATCCCCAGCCCTGAGTGGCAGTGGCAAGGGAAAGGATTAGTATAGACATACATGCTTCAAACCAATTGCATTTAATTATTATTATATAATCAAGAGTCAAGACTACTTGATTCATGTATTATATTTTTGTATATACATTCAAAAATATGACTGACCCCCTACTGTCTCCCCAAAATGTATAGATCCATTTGTTTGTTTTGTCATCATGAAATGCAGTATTTAAGGTCCACTTGATTTTGCCATGCTCGAATGATTATTTGATACACAGATGGACTTCCGATGAACAAAAAAATTTGAACACACTAATGTATAAGCAACATAATACAACACAACATCGCAAAGTCAATATATATTTTTTTTTGTGAAATAATACAAAATGATGTGCATCAACTATCCAAAAAGCTTCGAGGCAATTCACACGCTGAATTCCTAACTCCAAAACTGATAGCTCAATTAAATAAAATAAAATTCTAGTCAGTTTTGTTCAATTGTTTTGAGAGAGAGCAGACAGAGCCGTCGAAACTGCAATGTGTTGCCGGATTTAGACAGAGCAACAACCTATCTTTTTGACAGCAGATACATCATCCTTGGAGCCGACATCGATGGTTTGGCCTTTGGGCAAGGCTGCAGGATCGTCGCCAATATCAAGAGCTTTACGACTGACTACATGGTATATTTGGGTGAGCACTTCTGTGAAAGAATTCTCAACATTCAAAGACTCGAGCGCTGATGTCTCCATGAAGTAGGTCTTCTCCCTCTCGGCAAAAGCTTGACCATCTTCAGTGGAAACAGCACGAAGGTGTCGCAAATCTGCCTTGTTGCCAACGAGCATGATCACGATATTCTGGTCAGTGTGATCCCGAAGCTCTTTCAACCATCTCTCAACATTTTCGAAAGTGACATGCCGGGTAACATCATAAACGAGCAGCGCTCCAACAGCCCCGCGGTAGTAGGCGCTAGTGATTGCTCGATACCTTGAGGCACATCAAATTAAGACAAATTGACAAATCACTCAATGACTGAGACTTGAGATAGAAAGAAAGAGAGAACCCTGTTCCTATTATTGAGGAAAGATCAACAGATAATCACTGTAACTGCTTGGTGAGAAAAAAAGGCATAGGAGAAATAAGATTTTGTGCAACAAATCATGCATATTCAGACAGGTTCTGGAATCTAAGTGAAGAAAATAAGTTGATGATAATGCCAAAACCATATTCATTCAAATATTCTCTCTCTTCTTTTTTTTTCCCATTACAAATGAACCCCAAATACAAACTACAGGGTAGCCTGATGAACATCTAGCAAAACAGAAAACAACAGAAATCCAGATGACATGAGTAAGTGTAACTAAGTTCAGTCTTACTGTTGACTAGCAAACAGGGCAGACAATAGATCATAAAATTGTTGGTTGCATTCTTCAAATTCCACAAATAAATCTTAGACGACCTAAGTGTTATTTCAATGGAAAGTCGATCAAATATCACCAATCATCCCAACTTTTTCTTCTCACTCCTATCAGAATACAAACAGATAATCTCCTATCCCCCATTAATTTAGCTCAATAGATCTACTGATGTTGCCTTTACTTTGGACGATATATAGATTGAATTTAGGATTGAGTATTTGAAGGATTCAATCCATCAAAAAGGAACGAATAAAAGAACACAAGTATAATAATACCGTTCTTGGCCAGCAGTATCCCAAATCTGAGCCTTGATGATCTTATCATCGACGCGAATGCTGCGCGTTGCGAATTCGACGCCAATAGTAGACTTTGACTCCAAGCTGAACTCATTCCGAGCAAATCTCGACAGCAAATTCGATTTTCCGACGCCTGAATCGCCGATCAGCACCAGCTTGAACAGATAATCGTAGTCGTCCTCCGCCCTATAAGCCCCCGCCATCTCCGCTCTCGTGTCTCCAAATACGTATAAATCAATGTATATATGTGTGTGTGTGTGTGTGTTGATTTATTGAGATTTGGAGAGGTATATATTCATAGCCAATTTCCCGACAAATTAGTGGGGGTGGTAATGATGAAAAGTGGGAGAGAGCGATTAATGCAAAAGCGGAGCAGCACCATTGTGTAAGTATTTGTGGAACAAGGAATTAAGGGGTCATTAATTGTATGATTTGTAAGTTCAACCCTACTAATTTGAAGTCAGCTCTTACCTTGTATTTCTTGTACCACCTACTTTCTTAACTATTGTTTTTCTTGTTCAATGTAAGATCCAACCCTTTTCAACTTTGATTTTGATAAAATATATTTATTTGATGAATTACATAGAATAGTTATGTTTGTTCAAACAAATTGTATTTGATACCTACGGTGTGATGATAATATTATTTGTCACATTCAAAGAAAAAGTTAGTGTCTTAATTACCTATTTTTAAAGTTCATATGAAATTTACATCATAATTCAAGTTCGTGATTTATACGATAATTAACACTTTACTTTTTTTACTGTAAGCTTTAAGTTTCGTACTTTCACTTCTCCAATTTTATTTTACTCTTTATACTTTATTTTCTGTATTTTTATATTTTGTATTTTCCATTAACTTTTCTTTAAGAAAACGGACATAGTGAGAGTAAATAAAACAAGGGTTAAAATTAATGAAAAAAAATAAGAAACAAGAATTTAGATATAATATGTAAAACTAAAAGTTCAACATGTGAAAGTACAAAAAGTAAAGTATACTACAGTATTTTTTTACAAAAATTAAGTTACATGAGTCCTATGTATGTTGATTAAAAATTAATTAGTAGTTCAAAATGGGAAGGATCTTTGCACTACTGTTTTTACTCTTTGTATTCATAAAAAAATTGAATTTACTTTATTGTCCTTTACTTAAAAAGAAAAAAAAATTAAGAGTAGTTCGAAAAATGAAATTTCGAACTCACCTTTATTTTCAAATTTACATGGTGAGTTCGAAATTTGATTTTGAACAGTTAAGATTTTTTTAAAAATTGAGTTACATGAATCCTATGTATGTTGATTAAAAATCAATTAGTAGTTCAAAATGAGAATGACCTTTGCACTATTGCTTTTACTCTTTGTATTCATAAAAAAAATTGAAGTTACTTTATTGTCCTTTACTTAAAAAGAAAAAAAAATCAAGAGTAGTTCGAAAAATAAAATTTCGAACTCACCTTTATTTTCGAACTCACCATGTGAGTTCGAAATTTCATTTTGAACAAGTAAGATTTTTAAAATATAGTCTCATTCGAAAATGAATTTTTCGAACAAGCATGGTGTGTTCGAAAATTTATTTTCAAACAGGCTCCATGAATTTTTGTTTAAGTATCGTTCGAAAACATGATTTAGAACACACTATGTTTATTTGAACACACGAGTTCGAACGAAACGTGATTTTTTTTTATTAGTAAGAGTTTGTAAATAAATTTATAACTAATAAAAAATATAAAAAATAATTTATGATGCAAAAGGTAAAAAATGGTGGTGCATTTAACAACTCCCGTTCAAAATACTATATATGTGACAAAAATATCAACTGAATTTTGACCAACTAATAATTTGACACAATTTTGTATGACTAAATTGACTATTTTTTTTTTTTTGAAAGATATGGTTAATATAATACCAAAAAAAACTTATAAAATTTTGGGTATTTTTATTTGACCTAAAAGAAATGCACTATATTTGTAATCCTCTACAATTTATAATGACCAATTTCATATATGTTATAAAAAAAAAAAAAAAAAAGGCAAGTAAGCCAAATGTCACCACGATTAAGAAAAATGTAGGAACTCGAAAGCAAGCATTGTCCTGATGTCCACATGGAGTCGTCTCCAGTCTTATCAGATTTCCTAAAAAAAACAAAGGTTCGAAACGCAACAAATTTATAATTCCCAGACGTCTCTTCCTCTAGCAATTATAGTTATACCACAATGTCTTCTAGCGAAACCAAGACCGCGGCGGCGCGGCCGGCGTTCCCGGCCGATTTGGTGTACTACTCTGGCTTCGGTAACCACTTCTCGTCGGAGGCGATCGCCGGAGCTCTTCCACGAGGCCAGAACAGCCCCCTCATCTGCCCCTACGCCCTCTACGCCGAGCAAATCTCCGGCACCTCCTTCACCTCTCCTCGCAAGCACAACAAGCGCAGGTCATATTGATATTCAATACGTGCTAGCTACTATTTCGAATTCAATTGCCTTTTAATGTGCTGATCAATTTATTTAGCTGATGCGAGCAGCTGGTTGTATCGCGTTAAACCGTCCGTTACGCATGAGCCGTTCAGACCTAGAGTCCCCGATCACGGGAAGCTGGTGAGCGAGTTCGATCGCTCAAATAGCTCCGCCACGCCGACTCAGCTGCGGTGGAAGCCGGTCCAAGTTCCCGAGTCGCCGACTGACTTCGTCGACGGATTGTACACTGTCTGTGGCGCTGGCAGCTCCTATCTCCGCCATGGTTTTGCAATTCACATGTAATCGGTATTCCATAATTTTTTATTTTTATTTTTAATATTAAGCTGTCATATGATTCTTACAATAGTGCTTGTGCTGTTCAGATTTAACAGCGTGTTGCTGGTTGGTTAATAGGAAAACTTCATAAATTATGATCATGTAAATGCATAGTAATTTCATATATATTCAAAGGGGATTTTGGCAGTCAATCAAGGGTTCTTTTGTTTTATGATGGAGCCATCATAGATTTCCCAAGGGTAGATATTGTAGATGGAAATTGTTGCAAGCCTCATTGGATAATGTTATTGTTTATTTAGAACATTACTATTAACATTGTTAATTGCTGTTATTGTTTGTTTATTCGTTTTTGGGAAATGAGCATGGGGAGAGACATAAGGGTTCCATTTACTAAAGCTCAAGTTATTTCTTTCCTCATACCTATAATATCTATTACTAGTGGGACTGCAGAGGCTTTTTGGCCATTAATTTTGAATGCAAAAATGCAAAATTATTCCAAACTACTCACCTTCTTCAACAGTAACCTAAAACCTTTGTTTATTTTAATCTAGCCATTTGCATGCATGAATACAGATAGATAGTTAATAGAACTGAGAAACTTTTAGCTTATTATTTTTTAAAGGAACCAGTTTTTCCAGACACTTTTCTCACTTTTGCGGCACTCATGTTCTCCACCTCTGCTTTTGCCACTTGGTGCATAACTTTCCCAAGCATGTTTTCTTATTTCTATATTGAGATGGAATTGAATGTGTGGGTTTGGAGACTGAAATGCTAGTGTTCGTGTAGGTATGCTGCCAACAAATCGATGGATAACTATGCATTTTGTAGTGCAGATGGAGACTTTTTGATTGTTCCTCAAGAAGGAAGTAAGTGGTGATGACTATACATAATTGTGTCAATTCTAAATGTTATTTTGCACAGGCAGGGGCTACAGTAATATATCCTGATGCTTTTTCAGGTGTCAAAATTTGTTGAAATAGCAACTAATGAAATCTCCTGGAAACTGAAAAACATAGTCTGGAATCACATTGAAACTATTAGAATCATCAACCATAATCAAATCTCCAACCTTAACAATCATGCAGTTGATTAAAGTTATATTTCTTCATTCTTCTCGACTTATCTCAAGTTTCCGGTTCAACTGAACATCTTTGCTCCTGGAAAATGTTATGGAAATTTGTTGTTGCCATCTCCGTTTCTCTATTGTGTTTTCCACCTACTCTGTCCTTTCATTATCTTTGTTAGAGTTGGTACTTTGGTTTTGGGGACATAGTGCTACACATGATTTGATTATGGGTGTGTTGGCTAATTTGCTGCTCATGCTGCTTCGCACTCTGAGTACTAACAAAAAAAACTGTCTCACATTGTTATGCCAATCATATAGGGTTGTGGATCACTACTGAATGTGGAAGATTACAAGTATCTCCTGGTGAGATAGTAGTCATACCTCAGGGTTTCCGCTTTGCTGTTGATCTGCCAGATGGGCCATCACGGGGGTACATAGCTGAAATATTTGGAACTCATTTTGAACTTCCTGACCTTGGACCCATTGGTGCGTTCACAGATTCCCAGAACTTCCCTATGTGGAAATGTCACCTTGAGCAAATAAATGAATTATTTAACTGTTTTTTGTATGTGTAGGTGCTAATGGTCTTGCTTCTTCAAGAGATTTTCTAGTTCCCGAGGCCTGGTTTGAGCATGTCCCGTGTCCTGGTTATACCATTGTGCAAAAGTTTGGTGGCGAACTCTTCACTGCAAAACAAGATTTCTCTCCTTTCAATGTGGTGGCTTGGCATGGGAATTACGTTCCTTATAAGGTAGTTGTCTTCCGGATGTATGTTATTAGTTGTAAGTACGAATCCATGCTGGTGCCTATAATCATTTATGCTACATTTATAAGCTGATGGGCTAAAGAATTAACTTTATCTTAGCCTGATGAGGACTCTTTTTATGTTTCAGTATGATCTAAGCAAATTTTGCCCATATAATACTGTCTTGATTGATCATGGGGATCCATCAATAAATACAGGTATTGCTAGCATGAACATTGCTCTAACTCTTCTTGCTAGATTAGTCCATCCATACTTGTTATGAGCAAGATAATTCATTTAATATTTGGATATTTTCAATTTTGTTCTGAGTCCCTCAAATTTAATGCAGTTCTGACAGCACCTACTGATCGACCTGGTGTGGCATTGCTTGATTTTGTCATTTTTCCACCGAGGTGGTTGGTTGCTGAACACACATTCCGCCCTCCATATTATCATCGCAACTGTATGAGTGAATTCATGGGTCTAATTCACGGAGGATATGAGGTATAGCGTAGACAATGTTATGGCTCTTTGTTTTCTTTATTTGATGCAACTCAATGATCTAATGAGTAAAATGGTTGTTAGATAGGAAAATCAAGATCGAAGCATGTCTTTGTAGTTTGTACCTTTACTCGTCATTGATATAAATCGACTTGTGTTCAGGCAAAAGCTGATGGATTTCTTCCAGGTGGTGCAAGCCTTCACAGCTGCATGACTCCCCATGGTCCAGATACAAAAACATATGAGGTAAGGCACTCTGTTATGACACCAATCGAGGTCTAAGACTTTCTAGTTGAATAGATGTTACATTTAGATCTGTAGTTTGAGGTTTGCCTTTGCTGCTTCTTCGTTGAGGACATACTAAAATTTATCAGGCAACAATAGCACTGGGAAATGAAGCAGAACCCAAAAGAATTTTGAATACCATGGCTTTCATGTTTGAGTCGTGCCTAATGACGAGGGTCTGCCCGTGGGCGCTTGAATCTCCCTACATGGATCATGAATATTACCAATGTTGGATCGGTTTGAAATCCCATTTTAGATTTGAATCCGTTAGTGAAGATAACCAACAAGTAGAGAACGGGCATGACGACTAGACATTACAATGAAGGGATGGATGGAGTTTTACTTGAAAGAATAGAATGAAAGCAATCAGCATCGCGTTTCTTGTACAAAATCAAATGTGGTGTAAATTGATGTATTTAAAATATGATTCAGTCGTATCCCAACTGTTGCGAATAATTTGATAATGTAAATATAGTTATGGAAACTGTGTTTCAACGGGCCGTCTTAGTCTTGTGTGACACAGTCGGTAGTCTTATGAATTTTGGTCGAGCCAAAATTCTAATAAAATTACACATATCATCGAATAAGTTTGAATTCAAAATTTAACCCGTCTTATAAATTTTGTGTCAACGTTATGTTTGTATAGGTGACGCGCACTTGTTTGGTTGGTTGTTGATTTAGTGTGTGAGAGAGAAAATGTTATCGGGGAATGACTTTTTTTTTTTACATTTTTTTTTACTCACACATCCGACCTGTGGTATTGAGGAGATTTGAACCCGTGACCTTTGGTCTCCAAACATCTCACTCCACCACTAGGCCATCCCCATCGGGACTTACTTTTATATCTTAGAATCCAATAGAACATCTACGAAAATATTAGAATCAAATAGAATCTCTATGAATTGAGATTTGATAAAAATAATTAAGGGTAAATTTAATATTACTCGTTCGTATTGTGAAAATTAAAAAAAAAAAAGTTTAATAAATAATTTAAAAATTCTGTCAATTATGGTAAAATTCATCTCTCCAAATACCACAATAATTTAAGAAAATTAATTTTAATTATAAATATATTTATTATATATGGACATTATGTATTCTCTACTCTAGGGTTTTGGTTTCTAACCCTATATATATATTGTAATATTTTGTAGACTAATACATCAATAAATAAACAACATCGATGAATAAAATCACTCTTTCCTATATTCTGTGCTCTTCTACTTTAATATATTGATACGATCTCGCTATCCAGAGTGAGTTGTTTGACTTGGAAAATGGCTACTTGGTGCTGAAGTGGTCCAGAGTGTGAGCCATCCGCTTAGGAGCTATCTAGTACCGAAGCTACCTATTACCGAAGCGGTCTAGAGTGTGAGCCGTCTGAGGATGTCCGACTTGTCAAGATGGATGGAATGATACGATTCCACATCAGAATTGTAAATGGATACTTAAGTTGAAGGTCAATCTTCCACCCTTGAGCTAGCTTTTGTGGTGGAGTTAGGCCTATGACTTGAGTTTCTATCATATATTTACATCTTGAATAATATTATGGAGTTCAATTTTGTGAAGAAAATCTTCATGCATGTGAAAGCAGCTAAATCATAGAAGATTGCATGGAGTATCACGGCTGGTGCAGCTGTGGTGTATGAGGAGTCCATGCAGATTATTTCCCATGGTTGTTAGCAGCGGTTGAAGCTAATAGCAGTTACTAGCAGCAGTTGGAATCTCAAGTGAATCAAAGACGTTGCAGTTGAGATTTGGATTGCAACAACTCTTAGGGTTAGGGTTATATATCTGTCATTCATTCTCATTTGTAGTGCAACACAGAATATTCTCTATTTTCATGTAAATTGGTGAGTAGAGTGAGATCTCAAGTGTAGCTTAGCTTCGAGAGAGAAGAAGTGTAATCTGTAAACTACAAAGAAAGCATCAATACAATCAAGGCACCTCAAAGTGGATGTAGATCAATTATGATCGAACCACTATAAATCTTGCTGTGTTGTTTGCTGTTTTTCATTCCTTTTCTACTTAAGATCAAACTGTTCCCTTCTCAATCTTGTGTTATCAGTTCTCGAGGGTTGAAAGCTCAAGAATTGGCGCCGTCTGTGGGAAAAGAAACAACCAAGATGAGCTCGGCTAGGTTTGATGTGGAGAAATTCACAGACAAGTCAGATTTTGGCTTGTGGAAGGTGAAGATGAAAGCACTTCTGATCCAGCAAGGGCTGGGAGATGCTCTCAAGAAGATAATTGTAAGTTCTTCAGGCAAAGACAACGAGAAATCTGAAGACCATGCTCAAATTCTTGAAAAGGCTCACTGCCTTGGGTGTTTGTGTGATAAAGCTTTGAGGGAAGTAGCCAAGGAAACCACTGCCTTGGGTGTTTGGAACAAGCTGGAGAGCTTGTACATGGTGAAGACCTTGGCTAACCGGCTCTACATGAAGCAGAAACTCTATTCTTTCAAGATGACAGAAGAAAAATCCATTCTCAGTCAAATGGATGAATTCAACAAGTTCCTTGATGATCTTGAAAACATAGAGGTGAAGCTCGAAGATGAAGATAAGGCTCTGATCCTGCTGTCTGCACTGCCAAAGTCTTTGGAAAACTTCAAAGATACCTTGATGTTTGGGAGTAAGGAAACCATTAAGTTCAATGATGTGCAGATGGCCTTAAACTCTAAGGAGTTGCAGAAATCCACTGAAGCTTCATCTTCCTCAAATGGAGGTGAAGGTTTGAATATCAAGAAATCATATTCAAAAGGAAACAAGAAAAAGAAAGATGCAACCTGATAAACTCGGGGTTTGCATGCATTTCGAGTGTGTTTTCTACATATAATTGGAATTGAATGCGTGTGTTTTATGTTTGTTTGGAATGAATTTGTGCTGTGTTATTATGGTCACTGGTTCATCGAGTTTTGATAGGAAAACTACCTAATTTGGACGTTTTGAGAGGTATACAAGTTTAATGGTTGGAAAGAGTACTCGAGTCGAGACCGAGGAGGCGAAAACGGGTCGAAAATTATAGTTTTGGAGAGATGAAGGTTGCATGGACTGTGCCGAGTGTAGCACGACCCATGCAACGAGACAAAGGAGGCCATGACCTGTGGTATCGATGGCAAGACCCGTACTGTATGTAGCACGGATCGTGCCCCGTGCCATAACTCCTAATCGCGATTTTGTCAGGTGGCACGGATCGTGTCCCGCTGCACGGCCTGTTTCGGATATTTAGAGTTTTTCCATGTTTGGACTCTGCATTCCTCACCTATAAAAGGCTCTACTTTGGACGATTTTTGCACGAATTTTTACTCTATTGAAGAGCAGAAAGAGCAGAGAAAAAGAGGGAAGAACACCGTGAGCAACTGAATTCGAGATTCAACACGACATAAGTTGTTTTCGATTTTAGTTTGATTTTAACTATGTTGGTTTTGATTGTTCTATTATTTTCTTTGGATTGTAATACGAGCATGAGAGGCTAAACATTTAATAATTCTAGGGTTTGCTACAATTATGGATATTTGAGATTTTGTTTTATAATATTGTTCCATTTCTTTATCTGCTTATGTTTCCTCGATTTAATTATCTTGTGAATTTGTTTGGTCATCAAATGCACATGTGTAGTTGATAATTTATCACTCGAGAGAGGTTAATTAATTAATGGATTAGGAATACATAACACGTACTTGCTAGATCGAGAGATTGGTAGGTTTATGTGAGAAGAATAAATCATTTGATCATTTAGGAATTAAATGATAAATTGAGATCGAGATATAAAATTTGGCATTTAATCCACGTCTAGAACTTACTCGAGAGAGAGAGGAGCTAGATTGTTGGTCCCGGTGCGAGTCTATGTCAGTTTAGAGGGGGGGTGAATAAACTGACTTCAAAAACTTAAACTGATTGCGGAATATTTAGGGCTCTGACTTGCTTTAGATATTTTATCTGTGCACTGTTCAGTTGAGAGGGAGAGCTTGACGAAAGCTTAGCTAGTGACCTGCTCAGTTAGGACTGATAGCTTGAAGACTTAGCTTAGCTTGTCAGTGCAGCTTGTGTGCTAGAGTGTGCAGTTAAAGAACATGCAAAAGCTTAGAGCATTAAGTACATCACTCACAAGACTTATAGAGGTTCGAAGCTTCCTGCTTCTAAGTCCTCTCTTCCTTCCGCAGAAGGGCAATCCACTATGCAAGTGTAAAGTTTCTTTATTATAGTTACACAATGAAGAAATTATGTTGGACCTGAAAACGACACCCTTCAAACCGAGCGCGGCCTCATTTCCAACTATTGCTGTCCCGAAAGAACGGACCCATCGGTACACGCTCCTCCTCAGCCGGTTTCTTGGTCGACAACTCACACTTACCGGTCCCAACTGCTCGCTGAGACTTTAGGTACTATTGCCCGTCTTTATAAGATTTTAGATCTCTCTCGATCTTTAAGAAAAACAGTATTGAATCTGTTATCAACCTTGAGTGCTCCTTCAATCTTGAGCTGAGTGGCTGATCTTTGAAGAACTGAATTGAGAAGCTTTGCTCTGGCTGGAATTCTGCGTCAGCTAGCTGCTTGCTTGAGACTTGAAGCACGCCTTCTCAGTTGGGACTTTTCGCTTAGGAGATTTAAGCTCTTGAGCTGTGGGGGGGGAGAAAGAAAGCTCAATGTCTGCAAAATAGCAAAGTTAGTTTTGCGAATGTCTCTGCGAAAGAGTCTTTTCGAAAAGTCCTTGGCCAAAATGTGATTCATTCTCTTTATATAGATAAGTGATCTTTTTGGACCGTTGTGACTGGTGATCTAGTTGATTTCACCAGCTGCAGTTTAATGCCTGTAGCCGTTTGAAGCTTTAAATGAACTAGCCGTTTGACTTTAATGGCTTCTGCTCCAAGATCATCAGGATCTTTCCAAGATTTCATGTCAGGATCTTCATTGAGTTCTTGTCAAAGAGAGCAGATATTTCGGCTATCAGTTTTTGGATATTCAGCTGATGGGCTCTCAGCTGTCTCAGCTTTCAGCTTTGAGATTGTCTAGTTGGCAGTTCCTCAGCTGCCTTAAGCTTCAGTCCTGGGATAGTCCAGTTCAGCTGCCTTGATCTTTAGCTGCTTAGCTTCAAGAGCTTTCAGTTTTGGACTTCCAATCGGCTTCATTATTTGAGCTTTTCTCCCATTGAACTGATCACTAGTCAGTTCAGTATTGGCTCAAAGCTTTCTGAGCTTTTCTTCTAGCTAACTGATCCTTGATCAGTCTGGTGTTGGCTCGTCTTGACTGACTAATCTTTGATCAGTACAGGTTTAGCTTTCAAGCTTGCTCTTCTCTCATCAGTCTTTCTTGGCCTAAAGGCTAGACTGATGATTACTCATCTATGGACGCCTTCGAGTCTCCAAAGTTCTCTTTCCCCTTTAGCTTTTCTTAAACTTTGAAGAGATGACTCTGACTGGCCTGATTTAGGCATTCTTTTAAGCTGGTTGACCATGCTTCAAAACAGTTGACTCTCTCTTCATCTAAGCTAAGGTCTGAAGTCTTACTTGGTTATTTTCTCCGACTTCTAGCTTTTAAATAACCTGCAGTTTTTCATGAAACTTTCACACATGTTTTGACATTTCATCAAAACCATCAGTTGGGTTACAACTTTTCCAACATAGATATATATTTATGATTCTTCTGCAGATTTAGGAATTAAACTTGGTTCAGTGTGTTAATTGAAATCGAGAATTCCATATGCGTGCATTCCCTGGGATTTATTTATTCTTATATTCTTTCATCAAATTATTTGCAGCTTTGCTCTTCTGTTGCTTTATCTAATTTGTTTTTGTTTATTTAATTAAAACATAAAACTTCATTGGTCATCTAGATAAAGTAGGATAATTTACATTGGGTAATCAATTAGGTTGCATAGCTAGTCTCCGTGGATACGATATCTTACTTTTCTCCCACAGAAACTCTCAATTTTCACTTAGTTACTAGGTTTTGCTCTGGTACCACATGATAGCTCTTGAACACTTTAGTCATGAAAACTATGATCTCATTGCTATGAAAAACAACTTAAAACAAGGAAAGCAAATCAAAGCAGTTGCAACAATCTCTCCACACACATAGTCGTGGGCTTAGTGCTTATTTTCTGCACGCAAAATACGGAAACAACAAAACTAACTTGACTAGTAAATGACTCTAAAATATTGACTAACATCCTAAATATTAAACGACACCGTGCTACTAATTTCAACTTGAAAAACTAACCAACATAACATTTCTTGAGTTCGAGTCTCTTGCGCCGTTTAATTCTTAACAATCTCGAGACGAGTTTAGAGATATGAAGATTTGTGAATCCATAATCGGCGAGCAGCTCTAACACCGCATCTGGATTTTCTCGAGATTCGATGAGCAATTTCTTTGATGCGGCGATGACGTCATTTTTGGGCTGGCCGCACGAGTTGATGAGATAAGAAACGGTGAAAGGACGATCTAAGCCTCCGCCGGAAACATCTGCAGATGATTTCCACGAGGAGAAGACGACATTTTTGGGCGCGCGAGACTGCAAAAATACCTTTTTTTCGGGAGGCCCAGGTGTTTTCCCCCAAGGAAACTTGAAGGCATGGATTCAAATTCAAATGATTGACCATGATAAAAGTGGTAAAATCCTTATGCATGCAAAAAAAAAAAAAAAAAAAAAAAAGAGTAACCATGATATTATTCGATCCCGCCTTGTTCCAATATTTATCAAAGCCCGCATATTTATATCCCTGATTGTGAGCTTTTAGTATGTTCCAAAAAATAGTATACGATAAGAGAGTTCTAAGCAAAAATACACACAGAAAAAAATACGAAAATAATAGTAATAAAGGTCCAACAGCCCAATCACAATTTAATTCATAACTACCTTGTGAAAATGTCAATACAAATCACACAACGAGAAAAAAAGCGATGGCAAATACTTAGCAGCCCTACTACATGCATTAGAATTTCCAAAAAAGAAAAAAATATATATATGTTTCTTCCAATGAAATAGCATTATTTTTCCAATTGGGTGGCAAAAAGGTTGAGGTTCTATTGAAATCGAGATAGCCCAGGCAACTTCCTCCAATCTCTTTCATTCTCTGAATCCAATCCAATATTCCTCATCATCAAACAAGTCTTCAATTCGTCATTACATTCTCATCCAATCCAATTTCAGAGAGACTCAACTTACCTCGATAGATATCCAACAGCTGAGGAATTTCTTCCTCGTGATCAAAGATATACCTCCTCAAGAAATTCGCCTCCGACATCCGAAACAAGCTGAAGGTGATCCTCGTCGATTCCTTCACCAACCCTTTCGCTTTGAGAACTCTAGCAACGATCCACCTCGGCCTCATTCTTTTCTCCACGTTGAAATCAAGAACCCCGGGGCATTGTGCAACATCAGCAGCCTTAAATCCAACCTCGTCGACAAGAAAATCCATATTGGCTCGTATCTTTTTCTGGGACAATTTCATGCAAAGCGGATACTTCAAAAATGCAGAACTGAGATCAGATTCAGACCATCCGCACCTTCTGTAAACATCCATCTTGTGCCTCACAGTCGATTCAGACATTTTACCAAACACTTGGAGGGCATCCACGAACACAACTCTCGACCTGTGAAATCCCATTTCAACGGCCCGATCAACATACGCAGAAAACAGTTCCTTTTTAAGTATCAACATCGATGGCTTCTTCACGAGCAACGAAGCGATAGAAGATTTAGGCAGCCTTTTCTCTCTCAAGATCGCGATGTTTGAAGGAACCCTTTTCGGCCAACCATGAGTGAACGCCATTGGACTACGCAGAAACACAGCAGCAACATTCTTATCCGATTCAACTATTCTTTTCAAGTATTTATACCAAGGGATGAAATAGTTTTCGAGGCTACGCCCCAACGGAAACGGATATTCCGACAACTTCCGCGGTAGAACAGCCGGAGGAACGCCGATGGAGACGAAGAATTCGAGCTTCGGCGAGAGGGTTTTGTCGGCGGAGGATTGAAGAACGCGTGGCCATTTCTTAACAAGTCTGGAGATTTGAGCGTTAGTGAATTCATACTTGTTCAATAGCTCCAAAACTGCATCCGAATTTTCTCGCGATTTGAGGCACAATTTCTTCGATACAGAGACGGCATCCTTCAACGGCAATCCGCATGAATTGGTGAGGTAAGAAATAGTGAAAGTGGCGTCGCTGCCGCTAAAATTTGAAGATGATTTTCGGGAGGAGAAAAGCGCGAGGAACTGAGGGGCGACCAAAATAGCATCTTTTGTGGTGGGAACCCTAATCTGACTTCTGCTACGGATAATTGCATGCATTTGATATTCAGTAATTCAAATATGGCAAAAACTCCCGTGGATAAAATGTATATGAAACGGTCAACGTGTTGATCGGATCGTTGACCGGATCAACGCGCGTTGACTCGGTCAAAGTGTTGACTAAAAAAATTGTGAAAATTGGTGATACTTTTTAGGGATACAATTGATACTTTTTTTAATTTCGAATGATATTTTTAGTGTGTCAATTGATACTGAACTTAACAGTTTTTTTCTTTATTTTTTTATTCTGCTCAATACTTTTTATTGATACAAATGAGGTCAAAGACCGGGTCAACACGCATGTACATCTTATATACAAGAGACTTGCCCTTCAAATATATTGTCAATTTATATTAATAACCATCTCAACTGATTTTGAACATACTAGATTTGTCCGCCAATGTGTGACCTAATATGAGAAGATATTGTTGGTCTATTTCATCCCCGTTACAATTTAATAGTATATCGAATTTGAAGGTGTTTATAATAACATTATTAATCTTTAAATCTAATAATTCAAGATTTTTAAAAAATAATTTTTGACACTAAAAACAATTAGTTGTTAAAAAATCTATATAATTGTATCAAGAAATCTAATAATCCATATCTTTAAAATACGACATATTAACGATTTAAAATTTAACAAACAATCAATCAAAGTCTATAACTAAACATGATTAAATTACAATACTTATGCACAAACCTATAAATTACACTGTAAAAAAATCTGCATTGAAATTGAGGGATTATCCTTTTCGACTGTTTGTAATTTACTCTCCTCGAAATCCTAATTTTGCCCTCTTCAAAACGATGATGACTATATAACATTGTACGAAAATAATTGAAAAATATCGGTTTGTGTGATTTCGTGAAAAAAAAAAAGAAATAGTTTACCGTAGAAAATAATGAAGGGGTTAACTTTTTTCAAAAATATAGACAGTGGTATTAAAAAAAATATTAAACATGGTATATAATTAATTACTTTATTAAATGTTATTCAGCCTTTTTATTTATTGAGTTATACTACATTTTTTATTATTAATAACTAATCTAGTTTATTCATATTTAATGTATAAAGTTATTTTTATATATTTTATGAATGATTTTTTTTTATTTCAAAGCATAAAAAATAGATAATATATTGGTGATCCTATTGTTAAAAAAACAAAATAAGATTAATAATTAGTAATAAAATGATAGTAGCCATAAAAATCAGCTCACTTTATATTGAACCCAAAATAAAAATTGACCCACATCCCAAAGAATGATATATTTATTTTGTTGGCATTAGGGTTTTCACTTTTCACAATTCTTTTTCCTTCTTTTTATTGACGGTTGGCGCCTCATTTCTCTTCTCAATTCCCTTTGCCAATAAACTCTATTTTCTTCACCGTTTTCCAATTCCATTCACCGATTAAATTCTTCTTCAATGATAAATTAAAACTCCCTTAAAAATGTACTGTTTGAGAATATTTTATTGATTTCGACCCTCTTGTCTTGCTCAAACTCATACACGTACAGGGTTTGAGAATCTCTACATCCAAAACGCATATCTGAGCATCTATGATTTGATAATGTGTTTTGGATTCTCGATCTTTGTCAAATTGAGTTCCAAGTTCATCATCTCAGTTCAATTTCTAGTTGCCTCATTTGCACAATTATGTAAATAGGGAGAAGATGATTGAGGTATGGTTTCATATATATAAATAAATAAATTAGGAATTCTTTTTCCTATATACAACATTAGCTCTTTTTTCTTTTATATTTCTGTATTTCAAACTAAACACTTTATTAAAGCCTACAACAGAAATTTTATTTCTGAAACTTTTCAAAATTTAGAAATTACTTTTTTAGAAAGAAAATTTCTGATTTGTTATTTAGTTTTTTTTCTTTAAACTAAACAAATTATTAAAACCTTTAATATTAGATTATTTGCAAAATAACATGTAAAACTGATTGATTATTACTTTTAATACCTTGAGAAATGTATACTGATTGTAGTATATATTTGTTTCTGTTTCCGCTCATGTGCCCCGTGGAGTAACCGAACTTTGCTGTTGTGGTTCTTGGAGGAGGTAAAATCCAAATAAACAGTCGCTATCTGCCAAGCAGTTGCTGTCCAATTTTTTTCAACCCAAATTATAATTTTCTGAGTTATGGCAATGGTGTGTATCCCCCAAGTAATCCTACTAAACTGTATTGGAATTCCTAAAGTTGTAAAATTGTGTGTGTATAGATTTAATACATTATGGATAAGAGCTTCTATTATTTCCAAGTTTTAGTACTGCTCGATTATTAAAATTATAATGTTAATGATGTTTGTTCCATTGATTTTTTTTTTTTGTTAAATTTTCTCTAAATCAAATTTCGTTATAATTCTGCTACCCTAATGTTCGAATAAGCCACGCTAACAGTTATGACTGCTATTAGTTATAAATTGAAGAATTAACTTATTAATTGAAATGTTAAACAAATGAGAATGATTAAAATTGATCATTTGTGAATTGTGATCACGGTTTCCCATTAACCAAAATGAAAAAATTTAGTCATTACCTCTATTAATTGCTTCGACAGAGTATGTTTAATTAGTTATAACCTTATCTTAAAGAATTTCAAACATAGATCATATACTAAAATTTAATCGATAATTATATTTTTTAACCACGTTGTATATTCAAATAAATCATATGTTCTTCAATCGTCACATGTTACACATAACTATTTATAACATCCTGTGTTTGAAATATTCTAATTCGAACTTTTTAACATAAAATAATTCTTAATTACTAAATTTAACATTTATTTTTGTTTGTCGTGACTACGAAATATGAATATTCTTATCTAATTAACAGCACAGGTGCATATTATTTTGGTAATTTTTAAATATTGAACAGTACAGATATCACTATAGAGCAATGATATCATTGAAAAATATTTTGGATATTGAAAAATATTATTAGATGTGCATCGTACAGGAGTCATTAATCATGTTATGTAAAAATTATAATCATGTTAGTTAATTAGTGATTTAGTTCATACAATTAGTGATTTAGTGATTTAGTTCATACAATTTTAAGACATACAACTTAAATTTCAACTACGATGTAAATGAAATGGAATACATCCCCTTCTTTTTATAAAATTAGCGGAGATCACGTGCGTTGCACGTAATTTGTATGATTTTTTATTAAAATATGTAAAATTAAAAGTTCTTTTGAAAATGTAAATTTTAAAACTATAAGTTATATTATAATTAGAAAATATTAATAAATATCTAATAAATAATTAGAGCAATAATATATTAATAACATTAAAAATAAATTATTTTATCTAAAAAAAGTAATCTATCATTGCGTTAAATTCTATGTTGAATATTATATGTATATCTTCTAAAGTACAAATTAAGCAAATATGTTGAAATATATTAAAAGTGTGCATAACAAAAGAATAATATTTAAATTGATCTAAATTTTAAAAATATATAATATATAAAGGGCGGGTGTAGATTCTCATATATGTGAATACAATAATCAAACTTTTTATTTATGATCAACATCCATTTGAACTTCTTCTTCAATTAATATATTTTTATATAAAAATAGAGCATCTTCTCAATACTTTTTCACTAATGATTTCGGGCCAACCTACACTGATCAAAGAACTTTATATGCATTCTATTAGGAATCAAACAAAATTCATTATAGAGCAGATTCCTTGTAAAAATTGAAGAAAATAGAGTAAAACTATAAAATGTATACTTAATAGTTAGGTGTGTTTCTAAATACTCCACATAATTTATTTCATACACCACTAATTAAAAATTTATTAATTACTAAATTACTGAAATATCCATTCATTTTTTAATATATTTTTCATACAAGATTATGTTCGAAAATTCATTTATAAAATTACAACGCATGTATGAAAATATATTTTTGAACATACATGACCAATAGCTTAGAAAAAAATTAGCTTAGATCCAAAATTGAGTGACAAAACATCAATATTTATAAGTTTAAATCACATTTTTATTACAAATTCAAAGTATACATGACAATTAGGGGCGAGGCTAGTCTATCGGAGACCCTGTGCGAATATGGGCGGGCCCTACTTGTTAAAAAGGGAATTATGTCAAAGGGCCCCAAGTGCAAGCAGTAAAAAAAAATGTTACACTCAAGAATCAAACCCCAGCGCTAAGAAACTTGAAGAAAGCAATTTTCCACTGAGCTAAGTGATTAATTAATAATATTTTCAACTATTTATCTATATAAACATATATGGACCTATATATATTTGGGGGCCCTCGATTTTTCGGGGCCCTGTGCGGTCGTCCACCCCATACACCCTCAAAACCGCACCTGATGACAATTATTAACCTATTTTAGCATTTCTGACCCGCTCTTCTCAAATTCGAAAAATAAAATTGTGACATCTCTTTTTACCTCTCAAACGTGAACACTTCTCGCTCACACGTGAAAATTTATCTCTTCGATTTTGTAGCATATGTTAATTAATATTTTTTATTGGTTAAAATTAATTTTTAAAATTGAGGATAAAATTGGATCTAAAGTTCCGAATATTGACCCGTCTTATGAGTTTTGACTTGTAAGAGGTCTTATATAAGTTTTTATCATTTATGAAAATAATAAAGTTTATATATATTAGATGTACATTCTTTTTTTTTATAAGTTTCATATAGATTCATATCTCATTCATATTATTAATCAATTTTAAATGATTCATGTATCACAAATAATACAAACTCGTATGCTTATGATCTAAATGAAATTGATATTAACAAATATACTAATACTTAGATATATTAATGTTGTCATCATTAATTCATTGATTGGTATATATTGGTTGTCACTATTATCATTATAGTGTAACAGATACTAAAAGAATATATTTTCTTGATTTACATACTATGTATATATATCATACTATCTTAAAGTTACTTGTAAGAATAAAATTTCATTAGTTCACGTAGTTGAAATATTAACATCTATATGTTTACAGTTATATAATATATATATATATATATATATATATCTTTAGTTTATAACACTTTATGTGTTATTTCTAATATTAATTATTGAAAATAATAAAGCTTAAAAATATATCTATTTTTAATATCTAAGACTCATATTCACGTTATAAAATGTATTATATTTATTGTTATCTTTTCCCCTTTTAACTAATCTAGTGATTATCCTAATAAAATTGAATCGTGAATAAATCAATTAATGAATTGAAATTGTTTAGATGAATCTATGACATTGATGATTTAGGTTATTTCTTCCTCTATTATATCAGTTCCTAATTTTCTCCATTTATCTTTATTTGTCTTTATTTATTTATTTATCGCTAGTAGATATACAACAAAATCTTGAATGCGCTACCTAGCTAGTACTTAGAAGATTTCCGTGCAGTACTCACATTATGATTAAGTTTTTAGTCTCCGTGGAATACAATTTTGCTCAATATTATAATACAATTACTTCGTATACTTGTAGATAGCTAATGAAAAGTCAAATAATTATAATGTAATAAATAAATATTTGGTTGAGTAGTTCAAGAAATTATATTTAAAAAATAAATTGTTATATTTGCCCAATTTCGGCAACTAAAGTCTACATTTTAATTATAATATTTGTACGTGCTATTATAAAAATAATATTATGCTCTAATATAATACTGTAATTAAGCAAAACTTTTCTCAAGTTAAAATAGTATTGAAAAAATTATTAGTGTTCTAAAATGAATTGTTGTATACGTGGTGGCTTGTCAGGGTCGCTTTGTACACTAATAGGTTTTAAAGAAATTCATTTATTATTTCTCATTTTATCAATAATAAAACCACTTTTAAATGTTTTAAATTTCAAACTGTGACATATTACTCAACTTAAAAACTTACTTCAATAAAAAATAATTATTATAATTAGCATATCCAATAATAGCTGATAGGTAATATATATTAGGGGAGGAAATGTTTATTTATGTAATATAATATCTCAATATATAATTTTGTATTTAAATTTATATCTTAGGTTCTATTAAGGTATACTTTAATCTTGAAAATAAGTCAAATCTATTAATATCTAAGTGTTTTTCAAATGTTGGATAAATTAGAGTCAATAAATAATTTGTTAGAGATTAAGACATGATAAACTTTAATTTATTCAAAAGACATAGATTGATCCTTTATATATTTAAAATACTTAACTTCAAAAATTATTAATCAAATGTGGAGAATACATATATTATTTAACGAACTATTTTAATGGAAATTAGATTTTGAATTATAAATGCATATTATATATTATACATCACGTTACACAATTGCCCTTAAATTAAAGTTGTAATAGGAATATAATAGGTAAATCAAAATTTATAAACCACCACACTTTTATTATACTAGTAGATAGTAGACATGGTAATAATCAAGTACAACAGTAAAAAATAAACACACGTTGCTGAATCAAATGAAACTCTGATTTTAAAAGTTTACATAATAAAAGCGGATACAAATTGGTGCGAAGATCTTAATTTCTGTGCGTTGTGTGCAAATCACTCATTTTTCATGAGCCTCCCACTACCACTCCCACTCCCACAGTGGTTCCGCCGGTATATGATTCAAGGGAGAGAGTGAAAGAATGTGAAGAGCAGAAAAATTCCAGTTTAATAGTGAACTCACTCAATTAATTTCATTCATGGGACCACAAATTAAATGCATCTGTATAACTATTAATATATACTTCCTTGGACCGATTACGATCACTAGGAAGTGCAATGGGTATCAAAATTGAATGGTGAATACTGAATGAATACTGATGGTTAGGTAAAACTCGTGGTTCTTAGCTTGTAGCGTGATGCTATACTACCTAACCTTAAGTTGTACCTAATTATAAGTAATTGATCTATCCATATTCCATATTGTCTCCAGAGGAAAAACAAAATGTCTGTGACTCAAGTCCAAGTGGAATCCCTTGTATTCCCGCCATCGGTGAAGCCACCGGGTTCCAACAACACATTATTCCTCGGCGGCGCAGGTGTCAGAGGGATGGAGATCCAAGGGAACTTCGTCAAGTTCACCGCCATCGCTGTTTACTTGGAGGATACTGCCGTTCCTGCCCTCGCCCTTAAGTGGAAGGGTAAAACCGCCGACCAACTCGCCGATTCTGACGACTTCATCGCCCAAATCATCACCGGTACTGCCTTATCTATCTATCTATCTATCTATCTATCTATCTATCTCGTGTGCACAAGTTTGATTATAAATTTTGGTAGGGCCTTTCGAGAAATTGACACAGGTGACAATGATACTGCCATTGACGGGGCAGCAATTCTCAGAGAAAGTGGCAGAAAACTGCACTGCTTGCTGGAAAGCAGTTGGGAAATACGGTGATGCAGAGAGTGAAGCAATCGACAAGTTTCTACAAGTGTTTAAGGATGAGAGCTTTTCACCCGGGGCATCCATCCTCTTCACTCAATCACCTGTTGGATCACTCACGGTATAAGCATTTGAATCCACACACATCATCCATACCTCTCCTACTCCTAACTAGCATTCTTCATCTGCAGATTGCCTTCTCCAAAGATGCTTCCATCCCGGACCAAGGGAAGGCTGTCATACAGAACAAACTGCTGGCCGAAACCATTCTTCACTCCATCATCGGGAAGCATGGAGTGTCACCTGCAGCCAGGCAGAGTTTGGCTGCCAGATTGTCCCACTTGTTCAACCAGAATTAGCTCACTGCTCACGCAATATGAAATGAATAATGAGAAGAATTGCTTGCTTCCTTTCTTTCTTTCTTTCACTAATAAAACTGTAAAATGGAAAGGAACGCTTATCAGTGACCAATGAATGTCATTCTATCCACATTTCGTCTTCACTCTTCAACAGTTCTAGTGCTTTTGTAAGCAAGATTATCACTTTGATTTATAAGCATAGTTCTATGAGGAAATTGTCACTCAAAATCTCATAGTGGAATACAACAGTTCAAAGAGTAGAAGAGGAAGAAGCTTTAAAATCTGCAAGCATGAATTCTCCCACAGAGCTTGCCTTTTAATGGAGCCATGGAGCATGCTGAGCTGACCAAAACTCAGGAAAACAAATTAAAATCCCGAACATATTCCAACAAAGACACATTGTCTACACTTCAAATTCTCCAATTTCATCAACAGGAGACTCCGGGATTCACCTTAACCAGAAACATAATAGATGCCAAAAAGAAAAAACATGGATATTCTTAATAATTCATTAACGAGGAAATCCAAATCCAAGGCTGTCCAGATATAAGCATCATCCTCAGACCATAAAGCTACACATAACACATCCTTCCCCTGTGCGGCTCTTTACCGCCAATATGAAGGTGGTCAATTTCAACGGATTAAACTCCATTTGCTTCACCTCTTCAACAATTCTCTTGAACTTGACATGATCCGAAAACAAGATACGTGTACAGTATACCAATGCAAACTCAATGAACTGTTGAGGCGCTCCTACCTCCCTCAACAAATCCAAGATCCCCTCCTTAAAACAGTATCAGCTCTTCCAATGCCAATTATATCCTTAACGTAATTGTAAACAGGGGCTACTCTATGTTTGAACGATCTCCTAAGTAAATACAATTGTAGGAACTTCAGTTTCAGAAATTCCGGTGGAATGCAATTAAAATTCGAACTTGGGCAAAAGGGATTTCTCAGGAGCGTATACAAGAACCCCAGGAATTTTTTTCACTAAATTAGCAATTTGGGATGAGAGTAAACCCTTGTTTTTGGAGAAAATTCACAATGGCATTCGGTCTAACTCGCCCATCAACGGTATTCCAGAGGCAATTCACATGAATTCACCAGGAAGGAAACAACATACCCTTTTTCAGCAGATGGTGAAGGTGACGACATACTCAGCATGGAACACACTCAGAACAAACCACTTGGGATTTATAATCATTAACGTATCATAATTTCCCGAAGCACTACATGCAAAGAAATATCAAAAGTTTGTGTCTAGGCACATATGTTTTACCTTTGGAGTACCAAGAGCCGATGCATTTCTTTTCTTTGATTGCTCCAATGCTTTGAATATATTTTATTTGCTAAGATCCTGAGATGCATCATTTATTTTGTTACTATCTTCAACCGATGAGGACTCAAATGAACTAGGTGTTGAGTCTTGAGGCTCCAGCTTCTCCATCTTGGATATTATATTTGCTCCAGCATCAGCAACTAAAGCACGCAAATCTCTGGGCATGAAACCTGATGTTTGTCCAACTATATCCTTTACAAGATCTTGTACAGAAGTCTGCAATGAGAAATTATCTGATCCATCAATATTTAGACCCATAGAGAAGGTTGTCACAGTGGGACAAAGAATCATAAAAATGTTGCTTTCTGGCATTTTATCTTTTTCATCCATGCCACAAGAACTTGTCCAGATTAATGCACCAAATGACTTGTTACCCATGTAGAGAATTCAGTATTATAACTTATGGGGCTGCTATTTATATATCCCCCTTATGTTTGTAATCATCGATTGCAGCATCACCAATCATTGAATTGCAAATCAAGCGAAGGATAACATCCAACTTTTACAGGGCGTACGTGCAAAATAAAGAAGAGAACAAAATGATAACTTACATCAGGAAGCAGGTCAGAGATATGTTGAAAGGACTGGGACAGAAATTGAGACCTTTGTTCTTCAATGAGGGGACCCATCTTAATTTCATGACTAAAACAGCGTCAGATAATTGGAGGAAGACCTTCAGAGTCGTCCGCAGCTGCAACAAGTAGTACCGGGTGCCGGTTTATCATTGCACTAACTTTTAACTGCTAAAGAAGAGAAAAAAGGGAGTGTTAACATATCACCTCGTAAACGTGTAGTGACCATGTAATCTAATATTGCCAAGGATCTGTCCAGCCGGACAATTATCATCTCAAAACAAATGAGAAATTGTATCCTTAACATGAAATGAAAGATTTTTGTTCTCTATATTTTATCCCAGATTACAGGGAATAAATAGGAAGGAACTAGGATGAAAGAAACATGTAGAAGCTATCTTGGAATACAAAATCTGATGCGGACTGATAAATGTTGTAGCATCAGAGATGAAGCTAAATATCTATATCCACATCTTGTAAACTTACAAAGTCAGTTGTCTTCAAAATAGTCCTTTTTATCTTTACTAATTGGCTCAGTGAATTGCTTAATGGTAGAAGCAACTTCTGAGTTAACTCCAACTTGCTCATAAGACGACCCCTCTTGAGCAGCCGAAGAGTGGAAAACCTCAAAATGACGGAGAAGAAGGATTGCTTGACAGTATCTATAACAGTCCAAGCGTATCAAATATAAGAAATATGCCTACGAAATCAACAAGAAAAACATAACAAAAAAGTAGCTAAATGGAATATGCATGTTTTGCCTAGTAACATCAAAACTGGTGGAGGTAGATTAATTTAAAATAGTAAGTTCTGCATGGATGTTTTGAAGCTGCGTCTTTGATTCTCACTGCTCAATGTTTAGTACCACAGTTGTGTCAGAATACCTGCGAGCTGCAATGAAGGCTTCAGATAGAGCAATAGATGCTTTCTTTTCTGAAGATGTCATGAAATCATGACAACTATATTCCACTACATGCAAACCCAACCGACGAGCAACATATCTTATCACAGTCCTCTTTCCAGAACCTACAAGTCACTTCAGAATCAGTAAATCCAGAGGATTTCCACCCAAAGAGAGAATGCTATTTTTAATTTCCACAAACTATCAGATATATATTCAGATAAAGTTATGAACTTGAGGATCACCATAACTGGATATTTTTCAAGGAGCCAGATCTAGGAGTTTATAAATTATAACAGACCTGCAACACCATGTAATAGGATGGAGACCCTGAATTTTGATGACAATGCTGATGGAAATAATGTTGGTGCAAGTATGGAGGCTAGGGCACATCCTCTTGCAAGGGAGAAACACCTTTCGACTGTGGAATCAAAGGATCTGGGGGGATGGCAGATGGAACCCCTCCTCCAAGAACAAGAGCAGTTTGATGATGATTGACCCTTAGAACAGGTTCCTCTGACGGTTCCATAGCTGCAACCTGAAAATCAGCAGGTGTCTGTGCTACAGTTCCTCAAGCATTCAAGAGAAAATAAAGCACACAAAAAATTGAAATTTTGTCCTTGAAGTATATTGTGTTGTGTTGTCACCACTACTTTGCGTTTTTTGATTGCAAGGGATGCACAACTCAAATTTGCAGTTCCAATTTATGCTAACACTGAAAAGATCACCACAGGTAAGATATCTATCAACAGAAAAGTAATCATTTAATGCTAAATCTATCAAGCTCTGGCAATCATTTGCTTCTTCAGATGAACTAGCTTTAAGGCGTTCAAAGGTTCCACATTCTGGTATCTTCACAAAGGAGACCCTCAAATGTGAGGCATATTTAGGCATCTCAGCCCAAGATTCAAGCCCTATACGAACAGTAAAGGGCTCATTTTCTTTCTCATTTATTTCAGCATCTGCTTTTACTTCGAACAAGGACGACAATTTCTCTTTCCCTTCCTGCACAATCGTTTTCAAGCACGACAGATGCAAATTAAGGTTGAATGCAAGAATTGGGGATAAATAAGCCACTTGATGATCCAAAGTTTAAGGCTGAGTCTGAGGATAACCACATGATGGAAAGATCAGCATTGTCCTAGGAGCATGCGAGATAACTGATCTGTATTCTGGGGAACTGTCATCTGGATTTGGAGGATCCAGGACCACCGCTTGTCCAACTCTACTTACATTAGCATCGACATTGTTGATGAGTATCTACAAGGAAAACAAGGCATAAATGGCATGTCACAATCCATTGATCAATCAAAATCCCTTCTACAATAGAGAAACACATGAGAAGACCACACAATGAGATTTTTAATCATAGTCCTAAATTAACGTTCTCTGCGTCAAAATGATCACAGAACTGCGTCCATAATTTTATCCATTTGAGGCTCACCATTAGCTGTATGCACTTCTGTTTCAGGAGATGTAAGAACTTAGCTTCACAAACGTTGAGACACACACAGCTCTTACCAAAGAAGTCGATTAAACCAACAGACAACGGAAAAATTACATCTTTGACTGTGTTCTACGCTGCACTATCATACATTTCAAAAAAAGAATCTTTGCAATGCAATTCCAAACTAAAATCACAGCAGAGCATAAAGCCATAATTAAAACATGAATTACACATTGCATAGAAAGAGAAGAAAAAATACCAGCGAGCCTGATGTAATGGATAATTGTTTGAGAAGAGCAGTGGACAACCCAACCAAAACAGAGCCATCAACTGAATTAACAGTTGTTTCCTTGGAAACTCTGAGAATCCCAGCCGTGAACTGCAGCGTGCGAGCAGAGGGGCTGGGGTCAATCTTGTCAATTCCATCGCTATCTTGAGTAGTTCTGTGAGAATTGAGCAAAGAATCGACGAGGGCTTGAGTTGAAGAAAGCACAAGGGGCTTCCTCTTCCTCCTCTCCACCATTGCCGCACCAATTCACAAAACCCTGAACCCTTTTCAATTGATCACAATAAAGTCTTGATTATTCGATAAATTTGAGAAAGACCTTGTTAGAGGTGATCGATACAGCTGTTTGTATGTATAGATTGGATGTATGGTGAAGGAGCTGTACGTTGAGCAACTCAAGGCGCAGTCAGCAGGAGTTGATTTTGAGCTAACCGTTTTTAACTTCAAATATCACTGCCCTATTTTGAACAACTGAGAAAAAAATAGATAGGGATTTTTTCGTAAAATGTGTCTTCATATTTATTGATAATATTTGGGAGAAATTTTTATCTAGACAAAAAAATATTAAAATCGGTATAGTTGGGCAAGTTTTAAAGGGTTAGGAGTTATATGGGCAATTTGTACTATGTTTAAAATCTTTGACAAAAAAACTGAATATTCCCTTACTTTTCTGAAAAAGCATCTTACATATTTGTACTTTTCATGCAGAAAAAACAAAAGATTTGCATGGAATAAAATCGGATAAAATCTCTCCCTCTCTCGTCTATCCAAACTCAATGTTAGTTTGAAAAAAAAAAAAAGTTGTGGTATTAATTCTTCGAAATCTCGGTATTAAATTTTGTAACCACCCCCTTTACAATCTCTCACTCTCTCATCTGCTCTCCATCTCGGTATTAAATTTTGTAACTACTTTCGTTCCCCCTCTGTAACGATTAGAAGAAGTAACGAAAAACCAAAAAAAAAAAAAATTCAAATCTGCTCCCTTGACTCCGCCACGAAAGGGATAAGGTTGAAATCTCTCCCTCTCCCATCTCTCGTCTCTCTCTCGTGTATCATCATCATAATCTAATCACCTATTTATTTTTAATTGTTAGAACTGTTAATCGAAGATGGAGAATACAAGAGATCTTCGGACGGGTTCGGCAGGAGAAATTCCGGCAGAGGTTAGCTTGTTTCGAGAATACAGAAGCATGTTTTGGTGAAAAAAATTTCCATGTTTAATTGTTAGATCTGGAGTAACGTGAGATTTTTAGATGTAAAACGATAGTCTTGATGCATAACGAAAGTGTATTTGCATAACGATGGTAGTTTCATTGCATAGCGAAAGTGTAATTGCATAACGAAACTATTTTAATGCATAACGAAAGTTATTTAATGCATAACGAAAGTATTTAAATTGCATAACGGAAGTAGTTTAATGCATAACGAAAGTAGTTTAATTGCATAATCGTTATGGCTAAAATCTGTAATTAAAAAATACTTCAAATTGCATAACGAAAGGTTAATTTAATTAATCGTTATTATATTTTTAATATATCGTTATGCCCTTAATCTGTAACGAAAGTATATTACGAAAGGTTATTTTAATTAATCGTTATTCTATTTTTAATATATCGTTATGCTAATTGTTTGATTTTCGTTATGCTATTCGTTATGCTAATTGTTTGATTTTCGTTATGCTAATCGTTATGCCTTTTAAATATATCGTTATGCTAATCGTTGTGCCCTTAATCGTTATGCATTTTAAATAATTTCGTTATGCCTTTTATATTAGATTTTCGTTACATTGAATTTTGGTTTTCGTTACGTTGATTTTTGAATTTCGTTATGCGTTTATGTTATTTTCGTTATGCTAAAATTTAAACTTTCATTTATGTCATCTATGTTAAATGTAAATTTCGTTATTATTAAATCTAATTATCATTATTGTTAAATTTAAATTTTGATATGTTAATATTAAAACTTTCCTTATTGGTTCAATTAGATTTTCGGAAGTGTTAAATATTTAGTTCGTTATTGATAATATTTTTTTAATAATAATAATAAAAAACAATTAATAAAATAACAAAAACAGTCGCGACAGCATTCTTAATGCTCTTGTGCTGATCGGACACGATCAGGAGGTCTTCTATCTCGCCCAAAGTGATATGCAATCGATTCAGGAACCAGATCCAAGTGTCATTATTCTCGATCGGACCGATACCAACTGCAATAGGTAACACCTGTTCATTGCCGTCCTTCGTCACAACAACAAACAAAATCCCCTTGTTCTTCCCCTTCAAGTGTGTCCCATCAATCACGACCACTGGTCTTGCACCCGCATGAAAGGCACTGATACACGGTCCGAGTGCCAAAAATGTATACTTCAGCTCATGTACGGTGTTCGTCTGAAACTCGTACAATGTCCCGGGATTGCGTAGCTGCAACGTGTGTAGAAATGCGGGCAATTGCGCATAGGACTTATCAAAGTCCCCATAGATCATCTCAATTGCAATGTTCCTCGAGCGCAGAGTGAAACTGTAATCAATCTGGATCCCGTACTCACGTAAGTTAATTTTAAAGATAACGACAATGTAAATTTATGCATAACGAAAACTAAATTTTCAACATAACGAAAATAAAAATTAACATTAACGAGAATCTAATTTCAACATAACGAAAATACAAAATCGTCATTAACGACAATTCATTTTATGCATAACGAAAATTACTTTAGCCATAACGAAAACTCATTTAGGCAATAACGAAAATTTAATTATAACTAAAGTAAAGCCATAACGATAATTTTCATATTATGCATAACGAAAATTAGTTTTATGAATAACGAAAATTTAGCCGTAATGAAAAAATTCATAATAACGAAAATTTAATTTCAGCATAACGAAATATTTTTTTTGCACATAATGACTCATAACCTTAAACTATAACGAAATTTTTTTTATCAATAACGAAAGTTTATTTTAAACATAACGATAAATTTAAATTCAACTATAACGAAAATTCAAATTTAAAGATAACGAAAATTTATTTTCACGTAACGATATTTCAATTTTAAGCATAACGGATAATATCATTTTCACTATAACGAAAATTTAATTTGAGCATAATGAAATATACAATTTTAAACATAACGATAATTTTCATTTTCACAATAACGAAAATTTAACAAATTTAAATTTAAAGATAACGAACTATTTATTTAACACAACGATAACTTAATTTTAACAATAACGAAATTTATATTTAACACAACGATAATTAATTTTAACAATAATGAAAGTTTTATTCTTAACATAACGAATAGTCAAATTCAACTATAACGAAAATTTAGTTTTTAACATACCAAAATTGAAATTTAACAATAATGAACATTTAGATTTAACATAACGATGTTTAAATTAAAACCTAGAACAATTTTCTAACAAAACTTGAAACGTACCTTTCAATTTTGGAGAATTTTTCCGCGCAATATCACCGATGATGATGTTTTGTTGATAATGATGATCTTCTCGCTTGCACGATCAAACACTCATTTTTTTATGTGAATTCAGAGATTTTCTTCACCAAACTCTCGAACTATTTCTTCCATTTGGGTGTGGTTTGAATTGATGCATCGGTGTAGTGTAAATATAGGTTAATGACACCAACCTCTCTTACACAAAATTAAATGCATTAAATTTGGGCCAACTAATACCTACCTATGCAAATACAAATATTTATGCATTTTACCTGCCTCATGTTGACCACACAGAAATGACAGAATAATGCATTGATGCATAACGTTATAAATGTTTCGTGATAAATTTTCGTCATAAGTTTTCGTTATATATTTATAAATTTTCGTTATATGTTTTTATACATGTATCGTTTAATGTTTTCGTTATACATAAAATCCTATATAATGAACTATCGTTTAATGTTTTCGTTAATATTAATTTCGTTGTTATTATTATTATTATTATTATTATTATTATTATTATTATTATTATTATTATTATTATTATTATTATTATTATACTTTCGTTATTATCAATATATAATGAACTATCACTATTATTATTATTATTATTATTATTATTATTATTATTATTATTATTATTATTATTATTATTAGTTATAGTTAGTGTTTACTTTCGTTATTCCTTATTATTAATTTTAAAAATAAATTGTGTATGACATATCATTATTTCGTTATTCTTATTATTATTACTTTCGTTATTATCAATATATAATTGACTATCGTTATTATTATTAGTTATTACTTTTGTTATTATTACTTTTCTTATTATTATTATTATTATTATTATTATTATTATTATTATTATTATTATTATTATTATCATTACTATTAATTTCGTTATTATCATTACTATTAATTTCGTTATCCTTATCGTTATTCATTATTATTAATTTTAAAAATAAATTGTCTACAAAAAACGTTATTTACTAATAGTTTCGTTATTTATTCAGTTTTCGTTTCGTGAAATAACTGGTAGGGATCGATCTTGTATTTATTTTTATATGTTAGGGTTTTTAAACTTTAGGGTTTTAGGGTGCATTTAATGTTTGGTTGTGAAAAAAATGTAAAAAATACACTTCCCCAATCATTGGGTGTGGGGACAAGTGTGTCATAACTCCAAATTGCTCATGAAACTACTACACCCTTATATGTTGCCTTTTTTTCCCTTTTTTACTTTTTTTTGTCTATATTTATAGAGTTACACATAATATTTACATTGGCCATCTTTTGGACAAGTTAAGGTTTTTTCATTTGGCTAAATTGAAATAAAATAAGGACAATACTGAATAGCACAAATTGTCATGACATAAAGTAAAATTTTATAGAATTTCAATATAAAATAACATTATCGTCCTTCATACAATTTTGACTCTAAATCAGATGAATACAAATAAAATTCAACCCCTATTTTCTACCTTAATAATTCCCAATATTTAAATTTGAATACATTATGAATGGTCTATAATGAATAAAAAAAATATTTTGATTAGGCATAATTTTTTAGGCGGAATGAATTGAAGAATTTTAATTGCCCAAATTGAATGTGATAAGTTAAGCAAATGTTTTTTAAGGGGTGGTCTCTTGTACACAATAGTGTACCATAAATTAGTGTCCGGCGCGCGCGCGGCCCACGCGCGACGCGTGTGCATTTTTTATTTTTTATTTTTCTGGGCAGGTTTTTCTTTTTTTTTTTCTGATTTTCTATTTTGTCCTTTTGTTTTCTTACCAAAAATTTATATCCTAAAATAAAGTTAGTGAATCCTAAAATTCAAATAAATTCATTTAATTTATTTCATAAAATGGAATTAATAAATCCTAAAAAATACAAAATAAATCCCTAAAAACACCCCCTAAAAACACAAAATAAACTCTTAAAAACACCCCTAAAATACACAAAATAAACCCCTAAAAACACCCAAAAAAATACTAAACCCTAAAAAACACCCCCAAAAAATTCTAAAAAAAACTTAGAAAAACACTAAACCCTAAACCCCCAACCCCTAATCTCTAAACATTAATTGAGATGAAATAAATCATAATTTGAATTAAAGAAACTCGTATACGATAAATTGCAAGCCCAATACTTTTTATGGTTACGGGTGATACTTTTTATACTTCGTACTTATACTTTTCAGTGTTAAGAATGATACTATTTTTGGGCTTTTTTTTTGGCGGGGCAGGTCGGGTCAGGGTTGACCCGCGCGTTGACCCTCGGACCCGCCCCGTCTGATGGTTTGATTTTAATTTTCAAAGTCTGATAAGAGACTTTGTGTTTTTTTAATGTTTTGATTTAACTTGGCCAAATGAATTGAATAATTTCAGTTGTCAGCAATTGAATTTGTTACTAAAGAAACGTTTGATTAATCGAATGATCATAAATTGATTAATGATTAATAAAAGAATTGAAAATAAATAGCCAAGATCTTTTGATAGGATGTATATCTAAAATCTTTGTGATGGACTGCATATTAATATTGTATATTAATTAATGATTGAATAGCTAATCAATTAATGAATTCTAACGTTAACAAATCAATTATTGGGGCCTCTCCTGTGCAGGAGACTGATGGGCCGACCCATCAGACGGATCAGTCCATTACCCGGATCAACCCAATTCCAATTAGGAGCCCAAATTAAAAAGAAAAAAGAAAAATGGAGAAAATCAGAAACATAAGAGAGAGAGAGAGAGAGAGAGAGAGAGAGAGAGAGAGAGAGGAGAACCCGCGGCTTAGACGAAGGCAAGAGAGAGGAGTCGTTGAAATCTTAAGTTGATCTTCGATTAGCGAATACCGGTTAATCCCTCAAGTGGATTAATCAATACCCTTGAATAAGACTTAGATTTGCTAGTTCTAAAAATATTGTTTTGTATCTAAAATAAAAAACGAAAATAACTTGGTTGAGACACAATTGGATGCAAAGGCAAAAATCTTCAATAATGTCTCAAATGATATGAACCCGGTATGATGATCAACACCGAGAGAAAACGCAGCGGAAGACTTTTAGATCGAAACACGTCAGGCGAATGAAGGGCTTCAATCCGACTCTATGAATAAACTAAACTAATGACTAAACTCGATATGTAAAACTCGAATATGAAAGGAAAAGGGTATAGACGTATAGTATGATGATAGGGGTGAAGAAAGGCTTGTGTAGATAGGTTATGATAATGTAATAACCCGAGACTTTCTCATAATTATTATTTAGAAATCTGAAATACCTGCTCGAAAATAGTCATATTAAGACCTAATGATAATCCTATATTAGAATCCTATCTAAATAAATCAAAATTTATTTAAGGCAAATATTATTATTTAGTAATTGTACTATTATAAATTGGTAGCAAATTAATCAAATTTATACAAGTAGCTATTATTAGTGGTCGTAGGTAAATTTGTAATATCGAATTTTAATTCATTTGATTTCACTCGATAGAATTAGTTGGTCATTATGAAATCCTAAAATTTTGCCCTCAATGTTAGAAATATTTGAATTTAAAAAAAAAAAACATTTTGAGTAGTAGAAATATTATAGCTAATAGTTGAAGTTAGAAGTTTATTTTATAAGTGTTGCAAATTCGCACAAGGTATCTTGGTAATTATATTTTCTTTAGGATTAGTAAAAAAAAAAAAAACAACAAAAATGATTAACATATCTATTAAGTTCCTTCGATTCTCCATTATACACGTAGGCATATGCCAATTCATCAAATTCTAAACACTTGTCCAGCTCTTATGCCATTGTTAATCAAACAAATACCATCAAAAGCTCATTTTTTCCCCTGATTAACGTAAGAACTCCCAAACTCCTCATCTGGAAATCAATTCTCACAACAAACTCACTCGTCTAGGTAAGCTCAATTTGAATTTAATTATCTGTTTTTGTTCTATATATTATACACCCAATTAACTACAGCAGATCTCCCCAACTTCACTTAACCAAAACAAAATCATGAATCTAAACAACTGTAATCCATCAACCCATACTTCTTATGCATCAATTCAACACCAAAATCAGAACCACCTTCAATTAAATTTTCCAAGACCAATTTCAATACAACAGATTCCAATCAAAATCCTTATACCTAAATATGTGAATTTCATACTAAAAATCATTTCAGAATTTAGAGATATTGTAGAATTTCAGAAAAATTAAATAAATAATTAAATAGAATTAGGGAGAGAGGAGTCGGCGCGTTGCAGAGGAAGACAGCTGGGCTCGGGTCTCTGCGACGTTTGTCCAAGTCGTCTCTCATCATCGGAAGTCGGCTAGTGTGTAGCTTCGAGTCGTGGGGTCTAGGTCGTCGAAGCAGGGGAGAGTGGTGTCGGGCTCGGGCTGCGTCGGGTTGAGTATCGGGTAGATCTAGGCTGCGGCTGTGGTCGGAACTACGTTGAACAGTCGTCGATTTTGCGTTGAAACCGAAATGGAGTCGACTCTTGGAGATACCGGCGAATAGCCGCTGCAATTATCGGAGTCGTGACTGAACTCGTCGGAGTCGTGACTGAGCTCGTCTGAACTCGAGCGGGCTGGTTGATGGAGGGCGGCGATGGGTTTGACGGAATTGAGGGGAAGAAGAGTAGAGGATGAGAGTTAGGGATTGTTGGTAGAGAATTTGGGGATTTCCATTTTTATCTCTATTTCTAGTAGAGAGAGAGAGAGAGGAGAGATGAGAATTGAATTTGGGGATCTTGTTTTCTAATTGATTCACACGTGAGTTTTAAGAAAGGAGAGAGGAAGTTGACTTTTATTTCCAATTTAGCTTTGATTGTGATATAACTTTAAAAAAAGGGAAAATGGATCTTATAGCAAAATAGGAAAAAAACCTAATAAATGATCAAACTTTTTTTTTAAAAAAATGCGTATCTATATATATATATATGTGCCTATTTTTATTTCTTTAAAGGTAGGATACTTGATTAATATTTAAATGTTTGATATTTAATAATAAATTATTTAAATATTAATTTATCCAAAAGTTTGTTTAAATTTTTTTTTATTTAACCGAGAATTCCTAAATTAGTTATTTAGGAACATAAATCTTTTAGTTTAAAATTAGATTGTATTTTTATGTGGTTAATTAGTTTTAATAGCAAATTGATCATTTATGTTCTATAAATTTTATTTGTTGCAGAGAATAGTTGTTTATTATGTAATCAAGATTAATTGATTTAACAATACATCATAGTGTTAAGCTAATTATCATTTGATGATTTAACACTTCTCAATAATTGTATAAGCATGCTACATGTATTCTGTTTTCTATCCTTTAATTTAGAAATGATATCAAATTTATAGGAAATATAGAATTAATTAATAATGAAGTTTAATTTCAAATTTAAGAACTAAACTTAGGAATTGAGTTTGAATAGAGGCTCTTTAGTTAAACTAAGCCAATGATGATTGTTGTAGGCCCAGAAGATATAATAGAACCTGAGCAGGATCAACCAAGAGTTGAAAGTTTATCTGTTATTCAGGTGGATTATATTTTTCTCAAACTATGTTCAGCTAATAAGCTCAACTGTTTATCAACTATGAAGCATGAATATTTGTATCAAAATGTTTTATCTCACTGTTCGCGTTCGCTAGTATCCTACGAAAACATTGAGTGCTTAACTAGACTCGAGTTCGGATCCTTTAAGCTTTGGGACCGTATACACTATCCTTTATTAGACAGCTGGGCTGGAGGACGTGTATATAAGTTAAGACATTGTAGGAAGGGACAGCTGAGACAGAGCATGTAAGGTTAAAAGAAGCTTTGTATACATGGAATACTTTTTAGTTTTGAAACCTTTCCATTGTTATACTTGTGTGGATACAATATTCATATTTATAAAATGATTATGAACTGTTTATCAAATTTGCCCACTGGGTACACTAGTACTCAGCCCAAATATTTTCTAAATATTTTTCAGGTTGAGAGGCAGGCTGAAAGATGATGGAGCTGGGGCAAGGGCTGTCTTTTTGTTGATATTTGCTTGCTCTTTTTGCGTTGTTTATGAGATCCTAGATACTCTAAAATAAGAAGTAGCATTAAATATTTTGTCTAAGTTTAATAAAGATGCTCTACGCTTGTTCCGTTTACTCTGATATTGTTTGTCTTTAGTTGTTTGAATCATAATATGATTTGTGTTGTTATTGATATCTGCTTTTACAATTAATTGGCGGGATAAGTTCCCTTTGATGATTGATCATTGATTCAAGTTCCTTCTAAGACACCTTAGAGTGTGGTTAAATTCCAGTTATAGAGGTTATGCTGCCCAAGTGTTTCGGGCACTAACCCTATTTCTTTGATTATTTTTATGCCACAACTCATCTTCTTTTTCCCCAGTAGCGCATCGGTCTTTTATCAGTACTTTTCCGAGATCGGGGCGTTACAGATTGGTATCAGAGGCAAGGTTTACAACTCTGTAGACCTGCAGCATTATTCTTTGAGCCTAGAATTAAGTCTAGTCTCTTAAACTATTTATTCGGCAGCCCTCAGCACGTCATCTATGCCGCTCTCAACAAAAAAGGTATGCAAACATTTATAAAATTCAGGTTTATGAGATTGTAGTTAGTCATGCTGTATATTTTTCCAGGTTTCATGATTATATGTCATGATTCATTTATCAAAGCTATATCCAGGTTTCACGATAAGAAATCGTGATTCTTTCTATTCAGGTTTCATGATAAGAGGTCATGATTCAGATATTTTCAGGTTTCACGATCAGATATCGTGATTCATTTATTTAAAAAAAAATTCTTTTAGGTTTCACGACTAGTTTTCGTGATTCGTTTATTGAGAATCTTTTACAGGTTTCATGAATATCTATCATGATTCGTCTATTTCAGAATATTTTTCAGGTTTTGTGATAAGATGTCATGAATTGATTATTTATAATATTTCAGGTTTCATGATTAAATTCTGTGATTCATTTGAATAAAAGTTATTAAGGTTTCACGACGAGAGTTCGTGATTCGTCTAAAGTTACTCGAAGATGTTAAGACATCTAGATTTTGATTTTAACCAAAAGATAATAATAAGTAAAATAGATTAGAATTACTTTAAGTGATGAGAATAAGTTGTGAATGACTTTTAGATTGAATATAGCAAATCACTTAGACTATAGTACGTTGAACCTATCATTGACCATTAAGTTATCTTGTTGCTCTTGAAAACTTAGACTAACTTAGTGAAATTCTTCAGATGGCCAGGGTGATTGAGACAGCACGGAAGCGTACTCAAAACTTCTATACTTTTGAGGAACACATTAAGAGATTTCGTACATATGTTAAAGATCGATCCGATACTGTCTCCGAGTACATTGGGCATTTTGTATCGCTTTGGCGACGTGCCAGTGGAGCCGAGGGAGGAGTCTTAGACTTTGAGGCCTCTTTCAGGCTGGCTTATGGTTTACCACCTTGCTGGAGGCGGAGAGCGCTACAGGTATTGGGTGATACGGTCGAGCGTGACCCTGATACCATGGCCGAGATCGGAGATTTCCCTAGATATTGTAGTATGATTCTAAGGATCTGGGCACTTTATAGAGGATGTCCTCCAGTAGACGAGGCAGTACCCTCGCACAGCCACGGTCCACCAGATTCTGTCATGCAGCAGGGTATGGAGGTAGATGCTAGTATACATGTCTCTAGTTTCATTCCTCATGTAGGTACTCACGATGCCGAGGCTGGACCATCAGGCACGCAGGCTGATCAGATTGATGGGTCAGTAGCACCTAGAGCTCGGGATGATCGAGACGGGAGGTACGGCGTGATGGAGAATGATACAGATGATGAGGACACAGAGGAGGAGGATCCTGTTGAGGATGAGATAGTGGATTTGACTGGAGATTAGTAGATGGTTGGATGATGATAGCACTTGGCTAGGTTAGCTAGGCATCTCGTTTTGATTGTATCGTGGGTCTGGTAGTCTTTTTGCTCAGACCGACCCGATATCTTTTTGTATGGGTAGTAGTTTATATTGTATAGTTTGGTATATATATATATATATATTGTATATATGATGTATGATGTATGATGTATGTACATAAACAGTGATCATTGTATATATGTAAAAGTCCTCTTTTGGAGGCACTTTTCCTTTATCGTTCATGAATGGCTATTACTGTTTATGGCCTTGATTTATATGTGTATAAAAGCCATTCTTATGAGGCAACCAATGTTTATTTTATTTTATTCTATATTACTTCTTATTATTACAATTTTAAAAAAATAAATAAATAAATAAATATTATACATATTAACTTATGTTTTCAATTTATATTTAGGATGCCGCCACGTACGAGATTGCCAATCTCAGAAATCCGAGAAGAGATACCAGAGGTAGAAATACCTATTCGCCTGTCACGAATTGAAAATGACTTTCGAAAACATAATCCACCTATATTTAATGGAACGGGTGATCCAATGGATGCTGAGAAGTGGATTCGTGCTTTGGAACGAATCTTTAATTTTATAGTTTGCACCGATGAAGAAAAATTATCTTGTGCGCAATTTCAACTGACAGATGATGCAGACTATTGGTGGGAGTCTGTACGTAGAACGATGACAGAAGAACAATGGCAACAATTTTCTTGGGATGACTTTAAGGCTGAGATATATCAAAAGTATATTCCAGACTGTTTTAGAGAGAAGAAGGAGTCAGAATTTTGGAATCTTCGCCAAGGAAGATCTACTGTCACAGAGTATGATAGAAATTTCAACCAATTGTCAAGGTATGCCCCGCATCTCGTGGACACTGATAAGAAGAAAGCAAACAAGTTTCGAAAGGGCTTGAGACCAGAAATTGGGATGACTCTAGCAGGTCAGGATAAGATGACGTATGCACAGACTTTGAGTAGAGCTCTGAACATAGAATCCATAATGCCAGTGGAACGAGTATCACAACAGCCACTACAACAAACTCAAGACCCAAAAGGAAAAAGAAAATGAGAGGATAACAGTAGAGGAAATTTTCAAGGAAGGAGACAACTATGGCAAGGAAATAATCGGAATAACCAGTTTAATCAGCAAAGAAACAATGGGCCTTGTCCAAGATGCCATAAGTATCACCCGGGCAGATGTATGGCGGGAAATGATGGATGCTTTATCTGTGGAAAGCCAGGACATATGGCTCGGGATTGTCGTAATAATGTTAGAAATAATGGACTTCCCCAGCGACCAAATCAGGGAAACAACCCTAGGCCGAATCAAGGAAACAACTTTAGGCCACAACAAGGGGGAAATCCCAGGCCTAATCAAGGTAGCAATTCTAAGCCAAACCAAGGAAGAAATTTTGCACCAAACCAGGGACAGCGCGGCCAGCAACAAGCTAGAGTTTATGCACTGAACCAGCAGCAAGCTGCACAAAATCCAGAAAACCTAGCAGGTATGATTAACTTGCTTGATATACCTGTACTAGCATTGTTCCATACAGGGGCAACACACTCCTTCATTTCGCAAGAAACATGTGAACAATTGAACTTAAGGCAAGATGAAGTTGTTAATGCCTTAGAAGTTAGCATTCCCTCAGGAAAAACTTTGATAGCAGATAAGATGTGCTTGAACATAGAGCTTGATATAAGTGATAAGAAATTCAAAATAAACTTGCATGTTATCAAGATGAAGGATTTTGACCTAATTCTGAGAATGGATTGGTTAACCACGGAATACGCAACAATATGTTGTCATGAGAGAGAAGTTATTTTTAAGAAACCAGGAGAAAAAGAAGTTAAATTTTTCGGAGCAAGGATAGGTACAAAGGTACCAATCATTTCAGCACTCAAAACAGCAAAGCTGTTGAAAAAGGGAACTTGTCAGGTCTTCATAGTAAACCTAACAGGAAAGGAAAATGACAACATAACGATAGATCAAGTTCCTATTGTTCAGGAATTTAAGGATGTATTTCCACAAGATCTACCAGGAGTGCCACCGGATAGGCAAGTTGAATTCACAATTGATTTGGAGCCGGGAGCTGCACCGACTTCCAAAGCACCATATAGAATGGCTCCCAAAGAATTGCAAGAATTAAAGGTGCAATTACAAGAACTACTGGACTTAGGCTTCATACAACCTAGCGTTTCGCCTTGGGGAGCACCTATACTGTTTGTTAAGAAGAAGGATGGAACATTGCGAATGTGTATCGATTACAGAGAACTAAATAAGTTAACTATAAAGAATAGATACCCTCTTCCAAGGATAGATGACTTATTTGATCAGCTCAAGGGGGCACGTGTGTTCTCAAAAATTGATCTACGACCTGGATACCATCAACTTAAGGTTCGAAAGGAGGATATTCCAAAAACTGCATTTCGGACACGTTATGGACACTATGAATTCATAGTAATGCCATTTGGGTTAACAAACGCACCGGCAGTCTTTATGGATTTGATGAACCGAATATTCCATCCATATTTGGATAATTTTGTCCTTGTGTTTATAGACGATATTCTTATATGTTCCAAGAATGAAGATGAACATAAAGAGCATCTGCGAATAGTGTTGGAAACACTACGAAAAGAAAAGTTATATGCCAAATTCAGCAAGTGTGAATTCTGGCTTGAAGAAGTAATGTTTCTTGGTCATATTGTGTCAGTACAAGGGATTAAGGTAGATCCTGCCAAGATTGAAGCAGTAAGCAACTGGAAGTCACCTACCAGTGCACATGAGATAAGGAGTTTCTTAGGATTGGCTGGTTACTATAGGAGATTTATTGAAGGATTCTCTAAAATAGCAAGACCAATGACCCAAATGTTGAAAAAGAAGATCAAATTCACTTGGTCTGAAGAATGTGAAAAGAGTTTTCAGACACTTAAAGAAAAGCTAACCACAGCACCGGTACTAGCCATACCAGAAGGAAATGAGGGATTTGTCATCTTCACTGATGCATCCTTACAAGGTTTAGGTTGTGTTTTCATGCAAAATGGGAAAGTCATTGCTTATGCATCTCGTCAACTAAGACCACATGAGCTGAATTACCCTACACACGACCTTGAACTAGCAGCAGTAGTGCATGCTTTAAAAATTTGGAGGCACTATCTGTATGGTGTGAAGAGTGAAATTTACACAGATCACAAGAGTCTTAAGTATTTCTTTGAGCAAAAAGACTTGAATATGAGACAAAGAAGGTGGTTAGAGTTGGTGAAGGATTATGATTGTACGATTCAATACCACCCTGGAAAGGCCAACGTAGTTGCAGATGCCCTCAGTCAAAAGTCCAAGGCAAATTTGGGATGTTTCTTAACCCAACAAGAGAAACTCGTGCAAGAATTTGAGAATCTAAGAATAGAGCTGGTGCGACCACCAAGCTCTACAAAAAGTTACATAGCTGTTTTAACAGCTAAACCAAATTTAAGAGAAAGAATTGTAGAAGCACAGAAGAAAGATGGTTTCTTAGAAAAGATGCGCTTACAAGCAAGATCAGATGATCCTAAAGGTTTTGCTGAGGCAAGTGATCACGCTCTTATGTTTGAAAGAAGAATTTGTGTGCCCCACAATCAAGAGATAAAGAATGAGATAATGAGTGAAGCTCATGATACTCCTTACACAGCACATCCTGGGAGTACAAAAATGTATCGAGATCTGAAGAGAAATTTCTGGTGGAGAAATATGAAAAGAGAAATAGCCTCATTCGTGGAACGTTGTCTGTCATGCCAGCAAGTGAAAGCAATACACCAAAGACCATCAGGACTTTTACAACCATTAGAGATTCCCGAATGGAAGTGGGACCACATCAACATGGACTTTGTTGTTGGTTTACCAAAAACAGCACGTGGGAACACCGCTATCTGGGTTATTATTGATCGACTAACCAAATCAGCACATTTTCTTCCTATGCGAATGACCTTAGGACTGGACAAGTTAGCACAATTGTATGTTAAGGAGATTGTCAGATTACATGGGATACCTGTGTCTATCACATCTGATCGTGATACAAGATTCACATCTAGATTCTGGAAAAGCTTGCAAGATGCTATGGGCACTAAATTGAAATTCAGCACAGCTTTCCATCCTCAAACTGATGGGCAGTCAGAGAGAACCATACAAACACTTGAGGATATGCTTCGAGGAGTAGTAATTGATGGAGGAGGAAGCTGGGAGAATATTCTACCTTTAGTAGAATTTGCCTATAACAATAGTTATCATGCTTCAATAGGAATGGCACCATATGAAGCCCTGTATGGCCGAAAGTGTAGATCATCACTTTACTGGGATGAAGTGGGAGAGAGAAAAATGTTGGGCCCAGAGATTGTTCAGGCGACGGTGGAAATAATCGATAAAATAAGGAAAAGAATAGTTGAGGCCCAGAACAGACAAAAGGCTTATACAAACAAACGTCGTACTGACTTGCATTTTGATGTTGGAGATAAAGTATTCTTGAAGATATCTCCGACAAAGGGAGTTGTAAGATTCGGCAAAAGAAGCAAATTAAGGCCAAGGTATATAGGACCCTTTGAAATTCTTGAGAGGATTGGAGAAGTTGCTTATAGATTGGCATTACCGCCAAGTCTAGAAGGGGTACATGACGTGTTTCATGTATCTATGTTAAGAAAATATGTGTTTGATCCTAAACATGTAATTAAACATCATGAAGTGGTCCTAAGCGAGGATTTAACCTATGAAGAAAAACCAATAGCTATACTTGACCGGAAGGTGCAAGTATTGAGAAATAAACAGATACAACTGGTGAAAGTTTTGTGGAGCAACCATGAAAGCGAAGAAGCTACATGGGAGCTAAAAGATAAGATCCAGGAGCAATACCCTGACTTGCCATTTAGAGGTATGTCAAATTTCGGGACGAAATTTATTTTAAAGGGGGTAGAATGTAATAACCCGAGACTTTCTCATAATTATTATTTAGAAATCTGAAATACCTGCTCGAAAATAGTCATATTAAGACCTAATGATAATCCTATATTAGAATCCTATCTAAATAAATCAAAATTTATTTAAGGCAAATATTATTATTTAGTAATTGTACTATTATAAATTGGTAGCAAATTAATCAAATTTATACAAGTAGCTATTATTAGTGGTCGTAGGTAAATTTGTAATATCGAATTTTAATTCATTTGATTTCACTCGATAGAATTAGTTGGTCGTTATCAAATCCTAAAATTTTGCCCTCAATGTTAGAAATATTTGAATTTAAAAAAAAAAAAACATTTTGAGTAGTAGAAATATTATAGCTAATAGTTGAAGTTAGAAGTTTATTTTATAAGTGTTGCAAATTCGCACAAGGTATCTTGGTAATTATATTTTCTTTAGGATTAGTTAAAAAAAGAAGAAAAAAACAACAAAAATGATTAACATATCTATTAAGTTCCTTCGATTCTCCATTATACACGTAGGCATATGGCTCATTTTTTCCCCTGATTAACGTAAGAACTCCCAAACTCCTCATCTGGAAATCAATTCTCACAACAAACTCACTCGTCTAGGTAAGCTCAATTTGAATTTAATTATCTGTTTTTGTTCTATATATTATACACCCAATTAACTACAGCAGATCTCCCCAACTTCACTTAACCAAAACAAAATCATGAATCTAAACAACTGTAATCCATCAACCCATACTTCTTATGCATCAATTCAACACCAAAATCAGAACCACCTTCAATTAAATTTTCCAAGACCAATTTCAATACAACAGATTCCAATCAAAATCCTTATACCTAAATATGTGAATTTCATACTAAAAATCATTTCAGAATTTAGAGATATTGTAGAATTTCAGAAAAATTAAATAAATAATTAAATAGAATTAGGGAGAGAGGAGTCGACGCGTTGCAGAGGAAGGCAGCTGGGCTCGGGTCTCTGCGACGTTTGTCCAAGTCGTCTCTCATCGTCGGAAGTCGGCTAGTGTGTAGCTTCGAGTCGTGGGGTCTAGGTCGTCGAAGCAGGGGAGAGTGGTGTCGGGCTCGGGCTGCGTCGGGTTGGGTATCGGGTAGATCTAGGCTGCGGCTGTGGTCGGAACTACGTTGAACAGTCGTCGATTTTGCGTTGAAACCGAAATGGAGTCGACTCTTGGAGATACCGGCGAATAGCCGCTGCAATTATCGGAGTCGTGACTGAACTCGTCGGAGTCATGACTGAGCTCGTCTGAACTCGAGCGGGCTGGTTGATGGAGGGCGGCGATGGGTTTGACGGAATTGAGGGGAAGAAGAGTAGAGGATGAGAGTTAGGGATTGTTGGTAGAGAATTTGGGGATTTCCATTTTTATCTCTATTTCTAGTAGAGAGAGAGAGAATGAGAGGAGAGATGAGAATTGAATTTGGGGATCTTGTTTTCTAATTGATTCACACGTGAGTTTTAAGAAAGGAGAGAGGAAGTTGACTTTTATTTCCAATTTAGCTTTGATTGTGATATAACTTTAAAAAAAGGGAAAATGGATCTTATAGCAAAATAAGAAAAAAAACCTAATAAATGATCAAACTTTTTTTTTAAAAAAATGCGTATCTATGTATATATATATATATATATGTGCCTATTTTTATTTATTTAAAGGTAGGATACTTGATTAATATTTAAATGTTTGATATTTAATAATAAATTATTTAAATATTAATTTATCCAAAAGTTTGTTTAAATTTTTTTTTATTTAACCGAGAATTCCTAAATTAGTTATTTAGGAACATAAATCTTTTAGTTTAAAATTAGATTGTATTTTTATGTGGTTAATTAGTTTTAATAGCAAATTGATCATTTATGTTCTATAAATTTTATTTGTTGCAGAGAATAGTTGTTTATTATGTAATCAAGATTAATTGATTTAACAATACATCATAGTGTTAAGCTAATTATCATTTGATGATTTAACACTTCTCAATAATTGTATAAGCATGCTACATGTATTCTGTTTTCTATCCTTTAATTTAGAAATGATATCAAATTTATAGGAAATATAGAATTAATTAATAATGAAGTTTAATTTCAAATTTAAGAACTAAACTTAGGAATTGAGTTTGAATAGAGGCTCTTTAGTTAAACTAAGCCAATGATGATTGTTGTAGGCCCAGAAGATATAATAAAACCTGAGCAGGATCAACCAAGAGTTGAAAGTTTATCTGTTATTCAGGTGGATTATATTTTTCTCAAACTATGTTCAGCTAATAAGCTCAACTGTTTATCAACTATGAAGCATGAATATTTGTATCAAAATGTTTTATCTCACTGTTCGCGTTCGCTAGTATCCTACGAAAACATTGAGTGCTTAACTAGACTCGAGTTCGGATCCTTTAAGCTTTGGAACCGTATACACTATCCTTTATTAGACAGCTGGGCTGGAGGACGTGTATATAAGTTAAGACATTGTAGGAAGGGACAGCTGAGACAGAGCATGTAAGGTTAAAAGAAGCTTTGTATACATGGAATACTTTTTAGTTTTGAAACCTTTCCATTGTTATACTTGTGTGGATACAATATTCATATTTATAAAATGATTATGAACTATTTATCAAATTTGCCCACTGGGTACACTAGTACTCAGCCCAAATATTTTCTAAATATTTTCAGGTTGAGAGGCAGGCTGAAAGATGATGGAGCTGGGGCAAGGGCTGTCTTTTTGTTGATATTTGCTTGCTCTTTTTGCGTTGTTTATGAGATCCTAGATACTCTAAAATAAGAAGTAGCAGTAAATATTTTGTCTAAGTTTAATAAAGATGCTCTACGCTTGTTCCGTTTACTCTGATATTGTTTGTCTTCAGTTGTTTGAATCATAATATGATTTGTGTTGTTATTGAGATCTTCTTTTACAATTAATTGGCGGGATAAGTTCCCTTTGATGATTGATCATTGATTCAAGTTCCTTCTAAGACGCCTTAGAGCGTGGTTAAATTCCAGTTATAGAGGTTATGCTGCCCAAGTGTTTCGGGCACTAACCCTATTTCTTTGATTATTTTTATGCCACAAGTCATCTTCTTTTTCCCCAGTAGCGCATCGGTCCTTTATCAGTACTTTTCCGGGATCGGGGCGTTATAGATAAGAAAATAGGGAACTTACAATATAGGTGCTTAACTCGGCGTGAATAGCACGTATACCTGAAATTGGTGGAATCAACTTGGGAACTCGATGAACTTGATGGATGATGGTGATATGGACGAATTGATGAAGGATGGATATCGTTGAAGGCGTTCGGCGTTGATGTGTTTGTAGAATGAGTTGATAACGCAACTACAAACCTCGTGAAGATAACCTCACAAAACGTACAACAATCAGTTGTCTTCTCGATAGCAATCCAACCCTATTCCCACAAGTGAAATAGAATGAGATTTAAGAATAAAACATGGAAGTTGCTAAGCTTTCAAGAGTTCAATTTTCGGCTGAAAATTAAGAAAAGAGGATCTTGGGTGAGACAATATTGAAAGGTAAATTCTTCTTAATCAAATATGGTCTAAATATCAAAGTAACAATGATCCCCTATTTATAATAGAGGGATGGACGAAAATTCAAGATAAAATCCTAAAGGAATTAGAAAAATAAAGCTATCATAATCTAACTAGGATTCCTACCTTAATTAGAACTCTATTTAAGGTACTTCCAAAAAGATCAAAAATAAAATAATAAAAATCTATCTAATAGATAAAATAACCCAAAAACTTTGGGCCTTCAAATTGGACTCCAAATAATTAATCATGACCAAAAATAAAGAGGATAAAATTGACCCATCATGATTTAATTATTCTTCATGCTCGTTAGCAAATTTCGGCTTAGGCGTGATCACGCCTAATGTGAAATAGTTTTCTGGACGGGTATTAAGCTTCTAAGTTCGAACCACGGTTTGGAAATAGTACAAGGTCCAATCTTGAGCTTTCCAAACTCACCATGCACGTTGATCTTCCTTTTACCTCGATCTTCATGCATGCGTGATTGGCATGTATTGTTCTTCAAGCTTTGATCTTCTTCTTCAATTGTAACAATATCATGGCTGCATTTAACTCCATCTTCAACTCTTAGTTGCAGCTCCGGGTTTGGTCTTTTAATGATTTTCACGTCTTCATCATTCCCCTCCTCTTGAAAAGAATTCGTCCTCGAATTCGAATCTCCAGGATCAAACACGAACACGAAATGACCATCAAATTCCTTTGGCACAAACTGCATACGACACATCTTCAAAATCTTGAATTTGAACTTTATGGTATACTCTGACTTTGGAACCCAAATTAAATCAGGTGACACATGGATTATATTTATATCTAAAACAACGAACGAAAATTGATTGAGACACAATTGGATGCAAAGGCAAAAATCTTCAATAATGTCTAAGGAATAATGTTTGACAATGGATCCCTATATATAGTGCATAGGGCACAAAATTATAAGCTAAAAACAATTAAAAGAATTGTCCAAATTGGACTAGAAAATTACCTTAAATAAAACCTAGTCAACCTATGACTCAATGAATTCGAAAATTACATGAATTAAATACCAAAAATGACTCAAAATAATTAAATACTATAGTATAAAATAATACTAAAGCATAAGTACGAAAATTTCGATCAAAACAACACGGGTCTTGAAGACGACATGGCCACACGGTCCGTGTGCTCGACATGGCATAACCACACGGTACGTGCGGGACTTTCTGATCCTAATTAATTTATTTCGAATGTGGGCACGACCCATGTCTTCATCCTAGACCTTTGCACGGTCCGTGTGGGTCTCTAACTCTTGAACTTCATCTTCCAATGATAGCAATGTCACCAACCTTGAGCTATCTTGACTTAGTTCTTCCTCGAGCTTCTTGCGAATCATTCCTTGAAGATATTCTTATAATCTCTTAGCTCGAAGCCTCATAATTGGACCTCTCATTTGTAACTCTGGATTTGGCTCTTCATTGCTAGAGACGGTCTCATCATTCCCCCTTGCTGAAAAGAATTCATCCTTGAATTTGGATCATCATCATCTCGATCGAATTCATCTGCACAAAAGGGAGATAAATTAGCAACATTAAAAGTGGAAGAACACTTGTACTCACCAGGTAGATCAATGCGATATGCATTGTCATTAATACGGCTCAAGACGGTGAATGGACCATCTCCTCTAGGTGATAACTTCGACTTCCTCAGGTTTGGAAATCGGCCGGGACTAAAGTGAATCCAAACACGATCACCGAGTTGAAAGATGACTTTTTTGTGCTGGGTGTTGCGGGTAATGGTAACTTGGGAGCCTCGTTGCTTGATTCGGGCTTGAACTTTCTCATACATCTCTTTGATAAAATCAGCTCTTTTCAATCCTTTAACACTCGTTAAATGCTTAGCAGGTAAATGAATCAAATCATTAGGCGTTAGTGGATTAAATCCATAAACAACCTCAAAAGGGTCTATGTTAGTAGAAGAATGAATAATACGATTATAGGCAAATTCGGCATACGGTAAACATTCTTCCCATGACTTCAAATTGTTCTTAATCAAGGACCTAAGCAATGTACCTAAAGTATGATTCACAACCTCAGTTTGACCATCGATTTGTGGATGACACGCGGTGGAAAACAAAAGCTTAATCCCTAATTTTCCCCAAAGAACTCGCCAAAAATGTCCTAAGAATTTGGAATCCCTATCACTAATAATAATTCTAGGAATGCCATGCAATCTAACAACATGAATAAAGAATAAATTGGCTATATGAATGGCATCATCGGTTTTCCTACATGCAATGAAATGTGTCATTTTAGAAAACCTATCAACTACAACAAAAACCGAATCCTTACCCGATCTAGACCTAGGCAAACCCAAAATAAAATCCATAGAAATATCAATCTAAGGGCTAGAGGGTGTGGGTAACAGTGTGTATAACCCAAATGGATGCGATGTAGACTTAGCCTTATGACAAGTAATGCAACGACTACATGCATGCTCAACATCCCTATGCATATGTGGCCGAAAGAAGTGTTCTTGCAGCAAATTTAATGTTTTATGGACACCAAAATGACTCATTAAACCTCCCGCATGAGACTCTAAAACCAACAAATCACGCATAGAACAACTAGGGATGCATAACTTTGACTCTTTGAACACGAAACCATCATGCAAATAAAAACCATCAAAAGACTTGGAAAATTTCGAACACTTGGTAAAAATAGGAGAGAAAAACATGTCCGACTCATATAAAGACTTAATCAACTCAAATCCAAGCATCTTAGCATGCATAATGTTCAAAAGAATGTACCTTCTAGACAGGGCATCGGTGACTACATTCTCTTCGCCTTTCTTGTACTTGATAACATACGGGAATGACTCGATGAACTCGACCCATCTCCTATGTCGCTTGTTCAAATTATTTTGCCCTTTTAAATGCTTCAAACTCTCATGGTCCATGTGGATAACGAACTCCTTGGGCCATAGGTAATGTTGCCAAGTCTCCAACGCACGCTTCAAAGCGTAAAGCTCCTTATCGTACGTCGAGTATCTAAGTGTGGTATTGTTTAGCTTCTCGCTAAAGTAAGCTACGGGCCGTTTTTCCTGCATCAAAACAACACTGAGGATGACATAAAAGAAATGGCTATGGCCGTATCTCTGTTCGTGGAGGTTGCCGTTGAGCTCTCATGGCGTGGCACCTGAACGTTCAGTGGTCTGGATGTGGCCTACAAGGTTGCGAATTTGAAGAAGAGTTTCCAATCGTTTCATTGGTTCATCCGTTATGCTCCTGGTATTAAGTACGACGAAATCACCAATGTGATTTATGCTGATGACTCATATTTCAGCAGTTTTGATAGTGTTGTAAGTTTCTATTTTTTCCTAGATATGTTCATCTGTATTCCTCAACTAATACGGGTTTATATATAGAGGCAAAAACTATTTTAGCCACTTAAACTTTTAAAAAAATTATTTTAGCCAGTAAGTTTTAAACATATTTTTTAGCCACTTTAGACCAAAATGCCCTTTAGACATAAAAAAATAAAAAAAATATCAAATTTGCTTTTATCTTCATCTTCATCTTTACATCTGTTTTTCATCTTCAGAAAGAGAATTAAAATATCATCGATCTTCATCTTCATTTTCAGATTTGCTTTTCATCTTCATCGTCAATCTTCATCTTCATCATCGATCTTTATCTTCAGATCTGCTTTTCATCTTCATCTTCATCGTCAATCTTCATCTTCATTGTTGATCTTCATCTTCATCTTCATCGTTAATCTTCATTTCTTGGACCATAGTTCGTCCATGTCGAGCTAGTATAGTGAGCACTGAAGTTCGACTTTTACAAAAAAAAAAAGTGATTTGATTCTTAACTGCGCGCTGGATTGTTCTTAAGTGTGCGCAAGACCCAGCACGTACAAGGCATGCGCGCATGCAGACATCGGTAGAACACATCGGCAGACTATCGACATGACATCGGTTGATAATTTCTGTACATCGGCAGAATAACTGTTGATAATTTAGCCTCAGGTGCGCATGATTTTCTTCTTAACTGCGCCCATAAGCATACGCGCACAAGGCATGCGCGCACAAAGTAAGCACGCGCGCAGACATCGGTAGAATACATCGACAGATTATCGACATGACATCGGTTGATAATTTATGTGCATCGGCAGAACAACTGTTGATAATTTTTGTGCATCGGCAGAACAACTGTTGATAATTTGGCCTCAGGTGCACATGATTTTCTTCTTGTGGGCGCCCACAAGCATGCGTGCATAAGACATGCGCGTACAAAGTAAGAGCGCGCGCGCAGACATCGACAGACTATCGGTATAACATCGGTTGATAAATTATGTGCATCGGCAGAATAACTGTTGATAATTTGGCCTCAGGTGCGTGCGATTTTCTTCTTAACTGCGCTCACAAGCATGCGCGCAGGGCTTGCACATAGTTAAGAACATCATTTTTTCAGATTTTTCGAAAGTTGCAAAAATACTTCATTTTTTCCAAATTTTCAAACATCAACTATATTAGTAGTACTTTTATTGTCAAAGCATGTCTATTATGTGTAGAAAACAAACTTCAAACTTCAAAAACAGACAACAACTAACAATCTAACAATATTCTTCGAATCAAATTTTTCCCCAAATTAAACTTAAAAAAAAAACACCTAACAATCTAATAATATTATTAATAATTAGATCTGAAACATACACATGTTGGGGAAGGATTTTCTATTTCTTCGCTTGAATTTTCAGAGTCTACGGTTCATTGGTGGAGAAATCTGGAGAGAGAGATCTTAACATGAATTTTCGGAGGTCGACGGTTTGAATCTGGAGAAATCTTCGCTTGAATTTTCAGTGTTGAAGATTACATTAGTGTTTAAGAAGATGAGATATAGAAGAGAGAGAGATTTTTCCAAAATCTCATTTCAAAATGTGAAATGTGAATCGCGCGCGGTTGAATGGTGAGGGGAATTGAAATAGGTTAAAAATAAATATAGGGGTAATATAATAATTATGGCCAAATAAAATATGTTTAAAAGTTACTGGCTAAAATAAATCTTTTAAAAGTTTGACTAACTAGTTCCATATATTCCCACATATATATAGAGTCAATATGGCAAACTAGCCACTTAAACTTTTTAAAAACTTATTTTAGCCAGTAATTTTTAAATATATTTATTTTGTCCAAATTTACTATAATACCCTTATTATAAATAATTTGTTTAAAAAAATTATAAAACAATATTTGCAAATTAACCAAAAAGGAAAAAAAAAGAAAAAGAACAAAAACACTCTCTCTCTTTCTCCTGTCATAAACCAGTCGCCGGCCATCTGCTCCGGAGAAACTTTGCTGGAGAAGTTGTTGAAAAGGGTTGGAGAAAAAAAGATGACTAAAGAAGAGGGATGGAGAAAGAAAAAATATCATATTGGAGAAGATAGCCGAAGAAGATGACCGGAGAAAGCGCACAGCTCTGGTGATGTCAATGATTACTTGAGCATCGTCAAATGATTTTGATGATATAATATGATCTTTTAAATTTAATATTTATTAAATATTTTATCTATCTCGATTTGAATATTACTCCAGTTGAGTTGGAGGTTATATTGTACATTTATTCAATCAAACAATTTACATGTTGTGATAAATTTAAAATTTAAAAATCCAAAATCATGGCATGAGTATTTAGATCATTCCCCTTATATTAGTGCATTAATAATAAAAGAAATATTTCTCATTTGTAAATTATATTTATCACCACTAAAACATACCTATATTGAGTCGCTCTTATTAAAGAAAAAACAAAGAGTATTCTATCATATTTGACATATCCAGAGCTAATAATTGAGAATCAATTTATAAATTAGTACTTTGCTTTTATGATCATTAACGCGCGGTCGTTTCGCGCTCAAAATGAATTTGTATTGCTCCTGTGCCCACAGCGAGCGTAGCTAGCTATGAGTAAGGGTCGATCCCACAGAGAGCTGATGCGATCTTACTTTCGAGTCACCAATCACAAAAGGGGGTTTGGTACCGTGGTCACAACAATGAAAATTAAATCTGCAAAAATAAACTAGAAAGAATATCAAATAACAAAAGGTTCCGGGATTGAACTAGATTCCAATTTAACTCACACTCACTCGATCATGGGCACACTGATTTTCCTGTATGACTGAATCACCCAGTTATGGAGATCGGATTCCTCACTGCATCTCCTCATTCATCCTTTCTATTTAGATTTAAAAGTGATTCCTCGTCAATTAAATCCCTAACATACCACCCACCTCCCGGTTCCCCTAAGAGATGTAAATGATATGAAGCATTGTGCCTCTAGATGAACCCAAGTTTGTTGTGTTTACTGATTCCTCGTGTGCCCACAACAACCCACCAAATTCCCAGCTACTATCGAATTAACACACAGTCACGATTCATTAATTCTTTTAGCCCTAGAATGCCCATTACGACTAAAGAGTGATCAGCCACATTAGTCATATTAAACACACTTTTTTCTAGCATTGGAACAAAACCTGGCAGAAACTCATTCGTACAGTAAAATGCCCACACGGCCTCACCAGTTTTAAGTGTGTGTTAAATCTTCATCTTTGTTCAACCCGGAATATAAATCTAGCTACTCATGCTAGATGAAATTATAAAGACATAAAATAAAGACATGATAAATAATAAAAACTTACTAGAATTGAATGAAAACTCGTCCAACTCCAACGCCGAACGTAAACAACATTAAATATAAATCATAATCCCTGTGGGCATAAGGCCCCAGGTTGTCTTGCTACCGAAGCAGCGTCTAACCTAAACTAATTGCGAAAATAAAAGTGCAGCAAATAATATGGTATGAAGTTCTCCCTTTTCTAACTCTCAAACTAGTATTTAAAAGAGTACAAAAGATCAAATAAAGATTCCCCGAAAGGGGGAAACTTCCATATCTGCCGGATTGCTGTGCCCTGCTGGACTCTGACTGGATAAGGAAACTTCCTTATCTGCTGGATCTCCTATGCCCACTGGACTCTCACTGGATAAGGAAACTTCCTTATCTGTTGGATGAATCCCGATATTTAAGGAATCTCATCCTTATCTTCCAAATTGTTGCCCAAGAGTCCATCTACGAACACACTTTCCTTCTTCTATTCAAATTTCAATTCTGATAAAGCTCCAGCGCCAAATTTTATCTTCTTTCAACAGAATCTCGCTTTTTCCGGGAATGCCCTCTTCACTGCCTTCTCTGAATCTGCGCGAGTACTGTGGACACGACATCTTCTGCTCAGGTCGATTTTTATCTGATATGCCCATTTCATCCATTTCAGTTTATTTGAAGACCAAAACGCCTCTTTCGCCAGATTCGACTCTCAGAATGTCCAAACCACTTTACTGGTTCTTTTCCGACACAAAAGACACTAAAAAGGACATTTAGAGCGACTAAAATGTCCAGAAAAACGCGAAATAAATGGACTCATCAATCATTTATCGGAATTAGAGAAAGATATAAAATCTCAGTACATTTGCACGTGCACCAAATAATCATAATACTGAGATTGCGGAACAACCGAATAAAAATACAATGGAAAATGAAAAAAATATGGTTAATATTAATATTAGATATACCATATATTTTATAAATATGGGAGAAACTTATAACATAAATATCATAGTTGTCGACAACACTTTTGCCTTCACAATTGCTTTTGTAATGATAACCTAGATGCAAAATATAAGATAAAAGAAGATTATGAGAAGCACTCTAATTATGTAAAGTGAAAAGTACCAATTGAGGCAAAACTCAACCCGCTAAACAATTGCTGTCTCGGTAGAACATAAATGCGTATTTATATGCAAGAGAAATGACATAATAAGACGGTGAGACATACTGCACGATTGTAGATAATGCGTTTTACGCAGAGACCCTATTTTAATAAATTATATATTCTCCTGTTGAGAAAGAAATTACGTTCCGCTACATGTAATAAATGACAGTAATTTTAACATTGGATATGCAATTAATGAACGTCGTGACCTCATATTTGTATGGGTTATTGATGATAATATTTATATGAAAATTCGTGATGGATTTAAAATTTATCGTATAACATCGCAATGTTTATTGTGAGAAAAATTAACTCGTCTAAAGATGGAGTTTTTGAAATGAAAAACTTGGGTAAAGTCAAACATTACATCGGTCTCTAGATCGATCATCTATCTAAATGAATTTTATATACCAATCACCCTATTTGAGAAAGGTTTTGGATTAATTTATCTATGAATAATTTTATTCATTTAGCACATCAATGGTTGTTAGCTGGATCATTTGAATTGAATGAGCATTGATTTAAACTCAAAAATGATAATGAGAATATTTTAGAACCAGAAGTTCCTTACAATATTTTATTTTGCAAGATTACCTACCCAGTAACTATATTATATTCATAAATAACTTGATAGTAAAATTTATTTATTATTTTTCTACAATGAGAAATTATCATCAAGTTATAACAAAATATTTGTTACAATAAACAGTGGAATGACATTCGTTGATTATTCAAATGTTGGTTATATGTTTGATCCCTATATAGCCATATCTGAAATTGATTTTCTTTTTATCTGTAGTGGTATTATTATTTTTATGGATTCATACATTATTTGACCACTGGAAGATCGTCGCATTATATAAACACCTCCAAAGAATATTTACTATTAAAGATACTCCATTTTACATTCACAATTTGTGTGTGGTAGTGCGACGAGTGATATTATCCCCTATTGTCTGTTTTTAACACAATGCAGTATTTGTGTTAAACATATGAATAGGAGATGGTTAAAGGTTATCTAGAGTAATACGTATTGTTCTTTTATCCACATGAACTCCAGAAGACTTGTGAAATTTAAAGTCTGCTCCAATAATTATTGTTTTGAGGGGGAACGATAATTTTAAAATATTCAACAAGATTAGGTCGTGAAGGCCAGACCCTGTAGGTCTACATTATGTCATGAAGGCTAAATGAATGTACTCTTTTTCTCTCACTAAGTTTTTTTTCCTATATAATTTTTTTGGTGAAGGTTTTTAATGAGGCAATACATAAATAAACATATGTTATGTACTCTTTTCATCAACTGTTTTTTTCGCATAGAGTTTTTCAATGAGGCTTTTAAGGAGGCGTGGACATCATGAAATAATATCCAAAGGGGAGTATTATAAATATATTTATTATATATGGATATTACTTGTTTCGTATTCTAGGGTTTTGATTTCTAGCACTATATATATCTTGTAATGTTCTGTAGATCAATACTTCAATAAATAAACATCACCAATAAATAAAATCACCATTCCCTATATTTTGTGTTCTTCTACTTTCATATATTTACATCTTGAATATTACTATATATGGAGTTTGATTTACAACAATTTTAACACATATTTTTCAGTATACCCTTTTCATATTTAAAGAAAAAATATTTAAAGAATAAAAAAAAAAATTATGAAATTATCGCAATAGCAAAAAAAAGTAAAAGTATACTATTTTATGCCATATCTAATACAACTTTAATTATTAATTTTACCAAAATTTGTCTAATTAGACTATACAATTTCATTAATCAATTTTAAATAATAGCATCGATCGATGAATTTAATTTACACTTGTCAAATGTACGTAATCCACCGAAAACATGGTGAAATTAAAACACAACCAAAACTGGGGTTACATTTGGGTAAATTCTATTTGCCATTTGTATATAATTATCTAAAAGCAAAACTGCATGTCTTACTATATTTTATTGACCACGATCACTATTCATTTATTTGTGGAGAACAAATTAATGAGATAAATAAAATAAAATAAAAAAGTAAAATAAGTAGGGCAACAATGCTGGCTCCTCCCACATGCATTAACAATGTTCACATTATAATCAGCAGTCCCAGTGACAAGTACGGATCCCTTTGGGAATTTTTGGGGATCACAATTATTCATATTTTATTTACATAAAATCATATAGCTTATTGTTTTAACTAGGTAATTAAGAATCGTTGCTTTTGTTTATATTAGCCCTTCCCCATCTTTTGGTATCTTGAATGTGAATTTGTTCTCCCATGCACATGCCCACCCCACCTCCTTCTATCCATCCTTTCTAGCTAATCCTATTTCAATCATATATCTTAACTAATAATACCACACATTTTCAAAAGTCTACTAGTTTATGTATTGCTAAATTATATCTTTGTTGTTGAATTTTGAAGTAATATAATTTACAATATAAATAATCACCCGATAATAAATAAAGTGATACAGAAATCGAGATTATTGAAGGAGGAGAGCTACAATTGATTTATGTTTTTTTTTTTTTGGGGGGGGGGGGGGTTAATTTTGAAGGCTGGCGGACTTCTGTATATAATGAAGAATAATAAAACGTGAGTACGTGACAGTCTTTAGTTTAGTGAGAGAAGGTACTTAATTAGACAGGACTTTGAACTTTTCGCTAATGATTATTAGTGTCTCCTAAGCTCTCTTCATTAAAAAAAGATGAAGATCAAAGAATAAATGCCCATAGGGCCAATTGGTTATACTTAGTTGGAAACCACCAAGAAACTGTGTGGGGATGAGAGAGAGAGAGAGAGAGAGAGAGAGAGAGAGAGAGAGAGAGAGAGAGAGAGAGAGAGGCATGTGCGTGTAATTTGGGGACAAAGCAAAGAGGGGGGTGGGGGCTAAGAAACAGTGCACATGGGGGGTTTCGGACATATGATTCTAACATGTCCCACCTCATTTCTGTAGCTCCTCTACTGTAGAAAAATATAACTATATTACAATTATTATTACTGTCCCAACTGAAATGTAGTTTTCAACTATCTTACTATGTACGTGCTCAAGGATTAAAAGATATTAATAAGTAAATAAATGGCGTTATGATATTAAATGTCGACTTAATTATTGAAACTAATAAGTGGTAAAATATTTTTAATATAATCAATCAATTTATACAATGATTTTTTTTAATAATCAGGTTTTAAATTAATTTTATTTTTATCCAGAAAACATTTTTCTTAACTTGTGAAAGATAAGATTTAATTCACGCACCTAACGAGTTTTTTTTTTAGTAACACGAACTGCAAATGAACTCTACATTAAGTGAATTTTAATTCCATAGTTTAATTAAGTTGTGAATTGCAAACCGTGTGCATGCGTACGTATTTATGATGGGTATTCTATAATTTTAGAAGTTTTAGTGGAATAGCTAGTGTCAGAAAAAATTTCATATATGTGTGTGTGTCTATATATATCAACTCTAGATCCAAATTAAAAGAAAAATATTATTAATCCATTATCTCTATTATTATATTGAAACTATCAATAGAAAACTAAAAAATTCCTATTTTTAATAATTGATCAAAACAAACAAAAAAAAAATGAATCGAAGTATGAGATTTTTGGGTTTTGATTGATAATTATTATAACCATCCATGACCCTCAATCGTAAACTTGAATATTGATATTAATCTTGGATCATTTGCTATGCGTTTGATTTATTATAATTTTTGCTTCTACAATATGATGACAAAGTCATGTCACCATCAATCGAGTCTCATGTGTGTGTGTGTATATATATATATATATATAAACCATTTGCATCCATATTATATTTTTTTAGAGTATTAACTTTTAAAAGTATTTTGTGATTTGAAGAATCGGAACATCTGATACTATTTATGAATTATGAAATATGAAATTCTTGTAACAAACTCGTATTGATATCTGATTTGCATGCGGCATATGATGAATTTCAATACAACTGGCCTTCCCATTTCTTGAAAGAAAAAATTAATTGTTCTCTCCTTTGTTATTTTGGAATGGGCGGGGGTGGTTAGTGGGTCATCCCATAACTTGTCAAAATGATTTGTATTAATTATAGAAAGTGAATATATGGAAAGGTTTTGTTTTGTTAAAATCAAATTATTTTTCTGATGATTAAGACGTCTAAGTTTTGCTCAACTATTGATGGGTGGGTGGGTGAGGCAATTAATTTTGATTTATTTTCTCTTATATTAATGTAAGTGTCTTAAAATGAAAAAAAGCGGGGAAGAGAATAATTGTAGGTTTATTCCGAAAAAATAGCAAAATTTTAATTTACCTAAAAGTAAACTTCAAGACGAGATTTTTTTATTTTAATTAGAAGTCTTGAAACCCTTTCATATTCAAACAATATTTCAAAATTCTAATTAATGTGAAATTGTTTGTACTGGAGGTTGAATTGACACCATTTCGTATGTCGACCTTCCTCAAACATCTTAATAATTAATTCCTATATCTACTAAATGCAAGAATAGAGAAAATGAAGATTTTATAATCAACACAAATGAAATTATGATCGATCATAGCGGACATTTTAGAGTAATTATGTACTTATAAACTAATATATATATATATGTATATACACACATTATAAAAGAGCTAAATTAAACAACTTAATCATATATAATGTATATTAATGAGCTAGATAAAAAAAAAGTAATAACTATATGAGTAGAAAATATATTAAATTGGAAACCGGTGAAAAAGAAGATAGAGGGCAAAAAAAAAAAAGTCACAAGGGCACGTGGTGGGCTAATTCCTCCCTTATTAATTTACTTATACTTTCCATTAAAACCGTTGGATTTGGGATTTAGATATATAGTAGTAAGATGTAGATACCCTCTTCTCCTTCTCAATCCCCAGCTGTTGCTAGCTGTCCTATTCCCATGTGACCCCTCTTCCCTCCAAAATCTTTATTAGAAACATTTATCAAATGAATTCAACCATATTTTATTTTTTCATTCCAAAATTATACCAAACACCCATTGGGGATGAATTGAAGTGATTTGTCGCTAAATGTCTCAAACCTCGAATCTCACTAACTAGCTACCGTTTTATATATATAATAATAATAATTATTATTATTACGTATGATTTTGTTAAGCCTATACATATATGTATAGTAATATAGCCCATCCCAAGATTTTGGTGAGGTCGATATAAGGTGTTATAGGTTAGTTATCATACATATCATTGTACAATTGTGGCAATTCAATCAGCTAGATTTGCATTTGTTAAATTGAGGTGCATGGAGCAATTGCCCCCCAAGGCCCCCATCACCATGGCGGCGGCGCACAACTGGCCGCCCTTCCAATTCCAAATGATGCCCAACCCCGCCGCCGTGCCGCCTCCCGCCTCATGGATGGATGAGTTCCTCGACTTCTCCGCCACGCGGCGGAGCGCCCACCGCCGCACCGTCAGCGACCCCATTGCCTTCGTCGAAGACTCGCACAACAACAGTATGGGCGCCTTCGACAGGCTGGACGATGAGCAGCTGCAGAACATGTTCGCCGACGATGTCGTCGCCGTCGGATCGTCGTCCAACCCCTCCACGCCGTCCGATAACAACAGTGATTACGATGACAAGAAATTAACCGCGGCGGACCACCGCCGCCTGCAGCAGCCCAAGCCTGAACCGGGAGACCTCGACTGCTCGAGTAAACCGGCGGCGGATACCCCGGCTCAGGCTAAATCTTCCGACAACTCGCCGGCCGATGCTGTTGTTGATCCCAAACGGATTAAAAGGTGAAATTCAATTCTCCTAATTAAATTTGTTTTGCTGCAGGTCTCATGCATTTCTTCTTCTTTTTGTTTTTTTTTTATAAAAAAAAATAATTGGTATAAAAAAATGTTTGTTAAAATTCAAATAGTTTAGCTAGCCAGGGTTAGTACCTAGTACCTATAAGGTAAGATCCATGCAATGCGATTTATAAGTAAATATATAAATAAATATTAATAGCTGACTATGTATGTTAATAATTAAATCAGTACGTAGTAATTGTTTTATACAAACTAAATTGTTACAGAATATTGGCGAACCGGCAATCGGCTCAGAGGTCAAGAGTGAGAAAGTTACAGTACATTTCTGAGCTTGAAAGGAGTGTTACAACATTACAGGTACATCAATGATTCAATATAATATATATGTCATTATTGATTAAATATTAGTTGATCATATATAAAATATTATTTACATGGTTAATTATTTATTTTGTACGTACGTACGTACTAATTAAAAAATTAATTAATGATACGTACAAAGACGGAGGTATCAGCATTGTCGCCGAGAGTAGCATTTTTGGACCATCAAAGGCTTCTATTGAATGTGGATAACAGCGCTCTTAAGCAGCGGATAGCGGCTTTGGCTCAAGACAAAATATTCAAAGATGGTACATTAAGACAATCTCTTCAACTATATATATGTCATTTACATTATTTACATATATTAATTACTTGCATGAATTCATATTAATTTCAAAGTACGTAAGAGCTCCTAAAATTATAAAAATAGCTAGAGAACTTCCACCTAATTAAAAAATAATTAGACTATTTATACATATATATATATATATATATATATACTGCTAAAGTCTCCCTCCGCCTTTTACATTATTAATAATGACTATACGAGTATATGTATGTGTATGCGTTTGTGTGTAAATATATATATGTTAATTTGTCTGTCATGTGTATATATTTATTGCTTGCAAGTTGCGGCATGCTTATTTGTTTTATTTATTTTCTCGAGCACAAGTTGCGGCATGATCATTTTAATTTATTGAAGAAAACTAGTTGCATAATTTCTGGTCTAGCCAATTTCCTTGCTTGGTTTTGGTAAACATGCAATATATATATTTGCCTGATTTATTTATTTATGCATACTTTTTTAACTTTCCATTGAATGCCCATTAATATTAATATTGTTCGCTGAAACTACCTTAATGAATCGCATTGAATATATAAAACTCGATCAATAATCTCATGAAATATATATAATTAATTGCTCATCCGAAATTGGGTAGCCCATCAAGAAGCACTGAAGAAGGAAATAGAGAGGCTGAGAAAAATCTTCCACGAACAAAACATGAAGAAGATCAAAGCTGGCGATGGTGCGCCGCCGCCGCCGTTGAGGAAGAGTGGTTGCACGGAGGAGGAATAATGATTTATATATATATATATATATATAAATTTTGAATGGCCGGCCTGGGAGTGAGAGGGAGTGGATGGAGAGAGATTAAGAACCATGGGAATGGCATCACATGGTGTGTCTCTATCTTTTCTATTTTCTAATATAATGTTGTGGGAGTGGGGTCCACGCTTCTTCTTTTTTTTGGGTGGTGATTGGAGCCTATGTTACGACACATGGACAGTTGCATATGACCCTTCGATATGATTTGGGTAGGTGTTTTTATTTGTCCAAACAATATTATTCACAAATAGATAAAAAAAAAAAATTGCTAGGAACAATTAAGTTCTTGCGACCTCCTAATTTGTTAATTTTTTTTCTTGATTTTATTAAAAAATCATTATTATAATTTGTTTATTTTGCTTTATTCTTGATCGATCTGCAAGTCGTTGTAAAAGTCAACCTTTTGGAAGGTCAATAGCTTGATTTCGGTTTGTGGGTCGTGAGGTCTTTGTCGTATGGGTAGGTTGATTAATTAGACTTTTGTAATATAACTTTGAAGATTATTTAATTAGTTATTATTTTATGTTTTGTTTGGAGGCAAATATTTGTGTTACACATGCATGTGTGACAGTGTGAGCTCTACTACTTTTGGCGTTGATTAACATCACAACATGTGTCCCCATTTACAGTTATTATTGATATAAGATCTTTCCGTCGCATGATAATATTTCACATGACATACCCACTTCATCTTCTAGTCTCAATTTGCGTGTGCTAATCGTATACTAAATTTTAAAATTATTACTTTTTCTTTCATTTTTTTTCTTCAATTTTAATTTTCTTAGGTGTAGTAGCATAATTTTACAATTTTATTTAGGGTTTATTCCACCCTATTAGGGTTTATAATTATTTTTTAATATTTAATTTTTATTTTTTTAGTTAATATAATTGATTTTTCAGGTTGATTATTCCAAACTTGAGGTATATAATTCTTTAAAATTTCAATTTTTAGCAATAAATATTAATCATATATGACTAGTTATAATATAATAAATTTTATTTTTACAAAAAACATTATTAACAATATATAATTTTAATGATGGCACACGATTGACACATAAAGTTGGGACTAGAGGATCGCTACTGAACATACCCCGTGCCATTCTTTATAATATTTCAGGTGTTGGATTTAAATTATTTTTATTTTTTTAAATTTTCAATTTATTATAATTTAGTTTAATTTAAGATATATGTATTGATTCATCCTTCTCCAATTATGGTATACTAAAAAAGCAAAAAAAAATAGTATAAGAGATATCACACTATTCGTAGCAGGGGATCCAATTCGATAATATTTCACTTTCTAATTATATATTCACAATAAGTCCGGCCGTGAATAATGTGCATAAAACTAATTATATTAACGAAATATTTGTTTTAGAACATAATATATACAATGAAGATAAATTAAGCGTAAATGATGACTAGCTAGCTAGCTCGCTCGCAGTGTTTCTATCACAGCTAATATTTGCGTTTATCTATATACATTTTCATCTCTATCGATCTAGAGACCGATGATTTGATGATCGTGAAATTCTTACATCCATGTTGCGGCGCGGCACTACCCCAACATCTAATACGCTTTAATAGTACCCTAACACATATATAAGAATTTCCCTTGATGATCTACAAGATCTACATATACATGCTGGGAAATTGACTTGCTATTTACAATTAATATACGGCATCATAACATGATTCATAATACACATGCATTTTAAATTGTTGATTCAAACAAAACCACTCATATATAATCAGAGTGATTTGGATTCTGAGAAGTTGTAGGAGTTTCGACATCACTAACTTTAGGAGAGAATATGGGGTTGTGAGATCGAGGTCGCCAATAGTTGTTGAGCAGAAACAAGATGCTGGTCCCAATTCTTGTGTGTCGAGCCACTATCCATCTGTTTCGGAAATAGTAGATGGCGAGAGCTGTGGTGGACGTGCTTCCCGTGAAAACGAAGAGCATAAAAAAACCATGCGGGCTTAAGCTTGCAGTCTCGTTGTCCGTCTGTAACTCCACACATTTCTCCGATGCTATCAGACTGTTTTCCAAATCTCTCAACGCCCCGCTCTCGAATACGCTCAGCAATGCTTCATCCATATCACCAACCAGTGGGGATCCCTTTGGAAACGCCTATTAATTCATTCAACCATTAATTAATTAATTGGCCATATATATATATAGCTAGAGAGAGATTAATTTGAATTGAAATGAATGAATTACGTACGAATCCGTATCCTCCAACTTTGTAAATAGGTCCAGCAATGACGAAGCTCTTGCAGTATTTGGCGACGAATAGTTTTGCGACGGGGGCTTCAAGAAACGCGGCTGAGATGTCGCCGCTCCTGAGGGCCTTGGCGTAGTCGTCGGGCGTGGTGAAGTTCTTCACCCTGTCTTCCTTGAACTGCAATGCGCCCACCAAATATTCCTTCACGAAAGAGGCCTTGGAGAATCCAATGTATGCGTTTTCACTCTTGAGCACCTCAATGTTGGCTATTTTTGGCTCGATGTCTTGCAGTGTCAGCATGCTCGCTAGGCTTGCCGTGTAGCTCTGAGTGATGATCAGAGCCACGAACAGCCACACCACCGTTGCCATCTTCGATAGGTTGCTGTGCAATCTCTCCCCTGTATATATATTATTATATAAATTAATTAATTGTTTCTCAGAAAATTATTAGAGTATTAAATTTAAGTTACCGTGTAGTGAGAAAAGTGTGGCGAAGGCGAGCCAGACGAGTGTTGCTATCTGATGCAGAAGCGGGCCTTTAAGTTCGGCGCAGTATTCTTTCTCTATGCTCCAGACGACGAAACCGTTGTAGACAGTTATGAAGACGGTGAGCAGCCACATGGCCCTGGTGAAGGGCTTCATAAATAGCCATGTTTTGTTTGAATGTTTCAGAATGGGGACTACCATAGCTAGCCCCGACTCCGTGTGAGCGTGGCTGAATTCCACGTACTCGTATCGACTTGCTATGATCGCGATGTCGCCCACGGCCGCGTCAAATACCTTGGATTCAACTTGCTTCACTAAATCGGTGTATCTTCCTTGGTAAGGAATCAGCTCATAAGGTAATGCATACTTCAACTGCTCCACTGTTTTATTGAAAACTTGGATTGAAAATCCAGAAATTTCGTACTTGTTTGTGGCGGGATTGCATTCAACTTTCACGAATTTGTTGGTGAGGGAGTTATTAGGCACCCCGATTTTCAACGGGTTCGAGATCGTCGGAAGATCCCATCCTCTCGGAGTAGTTACAGGCCCTCCAGGCCAGAACACGCGTCCCAGAATTTCCATAGACACGTTGTGCTCCGGCGAGTTAACTCTGGAGAACCCTAATCCATCATCACTCCATAATCCGACCTCCCAGTAGCTCCTTCCCACCACGTTAATGATCTCAAACTCATTTACCGGAGCTAGTTTTCTATCATGGAACTCGATTTTCCCACTCAACCCTTCGAATTTCACCTTCACAATTTCTTCCATCAATGTCCTGCCGTTGCCGTTGCGGCGCTGCGCATTCATCGCTGATCCAACAGCCCGCGCAGCGTCGTAGGCCTGCAGGGCGAAGATCCCGGGATCGTGATTCTTTTCATCGGGGAATTTCCGGCGAAAACTGCGGGAGAACTTGTCACAGAAATGATAGAAATCGTTTCCTCTATGGGGAAAGTACCTCCTGACTCCGACGACGCCCTGCATATAATCGATGACGGAGGCGTTGATGGAGTGCACCATGCTGGTGGTGGCGTCCGTAGTGATCCAGACGAAGTCCCTCTCCATCATCTTCATCTCCTTGGCCTTCTCGAACACGCGCTCCGCCAGGGCTACGCCGGCGTGCACCAAGAACACGCGGCATTGCCCCCGCTTCAGCTTCTCCAGCTCCGCCTGCAGCGAGTTCGCGTCGAGCGAAGCGGAAGGCGGGAGGGGGAGAAGGCCACTCACTCGGACTTGGGCGTCGTGGAGAGCTGAATATAGATTGTTGAGAATGTCGGAGGAGACCGATTCCGTGTCCTCGTAGATGAGATTCACCCTGCTCCACTTCCAGCTCTCCAGAATCGCCGCCACCGCCTTCGCCTGCGCGGGCGCCGGCGGAGAGGCTTGGATCAACGACGGCCAACGCGCCGTCGCCCACGGCGGAGAGGAATCGGACAAGGAAAGGATTGGGACGACGTCATTCAGCTGGTGGGCAACCTCTGCAACTGCTGATGATTCTTCCCGTGAATTTGGTCCTAAAATTGCTTCCACGTGGATCCTATTGATCAGGTATCTAGCTGTCCGACCGCCCAGAAATTTTAAAAAACAACTTCACGTATTAATAAATAAATATATCCTACTGCATTTTTTATTTTTATTTATGAATATATATATATATATATAAATACCAGCTTGAGCCGCCTGGAGAGGTCCGGCGTCAGAACATTTGGGGTGGAGATGAATTTGGGTGTTAAGGTCTTGTATGGCGATTTCCATGGCTACTCTTTCTTCTTTACCAAGGCGGCTGCTGCAATCCAAAATCACGCCTATTATGGGAGTTTCAGCTTCAACAAAACAATTATTTATTGCCAGAAAATAAAGCAGTAGATAGAAGAAGGCTGCTGCATCCATACGATCCATATGCTAGCTCGCTGTAAATCAATTAATTACATATATATATAGTTGGCATGGCTAGCTAGCTAATATATATGTTTTGACTTTGTATAGAAGAAATTAAATTGAGGAGGCTTCATTAAGTTTCATGGACATTTCTGATTAGTTTATTAACCTATTGAGCGAATTTTATTGGGTATGTATATATAATATGCTGCTTTCAAATTAGACGTGGTTGTTTTCATGTTGGAAGATGAAACCTGATCAAGAATTTCATGGAAAACATGTTGACAGTGATGTTTGTTTTAGCCTTTTTAAATAATTCTGATCAGAAATTTCATGGTAAATTTCATATGATCAGCTTCAAATTAAAGACTTAGTCAGCTGACCTGAATGCTAGACTACTAGTCTAGTACGTATTAGTATGTGTCTATATTAAAATGCGGGAAAATATTTTTGACCATCGGAAATATTTCATTGTTTCCAGCTTTAATATCAAATTCCATCTTAATTTGTTATTTGTTATCTCGAGATATTTCACAGGTATAATCCTATATATGCACTCATTCACTCCACATCCATGACAAACAATCCAATCTAAATATTGTAATATTTCAGATAATCATCATCATATATTGTTTGTGATTTCGACGAAGATATATTTTTATATGGACGTTTTTATCACAAATTATTCTGGTGGAAATGTATAAAACTCGACAAAAGTAAATAGAAAATGAGAAAAAACGGTAAGTTTTAAAAGTAGGCAGTTTCTTAGGTAATTTGTACTAGTTAACAGCTACTCCCTAGCCTTAATCAGGTGGACAATGTACTTTTTGCAATTTAATATTAAGTACACACAACAATCTCTATATGTATATATCTATATATGAGTGCAAATATTTCGGCTTGTATTTGTACAGAATACGATTGTTTTATTAAAATTCTACGCTTAGGTAAATTAAGCTACGATTATTTCAGCAAAGTTAAAACACATTGGAAAATGCTACGATTAACCTATAATAATCTATGATTAAAACTAATTGATTTTTAGCTGCGATTAACATGCTACGATTAAGCGTAGAGTGCAAATATTTCAGCTTTTATTTGTACAGAATACGATTGTTTTATTAAAATGCTACGCTTAGGTAAACTAAGCTACGATTATTTCAGCAAGGTTAAATCACATTGGAAAATGCTACAGTTAACCTATAATAATCAATGATTAAAACTAATTGATTTTTAGCTACGATTAACATGCTACGATTTTCAATGCTATGCTTTAGGATTAATCGTAGCATTGAAAAATTGCAACGATTAACATGTGACGATTAAAATGTTGCGGATAATTGTAACTATTAAAATGCAACGATTTAAAAGCTACAATTAAAAAGCAAAGATAAACAAGCTACGAATAACAAATCCATGATTTTAAAGCAATGATTACAAAGCTAAGATTTTAGATCGTGGCCTTGAAAGATTATACGATTAAGATGCTAGGATGAAATAATTGCTTTTTTAATTGCTACGATTAAAATGGAGGCCCAAAACGCAACAATTGAATGTAATTTTAATCATATGATACTATTAATGTTTAAAAGAAACCGTATGCTACGATTAATCAATAAAAATAGTGCGATTGTTTGAATTGAATGCATTTATGTCTTGTTGAAGAATCCTAAACAACTGAACACTACTAACTTCATTAAATAAGCATCAGTGAGTAGAAATGCATTGACTAAATTACTGTAGGTTTTTATTGCGTGTAAGAATGGTAGGTAAGTTTTGTAAATAAATAGAGAGCAAAAGGGTTCACTACAAGAAATTGAATTTTTAGCCACACATAAATTAGCCACACATTATAATGTGTCGCTATTTAACCATACATAATTATATAATGTGTGGGTGAATAGACTTGACACTTCTAATTACCTTTTTACATTCAATATGTGTGGTTAAAATGTTTTAATGACATTTTTTATTTTGGCGAAATAAATTCTAGATTTCTTTCAACTTTGTTATGCCTATGTGGCATTTCAAGACATGTATTGTTTTTTTATAAAATTTTAAAAATAATAATTAACTACACATAATTACAAATTATGTATATGTGTGGGTAAAAGATACTTCTAAATTTTTGACTCCAGATCTATTAAAAATTTTAATATGTATGTGGCATTTTGAAATAACTAAAATTTTTAATATAATTTTTAAAATAAATAAATAACCACACAAAATTACTAATTATATATGTATTTGTGTGCGTAAAAGATACATGTATTTTTTAGGGGGCATAGATCCAGATTCCTTTTATTTTATTTTTTTACCTACATGGCTTTTCTTAAAAATAATTAATTAATTTGATATAATTTTTTAAAAATGATTAACCGGTATTAATTATGTATATTTAATGTAAATGACACATGATTTGGTTCAATTGTTTGATTACCTTCACATGACAATAATGTATGTATATGTATTTTAAAAGATTGGTCGTTGCCACATATTTGATGATTTGGGATCAAACAATCGAAATAGTTAACATTTAAATTAACTTTAACCTTTTTAAAAAAATGGATATTTGAATATTTTTCACTATTTTCTTTCCACCAACCAACGTTATATAATCATAAAATTTGTTGAGATCTTTTCTCCAACGGTGATCTTCTCTGATTCAAATTAGTCGCCCAAGTCAATCAATTTCTTTTCCTAAACTATATCCATTAAACACTTCCAACTCAACGGAATACATTTTAAAAGAATCCACGCAATTAGAATATTTATTTGCAGTCTCACATCTAAGGCAGAAAATTGATTGTTTTGAAATTAAAGGTTTCTCGTGGCTTTCAAATCTGAGAATTAATTATAGTGAACTAAGCAGGTATTACTTGTTGCATGACTACAGAATATGCAGGCGGGCCACAAAGTTTGTTGCTCCCTCCATCGTATAACATTCCGGTTTGATCTAAAAACACATACTGAAAATTACTTGTTCATTTTATTTTTTATATTTATGAAAATTAATTTTATTAAATTCTTCTATTTTCTTTTTACTACTAATTGACATCAATGCAACAACTAATTAATTTTTTTATTGTTGATGTCTTAAAAATATATATGTAATTAATTCTTTAATATGTAAAAAATAACTTAATAGTGTAGTTGAAAGAATTAAGAATATCACGATGTTTAAAAAAATAAGCATCTTATTTAATTCCTAGAAAGTAATGAAATAAAAATAAAAGTCCTTAGTGAATAAAAATTATTATTAGTTTTAATTTAATTTATAATAAAGAATTTGCTAAAAAAAGAATTTTATACTAAATATAAAATATTTTCTACGGTGGATAGCGAAACAAATTATTTGTTCTCTCATGGAGTTAAAAGGTCAAATTTTATTGGCGGTACTCCAAAAAAATTAAAACCTATTGGCGGTAAAAAAGAATAAGGAAGTTTTTAAATTTTTAGGGATTAAAATTTATTCACGCTAAGAAAAGCTCCCGCTTCTCTCTGCCGCCTTTGAGAATTTTCGCTTCCCCACATATTGAAGATGAAGAAACTGCAGGCTTGGGTGCTCGCGAGAGACCTTTAACCTCCAAATCACACCGCACTATGAAGAACCTCTGTTAAGGCTACAATTGAAGCAACATCGCCTCTTCTAGCTCTCCAAAAAATTCAGGGATTTCTGTTTGTTTGATGTTAGAGCTTATCTTTGACATCCTCATCTGCATATTCGATTTTGATTTTACTAAGGTAAATCTGTTGTCTTGTGAACTCAGGAACAAAGGGCAAGAGAACTGGTATTGTTATTACTGTTGTTTCATTATATACCTAAAAAGGGTGTGAAGAGGAGCGAGACAGGTTATCTTGATTACTTTTTCTATTTTCTATTTTATGCGCTAATTGGATATGAAACTTTATGTTACCAGTTTTATTTAAATCACTCCCTTGTGAGTGATTGAATTTTTTTTTATCATGGAGAATCCAAAAATTATCGGTTATCTTGGAGAATAGGGTAAAATTGACGCACATAATGTGCTTGTAGAAATGCGTATTCTTGGCATTGGTGATTATGCTATTCTTATCAGATGTGTTGTTGTAGGAGAGGTTGGAGGTTTGCTGTAGTTTGTCGGTGCCGATGAGGACTTCGCCATTGTGGAAAAAAGGTATAAACATTGATGTCGACTCTTTGCAGCAGAAAATTTTGTGAATGAATTGGTAATATTATATATTATTTAATTAGTTAACATTAGTTTTTTTTTTATTGCAGCTTTCAATACTTCCACTTCAGAGTTTGATGATGGAACAGATGGTCATTCTTAATGTGCATAGTGGTAAGAGCTGGACTTAGTTTTTCGTTACTTTTAATGTTCGGAACTAAGCTCGGATAACTTCCTTGTTTGTTGCATTCATCTTAAAACTAATATTGTATGTGGTTCTTTCTTCTTCTAGAATTTATAGAATTTCCCAATATATAGCACAACCCTCCTTGAAATTTATCTACTATTTGCTGTTCCTCATAGCCAAAGAAAATGAGAATTTAAATTTACATCCGGAATGAAGAGAATTGACAGAAATATCCAAAAACTCTCACGATTTGCTTCTTTGGCTTTCACTCACGAATTTCGAGGTGAATTATTTGTATGTATATGTGTATTTTGAGTTTAGGAAATAATTTATCATGCATATTTTAACTCCAAGAAATAATTTTTTTGATTGATTAATTATAATGTGAAATAGGGATTATGATGCTCAAAGTGAGAGACAAAGAGAAGTTGTAGATTTCTAATGACTACTCACATTCACCAGAATTAGACTTTGTAATTTCTGAGTACAATTATTTTTAACCTTTCTTTATATGTTTTTTTTTACAGAATGTTAAATTAATTTTGTGACTGACTATATGCAGGTGAAAACAATGAGAGCTGAATATGGGAAATCAGACAAGGTAGAAATGTGCATAAGAAAATCTTATGAACTCTTAACATCTTTGATGAGAGTGATCCACATTTGGTTGAGCCTCATTCAGCATTTGCTGCAAACTACTGAAGCCATCAAAAATGATTATCTCAATGAGAATTGGTGCATTTTACTACCCTAATTCATGGTATAATTTTTTTTAAATACAGTATATGTTGTTACAACATACAGATAAACTAACTTTTGATGGAATTGATATTTTTTAAGATCTTGGAAACGTTCTTGATCCTAGCTTCAGGGAGCTTCGGAGAAATGTTTTTATTTCAAATGATATGTTTATTATTTTATAGTATAATCTTTTTTTCAGGTAGCTAAGGAAACAAATCATCTCTGCCATCTGGTGGCCTCTCCATCATCAGATCAGATAACATTCTTTCTATGGTAAAAATAGATTGAAATGAAGCAAAATATATGTATATATTGGGTGCATTTTTAGTCATGTGAATGTTGTTTGGTGTTGCAGCATTACATAGAGTCGCAGCCAACAATCACTTGATAAATGAGAAAGATAAGAAAAATCGCAAGTGGCTTCAAATCTTTAAGTAAAAAGCTAATTATCCATCTTAGATTCTTAATGAATGTTTATGGCGTAAATTAATTTTTGGTTGATGGTTTAATTTGTGATTCATTAATTTGTAGCAAGCATGATTTATACATCAAGAGAAAGATTAGGATTGATGTGGAGAAACTGAAGTCATATTATCTCTCATTGACAAGGTAAATTTAAATCAAGGTTTGGCTTAATTTTGTGTGTTGATAATTACAATTAATCATGTAATGTGTTTATCTGTGTTGCAGTATTTCCTAAGCAAATTGAGATGGTGAAATGTTGTGAGAGAAGATAAATTAAGGAGAAGATTGGCGGAATAAGGCTTTGTATGGCTTTTATGTTGTGTAATTTATTACCTATGAGATCAATGTATGTTGTCATATGGTTTGATTTCAATACATAATAATAAAGTTTTTTTTGCTTTCTATCGTAAATTCTTTGGTTTTAACAGTCTTCAATTATATATATATATATATATATATATATATATATTATATTCATATTGTAATTTTAAAATAAAAATATTAATACCCAGACATAAAACATATTTTAAATCTACAAATAATAATTAATTTTAATATTATTTTCCTAAAAAAATAATAATTAATTTTAATATTATTAATTATAAAAAAAATAAATACCCACACATAACAATTGTCACATGCCATGTGTCATGTGCCATGTTTGATGACGTGGCGCCACATCATCATTGCTCATGTGGCAAACATGTTTAGACACATATGATTTATAGTTTTAGTGACATATATATGTGTAGGTAATACTCTATAAATTATCCACACATATATATATGTGGGTAAAATTATTTTTCTACAGAAATATAGCGACACATGCTAACATTTACGTTATGTGTGGGTAAATAACTTCATTCACACATGGGCATAGTTTTAGCCACATTTATATGTGTGGTTAAAAAATCAATTTTTTGTAGTGGTTGCATGATACGCATTACAAAAATTTATCAAATAAACAAGAGCAATAGTTCGAGAGCAAAAATTTGAGCAAGACATGTCCATATTTTCTAAAGGTGCGTTTTGGAAATGTACATTTTTAGGAGGTTATTCGTATTCTTATTTCAACTAAATCGTAGCTTTGACTAAATTAAGATTAGGTTGATACATAAGCGTTGACATAGTTAAATTATTTGTAGCCCTAATTGTAACTCTTCCTTAAGTAAATAGGGTTATTTTTAGTTAATCGTGGTATTTATTTAGCGGATTGATCATATAATTGAATTGACTTACTCGTAGCCCTCTTTCAATTAATCGTATGCATGATTTACTTGATTGTGTTAATTTTTGAATGGAATCATAGCAATTTTTGAATTAAGCGTAGCATTTTAAAATTGTCCCATTTATATAGAAACAATCGTAGCATAAATATTAATTAATAGTAGACTTTTTTGCATGTTCGTAGCAATTTGTAGTAATTGTAGCTTTTTAAAATTGTTCTAGTTATTTAAACTAGAACAATTTGTTTATTTTAATCGTATCATTTTTAAATTGTTCAATTTATGTAAAAACAAGCGTACCATAAATATGAATTAAGCGTAGCATTTTTAAATACCTCGTAGCATTTTTTGAAAATATTCATAACTATTTTTGGAGTAACTGTAGCTTGGAAAATGCTACCGTTTATTTGAAAACAATCATAGCCATTTTTGAAGTAATTGTAGGATTTGTTTAATCGTAGCATGTTTTTAATCGTAGCATTTTTGCATGCTCTGGTAATACACCGTCGTTGTCTCAGCCGGCAACGGCACAAACAAAGCCAGTTGTAACTACATTATTTTAATCAAATAATTAAAAACTAATTAACAATTTGCCAGTTTATTTTTGAAAATATATAAAAAGTGCATAAAACGTACATGTCCGGCCAATAACCTCCCAACATCGACATCAACGCCCCTAAGAGTCCACCTCAAACATTGAGGCAAGGCAAGCGGCCTACTCAACAAACCAACCTCCTGGGCCAACGTGGATATCACATCAAGGGCCCATATCTGCCAAATGAATTGATAAAGGACTTATTTTTCATATTGATTTTATCACGCACAACTAATTAATTTATAACAAAATGGAAAATAATTACCTGGATAGCCCATATCGGGCCATAGAAATGATATGTCCCACCGCCTCTCCCACCCATAGACGCTCGATCCGTAGGGAGGATGCTGATGAAGTGCATCAGCATCTGATATGAATACACCCCTCATGAAAAGGCATTCCATCTGTCGACATCCTCCACGAGCGTCCACACCCACGAATCAATTACCCGATTCTGATCCAGGCAGAAGATCATCTTGTACACGAACAATATATTCACCACCTTCACGTAATCCGGCGCGTCTCTGGCCATACGCATATGAGTGAACCGCGTCTCCAAGTCCCTGATAGTCGTCCGTCTCCTTGAAACAATCGAAAGAACACCGCTCTCGACGGAACTACATGCTCTACATTCGGATCGAATGTAGAGGAGCCGAACCGTAACCCCGACACGAGGTTGTGCGCACTGGGGTCGAAGCGCAGTACGGACTGGCCCATCTGGAACCATGTCTCCCGTCCCTGAAGTGCACGATCCGACACGCGCACCTGGCGAATCATCACAAAATGTATCACCCTCTTATGGACGTCAACAACGGGGTAGTCCAGGAAATGTCCGAAGCACCCCGCTCTGAACAACTGCATCGCATCCTCACCCCCTATGATATGTAGGGTCACTCGAGTCCACTACCTCCGGCTTAGCATAAACCATCAACGTACATCTCAACTGCTGCAGCGGCCGTCTAATCCACTCAATCTAATGCAAATTACACAAATATACCATCAAACATTATTTTATTTTATTTCCTAAAATTATTTATTCAAATTAATTTACATATTAAAATTAAATTAATCATCTTTTAATCATTAAATCCAATGCAAGAGAAAAAAACACTATTAATTATACGTTATTATGGTAATTTAAGGCCACGATGATTTTTTTGGAGCAAAATGATTAATATTTCAACAATAAGCTTAAATGTAATATGTGATACGACTAATTTAAAAAAAATTGGAGGCTACGGTTAGTGAAAACTAAGCTACGGTACTGATATTAATGTTTTCAGGAGCTACGATTGATATAAAAAGTGCTACGCTTAATGTGAAAAGTGCTACGATTACTACATAATGTACCACGATGAATGTAAAAGGTGCTAAGATTAATATACAGGGTGCTACGATTAATTTTACACTTGCTACGATTAAATTACAACATGTTGCTTTTGGTTCAAAATGTGCTACGATTTGTTTTAGGGGTGCTATGATTAACATATAAAAGTCCAACACTAATCCACTCAATCTAATGCAAAATATGTGACACGATTAAAAGTAAAAAAAATATATAAGGGCTATAATTATTTTTCTAATATGTAACGACTAAATTCAACAATTATACAATAGGCTACAAATATTTCACTACGCAGATAGGATTAACTTGAAATTAGGGCTAATATAAATTCAAATTAAAGCTATGATTAATTAAAAAGAGATACAATGTGGGCTATGATTATATTATATTGTGCTACGATTAATTAGAAGAGTACTATGACTAATTAAAATAATGCTACGATTAACTCACAATGTGATACGATTAATCATCAAAGTGCTATGATTACTCAAGTGCATGCTACGATTCATAAAACAATTGCTACGCTTAATTCACAAAAACTAAAAAACATAAACCATAATCCATAAAAAAAATTGCTACGATTAATTCACAACGTGAAACTATAAATCCCCAAATTGCTACGATTTATACAAATTTGCTACGGCTACGACTATGATGCTACGGTTATAATACGGTGCACGCAAATACGCATAAACAAGCATATATGTTCAAATAATATACTATACGCATACATGTTCAAATACACTCACATTGCCGATCAATTCCCAAAGAAATAAAAATATTGCTACGATTACTATTCACATATCAATTCACATGCTTCCATCTTGATTCTCATAGAATAAAAACGGGAACTAACCTGGGGAGCGTTAGAACTCCTTGGGTTCGTGCCTTGGGATATTGTTTCCGCCGATCTTGCAGCCGTAAGCTTCCTTCTCCGGTTCGAAATTTCTGGCTATTTGGAGGTGTGAGAGAAGCGAGGGCAAAAACAAGGATGAGATTTCAAGTTATTTTATGGAAGGATCCTTGCACTACGATTGAGCCTAGGGGTTTAGGAGAGAGTCGGCGGTTTCAATTGAGGCGGTTTCAAAAAATTCAACCCCTAATAATATATATTCCTTTTTTGTTGTTGAAAATTGAACTCAATCTAGATTTTATTCCCTTGTCATAACTTTTCAGCAGAAAAACCCCACCCGTGAACGCATGCCAAAGATGCACTTAATCGTGGCACTATTCAATCACCGTACCTTTAATTAAATATAAGCGTAAGCTCCTAAATAATGAATCGTAGCATTAGTAAATTATTGCAAAAAAAATTGATACTAATCGTAGTTATTATTAAATAACTAATCGTAGCAACTTTCACTTATCATATCTTTAATTAAAACTTATCGTAGCCTCTAGTTAATTTAATCGTAGCAATTAAAATGTAATAATAACTTGTATAATTAATCGTAGCAATCTTATTACATTTACCAATAATCGTAGCAACTTTCACTTATCGTACCTTTAATTAAAACTTATCGTAGCCTCTAGTTAATTTAATCGTAGCAATTAAAATGTAATAATAACTTGTATAATTAATCATAACAATCTTATTACATTTACCAATAATCGTAGCAACTTTCACTTATCGTAACTTTAATTAAAACTTATCGTAGCCTCTAGTTAATTTAATCGTAGCAATTAAAATGTAATAATAACTTGTATAATTAATCGTAGCAATCTTATTACATTTACCAATAATCGTAGCAAGTTAAATTATTCGTAGCTTCAATGAAAATTAATCGTATCTATTCTTCATTAATCGTCGAAGAGGGTGGTTGTGGTTGTTAAATTTCCAACCGTAATATTAAATACTCGTCTGCAAGAATATCTGCACAAGTACAAAAATTGACGTGCATGTTAAGCCTTTTTCATATTACTAGGTCACCTTGAATTTTAAAGTATGTGAATAGGTACGGATTGCCTACAAAACTGTCTAGTTTTATATTTTGTCGATTGACCACAATTTTCACTATTTTTTTGTCGAGAAAAATAGTTTTCCCATTATTCTGTATATATCTTATCAAATTTATCAAATTCTATACGTATATGTAGATTGAATTAATTAAATAAGAATAATATATTTATTTGTTTAAAATCATAAGAATTACATACAAACCCCCTTTCGAAAGTCTGAAAGAAAAGACTTCTACAACTGTAACAAAAAATTGGAGACACACTTTCATTTATTTGCACATCGAATAAAAGAATTTCGCTGAAAAAAACAAGTTTAATTAAGTTACACACACATAGATATCATATTCAGATAATATTGAATAAAAAATCCAGCTTCTCTTAAAATTAGACCTAGAATTAGAAAGTCCATTTATAGTAGAATTCCCTTTCCGAAATTAACTTTTTATTTTTCTCTTAGATCATTACTGCCAACTCTAAAAGATAATTAATAACCACAAATATTATATATTTTCGAAAATATAATTTTATAAGTGATGAAGCAAGAAACAGTGAGAGATTGAGACTAGGGATAAGTGAGTCGAACTTACACGTGAATCACTCGGGATCGACTCAATGAAAATTCGAAATCTAACTCAAGGTTTGTTGAGTCGAACTCGAGTTTGAGCTACTCGAGTAGTCACCGAGCTTGAGCTTGAGTTCCATAATAGTGAGCTCGACAGGCTAGCAAGCCTAATCGAACTTTAAGGCAATTATAAATTACCCTTAATAATTTAATAATTACAAGAAAATGCCAATTTAACGATGGAAATTTCAATTGTTAAACATCTATATTCTGTCGATAGATTATCTTAATGACGGATTAACGACGAAACATGTATGTCGTTAATACCTTCGTCAACGGCTCATTTAACGACAAAAAAGTTGTAGTTAGGGGTATAAACGAGCAGAGCCGAGCCGAGTACCACCGAGCTCGAGCTCGGCTCGTTTAAGTATTCGTGAGCTCGAGCTCCACTCGACAGGAAAAATTCAAGTTTGAGCTCGGCTCGAGCTCCACTCGTTTATTTAAAATCCGAGCCCGAACCCGAGCTTGGCTCGAGTTCGGCTCGATTATTTAAAATTTGAGTCCAAACCCGGGCTTGACTCGGGCTCGGCTCGATTATCTAAAATTCGAACCCGAACTCGAGCTCGGCTCATTTATTTATTTATCAATATTGATATTTTTTATTCCTCTATTTTTTATATATTCATAAATTTATACTATATATATATATATATATATATATTATGTGTGTATATTAGTTATCGAGTGTGTGTCGTAGGATTCATAAATTATGAATCACAACTCATAACTCATAAGTCATATCCTATTACAATATATTATGATAATTTATAAATTAATAATTCTATATTATTTAAGAGACTTATAATTCTTAATTTTTTAATTATTATTCTTAGTTTAGCCTATTTAATGCTAGTCTTCATTTTTGTTAATTTTTATTATTATTATTATGTGCATATTAACTAATAAAGCTATATAGTATAATACAAATAGTATATATAACTAGAATTTAAGATTAACTATACAACGTTGGTGCTAACTAATAAGAAATAAGAATATTGTTACTCCTAAACTTGATTTCTTAATTTTGATAAGAAATTTTTGAGAAATTATTTAATTTCCAATATCATTTATTCCATTTCATATTTCTTATTTAATGAATTGAGATTGATTATTTTATCAATATTAGTCTTAATTTTTGTTAATTTTTTTTATTGCTATGTACATTTTAATTAATATTGACTATATACTAGAATACTAATCGATGGTCAATAGTATATATGACTCAGAGTTTAAGATTAACTATATAACATTGGTGCTAAGAATATTGTTACTCTTCAACATTTGATTAGTTTTGTTTTTGTTAATTTTCCTTTTCCTTTATTATTTTGTTACTTTTGATGATATTCGTTTAATATCATTAATTACATTTCATGTATCAATATTTAATGATGAGTATTGTTTTGTCAAATTATCAATATTAATCATAATTTTTAAAATTTCTTTTTTCCTTTATTACTTTACATGTATTATAAATTTATAATTTATAACTTATAACTTATATACTTGTAAGTTTTAACTAATAGCTAAGATGGACTATAATCTATATATTATATACTATATATTGTTGATTCTCTTTTTTCTTTAATGTCTTTTATTATTCATCTACTCTTGTGTTCAACATCATATTTATTAATTTCGATAATATTAAATTAATATTATTGATTTTATTTCATATTTATTATTTAATGAATTGAGAAATATTATTTTGTAAATATTAGTCTTAATTTCTCTTATTACTTTGAGCGTTCAATTTCTTAACTTCGATCATATTAATATAATATCATATTTCATATTATTATTTATTATACTAATATACTATCTAGAATTGTAAATAAGATAATTATATATATTATATATATAGTTTATTAGTTTGTATGTTTGTGTATATAATTATTACTCTTAGATCATTGATTTTTTTAACTCTAAGTTCAATAGTTAATACCATTAATATTCGTTTTATTTTAAATGAGAAATATTACTTTGACAAAAGTTACAATATAAATAAATAATATTTTAAAAATTACAAAAACAGTATGTGTCTCGAGTTCTAAATCTAATAGCTCGTGAGCCTGGCTCATTTACGTACTCATGAGTCAGGCTCGTGAGACAGCTCGTGAGTCCGGCTCGTTTAAGTACTCACGAGGCCAGGCTTGAGCTCGACTCATTTAATTACTCCAAGTCGGCTCGCGAGACAGTTCGTTAAAAAGCTCGAGAATCTCACGAGCCAAGTTAGCTCGCGAGCTCGGCTCGAGAAAATAGCGAGCTCGTTTAGCAAGCTCGAGCTCAGCTTGCTTAACAAACGAGGCAGTTTCGAGCGAGCTTTTTTCGAGCCGATATCCGAATATCTTGCAAGTAATTTGACTCGTTTACAGCCCTAGCTCCAGTCAACGACGGAAATGTCCATCGTAAATCTAGTCCCCGTAAACAGTCGTCTAAAGACTTTAACGATGGCACTTTCCGTCGTTAAATATGTCGTTAAGCCTAACAATGGTACATATTCCGTCGTTAATGTTTTATTTTTTAATTATCTAATTCTAGAAAAATCATAACAAAATTTATCCGTCATTAATGACGGTATGTCTGTCGTTAAATGTAGGTACGAAACATTCTTGTCATTTTAAATCCCTAAAACTCTTAGCGACGAAACGACGGAATGGTGTCTGTCCCTATATCACAAATTTTTTATAGTCAATTATTTACATATATATCATTAATAATTAAATTATTTTTATTTAAAATTAAATTATTATAACTTTTTATTTAATATTTATAAATAATGAAGTCGAGCTTGAGCTTTCCAAGCTTGATTGTGGACCAAGTCAATTCTTATCGAACTCATTTGACTCAACTCAATTGCAACCCGCTGAGATGTCACACTCTTGAAAATTCATTTCGCACCCTTCAACACGAGAACGGGGTTAATTTCAGTAAATAAGTTGTCTTCACACTGTGAACCAACTAACAAGTCAATTTTTCTGTAACCAACAAGAATGGTCAAAAACAGAATGTTCTAAATGGGCCTACTTCCACATTTAAATGCGCCTTCTGTGTTCATTTCTGGGCCCTTAATCGATACGATAAAATTAATTTCTATATATTTTTAAACCAGTGAGATTGCGGTTGCCTATTGAGTAATTGACCATCGCTGGACGAAATTCTTGTTTACGCGACGCGATCAAACTTATTAGGTTTTTATTTTAATTTTTTTGTAATTTAATTTAATTTTATATTTGTTAATTAAGATTTATAACTATTTTTCAGTATTTAGTTTTAAAATAATAAATTAAAAACAATCTCTACCCACATTGTAAATAAGATGTTTCACTTCGGTTGAACCCAACCACGCTCAAATTTTATTAAAAAAAATAGTATATATATGTTATATAGTTATTATATAAATATAATATTTTTGTCCCCCCAAATATTAATACTTTTGGACATTAGATTTATTAATATATGGTCCATATGGACTTTAAATTGATGTAGTGAGAGGCTCAAAATAGTATAATGCTAAATAAATAATTTTATTTAAAAATTCAAAAGTATTTTTATTTTATTTATATTGCTGTTTTTTTTTAGAGGAATTTATATTGCTGTTTTGTTACTTGGGTAAGTTCATTTTATTGTTACATTTCCACCTTTTTATTCTTATTAATATTTTAAGTTTATTTCATTATGTTTTAGGTATTTTTTTTATATTTATGCTATGATTTTATTTATGTTTTATGATTTCACAATTTGCCCATAATATAATAGTGTGTCATTATGCTTAAATTGTGCCTTTAAGTTATTTTTTTATATATTAATTTTTGTTGGAGTTTTGCAACAAGTTTAAGTTATGGTTTTACATTCCTAATGTACATTGAAAAAGAAATTATCGAGACTTTTAATACCGAGTCAATCATAGATGAATTTAAAATTATGAAAAAACATCAATTTCAACTTATGATGTCAAAATTTTAAATAAAAATTTTATTTTAATTGAGATAAGTAGTTGCGCGTAGATATATACATATGTGCGCGCGCGCTTCGTCCCCCCCCCCCTTCCTAGGGGATGTTTGGTTTTATTTCCAACATCAATTTTCAATTTTCAGTAATTCTAGTTCAATTTACGAGGTGTATTGATTTTTAAAAAAAATGTAATGATTTAATATTTAGAGTTGTAGGATTGGAAAATGAAAATATGTTTATTTGATTATATTTTCAATTTGAATTCGTGATTGTGATAAAAAGATAAATATTTGTGTGGTTATGATGGATTGATTGGTATTTAAGTGATGAGTCTCACTGTAATTGTATATATAAGATTGAAAAAAGTAAAAATTGAAATAAAAAATGAATAAATTAGCAAACGTGTTTTCGATGTTTTGAATAAAAAAAAATTAAAATATTCCATATGAAATAAAAACAAACGAGCCCTTAGATTTCCAAATATTCTATAATAATTCATCTAAAGTAAATGAACAAGCAAGGTGATAAGCAGTGTTGACAGAATACAAACCATCACAGAAAAAATGCAAATAAGTTAGTCACGACCACCCTGTGGATTAAGAGGAATACAAAGTCTACTTAGCTTCTTAGTTGTGCTTCTGCTTGCGAGTTCAAAGATTGGAGGTTCAATTTTTTTAAGTTACAAAAAAAATTTCAGAGAACCCTAAATATTTACAAAAAAAAAATCATATTTTTATATAAATCAAGTACACCAAGTGGACCTACGTTTCTAAATCCAAGTAGGCCCTTTTTGGAAATACAGATTTCCGATTATATAGAAGCTTGTGATTGTTCTTTTTGGTATTTTTCACAAAAGACGCATCCACATCCCAACAACCAAATCTAATCTAAATGTAGTAATACGATAGTTTTGTTCGTTGAGATACTCTCACACTGTGGAGTGGTATATTTTTTTAGATTGATGACATTGAAGACATCTACTTTGCGACTTCTACTCTATTTCATAGGATAAGATTTTGACAAGTATATAATCTCAAAAAATGATTTTCTGCGGGCTATAATTTAAGTCAATTTGAATTACACATGGCACAATCAGGGCCGTATTAAAAAATTTATGGGCTTGAGACGAGATCTTAAAGAAATTTTTACAAGTATAAAATCATATGTATATATGATGGTATATAAATACTTTAATTTATTAAAAAACATTTAATTTTTATTTTCTTATTTTTTTTTCAGTTGCAAATTTTTTCATTAAAGTTTTATAATCTAAATGTTTTAACAAAATCTCTATAGGTGTTTATTCCTCTATTTCTAATTCTTTAATTGCTCAAATAGATTTTGCTCTTTTAACGAACTTGATGTACCATCAACTAAAAATCCAAAACACATATTACAATAATCAATGAACAATAAATAATTATCAGTATCAGATAATATCAATCAAAATTAAAATAAAATATCAACAATCAAAGAAGCTAAAACAACTAGCTAAAAAAAAAGGTTAAAACATCAATAACTATAAAAATCGAACAAATTGAACAATGGATCGTGGTTGTGATTGACTTTCAATTTCACTTATGTATTCTATGGGTTTTTTTTTCTTTTTTGCATTGACACGGATATTTATATTTGTGTGTTTGCATGAGTTTTTGCCTTTCAGATTTATATGATATTTTTTTTTTCGTCGGATATGTGCTTCAAATTTAATTAGTATTAGGATTAGAATTTTCTTTATGTTATGTCATAAATTTAGAAGTTATTGTATTAGCAAAATTTCAATGGCGGCTGATTAGCAAAAGCTAACAGATTTTTAGGTAAAAAATAATTAGAAAACGGAATTTCAATGGCTGCTACTTATTAGCATAATCTAGTAGATTTTTTAGATAAAAAAGTAATAGCAAAATCTATACTATATATAAAAGCAGAAAAAATCTAATTGAAATTGATTTCAAATTGATTTTATTGATGGCAATTTTGTAAATAGAATGTAAATTGAGGTTCATAAATATTCGATTTTTATTCAAATTTTTTTAAATTAAATTAATATTAATATTACAGATTGTGTGAGTGAGTTACGGCATCCAATGCATCAGTTTCTCCACGATCTATCACTAATGTGATCCATGATTTATCACTAATGTGAAGTATTAAAAGAAAAGAAAAGTTGAAACTTGAAATAGAACCCGTCTCTCCCTCCCTCCTGTCTGCGGCCATTAAAAGAAAAGAAGTGAGAAGTGAGAACCGGCGTCCCCTTGCGCCGCCCACCGCCACGCTGCCCTCTGCCGCCGCTGCCCAGATCGACGCCGAGAGAGAGAAGGAGATAGAGAGTCGATGACGATGGTGAAGATCACGGCGTTGATGCTACTGAAATGCACTCGGGAGGGTGCGGATCCGATTATATTGGTGACGCCTCGGATCTAAGTAGTTTTGGGTTTTTCCAACGGCCCAACGTTAAGGAGTTTATCGTTTTTGTATGGGAACAATTGGACGACACCACCTACACCAGCGGTGGCTTCATGCCATCTCAGACTACCCAAATCGCTGATCCCTCATTTTCCCCAGCTAAGGTGCAGATTCTCAAACCACATAATCTCTTCTTCTCTTCTTTGTTTTATTTTAACTTGATTATACACTATTGGATTCGTTTATAAACCATCTGTATAAACCCTAAACTGCAAGTTTGATAAATGGATTTTGCAATTCATTCGCTTTTTCGAGAATATTGAGACTTGAATTGTTCAATTGTGAAATATGGCATATATATTAAAAAAAATATTGTTTCAGAAAAAAAAAAGAACTATGGCATATATATTAACATATTTAGTCGATTGTATTTCAGTAATTTCCCCCCTTTGTTTTCCCTTGAGATTTGTTCTGTTTCTCATTGGGATTCAAATGATAATGATGGACAGTTTTCTGTTTGTATTAAATCATTTAATATTATTTGTTGCATTAATACTATTTTACAAGAACGTCTCATTAACGGTTCTTCGGAATATGATTGTCTAATGCTGAATTATCAACATTTTTTTTCTGAATATGATACATAGGAATTAGGCTATGGAATTCATGAACATATATGTTAATGCCATAGACATAAGATGGCGGATGCATTTGATGAGGCACTTTCGGTGGCGGTGAAGGCTAAAGACTAAGGGGCACAATCACGATCTTTCTTTTGAAGACTTTTTGCGATGAGTGAGTTCTCTCTTATGTTAGTTATCTTTAATTGTTCATGCATCCTTTTTACATTTGCTGAATTGGAGTGCTTCTAAGGGTGATTCTATTTTTTTATGAACATATCCCCAGTTTGTGAGTGCTACACATGCGAGGTTCAAAATGGAACATTATTGATGTGCTTTTGGATTCTCTATATGAAATCAAAAATAAAATAAAATCATAGAGTGAGCCTACAGATATCATCATATAACACATTAAGAAATGGAAGAAAAAAAGGGAAAAATAAGTTCAGTTGTGTTTATTCTTTGTTTATTTTGTTTTGGTTGAGTTGTAGATCTGTTTGGTTTTAGAACTTCTGAAGTTATGTTATTGGAAAATCTTAATATGAACAAGCTAATCGAAAAAGAAAAAACAAAGTTGAAGAAAAAAAATATCCATATCAGTGTGTTTGCAGAACTTGGGTGATTGAAATGTGAGTTGCTTTGTTTCTATTTCTATTATTCTGTTTTAGTTTAAAACTACCACATGCTAAATACACTATCACAAGAAAAAAAAAGGAAAGTGTCAATCTATATTGAAGTTGAAGAGGACAAATCTATGTACGAGCTACCCTACCAATATTCAATTATAATTTTTTAATTCACATTTATTCTCAAATCGTGCCGATTTTCATCTAACTAAGTCTTATGCTATCCATCCCTAAAAAAAATAAAATCTTATACTTTCCATGTATTTTCAGATCAGATTTCGCGTGTCCTTGAGTGTTACATTGCGTCTGCCATAATATTAGTTTTTTGTAATTTTTTTTAATATAACATAATTCAGAAAAGACGAGCCATTAATAAAAATTTGAATTAAACTAAATTATAATAAATTAAAATTAAAAAAATATGTTTGACACAAGATATTGTAGAGAATGACGTAATAGATCTGGTGTGTGGTATATTTTCTTAGGTTACAATAATTTTTTAACGAAATACATAAATTCATAGTACAACCTAAGAACTAATAATAGTTACTACTTTCATATGTATGAGGTTTATTTCTCTTGGGGAACATGATATACTATGAAATATTTTAAATAATTTTTAAACTTTGATGTTTGGAGTCATTGATGGACAACTAGAAGAGGAAAATAATAAGTTTATGTTAGAAGAGGTGCGTCTCTCTCTCTGTATATCCACTTATGTCAATTACCTTAAAATCACACTTTACTTTTTATACCTAGCAGTCATAGTTTAAAATAATTCAATTCAATTGTGTTGATTGACTGTGGTGCCAACGAGCGAATGATTATTGCAGCAGGAATTGTTGATTTTCTGGGCCGTGAAAGTATTGACCTTTTCTGGCTGAGGGATTTTTTATACAATATGCAAATGGTGCCATATCGAATGCGACACTGTGGAAAACTAATTTATGGCAAATCTTTTGTTTTCTTGAGCAGGTTTTAGATGAGTAATTTATGAGTTTTGGGATTTCTAGGTCAATCATTAGCTTAAGTTTCAGTTTACTTTGCTTAATTTCAAGAAGAGAACAACTTAGTGAAAGGTCACTCATCAACAAAAGGAAGTCACTTTTTTTTTTTTTGTAATTACACCTTTTATCCATAGATATGCTAAGAGAATTTTTTATTAATTTGTGATGTTCGTAGATATCTTACCAGAATCTGTAGAACTCCAGTGGCAGATAAATTATGATTTTCGGTTCATCATGAACCGGAGTGTATATTTTGTTGATGCTCCTGAAAATGGAAGCTATTATTGTTTCATTGTTTGTTTTACGCTGAATTTGTTTGTTTGAACTTGGAAAATAAAATTGAAAAAGAGTAATGGAAGAAGATAAACAAAGTACTGTGGTGGTGTGAAGTTCATATATGTTTTTGTATTCCAGCATCAAGAATTTCCCTTCTGATTGTAAAGTTTATGTTTTCTTGGCAAATGAAGTGGTTGTAATACGTTTGAGAGCAAGGTTGTTCAAACGTTTGAGAAAAGTTTTGTGCAAGTCCAAAACATTTTGGACCAGAACAGGTGAGATTAACTAGAATCATGAGTCAAAAGTCCCAGATAATTTATCACAAAATGTGGGGCTAATTCGAGAGCTCAACAACAACATCAGAAGAGTGGTTGAGTTGTATGTTGATCTATCAAAATGTTGAGTGTGATTCACACAGTTATATATATTTTCTTTGTGAAATGTGTTCATAGCGAAAATTACCGCATTTTCATCAGGAGTGGTTGAGCTGTAACCACATACGATGAAAATGTCTTAAGGTTTTTAACTGCTACGTGAATGAATAACAATTTTTTTATACCAATTTTATAAATTTAACTAATTTTATTTTTATTTATTCTGTTATTATCAACAATTGAAGAGTCTCCTCACCATTTTATCAGAATTAATTAATTGGTAGTACCATCTATGTGAGGAAATAAACATCTATTCAATTGTTGATATATGGTAATTCTGTCAATTTTCTTTACTCTATTTTTGGTTTATCGGCCTTGATAACGTTTTATTCAAGTATATAGGCTTGGAATTGACTGGAATGTAAAGTACTTGCATATATTCACCTTGATTCTTGAGAGTTAATCCTCTATCATCATCTATGATGTATGGCCTAACTTTTTCTTCTTTCGCTCCCGTCATTTTGTTTGCAGGAGAATTAGTACGGCGGGTCTTAGCTCAAGAACAATTCCTCATCTTGCAGATGCTATACATGCTGCTGTTATCAAAGCTGTATAGAGCATTCGATCGATTTTGAGACACCGGTTACATGTTTTAGTATTTTGTCGAATAAGTTGAAATGGGATTTGGTAGATGTAGACCATGAGATTGATTTGAATGACATCTCTACTTGAACTGAATATCAGGGCTCTGTATTGTTATGGTTCCACCTCAATAGTATTTCTCATTTCCATACTTTTGAGGTTACTTTTTGAAGATAATACTAATACCAAACTTATGTGCCAGTAATTGTAAAAAAACAAAAAGATATTATACTACTATTTTCTAAATTTATGTGCCCAACATTGAAATTCTTTTATTGGTGTTCGTAATGACACTCTGTGTCTAATTTTGTGGTTTAAACTTTATAATTCTACGAAATAAATCTCATTGAAAATGAATATTATTATAAAAATTACATAATTGAAATGAGACATTAAGAGACATTAAAATGTTAACAACTATATAAGTACTTATCATATATATATATATATATATATATATATATATATTTCATATAAAAATTGTGTTAATAATTATGTGGATAAAATTAATAATTATGATAATATTTTATAAATTTTAAAACAATTTAAATACTAATCTATCTAAAATTACATAAAAATATAATATAATATTAAATTTAACTATTTTTTTTCGTGCAATGCACCGGTGAAATTCACTGCCACCGTGCAACGCACGGCTCACATACCGGTTTACTTCCACCGTGCAACGCACGGGCCGCGTACTAGTAGAAATAAAAGTAATAAAAAAAGAGAAATCGGCTAAAATGAGGTTATGAAGATTCGAACACAAGCCATTTCATATACGATGAAAAATTTATTTATCACTACCATTGGGCTGTAAACTAATTTTTGAAAAATCATTCATAATTTATCTATAGATATAAACATACATATATATATATAATAAGACATATCGAATATTCGGGGCCTAAATTTAACCGGGGGCCTGAGGCAGCCGCCTCAAGCCACTCATGGTCCAGCCGGCCCTGGGCACAATCATATCCCATGAGGGTAGTACCCCATGACAGTGGCCGCCCTGATGGGATATGATTTTGACAAGTATATAATCTCAAAATGTGATCCCTACATGCCATAATCTAATTTATTTTGAATTATACATAGCACAATCCTATCCAATGAGGGTGGTATCCCATGGCAGTGGCGGCCCTGAGATTGTTCAAGAGGTGCGCTGTATAAGAGTCTCAAAATTATAAAGCCACCATTTTTATATTTTATAGCAGTAATAGTCATATTAATAGATTTCAGTTTTAAAAAATTGAAGTTTGGCCAATATAAAAATAATTAATATATAGTAAAGACAATAAAAGATATTTAACCCAATATTTTATAACATAATATTTAATCCAATCAATATATATATAAAACGTAAATCTTCACCCTTGAAAATTATTGAAAGATGATATTATGAATCTTTAATCTATCATGTTGTTAGCGTACTATAATATAAATTATGAACACAAATTTGTGAAAATTATAATCAAAATATGTCAATTGAAAATAGTTCCACATTTATTTATTTTTTGACAAAAACATGTTAAAAATATTAGTTAAAATATTGCAGACAAAAAAATTACCTTGAGGTCATTGATACTCTAGGACGATGAATACTCTATTTTATTCAAAGACTTATAACTTTATTTGGATTTTTCACAATAAATACTCAACTATTTAATATAGTAACAACAATCAATACAATCAAATGTCATTCCTGACATGGCACTGTTTAACAAATTTTGATCACTATACATTCCAACTTCCAACACAAATATTTGTATTAAAAACAAAAGAAATCTTAATCTAAGATAAATAATAATCTTGTATTAGATCATCTATCAAATTATGAATGAATTAATATAATAGAAAATATTGATTTTGAAAAAAAAATATTAGTTAGTTTCTTCAAAAAAAATGTTAGAAAATGTATCTTTAAATGATAATTTTTTTTAGCCCCGTATATGATATTTTTTAAGTAGTTTTGTTTCTTTTAAACTTTTAGAATGTAATTTTGTGAAGTTGAACATATCAATAAATTTTTAAATTTCGAAGAATAAGATTTTTTAGGCCCATTTTATATGTATTTTGATTTTTTTATATTAAATTAGGGGCACCAATTTTATCATCGCACAGGGCCCTCGTAATCTCAAGGTAGGCCCTGCCCCATGGGATAGGAAAGAATTTCTAGTCCAGTTCATATACCACTAATACATTAAGGACATGATTGGTATGGTGGAATGGAATTGAATGGAATGGAATCGTCATTCCTATGTCCATTCCTATTCCACCAATTGATATAGTTTAAAATCGGGAATCACCATTCCCGATGGAATCGCTATTCCCAAAGGAAGGGGAAAAGCCATTCCACCCACCCCCATGAGTTTAGCTATTCTCAATGACAAAAAAAAAATATATATGATATATTTATACATAATGATATTTTATAATATTATTTTATTATATTTAGAAAAATAAATCAAATTACATAATTTATTATTATTATTATTAATTATTTTTATATTATTTATTTATTTTCAAAATATAATTTAAAAATATATGTTAAAATCAAATTTTGATAGCTTTTATAACTTTGTTGAAGAAAAATGAAAGTGATGCAAAATAAGTATACCATAAAAATATGTTATAATACAATATATATGAAATATTTATATAAATTTGATATAATTTAATATATTCAAATGAAAAATTGAAATGTTAAAGTATTTTTCTATGAAGTAAAAAATATTTTAATTAACTTATACAAATTATTATATATTGATTAATTAAATATTTTAAAATAAAATTTTTCAATAAAATAAATAAATCATAATTTGCTAAAAAAATTAGAAAAAATAATATATTAAAAAATAAAAATGATATTTAGAAATATAAAAGATAAATTAAGTCATGTGTTGATATTTATTAGCTATTATGCACACTTTGTTCATTTATAAGAAAATTTTAAAGCACATAAAATATTCATTATATAAGATTAAAAAAAATGATATTTCATTCCGTTCTTAATTCCGTAGACATACCAATCATAAGAATAGTCATTCCATTCAAACACTCATTCCATTCCTAAGTTCATTCCATTCATACCTAATTACATTCTATCATACCAATCATCTCCTAAGTGCTAGTATGTTACATGTGGTTTTCAAATACAATTTATCTATTAATTATACAGGAGTAGAGATTGCCCAATAAGTGCGGTCCACATATTATACGTGAACATAGTTTATCTACTACACATCGATTTATCAGCTTTACCCAGTAAGTATGGTTTATCTGTTGGATAGGAGCATGAGTTATCCAGTATACAATAATTAAATACTCGCATGCACAAGGTGCATATAAAAGCGTGTGAGCCCCACGCGCCATGCGTGGGTGCGCGTGGGCTCCACGCGCTTGCCTGATATTGGGTGCACATAAGATGTGGTGCACGTAAGTGCTCCTCTACACGTAAATAGAATTTACCTAATGCACATCCTCAAATAGCGCTGGTAGATTTATTTCGTCATAATAATAATAATAATAATAATAATAATAATAATAATAATAATAATAATAATAATAATAATAATAATAATAATAATAATAATAATAATAATAAGAATACAATAGTTTTTCAATAAAAAAAAGTTGTCGTGGGAACAGGCCAAACAACATGACTTCCTCATAATATAACTCAAATTTCACTTTTTCGTTCTAAACAAATATATATATATATATATATATATATTTAATTCCATTGAAAATAAAATTGCATTTATTATTGCAACATGGCATGTAAAATTCTATGATGCTGCGTACATAACGTATCTCATTTATACATAATAAAAAAAAATGTAAATTTAGTATTTAAAAATATTATCTATCTATACATATATTAAAGCAAAATCGCAGGGGTAAAATTGTAAATAAGAAATATTAGCAACAATAAGTACATAATAAAATTGATGTCAAAATACAAAGAAATGGATTGCCTAGCTCAGTCGGCAGTGGAAAGCTACAGAGTGCTGTGAGGTTAAAGGGTTCGATCCAAGGCAGAATATTTTAGTTATTTTGTGCTTTATTTATTTATTTTATTTTAGTTGTTTTGTGTATTTTTTTATTTCAGATTTTATTTTTATTTTTATTTTTTTGTGTTTCTCTCTCCAATCTGTTAACATACCTTATTCATCATAATATTTATTTCCTTTTAATTTTTTTCTCAATATATCATCATATTTTTTTTTACATTTGAGGCAATTGTTTGTGTTCACATTTTAGGTGTTTTGTGGTCTTTTTTTCCTAAAATTTTTCCCTCATTTTATTATCATATATTTTTATTACTTTTTTTTTTTTTTTTTGCATTTAAAGCAATTGTTTGTATTCTTTGAAAAAGATGAAAGGAGATATTTTCATTATTTTCGGATTCAATTGGGTAAATATAGAAATGTATGTATATTAATTGACAATCTTAATTACATGGTGCTATAATTAATGCTTGCACTATGATATTTACATAAATTTCTAATTAGTTTCTATTTGTTTTTTGAGATTTTATTTTTATTTATTATTTTCAATTTTTAATTTTTTTTATGTTATTAAATTATTTTTATTCATGATATGACATGTGGTTTAACAATTTGATTTATGAATTTATCATAATGAGTTATGGAAGTTCAATTTCTAACTTTTATATTTATATATATACACTTAGATTTATTCTAATTTTAATTATAAATGCTCTAGATTCATATATTATTCGGTTGCACTAATATGTGTAAATTGTTAAAAGTTACTTTAGACATGAATGTTCTAATTTATTTGAATTATCTTATGACCGTGTTTTGTAAATTTTGGAAATTATATTGTGATCGATCAAGTGTAAAACTTTGTGGCCAAATAAACTATGTGCAATCATAAATTTTCTTGTGTTAATTTTCATTTTCACCTAATTAATTACGTAAATTTTACCATTTCTATTTTCTGTTAAAATAATATAAACATTAACTTCTAATTAATCAAGATATAAAATATATAGGCCAATCCAAATCACAATTGCATAAAAAAAAGTCGTGCACTACATGGTTAAATCTGTTGGATTTTATGGATATTTTTGTATATTTGGTAATTAGATTAAATTTTTCAAAGCAATTTTTGACTCTACAACTACAAACCACATGAGATAAATTAATTTCTTTTGCACCATTTTTTTATAGCACCCTTATTATTGATTCCAATGTGATATTGAATTATTTGTCTGTTTAAATAATTATTATAATTATTGCTATATATATGAAAATAAAGTTCAATTTTTTAATCTGTCAATTTTTTTTATACGTTTGTTTCGCATACCTACATACGTGTGTATTGCAAATATATATCTAATCATGATTAAATTTTACTTTTAATTTTTAAATCACGATAAAATAAAATAATATCGAACATCGCGCAGAAGACATACTAATTTTATATAAAAGCACACTCCGTTCAAACGCATCAATAATTTCTCGGGGTGGCATATGGGTGGGGAAACCGGAAAAGTGAATATTTATGTATTCCTATGTACAAAAAATTCATTTCGAAATTAATAAATTTATATAAAAGGAAAAGACTATATTGTTCCTTCCTACATTATCAGTTTACTAAAACCTATTACTGTACTACAGATTCAATTTGTCAGAGCAATAATGGCAGGCTATTTAATTGAAGGGGTCCATCATCCCATGTGCCGTCACATTTGTCTTTAAAGTAGTGAAGAAATATATTATTATCTCATCTCCCACAGCTTCCACTCCACCTTAATACAACATCACTAATATTAAAATATAGTAAATTCTCAATTTTATATTCAACAGTTTACATTATAATTCTACATTAAAAAAGAATATTTCATAATATTCTTTTTATTTTATTTACAATTATTATTTTATAATTGATAACATATAATGATTTATGAAATTTCATTTAATGAATATCTATACTTAAATTCAAAATTTCATTATAATTATTAAAATATTTTTTAGAATAAATATATTTGAATTAATATAAAATAAAAAGATTCTAAAAATCTATTTTAGTATTTTTATATAATTTTATTGTTGGTGTACTTTTATCCAGTTTAGTATGTTTAATTGTTGGTCTAATTTTTATCTAATTTAATTTTATGATTTATCTTTATATTTAATTAAATTTATTATATATAATAAATTTTAATATTAATTACAACACATTATTTAAAATACAAAATAAATAAGAAATAGCATATACAAAATACAAAACAAAACACTAAATAAAATATAACATAAAAAAATGAAGGAAAAAAATACCATCGATAGAGAGAGGGGCGGTCTCCTCTCCCCTAAAATACCGCCCCATATGCCGCTGTTGTTGGAGAGCTTTTCAGCTGCAAAATAGTGAAATGGCGTCTCCAAACGCCCTAAGGTCATCTCCAATAGTCTGCAATATAATATAGCATCAGTATCACTAAAATGAAGCAGATTCTCAATTTCATCTCTAACAGTTTGCACAATAATTCTACACCAAAAGAGAATATTTCAGAATATTCCTTTTATTTCATTTACAATTATTATTTTATAATTGATAACATATAATGATTTATGAAATTTCATTTAATGAATATCTATATTTAAATTCAAATTTTCATAATAATTAGGAAAATATTTGTATCTTTTTATTTTATTTTGTGTGTATTTTTATGTTTGTATTTTAATGTACTTTTATCTTTTTAGCATTTTTATGTATTATTAGGAAAATATTTGTATCTTTTTATTTTATTTTATGTGTATTTTTATTTCATGTACTTTTATCTATTTTAGTATTTTTATGTAGTTTTATTGTTGCCTTGTTGGTGTGATTTTATTTATTTTAGTATTTTTTTTTATTGTTGGTATAATTTTAATTTAATTTAATTTTATGTAACAACATTTGTATTTAATTAAATTTATCATATATAACAAATTTTAATATTAATTATTACAACATATTATTTAAATACAATACAAATAACATATACAAAATACAAAATAAAATAATAAACAAAACATAACATTTAAAAAAAAGAAATAGAATGCCGCTCGAGACCGTCCCTCTCTTCAATCCCCTATTTTACCGTTGTTGATGCCACCGCCCTTTGAGATTAATTATGCAGCAAAATGGTGATTTGGCGTCTCCAAACGCTGGAGACGCTTTTGGAGACGCCCTAAGAAACTAGAACGCGGAAAATAGAAAACAATCCATTGGGAGCTCAAAAAATTAAATCTATTAATTTAGAGTCTAAATAATTGAAACCATCAATTTAAGAGTTCTTATGTCGATTATTTTTTGAATAATTTTTTATTAATTTTAAAAAAATTATTCAAGAATTATCTATTAAATTTAATGTAAAAAATAATTAAAAATAAAATAAGTAACAAAATAATTTTTTTTATGCCATAGATGCACAGTTTCAATTATTGAAGATCTAAATTGATAGTTTTCATTTTTCATGTTTTATATTTATTGTTAGTGGTAATATATAAAACTAGCCGGTCAAGCTTTAAAAAAATTTATTTTAGCCACTAACTTTTAAATATATTTATTTTAGCCAGAATGACGATTTTACCCTCGCATGTTGCGCGTATTGCCAGCGCGCATGCTTGCAACCCTAGCGCGCAGTGTCCAGCGCGCACAGGGGCATTTTCGTCCAAAGTGGCTAAATAAATATGTTTTAAAGTTAGTGGCTAAAATAAATCTTTTAAAGGTTCAAGTGGCTAAAATAGTTATTGCCTCTTATTGTTATACTGTATATCTTTTGCACGTTAATAATAAAGGTAAAAAATATTTTAGCCACTTGAACTTTAAAACATACTTATTTTAGCCAGTAACTTTAAAACATATTTATTTTAGCCACTTTGGACGAAAATGCCCCTGTGCACGCTGGCATTGCGCGCAAAGCACTGCGCGCTAGGGTTTGCGCGCTGACAATGCGTGCAACAAGCGAGGGGTAAAATTGTCATTCTGACTAAAATAAATATATTTAAAAGTTAGTGGCTAAAATAATTTTTTTTAAAGTTTGACCGGCTAGTTTTATATATTACCAATTAATAATATCTCTATGTGATACTCCAATATTCATTAATTTTCATATTAGTAAAGGTATCTAACAAGAACCGTGTGTTTGGTAGTCACTGCTTGTTCACGCGAGGCCCGGTCCTAACACGAGACCCGTGGTGTAATTTACTGATTCGGCTGGATAATGTATCCGACGCCCCCCTCGATTACAGTTTCTAGATAAGGTATCTGACGCCCCCCTCAGTCTACCAATTAAAACAATGTACCAAACAGATATGTGAAGCAATCTAGTATGTTTATCTTAATAACCAAACAAACAATTAAAATAGCTAATGCGCAATTATCTTTCAAAGTAATCCAGATTTTATTAATGTGGGTATATCCGTACCAATGTACCAAACATTACCTTAACGTGTTCCTTGGCAACCATTCCAATTACATCCTTAATTATGTCTTGGGTCATATCTTATAAAACCTAATTACCACAAATCATCATAGAAAAAAAAGACCACCAAAAGTATCTTTGAAAATTTCTCATATCCCAAATCCTTCGTAAAAATAATATTATTTTGACACCATCATAAAAATAATAAGGCAAAATACTGTTTTTAATCCCTATAGTTTTAAATTTATTTAAATTAGGTCTCTCTATTTTATTTAATTAAAATGAGGTCCCTATACTATTAATTTGATTACAATCAAGTCCCTGTACTATTAATTTTATCCAAATTATAGTACAAAGACTTAATTTTATTCAATTTAATAGTACAAAGACCAATTCAAAAATTAAAATATATATTGAAAAAAATATTAATACATAATGAATTTTTTAAGTAAAAATTTATTTAAAAAATAAATTTAATTATTTTTTTTAAAACCACTGTAATTTTACTTTTTTATTTTGATTTTTTATTTTTTGAAAAAAATTAAAACAATAGTTTTAAAAATTTGATTTTTATTTAATTGATTTTTATTTTATTTAACTATTGGTTTTTTTTAATTCACATTTTTTAAAATGAAATAAAATTACATCATTTTACAAAAATTAATTTATTTATTTTTTGCAATTTTTATATTTATTTTTAAATTAAAAAATTTGAATAAAAAAATTTAAACTATTTTTTCGATTTTTGTTTCAAAAAAATAATAAATAAAAATAAAAATAAAATTGGAGTGGTTTCAAAAAAATTAATTAAATTTATATTTTATTTTTATTGAATTCTTTACTTAAAATTTTTTAATTTGTATTTATTTTTGTTTAATTATTTTTTCATTTTTTTTTGTTTATTTTTAAGAAAATAAATTTTTATTTTTATTTTCGAATTAAGTCCATGTACTATTAATTTTGGTTAAAATCTAGTCTCTCTACTATCAATTTGGATTAAATCAAGTCCTCCATGGACTTGAGTTTATCTAAATTAATAGTACATTGACTTCATTTTAATTAAATTGATAATACAGAGAGTTCATTTTAACCAAATAAAATAGAGCCTCAATTTAGAAAAATTTGAAGAACATGAACGAAAAACAGTATTTTGCCAAATAATAATTGAAAACATACTGTTCCATCATATTATATTATATATATGGTTTGCAAACCTAGTTTTAACAAATTCGATACCACCCTAACTATATTAATATTAATTTTGTGTCTCATGTAAATTTATTGTTAATTATTTATTTGGATTTCAAGAGCTAAAGCTCACGAATCATGTTTATATTTAATTTCAAGATTTGGGGGTTCGAATTTTTGTTCTATTATTTTATAATAACTATAATCACAGGGTTTAACTTCGAATTGACTAGTGAAACTAGAGTTGGGCAAAGCGCCGTTATTTGAATTTTGATTTTGGGGAGAGTTGGTCTCCTTGGGTTCATCTTGAGATAGTTTTATAATATATATGTAAACAAGATTAGATAATATTTCTATTATATATGTTTTTGGCTGAAGCCACACCTAAAAAGCCTACATAATATACTAGACTGGCAATTTTATTCCACGCCTTTAAAATTAACTTTAAAATGTTCCAGTGAGATAAAAAGGTGGGGGAATATTTCGAGTACAAGATAAAATATAAAAGGTTTTTTTTTCCACAGATTCTCTTCTGCATTAGATGCAATTCAGACGATCAAATTAACACATTGATCAAAAAAATCATATAAAGATGTGATATTTTTTAGGGATACAAATGATACTTTTTGAATTTTGAGCGATACTTTTTAGTATTACGAATGATATTAATTTTGACATTTTTTTTCTTTTTCTGATCGATACTTTTTAATGATACGGTGATACTTTTAGACTTTTAAGCGATACTTTTTAGTGTTATGAATGACCCTGATTTTTACGGATTTTTTGATTAATGCATTGACTGTTTGATGTGCATTTAGTGCACACAAGACCTGTCTTGTGTTTGTTTTAGTAAAAGATAAAATATAAAAGTTAATTGGGTGTGCTGTCGTGTTGTTTGCTGAAGAAGAAGACATATTATCAATTGTTGTTGAAGGAATAAATAATGTGTTCATACTACTTTAGTTTAACAACACCATCATTTTTTTACCCCACAAATATTTTACTCAAATAATGTAGCAATTGGTAGTTGGTTAAGAGCAAAATATCTTTTAATAGTGTATCATTGGTAGTTAAGGTCTCGAGCAAAGTTTTTACCTTCACAAAGTTTTATCATGATCACGATATATGAATATAAGGTTACAAATTTTCGTCTCCTAAAACTTCAATGATCCTTTTACACATTCTAATTTACATGTTTCACATTTTGAATTACTTATAATTATTATTGATGTGGCACACATGATGTCCAATACATCAAAGAGAAAAATCTAAATGCAAAGACAATAACGAGCAATTTATATACAAGTCGTTGATAAATTAAATTATCTCGTGATTATTTATTACAAGACATCCATGATGTTATTCAACATCTAACAAGTACTAATTATTTTGTTCCATACAACGGACACTATCAACGTAGAAAATATAATATTTGAAAATAAATATTTAACATAAATTTCGAGTGTCGAAGTAATAATTACTGAATACACTATATCAAGATTTCCTTTTTCTGTATAGATCATTGTTATCTATAATCAATCCAAGTATGTAAAGTTTTCCGAATTATATTAACAATTCAGATTCTTTATTGTATAAATGAGATAAACTGAAAAATTGACCAGGCTGTCTATGAATGACTCAAAAACTTTTCTTCTTCGAAATCGTGAGAGCAGATCTCAGATCTTGTTATGGATCGTGCTAAATTAGTAACCTATTTATTAATAGTATAATATATTACTATAATTTTCAAATACAATAAATATTGAGACCTGGGGCCGAATTCGGAATAGTTGTTAATATTTAGGTAACTTATTCAACGATGTCGGCAATTTCGAAAATGGCTCTCCACAATCTCTTCATTTTCTACGGAATAAATAACGCCACTTATTTCTTTCATATTTCTATAATACTAAATTGCAATACATACATATATATATATATATATATATATACAGAGAGAGAGGGGGGAAAGAGATATACGCACGCACGCACAAACACACACACACACACTGAGAGTGAGCGAAGTTTGATCCAGCATGCGGATGCAGCGACGGAGCAAGCCCCTTCTGACAGCTGTCCTCTTCCTGATCCTCTGCGGCGCCGCGTACGGGCGTCTGATTTCCGATCTCGTCTCCGATGGGGTCGACTCCCCCAGGGTACTGCCGTTCCTCCGCCTCGGCGTGGCGGCGGAGGAGACGTGCGAGCAGACGTACGGATTCATGCCGTGCACCACGACGGCGCTGGGAAACCTGTTCCTGATTCTGGTGTACGGATACCTGATGTTCATGGCGGCGACGTATCTCTCCGGCGGCAGTGAGCTTCTGCTCGAGATTTTGGGCCCCGGAATTGTTGGCGGCCTTTTTCTCCCAATTCTCGGAGCCCTTCCCGATGCTATGCTTATACTTGGTAATTATTTTTTCCTATTTATTTACTTCTTTTCTCCCTTTTTTTTTAAACACTTTTGGAAGACATCATGCTAAAAAAAAAAAAACTCTTTTATTAGAAAAATGAGTGGAAGGAATATTTATGTTATTTAATTTTTGTTGTTGTGTAGTTATGCATGAACTTTATAGCACTTTTGTGTGGTATAGTTTCTATTCATGTACAATTTTGAGAAACAAAAAGATGTTTGGTTTCATTTTTTCAAAAAAACAAAAGGAAAATTTATTAAATTTTCAGTTTCACAAGTCATCTTGTGGTAAAGTATGTGAGGGTCAGAGGTTTCACTACTCCAAAGTAAAATACTTATATTTTAATTGCTTCGCAGTAACGTTTATTTATTGATTTTCTATTCCTTTTTTTTTTTGAGGGTGGACCGGGACAGGGAGATAGTGAAGTGTAAACGTGACACCCTTATCCTTTACTTCGTGACACTGCACGTTATTATATGCTCTCTTAATTGTAGAAAAGTAATATTCATAAAAAATGTTAGTGATTGATATATTTTTATTTTATTAACACAACAAAATCATATTCAAATGATCTAAAAAAATACTTAGTTTTTTTCCTCCATTTTTCTTGAAAAAAATCAGATTCCATTTGTATTCTTCATTTGCTTTTAGATCCCAATAAAAAGATACGATCTGAAATTGCGGGAATTATACCAAACGCAACTTTAGTTAAGTAAGCTATCTGATCACTTGAAATTTTAATATTTTACATTTAAACCAAAAAAAGGCAGAAATTTTTAAAGATAATGAGTATATGGTAAAATAGAAAAGGCTCTTTAAAAAAACAGGGCCTTTGGGACCTATTCAATTTTAAAGATAAAATATTTGACTCAAATTTAAAATAGATTAAGTGAATCTTTCAAATTGACTATGTTGTTACTTTTCTTGAAGAAAGTCGAGAGATGGAGTCCGTAGCTCGAAAGTCAGTGATTTTTTAGATGTCATTTCATGGGGGTTGACTAGAAATCTAAATGACATTTCTTAATTTGTAACCCCAACTCATGCATTTAGGACGTCATCATAATTATTTTGGATAAAGTAGCTGTTACTATAAGAGTGAAGCAAGACTGATCATATGGCATTTCTCTAAATATGATGGATAAAGAAATTTGGTTTGTGTCTTCACATGGTGTTTTGTCTCATGAGAAGTAAATATATATATTCATCGTCACTTCAATCTGGTTAGTCAGACTGAATTCAGTAATGAACAGTATATTTTGATCGTAACTTCTGAAAGCTTTCCTCGTAATCAAGATTTAGGCTGAACAGTTCATTTCATGTTATCCATTTGTTCATTGCCCTGCCTTTTGCACTCCATGAATGAATCATCATGTGCACCTAGTTTTGTTGTCTTTGCTTGCTGATAATGTTTTCGTCTCATTTTCAGTCTCTGGACTGTCTGGAAGCGCAGAAACAGCTCAAAGCCAGGTTTCAGTTGGCATGGGACTTCTGGCTGGGTCAACCGTCATGCTCCTAACTGTAATTTGGGGATCCTGCATCATAGTCGGAAAGTGTGACCTAGAAGATAATCTTGCCAAAGACAATCAAGACACGAAAGGCTTCAGTTTAGCTGGTTCGTCTCAATCTTTTACTCAGTCTGTACTTATGCATGTCGACAGAGTGGCTAAAGATAAATTGTAGATCATTCAATTCTTATCCTGTGCTTTTCTTCTGCATTTTATGTCAAAATATTTCCTGCTTTGTATTGTTATATCGGATATAAGATGATTCATGCTGACGAGTAGCTTCTTGGTTTTGACTGCAATTTAACAAGTGTTGACAAGACTTATAATGTTGGTCTACTAGTTTAGTGTGGTCAACAACTTAGTTTAAGAGAAACCACATTTGACATACGGAGTTTTGTACGAGTAAGTAATGATAATTGTGACTAACCTTGATTTCATGTCTTAGCATAATTGCTTGTTATGTTCATTTCTTGTCTCGCACCATTTCTGTTCTCCATATTCTGAAATTTTGTTGCAGTTTTAGATGTCATCTCTTATAGAGTTCTGCTGTGATATCATCATACTTTAATTGGTTATTATGCAGGTTCTGGCGTTAGCACAGACATATGGACAACCTATGCGGGCATTATCATGGCTATATCTGTGATTCCTTTCGTAATTGTGCAATTGCCGCAAATGTTGAATTCAAATTCAGGCAGGCACTTGGCTGTCTTGATTGGTCTTATTGTTTCAGTTTTACTTCTGATCTCCTATTGCCTTTACCAGGTATTTGACAAATTCCGAAGCTTAGAAGTGCTTACTCATGTTGCATTTATATTCCGGTGCATGCAATGAAGCATCTATAGTTGGTTGGTCGGTTGATACGATTCCGTTGGACTTGGTTGCAGGTCTTTCAGCCGTGGGTTCAAAAGAGGAAACTTGATTATATCAAGCACAGGCATGTGATGTCGGGAATCTTGAAGCATTTGAAAAAGCACGCCCTGGGGAGGCTTTGCACAGAAGAGGGAAGACCTAATGTCGAAGTATTGTCTAAGTAAGTTTGATGTCTGCTGCTAAAGTCACTTTCCTGCACGCAAGTTCTTCCTTTTGGCTTCTGCATTTTAGTTGATATCTGTAATCTCCTTCACAATGACAGGCTGTTTAAAGCGATTGATGATGATGCGGATGGATACCTTTCGCACACAGAATTAAGAGCCCTAGTTGTTGGAATCCAGTTTAATGAGATGAATTTGAATCATAATGATGCTGTTGATAAAGTGATGAAGGAGTTTGATACTACTCAGGACTCTAGAATTGATCTAGATGAGTTCGTTGCTGGAGTTGCGAAATGGCTTGAAGAGGCTAAGGGTGCCAATGAATCTTCTAATCATGGTGCTGATTCAACCAAGTATATAGATGCCTTTCACATGGTCTGTTGCTTTTCTACAATGACAATATCGCTCTACTATTACTACCAGTAGTTTAGATTGTGGTATAATAATGGGATTTGTTCTTCCTTTTGCCAGCAAACAAAGAGACAACATTTTCTTCTGGGAGAACAGAGTGAAGAGGGTGATGAGGGTGTGGAGGAGAACTCGCGGTCGATTACAGTGAAAGCTGTATTGCTATTGCTGCTTGGAACTGTGATCGCAGCTGCATTCGCAGATCCTCTTGTTGATGCTGTTCAAAATTTCTCGAATGCGACGCGGATTCCTACTTTCTTCATATCATTCATCGCGCTTCCATTGGCTACCAACTCCAGTGAGGCGGTCTCCGCCATCATATTTGCCAGCAGGAAAAAGCTAAGATCTGCATCCTTGACATTTTCAGAGGTAAAAATTGAATCTTTTTTATTATGATGATGATGATGATGATTTGAAGAAGCAGCTAGACATGAAGGGAATTGAATGTTATATGATAATATACGTGTTGCGTTTCAGTTGTATGGAGCAGTGACGATGAACAACGTGCTGTGTCTATCGGTGTTCTTGGCGCTGGTGTATGCGCGAGGGTTGGTGTGGGATTTCTCTTCGGAAGTGCTGGTAATATTGATCGTGTGCATTGTGATGGGAGTGTTCGCTAGCATTCGCACCACATTCCCACTTTGGACATCTTTCATAGCTTTTCTTCTCTATCCACTCTCTCTCGCACTTGTCTATGTTCTCGACTATGTTTTTGGTTGGTCCTAGATTCACTGCTGCGACCATCTGGACATCAATGAATGAATCATCTATCATAACCGCCACTTTACTTTGTTTTTTTTTTTTTGTTATCGTACGTGTGTAACGATTTTTCACAGTTTGTTGTTGTATAAACTCACAAAGTAGATGGATAATAATTAGTATTTAATTGAATCTGGCAAATGAAAAGCAAGGTGTTATACATATAAGAAAAGATGGCATGTAAAAGGTCGAAGATAGAAAGAAATTCTAAAACAACTTCCTTTTCCTAATCTTGAAAGTGGAAGATCGGATAACATCATCGTCGGCGAGTAGGGTGTCGGAAAGAATGGTCAAGGAGTCAGGGTTGGTAAAGAAGGTGAAGAGAAGATAGATACCATCCAAGTACGTGTTGCTCTCTCCGGCCTTGTTCTTCTTCCTTATGCTGTACGCCAACGGAATTACTCCTCTGTTGAACACCTCCACGTACATTCCCCCACCAGCCACCAGCAACTGCACCACCACCACCAATTATATTTTCCTAATTCCTAATTCAATCCAATTATTCAACTAAAAAAATCAATTTATATACATACATACCTCTTCATATTTTTGGGTGAATGTGAGGCGCTCGTCTTCCGACATGTCGGGGCGTAACACCACCATAGTCTCGTACTTACGGAGCCCCGGCGGGCATTGAGGCTCCTCCTTATCCTCCACGTCGGGAAACCCGGATCCGGGGACCGTAGGCGGCGGCGGGGCGTCGCTTCCTTCCAAATCTCTCTCGAAGAAAGCGAGGTCGAACTCCGACTTTGCGGCGGAGGCCGTTCTCGCTCTTCCACACAGCTGCGGAATTCTGATTCTGATGGGGTTGGTTGAAATGAGGGGGGAGAGAGAAGTGAGAGGAGAGTGGAGGAGAGTCCGCAGTGGCTTCGAAACTATGAGAGAAGCCATTGATGGTCGGTTGCTGAGCAGATGCAGCTCTGATTTTCAGTAGATAAGGGGAGGAGGGAGCAACTGCCAAATGGTGTTGCACAGATTTCGGTCTACTTATCTGCGATTTTGGTTACAAAACGCGACTTCTCTATCCTTTTCAAAAAACCAAAATCGATAATTTAAAAAGACGACCATCCCATAGATCAAATAAAGACCTGTCTAACTTAATATCACACAAAATCGATAATTCTCTATTTGATCTATTAGATGGTCTTTTTTTTTTTTTTCATTTTTTTATAATATATATATATATATATATTTAAGTTTTTAAGATTAATTTAATTTTTTTGAAATAGATATATACCATTAAACGAAATTAGTGAATACTAAAATTGAATTAAATTAATTTAATTTTTGTATACGGTGTCTCGTTCAATGCATTCACCCGACACTAACACGTGAGCTTGATATAAAATGATAAAAAAAAAAAAAAGATAAATGAATCGACTAGTGATATTTCAGTTTATTGCTAGTGATACTTTACTTCATACATGATGATACTTGTTGTCTGAAGCATCAACAAACTCATTCCAAAGAAAAAAAGATAAATGAATTAACTAAATTAAAAGTCCACATTATATTTATGTAGAAAATAATTCATTTATTTTTCTTCTTAGCATATGAAAACACTTCAAAGTTCATGATACTTCAAATTCATATTAAGTGATACTTCGACACATAATTAGTAATAATTTACTTTAGAAATAGTGATACGTGATGTCTGTAGAATCAACAAACATATTTAAAAAAAAGAAAGATAAATGAATCAATTAAATTAAAACCCACATTATGATTTGTACAAAAAACAATTCATTTATTTTCTTCTTGGCATGTGAAAATATTTTATAGTTGATAATACTTCAATTAATATTAAGTGATATTTTGAAATATAATTAATGATACTTTACTTTATATATAGTGATTTTTTTATTTTATATCTAGTGATACGTGCGTGGGCTCCACGTGCCCGCCCGCGCGCCTATCTATTTTTACGGGTTTGGATGGTCTTTGGGCAGGGAATAATATTTGATCCGTCTAACATAAGAGACCCGCTAGACAGTCTCGTACAAATTTTTGTCTTTTTTATTTTCTTGTTTAATTTTTTGGATGATCCTATTAAGGTTCGGTTGCCTTAAAAATCATAATAATTACATTTTTTTTAATCATAACATTATTTTATAACTGTTCTAATAAAATATTAATTTTTAACAAACTTAGCAATTAGAATACATCCAAGTTTTGTGCCAGATGTGTCTTGAGTAATAATCTCGTTAAATTCTTCATCGCATTCTCCCACTTAATTATACTAAAAAAATGCAAATATCCCCCAACTATTACGCGCCCATTCCTCGACTGTTTAGATCAAATAGTCCTTCATACATTAAGGCCTCGTTTAATTCGGATGATAGAATGGATAAGATTGATGGGATAAAGTAAAATTACACTGTTTAGATAAAAATAATATTGTGTTTGGATTGCTTGATTCCAATTTTACTGATGTAGGATAGATTGTTAATATTTTATTTGGATTGAACGATTATGATTAAAATGTTAGGAAACACCTGAATTGCCCTTCATATAATATATTCCCCTTCATATAATATGTTTATTTATAATTATTAAAGTTGTATTTTTCTATTAAAAAATGCTTGAAATCATGAAATTGAAAATAATTGATGCACAAAAATAATTTACTAAACATTGGAAAATAATGACAAAAATAATTAATGAAAGTTAAATCATTTACGCAATAAAAAATTATAATAAAGGGGTTGAAAATTTATTAAAAATAGAAGAAACAAGGGTATAGAAAATAAAATATGAAGAGTAAAAATAAATATCTAAGAGCTGAAAGTAAAAAAAAAAAATAGTGAAAGGTTGTTTGTTTCCCCTTGTTTATATATAATGATGTCCAAATTTACCGTTTATCAATAATGTTTCTTGCACACATTCACCACGTTCAAATCAGAAGAGGTCCCTTTGAGGCTCCTATTTAAAGAAGTAGATCCATTTCATTTATATTGAAATAGTTGAAGATGAGCATACGATACACAATAAATTGAACACATCACATGAGCAAGCTTCTACAGCTTCAGATTGAGATCAATAGTTTCTCCCTTTTCCCCATTAGCATTGGCTACTCGAGCTTCGGTTTCATCGACATCTGACCTAACTGGAAAGAAGCTGAAGGGCTCTTCCCTTGGTCCCGAATCATGGACTTGGTTTCTGAAACTTCCCTGCCAATATAATGGAGGTGACCTCCGTGTAAGAATAAAGACGAATTGATGGAACACAACCATAGTCAGGCAAGCATATAAAATTTGATTTGATACCTCCAAGTGATCTAAGGGATATCTGTGATTTGTGTTCCAAGCTGCAGGAGGAGCCAATGTTAAAAAGTCTCCATTTAGTCTCCCGTCGTCTCTTAGATTCTGCTCAGACAGGGAACTCAGGTTTGATGGACCAGCTCTAGAACAGTTAGTCATGGAAATGGTGTTAGCACATATTCAACAATCCGGTGTTCAAACTCAAGAGATCACAGCCTACATGTAGTGTTAAATAGACCTGATGTACATATTTCTTGGTTCTGTTTGAGCTGTATATCCACTGCTACATGGAGGAAATTCATCAGACCTTGATTTGGAATCAAAATGAACAGGGAAGGATCGAGGTGGCGGACTTTCAAGAGAGAAGGGGTATGACCTCTTCATGCCAACCATCTACATTGCATCAAAATGAAACCACACACACATTTAACAAACAGCATGGCCTTTCAGAAAAGTCTTATTCGAAAGAGGTGTTTATTCTGGCTAGGCTAAGGACGATGACAGAAGAACATGTCAAGTATTTCAATCAACAGCACAAACATTCACAAATGTCTCAATTTCCATAACATTTTAGGTAGAGAACATCAGTTCAAACAAATGAACAACCAAAGAAAATCTCTCCGTCATAATGATAACATCATATACTCTACGTAGTAACAAACCAAGAGCACATTATCAATCAAACAAAAGAAACAACAAACAACAATCTTGAAACAAGTACGCCAAGATGATACCTTACATTCCTCTGGCCACGACGATGCATAGTTACTACCGTGGGGGTGTATATTTTGGCTTGAAGGGGGCTCCATATGGGAAGTCAACACGGATGGTGAAATCCCTGAAGTGGCATTCACCTGTAATGTAATTGTCAAGATAAAACAGATTAAATAGCAACCAACACAATATAAAACCAATAACCAAAATTCACAACTTGCAAGTTGATACAAGAATTCAACACTACTCAACTAACCACTGGAGAAGCAGGTCGCTGAAGATGGAAGGATCTCTGAGGCATAGGTGTAGCTGCAGCTGCAGCATTCGAATCGAACTGTAAATTCGCTTGCAGTCTAAATGCAGCAGTTCCAAGATGGTCATTCCTACTATGATTATAATCACTACTCCACAATCTAGCCCAATTTCCATTTCCAGAACCTGAAATCGCTTGCAAATTCGTATCCTCACCACCTCCCTTCAACTGATTACTAATCTGAATTGGGATCGAGGGTGATGATCTATACAATGTATTTGGCGATTGGAAACTCGGGGATTGAACAGTTAAACATGGAGCAGCAGCATCATTAACTGAACCGATTGCATTGTTTGCCAAAGCATTGGCTGCTTCAAGGGCCTCCCTTTTTCTCTGCTCCTCCAATCTAATTTTCTCCAGCTGCGCAACGCCTAACCCTCTCTGCGGGATTTTCTTTTGTTTAAGGTTTCTTGATCTATCGCTACTCACAAAGCCGCCGTTGCCGCTGTCGCCACCGCCACTATGACTGCTGCTCAGAATGTGTTCTTCTTGTGCCATTCTCCCTGTAATCCATCAAAATTGACGAGAATTCGTGGCGATTTAAAGGGGAAAACAAAGGCGCTATCAATCATAGATGGTAAGCCACCCACCATATCGCCACCATATTTTTTTCTCAAATAGAGCTCCAAATGTGAAAGATTTCAAAGAATCTGAACCTCGAAAGAATTCAATAAATCATGAGGCAAGATTGGACTTTTATAGGGAGACAATTGAACAAAGATTGCGATTTTGTTTGGCTGCACGCAACAGAAGATACGCATACATTTTGATAGACAGAGAGAAATTCAAATGAATTTTAGAGAGAGAAAGGGAAGAAGAGGGAGTATCTCAGATTTTTCTCCAACACAGTTGTTCGAGTTTTGTCTGAGAGACATCAGATCAGTATGAAACAAACAACGGACAGAAGAAAAATGTAATCCCTCAATCAGTTTCAAAATTCAAACTTTATAGTGCAAATCTAAAGCATCCTATTTGAATGCTCTGCCCCTCTCTCTCAATCTAATTTGTCGCCCAAATCCTCGCTCCATTCCTCATTTTCTTTCATAAGACCGACTCTCTCTCTCTCTCTCTCCTTTTTCTTTCTTTCTTTATTTATTTGAGTATAGATACCCGTTTGATTTCATTAATTAATAAATTGAGATTTTGGCAACCACCAAATTTCCATTTTGGTTTGGGAAAATGTGACTTTACTCCAAAAAAAAAATGTGACTTTACTCTTTAGTCTTTAGCATAGCAAGCCTTATGGAATACACTATCTCGCATACGAATGTTATATATATATATATTACAATACATTTCTTTTTGGGAGAAAAATTAAAATAATCAAAAGTAAATTGTGAATTTCTTTTCTAACTAAAATTTGTTAGATATTCTTTTCTAATTAAATAACAGTGTAAAAGTCTAATTTACCCTTAATGAAATTTTGAAAAAGTCAAAGCAAATGCAATTGAATTAAAAGGGGCCACACCTCCACGCCAATTCAACGGAAAACACATAAAAGTATCCATTTCTTATTCAAAAAAACCTCTTTTACCCACCTTATGAAAATCATTCAATAAATACCCAATTTGTCTAAAATACCCTCAAAAAGTGATCTCTTACACATCTCTTACACCACCCTTACACAAATGTACTTATTTTACACAAACAAACATGTGATTGTACTAACAATGTGACATTTTTTGTCCCTTACAATAAAGTCTGTGTGTACGACTGATAAATCACGAGTAACTGAAAAAAATTCAAATTCCGATCGGGATTTCACTGAATACGACCGTTATCTAATTTTTCACATTATATATATATATATATATATATCGGGTTTCACTGAATACAATCGTGATGTTATCGAGATAAATTCCACAGTCAAGTTTAGACCGATCGGAATCAGCATCGGGCTTCGATCGTTATCCCGATCAATCTAGTATTATCGGGATTGATCGTGATATCATCGGGATATATAATTCCGATCGTGAAATGATCGGTCGGCACATCGGGATCCCAATTGGAAAGATAAAAAAAATTGCACAAATTAAGAATATATTAGTTTTCCAACCTTTAATTAGTAACTTGGTCAACTTGCACATCTCATTAACACTGGAAAAAATATAAATAACCATCCAAGTGCCCAATTTAAATAAATACAAACGAAAATATCTCCAAACTAGAATGAATATCCGCTCTTGAACAATATATGAAGGTATTATGAATATGGATGGTGCAATAGGTCCAACATCAATCTAATTACTTAATCATCAAATCAAATCAAACTCTTGCGTTAAGTAAATAGATTTAAACATTTATTTGTGAGAAATACATATAAAACATTGAATATTAGAATGTAAAAATATAAAAAACAAAATATGGGGATAAAAAGCAAACTTGATTGGGATCCCGATCGTGTAACCAATCGAATTTCTGATCGGTCGTCACATCGGGATCCCGATTGGAAAGATAAAAAAAAATTACACAAATTAAGAATATATTGATTTTCCAACCTTTAATTAGTAACTTGCTCAACTTGCACATCTCATTAACACTGAAAAAAAATATGAAAACCCATCCAAGTGTCCAATTTAAATCAATCAATACAAACGAAAATATCTCCAAACTAGAATGAATATCCACTCTTGAACAATATATGAAGGTATTATGAATATGGATGGTGCAATAGGTCCAACATCAATCCAATTACTTAATCATCAAATCAAATCCAACTCTTGCGCTAAGTAAATAGATTTAAACATTTGTTTGTGAGAAATACATATAAAACATTGAATATTAGAATGTAAAAATATAAAAAACAAAAAAATGGGATAAAAAGCAAACTTGATCGGGATCCCGATCGTATAACCGATCAAATTTCCGATCGAAATTCCGATTGTGAAATGATCAGTCGGCACATCGGGATCCTGATTGGAAAGATAAAAAAAATTACACAAATTAAGAATATATTGATTTTCCAACCTTTAATTAGTAACTTGGTCAACTTGCACATATCATTAACACTGAAAAAAATATGAAAAACATCCAAGTGCCCAATTTAAATCAATCAATACAAACGAAAATATCTCCAAACTAGAATGAATATCCGCTCTTGAACAATATGTGAAGGTATTATGAATATGGATGATGCAATAGGTCTAACATCAATCTAATTACTTAATCATCAAATCAAATCCAACTCTTGCGCTAAGTAAATAGATTTAAACATTTGTTTGTGAGAAATACATATAAAACATTGAATATTAGAATGTAAAAATATACAAAATAAAAAAATATGTGGATAAAAAGCAAACTTGATCGGGATCCCGATCGTGTAACCGATCAAATTTCTGATCGGAATTCCGATCGTGAAACGATCGATCGTCATATCGGGATACCCCATCGGGTTTGATCCCATCAGAATTACCCCATCGGGATTATGATCGGGGTTACCCCATCAGGTTTGATCCCATAGACCCAATCGAGATTATGATCGGGATACCCCATCAGGTTTGATCCCATCAAAATTACCCAATCGAGATGATGATCGGGATTACATCAGGTTTTTGATCCCATAGATCCAATCGGGATTATGATCGGGATCCCCCATCGAATTTGATCCCATCAGAATTACCCAATCGGGATTACCCCATCGAGTTTCTGATCTCATAGACCCAATCGGGATTATGATCGGGATACTCCATCGGGTTTGATCCCATCAGAATTACCCCATCGTGATTATAATTGGGATTACCCCCATCGGATTTTGATCGGGACTACCCCATCAGGTTTTGATCCTATCAGAATTACCCCATCGGGATTATGACCGGAATTATCCCATCATGATTTACCCCATCAGATTTTGAGTACGATTAACAGATCACGATCGAATCACGATCAGAATATAGAAAACCCGATATTCTTTAGCATATAAATCACGATCGAAATTACAATGGGTTTCAGGAAACCCTATAGTCTTTGCCTGTTAAATAAAAAATCACGATCGTATAATTTCGATCATATAAATCACGATCGGATCACAATCAAAATGATAATATGCTTCCTGAACACCTGATATTCATATCCCGACGTTGTTACGACGATCGTGATAATTTATTGCACGTGTGGGGAGTTGGTGGGGATATTACTTTTGAAATTAAATGTTTCTAAACTCCCTTGAAAACCTGCAAAAAGCCTTCTAAAATTCTTACACATATGGTGTCCATGTCCTTTCACATTGGAAAATGAAAAAGTAAGACTATAAGAGTAAAATTGGGTATTTATTGAATGCTTTCCTTATAGTGGGTAAAAGAGGTTTTTTCATGATAAGAATGGGTATTTTAATTTCCGGCTCCCAATTCAATCCCCCAAATCCCAAATTCTCTTGTACACACCCAAATTGAATTGAATTAAGTAATGGTCAGAAAATGTTCAGGAAAAGTAGAAGAACCACACGCACACACTATAGCCCATTTATTTATTTTTTTCATTTAATTATTTACAGTAGTGGGTGGTTGAATTTTTTTAAATGAAATGTAATAAAGGGGGAAATGTTTTTATTGACACAAGTAAATAATGGTTGGGAAAAAACGAATGCTTTTAAAACATAATAGTTTTGTAGGCAATTTTGACTTATTTTACACAACACCATGCAACGGGTCCCACAAAATTTGATTTAAGTCTGAAAAGCATTACACTCTTGTACTTTTAACTGCCAAAAAAATGCAAAGGGAATAAATATGATATAGCTTTTGAATTGAACCGCCTCACCAACCCCACGTCTCTCTCTCTCTCTCTCTCTCATCACTTACAGATTTTTGAAACCCAAAAATAACCAACGATAACCTTGATTAATTTTCCGACCCCAAACGCAGATTTAGGGTTTTAATACATGAAAGCGGCGCCGGTCGATAGCAAACCCAAGTTCAATTTCAATTAATCCCTCTCTCTCTCGCTCTCTCTCTCTCTCTCTCTCAAACCCATCTGTACTTTTCTCCCAGTTATTCATCGTCGACAATGGATCAATGAACGGGAGAACAACCGAAGATTTCTTCATCATCACGGGTGAGTTTGGGTTTTTTCGTTTAAACTTGTTGTTAGTTTCTGCGATTGAACATAATGGCTTATATTTTATTTATAGTGGTTGTTGAAATTAATCGAGGCCTTAGTTATATTATTTGTAGCCTGTAATGTGCATCGTATCTTTTATTATGCTAATCGAGGCTTGTTTAGTATTAATCATGGATAAATTATGTTAATCGAGGCTTGTTTAGTATTAAGCGTATCATATTATATTAATCGATGAATAAATTATGTTAATTGAGGCTTGTTCAGTATTAATCGTGGATAAATTGATGGTGATTGTATTAATCGAGGAAAATAATTTAAAATAATCAAGGCTAATTTAAAACTAATTGAAGCTCTCTTAAACTTAATCGAGGCATGTCAAAATTAATCGAGGCATTTTTAAAAATTAATCGATGCATAATTAAAATAAATCGAGTCATGATTAAAATTAATCGAGGCATGATTAATAATAATCGAGGCTCTCTTAAAATTAATCGAGGTATTTTTAAAAATAATCGAGGCTCTCTTAAATTCAATCGATGCATATTAAAAATTAATCGATGCTATTAAAATCAATCGAGATAATTTGTTAAATTAATCAAGGTCTTTTAAAAATTAATCAAAGCTATTTAAAATCAATCGAGGTCTTTAAAATTAATCGATGCAATTTTTAAAATCAATCGAGGCTCAATTAAAAATTTCCTCGATTAAGTAAATGGAGCCTCGATTAATTTTCAATGAGTATCGATTAAATTTAAAAATGGCCTCGATTAATTTAAGAGAGCCTCAATTAATATTTTAAATGCCTCGATTAATTTTATAGGAAATATGAAAAGTATTGATTTTAATTCTAATTTTGTATTAAATCTTGTCAGATTGATTGGGTCAGACAGCCGCTACAGCAGACGAGGCCTTCGGTCGTAGTGTACTCCATACCGGAGGTACTGGACACGATAAGAGCCACACTACACGCAATAGGTGGTGATGCAGCCCTGGAGTCATTCAGATCCGGATGTTTCGGCCATTTCCTGGACTACAGGGCTGGACCGGTCCAGAAGAAGGCGATTCACGGTTTGATGAGCCGTGAGGTGCGCGTGTCGGATCATGTACTGGAGGGACGGGAGACATGGTTTTAGATTCATCACTCCCAGCTGCGCTTTGGTCCGACTGAGTACAACCTGGTGTCAGGTTTACGGTTCGGCAGCACGAGCATCGATCCGAATGCCGAGAACCACGTTGTTCTGCAGAGATCCGTCTTCTATCACCTATTTGAAGGGAAGCGCACGACCGTGAAGCATTTGGAGGCTCAGTTCAAGGTGCAGGCGATTGCCAGAGATGCTCCGGATTACGTGAAGGTTGCGAACATATTATTCGCATACAGGATGATCTTGTGCCTGGATCAGAATCGAGCAGTGGATCCATGGGTGTGGGCACTGGTGGAGGATGCGAAGAGGTGGAATTCATTTCCCTGAGGACGTACTCCTACCAGGTGCTGATGCATTTCATCAGCATCCTCCCCTACAGGCCACAGGCTATAGGCGGGAAAAGCCAAGGGCAATATCATTTCTACGGGCCAATTTGGGCACTTCAGGTATTTAGTTTTAATTTTGTTGTTTTAAATTAGTGATGCACAATGAAATCAAGTTAGAATGTAACCAATTAGTTCATATATTTTGTAGATATGGGCTTGTGAGGTGATACCAGACTTGGCTCGCGAGATTGGAGTGCATACTGAACAGCTCACACTTTCTCGAGCTTTGAGATGGACACCTAGAGACCCTACCACTGACCTGAGGACCTTATTGCAGGGATCGGTGCGTTTTTTGTTTTCTTTCATAATTTAGAATATGAAATTTATATTTTTTTTAGTTAATCTTAATGATATTATTAATTTCATGCAGTTACGGGTGGTGTCGTTTGTACCATCTCCTGAGGAGTTGGCGACTCCATATTTCAGGAGCATGCAGCTTCAGGCCGATGCTCAGAGTGTGCGATTTGTTCCCTCTCAATCGACGAACAAGAAGACGATGCTTGCAAATGCAGCATCTTGCTGTTCCACATCAGCACAGAAGGTTGTCCCCCCATCAGCCCGAGGCATCAGAGCTGCTCGGACAACACAGAAGGGTCGTCAGGCGACTAGTTGACCCTTGAGCCGGGCATTGAGGGACGAGCCAGATCCGACTGAGCCTGGTCTCCGGCCCCCCACTAAGGATGCACCAGAGCACACAGCAGATCCGATTGATTGAGAGAGCCCTCCTCGAGCTTGGGGAAGAAAGCGTTCGAGAAGGGATTGATCCCAGAGCAGTGGGGAGCCCTCAGAGAGTTTTCTGCAGAAGGTTGTGGATGCTGTAATGCCTCGTGTCAGGGAGCTTATTGACACGACTATTGCGCCCCATGTCCAGGAGTATGTGGACCGGGCTATTGATCAGGCATTAGCTGGTCTGAGTAGCCGCGCTCAGAGGTCACCCATGTCTGAGTTTAGAGACTGCCAAAGCCCGGAACTGAGCGATCGTAGTGTAGCTGATCGGGCGCCCACTCCACCTCTCGGGAGGGCTCCACAGCCCACTGTAGTACAGGAGGGTACTAGCACTTCATACCCATGGTGGTTTTAGCGCGACCTATTAGCTCATGAATGACATTGATGATAGCAACCTCCAGATCACCTACTCACGATTTAGACTTCAGGGTCCGGATGCAGTTATTCAGCTCTACTTCAACAGCGATCGCTTGTGGCAGTCCTGGTTTGACGAGCTTGAGGATCCGAGTACTGAGTTAAAGGATGTTCATATGAGCTACTTTCTGAGCGCGATTTCTCGACGAGTACGAAGGGACAAGGGTTGTCTGACAACGGTGGCTAATACCGATCTATATGTGAGTTCAAGTACTTGTTTGAACTTTTTTTGCAAAACATTGTTAGTTAGTCTTTATTTACCCCACACTTAATCGTAATTCATTTATTGCAGGAGGCCTTCGTCGGAGCATGGAGGACCCTTCATCCTCTTGACCCTCAGTGCAGAGGGGCATACGAGGACGATGACTACCGGTGGTGGATACCTGCATAGGGACTGATACATCAGATCCAGGGCAGTGATGGGCGGTATCAGGTGCCATGGAAGGGGCGTGATTATGTAAGTGAGCTTCACAAGAGCATAATATATTGTCATATATTATTTGCTGACATTAATCTTGATATGATCCTGATCTTATGTTGTAGGCGATCGTGGTATGTGACGTCGCAGATGAGCACTGGGTAGTGGTTCGTATCCACTTTTCTGACTGGGTAGTAGAGTTGTACGACTCATTACTGTATCAGATGGACGATCCGAGCGACCGCGTCCACTACGAGAGGCGAGATAGAGAGTTAATGCCCCTACTCCGCCTACTTCCACGCCTACTCATATGTGCCGGATTTTGGGAGGGTCGTCAGATGCCGTCCCGATGTGCTTTTGCGATGACCCTGGACAAGTCTATAACGGACCAGTACATGCAGACGGATGGTACGAGCTATGGAGTATATACCTGCATGTACGTAGAGCGGCTATTGGGTACAGGACCTCCGTCCGGTATGCCGGAGGAGACAGTGCATGCGTATCGAAAGGTTATAGGGGCTCGGATATATTCATTGACTTACATTAAGAGGCCTAGCTTGTAGATGCTGACATCACAATATTGACATTAAGAGGATCGTATGAGTAGAACTATGACTTATGTGGTGTTTTTGTTGATTTTGTACTTGAACTTGACTAATGTAAATGTTTTCGTGAAAATTGATGTTCTCGTGACAAAACAAGTTGCTTCGTGACAAAATAATTTGATTCGTGACAAAATAAGTTATTTCGTCAAAAAAGGGTTTAAAAAACAACAACTTAATTTAATCGACTAATGCTCATCGGTCGACAATCGAAACGGACATGTAGGACGTGTATGCTCCGTACTACGGCAAATGCTACATTTCTTCGGCGCCCTTCTCCGCAGAACATCTTCGGCGGTGAATTCAGATCAACACCGCCAATAGGCAAATAGGCTATGCATACACGCCTGTTGTGCCCCTGTCCATGGAATCTAGTGCAAAACTGCCTCCGTGCACTGGATGAGGCCTCAGACGGGGCTCGAGCTCTAGTAGTAGATGGACGCCCAGCACAACGTCTAATCTCTGGTGCCAAAACCACTCGTGATCCAAATGCATCGGGCATAATCCATTGTTCTGGATGAGGCAGACCGCTGCCGCGTGAGAATAAGGGATCAAGTCCAGCTCGAACTCACGACAGTCACAGGTCCGATTCTGAAGATCGACCATGTAGACCTCCCTCCCAACCTCGACTTTCCATAAAGTTGCTAATGTAGTGGGCCGCACGGCATAGCAGTGTCCCTTATCGACGTTCCCCAAAAGCTTCAGCGTGATGCCATCAGTCAACACATGATTCGAGCCATGTGCTGCCGCACATCGCTCGACGAACCACTGCTCAACAATTGATCTAAACATCTTGAATAGTGAGCAAATAGATAACCTCCTCGCCCACAACAGATGAGCATTGAGACTCTCTGCCATATTAGATGTCATGAACCCGTAGCACCGTACGGGACAGTGTGAACAGGACCAATGCACTGGGCCGATATTACACAGCTTCTGATATGCATTTGGACAGACTTGCTCCAACGTCGACATACTCTCCTGAAAGGTGTCTCTCCGATATGCGTAGGCAGCCTTCTGAAACAGCGTCATCACGTGTTTCCCTATCTTCGTCATCTTATTCTTCAAATGGTAATAGCACAGTCCGTGCGTCGCTCTAGGGGAAACGGCCTCTACAACATTTTTAATGCTCTGATGCTGATCCGAAATAATGAGAAGATTATCTATATCACCCAGAGCCATGTGCAAGTGGGCCAGGAACCATAGCCAAGATTCATCGTTCTCTATCGGTCCGAGCCCAACTGCAACAGGTAAGATCTGTTCGTTGTCGTCCTTCGTCACAACAACAAAGAGAACCCCCTTGTTCTTTCCCTTTAGGTGGGTCCCATCGATCACAAGTACTGGACAAGCATACTGGAGAAATGCATTGACACACGCACCGAGAGCAAGGAATGAATGCTTGAACCGACCATCACTCATGATTTCCATGTCTACTACAGTCCCCGGATTCATCAATTGCAGAGTGTGAAGGAATGCGGGCAACTGTGCGTAGGACTTGTCAAAGTCTCCATATACCATCTGAATGGCAATGTTCCTCGTGCGCAGAGCGAAGCTGTAATCGATATGGATGCCAAACTCACGCACAAGCTCCGCCATCATCTCCTTCGGCTTCAGAACAACCCGCTCATCCATCAATCTACGGGCAAAGTATTTTCCGAGCACTCGTGCAGGAACCTGTCGTGGAGCAGTTCGACCCATATCAAGATGGCATGTGTGAGTGCCTTTGAACTTGTATATTCTCCACATATGCCCATCAGCAACAACAAAGCACTTGAACGGGCAATCACCACCATGCTTGCAAATGTAGCCCAATCGTGACCTATTCGAGCGATACACGACATACTCCACTCGATTCTGCATGTGATAGATACCGACCACCTGAGCCAGATCATCCTTCGTCCGAAAAATAGCTCCCTGGTGCAGTGTATCTGATTGTGGTGCTGGTCCCTCATCCCAAGACAGTGGGCCCGCAATGTCCCAATCAGCAAGGGGAACCACCCAATTGCTCGAAGGCCCGTCAGTTCTGAACGGAACACCAGTGGTAGATTGTGGGATGACTCCCATCAAGCACAACAATCTGTCTGTACGATCAGCAGAAGAACGAAGCCAGCCACTGAATTCTGTCAACAGTGATTCCACCAACCTCGTTCTATCATTCACCTCTTCTTGTTCTTGTTCTTTCTCCTCTTCCTCCTCTCCTTCTCCTTCTCCCCTTTGTTCTCCTTCTCCCTCTTCTTCTCCAGTATTAGCATGCATCTCTGCTTGTGCTTCTTCGTCAACAGGGTTACTCAAACCCTCATAGGCATGTGGAAAGTAGGGAACATAGTCGTCTCTCATAGATGGCCCGGTTCCAAAACCTTCCAATTGTCTTGAAATCACGTACACGACCATCTCAGTAGTCTGCTCGTGAAGTAAATCGAGCAAATATCCATCATCTTGCAAAGATGCTCTAATCCGTCTGCCAGTATTGGTGCTGGTGAGGTAAAATAATTCAATCTCGATCATATTCGGGTCAGTCCGCAACAACTTGTAAACCCCCCTCACCAGTGAGTGAGTTAAAACACAACTTATTGGATGACATCGTCACGAGTTGCTCATCCACATCTACACATTCTGATTGCTCCCTGTGTCGTACAATAATGCGACATCTAACCATCTGCAATTTATAAACAATGCTACATGAGGCCACAATTAAACCCTAAACCCTATTAAACCCTAAAACCTATAAAACCCTAAACCCTAAACCTTAAAACCCTAAAACCTATTAAACCCTAAAACCTAAACCTAGAATCCTAGGTGAAAATAAGAAAATTTGTCTAAGTGTAACAACTAGGCTTATACTAACTAAAGCAATTCAATTTTAGTGTAACATTTAAGCTTATACTAGCTAAAGCAATTAAATAAAATTGAACTAAAAACTTGAATAAAATAATAGAAGCCACGATTAAAAATTCAATTACCATCGATTAAAACAATTGAATTAATGCCTCGATTATTTTTAAAATGGACATCGATTAATTTCATCCTCGATTAATTTACATTATTCCTCAATTAAATTAAACAATGGAAGTCTAAAAAATTGTCTCGACTAAAGTTAAAATAGCCTCGATTAGTTGACATTATTCCTCGACTAAATTTAAATTATCCAAGATTAATTCTAATGACCTCGATTAAGTCTAGAACATGTCCTCGATTAATTCTAAAAAATTCATCGCCTACATTTAAAATAGCCTCGATTAATTTACATTATTCCTCGACTAAATTTGAATTAACATCGATTAATACTAATGGCCTCGACTAGTCTAGAAAATATCCTCGATTAATTCCAAAAAAGCCTCGACTAATTTTCAAATATCCTCGATTACTTCTAAGAGCCTCGATTAATTCTAAAAAGAATACCTCGATCAATTATAATAACCATGATTAATTCTAATAGCCACGATGAAATAGTCTACGACATGCAAATCATCAATATATAAAAGATTAAAGAGTACGACATGCAAATCTCTCTCCGTCATCTATTTTCAATTTAAATCTAACAACACATGCAATGTATATAATCTTAACAATAAATATTTACAAAACAAGTTCAAAAAAATACCGAAGAGTACAAAACGTACCTTTGAAAATTGGTGAAAATTTTCGAGCTTTACTTTTTTCTTCGGAAAATTCTTTCGCCCGCCTTGCTCCAAAACATTTCTCCAACTTTTGCTCCTCTCGGTCGATTTCTATTGTGGTGTGAATAAGCTTGTATTGTATAGTGTCGTTGAGCTCGATGAACCACTCTATTTATTCAAAAATTTAAGTCAAATTTAACCTACCTCCTTACAAAACATTAAATGAAGCATGTAACATTTAACATGTATTAAATTTGGTACTACCTTCCCCTTCTTTTCATTTAATGAAGCTAGTAATCTTTCCTTCTTTTTATTTATTGAAAGTCAATAACTAGCTCACTTACACACAAGGTAGGGAACATTGCCTCGATTCATTTAACTGAAGGCCTCGATTAAATGACATTAATCGAGGATATTTAGATATTAAACGTGGCTAGTTAGATATTAATCGAGAATCTCTTAAAAGTAATCTAGTTATTTTTTAAAAAATATACGCGGCTTTTTAAAATAAATGAGACAATTTTAAAAAATAATCGAGGCCTCCTAAAAAAATAATCGAGGCTTCTAAAATAATAGTCAATGCACTTTTTAAAATCGAGATAAATTTTAAAAAATAATCTAGGCTTTTGAAAAATTAATTGATGCTTTTGAAAAATTAATCGATGCTTTTAAAAAGTAATCGATGCTTTTGGAAAAAATAATCGATGCTTTTTGAAAAATAATCGATGCTTTTGGAAAAAATAATTGATGCTTTTTGAAAAAATAATCGATGCTTTTGAAAAATAATTGAGGCCTCTTAAAATTTAATCGAGGCTTGTTTAATAATAATCGATGCACTTTTGTAAATTAGTCGAGGCATTTCAATCGAGACAATTTTTTTTTAAAATCGAGGCTCAACATATATATATATATATATATATCAATCGAGGCAATTTCATTCGAGGCTTGTAATATCAATCAAGACTTGCAAAATAAATCGAGGCAATTTTCAAACAATAATCGACGCTGAAGAATAATCGAGGCCTCTTAAAAATAATTGAGGCATTTAGAATTAGGGTTTTGGTTGTTAGGGTTGTGCATTGATAATGCATGAAAAAAGTACAATGTGTCAATCATTGGGTGTGGGGACTAAGTCTAGTATAGTACAAATTGCCTAACAAACTACTTATTTTTAAAAGTTGTTGTTTTTTCCCATAAACTATTTACTTTTGTTCACTTTTATCTATTTAGACATGTAATAAATGTCACACACCAATCACACAATATTTAGTATAATAGTTGTTGATTGTGTGAAAATTTGCCAAAAATGTTCCGGTCTTTAGTTGAAAGGTTTGGGAGCTTTTTTAGGAGAAAAGTTTGGGAGGAGATAATACGAAAGCAAAAAACATTACAAGGTATGTTCCCAATTTTTTCCTTTTTCTGTTTTAATTTGTTTAAATTTTATGATAATGAAAATGTTATTTTTTGTAAGGAACCCATTAGAAAGTATGAAAATACAAATTTCAAATTTGGAAATTTGTATAGTTTAAATAATTAGGTTAATAGAATACATTATACTTGTAAGATCTGAAAAATAAATAGATTATCATGTACATTTTAACATCCATGTTCTACGTCTTAGGTCGAGGAAAAAAATATTTTTTTGAACGTGTTACACGTTTATGGAACGTGTAACATGATCATTTTTTTTACAATTACTAAAAAAATTTCGAACATGTTAAACGTTCATTGGACATGTTACACGTCCTATAAGCGTGTGACACAGCCAATTTTTTTTTACAATTACAAAAAAAATTCGAATGTGTAACATGGCCAAATTTGTTTTTCTTTTTTTTTTTGCAATTACAAAAAATATCGAAACGTGTTACACGTTCATTGGACATGTAGTTGTACAACACAGTGGTAGATGTGAGAGATTAAATTACTTAGATGGTGAAGATCAACATGTCCAGCTTCCATTCAATCGGTTATCTCGTGATGGTTTGATACAGGAGATTCATGAGTTTATGGAGACATCTCCAACCAGTACTACGTATACATTGAATTATTAGACGAGGGCTGGTGATGGATGAAAATTGAAGGTTCTTATAAAAACAGATGTTGATTTAATTCGCTTAGTTCAAGAGCACGATGATCCTACCGTGTATGTTACTCAGAATAGTATTCAAGAAATCCCAACAAGTGAAGTCTATTTGTAGATACACATGATTCGGGTCACGAATTCGATGAGTCGTCTGCTGAAGATGATGATGATGATGATGATGATGATGATGACAACTATGAGAGTGAATTACGGCGTAATCAAATTACTGAGTTCTGTGAATGGATTCGTGAGCTGGAGAATCTTGATGAGTTTGTGTCCATTCTGGAGCATGGTGGTCCTCACAACATGTCATCTCAAACTATTGCTCTTGATGAAAAAGATCCCACTATAGAGGGCATGTCTGTCACTCGTTGGATGATCCCTGTAAGCCATACTGATGACGACAACCCAATCATTGATGATGATCAGGATGAGTTGGACGGTGAGGACCTTGCAGTTGGGAAGACATTCTTGAAGAAGGATGATGTGATAATTGTTGTGGGAAACTGGTACATCCAGCGGCAAGTAGAGTATTATGTTTCACCTTCGACTAAGAGCCGACTGGAATTTATCTAGAAGAGAAAAGATATATGCGCCTTCAGATTATATGCAAAAGAAAAGGACGGATTATGGAGAGTGCAAAATTTGAGGATAATCATACGTGTCGGCTTGACTTGACACGTAATGCTCTGAGAAAAATGTCTTCGAAAGTGATGGCCGACTATTTTTTGAAGAAGATATGATACGAGGGTGATGTGTTGAAGCCTAGAGCAATGATTGCCGAGTTATTAAGTTAGTATGGTATTGAGGTTGAGTACGATGTTTCTCTACGTGTCAGAAATCTTGCTATAGAGATGGTTTACGGCGGTCATAACCAGTCTTTTGAGATGCTTCCTGCATATCTATACACATTGAGGGCAAACAATCCTGGTACCATCTATGATATCCATAGGATGAGCGATCATCATTTTAAGTTCATGTTTGTCGCACTTGGAGTTTGCATATCGGCATTCAGATAGTGTATGCGACCAATTGTTGTTGTTAATGGTACCCATTTGAAAGGTAAAAGTAAGGGTGTTCTATTTATCGCTGTCATAAAGGACGATAATGAGAGGTGTTTTTCACTTGCTGTTGGTGTAGGTCCTGTTGAGAATGACCAGTCATGGATATGATGTTTGGAGCGTTTCAAAATGAGATTTGGAACTCGAGATGATTTGGTGATTGTTTCAAACCAACATCAAAGCATCAAAAATGTTGTTGCCAGAGTGTACCTGGACGCCCACCACGGTTTTTGCTATTATCACATAGCAAAGAATCATACCAAACACGAAAAGTATCTCATCGCTATGTTCAAGAAAGTTGTATATGCATACAGACAAGAGAGTTTTCTCAGGTATATGTCAACGATTGTGAAGAATGAAACTGCGGACGTGAGGCTGCTGAGTATAGGGGTTGATCATTAGGCCTAGTCTCAATCTCTCAAGCGTCGTTATGCTTTCATGATCTCTAATGTGGCTAAATCTTTCAATGTACGATTGTTATGGGCTAGGAGGTTGCCCATATGTTCACTGATTGAGGTTGTCAGGAGCGTGACTGATAGATAGTTTGATAAGAGAAGGGAACTGGTAGTGTCGATGGATCACATGATCACAGAAGGGGCTTACAAAAAGCTATCCAAACAAGTCGAGAATGGTCGTCACTTTATGTCTCGTCAAACCACTGCATATATTTATAAAGTGACAGATGCTGAGAGGAGTTTTGTGGTTGACCATGTACGAGACAACACGTGATGATCTAAACAAGGAAAAAATAAGTGGCGATGAAAGTTAAAATATAATATAATATATTATAAGTTTACCCGGTTATTTAATTATGCACCGAATTACTTACGTGGTTAGCCTTCCACCAAGCACGAGAGAATCCAATCTTCCCTTGTATAGTGTGTATCAAATCCTCTCTCTCCATGTCCAATTTGTATAGTAGGAGAGACCAAAGTAGTCTTTATTTCCATCCAGGACATCTCGATGGCATGCCTTTCACTCATCTTCCAATTGATACTAAAATCACACAGATTAGTTTTTAAAAATGATAAAAAGCTCTAAACAATTTAGGAAAAGTGGAAGAAATACTTACCCAGAAGGTTGACTGTACAATGATTGTATTCTCATAATCTATTCTAGCCTTGAGAGCATTCTCTTTGAGTAATTTGTGCTGGAATGTGCACAATAACAAGTCCATGTCACCCATCTCGAGTTGATATCCATTGTTCTCTAAATTCTCAAACCATGCACCCAGCAACTCCAAACGCTGACCTCCTCTAAATTTTATCTTTACATTTGGACCCTTAGCTCGAAAGGTTGCGTAACCCTATTGTGTATGCCTGAAGGTACTCATGGCACCATCTCTGATATAACCAATACAATGCGGAAGCTTATCGAATTGAACACACGTCAACTTGACAATTGATTCAATCCAACACCAAACTGAACGATAAAAAATAATTATTCCCAAATAAACTGTCCTCAAATCAAAATTCGAATTAATCTCCAAGAAATCACAAAAATCCCCAATTTCAACCCGAAGAACCCTAACTCTTGACCTATCCAATTGACCTACCAAACGAAGTCGGATTACACTCAAATTTTAGGACAAAGTATAAATATATAACAGGAATAACATATCCAAAAATCAGACAAAACGCATGTATAAATTGAGAGATGGCTCGGTGGTGATTTTAGGCGATTTACGGCTCGATTGGGTGGTATATGGGAAATCTGAACTCGGGGAGGATTATAGACGATGAAGACAGCGTGTAGGATGGTGTGGGACGTGTATGGATCCGTGGTGAAGATGGTATATGACGTGGAGGTGATGGAAATGAAAAGGGGAGGAAGAAGCTTACCCGAAACGAACCCCGGATCTACGAGAATCCGAAACGCGAGTATGGAGTAGAACTTCGTGGTAGATTAACCCGTACACTACTGGATGCACGAATGAATCTTTTGATTTCGAGTTTGTAGGCGCCAATTCACAAACACTACCAAGAACTAACGATGTGTGTGTTTGAGACGGGATGAACGACAAAGCGTTTTTTTTTAATCAAATCCAATCTGTCTAATACAGCGTTTGAAAGGTGCATAAATACTAATCTAAGGGAAAAATGAAATCATTAAGTTGATGGGCTTAATAATTTCAAAAAATAAAAGAAAACAAATTAAAGGCCCAATTCACCTAACATTAATTTGGGCTTCAAATTAAATAAAAAAATCACAACTGAAAATAGTCTAATTAAATTAAATAAAATCTGCACTAAATCCGTCTATGCCTCTGCATCTTCATCTTCTATTGAAAGCATAATAATCAGCTTGGGGCTACTTCGAACCATCAACTCTTCCTCGAGCTTCTTTCCAACGAAACACTGAAGGTAGCCTTGCAGCTTCTTGGCTCTAAGTCGCGTCACTGGACCACGCAGCTGCAACTCCGGATTTAGTGTGCCAAAGCTCATCCCATACTCATCATTCCTCCCTTTCTCAAAAGAATTCGACCTCGAATTCGGGTCCTCTTCATCAAAAGTATCTGCAGGAAAAGGAGAGAGATTAGAAACATTAAACGTTGGGAAACATTTATACTCACCAGGTAAGTCGAGTCGGTAAGCATTGTCATTGACTTTGGTGACCACCGTGAATGGACCGTCACCACGGGGCATGAGCTTTGATTTCCTCAAGTTAGGAAAACGCCCCGGGCTGAAATAGACCCAAAATTTGTCGTCTGGCTTGAAAATCACTTGTTTGCGGTGTGAGTTCGCCTTGTTGGCATTCCGCACGCCTTGGAGCTCAATCATCACCTTCACTTTCTCATGCATCTCTCGTACCTGTTCAGCTCTTCGAACACCTTGCACACTCGAGAAATGGTCAATAGGCAAAGGTAACAGATCTGTTGGAGTCAACGGATTAAAACCATACACAACCTCAAAAGGCGACATATTCGTAGAAGAATGTACAACTCTGTTATAAGCAAATTCAGCAAAAGGCAAACATTCTTCCCACGATTTCAAATTATTCCTAACTAATGCATGAAGTAAAGTATCGAGCGTTCTATTGACTACCTCAGTTTGACCATCCGTCTGCGGATGACATGCAGTAGAAAACAAAAGCTTCGTACCCAACTTTCCCCACAAGACTCTCCAAAAATGTCCCAAAAACTTCGAATCCCTATCAGACACAATGGTTCTAGGGAGACCATGCAAACGGACGACCTCACGAAAGAAAAGATTAGCAATGTTCACAGCATCATCAGTCTTTTTGCCGGCAATAAAGTGAGACATTTTAGAGAAACGATCTACAATCACAAAAATAGAGTCTTTACCAGTTTTAGACTGAGGTAAACCCAAAATAAAGTCCATGGAAATGTCGACCCACGGTGAAGTAGGTGCGGGTAATGGCGTGTATAACCCAAACGGACTCGACGTGGATTTAGCCTTTCTACAAGTTATGCACCTAGCACAGACTCTCTCGACATCACGTTTCATGCGAGACCAATAGAAATGCTCATGCAAGAGACTCAACGTTTTGTTAACACCAAAATGACCCATGAGACCCCCTGCATGCGACTCTAATATGAACGACTCTCGCATAGAACAATCATGCACACACAGTTTAGCATCTTTAAACAAAAACCCATCAACAATATAGAATGAATCAATGGCCCTAGACTTTCCAACACAAGCCTCGAATATGGGACCAAAGAAAGGATCAGATGCATAAAAACTCTTAATGTGCTCAAAACCCAAACATTGTGTGTGTAAAACAGAAACAAGCGCGTACCTTCGGGAGAGTGCATCGGCAACCACATTCTCTTCTTCCTTCCTTCTTGTACTTGATCACATAGGGGAAGGATTCAATGAACTCCACCCATCTGGCATGTCGCGCATTCAAACTTTGCTGGCCCTTCAGGTGTTTCAGAGACTCGTGATCAGTGTAAATCACGAACTCCTTCGATCGCAGGTAATGTTGCCAAGTCTCCAAAGACATCTTCAGCGCATACAGCTTCTTATCATAGGTGGAATATCTCAAAGTTGTACCATTGAGCTTCTCACTAAAGAACGCGACTGGCTTCCTTCCCTGCATCAATACAGCGCCAATGCCTATACCAGAGGTATCGCACTCAATCTCAAACATTTTGTTAAAGTCAGGCAAAACCAAAACAGGAGCATTACACAATTTAGACTTCAACAATGTAAAAACATGCTCTTGGGCGTTGCCCCACTCAAACTTCCTATCTTTCTTGCTCAGTTCGGTCAAATGGGCGGCTATAGTGGAAAAATCCCGTACAAAACGGCGATAAAATATAGCCAAACCATGAAACGACCGAACTTCTGCACAGGTCTTAGGCGTGGGCCACTCCTCGATGGCCTTAAACTTCGATCTGTCCACCTCAACCCCTCTGCTACTCATCACAAAACCAAGAAAGACGACCTCATTCATGCAAAAAGTACATTTAGACAAATTGGCATACAACTTTGCATCACGCAGCAACTCCAAAACTCGCCTAAGATATCTAACATACTCAGAAATGCAAGTACTGTAAATGAGGATGTCATCAAAATACACAACCACATACTTTCCTATCACATCCCTCAAGACGTAGTTCATGAGACGCATGAAAGTACTAGGGGCGTTGGTAAGCCCAAATGGCATGATAAGCCATTCGTACAGTCCATGCTTCGTCTTGAACGCAGTCTTCCATTCATCCCCCTCACTCATGCGAACTTGAAAGTATCCAGAACGCAAATCAATCTTAGAAAACACAGAGGCTCCAGATAACTCATCTAACATATCATCTAGCCGGGGAATGAGGAAGCGATACTTTACCGTTATTTTATTGATGGCCCGGCAGTCCATGCACATACGCCACTCGTTTTTCTTGGGCACAAGTATGACAGGCACGGCACATGGTGACAGGCTCTCTCTGATCTGCTTCTTCTCTAGCAACTCCTTGACCTGACGGTCAATCTCCTTAGTCTCCTCGGGACTAGTACGGTATGCTGGCCTATTCAGTAGGACTGATCCCAGCTGGAAGTCGATCTGGTGCTCAATTCCTCGAATTGGCGGTAGACCACTCGGAATCTCCTCAGGGAACACGTCCTGAAACTCCTCCATCAACGGCTGCAAAACAAAAGGAACAACAACATCAGGAGTATCCTAAGCCTTAAAATTAACTAAAACGATAGGCTTACCAGCTTTGATTGCTTTTTGAACTCCCTTTGCACTAATAAACAAATTTCGGTGCACAAGATCAGAATTGTCGGCACTGGAGGGTGACGAGGTGGTCAAATGAGCAGCCTTGGTGGCCTCTTTGGAAGCTGTCACTGTCCCCTTGGAGGGCTTGGGGTCGGTTGCCGATTGGCCAGCTGGAACCGAAGACTTGTTCTCGGTCCGTTTCTCTTTCACCTTCTCCTCCTTAAACTTCGCCTGCATTCTCCTTTGATCTTCATTGACATCTTTAGGTGTTAGTGGCCATAATCGTGTAGTCCGTCCATCTTGCGTCACCGTATATGTGTTAGCAAACCCGTCATGAATAGCTTTCCTGTCAAATTGCCACGGACGACCAAGCAGAATATGCGATGCCTCCATAGGGATGACATCACAAAGCACAGTATCAACAAAATGACCAATAGAGAAAGTAACACTGACCTGATATCCTACACGGATTTCTCCTCGGTCAGTCAGCCACTGCAAGCGGTACGGCTTGGGGTGCTTCTGTGGAACCAGGTTCAGTTTTCCCACTGCATACTGGCTGATCGCATTCACAACACTTCCACTGTCGATGATGAGCGAGCATATGTTGTCTCGGATCGAGCAGCGCGCATAGAAGATGTTCTCGAGCTGGTCATTCTGATCCTCCTCCCGAATCAGGCTCAGTGCTCGAATCGAAACAAGGCTGACATGGGCTGGATCCGGCTTCTCATCAGCAATTTCGTCCACTAATAGACCATCTCGGGACTGTGGATCATCCCCCGCTGTCTCAACTTCATCGAGTTCCTCCTCACTTGTTGACTCCAGCTCATTCTGCTCTGAAAGGAAAAGAACTCGCCTATTCGGACACTGAGCTTGAAAGTGTCCCCATCCTCGGCACTTGTGACATTGCATGTCACGTGCCCTTCCTGGTGTGTTACCCTGCAGCTGATTCGGCTGTACCGGGCGGCTCGGATTGTTCCGGTTCGATGCAGACGAACTGTGCTCAGGTCTGCGGGTAGGCTGTGGAGCTGTCTGCTCATAACGGCGAGCGGGCTGTGAAGTCTGGCCTTGAGGACGTAGAGGGGCTGTCCTAGGTGTAGAAGAATCACCTCGAACCCATGGTGTCCTCGCTGGCATAGAATTAGAGGAACGTCGGCGTCCATCTTTAAGCTGCCGCTCGACTATCGAGGCATAGTGAATCAATACTAGTGAAATCCCTCAGCTCAACTTCACAGGCAATGTCTGGGTGCATGCCTTCGATGTACCGGTTGATTGTAGCTATCAGCGTTTCTTCTTTGCCAACTCGGTTCATCGCAGTCTCTAACTCCTTATGGTACTCCTCAATGGTGCGAGTACCCTGACGAATCTGGCTGAGTCGGCGCTCCGATTCCCGTTCATAGTTAACAGGAATAAAACAGCCCCGCATCACATCTTTCATTTCCTGCCATGTGTTGACAGGCGGGTATCTATCTCGACGTCAGCAGTTCTGGATGTTCTCCCACCAACTAGCTGTATACCTTGTGAACTCCATCGAAGCCAGCTGCACTTTCTTCACCTCTGGGAAGTCATAGCACTCAAAAATCTTGTTGACCTTCCTCTCCCAGTCCAGGTATAGGTCAGGATCATGCAGTCCCTCAAATGCCGGTACGCTTGTTTTGATGTTGTTTAACAAGCTATCAGGATCGGCACGTCGGGGCTGGAAAGGCGGATAGGCACGGGCTGCTCGCCTATAAGGCTGTTGGGGTCGATCACGTCTCTGATAAGGCTCGAACCCTACCTCTGACTCTTCTGCAAAGTCACCATAGTCATCTTCTGCATCATGATACTCGTGATAGCCTTCTTGTATCGGTTGTTAGCGACGTTGCACTGGTTGCTGCGCCCTAGCATTGGCTCAGGCCTCTGCACGGGCTGGCTCTGCGTACACATAGGTCTCATCTGCTGGGACTTCCATAGGATGAGGTGTTGCCTCATTCTGGGCTGTCTGGACTTGCACTGCTGGCGGTAAAGGATGGCGAGCATTGATAAGCTCGAGCTGTGCCATCACTTTGGCTAACGAATCATCTAGCTTGTCCTCCAATAACTGACTGCGTCTCTCAAAATACTGAGACATGGCTTTGTAATGGAACTGAGCATCCCACTGATTCGATGATGATGCATCCGAAGGAGAGGATGAAAAATCGGGAAAATCTGGATGTTTGAGGTGGTGAAATCGACTAGGGGCTAGGAACGGGTATGTATGACTCGGCTGGAGAGTTGGTGGCGTATGAAAAAAAAGGTGCTGGAAATTGTAAGATAGAAGATGAATTGCTTTCGGATAGTTATTATTCCAAAACAGGAGCAATAATCCAACTAGGAAACAAACCCCAAACAACTAGGAAACTACCAAACAATCCCAAACCAAGTAGGAATCACCAAAAACGACTCCCTTCCTATAAAATACACACTATGGACGAAAATATGGTTACCTAACAATGCAAGATGACGTTCCCAATCGCTATATGACGAAGAACGGCAAAATGCGACACGACACGAAGCAACAAAATTACTAGCTACCCAAAACCCTCAAAGATCATCAAGAATATTCAAGAAACTCAAGAAACAAGGCAAGAACAGTGGAAACACAATAGGGCTCGATCTAATTCTCTCTTTTTTTTATCGAATTTTCTGCTTTTTATATTTTTTTTGAACGATTTTTTTTAAAGATCGATACTCTTGCCCCTACTGTGTCACACCCCCTATTTGGATTGAACCACGACCAACCAAAGTCGATGTGGCTCTAATACCAAAATTATGATATAACCAATACAATGCGGAAGCTTATCGAATCGAACACACGTCAACTTGACAATTGATTCAATCCAATACCAAACTGAACGATAACAAATAATTATTCCCAAATAAACTGTCCTCAAATCAAAATTCGAATTAATCTCCAAGAAATCACAAAAATCCCCAATTTCAACCCGAAGAACCCTAATTCTTAACCTATCCAATTGACCTACCAAACGAAGTCAGATTACGCTCAAATTTTAGGACAAAGTATAAATATATAGCAGGAATAACATATCCAAAAATCAGACAAAAAGCACGTATAAATTGAGAGATGGCTCGGTGGTGATTTTAGGCGATTTACGGCTCGATTGGGTGGTATATGCGAAATCTAAACTCAGGGAAGATTATAGGTGATAAAGACAACGTGTAGGATGGTGTGGGACGTGTATGGAGGCGTTTTGAAGATGGTATATGATGTGGAGGTGATGGAAACGAAAAGGGGAGGAAGAAGCTTACCCGAAACGAACCCCGGATCTACGAGAATCCAAAACGCGAGTATGGAGTAGAACTTCGTGGCAGATTAACCCGTACACTACTGGATGCATGAACGAATCTTTTGATTTTGAGTTTGTAGGCGCCAATTCACAAACCCTACCAAGAAGTAACGATGTGTGTGTTTGAGACGGGATGAATGACAAAGTGTTTTTTTTTTAATCAAATCCAATCTGTCTAATACAACGTTTGAAAGGTGCATAAATACTAATCTAAGGGAAAAACAAAATCATTAATTTGATGGGCTTAATAATTTCGAAAAATAAAAGAAAACAAATTAAAGGCCCAATTCTCCTAACATTAATTTGGGCTTCAAATTAAATAAAAAAATCACAACTGAAAATAGTCTAATTAAATTAAATAAAATCTGCACTAAATCCGTCCATGCCTCTGCATCTTCATCTTGTATTGAAAGCATAATAATCAGCTTGGGGCTACTTCGAACCATCAACTCTTCCTCGAGCTTCTTTCCAACGAAACACTGAAGGTAGCCTTGCAGCTTCTTGGCTCTAAGTCGCGTCACTGGACCACGCAGCTGCAACTCCGGATTTAGTGTGCCAAAGCTCATCCCATACTCATCAATCTCTAGATGCTCTTGACCTACGTGTGGGACGAACAGAAGTGCTAGGCTGAGCAGAAATGCTAAGCGGAGCTGAACTGTTGTGTGATGACAGGTCCCAACTAGCAGAATTAATCTCGTATATGCATCATCCGATGCTAGATCCATATGGGGAGATGTAGTCTCTATCTGTTCAACCTACGTTAGAGTTAGTTAGCATATGATAGAGGGTTTTTTTTAATTAATTTCATAATTTAAAAGTAGATTCATAAGATGCTCAATGACATCCTCTTGTCCACGACTAGTCTATCCCATCTGCTCAGGAGCTGACTCTCACTCATGAGACCAACTGCGGCTCTTGCCTGCTCCGATCTATGACTGCGGTTGTGACTATGGCTATGATTCCTCCGACCATGTTGACCAGACATCTGCTTAACCATGTTCATTAGGAAGTCCTTCAATCGATTGAACAATCTCTCATCGCATTTCACTCGTCATCTGTAATCTCTTTTCCAGCTCAAGTTGAAAGTGACTGGCCGTCTCGGGTGTCACCTCATATGCTACCTCCTAAGCTCTCTATCGATACCTATCCATATGGTGATAACAAACATGTCCTTCACTCGTACCAGGTGATGATGTGGATGCCCTAACCCGTTTTCTATGATGACGGCCAGTAATAGGTCCCGTGGCAGTATCCACTGCACTAGTCTCTCCACAAGTACGAGATAAGCATCTTGTGGACCTTCTCAATGTAGACCAAGCGACAGATATAGCAGGAGTCGGTCCTCTAGGTGAGATGGACGCTCTGGGAGGGGTAAGCGCTCTGGGAGGAGTCACCACTCTAGACTGTGCCACCTTATGTGGTCTCTTATTCTGCTGAAATTTCACCACATAAGGCACGCCTATGGGATTCTCAAACTGCATGCTTCTAAAATAGGGCAAGTCCTCCTCATATTCAGTCGACCCTAAAAATACATGACACAGAAGCTGCCAGAAGATTATAGGATTAGTTAAGAATAGGTTAAAAAAATTAAAATAATTCAAGTTGAAATAAATAATCATACATACCTCATCCTCATTGAATAATGTACCGATTCAGACCATCTTATCTTTGAAGTTCCACTTTAAACATCTTGAAATTGCAACCTCGGACACAAGTTTGACATAATGCCGTCCGACACGAGGTATAACATCATAAGCCCATATCTATAAAATATCATATGTGGCTTAATTGATAATTTCATATTAAATTCTTAGACATTGGAATTAAGAAACATTATTGAAAGCAGTACCTGTAATTCCCATACAGGCCCATAGAAATGGTATGCCCTCCTTATCGACGTTATGCCAAAGTCAGCTTCTATCAGTGGAATCCTCCAGATATAATTCAATAGGACGCCAAATGAATAAGAACCCCATGGGAAAAACTCTCATCGATCTGTATCGTCGACCAAAAGCCACACCCAATCTTCTATGAGATGCGGCTGATCATATCCGAACAACATGTTGTACAAGAACAACAAATTGGCTACCTTCAAATAATCAGAAGCATCATCTCCAAGTAGATAATGTGTATACCTATGATACAGATCTGATATCTTGATAGGTATGCAATTCAATGCCCATCTATAAAAACTGTACTGAGGAATACGGTGATCTACATAGGATCAAAATCAGATCCTCCGAACATCAATCTCGTCACTAGTGCATACTCAATTGGGGAAAATCTAATGTTGGTTCCTCCAACACGGAACCAAATCTCATGATCTAAAACACCATCTAGTTTAATCTCTCATGCCATGAGTATGTGTAACGCGGTGTTGCAACTAGTTCCTCCAATAAAGTTCATTATTAATCCAAAAGGTCCATTCCTAAACTATTGAACTAGATCAACATCAACATCTGCTATAGTCTGTAGTATATCTATAAGACTAGAAACATGAATCTTCCCGTATAAATTAATCAAACATGATACGTTATGTAGAGCCTCTTTTCTCCACGTACAATGACGCTAATAATTGCAAACAAAAAATTAATAATAAATAAACAAAACAAATTAAATAAATTTATATTAATGGCTATACAAATTCTGTTTTACTATTTTTTTTTAATTTCTAACATAATAATTCATATTGAAGTATTTGTAATAAATTATTTATGATTTTATTTTAAAATGAAAAAATGAATTCTTGAAAGTTACTATTTTTTTTCATTATGAATTTGATAACTTTTCGAATTTAATATGGTCTTCAATATGATTTAATTAGTTTTTAAATTTAGAATTAGAATTTCAAGGTATTAAGATTTTATTCAATTTTGAATTGTGATTTAATACCATTTTTAATTAACTTTCATATTTAAATTGTCAACAAATTTTGAATTAGGATTTCTTTCATATTTGTGCGGTCTTCCATTTAGAATTAGCATGTGAGATGTTGAGATAAAATCATCTCAATTACGGTACAAATCTAAAAATAAATAAATGAGATACCAAATAAATCCAAATATATAAACAATACAAAATAAATTCAGTATTAGACGTGATATAATGCAAAAAAAAATTCACAAAAAAAAATACTAGGAACGTGTACTACACGTTGGCCGAACGTATACTATTCTCTAGTCTAAGACACAACCATAACTAAATGGCTCAAAACAGTTAGAGCTTTTAAAACAATACTTGTGCAGTGCTTTTGTTTAGTGTGTGTTCTGCACTCCTAACAAGTCTGCATTTCAGGCTATTTATAGATGAACAAGGATAGCCTAAACATGGGAATAGATGGCCTAATTTGATTCGGAAACAAACAAGGAAACTTTCCTTGTTTGGAACTGAGATCAAGTTCGATCCATGTTAAGATTTCTTCCAACTTTAGAAATATGCTTTTGACTTCAGTCTTGATCTCTTCAGTTGAATTATGACAACTTCTAGATAGATCTCTGAATCTTCTCTCAGTTCTAAACTTTGAACAACTCCATCGATCTTGGAAGAATAATCTGGACAAAGGATGTTCATGTAAATGTTTGCGAACGTTACAATGAACATTGCTGATCTTTGAGTCTTTTCTTCGTTGCAGACATTCATGTACTTTGGAATGTACATTGTTGATCTTGAGTCTTCTCATCAGGTAGCACAGCGGAATCTTTTATATGTTCACTGGCTGACTTCAGGCTATCACTTAAGCTAGCCGGCAGTACTCAGCATGTTGAACAATCTCTGTTGTGGCACGATGCACAACAGTCTTCTTCTCAGCTCAATCCAAACTCCTTGCTTTGAGCTGTCTTCAGGAAGTTCAAATCGCATTCATGTACATGGGTATGAACGTTGTCCAGAACATTGGTGATGTACTTGGAAAAAAAAATACTGAAGTGATTTATCAATTACCATAAAGATGAATGACAATCATTCACTTATAACAAGAGCAATGTAGAGCTCTTGATAAACAAACATAGTGCAGTGACATTGTTGAATCAATTTGAACCAAGCTTCTGTGATTGATGTTACATATGACACTAACAAAAGGTATTCCTATCTAATAAATTGGATTCCAACTATTGGCTCAGAAACACAGATCTCCAACACCGCTGATGAGACCACAAAGATCGCTGGCAGATAAATCCTTGACTACACACATCTGTAACCTTGGTTGTTCCACAAAGAACTTTCCTGCACAAACAAAAAGCAAGGCACTCTAACTCACCAAGGAGCAAAGATGAAGAAGAAGATCACACTAAAGCAAAGCTTGAGGCTCTTGGGTCATTTCTCTCTCTCTCTCAACAAACCTAGCCGCACATATAAGAATGAGAACTGTGTGTGTAAAATATTCCGACAAGGATATTAATAGGTCAGTGGATAGGGCAGCAAACCTCAGGGGTCGTCCAGAGAATTGGGCCGGGCAGAACATGGGCCTCGAAGGAAAATATTTGAGCCCAAACAAAATGGGCCATTTATTCCAATAAAAGTTTTAAGATATTAATATGACATGTGTCAGTGTGGTGTTGCAGGATGATGGAGGCACTTTCATCACTGCAAGAACTTGTCATTTCCATGGTCAGATTCGGGTTGAGGAATGTGAGATTATAGGGTTGATTGAGGCTCTTTCTTGGATCAAGAATTTGAATTTGCAGCAAGTTATTTTTAAGATCATTCTAAAGTGGTTTATGATGATGCTCGCTCACCTTGTGTGGATATTTCTAAGTTTGGGTCTTTGATTCATTGATTGCTTATTGTCAGGCTCTCCTTGATGGAATGCCTTCTTTTTTCTTAAATTTAGTTTGTCGTTATGCCAATGTTTTGGCACACTGTTTTGCTAGGGCTTCTCGCGATTTCTCCAAACCCTCATTGTTGGGGTCAAGTTTTTTTTATTTGTGGATGACCTTCTCGATAGTTCATTTTAATGTATAAGTTTCATTTTGGGTTAAAAAAAAGAGTTTTATGAATTCACAACATTTTTCTAATTGTTATTCTAATTTAAAATGGGGTGGACTATTTTTTTTCATTTTCAATTTCAAAAAAGTTTCAAAATTTTATGTGATCAACTTATCCCAAAATATAGAAATTGACTACGGGTCCACTTGATAGCATACAAAGTTTTAGTTAGTCACCTAACATCTTACTAATTCCTTTTATTTTAGTTAATCAATTAGCCTCAAAATTAACTAGGTAGTAGTATCACAAACATTATATTTTATATGACCAAAATAGTGTACTTATACAACCACTATATAATTTCAAAATTACATTGTTTTTCAATGTTACATGCCAAAAAAAATTATCCTACATCTCTTGAACCACATCCAACATTATATCCATCATAATTTTTATTATATTGTACCGCTCAAGAAATATATCTGAATAACATCGAACCTTAAATACTCCTTATCAATTAATTATCACGTCGAATTTTGGACACCTAAAAATATTCCCAAATAAATTGTATAAATAAAAGAAAAATCCAAAACCTAAAAATCACGGATATCACAGACTGATACCTCAAAGGATCAAAGCATCATCAAAACCCAAATGGAAAACCCAAAAGGAAAAAACCATATGGGAAAAATAGTACCCCTCTATACAAAATGAAAATAAGCTGAACTACTAGAATCCTGAAGAACAACATCCATAATACAAGGAATAACGGAAAACCAAACACCCAAGGGTACCAGAGAAGAGGCTAACAAATCAACCACTTGATTTTCTCTTTACAAATGTAAGAAACACAAAAATGAATGGAATCAATGTAATCTAGGACCCGGAGCCAGTGAGCTTTGATAATTCAGGAACCTGCAAACTCTTGGAAGAAAGAAGGGAAACCACATAAACAAAATCCACCTTAAGCCAAATAAAGTCAAGAGACAAACATTGCACACATTCAAAAGTAAAAAATTGTCTAAAGCAATTCAGCCAAAAACACAATACCTACCCCTTCATTCTTATGAAAACAGTAGATCATCGAGCTATCCTGACGTCTAAACACACCTCCAGTAGCCATCAATCCCAGAGCCCCCATTCGATGAACCATCCATATTGATTTTAGTCCAATCCAAAAGAGATGGCCTCCACACCACATAGTGACCGTTCTAGGAGGGGCAATCACAGGAGTAATTTTTATAGTTTTCAGCGTGATCAAATCAGACACTAAATTCATCATAAATCCTTTCTTTCTGTGCATCAAAGACATCTCTCTAAGGGCTACACGAACGAAATTAATAATAGTAAAAGGAGCAGGAACCAAATCTTCATATATTGCCTTGTTTCGAAACGTTCATAAACTTCACACAGTTATAACGACCGTCGATCTCCATAAAAGTAATAACTAAGATTTGAAAGAACAACTCATAAATTGCACGTTAGCTTCATGGATAGAAGCTTCAACAATTGGTTCAAGCTGAAAAACATCAAATAACCAATCCTAAACCACCGCCGCTAAGGGCCATTCCTCATCGATGTCGGCACCATTTAATTTGTGGTATGAATAGTAGAATGTACATATAGCAAGACTCTATTTTTTTAAATCCCGCCCCTGTGTAATAGCTTGCAAACCACATTGGAGAGGTAAACCACACATGGTAAACTAGGTGTGACAGGCTCACACCTAGTGGTGTTGGTGGTGGGATTCGAACTTGAGACATTTGGCTTCAAGAAAACACTACACAACTAGAAAATTCCAAAGAGGACACCTAAGATCGTACCTCAATTGTGCAGTTTACAATAAACATTTTTATATTAATTTAATTTTTATTTACATTTTCTAAATTATGGTTTTTTTAGTAATTAGTAATTTTTACTAATTACTACATGTGTGAATTCCAAAAGATATAAGTTACATAAAGTGTGTGGATAAACTCATTTTCACGAACATGTATATGTACATTATTGTTAACATGCAAGGTCAGAATGATAAAAACATAAAGCAATAACTAGCACGAGGTTGGTAATCATGTTCGATCAACTGATCTACGTCAGGAGGACTTTATAAGTCCGTGAGAAACAATCAACTACTCCGTTGTGAGGTTACAAAGGCTACTACATGATGACCTCCCGTCACTCGATCCTTTTTCGGTAATACAACCTCTTTCGATGGACTGATTTTAAGATCCTCTTATAACCTGGACTTCCTCTAGTTCCCACAGAAAATATCTACCGAGACTCCTTTAAGTGTGTATGAAAGATTTTCAAATATAGAATAGACACGCAATGAAAACCTCTCTAAATCTTGTGCACACGAAAACCTCTACATCTAACTAATCTGATTTCCATGTTATTCATAAAAACAAAGCATAACCTAAGTAAGGTAATCAAAAGAGTCCTAATCTGAATTAAACTCTAAAAGAAAACATTCTTAGTTTGATTCAAACTACCCTAGTTTAGAAATCTTCCTTGAATAGAACTTGTCTTCTTCCATCTTAATCTTCATCTTGTGCAAGGTATCTTCTATTCTGAAACGTCCTGCTTTAATAGGAAACTTCAACTCCTTAAAATCAACTTGGCACGTTGACGTGTGGTCGTTTCGCGCTAAAAAATAATTTATAATGCTCATGTGCCCACAACAAGCGTAGCCAGCTAATGAGTACGGGGTCGATCCACAAAGAGCTATTGTAATGTCACCTTCTAGTAACCGGTCACAAAAGGGGGGGTTTTGGTGTTATCACTACACTGAACTAAATCTGCAAAGAGAAAGTAAAGAAGATTTCAAATAACAAAGGTTCTTGCATTTGAACTTAAATTTGGTTTAAATATAAAACAACTCGATCATGGGCACACTGATTTTCATACATGATAAATCACCTAGTTATGGAGACCGGATTTCTCTCTACATCTCCTCATTCATCCTTTCATTATAGACTTAAAATTGATTTCTCATCAATTAAATCCCTAATCAGTCACCCACCTCCGGTTCCCCAAAGAGATGTAAGTGAACACACAACAGTGTCCCTAGAAGAACCCAAGTTTATTGTGTTTACTGATTCCTCGTGTGCCCACAACAACCCATTGATTCCCTTATTACTATATGAACCAACACACAGTCACGATTCGTCAATTCAATTAATTGTGGTGTGTCCTCTTTACCTAACGAGTGATCAGCCACATTGGGCATTTCAGACACACACTCACATAGAACAAGGCACAAGAATCAACAGAAGCTTATCATGCATTACTATGCCCATTTTGGCCTCACGAGTCCAGATTTGTACTCAAACCATTTTCATTGTTCAAACACCAGAATAAAAGGTCTAGCCAAGCATGCTAGACATAATTAAAATTGCAGAAATGAAAGACATAATAGTAAAGAAAAACTTACTGAATTAATAGGCAAAAAGACTCAACACCAACGTTGAGTTTAATAACATAATTCTACATCCAAAGGCTTAAGGCCTTTTGGAATTGTTTCTTGCTGCAATACAGCGTACGAGAAAGTAAAATGCAGAAAATAGAAATTGTAGCAATGTTTCTGACTATCCAAACTTATTTTTCCAGCAATTAGAAATAGCTTAAATAGTTACATTTCTGAATTAGAGTTTCCCCAACAAGCTGGGGTCTTCGCTGGATTTTTGGACTTGGCGTGCCCTCCCTAATCTGTCTGGATAAGCTTTAGTTTGACCATATCCCTATTTTTTAGGGATTAAGCTTATCTCTTCATTGCAGCACCTCTTAAGAGTCCAGCTTATCACCAACTCATCTTCAGATATGCAGCTATCTTCCACGTCTATAGCTCCCAACAAAATTTTGAGTTTTCCGTGAATGCCCATTCCGGCCTGTTGTCGAGTCTGTACGAGCAATGTGGGCACGACATCATACAATCAGCTCCATCCATTTTTGATATGCCCATTCTGCCTCCCGAATATAGGATGGATGCTGAAGAAGTCCTTTGTGCCTCTGAATACAGTTTACAGTGACTAGATAATCATGAATAACTGGGCATAAAATGCCCTTTTCGCCAGACTCGACCTCCGAAATGCACTTTGACCTCATCCTGTTTCTTTTTGACTCAAAACACAATAAAAAAGGACATTTGTAATGAACAAAATGCCCATAAAAATACGAAATAAATGGACTTATCACACCCACACACTTTAGACATGATTGTCCTCAAGCATGGGATACAATGCATCCAGAAAAATAAAAGAAAAGAAAGGAAAAAAGAAACAAACTCAAAACAAAAACATACAAACTGTTAATCAGCGTTGGCACATTACATTCAATATTCCAACAAAACTGCAAATTTTCAGCATACCAAAAATAGGTCAAAATGAGTTTAGCTTGGTAATCCTCACAAACTGTCTTCACTCAGTATTTAGGCTTAGTTAGTGTATACATTCAAATCAATGCAATTCTGTACTTAGTCGTTCCATAAGCTTGCTAAAGTTCTACTATCAATCTCCAGAAACCATAGATGCATAAGTATCAATAGGGCTTTTAAGGCTACAGTGGGCATTTCATATAAGGTGGGGCTTTATTTCTGTATAGACCCCCCCATTTTTCACTCAATCGACTACCCTTCTGTGTCCTGTTCAGAAACTAATTTTTCTTATTCGGGCATTCTGAACACTTAAGACTAGGAGGAATCTTATTCTCTCTCTTTTTTTCTTTTTTTTTAATTATATTTTATTTTTTTTATAATCTCTCTATCTTTTCTGGCCTTTTTACAAATATCTCCCCAATAATTCTACCTTCCCCATTTTTTTCTTTTAGCCTCTTGTGATGCCTTGACCATGTATTTTAAGCTCTTGTGATGCCTTGGCCTTCTCCATCTGAAGTTTTTATGGTCTCTCCAGCCAGGGTTATAAGTCTGGGATTGGAGATCATATTTTCTGAAATGCCCATTCTGGCCACCTACAGCGTTCACTTCTTCAACTTCATCTTGTAGAGTAGAGCATTCATCAGTGAAATGAGATACACTTTTGCATACTCCACAGGGTTTGGGCTTCTTCGCCATGCTTACACCGGACAAGATCTTTTCGATTTTGTCACACAATCTATCAATCATGTTGTCCTGATCCGGTGCCCTCTCTGATTCGCTTACAACCCGGATGCCCTCTCCACCGAATTCTCGATTGTCTTCAGCCATTTCAGTGAGAATTTTGAATGCTTCAATAGGTTGTTTGTTCAAAATAGACCCTCCACATGAGGCATTCACGATCGTTTTCTCATGTGGTCTCAATCCTTTGACAAAATACTGAATCAAATCGTCTTCAGTAATTTGGTGTTGTGGGCATTTCACCAGCATCGCCTGGAATCTTCCCCAGTAGTCATAGAAACTCTCGTTAGTTCCCATCTTCAGGCTCCCCATCCTTCTTCTCATTTCTTGCACTCTGGATGCTGGAAAATATTTCTCCAAAAACTTCTGTTGAAGTTGTCTCTATGTGGTCACAACGCCAGTCAGCAATGTGTACAGCCAGTCCCATGCCCCATCCTGAAGGGTGAAAGGGAACGAGAACAACCACACATACTCCTCTCGTCCATGGTCGGATGGTTGAGTTTGGCAAACCATCTCAAAATCTTGCAAGTGTCTTTGTGGATCCTCTCCGGACATTCCGTAGAACTTTGGTAAGATTTGGATAAAGTTTGCATGAATATCTCAGTTCTGAGTTATAGCTGGGAGTGTAATGCCCATCGGGCGTAGATTCATGTTGGTTGGGAAAGCCAACTGCCTTAGAGTCCTGTTGTCATCCGCATCTCCATTTGCAGCATTTTCATTTGTTGTGGCCATGTTGATGTTGTGGCCGTTCTCAAACTGTCCTTCCTCCTCGTGCTCTTCATCTCCTTGATCTTATGGTCGTGGTGTGGGCTCAAGAGGTCTGCTTGCAGCTTGGCATGCCCTCTTCACTGATGCCCTATTTTTCCTCGAAGTCTTCTCTATCTGTGGATCGTACAATAGAGTCTCCTCTGAAAAACCCCTGGGCATCAACTTCCAGGCTTACCAGCATGGAAAGTAAAATCACTAGAAATCAGTTTCCCGGCAACGGTGCCAATTTTGACACGCGGTCGTTTCGCGCTCAAAAATAATTTATAATGCTCCTATGCCCACAGCAAGCGTAGCTATCTAATGAGTACGGGGTCGATCCCACAAAGAGTTGTTGTGATTCCACCTTCTAATAACCAGTCACAAAAGGGGGGTTTGGTGTTGTCACTACATTGAATTGAATCTGCAAAGAGAAAGTAAAGAAGATTTCAAATAACAAAGGTTCTGACATTTGAATTTGAATTTGGTTTAAATATAAAACAACTCGATCATGGGCACACCGATTTTCATACTTGATAAATCACCTAGTTATGGAGATCAGATTCCTCTCTGCATCTCATCATTCATCCTTTCATTATAGACTTAAAAGCGATTCTTCGTCAATTAAATCCCTAATCAATCACCCACCCCCCGGTTCCCCAAAGAAATGTAAGTGAACAGACAGCAGTGTACCCTAGACGAACCCAACTTTATTGTGTTTACTGATTCTTCGTGTGCCCACAACAATCCATGGATTTCCTTATTACTATATGAACAAACACACAGTCATGATTCTCCAATTCAATTAATAGTGGGGTGCCCTCTTTACCTAACGAATGATCAGCCACATTGGGCATTTCAGACACACACTCACGTAGAACAAGGCACGAGAATCAACATAAATCTATCATGCATTACTATGCCCATTTTGGCTTCACGAGTTCAGATTTATACTCAAACCATTTTCGTTGTTCAAACACCAGAATAAAAGGTCTAGCCAAGCATGCTAGACATAATTAAAATTACAGAAATGAAAGACATAATATTAAAGAAAAACTTACTGAATTAATAGGCAAAAATACTCAACACCAACGTTGAGTTTAATAACATAATCCTACATCCAAAGGCTTAAGGCCTTTTGGAATTGTTTCTTGCTGCAATTCAGCGTATAAGAAAGTAAAATACAGAAAATAGAAATTGTAGCAATATTTCCGACTATCCAAACTTGTTTTTCCAGCAATTAGAAATAGCTTAAATACTTACATTTTCGAATTAGAGTTTCCCCAACAAGCTGGGGTCTTCGCTGGATTTCCGGACTCGGCATGCCCTCCCTGATCTGTCTAGATAAGCTTTAGTTTGACCAAATCCCTATTTTTTAGGGATTAAGCTTATCTCTTCGTTGTAGCGCCTCTTAAGAGTCCAACTTATCACCAACTCCTCTTCGAATATACAGCTATCTTCCATGTCTATAGCTCCCAACAGAATCTCGAGTTTTCCGCGAATGCCCATTCCGGCCTGTTGTCGAGTCTGTACGGTAATGTGGGCACAACATCATATAATCAGCTTGATAAACTGAGATTTTACACTAATTTTGGTACACTTGTGTGTCGAGTTTGAATTGTTTTAGGTGTGTTTCATCTCAGTTTATTTGTGTTTCCATGCATTTGGGAGTTTGGTATTACTTGTTGGAATTTTGCAGGAATTGTACTTGAAAAGATGATGTTTGAACGAAGTATGGAAGTCTCGTGAAATACACGCAAAATAGCCGAGAACCGCGGCTGATGTGGCAGCTTGCGAGTGAGGATCCCGGCCTTCGACTGTGAAGTCGCGACAGAGGCTGGGGTTCACAGAGGAAAATTCGCGACCAGTTCGCGAATCGCGAGCGAGACCGTGAATCACCAAGAGTTGTCAACTATTTGATCGCGACAGAGGAATGGGTCATCTTTGCAATATTCGCGACCCGATCGCGAATATCCAAAGAGCTCGCGAATTTCCTGCCACCTGGAAGCCACGTGGAGTCGCGACCTGAGTCGCGACCGACCTGCTCGGGAGCGAGCTCGCGAATTTCAATGGCGGTACAGCGTGTGGTTTCCTACTGTGGATCAAATTCTTACTTGGTATTTAAGGGTTTCAATGCACGAAAATAAACACAATTCCACCTACCCCAAAAGTTGCCACCAGAGGTTTGCTGCAGAGAAGAACAGACGCGAAGAACAAGACCTAAGGATTCAAGATCTTTCAAGATTAGAGACAAATTAATTCTTCCGGATTTTATTTTCTCTGTTCTAAGGATTGTTCATGTTTTCTTTGTGGATGATTTTTGTTATTTATTTTGCCATGGATAGCTAAAACCCTAGTATTCTAGGGTTGTTTATTATTCAAATTATGAAGTTCGTTTAATCTATTGATTTCTTATGCCTATGATTTTATTGTGTTTTGCTTATTCTCGTATTTATCTGTATTATTTACCTGATCAATAAATGGTACAATTTGATGTGTTATTTCATAAATCGAGAAAGGAGTTTTAACACGTGATCTGGAATAAGTAACTCGTTAATCAATAACATTCGAGAGAGTTGAGATTAATTGAGAGAGCAATAGACCCTAGGAGCCTTTAGGAGTTGCATGCTAGGTATTAAACGGAGACGTTAATACGAGTTTTGTAATCTACAACCTAGGCACTTCGAGAGAAGGTTTAGGATGCATCAGTGGTTGCTCTAGCATAATTTAAGTCCCAATATAGGCGTAAGAATGAAAGGATCGAATGAATGGATTAGTCGATGATTAAGCAATCCTAGAATACGTCTTTTATTCACTGTTTGATTTATCTGTGTTAATTTCTGCCGTGGTAATTTAGTTTGTTTATTATTATCAGATTTTATTTAGTTCAATTCAATCATGTTTGGAAGTCTAGATAACTGCAGGAAGTTAGATTAAAATAACTAGTAGTTTAATTATTAAATCCATGTGGATACGACCTTGTTCACCGCTATCCTATAAGCATCGCTGTACACTTGCAGTTTAGGTGAAAATAAATACCGAACACAGCTCCATCCATTTCTGATATGCCTATTCTGCCTCTCGAATGTAGGATGGATATTGAAGAAGTCCCATGTGCCTCTGAATACAGTTTATAGCGACTAGATAATCATGAATAACTGGGCATAAAATGCCCCTTTCACTAGACTCGACCTCCAAAATGCCCTTTGACCTCATCCTGGTTCCTTTTGACTCAAAACACAATAAAAAGGACATTTGTAACAAACAAAATGCCCATAAAAATACGAAATAAATGGACTTATCACACGTCTCTTGAAAACTCTCTGAACAACTATGTACATGATCATGTTCATAAACATGATCAAGTACATTATTCGATCTTCAATCAGATTTGCAGCGGAATGTTCATATTAACATGTCCAGAACATGGTCTTCAAAAACTTCAAAAACCAAAACCTTTTGTGTTCTTTGAATTGCCATAAAGATCATGGCAATGTAAAAAAAAGTATTTAGTGTTAAACGATGGCACTAACATAACTTATTGACGTGTTTTATAATTTAAAAATATATTAAAGTGTATATATACATATAGGGTTAATTTTCTTAAAATCATAAACTTTAAGTATAGTTGCAACATGGTCTTCAAAAACTTAAAAAACCAAAATCTTTTGTGTTCTTTGAATTGCCATAAAGATCATGACAATCTAAAAAAAACTTAGTGCTAAACGATGGTACTAACATAACTTATTGATGTGTTTTGTAATTTAAAAATATATTAACGTGTATATACATATAGGATTAATTGCCTTAAAACCATAAACTTTAGTTGCAAATTTAACACGAACTTTAAAAATAGACAATTAAAACATCAACTTAAAAAAACATCAACTTTTAATTGAGTACTATTCAACATTCCCACATTTATTTATTTTTAATGTATTGAAAACAGTAAAAAATTTCTTTTTTTTTTGTTCCAGCTATTAAGAATACTAGAATCACCCACCATGCGATGCACGAATAAGATAAATAAAAAACATTCAAACTAAAATATGTGTGTGTGTGTGTGTGTAACAACGCTATTTTTTCCACAAAAAGTAAAAAACAATGCTAAGTTTTAATTGTACTTTTTATTGGTGTTTGATTGTGTTTTAATTTAAAGATTTTGATTAGTCTCACAAATCTTGACATGTAACTTTTAATATTCACTCATGAGAATGATAATGGGTAATGAATTTTATAGATACCGGCAAAATTTACCCAAGATGAATAAAGGGAATTAGCTACTGAATAAGTATGGGTACGGACATAGGTAATTACACAATATTTTTTATGATGACGGGTACAATAGTGTCCAACTCGCCCCATACCTACACATATATAATTATGTATTTAATTATATAAGTTTATTATTATAATTATATTGGTGGTTTTGATCAATTGTCTTATAGTATTGTATTTTGTGAAGATCTAGTAGTATTGCTTTTGATCAATTGTCTTATAGATACACGTAAAAATATAAATGGGTGTATATTTTTCATATATATATATTTGTATTATATTATTATTTTATATATTTTACATATGTAGAATAAATTGCTGAAATTGATGTATATATAGATACACATAAAAATATAAATAGATGGATATTATTCATAAGGATACATTGATGCATATGGACGAATTTGTGAAAATGTTACCTTGTATAAAACACAATCTTATTCACTGTGGTATTAATTCGCAAATCTATACATTAATATATTAATTTGATATATTTTTATATTAGTTAGAAGCATATTATTCATGGAAAAAATATAATGATGGATTTGCTGCATTTCCAATATTTAATATTCATAATTTTACATAAAAGTAATTAATTAAATAATATATATTATTACATTTTCGTTTTCGGAATGTGGAAATGGATGAGAAAGCTAATTTTTTCTATTTTCGGATGCGGTAGGTATTGCTATTATATACTATTATATAGATGGATGTGGCTTGTGGGTCCTTTTTTCGTTTTCCTAAAATTAGTAAATTTATCTATGTACTATATTGTAAAAACTAATAATATTTATACATATTCCATATATATTTGTATTAATATTGTAGTTCTCAACAAATTGAACTCACACAAGTTTAATTTCCAAAATGTGAAATAAATTTAGCACTGGTAATTTGTTATTATTTTTTATTTTCAAATTTTTGATTTATTTTATTAGTATTATTCATCTATGATATAAAAAGGTTTAAAATAACTTAAAAAATCACGGGTCTGATATATAGAAAATTAAAATATATGAACTACGTTGTTTTTTTGTTCTTATAATACACAACTCATCTGGTAACTTAATTTGGAATTTTAATTTTAACATTATTAATTTCTACAGAAAAAATTGTGAATGTTAAATAACATAAATTAAAAGTTAGTGTTTTAATTGTCAATTTTTAAATTTCGTGCCCAAAGTTCAATGATTTATTGATTTTTAAGGAATTAACCCTGTTTCTTTATTTCAAATCTAGAAATGACTGAAACTTGATCCGTGTGGAAGTATTAAAAAAATATTATAATGATTGTTGTATTTTAAGATATCGACAAGGTCCCGTAGCTCAGTTGGTTAGAGCGTTGGTCTTATGAGCCGAAGGTCGCGGGTTCGAGCCCCGCCGGGACCAACTCGGGAGGTTACTTTTATAATGGTTCCTTTTTTTTTTTATAATGTATGAAAGTATGAAAATTAAAATAAAAAATGTATATGGGATTTATGATTTGTATTGTTACAATTCTTTTTTTTATAAGTTCCTTTTTTTCTATAATGTATGAAAGTATGAAAATTAAAATAAAAAATGTATATGGGATTTATGATTTGTATTGTTACAATTCTTTTTTTTAGTTACATGAAATAGTTTTCATAGTGGAACTATTTGTTTTGTCATTGCAAGGGCCAAGAATTGTGTGGGTTATGGGCTCTAAATATGATTGTAAATTAATGAAATTCCTCGCGAGTTATTTGGAATCCTATTCGAAATTCTATTTGTTTATTAAACGAACTGAGATCAAGTCTATTAGTGCATGTTTGGCTCGTCATGCTCATGAATATTCTAAAACTCGAGCCTATTTGCGAGCCACGAGCCTAAATTGGTATACATTAACACATTTTATGTAATCGAAGAAAAGACCATCAAACTAAGAGATAAATAAAATTAGATTTTTTTTTTTATTCTAAATATTAAGATGGCCACAAATATAACTTCAAAATTTAATGGATGTTTAGTTGAAGACTGTTTATATATATATTATATATACATACCCCTCCTTTTTTGTTGTCTTAGCATTCACGAGCTTGTCATCGCTTTTTTTGTATTAAATTTTATTCACTTAGATCATCCAATTGGAAGGTTAGAATGAGTTCCAGAGGGATAGTTAGCATTGGAACCAATCCCATATTTAAATATTTTGAATTTAATTAACCAAGCCAAAGCGATTTTTTTTGTAAATTTTCTGAAGTGGTAATTAACCAACCCTTACTGTTGGTTAAACATCCACCTTTCGTGGTAAGTCTTCTCACTGGTCTTACCTCTCAATAGTTCTTATTCTTGTGCTGCTTAATAAAATATAATTATTTGGTTGTCAACAGAAATGCATTTGGTTGGCTTGTATATTTTTATGGTACATCTCCAACAATAATGCATTGATGAGATGCATTTAGGTAGAACATAGTTTGCCCTGTAGGGCAATTCAAATTTCATATATTTGCCAGACTTAGGATTTGCAAATGCTGCCATTCATCATAAATCATGGGTAAAATTGCTTAAAATTACAATTATGAAGCATGTGGAATCAAACTTGAAAAGGATGGAAAAAAATAAAAATGTTGTCTTAAAAACGAACTTGGACTATCAAGTACATTTTGTAAGAGAGATATCAAAAGCTGAGGTAGGAAGAAGCTGGATCAGCATGGGCTTAATAATCACAGCAAATGAACTTGTCTGAACATTATATTTGCTTTCAGTTTATGTTTTTAGAGTTAAAAAAACCTAACTAACTTCTTAAAAAATAGAATAAAATAAAATAAATCTTGAATCATATATATAAATCTCAGAGTGAGTGGAATCATGCATACATAAGATCCCTGCTATTCTCCACTCAAGTAGTACTCATATGCAGTAAAGAAGTACCAACAACCATCCAGCAATAGTCGCCATCTCAACATAAGACAATTCTTTGTCTTTCTTTTTTTCTTTTGTGTGTGTGTGTGTGAGGTAAGAAATAAATTTCAGCTGGATTTCAAAAAATTTCAAGAGGCAGAGGAGCTTGCAGGGTAGGGGACCATGAATGTATTGATGGCTAAGTTCCAAATTTTGGTGGGTATTATTCATTAGGTCTTTTATATTTGTCTTTTCAATTATGCCATCTCATTTTCTTCACTGACAGGATCTTCAACTATATTCATTTGCCTTAAAAATCTTCATATATAATTTCTCACCACAATATTAATCAAATGCAAAGTTCTTCTAACCTACAAAACTAATGTGAGTTTCAACCATTTCAACCTAACTACCAGCAGCAAACATATGAAATGAATCCACAAACAGTAAGTAATGCTTAGGTATATAGTCTTGAGTAAATAGACAATATATGTGTGTGTGTGTGAGGATTCAAGATTTCTAATTCACATGGACAGAGACCAGGACAGGAAGGTTAAATAACTATAATTGAGTAGTAAGTTGAAAAAATAAATGTTACCTGCATGTGGAAGACGAACATTAAGATTGAATCTTGCATCCTTGAAGTGGTCTTCACCAACTCGGCAGATACTACACCGGAGAGTTTTAAATCATCCTTCAATTCCCTCCAACTCATCATCATGTCTTAATGTTGGTGGAAAAGGACCATTATCCGAATGCTCCCCAAAACCCGAGCAGGGATGGAGATGGAAAGGATGAGTCGCTTTACTAATTCCTTTTGCGGGACTAAGGAAGTTGATTAGCTTGAATGCAGCAAAGCAAGAATCAATAAATGACTACCAAGTATCTCTTTCACCTCTCACATGAATAATTGACCATTTCCATACAGAGGAAACAAACTAACTATTCCTCACAATCCCATTTCAAATTCAAGGAGCTACACAAACACAATCATCCGAGGTTGGAAAATGCCACATTTCCATATTCATATTAGCTCTGCAGACATCTACAAACAAACTTATTTCATCCGAACATTTTCATTTTCCTTTGTAGGAAGTTGAAATTGAAGTTGATCAAATAACAAAGGCAACAAGATGAGTAGAGTCTAACAACAAAAACACAAGGAAATTCAAATAGCAAGAAACAAAGCTGAGCAGTAGTAGCTCATTAGGTTTGGCACCTTGAAACATTAAAACAACTAAAATACAATAGCAAGCCGGAATCGAAAAACCTGAAACTAAGATCAGAATTCTTCGTCTCGCGGTAGCTGCCATCGAGTAAAACTCACTCAATCTTCTTCCACCGCTTTCCACAAACTGGTGAAATATTGAAGAGTACATGAGCCCATGAGAAGAGATAAACGAGGGAAATGAACTCAACATGTAACTGAAATGATAGCATCACCAGTTGATGGAAGAACAGAGGATATCTGGTTTTGTGAGCTGGAATCAATGGCGAGAATCGGAGGAAGCAGAGGATGGCTTGTCAGAATAGCCGTCGTGCTCCTCCTCGTCACCCTGAATTCGTGCAGGAATATGGAACCCGGAGAAACCACCGATTCCGGACATGGGTAATGGATGGATGGGCACAATTGGTGGGTGCTGGTGTTGGCCGTGATCGGCGGCGGCAATTGTTATAGCGGATGGGTCCATCCAAGCACGAATTGAAGATGTGTTACTGGACTGAAGGGGTCCCCTCTGTGAAAGAAACTGGTTTTGGCCTAACGGCTGCTGCAGCATAGGCTGCGGCGCCGGCGGCACATTGAACATGTAAGCAGAAGCAGCAGCTCCGTCTCCTCCGGCGGTCCAAGCTGCGAAGCGCTGGAAGCGACTGAGCTCCGCGACCTGGTGGTGGTGGTGCTCCGGCCAGCCAACGAAGCCGAGCGGAGTGCCACTCAGTAGAAGCTGTGGTTCAGAATGAGTGTGAGTGGGATTCTGGGACTGCTCATTGTGGTGGTGGAGCAAAATCGGATCTTGAAATGACTGCAAAGAGAGCCGCAAATCTTGGCTGTTGTTACTAGCGTTTCTCGATAGCAAATCGGTAGTTGGGAAGCTCTGGAACTGCTGCATAGCGGAGGAGCTGGCCTCGGCGCCGGTCGGGAAAAAGGACTTGATGGTGTCAGCAATGGCGTCGGAATCTAAAGACGGCGGCAGAAAGCTCGAATTCTGTGCATCGGCACTGCGGCTCCGGTGTTGGTTTTGCTCATTAGTGTCAAACTGCTCGATGCTAAACTCATCGAGGTCTTTGGGCGGCGGTGCAGGGGCCTGGTCGAAGCTGGCGGTGGGATGCCACGCAGGAAGCTGGGCGAGCTCATCAATGGCGGACTTGGCCTTCTTGATGAGCCAATCGACGGCCTTGCTGGGTCTGTCGTAGCCGAGGCGGTCTTGCACGTCGTAGAACTGTATGGCGGTGTGGGCGGCGAGGCGGACGCGGCGGTCTCTGGGGCCCTTGGCGGTGCAGACTTTGCTGTGGCGGTCTTTCCTGCCGGTGGACCTAACAATGTGACCGCCTTGCACCTCCACAATCTCGCCGCCGGTGTTCCTCAGGCGAGATTTTGACGGTGTCGGGTGGTGGTGGCTGCTGTCTCCCATCTTGTGCCGCAATCTTGCATGTTCCGGCGATAAAGAAGAAGGGATGCGCGAGGATTTCTGTTGCTCTACATGGTTGGAGGTGGATGTGAGGTGGTTTTGGTTTAGGTTTAGATTAGAATTCCGGTGACGTTGAGGAGCCAGACTCAATTAATCGTTTTTCTTTAACGACCTTGCTGCAGGTTTTCTGACCTCCGCTTCTGCCATTCAACGTTGCTATATCCACCACCCTAACCCATCTCTCTCTCTCTCTCTCTCTCTCCCCACACAGCCTTTGCAGTTAATGATGAAAATATACTCTGTAGTCTGTACTAACTAGAATCTGCACCAAATATAGACATTAAATTGAAACAGAAGCTACGCTTATTAATCAAAGCAGTAATTTTCTTGAAAAAAAATTCATTTATCCGAACAAAGTAGAGCTTCGAGAAAAGTAAAATACTTACACATACAGAAAAGAGAGAAATTTTGGCTTTGATACAGCGCGCGCTCTCTCCGTCTAACTCCCTATGTCGCTCTCTGTCCAATAAGAGGCCTGGAAGATGACAGCGGGTGTGGGATAGAAATTATCAAAAGATCATCTCTCTCTCTCTCTCTCTCTCTCTCTCTCTCTCTCTCTCTCCCTCTCTGCTGCTGCTGCTGTTGCTGTTGCTATTTCTTCTGTACGCCTTTTACAAAGTTAACTCGGCCAATTCCTGAATTCAACTTTCAGCACTTTCTCGATCCATTTCTGCCCCATTCAAGATTTTTTTTCCTCTGCATTTTACTTAGAAGTTAGAACCCTCTGGATTATAAGAACGGTGTGTGTGTGTGTGTGTGTGAGAGAGAGAGAGAGAGAGGGAGAGAGAAGAAGGTGGAGGGATAGATCCTCCAAGATGCCACCATCACTGTCTTGTTGAGAGCGACGTGGTACAGCTTTTGTGGTTTTTCTGGGCACCCCTTTTTAAGTGTGTTTCTCTCTCTTTCTTTATTGCTTCACTTAAAAGAAACATCATCATCTCTTCCCTCAAATTTCCCTCTCCTAACTCGCCTTTTTCTGCTGCTTTTTGTTACTCATATTATATGGCATCTCCCCTCTCTTTAATATTTTGTCTTACTTTGAGGATGAAATTACTATAATATTTCACCTCTAATTGTCCTTACCTACTTATTTTATTTGATCATCAAATGCAAACTACTCTACTCATTTATCTATTCTTAAACACTTCTCTCTAATTATATTAAACTAATTTTCTTATTGAGGATGGTCTAACAACTTTATTTAGAATAAAGTTGTGAATGCAACTGTAATCTAGTCTTTGGAATATATTTAATTAATCTTGTTAGATTATGGTGTATCATTAATCTAGATAGTGTAGCACACGATTTCATATTTTCATTTGGATGTTAGAGGAAAATATTATGGAAATTCTACTGATGAAATAAAAAAGTCCAACATTTCTACAATGTAGAGCATTTTATTTATGTGTTAAGAGTCCATAGGAGTGAATTGAAGATCGAACTTCAATCACTCACTTTTAAAAATGTGCGAGGAATAACGCTAAACTAAAGAATATGGTAAGTAGTTGTATAATTAGTTACAAGGGAAACAATATTTTTCCATATGGAGTTTTATTGTTAAGAAACATTCAAAGAATCTAATTGGTATAAAAGAATGAAATTAGATATGAATGAAATAAATTTATGAAATGGAGGTTCAGAATGAAATGAAAAAAAAATAGTAGCTAATACTATCAATATTTGCCATAATTTTTTTCTTATATTTTTAAATTGCAATTTTCCTTTTTAGTATGTGATTTTTTCTAATTTTTAGCAAATTTTTATGTATTTATTTTATTAAAAAATTATTCTACAATATTTAATTAATACATATATAATAATTTGTATACCTTTATAAAAATATGTTACTTTATTAAAAAAAGTTTATCATTTCAAATACATAATTGGTTTTTTTAATATTATATATTTATATGTTATATGTATTTTGGTACCACTTTCACTATTTATTCAATAAAATTTTAAGAAATATAAAAAAAATTATTATATATTTTAAATTTTAAAAAAATACGTACATAATATAAAAGTAATTACATAATAATAATAACAATAATAATAATAATAATAATAATAAAAAATTATTTAAATAGATGTTCAAATTGTTTTTCAAATATGATAAAATAATATTATAAGACATGATTATCTGTAAATAATAATTATATTATATATTATTATTTTTTGTTCAATGGAAGTAGCTAAACTCATTGGGTGGGTGAAATGACTATTCACTTACTTTTGGAACAGTGATTCTCGAATGGGAGTGGGTGAAATGACTATCCCTTGCTTTTGGGAATAGTGATTCTCAATTCTAAATTATACTGATCTTAGAAATTAGAATGGACATGAATGACAATTCCATTCCACTACATCAATGAGTTTCTTAAGGGGCTTGTTTGCTAGGTAGTATAAGGGGCTGATAGATATTTATGATACTAAAATCAAAGTCCATGATAATGTAATGGTCCGACCTGTGTTAACCATTTATATGATATTACATATCGCACCCTGGAGGTGCGATACGTAATACTATATATAATAAATAGAAAATTCCAACTAAAATAACTTTACAAATATTAATTAAAATCTTACTATATAATATTCAGACAATATATGATAATAAATAATTAAATGATATATTTTAAGAATTGTAATTTTATGTATATTTTAATACATCTAGCTAAACAATATATTATTAATACATATATTTTAAAATTCACCAAAAAAGCATAAGATTGATATCTTATATGGTAAAAGAAATCACGGTCAAATATATCTAACGTTATATCATACTGCCTAGTAAACGAGCCATATATGTATTGCCAAATAAGCTGTAAATATGTCATTTTTAATATGCATGGGAAGCACAATTTTTATCGAGATAAAATAAGAAATGAAAACATGTACGACGGACGGGCTAACTTGAGACAAAATGACTCAAATTCAAATCTCATCAAATCATTATATATGACTCTGTCATACAAAATTTTCCTAATTTGGGTCGTCGTCATCATCATTATCATTATAATAATAATAATAATAATAATAATAATAATAATAATAATAATAATAATGAATATAAACTTCAAACCCCTTGGGTGACTTAATTTGTAATAAAATTCGAAGTACGATTATTCATCTGAGATACTGACCATTCTTGGTCGCTAACTAAACTTCTCTGTTAACTGTTATATGTCGTATATTTACTTATTAAAAGTAATAAGTCGTTACATTAATAATTTTTTTATTGAATCATTAACCCTACACCAGACCAGATATACTGAAGTCAAGGAAACATTTAATAGAATATTATATGGTAGCAGATAATTCGGTGTAACAGTTGGAAATTACTTAATGTGGCATTCGCACTTGTTGTATAATATCATGGAGTACTTCACCATTAAAGAAAACTCCAACCTGTAAATTATTGCACTTTTTTTATTTAATTTAATGCTTGGATTTTAGCAATATTTTTATGAAAAGCGATCACTTCGACACCAATGCAACCTACCCATTTGTCTAGTGAAGTCTTTTTTGTTGAATCAATTTACTTACGTGATGATTTAATCTTAATCTAGTTTTAAACATCCGTTTGTCAAAACAAAATAAATAGATTATCACCAACTTTGTAGTACATGTCATGTATATGGAGTCAAAATTGGGTCAATTTCACCGACCAACCCGCCTCATTCTAAAAAAAAACCGCCATAAAAAAATATAACTCGTTATACTAAAAAGTATCACCAGTAAACGAAAAGGTATCATTCATGCTATTTTTGCTTATATAAATTTGTTGTATCTCAATTCGGGTTTATACAAAATGTTTTATCAATCTAGAATAGAGGGGTGAGGGAAGGGGTTTGTTGTTGAGAACTCTAAAGCCGGAAAGATATTTGAGAATTTATAAGATATGGAATCGTTTATCGTTCCAATTAAAGTTATATACCGTAAAATAATGATGATATAAGTTCAAACAAATTGATGGAACCGACTAATGATTAAATAATTGTTTTTAGAGTGAAGAGTTAAAAAGAATAATTCATGTGAAGAATAAAATACATAATGTAAAAAGTGGGTGTGACATGAATAATATTTTTGGAAACAGAGAAGAAAAACGTTCTACTCTCCAACCCTCCACAAGGCTCGGATAAGCTGGACAACGACTTTTGAGAGAGAGAAAAAAACCCCAAATTCGAAAACCTAACTGCCCTAAATCTGAAGCTGATTTTACCGCCAAAACGCCAATGCTGCTCTCTCAGCCTCTGCACCTACTTTTCAAACCCTCTCCAACCCGATGCACCACCGCCCGAATCCACTTCCACATTCCCAACAGACGAAAATTCTCCTGGCAGGGCATTCCGGGCCGGAATCTCAGGGTTTCTCCTCGCCTGAGCTCATCAGCGCAGCAATTGCCGCCCCATGATGAGACCAGTTGCGCCGAAGATTTCAAAGTGGAACTGGGCCGGTTGCTGGCGCTTTTGCCGGAGGAGATGCGGAGGAGGGTTAGCGAGCATCCGGAGCTTCGGGACTTGATTGAGGTGGTCATGGACTTGGGCCGGAAGCCGTTGGCCCGGTTTCCATCTGGGGATTTCGTGCTGTCGGATCACCCGATTACAATGGAGGACATTCTACATGCCACTTCCCAGGTGCGTTGATCCCGTATGCTATTCTCAGCATTGCCAGCTTTTTCTCAAGTGTGATGGGTGCATTAGCAATTTCGCGCTCTCTCCTTTTTATGATTTTTTATTATACATATATTTTTGGCAGTTTGCGGATGTTACGTGTTTTATATTATTTGGAATTGGGCTTTAAGTTGATTGTAGTTAGCTATTTGATTTGTTTTTCTATTGAAGGTGAGTCCATATTGCTATTTTTCATTTTTATCAAGACAATTTGAAATAGGAAATTGTATCAGCTAGGGTGAATAATGAATATGGAGCCTTTGGATTTATAAGTAGGTTTTAATTCCATTCCTACTACTTAGATCACTCGAGCATTTGAACAATAATGTGAAGTAATAATCAATTTTGCCCCTTGAAGTGGATATCAAATTGTTAGAGTTTTGAAGGCTTTCAAAATCATCAGATGATGAAATAAGTATTCTTCGAAATATAAAGCCACAGATATGAGTTCCATATCTTAATTGCTTAATTCTATGAGTATTATAGACTGCTGATACCGATGTTACATTTTGCAGGTTGGGGACTTTGCAGTTGATAACCGAGCTGGAATTAGCAGAACGCTGCACCGTATCAGTGGAATTAGAAATAGAAAAGGTGCAATTATTGGTTTGACATGCCGAGTTGGTCGTGCTGTGTCTGGAAGTGCCGATTTATTGCGAGATTTAGTTAAAGATGGTGCTTCCTTGTTACTCATTGGGCCACCTGGGGTGGGGAAAACTACAATTATCAGGTTAATATTTGTTTATATTTGTAAAAGGTGATCTAATTGTTTTCCCATTTTGAAGTAGAGAATGCAGCAGCTTTCTATTGCGAGAGATAAATGTGAAAATATTTACATTTTTTTTTTGTTAATTGTTAGAACCAAACCATTGGATAGATGTGAATGTGATAATTTTTTGTTAGCTTTCTGAATGTCTGCTAATGAAATTTAAGTTGTGAATAATAATTTTTTGCATGCGTTTGGGGGCTATAATGAAATAGTTGATGATCTAAATCAGTTGTGGATATTTTCAGAGATGGATGCAGGAATTTTAACTCGGGGGGCGAAAAATAGTTATAATAATGCAAATAATGCGACGTTTCATACAAGTATGTTCGGTGCCCAATATATAAAGGTCTATCACCATGTAAGTCAACATGAAATATTGGAAGGGGATGCAAAAATATTATTTATATAATAAATTGTGTGTGTGTGTGTGTGTATAATAAATTTTGAAAAAATTTGAGCCCCGCCCCCCTGGATATTTTGGCATCTTCAATCTTGATAACTGGGGAACAAGCGATATTGCAAGTACTTTAATAGGGCGACAAAGATTGTGCCACAAGTAAGCTTCTTTCTACCAATTACATGTACTGGGATGCTTTTGATTGTTTCATCATTTCTTTGGAGGAAGTGCATGCTTATTTAAGTCAATAAACTCTTACTGCTGTGATGCATGGTATATAAATTTTATGTTCTTGTCCTCTCTGCCTCAGCCTCCCTCTCCCACTTTGTTGAAAATTGTTTGCATTCCATTTTATGATTTTTACTGAAACTTACTTGTAAAGAGAAGTGGCTTTCTTGTTCTTTATAGTTATCTTTTGTAGTCAGATAAGCTAGCAGCCATGATTAGTATTCCAAATCGAAAGCCTTGTTCTTGTATGCTAATGCTATTGTAAATGAGTAGACTGTGGATTATAGTGGCGCAATCCTATTTCTTTACAATAAATTGTAATAGTTTCAATCGTCCTTGAGATGCTTGTGGCACTTGGAAATTTCAAGTAGAATATGAATTTGCCTCCAAGGTTTAGAGTTTATGAAATTGACAGTATTGACCAGGCTGGTTTTGGCTACCAGATTCACGTCATTAATGTAATCAGAGCATGGTACAAATGTCCAATAAAGAAGTCGTGGTTTAGGAAGTGGTCTCGTATTTTGGGAATCCTGACCACAAATTTGGGAGCTCTGGATTATATATTCTAAAGGAATTTTCTTGTACCAAAGCTTATAGATATTGATCTATTATAAATTCAACTTTCAGTAAAATAATGTATGGTATCTTTTTGCTTTTAAGGGACATAGCTCGTATGCTTGCAAATGAGTATAAAATGCGTGTAATGATAGTTGATACCTCAAATGAAATCGGAGGTGATGGAGATATACCACACTCAGGAATAGGCAATGCTCGCAGGATGCAAGTCCCACATACTGATGTCCAGCATAAGGTATTTGCATAAGTTATTCCCGAAAGTTCTATAGTCAACTTGTACTTTTTCTGTTTGAAATATTAGAAAGTGTATTGTGTACAGTATTTTACGAGACATAATTCCTTTGTCTCTTGGACTTTATTGCTGTAGAAAAACATGTACAGCATGGCATACAATTCCTTCTATCCTAGCCTACAGTATCCATTTATCCCAGAAGCTTGATGAACTCTTATACTGGATCCCTCCATGACTCAGCCTTCCCAATTACACTGTGAATCATCCTCTGTTGAAGATTTCCAAATCCTATGTTCAAACATAGATTAGGTTTCTTCAAGATCTTTGTGCAACAAAAACCAGCAGATTAGTTTTTTGAAGACAGTATTAGAGATTCATAAAAATGATGGTAAAATCCAATAATTTAAATATGAAAAAGCTAAGCCGTGTAATACAAAAGGACATAAAGACACCAATGACTCTCCAATACATCTTATCTGTACACAGCACGGAATTAATTTGATAAGAAAGTCATGCACACATATAGTCCTGATATCTTTTATTAGTACTTATAGGTGCTGATTGAAGCTGTTGAAAATCATATGCCACAAGTGATTGTGATTGATGAAATTGGCACAAAGCTTGAAGCTGCAGCTGCTAGTACCATTGCTCAACGTGGAATTCAGCTAGTTGCAACTGCTCATGGAATAACCATTGAGAACTTGGTTATGAATCCTGCTTTAGAGATGCTTGTTGGAGGAGTGCAGGTAAATTATGATGTTCTAGTACCTCTATATAGATGCCTAAAATGCGGCTTTTGTGTGCCGATTCTTATCATGATAGAAATCAAATTTGAAACTTACAAGTAGTTAAATAGTTGATGGGGGTAGACCTTATTAGTAGAATAACCAGCTGTAAGGGTTCTCCCTGTGTTCCTGCAACTTTGCGTCTTATTGTAACAATTTCTTAGAGAAATCCTTGGTTTTGAAGTCTCCTCACCCTTGACTCTATCAATATTATTAGATCCGTAATGTTCAGAAAAAGCTATTGTGACCAGTCAAAGATTATGTTCACCATGTAGAATTCTGTATCATGCATTAGGTAGTCATCCATAGGCTGGCATGAGCTTTATTTTCTATCTGGATTTTACCATCTTGAAGTATAGAATGATGCTATGCATGAACTTTTGCTACCTGCACATTTTTCTCCTATATAGTCACATATTGTCCTTACAATTCCATAGTTTAGAATTTCTCACATAACTTGAAAGTGTCAATGTATTTGTTGCGGATCAAGTTTACAGGCGCCGAGCGCGAGCGTGAAGGCGCCTAAAGAAGATTAATTTATTCCAGATTTATTTCTAGATTATGTTACGTTATTTATGTTATTATTTTTAATTAGTTTTGGATTGGTATTGGTTGGGCTTTGGGCTTCTATGGGCTTGAAGTGTTAGGGTAAATAAATAGGTCTCTTTCCCGTAACGGGGGGACTCGTCGAGGACCGTAATTGAACTCGGAATCGGCGCTGCGCGCTTGGGAAGGGGATATCATCTCCTTGGTTCTTTTGTTTCCTTAATTCAATTATCATATTTTGAATATTATTCTTCCTTAATTCTCTTTTACTCTATCAATTTGGTCCGACCTGCCGGATTGGAATGACCCGAATGGAGTCGCGGGTGGAAACGATAGAGAAAGAGAGTGCAGAATTTCGTGAGGAGTTTAAACAATGGAGAGGTTCGTTGGAGAAGCAATTGGCAAGCATGACTGCAATGATAGAACTAGTGGCGCAGAACTAGTGGCGCAAGGGAGAGCACCGCCATCAAGTTCCAGCCCCGTCGAGAACTCATCGACAAATGAGGCAGATAAGCAAACTGGGCCACAATCGTCGATTGCATCACCAGTGACGCAATCGATAAACCAGGGCATGACGGAGGCTATAGCAGCAGCTAACCATCTCACCTTTCCTACATTCACGGGTGAGAATCCAGGGGCCTGGCGGAACAATATTTTCAACTGCATGGAACGCCAGAGACAAGTAAGGTTGGGGTTGCACTTGTTGCAATGGAGGGAGCAGCGTTATATTGGTTCCAGTGGACTCAGAAACGATTTCCAAATCTGTCATGGGAGAAGTTTATGTTGGAACTCCTCCAGAGGTACGGTGAAGATCCAATGGCCAACCCGTTTGAGTCATTGATGTATACTCGTCGGACGGGAACGGTAAACGAGTATGTCGATCTATTTATTTCACGATTGGTGCATGTTCCGGGGCTTGCCAGCAACTATTGTCTAGGCATGTTTATGCATGGATTAAAGGATGAGATCAAGGTTCAAATACGATCCAAAGATGCTAAGGATCTATTTGAAACCATTCACATAGCCAGAGAAATTGAGAAGGAGTTGAGCTTTTTCAGAGGATATTCCAAGCTCCCACTAAATTACAGCATAATTCACCTAATTCAACTGGGGGAAGGTCGACAGGAAATCAGGGTATTTTTCCGTCGGGGACCATGACAGGGAGCAGGGAGCAGAACTAGTGCTAATTTTCGGACGAACAACACGTCTAGCATGTCTGTTAATCAGTTGAGGAACAGACCAGGGAAGCAGATTTCCCACAAGGAATATCTAGATCGTAGAGCACGGGGGGTTTGTTTTCGTTGCGAGGAGCCGTATAACCCGTTGCATCGGTGTGCTGCCAAAACTCTCCAAGTCATAATTGTGGCTGAACCAGATGATGATTTGCCACCAGAGTGTGAAAATATTGAGACAGTGGATGGGGTGGAAGATGAAAAAACAGCGGAGGAGCCGCAAATTCAAGCTCTAGAGCTCTCGCCAATCACCTCACGCGGGCTTGATGGACCTCAAAACATGAAAATGAAGGGCACAATCCGAAATTCTGAAGTGATGGTGACGGTGGACAGTGGTGCTAGCCATTGTTTTATTTCCCAAGAGATGGTGGACCGCCTACAACTAGAAGTCGATACTTCCAAAAATTCAGCGGTAAGGTTAGGAGATGGGAGGCGAGTGGCTATTGCAGGAGTATGCCATGACCTTTCGTTGGTCTTGGGAACGACAAAATTTGGCATCACTTGCTATGTTTTCCAATTGGGAAATGTGGACCTAATTTTGGGAGTATCTTGGCTGGCAACATTGGGTGATGTGAGTGCAAATTGGAGTAGCATGACCATGCGTTTTACTTATCAGGGACAAGCAATTACCCTCCGTGGTGATCCGTCTCGAATTCAACGGGAGATCTCTGCTGCCAGTTTGGGTAAACTAAAAAAAGTGGAGTCAATGTGGTTAGTGTGGATCACACAAGTGGGCATAGAGTCAGAGTTGTCGGAGATATCTATTTCTGAGGACCAGGGCAACTTGAAAGAGAATCGGTTAATGGAACAGATGCTAAAGGAATTTCCAACAGTTATGCAAGCTCCTACAGGCCTTCCTCCCAGACGGCAAGTTGACCATCACATTCCATTAAATCTGGGAGTGCCACCGGTGTCAGTTCGTCCGTATCGATACAGTCACACGGCGAAGGATGAAATGGAACGTTTGATACGTGAGATGTTGGAAGCTGGAATTATCCAGCCAAGTTTGAGCCCTTATTCAAGTCCAGTTTTATTGGTGCGCAAAAAGGATGGAAGTTGGAGATTTTGTGTGGATTATCGTGAGCTTAATAAGCAGACAGTTCCAGACAAATATCCGATTCCGATTATTCAAGAGATGTTGGACGAGCTTCATGGGGCTCGATGGTTCAGCAAATTGGATCTGCGCTCTGGCTATCATCAGATCCGAATTGCACCGCAAGATATTCCAAAGACTGCATTTCGAACTCATTCAGGACATTATGAGTTTCTGGTTATGCCGTTTGGCTTAACCAATGCCCCTGCTACTTTCCAATCAGCTATGAACGACTTACTACGAGCCCACTTGTGCAAATTTGTTCTCGTTTTTTTTGACGATATACTTGTTTACAGCAGAAATTGGCAAGATCATTTGAGTCATCTTCGGACAGTGATGACTCTTTTGAAAGAGCAATCTTATGTAGTTAATCCAAAGAAGTGCGCTTGGGGGCAGTCGGAAGTTGAGTATTTAGGATATGTGGTTTCGGCTCAAGGGGTGCAGATGGACCCTGGGAAGATTGCAGCGATTCTTAGGTGGCCAACCCCTAAATCTGTAAAGGTAGTTCGCGGTTTTTTGGGGTTAACGGGTTATTATCGTCGGTTTATTCGAGGGTATGGTCAACTGGCCCGTCCACTTACACAGCTGTTGAGAAAAGATCAAGAGGGACGATTTGTGTGGGGCTGCGTTCGTAAAGCTACAGCTAGCAGTTACTACAGCTCCGGTGTTGGCTAATCCGGATTTTTCGCGACCTTTTGTTGTAGAATGTGATGCAGGCTGTGGTTTGGGAGCTGTTCTCATGCAGGAGGGACGACCCATTGCTTATTATAGTAAAGCTATGACTGATTGAAGCTTGGGAAAGTCAGCTTACGAAATGGAGTTAATGGCTTTGGTTTGTGCGGTCCAACATTGGAGGCCATATTTAGTGGGACGTCGATTTACTGTTCGATCTGATCAACGAAGCTTGCGATATCTCTTACATCAATCCGTTTCAACACCGGCACAACATTTTTGGGTGGCCAAGGTGTTAGGCTATGAATTTGATATCGAATATAAGGCGGGCGCGACAAATCAGGCAGCCGATGCTCTTTCCCGTTGTCATTCTGACAGTGAACTGACAGCAATTTCTACTCCAACGTGGTTGGGATGGCCAGAGCTAGCTAATGAGTTACGCAATGATGAAAAATTCAAAGTTATTATTCATGAACTCGAGATAGGAATTTCCAGCAATCCAGCATATTCCTTAATTAATAGGGTCTTATTCTATAAGGGGCGGATAGTTTTGTCGGGTGAGTCGGCCTTTATTCCCCGTTTGCTAGACGAGTTCCATTCTACGGCTCAAGGCGGACACGCCGGTGCTTTCCGCACATATCGACGATTAGCAGCGAATGTATATTGGCCGGGGATGATGAAGCGCGTCACTCAATTCGTGGCACAATGTTTGGTTTGTCAGAAAAGTAAATATGAGGCTCGATCGCCGGCGGGATTATTACAGCCCTTGCTGATCCCAGACCGCATTTGGGATGATGTCAGTATGGATTTCATAGTGGGTCTTCCTCGTTCGGGAGCATTTGATTGCATCTTGGTGGTGGTTGACTGGTTGTCTAAGTATGGCCATTTTATTGGACTTCGGCATCCGTATTCTGCACAAGAGGTCGCCACTCTTTTTGCTCGGGAGATAGTGCGGCTTCATGGGGTCCCTCGGTCTACTGTGTCTGATCGAGACACGATTTTTCTTAGTGTTTTTTGGAGAGAATTATTTCGAGCTATGAGCACTAAGCTTCGCATGAGTTCGGCTTATCACCCGGAGACAGATGGTCAAACCGAGGTAGTTAACCGTTGTGTGGAGACGTATCTGCGTTGCTTTACTTCTGAGCGCTCTCGTCAGTGGAGTCGGTGGCTGCCATGCTGCTATAACACTAGTTTTCATTCAGCCGCCGGTACAACACCATTTCAGGCTGTATATGGTCGACCACCTCCTACACTTGCCGGATTTTTACCGGGAGAAATACGCGTTCGCTTGGTGGCAGACGAGTTGCAGTCACGAGATGTGCTGCGTTTATTGCGTGAGCATATTAGCCGTGCCCAGCAACAAATGACGTGGGCCGCGAACAAGCATCGCCGTGATGTTTAGTTTGAGGTGGGACAAAAAGTTTTCATCAAGCTGCGCCCTTACAGGCAGCGTTCATTGCTCGCTCGGTCTTGTGCGAAGTTGGCTCCAAAGTTTTACGGGCCCTTTGAGGTGACTAAGCGGGTCGGGGCAGTTGCATATCGCCTTGGTCTTCCTGCAGGGTCTCGCCTACATCCAGTGTTCCATGTTTCTCAATTAAAGGAGGCATTAGGAGATCATCGCGTAGAGTCCGAGTTGCCATCAGACTTGACTTTGGAGGAGCCAGAATTTATGCCTGAATGGATTGTGCGGGATCGTATGGGGTGGCGCGGTGATGAACGAGTGCGTCAACTTTTGGTCCAGGGGCATGGTCGTGGAGTCGAAGAGGCGACTTGGGTAGATGCGGAAGAGTTTGTTGGGCAGTTTCCAGAATTTCGCCTTGAGGACAAGGCTGTTTGGGAGGAGGGAGGAATTGTTGCGGATCAAGTTTACAGGCGCCGAGCGCGAGCGTGAAGGCGCCTAAAGAAGATTAATTTATTCCAGATTTATTTCTAGATTATGTTACGTTATTTATGTTATTATTTTTAATTAGTTTTGGATTGGTATTGGTTGGGCTTTGGGCTTCTATGGGCTTGAAGTGTTAGGGTAAATAAATAGGTCTCTTTCCCGTAATGGGAGGACTTGTCGAGGACCATAATTGAACTCGGAATCGGCGCTGCGCGCTTGGGAAGGGGATATCATCTCCTTGGTTCTTTTGTTTCCTTAATTCAGTTATCATATTTTGAATATTATTCTTCCTTAATTCTCTTTTACTCTATCAGTATTGCATTGCCATGGTTGAGAAATTTCTCATATCTTGAGAGTTGTCAATGGATTCTTCAGTTTTGTTTTCATCTTAGGTTGACAAAATTAGCCCAATGAAACATTGTTGCTATTGCTTCCCAGAGTGTCACGCTGGGAGATGAAGAGGCAAGTAGGAGAGGTGTTCAAAAAACTGTGTTGGAAAGGAAAGGACCATCAACTTTCACTTGTGGGGTGGAAATAATTTCTAAGACAGAGTTACGAGTCCATCGTAGTTTAGAAGCAACAGTAGATGCTATACTTGCAGGTTTCAATTACTTTTTCTGTATGATAAATTATGTTTCCATTACTTTCGAGTTTCCTTACTTTTGCTACCGTCCTGAGTTTATATGTTGTTTCTTTTACCTTAAGTAGGTCGCAACCCAAGTTTTGAGGTCCGAAAGCTGAATCAGGGATCAACAAATGAATTGGAGCCAAGATTGTTGACTCGTGATTTATCTGAAACAAATGGTGAAAGTTGGACAAAAGATATCTATGAAATGATTGATGATTCACCTATCCAGGATGCAATTGTCTCGGAAGGGAATTCTATTAAAGACGAGGACACTCTTTATATATTTCTTTATGGGGTAAGGACCATCTTTATCAATATAGTCCTGGACAATTTGAGTTCCAATTTTATAAATCGAGCATGCTTAAAGAGAATAAATCATTTTCTTAGTTTCATGGAATTGTAAAATTGGACCATGAATCAATTTCTTAGTTTCTTGTTTTCTCAACAAAAAAAAAATAATTCACAAATCAATTTTTACCATTTAATCTAATAATGGAAGAAGTTTTACAGCCTTAAGTTAAAAATAAGTAGGGACTCGTCTTTACTAGAATTCTTTCACGTCACTCAAGTAAGTTGCAACATTGGGGTTAGTTTTTTTTCTTAAGATTTAGATCTTATATAAAAATTAAAGTGTGTTATATTGCATCTCAGCCTCTCAGGAATAATGCACCTTCCTATGCAATGTTTCCTCTGTTGATATTCTTAAAAAATATAATTTGGCGATGCGATGATAAATTGCTGTCAATGAATCGATCATGTAGTGACTATACAATGCTTAGATTCCTTATAAAGACTGGTGGATGGGTAACTTAAATGCAAGCAGTGTTATAGATATCAGAGGCAAGCATCATGCAAGGGATAAAGCAGTTGAAGATAGATGATACAATTGAATTTACTGACAACATCAGCGAAGCAGATGTGTTAATAGCTTTGCAGTCCAAGCTCAAAAAGAATTCTCGGCTACAAGCTGCTGCAAGATCTCAGGGCCTTCCTACCTATGTCATCAAGGTAAGTCTGGGATCATTTAGCTTTTAACATTCCTATCATTATGATAAATAATACGTACTGAATGAATGGGGTAGAGTCAGCAGATTGTTGCCTTGTGTCATGTTTTGTCTGGTTATTATTTCTTCTTCCTTTTCATATTTCTCCTTCTCATTTTTGTACTCTTTTTCCTTTTGCAGACAAGCTCTGCGGGTCACATAATGAAGATTTTACAAGGTTTAATGTCTGATTATGCGGAAGGTTTTGAATTTTATGAATCTGAAGCTAAGGCAAATGACTCAGAGAAAATTGATGCTTTGGAGGTAATTTAGAAAATTGGGGAGAAAATAAGTTTGAGAAATGTACACTTGTGCCTGGAAAGAGTTCGTGCTGTTGTGCTACAGTTGTCGGACAATCTAGTGAAATATTAATGAATAACATGATGCATGCATAACAAATGACTGTCCAACTTAATCTATTGCTGTGCATGTTCTTTGAGACTTTTATTTACAGATTGATAGAAGAAACTTACTCGTACCGAGAATCATGTGTTAGCTGTAATTTCTAAGGCAATTAGCATATTATTTAAAGTAGGATTGAATGCAACCACTTTGTGCTTATTACATTCTAATTGTAGTGGCTCGTATTTAGTATTGACTGAACAAAGTTGTGCTTGTTATGTACAAAGGAAGCGAGAATTGCAATTGAGCAAAGAGTAATCCCAAAGGGAGAGCCTGTTGATCTGCTTCCCCGCCCGTCAAATATACTATTGCTTCAGAAGGATCTTATTCATAAATACAATCTTAAATCAGAAAGAGTTCCTTCTGAGCTTGGCGTCCGACTCCGGATCCTTCCTCTACTGAGTACCGTCGATGAAGATAGTCCTGAAGGCAAAGAAGCTGATGATACTAGTAACTCTGAAAACTTTTACAGGCTAAACAATGAAACAAATGGGTCTGCTTTCATCATTGACAGATTACCTCTTCTCCCTGACTAGAATAGGGTTAGTATGAATCTCGCCCCCTCATCCTTTATAAATGAATATAGAAATACATGTATGTTTGTGGTGTGATGCTTACTCTCAGCCTATTGGTCAAAAACTGCAATTTCTTGCACACAAACTTACCACCTTAATCTCTCAGAGACTTTTTTTTTTATTCAGACACCATGAAGATCTAATTAGCAAATCTTTGCATGTTAAACCCTAAATTTGTTGATCTGACAATCCTTGGTGCTCTTTTCTGGAAACTTTTGCTTCTGATAGGAATTTTTTTAAAAATAAACTCCATAAATATTTCTAATTTATTGAGGCTAATGCATATTTGTCTCCTATGAGCTGTTCTTAGGAAATTATATCATGGGAGTAAAAGCGAAAACAAATACATAAAAAAGATTAAATCTTGATAATATGTTTAGATTTGACCGGTTAGGCCATTTAGTTAGTGCTAGTTTCTCTTCTGATATTGGTTTTCTTTCGGTTAGTTGATTCTTCCCTTTTGAATGATTCCAACTACTCTAAAGATCACTTAAAAGAAATAAGATAAGCATAAATATAGTTTAAGCTGTACATTATGGGAAAAATTGGATAGCTTTGTAGTATTGACTAAATGTTAGTGCTCCAAAACTAATTTGATCTAAGCCAGTTATTTAACTCTTATTTGGTGGCCTTTATTCCACTTAAAGCTTTGAGAGTATTCAAATGCTTATCCAGAATCCCAAAGTCAAACCTTTTTCAATAGTCCAATTCCATATGCAGATAAAAATGCAAGGGATAACATTAATTTGTGTTCTATGAAAGCTACATCATTGCTTTGGTTTATTTAATCATTAATATGAACGTGCACAGACTGAAAAGTTGGTAATTTTTGATGAAGTTGACCTAAAATGACTTGAAATCATTGTGTTCATTATATTAAGAAAAAAAAAGCCACTATCCGTGGTGGGTCACTTCATTGCATGGGTCGGCATTTTGTTTCATTTTTGGAAAATTATTATGCTACTCTCACTTTTACTGATTTTCCTAACCTGAATGTCTTGGTTACAGTTAGAAGGATGGAGTAAACTGCAGTATTCTCAAAAGAAGTTCTCATGGATTGTGACTTTTTTTAAGAAATTTGACATGGTTGTGTAGCTGCAATACTGCAATACCTGGTAAACAGATCGATACCTGAATGAATATTGGAATTGAATGTACAATATTTTTCATTTGTTTGGTAGTCCCTAAATTCTAATGTACTTAATACTCTGAAAATATTTATCACTACGAAGATATGCAATTTCTTTTATTTCTCTACTCTGATGCAATAAAATGCTTACATGTCATTTCCCATGTCTATATATATTCATCTCTAAATTCAAGCTAAATTGAAAGATATGAAGTATATCCATTTTTTATTTTATTTTTATGAGTTTCTGGGTCATCCTTTCCTCCTTTTGCCTTTTCAGGTGGGGGAGGAAATGTCGACATCCAAACTATGAAACTATTCCCGTACGAGAATGAGGTTAGTTGGAACTAGCCTTTAAGGTATTGAATGTGCTCTTTTGACATATTCTCGATAAACTTTTGGGAAATTACTGTTAATCTTTCAATTATTAATTGCTTAATGTATATCTTTTTTGTATTGTTTATGTGTATGCACAATGGAACTTCCATTGAGGTTGAATAAATTTACAAGTGATTGTTAACATTGGCGGTTTCTTTTTTTGTTTCATTACTCTTTGTTGTTTTGTGTAGACCAAAGTAACATGGCTATTAGAAAATGAGTGCATATTCAGCACCGCTTCTCTAAAATCCAAATCCCATTATAAAGCACTTATTCTTTCCTCAAATCAAATGTCATGACAGATTATGTTAGTTGATTCCGGTAGTTTATTTTAACTAGCGATTAACTTTTGATGATTTTTTTTATGGCCTTATCTGTTTTATTTAACTTTTTAATGATACTTCAAAATATACATGATCTCTAGCTGGCATCCAAAACTAATTATGCACATCTATATTTTACATTTTGCTGCCACCCTTTTTGTTTTTATTTTATTTTATGGAACCTGTTGCGCTTGGTTTTCTTCGTTAATCACCGTCGTGATCATTGTATTTTATATTTGCTGAAATAAGTGAATATGAAGGGTGAATTATAGTTGAAATTTGATTAAGTTTTGCTGGAATGTGGTGTTTCTTGGTATCGGTCGATAGGCCTGCAATTAATTATGAAATTGAGTCACGACGAAGGAAAAAAAGAAAGAAAGAAAAAGAAGTCAGGCGCCCTAACTCCTAATAGATGTGCATTTCTTGATTCTAAAAAAATAAAAATAAAAAATAGATGTGCATTTCTGAAGTGTAAGCATCCAATTACAATACTTGAAATTGGAAAGCTTTAATTTGCTATTGAGCACATAAGATGAAGTTTTTTTTTTCTCTAGTTTTAACAAGATGTCTAATTTAAATTCTTCCTTTTACATGCAACCCTTCACGAATAATATAATAGCGCAGTGGAAAATCCTGGCCCTTCAGAACTCCATGAGGAGAAGATCTACACTCTACGCTAGATTTATACATATACATATACATGGAGAGAGAGAGAGAGAGAGAGAGAGAGAGAGAGAGAGAGAGAATATGCTTCATAACGTCAGCACTCAGCATATATGCAAGGGGTCAAAATAAGTGACTTGGCAAAAGAAGTGCTTTGCTACTATTAGTATTTAGTACTAATCAACTTTTCTTATTTATTTATTTATTCATATTTGTGAAAAAAAAAACGTTTCTCATTTATTAGTTTCTTTCCAAAAAAAAAAATCTTATTTAGTTTTGTTTTCCTAGGTGATAATTAATTTATAAATAGACCGTAAGATTAATATAGAATCAACCTAGCATAGATCACCATCTCTTAATTGGTTATCGATCATTCGTATCTTCTATAGATCAAGCTAATATGATTTAGTTAGTTAACAATGAATGTGAGTTAAAGTTAATAATATTTAGTTAGAAAAATAATTAAAACAATATATAGATGAATTCTAAGAGTTTAAATTGTTATAGAAGTATAGGAAGTGGATTGGCCTTCTCCACCAAATAGTCGGCGCGATGGCACATTGTGAGAAAGGGAGATCATAGCCTTTTACATCAACGTCGATCATTTATATAAATCCAACATTCACTTGTGAGGTCAAATAGCAATGATAGCATCACCAACAACATCCAATACCATAGTCAAAGTAGCAATATATATATATATATGTATGTATGTATATTATTGTCACATATCTTTATATAGAGAGATGATAGATAACAATGTTAGCCTACATACCTACCGTAGCCACCTTGAGTATTTGATGCCACATGAATCATTATTTTAAATTCAAAATATGCATAAATGTTTGTTGTAGATGTGTAGACTAACATTCATCTGTATGTACGTATAATATGAACAAGTGTCATTTTTCTCAATTAGTATTTGATTGCATGGTTGGCCACTTCATCTGATCTCAAGTGGAAATCCTTCATTCCTTCTTATAGGTTTATATATATATTCTCTTCCTTTGATTAAACTATAATCAGTGGTGAGCTCCATAAATACCGGCCTCTCCTACCTCAACATTTCTACCTACACACATTCTTGATTGATTGCAGACTCACTTGTAAATGTCCTATAGATACATTAATACCATAGTATGGCTGCAGCTCTAAAATTATGGTTCTGTTTAGTCTTGACCATCGCATTCGCATTTTCTCTCTCCGAATCACGCCCTCTCCCTCTCTCTCTCCCTCAACTCGCGCCTCCTCCTGTAGCGAGGCGCACATTGATTGAGAGCGCCCAAGAAATGATCAAAGAGAGCTTGAGGAGGAAAGACATCGCAGAAAACTGGTACGAGCCCAATCGTGTTAGCCCCGGGGGCCCCGACCCGAAACATCATTAAAATAGTGCCATTTTATGGTGCAGAAACTAAACTGCAGCTTTTGAACATTAACGAATGCGTTTGTAGTTCGAGAGAGAGTTCCAGAGAGAGGCTATAATTTTCTCTGTCTTTTTTCTTTTCTTTTCTTTTCTTTTCTTTTTTTAATCTCCTTCTGGGGTTTCTGGTGCCTTTTCTTGCTTATTTAGTTGGATTAATTAAAGCATGCACTGTCATTTGGCTGCGGCCACGATGTACTTGTCATTAGTGTTTGATTTAAATTTTATGAACCTTTTCTTCATTTGCTGTCTATTTTAATATACATCATTTTTATGTATTAATATGTTGTATCTGCATTTTTAATGAGTAGGTGCCCCCATCGAAAATTATTATATAAAAAGGGAGAATAATTTAGGGATTGATGAAGTTCATTTTGTTTTCGGTCACTTTTTGTGATGCTGATTGTTGGATGTGCCTATAGACTAAATAATTAATATTTGAACATGTAACGTTGACGCACCACATGAAATTTAGTTAAGCCTACGGCTTACCAAGGGCATGAAATTCCAAGCAATATCTCATTTTCTATTTAAACTATATCAATACATGTCGTATGGCATATATTTGAGAAATTCTACAATGTGTATGGGTGTAGTATGAATGCTCACAAATATTTTAACATGTAGCATGTGGATTCCATAATCATTTCTCATTTCTTATTTCGAACGTGAGTCCATGTACTATATATTAAAATATTTATGGGTATGTAGTACACTCACACGCCTTATAGAATTTCATATGTATATGATCCATGAAAGCTATGTCAATCATTAAAAATTTAACTTCAAAATGTTGCTAGTAAAACTTAACAAGATAGAGATTATATCATTTTCGTTCTTGTACCAACCTAAGTGTGTACTAGGACTTGTTTTTTTTTTCTTTTGAGATAACATATATATGGTGTTTTACAACCGAAAGGGAAATGCTCTTTATTATTGTTGTCGGTTTTTGTGCTTTTCTTGGCCACACACCCACATATTCTTATTTAATATTCTTTGAAATTAACAATCATTTTATTATGAATTATTAAGTAAATGTATAGCAGGAAAATTTTATGTAATTTTATTTTTCCAAGTACATAAAATATATCTATCTATATCTATAAGCAAAATCGTGAGGGTAAATTTGTAATTTAAAAATATCAGTAAAAAAATAAGGTTAAAAATATTATCCTGCTAAAAATTATTTGCACTTGCCTTTGGTGCAGTGGTTTCTGTTGTTTCCTAGGTACTATGTTGGCCCTTGCGCCGCCCCAGCAGTCCGGGTTCGAAATATGAAGCCAGCTAACGATTATTATTTCATTTTTGAACAGTTTTTTTTTTGTCTTTTTTAGTTGAATGCATTTCAATTTTAATTATTATATTATTATACTTCCTAAATTATTTGTATTGATTAGATGATATATTTAATTCCTGAAATAACTGTTTTTGGGGGCGTTTCTATTTTAACTATTGTGTTATTATACTTCTTAAATGATTTATATTGATTTGATGATAATTTTAAATCTTTAAAAAAAAAAAAGAAAGAAAAGAAAAAATGTGGATTCAACTCTTGAAAATAGAATCAACCTTGAAATATATCTAATGATATATGATTTTTTTTTGTTTATTATTTTTTATTCGAATGCATTTCAATTTTAGTATTATATGTTGCGTCGTTAGTTATTTTTTAATTGAACGCATTTCAATTTTAATTATTATATTAATATACTTTTTAAATGATTTTATTCTTGAAAAAAACTTTTATTTTTTGTGTTTTAATTTTAAATTTTAAATTGTTATGTTATTATACTTAAATGATTTTTATTGTTGATTTGATGATAACTTTTAAAATTCTCTCTCTCTCTCTCTCTCTCTCTCTCTCTCTCTCTCTCTCATAAAATGGTGGATTTAGATCTTGAAAATATAATCAACCCTTGAAATCTAATTGTATAAAATGGAGTGAATCACTGAACTGTCTAAACTCTTTTGATCTATTGTATTTATGTGTTGTATTCGTGAATTTAAAAAAATTACAATTAAAAGACAAACTTGCATCTTTTTACAAAATAGACATATCCAATTTTTTTCCGCTAAACGGAAACTGATGGGACACAAAAATCAAATTGTTTCATAATAATATAGAAAATATTTTCCGTATTATCGCAAAACAACGTTGATTTTGTGTCTAAACAAAGAACTAAAGGAGAAATATATGCAATTTTGAATTTTTGACTTAATTTTCAATTTTTCTAAGGTAAAAATATTTTCCACTTAAGCATATCCATATTTTTAATGCTACTATATATAATATATTCTTTTTTATGTGCATATTAATTAGTTTTACATATTTAAAAATATAAGAACATAATATAATTTAAATATATTAATATCAATAGTATAAAATATAAATTAATGCATCGCACGGGAGAAATACTAATTTTCTATAAAATCAAAACCGTTAATCTAAAAGATAAAATCTACACCTTTTTTTTTAGACTTGAGAGATGCATACCCATTTTTTCTTATCCAAGATTATGTTGTCCTTGGGAATTAAATAGATTTGGTGGGAGGGGTTCTCTCTCTCAAATTTGGAAGAAGGTACGTATGTAGCTAGCTAGTTTCTTTAATCCAACGATGGATTTGTTTCTTTAATGTGTAAAAATTGAGTTTAAGGAAGACTTGATTTAGTCTTAAACATTAAAACATAGAGGTCATAAAATAGGCCCGACTTAATTTTTAAGGGTTCAGCCTTCAATCAGTTCAATGTTGAGGTTCGAAAACAATCGACCAAATTTGGGCAAGTTGGATTTTTTTTTCTTTTGTTAATATAAAGTTTTATTTTTATGATATGTTAAATATATCATGGTGCTATAATAAATCCTAAAATTTATGCTTGACGAAGACTCTGGCCGACTGACATGATACATGTCTATGAAAATCGAAGAAAAATAAATTCAAGGCACCCTCATATATAGGCTCTCGTACATATATAATGATCTTTTATATTTATCAGTAGTTATCGAGTATAGAGCTTTTGTAGTTAAATATATATTGTGCTCATATTTATACTCTGTCACATCCCGTTCGATTCCTTAATTAAATGTTTAATAATTTGAAAATTTTATTTATTTTTCAACTCGCCGAAATTGTGACATTTTAATTATTTTGAGCTGTGAATTTATTTATATATAATACTAGCATTACCCGCCGTGCGATGCACGGATATAAAATATTGTATTTGTGTATTTAATATAGAATTTTATAATAAATAGAAAAATATATAATTATATTGATAAAAAAAATTAATAAAATTAAATTATATTTTTATTCAAAAATGTAATATAGAAAAATAATCATACACACTGCCAATAATAATAATAATAATAATAATAATAATAATAATAATAATAATAATAATAAATGAAACATTTTCCTACACATGGATGAATTAAAATATATATCAAAGCACTTCGATTGAAAATAGCAACATATAAAGATAATCATGGTTGGAAATAAATTTCTTCGTAAAAAGTCTCAATCGCATGACGCGCATCATGGTAAGAGATACACAAACTAAACACGAATTAAATTGAGAGCCGTTAATTTAATTACAATATAAATATCAAGCTTTAAATTAAGGTATATACATAATTTCAATAAGTATAATATATATTCTACTTAATTTTGAAAAAATGTAACTATAGAAATAATATCGAAATTGATTGTCTAATTAATTATTCTCTCATAAGCACTTTAATTACAAAATAACTTTTCGACTAAAAATTATCCCACAACTTTTTTCAAAGTGTAACGATTTGATCCTTCCATTATTCATTCCATTAGCAATGCTAGTAATGCCCATTAAGAACACACATTAAAAATATTTTGCTCACACTCTCAAATATTTTATAACACTAACTATTTTTTTTACACATACATAGATTAAACATATATATAGAAAACTAAAAAAATATATAAAAGATTAAGAAATTCACAACTTGTCAATAAAAATTTGAAACATATAGAAAAGAGAAAATTTATTGATAATTTATATTTGGTTTCCTGAAAAAACAATGAAACAAAACATACATCTTAGTTGAAAAGGATAACCATGTTTCAGATTTTTGGTGAATTAATTCAATCAAAGTGCTCTATGAAATTCTCAAAATAATAATTATCATTTGTGAAAATTTTGTAAAATACAAAAATATAAGTTTAAATCAATACTGAATTCTTTGTAATCATTTCTCATTCCATAAACTTGATAATTTTGTTTATAATCAATCAAATCATCCTATAATGAGATATATAGTATCCACCCACTTATAATCATTGTATTTTTTCTATAATTAGAATAATATTTAGACAAATAATATTTATATTAAGAGTGTAAAAATATATATTTATGGATAGTACTGACTTTATTAAGGTAGACATGTTTTATGGAATTAATTAGACAATTTCAAACCTAATTAAAATGCATTCTTGAATTTCAATATAAGGACAATGCATTTAATCTTATATAGATTTTATCAGCTAAGATAAACATGATTTGATTATTTTGCTTAGTCAATCATGATTCCTATTGTTCACTTGCTTTTTATACTGTTCTTTATCCAAAAATATTTCTTAATTTTTTTTCATCAGATAAATAAACATAAAAGGGATAATTTTATTCTTTAGGATGAGATGGAAAAGTTTACTGTAATTACACAAATTTTAAAACAATTCACTTACTTAATATAAATTTACAATTACACGACTAAAATTTATCACAAACCTAATCCTAATACCTATCATTCATCTCAAACCGTTGTATACAGTTTAAAAGATAGATCTAATCAAAATAAAAATCAATAAAATAATCAAAAATATTATGCAGCCATAAAAAAAAGTCTAAAAAAATTACAATACGAATTAATGAATAAATAAAATAACATTCTTGGATAATAGTCAATCTAACATTACATAATAAAACTGTGAATCAATTCAATTGCAAAATATAATTGCATTCATTTACAATTACATTACATCCATTACTAATTTTCAAAAAAAAAAAAAGAATTAAATAAAGTTCCACGCGCATGTAGTCGGCCACGTCATAATCTTACATATTTTTCGAGATTACCTTCAACCTACACTACAAATTTTCAATGGATGATTCATCTTGCTTCTACAATATATTGGTTGTTTATCATTTGAATCATCTTCGCCTCGCACCCACTCTTGAATCATAATAAAAAGGAACAAAATGAAAAAATAATATCAACAACAACAATTTATGTTATATGCCATAAGGGGGAAAAAATGACATACTCTTAAAAGCTTTTCACATAAGATGGGTGCAAAAAAAATTATAATGTCAAATCATAATCCTATTCCTATTTATAGACGAAATTAAAAGGTTCATCTAAAAAAAAGGGCCCCCAGCCATACCCATGATTTTAAAATTCAATACTATATACTATGTATAAATTGATTGGAATTGATTGATGAGAATCGATTCGATAATTATGGTTGGTTTTAAATATATATATATATATGTATATATTAAATTGTTTTATCATAAGCACTAATAGTCAACTAATATAATCAATGTTTGTAGAATTATAAAAAGAATATTGAATTGCTTTGCGGGTAGTATGGAATTAGGTTTGCACATGTTATAAATATTTTCATTAATTACATGACATAATCACTATATTGTTATTAATATTAATTTAGGTATTATTATATTGAACCACAATTAAAATTAAAATTAAAATTAACCTTTTATAATATACCCCAGTTAAAATTATGGCACAAAAAATTCATGATTGATCAATTAAAAGTTGAGTGATAGATTATTAATGTAATCATAAAATGATTTTGACATAATTATATATGGGTTGACTATTTATAATAGATATTATACGGAATTATAGATTTATGATTAACATAATTACATCCTATTTTAGATATAGTATGTAATTAATTATTTTTCTATGGAGATATAGAAATAAATAATTGATTCCATATTATTTATGGAAATTATGTTGGATATTATTAAAAACTAATTTATCACTAATTTATTCCAATTTTATATTAAGTATTTATATGTTCGGAAATATATTTTGAGCGGGAAAACTTATAATTTCTATTTAAGATGACTATTTTACTTTTAGATATAATATAGATATACATAAATTCAAATATTAAATATATGATGGCATTTATGATGATGATGGTCTTTGGACCATCGGTAAAATACTTGTGTTTGCAAGCAAAGATTGTGGATTCGAAACTTGTAAGCAGCATTCTGTTTACTAATAGGCTTAAGCCTTAAAAATAATGAATTTTTGACATGGTTATAAATTTAATATATACAAACTTTGGAAGTATAAAATTAAGATATTTATATTTACTATGGGTGTTATTCAACATCATGTCCCCAAATTATAGGAAAAAAATAATAATCATCGCCGATTAGTTTAATCGTCAATTTGTTCATCTCTTTAAATTTGTCCTGACTCGACCATCAATTTTCCACTCACATCAACCAAAAAAAAATTTCAAGATGTTAAAATTCGGCTGATAAAATTAACTTTCTTTTTAAAAAATTGATAGTAGAGGTGCGTCGGGCTTGAAGAGAAGCAAACTGCGATTTATTTTTTATTTTTTCAGAAATTTGGGAATGTTGAATCGCATGTTAATTAAAAATTGTTGCGTTAAACTCTGAGTTTCGAACCTAATATGTATCTCTTTTACATATGGATTGTTTCGAATGTCCTCGAGAGCACTTGACCCTTTAATTTCGACAAATATATGCCTCGACTTACAATACTTAGTACCGGTTAACAAAGCATAATCTAATTTGGAACCACTATTTGTTAATAGCTAGCTAGGAATTAATCTTCATCGATCGTCATCTGATTAAAGTAATTTTTATTTTAAATTGTTAATTTGTTTCTTTTTTAGTCCATTAATTGAAATCACATTCCAGCTGCTGGAACCCTACTAGAATTTTCAAATTATTACTGGGTATATATATGGAATCATCACGAAATCTACAATTTTCGTGTAGTGGGGTATAGCTAAAACAGCGCGTGGAGCATTATCCGACAAATCAATTTTATTCATCAACTAATTAAGGAATTTTGTTGTCTATAATTGAACATGTTGAACATTTTATATATATATATATATATATATATATATATAGAGATAAATGAGAACCAATGTCCTATGTAGGAACCGAGAACTAATATGGAGTGTTGGATCAATGATTTTTTAAGGCTCAGATCAATCTCAAAAAAATAGGGTCAAAAATGCAATATCTTAAGAATTATATTAAGTTGAGGGTGTATATGTCATTGTAATGCATATTAAAAATCTGCAGTAAATATCTGTTCCATATATAGTGGGATGTATATGGGAAAGGTTTTTTTTTTTTTACGGTTTTCATAACTCATATTTTTACAGAGTTGTATATATCGGTGTTTCATATATTGCTTGCGTCTCTTACGGTTGAAGAAGTCGTTCCGGATAATTTTTTATTGGCTTCCACAAGTTCTTATTCCATCGTATATTATCATCACTCTAGGCATCATCTGATTATGGAAGATACAAGTATTATGTTCTCCATTAATGTATCTTTGTAGGTGTAGAGATATGGGTGAAATCTGGTACAAACGCGTATTTCTGACGTTTAGCAAATTTATTATGCATAATTAGCAAATTATATATATGTTAATAGCAAATCGGAAATACTTTTATGTGAAAATACGATTTTTTTAAAATGGTTTCAATATGCTTTACATGATACTGAGATGTTCGCAGACAATGAGCATTTCATATTTATTATAGACGATAGATACTTTTCGTATTTGGTTGTGGATTTTTTGAAATTATTAAAAAAAATAGTTAAAATGGCATGAATTGTTGTGTGCAAATTAAGAATGTATTTTTTTCCACAAGTTCTTAGTCCATCGTATATTATCATCACTCTTGTCATCGTCTGATTATGGAAGATACAGTTATTATATTATCGAATAATGTATCTTTGTAGGTGTAGGGATATGGACAGAATCTGTTACGGACGTGTATGTCCAACGTTTAGCAAATTTTGTATGCATAATAAGCAAATTATAGATATGTTAATAGCAAATCGGGAATACTTTTATCTGAAAATATGATTTGTTTTTTTATGATAGGATGGTCTTTTGTTTTTTTTAATGGTTTCAATATGCTTTACATGATACTGAGATGTTCGCAGACAATGGGCATTTCATATTTATTATAGACGATAGATGCTTTTCGTATTTGGTTTTGGAATTTTTGAAGTTATTAAAAAAATAGTTAGAATGGCATGAATTGTTGTGTGCGAAATAAGAATGTATTTTTTTCCACGAGTTCTTAGTCCATTGTATATTATCATCAATCTCGTCATCGTCTGATTATGGAAGATACATGTATTATATTATCAATTAATGTATCTTTGTAGGTGTAGGGATATGGACAGAATCTGTTACAGACGCGTATGTCCGACGTTTAGCAAATTTATTATGCATAATTAGCAAATTATAGATATGTTAATAGCAAATCGGGAATACTTTTATGTGAACATATGATTTGGTTTTTTTTTTTTATGATAGGATGGTCTTTTGTTTCTTTTAATGGTTTCAATGTGCTTTGCGTTATATTGAGATGTTCGCAGAGAATGAGCATTTCATATTTATTATAGACGATAGATGCTTTTTGTATTTGGCTGTGGAATTTTTGAAGCTATTAAGAAAACAAAATAGCGCATGCATGATTACTTTTAAAGTATGAAATTATTTATAGCATATCATATACAAGTGTATAGCATATATTGTGTGCTTATAGCATTATTTTATATAGCAGGAATTAATGCTGATGCAGTTTTGGGTCCTTGTGGAAGCTACATACCAGAATCAATCTTTGAAGGAGAAGAAGACGAAGAGACGTAGAGTTTCAAGAAGAGTGGATTGTATGGCTCGTTTGGTTGTAAAATATGTTGCAGAATATGGCTCGTTAATACACAACACATTTCTTTCTGATTTGATACCCATTTCTTAATAATTTGCTAATCATATGGCTCTAATTTACTATAAACGAAGACCATTTGGCTAAAACTCGAATATGAGTATCAAAATATCACAGTTGCAAAATTTACTAATCAAATAGTACTAATTTGCTAGAAATACAAACCAATGCCAACTAATACGCGCAAAGGCAAAACATTATTTAATAATCTGCTAAGCATTTCTTAATAATTTGCTAATCATTCCTAATAAATTGCTACATACATCAAAGTAAATCGAATCGAAACCAAAATGTAGAATGTTTGAGCTATAACTAATACATATACAATGTGCTAATCATAACTGATTAATTTGCTAATAACCCATACATATACAATGTGCTAATCATTAATTTATTTAATTACTGGCCAGGCTACACGAAAATCAAACGAACCCACAACACAAACACATTATTTACATTTCATTAAAAAAAATTGATTGTTAGAATGCTTAATCAAAAACCAATACCCCATGCATAGCAGCGACTTTGGAGGCACGTCTTTTATATCAAGGTACAGTAAGGCACCAAATTCTAAATCTCGAACACTTTGCTTTTGAGCTTTATTAAATTTCGCTATTGCATTCCGCAGAGCCATAGGATTAGTTCGATTTTTAAGATTTGAGTAATCTTCTCTTGGACGCTTCTCGACCGCATTCGATTTTTTTTCCACTTATGGACCTACAGTAGCGCATTCAGCTACATTCACATCATGCCGTCGCTTTGACCTAGCCTCGTGAGCGCATTCGTCGTCACCTACTAAAACAAAAAGAAAAGGATCACGTTAGATGCTAACATTTTTAAAAACATAACAAATACTACATTTGAAATATTAATAAAAAACCAATACGCATAGGCTTTTATAATCACATATAAATCATTTTGCTAAATACTGATGTTAATTTGATACAAAAAAAAACACGAGCACAACCATCCAGACTCTCACTTTGCTAATCATATATTCAAAATGTGCTATTAACTAAAAATAAATATGCTATAAACAACCCCAATTTGACATAAATAACAAATATTCATAAAAGCACAACCTACCAAGTTAATTTGCTAAACAACCCCAAGGAATAATTTATCCAATTATATACAACACTAAACTATATATAGTTATACACAGAGCACGAGATGAAGAAAACAGCACCAGATTTCTTGAGAAAAATCTCAACAGTGAACACGTATCAATAATTCAGACCACAACACAATTTAGCAAATTATTTGTAAATTATTAGCACCATATTTCTTGTGAATAATTTCCTAATAATATACAAATAATTTACTAATATACCAAAACCTTTAATATTGCTAATAATATACAAATAATTTGCTAAATGCATCAACTCAAATTACATCAAAAAAATAGGATAGTATAATCCTATTTTACTAAGTTTCTATAAACCAACACCAATCTGCTATAAATATAATGAAAATTTGATAAAGAACACAATTTCCTATTAATAGCCAATACACATAAAAGCAAGCATGCATGTCTTAATAATATGCTAATCATGTTTTAATAATTTGCTAATCTTTAATCATTAATCTGCTACAAATAAAAGATCAATTTGATAAAACACGAATCCCAGTAGCAAAATTTCACAGTTGCAACATTTGCTAATAATATCATACTAAGTTGTTAGAATACAAGCATGAATTCTTCACCTCTACAACCATCCAGACTCTCACTTTGCTAATCATATATTCAAAATTTGCTATTAACTAAAAATAAATATATTATAAACAACCTCAATTTGACATAAATAACAAATATTCATAAAACCACAACCTACCAAGTTAATCTGCTAAACAAACCCAATGAATAATTTATCCAATTATATACAACATTAAACTATATATAGTTATACACAGAGCACGAGATGAAGAAAATAGCACCAGATTTCTTGAGAAAAATCCCAACAGTGAACACATCAATAATTCAGACCACATAACACAATTTAGCAAATTATTTGTAAATTATTAGCACCAGATTTCTTATGAATAATTTGGTAATAATATACAAATAATTTACTAATATACCAAAACCTTAAATATTGCTAATAATATACAAATAATTTGCTAAATGCATCAACTCAAATTACATCAGAAAAAATTGAATTAATGGCGGGATAATTACCTGTTCGTACGACCTTCGCACTCTTCGTCATTTTCCGGTGAGCGTCCAGAGTCCGATCGGCGTTCTAGCGGTGGAGGGCGGCTATTGTCCAGGTGGGGATTGGGTTTAGTTTGGGCATCGAGCGACCGACGTGAGTGTGGTGTCTGCTATCGTGGGGCAGCACGTGGTTCCGGTGAACATCAAGAGTTGTATGGCGGGCGTCCGTCGTCTGGGGTCGTCTGGCGGCGTCTGCCGGTGTAGGTCGCAGGGATGCGTCTGGTGGCGTATGGCGGACGGACGTCATTCTGCGGCGTAGGGGCGGAGAATCAGTTGTTGCAGTCGATAGGCGGCGTCTGGGAAGGGGTCCAGCCGCCGATGCGCGACCGTGGTCGATGATCGGCGGTAGACAGCAACGAGAGCTTGAAGACGGCGGAGGCAAGGTTGAAGAATCGGGTTGGTGAATTTTTCAGATTTGTTTTCTAGGGTTTCTTCATTTGCTATTAATGAATGAATGATTTTTTTAGCAAAATTGTTCCCACTTCCTAGATATTTGGTTTCTCAATAATACCCTTATTATATTTCAAATTTAGGTACAAAATTATCATTTTGCAATTTGATCCCTAAAATCTCAAATCAATCTTGTCCTTTCAAATTGTCCAGATCTGTGGATGTAAATGGTTCCTAGTTCCTACACAGGGATATGATTCTCATTTTAACCCAACCCTATATCTATATATATCTATATATATATATATATATATTAATAAGGGCAACTTCAATGGAAGTTTCTAGCAGGTATGCAAGCTAGGACACGAGTGGTTTTCCACTCCATTTAAATATTTGCGCTAAAAATACACGTAAGATTCGAGTATGACACGTTCAACTTTTAGGATTCATCCGAAAATGAATCTCACGCCTGTTAAATTTATGATAAATTCAATATGTCATGTATTACATTATTATTTATGAAATATGGAGACAGTTTTGTAAATGAATTGAAAAGTGAGGGTAAAATATAACACTTATCCTTGAATCATAAATTTGATTTGTAATTAAGATATCAAGTATATCAAGTCGTGCAAGCAATTTTGAAATGTTAGTGACTCATGGACTTTCCATTCATTCATTGAGATAAGCATGAAGTTTATTAATGAATAAATATATATATATATAGGCGAGTGATGCAATATTGCAATTGATGATGAACAGTAAGAATGGAGGGATATGATCATATATTCATATATATCCAACCATTGTTGACTTCAATATATATTATATAAAAACATGCATGCATGTGTGAGTTGTGACTTGTGAGCTGTACATGCATGAACATTACCATCTGATTTAATCAATTTAAAAATAGTGTATATATATATATATATATTTAATTATGTCTTAGACATGAAAAAGTAATTGCTAATTAGCTAGCGTTTATAATTGAATCTGCCTAAGATTTTGTTGTAAAATTGAGTTGCTTACGTGTCTGAGATGGAGGTTACAGAGAATCTACGTAAAAAGCAGGCCCTCCTTTCGAGTGTGAAACAGACAAAAGGCGGCGTTTGGATAATTTACACTTTTTTTTTTCTTTTGGTTGCATGCGAAAATAAAGTTTGCTTTATTACAGTCGACTCGGCGTCGTCATTTGTGGCCGCCATAAAAAGTCCAAAACGTGGTGATAAGATATATTCATCTGATAACGATACGATACGATAAGGCAAAAACTTATGTGTATAAGGTATTTGGGTCGATCCATGAGATGGACCTGTTCGGATTCAGATCGATCCGCATCTGACCCGTGCAAAAATAAAATAAAAAATTTTCTTTTACCACCCATAGTACCAATTCGAACACTAAATAGTACCTATTCGTGTTTTTTATTTTACTTTTTTTTCTGTTTTTTGGGAGGATGTTTTTAGGGGTTTATTTTATATTTTTGAGGGTGTTTTTAGGGGTTTATTTTGTATTTTTTAGGGTTTTTTGGGGGGTGTTTTTAGGGGTTTATTTTGTTTTTTAGGATTTTTTGGGGAGTGTTTTTAGGGGTTTATTTTCTGTTTTTTATGGTTTTTTTGGGTGTGTTTTTAGGGTTTATTTTGTGTTTTTTATAATTTATTTGGGGGGATTTTTTAGGGATTTATATGTGTTTTTTTAAGAAAAAATAAAAAGAAAAACAGACAAAAGTAAAAAGAAAACGTAAAAAAAAAAACAGAAAAAGAAAAAAAAAACGCGGGCGCGTGTTGTACACGCGCCGCGCGTGGGTCAACCTGCGTGCGCGTGGGTCACGTCTCACTCCCGCCGCATGGGGGGGAGGCTCCTGTACATGAGACCTCCCCATACGATAATTGTCAGCACTGACACGATATAATAAACCTCTCAAAAGATGTTAATACGAAGATTTTAATATTAACACGATAATAGTATGGATATTTTTCGAGTATTGTTGATATAGCATGATAACAACATGAAATAATTATAAAATAATTAAATTTCAAATTTCATTAATAATAATATTATTATTATTTATTTATTTTACATATTATCGTGCCACTGATAACAGATTGTAATAATATCTGATTATATGTTATAGCACACTAACAAGTAACACAATTAGTAGGACTTACACCGTGTAATTAATATGTAGATTTTATCGTGTTTAATATGTTGACACAAAAACATGACATAGTATGAAATTATCAGATCCATATCATGTTGCAACGATAAATATAAACACGTTAACTTGCTATTGTCATGTTGTGTCAATAAATATTGTCAGCTCAATACATATACTTTTTTTTTTCTTAATTAGTATGGAATATAATGATGTAATTTTAAGCTGAATTAATTAAATATATTTCATTATCGTAGTTATTAATAGGGAGGGTCATCATGTGTAGAATAATCTGACGAAGAAGATATTAGCCGAAATTAGAATTTATGATGTTATGATATCGTCACATATATCGATTAGATCGATCACTCCTAATTACAATATTACTTTGAGGATGATGCAATATCTTTACATGGGGTCACAGGTACTGTTAATGGTTTTTTGGGTACCATTCCTCCGTTACCGATTTTATCTTCTTGGAAATATTTAAAGTTTGGGGCACACTTGTGTGAGACCGTCTAACGGATCTCTTACGTTAGACGGATTCCCATTCGACCTGACCTGATCCGACTCGACCCCGCAATATATATTAAAAAAAAACATTTTTTTCTTCTCCCAACTAGAGTCGCTGTAGGTTTTCTTCCTGTGCACCGTTCTTCTCCCATCTAGGTCGCCGTAGGTTTTCTTCCAGCTCGCGGCGCACGTTATCTTCCAGCTCGTGATTCAACCACCGTGATTTCCACCGTTGCCGCGCCGCCCGACTCCTCCAAAGTGATGGCAGCGTTTCGATCCCGATTCAACCATTCGGTGAGCATCTTGTTGTATATTTCGTTATTAAGCTGTGTTGAAATAGCTTTCATTGCGTTTAATTAAAGAGAAAGAAAAACAGAAGATTGATAGATATTGATCGGACAAGAAAAAATAATACATAATTATGATGATGATCAAGTGTAAAGTACGGTTATGGAGGGGCAATGCGTCTAATTTTGTAGTGATCCGATTTTTGTTCAAATCAGAATTAATTATTGATCGATTTTGTGGTTAATTAAGTATGGTGATTGGAATTTTCACTTCTCCAATTACAAATTTCAGCGAATTAATGGCCAACAAATGTGCGCCCCATGCCATTCTACTCTCTCCTTTCTTTCTGAGGCTTACGTTTTACAATTTCATTTATGGAGGAACAACTGAAAAATTTCTATATCTATATTCAGTATTACTACGGTTGTTATTGTTGTCTAGTCTGCTAATGTCTTTCCAGCAAGGCAGTAACTGTCCCAAGTATTTAGTTAACCATTTTGTGTTATAGGGTAGTGATTCGAATTATTACCAGTGCTTGTATTTCATCTTAGAGTGCTACATTCTACTAGCTCAGTTAATTTGCTTAGGCAGCCTTTTCCTTCTTGTGCTTCCTAATCAAGTTTATTATTTGCAGGCTGTGAAGAAGGGTGACACCATTTTTGTCAGTCAATATCTATTCACAGGAAGCGAAACGACTTCTGTAATTAGTGATACTTTATTTATAATTAGTGTTACTTGTTTTTGTAATTAGTGATACTTTATTTTGTAATCAATAATATTTTTCTCTATGATAATGAAATAATTATTTTTTTACTCAAGAATGAGATTTTATTGTATTCATAGACCCGATTCTCATGTTTTAAATTGATTCTTTTCTTTCTAATTAGTGATACTTTTTTTATAATTATTGATACTTTCTTTTGTAATTAGTGATACTTTTTTCCATAGTAATAAGACTATGATGATACTTCACCCATAAATAATGATACTCACATGTCAGTTAATGATACTTCATTCATAAATAATAATACTCACATATAAGTTAATGATACTTCACCCATAAATAATGATACTAACTAATGATACTCTACTCATAGTTAATAACATTTATCTATTGTGGACTTGATAATTAATGTATAATCATCAATAATATCATATTATACTCCACTTCCGAGTTAATAATACTTCATTCATAATTAATGATACTTCACAGACAGTTAATGATACTCACTAGATATATATCTAATGATACTTCAATTAATAGTTAATGATATTTTGCCAAATTTATATATAATATCTAATGATACTTAACTTAATAGTTAATGTATTTCGCCAAATTTATATCTAATGATACTTCGCTTCATAGTTAATGATACTTCACTTCACTGTTAGTGATACTTTACACATAGTGATACTTTACTTTATACCTAGTGATACTTTACTTATACCTAGTGATACTCCAGTAGCTGCGCGTGGGAGCGCGGGTAAGACACGGGTCTGCGCGCGAAATTGGGCTTGGGACGGGTTTTGGGCGGGTTTGGGATGTGTTTGGATTTTATTTGACCCGTCTAACGTAAGCGACCCGTTAGACGGTCTCATACAAGTTTTTGTCTTAAAATTTTTATTTTATGTTTTATTTGTTATATATATATATATATATATATATATATATATATATATATATAGGGGTGGGGTTATATAAAAATAACCCCCTATGTGAGAAATGAGAACACATATCACACCACACATCCATAAAAAATCAAAGGTCCAGATTTGATGAAAAAGGCGGTGGCAATTTTGTAATATCTGAAAAGTTTTTCGCGCGGGGGTATTACTGTAATTTGGTAATTCTTATAAAAATCGCGGAGGATTTGATAACAGATCGTTATGCTAACGAAGTATTATCATAATGCTAACGAAGCATTATAGTTATGCTAATTAAAGTTTTCAAATATTGTTGGCGAAAAAAATATTCTAAAAAATAATTATAAACCTAATTCGATTTAATAAACCCTAATTAAATGGAAAAAATCATAATTGGATGAAATAAACCTAATTAGATGAAATAAACATTGATTGGATGTGGTAAACCCTAAATGAGTTGAAAGAAATCATAATAATAATAATATATTTGTACTACGTTAGCATTATAGTTTTGGTTCGTCAGCATTGCGAATACACTATGTTAGCATATGGCAATACTCTATCAACATATGTTATAAATTATAATTGGATAAGATAAACCATATATAATAATCAATTAAGAACTATAAACAAAAAATTAAATTTCAAAAGAATAATGATAATTAGATGGAATAAACCATAATCGAGATTAAATAAACCATAATTGGAATTTAATAAACCCTAATAAATTTATACTATGTTAGCATTATGATAATTCTTTGTTAGCACATCGAATATATTATGTTAGCATATGACAAATGCTTCATTAGCATACGTTCATATGTTATCATAATGCTGACGAAGAATTATTATATGCTAATGAAAGCATTTACAACCTGGGCACGCGTAAAAAAATTTCTTTTTTATTTTTCGTTCATATTTTTTCATCTAAACATAGCCTTTCGACATCTTAAATGAAAGAGCATGAAGAGAGCTTTAATTTGATATATTTTTTGTGTGCATTGGATTAAAAACGAGCAAGTTATGGTGGATTAAAGTTTTTAAGATTTTTTTTTAATTGCTGACATCATCAATTTTAATGGATTTGGACGAAAATAGCCCTCCTTCCTTATTTTTTGCCCTATTATTTATGAAATTGCCATCTTAAATCTCAACCATTTGATCATTAAATTGGATGGTGTAAGATGGATTCTCATTTCTCACACCAACAAGGTGTTCTCATATGATCCACATCCTATATATATATATATATATATATATATATATATATATATAATTGACGTAATATGCCTCTTTAATTTTATAACGTTTTTAGATTCATGGCCATATCATTATTGACATTATATTATATTCTAAAAAAATGTTCTTTTTGTTGAGCTCTCTCGCTCCCACTGTTGAAAATCGGATCGGACCGGCCAGTTCGACCGGTTTAATTGCGAACCGGCCATTAGTCCGGTCCGATTGTGTTTATATTGCAGGTCAAATCTGATCCACTATGAATCGGTCAAAAATCGGTCCACTTTTTTTTTTCTTTAAATTTAATTTAATTCCTTCAACATGAAGCTTGAAAGATTCGAACCCAAAACCTACAAAAATTATATAATTTTGCACAATGTGCCAACTAGGCCAACACACTCTTATGTTATTATTTGAATATAATAACATATATATACACACAAATTTAAAATAACTAATCTTTATTTTAGTTAAAATCAATGTTTAACATATAATTAAAATTAATATGTAACAATATCTAATTTAACATTTTTAAATTAAAATAAATGAAGAGAAGAACTAATATCTGAAATAATGGATTGTGAAATAATGATTAACAATATTTTTAATTGTTGTCGTGTAGTATTATTTGTAATTAAAATCAATATTTAATTATTTGACATTTAATTATATATTTTCTAAAAATCTAGTATTTTACGTTCAATATTTATTTTTATAAATTTACACTTTTAACACTTAACTTATGCAATAATTATCGATAAATTAAACATTTTATTTTTTTGCATTGATATAAATTTTGTGTATTTTTAAACTTATTTAATATATTTATCATTATACTAATTTAATTTTTTTTTGTATATTTACATATAATTAATATACATAAATACCGATTTATCCAGTTTTTTCAAAACGGTTCGACCGGTCAAACTGTTAACTCGATGACCCGGTAAATTGACCGGTTCGATGTTCGGTCCGATTTTAAAAACATTGCTCGGTCCTACAAAAATTATATCTCCTTTGAAAATTAACAATTGTTAGTTTAGATTAATAAATTATTAGGGTATATGGTTGCATCATGCATGCCCGTTGTGCTTTCCATGCATTCACATAAGGTAGTAACTTTTTTTAACTGGTCAAAATCTAATAATTAATAGTGAGACCATTTTATGCCCATTTAGTGCTTTACTTGATGAGAATCATTAACTTTAATTTTATATATTCAAATATTCGAGCACGAGATTGGCGCCATTGTGGATTTCTTGATTTGCTATTTTATTATTATTTTTAGATCTTAATGTTATCTTCATTTGAGTTGGCATTATTTGACCATGCACGATGCACGATGGAATGAGTTTTTCTAACATGGGATTTTATTTTCAAATTTTCATTTATGGTTCGATTATTTTGCATCAAGGAAAATAAAAAAGAATTATGAATTATGATTTTCGATCATGCAGGCCTAAGGAGGATAAAATCCTCCAGTCCACTTTTCATATCTCACTATTGTGTCTTACTATGAAATTTAATATTTTAAAAATATTTATTGTAAAAATAAATTTTATTATAGTATTATAAATAATAATCAACATTTATTGCTAAAAAATGAAATTTTTAAAAATTATATACCCTACTTTTGGAATAATCAACCATACCAATCAATTATATTAACTAAAAAATAAAAAAATAAATATAAACACTAATTAGGTCGAATGAACCCTAAATGATAATTATAAAATTAAATTAAATCATAACAAATTGAAGTTGAAGAATAAAATTGATGAAATTGGAATAAAAGTCAAAATGAGACATCAAATCATGTGATAGAAAAAAGTGAGATAGATGATTTCATTTGGGGCCTAAGGTAAGTATATATTATGACTGTATGTATCATGAATTTTACAATTTATTTATTATAAAGTGTTGACACAATGTCGTTTAGCGTGCAAAATGAATTGATTGTATCGTTTCTTTTAATTAATCACCCGATTGTTAGGAGTGCTTATAGACAAAGAAGATCAAATAAAGGCATCTCTAATGCATGTGTACAAAATCATATCTCGCACGAATTTGTACTTAATATATTGGTAATATTTGTCCAAGGAGTTTTGGGTTACATTTGGAAATTTTTCAATATGTAGCTTTACTGCTACCAGGTATCAATGCATTTGGTGGGCCACCCTTCTTTAATCGGGTTGAAATTTTTTGTTACATTTCTTCGTGTTTCATTATCAAATTTATAATTTTAAAAATATTTATTATAAATAAAAATTAATTATAATATAAATAATCATAGTCAATATTAATCAACCAAAAAATGAATTAAAAAATTATAAAACATATTTTTTAAAAAATAAACCATAATAATGAATTATTAATTAGAAATTAAAAATTAAATATTAAAAAATAATTATAGACCCTAATTGGGTGGGGAGAACCCTAAAAACAATCATAAAATTAAACTAAATCACAAAAAAATGAAGAAAAAAAAATACAAGAAAAACTCTTAATTTGAAAGTGTAACACGAGGTGTAACACAAAGAGTGTAACAAGAAATTCCAATTTCTTTGCTTTTTTATTTTCACTTTCTTTCTTTTTTCCTTCATTTTTAGTATCTAATTCTTGGAATCTTGAAAAAAAAATGTTCTCTTCTCTTTCCTCGTTTTTTATCTTCGCCATTCATCATGAGTGATTCTTTTTCGTCTCTCCCTCTGAATTTCGGCCTTAATCTCACGTCCAATGCATCCTTACGATCATTGGATATCAATTCCTCCAAGTTATCCTTACGAAATTTGGAAAATATAGTTGCATCCCAAGAAATTGCGCAAAACCCTAATTCTCAAACTAGGGTTCCTATGCAAATACGAAAGCCTTCTTATGCCTCGATTGCAACTACGAATTTGCCTGAGCGTACTCCAGATTTTTTACCACGTCGATATCTAGAATCCAATCTGTGCGTCGAGGGGAATTTAATTCTATCTCTATCCTGCAGGATCTATATCGCTAGGTAAGGGTTACTTTACGTTGAGGTTTTCATGCAGCGATGATCAAGCGAAGGCTAGACAACAATTATCGTAGAATTTACATCCTGGATTTTTTAAAATTAGGGATTGGGTCCCCGATTTCACTCCTTACAAGATAAAATCTACATTAGCACAATTATGGGTGCGTATATATAACCTTCCAATAGAGTATTGGCATGAGGAAATTTTTGTTGGGGTAGCGCGATCGATTGGGACCCCCCCTTAAAATTGATGGTAATTCTTTGCATGGTATGGTGGGACACTTTGCGCGATTGTTGGTCGAGGTGGATATGTCCCAGATATTGCAAACGGCTGCAATGATTGATCGGGGGAAAACGTCATTTTTTGTTGATATTTTTTATGAGAATGTTCCTCTGTTTTGCAGTACCTGCCAGATTGTTGGTCATGATACTAGTAAGTGTCGATCGTCAAAAAATGGAAGAGACATGGCAGAGAAGGAGGGGCAGACAGGGCAGGCTGTGTCGTCGTCGAAAGACAATAAAGCTGTGAATGCACACACGGATAATAATCCAGTTCGGCAGGATAAGGTGAAAGGGAAATCAGGGCAATCGACTAAGGACTGGGTTGTGAAATCCTTTAGTACGGGAGGTAATTTAACGGGAACCAAGGATATGGTGAACATTCCTGTTTCCAATACGTTTTCAATATTAGAAGAAGGGGGGAATGCTTTCGATAATCTGATGAATGCAACTGTTCTGGTTCGTGCCACTTCTCGGGACTCCGTGCAAGTTGATACAAGGGCAGATGTGGTGGATAATCAGGAGAATGAAGCTTGGGATGAGTCCGTTGAGGAGGGGTTTATTACAGCTGATAGTGTGAATAATGCTGATCTCAGGCCGGATAATAGTGTTGAGAGAGTTGCGGACTTAGAGGTGGAAATAAATCAGCCTCATGGTACTGATTTTGGTTCTTTAAATCAACTGATGTCTGTTCAAGCTGCAAGGGCTAGGGCCGTTGAAAATCGAATTGTTGAGATGCAGAATATTGAAGGGAGGATTCTGAATTCTGGTTCTGTGCAGTTGCATGAGGGGAGCATGGTTGTGGATGAAAATAGGGTTGAGCGTCCTCCTATTGATGATTTCCGACTATTGATGAAGAGGTTGGTGCAGATGCAGATTGTATGAATAATGGAGATCGAGACTTGCATTCAGAGTCTGATCAGTTTGTTGGAAGTGATAATCTGAATATGCAAGAGTCTCTACAGGTTTTGGGCACTCAGGGAAAATAATATACGCCGGTCCCTTTTAAAAAAACATATAATAAATGTAAGATCCCTCCAGTGGTAGAGCTTCGGCGTTCGGGAAGGCTAAATCCTAATCCTGGTGAGGAAGCTCCGGCTAATGAGGCTGTTTTGGCACCTTACATCATAATGGATCCGGACTCGAGAGCTTTGCAAAATATGGATATGATTTCTACACTTAAGGAGTCGTCGGTGAAAGCGGGTGAGGACTCTCACTTGCGTTCTTCTTCAAATTTGCAATGAATATTGTGACGTGGAATATTTACGGGATTGGTATGGAGATATCACGGAATATGCTACGTAATCATGTTCAGGCGTTCAAACCTGATGTTCTTAGTTTAATTGAGCCTCGCGTGAAGTTTGACAAGATTTCTTGTGCTTATTGGCAATCTTTGGGCTTGGTTCCAATTTTTCAAAATAGGAGGGGAGCTCGTCAATCTAATATTTGGATCTTTGCTGCCATGCATGTTGAAGCGTTGATTTTGTTTCATTCTGAATAATGTGTTATGGTTAGTATTAAGAATAAGGTTTTTGAAGGGACGGTTGTGGTGGTGCGTGGTTCTTCTTCTTACATGCAACTTAGAAATATGTGACAAGATCTTAGTGCTCTTCAAGGGTGATTTCTTATTTTGGGTGATTTTAATGCTATAGGAAGATCTCATGAACGTTGAGGACGTTCGAAGCCATCACCTCAAGCATGCTTGGATTTTAACAATTTTATGGGTGATATGGAGCTGACTGAGGTTGTTAATAGTGGGTTATTTTTTTCCTGGTCGAGCAGAAGATATTTTCCCCAGTTTATGGAGAGTAAGATCGATCGTGCTCTTGCCTCAAAAGATTTTCTAAATGCTTGGTCGACTGTTTCAGCTATGTTGTTGCCCTGAATTTGTTCGGACCACTCTCCTTTTGTGGTCGTTTGTAAGGATTCTACAATTTCAGGTCCGCGACCTTTTAAATTCTGAAACATGTGGACCAATCATGATTATTTTATTGCCTTGGTTCGTGGTTTGTGGATGCATGAAGTGGAGTCGAGTAGCAAAATTCGAATAGTGATGATAAAGCTTAAAAGGCTTAAGAAGGTGCTAAAAGAGTGGAATACTAATGTATTCGGGAATTTCAACAAGAAAATTGGTGACTTAGAGAGGAATCTGGTGGATGTTCAGGAGGAGATTTCAACATAAGGCTATTCGGATAAAAGATTAGATGCGGAGATTGCTATCCAGATTGAATTGAATGGTATGCTTCTTATGAAATCTTCGCATATGCAGTAACAAAGCAGAATTGACTGGTTGAATGATGGTGATCGTAACACAAAGTTCTTTCATGATAGCATGCGGGCATGGCATGCTAAGGCGAATATTGATGTTTTGTCCATTGATGATGAGCTGGTTGCTGATCCTGATCGAATTGCTACTCACAATATTGCATATTATGAAACGCTTTTCTCTAGATCGGGGTCTCCCAATGCTGATTTTGAGCCGGTGGATTAATTAATTCCTAATTTGGTTCCCAATCGCCAAAGTCATGAATTAATTGCCACACCCTCGTTTGATGAAGTCAAGCAGGCTGTGGTTTAGTCTTGATGCTCACAGTGCTGCGAGTCGGGATGGATCCTCGGGAAAATTCTTTCATGTGGCTTGGGATATTATTGTTATGGATGTCTATAAAGCAGTGGTGGAATTTTTTGAGTTCGGGTGCCTGCTTTCTGGTTTAAACTTGAGCTTTATTGTTTTAATTCCTAAGAAGGATCGTGCTCTCATGGTTGAGGATTTTTGACCAATTGCCTTGAGTAATTTTTATTTTAAAATTTTTACTAAGTTTTTAGCATCACGATTAAACGCAGTGGCGGCTGATATTGTTTCTAATCATCAATTTGGCTTTATCCAAGGTCGTCAAATTTATGAGGCAATTGTTTTGGCATCAGAAGGGGTGAACACGTTGAATAGAACGCATGCGGGTGCTAACATGGCTCTGAAATTGGATATTTCCAAGGCTTTTGATACTATGGAGTGGAATTTTCTTCTTAGAGTTATGCAGCATTTTGGTTTTCCAGAGAAGTTTTGCGGCTAGATTAGAGTCATTTTATCTTCGGCTAGGCTTTCTATTTTGATAAATGGAATGCCTAAGGGGTATTTCGCTTGCTCTAGAGAGGTTCGTCAAGGTGATCCTTTATCTCCTCTCCTATTTGGTCTCGCTAAAGAAATGTTGAATTATTTGTTGAAGCATGCGGTGACCCCAAAAAACTTGATTCTGTTGTCTTATGGCCGAGGGGTTAGCTTTCCAACGCATATTTTGTATGCCGATAATGTTTTTATTTTTTGCCGAGTGTCCAAATCCAATGTTCGAGCTTTGAAGCATGTTATGGATGCATATGCTGTTGTATCAGGCTAAATCTGTAGTCGAGTGAAATCGAGAGTCTTCTATGGGACTGGGTCGTGCCTGAGAGTGAAGAGGTATCTCCAACGGAAATTAGGGTTCACAATTGGTGAGTTTCCGACGGAGTATCTGGGTGTTTCTATCTTTGCTGGCAATTCCTAAGGTTTTGTATTTACAACAATTGGCTGATAAAACTTTGGTCATGTTTGATCGATGGAATGGACAAACCCTCTCAATGGCCGGCCGATTGTGTTTAATTAAATCGGTTGTTTTAAGTTCAACTATTCATTCAATGATAGTGTATGCATGGCCAACTTCTCTGGTGTTGAAACTTGATGCTGCAGCACGTAATTTCCTTTGGAAGGGTGATCCTAATTTCGGTCGTATACGTCCGTGAGTTGGGCTCGCACATGTGCGGTTGAGGAAGAAGGAGGTCTTGGTGTTTCTTCTTTTAAAGAGCTGAATCGGGGATTGCTGACTAAACTTGCTTGGAATATTATTAACTCGGATTCGTTGGTTTTCCAAATTATGAGGTCTCGGTTTTGGTCTTCTCCGGGTATGGCTAAAAGAGTTGCGTATTTGACTATATGGCCTGGTATTATGCAATTAGCGCAGACTTTGGTGAAGGAATCCATCTGTATTATTGGTACCAGCTCTAATGTTGATTTTTGGCACGATAATTGGTTGGGCTATGTTATTATTGATAAGCTTCAGATCCCTCATGATGTGCATGCTAAACTGGCTGATAGGGTTGGCGATTTTTTATCAAATGGGGTTTGGCGCTTTACTGCATCGTTTGTTAGATCTTTTTCGGAGATCCTCAATGATATTCTTCGCGTTAAAATTGTGCCCGGTGAAGATGAAAGAATCTGGTCAAAATCTTTACATGGAGATGTCACCGCTCGTCTCGCCCGTCTTCATAATCAGGTTCGTTTTCTGTCTGTTCGATGGGACAAATGGATTTGGAGCCCTCTTATTCCCATGCGCAGTTCTTTAGTTCTTTGGCATTTGTTGCTTTCTAGAATTCCCACTATGGATACTTTACACGGCTTTAATGGCCCGACAATCTATTTTATGTGTAGAGGTGAGACAGAGACGTCGGATCATTTATTTTAGAGCTGCCCAGTTGCAGTTGAGGTTTGGAGTTAGGTTTTTGATATTTTTCACCTTGATGGAATTCGTGCTACCTCTTTTCACCAAGCCTTTGTGTATTTCATGAGTTGTAATTTCGGTTCCCAGCTTCTTCATCTTTAGAAGGCTACGGTTGTTACGGTTGTGTGGAGCTTATGGACATTTAGAAATAAAGCCATCTTTGAAATCTGGATGTCGTCGTCATTTACTTTAATCAACTTAGTTCGGGTGGCTCTTCATGAAATGCAATTCATGGGAAAGGCTCGTGGCTTTATGAGGAATGATATAAATGATCTTCTAACACTGAAGGTTCTTAAGGTTGATCCTCGACCTCTGCTGCCAAAGAAGATTATTTTGGTTGTTTGGAGGCCTCCGCCTCCTGGATGGATCAAGATCAATACAGATGGATCGGCACATGGCGCACCGGGGATTATGGTGACGGGAAGGGTGTTTAGGTTGCATGATGGTTCGATTACGGCGTGTTTTCACCTAGAAGAAGGTATTGTGTTCGCTTTTATTGCTGAGTTGCTAGTTGTTTTCATTGTGTTGGAGTGGGCCGAAGACTGTCTCTAGACTTTATTTGGCTGGAGGCAGATTCTGTTTATGTGGTTTCTCTCCTTTTTTCTCGAAGTTTGCAGGTTCCTTGGAAAAAAGAGTACTCATCTAAACAAAACGAAAATAACCAGGAGTACAAAAGTCCTGTAAAACAGCATCAGCAATGCAAGGAATAAAACTCGAAACTAATAAGGACGAGGAACTAGACCTAATTACGATACCTAGACTATGACACAAAATTGAAACACAAATCCAACAAGAAAAGAGTTGGAATAAAATGATGGTTTAGGGGGAAGTATATGGGACGTATGGGAGGTGTATGAAGAGTTTAGAATGGCTTGAGTAGATAGGGTATGATAACGGGTAGAAGAACTTACGGTATTTGCTGTAGATCACGATAAACGGATCTGGATTGCACTCGAACTGGGCTTGAATGAATTTGATTGCTTGAGGATGATACGAATGACTTGATGGAGATGTAGGACGTCGAAGATGGTGGCATTGATGATAGTGTTGTTGAATAGCAACCCGATTAATCCCCGGCGTATCTTGTACGATGAAAATGAATCTCTAAGTTGTTCTTCGTAGTGAGTTCACCCTAATTCTTCATGTGAATTAGAACATTCCCTTGGAGTAAGACTCAAAGTTTGCCAGGCTTCAAGAATGAGTATTTTCGAGGAAAACAATCAAAAGCTTTAAACGGTTGAGACACAAATTGAATGCAAAAGTAGATTTAATCAATAATGTCTAAAATATCAATGTAACATAGTTCTCCTATTTATAGGGTTAATATGCACGAAAATAACTAATAAAAGGGCCTAAAAAACTGATCCAAAAAGGATCTCTAACTATACTATAGAAATACCTAAACTAGAATTCTATTCAAGGTAGGAAATTACCTTAAATACAATTCTAGTCAAGCCTATACTATAAGGGACGAAAATTACACTTAAAATTAAATAAAAACTTATCTAAACTATAGTATAAATTAATTAAAATAAATACTATAGTCTAGATAAAATTGAACCCCTAATTAAATAAATCAAGGGCCGATTTCTTCACACTTGCACACGTCCACTTTGTATCTTCATCTTCAACTCTTCAAGTTATATTCTCCATGGTATGATCTTGATCTTCATTAGTTAATAAATTAACTAAATCATGGCTGCCCTTTGTGTCCTCCAATTCTTCGAACTTCTTGCGAATCAACACTTGCAGATAACCTTGCAATTTCTTCGCTTGAAGCCGCGTCATTGGACCTTTGAATTGCAGCTCGGGTTCAAGGTCTTCAATGCCTTGCATGGCTTCATCATTCCCCTCCCGCTGAAGAGAATTCATCCTCGAATTTGGATCATCGTCTTGATCGAACTCATCTGCAACAAACGGAGATAAATCAGCAACATTGAAAGTTGAAGAACATTTATACTCACCAAGAAGATGAATGCGGTAAGCGTTGTCGTTTACATGACTCAGTACTGTGAAATGACCGTCTCCACATGGTGACAACTTGGACTTTCTCAGATTTGGAAACCGTCCGGGACTCAGATGAATCCAAACACAATCTCCGGGCTAAAAAATCACTTGCTTGCGTCGCACATTTCTGGATTCGGCCGTGTGCTTCCCTTTGTGCTCAATGCGAGCACACACTCTCTCATGCATCTCCTTAACTTACTCAGCTCGTCTCAAACCTTTAACAATTGTTAGATGCTCAACAGGTAAAGGTAATAAATCAGTAGGCGTTAACGGATTGAATCCATAAACAACCTCAAAAGGAGACATATTAGTAGAAAAATGTACCACACGATTATATGCAAATTTAGCATAAGGTAAACACTCTTCCCAAGACTTCAGATTGTTTTTAATTAAAGACCTAAGTAGTGTGCCTAAAGTGCGATTCACAACCTCAGTTTGACCATCGGTTTGTGGATGACATGCAGTAGAAAACAACAATTTAGTTCCTAATTTTCCCCACAAAACTCTCCAAAAATGTGCTAAAAACTTGGAATCCCTATCACTAACAATAGTTTTGGGAATACCATGCAATCTAACTACATGCACAAAGAACAGATTGGCAATATGCATAGCATCATCAGTTTTTCTACATGCAATGAAATACGCCATTTTAGAAAAATGATCAACAACCACAAAAACAGAATCCTTACCCGATCTAGACCTAGGTAAACCTAAGATAAAATCCATAGACAAATCAATCCAAGGTGAACTAGGGGCGGGCAGGGGCGTCTATAAACCAAACGGATGTGAAGTAGACTTAGACCTATGGCAAGTAACACATCTACTACACACATGCTCAACATCTCTTCTCATATGCGGCCAATAAAAAATGCTCATGTATCATGCTTAATGTTTTATTCACACCAAAGTGACCCATTAAACCTCCCGCATGCGATTCTAACACAAGTAGCTCACGCATAGAACAACTAGGAATGCATAACTGAGAACCACAAAATAAAATCCATCATGCATGTAAAACCCATCAAAAGACTTAGACTTTTTCGAACACTCATAAAAAATCAAAGCAAAGAATGGATCACGTGCATATGGACTCTTAATCGACTCAAAACCAAGCATTCTAGCATACATTAAATTCAGCAACGTGTACCGTCGAGATAGGGCATCGGCTACAACGTTTTATTCTCATTTCTTGTATTTGATGACATACGGGAAGGACTCGATGAACTCGACCCATCTCGCATGCCTCTTGTTCAGATTTTGTTGCCGTTTCAAATGCTTTAAGCTCTCATGGTCCGTGTGAATTACGAACTCCTTTGGCCACAGATAATGTTGCCACATCTCCAATGATCTTCAATGCGTACAACTCTTTATCATAGGTGGAATAACGCAAAGTGATAGGACATATTTTACTTGCTTTTATTGTTATCTTTTGGTGCCATTTCTCCTAGTTAACTGCCCTATACTTGTGTATTTTGGAAGAATGATGTGTTTGTTGAGTTGTGTAGGGATGTAGTACAAAGTTGGAGAAAGTGGCAGGTTTTTGGTGCAAGAAGAAGCTGATTGAAGAAAGATCAAAATTTGAGTCTGACAAGACTAGGCCGTAAGGGCTTGCCGCTGGAAAGCTGGAGCGAGTTTCTGAAAGCTGGACCTCTACACGTGTTTTGGGCTTGCAAAATCTGATTCTCGGCCCAAACCACAACTTGGACGCGGAAATACATTCTTCCACCGCCTCAATGAAGTTTTTGCATGGAAATTACTATGTTTATCTAGATTAGGATCTTATTTCCTAGTAGGACTCTATCTTTTTATGGTTAGTAGATATATATTAGGTTTTGAGCTTATTTTCAACAAGCTCACGCGCACGGCATGAAAAAAATGCAGCAGCAGTGAACGATTTTTATTCAGATTTCTTTCTCTTCTCTTCATTTAATTCATCGCACTGCTCCACAATATTTTCTGTGCTCGATTTCCAAGTATGCAAGTTAGCTAAGTTCTTCATATTCCAGTGACAACAACGAAGCCCCGTTTATACAAACTGTGAGATCTATTTTGTTCGTTCATCATTACTTATTTGCATGCATCTGTTGTTCTTGAATTTCAAGTAGTTAATTGTCTCGGGTCTATTGATTAGTTGCAAATATTCGAAAGTCTGAGATTAATTACTAGCCAATTAAATCGGCCATACGTAATTGTGGTTTAGGTTTAAGAAGTGGTAGAATGGTTCTTCAGAACTAGGGGAATAACAGAATTAATTTAACAGTCCTGCGTCAGAGTATGTGAAGTTAAGAATCGGGTTTCTCTTGTGCTTATTGTTGTCGGCTCATTAAACTAATAGAGTGTCTCTTACAGTTGTCAGCCGATTAGGGGAATAATTAATAAAACGTCTTCTTAATTATCGAGAATTTATGGAGAAATTAGGTCATGTTAGAAGCGTCTTCAGTGACTATAACCGATTTGCATGGAATTAATTGATTAATTATTGTATCAGGGATCGGTTTATATAAATAGGGTGGAGTTTGTTGGATCCAGAATATCTTTATTAATTTGTTTAAAACCCATTTCCTTTGCTTAATTATTTCGTTAGTCATTTCGTTATTTTATTCTATAAAACACGCGAAAACCCTCTTTAAAGTTTGGTTATACAGATTGAAGGTCAAGAGTAGTTCTCACCGGTCCCTTGGGAGACAATCTCACTCATCACTGTACTCTACAGTAAGGGCTTACCGACGGAAGTCGGGACATTTATTTTTGGTGAAAAACGATGCACCAAATCTGCACCATTTAATTTTTCACTAAAGTAGGTAACTAGACGCCGTTCCTGCATCAAAACAGCACCAATACCTATCCCGGAGGCATCACATTCAATCTAAAAAACCTTATCAAACTCAGGTAAACACAAAATAGGTGCATGACATAAAAGATGCTTCAAACATGTAAATGCTTCATGCTGTGCTTCACCCCACTCAAACTTACAATCCTTCTTACTTAGCTCAGTAAGAGGCGCGGAAATGCTAGAAAAATCATGCACAAAGTGATGATAAAATCGGACAAGGCCGTGAAAGGATCGAACCTCCGTGGCTGACTTAGGCGTTGGCCATTCTTCAATCGCTTTGATTTTAGAACGGTCAACCTCAATACCATGCATACTTACAAAAAAAACCAAGAAATACAACTTCATCTAAACAAAAGGAACATTTAGACAAATTTCCATATAACTTAGCTTATCTTAGAATATCAAAAACGCGCCTAAGGTATGCTAGGTGCGCATGTGCATCATGACTGTAAATCAGGATATCATTAAAGTACACAACTAAAAATTTCCCAATCACATCACGCAAAACATGGTTTATTAAACGCATAAATGTGCTCAGTGCATTAGTGAGACCAAAAGGCATAACTAACCACTCATACAAACCATGCTTAGTCTTAAAAGCTATTTTCCACTCATCCTCTTCATACATTCTAACTCGAAAATAACCAGAACGCAAATCAATTTTAGAAAAGGCTTTAGAACTGGATAATTCATCAAGCATATCATCTAATCTAGGGATATGAAATCGATACTTCACTATTATTTTGTTGATGGCGTGGAAGTCCATGCACATTCTCCACTCGTTGTTCTTCTTCAGTACCAGAATGACTGGAACTGCGCAGGGGTTCATCGACTCTCGAATCTGCTTCTTCTCAAGCAACTTCTTCACTTGTCTATCGATCTCCTTAGTTTCTTCAAGGGATGTCTGGTATGCTGGCTGATTTGGCAAGACAGTGTCGGGCTAGAAATCGATCTGGTGCTCGATCCCATGAACTGGAGGTGATCCACTTGAAATCTCTTTCGGGAACACATTCGCGGACTCCTCCATAAGTGGCTGCACAGCACTAGACAAAGAAGAATCATTAATAGTGCTGCTCTTATAAGATAAATGAACAAAAGGTAAACCTGTTTTTAATGTTTTTTCTACGCCTTTCACTGAAATAAACAAGCTGCGATTTTGGTCTTTCTTTGCAGCTGATCCAGATGAATTCCCATGCATAAGGAAATCATTGGAGGATGGTTTAGGGGCTGAAGAAGTAGAAGTGGCGGCCTTCTTGAGGGTCTCAGTCGATGGGGTGCCGTTAGTGGCAATCCGGGCTGCGGCTACGGCCTCCTTTGCTCTCTCAGCTCTAAACATCTCTTGCATGAATCTTGGATCCTCAATAATGGCTTTAGGGGACAGCGGCTTTAGTGTAGTAGTTTGTCCATCTCTCTTCACGATGTACGTGTTTGCAAAGCCATCATGAACCGTTTATCTGTTAAACTGTTATGGTCTTCTTAACAATATGTGTGCTGCATCCATAGGAATAACATCGCAAACAACAGAGTGAGAAAATTGACCAATAGAGAATGAGACACTTACCTGAGCCGTTACTTTGATCTCTTCTCGATCTGTAAGCCACTGCAACTTGTACGGCTTCGGATGCTTGATGGTGGTCAGCGCTAATTTGTCAACTGTATACTGGCTAATGGCATTGATCATACTCTTACTGTCTATTATCATCGAGTAGGTCTGGTCTTGGATAGCAACACATGTGAAAGAGATGTTCTCACGTTGATCCGACTGCTCTTCTTCACGATTGATGCTCAGACTGCGTATAGACATAAGACTAACATGAGGAAGCTCGAGTTCCTCTTCATCCGAGTTGACTGGAGGCATCTCTGGCTCTTTCTTGGCATCAACTGCAGGCTGCTCCTCATCCTCATTGGCTGACTCGATCTCATTCTGTTCGGTGATGAACAGAACACGCCGGTTCGGACACTGGTTTTAAAAGTGGCCCCAACCTTAGCACTTGTGACACTGGATGTCTCTAGCTCGATTTTGGCCTATATTGGGTGCTGTGCTGGGTGAATTGGGCCGTGTATAGGCCGGTCGTACAGGCGGTGCGGGTGTAGACTCGGGTCTACAACTGGACTGCGGGGTAGAATGGTCGAAACATCGTTCGGGCGGTCCAGACTGACCTCGGGGTTGAGTAGGCTCAGTATAAGGGGTAGAAGGTGATGTGGAATTCGTACCTTTGTTCCATGGGGATCGAACAGGGGCTGAACTGTGGTGCGATCTCCGTCGTCCCTCTCTGAGCTGTCTCTCCATAATTGATGCGTAATGCATCATCTCTTCTATACTCGTGAAGTTCTTGAGTTCAACTTCACATGAAATGTCGGGATTCATGCCTTCAATGTACCGGATGATGGTAGCATTTAAGGTTTCTTATTTCCTAACTCGGTTCAGGGCGGTCTCAAGCTTCTTGTGGTACTCTTCAACTGATCGTGTACCTTGCTTGATCCGGTTGAGCTTGTTCTCGAGCTCTCTCTTATAGTGCACAGAAATGAACCGGCCACACATCAATCCTTTCATCTCTTCCCAAGTATCAACGGGAGGATATCTTTCACGCCGGCGTCGCTCCTGCTGCATCTCCCACCATGAGGCTGCATAGCCTCTAAACTCCAAGCATGCTAACTGGACCTTCTTGATCTCTGAAAAGTCATAGCACATGAAGATCTTGTCTACCTTACATTCCCAATCCAAGTACAGATCAGGATCGTGAAGGCCTTCAAACTCTGAAATGCTCGTTTTAATGTTATTGAGCAAGCTGTCGGGATCTGTACGTCTATAGAGCTGACGTGGTCGATCACGTCTCTAATATGGATCATACTCGGCCATTAACTCCTCTGCAAAGTCACCATGATCTTCTTCAGCATCACGATCATAGGGATCGTTAAACTACACTTGAGGTTGGCGATGCTAAGCTACTGCTGGTTGTCGAATGGCTCCTTCTGGCTGGATAAGTTGTCCTTGAATGGGTAGTACAGGAATTCGAGTAGCAATAAGCTCGAGTTGTGCCATCATTTTGTCCAACGAACTATCTAGCTTATGCTCCAGTTCTCGATGGTGGTACTGGGCATCCCACGGCTGTGACATAGATGAAGTCGCATCTGTAGAAGTACTAGGTGATGCGGGTGCCTTATCATGCGTCTTATTATATCCGTCTCTGGATTCCATATGTACCTGCAAATAATAAACAAACGTGACAGAAAAAACAAGGTGTAGGACCTCACAATTCCTCACAATCACTCGTATTTGCTCTCTAAATTTTTTCCCTCGTGTATGCTCTCAAGTATTGGATGGTGCTCGTGTGATAGGTGTGTATATAGTGGTGATGATCGGCTCTTCCGTTGCTTAAGATCGGCTCCTCTCGGACTTCTAATGGCAATTTCATCTTGAAGATGATGGAATTTGGCCAAAAAAGCACTTATATCATAGCAAAGCGGTGAGTTTTGCTCGTCTCGTCGTTCCGCTTTCGGAATGGTATTATGGAAAAAAATCAGAGTTCGGGAGCAGGAATAGTAGGGAGAAAATGAAAATCGGAAAACCGGGTGTTTTAGGGCAAAAGAAAGGAAAGGAAGAAAAGAAAAGAAGTAGCAAGGAAAGAAAAGGATTTGGATATGTATACCACTATAGTGTGACACAATCTAAATACCTTAATTAGACTAGACTCTAAATAGAAGATACCAAATTAAATGCTACTCAATTGGAAAGTACCAGCTAAAGAACTATATTATAAGGAAAGTTTTCAAAAGAAACAAGACTCACAAGGTAATTACTAACTAGGAATTAGTACCAAAAGGGAGGTACCAAAAATAAAATAGAACTCGAAAGGTATATCAAAAATCAAATTGGATATTTTTTTTTGTCGGATTTTTTTTTTGATAATCGGTCTCTTTTTTTTTACCGAAGCTCTTTTTTTTTACCGAAGCTCTCTCTTTTTTTTGACCGAAGCTCTTTTTTTTATCCGATTTTTTTTTAACAATGAACACTAGTCTATTACAACTCGATAGACACGTATGGAGGACAGAAAGAAAATAAACGATACGTAGGATTGAACCACGACCAACAGAGCTGACGTGACTCTGATGCCAAATTTATGATATAACCCGGACAATTTGTACAGGATATGAGAACGCGCGGAAGACTTCTAGGAAAGAACACGTCAACTATGGAAGGACTCAATCCTACTCTAAGACTCAAATATATCGAAAATAAACTAAACTAATAAGAATAAAACTCGAAACTAATAAAGACGAGGAACTAGACCAAATTACGATACCTAGACTATGACACAAAATTGAAACACAAATCCAACAAGAAAAGGGCTGGAATAAAATGATGGTTTAGGGGAAAGTATATGGGACGTATGGGAGGTGTATGAAGAGTTTATAATGGCTTGAGTAGATAGGGTATGATAACGGGTAGAAGAACTTACGGTATTTACTGTAGATCACGATAAACGGGTCTGGATTTGCACTTGAACTGGGCTTGAATGAATTTGATTGCTTGAGGATGATACGGATGACTTGATGGAGATGTAGGACATCGAAGATGGTGGCGTTGATGATAGTGTTGTTGAATAACAACCTGATTAATCCCCGGCGTATCTTGTACGACTAAAATGAATCTATAAGTTGTTCTTCATAGCGAGTTCACCCTAATTCTTCATGTGAATTAGAACGTTCCTTTGGAGTAAGACTCAAAGTTTTCCAGGCTTTAAGAATGAGTATTTTCGAGGAAAACAATCAAAAGCTTTAAACGGTTGAGACACAAATTGAATGCAAAAGCAGATTTAATCAATAATGTCTAAAATATCAATGTAACATGGTTCCCCTATTTATAGGGTTAATATGCACGAAAATAACTAATAAAAAGGCCTAAAAAACTGATCCAAAAAGGATCTCTAACTATACTATAGAAATACCTAAATTAGAATTCTATTCAAGGTAGGAAATTGCCTTAAATACAATTCTAGGCAAGTCTATACTATAAGGGACGAAAATTACACTTAAAATTAAATAAAAACTGATCTAAACTATAGTCTAAATTAATTAAAATAAATGCTATAGTCTAGATAAAATTCAACCCCTAATTAAATAAATCAAGGGTCGATTTCTTCACACTTGTACACGTCCACTTTGTATCTTCACCTTCAACTCTTCAAGTTATATTCTCCATGGTATGATCTTGATCTTCATTAGTTAATAAATTAACTAAAACATGGCTGCCCTTTGCGTCCTCCAATTCTTCGAACTTCTTGCGAATCAACACTTATAGATAACCTTACAATTTCTTCGCTCAAAGCCGCGTCATTGGACCTTTGAATTGCAGCTCGGGTTCAAGGCCTTCAATGCCTTATATGGCTTTATCAGGGAGGGGAGAGAGCACGATTCCAGCCCACGTGTCTTGATCCAATGGTAGGGGTTAACCTTGGGAATGGGAAAAATGAGATACGTACCCAAGGTCTAGAGCTCCACGAGGTTTGCTCTCATGACCTCTCAAGCTCCCCTAGGACCTGCCTTCAGTTCTGGAGCTCCACGAGGTCTGCTCTTATTACCTCTCAAGCTCCCCCAGGATCTGTCTTCAGGTCTGGAGCTCCATGAGGTATGCTCTCATGACCTCTCAAGCTCCCCCAGGACCCGCCTTCAGGTCTGGACCTCCACGAGGTCTGCTCTCATGACCTCTTGAGCTCCCCCAGGACCTGCCTTCACGTCTGGAGCTCCACGAGGTCTGCTCTCATGACCTCTTAAGCTCCTCCAGGACCTGCCTTCAGGTTTGGGGCTCCACGAGGTCCGCTCTCATAACCTCTTAAGCTCTCCTAGGACCTACCTTCAGTTCTGGAGCTTCACAAGGTCTATTCTAATAAATCCGTGAGCTTCCTCGGACCTACATTAAGCTCGCGAAATAAGATTTCCTTTCAAAAGCTAAAAATCCCTTTATGGGCTCATCTTCAGACATCAGTTTGAATCCAAACGAGAATGCGGAATCTAAAACACGGAGATAAGTCGAAATAACTTCGAAATTCATTACCCAATCCTTGAAATACAAGAATCAAGTAACGAGGAGCTAACTGTAGAGGCCATATTTCTGCATAGGCCCAAAAACTAGGCCCACACCTATTTAAAGGATTAAAGAACCATATAGGATCGATGCCTCATGATAAAGTATCGCGAGATCCATGCCTCGAAGTCCACCTCCCGAGGTCCATGTCTCGAGATCGATACCTTAATCCTCGAAATCCAGAGGTCTAGAAGCGAGAGTTCATGATCGAATGGACTCAAGGGAAAGACCAAGTCAAACATATCCATTGGAGATAAGTGAGACCCCGTCAAAACCCTAAAAGGGATAGAAAGGATCCATTAAAAATCGGAAATTGGTTAAACCCTCCTTGTATAAATACCCCTCTTTTCATAATAAGGGGGGAGGAGATTTTGACAATCATTCACTATATTCATATAACATTCACTCTCTAGATTCATATATAAACTTTCGTCACACAATTCAGCAAACAATACATACAAGGGTCCACGGCAACGAAGCTCGACCCCTCTGAATTATCGAATAACTCTTATAATTCCGCAATTTAATTGATTACCGACTCCGATTAGACTAAGACATGTTTTACAAAAGAAAAGAAAACTGAGAGAAGGACTTTCATACCTCCACCGCCGACCTCGAAATTTCTTTAAAACTAGAATGTTTCACAATCAATTTTAGTTAGATTTCTGGCCTGAGGAAAATAGGGTATAAACTTCCTTATTTATACTAATCATTGAAGATGATTCCTAGTGGAAATACAATTTTATCTGCTGAAAGAGGTTGCAAGGAAAACAGAGTTCTTGGTTTATCTCTTTAAGGAGATAAATTATAATACTACAAATTTTAAAACACCGATGAAAAGAAAAGAGATAAGTGATTGTAACAATAATAGCATTTTCTGTGGCTGAATTACTGATCTTTTCGACTTCTAGAATTAAATAGAGTTAGGCATTTAAAATTTAAATAAAAAAGAGCCCTTTTTTTATGGGTTGTTACAACCTCTCTCTCTAATAAAAATTTCATCCTCGAAATTTCTAAGTGCACTAAACATAACTCAGCTACATAACTTTTAACTGATTCATCATTCTTCATTTAACACCAAGAAGGTGATCACATAACACAAAATAATTAAAAAGAAACACAGCAAAGCCAGTTTCATACCTTTCTTTAGTTTACTTATTCTCTCCTGGATGTGTCATATGGAAGATACGACCATACCTTGGAGCTTCCTTCTCCTTTCTACCCGAATTGGGGTAGTTATCCTTTTTGTGACCAAGTTCATAACAATTATAACATCTTCCGGTACCCCAATAACATTCCCCAGGGTGACTTTTCTTACATTTGGGGCAACTTGATCGATCATTAGGTGGATCACTGTTAGGGTTGTCATCTGATCTTCCTCTCTTATTTTGTCTGATCGTTTCTCCATCGCTTCTATTCTCCCAATTACTCTTATTCTTGACGTCGTACTCTCTAATTTTAGCCTAATTGATTGCTTGAGCTCGCTCGATTACTTCAACATAGATTGGTAGTCTCAGCCCCATTAAGATCCCAGCTAGCTCCGGTCGTAGTCCTTCCTCGAATTTCATTACTTTCTTCTCGTCTGTGTCCATGAGGTGAGGAACGAAGCGAGACAATTGACTAAATTACACTTCATATTCTACCACCGTACGGCTTCCTTGGGTGAGTGTTAAGAATTCAGTTTACTTTTGTGTCTTATAAGAACTTGGGAAATATCTATTCGTCACAAAATCTTTGAATTCTTCCCAAGTCAGGTTTGTGCATTCTTCCATTGTCATCGTCCTAGCAACTGACTCCCACCAATTTCTGGCATCTTCACATAGTTGGAACACCATACATGAAACTTTTTGAGTGCTGGAGCAGTCAATGCGTTCAAAAATTCTCTCCAGAGTTCATATCCATTCTTCCATGACTAACAGTCCATCATGTCCGTTAAACCTTGGTGGAGCGTAATCCTTGAATTGTTTCACAACCTTAGATGTAATGTTGTTGTTGCTGCCTCATGCATGTTGTCCTTACGTGCCATGCTCCTGCGCCTCCTTCACTATTTGAAGGAAGAAATTCTTCATAGTTTGCACCATATTTTACTCAGTCTCTCTTTCATCCCGACTATTTTCTTCATTGTCATTGTTGTTATTAATGTTGTTTTTTCCCTTGAATGGAACCCATTATCGTTACTGTCATCTTCAGTACTACTTGCAGTATCGCTATCTCGACCATGGATATCATCATTAACCTTGCGATGCAGAAGGCGTCCACGAGGCGGCATCTTCGTATCTAAAAAAAATGAGAAGTCATCTTAGCATTATTATAAAGGATCCATCCAAGTCAAAATTACTCTAACATTGATTTGCTATAAAAACAATAACAAGGATTACTCTTAGGTACTGGACCTTTAAATCCAGAAACTAAAACTGATCTAGGTCTGCAGCGTATTTTTTTGTTTGTCTGGCAGTTGCACGGAGAGAAAAATAACTACTGCTATAATACTATTAAAACCATGCAGAAAGTTCGTCTAACTCAGAGATTAAAAACATACCCATACTTATCACCAGGCTGTAGTCTATCATTAATCGAAAAGAAAAAAATTAGCATTTAAGAAGTGGTTATCCTTTAGCTGATTGTGGATTGAAACCAATTATCATACTCAATTTTTTTTAAACCCATAAGAATCATTTAAATTCAAAGTTATGAGGTTTTTCGACAACGTTGACAACACCACTTTTTAGAACTACAAGTAAACATATGTATATATATTTTAAAAACCAACATCATGCTACAAAAAAAAAATGAAAATTTTAACTTGTAATAAAAAAATCGAAACAACTTAAATCATATGTGCTGCTGAAAAAAATATTCTAGGACTATCCTATTCATTTTCTTAGATGAACTAGCTGTTAAGAAGTGGAACTCGTTCACTCCCTACTCTCGATCTTACTTCCATCATCACTATCGTCTTTTCTAGATGTTTTTCTTGCGGGCTCTTCTTTCTCCGAATCCTCCTCAGATTCCTCTTCACGATCTTCATTCAACTTTGCCTTGGCGTATCTTTCCGGTGGTGCATCTTCACAAGACCCGTGCATATGCTTTCTTTCTCCATTTACTTCAACATCCCATAAGTCCAAGAGATGCCGAACAAAATTATGATAATCGATCATAATCTCTAGGTTGGATTTTTCGACCAAGACTTCTTTAAATACCCTCTGTACGATTGGCTACAAAAGCGTTGGAACCAGATGCATCATGTAGCTAACGACTGAGAAATGGTTGATTTCCTCACCCATACTGACCAATTGATTGCTCAGATAGTAGATCCTCTGTATGTGTGCTTCGAATCCCCGCTCCTTGCTCCATCCATAATTTCGATATTCATCTCATATTTTCCTAATCCATTATTGTTCTTGAATTTCCCTCTTTCTTTCTAAGCTTTATTGTTTTAGTTGCGTCTTCGTAAGAGTTCTTTGTGTCTTAGCCATCTAATCATAAGGCACATATTATGCTAAAACTGATGCTAGAACATTTTTACTCGCATACCATAACAATTAAGAAAAAAATCATCGATCTATACACATTGTTCATACTGTGATAACTTACATGAAAAATAATAAAAAAAATAAAATTCATACCTTGGAGTCGAGGCAGCGCAGAAGTCTCGAATGACTAGGCTTTTAAACATAAACACATTCTCTTTCATAATAATGAGTCTACAGGAATGTAGACCCGCTCTCATACCACATTGTAATACTCTAAATTCCATCTACCAAACGGGGAAAAAAAAACTTTTGAGACATAAACATGAAAAAGAAATATTATTGTCACAAATAAAAGAATTAACTCTTCTTCTAAATCATTTGCTGAAGAATAAGAATTTATCCATAAAATATCTCCTTAATCTTCCTCTATCTTAGACTATTCCAACATTTACTTCAACACAATCGCCACCTCCAAGGACTAAATAGTAAAAAGAAAACAAATATAACTTGGCATAAATTTTAGAATGCAAAATACGGTTCCAGTAGCAAATCAAAACACAAATCCAAAATTTTGTGGTTTCATACTTGTACGAAAAGAAGAAGGAAATATCTTTAAAAAATGCACTATCTAAAATAGAGATCTTGTAAAATGATTCCGCCGTGGTCATTCTCGAAGCTCCACAACTGCCTCGACCAGCCTAAGCTGCAAGAACTGAAAAGGGAGGGGTGAGTACATATGAAATATACTCAGTGGGCACTGCATAAAGTACACATCTCATCAAATCAGTAATTTAAAACATGCAAGAACAATTCTATAACAAATCTGCCGCATACTTCGTGCTTTAGTACTCATTCTCTTCCTCATAAATCGTTCATTCTTGACATGAAATTCCTTAGTACGTGCTTAACACACTGTCATCTGCTCATGCTTACCATGAGATCTCATATCTTATACATAAACACTTGCATAATAGTAATATTCATACAAGTTTAAATTACTTAATTTAATCAAACATGCACAATAGCCACATTGCAGAGATAAACCCCACCTTAACCTTGAATCGGAGATTCATGCGAATAGAAAATCACGTCTAAAATCAAAATCTCATAGAGGTTATTCAACTAAATGACTTTCTGCCATAAGACCTGTAAGACTGACTTCTAAAGTTTACCAACTTATAGAAGAATACGCTACTCTCAAAGCCTACTGCCATGAAGTTAAAAATTCTAATACTACCAATTCTTGACTGGAATACTAAGATTTATTTCATATTGAAACGATTACCGACTCCGATTAGACTAAGGCAGGTTTTACGAAAGAAAAGAAAACTGAGAGAAAGAATTTCATACCTCCACCGCCGACCTCAAAATTTCTTTAAAACTAAAATGTTTCGCAATCGATTTTCGTTAGATTTCTGGCATGAGGAAAATAGGGTATAAACTCCCTTATTTATACTAATCATTGAAGATGATTCCAAGTGGAAATACAATTCTATCTGCTGAAAGAGGTTGCAAGGAAAACATAGTTCTTGGTTTATCTCTTTAAGGAGATAAATTATAATACTGTAAATTTTAAAACACCGATGAAAAGAAAAGAGATAAGTGATCATAACAATAATACCGTTTTCTATGGCTGAATTACTGATCTTTTCGGCTTCTAGAATTAAAATAGAGTTAGGCATTTAAAATTTAAATAAAAAAAGAACCTTTTTTACGGGTTGTTACACGGTAGTCGAGCGGTCGAGGGGTGCCTAGCGCCTAGACAAGGCCTAATCGACACCTAGGCAGAGACTAGGCTGCCAACTGAGCTGAAGGCAATAATTGTTAAAATAACTCAACTAGTAATATATAACTGCATCATTGCCCGATTATACCCTATTGGTGGCTTAGAATCGATCTAGAGACCTCACAAAAAGGCTGTTAAAATAAATCGACTAGTAATATATAACCGCATCACTAATTATATATAACCGCATCATTGCCCGATTATACATTATTGGTGGCTTAGAATCGATCTAGAGACATCACAAAAATGGTTGTTAAAATAACTTGACTAGTAATATATAACCGCATCATTCCCCGATTATACCCTATTGGTGGCTTAGAATCGATCTAGAGACTCGACTAGTAATATATAACCGCATCATTGCCCGATTATACCCTATTGGTGGCTTAGAATTGATCTAGAGACCTCACAAAAATGGCTCGACCATAATTGTTAAAATAACTAGACTAGTGATATATAACCGCATCATTGCCCGATTATACCCTATTGGTAGCTTAGAATCGATCTAGAGACCTCACAAAAACGGCTTTGCCAACTGAATTGAAGGCAATAATTGTTAAAATAACTCGACTAGTAATATATAACCGAATCATTGCCCAATTATACCCTATGCGGCTCGGCCAAGGACTGCCTAGCGCCTAGACGGCTGCCTAGAGCGAATTCTACAACACTAGGTTTGAAAATTTTGTTTTGAACGTCCTACGACATCTTCAAAATAAGGTTTTTTTTTGCGAAACAAGTAAAAGGGTGATCGAAGAACCTTTTTCAAAAGTATTGTTGATTGGGAGAAGAAGACTAGATTTTTTTTACCGTCTTGATAAATCCCAACAAACTTCCATATTGAATCGATTTATCAGACAAAGTCTTTATAAATTGGTGTTGGAAATAAAAGTGTATTTTCTTGTTTTGTCTTTAAGGGTAGTTTAATCTTTTCCTTATTTCCCTAATGTATCTCCTAAGGATGTTAGTATAGGACTTGTGACTCTCACTTTTGCACTTCACTTTTGTAAGACTCCATTTGAGAACCCCTTTGAAATACATTCCTTCTTCTCCTTTGGATTCACGAGTTATACTATGATTATTGCTTGATTTATGAGAGGGGAGAAATCTGAACGTAGAAGAAGGGAGGAACAAGGTAATTAAGATTAATTTAAGAATATTGAAGTAATTTAATGATTAATTAATTTTGAATTAATTTTAATAGTTGTGTGTAAAGAAAATTGAATGTGTTTATACACACTGAAAATTGAAAACGTAAAAGAACAGGAATAGAGAGGCACCACACGTGTTGCGGGATCCCACTTCACAGAAGAAGCGCGTGATCTCAGTGCTCTTGTAACACTCGCGATAGACGTGACAAAGTCTCACGGCCAAGGGTCATTCGTCAACCAGCGCGTGTATATCTATTGTTTGGAGTTTGGAGAGAGAGAGAGAGAGAGAGAGAGAGAGACAGAGAGAAATTCTAGAGAGAGAAAGCGAGTGGAGTTCGGATCTAGGAAGAACGCGCGCTTCTTCTCCTCCTACCCTCAAACCCTAATTTTTGTTTTTCCATTTATGTTACCTTATTATCTTTATTGTTATCTCTAGGCCCTTCAGACATTCAATGATTAATTCTGTTTGAGGGGATTTTGTTGTGTTTTTAAAGTTTTGGATCTGCCTATTTATATAATACATATATCCAAAAAGAAAAAAAACTTAGCCTGGCCCAGTCAATAGAGCTGGGGCTTTTAGTTTTCTTCCGTTAATTGTTATTTATGCTCTGGTTTTGGACGATTGATGTCTAATTGTAGGGTTTTTGAAACCCTAGGTTTTAAAATTCGGGTGATTTGGAAGAAATTGCTTGTTTTTTTAATCCCCAATTGGTGATTGCATGTATGTATGGAGTCGGGGAGTGTAGGGGATTCTGGTGATGATTTGAACTGGAGACGGAGTCATCGCTGGACCGGAAACTGCATTGTTTACACACGAAGAATTCAGAAGAAAACCCATAAAACTAATAACGATACAGCCACTACCACAGCCTCCACCGCCGCCGCTGCGGCCTCCGAGAATCCCACCACCACCCCCACGCCCACGCCCACCAAGGTTTCCTCCACCACCGTTGCCTCCGCCTCCACCGCCGAGGTATCCACTGCCTCCACCTCCAAGGACCACAATGATTCTGCAGTTGTGTCCACTACGTCCACCGCACCTTGCCGTAGGAGTGCCGAACACTCGGTGGAAGTCCTAGATGCTAGAAAGGAGGATTCTTGTCAGCCAAGGATTTGGAATGAATCACTTCATCAAGAGCAGAGTCCCTCGCATTGTTCAGCCCGTTTCAGTCAAAGCGCAGAGCTGCAGAATCCTGAAGATTCATCTCTAGCTAATCATGATAAAACCGAGAATCTCGAAAAATCATCAGCTCTTCATGGCCAAAATGATAAGATACTGCAGAATTTGAGCGAGTCATGTCCTTTGTCCAGTGGGAATTGCTTGTCTAATGGCAGAGAAGTTTCATCATTGCAGGATGATGGAGAATTGATTGCGGTTCCTCCTCAAGTTCCTAGTGACAATGTGCTGGATAATGTCAATGGATTTCGCAAACCCCTGGCAATATCTACATTTGAAGGTAGGGTTAGATTTAAGTTAGCTAAAGCCACATCAAAAGATGAGATTAAAAAGGTTCAAAAGAAGTTGGAGTGTGAGCTCGATCAGGTTAGGATGCTAGTTAAACAGCTTGAAGCTAAGGAGCTTCAGTTAGCTTCATACTGTAGTCGGATTAGAGATAGTAATCTTAGTTATAGCAGTCACTACTTAGGTAATGAGGGTGGTGATATTGGTGGGTATAGCTCGCCTCAACCACAGGATGCTCGAGTGGATCTTGTTGACAGGAGAATGCTGGTGAGAGCCACCACGGAAATGGGCATTATGGGGCACCAGGAAATCAGACCTATAGGATTGGCAAGAGCAAATTCAGATCTGGGTGCTGCAAGGAATCTAGAAATGAGGTCATACAGCAGGCAGCTAAGTGTTGCAGTTACAGAAAATAATTATGTAGCTGATCTATTTGTTGAGAAGGAGAAACGGATTCCAAAGGCGAATAGGTACTACAGAAATTCCGAATTCCTTCTGGGGAAGGACAGACTACCTCCTGAAAGCAACAAGAGACTGAAGACTAATAATGGGAGGAAACAAAGTGGAGAAATAGAACATGCCTTCCGCTTTGCAAATGGATTCGACAAAAGCTGGAATCAGGTTTTCAAGAGCTGTAGCAACTTACTTCAGAGGTTAATGAAGCACAATCATGGTTGGGTATTTAATGAGCCAGTAAACGCCAAGGCCCTGGGTTTGGTTGATTACCATGATATAATTAAGCACCCGATGGATTTGGGTACAATTAAGACTAGACTGTCACAAAATTGGTACAAGTGTCCAAGGGAGTTTGCAGAGGATGTGAGGCTTGTTTTCCGAAATGCCATGACTTATAATCCGAAAGGACAGGATGTTCATGTTATGGCTGAACATTTATCGCAGATTTTTGAAGAGGGGTGGGCGTGTATAGGGACTGAGTATAGTCACCTTTGGAAATATCGAATGTACCCAGATGCAGGGTTGCCGACTCCCAATTTTAGGAAGGCTCCCCCTCTGTCACATTTTTCCCTAGCTTCCTCAGCAATCTCTGGTCCTTCTCCGACTCCTGGCCTTGTTTCTGATCCAGTACAGGTCCCTGCCTGTATCCCATCTTCTGCTCCTATTTCTTGCTATGCTCCTGCTGCTTCCCAGATGAGGACTTCGGATAGGTCAGAGACAATGACTACAGCAGTGACTGCTGATACAAGAGTTCAATGGCCACATTCTGGTAGGCCACCTGTTCTGAGGAAACCCAAAGCGAAGGATCCCAATAAAAGGGACATGACTTATGACGAGAAGCAAAGACTTAGTACAAACCTTCAGAGCTTGTCTGCTGAAAAGCTTGATGCCATTTTTCAGATCATTAAGAAGCGAAACACTGCCCTTTCTCAAAATGATGATGAGATTGAGGTTGACATTGACAATGTTGATGCAGAAACCCTGTGGGAGCTTGATAGGTTTGTTGCTAATTATAAAAAGGGCTTGAGCAAGAACAAAAGAAAAGCTGAAATAGCACTTCGGGCCAGATCAATAGCATACCAGACAGTTGCGCCAACTGTAAGAGCTAGATCTTCCATCTTTAATGGTTGCAATATTTTTGGAAAATTTTGGTGATTTTCTTTCAGATTATCAATATGCATTAAATGATCTCCTCATTATCACAGAACATGGCCACTGCAGAAGCTGATGTCCGGCTTGAATGTGAAACAGGTCTTGCTCTACGCTCATTTTGATTCTGGTGTTTTACATTCGGCCATCACTCAAGAGTGGATTATACCCTGTGACGAGTGACCTGACATTTAGTTTCTTTTATATGAAGCTTTGGAGAAGAGTACTACACCTCCTGTGGTTGAAGGTGAAAAGCAGGGTTATACTGGTAGATCCAGTAGTTCCAGCAGTTCAAGCAGTGATTCTTCGTCTTCAAGTGGTAGATGATTATTCTATTCCTTCTTAGTCATGCGTTTGGGTCGAGTAGCATGTGCATCTAATCCATTTGTGATACCATATTATAAGTCTAGATGTAATTAATGCTGTGGTTTCCAATAATCTTATTGTGTAGACTTGACCCTAGTTTTTTTTTCACTTCTATATTTTTGTCACAGATTCTGATAGCGACAGTTCCTCAGAGAATGGATCAGATGCAGGGCATTCACCTGGAACATAGAATTGGATAAGGTATAGGATGGAGAGGTTTACTTTGAGCCAAGACAGCTTTCAGTGGAATCATTAGTCTACCAGTTCCACATTTTAGAACAGGAAGAAAAAAGAGTTTTAGAAAAAAGGAAATCTGTTCCTCATTTCACAAGCTTTCTTTAATTTATTTTTTGGTTGTGCTATATCTTTCTTTTAATGAGATATTACAAAGTTTTGAGTCTCACTGCAATAAAAGCAGTTCTAATCATGCATCATTTATCATGTTGAATCTTATGCATCTGATATTTACAACATATGTAAGTAACTTTGCTTCAAGTTTTTAAGGAATGGCCGGTTCATGAGTGCGCTTGTACATGATTGTGCTGTGATTTTGTTAAAGAGCTGATTAAAGAAATTTCTATAGTTTGAAGGATGTAATATTGAAAACACCATTCCCTGTCATACTAGATGGTCTTGATGGTGCACTCTCAAGCAGTACAAACCGTATAATATTTGGAAAATACTGGATATAGGTCCTCACAGGAAAATTTCTGCTTTGAAATTTGATGGCAACATAAATGGTCTTTTCTTCAGTCTCATACTATGTTTTAGAGAGTGATCACTTTCTGGTCAGGGGCATAGCGCATCTGCAATTCTTCAGTTCCTCATACCCTTTTCCTATGAATCTTTTGTTAAGTGTCTTCACGGTTCTTCTACATCTTCTTAAGGATTTTGTTGCACTTCCTCTTGCTAAATTTATTGCTCTTATTTTGTTTATGGATCCCAACACTGCATTTGTTAAATGGAAATTATTTTATTTTACTTTCCCAAAAAATACATGATTGCATAAGGTGGTGAGGATATGATGCCGCCCCATTTGAATGACTGGTAGTAGTATTGTATTGTTAAGTAATCAATACTTTCACTTTTAACTCACCCAAGATTTCATGCTAAGCCAAAATGAATCTATAATCTATAGGATCTTGCTTAGTTAAAATGGTTATCTACCATACAATGCGTCATTAATGGGAAACAATGTCGTATGATAAGTTATGTTAAAGGCGAGGACTACTTATGCCCATCGCTTGCAGTTTCTCTGGCCTCTCATTTTTTCAGTTTCTAACCAAATGCGACATTGTTTGCTTCTTGATAGCAAGAAAGAACGGGGAAAAAATAGCACACGAATCTTCTGTTTAATCTTCACTTTTCTGTTAAAACTTTGCTAGTTGTAGTTAGTGTTCTTAGATGCCGTAACTATAGTTGTACAAAGAATTCCCACAAGTCACAAGTCACAACTCATTTACCAAGATAATGGCACTCACAACTTTTACATGAAAATGCTCCCATGGCCACCTCTTTGTTATTCAGTTCACATAATGTCACACCTGTTTGGAAAATGTATGTTGGTCTGCTATAGTGTAAAACGGTAACCTTGATCCCTTTATACTATTCACATCTCTTTATTGCAGATTTCTGCCTGTCTATGGATTTACTCAAATTTCTTCTGAAAGTAGGTGGCATTTCTGGGCATTACCTTCGTAAACTGTTAGCTTCATTTCACTACAATTTCCGACAAATGTCAAGTTCCATGACACATTTCACGACATTGCAGGAGAAATGAATTTCTTGGATGGACACATACACGATGAATTAAGGTATTGCTTCTTCCTGCAAATGATGGGTTGTGGACCTTTGGAGAATGCTTTCTGGTTAGGTGCAAAAAGCTATGCTCTTTCTTTGATGTTTTAGACGTATGAATCTGAACTCTCACTTCTTACAATTATATAAATGCAAATTTAAGGAGGCTGCCTCTTCTACTTGAGGAAATGTAATTTTGCTTGATTGTGCTGGTGAAGAGAATTTGGCATATGTAAGTTTCTGTGAATTTCTAGTTATATAGAGCTTTTGCTAGGGTACTTGAAAGACTCATTCAACTACAAGGAGGTGGGCCTTAGTGTGCAAGGAGTTACTATCTTGGACTCTGAAATTTCTTTTTAATGGTTAAAATTTGACAGTATGGTGATTGTTGATTCTTGCAAGGGTTATTCAGTGGTATGCGATGTTTATTCATGCTCCATTTCCTTGATTTGCGTCTTATGTTAATCTTTTCTTTTTTCCTCCTATGCTTGTGATTTCAGTTCTTTGTAGTATGACAAACATGTATGTTTGGAGGCTGTTTTTAAATCCATTTTAGTTTGTCATTTATGTGGAAATAAGATTCCTTATGAAATGTTTTGATGTGGTGTGTATCTTTTCCTTATATTGTCTGATAAGTAAATGGGTTGAGAATGTGCCCAAACGGGAGCTTGATGATCATCGAGGTTCTTTTAGATGACAAGTAGGAAGTGAAGCTGTTTCGAGGCTTGTTGAGCACGAAGCACTTGGCGGAGCAAAGAGCAAACAGGTTGTTTGATGGTTCATTGAATTCTTGAATTGGTCTCTATGTTGTTTAGGTCGAATTTGTGGGTGAGCTTCTGGTGGTTTAAATTCACACTTACGATTTTTTCAAGCATTTTGTTCACCAGGACTCTCACTATTTCAAGCCTCACATAGCTGTATGAATGGAATTGTTGTTGGGAGTGGAAAAGTTTTGTTTACAGGTGAGGAACGTATGGTGAATGCAGCTCTTCTCATTTTGTTACATTTTTTTTTTGCCCTGATTTTTGTAGCATTTGATGTATTGTTTATTTGGCTCTAAACAGATTACAAAAAACTTTTTGAGAAATCATCTCTCCCTGAGTACGCTTTCAACGACAATCCATCGCCAAATTCTCGTCCTGTACTGTGTGACACACACAGACGTTAAATGTAGATCAGAAATCTCTACATTCCAAATATACATTTTTTACATGAGCATGATATTAAGTGTTTGTAGACTGAATAAGGGTGATTCTATTTACAACCCCCATTTTTCTCTTTATAACCCCTTCAAATTAATTAAAATATAAATATAATTTTTTAGACAAATTTGTCCTTATAACCCCCTACTACTTAAAACAATAATAAAATAAAATACAGCCCCCCATTATATAACTCTCACTACTTAAAACTCTACCAAATAAAATACAATCTCCGCTATATTTGATTCTCTACCAAAACACATACAACCTCACTACTTAAAAAACACTAATAAATTAAAATACAATCCCAATGAATATTGTACATATTTTGCATTATTTGATCAATTCCTTAAAAGATGTTGGAAAATGTTGATGTTGAATGCTTGACCGATGATAAGTTTATAATTTGATCATTTTACGTTCTTAATTAATGTACAAAAAATTAGGTAATTAAAGATACAAATCATTTTAAACATTATAGATTGCCACATAACTTAAACTTCAAAATAAAATATAATCTCATCTACTTAAAAAATTATAGCAAACTAAAATGCCTCTCAAACAAAAGATGTTGAAATATTATTCAATATTATTTACAAACGACCTTTTTGAGGAATTGATTCTTCAAATTAATTCTTCTATGTATATGTTCTTTTGTTCTTCATTGGTAAAGTTTTTTAAGAAAACAATCGATTACTTTTGAAAAATTAAGACAACAATGTCCATTCGTATGGCAATGTCAAAACACAAATTTGTAAATTTCATGTGGCAAAGTGTTAAACAAATATTATAATGAAAATTATTAAAAGTTAATTGCAAACTATAAAAGATTATTGTAGTTGTCCCATAAAAATAATAAAAAAATTTAGAAAAAATAGTACATTATTAGAACATGTTTAACTTCGAGTCATGCAAAATTATAAGATAAATGACAAACAAGTAAGAAATAATTAGATTCAAATTTAGTAAAGGTCTGGCTAGCTATACTTATTTTTAACTCATAAATTTTCACATTTTGAATTTTTTTATTTAAAATAATATTATGTTTGATTTTATTTTTAAAATAAATTTTAGAGTATTTCATTGTTTGATTGTAACTTATAAGTTATTAGTAATATAAAGTTAAATTAAAAAAAAAAAAGAATTTTCTAAAATAAGACTTTTCTTTGTTAAAAAAAAAAAAAAGAAGATCATGAATCCCTTCACTTACTCTTTTTTTCTAAAAAGAATTATAAGATAGTATTGTTTTATTTTAGAAAAAATGATGCTAGATAATTTAAACAAGTTAAGATATTTCTTTAATTTTATATAAATATTTCAACATCTTTTGAGGAATTGATCAAACAACGCAAAAAAATGAATAATATTCATTGAGGATTGTATTTTAATTTACTAGAGTTTTTTTTTTTTAAGTAGTGAAGTTGTTTTTTATTTTGGTAGAGAATTAAATAGTGGGACTATATAATGGGGGTTGTATTTTATTTTAGTAGAATTTTAATTAATGGGGGTTATAGAATGGGGGTTGTATTTTATTCTATTATTATTTCAACTTCAAATAGTAGGGGGTTATAAGGATAAATCTGTCAAAAAAATAATTTTTATATTTTAATTAATTTTAGGGGTTGTAAATAGAAAAATGGGGGCTGTGAATAGAATTACCCAAATAAAAATTAATGGTCTTTCTAGATTAAGAGAGTCGTTCTAGTGCATTGGGCTCGTACCAAGATTTCTCACCCTTACTAAGGGAAAGGGAATGGTAAAAAGTGAGTTACATACTAGAGGTACCTATATAACAAATTTATATGGATGATCAAAACATTTCCGGATTTAAAAAAAAAAAAAATTAATAGGACACGGCACAATAGGGTATTAACCCTAATAGGCGAGGAATGAGGAAAAAACAACTAAAGACACAGGTATGCCAATGGTCGAGAAATCATGGATGGTTAGTTAAGTTCGTTGTCTCACTACAATTAATGATGTATGCATTCTTCCGTGTAGTAAAAATGAAAGGAAAGGGCAGTAGTAGTCTCTTACAGACCTAGACCTAGCATATCAAGGAGATGAGACGAACATCAAAACACAAAAATCTGACCATCTCAGCAAACGGACATCGTGTGTTCCCCTTGAGTTTCCCTCACCCAGTCCAGAATACTGGTACAATCTTCAGGCGAGATGAAATGCCTTCAAAAACATCAAAATTTCAATTAGCGCTAGGATAATAGTGATGTAAGCTTTAGATAGATTGGTTTCTGAGGAGTACCTATTTTTAGTGCGATAAGCTTTTAGTAGCCGGACGTCTTTTGGGTTTGCAACATCCTTTTCCATGCAAAGGGATCGAGGCACTTGAAGTTTCCCTGATTGGTCTTCATACGCGTCACATATGAAACTCAGCACATTTTCCTGAAAACCAGGATGAACAATGAAACTCTACATAACAAAGTAGTAACCTTTTAAGACAAAACCAGCCACTCCAAACCAAAAGATTTGGAAGACCAGTCACTAGGGATAATCGCATTAATGTTTCCAAAATCATAAAATAATATGAATTTCTTTCTGTTATCAAAAAACATGTTTTTTTCCATCAACTCTACCAATAGAGGAGTTACACCAACTTGACACATTAAAATTGCAATGATTAAGATGTAACTTATAACATATCAAGATTTACATACCAAGGGTCTTGAGGCATTAATCCATCTGTAGATGGGCTCATTCCGAAACCACGTCAATTGTCTTTTCGCAAAATTTCTGCAAAATTATACCCAACAAGAAATGTCAGCATAAGAAATCGAAAAGCACATCAAGCGGGAATTTTAAATACACAACTCCAGAACGTTCTCATGCCTCATCCAAATCAAATCATTCATCTACCAAAAACAATAGGCAGAAATATTTCCAGTAAAAAATTATCTTTGTTTCAGCTTTGGATGTAACATATTTCATTGCCTACAAATGAAACAAGGATGTACTTCCACCACTACTCTTAAAAATGACCTCACTAAAGATCCATCCATTAAAGCCCAAATGTAGAATCTGTATGAGCATCCACTAAAGATCAATACTACGTAAAATACAGAAAGAGCATGAGAGCCAAAAAAGTGAACATGAGAATATCGGTCAAATTCTCAATTGGGCAGCCACAATATTCAAAGATAATATAATGTGAACAAACATGCAAAAAAAGTACGAGGAAAGTGGAGCTTTATAGATTTCCCCCAAGGCTTACGCGTGAATAATATTTGATGTGTTCTTACTACAATTTTCAACGAAGAAATGCTTACAAATAAATAAACAGATTTAAATTCCAGGTCAATGACCTTACTACTTGTACAGTTGTACCTCGTCAAGAAAACACTACATAGATTAAGAACCAAAATAAGAGGAAGAATAAGTAACCTAGATGCTTTTTGAAACTCGGACAGAAAACTGTAGAAATCTCTAGAAGAACTCCATCCCCTTTGTTCTCTGGACCTTAGCAGGTAGTCCATAGCCTGAGAATTTGAAACACAAGGAAACCAAACTCAAAATTTGGCTTACATTGATCCATTGTGTAAATAGACAAAGATCCTAAGAAATGAACAAATTGATGATAGACTGTGGCGGAGGAAATGGAAGTGTACTTGTCTATAGCCAATTGCTCGTGTTGCAGAATTGGAATTTGGCACAAGGCCCAAATCAAGAAGCCACTTCGACTCGGATAAAATTCCATCATCTGCACAGAAAAAAGACAAGTTAAAGAAACACGTTCTTGCAAATAGCGTAATTTCATATAGATGCATACCTTAAAGACAATACAAGTATATGTAGAAGGCACCATGAGCCATAACATTCCTTTTTACCTAAAAGCATATCTTCACACCTGAAATCAATTGATCTGTACAAATCCAGCCTTTGGGTTGACAGGAAGAAACATATAAAATCATAGTCCAGATCTTTTGATCCTTTCTCTTGAAATTCACCATTTGATGGGTGTACATCAGATGAATCTGCTCCACTCGATTCAAACTTCTCCTTAAAAGAATTATAGGGTACTTGAAATGCTGATGGAGATGTGCCACTTAACTGCATCATTAAAACAATCATGGGATTATGAGATTTATTGAGAGTTGGGAATATTAGCTAACTATCCAGTAATACTTACTTCCACAACTGAGTCAAGACTAAAAGAAAGGAATTGAAGATGAGAAATGAAGCTTCATTGGAATTGGAATGAAACATTGTATCCTATACATGTTTTGAAGCGTAAAGAATTGAACATGATGGAAGTCACCTTGATAATTTCAAGTCTACGACGTAACCGGTACCAATCATTTGCTGCTAATGACTGGACACCTGGATCACCTGTCTTAACAACCAACTGTACAGCAGCATCCCAGTGACCATCCCTCTGAAAATCTGCAAGTTCCGAATTTACTTCCAAGGTGATCTCAGGGGAGGCTTTTGGAACATCTGGTTTCCCATAGATGAACCTTAAACATTAGTAATAAAAATAATTCTTCAATTGTTGTAGAAGTATGCATACTCAAAGTTATGATGATCAAAACAACAGAACCCAATAAATAAAGTATGAACAACTTACCACCGCAAGTACAACCCTGTACCCCCCGTCACAATTGGAACACGGCCTCTACTAAGAATTTCTTCTGTTTTCTGCCTTGCATCCTCATAAAATTTGCCAACAGAATAGTCTGATAGGCCAAGAAAATTATTTGATAATACATTAAACTCAAAAGCAACAAAATTAGTACTGAAGGCTAATGCAATATAATTTGAGAAGAAAGGCCATTTAATTTGCAGAATTACAATTTATTTCCTGGCAACATGTGATGATAATGACAAAAGTGGTACTATTTTGAAAAGAAAGGAAATTTACCTCCCAAAAACGCAAGAAAAAAAGATGGACATCTATTCTGCTACTTAAGAAGTATCTTACTAGGTAACTGCACTATATCATGTAAAATATGTCAATGTGATGCTCTGAGAAGTGCGAGAAGTGTTTTCCTCTGCTAAATTAAGAACAGAGAGTTCAATATATTCAGTTTGTACATCTAACACAATTCAGTTCACAATGTACTCACTTATGACTTAAGATATACAAGCATGGAAATCAAATTCCCGACGTGTTATAACAAGCAAGTCTTCTCGTGAAATAATGCCACATGGGCATTTTCACATCCAAATAATTATAGCATTATAAAACCAAAACTTAGAATATGACCAATCAGCTATTACCTTCAGATGGGTGCAATACGTCCACCAAATGATGCGGGACTTCCTGGAAAAATTCAAAATTTTGACGTAACTACCGTAGTTAACTCCCATATACATGAGCAAGACTACAGACACATAAAGCACATTTTTCCCACTTGTTGGTAATAATATAATTCTTGTGTGATATAGGCAGAGTGAAGTAGAACCATTAGAGAGGAAGAGACTATTTCAATAACATAATGAAGATTTTTCTTTTTAAGAAACTTTTATACCCTGTCATGGGATGCAAGTGTGGGGGAAGGACTCAAACACCAACCTAATATAGTGCAAGATGGTAATACCACGAATGTCAATGGGATAATAAAAGTTATACGAGCACCGCCTGAACCAATTCGACTATAGATAAACTATACGACCTACATCTAGAACAAGCTGGCAACATTCTACTCACAAATTGTGTTACTCACAACCAATCACGCTTATACTAAAACCAAGGCTTCCCCAAAAAACTAATTACAGACAGAAGCACCATAATGAAAAGCATTAACTCGACATCACATAATGTAATACATGAAATAGAAATTAAAGAAAACCTGTCTATCTTCCAACGAAGGTTTTGCCGAACCAATATCAAGACCTTTATACACCTGCCAGCATAATTGAAATTGGAATTATAATTAAAATTTCCTCAATAATTGAAATAGAATAAACTAGCAGTCTTCAAAGAGTGGAAATTAACCTGAACGGAGTCAGCGCTGATGATTTCTCCGTTAACTCGTTTGGCGAGCTCCAAGGCGAGCCTGCTTTTGCCGGCGCCGGTAGGGCCAGAAATTACTATTACTTTCGGCCGCTTGCTTGTCGTTGAGCAGTAGGTGGTAAAGAGTCGAGTGCGGAAGGGTGGCCGTGAATGGCGGCGGAGCGGCGCCTCCGCTGGGTAAGGCAGGCGGAGGAAAGTCATCCGCAGGCCGCCGAACCTCAAACTGCTTATCATTTTGGTAGACAATGAAGTGATTTTGTACGAGGGAGGGGGCTATCTAATTCCAATATCAGCACCTGCAAATTCAACTTCAATTTTTTGGCAAAATAATATGGATTAAATGCTTGGTTTTATTTCAACACTTCAAATTGTACCTAAAAAAGTAATAGAAACTTGATATATTTTATAAATTTAACATCAATTTCAATTTTGAAGAAATTAAAATTTACGTGGTTGACCGAAAATTACATCTGCATCGATTGTCCAATAATTAAAAATGACATCATTTTAGCTTAATTGCTTTAAAATAAGTCCACATGTATTTGCATCAGTTTTAATTTTCGACATTTTGAACACTTTTTAAAAAATGGTCAATTTTTTCAAAATTAACAAAATAATATCCATTTTTTCGAAAGTTTTGCAAATTTAACATTTAATCAATTTTACGTCCCGAAAATCATATGTAGTTGATTGTAATTTAATATTTCTTGATTGAATGAAATTTTTCTACGTGACTGAGGAAATATAATTATTAAAATACAATCAATTACGCGCGATTTTCAGACCGTAAAGTTGGTTAAATGTTAGATTCACAATTTTGTTTTTAAAAAAAGTAGGTATTTGTTTGTTAATTTTAAAAAAGCGCATGAAATGTAGATATCAAAGTGTAATTTAGCCTTATTGTGAAAAGGACATAAAGCTCTTGATGAATGAAGATTATCTGCATAGATTCTATCTGTGAATAATATTATTTGGTATATGATGTGTTGGTTTTGTTTACTATGAAATTAACTTCCAACACATTAGTCTGTAAGACAGCGTTGAATATTGAGAATTCACGGAGAATGTTTATATCATTCGACAATCCTAGTTCCTTTGACCTGACCGCTTCAAAAATTATTGTTGAGAGCTCTGAAATCGTTTCCAGAAAATCCATGTGTTTTGTTGGTGCATTTGAAGCAAATTAATGTCTACATTATCAACTATGGAGTTCCGAACACTTGGACTACACATTAATCAAACCATATGTGTCCAAGTAGCACAAATTCTAAGTAACATCAGTTTTGTATTGATGCCTGACGCCTAACCTTTTCCATTATATTTCACCAACCAGTAGTTGCCATAACTACACTTAAATCCTAAGATACCACTATATCCAACATGTACACAAACTAAAAACAATATGATCATATAATAATATAACCACCGCCGCCACCACCAGCTGCTCATGACGACAATGCAGCACCGGCGGATCCACCTCCTCTTCCGCCTGGCCATGGTGTCGGTGGTCACGCTAGGGGCGGCTCGAGTTATCCTTGACAGCTTGAGGAACAACTATGATCTTATCTGGCCAACTAGTTCGATTTCGATACTGGAATGGGCAAGTAGTCGTAAGTATACGATGAGAGTGCCGATTGAAGTGTCCGTGGACGAAGAAATCGAAGATGGATGCGACGTGTTCCAAGGCAGATGGATTTGGGACAATGCAACTAATTATCCTCTCTATAGCGAAGATAGTTGTCCCTTTCTAGTTAAACAGACGACTTGTCTCAGAAACGGTAGATCCGACTCTTTTTATCACAAGTGGAGATGGCAGCCTCATTCTTGCGATTTGCCCAGGTACGTATAACGATCCATCCATGTTTTCTAAATGTACGTGCCACCAAACATGAGTTTAGATTCGTTCTTGTCATGCAAAAGAAATTCAAACAATATATATATATCTTTGTATTGTCTGTCGATCTTAGGTTTGATGGTATGAAGTTAATGGAGATGCTGAGAGACAAAAGATTGATGTTTGTTGGAGATTCAGTGCAAAGAGGCATGTTTGAGTCCATGATCTGTTTAGTACAATCTGCACTTCCTAAAGTTGTGACGAGATCTCTCAAACGAATACCTCCAAGGAAAGTTTTCCGGGTAGAGGTACCGAATCCATTCCCCACACACACACACAAGCACGACTCGATTTTATATTTCACTATCATCGATATATATATACGTACCGGTTATGTTCCAAGTATGTGTTAACATAAATATATCGTATCCAATCAACTCTAGGAATTCAACGCAACGATCGAGTACTACTGGGCTCCTTTCATTATCGAGTCGATATCGGATCACGCGACAAACCACACTGTTTCGAAGCGTCTGGTGAAGCTGGATTCCGTAGCTAAGCATAGCAAAGAGTGGGAAGGAGCTGACATTTTGATTTTCGAGAGCTATGTATGGTGGATGTACAAACCTACTATCAATGCAACGTAGGGATACGATATGATCTATCTCACTTGTCCTCGTACGTACAAACTAGGTTTATACTATGTTTAGAATATGAGTAGTGATCGTATACTTTTACAGATACGGATCTCTCGACAACATCCAAGAATACAATGTCACAACTGCATATAGATTGGCGATGGAAACTTGGGCAAATTGGATCGACTCCAGCATCAACCCACAAACTCAAAAGATCTTCTTCGCGACCATGTCTCCTACACACTTATGGTAAGTACGTAGATACAACTACTCCGTTTATCCTAAGTTCGCGTGAATGAAGAAGACTAAGAACACTACCATTGTGTCGATTTTTCATGTGTAGGAGTTGGGAATGGAAGCCTGGATCAGACGGCAACTGCTTCAACGAGACACACCCAGTTGAAGGGCCATACTGGGGGACTGGTTCCAACCTCGACATCATGAGGATAGTCGAGGATGTACTCGGGCGGGTGAAGGTTAATGTGACTGTGCTGAACATTACTCAGTTGTCTGAATACAGAAAAGATGGACATGCTTCAGTATTCGGAGAAAGAAAAGGCAAGCTCCTAACAAAGGAACAAAGATCTGATCCAAAGAATTATGCAGATTGCATACACTGGTGCTTACCAGGAGTGCCTGATACTTGGAACGAGATTCTGTACGCGCTTCTTTTACAAGATTACCGCGAAGAATAGTAATATGATGATCCGAATCTTATGTAGAGGCGAGGCAAGGTGACCTCTTCTTCCACATCCACCCGTGGATAATAGGTCGGCAGACAGTCAAGAGAATGAGGAGCAGGATAGCAATGAACATCACAACCTAAGGCAGAGCAAAATTTTATGATGCCAGCATAGGGGCAAATGCACCACACTACTACACACACACATCACAACACAGTGCATGTAAGAACTGAATATGAAAAACTGCTTTCTTAATTGTTCTCAAATGTATGAACTAGAAATTTAATGGAAGGAAAATTTTGCCTTAAATTGTGGCAGATTCGATAAATAGGATGATCTCAATACAGGGAACAATGACTGGACAACAGCATCTGCTAGCATTTTCCAGATGAAGGAAAAAAAAAAGTCTGAAATTTGAGTTAATTATTATTGGAAAACTTCTATATCCAATCCTCATATTAGGAACTAGACAAGATTTATAAGCGAATGAAGATACAATTTTCTGCTTGATGAAATGGTCTGCAAAGTTACCAATGGAAAGACGACACTCAGAGCAGCTCCCACTCGTTTTCACTCATCTCCCGATATGACTGTATTCCCGCTGCATCTTGTAGAGCTGTGTTGGGGAATGAGGACGGAGAACTTGGCTTGAAATGGTGATTTGATTCCACATCAATGTCCCCGTACATTATAGCCAAGTGCTCATATTCCTTGGATAGCCTCTTTCGAGAAGTAAATGCACCCTGTATTAAGTTCTGGGGAAGGTAAAAGAAAAAATCTGTTAATTGAGATGGTTGAGTGTGTCAGTTTAAAGTTTAACTTAGAATTTATGTGCGAGTGCGTACATGTGCATGCGCACGTGTGTACAAATAGCCATGTGCAATTCATTTGGTTTGGATTATTTGACACTACCTTATAATATCTGAAATTTCTTCTTCTATAAGAGCCAGCTAGGACAGAATTGCTATTCAAAACCACTCTTCTTCCATCATGCTTTACATTTGGGGAAAGGTGGACAGTTTCCAAATCAAGGTCACCAATTGGGACACCGAATGCATATATATTCGCTGCAAAATGGTTCAGCATATAGTAGAAACAATATGAACAGTTGAGGAAGGTATTCACTAACAGACAAAGCATTGATGAAGGTCAGATCAGCCAAACACAGCATGAAATTGCATGAATAAAGACAAATCATCTGACTTGCACATCAAAATGCATGCATGAGTAATCCCAAATACAAAGATCGACGTGAGAAACTCAGTATGTATTGTCGACTCTCAAAGTTTAAAGCATATAAGACCAAAGAAAAAGGTTCCGATGGTAAGACTAGAGTTGAATATAACATTAAAGAAAAGTCACTATGTCTGTTCTTGACTGTTTGCCAAAGGAAAAAAGCACAAATAATAGTTGCTGGAATAAATAGAATAAAACACACAGGCACTATATACTGATCTTATTATGAACAAAATGCCATCACTATGAGGCTCATTACAGCACAACTAGAATAATTTAGTAAAAAATAATAATAGTGGTAGGAATCAGTTGAATTTACCAGTTTCAGATGAAAAACCATCCTCGTAATGTTCTTCATGTCCGCTTTCAGATAAGCCAATTACAAACTCTGACCTATCGGTCTGTAATGCATTATTATCTGCCAAAATAAAGGTTAGTTGCTGAGAAATATCTTTTCAAGAAAGAAAAAGGAATGAAAAGATACAAAAAGGAGATGAAAATTTAGTGAAAATTTTTAGAAGAAAGGAAATGGTAAGTATTATTCAAAAATATACAAGATGATAATAGATATTAAGATAAACCAACCATTTGATTCCAAGATAAGAAAAGCAGGGTCCACATCCACAGCCTTAGATTTATCAGCAGCGTTTATGAAAGACGCAGCAGAAATATTAGATGTACAGCCATCAGATACACTACGAGAGTGAAGGACATTTTCAGCCTTCTTTAAAAAGCCTACAGATGTAGACTCCATAAGTAAGGAAGAATTTGGGGATGTACAATGAGTGGAAGGCATAATGTCCATTTGCTCTTTTTCATTGCAAGAATAATATGAAAACACATGTTCAGATGATTGGACAGAAGTCAACACATCAACATTCTCATCTTTAGTATAGCAGCTTTCACACAGAGACCTGTCTTTTTCCGAGGCCCAGTCATCTGTATCAAAAGCAGGAGGAAGTGGTGAATCACTAAGCTGATAATTATCTTTATGAGTTGAAACAGGTACTGGAGGAGAAGATAAACTTCCATTTTCATCTGAATATGGATCCGCAACCATCGGTAACTTGCTTTCAGATAACCAACAAGTGCTTGAAGTATCAGAAAGGCACACTGTGTCATCTGAAAAATCCTTCTCTCCTTTTTGATGGTTATCCCTTCGCTCCTCCTCTATAATGGATGTAGAATTTTCTTCACAAGCTGAGAATGCAGGTGAAGAAGATATATAGTCTTCATCAAACTTTTCAGACAATATTTCACCATCAAAACAAGAATTGGCAGTCACTGGTTTCAAATCCTTTGTAACATTCTTTTCTGAACAACTACTCTCTTCGCTATTCTGGACAATGGCATTGCCATGTTCTCTCAAATGTTGACAAATTTGTGCTTCTGGGAAATCAGAGGGCTCAGAGATTCGCATCTTATGATCATCAGAAACCTGATTCTTTGGAAATTGCTTCTCATCAGTACAAGTTAAGGTTGCTCTGATGCCAGTGACTGACACACGATCCTGCATGTCAACTTGTTCACCAGCCGCCAATTGTTGTTTGGGATTGGCAATGTCCCCAGAGAGTGGAAGTATATCTTGCACTACATTAGAGTAAAGTCTTTTGACAGATATACCAACACTTTGCACCTGGTTCCCAACAAATTTCACAGTATCCTGTCCATGGGAGCAATTTACAGCGTGAGAATACATCAAGCTCTGGGAAGCACGCATTATTACATAAAGCTATGTTGATGACAATCTGCCGATGCCGAAGCAAAAGGAAATTCACAATCTAATTGATGGAACATAACCACACCATATGATAATCTTTATGACAATTGATAAGTGTGGATCAGTCCTCAAGCTACAGAAATAAATTAGAAGATCACTCATTGCGAGAATAGTAACATAAAATTACACGAAGGGGTGTGGATAGCATATGGAACGAGACGTATATCATTTGACCTAATATTGCGAAAGTATTATTCTTTTTGTCCTTTATTTGCTGTGTTGCAAAGTTTTGTGCCAAAGAATTATATCAATAACATTACTCAGTCACACGCGCTATGTCCTGAAAAAAGAAAGAGAAGATGTACTACCTTGTTTACGAATCCATCAACATCCTGGCAAATGGACTCGAACTGGTGGTAAATGCTCCCAGCCCAGAATTTACTTTTCAAGTCAAAATCCATCGGAACACGCGCAATGTTCCTCAAAAATCAGTCAGGATGGTTCCACCATAAAAGTAGAATACAATGTCAACAAGATGGAATGGGGATTGAACCTGCAAGCATTCATATAAGATTCCACGAGCAATGTCCATAGAAACAAATACTAATTCTTGAAGTATAAGAAAAACAAAACTCACGCAAACATATGTTCTAGTAATAATAAAAAAGAGCAAGCTAACTTTCACAGATATTAGTCATTCACTCATTCAAGGTGAAAATCGTGGCCTACGAGGCTACAACAATTCCTGCCAGAGGATAACCAGCATCAAATATGCAAATATGTGCCTCCTCTTTCGATTTCTCCTATTTTTAATTAACTTCTTTGTGTTTCACATAGTTCGGTGAATTAGCAGAGTTAGTAGACAACTATTTTTCTTATTTCAGTTGAATAGACAGGAAATTGATGTATGTGAATTAGTTTTGGCGTGAAAGAAGCGTGAACTTTCTTTCTCATCTCTCATCTCATTCCTTTTTCCTGCGATCATCAAAGCTCACAACCAAGTTATAATCGAAAATTGTGGAACGTACAGCACGCAGAGATACAGAACCTAGAAGATTAAACCTAACAACTGAACTAGCACTGAAACTAAGAGTAATATTATATATATGTGTGTGTGTATGTATCAGAAAAACTCCAGAAGAAAAAGGTACTTCTTTTACACAAACTAACAGAACAATTCTGACGATCATAAGCTAATTCACACCTCAAATCAAAGTCACCTTTTCACTCTTTATTATCTCCATCTTTCTTTTCGTAACAGAATCTTAAACCCATAAAAAAAGAGAGAATTTTATGGGCACACACAAACACATATAGTGATCACCAAATTTCTACAGTTCAAAAAAGCAAAGCAAAAGCGTAAGAAATTCTATTAAAAAAGAAATTGGTGGGGAGTAAAAATACCGTGCCTAAAAAGAAAAAGCGCCAAGACCCTGATAGTGGAGATGAAAAAGGGGAAGAGGTATCACCGGCGGGAGATAACCGGCGGTGCTGGTGCTGGTGGCCGAATGAGGAATGACTTCACACGTGCGATTTCCCGAGGTTTATAGTTGTACGCGCTCGTACCTCGATATGGGTGCGGATTAACTTGCAAAAACTATTTATCATCTTTTTACATTGAGTTTTAATGTTTTTATAGTGAAATTAATGTGATTTCTGAATTGTTACGATGCTATTTAGGCCCTATTTAGGCGCCCTTTGCCCCGCCAAAGTAATCTAATTTTTTATTTTAATATTATTGTATTTGCTTCACTTTTATGTATTATGAAAAGGTATTAGATTTTTCAATGGCCTTTAAGTTAACACGAAATTTGATTTAGAAAACTAATCTAATTTTTTATTTTAATATTATTGTGTTTGGTTCATTTTTATGTAATATGAAAATCAAATGAATTAGATTTATCAAAATAAGGAAAATTATGCAATTTTCTTAAAATGTGAATATCTACTCCAAGTAAATATTCTTATTCCATGTTTCTGGAAATCTGATGTTAAATAGGTTCATTCTTCGATTTCTTCATGTATTAGTATTTAATTTTTTTATAAATTATTATTAAGTTTGGATTCATATTTTTTTAACTCAAAAATTAAAAAAAAATGATTTTTTTTAAATTGAAAAAATAAGATTTATTATTATCTTTTTTTTTTTATTAAACTAAGTTTGGAGTTTGGACTAAAACACTTCAATAAAAAAATGAGTAAAATAGAAAAAATAGAAAATTTTATAAATGAGAAAAGAAATTCAAAAAATGTGATATTTTTTATTGACGAAATTCTGACCAAAATTTGACTATTCTATCAATAATTTTTTGTCATTTCGATCAAAGTTTCAACAATATCATTTTTGAGGAAACGTTGCGGATTAAACAACGATCATACCATTGTCAATATAGATGATTTTGACTTTCAATTCAATAAAATAATATTTATATAGATAATTTTGATTTCCAATTCAATAAAAAATATTTGGATCAACATTGTAATATTTGCGTTAATTGATTATTTTTTAGTCATATTATTTTATTTAAATTGAAATAATATGTAGCATTCAATATATATAGTATTGTTGCAAATTGAAGAATTATACATTATATTGTTCGTAATTTAAAATTATACACTATTTTTTAGGTAAAAATTATAAACTATTGGTGGTATGAAATAAGATATATATACAGTGTATATATATATATAGGGGTGGTCTCTTGTGAGACGGTCTAACGGGTCATTTTCGTTAGACGGGTCATAACCCGACCAGTTTTCCTAGCTTCATATCTGGTGACACTTCAGTTCATAGTATGTGACACTTCAGTTTATGATTGGTGATACTTAGCTTCATCTCTCGTGACACTGGGCTTCACACAATAGTTAAAGATATTACTAAAAAATATTTCATATCTGGTGACACTTTCAGTTCATAATATGTGACACTTCAGTTCATGATTGGTGATACCTAGCTTCATATTCGATGGCACTTCATTGTTATTTGCTTTAATAATTCAACGTGATAGTTCGTTGTACATGCTTGTTATGTTAGTGATACTTCATGTTACAATTGATAGGACTTCACATAATAGTTAAATATATTACTAAAAAAATATTAAAATTTATTAAGACTTATGCTGCTTCATATCCGGTGACGCTTCAGTTCATAGTACGTGACACTTCCGTTTATGATTGGTGATACTTAGCTTCATATCTGGTGACACTTCATTGTGACCCGGATCCGGGTCGGATCTTAATATCCATCTAACGGTTTATGACCCGTTAGACGGTCTAACACAAGTTTTTGTCATATATATATATGAGATATTTAATTATCTACCCTCGTTTAAATTTAATCTAATAATAAAATGAGAATCCTGACAATTTTCTTATTATGTTCCAAACACAAAATAAAGACTTTGTTAGTAATAATTTTCGTTAGAATCACATTTCTAGAAATTATGTTCCCAAAAACTTTTACTTTCACGCAAACCAAATTTTTTTATGTATTATGAAAAAGAATCAGATTTCTCAAAAGAAAAATTGTGCAACTTTTTTGAATGTGAATATCTAGTTCAAGTAGTTATTCTTATTCATTATTTATGGGATTTAATATTACTGTGTTTTGCATTTTTTTATGTATTATAGAAAGGTATTAGATTTCTCAATTTGTTCATTTTTTTTTATGTATTATGGAAAAGAACCAGACTTCTAGAAGTAAAATTGTGCAACTTTTTTGGAATGTAAATATTTAGTCCAAATAGTTATTCGTTTTCATTTTTTCTAGGAATCTAATGTTAGACGGGAGTATTAAGTTTGGATTCATATTTTTTAAATCAAAAATAAAAATTGAATTTTTAAAATTGAAAATTTTAGTTTTATTATTATCTTTTTTTTATTAATACAAAGTTTGGATTAAAATATTTCAACATTAAAAAGAATAAAATAGAAAAAAGGGAAAATGGTCTCGCAGGCCCCTGAACTTTTTGGCGCGGACCTCGCAGGCCCCTGTATTTTTTTGGCTCAATTGAGTCCCTGAATTTTTTTTTTGGGGTCTATTGAGCCCCTCCGTCAAGCTCCTCTTGACGGGGCCGTTAGTTCGACATACGTTTTAGATTTTATTAAAATAAAAAAATTTATAAATTCTAAAAGACAATAATCTCAAAAATCAACAGCTTTGCTGCTCTATTTCATTGTCTGCTCCAGACTCCCAAAATCCCATCCCCATGTTGCTGGAATTGTTACCAGATCCAAAACACAAAAAAAACAACCTCCTAGCCCCATCGCAGAACCCATCCTCCCTCATTTCTCCTGAACCCCAATCTGGAAACTCCCCAGAATCTGCCCGTCATCCTCTCCCATCTCCTGAACCTACCAGTCCTTCAACAAACATTTCCAGTAACCCATCTCACTCCCCTTCATCACCAAACCCATCAAACCCATCAGAAACACAATCCAAAACCTCCCTCTCAAGTTCATAATATGAAAAAGAAAAAGATGAAGAAGCAGACCCATATTGGGAGCAAGAAGACGATGAACATATCTGAGCCAAACTTGCCGGAGCGAAGGTGTGACAATCATATCTCGGCTTTTGATGCTGTCGCGGCACTCTTCTCTCAAAGCCCTTCATCGGCGACTGCTTCTTCGTCGGAATTTGTTGCTGGGGGCTCAGGCGTTCATAACCGCCGTACCCGTCGGGTGAAATTTAAATTGAATTTAGAATTTTTTTTATTCGAATAAAACCTAAAATGACGTCGTTTTATGTCAAACTAACGACCCCGTCAAGAGGGGCTTGACGGAGGGACCCAATAGACCCCAAAAAAAAGTTCAGAGACTCAATTGAGTAAAAAATACAGAGGCCTTCGAGGTCCACGCCAAAAAGTTCAGGGGCCAGCGAGACCTTTTTCCCTAGGAAAAAAACATATAAAATAGAAAATTTCACAATTAAAAAAAATAAAAAAAAATGAATACTTTTTTTGTTGACGGAATTCCGACCAAAATTCGATTATTCTATCAATCATTTTTTGTCGTTTCTATTAAATTCCAATAATACTCTCTCTGTTTCTATATAAATGTAATTTTTGATGAATGCACACAAATTAATAAACTAGTTAAATTACCTAATACACCCTTGTATAAATATATTAAATGAGTTAAATATAGAAGTTTGAATGCATTAAATGGGGGTAATTATGTGAAAAATGTGAATTTTTTATCTCAAATTTGTAGAATGATAATTTTTTTGAAACAAGATTAAAATGTTAGAATGACACTTATTCAGAAACGGAGGGACTATTATTTTTGAGGCAACTTTTAGGATTAATAAATGACGACCATACTACCATTGTCAATATAAATAATTTTGACTTCTAATTCAATAAAAAAAATATTTGGATCGACAATACAATATTTGCTTAATTAATCATAAAGATATTAACCTAAAATTCTGAAATAATTATTTTGATTTTTTCCGTCAAATTATTTCATTTAAATTGAAATGATTAATATGTTGCGTTCAATATAAATAGTACTTTTGCTAATTGAGTTTGTAGAATCATACATTATATTGTTCGTAATTTAAAATTATAAACTATTCGTACTATGAAATAAATAAATATATATATATATATATATATATATATATATATATATTGTAGGTATTTAATTCTCTACTTGTTTAAATTTAATTCAATAATGAAACAAAAATTCTGATAATTTTCTTATTATGTCCAAATACAGAATAAAAATTATGTCAGTATTCATTTAGGGTCTGAGTTTCTATGTTTTTAATGTAAAGAAATTTAATTGGTTTCAAAAACATTTTTTTTTATACAGATTCAAAACAAAATTAGGACTCCAAGAAATACTTTGGAGAATTATTTAAAAAAATATTGTAGCTAGAAGCTCACTCAAACCACAAAGATCCCATATAAAAAGTGACAATTCGAGTCGGCCACCCTCCCCTTTCTCCCAATTTAAAAAAAAAAACTTCACTAACTGGTTAGACAATGCATGCAGCTTCTCCCAACAAAAACAAACTTCATTCGATAATACCACACATGTACCTACAGAATAAATATTGAACCATTTCTTGTACTTATACATTTATAAAGCGTCAAATTAGAGAAAGTCAAAATAGGTAAAAATCGATAAAAGTAAATAGTTTTTAGAAAAAAATAACTTTTAAAAATAGATAGTTTGTTAGGTAATTTGTACCATTAAATAGTTAGTCTCCACACTCAATCATTACCACAGTGTACTTTTGTCAGTTATTTATTTAAACAATGCACAGCCTAAGACCGAAATCCTAATTCTAAATTTCTCGATTATTATTGGGTGCGCATCGATTAATTCTAGGCATCGATTATTATGTAAAAAATGTCTCGATTAATTGTAAAAAGTGTCTCCATTATTTAGTTAAAAGTAAGGCATCGATTAACTTTGGTAATGCATAGATTAATTTTTAAAAAGTAATGCATCGAATATTTTAAAAAGTCATGCAAGGTTCATCGATTAACTTTGTAAGGTTTATCGATTAGTGTAAGGTTCATCGATTATGTTGTAAGGTTCATCGATTATGTTGTAAGGTTCATCGATTAACTTTGGTAATGCATAGATTAATTTTTAAGCAGCATCGATTATTTTTGTGAAGCGTCGATTATTTTATAAGAAGCATCGATTAATTTTTAAGATTCATCGACTAATTTTTAGAAGTATAGATTATTTTTTAATTTGAAAATAGGCGACAGAGAGAGATACGCATGTCGTGCACTTTTATCTGTAATATATTTATGATTTTCATGTTTTTGACTATAATCGTGGCTATTATAATTAATCTAGTTATTTTTTAGAATTAGTGGAGGCTCTTAGGCTCTTAGAATTAATCTATGCTATTCTAAATTTAATCGATGCATTTTTTTACTAATCGAGGAAGTAGTTAGAACAATCGATGCTTGTAGGATTAATTGATGTTAGCCACAATATAATCGATGAATAAATTGAATTCACTTATAATTTAATTGATGGATATTTTAGAATAATCAATGAATTTTTTAGAATAATCGATGAAGAGTTTAGTAATCGATGAACCTTTTAGAATAATCGATGAATTTTTTTATTAATCGATGTTAGTATTAATAGATAAATATTTTAGAATAATCGATGAATTTTTTTATTAATCTATGAACCTTTTATTATTTGTTGTTTTCAATAATTTGCTAAATTAATCGAGGTTAAATTTAAAGTAATCGATGGTCCTTTGAAATTAATCGATGTCTGTTTTAGCAATAATCGTGGATATTTGAATTAGCAATCGTGACCTTTTTAACTTAATCGAGGACCTTATTAAATTATAGAGGCATAATTGAAATTACTATTAATCGAGGCATAGATTAAAATTAATCGAGGTATAGGTTAAAACTAATTGATGGAGGCTCTTAGAAGTAATCGAGGATATTTGAAAATTAAAGTTAATCGCTGATAATTAAGTTTAATTTAATCGAGGAAGATTGTAAAAATAATCGATTAAAATAATCAATTGTACATAATCGATTGTAAATAATCGATTAAAATAATCAATTGTAAAATAATCGATTGTTTACAATCGGTTGTAAATATTACAATTGATTAAAATATTCGATTAAAATAATCGATTGTAAATAATTGATTAAAATAATCGATGCTATTAAAATCAATCGAGGCTATTTTAAATTTAATCGATGCTATATTAAATTTACACACAACCTATACACTATAGTATAATTAAATTGATTTTCACATGTGAAATCCTAATACAACCTATACACTATATAGTATAATTAAATTGATTCTCACAAGTGAAATCTCGATAAAATCTACACACCATATGTAATCAATTTGATTTTAATATAGTGTATATGTTGTATCGGAATTTTACTTGTGAGGATCACTTTGATTATCGATTATGAAATCTCGAAACAACCTACACACTATAGTATAATTAAATTGATTCTCATATGTGAAATCCTAATACAACCTATACACTATACAGTATAATCAAATTGATTCTCACAAGTGAAATCTCGATAAAATCTACACACCATATTGTAATCAATTTGATTTTAATATAGTGTATATGTTGTATCGGAATTTTACTTGTGAGGATCACTTTGATTATCGATTATGAAATCTCGAAACAACCTATACAATATAATATAATTAGATTGATTCTCACATGTGAAATTCTAATACAACCTATACACTATATAGTATAATCAAATTGATTATCACAAGTGAAATCTCGATAAAATCTACACACCATAGTGTGATCAATTTGATTTTAATATAGTGTATATGTTGTATCGGAATTTTATTTGTGAGGATCACTTTGATTATCGATTATGAAATCTCGAAACAACCTATACAATATAGTATAATTAGATTGATTCTCACATGTGAAATTCTAATACAACCTATACACTATATAGTATAATCAAATTGATTATCACAAGTGAAATCTCGATAAAATCTACACACCATAGTGTAATCAATTTGATTTTAATATAGTGTATATGTTGTATCGGAATTTTACTTGTGAGGATCACTTTGATTATCAATTATGAAATCTCGAAACACCTATACAGTATAGTATAATTAAATTGATTCTCATATGTGAAATCCTAATACAACCTATATACTATATAGTATAATCAAATTGATTCTCACATGTGAAATCACTATACAACCTAAATACTATAGTATAATCAAATTGATTATCGATTATGAATTCTCGAAACAACCTATATACTATGGTATAATCAAAGTGATTCCCACAAGTGAATCCCGATACAACGAATACATTGTAGTATAATCAAATTGATTATCGATTATGAATTTCCGAAACAACCTAAACAATATAGTAAAATCAAATTGATTATCACAAGTAAAATTCCGATACAATCTATATATTTTAGTATAATCAAATGGATTCTTGGTTATAAATTCTCGAAACAACATATGCACTATAAATATAATCGTGGCCATATACTCAAATGAATTAATTGTGGACATATAATCAAATGAATTAATCGTGGACATATAATCGTAGCAACATAACAAGGCCTCGATTAATTGTGGACATATAATCAAATGAATTAATCGTGGACATATAATCGAATTAATCGTGGACATACAATCTATACACTATTAACCTCGATTGTGTGTGTGTGTGCGCGCGCGTGTGTCATGAAGCCTATTAGCATCAATTATTTTTTTAAGTTCCTCGATTGTTTTAATAGGCCTCAGTTATTTTAATTTAGTTCATCGATTAATATAAAAAATGATCCTCGATTATTTTTTTTATTCCCTCGATTATTTTTTCAAGTTCCTCGATTGTTTTAATAGGTCTCGGTTATTTTAATTTAGTTCATCAATTAATATAAAAAATGGTCCTCGATTTTTTTTATTTCCTCGATTATTTTTTAAAGTTCCTCGATTGTTTTAACAGGCCTCAGTTATTTTAATTTAGTTCATTGATTAATACAATAGCATCAAATTAACCGACGATTGTAATCGAAGAAGATATTTACATATTTAAAAAAAAAAGGAAGCCTACTTGATGAGAAGATGATCGGTTGTGGCTAGGTTTTTTTTTTAATCGCAGCTGTGAAGCCCTTCTTTTTAATCGCAGACATGAATTGGAAGAAGAATGAGGACGAGAGAGAGTGTGGGGTTGTTGGGGATTAAATTCAAAAGGTAGAGAATTTATTCTTTTGCAGGGTGTGTAAGTTTTTTAATATTAAGAACTGATTTTGTGGGACCCGATATGCATTTTTTGTACAGAAAAAGTACAAAGTGTCGAAATAACTAATTGATTTTAAACTTGGTCTCCTTTTCTCTTAAATTATTTACTTTTGTCGAAAAATCCTGGGCACCCCTTAAAGAAATGGGATCCCCTGTTACAAATCCCGTTGCATTCTCTATTGCAACTCTTTAATATTTTTTAAAAAAAAGTATTTTTTCTATTTTTTAATTTATTATTATTTATTTTAATTTAAATTTTTTATTTAGGGTTCATCTATCCCCAATTAGGGTATATTAAAAAAATAAAAAAAATAGTTATGCAATACCAAATGTAACACAAAATACAACATATGATCTACTGTGCAAATTAAATATAGGAACGGTCTCTCGCGCCCCCTTTTTTTTCTTATTATGTTTTCATTTTTTGTTTTCTTTTATTATTGTTTTCCCAAAAATATATACCTTAAAATATAATTATTGAATCCTAAAATTGAATCATCGACGGCTCGTGCACCACGCTCACTAATTATTTTTTTTGAAATAAATATATATATATCCTAAAATGATATCAGTGAACTCTGAAATTAAAGTAAATTAATTTAATTTTTTATCCAACATCTCATGTAGTGCCATCGCCCTACGCTAACGTAAACGCGTGGGCTCGTGCACTGCACTCGATAATTAATTTTTTAAAAATAAATATATGTCCTAAAATTAAAGTGAATTAATTTATTTTTTTATTCTACGTCTTGTGCACTACGCTCGATAATTTATTTTTTCAATTTAAATATAAGATTTAAAAAAAGAAAAAGAAAATCGGAAAAGGAAACAAAAATTTAATTGTTAGCGCGTGTGTCCATGCACCACGTGTGGCGCATGCACGTTTGGGATTCCGAGTAGGTTTTTAGTGATGTGATCCAGATAGATAAACTATACCAGATACAGACGTGCGAAAGACTCTAGGAACGAATACGTCAGGGGGGAAGGATTCAATCCAAATTAAATGACTCAAATAACTCAAATAAACAAAGAAAACGAATTAAAAATAAAGAATGAATCGATTTTATCTATATGTGCTAATCTAGGCCTAACTAAGCTATGTAAACTATGACACACTAAATATGACACAATCCAAAACACAAGGGGCTAGAATTGAACGAATAGGTCAAGGGTGTAGTTTAGGATGTATGGGATGTGTGGATTATGATGGTGATGTTTAGAATGGCTTTGAGTAGATAGGGTATGATAGTGATAGGAAGGACGTACCGTATACGTGTTATTCGCGGCGTGAATAGCACGTATGGTTGAAAATGGCTGGAATGGACTCGAACTTGAACACGAACTGATCTTGATGAATGGTTGATTATATGGACGTGGTTGGATATATGGATGTCGTCGGTTGATGAAGTATGGATGGTGTTGATGTCGATGGAATTGCAACCCGATAAATTCCCGTAGTCTCGAACGTACTCCGAAAACGTATCTCCAAGTTACTCTTCGAATAGCGAGTTCACCCTAGATAATCCCTCGAGTGAATTAGAACGTTCCCTTGAAATAAGACTTAAAGTTGCTACCTCTAAGAATGAAAGTTTTCGAGCAAAACCAACAAAGCTATAAGGGGCGAGACACAATTAAGTTGCAAAAATGCTTAATACTTTAAATAATGTCTAAAATATCAATGTTACATAAATCCCTTATTTATAAGGATAAGGGGGACGAAAATTACTAGCTATATGGATGAAAATTACAGCCTAAAATAATTAAAAACTAGACTAGGAAATTGCCTAAACTAGAATTCTATTCAAGGTAGGAAATTACCTTAATTAAAACTCTAGTCAACCTAAACTAAATAGGAACGAAAATTACATAAATAAAAGAATAAAAATATGATCTAAAATAAATAAATACTATTGTCTAATAAAATCAATCCCTTAATTTAAGGGGATGAAAATTCCCATGCAAGCCATGCACGACCAAAATGCCTCCAACGTGCATGCTTGTGACTTCAACTCTCTTGATCATCATGTGTTGTTCTTCAAACCTTGATCTCTTTAATTGTTAACAGAGTAACAATCTTGGGATCCTTTAATGGCAGCTTCGTGTTTGATTCTTTGATACTTGTCATTGATTCATCATTTAGGGTTTTTAATTACACACACATATATGGGGGATGGATCAAATAAGACTTTTTGTCCAGTGTGAGAACTAAGACTACATCTTACACTATCCAATAAGATGGTCTAATAGTTGATATTTAATGCAAAAGTTGATGGCAATTTTGTCATTTATGTCTTTTAAAAATATTGTTGATCAAATTTTTTAAAATTGTAACATATTTTAAACGGGCATAACTTGTTTTTAATTCATTTCATGTAAATAAAATATATCAAATTAAAGCTATCTTTATGCTCTTTTAATTAAAATCTGTGAAGGACATGTTTAATTAGATGAAGAAATATGGACACAAAATACAAAATATCAATCTTTAAACATACCCAAGTTGTAAATGCTTTCGTTGGCCTATAATAATATATACTTTGTCAATATTATGAATTTATGATAACATATGCTAACGAAGCATTTATCATTGATAAACTGAGATTTTGCACTATTTTTCACATTATTTAACTATGTGTTTTATATGGTTTGCTTGTGTTTTAATCTCAGTTAAGTCGGTTTACACTTGATTTTGGAGTTTGGTATGTTTTGTTACTTCTTGCAGATTTGTTCCATTTTTGGTGTATTTTCGAGAGTAGAAATCATTGATAATGTCCCAAGATTGTACGGTGAAGAAGTCAAGTCAAGAACAGGACGGAAACAGGTCTTGAACCGAGTCGCGAATCAGTTACGCAACACCTTCTGGAAGCTTGTTATTGGGAGAGGGTGCCAAAGAAGAAAATTTGCGAGCACGATCGTGAATTTTTTACCATGTTAGCACCACGTGGACTTATGACTCAAGTCGTGAGTGACTGGGTGCATCGCGAGCGACATCACGAATTATGTGGGTCAGTCCGAATTTGATCTAAGTATTTAATTAGGGTTATTTTTGGCGAAATTTGCACACTTTTACCATACCCTAAATTTGCCAACTGAGAGAATACAACAGAGAAAACGAAATGCAAAGAACAAGACCAAGGGATTCAAGTGTTTTCAAAATTAGAGGCAAATATAATCTTTTTATTTTCTTTAATTCTTATCAAATAATGAATACTTTGTGGATGTTTCTAGTTATTTATTTTATGATGAACAACTAAACCCTAGTATTCTAAGATTGATTACGATTCAATTTTTCATTTAATTAATTATGTTATTGTGCCTATGATTTTATTATATTTTGATTGTTCTTTTGTTAGGATATGCATTATTTAACTTGCCATTAAATAGTGTAATTTGATGTTAATTCATAAATCGAAAGAAGAGCTTTAGCACAAGATTTTGAACAATTAACTGATAATTAATATCATTCGAGAGAGTTGCGGTTATGTGAGAGAGCAATAGACCTGGTAAGCATTTAGGTGTTGCATGTTAGATAACTAATAGATACATTATTATTTAATCTGCAATCAACACCCTAGGCACTTCGAGAGGAGGTTTAGGCTAGATTAGTGATTTCTCTAGCATAATTAAAATCCCAACATAGGTACAATAATAAAATTGGTTAAAGGAATTGATTAATTGATGATTATACAATCCTAGAATACATCTGTCATTCACTGTTTATTTTCTTGTGCATTTAATATGTTGTCTTATTTAGTACTTTAATTTATTTAGTTCTTTAGTTAATCTAACATTTTCAACTTATAGAGTAGTCTAGATAACTATAGGTAATTTAATTTAGATAATTAGTAGCTTGATTTATTAAGTCTTTGTGGATTCGACCTTATCCATTGTTATACTAAAAGCCTCACTGTAAACTTACAGTTTATGTGAAAATAAATACCGAACAGTTACTATGCTATTGAAGCATTATCATAATACTAAGGTAGTACACTTATATTGATATTATATTTATTACGTCTTATTTAGGATTTATCCCATCTAATTTTGTTTTATTTCATCCAGTTAGGATTTATCCAGTTGATTTATTCCATCCAATTAATTTTTAGAGTGTAATTTTCTTTAGCAATATGAGAAACATTTTATCAACATTATGATCATTCTTCGTTAGCATGATGATAATGTTTCCTCAGCATAATTATCATGCTATCAAATACTCTATGTTTTTTTTATAAGAATTGTCGAATTACATTAATGTCCCCGTCAAAATAAAAAAATTATCAAATATTATAGAATTGCTACTATCATTTTTAAGAAAATCTGAGACTTTAGTTTGATTTTTTATAATTGTATGGTGTAAGATGGTCCATATTTGATTTTTTATAATTATACGGTTTAAAATGAACAGTTGAATGGATTTAGTATAGACATCGATTTTGATGTTAGGTATATGATTTTTTTTTGATTGCTTTTGTTTCATATATTGTAACGTCCCAATTCCTGAAATTTGAGGCGCTACACAAAATTAAATTAAATTCCTATTTTCATAACCATTTTACCTTTAAAAAAATATTTTTATGATAATTTCTTTTAGAAATAAAATCCACCAATCATCATTTTACAAGACTTTTCAAACAACCAATCACAAATATATTTCACAAACGACTAGTCAATATTGAAAGTCTAATATTTGAACGAATCAAAAATAATGGTGGAATCTGCACGATTTTAATATTCATAAATATTCAGCGGAAGCATAATATGTTAAATTATTGACCAAAATCAATATTCAACATTCAACATTCAAAATATAATTTTGAATAGTCAAAAACTTATAGAACCCATATGTCCACGTCAGCTGTCTGCATCACCTTGTACCTGGAAACATTTTAAAAAAAACGTGGGCTGAGTGCCTGAAAACACTCAGTGGGCTTATCGTGTTCGTCCAAATACATATAAAGATTTTTCGTATAAAAAACCAACAATCCAATATTTAAAAATCATGTTCATGCGCTTAAGAATATTTATTCAAAAGCCGATAATCAATATTCATTCAGATGCCCATGCGCTTAAGATTAGTTATTCAGAAGCGAACAATTCAATATTATTCTCATAACAATGCGCTTGAGAATATGTTTATTCAAAAGCCGATGCGCTCAATTAACCATGCGTGGATACAGACCCTATGTGATCACATAACTATATGTCAATATAATTGACCATGCTAGAATTCATCATGCAGGTCAAATCATATCCACGATGAGCGAAAACAGTCGTAAATCATATATGGACGAAAGCATTTTAAAACATAAGTTTTTAGTCAGCAAAACCCACCTTATAGCTGAAATAGGTAGCTGAAATAGGTAGAGCTTTACACATGTCCTGCAGATCCTAAGTTCGAGTCTTGGGTTCGGCCTATAAAGGAGAAATTTCCTATTAGCGCCATGCTATGTTATAAAACTATATCATAGGATATGTTTAGGCTTAGTGAACAAATTCTCAGAAATATTTGAGCCGGAACGGTAATAATTGATGTGTTTAATGGGTTTAGAAATAAGCCTAGAGGCTCAAATTAAAACACGACCATTTAACGAATATTTAAAATAGACTCTTAATTGGAATAAATGAACTTATACAATATATGAATCAAATATATTTGTAAGTATCTTCATTAAAACTTGTAATTATATACACATTCTCTATTAATTTAATTATAGAGCTTAAGAGTAAAGAAAAGTAAAAATAAAAGAAAAAAAAAACATAAACACACGCACACACCCTTCGATTCCTAGATTTTTTTCAAACCTTTATAAAACCCAAATACACACAAATATATTCACACAACTGTACACACACCTCTCCATTGTAAAATTATCATTCTCACAATACTACTTTCTCTCACTACTGACACTACACTTTATAAAGAGGAAATAATGTGTCTCATTTCTCTCCATTTTCGTATACTACACACACTTACACTCTTTAATTTACAACTTTAAAAGTCAAACACACTTTCTACTTTCCAAAATAATATGTGCTTTCAACCAACCATTTACTCTCTTTTGAACACAATTATTTGGAAAAATAAATAAATGTTCAATTTCTCTCTTCATACAACACGAATACTCACATGCACATGAACCGAGATAATATTCTTGTCTTTACTGTGTCATCTCACTTTTCATTTTCATTTTGAAACCCATCAACATATAACCATCAGCACCAAAAATTCAAAATAAAACCTCTCCCCCAACTTCTCAACCCTCGGCCACGCACTGCACACACATGCACAATTTTTTTCATGTTTTTCTTTCACCATTTTACAAAATATACAGTAAGTACTGCATATTTAACTACAATTCAAGGAGGAGCATCAACAATACCTCCAAGAAAATAAATAAAAAATGAAATTCTAAGGATGAAGAAAGTTTTGGAGATTTTTCCACTATTAGAGCTCAAGTTTGAAATTAAACTCACAAATCCCCATAGAACTCAAGATAAACAAGGGGGAAATATAGAGGAGGACGAGGCTCAGAGAATAGAGTTATTGCATGTCGGATCGGACCCCCGGAAAATCTCACCGGCGACACACCAAACAGCGGCCAAGATGAGCATTTTCCGGCCATTTTGGCCTTCCGATCCTCTCCTTATAAAACTTGCACCAATGCTTTTAAAATGAAAGGAGGAGTCTGAAACATATTTTTAGGGAAGAAATTTGGCCGGAAAGGGGTATTCCGATGACAGTGGCGGTGGTCGGCGGTGGCGTTCCGCCCCCAAGCACCTTGCCGGAAATCGCATGAGGAAGATGGAGAGGAGGAGTGAGGAGAAGCTTAACTTTGAAAATGAGAGCAGAAAAAAAATGAGTCCAACGTAAGGAAAGGGATATTTATATTTGCTAATTTGGGCTTAAAGCCCACAAACTGCAAATTAAAATAGATTGGCTCTTTTCAATTATATATTTTTTTAATCCAAGCCCAGTAGAGTAAGTTTGGATTCTATGTAAAAAAAATAAAACTATGTTTCTCTACACAAATTGGCCCAATTTCATAATATGGTCCAAATATAAAATTTTGGGGTATTACATATATATTGCTTTATTTATTTTTAAAATTTTTATTTTGTATTTAATAAGAGTATTTAAGTAATTTCATAATTAATTACTTTTGAATTATTTTAAGCTTTAAAAAGTAAAAATAGAAAAAAAGAAAAGAGGCTTGTATATATATATATATAGGGATGAGATCTGGTGAGAACCAGTCACCAGGTGGGAATTGGGAACCAATCCCATCCCTCCATTCCAAAATCTGGACGGTCCAGATTAAATAGATAAAGTGGAATAGGGACGGTGGCAATCTCGTAATTAAAATGAAAACTTTAAATTCATGCGTTTCATTAAGGGTAAAGTTGGAACAAAAAAAAGTGACATCATCATGTTTTGAAATAATTCTTAAAAACTTTAAATAATCATAATTTATTCATTTTTAATCGGATTTCCGCGAATCTTATATCAAATTAAAGCTCTTTTCATACTCTTTCATTTAAGATCCATATTGCATATGTTTATTTGAAAAAAATAGATGAAAAATACAAAAAATCATTTTTAGGCATGATTTTCGCAGAGAGTAACCCCAGATTTATATTAGCATGTTGTATACAACATTTTAGCATGACCTATATAACATTTTAGCATATTGTGTAATACATTTTAGCGGGTGATATTATGAATATATTTCTAACAGTTTTATATAAACACCTATACCTATATAGATACTACAAAATGAAAAAATACGAGTTAATAATAAAAAAAAGAATGAGAAAGTGAAGCAACGAAGGAGATGACTGACAACTAAGAAAGAAAATGTGTAAATATTTTTCGAAACAAATATCAAATTTAGCCTCCTACTTCTCTCATTTTAGCCTCATTCATTTATCATTATAGCATGTTCTGATAAACAAAATATGGAACGGTGATTTCATTAGAATGAAACACAATACACATATTTGGGGACAATGAACCCTAATGAGAATCTGATAATTACTAATTGAGATCAGATGAACCCTAGTTGCAATGTAATAAACCTTAATTAGAAACGGTGAACCCTAGTGGAAAATGTCACATCAAATTTAGCCTCCTACTTCACTCATTTTAGCTTCATTCATTTCTCATTTTAGCATGTATGTTCTGATAAATAAATATGGAACGGTGATTTCATTGGAATGAAATATAGTACACCCTATTTAGGACAATAAACCCTAAAGGGAATTTGATAATGACTAATTGGGATCATATGAACCATAATTGGAACGCAATAAACCCTAATTGAGAACGGTGAACCCTAGTGGAAAATATCACATCAAATTTAGCCTCCTACTTCACTCATTTTAGCCCAATTCATTTCTTATTTTAGCATATATGTTCTGATAAACAAAATATTGAACGGTGATTTCATTAGAATGAAACATAATACACCCTATTTGGGGATAGTGAACCCTAATGTGAATCTCATAATTACTAGTTGGGATCAGATGAGCCCTAATCGGAATGTAATAAACCCTAATTACTGAACTCAGAAACTGCTCAGATTCAATTTTAGCCTCCTACTTTACTCATTTTAGCCTCATGCATTTCTCATTTTAGCATGTGTTGATAAATAAAAATGGAACGATGATTTCATTGGAATGAAACGCAATAAACCCTATTTGGGGATAGTAACCCTAATGTGAATCTCATAATTACTAGTTGGGATCAGATGGGCCCTAATCGGAACGTAATGAACCCTAATTGGGAACACTGGACCCTAGTAGAAATTTTCACATCAATTTTAGCCTCCTACTTCGATCATTTTAGCCTCATATGATTCTCATTTTAGCATGTGTTGATAAATAAAATATGAAACGGTGATTTCATTGCAATGAAACACAATACACCCTTTATGGGGACAGTGAACCCCTACTGGGAATCTCAGAATTACTAGTTGGGATCATATGAGCCCTAATTGGAACGTAATAAACCCTAATTGGGAACGGTGAATCCTAGTGGAAAATGTCACATCAAATTTAGCCTCCTACTTCAATCATTTTAGCCTCATGCGTTTCTCATTTTAGCATCTTCTGATAAACAAAATATGCAGTGGGAATCTGACAAGGTATTTAACCTCATGCTTCCGTTATTTTAGCATCATATTCTAAACAGTAACCGTGGTTAATAAAACTTAATAGTAATATAATTACTGCAAAGAAAATGTTATAAGCACTTTTATTAAAAACCATATATATTCTTAAAAATGAATGTGTTGAAACAATTCACAAGCATGGTAAAACATGATATTAAACTATGCCCAATCGCTATAATAACATCAAGCTGGACAGTTCCTAGCATCATGATCTAACAACTTGTAGCAATTGCTGCATATTCTGAGTGGTTTGTTCTCCTTTCTATTCGTTGCCTCCTTCTTAGATATCAAACGACTGTCGCTATCTTTTGTTTTAACTGGAATAGGTGGATGAACAACAACTTCAGAAGAGGCACGTAAACCGTAGAATTGCTCAAACATCATCGTCTTGCTATGTGAAGTAGAACCCTCTATATCACCATGTGAGTAATCTTACTATGGTCACTTCAAACAAAAGAAGCTGACACATTAAAATTAAAAAATTATAAACTGAACAAGGTAAAATAATAATACAATCACATCAAGAGATGTTCAGACACACAAATTGATTTTTAGCATTAGGTATGTCCCATTTTAGCATCATGCAACATGCATTTTAGCACCAAAGTATTCTAATATTTACATGGTGTCTATAACATTGTGTAGCCGAGTCACAAAAACACATACACACACAAAAGAAAAAAAAAAGCAAAGCATGGTTTGTATGGCATGTTTCACAGAGTGCAGTAGAAATAACATTAAACCAGCATGTTATCATGCTAAAACATATGTGACGACAGGCTAAAACGACTACATTAATAGGCTAAAACATACGTGACGATAGGTTAAAACGAATACATTAACATGCTAAAACAAATAAACAGATCAAATTAATACATATTCTGTATATTCTCGTACATACTAAACCCTAAAATTCCTAACAATTAGAAAACTGATATTTTTCTAAAAAAAAAACTGATACAACCCAGATCTGAACGACAAAGATCAAATCAATCAAAAATATCGAATCTTCGTAACAAAATGATGAAGCCATAAACTAAAATAAGATGAGAAATAAAAATCACGAGAAGAAACGAGAAACAAATCGACATACCAAGCTGCTAAAATAAATTGAAAAAAAACACATACATGGAGTCACCATACAAAAACAGCGCCGCCGATGAACTCTACGAATCACAAGGTCGAATCCTCGCGATAAAAAGAAAGCAGATGCTGAAAAATAATGAGAATTCAAAAGGGAAGAAGGAGAAGAAGAAGAACGACGTAAATCAGCGAGAGAGGGAGAGAAAAGGGGAAAAAATCTGAAGAAAGAAAGTTGAAGATCTGAATTACTATATTGCCCCCCTCTTGATCAAACTTGCCAAATATTACAATTATGCCACCGCCCCATTCACTTAATATGAGCCGTCCAGATTGAATCAATAAAAGGATATGATTGGTTCCTAGTTCCCACCTAGGGGAAGGATTCTCATTTGATCCATTCCATATATATATATATATATATATATATATATATATATATATATATTCTTTTGGTTTTTTAATCGCACTGGTTAAGACATTTAACTGCATGCAATTGGATATCCTAGATTGCTACCAAATCGTATCGTTTAGATATATTCTTTCAAGAAAATCATAATGTATTATATTGAGATTAATTATTATATATCCGATTCCTTTATAAAAAAGAAATTAATATCAAAACAATATTGCAGTCAGTAGTTAATTTATATATATATATATATTATGTTGAATAGAAGGTACGTATATACAAAATATTTATAATTGAATTTAAATTTAATTACATACTATATTTCGAACGGAAACCTAGTTGAAACTTGAAATAAAACATGTAGATATATAGTCGGTCGATCTCCTATTCCTTGTAGGATATGATTATAATTAATGCACACATCTCTTTCCTTATATTAAGATACATAAGCGGATATATTCTTCATATATATAATTAACCCATACACAGACACAGTACACAATATTTCCTTAATCATTAAACCTTCTTTAATTCTCCCGTTGTTCTTGGATTCACAACACGTGATCATGTCCAGGGACTTAACATTCAACGATGTGAAACACATGTTCAACATGAAAGGCAATGCTCTCGATGTTCTGGCCGCTGTCGCCGGACGGGGAAAACAGATATTCGAAGATCATATCGCAGCAACGGAGAAGAAAACAGAGACCGGAATTTACTGCCGCCACGACGGAGAAGCCTCCACTTCCACTGCACCCGCGAAAACGAAGTTGAATATTAACTTCCCCCAAATCAAGGCTGTCGGTAATGGCCAACACTCGCCGCTGCCGGAGGAATTCGGGAAGTTGATTGAAGAGATGGGGCACGGAAAGACTCTGACGCCGGCGAAATTGGTGATACAAAAGTGCTTGTTCAACACCGACGTGAACCCTAGTCATAATAGGTTATCTATTCCGATGAGTCAGATTATGAGAGATGATTTCTTGACGGATGACGAGAAACGCCATCTCAATGACTACGAGGACGAGGAAAGGACGAAGAAGAACTTCATGGAGGTGAAGATCATCGAGCCATCGTTGAAGTTGGAGACCGTCAGATTTTGCAGGTGGGATATGCCGAAGGCTAACGGCGGCAAGACATCGTCTAGCTACGTCATCAATAGAAACTGGTCTGCCATTGTGATGAGGAATGGTCTGAGGAAACAGATGGGGGTGCAACTATGGTGTTTCAGAATCGATCAAAAATTGTGTTTTGCACTTGTGCGTTTGCCTCGGAATTCGATCATCATGGTTTAATATCATCTTAGGGTTTGGTTATAATTAATTAGCTACGTACGGTTAAATATTTTTTATTTTTTTTTGAGTAAGTAATAATTTGTTGTTCGTTTATTCCTTCTTTAATTTCTTTTAACAATTCATGATGTGAATCACTTTTAGTTTTATTTTTACGTGTATATGATTTTCCAATTAAGTTTGAATTAATCAAATATTAAAGTAAAACAATTTGATGTGTCGTTACTGCAGCCTATAAAAACCTATAGCTAGCAGTACATGTCTCAAAGACAAACGCTATACATTTTCCCTCTCTCTGAATATCTGCAAGATATAGCGTATTGATTATAATCGCATCAAATAACTTTATTTTAGTAATCTGACTTTCAACACCAAGCAACTTAAACAAATAAATTAAAACTGACTTCATCTAAACATATATATTAGAAGGTACAAAATAATTGAAAGACATAAATCCATACCAATTAATCCAAAGTTTGCTATACAAATTAAAGTCTGAATTGGACGTACGTACGAAGTAAGCCGGAATGGTTGCTGCTTCGAAACGTTGGATTAAAACATGAAATTTTCAGGCCAGATCGATCGCGACGACGGTAGTCATTTGGATATATACTTATAATCTTGAGTTGTGAAAATATTTCTTTATTCAAGAACGTGGAACGTATAAATTTGTAATAAATATTCAAGTCCTATACAGTGTGCGATACAAGGTTTAGATCGAGTTATGGATTTTTATCAGATATTATAAAAAAGCTTGGGAAGGAAGGAATTGAAATAATTAACAAGCAATTGAATATGATGCAAAATTTCACACAAATGCTTGTGTTGTGTGGCAGTGATGTCTTCGATGTCCATAACAGTTGTGTAAACTAACGAGACTATATATATCCATGCGCGATCTTGATAAAGATACTTAATTGTGTGATCACACATACATACGTACGTACATGCTAATTAGTAATTATATATGTTGCTAGCACATTCACTTGCTCGCACGTCCGAATTATCGGAGAAGAAGAGAAGAGCCAGAGTTGGAGAGTTTGTATTGCATGCGTAACTACTGCTGAGTGATGGAGTGGATCGGAGGAGAGAGAGAGAGAGAGCATGGTTAGTTGGGGCTTTGGAGTACCTTTTAAACTAAGAGCATATGTTTCCTCATTTCAAGATATCTTGTTGAGTCAGCACAAACTTAAATTTCTACTTTCTCTCAAGTGTAAACATATTTTCTCTCTGTTTAAATCATAAACTCAGAAGGCAGATTTATTTTAATTGGATCCCATTATTGTACACCATTTATTATATATGTACATAATTTAATTTATACTCTTTAAAAAAATTCATAATATATGTAATTAATCCATGAATAAAAGTTTGAAAATATAATTTATTTTCATAATATTTGTAATTCATCAAAAAAATTGTAAGAAATAAAACTATTTTATTATAGTAATAATTAAGGGGGCGCAGATTTCATGTTTGAACAAGAGACCTGAAATATGAGGGTTGGCTGCATTGTACGGACGCAGTTACTTGTAACACGGTTAACCATGTATCTAAATGACTTCCTCTTCGCAGTTTTCTTACTAGTGCTACAACAAATAATTAGTCGTAATTGTTTTATAAATGTTGTTATAATAAAATGTAGATTACAGTTCACATAGCATTCATATATATATCTTTACCACTTTCCAACTAGCGGTGGAGTGGTGTAGTTTGGAATCAAATGTCTCGAGTTCAAACCCTATAAACACTATGTGAACCTGTCACTCATGATATTTCAGAGAGTGCATAGTTTATGTCTTATGTGTGGTTTGAATGCTATTGAACATGTATAAATAAAGTTTACTCAATTTGTACCATCGATTAATTAATTAGTAGCTGGGGTACCTCATTTTAAAAAAAATGGAAATTTATGTAGATAAATAAGATGTCTTTAATAAAAGTTAGGTTGGATAAGAGTAGAAAATACCTCTACCAATTGCATGTACGTATCATTTCCTTTTTCAACAATATCTATATATAATTAGTGCATGTTAACAACACATGAGATTATATATATTTCTTGTTACTTTTTCAAATTATGAGTTTTTTTTTGGTGTTGTATCTTCATGTTTTTGTATTTTAGTTTATCTTACATTGTTAATTAGGTTTCATCTCATCCAATTAGAATTTATAATTACTTTTTTAATATTTTATTTTCAGTTTTTAGTTAATAATTCATATTACTATGTTTAATTTATTTTTTGTCGATAAATAATATTAACTATATATGATTATTTATGTTAATTATACTTAATTTTTATTTTATAATAAAAAAATATTAAAATCTAGCAATCCCACTTGTTACACACCGTACATATAAACGATACTATAATAAGTACGAGACATGTAAGACACTAGATAATTTGCAATAAAAAAATATTGTAAGTGGACCTTAACAAACTAAGATAATTTGTTTTAAAAATAAAATAAAGCAGATCAAGATAAAAGTCTGAGTCAGTCATATACATGGTAGAGAAGTTAGATTTAATAGAGTAGAATATTATTATGAGACAACCAACACCAACCCTGCATGGTCAACATATAGTTTACCTGCACAAACTGCAATTCCACCACCCTAGCTATATTCTCTCTCTCTCTCTAGATTTCTTGAAACATCCTCAATCTTTGTTCATCTCACAAGAAACACTATCAAGTCAAGCCAATGCCAAACCTCCACAGCTTCGCAATGCTAGCTAATATCTCAAGATCATATATATCTTCACTCCACGCAAACAAAAATAAATAAACAAAAATAATATAACTAAGGTTGGTGTATGTTAGCTCATCCCCTTCAATTCATCCCTCCCTTTCATTCACAATCACATAATCCAAATTCTCTTTCTTGGATTTCTTCCCTAGCTCCCTTCCACTCGATCTTCACTCTATGGAGTTGCCGGTCAAGTCACCGGTTTCCGGTGATCGGAGCACATCCTACACAATACAAACCAAGAACTTGTCATGCACTTACCAAAGACCATATGGTGAATTTAGGCCAAAAAACATCATACCGCCTCGATTCATCATAAGGAATGTCAGCCTTGAGGTCAATCCAGGCCAGATCACCGCGATCGCCGGCCCCAGCGGTGCAGGAAAAACCACACTATTAGAGATTCTCGCCGGAAAAATCCCATCAAGAAACGTTTCAGGCGAGGTGCTCATCAACGGAGATCCGATCAACTGCGAGAGCTTTCGTCGATTATCAGGATACGTAACGCAAGACGACGCCTTATTCCCACTGCTCACCGTCGAAGAAACGCTCATGTACAGCGCGCTTCTGCTCTTACGAGCTACCAAAAGAGTTGCTCGTGAAAGGGTTAAGCTGCTGATGAGGGACCTCGGCCTCGATCACATTGCCGGTTCAAGAGTAGGCCAAGGATCGATGAACGGAGTCTCCGGCGGCGAAAGGAGGCGCCTCTCGATCGGTGTGGAGTTGATCCATGATCCAACGGTTCTGCTCATCGACGAGCCAACTTCAGGCCTAGATTCAGCTTCAGCCCTTCACATTGTGTCACTGCTGAGATTGATGGCTGTGAATCAATGCAAGACCATAATCTTGACCATTCATCAACCCGGGTTCAGAATCCTAGAGCTCATCGATCGACTCGTGCTGCTCTCGAGTGGCCGAGTCCTTCACAACGGCTCCTTGCAGTTGCTTGAGGAGAGGCTAAAGCATTCCGGCCATCACAATATTCCTTCTCATATCAACGTGCTCGAGTTCGCCATTGAAATGATCACCGACGTACAAATCCAAATCCAAGAGGCCATCTCTGTTGGTGATACCAATAACATTAATGAGAATGAGGAGACGAGTACTCCCACTACTCCCTCCTATGCCTACGCAAATTCTCCATTGGAGGAGGTGACCATACTCGGAGAAAGATTCAGCAAGAACATATTCCGAACCAAGGAATTGTTTCTAACAAGAGTAGTGCAAGCTGTAGTGGTGGGATCAATACTGGGCACAGTATACATGAACGTGAGCGACGATGGCGGCAAGGTTTCGTTGCAGACTCGGCTGGGGTTCTTCGCGTTCAGCCTCAGCTTCCTGCTCTCCTCCACCACAGAGGGCCTTCCGATCTTCCTGCAGGAGAGAAGGATCTTCATGAGAGAGAGTGAGCGTGGGGCATACAGAGTGTCGTCGTATGTGATCGCGAACACAGTCGTTTTCTTCCCATTCCTCCTCATGATTGGGCTTCTGTACAGCGCGCCGGCCTACTGGCTGGTCGGGCTGAGGCGGGAAGTAGACGGGTTCGTCTACTTCGCCCTCGTGGTGTGGATGGTGGTGCTGATGTCGAATTCTTTCACGGCCTGCTGCAGCGCCCTAGTGCCCGACTTCATTATGGGGACGTCGGTGATCGCGGGGTTGATGGGCTCGTTCTTTCTCTTCTCCGGCTACTTCATCACGCAGGAGAGCATGCCGGATTACTGGATATTCATGCACTATTTGAGCCTGTTTAAGTATCCGTTTGAGAGCTTGGTGATCAATGAATATGGGGGGAGAAAGAGTGTTGATGGGGATGAGTATTTGAGACAGCAGGGGTTGAAGCAGTCGCACAAGTGGAGTAATTTGGGAGTCATGCTGGGATTTGTTTTCGGATACAGAGTGCTCTGTTTCTTCATTTTGAGCTGCAGGAGTTATAATAAAACCAGAAAATAGGTTGGTTTTTTTTCATTGAACGGAGATTTTCTTGATTTTTTTTTTAGTACAGTGACAAATTTGTAAGAAATGCTCAGTGTTTTTGCTTTAACAGTGATTTTAGTTTGGTATAATTAAGCTTATAATATGGTCTAATAATCACATATATATCCGAATAATCTTCCTTTTGAATGCATTTTCTTGTCAAACCTCATGATAATTCAATAATGAACGATGCCTAGTTGCTTCACTTACAATTGATCATATAATGATATATATATTGAGATTAAGTATTCATTTCCGGTTCTGATAAGATCATCTAATGGTTGAGATGACAGAGCCGTTTGAGGTTGATTTCCTATGTATGAACGGTCTCCTCATCACTTGAAACATTTTTCAATCCCAAAAACTATCACTTCATCGGCAACAACTCATTCATTCTTCATAAAATCGCATACTCAATAAATATATATGCTCACAAAAGAAAATTGTCTTAAATAATCAGGGTAGAACATTATTTGGAACACTTCCTCAGAATTTCAAGCAATTCGACTTTGTGTTAATCTTTTCTGCACATCGGCTCGACACAAACAATTCCAATAATTCAACAAACATGTCACTACTGCAAATATACTAATAGACAACGGGTATTAACCGTTGTCAAAGAGCTTCTAAAACCGTTGTCTAAAGTGGTGTTGTCTTTTGTGTGGTCAATTTACAACGGTATAAAACCGTTGTAATTTTACACCAAACAACGGTTGTGCACCGTTGTGAAATAATTAACTGTTGTCCTTTTCTGTAAATATTACAACAGTACATTTACAAACCGTTGTATTTAAACATCTATTTTTGCCAATAGACAACACTATTCAACTTAACTGTTGTAATTTAATCATATTCGACAACAGTTTCTTATGTAAGCTGTTGTCCTTTGATGTTGTCTATTTTTTCAAAACCGTTGTAATTTTTAGTTAATTTTGGAAAAATAAAACAACGATTGTTGGTAAAAGTGTTACCTTCTTTATTTTTCAACATGTAAATGTGTGCACTATGGACAACATAATTAAATACCAAATAATAATATTTATTTGAAAATAATGAATGAATTCATAAATGTAGATAAATATCTAGTTGAATGGTTGAAAAATATCTAATTAAAATTATACACGAGGCCTAAAAAATATTTCTGCTAAACTCTCACTAACTAATTGTGTCTTCAATATAAACGAGGAATCTTCACTATGTAGGCAAAAATCTGTACGGCTATGTCAACTTAATTCTCCACCTGCTGACCTGCATTCATACAAACAATGTCCAAGTGGACGGCAAATTAATAAATAAAACATCAAATCAACATAAGAGATAAAAATAAAGTACACCTCTTAATTTAAACTTTAAAAAAAATGCAAACAATATAGCAAGACAAAAACACAAACTCTGAAGAACTTAGGACAAGCATCTTGAAAAAACTTTAAAAGTGCAGTCACTTTAACTATTGGAAATCTCTTTATAAGAGTATTAACCTTTGAGGCTGAGCTGTAGAGGCACTTTAATTAATTAACATCCCTATCCTCACACGGACACACAACATAGAAATGTAATATTCTTCACCCACATAACTTGAATTGGGATTTGCGGCCACATCTCAAATTAACTATTTGATATAAATAATGATAGAAATTAGGCTATAAAATTATCGACATTTTAAAAGTTAGACTTGAGTAGCTTGCAATGGAAAACAAAATATTTCACATCCAGAAAAAAAGGAATAAATAGAGGTTACGATTCCATAAAAACTTAAACATGGTTCGGAAGTGAGGGCACCTAAAAGCTTCAATTAACTAGAAAATGCACACATGTATAAAAGAATATAGTTGCATATGACATGAAATTTTTTAAGTTTATAAGCATAGTTTACAGAGCATGTGAGATCTAGGAAATGCACATTAAATTCCCAAGTATATAACCAAAGATATCTGGTATATGTACATACTTCACAAATATTAGCACTATCCTTTGGTTTGTCTTAAAATATGTGATCAATGAATAGGAAAATAAAAGATATATGAACAGTTTTCTTTTGTAATACATTATAACCTTATTATATAATTCCACAACTATTGAAAATAAAATAAAATCAAAAGAATCTCCAAACACACAATAACTACATACATACAAGGTAACTGTTCTTATCTACTCCAAAATTTTATTTTACTACAAAATAAAAACCATAACAAATTTACCCAGCAAGAAGTTCTCGATGCTTAGGATATAATTCATTTTGCAAATGTAAAGTGCTTATAATCTAGGTCCTTATTGCTTCTGTAGCTCTATTATATATTGCTTAATGTAGAGGAAACAAAATGGACTTTGGTAAATTAAAACTAAATTAGATGGACTAGGCCTGTGTAAATATTAAGTTTGAGAGAAATACTATGTTAGCCATTTAAAGTTTTAAAAGATTTAATTTAGCCAGTAAGTTTTAAACATATTTTTTTTAGCCAGTTTGGACCATAATGTCCCTCTGCCCTGAAAATATATATACGAATATGAATTTAATTTTTGAAATTAAAGTTTTCCAAATCTCGAAAATTCCCCCTCCATTTCTTTGCCCAAAAATTTGAAGGTGCATATCGATTGGGGCAAGACGAAGCAGCAGACGAAGACGAATTCGATCCCAGGTGTGAGAGCTTCTTTGCCCGCTGGCACATGCGCAGACGAACTGGAGTGGAGTGGATTTTGCTTTTACTGACACAGGGGCCGCGAAAAGAAGCGAAGACGGCGCTCAATTGCATAGTGTGAAACGTGAAATACAGTCTTCTGGCTTCTAATTTGAAAGGTAGACAGTCTCACTTCATTCACATTTTCGTAATGAGTCGGATCCTTGGGAAAAATAAAGAATGTTCTTAATTGTGCGTTGGGATGTTCTTAAATGCGAGCTAATTTTAGCGCGCAGATGAGTTTGCGCGCGATGACTGGCACTTTGATAATGTTGCGCGCTTGTGAAGGCGCGCTTCATAGTACGCGCACGACACCGCATGCAGATGGAGGCCGTTCACCGGGCGCGCGCGCGTCGGAGGGCGGTCATGCGCGCATGTAATATGCGCACATACATTACGCGCAGTATATTTTTGTTCGGCACAATATTTACTGCCGATACATGTGCAACGTTGCCATTGCGTCCGTTTGTGTAGGATGTGTATCGGCTTCTATGCAATTGCTATTAAAATCCTTAAATAGATCGTTAGTCAAATTCTGACCTATAACTTATGCTCGCACGCTTGCATCTTCCATTCTTTAATTGACACCGGCAACATCATCGGCATATGGGTGTACAACAACGCCATTGTTTATGTTTGAATATAATGTGTATCAACATCAACATGACACCATTGAAATTGTTAAACATACAACTGAAAACATATACCCCGACTGTTGAATTGTCATTCGACACAGGGAGTCCACAATTTTACGTTAAATTAATTAAGGTACGCTTATATATGCATTTGTATTGCTCCTCGTGCAGATGGTCGACAGAAACATTGTTTTGCACCATGGTGGGTTTTGGAGAGACAACACTTACATAAATGGGATTGAAGAGTATGTCCATGTTCCATCGGGTGGTATGACATACCCTCGCTTATTCGACGAAGCTGTTGGGATTGTCGATGAGGATCCAAACCTTTATAAGTATGGTATTTCTACCCTGATGCTATCTGCCGATGGTAAAATGATTCATTTTAGGATTAAAAATGATTCACACTTGGATTATGCTAATAGTGTTCTCCCGTTTTTGAGATTATACGTTGAAACCTTTGATAAGACACCACCTACACAAGCGCATCACCGATTTACTATACCAGCCCATAATAGCTTTGTGGGATTATTACATTCCCAAAATGTTTGTCCACAAATACAAGCACATGATAATCTAATTAATAGACGTACCGAGGCTGAAATGGTGCACCGTGTTGAAATTTTTTTCTATACCGATGATACTGTTGGTGTCGAAGAGGATAATGTGACAAATGATGATGAGGAGAAGGGTGTGAATGATGAGACTAGTGTCCGCAGCAACGATGAAAATTTCAGCGCTGAGGAGCGGTGCAGAACGTATGATCAGGGGAATGATGAAACATATTATGCTGATGACGGGGAAGAAGTATATGTCGATGAAGAGGCTGATGACCTCGACGGCTGCTGTGGAATGCACCGTACGCCCGCCCCTCCAAGTATCTCCAGGTATGAAACAGACAATGTGCAGGATGATGCTTTCGAGGTATCATACGGACATAGACGACAATGGATCATCCCAGGGGCATTTTATCAAGCGGCGCTCCCTTTGAATGATTTGGGTATCGATTTGAGTGTTAATACCCGTGATACACTGTGTTTGGGCACTACCTTCTCTAGTAAATATTCAATGATCACTTCTTTGGGATTGTATCATCTTCTGAATCGTGTGGAGTACAGAATCAAGCGTTCCTCAAAGACTCGGTTTTCTGTTCATTGCAGGCACAAAGAGCGTTGTACGTTCTCAATGCGCGCTTCAGCTCAAGGTGAACAGTGGAGGGTTTTTCAATGGGACGTACCACATTCATGCCAGGAAGATTTCTGCGACAATGGACAGTGAACGATTGCATTTAAAATTATTGGCGCATACTTTGCTCCGGATTTACTGGACGAGGGGAAAGTCTTAAAGCCGAAGGAAATGCAGATGAAATTACAGAGGGAGTTTGGAGTTAGGGTGGATTATACTCGGGCGCTCGCAGGGAGAAATCATGCAATACGAATGATATACGGTGATAGTGACAAGTCTTTCCAGCTATTGCTATCGTACTTGTATATGCTGCAGCAGTCCAACCTCGATTCAGTTGTAGAGTTGCAAACAGATGCAGCGGGCCAATTTGAGTACGTGTACATAGCCCTTCCTGCTTCAATAAATGGCTTCACATCCTATGGTCATCCTGTGATTGTTGTGGATGGTACTCATTTGAAAGGAAAATACAAATGGATTATGTTTGTCGCTGCGACAAAGGATGGAAATGAACAGATTTATCCGCTCGCAGTTGGCATTGAAGACAAAGAGAATGATGCAGCATGGATTTGGTTTTTGCAACAGCTTAGGAGGACATATGGCTGCCCTGACGACATGTTTGTTTCAGACTAGCATAAGAGCATAAAGAATGATGTTGCAGCGGTGTATCCAGGAATAGCCCATGGAATTTGTGTCTACCACTTACAGAACAACAAAAAGAGGTGGGGCGCCAACGTGGTGGCCATGTTCCAGAAAGCGGCCAATTGTTATCGTACTCAAGAATTTGATAAACATATTAGGAATATTTCGATTGCCTCTGAGAACGGTGCATACAAGAGGTTACTAGATGCAGATCCGATCCGATGGGCACGTTGTAAGTCACCGGTCCATCGCTACGAATTTATGACCTCTAATTGTGCCGAGTGTTTGAATGGATGACTTCGTTGGGTGAGAAGGTTGCCGGTATACACTCTCTTAGAGTGTGTATGAACATTGATTGGTTACTAGTTTTACAAGCGACATAAAAATACTCTAGGGAGGTCACATCCGTTGACGCAGTACGCTGTTGGTGAGGTTGCGAAATCGATTGAATAGGGTAAGATAATGACTGTTCAACCCATTAGTGCCATGAAGTTCAAGGTTACAAGCGGAATGTAGCACTACACCGTTGACCTTGCGGTGAGAAAATGCTTGTGTCTCGAATTCAATCTTAATTTCATCCCCTGCCCCCACACAGCTGCAGCCATCAGGTCAGTTCTTAAACTTTAAAGTTTCATCTTATCTGCTCGGCACATGTTTTCATACAAAAGGATTTATCATTGCCTTCCCTATTCATTTGTTTGATGACGATGTCCTAATTGAGTTATGTTTGTCTTACACTAAAGCAAACCAGCATCCCTATTCATATGTGAATAGCTATTACACTACTGAGAACCTCGATAAGATGTATTCGGCAGAGGTGTTTCCGGTTGCCCATTCTGACGAATGGAATATACCACTCGAAATGGCCAGTAGAGTCATCTCGGCGCCTCCTAATCCGTGACAGGCCGAATGGCCACGTATGAGTAGAATCCGATCAGCAAGTCAGTCATCATCGGAAGGGCGTCGGGTTAGAGCTAGATGTGCTAGATGCGGACAAAGTGGTCACAACCAAGCCACGTGTATAGAGTACATTCCCATTTCATAAGGTTCACAGGTTGGTAGCAATGAATTTTCTGCAGCAAAACCAGCCATGCACGCAGGCCACACTGATGTGGCATATACCGTAGATCGGGGCATACTCGGACAACGTGTCCGAACAAAGGCCCGTAATTGTTGAGTTGTAACATCTGTATGATTATGTCATTTGTTATCTGGATTAAAATGTATATTTGTTGAGAGCAACAAGAATGGTTTTAGTTGGAATACATGTGGGGATTGTATCGGCAAATGGAGCTTTTAAGCTCGCCGAGAAAACCTTTTATGAGACTAGTGGATTGGCAGTCATGATATACACTAGAACCTATATAAGTGTTTCCCTAAAGTGTTTTGAGAGAGTATGAAATGGACGGTGTAGAAAATGTGGTCGTTGCACCTTTCCGAGCCGTTACTGAATGCGCGTAGAGAACAACGCGCATAGACAACGCGCGTTGGTATCGCGCGCAAATGCGCAGCAATAGGCAAAGTTTATCGGCGAAGTCGGTTTTCACAATTGCCACATAATCGATATCGGAAAATGTTTATCGAAATTGCAGATATGTAAGCGTTGCTCCAAATCCAAAAGATCCACTAGCTGCGGGTGTTGTACAAAAAGGATGGGGCTGCGCGCTGAGGTCTCGTAGAAGTTATTTGTCCGATTGGACGGCACGCATAGCTGTTGTGCGTATCAGTTGCGCTAAAGGCCTATGCAACAGGCCTAGTGTGACCCCAAATTCAGCATTTAAAATCGAGCCTCATGGTGCCGACCCTAAAAATGTATCACCAAATTCAAAATTTATAATCAAGCATCAATCGCCTAAGGTATATTTTTATTGCCAAATAATGTACGCATTAAAATACACGTTCGTATTTCCATAAAGACGGAAGAAATGATTGAGATGGACTTGGTTGATAATATTGGCCCTGCACTTATCTGAGTTGATTCGCAATGCGCGGGCAAGACAACGCACTAGCAGAATGCGCGCATAATTTGCACGCATGTCCACTTCAGCATGCATGTACTATTGTTTTTCTGATGCCACATAATGACTTTGTCCATTGAACTGTCATCCTGCGCACCCCACGTTTTCCTCCTGTACAAAATATGAAAAATCATGTTATGAATGATCCTAATCGTTGTATACATTGAATTGTCCCCAACTTGCTTGCATGCGCGACAACATCAAAAGACGTGCTCAACAGTATTGTATAGTGCTGACAACAACTGTATGCATTCTGCTGTAGTTTGTTTTTCTAGGTGATTAAGGCGGTCCTATCCGATCTGTTGATTCAATTGGCTCTCTCATAAACGTGGTTTACCAGTTGTTGTCGGTGATATGTGTTGTCCTCGCATGTGTTCGACTGGAATTATATTACTTCCCAACACCCCTAAATATGAGTCCTCATATTAGATGAAACCCTATCACGAGCTTGGTAAACATCTTCACCCGTTTTCTTTATCCCAGCGTCTAGGTCGGATCTTGAAGGTTCATTGGTTGTGTCGAGATTCCGGGGTAAAGAAAGCGGGGAAGAAGTTTACAATCTTGGAGTTCGTAAATGAACATTTTTAGGCCCGCTAATGTAATCCCTGATTTCTCACGTCTCCTCCCTCTTTACTCAGATTTGAGACCTTCTTCCGAAATACGTAAACATGATAGCCGGCTTCAAGTAGAAGATGAATCGGCGGTTTTTTGTGCAAAAAAGACAACTGCTCGTCTTTAAGAATCGTGTTACTCAACCGCTATGTCGCACTTTATTTAACAAAAAATACACCGCCAAACCATACCAAGCTCAAGGAATCCTTTAATCCGAAATAAAGGTCAGAGCAACTTCCACAAATTCATTTTATTGAAAAATTAGGCGTACAAAAAATTAGAAAAAAAATACGGAAAAAATTTCATCAACTGCCGTAACAAATAAAAATTGAATGAAGTCAACATATAAAATTCATTGGTTATGCATCAAAGTCCAGCCCAATTTGTCCAATATATGCATTAAACAAATTCATTTACACTTTCCGGAAAAACATCACCGGGACACTAACTTAAAAATAAACGGTGTTCGACTTTTTCTGATTCTCTCCATGATCTCGATTCCAAAATATTATAGTCGATGACTTCACGAACCTCGTGAACATCTCAGCGTGCAAACCCGCGCAGCCTCTCTACACGCAACAACCATCCCCGACCCTCACTATCACCGACAACCAGTCAATCAACATCGCCACGACATCGACCGCCGCACGAGTCCATCGGCGCCTCATATAGTACTTGTATCATTATTTCATATGTCTTAAAATACAGTTTTATATGTGAAAAACCGGGGACTGCTTACTTACTACACAAAAACCCCCAGGGTCTTTGCACCCTTGCGCGTGCCAGGGGCATTCGTGCTTAATTAATTGACATCTCCCCGAAAGCGGCACCAATGCTACCTTACTGAGTGTCTCGGCAATGACCCAATCGCCCAAAATTTACAGAGAAATGTTCTGTCTTCCTCATTACTGGCCCAGGACCACAAAAGGATTATGTGCGCGCCTATGCGCGGAATTCACATGCGCGCATAAACTGCCGCCCGGACAAGATTCATTGCTCAAAGTGGAGCGATTTAAGTAGTCCACATGAGCCGCAGGTGCTCACGAGTATACCTGATCCGACCGCATACAGACCCAGATCCCTAATCAAAAAACCCTAAATCCCCGAACCCTCCTCTTGAAAATTCACCCACAAGTGTCAATGTAAAAATCTCCAAATTTCTGAAGCCCTAATTAACCAAATCCTCTCTAGTCTTATGCATGTTTTTAGTTAGCTGGGGCTGCAGGGAGAATTGTCATATCTTAATCTGTATGCCCAATCTGATATTTTTGCTCCCCCGCTGTGAATCATTTTGGGGAATATTATGGAATTGTTGATATTGTTGCTCCTTGTTGGCTGGATCTGGAAATGCTTGTGTTATTGGGAATGCTGTGCCGTTAAGGTTACCGAAGACCGTGCATCAATTGTTACTGATTTAATTTTATTTTTTGATTTGGTTTTTGATTTTTGTCGCTACTGAAATGGGTTGATATTCTTGCGTGGGTTTGGGAAAAGTTGCTCAGATGCATATATATAAGGTTTATGAAAATAAACACTTTACATAACATGTTAAGATAAGCTTCAAATGCAACATGGAAGCATTCACTTGAAGAAAATAGCCGCTGCAACCAACATAAACATGAGTTTCACCCACTTCCTAAGTGCTACAACCTCTGCATCCATGTGTTTCATACCGTCTGCCATTAGCCTCATGCATTCAGCCATTGTCTTTAAGTCTTCAGTCATGTCCTCTGGTGACATCTTGAACTTAGAGCTATGGGATTCCCCTGAGTTTTCTTGAGATGGATACTCGTCAATCTACCTGAAAAACTTGCAACCCCCGCGTAGGGAATCAGGACACATATAAAAATGCCTACCTCTACTATGTGGACGATTGGAAACATAGGTAGGCACGAGCTTTTTTGACAATTGCACACCAGGAAATATTTATCACCCCTGCTTGATGATGACTCGGACATTGTTTTCTTTGGGTTGTAGATGCAGCCTAACTAAATGTGTAGATATATATATATATATAATCAATTCAGGTAGGGATGATACATAAATGCATTCCAGAGGGTTTTGAATTTTTCCTCCACTAAAATAGTCCCCAGTCATCTGGGTTCCTTATATGCGACTCCCCCTCCTCAAATAGCGTGGCCAATGCCCAATAGTGTGGCTCATCCTCATCACGGTAGACTCTAGTCAGAGGATTCATTTGCAAATATATATGAATACAAAGAGTTAACTTGAGAAAAAAGTAAAAAACTATCTCCGGCACATAGTGATCTGACCTCTTCAAATCGCTTCCAAGTCTCCTTCGGCACATAAAACTTGTTTTCCTTACGTTTCTAGCAGAACTTCGAAGGAGTGTAGTCCCATAGCAACTTCAACGTCGCGTATCGTCCAGCGAGCCCGTACACATGAGACCTGTATCAATCGACGTCATTTTCTGGGGTCGATAGTTCCGCATTGACGATTTCCATGACATTGGTTCTGACCTGGATGTTGTCACCGTAACCAACTTCCCAGACCCCCTATCATTTTGCTCCAGAAGCACATTCACCACCCGGCCTTCCAGCCGCTCTGTCCAGTGAGAGTCATAGAAGTAGGCAGATTGCGGCGGTGCCATTTTAGGATTTCCCTCGAGTGTTTTCTTCCAAGGCAACACTAGGGTTAAATATCCCAACTCCTCACCCGATGAGTCATTTACGACACTGTCGATTAAGTTTACTGTGGTGAAAGTATAAGTACAAAATTTACCATTGACAAAAAGTGAACCATCATCAATTCAGTCAATTTGGCTTGACTTCCCGCGTTTTCCTTATGAAAAAACATTTACCATATTTAGAAACACCGACATCATATTTCATTTTCCTTCTGCGCGATTCTCAAAGCGCGTAATGTCATAGCGCACAAGTGCTCGCGCAGTCCCTTTGATTGACTGGTTGTCGGTGATAGGGAGGGTGGGGATGCTTGTTGCGCGCAGAGAGGCTGCGCGGGTTTGCGCACTGAGATGTTCACGAGGTTCGTGAAGGCATCGACTATAATATTTTGGAATTGAGATCATGGGAAGAATAAAAAAAAGTTAAACTCCGTTGTATTTTTAAGTCAGTGTCCGACGATGTTTTTTCGGAAAGTGTCAATGAATATGTTTGATGCATATATTGGACAAATTGGGCCGGACTTTGATGCATAACCAATGAATTCTATATGTTGACTTTATTCAATTTTTATTTGTTATGGCAGTTGATGAAATTTTTTCCGTATTTATTTCCTAATTTTTTGTACGCCTAATTTTTCAATAAAATGAATTTATAGAAGTTGCTCTGACCTTTATTTCTGATTAAAGGATTACTTGAGCTTGGTATGGTTTGGCGGTGTATTTTTCATTAAATAAAGTGCGACATAGCAGTTAAGTAACATGATTCTTAAAGACGAGCAGTTGTACTTTTTTACACAAAAAACCGCCGATTCGTCTTCTACTTCAGGAAAAAATACTCCCTCTCATTTTTAAACTCAACCCTCTTCAACTCAATTATAGAAAGCATCGATGAGCATCGAAAATCCGATGACATTGGTTCTAAGTTTGTGCGCTTCACACACTGCTCCAGTTTAACTCTGTTTTTGCGACCACCTGCGGTGAATAATGGGCGCGAAGGGTTCCGGCAAAGGTGCATCCTAATTTTTTTAGTTTCAACCGATTGCATTTCGATCTTCCCTGCTGATCACCTTTCGCCCATCAATTTTTGGTTTAATTGTGGTCTAGGGTTTAGTTAACTGGGTTATGCTGGCTCAGATTAGGGTTTTCTGTGCAACGTATCTGTGATTCATGGGCTGTTGATTGTAAATTACTACAGGTGTGCTACTCTCGAGAAGGTCCAATTTAGCCGTGTTGAATACGATCTGAGATAACCTGGACGATGCAAACTTTAAAAAGATGAAGGGGTCCTGCTTTGGTCATTTATATCAACAGCCAGTATTCAACTATCAGGGCCAACTCCTTGCCACTCTGTTGATGAAGCTACAGAGGCACTCCCTCGGTAGAATGCGGATGTCATTCAAGATCAGCAATGACATTGTGGAGTTTGGACCGAAGAAGTTTGCAATGATGACGGGCCTCAAGCTAGTCGGCAACACAGAGACACCATCCACTTCTGCTTTCCACAGTAAAGTTTTCAAAAACAAAAAGCCGCTCTATTTTGTTGACATTGAGAAGAAGGTTGACGCCGCGTACAAAGCCGAACAAGATGGATCAGAGACCTCGTACTAACTAACATTGCTACTCGTGGTCTACGGGATCCTCTTGGCAAAGGATCGTACTTCGAAGGCGGTCACATTGGAGTACCTGCACGTAGTTGATGATGGGCAGAGGTTTAATAACTTCCCATAGGGAAAAATGACATATGAGTTTCTGATCAAGAGCATGGAGCAAGCGAGGTCTTGTCTGGCGCCTGCAAAAAGAAAGGATAGGAGACGGGCCATTGATGTACATGGATTTCTATATCCCATTCAGGCATGGCTGTATGAGATAATGCCATCAATTGCGAATCGTTATGCTATATCAGTTGGCGTTGAAAAGGTAATATGTTTCCAAAGATGCTTCGGTGGTGTGTCCCGAACATTATGACAACCGTATATGACGAAGTGAGGCCATTCTTTTCTAAGAAGAACGGTGAAACAAAGAAAACCGACATCTACTCACTTATAGTTTGAAAATTATTTTAATTAAGTTTGCAGTTCAGTCTCATTGTGTTATTTGCACCCTTTACAGCAGCCCCTTGAAACGACCGCGAAGAAGAACCCATCCTACTTGATCTGGGACTGCATGATTTCGAAGAAAGCATCGAATCGCTTAGAGATGCCGTGGACGAGTATGGATCATCTGATGATTGTCTTGATAGCTCTGATGATGAAATCAGTGCAGAGGGTGCCAATGTGAAGGAGAAGAGGAAGTTAGATGGGTCGATGTCCAGCCCCTGGAGCCGACCTGGAAAAAGGACCCGAAGCAGCCAGTCCAAGGATTCCACGTCTCATGTCTTGTCCAGACTGTGCGCAAACTCTGACGTAAGCTCTTTCGCCCACATGTTTTCTAGACTGAAAATATAATTTTCAATGGTTGCTCACGGCTTCTATGCTAACTGATGCTGATGTACAATAGGAGATGTTGTCGGTGATGCGTGATCTGTGCACCAATCTCGCCAGGATAGCAGACAACGTGGTAGCGATACAGCTTGATCTGCATCGATTGGTGAAAGAGAGTGAGATACCGGAGCTGATCTGTTTAGAGCTGGTGTTGGGCACCTCGATGCAAACGAGGATGTGCACATTGTTGGAGTTCATATGACCCGTGTGGAGTAGGGAGGAATGAGCCTGCTTCACAACCGGCCACAAAGGGTGTGATGCCTGATGGTGGTGCATCTGCCCAAACTGAATCAACCAGAGATGAACTTGTTTCGCATTCACCTAGAGAGGCAGTAAAGAACCCCGGAGAGACACAAGCCCAGTCTGAGGGAGAGGATGAGGCTCTGCGGGATGATTGGGAGTCATCCACCGATACTGAGTCAGAAGTCTCTGATAACACCAGCTCACCGAGGAAGGGTGAGGGGAAGTTGAACGCCAATTTGGAGTCTTCTGTCCATTTTGAGGCAGAAGATGATGATGACCAGAGTCCACAACAGGAGGGAGAGGACGAAGATGAGGATGATGACAAGAATGATGACGAGTCATCCATGCAAACTGAGGCAGAAGCCTCTAACGAGTCCAGCTCACGCATGGAGAAAGCGGGGGATTCTGAGACATCTTTTGGTCAAGAACGGAAAGAGAAGAAAGAGGTTATGAAGGATGCTGGAGAGTCCTCATCCCACCAGGCCATTGATTGAGCCCGCCAATACGAACACCGATATAGATGACAGTTGGGATGTCACCTTGGCTCAATTTTTGGAGATGGGAAAGGCAGAGGCATCGCGTGCCTCAGAGTCTACAGCTGAGGCCGAAGGTCCAAGCCAACCCACAGGGACGGGAGCTTCCAACCTGAAATCTATTGTTGATGCCGCTATGGCCGATTGGGCTGAGAACCCAATTGTTGCCCCTAACAGACATGACCCGAGCATGATGGAGCCAGTTTCCAACCCATCGATTGAAGAATTCAAGCGATAGTACAATGATCAGTGAAAACTCGCACAGTAAGTTATCATAAATGATTCATCGCATACATTAGACAACTGATCCAGATTATTTATGGTGATCCTGGTGTATCCATTATTATGACAACTCGAGCCAAACTGAAGTGAAGCTGTCTAACCATGATCTACTATGGACCACCGCCCCATGGTTTGACGGGCTATGCAAGCGCTATGGTTGGTTGACTACTATGGTACGTTCTTACTATTACATGTCGTATGCTTCAACACGATGCAATACTCCCGTTATATGACTTTACGTGTAACTACTTTGTTAGCACATTGATGCACTCCTGAATCTCATTCTCAGCAAGGTTAAACGCGCACCTGAGATGTTCACCGACAATTGGGCGGTGATTGAGACATATTTATGGGTATGTGTTGCCAGATGGTTATTAATTTTATTGAGCAGATAATCATAAACCCATGCAACGACTACTTGCAGGGCACACTCTAAAAAGGGGAAGCGAGCTTTGCTGTCGGGACTTTGGTATCATACATTCTGGGGATGAACCCAAGGATGCTGAAGAGGCAGTGGGCTAAGGTGGAGAAGGTCTACGGGATTGGCAATGTCAATGATGATCACTGGGTGTGCTACGCCATTGACCTTAACCAGCAGTCAATCACGGTCTACGATAGCCAATTTCGATCCAGGTGATGGGATGATGTTAACAGGCAATCCACCACCATCTCTAGGTACATCCCTAGTGCGTGCAATAGGGCAATTCTCTGGGAGAAACATCAACCTCCTGCTGCTGCTTTATTGGATCAATGGACATGAGTGAGCAATGGGGACACCCAACAGCAGACCAACAGTCATGACTGTGGCATTATGGCTCTTAAGATTTTAGAGTGCCTCTGCGCAGGTGTCCTCATTCATGTGATTGATCCGACAAAATGTGGACGATATCGCAATGATTACACCGCGACACTTTTCCAGTTAACAAAGGAACTTGAGGAAGATACATGAAATTAAGGCCGCGCAGCAGAGGCTCTGTTTGCCACCATGAACCGGAGGGCACGGAGGGGCAGGCAGCAGTAGCACGGTAGGTGGGCCCTGGCTTTTGCAGAAGGTTATCGCCCAATTTATGAATAGCGTTGTATTAATTATTAAACATCTCTATAAGAATGTAGAAGAATGCAGGTTATGTAGGACGCAGCTGGTGGGACACGCCTTTATTTATTTTTTGTGCATGTTAGTACTAACCTACTACGTCCCCCACCAGCTATGTAGCGTTGGATCCTTCTGAGACCTTTTATGTACCGGAGGATGATATTTAGTTATCAGCCACCACGTGATATCACTTAGGATACACTTTTCTATCAAATGGAATCGGTGGCGATATGCACTATTGCATGGCTATTTTAAACAATGAGCACGCCGATACATTGTGCTGAGTGGTGATCCTTGCGCGCATGGATTGCGCACATTAGTTGCATGCACGTGTTGCGCACATGGAATTGGTGCACATGTACGTCTACTTCTGTATGTTAGTGCAAACCTGACCAGGAGCGGCCATTACATTCTACTTTTTTGTAAAACTTTGCTAATAACTACCTATATTTCAATGCGTAACTGAATCAATCGATACACATTAAGCTGATCTCGTGGTATGGGATAGTTGTACACAATCGTTAGGCGGTGCAATTAGCCAAATAAATTCAGCATTCGCCCATAAAATACTTGAATACGTAAAGTACTTCTGGATTTAGTTACGGCCGATAATCTTTGTATGCTGGCTCGATTGGTTAGCGAGCATACAGTATAACTAGCCGATGCAAACTGCCCACTACATTTCATTGCGCGCTTGGGACACGCGCAAAATCTGAGCACGCGCATGCTGGCGTGCATTACCTTTCGGAGGTTCTGCGCGCCAAGGACTGCGCTTGATAGTGAATCGCTGTCAGTTTGGACTATGAAAATGTATGGTCTATCCTCACAACAAGGGTTACAATGGTAGAAATATGGCGAAAGAGTGTACCAGACCAACAACAAGCTAAATGGGCCGCTTCCATGGATGACCAGCCGAAACGCACTTCCGCTGGGCAAACATGTTCGACTTTTACTTAATAAAATTTAAAAATGACCGATGTGAAGGCTTTCCAGAATGCGATGCTCGAGCAATTCTGGCTTTTCTGAATACGACTAACATTGATTCAATTGAAATTACTTAATGGCGAGTCCATGTTCCATGAGGGCACGTAATGAGCGATTTCATAAAAGAGATTAGCCGAAACATAAAACACTAAATTGCCGATGCAAATTGATTGATCTTACCCTGAATGTGCGTCCATGTCTGCGTGCAGCCCGGCCTGTGATGAACAATTACAAGAGTCGATATTTTGCATTGGAGGGTATACCAGTTAGTTATTATGCTTGAAAGATGTGCACTAAGTGTAAGTGGGATATTGCTAGTTTTGTAATAAGTAGTTATCCACACACATTTGCGCTGAATCGATTCATTTGCAACCGTACAATGTGACTAATTTCCAAAGACGATGCGCGTGGATACCTTATACGCCAGCCTCCGGTTGGGGTCAGAGATTTTACAAGCCATCCCCCCAGTAAGGTTTACAATGAGAGAAATAAAGATTTTGCTTAAACTGTGGTTGGACGTGACAATTCAGTGTATACAGTTCTCGCTTAGCTGTGCAGTCACTGTTTTCCGCGCGTCTTTGTATGCTGACTCACGTGAATCGAATGTGGATAGGTGAGAATTCAATGTAGTCCAGTAGGTACGCTGAGTCACAACACTGTTTTGCTATATTACAGAGAAAATAGAAAAAATCAGTGTTTATGAAATTTCAATGAATAGACTCGTCAGAGTACGGTGCACCTATATGTGTGTTACTTCAAAACAACACTGCCGATCAGTTCATCGATCAAGCCGATTGTCGGCCGATTGAGAGATCAGAAACTGTACATATGCCTTGAAAGACGGTGGCTAACTTCCTAACTTATGAACTATGCAATGTGGTGTATTTTTTGCATCTTTAATCGAGTAGGATTTGCGGTGTTCATGATCAAACACAACAAGGTGTGAAAAACATCAATTAACAAGGAACGAATGAAGGGCAATAGTAAAAGAAACCAATTGCAAATTTCATACAACCGATCCATTTAAAACTTTGTCCTATTACAATGAAGTGGACGGTTACAAACAGTCATCATACAAAGGAATACTGCTCCCTCCGGAGGCCATGAATCGCTTGCAAAGTGCAAGAGTCACTCAAAATCCACATAACCCAGCCTGCCTCGGTCAATGATTTCACGGAGCGCGCGCACGTTGTGTAAGCCGCGGCGACAGAAGCTTCCGTATGTGGGTGACTCCTGTGTGTATCGCATGTAATTAATTTGTTAGAACTTTGACATCTGACTAAATATAAAATGTAACACGGAAAAAAATTAACCTACGTCGTTCACATTTGCGAAGCGAGTGAAGTACTCCTCGTGCACCCTGACAATATTTATGTCAAGTATTTACTCGACTCCCGGCTATTGTATAAAGAACTCAAACGCCCACAGGTGCTCACGAAGTTCGTTTAGCTTCAACACCAGGTTCACCATCCTGAATTGACGGCGTAGTATCGTGCTCATTGACAAAGCCATGTTCGTCAGAGTGACCGCGACGTCGTAGTTATTGGTTATGTCGACCTACCATAGGCTCATGTGCAACATGAAGATGAAACCATTTCCTCGTATGTGGACCACTCCATTCCTGTGGGGGTGGGGGTGATTAAATTATCTAGAATTCCGTAAGCTAAGTGTTTATGGGCGTGATTGTTATTCTGGAATTTGTGTGTAACCGGATAAGTTTTGGAGTGGGCGTGATTTTATACCAAGTCGCATGTTGAAAACGGCGTATGTGAACCAAGACGACGTTTTGGCTTCTGATGCATGCCTTCGATTGTTGATTGGGTATTTGATGGAAGTCATATCATGACCTGTCCCAATTTATGAGCAGGGGGGTAATCGAAGCGCCGCCTATAATTCTAAACTTCACGCCCGTTGGTCGGCCCGAATCCGGCCTCCGCATCTCGATGCTTTACTAATATTCAGGTTTGTGTTTTCGTACATACATATATAAACATTGATATATTTACAAGCATAGTATCATTTTCCAAGCAAATGAATATAATATATGTCAACCAATTTAGTGCGAGCGTAAAAAATTTGTTCGCCGATACAAAGAGCCAAGTGCAGAGCCTTCCGCATGTATACTGCGCGCAGGTTCATAACGCGCACAAGCGTGCACCTCCTACGCGTAGGACCAACGTTGGCTCTGGAGTGTCGCTTCATGTTATAGAAGTCGCTATAGAAGCCCATAACTAACTTTAACTAATTCACAAATATGAAGCAACACAGAAGCTATAGTTCGTGTGAAAAATGCTCGCAATAGCCTTACGAGCTACCACACCTTCATTAGCAGCATCGACAACATCCAAAGTGCTCGCCCCTTCTCCTCAATTTCTTCTCCAATCATCACGTGCCTCATGCTTGATATCCAGCCATGGAACGAACGTAAAATTGGAGAATAAAATTAGAAGGAGATGTTAGAATTTAGAGATTGCACTAGCAACATCTGCACTTGAAGCCGGCTAACATGTTTACGTATTTCGAAAGAAGGTCTCAAATCTGAGTAAAGAGGGAGGAGACGTGAGAAATCAGGGATTATAGTAGCGGGCCTAAAAATGTTCATTTACGAACTCTAAGATCATAAACTTCTTCCCCACTTTCTTTACCCCGGAATCTCGACACAACCAATGAACCTTCAAGATCCGGCCTAGACGTCGGGATAAAGAAAACGGGTGAAGATGTTTACCAAGCTCGTGACAGGGTTTCATCTAATATGAGGACTCATATTTAGGGGTGTTGGGAAGTAATATAATTCCAGTCGAACGCATGCGAGGACAACACATATCACCGACAACAACTGGTAAACCACGTTTAGGAGAGAGCCAATTGAATCAACAGATCGGATAGGACCGCCTTAATCACCTAGAAAAACAAACTACAGCAGAATCCATACAGTTGTTGTCAGCACTATACAACACTGTTGAGCACGTCTTTTGATGTTGTCGCGCATGCAAATAAGTTTGGGACAGTTCAATGTATACAATGATTAGGATCATTAATAATACGATTTTTCATATTTTGTACAGGAGGAAAACGTGGGGTGCACGGGATGACAGTTCAATGGACAAAGTCATTATGTGGGTTCAGAAAAGCAATAGTACATGCATGCTGAAGTGGACATGCGTGCGAATTATACGCGCATTCTGCTAGCGCGTTGTCTTGCTTGCACATTGCGAATTAACTCGGATAAGTGCAGGGCCAATATTCTCAACCAAGTCCATCTTAATCGTTTCTTCCGTCTTTATGGAAATACAAACATGTATTTTAATGCATATATTATCTGACGATAAAAATATACCTCAGGTGATTGATGCTCGATTATAAATGTTGAATTTGGCGATACATTTTTAGGGTCGGCGGCATGAGGCTCGATTTTAAATGTTGAATTTGGGGTCACACTAGGCCTGCTGTATAGGCCTTTAGCGCAACTGATACATGCAACAGCTATGCGTGTCGTCCAATTGGATAAATAACTTCTACGAGACCCTAGCGTCCAGCCCCGTCCTTTTCGTACAACACCCGCAGCAAGTGGATCTTTTGGATTTGGAGCAATGCTTACATATCTGCAATTTTGATAAACCTTTTCTGATATCGATTATGTAGCGATTGTGAAAACCGACTTCGCCGATAAACTTTGCCTATTGTTGCGCATTTGCGCGCGTTGTCTATGCACGTTGTTCTCTGCGCACATCCAGTAACGGCTCGGAAAGATGCAGTGACCACATTTTCTACGCCGTCCATTTCATACTCTCTCAAAATACTTTAGGGGAACACATATAGGTTCTAGTGTATATCATGACTGCCGATCCACTAGTCTCATAAAAGGTTTTCTCGGTGAGCTTAAAAGCTCCATTTGCCGATACAATCCCCACATGTATTCCAACTAAAACCATTCATGTTGCTCTCAACGAATATACATTTTAATCCAGATAACAAATGATACAATCATACAGATGTTATAACTCAACAATTACGGGCCCCTGTTCGGACACGTTGACCGAGTATGCCCGGATCCACGGCATATGCCACATCAGTGTGGCCTCCGTGCACGACTGGTATTTGCTGCAGCAAATTCATTGCTACCAACCTGCGAACCTTCTGAAATGGGAATATACTCTGTGCACGTGGCTCGGTTGTGACCACTTTGTCCGCATCTAGCACATCTAGCTCTAACCCGACGCCCTCCCAATGATGACTGACTTGCTGATCGGATTCTACTCATACGTGGCCGGCCGGCCTGTCGCGGATTAGGAGGCACCGAGATGACCCTACTGGCCATTTCGAGTGGTATATTCCATTCTTCAGGATGGGCAACTGGAAACACCTCTGTTAAATACATCTTACCGGGGTTCTCAGTAGTGTAATAGTTGTTCACATATGAATAGGGATGTTGGTTTGCTTTACTGTAAGACAAACGTAACTCGATTAGGACATCGTCATCGAACAAATGAATAGGGAAGGCAATGATAAATCCTTTTGTACGAAAACATGTGCCGAGCAAATAAGATGAAACTTCAAAGTTTAAGAACTGACCTGATGGCTGCAGCTGCGTGGGGACAGAGGATGAAATTAAGATCGAACTCGAGACACGAGCATTTTCTCACCGCAAGGTCAATGGTGTAGTGCTTCATTCCGCTTGTAACCTTGAACTTCATGGCACTAATGGGTTGAACAGTCATTGTCTTACCCTGTTCAATCGATTTCGCAACCTCACCAATGGCGTACTGTGTCAACGGATGTGACCTCCCTAGAGCATTTTTACGTCGCTCGTAAATCCAGCAACCAATCAATGTTCGTACACACTCTAAGAGAGTGCATACCGGCAATCTTCTCGCCCAACGAAGTCGTCCATTCAAACACTCTGCACAATTAGAGGTCATAAATATGTAGCGACGGACCAGTGACTTACAACGTGCCCATCGGATAGGATCTGCATCCAGTAACCTCTTGTATGCACCGTTCTCAGAGGCAATCGAAATATTCCTCATGTGTTTATCAAATTCTTGAGTACGATAACAATTGGCCGCTTTCTGGAACATGGCCACCACATTGGCGCCCTACCTTTTTATGTTGTTCTGTAAGTGGTAGACACAAATTCCATGGGCTATTCCTAGATACACCACTACAACAGCATTCTTTATGCTCTTGTGCTGGTCTGAAATAAACAACATGTCGTCAGGGCAGCCATATGTCCTCCTAAGTTGTCGCAAAAACCAAATCCATGTTGCATCATTCTCTTTGTCTCCAATGCCAACTGCGAGCGGATAAATCTGTTCATTTCCATCCTTTGTCACAGCGACAAACATAATCCCTTTGTATTTCCCTTTCAAATGAGTACCATCCACAACAATCACAGGATGACCATAGGATGTGAAGCCATTTATTGAAGCAGTAAGAGCCATGTACACGTACTCAAATTGGCCCGCTGCATCTGTTTGCAACTCTACAACTGAACCGGGATTGGACTGCTGCAGCATATACAAGTACGATGGCAGTAGCTGGAAATACTTGTCGCTATCACCGTATATCATTCGTATTGCATGATTTCTCCCTGCGAGCGCCCGAGTATAATCCACCCTAACTCCAAACTCCCTCTGCATTTCCTTCGGCTTTAGGACTTTCCCCTCGTCCAGTAAATCCGGAGCAAAGTATGCGCCAATAATTTTGGATGCAATTGTTCGTTGTTCATTGTCGCAGAAATCTTCCTGGCATGAATGGGGTACGTCCCATTGAAAAACCCTTCACTATTCACCTTGAGCTGAAGCGCGCATTGAGAACGTACAGCGCTCTTTGTGCCTGCAATGAACAGAAAACCGAGTCTTTGAGGAACGCTCGATCCTGTATTCCACACGATTCAGAAGATGATACAATCCCAAAGAAGTGATCATTGAATCTTTACTAGAGAAGGTAGCGCCCAAACACAGTGTATCATGGGTATTAAAACTCAAATCGATACCCAAATCATTCAAAGGGAGCGCCGCTTGATAAAATGCCCCTGGGATGATCCACTGTTGTCTATGTCCGCACGATAACTCGAAAACATCGTCCTGCACATCGTCTGTTTCACACCTGGAGACACTTGGAGGGGCGGGCGTACGGTGCATTCCACAGCAGCCGTCGAGGTCATCAGTCTCCTCATCGGTATATACTTATTCCCCGTCATTAGCATAATATGTTTCATCATTCTCCTGATCATACGTTCTGTACCGCTCCTCAGCGCTGAAATTGTCATCATTGTTGCGGACACTGGTCTCATCATTCACACCCTCCTCATCATCATCATTTATCACATTATCCTCTTCGACACCAACAGTATCATCGGCATAGAAAAAATTTTCAACACGGTGCACCATTTCAGCCTCGGTACGTCTATTAATTGGATTATCATGTGCATGTGTTTGTGGACAAATATTTTGGAAATGTAATAATCCCACAAAGCTATTATGGGCTGGTATAGTAAATCGGTGATGCGCTTGTGTAGGTACTGCCTTATCAAAGGTTTCAATGTATAATCTCAAAAACGGGAGAACACTGGATCCAAGTCTGAATAATTTTTAATCCTAAAACGAATCATTTTACCATCGGCAGATAGCATCAGGGTAGAAATAGCATACTTATAAAGGTTTGGATCCTTACCGACAATCCCAACAGCTTCGTCGAATAAGCGAGGGTACGTCATACCACCCGATGGAACATGGACATACTCTTCAATCCCATTTATGTAAGTGTTGTCTCTCCAAAACCCACCATGATGCAAAACAATGTGTCTGTCGGCCATCTGCACGAGGAGCAATACAAATGCATATATAAGAGTACCTCAATCAATTTAACGTAAAACTGTGGACTTCCTGTGTCGAATGACAATTCAACAGTCGGGGTATATGTTTTCAGTTGTATGTTTAACAATTTTAATGGTGTCATGTTGATGTCGATACACATTATATTCAAACATAAACAATGGCGTTGTTGTACACCATATGTTGATGATGTTGCCGATGTCAATTAAAGAATGGAAGATGCAAGTGTGCGAGCATAAGTTATAGGTTAGAATTTGACTAACGATCTATTTAAGGATTTTAATAGCAATTGCATAGAAGCCAATACACATCCTACACAAATGGACGCAATGGCGACGTTGCACATGTATCGGCAGTAAATATTGTGCCGAACAAAAATATACTACGCGTAATGTATGCGCGCATCATGGCGGAGGCCCTGCGCGCATGACCGCCCTCCGACACGCGCGCGCCAGGTGAACGGCCTCTATCTGCGCGCGGTGTCGTGCGCGTACTGTGAAGCACGCCTTCACAAGCGCGCAACATTATCAGAGTGCCAGTCATCGCGCACAAACTCATCTGCGCACTAATTTAAGAACATCCCAGCGCGCAATTAAGAACATTCTTTATTTTTCCCAGGGATCCGATACATTACGAAAATGTGAATGAAGTGAGACTGTCTACCTTTCAAATTAGAAGCCAGAAGACTGTATTTCACGTTCCACACTATGCAATTGAGCGCAGTCTTCGCTTCTTTTCGCGGCCCCTGTGTCAGTAAAAGCAAAATCCACTTCACTCCAGTTCATCTGCGCATGCGCCAGCGGGCAAAGAAGCTCTCACATCTGGGATCAAATTCGTCTTCATCTGCTGCTTCGTCTTACCCCGATCGATATGCACCTTCAAATTTTTGGGCAAAGAAATGGAGGAGGAATTTTCAAGATTTGGGGAACTTTAATTTCAAAAATTAAATTCATATTCGTATATATATTTTCAGGGCAGAGGGGCATTATGGTCCAAACTGGCTAAAAAAATATGTTTAAAACTTACTGGCTAAATTAAATCTTTTAAAACTTTAAGTGGCTAAAATAGTATTTTCCTCTTTTTTAAATTCGTGATTAATAAATGAAAGGGGTAATCTGGTAAATCTGGCCAAATAAAATATGTTTAAAAGTTATTGGCTAGAATAAATCTTTTTAAAGTTTGACTGGCTAGTTCCATGCATTCCCACTATTAAGTTTTGTCCACCAAGCTTCAAGGAAGAAGAACCAAACTAGCAACTTAAATATATAGTAAGTTTTCTACATGAAAATTTGATCGAAGTGTTTGTGAATACTCTAAAAAAAATTGGTTTTGTCATGTGGGAGGATTTATATACGACCAACAACTAATATGACAACATGCATTCAAATCTTTTCCCGAAATTCAGCAAAGTACGATCATGCACATTAATATGAAAATAAAAGTGTAAATACCATCTACATCAACTCAAGTAAATTTGCTGAAGTTAATATCGTATCTAAGTAAATACTATCTAATCATAACACTCTATAAAAAAATCCAGAAGCCCAACATTGGATTTTCTCCATAACAAGGAACAAGTGAATCAATAGATGGAGAAACTCTTAATGCAGCTGCCAGCTTTGTGTGCAATTTGTATGTAGACGTCAATATTAGATTTATTCAACCAACCACAATTTTTATTTTGTGTGCATGCAATTTGTATAGTAACAGGCCACATCGATTTTAACCCCCCCAAGCTATTTTATTTGTATTATATTGTACTTAAATTCATTACGTTACAGATTAAACATCAACGCCTAGGGAAGCTCAAGTGAGGTTTATGCCAACATCAAACAAGATTGAGCCGGATGATTGAAAAAATCAAAAGGTACAAGGAAGAAATTTTAGTTTTGTCATCCAGTCATCGATCCAGAACGATTTATATATACACGACCAACAATTAATATAATAGCAATCGTTCAAATATTTTCCCTAAATTATAAGATTTTTTTTTGGATTGAACTATAATAGCAGGCGTTCTCAATCTATGTCGAATTAAACTTGAATAGAAAAACTCAGATTAATTTACTCACCAGTAATTCGGGAAAGACGTTCCCCATCTTTATCGGGCGATGGATGCAGCGTCTATTTCGTCCGAACAAATTGAGAAATCAAAGGCAAAATTATACATTGAATTGACAGCCACCAGAGAAAGTAAGTGAAAATCAAGCTGCTCGATTTCGTGCTCGATGAAAGGGTACAGTTGGGGGGTTCCGCCGCCGCAAATAGGTAGTTTTCGGTGAAATGTTTTTACGCAGAGACCAGAGAGTTTTTTTACACATTACAGAGAGACTATTATTTACCAGGATTTTGTAGATAAGATACATTCCAAGGTAATTAACTAATTATAAAGAATACATATTTAAATATGCATTGTAAAATGAATTATAAGGAATATATATTGGAAAAATTATGGTATGCATAAATGAATTTTTTTTTATTATAACTCCAATTTTATATATTTATTTATTATTTATACATTGTTATTTCAAATATTATTTTTATCCTTTTCTCAAAAAAAATTATATTTTTAAAAAAAATAATTATAATAACGAAAGATATTAATTCAAAAAAAATGTCACTGTAAAAGACAAAATGCACAAACCAAAATCTTAAACGAAACCAGAAATATAAAATGGTAGGTTAACCAATCTTATATTTTTTAAAAAGTTTAATAAATTCTACACCACCTTGTATTTTTTATAACAACACAAAAATTACAACAGTGCTATAAACTGTTGTATAATTTCACAATACCTATCTACAACGGTTCTAAGAACTTTATCCGTTGTCATTACAAATATTTTAAAAAATACAACAGTTTACCAAAGCGTAATAAATTTCAAAATTGGTATCTACAATGGTTCAAATTGCTGTTGTATAATAACCGTTGTCTAATGAAAATAATACAACGCATAATAACAACGGTTATATAAAATAGTTGTCTTTTCAAAAACACGCTGATGCAAAGACAACGATTTCATAATAAACCGTTGTGAAGTTCAATATTACAACAGTTTTTTTACTGAAGCCGTTGTCTTTAAGCTGTTGTCTATTGACATATTTGTAGTAGTGTGTGTTTATCATAAATAATGTCAATTCATCATATATTTTCAATGAAATGTGGCAACATTTATATATGATATACCTTACTTTTTTTGTCATACCTTATACCTTAATTTATGGTATGATAAAAATCATACCGTCGTAGCTTTACCTTCAGTGTACCTTAAGTTCGGTAAGACACATAATATATACTTTTACCATACCTACATTTTGGTACACTTTACCGTACCTTAGTTGGTTCGGTATGACACATTTTATGCATAGCTTTATCATATTTATATTTCGACATACCTTACCCTACCAACATTTCGGTATACTGCACCATAACGACATTTTACACATACTGAAATTATTGTTACTAAAAAAATATTTAGTAAGAGAACACATACATAAATAATAATAGTAACGACATCAAATATCTGTAATAATAATCAAATACCAACACAACAAATCAACAATCAAACTTCAACGCAATAAAATTTAAAAAAAATGCAATCATATCAAAATCTTGAAGAATATTAAATATACAATATCTTAGAAGTATAATCTCAAGTCACCACAAATATTAAAAACATAAACATTATATTACATTTGATTTCTCAAATCCCAACAAATTTTAAAAAATTTAGACCATTTATCATAACTTTTAGTTTAAATATTGAAAAAGAATATAATTATTAATTATTACATTAATTTAATTTCACATTATTTGATTTTTAGTTATAATTTAATTATTAAATTATATTAAATATTATATTTTATGAACTTTTACGATAAACAAACTAAGTATTATATTATTATATAATATATCTCATTTTTTTTTAATCTTTTCAATTATTCATATTAACTTTTAATTTTAAAAATTGAAGATGAATAAAAGATTATTGTGTATTATATAATTAATTTATCATTTATTGTATTGAAATAATTTTATATCTTACAATTTACGTTTACATAATTTTTTTTATTGATTATTCATTTTAACTTTTAATTTTGTTGATCAAATAAAATAGAAGATTATTATTTCTTATTTTAATTTCAAATAATTCATTTTTAGTTATAATTTAGGTATTAAATTAAATATCAAAGTATTACTGAACTTTTATGATAAACCTTCTAAATATTATATCGTTGCATTATTATTACGGATGTGCAAAAAAATATATATTAAAATTTGGTATATACCAAAGTACGATATATACTGATATGACGGTATATAACCAATTTTGGTATGTATCAGTATGATGATATGTACCAGTATGACGATATATATCGGTATAATAGTATACCGTCATTTCAATATATACCGTGGTAAGGTATGTACGGTATGACGGCTTATACCTACACTTCGATATATACCATGGTATGGTATGTACCGATATATGGACAAATTTAAATTTTAGGGACTAAAAATGCAAGATATAATCGTATGGGGTCACTAATTTTTTATTTTTCTATTTTGGGTCAAATATGAGAGTATTAAGACCATTTCCAAATGAGGGATCTCCTATGGAACCAAATTAAAAATGCAATTTCCTCTAACAAATAGGGTTGGTGTATTGTGAATACCCACAAAAATGCTATTTCCTCTAACAAATAATGTTAGTGTATAGTGATTCTAGGGACTTGTAATTTTTATCAATTTATTTTTCAACGTGTATTAACTTGTAACGTATATAATGAACTGAGTTTTTTAAGTATATATCAGGAATTGTGTTTGTTCAAAAAATGTATTTTCCAAATTCAAACAGTGGGAGTCGAAGAACTATTTTTCAAATGTCAATATATAGATCTAAACAATTGATTTCCGATTTGTGTGTGATTTGTGTGATAATTTCAGATTTTTAGATTTGGGAGAAGAATTCATTCATTTAGAATATTGTTGAGGATACAACTTGTGCTTAATTTAGCTTCTCAAATACACCACTACTATTTATACTACTAGATATGATATTGTAGCATTCTTCCGAGGCAACATAGATTAACTAATACATAATAATTATATCTAACATAATAATTAAAATACTAACTAGCACATTAACTACTTATCCCCCTTAATGTGCTTCTACATTTAAAATATCTTGGTTTCTCTCTTGGAAACATTTTCTTCTTCCTCTACCACGACCATTTCTTCCAAAGGTCTCTTCCACAACCAAATTACCAAAAATTTTGGTGTTCACATTCAACTTTGATTGAAAAGCACTTTCAATCGGCTTCTCCGATTATCTAGACAATCTTTCTTCATGTGATTTCAAAGAACTCATCATCTCATGAATATGCATTTGAGAGATATATTTAGTTTGTTCAACAACAACCACAATAGTATTAAATCTTTCGGGAAGACATATAAAAAAAATCAATCATTCTTTGATCGGAAATCATTTCACTGTAAGTTTTCATTTGATTTGTGAGTTCAATAAATCTTGAATGGAACTCACTCAAGCTCTCTTTATCCTTCATTTTCATATTCTCAAAATCTCTTCTAAAAGTTTGAAATTTTATAGATCTTACATTCTCATCTCTTCTAAATTCTTTTTGTAGAATCTCTCAAGCTTTCTTAGATTTTTCGGCACCCATTATTTGTAGGTAAATTGAATATGCAACAGCTTGTTAGTTTATTGTATCTTCGACAATGTTGCGGCATCTCTTTGTTTCAACTTCTTCAACTCCTTTAATTGAGCTATGGTGAGATCTTCATCTTCATCATCGAAGCATTCATCTATGAGTTCCCACAAATCCAATGAAGCTATAAAGTCTTCATCTTCTTGCACGAAAACTCATAGTTCTCTTCGACGAAGATGATATAGAAATTTGTTGTGTATTTTCCATTTTTGAGTTGAAAAATCACTATCGATGATCGATGTATGAAGTAAACTTCTCTCTTACGGGAACTCTACTCTGTTTTAACCTTGTGGAAATCTTCTTGATGGAGAAATTTTGGTATTTAAAACAAGCTCTTGATGCCAAATGTAAATTTTTCAGGATCAATACCAAGATTTCTCCAATAAATTTAATTTGTGTGTGATTTATGTGATAATTTTAGATTTTCAGCTCTAGGATATTATTTTTGGGAGAAGAATTTGTTCATTCAAAATATAGTGGAGGATACAACTCGTGCTTAACTTAGCTTCTCTACTATACCTAGGGGTGTGCAAAACCGAACCGCAACTGAAAAACCGAATCAAACCGTCAAGTTCGGTTCGGTTCGGTTTGCTAGATCTTGCATTCGGTTCGGTTTTAGTTTTTATATAGGGAACCGAAGTAGTTTCGGTTTGGGGTGTTAAAAACTGAAAAACCCGAACCAAACCGATATATATATTACAATAATATAAATTGTTAATAGTAAGCCACTTAGCCCATTAAGTAATTAAGATATGGAAGCCCATTGAGCTCAGCCCATGTATCACACCAAATTCTGAAACGGTGAAACCTAATTCTAAAACACCAAGACAGATACATAGTGTGTCGCCTCCCATTGCCTCCCAAGTCTCAACTCTCACTCCAGTCGAACACTTGCCCGTCAAACACTTGCTTGTCGTCGAACATTTGCCCGTCGCAGCAATAATAGCTTTAATCTCCCTCATCTCGCGACTCGAGCTGCGGAAGCTTTCAAACCTTTCCTTCCGACTTCCCATCTCGAGCGGCAACAAAAGGTAAGCTACTAGATTTTACCCTACTTTCTCTAGACCATAAACAAGTCGGGATTGAAATCATGTAATTATCAGACCATTAGTTTAGAAAAATTTATTAGGATTTTATATAAATGCACTAATGCAGTAGCAGATTGAATGATGGAAATGTATTAGGCAGATTTTACTAAACTCGTCTGAACAAAAAATAAATATTAGGCAGATTTTACGGCTATTACCTGCCTAGTGTATGATTTATTCGCTATACCAAAATAAATATTTGCATCTTACTCAATCTGAGTGTAGTTTATCCAATTTTCTACTTGTGTTGTTCTGCACTCATTTGAAACACAACTGGTCGTCAAAAGTCATTCAATTAGCAGATTCAGATTGAATGATGGAAATGGAATCATGCAATTAACAATTTATTAGGTGTAATGATTGTTATTTTATCAAGAATTGTTATTTTATCAATTAATTGTTATCAGAATATCAATGTGGGTTTAATGATTGTTATTTTATCAAGAATTATTATTTTATCAATTAATTGGTAGCATAATACCAACGTGAGCACTAAGCAGAATTACCTATGCAAGAATTGTTAATTTGTTATTTTATCAATTAATCAGTGGGTTTAATGATTAATGTATTAAATTTACAGCAACTTATTGTGATTTTATTTATCTTTGTAAGGTTTAATTTATGATGGCGGAAAACTCTAATGGAGAGGAAACCATAATACAACCACAAAGCCAACAAGAATCAACATCAACAAAGAGGAAAGCTACAACTCTAGCTCCTAGATCCAAAGTGTGGAATCACTTCACCTCCTTTATTGACGAGGAAGGGAATAGAAAGGGCAAGTGCAACTATTGTTGTAAGATTTATTGTTGCGATTCTAGGAAAAATGGTACTTCCGCCATCAATACTCACATGAATAATTGCATAAAAAATCCAGCTCATATTCATTTAAGACAATCACAATTGTCTTTACAAGCATTGCATGATAAGGATAATGAGTGCATAGGTGGTAGTCTTACTGCTTGGAGATTTGATCAAGATTTATGTAGGAGAAAATTAGTTTTAATGATCATTAGGGATAAGCTACCATTTAAGATTGTCGAGGGGGAAGGGTTTATTGATTTTGTTGCTGCTTTACAACCTAAATTCACTCTCCCATCACGTTGGACCATCTCAAGAGATTGTTATCAATTGTTTTTAGATGAGAAAAAAAAATTGCAAGAATATTTCAAATCATCAGATCAAACTGTATGTATTACTACAGACACTTGGACGTCTTTGCAAAATTTGAACTACATGTGTGTTACTGCTCATTTCATTGATAAAAGTTGGAATCTTCATAAAAAGATTATAAATTTTTGTACAATTAAAAGTCATTGGGGTGAGGAGATGGGTGAAAAATTGGATGGTTGTCTGCGTGAGTGGGGAATTGCAAAGGTGTTTACAATCACTGTAGATAATGCAGCTTCAAATGACACGTGCATTAACTACTTGAAAGGGAGACTTACTTCTCAGGGTTGTACTATTGCTAAGGGAATTCATCTTCATATAAGATGCATTGCTCACATTCCCGCTTTGGTGGTTAAGAATGGGTTGAAAGACATAAATCCTTCAGTCAATAAGGTTAGAGAAGCGGTGAAATTTGTTAGACACTCTCCAGCTAGGTTAAGAAGGTTTAAAGATTGTTGTGTCATTGAATCTATTGAGTGCAAGAGAATGTTGTGTCTAGATGTTGCAACTAGATGGAATTCGACCTATTTGATGTTGAGTGTTGCTCTTAAATATGAAAAGGCGTTTGAACGGTTTGAAAGTGAAGATCCATACTACAAATTTGAGCTTGATGGTGGGCCGCCTACACCTTCGGATTGGGATAATGTTAAGAGGATGGTTGATCTCTTAGCCACTTTTTATGCTCTCACTCTTAAGATTTCAGCCTCACTTTATGTTACATCTAATGAATGTTATCAAGAGATAAGTACGTTGAGTGTTTTGTTGAATGAGTGGGTGAAAAGTAGTGATGTTGATGTTAGATTAATGGGCACTCAAATGAAGGCAAAATTTAACAAATATTGGGGAGATCCAAAGAAGGTGAACAAGCTTATATATGTGGGTGTTATCTTGGATCCACGATATAAATTTGAATTTGTTGAATATGCACTAGTTGAGGAGTATGGAGAAAAGGATGGAAATGAAATGTGTAAGGATGTAAAGAGTGCATTGGTTGAGTTGTTTGAGGCTTACAAAGTGGTAGCTCAACTTCAAAGTGATGTAGCAACTCGAGAGTAAGCTCAAGATGGATCTTCAATTCAATCTTCCAATCCTGATTCATTGATGACACAGCCACATGTAGTTAGTATGGGTTCTAAATTCAAGAAGCTCAAGAAGGATAGTGGAGCATTGACTAGAAATGAATTACAACTTTACCTTGAAGAAACCGATGTCATTCCGGAAAGCAACACTTTCAATATCTTGGAGTGGTGGAAGGTTAACCAACCTAGATTTCCCATTCTCTCATGTATTGCTCGGGATGTTTTGTCGATGCCGGTTTCTACGGTATCATCTGAGTCCGCCTTTAGCACGGAAAAAAGAGTGCTTGATCCATTTAGGAGTTCTTTAAATCCTAAAATAGTGGAAGGTCTTATATGCACCCAAGATTGGATGAGAAGATCAAGAGAACTCAAATTAATTGAAGAGGATTTGGAAAGTCTTGAAAAATATGAAGAAGGTATATTTCTTTATTTCATGTTTAATTGTATTATTTAATATTGGACTTACTTAATTATTTTTATGCTTTTTTGTAGGTCTAACAAATATGGGGGGAAATACAAGTCAAGTTGACGAGATTTGATGATGAAGATGTTTATTGCATTTTTATTTTGGAGAAGATTTGATGTACTTCACGTATTTGTTTTCAAATTTCGAATTACTTGGGTCTTTTGGAATTGATGTACTTAAATGTTGATGACTTTTGTTTTTACTATGTGTGTAATTTGCACTTTGCAGCAGCTTAACCTTTTTGTGTTTCATTAAAATTGTATGTATTTTGGTGAACAAATGTGGAAAATTTCGTGAAAAAATCTGCTCAAAAATATGTTTCGGTTTTAAGCAAACCGACCCAAACCGAACCGACATTTTCGGTTCGGTTTCGGTTCGGTTACAGCAGCCTTTCGGTTCGGTTCGGTCACGCAATTTTCGATTCGGTTCAACTTCGGTTTTCAAGATTCGGTTCGGTTCGGTTCGGTTTGAACCGAATGCACACCCCTAACTATACCACTACTATTTATACTACTAGGTTACTGTAGTATAAACTATATTATATTAATTATATCTAACACAATAATTAAAAGACTAACTAGCACATTAACTACAATGATGTTCCAACAAAGAACTTATCTCTGAAACCTGAGAAAATTCAAAGGATGTTGGAAGAGAAATTCGAAGATGATTTTAGATTGGAAACGGATGAAGTCATTAATAAACTATGCAGTTCCTTTGTTGAAGAAAAATCATTAAAGTTGATTAATGGGGTAGATGATTTATACTTTGAAATTGTGGATGGTGAAGTTCAACAAAGGAAGCTAATTAACCAGTTTGATGTAACCGTGACCGTGGACATGTCAAGTACCTGTCGCGTATCCTTATAATCAAGAAATGATTACAGACCTATCCAAATTGTTCACTCATATTTGAATTGCTTAGAACTGATGGGTCTCTTTTTTACACCAATACTTGATTATTACATCTGGTACATTATTAATCTTTATACTTTCTTTGCTATAAATTTGTAATTGTTAGTTATTCTAATTTAGTTGATCTATTTTGCTTTAGGCATCTGCAGAACTTATATTCTGCAAGGAATCATGATTATTATATTTTTAACTAGTCTTTTACCCGTGCGTTGCACGATGAATTTTATATAAGTTTAATTTTATATTTATATATAAATAATTAATTGTTAAAAATACATAAAAAAACTACACTAAGAAAGAAATAAATTTGTATTATAAATTTTGAAACACTTCTTTGAACACCACATTTGTAGTAGATGTCTCATCCACATTATCTGATTTACATATTAGAATTTTAAGACCACTTCGACTTGTGGCACGTGAAACTGCAACATATAATTGACCATGACTGAAAACTGATTTTTTCAAAAAGAGACCCACTCGTGACAATGATTGACCTTGACTTTTATTGATTGTCATAGCATAGGAGATTATAAGGGGAAATTGTCTTTATTTGAAACTTGATCGGTAATCTTGGATTTGATGGTGTTAGTGACAATCTTGGAATTAATACTTTTTGACCTGCATTTTGACTTGTCAAAAGCCTTGCTTTCAAGATGTGATTCCTTAGTCTCGTAATAACCAATCTTGTGTCATTACACAAACCATTTGCATGATCAATATTCCTCAATAATATAACTGGATTTCCTACCTTGAGATATAGCTCGTGATTTGGCACCTCGGAGCATTTAAGACTATTTAAGAACTCAGGCGTGTGTATCTCTTATAAGAAAGAGCAATTTGAATCTGATTTTCATGTACTATCTGAGCTCAAATATGCACGCCCTTTTTCTTGATTTAATGAAACCATGTATTGATTTATAGAGTCCACCACATCTAAAGTTGGTGCCAAAATAGCACGTTCTTGTAAATAGCGTGTGCTGTCAATGATATTGTTGTTTGATTCATAAACATAATCCACAATTGCTGCAACTGGATCTTCAGAATATTTCAACAAAATGTCATCTGGAAGATCAATAGTAGCTTCTCCATCATTCGAACCTCCAATCATCCCGTCTCCTATGTTTGCTATCCACTTGGTAAATTGCTCTAGATCAATTGATTCAACATTCGAATGTGAGTTCTAAATTCTTATGTTTTTTGTCAGTCTCAATATAGTGCAACTATTTCACATGTATGAAGAATCAATTGTTGCATGCACGACATCTTATCTACTACCTTTTGGAATAACTAGTAAAATTTGACGGAAGTCTCCTCCTAATGCATGGCCATTTTCTGCTTTCCTTTGATGTTAACAATTTTATAACAATTGATGTTAAAATGTGGATAAACCGGGTAAGGCGATAAATCCATACAATCCGAATGCATGGCCATTTTCTGTTTTCCTTTGATGCATCTTCAACTGCTTGAGTTTTTAAATGGCCCATCAGGAAGGTCAAGATTCCTTTGCACTAATTCCTTGTGTCAGAATAAAATCAGGTACTCTTGTGCTTGCTTCCAAAAGAAACTGTTGCGAGTCTTAGCATGTGTGCTAGAGGAAGCTCGAACATAAGATAGGGCAGACACATTGGGCAAGACCCCCTCACATAGTTGAAAAAGAATGTAAAGCTTAACATCATGTTTTATACCTTGCCTTTGATATATATATATATATATATATATTGTTAGATGACCCTTGTCATCTCATCGCCTAAACGCAGAGATCACAAAAAGAAAATAATAAATTGTATTGGTGCCATAAGATCAAAATACTGACCATATGGTGTCAAGTTAAATAAAGTCACAGAAAAAAAAAGATCAACAATTGTTACTCAAATTATCTAAACATGGAGTAATATGAGCACCCAAGCTTTTACTAAAGTAAAAAACAGAGATTCTAGCAGTAGAGTTCAAAAGTTGGTATCTTTATTAATTTTTGCTTCTACTCCACAGGACCACATCATAAATCATAATTAAGATCCCGATCAAAATAGAAAAATATGCATAATTTGTCTGAAGCTCATACGGCCATCACCAGAGAATGTCATTTTAGCAATACTAACAAATGATAGTGCAACTTACAGTGCCTGTGTTAACAGAAGCTCAGATAGCTTCATTGCATTATGAAGTTCCTATAGTGGGTCATACAATACAACTTAAAATACCTCCAATCAACGTGGTCATATCTATTGCCTGGAGAAGCATCAAAAAGAGAAAAAAAGGTTTGAAATATCTCAAAATAGTTTTAAGCACATAGAAATAGAACAATCCCTATTAACTTTAATTTTTTCTTTTTCCCCTTTCTCCCTGCTGAAACGATGTTCAACTCTCAATCACAATTATTTTATACATCAATTAGATTACATATTGTTAATATCAATTAGACTGTAAACTGGAAGAGTTGAAGTTGACATGGCTGCTGCGGGAGAGACCCGGACATTTTTAAAGTTTTCTTTCACTTGCTTATGTTGTTCTCTGCAGGCAAAGGTCTGTAGCCCATCTTCTCATATTTTTGCATCTTCTTTGATTATCTTTCTTTTGCTTCTTTCTATTTCACTCTTAATTAAGTCTTATCATACAATATATTTTCTATGAATAAAAAACAAATTGTAGAAAACAAATCCGAGATCTGCAAATCTGAAACTTTCTCACATTGCAAAATTTGTACATTTAATTCCCTTCAAAGTCCGCTAATCATATGCTTCAGTCACCACATAATTCCACAACACCAAAATTTTAGAATTAGATGACACCGTGTTTTGCATTACCTTCAAAGTACAAAACATATCATCAAACTGGCATGGAAAAAGCAACTAAGAAAGCGCATAATTCAATAAACAAAGGAGCGAAAGATCAAAAGCAAGTACATCCATCCCTTTATGGATTGTTTGTTATCAAGACCAAACCAATAGTGCGACAATGAAATTTACCAATGACTACCTTTGTATATAGGTGCGGTTGCATACTTTTATTATAACCTTTCGAAATAACTAAGGATTTAGAAGAAAATATATTGGACTAAGGGCATAATAACAATAGTTCTTACTCTCCAAGTATGACTGAATATCACGAAGGTCATCTCAGGTGCTTTTTATACAATCCTTGCGCACAAGGTCATCTCTGCATCTCCTTCTGCAAATGTAGGTAGAATGCATAAATAATTTTGATTCAACGAATCTACGTATTCTCATACACATGAAATCAAGAAACTACAACAACAAATTTAAGAAATATATTTTTACCAGCATCAAGAAAAGGGAAAATTCTACCGGTGGAGAATCGGATGACGAATTTTGATGAACGGAGACAGATTTCGATGACTTCGACTTTGCTCTTCCACCATTGTTGGTATTTGTGCTGTTAGAACTGATTTTTCTGCGGGAGTGATTCGTGGCTCGGAAATCCTATAGAAGAAATTAATCAAAAAAATTGGGAGCTTTCTGATTTCTCTGATGATATTTTAACAATACTGAAACTGAAACAGAGAGAGTCAACTCAAGACAGGCTTTCAAGATTAAAAAAAAAGGCTGGCCTTTCAAAATTATGAAGCTCAAAAAGAACCGCCCAAACATAATTCTACGTGGCTAATTCTGAACCACAGTTTGTTAATAAATTAAAAAATTAGTGCATGTACATGCATGGGATTTTAGGCGGGCGATTTGGGCGGGCTGGATGGCTTGAACAGTGGCAGACTTTATTCATTTAGTATATTAGATAAATATTTTTTTATGAGAAGTTGGAAACACTGAATACTAATAAATTCATACCACTACTACCAATGAAGCTGCATTTTCTAAATTTTGAAGAAGGTGGTGAAAGAATGTTGATATATTCCAAAAATTATACACCTTGCTTCCAGTTAGTGGAAAGTAAGCAAGACTTCTCATATCTTATTTTCTAGCCTCATTTTGCATTTACCTAAGCTATCTCGGTAACCATATTTTGTATTATCTCATTTGTGGCATATTGCATGGAGCTTGGTTATTACATGCATGTCATCTAAAGAACGTGTAATAGGGCCGATTATTTTTCATTGGATGTAAATTTGAATGTCATTTTATATCACTTATTGAAATTCAAATCCTTCTCCTGAAATGGTATTTGTACTTTAGCTATGCACATTTGTGTTGCCTGTCTTATTCTAATGATGAATGACACTTGCATTTACTCACCATATATGTTTGTTTGCATTTAGTTGTTCTCACCGGATATGTTTGTTTGCATTTTCTGAACCTAACAAAGAAATCAATGTGTATTTATAGCTCACGTTTTTTACCGTCATTTTTTCATGTGAATTTTTGACCTCATTCAGCCTATCTATTTACTATTTGTATTTGTTTCCATAGTCTTAGGACCATATTTTACTTCACCATATAATAATTAAATATTCAGCATATGCTAGTTGTGGGCCAAAACACTACTGCCATTACTTGTTATTTGGCAGATTGCTTATACAAGAGTGTGAGTATCTAAGACAAAGCAAGATGTATGAACCACCCATTGTAGTGAGTATATGGGACAAGCTTGATGAAAGAATTGTTGAGAAACAAATTTAGGTACTTCCAGAATTTTTTGTAGCTTGGACTAAGGGATTATTTTATATGAGGGTTTGGGCATGGGATCATAGCTCTAAATATTATAACTCTTCCAAATATTATGATTTCTTTTTGTGTTTAGATTTTTTTCTCTTTAATTCTCACTCTAAATTGTTGTGCCCTAGCTATGATATTGGGGGACTGAATAATTTGGAAGTCATCAACAGCAAAATCTCAATAAATTAATACTCGTTAAATTAATAAATTCTTTAAGATAATATTTTTCTTCAGGTCCAACTTGGGCCGATTGAAAATATCATAAATATCGATAAAATAATAAAATAATAAAATTTTGGAAGACTTCTATATAAATATATGGTCCTTCATTATCATAAATTAATAATTCTTTAAAACTACAAATATAATTAAATTATTTTAGTGAAATTTGATTCTAATGTTGTTTTTTTATAAAAAAGTACTACCGTATTACCGGATTCCGGTGGTACTACCGTATTACCTTTCAAATGAAATTTTTCATCAAGTTACAACTGTGAATCTTTTTTAGTGTATGCGGAATTCTTTCTTTGTACTTATATAATGTTTTACATATTTCATGTGTCATTATTGATTTTGAGACACTTTTAGATGCAAAAGTCATTATTGAATACAATTTTAAGAAATGTGTTGTGTTGTTTACATAGTATAATCTATCACTATCACATAATGAATGTTTTTAGTAAAAATACAATGAATAATATTAAATTATTAAGAAACAATGAACATATTATTTTTTTACTAATAACATGTGAAATGAGTTTATTTTAATATTAATTTAATTAATATGATACGAAAATTAGTAAAATACAATGACTTTTAATATAATCAAAATTCAATTTCATTAAATCATGAAAAACACCATTTAAATTAATAAATATTAATTTATAGATTAATTAATATCGCTATAAAATAATAAAATTGCATAAAATCTCATGGTCCAACCCTATTAATTTATAGAGGTTTTACTATAGTTAGATTTATTTTGTAGTAGAATGTAATTGCTTATTGCCTCGTTGTGGTTTGGACCTTTTAATAGAATTATCAGCCTAGACCTCACTTATAGTAAGCTCTATAATAGATGAAGTCAGAGATGATCAAGATCCACACAATTATCAATCGCTGCAGCAACATGATGATGACGGCGAGAATCCGTCGAACGTGGGTCGTCCTTTGCGAATCCCTATGTTAATCCCTCTCATGATCAGAAAAGAACGGTTGAGCATGTACATCAACCTGCACAACCTCGAGTGAATGATAAGATCGATGTGTCGTAGCTGGATCATCAACATATACAAGTCGATGTGTCGCAGCCAAATGATAATCTGCAAGAGAATCGTGTAGCCGATACCGATCCATCGAGCATGAATCAGTAGCAGGCTGGTAATGATGACCCCAATTTGTCTCAGTCTAAGGCTAAAGTTCCTCTTATGAATGATGTGGATAATGGCGATGGGGATAACAGTTCTTCTTTAGTTAGAGATTTTTAAGAACTTTTTAAGTTAGACATTATTCAACAAGTTTTCTCGATTAATATGATTCATGATTGTAAGTTTTTCATGATCGATGCCAAGATTTTTATAATAGATTTGTGTTATAATTTCAGATTTTCAGATTTCGGAGATGATTTTTGGGAGAAGAATTCATTTATTCAAAATATTGTGAAGGATATAACTTGTGCTTAATTTAGCTTCTCCAATACAACACTACTATTTATACTAATAGAAAGGTTAATTATTCTTTAAAATTACAAGCATAATTAAGTTATTTTAGTGAAATATGATTCTAGTGTTGTTTGTTTTTTCTTAAAAGTACTACTGTATGTACTAGTTCTAGTGGTACTACCATATTAACTTTTAAATGAAAATTTTCATCAAACCACAACTGTAAATCTTTTTAAGTGCATGTGGAATGATCTTTCTATACTCACATAATATTTTATATATTTCATGTGTCATTATTGATTTTGAGACACCTTTTAGATTAGAAATCATTGTTGAATATAATTTTAAAAAATTTGTTATGTTGTTTATATAGTGTAATCTATCACTATCACACAATAAATATTTCTAGTAAAAATACAATGAATAATATTAAATTACAAGCGGAGTATCATGAATCCTTTGATCCTGTTTTTCTCTCATTTGTTCACTGCCATCGCCACAGCCACCGCCAGTGGCGGATCAATATACCATGGTACGGTATGTACCGATATATGACATCATACTGAACTTTTGATAGACGTGGTTATATCTTAATTTTTAAAAATTCATATCATTAATTACCGAAAAACTCCTATATCGTAAATATTAGTATTTTTCAGTACAATATGGACAGTATTCAGATATGACGGTATTTTCCACCAACTCTATATATCATATATGCACCCAAAATTCACTAAAATATATGCATGTAAAAAGATAAAAGTGTATCCCTAACAAGAAGATACATAAAAAAGTTGAGTTGAACCATTTGAAGTAATGTATTTAAACATGTAAACTAAATTTGTTCTCCTAATGGCACGGTGTGATTTCCAAAATGTGGTGTCTCATTAATTTTGTTAACGACTATACCTAACTAATTAAATATATATATATCAAGGTACAACATACCTTTAAATAACATGGTTAACAATAATTTCAACTCACTATAAATATTGATGTCACATAAATCCACAAGCTTAAGTTATGATACAAAATATGTAAAAGAGATAAACTTTAGATTTGAGATCCATAACATATCTTTTCGTAATTTTGAAAAAAAAAATCTAAAATGTGAGAAGTAATATTTAAATAAATATGTAAATAAATGAGTAGTTTTTTTATTACAAGGGTAACACCGCAGCTTCTACCCAAATATGCACACTGAGTAAATTTCATTTCTATGAAATATATAGCTTGTAATAACATAATTATAAGTAAAGTTATAATGTAATTGTAGGATCTTGATTACATTATTAACGGTTGTAATATCTTTCCTTATTTCTCCAATTGTAATATCTTTATATTGGTGTTTTGATAATAAACAACATAAGTTGAATATTCTGTAATCTCTATATGGTATTAGCCTAAATCACCAACTCCAGCCACATCTCACTCCCTCAAATTCTATCAATGGCTCAGTCTGTTGAAACACTTCCTTTTGCTACTTTAATTCACATGATCACGATCAAACTATCTTCCACAACTTATTTGTTGTGGAAAAGTCAAATTTCTCCTATCTTGGTCTGTCAGAATATTCATGGTTACATTGATGGCTCCAAACCTGCGCCATCTAAAACTATAGCCAACGCCGCAGGAGTTTCAGCTTCGAATTCGGCCTACGACGCATGGCATCTTCAGGATCAACGTCTTTTAAGTCTTTTCCTTTCTTCTCTTATTGGAGAATATATGGCTGAGGTTGTTGGTTGCACAACTTCTCGTGCAGTTTGGCTCGCTCTTGAAGCCTCCTTTAGTCACAGCTCCAAGTCTCGCGAGTTACGATTGAAGGATGATCTGCAACTCATGAAGAAAGGCTCCCGATCTGTGGCTGACTATGGGCGACAATTCAAATATTTGTGTGATCAACTTGCTACGATTGGCCACATTGTTGATGACACAGATAAGGCTAATTGGTTTCTCCATGGCCTTGGTTCTTTATTCTTTATTTTTCGGTGACTCAAATGGCGCTGAATCCATTACCCAATTTTCGAGACCTTCTTTCTAAAGCTGAAAGTTTCTCTATTTTTCAGGACTCTCTTGACAATGCAGGTGCTTCTAATGTTGCATTCTATAGTAATTGTCAACAAAAATCTAGATCATCTCAATTTGCAAGAGGTCGCGGTCACCAAAATCGGAGCAAAGGTCGTGGTGGTCCCCGTCGTCCTCCTCATTGTCAGATTTGTCATCAAGAGGGGCATTATACCAATACATGTGAAGATCGATATGCTCGTCCTTCACCATCTCATTCTGCAAATCTAGCTGAGGCTTTTAATGCAGGGTGTAATCTCTCTCCAGGGGATGTCTCTGATTGGTATCTTGATACCGGTGCATCTGCACATATGACTCCGACATCTTTTACTATAGACACCTCCAAACCTTACCCCGGTGCTGATTGAGTTGTTATTGGTAATGGTATTAATCTTCCTATTTCACATATTGGCTCAATAGCTCTTTCAAAAGATTTTCGATTATTGGATGTTCTTGTTGTGCCACATCTTACCAAAAACTTACTTTCTATCAACAAACTTATTTTTCGGTTAATGTGTAATTTACTGATAAATCTTTTGCGGTTCAGAATCATCACACTCAAGAAATTCTAGCAAAAGATCGGCGTGAAAATGGCTTGTACGTATTGGAGCAAGGGCATTTTGCTCTGGTTGTTGCCTTGCACAATAAGAGTTTACGTGCTTCTTTTGAATTATGGCATGCTAGACTTGGCCATGTGCCTCATGATGTTATTGTTTTGTTAAATAAATTGGGACATGTGCAAGTTATATCACTATTGCCTAAACCTTTTTTATGTTCTCTTGTCAACTTGCGAAGAGCAAACGCTTACCCTTTGCCATTAATGAAAAACGTGCAGTACATGTTCTAGATTTAGTTCATTATGATTTGTGGGGACCTGCTCTTGTTCTCTCGTCATCCCATTTTCAGTATTATATCATTTTTGTTAATGATTTTTCATGATTTATGTGGATGTATCCTATTTCTAGCAAAGCCGATTTCTATGTTAATTTGGTTCAGTTTACTGAATTGGTAGAAACTCAGTTTGCTTGTTGTATTAAGACATTTCA